>CM062815.1:1002770016-1005358018 GCA_031772625.1 Pinus tabuliformis
ACAATGCAGTTCCAAAGAGGAGATATTCTAGGCCACGAAAGTCAATCTTTACTTCTGCAGTTGCTGCTTCAGTTCAGTAGTTTTCGGCTTTCACAGTGTGAGAGAGAGAGACCCATTTCAACGCAGTAGAGAAGAGACTCATATCTGCGTAGTAGAGAGAGAGAGATGTGATGAGATGAGGTGAGTCTAAATGAGGAAAAGTCCTCTTATATTTATACACAACGTTGGTGGGTGAATAATGCTGACTGTTTGGGCTTCTGAGCCTACATGAGTTGTAGGTCGGCTTGATCCATAATCAAATAAATTCATATCTCCATGAATACTTATCGGAATTGGATGATCTTTATATCAATATTACACCTCTCGACGAGAGGAATTAAATAAAAATATTATTAGCCATGAATAAGATGACCCACATGAAGTTTTTCCCTGGTTGCCAATTTTAACACTTTCACAACCTTACTGTCACGTAGTAACTTTATACAAGTTTCTAGGAAAGTTATGAACATAGAGGGGTCCATATCCAGCTCATGCTTATCCTTACTTCCTGAGGTGGAGGCTTCAGCGAAGCTCTTCTTATCTTCCATGAAGGCTTCATGAGCACGCTCCAAATCGAACTCATCCTCTTTTGTCGGGGTTTTGCGAACCCATGTACCATCTTATGGATGTTTCCCCTTGTCATCTCCTGTCGTGATTCCACTTCTGAGCACTATATTTATGTTTGGATCTTCCTCACGTGGCTCATACCACATCATCTGCAGGTTCTGAGTCGGCGGTGGTGGTAGCGCCCCTTTGTCACGTATCCTAGATATTAGCATAGGACAATCTTCTGTTTCATGATCAAACAACGTGCAATAATTGCACGATGGGTGCGTTGGATTAGTGCAATCGTGGGCATAGTGTCCTGGTCCTCTGCAATTGTAGCAAATCAACTGTCCTCAACCTCTGCCAGGTCCTCCTCCGCCTCGGCCTCGTCCGCGCCCCTGAAATCCTGTCTGTGTCATCCCTGCATTCTTTTCAAGGGGCCACGTTTCGGCCTGAACCCTATAGGTGGGAGTTCTATCCATCATCAATTCATAGCTCTTGCAAGTACGCTCATCATGTCCTACTGACCTACAAAAGTTGCAGAATAGCTGTTGCGGTGCTTGTACATACTTTTGTAGCAAGTGAAAGTTATCTGTGGCATGTTTTACGGTTAACTGATAGATAACGCACCATAATGCAGGCCTCGTGCTAGGTTCTTCTTAAGCTTATGGCCTTAAAGGCATCGGTCTTCCTCCTGCAATGTAGTTTGCAAATACCGGGCAATGGTCTTTGTCATGACCCTGACTCTTGCATTTCAAGCACCATACCTCCTCACGTACCTCTGGTTGGACCGTCCTGTCCTACTTCAAACTTTGCATCTCAAGGCACAAATTCTTCAGCTGCACATGGATCTGCTGAACTCCTAGGTTAGGATCTTGCATCAGAGTCTCATGTAGTCTCATGGAAATCTCCAAGGCCTCTGCTTGAGTTGTTATATTTTGTTGCGACAACGCACTCCTTAAGTGTGATAGTAGCAAAGCCACAAACCACTTGCGATGCTGTCCAGTGGTCAAATTCATGTTGGATTCTTGGATTTTTCATTTCAGCCTCTGATCTAGTTCCCAAGGTATCTCACCTGGTTGCATCGCGATCTCTTTAAATCCCACAATTGATTGTGCCTCATATTTAGATCTACTAAATTCCCTATTTAGTGCTGCCTAGATGTCTGCCACTCCAGCATTTGGTTATCATTCAAGTACTTGATATACCAGGTTAGCACGCGATCTTGCAGGGCACTAACCAATGTCACCTTCTTTATATGATCATCTGTAACACCTTGTGCTTCCCATACAACTTTCACAACGAACCAGAATTGGTCTGGATCCTCATTTCCCAAGCCTTTGAACAAAGGCAGCTTTACTGCGTTTGCCATACTGAACTACGGTGGAGGTGGAGGTGGTACGGGTGAAGTCGGAGGTGATGGTGGTGAAGTTGGAGGTGGTGTGGGTGGAGGTGGTATTCGCGGGAATCCTTGTCTTATTAACTGAATAGCACTTCATGGAGAAACCTTCACTATCCCTTCATTGTCACCTCACGGAGGTGAAATCAATGGACTATACTCCGGACCCTTTTTTCCTTCGTTCCTATAAGTTTTCCTGCTTTGCATAGTTCCCAACATCAAGGTAGCTGCATGACCTGTTTTTCGCACAACAACATTTTAATCCAAGTATTCAAAGATTTTACGTACTTAACTCGTGGTCCTTTGAAAAAGCGTCGCTCCACCTCGCTATAGCTATCTGAGGTGTCGACCATGAATTCAGTCACAAATCCTCCTATGACGTGATCGAGCCAATGATCAATGGCACAGGCAATCTTATCCTCCGCTGCTTCCAACCTTCACACTAGCTTTGGGGTCCAAACAATAGGACCGTCAAGTTTCCACCTTCCTTGGCTATCTGCTAGCTTCACGATCCACCCGTATAGCTTGATAGAGAAGGAGCAGAAAAAGATCTCGTGGATCTTTGTATATAGGTATCTATCCAACCACTGTTCTTTTGTCAGTCACGGGTTTCTGTTCTCTTGTGCCGCGAGTTCATGTATTTTTCTATCCAACCAATCTCCAATCTCCTTCTTAGTTGGATTCCAGTGATACAACATCACACATCTCTTATGCAGATACCGATCCCGAAAACATAACCATTTGTTGGTTTGAGGGGGCCTGACCCAGGTTCAACATTAATTAGCCAAACAAATCTCTACACTACTGGCCCTTTCGGCATCAGCCCGCGGAGCGTAGACCGAAGTATCACCTGAAGCAATTTGGGGGGATGCTGGAACCAAGTTTCCGCAACTTGAGATGGTTGTGATGTCATTTGATTTCTTCTACCCCTGCTTGTTATGAAACCAACTCACAAAAAGATATAAAAGATAGATCAACACCTTATAATTCAGCCTCTTCGAGGGGGCAACCTCCTTTAAATTACACAAATGAACAATTCTTGGATGATACAAATGAAAATAATTCCTTTCTATATATAGAAGTATAAGGGGTCATAATATAATAAGAGCGAACATAACAATAATAATGTAAGGGCACAATAATAACAATAGTGGGCTTCTATGGGGCACAATAATAACAATATGGGGACTACATGGGCACAACAATATAATAAGGGGGTTTTACTAATAACAATAAGGGGTTACACTATTAGTATAGGGACCTAACATGCCCCTCTCCTTTAAAAAGTGTTGTCCTCAATTCTTGAGTAGTTATTGATGCTCCTGTACAAAATTATTGTCCTCCCATGTGGAATCTTCAGCTAGTAAGTTCTTCCACTTGATGAGATACTCTGAAATTGATCGATTTTGTAGCTGTCGGGTTCTTGTTTCTATGACTGCTACAAGCTCCAATATGATTTTTCCTTCCTCGTCAAGTTTTGGCAATATTGTTTGAACTGGGATCTTCTGCAACTTTTGAATGAGTGGCCACACTTCTTCGTCCTTCTTCCATTCATGCCTTGTTTCGTTTATCCAATTTGGTTGGATAATAAAAATGGCGCACAACAATGCTTCCACATCCTCATCCTTTCTTGAGAGTGCATCTACCACAACATTTTGCTTCCATTTTTTGCAGATGATTTCAAAGTCATAACCCAACATATTTGTGACCCATTTTTGTTTCTCTTCATAGGATAATTTTTTTTCTAAAAAGTATTTAATACTATCATGTTCCGTTTTTACCTTGAAGTGTCTTCCCATTAGGTAAGGTCGCCATTTCTTAAGTGCGTGTAGTATTGCCAACATTTCCTTCTCATAAATAGCTTTCTTGAGGGACATTTGTTTGTATGTATGTAACGATAAAAAAACCCAATTGCCTACATAAAAAATTCTTTCATTGTGATGTTGATTTGCCTGTTGTTTCATTCAATTCTTCACCAAAGTGGCGTTATCCTTTAAAAGTTGGAGAACTTGTTGTTGATGCTAGATGTGATCTTTCACTGCTTGAATCTTTTTCTTCTTGATATGTTCTGCTATATTTAGAGTTTGAGGAGTGGTAATTTCTTCCATTGCATTACAAGATATGGTCGGATTCACTTCTTGATGCTCTATGTGATCTTTCACTTCTTGAACATTTTTCTTCTTGATATGTCCTTCTATCTTGATATTTTAAGGAGTGGTAATTCTGGCCATTGCATTACAAGATATTGTCGGATTCATTTCTTCTTTCTTGATGTGGTCTTTCACTTCTTGAACCTTTTTCCTTTTGATATGTCCTTCTATCTTAAGAGTTTGAGGAGTAGTCTTTATTTTCAATGCTTTACAAGATGTGATCAGATTCATTTCTTCTTTCTTCGGGGTTGGTTCTTGGTGTATATACTCTTATTTTGAAATTTCTTGATCATTTTCTTCCTCCTCTCCACAATCAATGTAAAATAATTTCTTCTCAACACACTTATGACCTTTAATGTATTTTTTTTTATCACAATTGTAACAAATCCCTTTTTCTCTTTTTTCTTCCAATTGTTGTGGTGTGACCCTTGTAGGTTGTGGAAGGCTAGGAGAAACAACACTTCCATCTTTATAGTTGTGAGGGGTAGACTTCCTTATTGCCATAATTTTTCTTTCCACTTTGTAGGAATTTACAGGGTAAGTTCCTCAGAAAGAATACCAAAAGGACACCGCTCACAACCAGATCTCAAATCAATACACCAGTATTTTTGACGTGGTTAAAACCCTCAGAGTGCAAGGAGGGAAACAGTCCACGGCCTGTCCCAACGTGGGTACAGACAATTTATTAATCAAAGAATGAAAATTTACATAAGCTTCTCTCATGCACGGATTACCCGAACAATGACCCTCCATGCGCTTTAAATAGAACTCATGGACCAATCGGGTGTCAAGCCACGGATCAAGTGTCGATAATACCGAGGTGAGAGTGAACCGTCGGATCACTACATATCGTGACCGTCGGATTGTAAGTTACAATATGTACAACGGTAAAGAAAGACACTTTACCTAACTCTAAACTAGACCAAGTTGATCTTAACTATATCCTATGTGTCGGAATATCCTAACATCCCCCCTTAAGAACAACTTGGGATAGGATTGAAGGATTTACAAATATGACACAATAGGAGAAGGAAGGAGGCACTAGAGCCTATCCCCCCTTAGTGACAACTTCCTGAACTCTAAGCATATATCGAAGTTTAGTGAACTTCGCCTCTGTGAGAGCCTTTGTGAAGATGTCTGCAATCTGATCATCTGTTGGACAATATTGTACTTCAAGAGCATGGTCATGAATGAGTTTTTCTGATGAAGTGCATGTGTAGTTCGATGTGTTTGCTGCGCTGATGCTGGACTGGATCTTTGCATAGCTGAATGGCACTTTGATTATCACACCAAAGGAGGTTGGATGCTGCTGCTCAAAGCCAAACTCTGATAGGATCTGACGAAGCCACAAGGCTTCCTTACTAGCTTCCACGGCACCACGATACTCTGCTTCTGCTGACGAAAGAGAAATGGCAGCCTGTTTCTTACAAGCCCATGTAATAGGTCCTGAACCAAGAGTGAAGACATAACCGGCAGTAGACTTCCGATCATCAGGGTCACCAGCCCAATCAGAATCAGTGAAACCAACTAACAGAGGAGCTGCTTTGGCACTGTAATGAATCCCAAACTGTACTGTACCTCGAACATAACGAAGTATTCTTTTGGCTGCTTTCCAGTGACTTTCACGGGGGTTTTGCATAAAACGAGCAACAAGGCCAACAACAAAGGAAAGATCAGGACGAGTATGGGTTAAGTACAAGAGTTTTCCTACAAGTTGACGGTATAAGGTAGCATCAACTTCAGGAGAAGAACAAGAGACTGAAAGTTTGACTCCAGACTGAAAGGGAGAAGGGGCTGGCTTACAGTCTTCCATGTGAAAATGACGAAGAATATCACAAGCATACTTGGACTGGGAAAGGGAAATACCCTCCTTGGATTGCAAGACTTGAAGACCGAGAAAATAGTGTAAGTGTCCTAAGTCTGTCATTTCAAATTTCTTTTTAAGGATAGACTTCACATGGTTTATAAGGTTGGGATCACTACCAGTAAGGATAAGATCATCAACATAAAGAACAAGGATGATAAGAGAGTCACCCACTTTCTTGTGTAGACAGTATTGTCAGAATGACACCTAGAAAAGCCAGATTCTAAAAGAAAGCTATCCATTTTGGCATACCAAGCCCAAGGAGCCTGCTTGAGACCATAAAGAGATTTCTTAAGTCGACACACAAGGCTTGAGTCTGTTTGTATGAAGCCAATGGGTTGTTCCATATAGATTTCTTCCTGCAAGTCCCCATGCAAGAAGGCAGATTTAACATCCATTTGATGGACTTCCATTTTAAAGAGGCAGCAAGGGAAAGAACAAGGCGGATAGAGTTCATTTTGGCAACAGGGCGAAGGTTTCAGTGTAGTCAATTCCTTCAACCTGTGAAAAGCCCTTAGCAACAAGACGAGCTTTATGTTTATCAATTTTGCCATCTGGTCCATACTTGGTTCTGTAAACCCATTTACATCTTACAAGTTTTCGTCCCGTTGGTAGAGGAACAAGATCCCATGTATCATTTGTCATCAATGACTGATATTCTTCATTCATAGCTGCTTCCCAATGTGGATGGCCTGAAGCTTCTGCAAAAGTGTCAGGATCATGATTTACTGGAGCTTGAGCCAGTAAAGAAGAGGCTCTTTCAAACTGAGAATGTGTACGTCGCTGATCTGTAGGATCACCGGCAAGATCACCTGCTGCATCTCGAGTAGCACGGACCCATCTTGGAAGTTGAGGATCCTGAGAAGGTGGGGGAGGATTGTCATCCTCACTTTCATCATCTCTGAAGAAGAAATGTTTTCAAAAGTAGAAGAGATAGGAAGAGGTGGCACATCCGCCGGACTAGGCTCGCAGGCCGATTTATTTTCATCAAATTTTACATCTCTTCTAATGATAACATTTTTGGACTTAAATGGAATAAGTCTGTAACCTTTTACATCTTCAAATATCCAACAAAAGTGCATTTCTCACTCTTAGGTTCTAAAGCTTTATGCTTTTCATCTGGAATATGGGCCCATGCTTCACTTCCAAACACACGAAAGTGACTTACATCTGGTTTAATGGAACTCCAAGCTTCTTCTGGAGTGATATTCTCTAGAACCTTAGTAGGAGTGCGATTGATTATATAATTTGCACAATTAATTGCTTCAGCCCAAAAACTAAGACTGAGTCCTTTAGATTGCAGCATACAATTAGCCATTTCCTTTAAGGTGCGATTTTTCCTTTCAGCTACACCATTTTGTTGTGGAGTGTATGGAACAGTATGTTGCATTTGAATTCCATTTTCAGTGCAAAAGTTGATGAATGTGTTTTTAACATATTCTCCACCATTATCAGTTCGTAGCTTAAGAATTTGATGTCCAGATTGTTTTTCAACAAAGGCTTTGAAGGCCAAAAAAGTGTTAAATACTTCGCTCTTGAGTTTTAAGAAGTATACCCAAGTGCGTCTGGAGAAATCATCAATGAAGGTTAAGAAGTACTTGCAACCAGAGAATGAAGCAACAGGAAGAGGACCACATAAATCACTGTGCACAAGCTGTAAAGGGGCTGAGGCGTGCCAAGAGGCACGTTTGTCAAAACTGTCCCGATGATGTTTTCCGAGTACACATCCGGAACAAACACCATCTCTGCAAGATATCATAGGAAGACCTGTCACCATATTTTCTTTACATAGATGCTGAAGGGAGCGATAGTTTAAGTGACCAAATCGCTCATGCAAAGTTTGCTCACTTCATCATTATGAGCAACAAATGCTGAGGGAAGATTTGATGACCCAAAGTTGTGAAACTTATACAACCTTGTGGAATCATCAGCAAGACCAATAGCTAGAATCTGTTTAGGATCTTTTAGATCCTTGATTACAACATCATGAGGTGAAAATTCAACAATTTTGCCTTCACCTGAATGAGTTATCTGATAGACAGATAGAAGGTTGGAGGATAAGGTTGGAACACATAATACATCATTAAACTGACCATTGTCTAGATGAACAGTTCCAGTCCCTACAACACTAAGAGATCTATCATCACCAACATATATATTTTGGTGTTACAATCTTTTAAAGAAGAAAACATGGCTTGGTTTTTGGCCATGTGATAAGAGGCTCCAGAATCAATGAGCCACTCATGAGAATGAGAAGAAGAAGAAGATACATTTAAAGCATAACCAGACTGAGATGATTGACAACGACATGCAGAAAGTGCCATTCCGGAAGTTGAAGTTGAAGTAGGCTCCACATGGATGTTATGTTTCTTCATTGCGGCTTCCAAGGCTTCCATCTTCTTAAAGCATTTAGATTCTAAGTGGCCATCTCGATTACAAAAGTTACAATGTCTGTCAGTCCTCTTCCATTTGTTTTTATTGGTCTTGTCATTTTGCTGAAATGATCTTTCATCTTGAGGCTGAGTTGGTTTAGGACCATTCCTTTGAGGATAAGACTTCTTAGGATTCTTTGAATTTGGTTGCTGCTGGGCGGCTAACGCTTTCGAGGAAGAGTTCCAAGATTAAGAAGACCAAGGTGTAAGAGTTTTTCTTGTTCTCTTATTAAGGAATCACAAAAGGAGTCAAAGGAAGGGGGTTTGTAGTCTTTGCCTTGACAAATGAAAGCTTCCCTTGTAGAATGGAAAGTGGAAACAAATACAGAGTAGGCTGGTCCCAACTTAGTAAGGATGGAATAAATAAGGTTACCATCTTCTTTCTTAACTTTAACACCTTCCAAGAGATATCTAAGGGTCTTGAATTTGGACAAGAAATCTTCAATGCAAGAAAAATTATTAGGATCCAAAGTAAGCAACTCATTCTCAAGTTGATGGGCTCTAATTTCATTTTTAATCCCAAAAACTTTAGCAAGTTTTTCTAATGCTTCATGAGGAGTTTCAATTTCTGCAATGTGGAATCTAAGATCAGGAGAAACAGACATTCCTATCAAACCACGTGCTTGATCTTGTCTATTTTCCCATTTTTCGGCCTTGTCTTCATCTTTGGGTTTCTTCTCTTGGTCTGTGGCTATTCTGAAGAGACCTTTACTTCTAAGTAAATCTCCCATGTAGGCTACCCATTGGAAGTAGTTAGTGCTGTCAAGAATGACTTGGCATGGACTTTCCATTTTTTGAAAAAAAACTGAAGCTGAAGATGCTGAAAGTAAGTGGTCCAATGGATAGATCTCGAAAAAATAGGCGGTTTTAAAAAAAACGGCTCTGAAAAAGGCTTCCGATGAAGAAGTTATGGCTTTTTGAAAAAAAATTGTTGACGTTGCGGCAAAGTGCGCGAATGTGCGGGAATGAAAAAATCCGCCCCCACAAAATGGAGACTTGAACCCAAGACCTCTACTCTCTTAAAAAGTCTTTGAACCAATTGATCTATACAAAATATTTGAGAGAGAGAGAGAGAGAGAGAGAGAGAGGGGGGGGGCCTCGATTTGCGTGCTTGCCTGGAAGGCTCTTTCCCCTACAAAACACAAAACACAAAACCCAACACGAATATGCAAAGAAAAACGAACCTTACGGCTCAAAGTTAGCTTTAGCCAAAAAACTAGAATTTAAAAAAAATCTCAAAGTTAGCTTTTAACCGAAAAACTAAATATTTTTCTCAATGTTTCTGATTTTCCAAGATCACACTAAGGTGCAGGGAAAAGAGCATACGCATGAGAAAAATCCTTTCTTCTGTTTCTGATTTGCCAGATCGCACAGAGTCGCAGGGCAAAGAGCAAACGCAGAAATAAAAGGTATAGATCCGGGAAAAAAAGGCTAAATAAACCGAAACCGAAATAAGCAAGAGAAAATGACAGTAAACTGCAAAAAAAAACACTGTATACCTCTCGATCTGAAAAAAATGACGCAGCTAGGGCTACCGGAAACCTTTTCGCGTGAAACGAAAGGGGTTCCTCACTGAAACAGATGCTCCGAACGCAACAGAGCAGTCCTCTCGGCCGAAAGCAGTCAGAAACAGCAGATCTAGGAAACGACAGCCGCATGCAGTTCTACCGGCTTCAGATTTGGATCACCAACGGACGCGGCCCTCAAATAGCTCTGATACCATGTAGAAATTTACAGGGTAATTTCCTCAGAAAGAATACCAAAAGGACACCGCTCACAACCAGATCTCAAATCAATACACCAGTATTTTTGACGTGGTTAAAACCCTCAGAGTGCAAGGAGGGAAACAGTCCACGGCCTGTCCCAACGTGGTACAGACAATTTATTAATCAAAGAATGAAAATTTACATAAGCTTCTCTCATGCACGGATTACCCGAACAATGACCCTCCATGCGCTTTAAATAGAACTCATGGACCAATCGGGTGTCAAGCCACGATCAAGTGTCGATAATACCGAGGTGAGAGTGAACCGTCGGATCACTACATATCGTGACCGTCGGATTGTAAGTTACAATATGTACAACGGTAAAGAAAGACACTTTACCTAACTCTAAACTAGACCAAGTTGATCTTAACTATATCCTATGTGTCGGAATATCCTAACAGGTTCTTGGTGTATATACTCTTATTTTGAAATTTCTTGATCATTTTCTTCCTCCTCTCCACAATCAATGTAAAATAATTTCTTCTCAACACACTTATGACCTTTAATGTATTTTTTTTTATCACAATTGTAACAAATCCCTTTTTCTCTTTTTTCTTCCAATTGTTGTGGTGTGACCCTTGTAGGTTGTGGAAGGCTAGGAGAAACAACACTTCCATCTTTATAGTTGTGAGGGGTAGACTTCCTTATTGCCATAATTTTTCTTTCCACTTTGTAACAAAACCCATTTTCTCTTTTTTCTTCCAATTATTGTGGTGTTTCTCTAAAGAAGTTGTTGCTCTTTTTATCCTCATAATGTGCTATAATTTCCTCATTGAAAATTGACCACGTAACAAGTGGTTTACGAGAACAAAGCCCTTTATACCATAAAAATTGATCTTGTTCTAAATATGAAGATGCAATACATACCTTTTGTAACAGTGGTACGCCATGTAGATCAAAATATTTCTCCATCAGTAGTATCCAATTTAATGGATCCTTGCCATCAAACTTCCTCATCTCGATTTTTCTTGATTTTAGGAGCTCAATCTTGAAACGATTGTAACTCTGTAATTTTAGATCTCCAAGTTCTAAAATTTCTTCTTGTGGTAGCTCTCTGAGTTCTCTTTCTAACCCTGCACGTCTGATCAGAATTTTATTATCCAAGAAAGAGTTATGCCAAATCTCCCACGGTAACCTGATTATAGACTAGTTGAGTAGAGCGAACTTGTACAACGTGCCATGTCTCATTGTTTCGACCTTAGTACCTGAAACTGATATACAAAAACCTAAATTAAGTCCTCTTTCTGAAACTTCTTACGAAATTTCAATCTGATGCTCAGAACAAAAGTTATGATGATTTTCCCAAGGTGACCTGTTTGGAATGTAATTTGGGGGTCTGCAAAAACCCTAACTTCCTCAGATTATATCTTCGTAAATATAACAAGACAGGGTCTGAAATTCGGAGCTGAGATTCAGAACAATTTCTTCTCAAATGGGTTTTTGTTTTAACCTTTGAAACTTCGTAGCAAAAAGTGAAAATTCCACGATGACCTGTTTGGAGCAGCGAAACCTAAAATCCAAGCTCCGATACCAAATGTTATGAAACCAGCTCACAAAAATATAGAAAAGATATATCAATGCCTTATAATTCAACCTCTTCGAGGGGGAAACCTCCTTTACATTACACAAATGAACAATTCTTGGATGATACAAATGAAAAGACGTCCTTTCTATATATAGGAGTCTAAGGGGTCCTAATATAATTAGAGTGGACATAACAATAATAATGTAAGGGCACAATAATAACAATAGTGTGCTTCTATTGGGCACAATAATAACAATATGGGGACTACATGGGCACAACAATATAATAAAGGGGGTTGTACTAATAACAATAAGGGGTTACACTAGTAGTATAGGGACCTAACATTGCCTTTGCGCAGGTGATCCCATTCTAGGGCTTATAAGATAAACCCTCTATTCCAGCTTTCAATACCTTCGCGAAAGTATACAATCGACCTTCGCACAACCATAACTTGGGGCTCAGGTACTTTCGCACTGTTATGGCAGCACGCCGTGCAGATTCCTCAATTACCCTAAGTGATTTTCTTATCTTGCCGAATACTTAAAGTGTTAAATTGGCAACTAGGGCCAAACTCCATGTGGGTCGGCTTATTTATGGCAGCTGATATTTTTATTGGGACCCTCTCGTCGAGAGGTGTAGGATTGATCCAAATATCATCCGATTTTGATAAGTATTTATGGAGATATGAATTATTTTGTTTATGTAATTATTATCACAGCCGACCAACTCTTATGTAGGCTCTAGAAGCCCAAACATCATGTCTATTGATCATATACGTTTTAGTATAAATTGAAGAGGACTTGAGGTCATTTGTGCATGGACATTCTTCATGTGCTCTCCTGTGCACGTCTTGGTTTTTTGGAGAAGGAGAGACACTAATGAAGGATGCCCTAAGATGATGCCCTAATGGAGAACGTTGTCATAACAATGCAGGATCTAGCAGCGTGGTTTAAGGATCTATATGCAGTTGTGAAGGAATAAAATACGTTGCTCATCAAAGACCTAGCCATAGTTAATAACCATATCATGCAGGCCCTAAATCTGGCAGCATAGTTTAAGAGATACGTGGACATACATATACGCAGTCATTCTGGCAGCATATGTACACATCAACAGAAGTCATAATCCCGCAGACATTGAATACATCCACGCAGTTCCTATACGCTGAGTAGGGAATCTATACGCTGGAGTGAAGGACCTTATCCATGCAGTCCATACGATGTAATGAAGGCTATATATATACGCACAGTATGGTAACCTTACCCACACAGATTATACAGTAGAATGAAGGACCTTGTCCACACAGTTCATGAAGGCTATATATATACGCACAGTATGGTAACCTTATCCACGTAAATTATACGCTGGAATGAAGGACCTTATCCACGTAGTTCATAAAGGAAATATATATGCACAACATGATAACATTATACGCTGTACACAGTCAATGAAGCCGCAGTAAAAACCTATGTGCAGTCACAGAGACAGTCATACGAACTCGGATACTTCTGATATTTTGAAGAGTAGTTACAAGATAAATGTCGGAACTCTGTCCACTATAATAATCATACTGTTAAGGGAATGAAGCAGTAGTGAAGCCGCAGTCATGTTAATGAAGCCACAGTAAGGGTAACGATGAAGCTGCAGTCATAGAAATGAAGCCGCAGTAAGGACAATGAAGCCGCAGTCAAAGGAAATGAATCCGCATTTCTATATGGGATAAATCTAGGGTTCTGTTGTGTCCTTGAATATAAGGAGCAACAAAATCTAGGTCAACCTCCTCTTGGCATACCTATAATAAAAATGATGCCCTCGGATGGATAGAAAAGATAAGTCAGTGTGTGATCTACTACTACCTTCACTATGACATACCTGTAGCAGCCTTAACAAGATGTATTGTAGAGCCATGGAAGAAGTTTCCATCATAACAAAGATTCTCGACATACATAAAGAAGGAGACTATATCATCACAACATGAGGCAGTCTCATCATACTTCAAGGAAGAGTGATTATGATCATAGTCTGGATCATGACTGTAATTGATCATACATAAATGTGATCTCATAGTCCTGGAGGAACTCAGTGCTGCACAATGATACATTATGCACGGGTAGCAAGAAGTTTGATATTACGCATGGGCAGTATGAAGCATGATAAGATCATGGGCAGCATGAAGCTAGATGATAATCATGATTAGTGCAGCATGCAGTGGTGCAGCAAGTGGACCAAATGCAGCACTACGATAGGTGAAGCCGTCACCTTGGAGAATCAATTGAAGCATAATGTCTTCAACTAATCTCATCGGTATATGAAATGATCTATGCTAGATCTAGATAAGTCAATGTGTTGACTTCTATTGTAAATATACTATCTCTCTCTCTCTCTCTCTTTCTCTGCTGAACTTTGAAGCACATAAAAGAAGAATTGATCAACAGTTTCCCCACACATTGTGGGGTTTGTCCCTGGCTAGTGCCACATCTTGTGTCCTCTTGTCTTGGCTCGTCTTTTGCGATTTATATTTATGTTCTATCTGCAGTTTATCTTAATGCTGATGTGATTGCTAATTGTGAAAATTTAAATAAATTGCTCTAGCATAGAACATACCTAAACTTAACATAAAGTTATCACCACGTAATCAGATTCGTAATCGCATTTAATTATTCAATGTAACTGTATTCATTCATGCATAGTGGAAGCATCATAAAGGAAATTCATAACAAAATATCCAAACCCATCAACAGAAAAGATACACAGAAATTGCAGAATAACTCCTTTTGTTAATATCTTCCAAGTGTTACAGACTCTGTTCACCCCGTGCACATAACTGTAGGGGTTTGCGCACTTAGCTGCAGACTTCTACCCTAGGCCTCTGCGCACTCAGCTGCAGAGCCTCTACCTACACTACAACCCAAGACTTAGACTTCTTGCTCTAAAGCTATGACTCTCTTACATGTTGTGTCTCCAAATACTTAGAGCTTAACTCTTTTTATACAATCCCATGGTTCGCGGACCGTGGGTAGATCTCTTACAGCTGACTTTACTTTACAAAACTAAGGGAAGAATACCCTTTATGACACATAACACCTTCAATCTCCATGACCAAAAAATGCAGAGTCTTTACAATAATATTACAAAATTTGACTTAAACATGGGCTTTTAGCCCCAAAACTGCCCTTTGGGGATCCCACTCCCAACAACACTACTGGGTGACGTCAATATATTGTCGTTGGTGAAGCCACCAGATGGTGTACGACTGTAGGTGTGGTGTGGTCGATAGGCCCAATCACTTCATGACCTTTTTTGAAATGAGGTTCTTTTGGCTCCCACTATCGAGAATTAACTACAATGAAGAACCCTTCACCCACATATCTAATTGGAAGAGACAATCCCCCTCCTCCATATCTTCAGGCTCAATATTCTAGACCTTGGTGGTGGAACTGAGTTCTACATCAATAATTTGCTTCCATTTTTCATTTTCGTTGTCAGGTTTTTACTTAGAGTCGAAACATGCATCTGAATTTAAAGCCTTCAAATAAACCATGAATGTCTACTTGGCTTGACACACACTTATGTTGTGAGTGGGGCTCTTATGGAACTCACACCACTTTCCTATGTCCTTCTTTGTCTTCGTGGTGTTTTTCTTTGCTTGCGACTTCGGTGGGTTTTCCTGGGTCAACCTACCTTGTATTTGACCTTTGTTCTGAGATTTGGGGGCACCTTTCCCTTGTCTGGATTCACAGATCCAAAGTCTCACTTCTTCTGTTTAAATTTTTTCTTGATGTTGACAGAGTGTCGATAGGCGATACCAAGTGAGAAGATGTACAAGAACTCAATCTTGTCCTATATGTATTTTTATAGATAACTACGGTACTTGAGTACCAGATGCCACTCAGATTACTTGATACCTAACTTCATGCGAAGGGTATGAAAAATATTTGTGAACTCCGACACGTATTGGTCCCTTCCCTGCCATAGTGTGGTCCACTTTATGTACTTATCTTCATAGCTCCCGACAGGATAATACTGTTCCTTAATGGCATCTCAGAAATAATTCCAAGTGTGTGTGGCTAAAAAAAGTGAGGGTTCCCTCTTGTCCCTCTACTCATAGTAGGTTTCCCTCCAGTCCTTGATGTGGGGGAGACTTTGAGGAGTGCAATTTAACTATTGGAAAAATCATGAACCATAAAATATCCTTCCAACTGATTTCACATTTATCTATGACATCTGCATCTATCTGGCCTTCAAATATGGTAATGTTAAAGATGAATTGTACCTTAAATGGAGTGGCGTCTCCAAAGTGGTTGTTGGATGAAGACACATTGCCTGTGGGCATATTTGTCGAAGGATATCGGAAAATTTGTCCATCATCATGTTCCTTTGTCCATAAAGGGATTATTTGAGCAATATTTTGAAAGGATCTCCTGCTCACTCTTCTTTATTTTCTTCTGCCATGGGAAGCTGTTGGGGCTGGTGAGGTTGGTCTTACAAAGGTTCAACTAGTTTGAGCCCTAAATCCTTATACCCTACCCTTATTGGGGACATGCATAGAAAAATAAGAAAGAGCATACCACTATGATACCATTGATCTAGATTTATGCAAGAACAAAATTAAATACAAATTTAAACATAAACACAAAGCTATAGCGAAAACTAAACTTCAATTCATTGACAACAACATACTGAAAACTGTTTTCATGCATAATGGAAATAAACTAGCTCAGGCATTGGTAGCTTACCTCTAAGAAGAGATATGGCGACTACATGCCTTCTGAACTATGTTAAAATGAGGCTCGAAGGTCTATTTATTATTAAAAAACAATAGAAAATCCTAAACATAAAAAAACCTAACCCTAGGAGATGAAGCGCCAAAACTCTGTGGTCCATGTTGGGGTAATTGGTACATCAAACTCCTAGGGTCGTATCTTTGGCATACGATCTCCGTTTGACATGTACGATACCTCATTAGAAATATCTATCTGAGGACTACAACTTTTGACTGCATACCCCTATCATAGGATATAGGTTTTCTTATTTTCCAAAAAAAAAATGTCATTGAGGGCCTCAAAACGACTCCGAAAGTTCAGAATCCGAAAAAACTGCCAAAATAAATTGTGCTACAATTAAGGAAAATGAAAGAAACAATGGTGGGGATACAAGTGGAATAGGTGGGTGGCCACCAATATCCACATGGATCAGATAGTCTATAGTGGAACTTTCAACTACAAAAGTTGAATACATGGCAACCACTCATGCAAGAAACAAAGCAGTTTGGTTGCAGATATTGTGGTCATGTATGGGATTGGTAGAGCACGCTATAAGGATAGATTGTGAAAACCAAAATGAAAATTTCTTGGAAAAAAACCTTCTTACCATACGAAGAAAAACTATATTTATGTCTAGTATCACTTTTTGAGGGATACAGTTGAAGACAAAAGGTGTTACTGGTAAAAGTGGACACTTTGAAGAATGTTGCAGATGCATTGAAAAATTTGTCGAAAAAATGAAGCAAGAAAGGATCAATTTGACTTCAAACTTATTCAAATTGAGTAAATAGAATTTCCACATTAGCAAGACAACTTGGAGGTATTTGACTCATGTGAAATGGATCTTGTCACTTAGTTAGCTCAATAAAATTCAGTTAAAGGGCTTGGAGTTCAATTATGCATGTGATTGCTAAATTTTAGTAATCTAGTTCAATTATTTTTAGTTGTATTCATTTAACTAACATCTAACTATTGTTGGAGTCAGTTGAAGGTTAGTTGTGTAGTCTCACTCAGATATATGTTATTTAAATGATAAATCAAACAAAACTAGCTACAACATACAAGGAATTCGAATTCCTCAATCAATGATCAATCCTTGGGAATTACACAATCAGTTTGGAGTAAATTCCTATATTTGAGGGGCCAATTTCCTCAAGAATTACACAATTAAATAGGAGGCTTGGTGAGAAAATAATCGTATAAATGTTGGCCAAAGTTTGTCATTGAGTAGAGAGAAAAATTATTCTTTTGCAGGTTGAGCTCAAAGCTGGAGCTAGCAATTGTAATAGTTTCTCTAGTCAACTGATTAATGCAAAAAAGCTTGAGGGGTTTTTCCCAGTTGGGTTCCCATAGAAATCATTATGTATTTGTGGTTTTTATTATTGCATGTCTATGCATGTTGTTCTAAATTGTGATTTTAATTCCACAAATCATAAGAGTAGAATTGTGTCTCTTGTTTTCAGGTTGAAATCTCAATTTCTATCAAATTTATACATGGTATCAGAGCTACGAAATCACATTAGAACCTGTATTTCAAACTTGTCTCACATTAATTTCGAAGTAGCAACTTTAGTGTAGTCGTTTTTCTTCAAGATCGGGAAAATTCCTTTCAATGGTATGAGATTAGAGTATGCCTTGGAGGATAACTCAAATTTAATAACATGGAAGGATTGAATGGAAGCAATGCTCGATGACAATGGTGTGTTAGAATATGTGAAAACTGATATTGCGAAACCTCCATAGTCGGATGCACAAACCCAGTGGAAGAAGGATGTTGCAAAGGAAAGAATAATAATTCTGGAAGGTGTGAGAGACCATGTGGTCTCATATCTCCATGGAAAAGATACACCCTTTTATATGAGGAAGACACTGACTGAGCTATTTGAAAATAACAGTGATCATAGAGAATTGGCCTTGAAAGACAAACTTCGAAATGTCAGGATGTAGAAAAACGACACTATTTTGCAGTATCTCTCCTAGTTTACCCAAGTTCGAGATGAGCTTGGAGGGGTCATGGTGAATGTAGCAGTAGATGATCTGGTGAGCATAGATCTTCTAGACCTTCCAAACTCCTTGAACAACTACAAGGAATTTGTGAATGTAAGGGAAAAAGTATTGAATTGTGAAAGCTAGTGGTTCTACATGGTTCAAGAAGAGTTTAGGAGAAATAATAGATATGGAACATCATCCAAAGATTAGGACAAAGAGAATTTTGAATTGGTTGGAAAGGGGAAGTAGGGAAAAGGAAAGAAGACCCAAAGAAAACCTGAATCCAACCAAAATAATGTCAAGAATAAATACTTGAGCAAGATAAAATGCTTCCACTGCTATGAATTTTGGCACTACCCAACAAAATGTTCACACAAGAAGTATAACAAGAAGCCTTCACGAGGAGTAGACCATTGACTTAAAAATTTGAATTAGAATTTACCCTAATATCATGCATGGTTAACATTGTTATGGGGAGTGTGTGGTACCTTGATTATGGCTCCTCATTCCATATGACAAGGTGCAAGGATTTTTTCAGTAGCTTGGAAGAGAAGGATCTATAGATGCATATCGAATTAGGGGATGATGGGAGATACAATGCTACGAGAATTTGTATTGTCACTTTTGAGAGGGAGAACACCTCTCCTCTTCACCTCAAAGATGTTATGTTTGTACCTAGGATGAAGAAGAACTTGATCTATGTAGCAGTTTTGGAGGATTGTGGCTATGATGTTATTTTCAATAAAGGGAAATCCTTTCCGAGACACATAGCTACCAAGAAAGTGAAGTATATTAGAGTTTGAGTCAATAACCTATATAATTTTGAGGTGGAAGATTGTGATTCATTAAACAACAAAGCATAAAAAGTACAGAGTTGAGATGTTGGAGAACTCTGGCACATGATATTGGGTCATTTATACCATGATTCCTTAAAAATGATGGGGAAAATTACCATCGGTATCCCTAAAGGATCCCTTGACCAACATCATTTCTACAAGGGCTGCACATTGGGGAAATATGTCAAATCCACTTTCAATGGTTGAGATAGCAGAGCAGATGCAATCTTGGAGGGAGGCCACTCTGATGCTTGTGGAATTCTTTCTACAACCTCCACAACAAAACATAAGTACTATATTATTTTTATTGATGATTTCTCTAAAAAGTGTTGGATCTTCTTCATGTAGAAGAAAGATGATTTTTTCTCAAAACTTGTTGAATTCAAGGCATTGGTTGAGAAGGAGATTGGGAAGGAGGTGAAGGATCTCCAGAGTGACAATGAAGGTGAATTTGTTTCACACGCCTTCAAGTATTTCTATGCCAAAGAAGGTATTCGAAGAGAGATAAAAACAACCAATAACCCACAACAAAATGGGGTAGCTGAGAGGAAGAACATGAGAATAGTAGGAGAAACAAGGGCCATGTTGCATGACCAGGGGTTGCCATTACATCTATGGGAAAAAGTATGCAACATCACAGTCTATTTACAGAACCAGAGTCCTCATATTATACTTGGTATGATCACATAGGAAGAATATTTCTATGGGAGAAAGCCTGATGTGTCTCATTTCAAAATTTTTGGAGCTTCTGTTTATTGTCATGTCTCCAATGATTTGAGGAGGAATCTTGAGCCTATTGTAGAGTTGGGAGTTTTTGTAGGACACACCGAAACTCCACACAATCATTGGGTGTATTTTCCTTCACCGAGGATGACAGTTGTAAGGAGAGATGTGAAGTTTGATGAGGACAGAGCTATGGAATTCTCTTTGGAATGAGATTTAAGAATCCCACCAGAGAAAGAGCTTCTATCTCCAAAGGAGGAGCCTCGGGATGAGCTTTAGGAGGTTGTGGAGCAGCCACATGTAGAGGAGAAAATAGGAGGTAGAGTGGGGGCACCCACTGAACCAAAATATTCTAGAGAGGGGAGAAGAAGAACCAGAGAAGATGATAGATTGTTGCAAGATGCTAGGGAGAATGTAGGATCCCCCACATCACATTGTAGGTAAAGGAGGTCACCTGATAGGTACACAAGTTACATGACTCTCATGACATAAATCATTGAGCTAGAGCCTTCTTCATTTGAGGAATCAATTTATCAACCTATTTGGGTTGATTTCATGGTGGAAGAATACAAATCCATCATGAATGAAAATGTATGGGAGCTGGTGCTGAGAGAAAAAGAGAAATCAATGGTTGGTTCTAGATGGATCTACAAATTTAAGCATGCAACTGATGGGAGAATTGAGAAGTACAAGGCCAAATTTGTGGCCATAATATTCTCTCAGATAGAGGGAGTGGACTATGAGGAAAAGTTTGCACCAATTGCGAGATATTCCTCAATTAGATCCATTTTATCATTGGCTGCACAGATGGGGTGGAAAATCCACCAAAAGGATGTGAAGACCAACTTTCTCAACGGTGTTGTTGAGGAGGAAATTTACATAGAGCAACCAAAAGGATTTGAGATATATGATCGGGAGTCACATGTGCGCATACTCAAGAGAGAATTGTATGGTCTCAAACAGGTGCCCTGAGCATGGTACACTTGGATTGAAAATTATCTCATTAGACTGGGATTCACCAAAAGTGAAGCAGATGCAAACCTCTATCAAATTGTGGTAGATGGTAAGTTTCTTATTCTTGTTTTGTATGTTTATGATTTAATATTGCGAGGTGATGAGAAGCTGATTCGATATTGCAAAGAGGAACTTGCAAGGGAATTTGAGATGAAAGACATGGGCCTCATGCATTACTTCCTTGGGCTGGAAGTATGGCAGTGTGTGTTGAAAATGCAACAAGAAAATCCTAATTTAATTCTGTCTTGATTAAATTAGGAGAATTTCAAATTTCAATTTCAGTAAAATACTTGGAGGTAGTTAACTGAGGTGACATGGCTCTTGTCACTCATTTAAATCAGTAAATTCAATTAGGATACACTTGAGTTCAATTCAACATGATTTATTGCTAATTTGTAGCAATCTATTTCAGTTAATTTGAGTTATTGTCAGTGCAACTAGTTCTCAATGTTAGTAGGACTAGTGGAGGTTCAATCAAGGGTGTGTAACATTTTTCACACTAAGTGATCATCCAATTAAAATGATCAATCAACCTAAATTAACTTATGCATGTAGAGAATTTGGGTTACCTAGTTGAGATTGGAGTTCAAGGGTAGTGTAATATCACTTGTAGAGTTTTCCAAGTTGTACAGGTGATGCATGAAGTTAAAGAAGGGCCAAAAGGAATTGCACAATTCTTGATGAGTAATTTCCCAATTAATAGGGGGTGAATTCCTCATCAAAAAATGCAAGGAAATAGGAGCTTGGCATGATGAGAAATTGACTAAGTATTGGCATAAGTTAGTTTGTGAGGGAGTGCGATAGATTATACTAGTGCAGGGGTTGCTCAAGCTTGAGAAAGCATTGCATTTATTCTCTGTTCTTTAATTAATGAAAAATAGATAGTAAGGGATTTTGAGTAGTTTATTTCCCATAGATAAATATTTGTGTATGTGTGTTGAATATTGATGCATGTTAATGATTTGTGTTCTCGATCATGATTTTATTTCCACATATGGGTAGAGTAGCTTCAAGTTTCGTGATCTAGTAAATTTCATGAGCATTTTTCTATCTACACATCAAATTGATTCATGGTATCAGAGCTGAAATCACAATTGAGAAGATAATTTGAGGTTGTATGTGCAGGTGGATCGAATTTGCAGGTTCAATTCTTAAGAGCTAGGAGGATGAATTTATATGGAATGAGACTCAAGTATGCCCTTGAGGGTATCTTGAATTATGTTTCTTGGAAGGATAGGATGGAGGCAGTGTTGGAAGATAATGGGCTGAAGGAATTCATAGATAATGATATCCCAAATCCTCCAACTTATGATGCTCAAGATCTAGTAGAATGGAATAAGTGTGTAGCAAAAGAGAGGAAGATAATATTGGAAGGAGTTAGAGACCATATTTTTTTTCGAATCTCCATGGGAAAGAGACTCCATATGCAATGTGGCAGGCCTTGACAGATTTGTTCCAGAATAGTAGTGACCACAGGAATATGGCACTAAAGGACAAGCTTCGAAATATCGAGATGAAGAAGGGCGATACAATTCCATAGTACCTCAATAGGTTCACACAATGTCATGATGAAATTGGTCAAGTTAGTGTTACTTTGGCACAAGATGATATGGTAAGACTTGCACTTTTAGGAGTTCCCAAGAGCTGCAAAACTACTAGGATTTGGTAAATGGAAGTGAGAAGCTACCAAATTGTGAATGAATTTGGTCCAATTTGGTACAGGAAGAGATAAGGTGGAACCTCATCTAAGGGTAATGATGAGGAGAAATGTGCCTTGTATGGAAAGAAAAATAAAGGGAATAAATCCCAATCCAAAGCAAAATTGAGTCAAGGGGGAAAGAAGAAATACTTGTCCAGAATCAAGTGCTTTCATTGTCATGAACTGGGACACTATGCCACGAAATGTTCTCACAAGAAGGAAAGAAAGAAGATCGTAGGAGGAGCAGTAGGTGAAGCCTTGGCTTCATAGTTTGAACTCGATTTTACCCTCCTTACATGCATGGCAAGCACAGTGATGGGTAGTGTGTGGTATCTTGACAGGCCTCATTCCACATGATGGTAAACAAAGAATTTTTCAGTGAATTTGAGGAGAAGGACCTCTAGATGCACATCGAGATAGGAGATGATGGAAGGTATATCGCAAGGAAATTGGTGCCAGTACTTTTAGAGGGAGTCTACCTCCCCTCTCAGGATCAAGGATGTGATTTATGTACTAGGTCTGAAGAAGAATCTAGTTTCCATCGCGGTGTTGGAATACCATGGCTACAATGTGATATTTAGCAAAAAAAATGATTTCTTGGGACACATTTCCATGGGACAATTGAAGCAGATTGGGGTTCGAGTGAAGAAACTCTACAAATTAGATGTGGAAGGCTATGCAACATTGAGCACAAAATAAGAGAAGGTGCAAAGTCAAGATGTCGACGAATTATGGCATAAAAGACTTGGCCATTTGCATCATGGCGCTTTGAATATCATGAAATAGATTTCTATAGGCCTTCCCAATGGAGCACTAGATAAGTGGGATACATGCAAAGGGTGTACATTAGGGAAGTACACAAAATCCACTTTCAATGATCGAGACAACATGGTGCATGCAATCCTTGAAAGGATCCACTCTGATGTATGTGGACCTTTCTCGACGGCCTCCACTTCCAAGCACAAGTATTATGTTATATTTGTGGATGATTTCTCACAGAAGTTCCGGACTAGGTCATGCAGAAGAAAGACCAGACATTCTCCAACTTTTTTGAGTTTAAATCACTTGTTGAGAAAGAGACAATAGGAAAGTGAAGGCTCTCAGGAGTGATAATGGTGGTGAGTATGTGTCCCTGATGAGTTTAAAAATTTATGTGGAAATGAAGGAATTCAATAGGAGTTGACACCACCTCATAGCCCACAACATAATGGGGTGGCTGAGAGGAATAACAAAAGTATTGTGGGAGAAACACGAGTGATGTTGCATGACCAAAGCCTACCTCTACACTTGTGGGCTGAAGCATGCAACACAATGGTCTATTTGCAGAACATGATTCCTCACAAGATTCTTGGCATGAGTACACCAGAGGAAGATTTTTCAGGGAAGAAACTAGATGTGTCACACTTCAGGATATTTGGATCATCAATTTACTATCATGTTTCCAAGGAAGCAAGGAAAAATATAGAACCGACAATAGAGTTGGGAATATTTATGGGGTACACTGATACACCTCACAACTATCTGGTATAATTTCCATCTCTTAGGATGACAATGGTTAGACAAGATGTGTAGTTTGATTAGGAGAAGGCAATGCTGGTTTCATTTGAGAGGGAGCTTCAATTGCAACCTGATCAAGATATTTTGGCTCCAAAGGAATAAACTCAAGAAGTTGTGGAGTAGCCACAAGCAGAGGAGAACAAAGTGGGGACATCCAAATAATGAAGGAAGCGGAACATGGAAGTTGACATATTTTGTAGGATGCTAGATAGAATGTGGGATCACCCACATCATACCGTAGGTAGAGGAGGTCACCAGATCAATACACTGGGTACATGGCTATGATGAGTGAGCTAGTTGAGACAAAACCATCATCATTCGAGGAAGTAGTGCAAAAACCAGTATGGGTTGATGTTATGGTAGAGGAATATGATTCCATTGTTAGAAATAGTATTTGGGAACTAGTCCCAAGACCAGCAGACAAATCAGTGGTTGGTTTGAGATGGATTTACAAGGTGAAGTATGCAACATACAGGAGCATATAGAAACACAAGGCCAAATTTGTGGCCAAGGGGATCTCTCAAGTGGAGGGAATTAGCTATGAGGATACCTTTGCTCCAGTAGAAAGGTACTCATCCATTAGGTCAATTCTATCACTATTAGCGCATATGGGGTGGAAGATCCACCAGATAGATGTGAAGACTGTTAGCTCTTTGTAATTTCCCTGGGATGAAAAGAGAAACTTAGAGGTAACCACAAACCACTTGAAAGTTGGAATCTATCCCTTCCAACTTCATATAGGGCTCTCTCTGTCTGAAATATTAAATCACTTGGATATTAGGCTAGGCATGGTGCTCAGTGGGATATAAGCTTTAAAGGTTTGTTGGTAGGAAAGAAGATAGATCCATTAGGAAATACAATCATAAAAGTTGATGATTTCTAGTGAGAGGATGAAGAGAAAGAGGGATCTTCTACAGGGGAAATGTAGGTAATCTTTTTGGAGTTTTTTAGTAAAAATAGTTGCAAGAGGCTGAGTAGAAGATAAATGAAAAATGACATACAAAGCATCAAACAACAAGATGAAGTCTAAATGTCATTTTAGCAGAAAACATAAATGTTTAACAAACTGAAACATAGCACTCTTTGAAGTGAATTATAAGACAAATATTTGTTCAACTAAACAAGAAGACACATTTTAAAGCATGATTGATAACAAAAGATAACTTACAAAACCAAGAAGCACATTTCCAAAGCAACTAACACGAGAATCCCCTCCGTCTTTTCATTCACTTGAAAAACAAGAAAATTTAATACACATAATACTATTTCTTCTAAAACTTGACCAACCCTTCGCACTATGATATTTACACAATATATACATCATAAGCATTAAGTTTTCACCTAGCAGAACCAGATTTCCCAAAGGAGAAATGGTAATCACCTAGATGCAACGAATTTAGACCTGCTATGCTAAAAACTAGGAAGTGATTTACCTACTATAATCCTCAACTTAATGCATTAAAAAAACCTCAAATATTTACAATGATATATATCTTCAACATCCTAAGGCTCCATGACACTTGTCAACATCTTCAAAATCGGTTTTGGAAGCTTTGGAGTCGAATCTTATGGTTAAACAATTGACTATCCAAAAACACAACGATTTTTTTTTTGGATATATCCTAAATGGTAAGCTGGATTGAGATGATTTTTGTTAGAAAGTTAATATCACTATAAACCTTCTCAACATAGATTTTGAGCCAAATCTGACTCATGGATATCGAGAAAATCGAAGCATGGCTATATATGATGTTGGCTCGTTTCTCGAAAACCGTGAAGCATTTTGACCTGAAATTAAGTGAGCTTATTAATCTCACCCCCATGCATCTACTATAAAATTTTCATGGAAAATAGTTATAGGGTTTAAGAGATATGTTGAAAATATGGTGATTGTGTGAAAGCACAACACAAAAGCACAATTCTCCAAGCTTATACTATCTACGACCATCATCTGACATGTTGCAGGTACTGAGATGGCATGGAATAGTACATACAACATTTCAAACCCATGAGAAAACTTATAGGCCATACACAAACCTTCAAACCCAAAACTTCTTCTTGCAACAGAAACGCAGTGCATTTGCACATCGCACCTCCATCTTCATGACTTGACTAATCATGACACTATACTCTCTTAACCCAATATTTTAGGAAATAAATGACCACTTCCCATTATTACTCATAAAACTCTAATATATTGATACTAATGACATGATTTGGCTTTATTTAAGGACTAGGGACTTTATCTTGAAGAGATCATAGCAAAAAATTTACAAATTGATCAACATAATGAAAAGACTAAGTCTGACTTTGATTCCTATAACATAGGAATCTAACAAAGAAAACATTCCTCAATGGAGTTATTGAGGAGGAAGTGTATATTGAGCAGTCAGAGGGGTTTGAGACCTTTTACATAGAGTGACATGTGTGCATACTTAAGCGAGCATTCTATAGACTCAACCAAGAACCCCGTGCTTGGTATACCAAGATAGATAACTATATTAGAAGTTTGGGATTCACCAAAAGTGAAGAAAATGCAAACCTTTATCACATTGTGGTATAAGGTAAATTATTGATTATTGTGTCACATGTCGATGACTTGATCCTTACTGGTGATGATAAGCTAATAAGATCTTGCAAGGATGACCTTGCAAGAGAGTTCTAGATGAAGGACATAGTACTCATGCATTATTTCCTCAGTTCAGAAGTGTGGAAAGGAGATGGGGAACTGTTTGTCTCTCAGAGAAAGTATTCCAAAGAGATACTAAAGAAGTTCCGTATGGAGAGTAGAAAACCCATGGAAAATCATCTAGCAGGTAATTGGAGGAAAGAGGATGCCACTTCAGGTGAGGAAGTGGATGCTACCATATATAAGAAACTTGTGGGTTCACTCATGTATTTGGTGAACACACGTCCATAAATGTGTTATGTAGTTAACAAAATTAGTCAAGCCATGGTTAAGCCAACCAAACTGTATTGGAAGGCAACAAAGCATGTGTTGTTATAACTCAAAGACACTACTCAATTTGGTATTTGGTACAAATAGATAGAGGGAGTGAGGCTGCAAGGCTTCATAGATGCATATTGGGTGGGGAGTCCATCAGACAGGAAGAGCACTCCAAGAGGATTTTTTTAGTGTTGGGTCAATATTAGTTTCTTGGTACAACAGGAAGTAGAGATCCGTGGCACTCAACTCAGCGAAAGTAGAGTACATGGCTGCAAGTCAAGCAACATGTGAGGCTATCTAGATGAGAAATATTCTTATTAGGTTATTTGGTCAAATGATGGATCCTACTGTGATTTACTATGACAATCAGAGTTGTATCAAACTCTTTGAGAATCCAGTATTTCATGATTGATCCAAGCATATCGACATCTGGTATCACCATCTACGAGATTGTGTGCAAAGGAAAATTATGTTGTTGCAATACATTCTGACAGAGGAACAAGATGTAGATATTTTGACAAAGGCTTTGTCAAGAGGAAAATTTGAGTTCCATAGAAGCAGAAGTGGGGTATCTGATAATCCATTTCTTGTTGAGAGGGAGTGTTGAAAATGCAACAAGAAAATCCTAATTTAATTTTGCCTTGATTAAATTAGGAGAACTTTGAATTTCAATTTCAGTAGAATACTTGGAGGTAGTTAACTGAGGTGACATGGCTCTTGAAACTCAATTAACTCAGTAAATTTGAGTTGGAGGCACTTGAGTTCAGTTCTACATGATTGATTACTAATTTGTAGCAATCCATTTCAATTAATTTGAGTTATTGTTAGTGTGAGTAGTTCTCACTGTTAGTAGAACTAGTGGAGGTTCAATCAAGGGTGTGTAAATTTTTTCACACTGAGTGATCATCCAATTAAATTGATCAATCAACTAAATTAACTCATGCATGCAGAGAATTCAAATTACCTAGTTGAGATTGGAGTTCAATTGCAGTGCAATATCAGTTGTAGAATTTTCTAAGTTGTACAAGTGATGCATGTAGTCAAATAAGGGCCTAAAGGAATTGCACAATTTTCATTGAGTAATTTCCACAATTAATATGGTGCTAATTCCTCATCAAAAAACGAAAGGAAATAGGAGATTGGCAGGCTGAGAAATTGGCTAAGTATTGGATTGCGTTAGTCTGTGAGGCAGTGAGATAGATTATATTGGTGTAGGGGTTTCTCAGGCTTTAGCACGCATTATATTTCTTCTCTATTCTTTGATTAATTCAATACATATAGTAAGGAGTTTTGAGCAATTGCTTTCTCCTAGATAAATATATATGTATGTGTGTTGAATCTTAATTCATGTTAATGATTTGTGTTCTCGATCATGATTTGATTTCCGTAGATGAGTAGAGTAGCTTCATGTCTTGTGATCTACTAAATTTCATGAGCAATTTTGAATCTAGACATTAAATTTCTACATGGTGATGGTGAGTTGTTTGTGTCTCAAGGAAAGTATGCCACCAAGATACTTCAGAGATTTCACATGCAGAATTGTAAGCCCATGGACACACCTCTAGCTACAAATTGGAGGAAGGAGTATGCTTCTTCAGGTGAGGAAGTTGATGCTACCATTTACAGGAAACTTGTGGGTTCACTGATGTATATTGTGAACACATGGCCCGACATGTTCTATGTATTCAACCAACTTATCCAAGCTATGGTGAGGCCTACCAAGCTGTATTGGAAGGAAACAAAGCATGTGTTATGGTACGTTAGAGGCACTACCCAATATGGATTATGGTACAAACAAACAATGGAGTCAAGCTACAAGGCTTCATCGATGCATATTGGGAAAGTAGTCCATATGACAAGAAAATTACATCAAATGCTATCTTCATTGTTGGGTCCAAAACTATTTCCTAGTAGAGTAGGAAGCATAGGTCTGTGGTGCTTAGCTCAACTTAGCGAAGGTTGAATACATGGATGCAAGCCGAGCAACATGTGAATAAATATAGATGAGGAAAATACTTGTGGGACTATTCAATCAAGAGATGGAGCCAACAATGATATATTTCGATAATCTGAGTTGCATTAAGCTGTATGTGAATTTGGTATTTCATGATAGGTCCAAGCACATTGATATCCGATATCATCATTGGTGGGACAATGTGCAAAGGAGAATTATATTGCTACAATACATTCCAAGTGAGGAGAAAGATGCTAATGTCTTGACAAATGCATTTTAAAGAGGTAAATTCGAATTACATAGGTGCAAGATAGGGGTGGTGGAAAATCCATTTCTTGCTAAGAGGGAGTGTTGAAAAAATGTAGCAAGAAAGGCTCAATTTGACTTTAGCTTTAGTCAAATTGAGTTAATCGAATTTCCACATTAGAAGGACCACTTGGAGGCCGTTAACTAATGTGACATGGTTTCTTTCACTTAGTTAGCTCAGTAAATTTGAGTTAGAGGGCTTGGAGTTTAGTTATGAATGTGTGATTACTAAAATTTAGTAATGTAGTTCAATTATTTCTAGTTGTATTAAGTTGATTGACTTCTAACTATTGTTGGAGTCATTTGAAGGTCATTTGTGAAGTGGGACAACAATCTAACTGAGAGATATGTTAGTTAACTGATCGATCAACTCAAAATAGCTAGTGCATGCAAGGAATTTAACTTCCTCAACTGAAGTGGAGATGACAAGGCAATGTAACATCAATTGTAAACTAGTTCTGAGTGTACAGGTGTTGCATGCAATCAATGATCAATCCTTTGGAATTGCACAACCAATTTGGAGGAAATTCCTATCTTTTAGGGGCTAATTTCCTCAGGAATTGTGCAAGGAAATAGGAGGCTTAGTGAGTAAAAATTTGGCTAAGTGTATGCAAGAGTTTTCCATTGAGCAAAGAGAAAAATTATTCTTTTGTAGGTTGAGCTCAGAGATGGAGCTAGAAATAATAGCTTCTCTATTCAACTGATTAATGCAAAACAACTTGAGGGGTTTTTCCTAGTTGGGTTCCCCTAGAAATCGCTGTGTAGTTAGGGGTTTTCTTATTTAATATCTATGCATGTTGTTCTAAATTGTGATTTTCATTCCGCAGATCAGTAGTGTAGAATTATGTCTCTTGTTTTCAGGTTGAAATCTTGAGCAGTTGAAATTTCTATCAAATTTCTACAAAATTTTATGAGCACTAAGAAGTTCTCTTGGCATAGAGAAACAATGCGCATTACTACTCTTCATTGGTGTCTGTGTACTCCTATGACCCCCTATGTGTAAAGAAAACAAAAAGTGGGAAAATGTTGAGTATGTGTTATATTTTTTGACAATTATCCCCATGCATGATATATATGTGCTAGGTGTAATGAGGGGATCACACGGGGTGGGGGGGGAGGGGTGGGGGTGTGTGGAGATAGCCACCTTGGGTTCGAGGTGGCTCCCTGAAAAAAATTGGGTAATTTTTTGCATCTATTTTTTAGTGGTTTACCTCAGGGGATTTTGCTGTTAGCGCTTTTAGGTGCATGATAGTTTTTCCGATGGTTCTTTGTAGATCCAGTCAAAGGGAATATGCTTATTTTATAATCCATTATTAATGGATTGGGGGTTTATCAATGCTAAAACATGTATATAATGTATTATAACATTGTAAAGGAACGTAATGAAAAATAAATTTGGTTTTCCTGGTTTTGGGTTCGAGCAAAAAAATATGTGTATATTTTATTTGATTGCAATTGTATCCCTTCTGTTAGTTTTAAGAATGTGTTTGCAGGTATTATCTATACAAGGTTAAAACCTACAGATACTAATAACTATTGATCCATACCTTAACACCTGATTGGTTCATGATCCCTATTTAAAGAGCATGGAGGGTCATGGTTGATGGTCAATTGTGAGAACTCTCTCATATTTTTATTTTTATTTTGCACTAATAAAATTGCCTCAAGTGGCGATGTTAGATAGGGCCAAGGATTGTTTCCCTCTTACAAGGTTTTAACCACGTAAAAACACTAGCGTTGTGATGTTTGATCTAGTTTTGTGAGTGGTTACTGAAGGATTTCATCCTATATGGAATACCCTATTTTTCCAAACATAGGATTAGATCCCGTTTGAAGAGATGCTCCTATTGAGCCCACATTACCACTTCTAAAATTTACTATTTCTATACATTTTTGGACTAAATAAATTATTCCATTATGTCCAAAGCATTGTTTTTAGTTAAGAACATATTTAGTTTCATCCAAAAAAGTGTCTCTTTCTTGATATATAGAAGTTTTCGTTAGATCTAGAGCTATATGCTCCAAATACACCCTTTTTAAAATAAATTACAAATTTCATATTTTATTTTTTATTCCTAGTTTGTTACTATTTCCAATCTGTGTATGCTTTTTTCCTATTCTTTGTACGACCTTAGCAAATAAAAAACAAAGTGGAAAGAGTTTTCTTGTCTACATATGATATTCGATGTGTGATTTGTACGATCTCAACAAATAAAAAATATAGAGAAAACTTGCATTTTTTGATTAAGGTAATGGTGATCTAACAATACTATTTTTGAGTTTTGGATTTTTTTTTTTTAAATTGTTGTTTTTCATTGATGATCACATTTTTTTGGTAAGCACACACTTTGAGGTGAAGCTACAAAAACAAAAATGATGGCGACACTTTCATATTCCTTCACTACAATTGTTATGTGTCTTTTTCACTAGCTCAACAACCCCATCCTCCTTCACTATTATTGTTATGTGTTTTGCACTATCTCACTAGGTTAAAATTTACTTGAAGTCTTGATTTCACATATCTTTTTAAGTTACTTCCTAAAAATGTTCATGAAAACCTACGTTATTTCATAACTTTATTATAAATTGTATTTTAGTTGTATTGTAAAAGGGAATCACTCTAATTATATTTTTGCATGCAACTCTCATTTATAAAGTAACTTCATTGGAAAATGATTCTCATCTTTTTTATAAAATTGAGTCATTTCATGAAGTACTTTATTTGTAAATGTGAGATTATAGACAAATATAGTGAGAACTTAATATTTCTTAACAACATCCATCATCATGTGGCCTAAATTCTCCCTTCAACATGACTCTTTGTTATGGATAATGTTTTTTTAGAAAGGGCATAAATTTCACATCTAAAGTCCGTTTTTAGTGTTTTTTTTTTGAAAAAAGCTATTTTGAGAGCTTTCCATCTAGACAATTAATTTAGCTTTCGAAACCATATTATATGCATATTTTAATATGGTCAATCCAAGTGAAAATTTCTTATTGATACCAACCACATCTTATGAAAATTCCACACGGAGGATGTAATAAGAAGTAAATGATTGTACTAGATTACCTTTGGAAAAAATCCCCTATCAGTGCAAATAAAAAAGTCAAATGGGATAATAAGAATGACAAAGAATGTGGATTGATTGGATGCCCATTTATGTTTATTTGAAATTTTACATTCAATGAATCAATGACCTAGATGAATCCTCAAAAAAGTTGAAAAATATATTTGGTGAACCTAATGTGATTAGATCTCATCAACTTGAAAAGCAGGTCATGAATTCAATTCCTAATTATATCTCTTGCATTTAAGATAACTTATCTAAGTTTAAATCAAATAGGAATTTATTGTAAAGTCGATCTAAAGGATGGTCATTGAATATATATTTATTTTTTTAATATTGGTTCTACATGTTTTGTTTTTGTATCTATATTTTATGCCATGAGAGAAGCTCTAGGAGTTGCATATCAAGATTCGTCTCTTAAATCATTTTTGTAACTCTTGGATTAGAGATAAAGACAAGATCTTGCATACTGGAGTGATCAACACTACATGTACATATAACAAGGCCTAATGGCCCAAAAAAAGATAAAACCAAGCATTCAAAGAAGCAATATCCTCACAACAACAAGAAAAAAAAGTGTCCCAAACCCTCTAAGACAATTTCTATTACAAATTGTGACAAAGACCAAAATCAAAGAGTTTGAAGACTGATATAGATTACGATTATTTTGAAAAGGATAATCATCTAGAGTCTACTTTTTTATTCTTTTTTTTTAAATATGGAGGCCTTATAAGAAACAATGAATAAGCACAACATCAGTCTTGATTCTTATTTTAACACTTCTCATTGGCACACACTTTTTTCTTCTAGTTTATTCTTCAATGCAACTTATACTTATTCTAACTGTTATCACTCAGGTTGTTCCCCAAAGTTGTAAGAAAGGGAATACGGTCGAGGTAACCACAGACCAATCTTTTAGATATAGAATCTAGCCAATCTGTACCCAGAGAGGGCTCTCTCTTTATGAAGTTCAATGGTTTTGTTTTGGATTTGGATGGTGGAATTCAATAGAACAGTGAAGCAAACTGAATAGTTCAGTCCATTGGGCATGATGGAGTCAAAGAGGATAGCTTTCTGGATTTGGTTTCTTAACAGAGGATGGTATCATAGAGCAAGGTAGTCAAACATGGGACAAATACAGGCTGGAATTAGATGGAATGGACTCAATTGGGTGAAGGGCAATTAAGAATCCTTCAAAATATTGAAAGAGGGAAAATGGATGATTACTGTTAAGGAGCAGTTAATAATTCCTTAGCAAATAGTCAATATGCAAGAATCAGGAAGCAGGAGCAATTAAGAATTCATTGCTCATATTAATTCTGAAGAAAACACAGAGAATAATAAAGACTGAACACAGAGTGCAGTTTAAGCAAATTCTGAATTAATCCTTTTCTTTACCATTCAGATTATGAAACATAGATGATATAGCAAACAAGAAAACTGTAAAACATGAGATAAAGGGGACTTATTGATCCGGAGTTTGATTCAAGAATTATGTGACAAGTCTTCTACATTAATTCCTCATCCAATAGGCCAGACAACAGATGGTTCCAACAGCTTTTTTATTCAAAAGGTTCAGTATTACAACCAAAATCTATGAATACCCACCAACCCCAAATACTTCGTTTGGGCGGGTATTTATACAAAATATCTCACAAAATATCTGATGGAGATAATATCTAGTGATGACTAATCCCTTTTTTACAAAGATAGAGACAAACAGTCTTGAAAACAGGGAAAAGATAATTTGATGCCGTGCTGGCTGATCTGTCTTTGTCGGATGTGTTAGATGCAGGCTTTGTGAGTCGGTTTACAGTTGTCTTCCACTGATATTCTGTGCTGGCTACTCCGTCTTTGTCAGACATTCTTTGACCCTGATCAGATACGCTTCGACCTGCTTGAGCCTCATTTATCTCTGTTTAACTTATCGCAGAAAAATGACCCGAAATTTACGTTTTACCCAAGAGAAATTTACAAAATCCCCAACATGTCTTCCCACCATTGTTGCTCTGGAAATTTATGCTTCTAAAGTTTCCTCAGGGTTTCATCAACTTCTGTATATCTGAAAAAATTAGGCTGGAGCTGAAACAAATGTTTTACCTCGTGCTAAATATAAAATAAGTTCTCCAAGTTATCATAGAGAACTTGGCTTGTGGGGAGTGCTTTTACTCCTAAAGCACTTGTTGATGAACTAACTTGATCTGCAGAATATTTATTCAATTTGTGTACATAATCTATATGATTCATTAACTGATTATTATTTCCTAAAAGACTTGGTAGCCCTTTATCCTGCAAAACTGCAAACCTTTCCATGAAAGAATTAATTTCTACTTGCATATCCTGGAATCTTCTTTCCAAATTCTGCATTAAAGTTATCTTGGTTAGAACTCTTTTGATTTCCAAAATGGTGCCTATCCTGTCTGGGATGCCGAGTTTTTCCAGTTGTTCCCTATTTCTGTTATTAAAAAATGTATGAGCTGGTTGGCTTGATCATGCATTTGTCCTAATAAAGCTCTTGATCATTGAATTTCTCCATGTGCTGCATTCACTAAGTTAATCTGCTCATAAATAGTTTGGATATATGGCCAAACATTATTTAGGGATTGATTGATGTTGGTCCAAAGAATTCCTTTGATTTCTGCCAGAGGCTTATCCATAGCGAGATACTTCTCTAATGTTCTCACTTTATTCTCTAATGCTTTAACCTCTCTTATTTTCTCTGCCACACTTATTTTGGATTTATCATAACTCTTTCAAATTTTTCCAATTTCTCTTTCACTCGTTTCAATTCTGTCACTTGGAGTCTCAATTCTTCCATGGCCTTTATCAATTATTCTGTGCTCAGATTAGTATTGCTGCCTGGTGCTGCTCCTACTAATGATGTACCTGTGATTACCTCTGTTGTGACTGTTGGGACATTTGGGACCAATGCTAATCCAATTGACTACAGTTGTGACTATAGGGATTACCTCAGGTGGCTGGGAGGTCGACTCTCCTTGCTTCTCTTTTAATGATTTTTCGAGTGCCTCCTCTGTATCAGTTAATCTTTCATTAAGCTTCATGAGCAGGTCCATCATGTCTTCCTCTGATTTCTGCTCTATGATTTCTGTAGTCTGAGGGTGCCTTGAAGGAGGTAGCTTCAGCTGTTTCCTCAGGGAAGCAATGTCCTCTTCCTTCTTCTTGATTAGTGCCTTTATGCCTTTAGTATCTTTGGGGTCATGTCCCAGTTCCATGATGATCTCTTCTAAGGATTTGATTCTGTTATCCTTGGCCAGAGAAGAGGCTTTCTCCCAATGCAACTGAGTTGTTGTGTTGTCTAAGGAACTTTGTAACTAGTGGGCCAACATTGCTTTGCCAGTTAGTGTGGAATAAACCATTTCCCAGTCTGTTTGTGAAGTTCAATTTGGTCCAGTGGATGAATGTCTTTGGCTAGGACCTCCAAGTTTGTTCTGATGTAATCTGCTACCGACTGGGGTTGCTGTACCTTTGGCTTAAAATAACTCATTAACATTTTTCCTTCTTTAATGTCATAGGCAGACATCAATCTTTGCTAGGTTGAGGGGGCCATTTTCAAGTATTGATTATAGATTTCAATTCTCACGGGATCATTCCTGGCCTTTATCTCTGTGAAAGTTTTCTTAATGTCTGAGGCCTGTTTGCTTTGTGGCCTGGTGGACGACACCTCTACACTGTGCTGCCTTTCTAGCTCTTGCCTATGGGAGCTAGTTGATGTTTCTATCACTGGGGAAGTCTGCTGGCTGACTACCCTCTCACCTCTTAGACTGTCTGTCGTTTCTTCAATAATTTCCTCTTCTGACAGAGGATTCAGTCTTTGTCTCTTTGCTCCTGGTTGTTCAGCAGGTCCACTGATAGGTGTGGCCTCTTCCCTGTCTCTCTTCTTGCTTCTTTCCTCATTTAGAGGAGTTTGTAGTGCTGGAATTTCTGGTGCTCTAGTTTGGGCTGGAGGAATTTTCCCCTGATTCTGTTCTTTTGATGTTGCTGGCTGATCTGTCATTATAGGATGCTCTGTGGTATCTACCTCTTTACCCTTTGAAGTCCCTGTGGCTGATGTGCTAGTTTTCTGTGCAAGCTGCTGAGAAGTTCCAGCAGGGGATGTTCCAACTCCTGATTGTTGAGGTAGCTTGAAAGATACCTATCCAAAAGAGTCAAGGTCAAGGGTTTTTTCAAGATCTTTCATAGCTTTTTCCATTTTTTCATGTTCACTAATTTCCTCCATTAATGTCCCTTCTACCCATTCTTCCTGATTTGCATACTGTTCAATTTCTGGGATCCTATGATGTACATACACTGATAGCCTGTTTCTTACCCTTCTGTCATTATGAAACTACATGGGTCATATGGAACCCATTGTAAAATCTTCTTCAATCTAAGGTGGTCTTCTAAGATATTTTCAGCATCTTCCCACGCATCCCTAGAATTGATGACATAAGGGCCTAACTGGTTTTTGATTCTTAGCTGAGCCTTCTCCTTTACATTACAAAAGTGGGTTAAGTCTGCATAGATGATCTGCCTGAAATATTGTAACGCAAATAACCTCATGGGCACATATCTAGGAAACTTGAAAGGGAAAAGTTCACATCCATGCATTCTAATTTCTGTGTGATTCTGGTAGAGGTACCAGTCACCTATCCTGTACTGTTTGGAAAGCTGCAAAATCTTCTTCATATCACCAGTGATCCTAGGAGGAGGAGCTCCTATCAACAGAGTGGAGGCTGGGTGTACAAATAAGTCAATGAATTCACTATAGGTATAAGGGGAGTCACAGTTATGGAAGACTGAGCTCCAAAAGATCACAGACCTCCGATTTCCTTTTGAGTCTAATTTCTTGATGGGAAATGGAAAGCTGTCTGGCTGATAATATAACAACAGATGGTATATAAAAGAAGTGTATTTGAAAACTCCTTCTCTATCCAAATTCAGGAATTGGTCATGGATTTTGTTGGCAATAAAAGTGGCATAGTCATACTTGACAGCAGGGGGCTGTCCTGGAGTAAAGATAGATAATAGAACCAGGGTGATATCATCCACATATTCATTGGACTTAAATCCAAAAATCAAGGATATCATGTCAAGAATGAGTTTTCCAGTCTCAGTGAACCAGGTATGTAAATAGGGAGGTGGGCCTTGGGGCTGGCAGTTTGGTTTCATGAACATCTGAGCAATACGGGTTATCTCTGAGTTGGGCAATTGAGAAGCTTTTTCAAGCAAAAATCCCATGGAAAGACGAGCAAGGGGCTTAGTGGAATGGAAATGTATCATCTCATTGATGGATTCAACAGTTATGGAAAAAAGGATAGTTTGGGAAGGTGACATAACTACTCTGTGGACAGGGTCATAGCTGGCACAACATTGGTGAATGATGTCTGGGAAAACATGGACTGAGGGAAGGAAGTACATGGGAAGGTTTGATTCCCATAGTCCAAAAATGTCAGAGTTGCTTAGATGACTATCTCTAATTTGGCAGAAGGTCTGAAGATGATTCCTATCACCAGATAGGTCTTTTATTTGGAAATCTCTATCAGCCAAGGGTAGATAATTTAAGTCTTTATGAGGTGCGTTCATGGGCGCGACATTTAGGGCTATGGGGGCTTCCATGTTTGGTTCTTGTGTATTCAAACTGGAATTCGAGCTTCTGTGGAAACAATGGATTTAAACAACGGTTTTGGCGTCCCTTTATGGCAGCTGCGGACTGTTTTTTACTTGAATTTGGTTTTCACAGGCAAAATTTTCAGCGAAGAACTGAAATTTATAGGGTTGCCGGTAAAATGGATAAATACCTGGATTAAGGAGGTAAATTGAGTAACTATAGGTTGAATTAAGGATTGCAGAGTGCATTGCCATGGTCTCTTCGGCCGGGTGGCAGTTGAAAATTTGGTACGTGGCTCTTGTCGTTATTTTGTATGGTAGCGTGAACAAAGAGAACTATAGCGAAAATGATATTTCATTGTTTTTAACGAAATTCGATTTGGCGAGTATTTTTGGCATTTATTGAGTGGATGATGTCAACATGATGGGACATCTTGTCGTTTAGCGGGGGGTGGTAAGCGGTTTACCCCGCACTGCTTATGGGCTAAAGTGGTTTCGGATGGGGGGGCCGCGAGCAACGCAGGAGTGTGACGTGTGTCTTGGTAATTCCCCGGGTGGTAAAGTTCGGCAGATGGAGGGCTAGCGAAACGCATATCGACCATTCGATGGGAGGGCGCCGATCGGACGATGGGCGCTCGTTGGAGGTGGCAGAGGCTTTAAGTGGTGGGACCGCTGTAATTAACCATGGTTTTAATGGTTTCGGGAGCGATTGTATTGGTTGTCGGGGTGTTTAAGTTAGGTTATTAATTAACCAAAGGTTAATTAATCCTGAGGTTACGCATGCGAAGGTTATTAATAGGCTCCTGATGAACTATTAATCCCGTTTAAACATTGAATATGGTTATATAACCGGGGGACGAGAAATATTAATAATTGGGGATTTTATTATAAATATAATACGGGAAAGGGTAATGGGGCGAGATTTAAATAATAATGTTAAAGTTAATATGAAAAAATGAGTCCGAAAGCACTAAGTCACAATGTTTAAAAACTTAGGCAAAAGGGGAAAAACATGGATTTATATAAGAAATGAGGCCCTTTCCCTAAGAAAAATAGGAATTCACTTAGGCCATTTATGAAATGGAATGAGATAAGTGGTTAAGAGGATATCAAGTAGATCCTAATATCTCTGGGGGAATTTAGTAAATGATTGGGGAAAGTAAGAAGGGAAGTTAGTCATGCTTTGCTTGATCTGCATCTAGACATCTTCCATGGTACTTGTGATAACAGTAAGATGAACATTCCAAGAGACAAAACCTATCACAAGTCTCATTCTGCAACACCAAAACTGCTTACCCAGCCTACCGTACCTAACATTTTTTCTTCTTTTTCTTTGGGTGCACTTGGACTGGCAAACCATCATCAATTTTCCTTTCTTTGCATGATAAGCCTATCTAAGTCTGCACTTATTACATCCAAAGGCTCAGACTAAACAATTGAGCTCCTTTGCTTCTCTACCTATCTACTTATCTGCCAAGTTTAAACAATTTGGACAAATTTCTATTCTCTATCTCTAAAACAGGAAATTCAAACATGAACTGGCCAGGATTAAGCTATTTAGCCATTCATCGATTGTGGTAAAAAGTTCAACAAACTGTACATGATGCTTTATTTACAGAAAATGAAAAAGTAGTGGCATTTGGACTTTTTGATTTTTTGAAAATACGGAAAGCCTTTGCAACAAGAAAAAGGTATGTACATATTGCAGAGATAATCAAGTCACCTATTGGTATAGAAGCATAACACTAAATATTGGCTTATTGATTATGGAGTATCTTACCATGTGGATAAGAATAAATTCATTGGTTATGCTCATGATAATTGTAACACCAAAGAAATATTTGTTTGTGATGATATATCTCTTATTGTTGTAGGGTCTAAAATATTTCAAGTAGATAATGATCATTTCGATGATGTATTATGTGTTCCAAGTCTTTCCTGCAACCTTCTATCAGTATATCAGATCGCTGATTTAGGTGAAGGTAAAACAATAGATTTTTCTCCTAACTAAGTTGTAATTAAGGATTTAAAATATCCTAAGAATATCCTTTCCAATGGAATAGTTAATGATATCACCAAGTTGTACAAGTTTAACAAGTTTGGGTCATCATATTTTCCCTTAGTTTATATTGTTCACAATGATGGCTTGAGAAAATTTTGGCATGAGAAATTTGGTTATTTAAACTATCATTCATTACAACAATTATCTAATCAAAACATGGTAATGGGTATTCCTCTAGTTTCTGCAGAGATGGTGTTTGTGTCTTTTATATTCTTGACAAACATCATCATTATAGTTTTAACAAGAGTTCCTCGTAACATGCCTCAATCCCTTTGTATCTTGTTCATAGTTATTTGTGTTAGGATATTTCGACACATAGGAAATAGTTAAGTACAACTTGGTCTAGTATAGAGTTAGGTAAAGTGTGTTTCTTTACCGTTGTACATTTTGTAACTTACAATCCCACGGTCAAGATATGTAGTGATCCGACGATTCATTCTCTCCTCGGTATTACCGACACTTGATCCGTGGCTTGACACCCGATTGGTCCATGAATTCTATTTAAAGCGCATGGAGGGTCATTTGTAGGGTAATCCGTGCATGAGAGAAGCTTATGTAAATTTTCATTCTTTGATTAATAAATTGCCTGAAGTGGCCGCGTTGGCTTAGGCCGTGGACTGTTTCCCTCTTTGAGGGTTTTAACCACGTCAAAAATACTGGTGCATTGATCTGTGATCTGGTTGTGAGCGGTGTCCTTTTGGTGTTCTTTCTGAGGAACTTACCCTGTAAATTCCTACATGGTATCGAAGCTATTTGAGGGCCGCGTCCGTTGGTGATCCAAATCTGAAGCCGGTAGAACTGCATCCGACTGCCGTTTCCTAGATCTGCTGTTTCTGACTGCTTTCGGGCCGAGAGGACTGCTCTGTTGTGTTCGGAGCATCTGTTCCAGTGAGGAACCCCTTTCGTTTCACGCGAAAAGGTTTCCGGTAGCCCTAGCTGCGTCATTTTTAAGATCTGGAGGTATACCGTGTTTATTTGCAGTTTACTGTTATTTTCTCTCTGCTTATTTCGGTTTCGGTTTATTTAGCTTTTTTTAACCGAATCTATACCTTTCATTTCTGCGTATGCTCTTTGCCCTACGACTCTATGCGATCTGGGCAAATCAGAAACAGAAAGGAAGGATTTTTCTCATGCGTATGCTCTTTTCCCTGCACCTTAGTGTGATCTCGGAAAATCAGAAACATTGAGAAAAATATTTAGTTTTTCGGCTAAAGCTAACTTTGAGCCTCAAGGTTCAATTTTTGAAAATATTTAGTTTTTTGGGTAAAGCTAACTTCGAGCCGTAAGGTTCGTTTTCTTTGCATGTCCGTGTTGGGTTTTGTGTTTTTTGTTTTGTAGGGAAAAAGAGCTTTCTCAAAGCAAGCACGCAACCCAAAGCCCCCCCCCCCTCTCTCTCTCTCTCTCTCTCAAATTTTTTGTATAGATCAATTGGTTCAAAGCTATTTTAAGAGAGTAGAGGTCTTGGGTTCAAGTCTCCATTTTGTGGGGGCAGACTTTTTCATTTCCGCACATTCCCGCACTTCGTCAGCAACTTCAACAACTTTTTTTCAAAAAGCCATAACTTCTTCATCCGAAAGCCTTTTTCAGAGCTGTTTTTTTTAAACCAGCCTAATTTTTCGAGATCTATCCATTGGAACACTTACTTTCAGCATCTTCAGCTTCAGTTTCTGTTGAAATGGAGAGTCAATACCAAGTTACCCTTGACAGCACCAACTACTTCCAATGGTTGTCCTACATGGAGGATTTACTTAGAAGTAAAGGTCTCTACCGAATAGCCACAGGCCAAGAAAAAAAACCGAAAGATGAAGACAAGGCTGCTAAATGGGAAAATAGACAAGATCAAGCACGTGGTTTGATAGGGATGTCTATTTCTCCAGATCTTAGATTCCATATTGCAGAACTTGAAACTCCTCATGAAGCAATGGAACAAATCAATAATTTTTTTGGGATTAAAAATGAAATTAGAGCCCATCAACTTGAAAATGAGTTGCTTACATTGGACCCTAATAATTTTTCTTGCATTGAAGATTACTTGTCTAAGTTCAAGACCCTTAGATATCTTTTGGAAGGTGTTAAGGTTAAGAAAGAAGATAGTAACCTTATTTATTCCATCCTTACTAAGTTGGGACCAGCCTACTCTGTATTTGTTTCCACCTTCCATTCTACAAGAGAAGCCTTCATTTCTCAAGGAAAAGACTACAAGCCCCCTTCCTTTGACTCTTTTTGTGATTCTTTAATAAGAGAACAAGAAAAACTCTTACACCTTGGTCTTCTTAATCTTGGAAACTCTTCCAAGAAAGCGTTAGCCGCCCATCAACAACCAAATTCAAAGAATCCTAAGAAGTCATATCCTAAAAAGAATGGTCCTAAACCAAACAAGGGTCCTAAGAAATTTCAGCCCCAAAATGAAAAATCATTTCAACAAAATGATAAGATAAATAAAAACAAAGGGAAGAAGACTGATAGACATTGCAATTTTTGTAATCGAGATGGCCACTTAGAATCAAAATGCTTTAAAAATATGGAAGCCTTGGAAGCAACAATGAATAAGCATAACATCCATTTGGGGCAATATTCAACTTCAACTTCATCTTCAGGAATGGCACTTTCTGCATGTGGTTGTCAAGCATCTCGGTCTGGCTATGCATTAAATGTATCTTCTTCTTCTCATTCTCATGAGTGGCTCATTGATTCTGGAGCTTCTTATCACATGGCCAAAAACAAAGCCATGTTTTCTTCTTTAAATGATTGTAACACCAAAAATATATATGTTGGTGATGATAGATCTCTTAATGTTGTAGGGACTGGAACTGTTCATCTAGACAATGGTCAGTTTAATGATGTATTATGTGTTCCAACCTTATCCTGCAACCTTCTATCTGTATATCAGATAACTCATTCAGGTGAAGGTAAAATCGTTGAATTTTCACCTCATGATGTTGTAATCAAGGACTTAAAAGATCCTAAACAGATTTTGGCTACTGGCATTGCTGATGATTCTACAAGGTTGTATAAGTTTCACAACTTTGGGTCATCAAATCTTCCCTCAGTATTTGTTGCTCATAACGATGAAGTGAGCAAACTTTGGCATGAGCGATTTGGTCACTTAAACTATCGCTCCCTTCAGCATCTATGTAAAGAAAATATGGTGACAGGTCTTCCTATGGTATCTTGCAGAGATGGTGTTTGTTCCGGATGTGTACTCGGAAAACATCATCGGGACAGTTTTGAAAAACGTGCCTCTTGGCATGCCTCAGCCCCTTTACAACTTGTGCATAGTGATTTATGTGGTCCACTTCCAGTTGTGTCATTCTCTGGTTGCAAGTACTTCTTAACTTTCATTGATGATTTCTCCAGACGCACTTAGGTATACTTCTTAAAACTCAAGAGTGAAGTATTTAACACTTTTTTGGCCTTCAAGGCCTTTGTTGAAAAACAATCTGGACATCAAATTCTTAAGTTAAGATCTGATAATGGTGGAGAATATGTTAAAAACACATTCATCAACTATTGCACTGAGAATGGAATTCAAATGCAACATACTGTTCCATATACTCCACAACAAAATGGTGTAGCTGAAAGGAAGAATCGCACCTTAAAGGAAATGGCTAATTGTATGCTACAATCTAAAGGACTTGGTCTTAGTTTTTGGGCAGAAGCAATTAACTGTGCAAATTACATAATAAATCGCACTCCTACTAAGGCTTTAAAGAATATCACTCCAGAAGAAGCATGGAGCTCAATCAAACCAGATGTAAGTCACTTTCGTGTTTTTGGAAGTGAAGCGTGGGCCCATATTCCAGATGAAAAGCATAAAGCTTTAGAACCTAAGAGTGAAAAATGTACTTTTGTTGGATATTCTGAAGATGTCAAAGGCTATAGACTTATTCCATTTAAGTCCAAAAATGTTATCATTAGAAGAGATGTAAAATTTGATGAAAATATATCGGCCTGCGAGCCTAGTGCGGCGGATGTGCCACCTCTTCCTATCTCTTCTACCTTTGAAAACATTTCTTCTTCAGATGATGAAAGTGAGGATGAAAATCCTCCCCCACCATCTCAGGATCCTCCTTCAGCTCCTGAGCTTCCAAAATGGGTTCGTGCTACTCGAGATGCAGCAGGTGATCTTGCCGGTGATCCTACAGATCAGCGACGCACACGTTCTCAGTTCGAGAGCCTCTTCTTTACTGGCTCAAGCTCCCGTAAATTATGATCCTGACACCTTTGCAGAAGCTTCAGGCCATCCAGATTGGGAAGCAGCTATGAATGAAGAATATCATTCATTATTGGCAAATGATACATGGGATCTTGTTCCTTTACCAAAGGGACGAAAACTTGTTAGATGCAAATGGGTTTACAGAACCAAGTATGGACCAGATGGGAAAGTTGATAAACATAAAGCTCGTCTTGTTGCTAAGGGCTTTTCACAGGTTGAAGGCATTGACTACACTGAAACCTTCTCCCCTGTTGCCAAAATGAACTCTATCTGCCTTGTTCTTTCCCTTGCTGCCTCTTTCAAATGGGAAGTCCATCAAATGGATGTTAAATCGGCTTTCTTGCATGGGGACTTGCATGAAGAAATCTATATGGAACAACCCATTGGCTTCATACAAACAGACTCCAGCCTTGTTTGTCGACTTAAGAAATCCCTTTATGGTCTCAAGCAAGCTCCTCGGGCTTGGTATGCCAAAATGGATAGCTTTCTTTTAGAATCTGGCTTTTCTAGGTGTCATTCTGACAATACTGTCTACACCAAGAAAGTGGGCAACTCTCTTATCATCCTTATTCTTTATGTTGATGATCTTATCCTTACTGGTAGTGATCCCAACCTTATAAACCATGTGAAGTCTAGCCTCAAAAGGAAATTTGAAATGACAGACTTAGGACACTTACACTATTTTCTCGGTCTTCAAGTCTTGCAATCCAAGGAGGGTATTTCCCTTTCCCAGTCCAAGTATGCTTGTGATATTCTATGTCATTTTCACATGGAAGACTGCAAGCCAGCCCCTTCTCCCTTTCAGTCTGGAGTCAAACTTTCAGTCACTTGTACTTCTCCTGAAGTTGATGCTACATTATACCGTCAACTTGTAGGAAAACTCTTGTATTTATCCCATACTCGTCCTGACCTTTCCTTTGCTGTTGGCCTTGTTGCTCGGTTCATGCAAAACCCCCGTGAAAGTCATTGGAAAGCAGCTAAAAGAATACTTCGTTATGTTCGAGGTACAGTTCAGTTTGGGATTCATTACAGTGCCGAAGCAGCTCCTCTATTGGTTGGTTTCACTGATTCCGATTGGGCTGGTGACCCTGATGATCGGAAGTCTACTGCCGGTTATGTGTTCACTCTTGGTTCAGGACCTATTACATGGGCTTGCAAGAAAAAGGGTGCCATTTCTCTTTCATCAGCAGAAGCAGAGTATCGTGGTGCCGTAGAAGCTAGTAAGGAAGCCTTGTGGCTTCGTCAGATCCTGTCAGAATTTGGCTTTCAGCAGCAGCATCCGACTACACTTTGGTGTGATAATCAAAGTGCCATTCAGCTATGCAAAGATCCAGTTCAACATCAGCGCAGCAAACACATTGAACTGCACATGCACTTCATCAGAAATCTCATTAACGACCATGTTCTTGAAGTGCAATATTGTTCAACAGATGATCAAGTTGCAGACATCTTCACAAAGGCTCTCACAGAGGCGAAGTTCACTAAACTTCGATTTATGGTTGGAGTTCAGGAAGTTGTCACTAAGGGGGGATAGGCTCTAGTGCCTCCTTCCTTCTCCTATTGTGTCATATTTGTAAATCCTTCAATCCTATCCCAAGTTGTTCTTAAGGGGGGATGTTAGGATATTTCGACACATAGGAAATAGTTAAGTACAACTTGGTCTAGTATAGAGTTAGGTAAAGTTTGTTTCTTTACCGTTGTACATTTTGTAACTTACAATCCGACGGTCACGATATGTAGTGATCCGACGGTTCATTCTCTCCTCGGTATTACCGACACTTGATCCGTGGCTTGACACCCGATTGGTCCATGAATTCTATTTAAAGCGCATTGAGGGTCATTTGTAGGGTAATCCGTGCATGAGAGAAGCTTATGTAAATTTTCATTCTTTGATTAATAAATTGCCTGAAGTGGCCGCGTTGGCTCAGGCCGTGGACTGTTTCCCTCTTTGAGGGTTTTAACCACGTCAAAAATACTGGTGTATTGATCTGTGATCTGGTTGTGAGCGGTGTCCTTTTGGTGTTCTTTCTGAGGAACTTACCCTGTAAATTCCTACAATTTGTGTGGTCCATTTTCTCCTCCTCCTTTATTTGGGTTCAATTATTTATTAACTTTGACTGATGACTTCTCTAGATGCACTTGGATTTAAATTTTAAAATCCAAGAGTAAAGTTTTTTTCTCTTCTTGGTCTACAAGGTCCTTGTAGAAAAAAATTTGAACAACAACTACAAAGGTTAAAAATAGACAATGGAGTAAAATATGCCAATGAAAAATTCACAACATACTACACTGCACATGGCATTCAAATGCAACATATTCTTTCCATATATACCTATTGTAGCAGCTACAACCACCCTCCAAAATTTTTCCTTCGCTTTGTTTTGGAGCCTCCCTCCTCAAAATCTAAGAAGCATGTCTTGCACTGCTCAAGTACTTGTGTTTCATTTGAACTTATCTTTCAATTTGTAGCTTGTGTCTACTTACTTGTTTTTCTGACTAACCACAAGCTGACCCAGTTACTTGGTTCACATTTGGTTCTTTCGTTGTCTTGGAAAACTACACAGTCCTAGAGGGCAGTCGCCTTGCTATCAGGAATTGTGCAGAGCATCCCAACAGTCTTCCTTGTCCTCAAAAACTGCACAGAGTAGGCAGTCAACCATACTCTCAGAAACTGCGTAGAGCAGACAATACCCCTCGCTCTCAAAAACTGTGCAAATCAAGTAGTCAACCTTGCTCTCAAAAAATGCATAGAGCCGACAGTCAACCTTGCTCTCAGAAACTATGTAGAGGAGGAAGTCAACCTTGCTCTTTAGAATTGTGCAGATCATCTCGGCAGTGAACTGAGGCTCAAAATTGCGTAGACCCAGCTGATAGCTTGTCTTCAGCTAGGAAACTGCGCAGAGAATGAGAGGTAGGAAGAGCCACTCAACCCAGGAATTGCGCATAAGCATTCCTCAATTACTGTTAGATGCATGTGCCAGAAATTTGCCTGGTTTTCTCTAGAATTGCACAATTTATTCATGCATGCATGAAATCCTTTCTCAGAAAAAGGAAAAAAAGTAAAAAAGAAAAAGCATCCCTAAAAAATAGGGATCTATTTTTAGCACTCAGAGTTACATACAAGTTGATTTTAGAAACTTCTCGCCAAGTGTCGCTTTTTCCTAGATTTGTGGCATGCATGTCATAAACCCTAAATATTCCAAATCTATAATATGGATGCCTCAAAGCTCATTCTTCAGATTCAATCTTGGAGCTCTGGAATTCTCGAGGCATCTAGGAATATTCGGCAATATCTCCACAACTTTTTCAGGTAAATTTTTCTTTTCATGTCTTTTACTACTTTTTCTGTCACTTTTCTTTCCTTGGCTTGTGTGAGTGTTTTTTTCCTTGTTTTATCAAATGACTGCTGGTGTTTTAATGTATTTTAACTTTTAGAAGTGTTGTTTCAAGTTTTATATTACATTTCCTTAGTGTTGCATGTATGACCCTGTTTTTTCACTAACGGTCATCGTTGCGACGACTCGCTTCATGATCTTCGTTATTATGTTGTTTGACTGACTCTTGCAATTGCTCTGATTGCATGCATGTCCATTCACTCAAATCTGCAGCATATTTTCACATGCATTCAATCCTACTTGTTTTCAAGTTACCCTTTGGCATATCTGGGCTACCTTGGCACAGATCTTTCCTTGCCCGGCATGCACTGCACATTTTTGGGACTCAAGGATCTGCCTTGGCTTGAGGAATTGTGCAAGGGCTGCCTATCACTAGCTTCCCAGATGTGATCATCACATTTCAGAGAGACAATGCTCAGTCTTGCACCTGGTATTGAACAATGCGTAGTCCTAGCCAACAATCAAGATGGATTGAACTGCGCATTGTGTAGTTCCAGTCCTCAACAAGCTAAGATGGACTGTGCTCTGCATAGTTTCATCTAGCAGCCCACTCACTGGCAGTCGGGACTGCGTAATGTCTAGTTCTAGATGACATTCTCCCTGCCTCTCAGAGTCTTAACTACACAATGTTTCCCAACAGTCACCCAATTTTTTGCATGACCGAACCTTGAGTTGCTTTATGTTTTTCAACTGACATTTTCTTTCCATGAGTGGTTCTCTATCTTCAAGCACCATAGGGAACAACAAAAATAGCAGTAGTGAGCAGCAGACCCGTAGAAGACAAAGGAAAGAGGAATATTTTCGAGAGCGTAGAGGCATAACAAAGCTACAATTTTAAGGAATATCCACTTGTGGAGAAAGTAGCTTTGGAGATTGAGGCAAAGAGGTGACAACGCGAAAGGAGAGTATCACAAAGAAAGAGGGAGAAGCAAAGACTGGAAGAAGCAGAGAGAAAGTTGCAGGAAGTAGAGCAAAGGCTCAAAGAAGGACATGAGCTGTGCAAAAGAGAGAAGGAAGGGCAATAGAAATAAGAATAGGAGGAAGTGAAAGGTGCACAGACAAAGAAAACTGCATTGATACAGGTTGAACACTCAGATCCAACATCAACAGATGATGAACAAGGTAAGTGGTCACAGGAGTAGGAAATTACTCAGCAGGATGAACATATGGTTGAACAGATGGACACGAAGATGGTACAAATAGAACAGGAATAGACACATACCTCATGCAAAAGAAATCGAGGTCACTCCATAGGCTTCACTAGCTCTGGTAGCAGACCAAGTCCCAAGTGAACAAGGAGAGACTGTTCTCCTTGAGGATGATTCGGGAACAAATGTGTACAACATAGCCTTTGACGAGTCATGACATAGGGTTGTATAGGCGCGCATAGAGCACACCCCGAATGATCATACATCTCTTGCACACTTTGAAGAATGGGTGATTGTGTCTGATGTGCAAAGACATATAGTTGCCTTGGATGATGCTACGAAGGCTTATCCCAAAGCCACAAGCTCAAGTGTGAATTTCTTGATAGCAGAAAATGAGTGCATGGCTAAGGAATTGTAAGTGGGAAAGCAGAGGGAAGAACAATCAACAGGATCCACTAGAGCCGAAATGAAGAAAGTGATACTCACTGAAGTATCATCTATTGAGACAGTCATCTAAAGATTGTATGACATGCTCGTCACTGTGCACAAGGAAGTTTTCCATTTACATGGCTTTTAGCAACGCTGCATCAAGATTGCGTGCACACTCATAGATATACATGCTGCTATTGATCATGTATAGACATGGACAATGAAGTACAATATAGCCCCACTTTGCTTGCACAAGATGATGAAGCCACATGTAGAGTTGGAGAAAGCACACATCCAAAGTCAGATACATAACTATGAGGAACTCCCACTACTAATCACCAATGTTGAGGCTTCATATGCACAATTTTTTAGGAGTTTTCATGTCATCATGCAGACGCACTTGATCCCATCCATCAGAACACTCACCGAGGCCAGAGAGAAGAACCAAGTCCGATTGGAGATTGACATGTACTTCGACAAGTTGATGCATACGACTGCAACTGCAAAATTGCAGATCAACGCAAAGAACATGCAGAGGTATGTCACTGGTCCGAACACACTCAGGACTATGATGCGCATGTTATAGGACGAGGTGGACAAAGGTTCCAAATCAGTATGCCCAGAAGAGATGGAGGCAAGAGTTCGTTTCCAGAAAGACGTCACCAAACAATACACGGACACCATTGCACAGTACCAAGCTTGGCATTAGTTCGTCACCAAAGATCACCAAGAGGATGTTTCCTAGTTGGTATTTCCACAACCATCCGAGTCTTAGTGTTTTCTTGTCTAGCTGACTCAAGCCTATTTTTGTCCCACATGGGTATAGGTGGAAATTGTAGCATTATTGTAAATATGTTGTAAAGTGAAATTCCAAGTGTCATTAATGGAATTCAAACAGTCATATGTAATGTAAAGGGTTATATGTAATAAATTTGAAGAGCCATGAGGGTAGTCCAAGAGTCAAAGGGGAATGTAAAGGGTCACCCCACCCTTTACTATATATAGAACCTCATAACCCATAGAAAGGGCTTTTAAGAGCCAAGCTTTTGGCTAGGAATTTATTAGAGAAGGCTTGGAGAGTATTGTGACGAGTCTTGGCTTCTCCATAGTGCAAAGCGAGTACATATCTTTGGAGGAGAATGTGATGTTGACTGTAATGTTCCACTATTGGGGCTAGTGGCTGTCAATGGTGTATGTATGGATGGAAATTTCACTTTATATAATATACAAGATCCAACATGTTTTCATGCATATGTTGTTATTGTAGTTGGACTATTCTAGTTGCTTTAGCAATGTATGTTATTTAACTTATGCATTTGTGTATGAACTATTTTGTATGCAATTGTATGAATTTGGTTGCAATCATGTTGTTGGTTTAACCATCACTTTATATTATGGACTATTCCGCTTCCATCTTGTGATGTCATTCTGCTCGTGTGTTCTTTTCGGTCTACGTACTATTACAAGCTTCTAAGGGGCACACCTCCTTTTCCCCCTCAATGTGTTAGAACCCCCATGCATCTCACTTGACTCACTGCAAGGTCACACACTTGTTTCCGACAAATATATCACACTTATTTCTGTGTGCTATCATAGTTAAGGCATTGCTTTAATACCCACTACTAGGAATCCTACTCCAAATAGTCTGAGGTCTAGTTGGGACTTCTTATCGGGGAGATCCCTTGACATGTTGATGGGTCCAACATCGTCAACATTTATGGCACTCGAAGGAGGACCAGATGACAAGCTAAGTCCTCAAAGTATGTTTTGAATCTTTTCACATTCTTCATGACTTACATTATTGTTAATCCTTCGACATGTTTGTCTCATGGAAGTGATTTTTAAGTGTTGGAGGATCTCCTTAATGACTTGTCACGTTTCACGTTTCACATATTGGTTTATGTGAAAGTAATGAAATCCATGAGGATCACATTGCCTGCTCACTGTCTGCATTCATGTTCCAAGGGAATGCATTGCAATGGTGTGTCACATTGACCGCAACTTCCATTCACTCTTATGATGAATTGATCAAAGTGTTGGCTTGTGCTTTCTATCACTATGATCACAAAGCACTCAATAATTTTTTTTGGGAATTATGGAAAGCACCTGATGAATCCCTTTTGAAATTTTGGAAGCGCTTCCAAAATATCGCTTTTCAAATCCCAAAAGATGAAATTGATTGGAAATTTCTCAATGAAATATTTCAATATCTTCTTCACATATCTGAAAATCCACATATATTAGTGTTGGAGCTACCAAACCCAAGATGGACAAGGTTTCTATCACAGTGACCCTCCATCTTCTTCTCATCAAACAACTCTAGATCCACAGTGTGAGGTGGGAAGGTGCGCGCACATTTGTTAAGCTATCACATCCTCCCATCCCACTTGCTCTGAACCTCTGTGCAGATTTGGCTTGCAAGCCTATTGGTTGTCACAATGTCTTATCTTCTCAACCTTCGTCCCCTGGTTCCTTTGATCCTTCGGATTGTACTATGTTGTGTTCTCCCATTCCAGACTCAATATTTGTTGTTCACAAGGATCAAGTTGTCGATGGAGTTGGTGTTGAGCAGCCAACTTGTACTATCATTTATGATGAGTATGTGTGGGAATATGAAGAAGAAGCCATGGTGAGGGATGATCTCCTTCTGTTCGCACCTCATCCATTTTTTCCTAACATCTTTTATGATTCTGCCATTTTTTATTTTCCTTGTGAAAACTCATCATCGGATGTTTCTACTTCCGATCATTCACAGAACACACTAGATCTCAGTCTGTCATTGCATTGCATAGAGGACACATCTTTCCTTGCAAATCCACTCATTATTTCATCTGTCATTTCTGAAAATGCAGATGGTAAAAATTCTTGTTTCTCATCAACCCCTCTCTATGATTCGTTAGATCACGAGGATGCTGATGAACATCTCAAATTTTATGATCGTGGTTGTCATGATCTCTTTACTCCTTCATTTGATCACGATGTTTATTCATTCACTGTTGATCTTTCTAAGCCACCGGTATTTGATGATCTACCCATTAATGAAGTGGAAACCCCTCAAGATGTCGAGGAAATTCATCCTGCGCTGATGGTTATGTCAGGTCCTCGCTGTCTTGAGGTCAGTTCCACTTCCGATCATAAATATGTTGAAACACCCTAGACTCCTCTTCACTCTCCTATTTGCATTGAAGATCAATGTAGTTTACATATTTCAAATCCTCCACTTGAATCACACGATCCCATCGCTCATGTATTGGAGGAACCATACAAAATGAGCACTCTTGTTAAACAAAATTTGTCTTAATTTTTCATGTTTTCTTGTCATTCTAGATCAAAAGATTGTGCACGTCCGTTGTCTGTGCGAAGTGTCTTGCAACACCATGGTATGTCCGTAGAATGTTTGTCTTACACGTTTGCTCTTTTCTTTTCTATGGACTCTTTCAAACTTCAGGCATGTTAATCATAATTATCTTATCTTTCTTGTGTGCTGGTTTACATGCTTATCTTTCTAGTCGACTATGCCTTCAGCAACATGGGTCAACCAATGTGTTGGTGGCTGCATTGGAAATATCACTTTACGTGAGAAGGCCCATGCACTATTTAGTTTAGGAGTAGGAGTAGTGTTTGCTTCCTTTTTTTCTTTGCTTTCTTGTTCGCTTTGCTTGCATGTTTTTATTTGCTTACTTTTTTCGCTTTCGTTTACTTCTCCCCTTTGCTTTCTTGTTTGTTTTCTTGTTTGCACCTGTAGGATTAGTTTCACATGAAACCATGTTTGGCTCTTGAGACAAGCAAGGTGAAGTACAAGAGGACTTGTACAACTATCAACAATTGGTTATCTGTTTTCCTCTCTCTTTATGAAGAGCTTGTTGTCTTCAATCAATGATACCCTGATGGAAAATATGTTTTGTTCATAGTAAGTCTTGGTGAAAACACAATGCTTGCACTTTTAACTAGTACCGCCTACTCTAATCGGTTTTTCTATATTTGGTTAACCCTTGTCAGCTCAGTCAAGTAGATTAAGGTGAGGGGGAAAACCTTAACAAGTATGTCAGAGGTATATATAACATACTTCTATGAAGGAACAACCTCTTCTACTCTCAATAAGTCGGGATCCCTCTTCCACCTCATGAAATAAATAAGTGCCTATCCACAGTTATTTGAAAATAAAAAAATGAAAATAAAATAAAGGCGAAAGAAGAGAAAGGATTGTTGTGCAAAGAGGTGATGCAAGTAACTTTGCGAGGGTACTAACCAGGTTTGCTGGCAGTAGAGTGATGCTTATGTTCCTACATGAATGATGAGGTATTGTCCAGGCCTGTTGGCAGCGGAGAAACACCAGAGATGAAACTAAAACTTATGTCACTTGTGCATCAATATACCCCTCTTCCCCAATCAAAATAACTCAATTGACTTTGCTTGGTATGTGTGCTAACAGATCAAGAGAATGGCAAAGACTATATCTTTAAATCAAGCTAGTGAGGAAGCCATGCCGATCAAAGAATCAAACAATACTTTCAGAGGAGTTAGACCCACTTTTCATGAAACAAGGTCCATACAGAGAGTTGGAGGTCTACCAGTGTGTCAAGAATGTTGTAGTGGATACAACCACCCTCCAAAATTTTTCCTTCGCTTTGTTTTGGAGCCTCCCTCCTCGAAATCTAACCAGCATGTCTTGCACTACTCAAGTAATTGTGTTTCATTTGAATTTATCTTTCACTTTGCAACTGGCGTCCGCTTGCTTGTTTTGCCGACTAACCGCAAGATGACCTAGTGACTTGGTTCACATTTGGTTCTTGTGTTGTCTTGGAAAACTACACAGTCCTAGAGGGTAGCCCGCCTTACTCTCAGGAATTGTGCAGAGTAGACCAATAGTCTGCCTTTCCCTCGGAAACTGCGCAGAGCAGGTAGTCAACCTTGCTCTCAGAAAATGCACAGAGCAGACAGTCAACCTCACTCTTAGAAACTGTGCATAGTAGGTAGTCAACCTTGCTCTCCAGAATTGCATAGATTATCCTGGAAATGAGCTGAGGCTCAAAACTACGTAGACCCAACTGATATTTTTTTTAGTTGGGAAACTACGTAGAGAATGAGAGGCATCCAAAGCCACTAAACCCAGGAGTTGCACATAAGCATTCCTTAGTTGCTGTCTGATGCATGTGCCGGAAAGTTGCTCAGTTCCCTCCAAAACTATGCAATTTCCTCATGCATTCATGGCAACCTTTCTCGGAAAAAGAAAAATATCAAAAAAGCAAAAGAATCCCTAAAAATAGGGATCTATTTTTAGCAATAGGAGTTACATGCAAGTTGATTTTAGAAACTTCTTGCCAAGTGTCAGTTTTTCCTAGATTTGTGGCATGCACATCATAAACCCTAAATATACCAAATATATTTAATGGATGCACCAGAGCTCATTCTTCACATTCGATCTTGGAGCTTTGACATTCCTGAGGCATCTAGGAATCTTCAGCACGATCTTCATGACTTTTCCGGGTAAGTTTTGCTTTTCATGTCTTTTGCTGCTTTTTCTGTCGCTTTTCTTTCCTTGGCTTGTGTGAGTGTTGTTTTCCTTGTTTTATTGAACGACCACTGAAGTTTTAATGCATTTTAACTTGTGGAAGTGTTGTTTCAAGCTTTTCATTGCATTTCCTTACTGTCACATGAATGACCCTGTTTCTGCACTAACGGTTGTCGTTGCGATGACTCGCTTCATGAGCTTAATTTTTCTTTTGTTTGACTGATTCTTGCAATTTCTCTGATTGCATGCATGTCCATTCACTCATATCTGCACCATATTTTTACATGCATTCAGTCCTACTTATTTTCAAGTCACCCTAGGGTAGATCTAGGTTTCCTTTGCCTAGATCTTGCCTTGCCCAACATTCACTGCACATTTTTGGGACTCAAGGCTCTACCTTGGCTCTAGGAATTGTGCAAAGGATACCTGTCACTGGATTCCCAGCTATTCTCTATGCAGTTTTGGGAGACAATGCCCAATCTTGCCCCTAGGATTACGCAATGCATAGTCCTAGCCAACAATTAAGCCAGACTGAACTGCGCATTGCGCAATTCCAATCCTCATCAAGCCAAGCTAGAATGTGCTCTACACAGTTTCAAACATCAGCTCGCTCACTAGAAGCTAGGACTGCGCAATTAACAGTCTCCCCGCCTCTCAAAGTCATAACTACACAATCTTACCTAGTAGTCACCCAAGTTGTTGTGTGATCGATCCTTGAGTTGCTTTATGTTTTTCAGCTAGAATTAACTTTCCATGAGTGTCTCTTTGAATCCAAGCACCACAGGGAACAACAAAAATAGCAACAGTGAACAACAGACCTATGCAAAGACAAAGGCAAGATGAAGATTTCCAAGAGCGTAGAGGCAGAGCATAGCTACAAGTTTAAGGAAGATCCACTTATGGAGAAAGTAACATTGGAGATTGAGGCAAAGAGGTGACAACACAAAATGAGAGTAGCGCAAAGAAAGAGGGAGAAGAAAATATTGGAAGAAGCATAGATAAAGTTGCAGGAAGTAGAGAAAAGGCTCAAAGAAGAACAAGAGCTACATAGAAGAGAGAAGGAAGCGCAATAGGAACAAGAATAGGTGGAAGTGCAAGGCGCACCGATAGAGAAAAATGCACCGATACAGGTTAAAGACTTAGATCCACCAGCAGCAGATGATTAATAGGGTAAGCGGCCGCAGGAGTAGGAACTTGCTCAACAGGATGAACAAATAGTTGAATAGATGGACATGGATATGGTACAACCAAAATAAGATCAGGACACAGACCTCATGCCAAAAGAAACCAAGGTCACTCCACAGGTTTCACTAGCTCCGACAGCAAAGCAAGTCCCAAGTGAACAAGGAGAGACTGTTCTCCTTGAGAATGATCCGAGAACAAATGTGTACAACATAGCCTTTGACAAGTCACGACACAGTGTTGTACAGGTGCGCATAGCACACACCCCAGATGATCATACATCTCTTGTGCACTTTGAAGAATGGGTGATTGTGTCTGATGTGCGAAGACATCCAACTTCCTTGGCCGATGCTATGAAGGCTTATGCCGAAGCCACATGCTCAAGTGTGAAGATTTTGATAGCAAAAAATGAGCGCATGGCTAAGGACTTGTAAGCGGCCAAGTAGAGGGAAGAACAATCAACAGGATCCGCCAAAGAAGAAATGCCAGAGAAGAAATGAAGAAAGCAATACTCACTAAAGTATTGTCCCTTGAGACATTCATGTGGATACTGTATGACATGCTCATCACCATGCACAAGGCAGTTGTCCATTTACATGGCTTTCAGCAACGTTGCATCAAGATTGTGTGCACGCTCATAGACATACATGCGACTATTGATCACGTAAAGACATGGAAAATGAGGCACCCACTTTACTTTCATAAGATGATGAAGCCACATGAAGAGTTGGACAAAGCACACATATAGAGTTAGATCCAGAACTGTGAGGAACTCCCGCTGCTCATCACCAATGTTGAGGCTTCATATGCACAAGTTTTTAGGAGTTTGGATGTCATCGTGCGTACACACAAGATCCCATCCATTAGAACACTCACCAAGGCTAGAGAGAAGAACCAAGTTCGACTGGAGAATGACATGTACTTCAAGCAGTTGATGCACACGATTGCCTGTGCAGACTTGAAAATCAACACAAAGAACATGCAGAGGTATGTCACCGGTCCAACCACACTTAGGATGCACTCAATACTATGCTATGCATGTTACAGGATGAGTTGGATAGAGGTTCCAGATCAATATGCCCAAAAGCGATGGAGGTAAGAGTTTGTTTCTAGAAATATGTCACCAAATAGTATGTCGACACCATTGTGCACTACCAAGCTTGGCATTAATTCTCCACCAAAGATCACCATGGGAATGTTGCCAAGTTGGTCTTTCCACAACCGTGCGAGTCTTAATGTTGCCTTGTCTAGATGAATCAAGCCTATTTTTGTCCCATATAGGGTATAGGTGGGAATTTTATCACTATTGTAAAAATGTTGTAAAGTGAAATTCCAAGTGTCATTAGTGGAATGCAAACAATCATCTGTAATGTAAAGAGTTATATGTAATGAAGTTGAAGATTCATGAGGCTAGTCCAAGAGTCAAAGGAGAATGTCAAGGGTCACCCCACCCTTTGCTATATATAGAACCTCATAACTCATAGAAGGTGATTTTGGGAGCCAAGATTTTGGCTAGGCATTGTTTAGAGAAGGCTTGGAGAGTATTGTGATGAGCCTTGGCTTCTCCACAGTGCAGAGTGAGTACATATCTTTGGAGGAGCAGGCGGTGTTGAATGTAATGTTCCATTATTAGGGCTAGTGGCTGTCAATGGTGTATGTATGGATGGGACTTTCACTTTATATAATATAACAGAGCCAACACGTTTTCATGCATATGTTGTTATTGTAGTTGGACTATTATGGCTTCTTTAGAAATGTATGTTATTTAACTTACACATTTGTTATGAACTATTTTGTATGCAATTGTAGGAATCTGGTTGTAATTGTGTTGTTGGTTTAACCCGTCACTTTGGATTGTGGACTATTCTACTTCCATCTTGTGATGTCATTCTGCTCGCGTGTTCCTTTTAAGTTGCGTACTATTACAGGCTCCTAAGGGACACACTTCCTTGCCCCCTACATGTGTTAGAACCCCCATGCATCTCACTTAACTCACTGCAAGGTCACATACTTTCTTCCGACAAAGATATTACACTTACCGTTATGCGCTATCGCAATCAAGGCATTGCTTTACTACCCGTTGATGGGACTCTGTTGTAGCGGCTACAACCACCCTCCAAAATTCTGGACTGCACAAATTTCGGAGCCTCCCTTGAAGAGTTCACTTGATGACTACACACACTCGGGTTCACTTCGTGAGCTCGCGTGAGTCCTTACATCTGCCTTGCTTGTTAATTGCATTCAAGTCTCTGCATTATGATGTCTAAGTTATGCTTGCGACCATGTTTTGGTTATGCTTAAAGTCTTTCCTTCGTATGTGCTTGTTGTATTCACTATGAAAGCATATGTTGCACTCACACACGGAGTCACATTCACTATCGTGCAGACATCATCTCGATCAATGAATGATTAATCACGAGTGTTGCGCTTGTCACTTGCACTGTCAGTGAATCATGTTGAACATGTGTGTCTGGATGGTTTGGTCGTTTCGTCGTCAAGTCATGTAAGTGTGTGTTTGTATGATCACCTATGCACCTTTCGACTGTTCACACACTTAGTCATTTTTCTAAAGTTCTGACGACCAGAATCCTCACTAACAGTTGGACCATCACCCTGCTTTCGACTCGATTGACTGTCAACCAGAACAGTACAAAATCACCAAGCTAGTATTTTCAAGCTGCGCTACCCACAAACAAACCGATCAACTCTCATTCTGGTCACTCAAATAGTCGGACTCGACAGTCACCCTGGGACTGACTCCCCTCAAACATTGCGCAGAGGCCACTGACCTCACCCACTCAAATGACTAAAGAAATTTCATAGACAGGACAGACAAACACCAAGTGCCCGTCCCTATCCCCCCCTCAGAAAATTGTGCAGTTTTCCCAGTTAATCATCCCGACAGTCGACCAATTGTTGATCTCAGAAATTGCGCAGTGTTCATGAGCAGGTCTTCTGATTCCCATCAGTTAACTCAGCTCAAAAATTGTGCAGTGTTCATGAGTAGGTCTTTCGCTGCCCATTAGTCAGCGCAGCTCAGAAATTGCACAGAGATGATCATCAGGTCGGCCTCCCGGGCTCAGTGCAATTTTCATTGCCAGTAGCCCCTAGCAGCATACTGCCAATTTCCTCTGGGAATTGCATAGTTTCTGCTATCAGTCTCCTAAACAACCAACTGGTAGTTCCCTATGGGAATTGCGTAGTTATGGCTGCTAGTGACTCGAGTAGCCAACTGGTAGTTCCCTCTGGGAATTGTGCAGTTCTCGCTGCCAATGACCCAGGCAGCTCCCTAGAAAAATTTCGCAATCCCTACCCGTTGACCCTTCATGAAACCCAACCCATTTCTCTAAAAAATTGCACAAATTTGGATATCTAGCCCCGCTGCCCATTCATTCTGAAAAATGCACAAAGCATGCTTGCCTTGCCTTCCAACAGTGTGGACTGTTCCTCCCAAATTTGCAAAATTTTGCCTCCCAACCGAGCCAGACATTCCAGACAGCCATTGTCAACTCAAATCGCCTGTCTCCATCTCTTAGTGAATCTTGTACAATTTTCATTAGCAGTTGCCCGGAGCCATCATCCCGCAACATAGCCTTGCTGCCTCTCCTGGTCACCTGCACCGGAATGATTATGTGTCATGGTAGACTAGGAGGTTTTGGATTTGATGTCATCTCATCATGAGTGACTACAGGTACAGGTACACCAATGAACATGGCAAGATGGAAAATGGGATGAATGAAGAGAGCACATGAAAAATGACAAGTTCACCAATGGATGAACGAACGAAGCATGCGAAGCGGATGAATGCGACGAACAAGCACCTTCGCGAACAGATGAGCCTGTCAATTTTTCCAACATGCAAGCAAGGAATAACATTCTAAAGCTTCATCAAGAGAACCAAGGACCATCGAAGACTCTACACACTTCGCCATGCGGAGGTGAAGCTATGATACACCATGAAGACATCCATCACCCAACAACACTATAGCTCGACATGTACTCCAGCAGCAATACGAATGTACCAACATTTTCATGTCGAGTCATGTCATGAGTCATGTCGCCCACATCCTCACTATGGGCTTGTTATCAATCAATGTGATGTAACGTGGAAGTCCAAGAGACCCACTCGTTGAACAAAGAGTCATGGAAGTCAAACGATCATGAGGGTAGTCGAACAACCACAGGGGTCAGTTTCACCCTTGGCTATAAATACCCCCTCATTTGTACATGTAAAGGACTTTTCACCTCAGCTCCTCCCACATTCCAAGATGTTGAAAATGCAACAAGATGATGGAGCTTAGTGAAAAGAAGCCGCCTTCACTAAGTGGGCCCGCAGGCTATTTTTGGTGCAAAGTCTATTTTTAGACATATGGATCATGGTCTATAAGTTGCAGGATGCTATTTATGGATGATTGGTCATGTTGATAAAAATAGATGGACTTCTGTTTTTAGAAAGATGGGAGGAGTCTATTTTTAGACTGCCAGTCTAAATATAGAACAGTCGAATATTATTAGCTCTTAATAATATTTGGACTATAAACATTATCTTCTCCTCTTCCAGCACTTCAGTTCGAGCTACAAATGTGGCACATGCAACTACCAGAAGGAAATACACTTTTCCTATGGGTTAGTTGAGCTATTGCATGATGGACTTCAGTTAGAACTCAAGTGATTGAGTTTGGTGGAGTTGATGGAGTTGTGTTCAGTTTGACTTAGTTGAACTAGTTGTATTTAGTCTAACTGCCAAATACACTAGTGATGAGTGATGTGAATTAATTATCAATTAATTCACTAATAATTAACTCATAAATCAACTAAAGAATACATCAGTTAACTCAGTGCATGGATAGTTCAGTGGAGACAAGTGTTAGAGGTGGGTGAAAGGGTGAGACTACTATCAGTTGTGACTATAGCTGTGCATGAGATTTGCACAATCAGTGATTGAGATTGCCAATGAGGATTGCGCAGTACAAGCCAAGGGAATTCGAAGTTGGATCTGATCTATTCTCAACTTGGATTGCGTAGTAGAGGTAGGCAAGTAGTGGAGGAGATTTGAACCTGTGACTTGTTCAGATATGAGCTAGTTTGTGTGTAGAAGGTGGAGATAGTACTGAGTACTTGTGAGGAGTATTGTACTATGTATTGTTACATGTTCTCTATCATTATAATATACAGATAGTTTGGGGTTTTCAGCTGTATGCTTTCCCCATTACATACTGTGTTGATATGTGTGATTGATGTTTCAGTGTGCGCATGCGAATGTTTTTAATTCCGCAAATTGATGATCAACATAGAGGAGGTTATGTATTATGCATGCATTCCGCAAATAGTGTATAATCAGGATAATCTCTGTGAATAAGTGTTATATTATTCAAAATTTCTACATGGTATGAGAGCTAGCTGATTTGTAGAAAAAGTTCTACATGGTATCAGAGCGAAGTTGATCATCAGATCTATTATGCAGAAAGTGATTACATTTTATTTCTTCAGGCAGAGTCTGTAATCGGGCCAGGTAGCCTCTGGATTCATCCTTCTTTTGGAAGGTGAGATATCCGGTAAAAGACCATATAGTCAATCTCTGTATGAGAAATACTTTGTTCTCACGAATTTTAGATCAGAAGCGGTTGAGTTTTGAGCTGGTGGAATTCGAATTTGCAACAGTGTTTTCTTGGTGTCGAAGTTGAAATGTCTTTCACGGATTGCGATTGGAGTATGCCCTTGAAGGCAGCTCGAATTATATTGCATGGAAAGAAAGGATGGAGGTGGTGTTAGATGACAATGGGTTGAAGGAGTTCATAGATGTTGAGTACCTAAAGCCTACTGATGCTGCTCACGTTGAGGCTTGGCAAAAGAAGACAGCAAAGTTTCGAAGGATTCTGTTGGAGGGCGTGAAGGATCACATTGTATCCAGCCTGCATGGAAAGGCTTCTCCATACTTGATGTGGAAAGCGTTGACAAATTTATTCCAAAGCAAGAGCAACCAGAGGAAGTTGGCGCTCAAGGATAAACTCAGAAACATTAAGTGTGAGAAAGGAGACAATATGCCCAAGTATCTCACGAATTTCACCCAATGCTGGGATGAGATGGGAAGTGTGGGGGTGACTGTCGATGATGAGGACTTGGTGAGCTTGACTCTCCTTGGTCTTCCGAAGAGTTGGCATTCCTATAAAGACTCTATCAATGGTCGGGAGAAATTGCCAGGATGGGAGAGACTTTGGTCAGATCTTGTGCAAGAGGAGATCAGGCGGAATACCAGGGACGGATCTTCATCAAAGGAATCTGATGAAGAAAATGCACTTTGGCTGCCAAAGCAAAGAAGGGGAAGAACAAGAAAGCTTCTCATTCTGGTGCGAAAGGCAAGAAGCAGGACATGTCCAAGGTGAAGTGCTTTCACTGTCACCAGCATGGACATTATGCCACAAATTGTCCACAGAAGAAGAAAAATAAGCAAGCTGCTGGATTTGCAGCGAGAGAGACCTTAGCCTCGTAGTTTGAGCTGGATTTTTCGCTGATCGCATGCTTGGTATCAAGTGTGATGGGATCAGTATGGTTCTTGGACAATGGTGCGTCTTTTCACATGACAGGAGATCGAGATTTGTTTGCTGATCTGGATGAGAAAGATCTTGGAGTGCACATCGAGATGGGCGATGATGTGGATATAGTGCGACTGGTATCGGTACCATTTCCTTTGATAGGGAGTTTGGTAAACCCTTCGTATTGAAGGAAGTGATGCATGTTCCAGGATTGAAGAAGAATCTTATCTCTGTGGCGATGTTAGAAGACAAGGGATATGATGTTGTCTTCAGTGAGGGAAAGGCTTTCCTGCACAGTAAGACAACTGGAGAAACCCGAAAGATAGGGGTTCGAGTCAAGAACCTTTATCAATTGCTTGTAGATTGCTACGCAACAATGGCATGAAAGGCAGAAGGATTGGTGATCTGGGATGATGGCGAGCTGTGGCATCGGAGATTGGGCCACCTTCACCATGGAACCTTGAAGATACTGCAGCAGATTTCTACTGGGCTTCTTAAAGGCACTCTTGCGCAGCCAGATCAGTGCAAGGGGTGTACTTTGGGAAAATTTGTGAAAGCCACCTTTCACAAGAAGGATAGTCGCGCCACAACGATCCTTGAGAGAATTCACACAGACGTGTGTGGACCTTTCTCAGTAGCTTCGACAACAAAGCACAAGTACTATGTGATCTTTGTTGATGATTTCTCTCAAAAGTGCTGGATCTTCTTCACGTAGAAGAAGAGCGAGACATACTCAAAGTTCTGTGAGTTCAAAGCACTGGTCGAGAAGGAATCAGGGAAGAAGGTGAAGGCTCTTAGGAGCGACAATGGTGGTGAATTCATCTCTGGCGAGTTCAAGGACTCTACAGCGCAGAAGGGATTCGAAGAGAGCTCATAGCTCCCCATAACCCACAACAGAACGGGGTTGCTGAGCAGAAGAACATAACGATCGTGGGTGATACACGGGCAATGTTGCATGATCAGGGCCTACCCCTTCACTTGTGGGCGAAGGCATGCAATACTGCAGTATATGTGCAGAACCGTTGTCCTCACAAGATACTTGGCATGAGTACACTCGAGGAGGCTTATTCTGGTAAGAGGCCTAATATTTCCCTTTTGAGGATTTTTGGTTCTCATGTTTACATGCATGTGACGAAGGATGCCAGGAAGAAGCTGGAGCTGACCGCAGATGTTGGGATATTTGTGGGGTACACTGAACGCCCCACAAATATTGTGTGTATTTGCCAGACAGTCGCAAGACTGTTGTGCGACGGGATATCAAATTTCAGGAGGAGAAAGCCATGAAGTGTCCGCTTGAGAGGGAGCCACACTTACATGCAGATGAGGAGCTATTAGTTCCTAAGAATGAGCTTGAGGACGTGGATCAGCCACAAGATGAAGTTCATGGAGTGGAAGAGACCACTCATGCAGCGCCAACCATCAGAGGGCGAAAGCGCACTACAGAAGCTGAGCGACTGGCTCAAGATGCAGAGAAGGTTGTAGGACCACCTACAACACAGCACAGATAGAGACAGTCACCTGATCGGTACACTGGATACATGGCTCTTGTGAGCAAATGTGTCGTGACTGAGCCATCCTCTTTCGAGGAAGCTGTGGAGGATCCCGCATGGGTAGATGCCATGGTGGAAGAGTATGATTCGATTTTCGGAAACAGTGCATGGGAGATTGTCCAAAGACTAGAGGGGAAATCAGTGGTGGGTTCGAGATGGATCTACAAAGTGAAGCAGGCAGCTGACGGGAGTGTGGAGAAGTACAAGGAAATATTTGTTGCCCGAGGCTTCTCGTAGATAGAGGGGATCGATTATGAGGAGACCTTTGCACCTATCGCAAGGTATTCTTCCATATGGATGATTCTTTCTCTCTCAGCGCAGATGCGGTGGCACATCCGTCAGATGGATGTGAAGACTGCGTTCCTAAATGGAGTCATTGAGGAGGAGGTGTACATAGAGCAGCCTAAAGGTTTCGATATCTTTAGCAATGAGTCGCATGTGTGCAGGCTCAAGAGAGCGCTGTATGGGTTGAAACAAGCACCTCGTGCTTGGTACACACAGATAGACAGTTATTTCACCAGACTTGGATTCTCCAAGAGTGAGGCGGATCCTAACCTATACCAGATTGTGGTGGAGGGTAAGTTGCTGATCATTTTACTTTATGTAGATGATTTGATTTTGACGGGAGATGAGTTGTTGATACTTTCATGCAAGGAGGATCTTGCTAGAGAGTTTGAGATGAAGGACTTGGGCCTCCTTCATTATTTCCTGGGATTGGAAATTTGGCATCGCAGTGATGGACTATTTGTTTCTCAGGGTAAGTATGCCTGGGAGATACTAGAGAAGTTCAACATGCATGGCTGCAAGCCTGTTGATACTCCTCTTCCTGGAGGTTGGAGGAAGGAGGATGCTACTTCAGCGGAGGTAGTGGATGTCACTGCTTATTGACAGTTGGTGGGTCACTTATGTATCTGGTCAATACACGACCCGATATATGCTATGCTGTTAACCAGCTTTCACAAGTTATGGTTAAGCTAACCAAGCTCTTCTGGAAGGCAGGCAAGCATGTATTGTGTTATCTCAGAGGCACATCGGGATATGGATTGTGGTACATATAGGAGGATGAGGTGAAGCTATGTGGCTTCACAGATGCAGATTGGGCAGGGAGCCCAACGGACAGAAAGAGAACATCTGGAGGGATCTTCAGTATCGGGTCAACAACAATTTCTTGGTACAGAAGGAAGCAAAGATCCGTGGCACTCAGTTCAACAAAGGCCGAGTATATGGCAGCAAGTTTGGCTGCATGTGAGGCTATATGGATGAGGAAGATCCTGGTCAGGTTGTTCGGGTCACACTTGGAGCCTACTGTGATTTATTGTGATAACCAGAGTTGCATTAAACTCTCAGCTAATCCAGTATTTCATGATAGATAATTCAGTGGAGACAAGTGTTAGAGGTGGGTGAAAGGGTGAGACTACTATGAGTTGTGACTATAGCTGTGCATGAGATTTGCACAATCAGTGATTGAGATTGCCAATGAGGATTGCGCAGTACAAGCCAAGGGAATTCGAACTTGGATTTGATCTATTCTCAACTTGGATTGCACAGTAGAGGCAGGCAAACAGTGGAGGAGATTTGAACCTGTGACTTGTTCAGATCTGAACTAGTTTGTGTGTAGCAGGTGGAGATAGTACTGAGTACTTGTGAGGAGTATTGTACTATGTATTGTTACATGTTCTCTATCATTATAATATACAGATAGTTTGGGGTTTTCAGCTGTATGCTTTCCCCATTACATACTATGTTGATATGTGTGATTGACGTTTAAATGTGCGCATGCGAATGTTTTTAATTCCGCAAATTGATGATCAACGCAGAGGAGGTTATGTATTATGCATGCATTCCAAAAATTGTGTATAATCAAGATAATCTCTATGAATAAGTGTTATATTATTCAAAATTTCTACACAAGAGAGTCTGTAATATTTTCTTTGAGGAGTAGGTAGTGCCTCCAACGCCCCATTGACGGGGTTAGTGATGTATGGTGTAAATATGTGTCTTGGAACTTTCACTTAATTCAGAAGCCTGTTAACAAGCCAACACGTTTTCACACATGTATTTTACTTGTTGTAAGACTGATCTTTAACACTTGTAATGCATGTTGCTTTAACCTGTGTTCTACATCTGAACTGATTCATTTGTTGTAATGCATAATATATTAATGGAAATGTGTTGTATATACTATTAATGTTGTCCCGTCCATGTCAACTGATCTGCCAGACATCAGACAGACCTTTCACATGAACCTTATTGTAACGACCATTGCACTCATTCGGATTGATCCATGATTGCTGTACGTGTTATCTTACCTTATATGTTATGACTGTCGCATCCGAGTGGACTGCTCCGCCAGAAGCTATGTATGTCCTTTTGTGTTGTGTGTTCCTAGCTGAGTTGGGACTGATCCCTTTCAACTTGGAACTCACCTTCACCTTATTCCACTCAAAGTGAAAGAACCATTGACACAAGTACACTTACACTCACTAGGCATGCGAACCTCACTTCTTGAAGATAAAGAGAACCACTCTCTTGTGCTGACAAGCAAGAGTCGAGGCAAATCCTTAAGACAATGGAAACTGGGCCACCATATCGGATGGGACTCCCACACCAAATGGTGTGAGGTCTAGTTGGGACCTCATACCAAGGTGATCCCCTGAATGTTGGTGGGTCCAACACCGTCAACATTTTTGGTGCTAGATGGAGGGCAGCCAGTTGTACATGGCTGAAATTCCCCTCACACTCACTCATCAACCATCTGGTCAAAGCAGTAACTCGCGCCCCCTCTCTCACGAATCTGCAGTTGGTTACTCCTCACCTCCGAGAATTGAACATGAGATTTCATATCAACACCTTCACTTTGTCTATCCCATCACTTGCAAGTTCGCGAAAGCAGTTGGATTGATCCCAGGTGTACAACATCTTCCACACACATCTAAGAAGCCAAAAGCCACTCCCATAACAGTTGTTGTATCATTGGTGGAAGAAGCAGTCCTTTCCACTCTTGAAGGTTTGGAAGAAGCTATTGAAGATAGAGAGGAACCTCCAATCTTCCTTGAGGACGAACAAGGCACTCTTTTGCTATTGGGATCGAACTCCAGTATAGGAGGTAGAGGGGAATGCAGTGGAGGAGGCACAGGTGGAGACGAACTGACAGACTTAGACCCGGAACCATCAGACTCTGAGGGAGAGGAAGAGGATGAAGAAGACGAAGAGATGGATGACCAAAATATTGAATGGATTACTTAGGGACTATTGGTTCTCCTGGATACGCTGCACAAGATACTGAAGCGAGCAGAGAGAATGAACATCAAGTTTAACCCTAACAGCGTGGTGAAGGCAGAAGAAAAGTTAGACAACTTCTACCTATAGTTGCATACCCTTAAGGTACGTTATGACGACGTAGCATGTAGATTGTTTCCATGTACCTTGGATGGCCGCACGGCTACATGATAACATAGCCTTCCACCCAACTCCATATAGAATTGGGGTTCTTTCAAACATATGCTCCTTGAATATTTTTTTGATGACAAGACCCCCCATGCTACTCAAATAATTGGGAAGCCTCAAGATGGAGGTAAAAGAGAAAGTGAAAGAATTCAATCAAAGGTTTATGCGCATTTTGAATAAGTTTGCAACGGACACAAAACCTCATGACTCCATCACTGTTGATTATTACACGTCTACACTGCCAACCACCATTGCGCAATTCGTCAAGCGAGCTGCGAAGCCAACACTATTGGAAAAATGTGAAGAGGTTATCATTATTGAGAAAGACCTATGTGTAGTTGGAGTCATCGAGGATGATGAATTGTCAAAGGACTCAAAGGATGCGAGCAGGAAGTCCCAAGCAACGACGAGCAAGAGTAGAGACAAGGAAGTGACCAACAATGAAACCCTCACTCATATTTTCAAGATCTTGTCCACTGAAATGTTCGAACTTAAACAACGTAGATTAGACACATTTGCAAGTAGTCACCCACATAGGTAGAGACAAGTAAGAAACACATCAAGTAGTAACCAGTTTGTTCCAAAAACTGCGTAGAAGCTTGTGTTCGAGCTCGAATAATGTGTAGATCTGAAATTCTGTTCTTTCCACGAAGAACATCATCCTGAAAATTCTTGTGCGGGCTAGAAGTGAGTCACAAATACTTTTTACAATCGTACACTCGAGATGGGAAGCAATATGCAGGAGCAACTGGAAGACATGTACAATGATGAAGAGGTTGCAACTGATGAGCCATCAAGTTCTGAGCATGTGGTGAACATGTATCAGTGCTCACAAACAATGGCAAAGACGAACACCGAGAAACAACCCCAGAGGCAAACTAACCATTACAGTCTTAGAAGTAAAGGGGCTCCCCCCACACTTGGGGAGATGAAAAAAAGATCAGACTGCTGATAAGGAAGACTGAGCCACTAGATGGCCAAAAGCATAAAACACAAAGCAAGTCTGGGAGGACAATGGCAGACAAAAACACATCCATGAGCAGCAAGTTGTAGAACACTCCACCGGACAGCACGAACTTTCGTTCCACCCCGGACACCTCGATGAGTCTACCACCTTTGGACTACAACATAGTCGACGACATGAAGAAAACTTGGGCGAACATCGGTTTGTTTGAGTTAGCTAAAGTTCAGAGTCAGCGAGATATGCTGCTGCGTGGGTTGGGACAAATATCAGCGAACAATGCAGCCTCCACCAGCAAGAGAGCAAGCACACCTCCTAGATCATTATCTACTGTGCTCAATACACTCCAGATGGAAGAAGGAAACTCAGGTTGCCCCCCATTCCTGCTTTCGTTCGAAGTTTTCAACTACAATGTTCACAACTGCTTGGTTGATTCTGGTGCGACAACTAACGTCATGCCGTTGTCCATTGCTAAGAAGATCAATGCACGATGGAGCGAAACATTTGCGAGAATCATACAACTTGACAGAACATCAATACTGGCCATTGGTGAACTTTGAGATGTGATTATTTGATTATTCCATGATAGTCGAATTCACCAATGCATCAAAATAGTTGTTGTGGACAGACCATAAGAATATGGATTGCTGCTCAGCAGAGACTGGTCCAACAAGCTAGATGGATATTTCACAACAGACTGGTCTCACCTATGGCTTCCATACAAGGGCAGATGCAACCAAATATGGGTGTTATATGAGAGATATATGAAACACAATGTCACTCCCCTTAACGGTGAGAACGAACCGTTGACCTTTACAGAACTCAAGTTTGGCATCTACCTCCTAGAAAAGACATTGGAGTGTTATCCTACATGGCTAGCTCCAACCTCATCAGACAAGCAGTTGGGACTCCTTCCTCACCCAATTCATGATAATGAAACTTGTATAATTTGCTTTTCTGATAGTAGTGGTAGTAGCAAAAATGACAATAGCAATAGTACCAACACGCCAAACGGTCTGTGTATAGACGGGCTGTGGAATATGAGCCTTGACAAGTCGAGAACACATCATGGCCCAAGGACCGAGTGTATCTCAGTCATCCAAAATAATGAACAACGCATGATTTTGAGCTTTTTGAAGTTCGAAGGCACAAAGAATGATGCTGAGTATGAAGCACTCATGCTGAACACAAAAAAGTCCAACACTACGAATGAACAAAGAAACCTGGGAACCTACCACGATCTGAAGATGGCCAATCTCGGTACAAGCTACACACTACAACAACAACAAATCATTGACCACTTGATCAAATAATACCAGGATGGGTCTGCATGAGTAGATGATGACCTGAGTACACACTGCATGCAAGCAATCTAACATGAGATTCCAGGTAAAGGAGGAGACAAGCCATTGCAACAAAGAACATGTAACACATACATGTTGTTTGTGCTCCTTTCACGAAAAATATTGGCTAACATTTTAAGTGTTTGGATTACTTGAAAAGTTCATCATCATACTTGGTTTTCTAATTTAAATCCTGCACGTAAGAAATATGGGAAAATCCGGTTACGCATTGACTTCAGAAACTTGAATCCTTCTTGGAATAAAAAATACGACCCCATGCCATCATCCGAGCCCATGTTGCACACAATACCTAAAAAAATGGTGTTGTCTTCACTTGAAGGTTTTATGGAATTCCACCAGGTTTTGGTAGCAGAGCCCGGTGGAATTGCACTAGTCTATGAGAAGCTTGGCCCATGCACATATCATTTGCAATCATTGGGTAGGAGAATTGACAACCCTCCTGCCAATGACCAAGATCTCAAACATTATTTTCAATAGGTCGGGTCACGTTGTGCCATGTACATAGTCTTCTTGCTACTTGTTGTTTCATTTGGCTTGTTTTGATTATTATCTTTGCTTTCACTTTGTGTGATTATGCTTACTATTTTTGTTCACGTTCATTTTGTTTGTTTGATGTATTACTATTTTTGTTTTCGGAAATAAGTGTTGCAAACTACTACATTCTGGCTTTTGAATAGAGTATGTATCTGAAATTTGGAGAGACTTGTGACACTGCAGCTCTTGGCCAGTCTTGTGTCCGTTTTCTTTGTGCTTGGTTACAACCTTCGGACAATGAAGTCCTGATGGAAGATACAAACCGTCTGTAACGGAATCTTTGGTCCAACCGTGAACCTGTGTCCACATTGGGAAGCCCCATGCCTATACTCAACCTTCTGCTCTGTGTGTTTAAGTTAATCCAACTAGTAGAAATGGAGAAGGGGAAAATATAAACGAGCAAACCTATGTTAGAAGTATTACATGCTTCTTTGAAGGAACAACCTCTTCTACTCTCAAAAATAAATAAGTGCCTATGCATAGTCCTCTTGAAAAATACAAAGGCAAAATAAGAGAAAGCCTTCCTGCACAGAGAGGTGAAGCATGCAACTCCACCAAGTACTGACCAGGCTCGCTAGCAGTGGAGAAATGTGCGTGTTCCCACATGACTCTGCCGGGGTACTATCTAGGCCTGTTGGCAGTGGAGAAACACCAAAGATGAAAACTTATACTCTAAAAATCTTCAACTCATCAGATACAACTACCCTTCTTAGATTCGAAACATTAAGATCTAAGTTGAACTTTTGATTATGTTCGACTGAGTTGGAAAATGGTGAACCATGTATGTCCATGGGGTAAGTGGGGAAACTGAAGTAACCCGCACAACGATTCAATACTCCCTGAAAGACCAAGGCCCTGTGAAAGCAATGAATTGAAACAAAGAAGCTGGAGTTCTACCAGTTTGTCGCCAAGTGTTGTAGTGGCTACAACCACCCTCCAAAATTATGGCTTGCACCAATTTCGAAGCCTCCCTTGAAGAATTCACTTGATGACTGCACACACTCGGGTTCACTCAGTCAGCTCACGTGAATCCTTACATCTACCTTGCTTGTTAATTGCATTCAAGTCTCTGCATGCTGATGTCTAAGTCATGCTTGCGACCATGTTCTGGTTATGCTTAAAGTCTTCACTTCATATGTGTTTTTTGTATTCTCTATGAAAGCATCTTTCGCACTCACACACGGAGTCACATTCATTGTTGCGCAAGCGCCGTATCAATCAATGAAAGATCAATCATGAGTGTCATGCTTGTCACTTGCACCGTCGGTCAGTCATGTTGAACATGTGTGTCTGGATGGTTTGGTCGTTTTGTCATCAAGTCATGCAAGTGTGTGTTCATATGATCACCTATGCACCTTTTGACTGTTCCCACACTTAGTCATTTTTGCTAAAGTTCTGACGACCAAACCCTCACTAACAACCAGACCATCACCCTGCTTTCGACTCGATTGACTATCAACCAGAACAATGCAGAAGCACCAAGTTAGTCTTTTCAAGCTGTGCTTCCCGCAAGCAATCCAATCAACTCTCATGCTGGTCACCCAGACAATCGGACCCATCAGTCACCCTAGGACTGACTCCCCTAAAAAATTGTATAGAGGCCACAGACCTCACTTGGTTAACTGACTGAGGAAATTGCGTAGACAGGCCGGACAAACACCAAGTGCCCGTCCCTGTCCCCCCTTAGAAAATTGCGCAGTTTTCCCAGTCAGTCATCTTGATAGTTGACCAACTGTTCATCTCAGAAATTGCGCAGTGTTCATGAGCAGTTCTTCCACTTCCCATCAGTGAAATCAACTTAGAAATTACACAGAGATGATCAGCAGGCTGACCTCCTAGCCTCAATGTAGGTTTCCTTGTTAGAAGCCCCTAGAAGCAAACTGCCAGTCTCCTGGGAAGCTAACTAGCAGTTCCCTCTAGGAATTATGTAGTTCTGGCTACCAGTGACCCCAGTAGCCAACTGGAAGTTTCCTTTGGGAATTGCGTAGTTATAGTTGCCAGTGACCCGAGCAATTCCCTAGAAAAACTGCGCAATCCCTGCTTGCTGACACTTCTTGCAGCCTAGCCCGTTCCTCTTGAAAATTGTGCAAATCTAGCTGTCCAGCCTCGTTGCCCGTTCATTCTGAAAAATGCGCAGAGCATGCATGCCTTGCCTTCTAGTAGCCCGAATTGTTCCTCCCAAAATTTGTGCAATTTTGCCTCCCAACCGAGCCAGATCTTGCAGACAGTCACTGTCGACTCAGATCACTTGTCTCCATCTCTTAATGACTCTTGCACAGTTTCCCAAAGCCATCATCTTGCATCACTGCCTCTCTTGGTCACCTACACCCAAATGATTATGTGTCATGGTAGACTAGGAGGTTTTGGATTTGATGTCGTCTCGTCATGAGAGACTGTAGGTACAGGTACACCAACGAACATGGAAAGATGATGAATGGGATGAATGAAGAGAGCACATGCCAAATGACAGGTTCACCAATGGATTAACGAACGAAGCATGTGAAGTGGATGAACGCGACGAACAAGCACCTTCGCGAACATATGAGTCTCTCAAGTTTTCCAACATGCAAGCAAGGAATAACATTCTAAAGCTTCATCAAGAGAACCAAGGACCATCGAAGACTCTATGCACTTTTCCATGCGGAGGTGAAGCTATGATACACCATGAAGACATCCATCACCCAACAACACTATAGCTCGACATGCACTCCAGCAGCAACACAAATGTACCAACATTGTCATGTCGAGTCATGTCGCCCACATCCTCACTATGAGAGTCTGTAAAATTTTATTTAAGGAGTAGGTAGTGGCTCTAATGCCCCACTGACGAGGTTAGTGATATATGGTGTAACGATGTGTCTTGGAACTTTTGCTTAATTCAGAAACCTGTTAATAGGCCAACACGTTTTCACACATGTATTGTACTTATTGTAAGACTGATCTTTAACACTTGTAATGCATGTTGCTTTAACCTGTGTTCTACATCTGAATTGATTCATTTGTTGTAATGCATAATATATTAATGGAAATGTGTTGTATATGTTGTTAATGTTGTCTCGTCCGTGTCGACTTCTCTATCGGACATCAAACAAACATTTCACATGAACCTTGTTGTAACGACTGTTGCACTCGTTTGGACTGATCCATGAGTGTTGTACGTGTTATCTTACCTTGTATGTTGTGACTGCCGCATCCGAGTGGACTTCTCCGGTGGAAGCTGTGTATGTCCTTTTGTGTTGTGTTTGCCTAGTCGAGTTGGGACTGATCCCTTTCAACCTTGAACTCACCTTCACCTTCTTCCCCTCATAGTGAAAGAATCATTGACACAAGTACACTTACACTCACCAGGCACGTGAACCTCACTTCTCAAAGACAAAGTGAACCACTCTCCTGTGCTGACAAGCGAGAGTTGAGGCAAATTCTTAAGACAATGGCAACCGGGACATCATACTAGATGGGACTCCCACACCAAATGGTGTGAGGTCTAGTTGGGACTTCATACCGGGGTGATCCCCTAAATGTTGGCAGGTCCAACACCATCAACATACTCCTACTCCAAATGATCTGAGCTCTAGTTGGGAATTATTACCAAGGTGATCCCCTGACATGTTGGCGGGTCCAACCGTAAACAACACCATAAATAAATGGCGTTTCTAAAATAAAGAATTGTACATTAAAGGAAATGGCTAAATTTATGATTTAATCTAAGGTATTAAGTCATCATTATTAGAAGAAATCAATAGTGGATATTACATGGTAAATCACACCAAGAAAGGATATAAAAATTATAACACCAGAAGAAGCATGGAAATACATTAAACTAGTTATAATCCAATTCTATATAGTTGGTAGTATCGCATGAGCTCACATTCCTAACGAGAGAAAGAAAGTATGACAGTCTAAAAGTGAAGTGTATTTTTGTTGGATATTATAAATATTAAAATGTTATAGACTTCTTTAACCTCACTCCATTTAAGTAATCATTACAAGATATATTAAATTTGAAGACAATCTCTTGGCCCACAAGCCTAATTTTGTCGTTGTGCCCTCATCATCTTACGATATATCTTCAACGACTATGCCAATTTTGTTTATATTATTTTTTATTCCTAAAATTATGACTCTAAGGATGAAAATAAACGTCCACTTTGTCACCATCCTCTGGATGAGTCCTTTAAACAAAAACCTGAACCAGAGTCACAAATTCCTAGATGGGTCCATTCAACATAAAAGGAAACTAGTGATCTTACCAATGATCCTCTAGATCAAAGTCATACTCATTTATAGTTCCAATGAGCCTCCTCTATTTTGGGTCAAGTTTTGAATACTCATGATTCAATTTTTTTTACAGAAGCTTCAAGCCATCCAAATTGGGAAATAACAATGAATGAAAAATATCATTCCTCGATAGTGAATGATACTTGGGAACTTGTATCTTTTCAAAAAGGAAGAAATTTTCTCATATGTAAATGCGTATATAGAACTAAGTATGCACCATATGGAAGTATTAAAAGACATAAGGCCCAATTAGCTTCTAAAGTATTCTCTTAAGTTGAAGGAATTTACTACAACAAAACCCTTGCCCCTATCACTAAAATGATTTTAATCCACCTTATTCTAGCCCTTGATATCTCTCATGGATGGGAGGTCCATCATATGGATGTTAAATCCACTTTCTTACATGTGATATTGATCCAGGTGGATATTGGTGGCCACCCACCTATTCCACTTGGAACCCCACCATTGTTTCTTTCAGTTTTTCAGTTTCCTTAATTGTAGCATAATTTACTATTTTTGCCAGTTTTTCAGGTCTTGAAATTCCAGAGCCATTTTGAGGCCCTAAACTACTTTTTTTTTGTTGAAAATAACCAGTAGCAAATATGAGATATTAACTCAAAATTCATTATCAACAGTTGTAGTCCTTGGATATATATTTCTAACGAGATACCGTGTGTGTCAAACAAAGATCATATGCCTAAGTTACGACTCGAGAAGTTGATGTACCAATTTACCCCAACGGGGCCCATAGTTTGGTGTTTCATCTCCTAGGGTTATTCTTTTGGATGTTTGGGATTTTACATTGTTTCTCAATAATAAATAGGCCTTCAAGCCTCATCGTAACACAATTCAGAGGCATGTAGTTGCCACATCTCTTTTCAGAGATAAGCTACCATCCAAGTTAGTTTATTTCCTTTCTATATGTAAGCATATTTCAGTTATTTGATATTAATGAAATCAAGTTTTATTTATGTTGCATATTTATGTTTATGGTTATATCTGTAATTTTTTTCATTACTATTTAAATTCAGATCAGTGGTATCAGAGCGGTATGCTCTTTCTCATTCCTTCTTTGCATGTTCCCAACGAGGTCAAGGTATAAGGAGTTAGGGATCGATCTAGTTGAACCTTTGGAAGATAAACCTCGCAAACCCCGACGACCGCCCATGGGGGACGAAAATAAAGACGAGGGAAGAGATCCTATCAAAATATTGCTTGAAGTGGCCCTTAAGAAACAAAGGAACGTGATGATGGATAACTTTGCCTAGATCCTTCAATGGTTGCCCACCAACAATGCATCCACATCCAGCAACCACTCTGGAGGGATCACTCCTTTTAAGGTACAAGTAAACTTTGACATTCCCATATTTGAGGGCCAAATAGATGCATATGCCATAGAATTTTTTTTAAATTTTCTAGAAGGATATTTTTTTGTTCACGCTTTTTTTAGCTGGAAAAATATTACTTTTTCTCTTCTCAAAGCCGCCCTCCATGTCAAGGACTGGTGGGAAAACTACTGTGAGAAGAAGGATGAAAGTACGACCTCACTATTTTTAGCCGCACCCACTTGGAATTCATTCCGGGAGTTCATCAAGGAGAAATAATGCCATGTCAAGAGCTATGAGGATAAATACATAAAGTGGAACACACTACGACAGGGAAGGGACCAAGACGTGCTGGAGTTTATCAATGTTTTTATACTGTTCGCATGAAGTTGGGTATCAAGGATTCTGAGAAACATTTGGTACTCAAATACCATGGCTACCTACACAGGTACATCCAAGATGAGATGGAGTTCTTGGACATCTCCTCACTTGACACAACGTACCGATATGCTATCAAGATCGAGCAAAAGCTTAAATAGAAAAAGTGAGACTTTGGATCTACGAATCCTAAGCAAAGGAAAAGTTCCCCCAAACCACAAAACAAAGGACAAATCTAAGGTAGGGTGGCCCAGAACAATGAACCAAAGCTGCAAGTAAAAACAACACCGTGAAGCTAAAGAAGGACACAAGAAAGTGGTGTGAATTCCATAAAAGCCCCACTCACAACATAAGTGAGTGTCGGGCCAGGCAACCACCGGTGGCTGAGCTGAAGACTTCTGAATCAATGCATGTTTTGACTCTGAGTTAGAACCCGATAAGGGGAATGACAAAGGGAATCAGATTATTGAGGTGGAGCCCAACACCACCGTTTCCACCACGAAGATCAAGAAGGAGGAATCTGCAGATCCAGAGGAGGAGGAACGTCTCTTCCACTCCCATATGTGGGTAAAGGGTTCCCTGATATAGTTCATTGTCGACAGTGGGAGCCAAAAGAACCTCATTTCAGCAGAGGTCGTGAAGCGGCTGGGCTTATCGACCACAACAAACCCACAACCATACACCATCGGGTGGTTTCACCAAGGACGAGATCTTCACGTCATCCAACAGTGCCGCCTTCCATACAACATCAAGCCCTTCACACATGAGGTATTATGTGACCTTGCTCCTCTTGATGTTTGTGATGTATTATTAGGCCAACCATACTTGTGGAAGTGACGTGCTATGTATGAGTCAAGGCCTCGTGTTGTTATTGTTACCTTGGGAAATAATTTGTACAGGGTACCAGAGGTAGCACCACCTACCACCATCTCTTTGGTTACTGCAAAATAACAGTAAGTTCATTTCCAAATCTGAGAAATTTGTTTTCCTTATGATACGCTCTCAGGGAAAGAAGAAGACGGTGGCCATGACCTCTAGACAGGGCCCCTCCACACGACAACAACAGATGGACAAGGTCGTGGAGGAGTATGTGGACATCTTCACCTCCCCCTTAGGGGTGCCTTTGCATTTTCAGGTCAAGCACTCCATTAAACTGACCCCAGGTGTGCCATTTCCCAATGGACCAATCTATTGACGCTCTGTTATGGAGAACGATGAAATCAAGAGGTAGATTCTGGAAGTGCTGAATAAAGGTCACATACATCCAAGTCCATCACCCTATGGGAGCTCGATCGTGTTGGTATAAAATAAGGATGGGACTTGGAGACTCTGTATTGACTATCGGGCACTGAACAAGATCATTGTCTGGAATAGGTACCCGATCCCACGGATTGATGACTTTCTAAAACAACTCAAGGGGAGAAAATATTTCAACAAGATCGATTTGAAGTCCGGATATCACCAGGTACTAATCAAACCCTTCGATGAGGGCCTTTTTGAATGGCTGGTTATGCCTTTCGGGTTGACGAATTTTCCTGCAAACTTCATGAGGCTGATAGATGACATATTGCGGCCATTCACCAACTCATTTGTAGTGGTATACTTGGAAGAGAACCTCCACCACATCTGACAGATTCTTCAAGCACTGAAGCAACACAAGCTGTGTGCCAATTTGGAGAAATGCACTTGTATCATGACCCAGGTTCAGTATCTAGGATACATTATTGATGAATGGGGGGTGAATGTTGATCTAGCCAAGATTCAAGTCATTCAGGATTGACCAACCCCAACCACTCTGATAGAGCTCACAAATTTCAAGGGATTTCCAATTTGTACCGCAAGTTCATGTTGGGGTTCTCTCATATCACTTGGCCCTTGAGTCACGTCACCAAGGGAGGAGCGAAAGCAAAATTATTTTGGTATGAATATCAGTAGAAGGTGTTCGCAGAGTTGAAACATCGCCTCTACTTTGCAACAATGCTCACATTACCAAACTTGCAACAACCCTTTGATATCGAGACATATGCCTATGACTATGCTATTTGGACAGTCCTTACTCAACAGGGGCATCTAGTGGCATATCACATTGAGACATTTTCATAAAAAGTCCATAAGTATCCTACTTATGAAAAATAGATGTATTCCATTGTGCATGCCTGCCGACAATGGAAGCATTACATTTTGGGGAAGGAAACAATCATCCACATAGACCACCGACCCCTGCAATTCAGATAAACACAAGGGAAGTTGCAGAATGACCGCCATCAGAAGTGGTGCACATACCTGCAAAAGTTCCATTTGAATATCAAGTAAAAGAATGGAAACACCAACAATGTTGCAGACTGCCTCAATCGACCTCTAATCATGGCGTTAGCCTCTGTGCTCAACTCTTGTGGGCACAAGACTTCTGATTGGCCTTTTCTCTAAAAAAGCGACCCAGAATTCGGTCACACATACCAGACATTCTTGGAGAAGTTCCAGATTTCACCTCTGGGATGCACTGTTATGCCACCTGGGACACCTTTGTGTTCCTTCAAGTGAGCATGCCAAGATGATTTGGGAAGTGCGCAATAGTTGGGTCGTTGGGCATTTCTGGGTCGAGAAAACAAGTGGTAGATATCAAGAAGTACATCAAATCCTACACTTCCTACCCCATTGCCATTGCCTTATCCAAGGAGGTAGTTCCCCTTCCATATCTAGGTATTTTTGTATGTATATTATAGATATAATTGTAATTTCAATGTGTTTCTATTTTTACATTTACTCTATTTTTTGTATCGTTGCAACTGTGAATTACTAATTGTTACAACCCCGATAAATTACATTGCTAAAACTGTGAATTTTAGGGTTATTGCACAACACATGTGTTAATATTATCTTCATTTACTCACTAATTGATTTCGCGAAGGATTTACAACATCTCATGCATTATCTTTATTGATGCAACTCACACTGTTGCAACTCTACTGCAGTATTAAAAATTACTCTATTTCTAGAACCATAACAACTTTGTTTTCTTGAACAATTTGGATGGGTTATTTTATAAAGCATTTTATTTATGGCTATGTTTACTTTATAAACATGTGTGAATTAATGGTTTGTGATTGAATGCATTTCATTTCATGTGAAACTGCATATTAGGTACAACAAACGAGGCCATTTTAATTCTTGAACAAGTTACCCTTAGATGTTGGTGTGATTTATTTTCATGCAAGAGTGATTTACTTTTTTGCAAGTGAGATTTAATTCCTTGCAACATAGATTAGACAATGCGGCTCTACATTCATGCACATGTGGATTTGATTGAAGGTGTGATTTAAATTACCTAGTGACTTGTAAAAATATATTTATATATTGAAATGTGAAAATAATTTAGTTACTACAACCTCAGACATATACATGTCAATTGTACTAGCATATATGGTGCATGACAATTCGTAAGTTCTCTACAAACCTTGGGTTGAAAATTAAATGAATAGTCTTTTGGTTGTCTCTCTAAGCAATTAGAAAGGTAATTAAAAGACCTATAATTTTTTGTGTTGTTGTCAATGATCTATCAATACTACAATCTTTGCTGTGTTGCTTGATTTATTTAGTTATTGTGTGATTTTACTTGTTTTTATCTAGCTACATTATAAATTTCCTTCTTTCAAGATAGGTCTAATTCCCTGTTCTTATAATTTTTCTTTTTCAACAATTTGTTTTGTGATAAAACGACTTGTTAAATTCCTAAGGGTGGAGATAATTTTGGTAGATTTTTGAAAAATCTCCCTCAAAATAATGGTGCAGGTCATAACCAACCACATTATTTCAATCCTCCATAAAGTTGACTGGCCAAATAGAGATCTAAATCCTTGAAGCAAAATCAAAATTCAGGCAACCTTGATATTCTATCTCTGCAGAAGCTATGTTTACATAGGATTTTCCCTACAAACAATTCCACACAAAGTTGATTTTACATTAATCTCCCAAGGAACCCTTGGAGGAGGAAGACATGTCTTTCGAAGAAATGGCCCAAAAAGTTGAGAAATACTCTTCCTTCAAATTCCTCATTAGAGAATCAAATTGAAAACAAAAATGAAAACATTATGCATTTGGCCTGGCAAAATTTTCATGGTCTCTTTAAAGAATACCCTAACACCTTTCTCTCTGAGTTAGATGTGCTTTTCATAAGCTACGAATATGTCTATGATGTACAAAAGTTGAAAATATTTCTTGCTACCCTCAAAGGCACTATACTATATTGATTCATGGGCTTGGGGCATGATAGCATTAGGACATGGATGAAACTGAAAAAGAAGTTATTGGAAAAATATTAGAATTACTACAAGGACAAGGAATGAAGAGAAAAAACATTCTGAATGACCCAACAAAAACACAAAATTATGTTGGGTGTGGAGCCTAATTATCTTCCTAATTGTTCAGAGGTTTTTGTTTCATTCGCGTTGGATCCCTGTTCCTGATGGGGTGTTGGGATGGGGTTCCCTGGGTCAATTTTGGGGTTGAAAACCCAAGTTGATGTAAATTTTGGTAAAAATATGTAAAGTCTCCTTAATTTGTGATGCGGAGCGTGTAGATAGTTAAAAGTAAAAATGGGTTTCAACCCCTTATCTATGTAAAGTCGATTCGGTTTGGAAGATCCACCCATGGTCCACAGACCATGGGATTGTATAAATAGGTGTGTCTTAGAGAGTCTAAGGCATGTCTAGAGGAAGTAATGAATAATGGGTCAATAGAAGATAGTGCAGAAGTAAGTCTTAGAGGAAGGAAAGGCTCTATAGCTGAGTGCGTAGAGGCCTAGGGTAGTGTCCATAGCTGAGTGCGCGGACCCCTGCAGTGAAGTGCGCAGGGTAGTTTGGAGTCTGTAACCTCATATTGAAGATCAATAAAGAATATTGTTGGAGAAAGTCATATGTTTTATCAGTTTACTTCTATTATTTATGTTTACGATATACGTTGTGATGAAATAATTTCTTTATGAAATAATGATGTATTGGTGCGCGACTCTATTGGTAAAGTATTATTAACTAAACACAATACATGTTAGTCATTTACGTGAAGATTATAATATTTTATGTTATGTTTATTGAATACTTAAGAGAATCTGGGCAAATTTTGATCTAAGGCTAATGTGTGGTGCATGAATGAGGGCTTCATTGGGGGAGAAATACCATACCATGTGGTTCATATTGGGGGATATATATTGAGGAAAAGATTGCATAATATATTGGGGATATATAGGGGGTAAAGGGGTTTTGTATTTGCAGGTATAAACAATGGAGCTCAAAGTTAATGAAAAAATATAAAGGGATATAAAAAATGTTAATGAAAAAATGGATACCTACAATATCTAGTGAAAGTAGGAGTTTTTAAAATTGGGAAGGTGTATTGGGTTTGTATTGTTAGGGGGTTAAATAACGTGATTTTAATAGATATTTTCCAATATGTAGTCAAATTAGGGGTATTGTTTAGTATACCACGAACTCACATGATATGTCAAAGGCTTATTAAGTGAAGCCCCTGTGGGTGCACGTAAGTAGTTGATTCCTCTGTTAAGGGTCCGCAAAAGCCAATCGTAGACCTTCGCAGAGGTCTAGAGGCCGTTTGAAGGAAGTTACAGAACTAAGCTCTAAGGGCTTATAGATCTACGCGAAGACATATCTAGGGCATAAAAGGACATCACACCGATCTTTGGATGCGGAAACTTGGTTCTAGCATCCCCACATACTACTTCAGGTGAGACTTCAGTCCGCGCTACACGGGTTGATGTTGAAAGGACCAATAGTGTAGGGTTTTGTTTGGCACAATTAACTCCGAACCTGGGTCAGGACCCACTAAGCCAACAAGTGGTTCTATTTCCAGGAACAAGATATGCATAAAGATATGTGTGATGTCGCATCACTGGAATCCGACCAATAAGGAAATTGAGAAGTGGTTGGATAGGAAGATTCACAATTTCGTGGTGCAAGAGAACAATAATCCGCATCTGCCAAAGAAGCAGTGGTTGGACAAATATTTGTATACATAAATACACAAAATTTCTTCTTCACCTTCCCGATCGAACTATACGAGTGGATAAATAAGTTGGAAGATGACCAAGGAAGGTGGAGGCTTAACGATCCAATAGTGTAGACTCCAGAGCTAGTGCAAAGGTTGGAAGCCTCCAACAACAAGATCACGCGCGCTATTGACCAATGACTCGATCAAATTATAGGAGGACTTGTTACAGAGTTCGTGGTTGACACCTTAGTCAACTACAACGAAGCAGAGTGACACTTCTTCAAAGGAAAAGGATGAAGTAAGTATTTGAGATATTTGAATACCTAGATTAATATGCTCTTGTGTGAAAAACGAGTTATGTCGTTCCCTTGATGTTTGGATCTACGAGAAGTGGATGGATATTCAGAAATCGAGAGAAAGTAAGCCTGAATATAGCCCGTTGATTGGGCCTCCTTCGAGTGGCGATGAGGGAATGAACAAGCCTCACCGCAGAGTGCGGTCCAGCTGATAAGACAGGGTTTTCCATGAATACATCATCCATCCAGTCCACCTCCACCTTCACCTCCACAACATACACCTTTTCCCACACCACTACCACCACCACCGCCGTTCAACATGTCAAACTCAGTAAAGCTGTTGATTTTCAAGGATATATGAAGCGAAGATATAGATCAATTCTGGTTTGTTGCGAATTCTTTATGGACTACGTAGCAGATCACTGATGAAAGCATAAAGAAGGTGCACTTAATTACTGCTCTGCAGGATCGCGTGCTGACGTGGTATATTAAGTATTGTAACAATCATCCTTTAGAAATGCTAGTAGATACTAAGGATGCTTTAAAAAAGGAGTTTAGTAAACCTAAGTTTGACTTGTATTCAGTCGTTGGATTTAAGGAAATCACGATGAGGGTTGGTGAGACACCCTGGGAGTTAGATCAAAGGCTGAAATGTGTGACCTGTGAAGCTAATATGCAGGTTACAGATGGCCAGCATTGCGAGTGATTTATAGCCTCACTTCTGCCCCACCTAAGGATTTCTTTGTCACAACAGAAGATATGGACTCAAGCAGAAGCCCTGTAAATCACAATGAGATTACACGAGACACCTATTCAGGACGAAACTTTGGGAGTCCAACAAATTCACTCACAGCTAGAGAACCTCTGCTTGGAAATGCAGAGCTTGAAAAAAGAGAAGGAGACTAGGCTAGAGGTGCATGAGGAAGTCTTGTGCCTCAGGTGTAAGAGCAAAGGGCATGATCAAGACCATTGCCTTGTCTTTGCAAATTATATTACAGGAGGGGGACCGATTCCCCTGAGGCAAGAAGCCCCCATAGGACTGAGTGCGAGGCCCTCGCTATGGTGTGCTATTTGCCATGTGGCTAGGAAACATGTAACAGATAACTGTAATTTTCTGCAAAAGTTTGTTCAAATGCCACAACAATTATTCTGCGATTTATGCAAATCAGTGGGCCATAATGAGCGCCACTATCATATCTACGAATTGATGATGGAAAGAATGTCTACCTATCGAATGCAAGAAGAAACTCGGCTTCCAGATTAGGGCATTGGAGGAACACACGGAGGATATTAGGGGTGAGGAGGAGGACCTGGTACAGGTTGCGGTCAGGTTATTTGCTATAACTATGGGACACCATGGCACTTCGCATGGGAGTGTCAGAATCAGACATGCCCATCATGTCAACATTGTACTTAGTTTAATCACACTATCGAAGAATGCCCTGTGATGATAGCTAAGATGCAAGAGAAGAAGGCGCAACCTCAACACCCTATGCATAACTTACAAATGATGAGAGTTGAGCCTCACGAGGAAGATCCAAATGTAAATATCATGCTAAGAAGTGGAGTAACAACATGGGATGATAAGGGGAAACAACCTGAAGAAGAAGGATGGGTTCATAGGGTCTCAGAAAAGGAAGCAGGTTTTGATCTGCTGCGCACGAAGGAAAAATTTATGGAAGCCAAGAAAAGCTTCGCTGAAGCATCTACTTCAGAAAGTTAAAACAAAGCAGTAGAGACTAGCGCACCTACAGAGGTTGATCCCTATGTACTTACCACATTCTTGCAAACTTGCATGAAACTTCTGCGTGATAGAAAGGATGTGAAGGATCTGCAAGAGTTGATAAACAAGTGTGCTGGTAAAGAAAATGCTCTTGATGCACACTACGTAGTACAAAAGATCGACAAACATAAGGTAAGAACATGGCGTGAGATGAGGCTCACTGCGCAGATAGGAGATTATGAGATGGATGAGGTTATTTTGGATATGGGGTCTAATGCGAACGTGTTGCCTAAAAAAGATGGGGGAGGATGGGGATCAACATCCAAGCAACAAATCTGAAAGTGAACAATCATCATCATTTTTCTAAATTCCGTTACTTCTTGTTATTTTATTTACGAGGTGCCTTTTATCCTCCATGTAATATTCTATAATAACTCTCACTTTAGATAGTTAGGAGAATAATTAAGTAGTTTGACAGTTTTGGTGATCACCAACTGTCTTATAATGAAAGAGAAAAATTTATGGAGAAGGGGTTTGAACTTTGGAGAACTTGGATACTAGGCCACTGTATTCTTGACACAACTATTGATTGATGAAAGAATCAGAAGTTTTCCACACATTGTTGGGTATGATTTTGTGTCTTCTCTGTTATGTGTCATCATATGTTTTCTTCCTTTAAGTATGGTAATGAAGCTGTAGGTCTTAATTTTCTTATGTAAATGAAGTTAAAATCCCTTAAAAGAGAGCTCCTATACTTGAAGTTCTTACCTCTGCAATTCTTCTAAGTTACATATAGTAGTTTCTATGTAAGACAACATATTATCTTTAACTTCTCCAAGTGTCACAAATAGTAGATTTTGTGTAAAACAACATATTATCTCTGACTTCTTCAATCTTTCTTCATTTATCATTTATATTCAGCAATCAAACGACATTCTGATATTTTCATGTCACCTAAGTATTGAGGGTTAAAAACCAAGTCTCCCAGGTCCTTCATTTGAGAACACAACATACAATTAAGTGACAGACAAGTGACAATCATTATAATCATTAATGTCTTAAGCACAATTTCTACACAGCGAGGAAATGGGTTTCTTAAGGTACAACAATAATTGGCGCCGTTGCTAGGGAGAGAAGACAATAACACTTTTCCCTGGGTTTTCAATATTTTCCTCTGGTTGTTCAGTGAGGAGGAAATATTTGGTTGTTTTGAACAAAAGCAATAAATCTGGCTCCAAGGAGACCCCATACAAGGCCAGACACCTCACAACAAAAATTTCAAGCCCTTTCAGATCCTGAAAGGATAGTTTCCGAGAGGGTTGGAAGGTGTAAAACTCCACTTACACCAAGTCCTACATTGTCTGCACCAGGCAATAGTTCATCACATCTTTCACATTCATCTTTTATTGACCAAGAGTCACCTTTTACATCCAATTCATTTCAAGAACCCAAATGTCAAGAACAGTATTTAGAGTCTGTTTCTTTTTCAGTATCTGTTATATTTATTCAACTTGAACCTATAACTACATTACCACCTTTGCACACTCCATTTACTCCTCAGTCAGGTTCCACATATGCCGGTAATCAAGGTTCAGTAAATTCAGGATCAAATATGGCAGCACCTGCATTTTTGATGAATAGGTGTGCACCTATTCAATTGCCACAAAAATTGAATCAAATGCCATAAGAATACTTGAAGATTCTTCCTCGTTTCACAGGGGAAGATGAACAAACAACAGAGAATCATGTATCAGTATTTTGTAATTTTGTAGAAAACCTAAATGTTGAACATCTAGATGTTGTTCTAAGACTTTTTGTTCAATCCTTGGATGGAGAAGCAAGAAAATGGTTTAAAGGGATTCCTAATAACTCTATTCCTTCTTGGGAAGAGATGGAGCGCCTGTTCACCTAGAGATGGGGAGAAAAACGATATCATGGGTATTCACTCACAGAGTTTAATGCTATCAAGAAGAAATCTGATGAAGGTGTTGCTAAATTCATCAGACGATTTAATAAATTGTACAATAGTCTTCCAGTGGAGATTAAGCCCCCTCCTGCTAGTGCAAAAATAACTTTTGCAGGGGCTTTGGAGTCAGATTTTGGATTTACATTGAGGGAGAAGAGATCCCCAACCCTTGATCAGATCCAAACATATGCATTAGAGATAGAAGCAAATTTGGTGGCTGTAGGTAAAACACCAAATACACAGCCTATCCAAGATAAGGGAAAGGGTAAAGTAGAATCCTCTCAAGATCAAACATTAGAGGATATGAATAATGTAATTAGAAATTTGTCAAATAAATTGATTAAATTAGAATTTGAGAGTAAGACTTCTCAAAGACAAGTACAACAAAATAGAAATTTTAATCCTCAATATAGAAGACAACCTCTGCAAATTTTACAAAGGGAGAGAAAAGATCAAGATCAGATTCAAGCACCACTATATATAGAGGCAGATCCTGATGGAGTACCAGGGCATTCCAAGGATCATGATGACCATATTTTCACATTGTATGCAATAGATGAAGATGAACTAGGTGTTGAGGGAGAAGAATATAGTGAAACAAATGTCATCTATGATGATAATGAAATTGATGAATGTTGGAAGCAATTTTTTGATTTTATGCAGGCCGAACTACATAAGAAATATGACTTGAGATCTAGGAAAAGATCCAGAAGTAAAGAAGATGAAGGTGAGCAACAAGTTCGAGCTGCCTTACAAAAGGCGACTCCACAAAAACAAGAACCATAGCCTGCAAAACAATTGAATAAAGGAAAGCAACAACAGAATACAAGTAGCAAGACTCAAATGCTTAAAGGTGAGTCTTCTCAAGACGAAAGTGAAAGAATTCCTTTAGAAAAACTTGTTTCCATTCCACAAGAGATTTCAGTCATGAAGACAAGTGAAGATGAGAATGAAAGGAATACTAAATAGAACCATGTGTTTAGTGTCACCAAAGAGTTAGAAAAGACCAGAATTTAGGTACCCCTCACAGAGTTGGTTAAAACACCAACTTATCAAAGAGAAATTACAGAGTTTATCAATCTATCTCAGAATGTGAATATAAATGACATTGTGAATTTGCAAGAAGATAAACCAGTAGTGGTTTTTGGTTCACATGTGGAGGAGGTAGATTCTTCAACACCTCCTTTCTACATTTCTTTATTGGTTCATGATTTACTCTTGCACAATTGTATGTTTGATTCAGGAGCCTCACATAACCTTATGCCATTATCAGTGATGAAACAGCTAAACCTACAAGTTACTAAACCTTACAGAGACTTGTATTCTTTTGATTCACATAAAGTCAAGTGTCTGGGGGGCATTAAAGATGTGGTGGTGTCACTAGCCCATATTACAGCCAAAAGTTTGGCAATGGATGTAGTGGTAGCAGATATCCCTGCTAGGTTTGGAATGTTACTATCTAGGTCATGGGGGGCTAAATTGGGTGGTGTTTTGAAACTAGATTTTTCTTATGTTGTCATACCAATTTTTGGTGGGGAAGAAAGGAGGTTGTACAGAGAAACAAGATTTATTAGAACAATCACAAATAACGAAGCAAGTAATTCACCTGTATATAGTCAGGAAAAAGATGACTTATCTTGCTTCATGATACATAACAATGCAGAATTGGCTGAAGATAACCAGAGGCAGCTTACTTCAACCTGTGTAAATACAGAGCTGCAAACAGAAGGAGTGTGGAAGTTATTCTTTGATGGAGCCTATTATAAAGAAAGAACAGGTGTTTCACAAGATGAAGGTCTTCAAGTTCATCAATTGGGTGTTGGGCATAGAGAAGAAAACCAGCAAGTGGGAAATGTTGGACAACAATATATTTAGCCATTTATCATAGCAAAAGAGGTTATCTTGTGTAAAACGAAAGCTGACAAAGAGATTGTTTATCATTGCATTGAAGAACACAATGATGCCCATGGATCAGAGGTAAAAAATCTATTTGAAGTTGACCATATGTCATATAGTGATGTGAAAAATTTTCTTTTTTTCTTTGAGGTGATAATTACAAATTATTTTCAATCAAAGCTCAGAGATGAAAAGTGGAGACATAAAAGTGACATAGATCATTTTCTTAAAGATGTTGCTGATTGCTCTATTAAGCATATTATCCCAGTAAAAGGTTTATTCGAGCAAGAACCTTCATACATAGAGACTTTCTTTTTTGGAGCTGATCAGGACCATATTTTTTCTTATACTTTTGAAGATCTTGTGGCAGATTACATGGAGAAATTTATTAACAGCCTACACATACCATTTTGCGGATATATTCCTAATTTTTGTTATAAGTTGCCCTTATGCATAGTTCAGGATGAATTGCATTTTAAAAATTCACTGGCAGAATGGTTCTAGATCAGGCACTCAAATGCTAACCTGGTACCATTGGAAGATTGACTTCACCTGATTAAGATCAGTCATGCACATACGTAGGAGCCTGTACATAAATAAGCTCAGGTGTTGAGTATTTGTTTTCCATTTGCAGTTCTTTAGCTTAATTTTAGCTGATAAATAAGGGTGACTGTCCCAGTTGGAAACCGGTTTGTAGAGGTTTCAGACTTCAAGAATGTCAGGTTTCAGTCTTTCAAATTTTAGGGTTTTCAGAATTTCAGACTCCATGCCCAACTAAGGTACTGATCTGCGGTTCTTAGTGCTTATGTGGCAAAAGCACTATCCATAGGTTGAGCCAAATGTTTTAGCTTCCATTGTTAGTCTTATTTTCAATTTGATCACAAAATGAAAGAAAAATAAAAAAGAATGAAAAATCAAACCATTGTCTAAAGGTCATGCAGGTTCAAAAGGAGCGATCAAGAGATAGCTTGATGAGTACAATGAGGTGTGCTGCGAGGAAGCAATGAGCACAAGGATTAATTAAAGCTCAACCCCCGTAGTTGACCGTGACATTAGCATGGTTGACCACAATGTGTGGCTTGAAATTATTGTGGGGGTTCAACCTCAATGAAGCTCTCGTATATTCTTTACCCCCGCAAAGTTTAAAAGAGTGTTTTGTTTGATTGACAGGATGACTTTTGAATGTGAACCTGTGAGAAGATCTGGGCCGTCTGATCAATATGCCATAGATACAATGACAATCGGGTGGGTAACGAATTGGACGTGATGGATATGAAATACAATTTAATTTGTTGAAGTTCGGGCCAATCTCAGCCATCCATTGAAAGAGACGGGATCCGATTGATATCAGGTGGAAAAGTAATCGGATTTTATTGCTAAAACCGGACTCGATAGATCATTAACTGGTAGTTTATATTTCCCATCGGGTCTGTATGGGAGTCAAAAGGGCATTGAAAAAGTGGACCCGACAGGTTTGTGAACCAGATTGTTAATCCTTTTCAGTTCCGTGGTAAACTATGTTTCGTGTAAATTAGACGATTCCGTTGTTTAAGTAAAATAATCAAAATTTGAGGGAGATGATCAAAACTTCAAAGGATCAGTGATTGGCCGGGTTTCCTTGTGTTTTGGCCAATCAAAATACTCCCGATACATATGTGGGCCCAGATCCACACACAGGGTTTTGTCAAATACAATTTGTTATGATTAAAACAGTTTAATCATTATTAAAGCATCTACAGAGAAACTTCATCAGCAGCCAAGCAACAAATCTGAAAGAGAACAATCATCATCATTTTTCTAAATTCTGTTACTTCTTGTTATTTTATTTACGAGGTGTCTTTTATCCTCTATGTAATATTCTGTAATAACTCTCACTTTAGATAGTTAGGAGAATAGTTAAGTAGTTTGACAGTTTTGGTGATCACCAACTATCTTATAATGTATAAAAAGAGAAAAAATTACGGAGAATGGGTTCGAACTTTGGAGAACCTAGATACTAGGCCATTGTATTCCTGACAAAACTGTTGATTAATGAAAGAATCAGAAGTTTTCCACACATTGTTGGGTATGATTTTGTGTCTTCTCTGTTATGTGTCATCATATGTTTTCTTCCTTGAAGTATGGTAATGAAGGTATTTATTTGCTTATGTAAATGAAGTTAAAATCCCTTAAAAGAGCACTCCTATACTTGAAGTTCTTATCTCTGCAATTCTTCTAAGTTACAAATAGTAGTTTTGATTCGGATTTAAGCAGGAACGCAACAAATTACAGAGATAACCATAAACACAAAGATGCAGCGGAAATAATACTTCATTTCATTAATGTAAAATACAGAGATATGCTTACAAACAGAAAATGGAAATAAACAGCTAGGGCGATGGTAGCTTATCTCTAAGAAGAGATGTGGTGGCTACATGCCTCTGAATTGTGTTACACTGAGGCTCTAAGGTCTATTTATTGTTGAGAAACAATGGAAAACCCTTCACATCCCAAAACCTAACCCTAGAAGATGAAACACCAAATTGTGGGCCTCGTTTGGGTAAATTGGTACATCAATTTCCCGGGTCATAACTTTGGCATACGATCTTCGTTTGATGCGTACAATAGCTCGTTAGAAAGATCTATCCCAAAAAACGTCGTTGAGGGCCTCAAAACGGCTCCAGAAGTTCAGGACTTGAAAAACTACTAAAAATAGTAAATTGTGCTACAATTTAGGAAACTAAAAAAGCTGAAAGAGATAGTTGTGGAGGTCCAAATGGGATAGGTGGGTGGCCACCAACATCCACCTGGATCAAGTTTCTACGTAAGACAACATATTATCTTTAACTTCTCCAAGTGTCACAGATAGTAGATTCTGTGTAAAACAACATATTGTCTCTGACTTCTTCAAGCTTTCTTCATTTATCATTTATATTCAGCAATCAAATGGCATTCTGATATTTTCATGTCACCTAAGTATTGAGGGTTAAAAACCAAGTCTCCCAGGTCCTTCATTTGAGAACACAACATATAATTAAGTGAAAAACAAGTGACAATCATTATAATCATTAATGTCTTAAGCACAATTTCTACACAACCAGGAAATTGGTTTCTTAAGGTACAACAGGTTCGAAAGCATCGATGAATCTTTGCACGAGGTCAAGGCAACGATCTTCAAAATATCGCAGGATCCTTTGGAGTTGGTGCAACCCAATTGGAGCACCTAGCTACACCATGCCCTGGAATGCTATAATGTGACCACTGAGGGGGAGGATGAAGATCCAAGAAATATCAATATTCCAGAGGCAGAAGGCCATCGCGAAGTTGAAGGTCCACAAATAGAGAACCCGGATATCACCGTGCCATTGAAAACCAAGCAGGTAAACATTGGTATTGAAGTAGAACCAAAATTTGCGAAGATCGGGGACTACTGGGATGATGCCATAGTGGATAAAGTTGTTGAGTTACTCTGTTAAGTAGAGGCCGTATCACCTTAATCCCAAGTACAAGGAAAAGGTCCGTTTGGAGTTGGATAATATGCTTGAGGCAAGCATTATCGAACTTGTGGAGGAATCTGACTGGGTGAGCCCAATGGTGGTTCAAGAAGAGAAATAAAAGGGAGAAACAAGGATTTGCGTAGATCTCAGGAAACTTAATGGTGTCTGCATCCATGATCCTTTTCTGACACCATTTACTAATGAGGTATTGGATAACATTGGAGGATAGGAGGCCTACTCATTCACTGATGGATTTCCGGGGTACCATCAGATCAAGATCGCGAGAGAGGATAGAAGAAAAAAACTTTCGCTACTGAATGGGGTTATTTTCAGTATACTGTCATGCCTTTTGGACTGAATATTGCGGCCACAATATTCTATCACGTAGATATAGCAACATTTAAAGAGCTCATAAGTTTTTGGAAGTATATTTTGATGACTGAACAATGTTCGGCTTAGTGAAGCGCCATGTAGCAAGTCTACGCCTGATGCTGGATATGTGCCGCAAATACCAGATCGCACTGAACTTGAAGAAGTATCAGTTTTGTGTCCCCTTTGGGATCTTGTTGGGTCATGTGGTGTGCAAGCAAGGGATGATGGTGGACCCTACCAAGATTGCAGTGATAGTAAATTTGGAGGCTCTAAGAAGTGTCAAGAAGCTACGCACAACGCTTTGACATACCAGGTATTATAGAAAATTTATCAAGGCTTATGCCGAAATTACTATGCCCATGGAGAAACTACTGAATAAGGATGCTACGTTCTATTGGGATGAAGAATGTCAACGCAGTTTGGATGTATTAAAGGAGAAGATGGTCATCGCACTGATTTTGGTCTTCCCAGATTGGAAGAAGGAATTCCATGTGCACGTTGATGCCTCGTGTATCGCATTGAGAGAAGTGCTAACACAGGTTGGTGAAGGAGAAATGGACCACCCTATAGCCTTCACAAGTAGGAAATTATCAAAAGCCAAGAAGAACGACTCAACAACAGAGCGCAAAGGATTGGCTATGGTGTACGCACTTCAAAAGTTCAGGCACTATCTGTTGGGTAGAAATTTCAAGATGTACACAGACCATTCTAACTTGAAATACTGGTCAATAAGCCTGTGTTGGGGGGGAAGATCTGCTGATGGCTTTTGATATTTCAAGAATATGAATTTGAGGTCATTGTGAAGCCAGGTAGGTTGAAAGTAGGACCTGACCATCCGTCGCGGATTGAGATAGGAGAGGAGTCGACTAATTTGGAGGAAGGGTTTCTCGATGTGCAACTCTTCATGGTGCGCGTAGCAGATAACCATTTTGCAGATATTATCCACTTTTTGACTACAGGGACGACTCCAGAAAGGTATACTGGTCAACAAAAGAAGGAACAAGTGGTGTGTGTGACAAATTTTTTGGTTATTGTAGGACATTTGTATAAGATGGCTGCTGACGAGATCTTGTGAAGATATATGCCTAACTTTGAGAGAAATAGCATCCTCGCAGAAGCACATGGAGGGGCTGTGGGAGGACATTATGCAAGAAAGGCTACGATGCAGAAGATTTTACGCATGGGTTTGTGGTGGCCTACATTGCATAAATATTCCAAATTCTATTATAGGGCATGCGATGCATGTCAGAGAATGGGTAGACCATCGCGGAGGGACGAGCTATCACTGAACCCTCAAGTATCATTGCAACCATTTGAAAAATGGGAAATTGACTTCGTAGGGCCAATTCAGCCCCAGGCAGAAAGATAGGTGTGCATTATATCATCATCACGACGGAGTACCTAACTAGATGGGCGGAGGCACAACCGGTGAAGGATTGTATAGGAGCTACGACAACGAAGTTCTTGTTTGAGTATGTGTTAACCAGATTCGGTTGCCCAAAATTATTAATGAGTGATCGGGGTACGCACTTCCTAAATGAAATGATTAGCGTGTTAACTGAATAGTTCCAAGTTTATCATAAAAAAAGCACATCGTATCATCCTCAGGTTAATGGAACAATTGAGGCTTTCACTAAAATCTTGGAGAACGTACTAACAAACATTTGCACCATGCAGCAAAATTACTAGGATGTGCATGTACTGCAATGCTATGGGCGTACAAGACTACTTGCAAGAAGCTGACAAGACATATGCCTTTTCGATTGGTCTATGGCGTAGAACCTGTAATGCCTATGGAATATATCATGCCTATTATACACATAGCATCTTTCACAAGGATGGCGAATCGTGGAGCCTTGGAAGAGTGGCTCGTACAGCTGATGGAGCTTGAAGAAGATTGATTCTTGGCTGGATTTCATCAGCAAGTACACAAGGAACGTGAAAAGTCTTGGCACAATCAACACATAAAGTTGCACACGTTCAAGGTAAATGATTTGGTTTTATTATATAATAGTAAATTCACTAAGTTTCTGGAAAAATTTCAGATGCACTGGCTTGGGCCATATGCCATCAAAGAAATTACAGATGGAGGCGCAGTTCAGCTCATGAAGCTGAATGGAGAACCTTTTCTTGGAAGGGTGAATGGACGCTGATTAAATCCATATACAAGAGATCCAGCTCAATGACTACATGATGACAGGACAATCTTAGTGCTCCAGGCAGCTGCAAGGGAGCGCGAGACTATTAACTACACTGCTCGGATAAGAGGATTATGCGGTAGGAGGGCTGCACGCAAAATGGTGAAGTTATAGTATAAGAAGATGCACAAAGGGAGTTGCGCTACAAAGGGAGGTGCCACGCATCATAGTAGGAAAGTGACCATTAGAGTCACTGTTCATGATTTGATAGCTAAAAGACGATTAAGAGGAGTGGGCTGGTGGCATTTAAGGCAAAAATCTTTGAAGATCTGCCACCAAAACAACATTAATGGACGAATTTTGGGGGGAACGTGTTGAGCTTCAAAATTTCCCTTTCCTTAGCAACTATTCTCCTCCCTTTTCTTTGTTTTTCCATGAAGAAAATGCATCCCTATCATCAATAACCAATATACATTGCCTTAAGGAGAACATTTTAGTGATTTGCATGTTATACCTTTATGTTTGCTGTTTGAATAAGTTTTTGTCTTTTAGCTAAAAAACACAGCCAATTCACAACCTATTCTATAGCTAATTGGTTGTTTTGCAGCTACTTCCGTGCTTTTACAGGTTCCAGGTGTCAGAAGGAGAAAATAACTACGTGGGGAGCTTGGAAAACATCATGACATGAATCGTGTCCTATTCACCTAGCCCAGATCGACAAGGAATATAGTACAAGACTCTGGTCAAAGGAGAAGTCAAATGTAGAGACCTAAGACAAACAGGACTCTGTTTTGTACACGTTTCACAGTGATGGGATCCGAAACAAATTCCTGAGTCCACGAACTTCATCAGCCATTTGTGCAACCGAATCCAACAACCATCACCTTAGATTTATGTCTCCAGCAACCGAGGAAGAGAATTCTGTGTGCCTGTCTGCCTACGTGTTTTTGGCTGTAGCTTATTTTTCTCCATAAACAGTTGTATAATTTCTTTATAAATACCTGTGTGAAGAACACAGAACCAGTTCGAATTTGCTCATGTATTAAGCTCAGATCACTGTTCTGTAATTTTGAAAACTCATTCTCTGTTTTTAATATGAAGACTGTGTGTTTCATGGATATCTGAAAGCGTTTGTTGGAGTGTTGATTAAGTACGCATAACCTGAGAAGCTGCAGAGGGCCCCTGCACTGACTAAGGTTTCATTTCATTTTGTTTTGTCTTTTATAATTGAACTGTAAATTCACTGTTTCTTCCATAATGTTTATAACCATTTCCTAACCTTGTTCATAATGCAGTCTTTATAATTTTCTTACTAAAACAGAATAGCTTATTTCAGTACAGAATAGTTCTTTTTGTTTAATTTCTTTCTAGTTTCTTATCAGTAGCTTGAAGTTGAGTTCAATAGTGTAGAGTAATTTATTTCATTTGTTGTTTCATTAGTCTTTAGGTTTTTAATTGAACTGATCAGTTCCATTACTGTCTTGCCAAACTTCATTTGGTTCATCTTATTCATGGTTGATAATATTTTTATTAGATTCCTCTCGTCGAGAGGTGTAGGATTGATATAAAGATCATCTGATTCCGATAAGTATTTATGGAGATATGAATTTATTTTGATTATGGAATTATTATCAAGCCGGCCTACAATTCATGTAGGCTCAGAAGCCCATCAGTCGCATCTATTCAAACATCATCAGTTGTGTATAAATACAAGAGGAATTTTCCTCATTTGCACCCACTCATCTCATCACATCTCTCTTTCTCTCTACTGCACAGAAAAGATTCTCTTCTCTACTGTGCAGAAAAGGGTCTCTCCCTCACACTAGTTTGAAGCCGGAAGCTGCTGAAACTGATGCTGCAACTGCAGAAGTAAAGATTGACCTGCATGGACTAGAAGATGTCCTCATCTGAATTGTGCTATAAGTTCATCTGAACCTCCTATGAAATCTACAACTTTTGGTGGTGGAATCAAGTCAATCCGACGGACGGTTTGCAAGATATCGACTGCCCTAGTTTGAAACAAAAAGCTGCCGAAACTGAAGCTGCAATTGCAAAAGTAAAGATTGACCTGCGTGGACTAGAAGATATCCTCATATGAACTGCATTGTAGGTTCATCTGAACCTCCTCCAGAAGCCACAACTTTTGGTGGTAGAATCAAGCCGATCTGATGGTCGGTTTGTGAGATATCGTCTGCCCTAGTTTGATGATGAAGCCGCTAATATTGATGCCGTTGATCTAGGGTTTGCTACTGCTGATATTAATCAGATTTATTGTACTATTTCTCTTTGCTGAATTAATCTAATATAAAAGAATATTTGATCAAAGGGTTTCCCCACACATTGTGGGGTTTGTCCCTGGCTAGCCGCCACATCTTGTGTCTCTTGTCTTGGCTTGTTTTCTGTCGATCGTTTAATGTTCTATCTGCTCTTTACTTTATGTACATGTGATTGCTAATGTATGGAATATAATAAGAAAAAGAAATAAATTGTTATAAGCATAGAACATACCATAACTTAACATGGTATTAGAGCTGAGGTGAAGACAATGCCCGAGCAAGAACAAGAGCAATCACCGAAGAGAAGATTGGCAAGGCTATCCTAAAAGAACTATGGGGTCCTCAACACTCTTTCCTGCCGAAGACAAGCTCCGTGAGAAAGTTGACTATCACAAATGGAAGATGTCTATCGATCTAACCCTAGAAGATCAAGGAGTGTTGGACCATGTAAGAGGCAATATTGTTGAGCCTCGATCAAATGCATCTGCTGCTTCCTGGAACAAATGGAAAAATGGAGAAGTCAAAACAAGGAAGATCATCCGGGACTCTATCAACAAGCACTTGGTGGCCTACATCTCTGAACTGGACACCTCCAAGGAAATCTATGATAGACTGGTGTGTTTATTTAAAGTTAATAATGCAAATCAAGTTTTGTTTCTTAGAAATAAGCTGAGGGAAATCAAGAAGGGTAAAGATGAGAGTATGCAAGCATACTTCTTAAGAATCACCGAGATCAAGAACGATCTCCTATCTATTGGGGAGACTATTAATGACAGAGAAATTGCACTCACAACTCTTGGAGGATTACCATCCGAATGGTACGTGTTCAGGACTACTCTTCTAAATAATAATGTAATTCCTGGTTTTGAGGAATTAATGGCTAGATGCATTCAAGAAGAAACAAGGGTAGAAGAGCAAGAAATGCCCATGCCTAAAGGTCCTCCTGCTGCCTTTTCTTCCCATGCTAAGAAAAGAAATAATTCCGGGACTAAATTTAAAGGAAAGGCTGGACCTAAGGGTGGAAGACAAGGATGATGTTACATCTACGATAAAGCAAGTCACTATGTAAGGGAGTGCCCTGATAGAAAGGACTCACATCGGGACGATGATCAAAATCCCTCTGATGAAAATCAAAGGAATGACAAATTCATAGCAAAGGTAAGAGGAGAGATGGGAATCAAGGAAGAAGACAACCATTCAAGAAGGCTAGAAATTCCAGGATGTATTAAATGCACCTAACCTCAAAAAGAACCTGGTGTCCATCTCATCAATGGAAGACAAAGGCTACAAGGTAACCTTCAATGATGGCAAGGTACGTATATGGAAAAATAATGTTAAAAATTCCTTTACTCTTGGGTTTCGTGTTGATTCATTATATCAGGTCGATGGAAGTACACTAGGTGTCATGTCTTATGACACATCTCTTCAGTCCAAACTTTGGCATCATAGGTTTGCCCCCCTTCATTATAAAGCTCTACTCAGTGTAAGACAAATGGTGACAGAGATGCCCGAATTCCAAGTAGAGAAAGAAGGTGTATGTCCAGGATGTGCCGAGGGAGAGCTCAAAAGGGGACCATTCCCCTCAAGCCTAAGCAAGACCTTTGATATATTATAGTTGGTTCACTCAGGCATACCTAAGGTTGGCATTAAGAAGGAGACTACTGCACCACATACTCCAGAGCAGAATGGTGTGGCATCGTACGATTGTGGAAGCTGTCTCTATGGGTAGATGATGTAACAATGCCTGATGTGGAAGAACCCATGGATCCTATTTATCCACCTGACCCTTCCTCTTCTAGGAAGAGGCCTTCATGGCTTAGGGGGATACTTGATGATGCTGAAGGACATGCTACACCCCGAGGAACCTTTCATGAAAGTTAGAAACCTAATAGGTATCAGGGATACCTGACCATCATGAGCACGATCATACAAAATAAGCCTTCATCATTCTCAGATGCCGTCAAGCATCAAGTACGGACGGATGCTATGACCGAAGAATATGAGTCTATTATGAAAAATGATGTCTGGGAAGTAGTTCCTAGACCCCAGGACAAGACAGTTGTTACTTCCAAATGGCTTTACAAGATAAAGCATGCAACATATGGAAGTACGGAAAAGTATAGGGCTTGTTTTGTTGCTCATGGTTTCTCCCAGAAGGAAGGTATAGACCATGATGAGATATTTGCACCTGTTTCCAGATATACAACCATCCGCTCGATCATAGCCCTTGCCACTTCACAAGGATGGAGCCTACATCAAATGGATGTCAAGACCGCGTTCTTGCACGGCTTGATCAAAGAAGAGGTCTACGTGGAGCAACCCGAAGGAGTTGAGATTTATGATAAAAAATATCATGTATGCAGGTTGAAGAAGGCTCTCTATGGGCTGAAGCAAGCACCCCAAGCATGGTATGAGAGGATCGACAACTACTTGATGAAGCTGGGATTCACTAGGAGTGAAGCCAATCCTAACCTTTACTTTAAGGTTGAAGATGACAAGCCTCTCATACTGGTGTTGTATGTGGATGACCTCTTTCTAACATGTGCAGACCCTCACATTCACAAATGTAAGAGGGAGTTGGCTTCTGAATTTGAAATGAATGACCTAGGACTGATGCACTATTTCCTAGGACTTGAAGTGTGGTAGAAGCGAAGGGAAATTTTCCTATCTCAAGGAAAATATGTGGTGAAGATTCTGAAAAGATTTGGTATGGTGGACTGCAAGCCTGTGACTATCTCAAAGATCTTAACTTTCAGAAGTTATATGGTAGTGATGTCGGACCAGATTTGGGAAATGCTTCTGAGTTTCAAAAACTCATTCGCGTTGATTTTCTTGGTGAACCTCCATCCAAACATATGTTTTACAGTTAGCATTGTGAGCTCATATTTGGTTGAGCCTCACTAGATTGGTGCCAAGAATCTTCTGAGATGTCTTCAGGACACAATCTCTCATGGATTGAGATACACTGCCGAAAATATGAAACTTCATGATTATTCAAATGCTGATTAGGCAGGTAGTGTGGAGGATCACTGGAGCACTTTTTAGTGTTGTTTCTCTTTGGATTCGGCTTCGATATAATGAATGAGCAGGAAGCAGAAGTCGGCTGCCATGAGCACCGCCGAGACTGGATACATATCTACGAGTATGATCTCGTATGAAGCTGCCTGGTTGGGGAAGCTCTTCAGTGAGATGTTTGATCACATACCGATGTGATTCTCTGTAACAACCAGAGGTGGGATTCGATTATTGAGGAATCCCATATTCGTCAATTGCTCCAACAGATAGACATCATCTGGGATATGGTAAGTCAATGACCAAGGAGGCTCCATCGCAATAAGATGATCTACAGGTCGATATACCTTGTCAAAGCCCCGAGGAAAGATCTAATCTGTGATTTTCCCAAATGAATTGGAGTCATCAAGAAACCCTTTTACAAGGGTCCTGCATGTTGCATACATTGAGCTCCGAGATGATTTGCTCTCTTGTGGGACAAGATGATTCACTCTCTTGTGGAACAAGATGATTCGCTCTCTTATTTAGTAGGATGATGTGTTCTCCTGTGAGGCCTGGATTGATGTGTTCTCCATGGCGATTGTAGCAAGATTGATGTGCTCTCCTGTGAGGCTTGGATTGATGTGTTCTACATGGCGGCCTAGATCGATGTGTTCTTCGTGGTGATTGTAGCAGGATTGATGTGTTCTCCTGTGAGGATAGGATTGATTAGTTCTCCCGTCGAGGCATTATACCCATGCAGTCTGGGACTCATGGGAAGTACCTCTCATCTGATCAATGAGGAGGGAAATGAAGTTAGGGACCATAGTAGTACCGATGGATGCATCGTTGTATCTACCGTACTCCCTATGCTAGGATGACCTCCATTGATTTGGGATCAATGATACTAGTCTAGGACTAGTGGTAGGGGTTTTACCATACTATGACACTGACTTCAGGTCGATTGAGACTGGTCTGGAACCAGTGGTACATACTCTGAGATTGACTTCATGTCAGTGCAGTACTGGTCTAGGACCAGTGAGAGTGGTACATAGTATGACACTGACTTCAGGTCGGTTGAGACTAGTCTAGGACTAGTGGTACACTCTCTAAGACTGCAATACTAGTCTCAGACTAGTGGTAGGAGTGGTACTTACTATGAAGCTGACTTCGGGTCGGTTGAGACTGGTCTGGGACCAGTGGTACGCACTTTGAGACTAACTTTGAGTCAGTGGAGGATGATACTGGTCTGGGACCACTGGAGTTGTACTCACTATGACGCTGACTTCAGGTTGGTTGAGACTGGTCTGGGACCAGTGATAGATACTCTGAGACTGACTTTGAGTCAGTATGATACATCCTCGATCATTTCTTCTTCTTCATAATTCGGACAAAAGCAGAGCAGAACAGAACAAAGCAGAGCAACGCATAACAGAGCAGAGTCGTACAGATCAGTACAGGGCAGAACAAGACAAAGCAGAACAGGCAGAATAGAGCAGAGTAGGGCAAGGGTCAGGTTGTATAGGGCAGTGCATTTGATGGATGAATAGTAGCGACCGACAGACAGATTGCAGATGAAGTTCTCCCTAGTTCAGAGGGAGTGTTAAAATTAGAAACTAGGGCCAAACTTCATGTGGGTCATCTTATTCATGGATGATAATATTTTTATTAGATTCCTCTCGTTGAGAGGTGTAGGATTGATATAAAGATCATCCGATTCTGATAAGTGTTTATGGAGATATGAATTTATTTTGATTATGGAATTATTATCAAGCCGGCCTACAACTCATGTAGGCTTAGAAGCCCAAAAGTCGCATCTATTCAAACATCATCAGTTGTGTATAAATACAAGAGGACTTTTCCTCATTTTCACCCACTCATCTCATCACATCTCTCTCTCTCTACTGCGCAGAAAAGAGTCTCTTCTCTACTGCGCAGAAAAGGGTCTCTCGCTCACACTAGTTTGAAGCCGGAAGCTGCTAAAACTAAAGCTGCAACTATAGAAGTAAAGATTGACCTGCGTGGACTAGAATATCTCCTCATCTGAACTATGCTCTAGGTTCATCTAAACCTCCTCTGAAAGCCACAACTTTTGGTGGTGGAATCAAGTCAATCTGACGAACGGTTTGCAAGATATCGACTGCCCTAGTTTGAAGTCGGAAGTTGCCGAAACTGAAGCTGCAACTGCAGAAGTAAAGATTGACCTACGTGGACTAGAAGATCTCCTCATCTAAACTGCATTGTAGGTTCATCTGAACCTCCTCTGGAAGCCGCAACTTTTGGTGGTGGAATCAAGCCAATCTGACAGTCGGTTTGTGAGATATCGTCTTCCCTAGTTTGATGATGAAGCCGCTAATACTGATGTTGCTAATCTAGGGTTTGCTATTGCTGATATGAATAAGATTTATTGTACTATTTCTCTCTGCTGAATTATTGAAAATAAAAGAAGATTTGATCAAAGAGTTTCCCCACACATTGTGGGGTTTGTCCCTGGCTAGCCGCCACATCTTGTGTCTCTTGTCTTAGCTTGTTTTCTGTCAATTGTTTAATGTTTTATCTGCACTTTACTTTATGTACATGTGATTGCTAATCTGTGGAACATAATAAGAAAAAGAAGTAAACTGTTATAAGCATAGAACATACCATAACTTAACATTGTAGCTTATTTTTCTCCATAAACAGTTGTATAATTTCTTTATAAATACCTGTGTGAAGAACGCAGAACCAGTTGGGAATTTGCTCATGGATTAAGCTCAGATTACTGATCTATAATTTTGTAAACTCATTCTCTATTTTTAATATGAAGACTGTGTGTTTCGTGGATATCTGAAAGTGTTTGTTGGAGTGTTGATTAAGTACGCATAACCTAAGCAGCTGTAGAGGGCCCCTGCATTGATTAACGTTTCATTTCATTTTGTTTTGTCTTTTATAGTTGAACTGTAAATTCATTATTTCTTCCATAACGTTTATAACCATTTTCTAACCTTGTTCATAATGCAATCTTTATAATTTTCTTACTAACGTAGAATAGCTTATTTCAGTACATAATAGTTCTTTTTGTTTAATTTCTTTCTAGTTTCTTATCAGTAGCTTGAAGTTGAGTTCAGTAGTGTAGAGTAATTTATTTCATTTGTTGTTTCATTAGTCTTTAGGTTTCTAATTGAACTGATCAATGCCATTACTATCTTGCCATTTTATTACTAGTTTAGTGGCTCATGTTGTAGGTGAATGTTTCTAAAAATCCCTTCTAGTTGATGATTCATCTTAAACTAAGTGGTTGAATACTTCACTTATGCAATGAGTCTTTTCTGCATTTTTGTATTTATTTTCTCTTAGAATAATGAAGTACAGAATTCCTCAAAATGTCACCACAAGGAGGTTGTTCTCCCAAAATTGTGAGGCAGAGTAACTAAGCACTTCATTTAGTTTCCATAGTAGATTAGTTGCAATTCCATTTTCGGTCTTAGTATTTCATTTAGTTTTGTTACAATTTTGTTTTCAGTTTTTCATTAAGTTTTGATTTTGCAATAGATTAAACAGTAGTTGTAATCTCATTTTCAGTTTCAGTATTTCATTTTAGTTTCATTTCCATAATAGATAGTTGCAATTTCACTTTCAGTTTTAGTGTTTCATTTAATCTTGTTCCTATAATTGATTAGGCAGTAGCTGCAATTTCATTTTTTAGTTCATAGCTCATGATTTGGAAATAATGATATAATTAAAGATAGAAACTATGTTTTTACTTCTTGATTAAACTTTGTTTCCAAATATTACTTAAGCTCTTTTAGTCCTCATCTTTTAGATTTTTAGCAGTCTTTACAGAAGTTAAAATTAGGATTTTGATAGTCACATTGTAAATCATTAGGGACTAAAGGACCAAAAACCCCCAAAACAACATAAAACTCAAAAACAATGAAGTAAGAAAGGTCATCTAGCACATATAATGCACTACAGTTCATCAGTTTACGATACCCGGATTGATAATTTATGTAGAGCAATTTAGGACATTAAATTTACCAAACAGAACGGTCAGATTTGAATTCAAAATCCCCTATAAATTACGTGTGTTGGACCATAAGAGAACACTTTGCACCCTTAGAGTTTTTGAGCTATGCTTTCTCTTGCTTATGAATCATGTGTTCTTCGAGGATTTGGTCGCGAGCCTTGCATTTGATCATTTACGAGAGTTAACCTGGAAATTCATCTGTGATACCATGTCAGGGCTAGGGCTCGCTGAGACCGCAAGGCCTGAGGGAACTGTCGCATTCGAAGGAGTTTCTCCAAAGGTTGTGAGCATGGAAGCTATGATCCCTGTGCCTACGTTGCTGAGGTCACCTAGGCCGAAGCCCACCTCTGTTAAAGAAACCTAGAAACCAAAGAAAGACAAACAGAAGAGGTTGGTGCCAGTGTGCAAGTCACCCAGGAAGCATATTGTAGCTCAGAAGCAAAAGAAGGACAAGAAGCCTAAGAAGGTTGTGGATTTGGAAGCTGAACAGGGCACTGAGGATATAGACATTGAGGGAGTAGAGCCCCTCACCAAGTTTCCTGAATATATCCCTCCGTGTAAAGGGAAGGCGAAGGTCCCTAAGGACCCAAACTTGGACAAGTTCATAATTCATATGCCCCTATTACTGGAGCAAATGACATTTGAAGGTCCACGCCTTGTGCGGATCCCCCTGTTAAAAATGGAAGATTGGGACCTGGCCGACCATGAGCAGTTCCCTCACCTCGTGGCAAACAATTATATGAGGCACGTTTCTTACCCAGACTCAGGTGTCATTGAGTTGGAAATGGTTGGATGGATCCGCAGAGTGGAGAACTCCGGGTTTTTGAACCTATTGTGGGTGCCCCACTATCACCGCACTAATATGAACACCACCTATGTGCAGCAGTTACTTACTCTCTTACACGATGGGTGCTTATGTCTTGGTGTGCCTATACCCATCATGAACATACTCATCCACAGGATCACACACCTTCTACATGAGGGTTTGAGTCTAGCGAAGGAGTTTGGCAAAAAGGTAGGAGAAAGGGATTTGGTAGAGAAAATGAAAAAGGAGTTTGAGCTTGTGAAGAAGCCGTGCGAATATTCCATCACATCCATCAATGATCCCGCGGTGAAGATTTCCACCCAAATACTGGCCAGAAAGGTTATGAAGAAGTGTCATGCAGAAGAGGTTCCAGTGCCTGTGGCATCGTTAGCTCCACAATGTGCAAAGGGCATGCAATTTAACTGGTTGTGATACTTATGTAGTGAATTCCTCGTGAATTGTGACGAGGTCCAGGATGAGAGCAAGCCCTTCCACTATGCATGGCTGCTACTCTCCATCGTGCTAGTCGCATGGGAGCTACCAGAGGACAACTAGTTTCCTCCGTTGAAGGAAGGATTTCTAGAGGCTGCGCAGTTCGCCTCCCTCTGGGCCACGAAGGACCCTGCACGGGTCACAGAAACTAAGATATTTTGGGTGTTGATGGAAGCGAGCTTCTGCATGGCCATCAACCAACGCCCAAGGTTGTCCCCGACCCTATATGAATAGTTGTCTACATATGCCATGTCAAGACATATTTCCACCGCATCTACATTTAGGCGTGGAAGGACCCACAACAGAAGTGGTTCGATTTACCATATTTGGTCACCGAGGATTCCATCTAGGAGGTCATCAAGCGTTAGCCAATAGAATGGCACACCCCATCAGACTTGGATGCAGGTACCAGCAAGGGCGCGGGGAGCTCAGCTGAAAAGAAAAGGAAGGATGCAAAAAAATAGGTGGCACAAATGTTGGCCACGCAGTGGAAGGAGGAAGCTGAAGAGAAGGCTTGAACGGAAAAGGAGCGTGCTACAAAGGAGCAGGTTGAGCAAGAACAACGCGACTTTGAGAAAAGTGGAAAATCTCCTTCGTCCAAAACGAAGGTGGAAGAGCAGTTCGAGCAGGGTGGCGGAGGGGATGAGGGGCAAAGCACCCCATTTCAGCTAAGGAAGCGTAGAGAACAACAACAGGAGGGTTCTTGCAAAAAGAAAAAATAAGACAAAATGCAGGTGGATCCCTTAGCCATGACAAAGGGCGATCTCAATCAGATCGGTGACAAAGTGCGTGATACTACAACCGAAATATTGTAGCAATTAGAGCAACAATACATGTAGACGCTAGGGAGCATCCAAAAGGATCTACACAAACTGCAGATCCAGACTAGAAGGATACAGGTGGGCGATGGTCAAGTGAGAACAACACAAACGAGCCTGGAACAGGGGACAAGTCAGGTTGTAGAACTGGTATGGAAAATGGACCTTAGATCAATTGTGCTATTAGAAGGGTCCATACACATGGAATCGACCGATAATTGAGTTATTTTGAGCACCCTTAAGGACATACGTTGAACATTGCAGTGCTCCCCAACGAATTTCTTCATGCACTGTAGGCAGGAGTCACAGTGGAATTGAGAGCTCGGGAGCAACGCGCTCTCAGTTTAATCAGTGAGTACTAGGTGAACAATGAACAAAATGTTCATTGAGAAGACACAAGCCCTAAAAGAAAGAGATACTATCCAGGCATAGAGCTCCAAGCTAGCAGCTGTGGTGGCAGAGGCATGCAGAACAATGTCGGAGTTACACATACTCGAGGATGCACAACCAGAGGCCAAGATCTGAAAATTAGTTGTAGGTGTCCGCGAAGAAAAGGCAGAGGTTGTGAGAGTTCAATTTGAACTCAACATGAAAATCATGGAGCTACACCTCAAATAATAGCCTTCGTCTCTGGCTGAGGTCAGGGAGTAGCGCAGGGCCACTATAAAAAAGGTATGACCACTTTGGATGTCGTAGTTACTGACTCCTCGACCTTATTCGAACAAGCCATGGAATTAGTGACGACTCTGGAGGAAGACCCAACATTGAAGATCCTGAACACAAAGGTTTGCGAGCTGAAAAAGCAGTATGATGAGGTCAGGGCGACGACGCGCTCAATTGGTCCAGCGCAACGCCTCGCCAAGTTGCAGGAGGGGAAGTAGCTCCTCGCACAGGTGGAAGCCGCTAAGAAGAAGGAGACAATACTTAAGGCCATGTTGGGACCTTAGTTAGATGAGGCTTACCAAGTAGCAACCAACATTCAGGATAGGCTGACAGGCTTGCAGCAAAGACAACAAAAGATCAAGCTAGCCGCGAAAGGTCCAGCTACAGAGGAGCTTGTTGAAGAAGTCAAGTAGGCTGCTACACAGAGAACCGCTAAAGTTGCAGTTGTACATGTAGAGCTAGGGGATCTTCGCAGCAAGATCACCATGCCAGCCGAGTGACTCGAAGATGAGGCATGACCTTTGTGTTTGGGGCCTGTTGGGATGGGGTTCCTTGGGTCAGTTTTGGGGTTAAAAACCCAAGTTGATGTAAATGTTGGTAAAAATATGTAAAGTCTTCGTAATTTGTGGATGCGGAGCACGTAGATAGTAAAAAGTAAAAAGGGATTTCAGCCCCTTATCTATGTAAATTTGAGTCGATTTGGGAGATCCATCCATGGTTCGCGGACCATGGGATTGTATAAATATGTGTGTCATAGAGAGTCTAAGGCATGTCTCGAGGAAGTAATGAATAATGGGTCAATAGAAGATAGCACAAAAGTGAGTCTTAGAGGAAGGAAAGGCTCTGTAGCTGAGTGCACATAGGCCTAGGGTAGTATCTGCAGCTAAGTGCGTGGATCCCTGCAACTAAGTGCGTAGGGCATTTTGGAGTCTGTAACCTCATATTGACAATCAATAAGAAGATTGTTGGAGAAATTCATATGTTTTATCTATTTACTTTTGTTATTTATGTTTACGATATATACTGTGATGAAATAATATCTTTATGAAATGATGATGTATTGGTGTGCAACTCTATTGGTCAAGTATTATTAACTGAATGCAATACATGTTAAGCATTTATGTGAAGATTATAATATTTTCTGTTATGTTTATTGAATACTTAAGACAATTTGGACAAATTCTGATCTAAGGATAATGTGTGGTGCATGTAAGTAGCTGATTCCTCTATTAAGGGTCTACAAAATCCAATCGTAGAACTTCGCAGAGGTCTATAGGCCGTTTGAAGGAAGTTACAGAGTGAAGCCCTAAGGGCTTGTAGATATACACAAAGACATATCTAGGGCATAAAAGGACATCACACCAATATCTGGATGCGAAAACTTGGTTCCAGCATCCTCCCATACTGCTTCGGGTGAGACTTCAGTCCGTGCTACGTGAGTTGATTCTGAAAGGGTCATGACCCACTAAGCCAACATGCGGCGGAAACGCCACCCATTTAATCGACATCAAGGGGGGCAATGATGAATTTTATAAGACCCCCCTAGTGGGGGTTCATGGTAAGTGCCCTCAAAGCTCAAAATAGATGAAAAATTTTCTTTCAAAATATTATAATTTCATAGTCAATATGGGTTATTCATTAGGCAGATGATTTTACTGTAGAAGTTATGTTAATTTAAGGTTTTTTTCCCTAGAAAGAAACCCTCGGTTTATATGAGGGAATTATATTACAACTGTGTATGATTATTTTGAGTGAGAGAGAGAGAGAGAGAGAGGGAGGGAGCCGTGTGAGAGAGAAGAGGAAATTACAATGAATCTACTGTAGGTTGTATCTATTCATTTTGTTGGAAAATATAAAAGGAAGGACTCACTGTTTCTCCGTGCACGTAGCCCAAATTTGGTGAACCACGTATATCTGCATCTCTCTTGTTTATGCATTTTTGTATTTGTGTTTCCGGAATATTGTATGTGTTTCATTGCTTTGTTAATTAATTTATAACAAATTCTTGAAGACTACGTTGAGATATTTTACTACAATTTCCAAAGATAAAGGCAAGGAAACTTGGCTCTAAAGACACTTCACGTCTTATTATTGCGAGGGATCAAATATGACTATATAGAACTCCTCAACCTAATTAGTGGAGGAGATCTCTCATAGCAAAATTTTGATGACATTGAGGAACTCTATCAGTGATATTCATGAGGAACTTCTAAGACTAGAAGAGGACCCTGAGACATGTTGGTTAAGATCGATAAGACTGATGGTGGAGGAGTCACTAGAGAAGAAATTGGCAACATGATCGAGAAATTCAAAACTTATATATTGAGCACGTTGGGCTCCCAAATAGATACCTTGCAGGTGAAAAACAAGGAGGAAGAATTAACATTAGAAATATTTTGCTCAAAATGTAGAAGAAAGTGCCCATTTAAGGAATAACCATTGGATCATATCTAAATTTGTGCCATATGTAGAAAAGAACATCCTAAAAGTAGATTCCCATCTCTACCCAGACTGAAAGTTGTCTCCCACGAAGAGAAAGAGCCGAAACAACTTTGTTTTGTTGCACAAAAATAACCACGACCACAAAAGCCACAAGGTATGATCCAAGAACCATCTCAAGGTTATTAATTCTTATTGGACTATCCCTTCGATGTAGTACTCCTCTTAGAAACTGTGCTTACCTTCTCAGCCATGGGTGGCTCCTCCTCCCCCCCTTTAGTAGCTTTGATAGTAGGGGTGGATACATCATACATATGGAGGCCCTCAATAGGCCTCTATGCAACCACCAGTACAACTCCTTCCTTATCCCTAAATGTAGGTATACACATCTTCCCCTCCACAATTGCAAGTTCATGCACAACCCATAAATAACCCCAATAACAACAGGTCAACTCAACTGACATAAGTGGTTGGGCTTGAAACCTACCAACTTACGCTATATATTCCCTAGAATGCCATGAGATCCACTGTATATCTAAGAAGACACTGACTAAAGATCATCCTCTTGTGCTTATTGAAGATCTCAATGAAAAATATTGAAATGAAGAACTTGAGAAAGATTCATATCTTGAACCTTTAAGGAATGAGCATGTAAATCTTGAACTTCAAGAACCACCTTACAATGAAAAATTAAATTGAGAAAAACTTGTAACCCAACCAAAATTTAATTTCTTGGGTGAGCTCAAGTACGTGTGTGTCAAGATACCACATTTCTAAGATATTAAAGATGCACCACTTTACTCAAAATTTGTGAGGGAATTATATTTGAGGGGGCTCAACTAAAGAAGAAAATATCCCCAAATAGTGCATTTCATGGAAAAACTATCAAATTTTATGATGGGAGGAGTCCACATGGAAAAATATTATAATCCAAATAGCCAAGTTGTTAAGGTGCAAATCAATAATACTGTTATTCCAAACATGTTAATTAACTTTGGTGCTACCATTAATGTTATGATACCAAAAAACATGGAGGCCTTAGGAATATTTGACCTCAAACAAACCCCCACTGTGTTTCAACTGGATGATAGGTAAATAATTAAAATGAAAGGAATTTTGGAGGATGTAGTGATGTCCATAGAGTCGCAGGAATATCCCATTGAATTTATGGTTCTATGGCCTAAATCCTCTATCGGGGTATACTCTCTAATCCTTGGGAAACCATGGATAGCCACTATAGATGCATATATCGGCTGCAAATCTAAAAGTATGAAAATATTCCATGAAACCTCTACTAATTAGTTGACCTTATATCCTCCCACCAAGCCTAGTGCAAATATTGAAACACCTTTATGGTGACAGGGAGGATAGTGACGAGGAAGAGGTATCTAATCAAGTCCTCATTGTTGACCAAAATATTTCCATTAGGGATAAAACTAAGATGATGAAATCAACAATTTTATTGCATCCTCCTCCTCATCCTCTAACACACATGCCCTTGACCACATAATGAAACCTAATGTTTAGGATCTGCTAGCCTCAAGGTGCTTGACCTCTCAAACATGAATCATCACTTGAAGAAGATCAAGATTCAACTTCAGAGATAGTTAAAATCAGCCCTAGAAAAACATTTAATATTAATCGAGGATTGACAAAAGAGAAAAAAAAATTAAATGGTTAATTTGTTGCAAAAGAAAAATGATGCTTTTTCTTGTACTTATTCAAACATGAAGGTGATCCATCCTAATTTGTTACACAACACATTTACATTAAATAAGGATATCGACCCATTCAACAACCTCAACACAGGATGAACCCCACACTTAAAAAAATAGTAAAAGAGGAACTACAAAATTTGTTCATAGATAGATTTATCTACCTAATTTATAACAACCAATGGGTATACACTCTTGTCATAGTCCTAAAAATAATGGTAAGTGAAGGATATGTGTGGACTATAGATAACTCAATAAAGCAACACATTAAGGTCATGTCCCTCTCCAATTCATCAACCAAGTCCTAGATACACTCACAAGGAAGAAGAACTTTTCTTTCCTTAATGGGTTTAGCAGTTACAATAAAATCTAAGTCACTCCTAAGGTCTAGACAAAAAAACATTCACCTATCCATATGGGACATTTTTCTATCACATCCTTCCATTTGGATTATACAATGCTCTAGCCACTTTTTAGAGAGAAGTAATAGGTATATTTTCTGACATTTTCCATGATTGTGTGGAGATATACATGGATTATTTTACCACTTATGATAATGAGTTTGGTGAAGCCCTCGATAATCTAGAGAAATTTTTAATAAGGTGTAAAGAAAACAATGTTTCCCTCAATAATGGGAAGTTCGAAATGATGTTGACCGACGACATTGTATTAGGGCATCATATATCAACTAAAGGCATCCAAGTGGATTCAGTGAAGATTAAAGTAATACTCAATTTTCCCATTACAAAGTTACAAAGAGAAGTACAAAGTTTCCTAGTTCATGTTGGTTACTATCGTTGCTTTATTGAGGACTTTTCATAGATAACTCATTGATTATTTGCTTTACATAACAAAAATTCTAACTTTTTATGGATAGTAAGCTGCTAGCATACCTTTGAGGAACTAAAGTTTAGAGTGGTGCAAGGTCCTATTATGAGAGGGCCCAATTGGTCCCTCCCCTTTCACATATCTACAGACACATCAGGTATTGCCATTGGAGTTTTCTTAGGGAAAAACGAAGAGAACAATGTGTACATGAAATGTGTGAAAAATAATTTCTTGTAATTATTCATGCAATAAATAAATTTAGACATTATAGTAAAGGATATCTAGTAATCTTACATACTAGTCATGCTACTATTAGGTACTTAATGAACAAACCAATCATTATGGAAGAGTTACTAGATGGTTTATTTTATTGTAGGAGTTTAATATTACCACCTTAAGTAAAAGAAAGGATAATGTAGTAATTGATTTTATTTTTAGATTGACATCCAATGAAAATAAACCACTAGTAGACGATTCCTTCCCTAATGAACATCTCTTTGTAATGTCTACTAAATCCCCATGGTTTATAAATATTTCTAGCTACTTGGTTGCAATAAATATTGCACATTACTTGACTCCAAAAGAGAAACAAATTATTATTAGACAAAGTGGAATATTCTCATGGATATATGGTTGTCTTTTTCAGCACATGCCTTGACTTTATTATTAAAATATGTGTATGAAAAGATGAGGTCTACGAGATATTGAAAGCTTCCCATGATGGCCCATGTGGGGGCCACTTTCTTAATGTAAGAAAAGGGTACAAGGTACTCCATAGGGGCATTATCGTCCCTTTATTTTCAAAGATGTTGATGAATATGTGAAATATGTGACAATTGTCAGTGCATGGGTAGACCAGTACAAATAAATGAGATGTCATTGTAGCCTTGTAACATCTCCTGCATTTACCATTGTCTTTGTAAAAATTTAATGTAAATGAGACTCTAATGCTAGATAATTGTTGCTGGCAAAACTCAATTTAAAAATTTTGATTTATTAATCAAAATTGAATTATATTGAATTTAATGGAGAAATGGATGACCTTTGGACCAGAGTCTGAGGGAAGATCGTTGCTTTGACTTGCATACACTAAACATCTGCACTCATATCCTGTTGTATTAAATGTTAAAACCATTTGCGGCTAGGAAAAGCCATTTTATTTATTAAAGTTTAATGAGATGTGATTGGGGCCAATCTGGAGTTGGAAAGCCTTGTTGATGGTTACATTATGAAAGGTCAAACTATAATGGGTGGTGTCCATCCCCATTTTCCTCTCTTGCAAACTGAGGAGACAAGATTGGAAGTGAAGGCATTATAGAGAAAAAATGTTTCCTCTTAGTTGTGTTGAAAGTCGCAAAAGGGTGACCCATATTTATGCACCTCAACATTGAATTGGGGGTACTGTTATCTTTGGAAACTTTCATGTTGGATATTTTGGATCAGTAGAGGTGGATGCTCTGAGAGCTCTTTGCCTATGTTGAAAACCATTGGTTTTTCCTTTATTTAAGCATGTGTTACCAACATGGAGAAAAGAGATTGAATTTAATTACTGGGTGCTTAACTATTAATGTGAAACCAATGAATTACTAGGTGTTTTCCTATTACTATGAAACCACCAAATTATTGGGTGCCTTCATATAGTTGTTAAATCACCAAATTACTTGGGTGCTTTTCTATTGTTGTTAAACCACTAGATCACTGGGTTCTTTCCTATTGTTCTTGAAACACCAGATTATTGGTGCTTTCCTATTGTTGTTAAAACACCTTATTACTGAGTGCTTAACTATTGTTGTTAAACCACCAAATTACTGGGAGCTTTCCTGTTGGTTGTTAAACTACTAGTTCTTATCCATCTGTTGTTAAACTTATCTAGGTGGATATTGGTGGCCAACCACCTATTCCACTTGGACCCCCAATGCTATTTCCTTTTAGTTTCCTAATTTACAACACAATTTCCTATTTCAACAATTTTCAATTTTTGGAAATTTTTTTGAGACTTTAATTTCCGGAGCCATTTTGAGGCCCTAAATGACATTTTTTGAGAAACGAGAAAATGGAAGGCATCCCTTTGTTTGCAGTTGAAAGTTGTTTTCCTTGGATAAATATTTCTATTGAGGTATCATGCACGCCAAACAAATCATATGCCAAAGTTACGACCCAAGGAAGTTGACATTCTAACTAACCCCAACAACACCCACAAGCTTTTGGCGCTTCATCTCCTAGGATTAGGTTTTCAGATTTTTAGGGTTTTCCATTATTTATTGATGTTAAAAAAGCCTCCGGGCCTCATTGTAACGTAGTTAAGAGATAATGTAGCCATCACATCTCTTCTTAGAGATAAGCTACCATTGCCTAAGCTAGTTTGTTTCTTTTTTGCATGTAAACAATTTCAGTAGTCGTTATTTATTAATTGAAGTTTTGTTTCACTGTATCTCTATGTTTTTATTTAAACAAGTCAGTGATATCAGAGCGGTATGCTCTTCCCTATTTTTCTATGGATGTCCCCAATGAGGTCGAGGTATAAGGAGTTGGGACTTGAACTAGTTGAGAGCTTACAAGACCAACCTCGCCAACCCCGATGACCTCCCATGGTGGAAGAAAAGAAATATGAGAGAGCAAGAGATCCTTTCAAAATGTTTCTCTAAGATTCCCTCGAGTGACAAAGGAACAAGATGATGGACAATTTTTCCTAGATCCTTCAACGAGTATCAGCGGGAAAAGCATCTTCATCTAATAATAACTTCAGAGGAACCGCCCCCTTTAAGGTACAAGTTAACTTTAACATTCCTATATTTGAAGGCCAGATATATGTAGATGCCCTAGATATATGGTTAAATTTGTTGTAAGGATATTTTTCGGTCCATAACTTTTCCGATAGGGAAAATATTACTTTTTCACTCCTCAAAGTCACCCTCCATGTCAAGAACTAATGGGAAACTTACTATGAGCAGAGGTATGAGGAGGAACCCTCAATATTTTTAGCCACACCCTCTTGGAATTCTTTCGGAGATGTCGTCAAGGAAATTTTATTACCCTATCAGGAGCTATGAAGATAAATACATAAAGTGGACCACACTATGACATGAAAGGGACCAAGACGTGTCGAAGTTCAAGAACATTTTCCATACCTTTCAAATGAAGTTAGGTATCAGGGATTTTGAGCAGTATCTACCACTCATGTACTGTGGATATCTACAGAAATACATCCAAGAAAAGATGAGGTTACTGGACATCTCCTTGCTTGGCACACCATACTGATATGCTATGAGTGTCAAAACTCTTTTCTTAGGGAAATAATTTTAGCTTCACGTTTTTCACAAATTTATTCTCTTTCTTTTAGTTTTTTTTTCAAAATTTCTTCCTTCCTTTTTGCTTCCTCTTTTTCCACTTTGAGAGAAATGACCTTCTTTTGTAATTTCTCATTTTATTCAATGGCACTCATTATAAAATCATCCACATTTCCTTCTTCTTCTTGTTTAGAATCATATTCATTTTTAAATTCCATAAATAATACTCCACTGCTTCCAGCATGATCATCCTTCATCAGACTCATCATTATATCTTTTGCGTAGAAAGGTATTTTTAGTTGATTTCTTCTTTGTAATCACTAATTATTCTTCATCTCAGTCATCATGTTTGGAGAATAAATTCTTCTTGTTAAACCATTTATTCTTGAGCATCTTCTTTTTATATTCATCTTCATCATCACTATCATGTTTACGAGGACATTTTGCAGCATAATGTCCTATTCTTCCACATTTAAAACAAATGAGAGGCTACTTACCTTTGAGATTGGAACCTTTCCTTAGTTTCGTTACGAATTGAGCTAGTTCAGAGTCAATGTCAAATCATCACTTCTATAGTTATAATTTTTTCCCTTTCTTTGACGACCTTGAAGCTTTGAATGCAACTTCCTTAGAGCTAGGGATTCCTTTTCTCATTTCATATGCAATGATAATCCCATGAAGTTCGTCCATTTTTAGGTTATCCAAGTCCATTTCTTATATGGAATTGACTTTTCAATCAAAACCTTCTGGAAGAGATCTCAAATTTTTTTGGACAATTGTGCTTTCTTCAATGGTTTCACCTAAACCTTTGAGTGAGTTGACAACTTCATCTACTCAGAGGAAAAAGGTTGCAATATCTTGTTTGTCATCCATCTTCAGACTCTCAAATTGTCTTCTATGTTTTTGGAGTTTTTCCTTTTTGACCTTGGAGTCTCCATCATAGATAGCAATAAGCTTGTCCCACATTTCCTTGGCAGAATCACAGTTCATAACTTTTGTAAATTTTGAATTAGTAATTCCACTTTTTATGGAAATCAGTGCTTAGGAATTTTTTCTATATAAACTTTCCAACTATCCTGATATGTTGGTGGAGTAGCTAGAATTTTATACCCATCAATATCCATACATCAGATCCAAGGGACATCAAATAGAATGTCATCCTACGCTTCCAAAAGACAAATTTTGTTGCATCAAATCGAGGAATTGTTCCTGAATCCTGATTCTTCAGTATTACTTAAGAATCCTTCTTCCATTTGTTATGCTGAATATGAAGAAGTTGGCTCTGATACTAATTGTTGGAAATACTAAGAGGGGGGTGAATCAATATTTCTTTCCAATTGTTAAGATTACTAGTTAATATTCTTCACAATGATAATTAGAACAATAAATAATAATGATTTCATTATAAACAAGTGAGGACACCAATTCTCTTTTACAAAAATTTGAGTACAATGATATTTGAGGGCACCAACCCTTCAATCTTCCAGGCTCCAACTTGTTGCCAAGCACCAACTTGGACTTTTGTGCAACTCCAAGCTCTAGGGCACCAATCCTTCTGTCCTCTCTAATAAAAATGAGTAATGGACTTACTTGAGTATCTTCAACAAGATTCTGCATTGTTCAATGCTTCAATTTTCTCCAAAAATAATTAGTGCTTGATTGTCTAATGTTTTTCAATCTTTAGATCTCCACCACGAACTGCATATGCCTTGATGATTCCACCACAGTTGCTCCAATAGGAAATCACTGAATCTTCAAGGTGTTGTATCTATTCCTCCACTAAAAATCTGAATGTACTTGATCCTTAGGCAGTCCTTTATACCCGAGCCACAAAAAAGGTGCACAGTTCCAAGAGTGACAGAAGGTATGATCCACAGCAAAAATCCACAGTCCGAGGGTGATATCGGAAGGTTCGTGCCACAAAAATTCTTTGCAGATCCGAGGGTAGTCTTAGAAAGTCTGGGCCACAGAGATAATCCACAACACTCAATGTTATCACAAAAAATTGATCATCTAGCCATAATTTATTAGATGGATCGAAGTACACCATGTAAGGCCAATTTTACCATAGTAAAATTGCTTTCACTGTGAGAAATTACTTAATAAACCACATTTGTTAAGCAATTTATAATTAAACCCATGAAGAATAATTGAATAAATCACTGTTTAATTAATTATCTTCTAGGAATAATTAATTAAACCATTGTTTAATTAATATTCCTTGTCACATTTGACCCAGTTATGAAAAATAAACAGATAAATTATTAATTATTTTATTTTTCTCTAGGAATAATTAATTAATCACTAATTAATTATTATTCCTTGTCAAATTTGACTAAATCCCTTAGGAATAATTAAATAAATCATTATTGGTTTATTATTCCTTAACCATATTTCTTTAGATGACAAATAAATCATTTATTTATTTATTATTTCTAAATAAAATTTTAAATACTTTTTCCCTCCTAACCAAATATAATAAAATATTCTAATTGGTCATTTCTAGAATGGGGTTAATAATATTTTAGTGTTGCTCATTATTCGAGGATAACCTAATATTTTGTTATAATTAGAAGGGTTTTCCTTTCATTATTCACTTTCGATTATTTTCATTGTTGCACTCACTGTTTCAGCTCTAATTATTATCAACGTCAGTCACCATTTTCTTTTCCATTCGAGTTCTCATTGAGCTCAAACATTTTATTTGTTCGGTTTACACATTGTATAGGAGAGAGACTCTATCAAAAAGTTGAAGACATTTGAGGATAGACAAGAACCCATCCCATAGAGGGGGACTGGTAACATTTATTTGTTCCCTTCAAAGGTGTTGTTTAAAAAAATATATTCTTTATATATCTGGTTTCTGTTGGATTATTGGAGTTACCTGCATTTATTACTATTTCATTTTGTTGTTTAATTATGACCATGGCATATATCAGGGCTTTGGTAGGTTTTGTTTCTATCATTTTCTACAGATCTACAATGTTTAGCAACCATTTATATTGTTAAGACTGTTTTTCATCCATAGTCTTAGGTGATTTCTTTTCGTACACATATGAGAAGAAAACACAATAAAAAATTGGCGACTACATTGGGTTTTTACTTCTGGTCAAGAAGCCTGGGTGACCTTTAGTTTTCAACTTAGGGTTTCCTCTTTTTTTCAGTATCTTAATGTTATTTACTAGCATTCTAAACCTAGATCAGTCAAAAGTCTGACTTCTCTAATTTCTCTGGTTTTTTCTGCATGTCACAGGACCCAGCCGCGACAGAGATGAAATTTTTTTCCGATACTTGCTGACTGGGAATCAAGGAGCAGAAATCACACTTTTCTACCCCAAAAGTGTGATCTGGAGGTCCAGAGTGCACCGTCTAGACCAAAAAATGCAATCTGCCAGGAATCAGGTCAATACCTGTGGTTTTTAGGGTTTCTAGGATTTTTTCAAATCTATTTCTAGGTTTTGCCGAGAGCTGTCTGTTGGGTTGGTTGACCACTATCATATCCCTCTTAGGCCTTGATCTACTCTATTTTACTCATCGAAGTGGAATTTAACCCCTTAGGGCTTCTAGTACGCTTCCACCTTTATAGGAGGAGTTTAGCTGAGTAAGAAGTCTAAGTTTTTGTAGTGCTTTCAGGCATATTTTCCAAATCTATACCCTCTTGTTTCAGATCTTCAAAGATAGGTTTTTTCCATCCAAAGTTTGATTTTAAACCTTTTTTGATCATTTTCCTTAGGGTCTGATTGGTTTCCCTAGGTTTCACACCCATCTCCCTATCTTTTTGCAGCGATTCCCCCCTTGGTTTTTTGTTGTTGTTGCACCACTTTCCAGTAGCATAGTGTCATTTGATCCCAATCACACCAACACTTATATATCTTGACCTTTTTAGTGTGTTTTTAGTTGATTTCTCCACCAACCAGTGCAGTGTTTGCAAACCCTGTTTGGGTGGGGTTTAGTTAATCGATTTGTTGTTCATTTTATGTTTTTAATTTCAGTTTATTTTAGCAATCTTTTTTCTTTTTTCAAATACGATTTGGGATTAATTAATAAACACACTTGCACACACAAGCACACCTTAAGTGAAGGGCACTTGGTTTACACCGCCAAGCCAAGACTCAACTTAATTAATTTATCTCCCCACACAGAGACAAAAACATATTGTTGATCTCCCTTCACCATTTATGTGTCACTTGTGTCTTACCACCATTGCGCCACCAAGGCATTTGTCGCAGAGACTCTTAGGCCTTCATCCCCAGTTTCTGCTTAGGCATATTACTCCTCCCTACAGGCTTCGAGTTCATAGTCCCCCGAGTCCCTATACCGACTCTCTTCTGGTTAATCTGATTCCGAGCCTCCTTCACAACATACAGTCACCATGTCTGGACCCACTGCTGGTGTAGGAACCCAACCTGGGGTTGGCTCCGGTTCTACCTCGGTGGTCACATCTAGTGGAACCGTCTCAAGAACTGTTACGGCATCTCCCATGCTACCTTTCATGGCTGGGTTAATTCTCCCAGATTTTAGCTAGTTGATAAATGACCCTATACATCACGATGTTGGTTGGCCAACTATGCCGACTAAGCTCCCATCTGACGTCCCAAAGTTTGAGGGTAATTCTGGAGAGGACCCCAACAATTAGATCCGCTCCTTCCATATGTGGTGTTCATCTAATTCCATCAACGATGACTCCATTCATCTTCGTTTGTTCAAATGCATGCTCACTGGAGATGCTGCAAAGTGGTATGGAAACCAGCCCGCCACCTCTCATTCCATTTTCGTGATGCTTGCTAAAGTGTTCCTCTCATATTTTCAGTTACCTCTCTGATACGACACTGGTATGGAGCTCTTGACCACATTTTGTCAGTCCTCTGCCACTCGTCTTTCCGATCATGTTCAAGAATGGCGTAGAACAAGGAGCAAATGTCATGCCCTGCCCTTTGAAGACCGTGTCTACCTCGATTAGTTTTTTAGGAGCCTTTTATTGCCCATTTCCAAAGATGTCGCGTCTCATTTTTCTCAGAAAGAGGAAGAAGCTCTCCAAACGCTCTGAAATGTGACTTGATTTATGCACAATCTGGTTATGTCTATACCATCATTCCAAACCTCTCCCATCCTGGTGGTGTCAATGCACTAGGTGCATCTCATGCCGTCGACGGTATCGTTGGATCCATTTCACATCCTTCACCATATACTTAGAAAAGTTATGTCTATCTGGAGGGGGGCACCAATTCCTCCAACACTTATGCCCCTCCTGCTAGCAACATGTTTTCAGGGTCGGCCAATGCTCAACCTATCTACCAAACCATTCCCCTCCACCATCTTATCCCTATGCACACCCGAGTGCTCCAGCCCCTCAAGCATTAGCCCCGTAGCCTCCCATGCATCCTTAGCCCCAGCAGCCACGACCCCGTCAGGGTTAAGTGTTTACACAACAGAGTGCAACCAATCCCCAAAATTTGAAGAAAAAGAATGAGGGGAAGGGTATCAAAGGTAACCAAGGTAATCAACCTAGTGAACCCCAAGGGAACCAACCTAACACCAAAAACCAGCAACAAGACAATTATCCCAAGAAGAACAAGGATATTCGTACGAACAAGCCTTATGCATGTTGTGGTGTACATGGTCATTATAAACGTGAGTGTCCTCTCTTACCCCAGATGTACCAAATGTGGGAAGCTCAAGCAGCTTCTAGAGGTCAACCGCTCATCCAACAATCGCCTGAGAATCATGTGCCATCTCAATTGGTAGTGCTTACAAATCCTCTCCCCCATCAAGGATTTGTTGTTGCTCAACCTCAGCTAGGTCAAGCAGCCCATCCCCCCCAACCTTCAAGTCATGGTGACTACCAAATCCTCATGATGAATTTTGATGAGGTCAATCCCTCTGATATCAACCTGTAAACTCGGTCACGTCAATATGACAAGAAATTGACTTCGTCCGCCACTGATTCCAAAACCAAAGCATCTATTAAGACTCTTACGACACCAAATGGTCTTCTACAAATCCCTCAACCTAAATTTGAGTCAATTCGTAAGACCCCCAAAGGGACCGTTACGTTGTAACGCGACTTCTAACCGAGCTGCCCATACATACAATATAGTAGATGACTTGGCGTAATCACCTGTTGCCATGTCGACGTTGGAGGTACTCCAGTCATGCCCATCTCAAAATAAAGCTCTACTAACTACTTTCAGCACAGTAGATCCTTCCGACGATCGTTTGATTATCTTCCTAGTTGAGACATCAGAACATCCCCCATTACCTTCATTTGTTTCTTTCTAGATACCAGTCTGAGTCTGTAATGCCATCATCTCCTGATGCATTATTGAAGAAGGTGCATCCACCTGTGTGATCTCCGTTGTCATTTGGAAACAATTTAAGTCACCTGCAATTTCCCCGTCCACCATCACTTTGCGTGCTTGGGACGGTCGCTCCTCTCAACCTCTCGGCATATATTGCAATTATCTAGTGACTCTTGTAGGCAAGACTATCCATGTAGACATCGAGGTTATTAATGCCCCTCTAGATTACAAGAGTCTCTTGGGTCGTAGTTACACTTATGCCATGTCAGTCGTCACATCTGCGGTTTTCGTCACCATCCATTAGTTGACATACTATGAGTCGACATCGATGACCTCCCCTGAGTGCTTCCCCCATGAAGGGAAGATCGTCACCATCGATTAGTTGACATACTATGAGTCGGCATCGATGACCTCCCCTGAGTCCATTATCTTGTCGATGTCCGATAAGAAGTCTACCACTCCTCCCACTGGTGTTTCACTTGGAGTCTACAAATATTCCTCAGTGTTGGGTACTTTCACTGGTCCTCCCCCTCTCATCTCATAGCCTAGCTCTTTGAGTGCTTTCATGTTACAAACGTCACGAGCTGCTCGCAAGCTACGTGGTACATCTGAACAAAATCTAGCTCCTTAGCACCCTATTTTTCCCACCTCATCCGAGCCTTCTGGATCCACCCACCCAGGACCCTCTCCATTTGTGGGTGCCTCTCCTATGTTCCCACCATGAACTGTTCCTCCGGGCCTCAACCATCCAGGAGTTGTTCCACCGGGACATTACCCTGTAGGCCAGATACCTTTTTTGTTTCCTCCAGGAATATTTTCTGTCCCTATCATGGTTTCGTTGGTCCTCCCTAACATGAATTTGGGGATGCTACATTGATCCCCCTGCAAGCACTCTGCCTGGTCATCTAAGACCATATCATGCTTTGACCCCAGTTCAATCAATCCCTACGACCCCTATCACTGCTCCAGTTCCACCACAACCTCAACAAGAACCCACTCCTATTGCGAAATCATATGAACAGGGGGGGAAATCCAAGAGGAAAGAACATAAGGACAAGGCTCCCCCAGCTCCTTCAGCCCCCAAAGCCCAAAAGTATTCACCTCCATGTGTTTTGTGTAAATTTGTTGAGCACACCACCAATAAATGTCCTGAACTTCCTCATTTCAAACCTTTGGTTCATGAAACGTTCCCTGAGTCAAATATCCTCGAGGTCCTAGTTACCTTACCAGGTCTAGCCAAGAAACTCAGAACGTTACGCACAAATCACCCTTGTGCCTTGTGCCATCATCATGGTCATTATTCCCATTGTTTCCCTTGTCTCAACGAATTTCGCGATTTCCTGGAGGTGCTTCGTGAGAACGAGATGAATCGTAGTGGATCACCTACTCCTCTACCCATGGATTCTAGTACCACTAGTACACCAGAACAGGGGGACTTTGGTTGCACCATCGTGATCCCTCCCCCCAATTTCGAGATGACGGACTCCATGGGCCATATCCTTTACCTGTCGTCGTCCTTGAGTTCCTCGCAGACAAACCTTTCTGAGGTTTTTGTGCACGCTTCTATCAAACCTCCTTAAGCAAAATCCCAGGTCTCAACATCGGTAGATCTTCCATCTACTAGCTCATCGTCTACCATTCTAGGTGATGCGTATATGAACCTTATTTCTTAGGATGATGGACCAGGTACAGTCGTCACATCATGTAGTCAGTCTTCGTCCTACCCTCCCATCTTCCATTCTGATGTGGACATCATGGAAGCCAAGTCTACCCCTGATTACCCTTGCACTTAGGCAAGGGGCCATCTCTTTTGGAGGATTTTGAAGGCCACCTCATTCCTAATTCTCCCAATTCACTCTACCTCAAGAAATTTCTCTCATAACATATCCCTTTGATTTGCATGTCTTTATTTATGTCATGAAGTTAGGTAGGTTGCATCATCTCATCTGTAGTCTTTTTCATCTTTCAGATGGATCCATCACCCACACCGTGTATCGTTTATGATGACGGTGTGAGTCGCTTCTCCAAGAACCTGGCCTTGACATCTTGGGACACTTTTACCCCCTTGCATATGTTAGTCTTTTCGAACGACGTGTGCATTGGATCTACCACCAATAACCAGACCGAATATGATGTAATAATAGGTATTTTAGTCGATGCCCTCGCCCATCGCATCCTTCATCTTCATGTTCGTTTAGATTCCTTACTACTTGTCATGCAATTGAATGGTGTGTGTCATGTACATAACCAAGTCCTATTTAGAAAATATCTACGAGTTAAGTTGTTGGTAAGTGAATTTGAGACCATCATTTTCAGTCATGTTCTTAGAGCCCAAAATAACTATGTAGATACCATTTCAAATAACATTATAGATTGGCATTTATCACACATATACCACAGAAGACAACCATAAACATAACACATGTTGAACCATCATCGTCATATAAAAATGCATAATCATATTATGTATCACATAAAACATATAAGTGTTTGGAGCCCATAGCTCTAAATACATCTGACATGCCCATAGCATGTTAAAAAAAATTGAAACAAAAGGGACCCACATGTCCCTATATCTAGTCACATTCTGGCGGATCCCACGCCAAAGGCTCTGCTCCACCTACAGGTAGATCACGTACTGCCTGACTAGCCATCTCCATGCGTCGCATGATCCCTTGGCACTCTGAGGGAAGGCTTGTACAATTATCTGTGTATCGATCATCTAACTCATGCCATCCACGCTCTGAAACTCTGGTTAAGAGTACCTCACACCTACGGTGTAGATCAGCGAGTAGTGCACTATCCTTTGGACCCTAATGTGACGATGATGTTCCCTGATCTGTAGCCCCTAGCGTTGTGGCTCGTCCTGCATATCCTGTCAGTTTTACCGGTACTATGTCTGCATACCACATATTTTACACTAAGTACCATATACATGTGATAAAAATATGAAATGCATCATAAAAATAGCAACTTAACACTTACCGTTTGGTCCCCATCTCGCCTGGGTGGAAGTGGTAGGTCAATATCACCCTAATAGTTCATCCCACTATAAGGATAATTTTCAATGTAGAAGGGAATATGATCCTAGTGTGCGAAAAATTTGGGTCAGAACACCTGTCCAACTCCCCCTCCTCTCCACAGTAGCTACCCCTAGCGACGCATCCTGGGCTCCTGTGGGCGGCCATCTCGGATCTGTACATGAGGACGGATGGTGGGTATCTTCTCAAAGAAGAACCCACACAACACTACACCAAATGAATATTCGTGATTCACCTGCCTCTTGCATAGAATTAGTTGTCGTTTCTCCAACGGCAGCATCATCTGGGCCCACCCATAGTAGGTCCCTACCAAAACACTCTCAACCAACATCATCTGCCCAATGGTGATGTGGTGGAACGCCTAGCTGCCCAAAACCCATAACACTGCTACGGCGACAACTGTGTCTCTAGTTTGTCTAGACCACTCATTGGGATGGTCGTGCCCTTCACACGCACACCCCGTAGACAATGGCGCTCCACAAACTCTGTAATGTTCCTTCCACAAGGAAACACCAGATGTATATCCCCCACCACCCCTAGGGGAGGGATTCCGGTCAAGAAATAAATATCCTATAATGTGAGCTTTATCTTGTGCCCCTACACTACAAATACCTCATGTTCTAGATCCCAATAGCTTACAATCCTCGATAGCAAGGGCTCACCTACCCTCATCAATGGGTTCTCTACCAACTTGATAACCCCATAGTGAACTAACGCCCCTCGAACCCACTGATCCCTCTGAATCTTGGATCGAAGCATGTCCAAATCTCGCTCATGCCAGTTGATTCTAAACTTTGCCATACCTACAAAACACCACATGTCTTGTCAGTTCAGAGAAGAACACACTGGCCTTGACTGATCAACCTATAGCCCCCACCAGGCCAACAGACCACCCCTGTTTTAAGCTCCAAATCACAGTTTTTTGCCCAGAAAGTGTGAGCTCATAGGTTTTCACCTATTTCCTGCAAGCCATATCACAGTTCTAGGCCCAAAAAGTGCCATCCAGCCGAGAAGAGGAGCAGGGGTCTCCCATAGAGCTGCAGGGTGCCAAAAATCAGGAAATAAACCACTAAAATTGAAGACATGAATAAGGCCACCTACCTGAAAGTCGCAGATCCTGATTTCGACAGTCGATTTTTCTGCTATGATATCCACAAGATTTAGGGCCTCTTCCTCCTCTCCAAATTCACCACAGCTCACTTAGCAAATGAATTCAAATTGGAGGGAAAATGTCCTTTTATAGAAAAACCCATAGTTTTTTTGTCGCCCATTGCGACCAAACAGTAACTCAGTTTGACAAACTGTCAGTACCGTTGGAAAACTCTCATCAAGTATTATAATGGGTCTTCCTCATTTTTTGATGATTTGACACTTTACCAGGAAGTCATTTCTCCAAGAAGGGTCACTTTGTTGCCTCTTAAAATCGAATTTATTCATATACGACGCTTGTACCTTAGAGACTACCTTCTCTTAATGCTTTTCATCTCACGTGTCGATTCTTGTCATGGTTAACCATTATTTACTCATGCTTTCATGGTCCCCACCGAGCCTATTATGTGTGGTAGCATCATGAAGTCAACCTTGTTTAGAGCATCTGCGATGAGTCACCTTTGCATCCATGGAGTTTGTTTCACATCCCATTATATCATGTCACAGTATTCCATCCATATTTTCAAATCATTCATCCTTGTTGCCCATTTTGGCCTCCAGTCATAATGTCCCCCATCCCCTTCGAAGTCGATTCAGTTGCTGCCAGGTCAACCATGCACTTTATGCTCTGATAAGGGAAGTCGTATGTTTGTCCCTCAGTGCCATTTTTTTCATTTTCCCTGATGTCAGTCCATCAGTCACATTACTATTTTTCCTCATGCCTTAGTTGAGGATCCTCATTGCCTCACCTATGGCAGGCCCTATTCTGTCAACATCAGCACATCTATTCCAGAAGAACAGCGAGAGAGCAGTGTATCATGGTTCCAACTTCCACCCTTGCTAGATTCCTCAGATCAAGCAAAGGGACTCATAATTGCCCTTTGACTTGGTTGTTTCATGTTCGTGATTCATACACTTGATGGTCTAGTGATGCAACAAATTGTATCAGTGATTCCCAATTGTGTGAGACGTTTCAGACCTCATGAGAGGGTGGCCCTTCAGGTAGCCCCCCACATGCCGGATGACTTCATATTATGCTATAGCCTCAAATGCAGTTCCGCAAAGGTGATGGGTTTGGTTCCTGCCGATTGCAGTGTTCATAGCATGTACGTCTCCTTCAGATGATCCATTTAGTTTTGCAGAGCCCTTCCCTGTTCAGAATGGTTTCTTCGGTGGTTACCCTCCCTCCCATCCATTTTTTGAGGGAAGGGCCATTATATCTCATGTACTCAGATGTTATTGTATCCAATCCTGGGTCATGTTTTTTCCAGGTGCATTATGTATATGGGACACATTGTATTATTTTCTGGCTTAGTTATGCCAGAGTGGCATCTACCATTCAACATGTAATTCATTGCTCAGTTTTATGTTTCTGGGTGCATCATTATTTTTATACTAAGTTATCTCGGCAGGTATAGGTAAGCCTCCCCCGCCTCACTGAGATTCGGTACCACAACGTAAAAGGAGACTTACATTGGTCTCACACCCTCTGTCCCTATCGTCTTTTGCTTCAGCTCCATTGGTATCTCTCTCTCTCTCTTTGAATCCACTTCATTGTCTAGTGAATGTGTCCTTATAACATACTTCGGTCACATGTTCTTCTCCTAACACATGTACGTTGGGGGGAAATATGTTATCACAAAATTGATCATCTAGACATAATTTATTAGATGGATCGAACTACACCATGTAAGGCTAATTTTACAATAGTAAAATTTCTTTCACTGTGAGAAATTACTTAATAAACCACATTTGTTAAGAAATTTATAATTAAACCCATGAAGAATAATTAAATAAATCATTATTTATTTAATTATCTTCTAGGAATAATTAATTAAACCATTATTTAATTAATATTCCTTGTCACATTTGACCCAGTTATGAAAAATAAACAGATAAATTATTAATTATCTTATTTTTCTCTAGGAATAATTAATTAATCACTAATTAATTATTATTCCTTGTCAAATTTGACTAAATCCCTTAGGAATAATTAAATAAATCATTATTTGTTTATTATTCCTTAACCATATTTCTTGAGATGATAAATAAATAATTTATTTATTTATTATTTCTAAATAAAAGTTTAAATACGTTTTCCCTCCTAACCAAATATAATAAAATATTCTAAGTGGTTATTTCTAGAATGGGGTTAATAATATTTTATTATTTCTCATTATTTGAGGATAACCTAATATTTTGTTATAAATAGAAGTGTTTTCCATTCATTATTCACTTTCGATTATGTTCATTGTTGCACTCGCTGCTGTAGTTCTGATTATTATCACTCTCACTCACCATTTTCTTTTCCATTTGAGTTCTCATTGAGATCAAACATTTTATTTGTTGGGTTTACACATTATAGAGGAGAGGGACTCTATCGAAAAGATGAAGACATTTGAGAATAGCCAAGAACCGATCCCATAGAGGGGGACTGGTAACATTTATTTGTTCCCTTCACAGTGTTGTTTAATAAAATATATTCTTTATATATCTGGTTTCCATTGGATTACTTGAGTTACCTACATTTATTACTATTTCATTTTGTTGTTTAACTATGATCGTGGCATAGATCAAGGCTTTGGCAGGTTTTGTTTCTATCATTTGTTGCAGATATATAATGTTTAGTAGCCATTTATATTGTTAAGACTGTTTAGAAGCCATTTATATTGTTAAGGTTGTTTTTCATCCATAGCCTTAGGTGATTTATTTTCGTACACATATGAGAAGAAAACACAATAACACTGAAGTATGCTATAGTGGGTCGAGCACAGTCAAAGTGAGCCACCGAAAAAGGATAGCACGGGCACGAAGTCTTAGAAGGTCCACAGTCCAAAGATGATCTGAGGGACAACAATACTCTAGGTCTCAGTCAACAGTTATGTGGAGAGTGCATTGTGTCAACAGGTCCGAGGGTAATCTGAGCAAGAGGATAAAGGTCTGAGTTATCTACAGTGGATTTGAGGTATGTTAAAGTGAACAAGATCAATCTTATAGCTTCCTAGAGTTGTCAATTATTTGATATAACCTAGAAACATTTATCCATAGACCCTTTCTCCTCAAGTTTTATGCTTCCCCTCTTCAAGTTCACGAGTTTTGAACTATATTGCTCTTCACTATATTGGATGATCGAAAGGATGATGTGAATTGAAGTTCTATGATGTTTATTTATACCCATTTATGAAAAATGAAGGGACGTTACCATGGAGGGAGGTTGACATGAGGGACAGGGTATAGGTCAGTTAGATGTAAAAAATAGGATATATAAATTTCAACCATATCAACAATCGGAGATTAGGTCTTATCAGAGGCTCCATTTCAAAAGTTTCGATAAAGTGGCAGATTCGATTTGATAATTAAATCATTAACTTAAATCAAGTCAGGTCCACATATCAGAAATCAGAGCAAATCGGAGGAGATGTGAAATCGCGATAAAGTGGCGGGTGCGATTTGATAATTAAAACGTTAACTTAAATAAGTCAAGCCTGTATATCGGAAATCAGAGAAAATTGGAGGTTATATGAGATCCCATACTGGAGGACTTGAGTGGTGACACACAATAAAAATGTTGATATAATATTTCTCTGATAGGGTTTTATTATATGCGTTGTGTTATATTTTCAATTGTGAACTTTGGTTAAAAGGTTTCCACAGTTTATTACTCTAACAATGGATTATTATTCAAAGGACCGATTTAACTTTGGTTTAATATAAAAATATTAAAGTCACATGATAATATATGTTATCAGGTATGTCATGAATTATAATCCTCCAATAGTGAAACATCCATCAATTTCCATCGAGAGAGCTTATATTTCATCAATGACAATTATTGACCAACAGATTTGGCATTCATAAGGTCGTACTAATTTGAACAAGGAAGAATGATACAGTCACCTAAGAAGCCATGCTAATTTGGTTGGGCCGTGTTGATTTGGACAGTGGTGAATGGCCTAGTGGCAGACCTTCTCCTAAGAAGCCATGCTGATTTGGTTGGGTCATGTTGATTTGATCAGGAGAGATTGATATATTTACCCATGGAGCCATGCTAATTTTGGTAGCGTTAAATGGCTTAAGATACTCACATTGCCTGCTCCATGATGGAGTGATCTATCTATAGACATGCATGTGAGAAGACACTACATCAACATAGCAAGATCATGAAATTTTCTAGTGGAGGAGAAATTTCAGCTAAGGAGAAATTTGTTTTCAGCCAAGTAGAATACCTCCATCGCTAAGAGGGAGTATTGATTCTTATGTAACATTGGGAGGTATTCCCACATGACTAAAGGGTCTCCAAGTAGGCCCTAGAAAGATTATGTAAATTATTATTTTTAGAGATAGGTTGGCCCAAGAAAAGGTCAAGTCAACTAGCATGTGAAGGGATGTGTCCCTCGGATTGTCACACCCCCTTTTACAAGTATAAATAGATCATGCGATGTCTTATTGTCATGACTATTTAGAGGTCTTTGTTTCAGCCGGATGTATACCCTAGGAAGATTGTACACCCCTACACGCGGGGGGGGTGCGGGGGGGACTTGTCCCCCCCGCGGGGATCCGGGGGGGCTAATCCCCCCCGGCTAGGGGGTCCAAGGGCCAGCGGTCCCCCGATGGGGGTTTCGGGGGCAGCGCCTCTGAAGCTAAAAACACATGTAAAATTGCCTTGTAAAAGTATCGTAATTTCTAGTCAATTTGGGCCGTTCATTAGGCGGATGATCTGACGGTATAACTTATGTTTAGTTTAGGTTTTTTTGCCCTAGAAGGCAACCCCTCTCTTTGTATGAGGGCATTGTATTGAGGCTGTGTAATAGATGTGTATTCTCCGAGTGAGAAACAGAGAGGTGACACTGTGAGAGAACACAGAGGATATTACAACGGATCTGTTGTAGGTTGTGTCTCTTCATTTTTGCTGGATAATAGAAAGGAAGGACTGGTTGTTCGGGGTGGACGTAGCCCAAACTAGGTGAACCACGTATATCTATGTCTCTCTGGTTTTATGTGTTTGTGTTTTTCCACATATTATATGTCTTGCATTTCTCTATCATATATATAATTTTTCTAACATTATTTGATCACCAAGCAAGAGAAAGCCTTTCCCTCTATTCATCATTGCTATTCCTCTTCTTGAGGTCGCAAGTGTGAGAAGAAGGATGATTTTGAACGAGATTGATTTTTGTTTGACCAAACTTTAACCAGAGTTGACTGAGCTGTTTTTGGACCGAGTTGACGGCAAGAAGGTCACACATGTTGACTATTGGCTACGGAGATTTGACTACAAACTACAAGGTTGACCATAGTAGACCACACAGCCAAAATTTGACCACAAGACATTTTGACCAAGCCAAGTTGACTAGAGTTGAATTTATGATTTTTTGTTGGTTTGACCGTTGTTGACCAACATATATTTTGATCAATTTTGACCGGTATTTTGACTTGGATATTGGCACAAATTTCTAAAAAAATTGTTTATTTGTAAACCTTGTTGAAGAATAATTTCTCCTAAGAAAAGTTGTTGGGTTTTCTCCGAAGGTTGGGTTTCCCAAGGTAAAATTATTGTCTCTATTGTGCATGGTTGTATTTTTATGATATTTATTGTTTTTGTTTCATTTACTATTGAGATTTTTGGTGTGTAATTTCTAAATGATATCAATGGCATGAGAAAATTGTTTGAAGATCATTAGGCAATAATTATTAGATCAAAAAATACAATAATAGTTTGATCAGCCTAAACTAAATGCAACACAACCCAGATGGTTATCTCTCATCAATGAATTTGGATTTGAGATCAAGCATATCAAGGTGGAAGATGCACTTAGCATAAGTCTACAAGTAGCTCACTTAGCAACCATGAGCACTTGTGAATTTAACAACAAGGAAAAGAGTTCCAATATGTGAAGGATTACCTACAGAAAGAGCCAGAAGGACCATTGAGTAAGAACTACACGCTCACAGAAGATAAAATGTTGAAATTCAAGGATATGTGGTATATACCTTGCATGGGTGACTTGAAGAAGCTCGTCTTAGATAAGTTTCACATAATACCTTATCCAGGTCATCCTCGTTATCATAAAATGATAGCATCATTGAAGAAGATGTAATATTGGCTAAGAATGAAAAAGGAAGGCATTCAATACATGGCCAATTCTTTGGAATGCCAACTAGTTAAAGTGGAATGCAAACACCCAACGATACTATTACAACTGATACCAATCCTTGTGTGTAAGCAGGAAGTCATATCTATGGACTTCATTACAGGATTATTGAAGACGCTAAGGTAGCAATATGCCATCATGGTGGTAGTGAAAAAATTGATTAAGGCAACTCACTTCATACCTATCAAGTCCACCCACAAGGTCATTGGCATAGTGTACCATTTCATGAAGTAGGTATTCAGATTGCATGGAATACCTAAAAATATCATCTCATATCGGGATACTAAGTTCACATCAAATTTTTGGAAAGCATTGTTTGTTAGTTTTGGAACTCAACTGACATTTAGCATGGCATATCATCCTCAAAATGATGAAAAACTAAGAGAGTGAACAGAGCGTTAGAAGGTATGTTGAGGTTGTAAGGTATGTTCTTACAAAAAAGTTGGGAAGAGTTCCTACCCTTAGTTGAATTTACATTCAACAACAGTTACCAACTAAGTCACCTGACATGGGGATTCAGGATTCGTAGTATCGGATTCGGACACATTGACCCCTCGGAACAGGACACGTAGGATTTGTTATATGTTTGAAATCAATAAATTTGTATCATTAAAATTTGTGTAAGAAATATCTAATTTTTAATATATATATATATATATATAAAAATTAGATATTTCTTACACAAATTTTAATTAATGATACAAATTTATTGATTTCAAACATAGATCTTCATCTATAGCATGCATAGTACATACAAAATTCAAATACATGTCAGTGGTCACATAAATCATGATTCATAATTCATAACTGAAAGACAACTTACAACTACAAGATAGTAAGATAAACACACTGAAAACTGTAGTTTTCTCATTAAGTCATCAAATCGAAATGTTTTACATATGTAGTGCTGGTGTAATGCCAATGGCAAATAGAAATAGAAAATATAAAATAACTACAGGTATACAAGCCTCAAGGCATCAATCCTCATCATCAGCATCAGAATCAGCATCAATGTCCTCATCATCATGGTCCCCACTACTCTCCTCTGCATCCTCCTCCTCCCCTGTATCCATAGTCGCCTCTGCATCTGCTACTGTGGAGGATGACCCTTCTAAGTCATCAAATCTAACAGGCTCTAGCACTGGATCATTGAGATCCATGTTGGCCAATGCCAACTCAACACTGGTGTCCAGACCCATATCATCAGGAAAGACATCCCACATCTTTGTCTTTCCCCTCAACCACTCTTCCCTCTGCCTGTAAATAAGATGAAGGTTGGTGTGCACATACACCATTGTCTCTGCCCTGGACTGCTCAAGCCTGCTCTTCTTCACACTATACAAATTCCCATAGGTGCTCCAATTCCTCTCGCAACAAGAGGATAAAGTCACCTGAGAGAGGGGCCTCATGGCTAACTGCTGAAGAGGAGGGCTTGTTGCCCCATGATTTTCCCACCAAGAATAAGCCTTCTTAGCCCCCCTGTCTCTAATCACATCATAACCTCCAAATCGACCACTGCCAGTGGAAAACTCTGCAAAGGCATCCTCCACCTCATCAAGCAATGCACTATCCTGAAAAATCCGCCTGAATGCCTCTTTCCTCCCCTATGAGATTTCACCATCCATGTGAGGAGGGAATCTGCAGGAAGGTCCACCATTCAGCCACTCATGGCTGTAGTATTTGGGGTTCAATGAGTGAGCCAAACAATGTAAAGGTGTACAATTTTTATCCCATCTGTTGACAAGAATATTCTGTATAGTATCACAGAAGGCCTCTGGTGACGTCTCATGCTCGGGGCACTCACTCTGTAGAATAATGCTCCTCATAGACTCAATCATGGAATCCCATCCCTCATAAACCTCTCCTAGGATGGGTTTGTATGTATCTGCAAATCGAAGCAAAGAAATGATAGGGTCCATGATCCGAATAATTAGATCTACCCTCTCCCACCAAGCATCATCTAGCACTGTGTCCTTCACTCTTTTAGAGGCTACATGATCTGTCTTTCTCCAAAAAGACCAAAACTCACAAATAACCATGGACCCAAGAGCGGTCTTGACCTCTCTCAACCTCTTCAACATCATGAATGAAGAGGCAAACCATGTATCAACAATCTTCAACAATGATAGATTGGTGTACTCCATGTAGATAGTGAGGGCATTTGTATGATTTTGCACAAAGTTACAGATATGCCTTGCATCCTCAATAATGCTTCCAATCCAAATCACATCAGAAGCAATGGATTTCAATGCTAAGTTCAATGAATGGACAATGCAAGGTGGCCAAAACACTTGTGGATATTTAGCTTCCACAATCATGCCAGCAGCCTTGCAAACAGGTGCATTATTTAAATGAATTGCACACAAGAATCAACACCTACATCTTCAATAACTTTAATAAATAACTCACCAATAAATTGTGCATCCTTGTATTCTCCAAGTGTATCCACTAATTTCATGAAAACTGGACCAGTCAAGGAAGACACCATGAAGTTGATGATTGGATGTCGTGCTGGATCTATCCATCCATCAGAAACAATGCTAACCCCAGATGTTGGCCATGATGCTACAATAGGCTCAAGCATTTTTTGCACCTCTTTTTTTGCCTTCGTCAACAATGTGGTTCTCAGCTTCTCTGACCCAGGAGGCACATACCCTACTGGAGCCCCTTGAGTTAGAGCTTGGCACATCTCAATAAATAGAGGTGAGTTTGCAACATTAGATGATATGAAGTTTTGACAGAAGAAGAAGGCAATGGTGAGATCAAGCTCTTCCTGTCTCTCTTTTTGGAAAATCTTGTCCATTGGACCAAGTGCAATTGCTCTTATTTTTGCTACTTGTCCCCCAATAGAAGTAGAACTCTCAAATGGAAATTTGGTGGTGGCTTTCCTCAAAAATGGAAAGGGGTCTTCATTCTTGGGTTTTCTTGATTTTGAAGCCACATTTTCCATACCAACAGTGAACTCCTTTTCCAATTCTTTTCTCTTTTGTAAAGAAACAGCTTTACAAGCTCCAATCCCACAACTCGGTAAAGCCAACAAATGTGCTTTCACAAGGAAATGTGTGCTTTTGAAAGTAATGTGACAAAAGGTGCATCTCCATTGCACATTTCCTCCTCCCTTCCCCTTGGTGCTTGTCCCATCCTCTCTTGTGACATATTCCCACAATGGATATTTATCAATGTTGTCTCTAGGTCCTCCTCTTCCATCAACATTACTTGCAGCAGACTCTGATGATATTGGGGGAGGAGGGGCATCTCCAATGGAGACAATCTTGCCCTTCCTTTGACCCCTAACTGCTGCCTTTGATTGAGCCATGAATACTGTAAAAGAAATGAACAAAACATGCACAAATTTGTAAACAAAAAATCATATACAAATTGCTATAATAAAATAAGAAATGCAAAAAAATGGCGTTGAAATGCACTTACCTAGTGCTTGAATCTCCTTGCCGAACGTTCTACTCCCTTAGCTACTTGCTCCAAACCCTTCTCTCCTTGCAAACAACTCAAACAATGCAGAACAAATGATAAACAACGTGAATGAAATGAAGAAATGCGGCCTTTTTTAACCCGCGGCAGTCGCTTTTCTGGGATATGAATCCTAGAATCGTCACAGGCTGGCAAAAATCGGGATTCATTTAGGATTTGAAGAATCCGGTTTTAGGATTCGAATTTTGGGCGAATCGTACCAGACACGCAGGATTCTGATTCGCTAGGCTATATGGACGAATCCGGTTACTTAGGTTACCAAGAATCACTAATGATGAGCCCCTCCAAGGCTCTATATGGAAAAAAGTGTAATATACCCATTAGATGGGATGACCTAGCAAACAGAGTAATTCTTAGACATGATAAGTTGAAGGAAATGGAGCAGGAGGTTACTAGTATCAAACAAAAGCTGAAAGAAACACAAGACAAATAGAAGAGCTACACAGACCTATAGAGAATGCATAAATAATTTCAAGTGGGAGATCATGTATTCTCATCATTAAACCAAGGAGGATTTCACTGAAATTGGAATCCTATGCTAATTTAACACCCAAATTTTGTGGACCATTTTAGATTTTGTAAAGAGTGGGGCCAATGGCTTATCGACTAGCCTTACTACTCATCGTAAAGGAACACAATGTATTTCACATATCCTTGCTTAAAAATTATTGTACGTGACACCAGTCATGTGATTGATTGGTTTATAATATGGGTGAAATTTGAGGGATAGTTCCAAACAAAACGAATATGCATCCTGAAATGGAGGAAAATTGTGTTCTGGAATCGAGTAATAGAGTATGTCAAGGTGAAATGGAAGCACTTTGGTCTAGAGGAAGAAACCTGGGGGCCTATAGATTAGATGAAGGTGTTGTACCCATTTTTGTTTAATATGTAAACTGATGTAAAAGAGTTGTTACTATGAAGCTTAATTTTTATTGTTATTTTATGTTTATAGAAAACTAGGGATAGTGTTCCCTTAAGGAGGTGGGGTTTGTAACATCCCTTGTGTTGACCAATCCTCAAATCAAGATAGAAGGACATATCAAGAAGAAAAATATTCAAGCATTGAAAGATAACATCGAGCATCAACAAAAAAGTTCTGCAACTTTTAAAGGATAACGCCACTTTGGTGTAGAATCGAATGAAACAACACGCAGATCAACATCGCAGTGAAAGAAGTTTTTATGTAGGCGATTGGGCATTTTTACGGCTACATTTCAAGTAAGCTATTTATGAGAAGGAAATGTTGGCAATACTACATGCACTTAAGAAATGGCAACCTTACATAATGGGAAGACACTTCAAGGTAAAAATGGATCATGATAGTCTTAAATACTTTTTAGAACAAAGATTATCTTTAGAAGAACAGAAAAAATGGGTCGCAAATATGTTGGGTGATGACTTTGAAATCATCTACAAAAAAAGGAAGCAAAATGTTGTTGTAGATGCACTCTCAAGAAAGAATGAGGATGTGGAAGCATTGTTTTATGCTATTTCTATTATCCAACCAGATTGGATAAACGAAGAAAGGGATGAATGGAAGAAGGACGAAGAAGTGTGGCCACTCATTCAAAAGTTGCAGAAGGTCCCAGTTCAAACAATATTGCCAGAACTTGACGAGGAAGGAAAAATCATATTGGAACCTGGAGGATTCATAGAAACAAGAACCCTCCAGCTACGAAATCGATCAATTTCAGAGTATCTCATCAAGTGGAAGAACTTACCCACTGAAGATTCCACATGGGGGGACAAGAATTTTATACTAAAGCATCAAGAACTACTCAAGCGTTGAGGACAACAATTTTTGAAGGAGAGGGGCATGTCAGGTCCCTATACTACTAGTGTAACCCCTTATTGTTATTAGTATAACCCCCTTATTATATTGTTGTGCCCATGTAGTCCTTATATTGTTATTATTGTGCCCTTACATTATTATTGTTATGTCGGCTCCGATTATATTATGACCCATTAGATTCCTATATATAGAAAGGAGGCCTTGTCATTTGTATCATCCAAGAATTGTTCATTTGTGTAATGTAGAGGTTGCCCCCTCGAAGAGGCTGAATTCTAAGGCGTTGATCTATATTTTCTATCTTTTTGTGAGTTGGTTTCCTAACATAAGATTTATTGTAATTATGACTCCAACATGGGATAATTACTGTTGGGAAAACTCAATTTAGCAATTTGGATTTATAATCAAAATCGAAATAAATTGAACTCATTGGAGAAAGGGACAACCTATGAATCAGGGTCTAAGGGAACATTTTTGGTTTCACTTGCATACCCTAAAAATCCACACCCATATCCTGTTGAATTAAATGTTGAAACCATTTGTAGCTGGGAAAAAACACTTTTCTGACTGAATTTTAATGAGATGTGATTAGGATTTATTTAGAGTCGACAAACCCCGTTAACGGTTATGTTATGAAAAGTTAGATTGAACTAGAAAATTCCCATCCCCATTTTCCCCTCTCGTGGACTAAGTGACAAGCTTGGAAGTGAAGGCACCATACAACCAAGTGATGTCCTCTCAACTGTGCCAAGGGACGCAGAAGGGAGGCCCATATATATGCACCTCAGTAGTGAATTAGGGGTTATGTTATCTCTGGAAACTTTCATGTTGGAGTTTTTGGATCGGTGGAGGTGAATGCTCTGAGATCTCTTTTCCTATGTTAAAAACCAGTGATTTTTCCTTCGTTTAAGCATGAGTTACCAATGTGGATAACATAGATTGAATTTAATTACTAGATGCTTGCCTATTGTTGTTAAACCACCGAATCATTGGGTGGTTGATATTGATGCTAAACCATCAGAATACTAGGAGCTTGTCTATTGCTATTAAACCACAGGATTATTGGGTGCTTTCCTATTGTTGTTAATCCACCAAATTACTACGTGCTTTCCTATTGTTGTTAAGCCATCATATTATTGGGTGCTTTCCTATTGTTGTTAATCCACCAAATTACTATGTGCTTTCCTATCGTTGTTAAGCCATCATATTATTGGGTGCTTTTATGTTGGTTGTTAAACCACCAATGCTTGCCCATTTGATCTTAAACTACCCACACAGTGAACCACTAGGTGCTTGCTTATTGGTTATTAAACCACTAATGCTTGTCCATCTGTTTTTAAACCACCCACACAGTGAACCACTAGGTGCTTGTTGTTGGTTGTGAAACCACTAATTCTTTCTTGAATGCTATTAAACCCCCTAATAGTGGGTACTTGTTTTTGGTTGTGAAACCACTAGTGCTTTCCAATTTGTTGTTAAACTACCTACAAAAGCCAAATCAATTGTTTCAAGTTATGTAACACACTCCTCTGAAATTTGGGTGAACCCCTGTGTTTTGAAGCCCCTAAGAGCTTGATCAATCCATTGGTGTGAATTTACCCCTGTGCAAGTAGTTCCTCAGACTCTGGATCTAGCTCAGGGGTGGTCAACTGCAAGACAGATTTAAGTGTAGTTGGCCTAGAGTGGAAGTCCCTTCTCCAGTTGCCATCTTATTCAACCCATTTAGATACATAGAATGATTTATGATCATTTAATCTGTGAATGAAGAGATATGCTTAATGTGATCACAAGTTGTCATATGTTTCTGTATGATTCATGAATGAATGCTTAAATCCCTGTGTATTCATGGTTAACAGTTGCATGAGATATCCATGGTTATCCAAATGTCTAGCGTGATTAATTTTTCTATAGAATTCGAGACTTACATTATTGCATCATATGTTGAGTGATGAATAAATGTTTGGACTGTGATGTACATATTATGTACTTGGATTATGGAGTTTGCATCCTTTTTATGAATTGTAGATGATTTTCATGCTTTGAGATGAATGGACCATAATATCATTTGAATCAGTATACAACCTTGTGTTTTTATTTATGAATAGTTAATTGGTTACCCCCAAACAAGTATACCAACTTGCATAAGTTCAACAAAGTTGGATTACCTATAAGGATTTTATTGATCAATTTACAATCTATGTGGATCATGGTTTGGTACCATGTCCCTTCACTTAAAATTTTGAATTTGGAGTGATTCAAACCCCTGTTTATTACGAGATTGGCAAAACATTATGAAGGCTATGACTTTGGCCTTGGGAAAGTTTTGTGTTGTGAATTGGGGAGTAAGATCTCCCCCTCTTATCGAACTCACTTATTGAAAATTGAGGTCTAGAGTATATGGCCTCAAACCATAGCAAACTAAGAGCTAGCTTTACGGGTGCTCGGCCTTTGGGCCTTCGAGATGGGAAAATATATCAGGCCAAGAACAGGCCAGTAAAACCCGAGGGAAAAAAGCGTCGAACATGAGCCCGTCGTGCATTCGACCTTTGGGGAAATCAAACAATTCAAACTTAGTTGTGACCAATAGTTTCCCAGTCCATTATGGCATTGATTGGAGAAAGCCCTACCAAACTTCAAACCTGTGTGCCTTCATAAATTAGATCGAGGCAAATGGAGATCGGTCTGAGAGACCCCGGCACCAAAATGGGTCGGGAGTGGACCCAATGGGCTCTCAACCATCGGGCAACCGAGCCTCCAAATTGATTAGGTGGTAATGAATGGAGATGGTTGGTTTTTTGAAGAAGCTTTGTCTAATGGAACCTCTCCACCAGACCATCGGGCTCCCAAAGGATTTAAGTGAAGAAATGAGCAAAGGAGTTGGCCCGATGTAACGTAGGTTTCATGGAACCACTGAGTCGGCAAGCCTTCTGGCCATCAGGATAACAAGTTAAGAGGGAGAGTAGGCAACAGACCCAGGGCTGATATGAAGTGAATTTGTGGGCTTGATGTTGGGTTGTGGGCCTTGACGTTCAGCTGGTTCTCATATTAACATGTCAATGTACAAGAACAACCTGACTACGACCTTGTGGGTGCTTTGTGAACCACACGATGATGATTTGGTCATGCCACACAGTCTTGGCAAAGGCCACGTGGTTACACATGGTGACCCAATGCTAACTTGACACTTTTTAAATGGAAAAAATTCATGCATTCATAACTTTCAATGTGAAACTTAGATTGAAGTGAGATATATATTCTTGTAAATCTCACGAGTTGGATGTAATTGCGATATCAATTTTTAACTCCGCAAACTTTGAAAAAAAAAACAATTTTTGTAACCCCATCTTCATGAAAAACTATAGAGATCAGGTGAAGTTATTAAATTACACCTTCCATAACTCGAAATAGTACGAGGGGGTGGGAGAGAGAGTTACGAGCCATAATTGGTGTTGGAACCATTATACCAATGGGCCATTCATTTTTTGGAGCCAATAAATCTGCCTTCTCGTCAAAACTCCTACATCATAGTCTACATAGATTATGTTACAAAATGGATGGAAGCTAAAACACTCTTCGCGGAAACTGAACAGACAGTAGTGAAATTTTTCCATGAAGAAATTTTCACAAGGTTCATGATACCTCAAGAGATAGTAAGCAATGAAGGAACTCAATTTACTTCAAAGCTCGTGGAATAATTAATGGACACTTAAAAGAGAAAGAATAAGGTAAAAACATTGTATCATCCACACGCCAATGGACAAGTTGAGGGGACTAACAAGATCCTTGAGGCCATCATCACCAAGATTTTCAAGCTACACCTCAAGGACTAGGCTGATTGACTCCTTAAAGCACTATGGACCTATAGAACAATCTAGAAAACCACTGCTTGATGTGCTCCATATCAACTAGTGTATGGAAAGAGATTTTTTTGCCTTTTGAAACATAGATCCAAACACTAAGGAAAACAATACAACTTGGACTAAACTTGTCAGAAGCTCATAAGAAAAATCTCCTCCAAATCAAAGAGTTAGATGAACTACGTCAATATGCATTGCATCGGACCACAATGATACAACATCAAAAAACCAAGTGGCATGATAAGTTTATCAAAAGGAAGAAATTTAAAGCCAAAAATTATGCACTACTATTTGACTCCAAGTTGAAAGACTTCACAGCGAAGTTTCGCATCAAATGGCTTGGACCATACATGGTTGATACGATGTATGATAACAAAGCCATAAATCTTCATACTATTGATTATGAAATATCTTGCATATTCCAAAATACTCAAAACCAATTCCATTTGTGAGCAAAAGGTTTCTTAAAGATGTCCAAAATCTTGGAAATAAATGCTAACATTTTCAAAGAGTTGGTCACATGGACATTCAATGTTTTGATCTGCATCATTGTCTTCATTATGGGAAGACAAATCACCTATCAGAGATATGTTGAAAGCAAAAGAAGGTTAAAAAACAAGTCATTGTGGATGGATAAATTCTTAGAGGTGGAATCCACAAATAAAGCAACTAAATAAGTCTTATCGATTAGTCAAGATAAAGGTATGTTAACCTCACTCTCATGTGTTAAAAACAATTATAAGCCCAAAATAATTAAATTAATTAAAATCAAAAAAGTTGGAGTTAATCCTACCTTTCTATATTGAGTTTGTTCCTCCTAATTAAGAGTCGGGTTAGGCCTAATTGGTTGAGAGATTCTCCCCAACTAGTTAGGCTCCTAGATTAGTGTTTGGTTGAGATATTTTCTCAACCATAGTGTCCAATATAGATGCACTATCTTGAGACAAATTCTCCTCGTGTATTTATATGTATCATAAACATTATTTTAATAACGAGAATGTGAGGAATGTTGTGAGGCTCTCAGGGCTTTTACGTCATGTCTGGTTTTTTAACGTCTCTGATATTTTTATATATGCTTATTTGATCTCCTTCATGTGGTATCGGAGCAAGGTTGTGAAATATGGGTTTGTTGTGATGGCTTGGGTGTTGTTTCTAAATGGAGTTGTGTTGCTAGTGCAGTCAGTTTGATTGAAGAAGAAGTTGTCTAATGTGTACCTGGACTGAGTCTAGATTTAGGGTGGCGCATTGGATGAGTGAATGCTGAGAATGGAGTTGTCAAAGCCCATGTACACTGTGTAGTGGATCTGCACATAATCCTAAAATTGCGTGTCGGCAGTAATACGTTTTTTTTAATGAATTAAATTTCATTTTTTTAGCACTGAGCTGGATTGCTTGCTACTGTGTGTGCGTGGCAGGCTAATCATCGTATTTCTTGTAAAAAATTCCAACATTGGGGAGGACATCAAATCAGACATTCGGATGAAGCCCTGTGTATTCTACTAATTGCTGCTAAACTCCTCTTTAATTACTGCGTGGAAGAGTGTATGAGATATTTGAATGTTGTTCGATGGAGTACTACACAAGAAATCAAACTTCGAGCCCTGCTATTGTCTTTGTAGATCAATACCTTGCCATATTTAGCTACTAGACTCGGGATTAGCCAAATAAAGTCAGCTTCTTGAGCATTACAGATGCTGGAATATATCAAGTGGTTCGTAAGATCACAGTGAATATATTGAGGAATATATGGTAGGGTTCTTTGAGGCAAATGCATCCTTTGCACAAATTTGTGGGTCTGCACTTCTGAAAGAATTTAGTACCAATATCGAACGCGCTAAATATGGTAAATTTGCTATCCTTTCTGCTTTTACTACACTTTTATGGATCGTCAATGTGATTCAGTGATGTGATGGACAACTGTTTGAAAGAGTGTTCAAATTATTTTGCGAAGATGATGAACTTCATATTGCAATAAATCATTCTTACAGTGGATATTCTAGTAGTGTTCAGTCCATATTCTAGTCTAAAGGAGCCAATTCTGGGTCTAAATACTCCACTTTTGGATTTAATTGATCGGTTTCTGAGTTGTCTGGGCACCGGCGAAATAATTACTTCTACATCATTTAGGATTTCTTTTCTCACAAATTGGGTTCCTATCATTGTTGCGCATCTCAATCACAAGAATAAATTAAAAAAAGGTATAATTGATGTTGCTGAAACCCTCCTTCCTGTTGAGAAAAGATCTAGGAGCGCCCTGCATTTTTTTTAGTGGCAAAATATATCCACAATCCTTGTCTCTATAGAGCGAAGCATATATTACTGCACAAAGGCTAGAAATTGAAGAACTTGCCCAGTGTGCAGTGTAGATTCTAATCCAAATCTGCCTATTCGTAAGCAGTGAGCAGTGCCTCTATTCATAAACAGTGATATGAAGTTTTGATCCATTCCAATGTAAAGCGAAGTGCCTCTGTGCATATTTGAATTTGCCTATTCATGTCTCTATGGAGCGTCCAGATCCAGATTCCAGCGTGAGCCAGCCGAAGCCAACAAGACCCAGCGTGAAGCCAGCCGAAGTTGATTTGGACCAGGAAATTATTGCACAAAGGACTAACCAGCATCTAGCGTGTGTGAAGACCTGCGTTGAGGGTGCTGCAAATGTGTTGAGATCCATGTGAAAAATTGCATTAAGAATTTGGCCAAGAAGAGCCTTTGCTAAGGATCCAACACCGGGAAGGAACTAGCATTGGAAAAGCCTACGTTGTAAAAGCTTTGGAGGAGCCCATGAAACCTTCTCTCGATTCACAGGTCAACAAAATCATTAAATCACTTTTACAAATCACTTCAAAGTGAAATCTTCAGATTATCTTTTAATAAATCACTTTTGTAAAGTGATTTGAAAGTTTAAAAAGGAACGTGATTTCAAGTTACTTTATAAAGCTTTAATAATATTTTAAAGGAAAGTGTGATCATACAGATTTTTTTTAGTTTTGGAAAGATAGAAGTATTTGTAATTTTTTTATGTAATTGAGTAATAAGCTATTGTGTGGAGTCATAAGGTGCATATTTTGTAAATTTGGAGTGATAATGGAATATTTTTAAAAGAAAACTTCATTGTTGTAATCCAAAGTATTTTTTTACGTTGAGAGAGATTGAGTCGATGAACATCCATTTTTTTGAAGACAATTTACTTCCAAGGAGTTTTCAAACTTTGTGCTTGAGAAGTTTCAATGAAGATTTTGTGAAGATGAAAGATTGATGTACTCAAATACTTAATAAAGACATATTTTTTGTGGTGTTGATGTGTCCTAGATCCGCCCGAAATTGAATAAGGGGATCTTAGATACACCATAAGTATGCTTGTGATGACGCATGATTTTTTATGTTTCTTATTTTTTGTGTCGAGTTTTGACACTCTCTTTGTAAAATGATACACATGGAGTACACAACAAGTTAAAGAATTGTATGCACATAATAAATTCTCTTCAAGCTTATGTAATCAAGCAATCAAGAAGCTGCAACACATAATCAAGTTGTCAACATTAGCATTCAAATACTATTCTACATCAATATCCAATCAAGTTAATGAAGTTGTCATCTACATCAACAACATTTGCATCAATTCAAAAGAATTTTTTTGGAAAATGCACTTGCACCATATTTTTTAAGAATAAGCTCAATACAAAATTGTAACTTGCAAATCATAATTTGTAAGTTAGCTTGTAATCAAAGTCAAATTGAGTTGAATTGTAAGGGTGCATTCATGGTTGAACCCAACACCCAAGCTTTAAATTGATAGGGAATCAATTAAACCAAGTGAATCCATTGTTTTTAACTGAGTCATTCAAATCATTGTAAGTGTTTCTCTTGGGTGCATTTTCGATAGTATTCGACACCCTTCTTTTGATCTCCTTCTTTTGTAATTTCAAGCAATGATCAAGCAAACAAATTCAAGCTAGAGATCAAGCAAGTTCAAAAACAAGAAATCATGATCAAGAGAGTGAGTTCAAGCAAGTGCAAAGTTCACAACATCAAGTGAGCCTGAAACTGATTGAAGCAAGCATCAAGCGAGCGAGACCAACTCTAAAGAAAGAAAATATGATATTCAAACAACAATCAAGCATGTTCATATTGACATCAGGCGAGCATGAGTTCAAGCAAGCAAGATCAAACATTCAAGAGAGCGAGTTCTAAAAATCCAACAAGTATTAAAAGCAAGCGAGCATGAGTTCCAACAAGTTCACATGGCGAAAAGCATTCAATTGTTAAAGATTCTTAACAATTTGATCCTCTCAACTGCTGAAGACATGGTGCAAATAAGCAAAGCAACTCTTGTTGATATTTCAATGAATCTACAACAGGCACATGAAACAATTGAGTTCCTTCAACTGGAGTCGCAACTATAAAGAGATGAGTTGCAACAAAAGAGTGATACTTCCAAGTCTTTCAACCATACAGATGAAGATAAAGATGTTGATTCCAAGTCACTCATCCAAACAAATTCAAGTGTAGAAGTTGTCAATGATCAAATTGAACTTGCTTCTTTCAAACCAATCATCAAGTCATGGGAAGAACTCCAAAGTAATAAAAATCGATGAGGATCAGGATACGACCAAGATGACAACTTGCATATCCCAAATTTTTCTAAGTCAATCATGTTCATCAGTGCAGGATTTCTTGATCAAATAACATTGGCAAGCCATGAGAAAGTTGAAGATAAACCCACATGCAAACATTGTCAAAGAAAAGGTCACATGGAAGATCATTGTTTTGATCTCCATCCTTGTCACCATTGTGGCAAGCAGAATCTCTCATCAGAGAAATGTTGCAAACAACACCAACCTGTCGTATTAAAGATCAATTATGCATGGATTGATCCTTGGGAATGGTCGTCAATAGTAAACAATTGTATAAGTTTTACAATAGAATTCAATCTCACCTATTGCAACCAACAGTGAAATGAAGATGGTACTCTCATGCACCTGAAAGCGGAAGTACAACAGTGAAACTCTCCTACACCTGAAGGGGGGGAGTTCAGAATTCAGAAATCAAATGCAGATGATTGTCTCTCATTTAAGCTAACAAAAGAGGGAATTAAGGGTGGTTGTCAGACTGAAAGTCTCGACAACATCATCAAAGCAGCTAGTGGGCATCTTCAAATCAACCAGTGAGCATCGTCAACAAATAAGCCAGTGGGCATCGTCAAATTAGCTAGTGGGCAGTCAACATCAAAGCAGCCAATGGGCGGTCATCATCAACAAATTCGCTAGTGGGCGGTCAACATCAAAGTAGCCAGTGGGCAGTTTCAACATCATCAAATTCGCTAGTGGGCGTTATCAACATTTTGTCAGTGGACAAGCAATTGGGATGTTGATTGAAAGCAAAGGACAAATGGATCCTTTTGCAGCTTGGCACCTGATGGAGTTGTCAAGCAACTTTCAGAGATGTATCAGACTTGCAGTTGATTCATGTTCTCTTTAGATTGGAGTTTTTTCAACATCCAGGTTTGGCAGTTTTTCAAGCAGCGTTTTTGAGGATCAACAGTTTCAGCATGAGAACTTGGAAGATGGTTCATGGTTCTTATTTTAGACTTATAATTGAGAGGGGAATGTTAGGCTCACTCTCATGTGTTAAAAAAAATTATAAGCCCAAAATAATTAAATTAATTAAAATCAATAAAGTTGGATTTAATCCTACCTTTCTAGATTGAGTTTGTTCCTCATAATTAGGAGTCAGGTTAGGCCTAGTTGGTTGAGAGATTCTCTCCAACTAGTTAGGCTCCAAGATTAGTGTTTGGTTGAGAGATTTTCTCAACCATAGTGTCTAAGATAGACGCACTATCTTGAGACAAATTATCCTCATGTATTTATATGTATCATAAGCATTATTGTAATAAGGAGAATGTGAGGAATGTTGTGAGGCTCTCAGGCCTTTTCCGCTATGTCTGGTTTTTTGTCTCTGATATTTTTATATATGCTTATTTGATCTCCTTCAAGGTAAAAACATTATATAAAAAAAGGCAAAAGAAAAACATTATCAAACAATAATTCAAGATGATTTTGGTCATGACCCAAATCCAAGTATGTATTTTATCTGAAGTCAAATATTGGACTCTCCACACTTCAAGGTGGGGAGCACAATGATAAAAAGAAATTCTCCTACACATTTAGTGAGGGAAGTGACTTGATAAAGCAAAAATGGTAAGTGATAAACTAGAAATCACCACATTATTCAAGACAAATTTGTCAGTGTTCATCCAAAAAAATCACATTGTTCAAGCAAATTGGTTACTGGTCATCCAAAACCACCACATTGTTCAAGTGAAAATTGGAAGATGATTAGTGGTAAACCAAAAATGCCACCAAATGAAGTCAAGATGGTGAATCAACCAACAAAATCACCACACAAAGAATCCAAAGCTCTAGTTTGGATCCACTCAAAAATGAATTATTTAACAAAAGAATCCAAAGCCCAAACTTGGATCCCTTCAACAAACTTTGCATCTTGCACCTAACAAGGGGAATATTAAATGTCAAAGATGATATTCAGGCTTGAAGATTTGAAGTCCTATCAGTCAATCACAAATTCAATCAACGTTTGGGAATTCTAACGTAACAGCTTGTCTCCTCAAAATCAATGGTAATAAAAAATTAAAGGATATTCATACATGGCATTTTTTCACTTCCATATGAATTTGTGATTATCCAAGAATATCTTCATCGAACCTCAATTCAACAATGTCAAATTGAATATGACAAAAGTTATTCGTACAAAAATTCAAACTTGTGATTAGGTGGTGGTGTGTCAAACTATGAGTCCCTAGACAATCACAAATCAAAGACCACATTGATATGAGTTATAAACTTTATCTTTCATGAGATGTTGTCATGATACACTAATGAGTTGACAATGAGATATAAATCTAGAATTGTCAAATTATTGTAGCAGAAATTCATATCAAGCAGTCAATACAATATATAAAAAATAGTATAAAATCGTTTCCAATATATAAAAAATAGCATAAAATCATTGCAAGCCCCAACCGGAGGGGAAGGGTTTAGGGGGCCGCCAAAGGTAAGTAAAGGGGCAGACTCACTCTTTGTCCTGTCTTTTCATCCCACTAGTCCTTTCCCGCCTCCTCAAATGGCTTTTGAGAGCCGCTTGTCCCTCCGGGGGCAAGGAATAATATGCGCACTTCTTTTTGCTATTTATGTTTTTACCGTACTGGGGAGGCTGTCCCATTTACTCCTAGCGTTATGGTCAACATTTAATAACCCCCAATACACTACAAACTGAATAGAATAAGCTAATGAAACATACGCCTATAACTACTTGGGATCTAAAGCTTATCACGACTTGGGACCTTATCTCTCCAACGGTAAGCTTAGACCAGGAAGTGTGGGATCGAAGCTTCCCTGCCCGATCGATTTAAGCTTCACGTCCCCTAATAGATTCATTACAATGTTTGATAAGTGCCTTATGAATGGGTGTATAGAGGGAAGGATTTATATATGGTAGGGTACGTTGGCAAGCCCCAAACATTTCATGCCAACGCTTTCAGTTCATGACATCATTTTCTTGTTGTGCTTCACTTGTACTTAATTATTAAAAAAAGTGCTATAGAAAAACACAAAAATAAATTCAAATAAATATATTATATTTAGCATGTCAATATTAGTAATTCTAATACCATGAAGCTAACCCAAAAAATCATTTTACATAAACCTCTAAAATCATTTTACATAAGCCTCTGAAACAAAGAAACAATATTACAATATATAAGAACGCAATAATTTCAATAGATTTAATGAAAATATTATGTTCCTCATGTGAACAAAATCTTCTTACATTTTTGAGTTGGCATATAGTCCACGTGTCTCAAAAGCCCCTTCGAACCATACAAATTTAGGTGAGAAATATATCTTCTGCAAAATCGATTTATATGTAATCATTAAAATAATTTTCCACGTGAAGGAAAATGTTTGAAACTAATAAAATTTGGGTGCAGGAATAAAAAATAAAGCAAATAGGAATACCTTAAACCTAAATTAATATTATTACAAATTAAAATGGAACATCTTTCAAGAGATGGTGTTAATTATTGCATTAGATAAAAGCTTGAGATGTTATCGGCTTGCTTGTATATTTTAGTCCGTGAATTCGTAAAGCTTAAATAAAGGAGTTGTTTATAATGTGATTTTTTGGAGATTTCGGTGATGGAATTCAGCGAAAGAAATTGAGATTAAATCTTGATTTGTTGCATTTAAAATGGTTTTTTAACTGCATATTTGGATTCAGCACCCTGAAAAATCCCTGGGACTCTTTGATTGTGCAGAAACTAGCTATCAAACTTGTGATTCCAATAAATTGCTGCCGGATTTTGACCGGAAAAACCGACCGGAAAAGCTTCCAAAAAATCGCATTATAAACCACTGCCATAAATAAATACAACTCGACAGACCAACTTGACAAACCTTGGCAGTTCATACATGGGTTAAATAATACTTTTAAATTTATTTTTTATTGGATAATTGATTTATAAGAAAATTTAGTTATATTTTTTTAAAATAATTTTTAATTTTGATAAATTAATTGTAAAGTTACTCATCATAAATTAGAAATTCAAATTTTAAATATTCAAAAATTAATTTTAAATTTCTAAAAATATAAATTTAATATTTAATTTTACAAAATATTTAATAAACTTTGTAGATGGTTTTAATTTTTTGTAAATTAATTAAAAGTCAAAGTATTTTAACTTAAACTAATTACAATATACTCTGTCTTCCGCAGGTATAATAAATCAAAAATTGATACTACATATTTATAATTTTATTTAATTCGTCACTAATTTATCTTATATAATTCGTCACTAATTTATCTTATATTTAGAGGAAAATAAGAGAGACCTAAATTGTATATCAATATCAGGTTGTAGTTTTATAAAGCATAATTAATAATCATCTAAATTTAAACATTAATAAAATAATAATGAATCAAAAACTAATACTACATATGTATAATTTCATTCAATTCATCACTAATTTATCTTATATTTAAAATGATATTCATAATTTATTTAGTTAATCAAAATTTATACTATATTCTAAACATTAATAAAATAGTAATGAATCAAAAACTAATACTACAAATTTATAATTTCATTCAATTCATCACTAATTTATCTTATATTTAAAATAATATTCATAATTTATTTAATTAATCAAAATTTATACTATATTCTATATGTTCATATTTTAATCTATTCATCAGAAGTTCATACTATATTTTAGAATGACCAATTAGATAAAATGATAAATATATGATATGAATCATTCATTCATTACCATTTTGTTAATGTTTTAAATCTCAATTATCATTGATTATTTAGAGGAAAATAAGAGAGACCCAAATTGTATATCAATATCAAGTTGTAGTTATAAAGCATAATTAATAATCATCCAAATTTAAACATTAATAAACTAGTAATGAATCAAAAATTAATACTACATATTTATAATTCCATTCAATTCATCAGTGATTTATCTTATATTTAAAGTGATATTCATAATTTATTTAATTAATCAAAATTTATACTATTCTATATGTTCATATTTTAATTTATTCATCATAAATTCGTACTATATTTTAGAATGACTAATTAAATAAAATGATAAATATTTGATATGTATCATTCATTCATTACCATTTTGTTAATGTTTAAATCTCAGTTATCATTGATTACATTTATTATGGTAACAAGTTGACAATAAAACGTATATATATACCCACTACTCGCAGGCTAGATATTTTAGTCCAACTGTGAATCGCATTTGTTTGTCTTTTGAAGTCAAGAAATCCCTAGTTACAAGCAAAGAATTCACCAGAATAGGGGATATTAAATTAACAACCAATCCGTATACAATTTTGTGACTTTAAACCCCTTCTCAATCATCTACACATTCGATGTTGATGAGTTTAATTGCTAAAAGACAAAAGATTTAGTTATTCTATGAGAACTGTTACTGCTCAAACTAGCACGGGTCCTAAGAGGGGATCCTAAAGGGACAACTACTAGGTCAAGGGCAACAATGGAGCAATAGCCCATTGTCACCTTAGCTAAATATCCCTACTTTTTATGGACTTTCACCAATGGGAGGAGACCCGGTATGAAGGGAATCACCAGATGAATAAGTCAATGAAGGCGTAAAGAGTGATTCCTAAGAACCTATTCACAAGAGAGACTCATTTTTGTGGCTTACCTGCTTGAGAATCAAGGTGTAAAGCTCTCTAAGAAGCGCCAAGGGGATTTCAAGGGTTAGGGTTTACAAATAGGACTTGTGGAGGGACCTATTCCAAGAGATCCTTGTGAAAACTTGGATTCCAAGTGGCCTTTGTGAAATTATCTTCAAAAGGTTGTGGGACCACACGGGACCAAGTGGACCCAAAATTAGGTCAAGGGGGTGGAGTTGATCAATCAAGGGTATGCTTGACCTAAATGATGGGGAGATGGGGATCAAAGGAAGAATATTCAAAAATCTTAATACAATGATCCCAATGAGGTCACTAACCAAGGGAATAAAAGGGCAAAAAACAATATCGGAGCTAGGGCTTGAAGTATCTCGAGATCCCACCATCAGAATGGCTTCAAATTTGGAGGGCTCCTAGGAGACACAACAATGCAGTAGAGGCTAGGAGATCGAATTTTTTTTATGGGTAACTTGTGAGAAATGTGATGCCCTAAGTCCCCTATGGAGGCTAGGCCTAGAAGAAAGAGGGAGAGGTGATAAAGATTATGCTTTTTGGTGATCACCTATGGAGGACCAGTGCCTAATACTTTGGGAAAAATGGATTCAAGATTATTCCAATGCTTGGAGTGATTTCCCTTGGTCAAGGAGGCTTCTAGAACAATTTCGAATGGCAATTAGGGCATCAGACAATTGCTTCAAGGTCTTTATACTTCAATATGTGATATGTGATGACTTATCGAGATAAAATTTTAACAAAATACCTCTATGAACATTCACTTATTCAAACATGGTGCATGACATGATGCAACGCAAATAAAAAACAAATTTCCACCATTTCACACAAGAAAAGCAACAAATTTCAGCGTAGTATATCGAAATTCCCCATCAACATGCGTGTGACATAAGAAAAAGACAAAATAGCATTAAAAGAGCGCTTACATGTGAGAACAAGTATATCCAATCATCATCAAATGCCAATATAGAAACTCTAAGACAAAAATGAAGAGATCCAAACATCAAAAATCATCCATTCATCCAATTTTGTCCTCCAAAAAGAATAGTGAAAATCTCACAAGAGAGAATGATCCAATCCAAGTGATGATGATCAAATGATTCCATCACACTTCTATTTATACACTTCCTAATAAACTCGATTTAGCTAATTATGCCTAATTTAGCCCCTGAAATAAAATAAAGTGCATAATAAAAAAACCTTTGGTGGCAAGCCCACCAAATAACTCAATAATGTAAAGATAAGCCTCTCAAGAGGGTCAAATGATCAACAAAGTGATGTCGTTGGGCCTTTGAGGAGGCCTGATGAAGTCCAAGGGGTGCCATGATGAAGAAAAGGACTCCAAACATAGTGGACAAGGGGTTGGCCCCTTGTTATCCAATCAAGAACTTGTGGTGCTCCCAAGTGGGTGTGGGGGCACAAGGACAACCTCATGGGTCTCCAAATGGATCAAATATGTTTGTAAACCATCTATAAGGGATGGGGTGATGATATAAACTCTCCATTTACATCAGGAGGTATCCTTGAACATCTGCCAAGTGTATGGTGCAACTGTGGAGTTTATTGGGCAAGGTGGACCATGTGCATCATCCTCATCCAAAGGTGGAACATGAATAATCAATTAACATTGTTGAGGATCCATGAAGTAATATCTGTTATGGTGGAGGCCCGTGGTTCTCAACACTCACCCTACAAGTGTCAATGTGGCCCTCTGGAGGGCTAGGACCCCATATAGGGAGACCAAGCCATAAATGAAGACCCACCTGCAATCCTGCATAAGATCCAATGCGTCCACTGGCCACCCACAACTTTGATAAATTTGTCAAGAATGTTGGCATCGGGAGGCTTCAAATGCTCAGGGATATCCCTAACTAGCCTATCAAATTTTTGGATGAATTCTCGGATGTCTTCCCTTCCCCTAGTTATTTGATAAAAAAAATCAATGTTGAAGGTTCCTTGGGCATTGCATGACCATCTTCTCATGAATAGGTCCTCAAATTGGTCATAATCTTCTATTCATGTTGGGGGAAGACTAGGGTACCATTATCTTGCTTGTCCTTCAAGTGATAAAGCAAAAACCATCATGAGCCTATCTTCATCAAAAATCATCCTAGGGGCCATGTGCGAATAGAATTCTTCAACAAAATCATAGGAACTCATCGCCTTTGAAATTTGGGCAACCATCTGTTGTATTTTTCAAGTAAAGGTTTAGGGTCATCACTCAACTTCAAGGGGGAGAAGACACTAACTAAATGCCTCTCACTCTTATTCATCTTGGGACGGTCAGTGTTAAAACTAGTTGCCATTTTTGGGGTGGGGTCACTAACCTTTTCAAACTCAGGGAGAAAGGCAATTTTAATAGGTGATGGAGTTCATTCTCCCCTTCTTGCAGCAGCCCTAGTTAAAGGAGGAATATTTTCACCTTCAAGTAAACTAGGGGATTGGAAAATGAATGGAGTTGCCATAGGAATATTAGAAATGTTGTTTATGAATCAATTCCTCAATGATTCACTAGGGAAGTAGACCTGCTTCCTCCTATTAGAAAATGTGACTATGTTCGGTCTTCAATAATGTACTTGAGCCATTATGAAATGTACTTGTGTTAGGTCCCTATACTACTAGTGTAACCCCTTATTGTTATTAGTACAATCCCCTTATTATATTGTTGTGCCCATGTAGTCCCCATATTGTTATTATTGTGCCCCATAGAAGCTCATTATTGCTATTATTGTGCCCTTACATTATTATTGTTATGACGGCTTTGATTATATTATGACCCCTTAGACTCCTATATATAGAAAGGAGGTCTTGTCATTTGTATCATCAAATAATTGTTCATTTGTGTAATGTAAAGGAGGTTTCCCCCTCTAAGAGACTTATTTCTAAGGCGTTTATCTATCTTTTCTATCTTTTTGTGCACTGGTTACATAACATTTGGTATCAGAGCTTTGGATTCTAGGGTTTCGTTGCTCCAAACATGTCATCGTGGCATTTTCGTTAGAACTTTTTTTCTTCGATGTTTCAAAAGCTAAAAAAAAAACCCATTTAAGCCAAAATCGTTCTGAACTTCGGGTCCGAATTTCAGGGCTTGTCTCGCTATATTTTTGGAGATATGATCTGAGGAAGTTAGGGTTTTTGTAGACTCCCGAATTACATTCCAAACAGATGACCTGTGGAAAATCGTCATAACTTTTGTTCTACGCATCAGATTAAAATTTCATAAGAAGTTTCAGAAAGAGGACGGCCTATAGTTTTTTGTATATCAGTTTCAGGTACTAAGGTCGAAACAGTGACACGTGGCACTTCATACAAGTTCGCTCTATTGAACTAGTCTATAATCAGGTCACCGTGGGAGATTTGGCATAACTATTCCTTGGAGAATCCAATATTGATCAGAATTACGGGGTTAGAAAGAGGATTCAAAGGGCTACTGCAGGACGCGATTTCAGATATTATAGATCCGCAGTTACAGAGATACAACAGATTCAATATCGAGCTCTTACAAAGTGAAAAAAAAGGTGTGTAGTTTTTTTTTTTAATTTTGCATAAGGTTGGTTTGAAAAATTAGTTTGAAGCAATTCAAAGGGAATAGTGAAGAATTATTAGCATTAATTGGTGCCCTGAAGAAATAAAATGGAAACACATACTAATCAACTTGAAAGCTCCAGCATGACTCGTGAAGAAGAGGAAGAAATGCAACACGATATATCAAAATTACAAGACCAAGTACAACAAATTTCACTCTCGCAAAAGGTAACTGAAGCCAAGATGAATGGCGTGGAAACTAATATGAATGGCGTGCAAGTTAATATGGATGGCATGGAAGCTAAGATGAATGGCATGGACGTTAGATGAATGGCATGGATGCTAAGATGGAAGAATTGAAGATAAATTTGAATAAGTTTCTACAAGAAATGGTTACTAATGGTGAAAGGGTAGTAAAGGAAACTCATGATGAGAACCAAAAAAATGTTAATCATCATTTCATAGACTCTAATGTTGGATTGAAGACCCACCATGTTCCAAAAATTGATATGAGGAAGTTTGATGGCAAGGATCCCAGAACATGGATACTACAGATAGAGCAATTTTTCAATCTCCATAATGTGCAAAACACACAAAAGGTACGTATTGCAACTTTATATTTGGAACCAAATCAGTTTGTATGGTATCGATGGCTTTACTCTCGTAAACAAATTGTCACTTGGGCAATTTTTACAGAAGAAATGATAGCACATTATGAGGATACAAAAAGCAACACTTTTTTTAGCCAATTGATAAATCTCAAACAAAAAGGTTCAATGATAGAGCACATTTAGGACTTCCAAAAACTGAACATAAGGGTAAAAGATATTCCAAAGGAGCATAGGATTGACGTGTTCATAGGGACTTTAAAGGATAATATCCAACATGAGGTTCGCCTTTGGGAACCTGATTCATTGGAGAAGGCATTCAAGTTAGCAAGAAAAATGGAAAGCAAAATTATGGCAACCAGGAAGCCTACCACTCACAACTATAAAGATGGAAGTGTTGTTTCCCCTAGCCTTCCAAAACCTACAAGGTTGACACCACAACAATTGGAAGAAAAAAGAGCAAAAGGGCTTTGTTACAGTTGTGATAGCAAATACACTAAAGGTCATAAGTGTGCTGAGAAGAAATTATTCTACATAGATTGTGAAGAGGAGGAAGAAAAGGAACAAGAAATGTCAAAAGAAGAGGATATACTCCAGGAACAAACCCTAGATAAAGAAGAAATGAATCCGACCATAACTTGTAATTCATTGGCTGGAATTACCACTCCTCAAATTATCATGATAGAAATACATATCAAGAATAAAAAGGTAATAGTGTTGATTGATTTGGGAAGTACCCATAATTTTATTCATTGTAAGATAGCCAAGGAATTGAATTGTTTCCTATATCCAGCACCAAAGTGTCAAGTGACGGTTGCAAGTGGAGGAACCATAAATTGCTTTGGAAAGTGCCATAATATCAAGTTATCCATGGGAGAATATGTATTGAATAGCCTAACGCTTTCCATTCCAATGGGTGGTGTTGATGTTGTACTAGGAGTCCAATGGCTACAATCCTTGGGTACAATAGCTTTTAATTTTCAAGAACTTTTTATGAAATTTTGTGCGGAAGGATAGGAAGTTGAATTAAGGGGTATTGCAGGGAAACCGGGAAATATAATCAGATCTAACGGTATGACAAATCTTCTAAAGAAGGAACAACGAGGCGTAATTGCACAATTATGTTCGCTAAAGGTTCCCACATCGAAATCACCTATTTCTCCATATCTCCAAAAAGTCTTGGACTATCATTCCAAGGTATTTGAGACTCCCAAAGGCCTCCCACCTATTCGTGATCATGATCATGTTATTCATTTGATTCCAAGAAGTGTTCCTCCATACATCAGGCCGTACATATATCCCTATTCCCAAAAGAGTGAAATTGAACGTATGGTTGTAGAAATGCTAGAGGCTAGTATAATTCAACCTAGTCAAAGTTATTTCTCTGCTCCAGTAGTATTGGTGTACAAGAAGGATGGATCATTGCGCATGTGTCCGGATTATAGGGAGCTCAACAAGCTCACTATTAAATATAAATTTCCCATTCCTGTCATTGATAAATTATTGGATGAATTTCATGGATCAATTTACTTCATCAAGTTGGATCTTCGTTCAGGATATCATCAAATCAGAATGAAGACTGAAGACATTCTGAAAACATCATTTAGAACTCATGAGGGTCATTATGAATTTTTGGTCATGCCTTTTGGCCTTACCAATGCACCTTCTACATTTCAAGGTTTGATGAATTCCATTTTCAAGCCCTTCCTTAGCAAATTTGTGTTAGTATTTTTTAATGATATACTAATCTACAGCAAGTCTTGGAGGGATCATGTTCAACATGTTGACAAGGTGCTCAAAATATTGGAGGAGAAACAATTATATGCAAAAATCTCCAAATGTTTCTTTGGAGTACAAGAGGTGGAATATCTAGGTCATATTGTATCTCATGAAGGTGTTAAGGTAGACCCTAGCAAAATTAAAGCCATTGAGGAATGGAAAATCCCCACATCCATAAAGCATCTGCGAGGATTTCTTAGGTTGACAGGGTAATATCGCAAGTTTGTTAAGAATTATGGGAGAATAGCAGCACCTCTAATAGCATTATTGAAAAAAGATGCATTTTCATGGACTCTAGAAGCAACAAAGGACTTCAAACATCTTAAAAAGGCAATGTGCCAAGCACCGGTCTTAGCTACGTCGGACTTCACAAAAACCTTTATTGTGGAATGTGATGCTTCAAGAGATGGAATTGGTGTTGTTTTAATGCAAGATGAAAGACCCATTGCTTTCGAAATTCGTCCAATCAAAGGAAAGTATTTACACAAAGCTATTTATGAGAAGGAAAAGTTGGCAATACTACATGCACTTAAGAAATGGCGACCTTACCTAATGGGAAGACACTTCAAGGTAAAAATGGATCATGATAATCTTAAATACTTTTTAAAACAAAGATTATCTTTAGAAGAACAGAAAAATGGGTCACAAATATGTTGGGTTATGACTTTGAAATCATCTACAAAAAAAGGAAGCAAAATGTTGTTGTGGATGCACTCTCAAGAAAGGATGAGGATATGGAAGCATTGTTTTGTGCTATTTCTATTATCCAACCAGATTGGATAACCGAAGAAAGGGATGAATGGAAGAAGGACGAAGAAGTGTGGCCACTCATTCAAAAGTTGCAGAAGGTCCCAGTTCAAACAATATTGCCAGAACTTGACGAGGAAGGAAAAATCATATCGGAACCTAGAGCGGTCACAGAAACAAGAACCCGACAGCTACAAAATTGATCAATTTCATAGTATCTCATCAAGTGGAAAAACTTACCCACTGAAGATTCCACATGGGAGGAAAAGAATTTTATACAAAAGCATCAAGAACTACTCAAGCGTTGAGGACAACACTTTTTGAAGCAGAGGGGCATGTTAGGTCCCTATACTACTAGTGTAACCCCTTATTGTTATTAGGACAACCCCCTTATTATATTGTTGTGCCCATGTAGTCCCCATATTGTTATTATTGTGCCCCATAGAAGCTCACTATTGTTATTATTGTGCCCTTACATTATTATTGTTATATCGGCTTTGATATATTATGACCCCTTAGACTCTTATATATAGAAAGGAGGTCTTGTCATTTGTATCATCCAAGAATTGTTCATTTGTGTAATGTAAAGGAGGTTGCCCCCTCGAAAAGGCTTATTTCTAAGGCGTTGATCTATCTTTTCTATCTTTTTGTGAACTAGTTTCATAACAACTTGTCAAAAGAATAAAGAAAAGTAGTTTGTATTATTGTAATAATGACTTATTAAAGCATGGGTTTCATGCTTGGGTCATCATTATAATTGTCAAAGTCCCCATTGTGGAATCCTAGGATTAATATTGAGTTTATAGAGTCATTGTACATTCAAAGAGACCCTTCTTGGATTTTTGAATCATGTAAAAAGGTTTTGTATCAAGTCAAATATGAATTATGTACCCTCCACATCATGTCACCCTAAGAGAGATCAAGTCGACCTAAGTACCCTCATTCGACCCACAAGAATCCTATATATACAAGGAGGTTGAAATCATTTTGAGTATTCACTCTCAAGAAAGTTTGATATCCAAAGAAGAGTTGAAGTGTGAAGTCTGTTGTCAGGAGGTCAAAAGAAGTGTGATTTTGGAGAAGTCTATAGAGAAGAATAAAATCGATATTTTGGTGCCTCTCTCTCTCTGTTTCGTGGTTTGGGTTAGGAGATCAAAGTATCCTAAGATTTTGTTGTTGCCAGAAGCTACTACCTAGTCGAAGTTGCTTTAAGGGGTCGAAGATCTGCGAGGCTAACATGGCGTGGAGGGAAATTTTGGTCTTGGTCTAGGGTAAAGAGTCTCAAAGAATACTATTGAAAGGAAGATTTATATTGACTATGTTTTCCCCTCGAGGGGGGTTTTGCCCTGATTGTTTTGTGATCTTTATACACACATAATATGGTAATTGCTTGATGAAAGGTAAGATAATAAAGAAGTAAAAAAAGCCAACGTGGTGACAAGTAATTATCAAGAAAGGATAATCAAACCCTAATATAATATCTTTGATTTTCCAACATGGTATCAGAGTTAAGGTCAAGAGAAGTCGAAGATCACTTTGTTTCCATGGGTTCTCCCTCTATGGTGAACTACATAAGATTGGGTTACAACACTGTTGGAAGTTGGATCAAGAAGGTCATCTTCTACTTGTTCAACAAGATCAAAAGTCAAGGATTCTTGGTTTCCCTTATAGTTTCTCTTACTAATGACAATGCATGGATCATTGATAATGGAGCATCAAGTCACATGACAGGTGAAAGAAAGCAACTTCATACACTATCAAAGGAGACATTCTCGAATGCAGTGGAATTGGGGGACAACAAAAGTTATGATGTTAGAGGCCTGGGATCAACATCATTAAAGTTGGATAATGGATCGAAGCTGCATCTCAACAACATTCTCTATGTTCCAAGTTTGAAAAAGAATTTACTTACTATTTCTTGTTTAGAAGATAAAAGGGAAAGGATTGCTTTTGTTGATGGAAAAGTATTGGTTTGGGGAAAATACTCTAGCATTGATAAAGCTAGGGTTATTGGAGTTCGTGAAGGAAGTCTTTACCAAGTCATTACACCATCTCCTCAAGCTTTGGTTCATATGGAAATAAGTCCCATTGAGTTATGGCATCGGAGGTATGGTCATATTCATTACAGGGTCATCCCTACCCTTAGTCAACTGGTTCATGGTATTCCTATATGAAGTTAGATCATGAAGGTGTGTGCAAAAGATGCTCTTTGGGGAAACATAATAAAAATCCATTTCATAATAGTGAAACTAGGTCTAAATAAATATTAAACCTCATCAATTCTGATGTGTGTGGGCCCATGTCTGACAAATCACTTGGAGGTCATCTTTACTATGTAACATTCATTGATGATCATTCGAGGAAGACATGGATCTACCTACTCAAAACTAAAGATGAAGTGTTTGATAAGTTCAAGGTTGAACTGGAAACCCTAACCGAAAGAAAGTTAAAGACTCTGAGGTCTGAAAATGGTGGGGAATACACTTCTAAAGAGTTGATTGCATATTGTAAGGATGCAGGTATTAAGAGGGAGCTCATTGTTCAGCGATGACTATCTTGTACATTCAAAATAGAAGTCCTCATAAGAGTCTTGATAATACTACACCCAAAGAATTCGAGTGTGGATCATCTCTGAATCTTTGGAAGTCCAGCATATATCCATGTTCCGAAAGACAAGCAAAAGAAGTTGGACTCGACAAGTATCAAGGGAATCTTCGTTGGTTATAGTCTTTCCTCAAAAGCATATATAATTTACATATAGGAAGGAAGCCATATTGAAGTAAGCAAGGATGTCATATTCAATGAAAATCAAGCTTACAAGAAATCAAAGGATATTCCTATTGATTCTGATGACGAAGAAGTTCCCATATTTGAAGAAGAAGAAGTTCATCATAAGAACTCTACTACAAATGTTGAAGAAGAAGGACCAAGCGAGCATATTCAAGCAGTGGTAGTCCCAACCACAAGGAAGAGGCCAAATTGGTTGAAAGCTACATTAAAAGATTCTGGAGGACATGAAGCTGCGAAAGGGTCCTCTAGGGAAAGTAAGAAACTGAAGAGATATTTTGGCTATGCTGCATATATGACAAAGTTAATTGATGTCGAAACATCTACATTCAAGGAAGCTGAGAATGAAGAGGCTTGGAAGAAAGCTATGCAGGAAGAATATAAATCCATTATGAAGAATGGGGTTTGGGAGAACATTCATGTTAACACTCCGTATTTTTCCTAGGTTAAGGAGGAAAATTACAAAGGTAACCACAAACCACTTTCAAAGCTGGGATCTAGCCCTTCCAGCTTCAGAGAGGGCTCTCTCTGTATGATTTTTAATCTTAGTGTTTAGATTTTAGGCTAGGTATGAAAGGAAAAGATAGATTTTTTAAAGTTTTGGTTGTAAAATGGAAGAGAAGTCCATTGGGCATGGAGTCATAAGGTTTTCAGTAATCAATTAAAATAAACAGAGGAGCAGAAAACAAGGCAAGGTAGGCAAACTCTTGGATCTCGTAGAGCTGTTGTGGTGTGGATGAGATGAATAAGAATTAGGATCAATTAAATATAGAGCATACACAAATGAATTCTATACTTAATATTAGAAAGAAAACATTGAGATTGTTTAACAAGCCAAAGAAGAGTACTGCAAGTAAATTCGGCTCTTAATCTTCTTGTAAACAACTTAAGAAGGAAATAATTCATGTGAAACTTGAAAGAAAAACAGATTTACAAAAAGGGAAACATCACCATTTGCTTGACACAAGAATCCTGAAAATAAACTACCTCTGTATTACTGAATTGGTTACTTCAAAAATACATTTGACTGCTTACAATCATAGAAAAATATTTTCTTCTTGCATAATCCAACCCTTACTAAGTCTTTTTACAAAATATTTATAGAGTTTGTCTCGAATTAATTCGAACTTCAAATAAAATTTATTACAAAATAATATCTACTGAAAACATGTAGATATTTCCAAAATAGAACTAAGTAATAGGAAATCTAGACTATTTCTGATTTTCTGTTCAGACTTTGAGGTGAACTGTTGCTGACTATAGCTACTTTTGTGCTTCTTATGTTTGCCTACTCCCCAAACTCTACGATTCTTATTTGCCTTTATTCAACTAGCTCTAGCAACGTATCCCATCGCTCTTCACAAGGAATGGAGAAATTCACCAAGATCTGAAATCTCTCATCTAATTTTGTGTATGTCCAGAAAGTTGGTTTGTTTAAAAATAAATGATGGATTTGATGTTGAATGAAGAGATCATGTTGTAGTCCTTCCATGAAAGCTTCTCCACTTATAGTTCCTCTTACTTTAGCAAATATAGATGCATCTACAATAATATTACATAATTGATCTTGATAATTTTCTAATAGAATTAATTAAGGCTGGGAGCCCTTTCTCCTGCAATACATTAAATTTTATGTTAAATCTTTTTACCTGTAACTCCAATTCTTTGCACTTATTCTCCAACTGTATCATGAGGTTCCTCTTTGTTAATACCCTTTTTACTTCCATTGTTATTTGTTCAATTGTTGCCTTGACATTTTGTACTAACTCTTCCTGCTCAAATATGATTTGAATGGATGCCCATAATTTTGTGATGTTTGCATTTATGTTATGCCATATACTCTTTTTGGCCTCTGCCAACATCTGAGCTGTTAGAGACTGATTCTCATACTTTTGAATTTGATGTATCAATTTGTAGTTCTTTTGCATCTCTCCTAAGTATGCATTATATGCTTTTATCTTTTTTCCTCCATCTTCGTGAGCGATGTTGTTAACTTCTCATTTCCCTCACTTGTTAATGATAATTCTCCTAAAGCTTGAACTAGCTTCTCAGAAGAATCTAAAGTTGATGCTTGTGTTGTTTGTCATACTTCTTGTCGTGTTGATGTACCTATTGTTGATGTACTTGTTGCTTCCAGTTGTTCCTTTTCCTTCAACAATGCTTCCATATCCTGTTACATCTTCTGGATTTGAACAAATTGTTCAGTTATTATTTTGAACAAATTTTCTTTCTCCATTTCCAGATTGGTTACTTCTTTGGCCTGAGGGTGCTTTGTGGTTGGAAGCTTAAGTTGTTTCCTGAGGGCTTGAATATCTGCATTTTTGTTTCCTTGACATCACTAGGATCATATCCTAGTTTGATTATTAAATCTTCTAAAGTTTTAATTCTAGTGTCTTTGGCCAGAGAAGACATTTGTTCTATCTTCAATTGTGAATGCATATTATTCAGAGAGGCTTGCAACTTTGAGGCAACCATGGCTGAACTAGTCAGTGTTGAATAAATCATCTCACCTGCTTGCTTATGCAAATCGATTTGATCGATTGCATGAACCTTTTTGGTATCAACAGAAAATATTGAAGCTTTGTAGTCTTTTGCACTTCTGGGGGTTGGAACTGTAGGTTCCAAAAAGGCCATTTGGAACTGCCCCTTTTCTGTGTCAAATACAAACAGCAACCTATGTTGAGAAGTGGCATCTTGCTTCCAAAACTCTGAATATGTTGAAGCCTTCAATGCTTCATTCTTCCTCTTGATCTCCCTGTATCTTGCAAAAATATTTTGTTGTGCTGGAATCTGAGATGTAGAAGAGATAGGTGACTCAGTTGTCTCCTCAACATATGGGAATGAAGTGGTGGGAATACCTGTCAAAACCATTGTACTTTGCTATTGTGAATCCTTTTCTTCTGAGGATTCTTCTTGAATATTTATTCCCTGTGAATCACTCTTAGTATTAGTCTTTGGATCCTTCTTTCTCCTCTTGAAGACACAGAAGTCTGCAGCTTGTGCTTCTAAATCTATAGGGGACATACTTTGCCTTGCTCTCTGATTTCTTTGTCTTTTGGAATAGGACTTTGCAGAGATGATTGACTGACTATTTTCTCTTCAACCTCTTGTACTGTCTTCTTTATCCGTTGCTCCTGATTAGTATATTTCTCTATCGCTAGCCTAGGTGTATGTGCATATGGACTGGTCTTCTACTCAACTCTCAGCTTTGAAATTATCCCTAATGGATCATAAGACCATGTGAAGCTTAGTTTAAATTTCATTTATGCTTTAATATTTCCTCCACTTCCTTTGTTTCTACTCTGGTATTTACAATATAAGGCCCAACATGTGCCTTCAATTTAAACTATGTTTTCTTTTTATTTGATACAAAATGTAATTCATCCATGTTTAACATCTGTCTAGTGTATTCCAAAGCGAAAATCCTTACTGGCACAAAAACTGGTAATCTATAGGGAGGAATCTCACACCCATAGATCTGAATCTCTATATAGTTCTGGTAGAGATACCAGTCTCCAACTTTATCATGTTCTGAAAGATACAAAAATTTCTTGATCTCAGGTGAAATCCTTGGCATAGCATCGCGGCTAAGTAGACACAAGGATGTATGTAAAAACTGATCCACATAATTGTTGAATGAATAATCTTTTGAATTCCTTCTGACTAAAGAAGTCCAGTGAATGACTGGTAATTGACTTATCGAATCATCCATCTTCTATAATTGGAACTTGAACATGTCTGCTTGATAAAATAGCATCAAATATACTAAAACTGATTGGTATTTGAATGCACCTTCAGCGTTATACTTGAGAAATTGCTCATGTATAACATCTTATAAGTATTTACTGTAATTGAAAAGAATTGAAGGCTTCTGACCAACTGAAAATACTGATAAAAACCCTAACACTACCTCATCTACCCACTGGTCTGTATGATAACCTAATAAGCAAGTAACCATGGAATGACTTGTCTTGACATCTCACAGAAAATAGAAGCAAAGTATGGGGGATTTGTTCTAGGCAATTCAGAATTCTCAAGCAGAAAACATTCAAAAATATGGGCTCGCTGGGGGAAGGTAAGTTTTTTGTATATCTCTATGAGTGCATCAGTAGAAAATGGGTGCAAAGAAGCTTGAGGATTTATCTGAAGAGCTTGAAAAATGCTTTCTGGGGTAATTGAAAATAGGACTTCATTGTTTTGAGCAATTACTACTTTCTGGCTGGGGAGGTACCTGAGATGACACCAGGTAGCGAATTCTGGGAAAATATGAGTATGGGGAAAGGTAAATTGAGGTAGAAATGATTCCCAGATATTTAAATCATCACTCTGGTCTAAATACTTTTGTTTTTCCCAATTATGAAGCTCATACAGATCAAACTCACATTGTGTTTCTGTTATCTTGTACTGGGTATCAATCAAAGGGGACCTATCTAAATCAGGGACAGGAGGTACCATAGGATCCTCATCAGGCATATTTCCCTTTCCTTTGTGTGAAGGCATCTTTAATTTCAATAGGAAAAAAAAAAAACAATGTTACCAAGTCGCAATTTGATTGGTTGCAGAAGGGGAAAACTTTGTAGAGGGCGCTGGCAAGCTTGGAAATCTTGCAATCTGAACTTGCATGGATAAAATAACAAGCAAAAGGGGATAATATAGGTCGATACAGGATTTTATAACGGGAATCGAGGGCGATCAATGCAATAATTACCGTTTTGGAGCGTAGCATTTATGATTTTTTAGACGTTGGTGAGAGAAAATTTAATGGCTAACAACTATCTGACTGTTGGTGGGAAATTTGAATGCTAACAGTTACATGACGTGGAGGATGGGTGATGTGGACGGAGTGGCAAATTACGGGTGTCGAGGATGGAGCGGGGGCAAACGGCCAGAAGGAGCGTCGAAAGATGGTTTTTCGGGGCGGGTAGGAGTAGTAGGCGCTAAAGGGAAGGGACCCCCCGAAACAAACATGGAGCTGCCACGTTACCTCAGGTGGTTTATTGTAAACCATATTTCAGACCCCCCCCCCACCCCATTAAGTTCCGAAAGGTCTGGGGGGGGTCCAAACATCGTCCCCCATCGTTGATCCGGGTGGGGACGATCACAGCCACTCAAAGGTGAAAACGCTTTATGGAAAGCGACAAACAAACAAACCACATTTATCCAAACTTTTAAAACAAAATTTAATATAATTTGATAAATTGGCGGCATTTAATCTTCAAACTAAGACTGACATGATTAACTGAAAAAACAATTATATATAGTAGCAATTCATTTGAAACTTAAAGCCTTCACTCCAGGCTTAAATTTCTTATGACAGCCACCCACACCTGCAGAACTTGAAATAATAAAATGGTATATACAATGATGGTGTTTTGTAACCAGTTGAACTCAGGTAAAGTAGTTCTTGAGCAACCTGCCATTAACAGGCCCTCCTGACAGTGTTTCTCCTGTCAAATCTTCTAATAGAAATGCATTGGTTCCACGAAAAGATTCAATCTTGTAAGTGCCTTTCCATAAACTGTCAAACTTTCCATGTTTTCCATTTTCCTCATTTCTGGCATCCCATTTTAGAACAAGGTCATTTATCTTAAAATCATCTACCTTCACTCTTCTGTCATGAATCCTTTTAATTTTACCTTGAATTATATGTTTGTTGTAGACTTATTCTCTGGTATGTTGTAATTTCACCATTTGATTTATCCTTCTCTGCACATCATTTGATTCAACTTCTAATTCCTGCAATATTTTCAACACTGGAATTCCTAGGGAGGTAGGGAAAACTGCATCAACTCCATAAACCAATTGGAAAGGTGACATTCCAATTGATTTCTTAGTGCTCACCCTATCAACCCATAGAGCATTTATCAACTTTTTGTGCCAAGACTTCTTGTTTTCCTGTAACAACTTCTTTATTATGTTGACCAAGCTCTTGTTAGAAGATTTTTCTAACCCATTTCCTTGAGGATAATAGGTAGTAGAATGTCCTAAAACTATATGATATTTATTGTAGAAATCTACCATCTTTTTAGATTTGAAAGAAGCAGCATTATCAGTGATGATTTTGTGAGGACAACCAAACCTAGAAAGAATATTACCTTCCATGAATTGAATAATTATTGAGTTTGTGGCCTGCCTAGTTGGAACTGCTTCTATCCATTTGGTGAAGTAATATGTAGCTGTCAGAATCCACTTGTGTTGGGCTGAAGAACTAGGATGAATATCCCTAATAAAATCCAAACCCCATTGCTGAAAAGGTACTTCTACTGAAATAGGCTTCAAAGGCAAAGGTAAGAGTTTATTTTTCCCTTCAAAAATCTGACATTGATGACAAGTAGAAACCATTTTATGCACATCAGCAAACAAAGTAGGCCAGTAAAAATCACTCTCAAGATTTTATTTGTTGTAGTCTTCCAAAAAAGATGCCCTCCACAATCACCTTTATGAAACTCTTCCATCATCTTATCTGCTTCATCCTCTAACAAACAGTTCAATAAAATCCCCCCAGCATCCTTCCAATATAAAGCTTGATCCAGAATGCAGAATTTAACAGCTTTTAATTTCAGAAATCTTGCTTTAGTCTTTTTCAAACCTGGTGGAGCTTGTAAATGTTGTAAAACATAAACAATGTTTGTGTACCAAGGGGAAGTAACAAAATTCTCTAATACCTATTGGATAGACTCTTCTTCACCATCTAGAGCAGCAATAAAATTGATGTCCAATGCATGCAAATTTGATTCAACCATTAATTTAGCTAACCCTTGACCCTTAATAAGCTTTGTAGGCTTAATCTCAATATCATATTCTAAAATAATAGTTATTCATTTTCCCCTTTTTCCATCTGGATCATTTTAAGTAAGGATGTCCTTTACTATTGCATTGGGAACAAAAGCAATTATATGAGAATGCAAAATATACACTCTGAAATCTTTCAAAGCTTTTACCAAGGCAAAAGCTTGCTTTTCCATAATATTGTATTTCAAATAAGCATCTCTTAACCCCCTACTAAAAAAGGCTATGGGTTGCTCATATCCCTCCTTGTTTTTTTACATTAGTATTACCGCAATAGTATGTTCTGAAACAAAAGAAAAAATAATGAAATCCTTCGTGAAATCGGGACTGGCTAAGACAGGAGCATGAATCAAATTTGACTTTACCTCACTGAATGATATTTTTGCTTCTGCATCCCATTTTATTTCACTGTCCTTTCTCAACATGTTGGTGATAGCTCTTAAGATCTCAGCTAAATTTGGGATAAACCTCCTCAGAAAATTAATTCTACCAATGAAAGATTGTACTTCCTTTTTATTTCTTGGGGGATCAATTTTCATGATAGCCTCAATTCTACTTGGGTCAATTCAGATACCATCTTTGAAAATTATATGTCCCAACTGTTTACCTTCTTCCAAACCAAAAAGATATTTTTTAGGATTCAATGAAATACCAAATTTTCCACATTTTTCAAAGACAATTTTTAAATGATATTCATCAATTTTAGAAAACACAGTGATGTCATCCAGATATATTACAATAAATATGTCATTTTCATCTGCAAAAGCAATATCCATTGCTCTCTGAAAAGTTTCTCCTACATTCATAAGCCCAAAAGGCATCTTCACATACATGAAAGTTCCCCATGGTGTTGTGAAGGTTGTTTTGTCTTGATCATCTGGATGCACTAAAATCTGGTTGTAACCCGAAAAACCATCAAGCAATGAAATTCTACTAGAACCAACTACCCTCTGTAGAATATGATCCATCTTCGGTAAAGGGTAATTATCTTTGAGAGAAACTTTATTAAGGTTTCGGAAATCCACACATAACCTTATTTCTCCAGTATTTTTCCTCACTGGTACTAGATTTGATAACCATTTAGAAAATCTCAAAGGTACAATAATATTGGCATCAAAAAGCTTCCTTACCTCTTTTTCAATTAAAGGCAGCAAAAGGGGATTCACTCTCCTTAGCTTCTATTTGAAAGGTTTCTAGTCTTCTTTAATAGGAATAGTATGTTGAATAATATTGGTATCATAGGCCTTCAAATCTTCATATCCCCATGCAAAAACATCAGAGTATTATTTCAATAAATCAATGTATTTATGTTTCTCTTCAAGAGGTAAAGACTTAGAAAGATTCACAATCTTTGGATTGTCTTTAGTCCCTATGTTACAATCCTCTACTTCGGCTCCCATAGGCTGCATTTTGGGCTTTTGAGCCACATCATTGAAATCAAATAATTCTTCAAGTGGTACCAAACCTCTTGGTATTACATTATCTTTTAATTGCAGGACTTCAAGCTCTACTTCATGTTCATCAGAATTCTCATTGATCTGACTATCATCTTCAACACTACTTTCTATATCAATATGCAAATTTTCAAACTCTCCTTTTAACTGTAAAAAATTGTCTAACTATTTTTCATTGTCAAACACTTTCCAGTACCTTATGTTATCCGGGACAGCAGATCTATGTTTCACCTCAATCTCATATTTCTTATTTGGGTGGAAAGGAATTTTACATGTACTTGTTGAGGTAGCCAATGCATCAGCAAACACATTTTGATTTCTAGGAATCAAAGACAATTGATACTCTGGAAAACACTACAAAAAATCTAAGACAACATTTATGTATGCCCTCAACCTAGGATGCTTAGTTGAATACTCACCTTTGATTTGATTTATGATGAGTTCTAAATCACCATGGATTGAAATTCTTTTAGCTCCTGATCTCTTCAATAACTGCAACCCCAAAATAAGTGCCTCATACTCAGCTACATTATTGGTACATTGGAAATTAAGCTTGTAGGAATATGTCTTTGATATGCCTGAGTTTGTGTCTAAGATCCATACACCAGCCCCTGCTCCTTCCTTGTTGACTGCCCCATCAAAATCCATATGCCAAAGGCCTTCATCCTTATCATCTTTTGTTTCAGTCTTTAACTTCACATCCTCTATTTTTCTTGATTGACTTTCCATGTCTGACATTTCCTCTTCTAAACATATGTCATTATATAAAATGAAAGAATCCATGTCTAAATGTACAGAATAAAGTGGGTAATTATTGGGCTTGTCCTAGCTGCTTACCATGTATTTCATCAGAGTCTCCCTGTACAACCTCCTTTGTTGCCCGAAAACAAGAATAGTTGCATATGTCATATCCATCTGCAAGGTGCCCTGCAACTTTTCTCCCCAAGATCTTGACAAGAGCATTCCATATTTAGGAGGTATATCAGCCACAACAATATCCATGACTACACTTTTTGTTGGGATTTGGGCAAGGGTTACACATAAATCCTTGATCAAACCTAAGCATCTTACTCTGCTTGAATCAAAAGAGAAAAGGTCTTTATATGGCCTGGTTATATCTAATCTGAGTTTCTCCATAATCACTCTGGGCATGAGATTATGTGAAGCACCCAAATCCAACATGGCATTGTGCAAAATGAAATCATGAATGTTAAGACTAACATAAAAAGGTGGCACATTACCATCTTGTGATTTTCCCTCAACTTCTGGTCCAAATAACAATTTAGGCTGGTCATCACTTAAGTTCACAGTATTTGTTCCCTCCTATATCTTTAGTGCTTTTATAACTTGACTTCTATATACATCATTTTTTATCAATTCAGTTAGAGGAACAAAAATTTTAACCTTTGATAACTCATTTTCAATGTTGAAAGAAGGTTGAGGCTTTTCTACCTCTTTTTGAGTTGTATCTTGTTTTTGAGGGGTTTCTTTTGGAGGATCAACTTTTGCTTGACTTGTAGAAGGTGTATCAATTTGAATCTTTTTAGGAGGATTTGTTGTAGCTTTCTTACTTCTTAGATTATATTGTTTATGTACTTCCATAATGGATTTTGATAGCCCTTTTTGTAATCCTCTGATTCTATAGGCATGACATCTTGTTGTGCTAATAAAAACAAATCTTGTTCTTCTTTGGTTAAGAAAACATTATCTATTTCTCCTTCACCAAAAAGATTAATCTGATTCTCTTCTGGCTCATTTGTTGTCTCATTTTCTTCCTCTGCATAATTTTCTTGAAAAGGAGGTCTAATTTGTTGTTGATCTGTTGGGTTTCTTGGCTCTCTTTGTTTAATTTGGGGTTGGTTCCTTCTAAAATTTGGATTCCTAATCTGAGGAGCCCCTTGTGGTTCTCTTGGTGGATTTCTATCTGTTAAAGTCATTCTTTCCATCATTCTCTCCATAGTTTTAACCAAAGTGTCTAGTTTCACATCTGATGATGAAGAAGGTTCTTCTTTAATAGTCACTCTCTTTTCAGCCCTCAGTTTGGCTTTCTTGGCAAGCAGATTGGCCTCTACACTAACAACATTCTTTTGCATCTCTTCTAAAGTGGTTGGATTTCTTTCTCTCAACTGATAGGCCATGTCAGCATCAAAACCATCTGGATATTGAAGTAAAGCCAATCCTGGAGGAGGCTTTATTTCTATTGGAATAGAATTATAAAGGTTGTTGAATCTATCTGAATAATCTTGAACTGACTCTCTTGGAGCTCTTCTTAAACTTTCATATTCTGCAAGAATCTGAAGTGGATTCTTCTTAACCTCCCAACGAGAAAGAAAAACTTGATGAAATTGCTGCAAGTTGGCAATATTGCTTGTTGTTAATCCCCTATACCATTTTCTTGCTTCACCAATCAAACTTTGAGCAAAAAACCTTATTTGAACATCATCGTTATCAACCTCTTCTAGGTCTGCAAAATCATTCATCTTATCGATGTGTTGTTGAGTTGTAGTGGGCCCAGTGCCATCAAATTGTGGTATACGTTGTGAATAATTTAGTGGCATAGAATTTAGTGGTTGTTGCAAAACCAAAGGGGCATAACGAGCTGCCATGATTGGAATATGAGAGGAGGATGAAACTGTAGTTGTGCTTGATGTTAGGGGTGGTAAAGGAGGTGGAACTGTGACCTGTTGAGTTGCTATAAAAGGAGTCTAGATGAGAGATGAAATGGGGATAGTGGAAAAAAGGGAAATCACAGGGGAGGTCAATGATGAGGTAGAAGAAGAAATGGTAGTTTGTTGAACTATAAATGGTTTCTGAGCAGCCTGATTCAATTGGGTTACTAGATCTTCAAGCTTTTCAAACTGTTGTACAACATCTTTATCAGAATCTAAAATGACAGGCTTATGTGTTGAGATATGAGGTTTCAAAATGGATTCATCAAAGACTGTTTCAGGGACAAAGCTTTTTGATTTGTTTCTGAAAAGACTATGCTCAAAGGGTAAATCAAACTCAATATCCTCAACTGTTATAAAAATTTCTGGGAGTGAATTAGATCTCGGCAAAGGATTATTGCTTGCTTGAATTTCTGTAAAGCTCTTTTTTCTAATCAACCTCTCGGGATTATTTACAACTTTGGGAGGATTAGGATCTGGATGGGATCGGGTGTAAATCTTTCTAGGAGCTAGATCTTCAAAGAAATTATTTACAGCTGGGTATATATACAAATTCTGGATGAAGAATTCAACCTCAATATTTTCTAACTCACTATCACCCACAGAAAATAGGTTTAAGCTTTTGTAATCAAAGTTACCAGAGAAGAAGTCCCCAGTATGGTGGCCAGAATGTTAGCACTCTGTATCTTTCCTAGGCTGAGGAAAATTACAAAGGTAACAACAAACCACTTTCAAATTTGGAATCTAGCCCTTCCAGCTTCAGAGATGGCTCTCTCTGTATGATTTTTAAACCTCAGTGCTTAGATTTTAGTTAGGTATGAGAGGACGAGATAGATTTTTTAAAGTTTTGGTTGTAAAATGGAAGAGAAGTCCATTGGGCATGGAGTCATAAGGTTTTCAGTAATCAATTAAAATAAACAGAGGAGAAGAAAACAGGGCAAGGTAGGCAAACTCCTGGATCTCATAGAGTTGTTGTGGTGTGGATGAGATGAATAAGAATTAGGATCAATTAAATATAGAGCATACACAGATGAATTCTATATTTAATATCATAAAGAAAACATTGAGATTGCTTAACAAGCCAGAGCAGAGTACTGCAAGTAAATTCGGCTCTTAATATTCTTGTAAACAACTTAAGAAGGAAAACATTCATGTGAAACTTGAAAGGAAAACAGATTTACAAAAAGGGAAACATCACCATTTGCTTGACACAAGAATCCTGAAAACAAACTACCTCTGTATTACTGAATTGATTACGTTAAAAATATATGACTACTTACAGTCACAGAAAAATCTTTTCTTCTTGCATAATCCAACCCTTACTAAGTCTTTTTACAAAATATTTATAGAGTTTGTCTTGAATTAATTCAAACTTCAAATAAAATTTATTACAAAATAATATCTACTGAAAACATGTAGATATTTCCAAAATAGAACTAAGTAATAGGAAATCTAAACTATTTATGATTTTATGTTCAGAGTTTGAGGTGAACTGTTGCTTATTGTAGCTACTTTTGTGCTTCTTCTGTTTGTCTTCTCCCCAAACTGTAGGATTCATGTTTGCCTTTATTCAACTAGCTCCAGCAACTTATCCCATCGCTCTTCACTAGGAATTGAAAAATTCACCATGCTCCGAAATCTCTCATCTAATTTTGTGTATGTTTGGAAAGTTGGTTTGTTTAAAAATAGATGATGGATTTGATGTTGAATGAAGAGATCATGTTGTAGTCCTTCCATGAAAGCTTCTCCACTTATAGTTCCTCTTACTTTAGCAAACTTAGATGCATCTACAGCAATATTACATAATTGATCTTGATAATTTTCTAATGGAATCAATTTTCCATTAGAAGCTCTTAAGGCTGGGAGCCCTTTCTCCTGCAATACATTAAATTTTCTGTTAAATCTTTTTACCTGTAACTATAATTCTTTGCACTTATTCTCCAATTGTATCATGAGGTTCCTCTTCAAGCTCTTCCTTAGTTTTAAAATTTAGCATTTTAATAATTCTATTTGTTTCTGCTAGTTTGTGTTTTATTTCAATCTTTGTTTGTTCAATTGTTGCCTTGACATTCTGCACTAACTCTTCCTGCTCAAATATGATTTGAATGAATGACCATAATTCTGTGATGTTTGCATTTATGTTATGCCATATACTCTTTTTGGCCTCTGCCAACATCTGAGTTGTTAGACACGGATTATCATACTTTTGAATCTGTTGTATCAATTTGTATTTGCACCTCTGTTAGGTATGCATTATCTTCTTTTATCTTGCTTTCCTCCATCTTTGTGAGTGTTGTTGTTAACTTCTCATTTTCCTTATTTGTTAATGATAATTCTCCTAAAGCTTGAACTAGCTTCTCAGAAGAATCTGAAGTTGATGCTTGTGTTGTTTGTTGTACTTCCTGTTGTGTTGATGTACCTATTATTGATGTACCTTTTTCTTCCAATTGTTTCGTTTCCTTCAACAATGCTTCCATGTCCTGTTCCATCTTCTGGATTTGAACATTCTGTTCAACTATTATTTTGAACAACTTTTCTTTCTCCATTTCTAGATTGGTTACTTCTTTCGCTTGATGGTGCTATGTGGTTGGAAGCTTAAGTTGTTTCCTAAGGGCTTGAATATCTGCATTTTTGTTTTTAATTATCTCCTTGGTTGCCTTGACATCACTAGGATCATATCCTAGTTTGATTATTAAATCTTCTAAAGTTTTAATTCTAGTGTCTTTGGCCAGAGAAGACATTCATTCTATCTTCAACTGTGAATGCATATTATTCAGAGAGGCTTGCAACTTTGAGGCAGTCATGGTTGAACTTGTCAGTGTTGAATAAATCATCTCACCTTCTTGCTTATGCAAATCGATTTGATCGATTGCATGAACCTTTTTGGTATCAACAGAAAATATTGAAGCTTTGTAGTCTTCTGCACTTCTAGGGGCTAGAACTGTAGGTTCCAAAAAGGCCATTTGGAACTGCCCCTTTTCTGTGTCAAATGCAGACAACAACCTGTGTTGAGTGGTGGCAGTTTGCTTCCAAAACTATGAATATGTTGAAGCCTTCAATGCTTCATTCTTCCTCTTGATCTCCTTGTATCTTGCAAAAATATTTTGTTGTGCTGGAATCTAAGATGTAGAAGAGATAGGTGACTCAGTTGTCTCCTCAACATATGGGAATGAAGTGGTGGGAATACCTGTCAAAACCATTGTACTTTGCTCCTGTGAATCCTTTTCTTCTGAGGATTCTTCTTGAATATTTATTACCTGAGGATCACTCTTAGTATTAGTCTTTGGATCCTTCTTTCTCCTCTTGAAGACACAGAAGTCTGCAGCTTGTGCTTCTGAATCTGTAGGGGACATACTTTCCCTTGGTCTCTTGATTTCTTTGTCTTTTGGAATAGGAGTTTGTAGAGATGATTGACTGACTATTTTCTCTTCAGCCTCTTGTAGTGTGTTCTCTATCCACTACTCCTGATTAGCATACTGCTCTATCTCTGGCCTAGGTGTATGTGCATATGGAGTGGTCTTCTGCTCAACTCTCAACTTTGAAATTATCCCTAATGGATCATAAGACCATGTGAAGCTTAGTTTAAATTTCATCTGCTTTAATATTTCCTCCACTTCCTTTGTTGCTACTCTAGTATTTACAATATAAGGCCCAACATGTGCCTTCAATTTAAACTATGATTTCTTTTTATTTGATACAAAATGTAATTCATCCATGTTTAACATCTGTCTAGTGTATTCCAAAGCGAAAATCCTTACTAGCACAAAAACTGGTAATCTATAGGGAGGAAGCTCACACCCATAGATTTGAATCTTTGTATAGTTCTGGTAGAGATACCAGTCTCCAACTTTAGCCTGTTCTGAAAGATGCAAAACTTTCTTGATCTCTAGTGAAATCCTTGGTATAGCATCACTGCTAAGTAGACACAAGGATGTATGTAAAAACTAATCCACAAAATCGTTGAATGAATAATCTTCTGAATTCCTTCTTACTAAAGAAGTCCAGTGAATCACTGGTAATGGACTTCCCTAATCATCCATCTTCTGTAACTGGAACTTGAACATGTTTGCTTGATAAAATAGCATCAAATATACTAAAACTGATTGGTGTTTTAATGCACCTTCAGCTTTAAACTTGAGAAATTTCTCATGTATAACATCTTATAAGTACTAACTATAATTGAAAAGAATTGAAGGCTTCTGACCAACTGAAAATATTGATAAAAACCCTAACACTACCTCATCTACCCACTGGTCTGTATGATAACCTAATAAGCAAGTAACCATGGAAATGACTTGTCTTAACATCTCAGGGAAAATAGAAGCAAAGTATGGGGGATTTGTTCTAGGCAATTCAAAATTCTCAGGCAGAAAATATTCAAAAATATGGGCTCGCTGGGGGAAGGTAAGTTTTTCGTATATCTCTATGAGTGCATCATTAGAAAATGGGTGAAAAGAAGCCTGAGGATTTATCTAAAGAGCTTGACAAATGCTTTTTGGGTAATTGAAAACAAGACTTCATTGTTTTGAGAAATTACTGCTTTCTGGCTTGGGAGGTACCTGAGATGACACCAAGTAATTAATTCTGGGAAAATATGAGTCTAGGGAAAGGTAAAGTGAGGTAGAAATGATTCTCCTATATTTAAATCATCAATTTGGTCTAAATACTTTTGTTTTGCCCAATTATGAAGCTCATACAGATCGAACTCACATTGTGTTTCTACTATCTTGTACTGAGTATCAATCAAAGGGGACCTATCTAAATCAGGGACAGGAGGTACCATAAGATCCTCTTCAAGCATTTTTCCCTTTCCTTTGTGCGAAGACATCTTTAATTTCAATAGGAAATTGAAAAAAAACAGTGTTACCAGGTCGTAATTTGATTGGTTGCAAAAGGGGAAAACTTTGCAGAGGGCGCTGGCGAGCTTGGAAATCTTTCAATCTGAACCTGCGTGGATAAAATAACAAGCAAAAGGGGATAATATAGGTTGATACAGGATTTTATAATGGGAATTGAGGGTGATCAACGGGATTATTACCATTTTGGAGCGTAGCATTTATGAGTTTTTAGACGTTGGCGGGAGAAAATTTAATGGCTAACGACTATATGACTGTTGGCGGGAGATTTGAATGCTAACGGTTACATGACGTGGAGGATGGGTGACGTAGATGGATCGGCGAATGACGAGTGTCGAGGATGGAGCAGGAGCAAACGGGCAGAAGGAGCATCGAAAGGTGGTTTTTCGGGGGGTAGGAGTGGTAGGTGGTAAAAAGAAGGGACCCCCTGAAACAAACGTGGAGTCGCCACGTTACCTCAGGGGGTTTATTGTAAACCATATAATGGACACCCCCCCCTCGTTAAGTCTTGAAAGGTCGAGGGGGATCTGAATATCGTCCCCCACCATTGATCCGAGCGAGGACAATCACAACCACTCGAAGTTGAAAATGCTTTATGGAAAGCGACAAACAATCAAATCACCTTTATTCCAAACTTTTAAAACAAAATTTAATATAATTTGATAAATTGAAGGCATTTGTACTAGCGCGCCCTTTGGGGTTTTTTTTATCTATTATTTTTCGTTTCCCCTTTAATTTTTATTTCTTTTCTTTTCTATTTTTTTTCCTATTTTTCTCTTTCTTTTATATTTTTCTTTTTAAAGACTAAACAATCTTAAAATGAAAAATAATTTACAATATCCCTGTGGGATAAATGGCTAGATAAGCATACCTAGATTACTATATTTACAGGACCCTAACAGTTCCTAGACCTAGTGAGAAATTGGTTTTCACATCGAAGTGGATCTATAATATTAAACATGTTGTTGATGGAAGTATAGACAAGTACAAAGCAAGTCTCGTCGCAAGGGGTTTCTCTCAAAAGGAAGGTATTGACTATGAAGAAACCTTTGCACCTACAACAAGGTACACTACATTAGATCGTTGGTTTCATTGGCTGCTACAATGAGTTGGAATATCCATCAAATGGATGTTAAGACCACATTTCTAAATGGGACCTATTAATACTCAAACCAGCAAGGGACCTAAAATGGGTTCCTAAGAGGGAAACTGCTAGGTTAAGGGCAACGGTGGAGGCTTAGCCCACTGTCACCATAGTTAAGTCTCCCTACTCTTTACAGAGTTTCACTAATGGGAGGAGTCTTGGTAATGTAGGGATCACTTGTAAAGCATATGTCAATGGATAGGTGGAAAGTGACCCTGGAAACTGTTTCCCAAGGATGGAGTGAAGAATGGAACTTGGTTGCTCTTTAAGCAAGGGACTTGGTCATCCAGGGGTAAGGGGTGAGGATTGGAGGGTTGAGGGAGAAGGAATAGGCTTATAGGAAGTGTTCTCAATCCCTATAATCCTTGGGAAACGTGGATTCCCAAATGGTCCTTGGCAAATAATCTCTATTGAGAAGTGGGACCACACAGGGCCAAGTGGACCTAGCCCAGGTTCGGGGATGGAATGCAGCAACCAATGATGTTCCTATCATGGGAAAGGTGAAGAGAAAGGACCAAACAAGAATATTTCCTTCAAAAGGTTGAATTGATCGAGTTGAGGTCTAGCCTTGGGGATGCCTAGGCAAGACTCGATCCTAGAGCTAGGGCTTGGGATTCCTAGAGATTCCACTGTTAGAATTGCCTCAAATTTGGAGGAGAAGGAGGGGACCCACCAGCGCAGTAGCTTGTAGGAGATCGAAGTTTTTCCTTGGGTCAATTCCCAGGAAATTAATTCCCTAGGTGACCTTTGAGGGCTAGACCTAGGAAAAAGTGGTAAAAGGTGAAAAGGGTGAAAGAGATGACCACCCTTTTTAGGGATCAATGCCTAATTCACTTGGGGATACGAGTCAAGGATGATAATGAGTAAGAAGTTGGTTTCTTGATCAAGGAGGCCCGGAAAGTTAGCTTCATCCAATGTTGAGAGAAAGAAAAAAAAAGTGACATTCAAGCATTTATACTTCAAAGCAAATGATGCAAGCTTATTGAGACAAATAATCTCTAGGAAATTTCATTCATATAACATTGGCCCATACAGTAAATTAGCTAAAACATGCTTAATTCCATATTTCAATTATGCAACAACTAACCCTAATTTTAGCAGTCTGCAGCAACAAGAATAAGAACGTTAAAATTTACTTACAACGTTATAGAGTATATCTAACCAGCATTTCGTTTACAAGAAAAATCTCAAAGACAAGAAATATAGCCCAAATCCATACATCAAAATTCATCTGTCTCCAAAAATATCCTCCAAGGAAAAAAATGTGAAGTTCTCTATGATTAGAGAGATCCCCAAATCAAGTGATTATCCAAATGAATTTATCCAATATCAATATATAACCTCCTAAGGAGTTCGAATTAGCCTATGGGCCTACATTAGCCCCTAATGATAAAATAATGTGCAAATAAAACCCCTATTGGTGACAAGCCCACCAAACTAGCTCACAAGTGGAAAAATAAGCCTCACAAGGGGCCAAATAATAATATGTACATGTCGTGGGGCCCTCCAAAGGCCTAATAATGTCCTAAAGTGCCATACTGAGGAATAAATTCCTCAGAATATGATGGACAAGGGGGTGGCCCCTTGTTCTCCAAGTAGTAGACCTGTGGTGCTCCCAGTGGGTCTAAGGGCACATAAATGACCCCATGGGTCTCCATATGAATCGGAGATGCTTGTAGATCCTCTGCAATGGTCCAAGTGGTGGAATGAATGTTGCCATGACATCGTACAAGTCTTGGGACACCTTCCAAGAGTGTGGGGCTCCTGTGAGGGCCTGCTAGGCATAATGTACCAAGCATATCACCATCATCCCAAAAGTGGATCGCTAGTAGTCTTTGAGCATCGATGAAGATCCGTGGAGTGTTGTTTGTTGTTGTGGAGGTCAATGGCTCTCTATGCACACCTATATGTGCCAATGTAGACCTCTGGGGGTTAGGATCCCATATAGGGAGACCAAACCCAAATGGAAACCACCTGTAATCCTGCATAAGATCCAACGTGTCCCCTAGGTTTCTAGTACAACCAGTCATTAAAATAATCATATAAAAGAGTTTACAAACCATGGATAACAAAGTGGGCACTTCATAATGGCATGCCCTTCCGTAGTGGACTTTAGCATGTGCTAGTGTCTCCAAGCTCCAAAGGGGGTTAACCAAGTACCTTATTAGGTGGTTCCAGCCCTTACAGGGGATAGTATGTCCAAGGTACATCTTTCTAATGGGGGTGGCAAATGATAAATAAGTGGAATGGAATGGGGAATGAGAGGGGCAACCTTGGGCCACATATTGGGGCATAGGGGTAGTTGGATAAGGGGAATCCCACACTTGGGTATGTAATGTGTAGGAGGAGCAATCGTGGTACATGAGCTGCCCCGACGTTGATTTTTCCTCATTTCTTTATATGCCTTTTGCCTTTTACGAATTTTCTTTAATTAACTACTTGGGGCTCAAAGGACAAGAGCATGATGTGTAAGATATAGCAGTAATTACCCCCTTTTAGGTAGGGCGGTTCATTTCCCTCCAGGGGTTGGGACAATCATGGGTTCCCGAATGATAAAGGAGGCTCATCTAGGCCCTATGGAACCAAGGTGATGACCATGGATTGGGGTAGAGCTCATGTATTGGCTTTTTCCCACATGCTAATTATTTTGTCTCGGCCATCTTTTGCATTTTGTGGTACAATTTCCTGTTAAATGTGGACAATTATGTTTTTTTCTTTTTCTTTTAGCTGCTTCAACCTTCGGGGCATCATTCCACGCCTAACCCAAGGTGGGGGCAAGAGGATAGGGAAATTGGCCCTATGTGGACCCAGAAGGGAAATGTGGGCCCAGGTGGGAGAAATGATGAATGGAGTATAGTGAGTGGAAAGGGAGTAATATATGCAGATAAAGGAGCGGGATCACGCACCCAAAGTCGGGGTTTCCCTAGTAGTACCACCCTAGAACCAAATGGTCAATAAATCCCACGAGACTAAGATCCAAGGGTAACATCCAAAAGAGATCAAGGGGACAAGAGCACAAACTAAGCCCACCCTTTCCGCCAAATCCCCCCATCAATCCATACCCAGAAGTATCCATGATAGGTAAACCCAATTACCAAATGACAAGACACACCTTCAGATTCGGGAGGCCCACCTTCAAACATATGATCAATACAAGTGGGTGAGGGACCACATGCTTGGCTCAGGTTCCAGAGAAATGGCACAACGAGCTAGTACGAGGCTGCAAGGGGCTATTGGCTGCCAGCTGAGGTTCATCATGGAGAAAAAAAATTCCTAGGGATATCACTCACGAAGTGGTGGGTAACAGGACCATTGATGAGAAAGTGTACATCGAACAACCCGAAGCATTTGAAGTGAATAGCAGGGACTCGCGTGTTTACAGAATCAAGAAGGCTCTATATGGTTTGAAGCAAGCACCGAAGGCATGGTATGCAATAATAGATGCATATCTACTTAGAATTGAGTTCGTGAAGAGTTCTGATGATCTGAATCTATACATCAAGGTCGTGAATAATGAGCCCAACGTTATTCTACTATATGTGGATGATCTATTCGTCACAAGTGTAGAGCGAAGAATTCAAGAATGCAAGAAGATGTTGGCAGCTGAATTTTAAATGAAGGATCTAGGACTGACGCACTATTACCTAGCTCTAGAAGTATGGCAGAGACCTGGGGAGATATATTTGGGGCAAGGAAAGTACATCATCAAGTTATTGGAGAAATTTGGGATGATGGATTCCAAGCCGATGACTACTCCTATGATCTCCAACCTCAAGAAGTTGAAGAGCTCTGACTCTAGTCTTGTGGATCCTACATCATATCGACAATTGGTGGGTTCCCTAATGTACTTGGTAAATACTAGGACAAATATATGTTTTGTAGTGAACATTCTTAGTCAATTTCAGTTGAAGCCTCGTCATGATCACTGGATAGTTTCCAAACATATATTGAGGTATCTTTGTGGCACTATTCATCACTGCCTAAAGTATGATAGTAAGGAAGTCAAGCTAATTAGCTTCACAGACTCTAATTGGGGTGGCAGTAAGACTGATGGAAGGAGCACTATTGGAGGATGCTTTAGTCAGGGAGCTACTATGATCTCATGGATGAGTAGGAAGAAATATCTCATTGCATTGAGTAGTGTTGAGGCAGAATATGTGGTTGCATGTGAAGTAGGAAAAGAAGTTGTTTGGTTAAGGAAGCTTCTGATAGATTTGTTCGAGAAGTCTTTGGGTCTTACTGTGATTAATTATGACAATCAAAGTTGTATCAATATGTCTGGAGATCTCGTGTTTCATTCGAGGACGAAACATATCAATAATAAGTTCCACTTTATTAGGAACTTGGTGCGGGATGGGATCGTGAAGTTAAAGTATGTCCCGACAGATGAACAGGTGGCAAACATACTAACAAAGGCTCTTCCTAATAAGAAAGTTCGAATATATAAGGAACATGTTGGGTTTGGTAAATATTGATGATAAATAAATGGAAGAGATTTGGCTTTGCGAGTGAAGCATTACCTGGGGAGACATCAAGCCGACACTCTGTGTTGATGTCTGGATCCCGAAGTTGAAAAGGTGGTGTTGGTTATTGAGCTTTGTTTTGGATACACACATGTATGTTTGGGTTGGTGGTTAGCAAGTAAGCCTGATGGTACCTAGAGGGGTTGAAATCTTAAGTCCACCTTAGTCCCACTTGGATAGATTGCTCTGGTCAGGGATCTAGTCCATGGCATTGCAGTGCTTAAATTGTTGAGTGACTGGTTGGATAGATTTCCCTGGTCAGGAATCTAGTCCATGGCATTGCGGTGCTTAAAAGTTCTTCATGTTTCCATATAGTTTGAGATCTTCCATTGTATGTGTACATTATGAATACCTCCCTAGTTAAGAGGGAGTGTTAGAAAATGTAACTATGTTTAGTCTTCAATAATGTACTTGTCAAAAGAATAAAGAAAAAGAATTTGTATTATTGTAACAATGACTTATTAAAACATGGGTTTCATGCTTGGGTCATCATTATATAAGTCAAAGTCCCCATTGTGGACTCCTAGGATTAATATTGAGTTTATAGAGTCATTGTACATTCAAAGAGACCCTTCTTGGGCTTTTGAATCATGTAAAAATGTTTTGTATCAAGTCAAATATGAATTATGTACCCTCCACATCATGTTGGCCTAAGAGAGATCAAGTCGGCCTAAGGACCCTCATTCGACCCACAAGAAGCTTATGTATACAAGGAGGTCGAAGTAATTTGGAGAATTCACTCTCAAGCAAGTTCGATATCTCAAGAAGAGTTGAAGAAGTGTGAAGTCTATTGTCAGGAGGTCGAAAGAAGTGTGAGTTTGGGTAAGTCTATAGAGAGGAAGAAAATCAAGATTTTGGTGCCTCTCTCTCTGTTTCATGGTCTGGGTTGGGAGATCAAAGTCTCCTAAGATTTCGCTGTTATCGGAAGCTGCATGTTGTCGGAAGGTGTTGTCTAGTCGAAGTTGCTGGAAGGGGTCGAAGATTTGTGAGGCTGACATGGTGTGGAGGTAAAGTCTGGGCTTGGTCTAGGGTAAAGAGTCTCAAATAATACTATTGAAAGGAAAAATCATCTTGACTGGTTTTTCCCCTCGAGGAGGGTTTTTCCCTGCCATGTGCCTATATCTTGTGTCTCTTGTTTTGTGATCTTTATACACACATAATATGGTAATTGCTTGATGAAAGATAAGATAATAAAGAAGCAAAAGAAGCCAACACACTCACAAGTAATTATCAGGAAAAGAGAATCAAACCCTAATATAATATCTTTGATTTTCCAACGCCTCCCTGGCAACGGCACCAAAATGTTACCGCTCAAAATAGTAGGGGACCTAGGAGGGGATCTTAAAGGGACAACTACTAGGTCAAGGGCAACAAGGGAGCAACAGTTCATTGTCACCTCAGCTAAAGCTCCCTACTCTTTACGAACTTTCATCGATGGGAGGAGACCAGGTATGAAGGGAATCACTGGATGAATAAGTCAATGAAGGGGTAAAGAGTGATTCCTAAGGGCTTATTCACAAGAGAGACTCAATTTTGTGGCTTGCTTGCTTGAGAAGCAAGGTGTATACCTCTCTAAGAAGGGCCAAGGCGATTTCAAGGGATAGGGTTTGCAAATAAGACTTGTGAAGGAGGGACCTAGTCCAAGAGATCCTTGTGAAAACTTGGATTCCAAGCGTCCTTTGTGAAATTATTTTCAAAACGTTGTGGGACCACAGGGGACCAAGAGGACCAAAAATTAGGTCAAAGGGGTGGAGTTGATCAATCAAGGGTATGCTTGAGCTAATTGAGGGGAAGAAGGGGATCAAAGGAAGAATATTCAACAATCTTAATACAATGATCTCATTGAGGTCACTAGCCAAGGGAATCAAAGGGCAAGAAACAATCTCGGAGTTAGGGGTTGAAGTATCTCGACATCCCACTGTCGGAATGGCTTCAAATTTGGAGGGCTCCTAGGAGACACAATATCGTAGTAAAGGTTAGGAGATCGAAATTTTTTTATGGGTAACTTGTGAGAAATGTGATGCCCTAGGTCCCCTGTGGAGGCCAGGAGTAGAAGAAAGAGGGAGACGTGATAAAGATTGTGCTTTTTAGTTATCACCTATGGAAGACAAGTGCTTAATCTTTTGGAAGAAATGGAGCCAAGATGATTCCAATGCTTGGAGTGATTTCACTTAGTCAAGGAGGCCTCTAGAATAATTTTGCATGGCAATTAGGGCATGGGACAATTGCTTCAAGGTCTTTATACTTCGATATGTGATATGTGATGACCTATCGAGATAAAATTTTAACAAAATATCTCTAAAAACATTCACTTATTCAAACATGGCCCATGACATGATGCAACGCTAATGAAAGACAAATTTCCACCATTTCACACAAAAAAAGAAGCAAATTTCAACCTAGTATAGCGAAATTCTTTAGCAACATGCATGTGACATAAGAAAAAGACAAAATAGCATTAAAAGAGCACTCACATGTGAGAACAAGTATATCCAATCATCATCATATGCCAATATAGAAGCTCCAAGACAAAAGTGAAGAGATCCAAACATCAAAATTCATCCATTTATCCAATTTCGTCCTCCAAAAAGAACAGCAAAAAAATCTCACAAGAGAGAATGATCCAATCCAAGTGATGATGATCAAACGATTCCATCGCACTTCTATTTATACACTTCCTAATGAATTTGATTTAGTTAATTAGGCCTAATTTAGCCCCTAAAATAAAATAATGTGCATAATAACAAAACCTTTAGCGACAAGCCCACCAAATAGCTCAATAATGTAAAGATAAGCCTCTCAAGAGGGTCGAATGATCAACAAAGTGATGTCGTTGGGACTTTGAAGAGGCCTGATGATGTCCAAGGGGTGCCATGGTGAAGAAAAAGACTCCAAACATAGTGGAGAAGGGGTTGACTCTTTGTTACCTAATCAAAAACCTGTCATTAGAGGAAATTTCAGCCCAAAAGTGCCCATGAAATTTTCATGTACATAATATGTAAATCAATCAAAATCATTTAAATTTAAAAAGAGGTACATGTAAATATTTTGGAGGGAAGAAAAAATAATAAAAAATAAAAATAAAATAAAAATAAATAAATAAATAAATTGTTTTTTTAATTGTATTTTTGGCTTAGCTCATTATACGTTTACTCAAATTTCAAGTGTATACATTCGTAGAATGCGAAATTAAATTCCACATCCAACGAGTACCCATTATGCATACTTCTGAGAAGACCCATATTGATAAAAATTGAAAATACATTAAAAAAACATGTTGAACACACTTTTTTAATGTATCTTCAATTTTTATCGATGTGGATCTTCTCAAAAGCATGCATAATGGGTACTCGTTGGATTGCCGAAGGTTGGTTCTGTAGAGAGTAAGTGAAGTCAAGAGCTAAGGGGAAAGTAAGTCAAGAGCTAAGGAGAAAGGGAGTTGGAATTGAATTCCACATTCAACGAGTGTCTACACTTGAAATTTTTGTAAACCTAGAAGGAGATAAGCCAAAAATAAAATTAAAAAAACCAGCTTTCTACTTTTCCCTCCAAAATTTATAACTTATTTTATTATTTTTCCTTAGGAGGTCACTTTTAGGTTGAAATTTCCTCTAATGGGTGCTCCCAAGTGGGTGTGGGGGCACAAGGACAATCTCATGGGTCTCCAAATGGATCAAATATGCCTGTAAACCATTTGTAAAGGCTGGAGTGATGATATAAACCCTCCATTCGCGTCGAGAGGCATCCTGGAACATATGCCAAGTGTATGGTACAACTGTGGAGTCCGTTGGGCAAGGTGGACTAGGTGCATCATCCTCATCCAAAGGTGGAATATGAGCAATCAATGAACGTTGTTGAGGATCCATGAAGTAATATATGTTATGGTGGAGGCCCATGGCTCTCAAAGCTCACCCTACAAGTGTCAATGTGGCCTTTTGGAGGGCTATGACCTCATATAGGGAGACCAAGCCCTAGATGAAGACCCACATGCAATCCTGCATAAGATCCAATGTGTCCCCTTGCCCTCCAATACAACAAATCATTAGAATAATCAAGTAATAATGTTTACAAGTTATGGGATCAATGGGGCACTTCATGGTGGCATGCCTTTCCATAGTGGGCTTTGGTAAGTACAAGTGTCTCCAAGCTCAAAAGGGGGTTAACCAAGGACCCTATTAGGCAGTTTCAACCTTTAAATGGGATGGCCCGTCCATAGTACATCCTTTAAGAGGTAGGTGTTAAATGATATAATGATGGAATGGAGTGGCAGTGAAGGGAAACATCCAGACCACATGTCAAGGTACATTAGGTAGATATAACAAGGGAAGCTCGCACACGGGTATATGTATGTAGGAGGGAGTAAATCGTGGTGCATGAGTTACCTCGGCCTTTGTTTTTCCACCCTTCTTCATATGCCTTTTTCCTTTTATTGATTTTTCTTCATAATTGCTCGGGGCTCCAGGGGATGGAGAGCATGATGTGTAATATGTAGCAGTGGATACCCCCTTGAGGTGGGGCAGTTCATCGCCCACTAGGGGTTGGGACAATCATGGGTTCCATAATGATGGAGGGGGCTCATCTAGGGCCCACAGGAACCAGGGTGATGGCCATGCATAAGGGGTAGAGCTCATGTTCGGCTTTTGCCCACGTGCTAAATTTGTATCTCTCAGCCATCTTTTGCATTTTGTGGTACATTTCCTATTGAGAGTGGCCAAATTATGTTTTTTACTTTCTTTTTAGCTGCATCAACCTCTGAGGCATTGTTCCAGACCCGACCCAAGGTGTGGAAAGGGGGAGGAGGAAGTTAACCCTATGTGGACCTAGTGGACACATGTGGACCCGGATGGGAAAAGAGATGAATGGGGCTAAACAAGTGGAGAGGGAGTAATGTAGGTGGTATTGCGAAGCAGGACCACGCAACCAAATTAGGGTTTCCCATGTAGTGCCAAACCTAAAGCTAATGGCCAATAAAGGAGATCCCACGAGACTAAGATACAAGGGTAACCAAGAAATCGGGCAATGGAGACAAGAATACAAACCTAACCCACTCTTTCCTCCGAATCCCCCCACCAATTCATGCTTCAAAGTTCCCATAACAAATAAGGAAAATTACCCAACTATACCAATAAAAAGTCATACCTTTGGGGTTGGGAGGCCCACCTTCAAACATACATTCATAACAGATGGGCGAGGGACCACATGGTTGGCTCAGATAGCAGAGAAAATGGCACATCGAGTTATGTGAGGCATGCAAGGGGTTGCTCGCTATCAGCTGAGGACCATCTAAGAAAAAAAAAATCCTCCCATATATACTACCCACAGATGGTGGGTAACATGTGGCTCCAACTGGGTCATGAGCTCTCAGAAAAGTGCGCAAAGCCACTCAAACAAGAGGTCATGAGAACATCAACAATCTTTTAGTTACCGTAGACCTGTTACCTGCACATATCAAAGACCAAGCACACGGGGCAACATGCCTTTTGTGGTGTCTTATGATCACCCATGCTTAGTATTAGGTCATAAAATCAATATAAAAGTAAATAAAATATGCAAATTTAAATCTAAATGCAACCATTCTACCATTCAAAATATCATATGATGTTATTTCTAATGAGAAAACCATCATGCAATGCATCCTACTCTAACATACATATACTACAATTTCATGTGTCGAGGAAAGGGGTGATACGACTTAACTTGACCGGTTGTGACCATAGTTCATCGTTGAGTTTAGCAATGTAATAATAGTCCTCCCCAACTTTCTCGTGGATCTTGACAGGCATTAGGTCTTTATCGACCAAGACCAAGTCCCCAACCTTATATTCTTTTTTAGGCTTCCACTTTTTGCTTATTTTGTGATTTGGTCATTTGAGAACACAGAATTCTTGTGAAGGGAGAATGGGAGAAGGCTTCTCGATCTCATGTGTCTCGTAGTATGGGATTGGTCCTGGCTTAATCACATGAGAAGGGTAAGTAGGCTCTCTATAAAGGATGAAGGGAGTTCCATCAGATTGCGGGATAGTAGCGTATGACAAGTCCATTTGGAGATGACCTCCAACAGTGGCTCCCCATTTCCTTGATAAGAGCATACCCCACACATCAGGGATGTCTATGACCACAACATCCATGAGAAGTGATATATCAGGGTTCCTAGCCAAAGAAACCTTAAGGTCCTTTATGAGACCTTCCACCTCCATGAGCTTAGAGTTAAAACCACATACCTTCTTATATGGTCGAGTGATGTTAAGACCCAATTGCTTCATGACTTTTAAAGGCATGATGTTTGTGGAAGCCCCTGAGTCTAACATACAATTATGCAATAGGAGGTCGTTGATGGTCAAAGTAAGCATGAATGGCTCATTCCCAGGGTTAAGATCAGGAAGGTGAATGTTTTGCAAGTCTTCGGGTAATTCTTCTTCCTCAAAACCTAGGGATTTCTTAATTTGTTGTTGTTGCTCTGGAAGTTTCGCAATCTCTTTCAAAGGAATGAGTATAGTTATTTTCCCTATAGTAGTCTCTATGTCAATGTTAAGTCCAACCTCTTTGCCCTTCTCCTTCTTCATGGTTTTCTCTTTCCTTGGGGGATCTTTTTTTGGATTAGCTTTTGTTGGGGAATCCTTTTTAGGAGGACTTTTAGGAAGAGGTTCCTTAGGAGAGACTTGCTTGGGAGTTGGGCCATCTTTGTTTGGTTCCTTAGAGGTTGTGAGGCCCTTATTATTGTCCTTTCGTGAATATTGAACCCCTTTAAATCTTCCACTATCATCAGCATTAAGAATGGGCTCCTTCTCTTCTTCTTTAAAGGTGACCTCATTAATTGGAGGATGAGTGTATGAACCTCCTAACAAAATGTTGAAGACATCGAATTCTACAAGGTTAGACTGCTCATCTACCTCTTCATCATCACTTTCGTCCTTTTCACTTTGCTCATCCTCAAAAGATGAATCTTGCTCCACTGCATTAGGCAGAGCTAAGGTGTTTGGGACTTGAGATGAACTTGGCTTGTCCTCTTCATTTTGCTTTTTAGGAAAGGGTTCCCCTTTTGGTATGTAGCTATACTTTTTGGCCCTTTCCAAGGCAATGGTTTTGTTCATGTAATGCCCATCTCGTGAATTTACTTCTTAATTAAGCTTTTCCATTTGTTTAGGATGGCCAGAAGGGTTTCTTCGTGTTGATCTTTGGATTTTCCCTTTTTGACCTTTGTTTTTGCCTTGGGATGGTCATTGACATCTACTCTAGAGATCCGTAGGTTTTCTTCAACCTCCATTGCTATCTCTTTAGCCTAGCCAATGTTGAAGGTTTCTTATCCCTTAATGCATAGGTAAGGTGGCCACCCACAGCGTTGATGAATTTGTCGATGTTGAAATTTGTAACCAGGTTCGGTCTTCATTAATGTATTTGAGATGTATTTAACAAAAGAATGGAGAAAATATTTTTATTATTATTATTATGACTTATTAAAACATGGGTTTCATGTTTAGGTCATCATGTTTTAGGTCAAAGTCCCCATTGAGGACTTCTACTATTTATTCTGAGTCATTGGAGCCATTGTACATTTAAAGAGACCCTTCTTGGGCTTTCAGATGATGTAAAAAGAATTAATTTTGAGTCAAAAATGAATTTAGTCTCCTCCACACCAAGTCGGCCTCAATACAAGTAATTCGACCTCCCCAGAAGGCTATAGATACAAGGAGCTCAAATTCATTTGGAGCATCTCATTCTCTCTCACATTTTTATTTGTTCTTAAGGTTATAGGTATCCCTCAAGCTTGGAGGGAGCCCTTATCAACCTCCAAAGATAAGTATCTCATTACCAATTTCCTTTTTAGGTTTCCTTACTTATCTAGTTTTATTTGCATCAAATACTAATCACATTTCTACTCTTATTTTCCTTGTTTAGGAAAACTAGTTGAAGATTCAAGAAAGAAGTCATCACAAAAACAAAGCATTGGAATTACAAGGTTCGTTAAGAAACAAGAGGTATGTTTTGAATTACAAGTTTTGCTATCTCCATATTCATTCTTGATCAACTATTACTAACACCTTTGTGTCTAGCTTTCCTAAATCTTAAATATTCTTGATTGGGTGATTCATCATTAGATAAATCTACCCTCTTCATATCTTTGATTGCTCTTGTGGAACCCTAGAAAGGTTCATTGTGAAACCCTAACTTAAGGGGATGTTGATGATTATGTGTGAAACCCTAATCTACTTAGGGTTATTGTTGAAAGAAAATGCCTGATTTTTTATGAAGTCTAAAGTAATTGATTGATGTTTTGATGATGTCTTGTTTGGGGTTTTGGTATGGTTATGGAAACCCTAACTTGTTAGGGTTGAATGGTAATCTCTGAAATACTAAAACTTTGAAGTATTGATAATTTAGGGTTTTTTATATTTTGTGTTGAAACCCTAAATAATTAGGGTTTGGTAGAATGTATAAGCAAGACCCTTATAATGTCTTAGAAATGATTTCCTTGGGATGTGTGTGTTTGTCTGATCAAACCCTAGTCTGATCAAGTTTGTTATATGTCTAACTCTTATTGATATTTGTGTAGTTGGGTTTGACTAACACATGTGATATGCTTTTACATGATGATGGAATCCTAGATATATGATTTGACCTAATTGTTGATAGTCACGAGTCCTAGGGTTTGGAACTAAGCCCTAGTCCATGTTGTTTCTCTAAGATGATAGTATTTGTGAATTCTAGAGTTTTGGGAGATAAACCTTAGTAGAAGTGAAAATCTCTGATGTATGATGACAATGTGATCATTTGAGATTTGTATAAGATTGTTGAAATCTGAGTTTTAGTTTTCACTGAGAAAATATAGGGTTTGCAATAAACCCTAGTTAAAGCTAGTCATGTTATTGATTAAGTTGTAATTGGTTTTGATTGTTAAATCTCATGTATGAAATCTAGGGTTTGTATGAAACCTTAGTGGGAAGTCTAACATATGAATTCTGAAAGTTGTTTGATACATTCTAGTTCTATATTTGTTTGAAGTTGTTTCTAGGGTTTGCAATATGAAGTGGTAGGGTATGACATACCTCTGGAAGAAACATTGAAATCCTAGATGTAATGAAGGTTGTTATGAATTGCTCAAAGTTTTGATGAAATAGTCTAGGGTTTATGACAAAAACCCTAGCAAAAAGTTGAAGAGTATGTGTCTCTTGATTGTAAGTTTGTGTATCTAATATATAAAGTTGAATGCTTCCGTGATTTTGATATGGCTAACTTCATGCTTCTATAGATTTGGTTGTACTTGCTATCTAAGTTGTACAGGTACATAATCTTCAAAGATGGTGAAGATGTTCGTAAAATAAAGTTGATGTAATAAGCATGATGTGAATGATGATGATCACGATAACTCTAATGAGAAGGATGGAAGCCATGAAGGATTCTTCGATGTCGAACTCCCCAAATTAAGAGGAAGCTTGATGAAATATCCATAGGTTAAGAGGGAGCTTGAATGAAATAATTCTCCCTAGATTGAGAGGGAGCAAGGATGAAAGGAATCGCCCTAGTTGAGAGGGAGGTCACATCATGGTCATAAAGGACACCTTGATAGAAGAAATTGGAGAATGTATTTTGAAGCACCGTTGAGATAAGAAAATTCGGATCAATTTATAAAATATGTTGTTGCATGAGAAGTAGGAAAGGAAGTTGCATGGTTTAGGAATCTTCTGCCAAGATTCATTAGAAAAGCTCTAAGTCCTACTATGAAAAGTTGAGAAGCAACATCAAGTTGTTTGGAAGACTCAGGAGGTTTGTATCTATTTATGTACATTTGAATGTTTGTTACTGATTGGGTTGTGTTTGTACAAGTAAATATCTCGGAAGTTTGATAGCATGTTTTGACATGTTTAGAGTTGTCAATCAGTTTGATTGAGAGCGATTTGGAAGGATTTGTTACCGATTGGAATAATCGGGAAGTTGAGGCTTTGGGTGAGACATTGCCTAGGAGGACATCTAGCCAACACTTTGTGTTGATGTCTAGTTCCCGAAGTAGGGAGGGTGACATTGGTCATGGAGCTCTGACCTCAGATACGCACCCAGATCCCTGAGTTGATGGTTAGTAAGTAAGCCTGATGATACCTAGAAAGGGTGAAAGCTTTAGTCCATCTTAGTCCCACTTGGATAGATTGGCTTGGTCAGGAATCTAGTCCATAGCATTGCAGTGCCTACACTGTTAGAGAACCTTAGATAGATTACCCTGGTCAGGAATCTAGTCCATGGCATTGCGGTGCCTAAAATTATTCATGGTTCATGTGTTCTGAGATCTTCCTTGTACTTGTGCTGATGAATACCTCCCTAGTTAAGAGGGAGTGTTGAAATTTGTGACTAGTTTCAGTCTTCATTAATGTATTTGAGATGTACTTATCAAAAGAATGCAAACATTATTTTTATTTTTATTATTATGACTTATTAAAGCATGGGTTTCATGTTTGGGTCATCATGTTTTAGGTGAAAGTCCCCATTGAGGACTTCTAGGGTTTATTCTGAGTCATTGAAGTCATTATACATTTAAAAAGACCCTTCTTGGGCTTTCGGATCATGTAAAAAGAATTGTTTTTGAGTCAAAAATGAATTTAGTCTCCTCCACACCAAGTCGGCCTCAAGACAAGTAATTCGACCTCCCCAGAAGGCTATAAATACAAGGAGCTCGAATTCATTTGGAGCATCTCATTCTCTCTCACATAGTTCGATCTCTGAAGCTGGAAACTGGAAAAGTGTGAAATTGTTTAAGGGCTAGAAAAGGAACTGGAAAGAAGTGCGAATTTCTGGAGGAAGAGAGAATGGATGAAAAATTGAAATTTTGAGACAAATCTCACTCAATTCCGAGGTGTATCAAGGGAGATCGAAGTTCTCCAAGTTTGGTCGAAGTTGTTCCTGCAACTGTTCTTGGGTCGAAGTCACTGCTTATGCTGCCAGGTCGAAGTTGCTTGTGAAGGGTTGTCATTTGAAAGAAGGATTGAGGGTTGACTTGGTGTGGAGGGAATCTTTGTCTGGGTCTAGAGTCTTGGATTATCTCAGGAAACTACTGAAGAAAGAATTGTTGACTGGATTTTCTCTTAGATATGGGTTTTTCCTTGGTTGTCCACCTACATTTGTTGTCCTTGTGTTATTGTTTTGGTAATTACTTGATGAACTAAAAAATAAAAGAACATAAAGATAAAAGAATCTCAAGTAATTATCTATATAAGAAAATCTTTTTTGCCTTTCTGATTTTCTAACAGTCGAGAATGTTGGCATCAGGGGGCTTCATCTATTGTCCTTGTGTTACTGTTTTGGTAATTGCTTGATGAACTAGTAAATATAAGAACATAAAGATAAAAGAATCACAAGTAATTATCTATATAAGAAAATATTTCTGCCATTCTGATTTTCTAACAGTGGAGAATGTTGGCATCAGGGGACTTCAAATGGTCAGGGATATTCCTGGCTACCCTATACAAATTTTGGATGAATTCCCAGATATCTTCCCTTTCCCTACTTATATGATTATAAAAAAATCAATGTTGAAGGTTCCTTGGGCATTGCATGACCATCTTCTCATGAATAGGTCCTCAAATTGGTCAGAATCTTCTATGCATGTTGGGGGAAGACTAAGGTACCATTCTCTCGTTTGTCCTTCAAGTGATAAATCAAAAAGCATCATGAGCCTATCTTCATCAAAAATCATCCTAGGGGACATGTGCCAATAGAATTCTTCAACAAAATCACAGGCACTTAGGGTACCATTGCCTTTGAATTCGGGTAACCATCTATTGTATTTTTTATGTAATGGTTTAGGGTCATGACTCAACTTCAAGGGGGCAAAGACACTAACCAAATGCCTCTCACTCTTGGTCAGTGTGGGAAGGTCATTGTTAGAACTAGTTGTCATTTTTGGGGTGGCGTCACTGACCTTTTCAAACTTAGGGAGAAGGGTGGTTTTAACAAGCGATGGAGTTCGTTCTCCTCTTCTTGCAGCAGCCCTAGTTAAAGGAGGAATATTGTCACCTTCAAGTAAACTAGGGGCTTGGACAATGAATGGAGTCGCCAAAGGAATATTAGAAATGTCATTTATGAATCAATTCCTTAATGATTCACTAGGAAGGTAGACCTGCTTCCTTCCCAACAACAACACGAAAGCGTTACCGCTCAAACTAACTGGGGTCCTAGGAGGGGATCATAAAGTGACAACTACTAGGTCAAGGGTAACAATGGAGCAATAGCCCACTGTCACATCAGCTAAAGATCTCTCCTCTTTACAGACTTTCACCGATGGGAGGAGACCCAATATGAAGGGAATCACTAGATGAATAAGTTAATGAAGGGGTAAAGAGTGATTCCTAAGGGCCTATTCACGAGAGAGACTCAATTTTGTGGTTTACTTGCTTGAAAAGCAAGGTGTAAAGCTCTATAAGAATGGCCAAGGGGATTTCAATGGCTAGGGTTTGCAAATAGGACTTGTGAAGGAAGGACCTAGTCCAAGAGATCCTTGTGAAAACTTGGATTCCAAGTGGCCTTTGTGAAATTATATGCAAAAGGTTGTGGGACCACACGGGATCAAGTGGACCCAAAATTAGGTCAAGGGGGTGGAGTTGATCAATCAAGGGAATGCTTGACATGATTAAGGGGAAGAAGGGGATCAAAGGAAGAATATTCAACAATCTTAATACAATGATCCCTATGAGGTCACTAGCCAAGGGTATCAAAGGGCAAGAAACAATCTCGGAACTAGGGCTTGAGGTATCTCGAGATCCCACCGTTGGAATGGCTTCAAATTTGGAAGGCTCTTAGCAGACACAACAGCGTAATAGAGGTTAGGAGATCGAATTTTTTTTATGGGTAACTTGTGAGAAGTGTGATGCCCTAGGTCCCCTATGGGGATTAGGCCTAGAAGAAAGAGGGACAGGTGATAAAGATTGTGTTTTTTAGTGATCATCTATGGAGGGCAGGTGCCTAATCCATTGGGAGAAATGGAGTCAAGATGATTCGAATGCTTTGAGTGATTTCACTTGGTCAAAGAGGCCTCCAGAACAATTTCGCATGGCAATTAGGGCATGGGACAATTGCTTCAAGGCATTTATACTTCAACATGTGATATGTGATGACTTATCGAGATAAAATTTTAACAAAATATCTCTAGAAACATTCACTTATTCAAACATGGCCCATGACATGATGCAACGCTAATAAAAGACAAATTTTCACCATTTCACACAAGAAAAGTAACAAACTTCAACCTAGTATAGAGAAATTCCCCAGCAACATGCATGTGACATAAGAAAAGACAAAATAGCATTAAAAGAACACTTACATGTGAGCACAAGTATATCCAAGAGAAAAATGAAGAGATCCAAATATCAAAATTCATCCATCCATCCAATTTCGTCCTCCAAAAAGAATAGCGATAATATCACAAGAGAAAATGATTCAAACCAAGTGATGATGATCAAATGATTCCATCACACTTCTATTTATACACTTTCTAATGAATTCGATTCAGCTAATTAGGCATAATTTAGCCCCTAAAATAAAATAATGTGCATAATAACAAAACCTTTGGTGACAAGCCCACCAAATAGCTCAATAATGTAAAGATAAGTCTCTCAAGAAGGTCGAATAATCAACAAAGTGATGTCGTTGGGCCTTTAATTAGGCCTAAAGTAGTTCAAGGGGTGTCGTGATGAAGAAAATGACTCTAAACATAGTGGACAAGAGGTTGACCCCTTGTTATCTAATCAAGAACCTGTGGTGCTCCCAAGTGGGTGTGGGGACACAAGGAAAACCTCATGGGTTTCCAAATGGATCAAATATGTCTGTAAACCATCTGTAAGGGCTGGAGTGGTTATATAAACCCTCCATTCGCATTGGGAAGCATCCTGAAACATCTGCCAAGTGTATGGTGCAACTGTGGAGCCTGTTGGACAAGGTGGACCAGGGGCATCATCCTCATCCAAAGGTGGAACATGAGCAATCAATGAATGTTGTTGAGGATCCATAAGTAATATCTACTATGGTGGAGGCCCATGGCTCTCAACGTTAACCCTACAAGTACCAATGTGGCCCTCTGGAGGACTAGGACCCCATATAGGGACACCAAACCCTAAATGAAAACCCACTTGCAATCATGCATAAGATCCAATGCGTCCCCTTGCCCTCCAATACAACAAATCATTAGAATAATCAAGTAATAATGCTGACAAGTTATGTGATCAATGCGGCACTTCATGGTGGCATGCCCTTCCATAATGGGCTTTGGCATGTACAAGTACCCCCAAGCTTAAAAGTAGGTTAACCAAGGACTCTATTAGGCAGTTTCAACCTCTAAAGAGGATGGAATGTCCATAGTACATCTTTTAAGAGGTGGGTGGCAAATGATATAATGATGGAATGGAATGGGAGTGAGGGAAAACATCCAGAGCACATGTCAAGATACAATGGGTAGCTATAAAAAGGGAAGCCCACACCTGGGTATATGAATGTGGGAAGGAGCAAATCATGGTGCATGAGTTACCTTGGCCTTTGTTTTTCCACCATTTTTCAAATGTCTTTTGCTTTTTATTGATATTTCTTCATAATTACTCGGGGCTCCACGGGATGGAGAGCATGATGTGTAATATGTATCAGTGGATACCCCCTTGAGGTGGGGCAGTTCATTGCCCACCAAGGGTTGGGACAATCATGGATTCCATAATGATGAAGGGGGCTCTTCTAGGACCCACAAGAACCAGGGTGATGGCCATGCATAAGGGGTAGAGCTCATGTTCGGCTTTTGCCCACGTGCTAAATTTGTATGTCTTAGCCATCTTTTGCATTTTGTGGTACATTTCCTATTGAGAGTGGCCAAATTATGTTTTTTACTTTATTTTTATCTGCATCAACCTTCGGTGCATCGTTCTAGGCTCGACCCAAGGTGTGGATAGGGGAAGGGGGAGGCTAACCTGGACCCAGTGGACACATGTGGACCCGGATGGGAAAAAAGATGAATGGGGCTGAATAATTAGAGAGGGAGTAATGTAGGTGGTATCGAGAAGCAAGACCATGCAACCAAAATCGGGATTTCCCATGTAGCATCAACCTTAAAGCTAATGACCAATAAAAGAGATCCCACAGGACTAGGATACAAGGGTAACTAGGAAATTGGGCAATGGAGACAAGAATACAAACCTAACCCACTCTTTTCGCCGAATCCCCCCACCAATTCATGCCCCAAAGTGCTCATGACAAGGTAAATTACTCAACTATACCAATGAAAAGTCATACCTTTGGGGTTGGGAGGCCCACCTTCAAACATACACTCATAACAAATGGGTGAGGGACCACATGGTTGGTTCAGGTGGCGGAGAAAATGGCACATCAAGCTATATGGGTGCTGCAAGGGGTTGTTGACTGCTGGTTGAAGACCATCTAGGAGAAAACTTTTCTCCCATATATACTATCCACGAGTGGTGGTTAACAAGAACAATTCCATGGCTTTTTGCAGAGTCCTTAAGCAAGCGTTTCCCCCTTCCCTATTATTAACATGCATTTCATCACTTTAGCCACAAGAATCGAATCCAGAAATCCCCCCTCCCTCGCCCCTAGTAGATGGGAAAGATGTTGCTAGTGAAGTTTTTCAGTGCCGGACTACAGACTGTCAATCAGCCCGAATTCTCCCATTATTAGTTCAAAACTCTTTAACTTAAATTAACAAAACCCACAAGGGCAAACTAACGCATGCCTGTAAACAAATTCAATACACTTAATATTTGAAGTCTGCATTATATAATATAAACTTCCTAATTGTAAACGACAAATGTTACTGTTCATCCTACTTCATCATGGATTCATATAGACATGATCCAAACAATAACCAAACCTTAGATCAGTATATAGTTCCATCCAGTGTGAAAAAAATGAGTACAATAAATTCATACTCTGTTCTACAAGAAAATGTAATCATAAGAATAACACAATAGGAATAGAACCACAAGACAAAAGACATTTTACCGATTTATGCCAAAAATAATTGCTGAAACTTTTGACAAGGTCATAAGCTCTTGAATTAGGCTTAGAAGGCAACAAATACATTGGACTTCCAGATTAATAAATGTTCAAGGGACTGACACTGAATGCCATAAGCAAAGATACAAAGTTACAAACTGAAACCAATAGAGATGCAAACACTGTATTTACTGATAAGATTTGGCCAGTGTGGTGAACAAAATGGCAAGTTTTCATCACTGATAATTAGTGCAAGAGAGGACAGGACCATTATAATGGGTTAAAGATATCCATTTGGTAATTGTACACCTAAGCTGAAGTTTAGCGATGGGATTATTTCAGAAGGCATTGCTTATATTGGTTACCCAGGTCAGGCAAACATGGAAAATAAGGGGTTTCATGGTGATCGCAGGCTGGAAGAAATCTTATCTGCATAGTAGATGTTGCTGCGACTTATGGAAATTTCCAGTATTTTCTGATGATGAAATAAGAATTGGGCAGGGGGAGGGACTGTTTTTTCCCCAATAGGGTATGTGTTCTTCTGTTTGTTTAATTTCATTTATGTGAGAGTTTAACAACCCTGGTGGGTGTGTTTCCCAGCAAGGAAAACTTCCTGCATGCAGAATTGCCGAGGGCACTTCCCCTGCTGGTAGACACTCCCAGCAGATCATAGGCTGGCTAGGTGCACATCGTAAAAGCACCCAGTCAGCAAATGCCCTAAATGGGTGCTTTGGGTACAGATGCCTGCATCTGGTTATGTGCCCAATGTGGGTGTGACTGCAGGTATGGACACCAGAACCTAGGGGACCAAATCCGATAATCTAGCCATGAAGTTATATGCATTTCATTCCGAATAAAAAGTTCCATTGTGAAATCAGTAAGATTGAATTGTTCATTAATTTACGTTGTAGGAGTAATAAGTAAACCATTGTTGAGGATTCAACCAAGGAAATAATCCAAAAAAAGAAAATCCATATGATAAAGAAAGAATAAAATTAGCCATGTGGTTGATATGTGGTTTTTGAAAATGGGGCAAATGTAAAGTCAATGTCTTGAAGTGTGATTTTGCCCAAGTACAAATCTGTTACATGCTCCATACATAGGTTTATATATTTTCTTTCAAAGATTGGATGAGTACTACCCAAACCAATTGGGCATATCTTATGATTCACACCAGAATTATGTCCTTTTCTGTTTCCATATATGGAATATAATTCCGTAACTTTGGTATTGCAGCATGCAATAGAGCATCTAGCAGATGAATCAATACTTTTATGGACTACTAAAAGCCACAAGCTATTACCGAAAGATATTCTGTCACTAAAACAGGAGTTGCCTAGTGATAAAATGTCAAATTTAGATGAGGTTCCTGATTCTGTTTCTTCAGATGAAGGTATGGCACTTAGTTCTTCAGCAAATTGATTCAGTACCCAAGTACTGGATGTCCTGTGCTTCATTGCGAGGGTTACAACACATGAATTTTTTACATGTTTACTAATGATGCTCATGACCATCAAGAAATTTTTGCAGTCAAAAAAGTTATTTATCAATCTCATGGCAAGCCCAATATACCAATGTATAATTAGTGAATCTTCTTGATGAATGAGTGCATGCAGACACTGAGGATGTCCTTTCCTATTTAAAAGCCCAAAATGAATGAGACTACTCTTGATACTGATAATAGGTGCATCTATCACAATTCTCATTTCTGCTGAACACTTAGCATCAGCCATCGAACTTTCAAGGCCTTTCTTTAGTGAATTCATGGTTGCAAATTCTGAATTCACAAATTCCTCAACTTTTTCCTGAAACCGATAATATGAATCCCTTAGATCTTGAGGTAACTCTGATTCAATGATGAGTTCAGACAAAAGATCCTCCTCAGAAGCCTTTCTAAGCCATGCCTTTTTCCTTTTATCCATCTCAGATCGCTTATCCAAGTCCTGTATCCATATAATCAGCATCTCTTTGAACCAGTGATCTGCTTTCATGCCAGGTTTTCGATATTCTCTTAGCTCGTCAGTCATCCCAGGTTTGCCATCATCTGACTCCTTGATTTTCTTCAAAGCATGAGCCAACCACTTCTTTCCTAGTCTTTTGGTCCACGCTTCCCAATGCCATTGCTTTTGTTCAGAAAATAGCTTGATTTTACTACTAAGCTTGTTCACCACTCTAAGAGGAGCTTTATTTTTAGGATTCTGCAACTCAGATAGTGGAACAGTCCCAATATCCATGCCAAGAAATTGTATACCCTCAAAAGCAGTATTTCGTACTCGTGCTTTTGAGTGGTTCACCTTTAAATCAAGGGAATCCTCCAGGAATACAAGGATCACATCTCTAACTTCAATGGCAAGTTCATAAGGACCTGAAATGGCAATAAATATTTCATCCATATACCTGCAGGCATGTAATTTTTTAGAGCTATCAGCAGTTGAATGAGTTCCTTGAGAATCTTGTTTCATTTGATTGCGAAGCCACTGCCGGAGCTTCGAAAAATGTTGCATTTGATTTAGTAAATTCATCTTATGCTCACAATCAGACTTATTATCTAGTGCTTCATAATGCATACAGATCTTATAAAATTCCTGGTCAAAAAGATCCAAGTAGATATTCATCAGAACTGAGGAAAGAATACCTTCTTGCAGATATCCTTGGCCCTTTGGAAAACCACCAAATTCTACATTTAGAACATCTGCATCAAACATCTGGCCCAGAAATTTGTACAGGCTATCATCATGGATATTTTCTTTCATTGCAGCGACTAATTTCATAAAGACTGAAGCATCAAGTTTCTTTTGTATGACAATGCTAAACCACCAATCAGAATTGTGAATCTGATTTTGAATGTATTTTAGAGCCGAATGTTGTCCTCTTCCATTTCTATGACTATGTGAAATTGTGGAAAACTGTGGCCTGTAAACAACCTTCAAAACCATTATAATTTCCTCTTGTACAGCTTTCGATTGTAAGCTGGGAAGCACCAAGTATTCATGTTTAGTTTTCGAAAAAAAAATGTTTGAATATTTGATTTTACATCAAAATTACCATCTACCAGCTGCTTTGCTATAGAACTGAAACAAATAACGTTAGCATCAACTGTAGACAATCCTGTCATGTCTGGTGTTATAAGGTTCAAGTTATGTGTTACACTTTGATAAGCTATTTTGAGAACTTCTGGGGTTGCAATCACATTTGTCAGAAGATCATTGAACTTCCCATTGCTGTATTGCTGTTTAACATACTTCTTCACACGCATTTCAAAATTTCTCTTACAACCAATATGCCTTGGACTTTCTCCCTTAATAGGACTACTATCAATGGACCATCCTCCTAATCTCTCTTCCACAGTATCTACAGGAAAATCAGCTTTTGCAATTTTATCTCTTTTATGGCCACTCACATCAGTCTCCAACCTGCTTCCACAAAAATCATGCTCTAGATTCAAAGTCGAATATTCTTTATATTGGGGGAAGTACTTCAAGCAATTCCCATCTGTCACAAAACAACCGCTCAATAGAATCACACTGATAAATCAATCATACAAAAATCTGTATACATTATATTCACAACAGAAAGTAAAGAAAAACTCAAGAGAAGGAAAGAAGATTGTAGTCAAAAGAAACTATAAGACTCCAAAAAATTGTATAAGTCCAGTTTAATTTTTTGCATGCACCCAGTAGCCTAACTCTGATTCTACAAAATGTCCACTTCCTCGCTCTTCAGAAAATTGTTATGAATGCATTTCTGAATCTCGATACATTTCCAAAAAACATTCTTGATAAGGTTCAACCACTTGCAAGGACAATTAATATGGACTGCCACTATCCTAAACAAATGAACACAGATTGATCGAAGAACCAAGGTTTGCTCTAACACATTTTGGACTTCTTTAGTTAAAATGGCCTAATTACAGTCTAAAATGAAGACTGATTCTTTAATAACCCGTCAAATGATATTCATTATTCTCAGGATAATTGGTTGTAGGCACCTTGAAACATAGCATAAGTTGAGGCCATTTGATGTCTGTTGGTTGCCATGTAGTTTAAGTTGCATAGACCTAACGCCCTAAAGTTGCCAACATCCAAGAAAGTCCTTGGAAACTGTAATGAATAAAATATATATAAATAATGTAAAATAATATAAATGATAATAAGCATAAATAATTATTAGTTAAGTAGTAATTAGGTTGAAGAGGCATGTCTAATTGAGACATGACTCTTCATGAAGAGACACTTGCCTGATATATAAGCAACCCTCTCGTTCTCATTTGTAAATCATTCATTCATTCTTATTCATATTTAATATATATTTGTATGTTCATCTTTCTCTTTCTCATCTTGATTGGGTACGGATTTATGGGCCTCACTCTCTCCACACATGCGAAAGGAAGACTGTCTTTTTTCACTGCTGCATTGACCAAATTTGACCGAAATTTCAAGAGGTTGGAATTTCAAGAGGCCGGAATTTCAAGAGGCTGACTTTGACCAGCGTTAACCGTGTTTGACTTCGGTTTTGTGAGGGAGACTTCTGTTTAGGCAGGTCATTGTTCTAGGCACAAAAAAGAGCCAGTTTGACCCCTGCATTGACTGCCCTAATTCAGGTTGTTGCGTTGACTTTTGTTGACCATATTTGACTGGTTATTTTCGGACTGTTTTGGGTTGCATTATCTTGTTGTTGGAGGCCGAGTTGACCAAGGTTGACCGAGCCGTTTTGGAGGTCAATTTCAACCCGGTTAACTAGAGTTGACTTTCTGGTTAGGGCTTTCTGTTTCCGCTATTTTGACTTATCAGTTTGGGCAAGTGAATATTGTAAATTGTACTCTCTCTCTCTGTTGAAGTTTTGAAGAATTATAAGGAGAATTGATCAAGGGTTTCCCCACATTGGGGTTTGTCCCTGGCTGGTGCAAATCTTGTGTCCTCTTGTGTTGGCTCGTCTTCCACTGTTATTGTTTATGTTCTATCTGCATTTTACTATCATGTTGATGTGATTGCTATACTGGATATGATATTGGGCTAATAAAGAAAATTGAAGTAAAATTGCTCTAAGCATAAACATACCATTGTTATCCTAAAATTAACATGGTATCTAAGCTGAGGTGAAAACAAAGCACAAGCAAGAGTGAAGAGCAATCACTAAAAGGAGCAATCACTGATCAAGAACAAATCTCAATGACCTCCACATCCTACTTCAAGTTTGATGATAAGCTTCATGATAAGTCTGATTATCATGCATGGAAGATGTCTCTTGATTTGACTTTAGAAGAGCAAGATGTCATGAATTATGTGCAGGGAAAGATTTCGGAACCTCCTTCAAATGCATCGACTGCTGCTAAAACAAAGTACAAGAAGGGTGAAGTCAAAGCCAAGAAGATCATCAGGGATTCTATTCATAAGCACTTAGTTGCTTACATCTCCAATTTGAATACATCAAAGGAGATATATGAGAGGTTGGTTGGCATGTTCAAATCTAGCAATGCAAACCAAATTCTTTTCCTCAAGAACAAGCTTAAGGATATAAAGAAAGGAAGAAATGAAGATATTCAAACCTACTTCATGAGGATTACAGAGATCAAAAATGATCTTCTTTCGATTGGTGAAGCTATTGCTGACAAGGAGCTCACTCTCATTGCCCTTGGAGGTCTTCCTCCCGAATGGCATGTGTTCAACACTACTATTCTCAATAACGACAGAATTCCAAGTTTTGAAGAATTGTTGACTAGATGTTCTCAAGAAGAAACAAGGATGATGGAATTGGAGATGCCTTCGAATAGGAATAATCCTACCGCATTCTTCGCTCATGCCAAGAGGAAGAACAATGCAGGTTCAAAGAAGCAAAGTCAAGGAAGACCGAGATTCAAAAATGGAAGGAAGGGAAGATGCTTCGTTTGCAACAAGTTTGGTCACTATGCCAGGGAGTGTCCAAATAGAAGGGACACATCTCATGATGATGATCACAATCATTCCAGGGGCAACAACAACAATCAAAGGAATGGCAGGTTCAACAACAAAGGGAAAAGGAATGCTTTTGCTACTCAACTTGGAAATGATCGAGCTTTGAAAAGAACAAGAAACTCCAAGCACTTCACCAGGTACAAGGAAGCTCTTTCAAATCTGATAGAGAAGGATACAAATTTGAGATTATCCTTGGAGACAATGCCACCTATCCCGTGAAGGCAATTGGGAATGTTACCCTTCAATTGAATCAAGGTAACACCATTCATCTTCAAGAAGTACTATATGTCCCTGATCTAAAGAAGAATCTAGTATCTATCTCGACGATGGAAGACAAAGGATTCAAGGTGGCATTCATAGATGGAAAGGTACATGTGTGGAAAATAAATTTCAAAGAAGCATTTACTGTTGGACTCAGGGTTGTCAGTTTATATCAAGTTGGAGGAAGTCCACTGGGAGCCATGTCTTGCGACACATCTCTTCAATCCGAACTATGGCACCGGAGGTTTGCTCATCTTCAATATAAGGCTCTACCCGATGTAAGGAAGATGGTTACAAGTATGCCCGAAATCAAAATAGAGCATGAAGGTGTATGTCAGGGATGTGCCAAGGGAAAATATACAAGGGGACCATTCCCCTCAAGTGATAGCAAGACCACAGACATTTTGCAATTGGTTCATTCTGATCTATCTGGTATGTTGCCTGTGACATCATTAGGAGGATATTTATATTATGTTGTCTTTGTGGATGACTTCTCTCGCAAAACTTGGATATATTTCTTGAAGAAGAAGGACGAAATATTCTCATGGTTCCATGCCTTCAAAGCCTTGGTGGAAAATCAAACAGGGAAGAAGATCAAGATATTGAGGACCGATAATGGAACCGAGTATGAGTCAAATGAATTCAATGACTATTGCAGGGAAGCTGGCATTAAGAGGGAGACTACTACTGCATATACTCCTGAGCAAAATGGTGTTGTTGAAAGGAAGAATTGTTCCATTATAAAAGCCACTCGTGCCATGCTTCATGATCAAGGACTTCCAAAGTTCCTATGGGGAGAAGCTGCCAACACTACTGTGTACGTTCAAAATCGATGCCCTCATCAAGCATTGGACTCCAAAACTCTCGAAGAAGTTTTCACCGGTAAGAAACCTGATGTTTCTCATTTTAGAATTTTTGGTAGTCTCGTATACTTTCATGTGCCGAAAGAAAAGAGAAGTAAATTGGAGGCATCTGGGAAGAAAGGAACTTTTGTGGGCTATAGTGAAACTTCTAAGGCATATAGAATCTATGTGCCTGGTCAAAGAGAAGTAGAGTTGAGTCATGATGTCACCTTCGATGATGATGTTGCCCTAAGGAAGATTAGCAATCTCCCTATTCCAAGGAAGGACAAAGAAGCAGATGCAGGAAATCAGGGAGATTCACAGGATGAGCCGATGCCCACTGTTGAAGAACCGATGGATCCCACTGATCCTCCTCCTCATGAGCCCTCCTCCTCCAAAAGGAGACCCTCATGGCTAAGAGAAACTCTCGAAGATGCCGAGAGACATGTTGCACCAAGGGGGACATTTCGTGAAAGCAAGAAGCCTAATAGGTAGCAAGGGTACTTAACTGTTATGAGCACCGTTATTCAGTCTGAACCTTGCTCATTCAAAGAAGTTGTGAAGCAACAAGTATGGAAGGATGTTATGACGAAGAGTACGAGTCAATTATGAAGAATGATGTCTGGGATGTGGTCCCTATACCCCAGGACAAATCTGTTGTCACCTCTAAATGACTCTACAAGATCAAGCATGGTGTTGATGGAAGTGCTGAGAAGTTCAAGGCCAGATTTGTTGCTCGAGGCTTCTCTCAAAAGGAAGGTGTAGATTATGATGAGATATTTGCACCCGTTGCTCGCTACACCACCATCCGTTCGATTATAGCCCTTGTTGCCTCGCAAGGATGGAATCTACACCAGATGGATGTCAAGACTGCCTTCTTGCATGGTTCACTTAAGGAGGAAGTCTATGTGGAACAACCTGAGGGGTTTGAAGTTCAAGATCGTCAGACACATGTATGCAGGTTGAAGAAAGCCCTCTATGGGTTGAAGCAAGCACCCCGAGCTTGGTATGAGAGGATCGATAGCTATCTGATGAAGCTGGGATTTACAAGAAGTAAAGCTGATCTGAACCTTTACTTTAAGGTTGAGAATGATGGACCTCTCATCTTGGTACTCTATGTGGACAATCTCTTTCTAATAGGTGCAGACCCTCTTATCGACTAATGTAAGAGAGAGTTGGCTTCCGAATTTGATATGAAGGACCTAGGACTGATGCATTACTTCCTAGGGTTGGAGGTCTTGCAAAAGCCACGGGAGATTTTCCTTTCTCAAGGAAAATATGTTGTGAAGCTACTTGAAAGATTTAGGATGGTGGACTGCAAGTCCTTTACTACTCCGATGGAACTTAACTTCAAGAAGTTATGCGGAAGTGTTGTCGGGCCTGATTTGGGAAATCCTTCTAAGTATCGTCAACTCATAAGGGCCCTAATGTTCTTGGTGAACTCTCGTCCCAACATATGTTTTGTAGTGAACACATTGAGTCAGTTTATGGTCGAGCCTCACCATATACATTGGATTGCTGCCAAGAATATCTTAAGATATCTCCGGGGCACAATCACTTATGGACTGAGATACACTGTCGGGAATGTGAGGCTCCATGGTTACTCTAATGCAGACTGGGCTGGCAGTGTGGTGGATCGCAAAAGCACATCAGGATGTTGCTTCTCTCTAGGTTCTGCTTCAATATCATGGATGAGCAGGAAGCAGAAGTCGGTTGCTTTAAGCACCGCTGAGGCTGAATACATTGCTGCTAGTTTGGCCTCCTGTGAAGCTATTTGGTTAAGGAAGCTCTTTAGTGAGCTGTTTGGACATGTGCTGGATACCACCGTGATCTTCTGTGACAACCAGAGTGGGATTCGTCTTTCTGAGAATCCTGTGTTTCATGATTACTCCAAGCATATTGATATCAGGTACCACTTTATCCGGGATATGGTACAACAAGGAGCAATAAGGTTCCATCATATTGGGACCGATGAGCAGGTCATCGATATTCTTACGAAACCCCTCGGGAAGGTCAAATTCTTAACCTTTCGTGAACGACTTGGAGTCGTGGAGAGACCCTCTTATGAGGGTCCTGTATGAGATGGATAGTGAGCTCTAGGAGCTCTGGGAGGCTTGGGGTACTTCTTGGAGCGATGAGCGACCATAGGGTGACTCACCCTCCCCTAGTCGTGCATTGTGTACAAGGCGAATGGTTCACCTTCCCCTGTGATACCCCATGGTGGCATATGCATAAGCTGAGTGGTTCACCCTCCCCTATGTCATATGAGCAGGATGAATGGTTCACCTCCTCCTGCTGGCACATCCTACCCATGCAATCCAGGACTCATGGGAAGTACCTCTCATCTGACCAATGGGTAGGGAAATGAGGATAGGGACCATAGTACTATGGATGGACGCATCGTGTACTACCGTACTCCCTATGCTAAGATGTTGATATTGATCTGGGATCAATGGAAACTGACTACGGGTCAGTTAAGAGTGGTATGACACACTCGTTGTTGGAGACTGACTTCAGGTCAGTGGAGAATGGTATGATACATTCTCAATCATTTCTTCTTTCTTCATGGTTTAGCAGTGCAGTGACAGGGATGGTACAGATTGTCAGACAATTTGGCAGGTGATGTTCTCCCTAGTTGAGAGGGAGTGTTAAATTTGGCAACTAGGGCCAAACATCACTTTGGATAGCTCTTATGAGGCAGTTGATATTTTTTTTGGATTCCTCTTTCCGAGAGGTGTAGGATTGATATAAAGATCATTGCATTCTGACATGTACGAATAAATTTATGAATTTATTTTGATTATGGACAAATTGTCAAGGTCGACCAGCCATCAAATTAGCCTCCTCCAGCCTTCAACGTTGCATATAAATACAAGGTGCCTCCTCCTCATTTTGGCATCTCATCTCATTCATCTTTCTCTCTCTCATCTTGATTGGGTACGGATTTATGGGCCTCTCTCTCTCCAAACGTGCGAAAGGAAGACTGTCTTTTCTAGCTACTGCATTGACCAGATTTGACCGAAATTTCAAGAGGCTAACTTTGACCAGCGTTGACCCTATTTGACTTCGGTTTTGTGAGGGAGACTTCTGTTTGGGCAAGCCGTTGTTCTGGGCACAAAAAACGAGGCAGTTTGACCCCTGTGTTGACCAGCGTTGACTGCCTTATTTCAGGTTGTTGCATTGACTTTTGTTGACCTAATTTGACTGGTTATTTTCGGACTATTTTGGGTTGCACTATCTTGTTGTTGGAGACCAAGTTGACCAAGGTTGACCGAGCTGTTTTGGAGGTCAATTTTAGCCCAACGTTGACTTTCTGGTTAGGGCTTTCTGTTTCTGTTGTTTTGACTGATCAGTTTGGGCAAGTGAATATTGTAAATTGTACTCTCTCTCTGCTGAACTTTTGAAGAATTATAAGAATAATTGATCAAGGGTTTCCCCACAATGGTGTTTGTCCCTAGCTGGTGCCATATCTTGTGTCCTCTTGTGTTGGCTTGTCTCAACTGTTATTGTTTATGTTCTATCTGCATTTTACTATCATGTTGATGTGATTGCTATACTGGATATGATATTGGGCTAATAAAGAAAATTGAAGTAAAATTGCTCTAAGCATAGAACATACCATTGTTATCCTAAAATTAACAATACTATTAGGGGGAGGTTATGATTCTTAATCATTCCTGCAGAAGCTATTTGTGAAGAGCCCTATGAAACCCTTGATGAGTCACACATGGATAAGCATCTTTTAAAAGATCGTCACTTGGGAGCAACTCCATTGAAGAACATGATTCCTTACTCATTTGATGGACTATTGTTGAATATTTCTTCCACTTGATCACATGGTAGCAATCTTTCTTGAAAAAGAAGAAAAAGTGCTAGAGGAGTTTATGAAGGCAAGGGAATTGGTGGATCATCTACATCATCCATTTCCATGAAGACATGCAGAGGCTTAAGGGAAGCAAGTACATTAAAGAAGAGCACCATGATAGGGGGAGCAACATATCTATGAAGAACTATCATTGATGAAGAAAATATGATGAAGAGAAGCAGCTTGATAGGGGGAGTACTTGGGCACCCCATTTGCCATTGATGTCAAAGGGGGAGAGAATGTTGAGAAGGCAAGAATATTGCCATCAATGACAAAGGGGGAGATTGTTGGTCAAGGTTGTCATTGATGTCAATATGGCATTGTTGAAAATGGCTAAACCTTGATTACTTGGAAGCCCTAGACTAATATAGCATTGCTTGTTAACCTAACCTAGAAGCAAACCCTAACCCTAGATGTTATGTGAGCCCCAGGTGAGCAAAATCTAGATCCTAAATACATGAAATCCTGACATTGATGAAATTGATGAAACCGTAGCTATATCATCATGAAACCCTAAACCTAAATACATTGCCAACCCTTAGCTCTAAATACATATGCATATAACTATATAAATATACATTAATATATAGTCAAAATAAACTAAATAATTATATTATTATATTACATACATTTGAATTAAATACCAAACGTTAATATATAATAAAAAAGTCTCTTGATGCTAGCGGTAAAGACCTTGAAATATATTACACGTTGGATGTTGCATTACGTTAAACATCGACTTCACCAAAACAATTGTCGGCTTTTCTGGTTGGCTTGCCCTCCAAACATGTCCACTCATACGCACACGATCAAATATAAATAAACCATCAAACTTCGGCTAAATGCATGGATTTGAGTTTCAGAGTATAATAAAAAACGACAGATCGTGGAAAATACAGGACTCGGTCAACACATAATTTTTGGAATGCGTAGGGTTCACAACTCGTGAACTGAACAATTTAACAACAACAACGACAACAACAACAACAAAAACCGGATCTACAAGATATCTCAAATACCTTTATTGTTGAAAAGAGCAAGACGTGGACTATTCTCCTCAGTTTAGACAAGGAAAATACATTGCAGGGTGAAGGAGGAATGATTCGAGGAAACTCGGACCTATAGAAAGCATATTTTCCAGAAGTTTGTTTTTCAACCTGTGATCGAAATTTTGTGGCACATGTAGCAGACTGAAGTTTTTTGCATAAATTGAGAACCTAAGCTTTGAAGCCTAACTTTGGTGCACATCGAAGACTAGACCGTAAACTGATTGCAAGGCAAGCGTTTTGAATAAGCATATCAAGTGGATCGAATCTCTTACATTTCCTCTTTGAGGATTGTAGAACACACACTAGTATCTTGAAGTATTGTGTTCCTATGGAATAGTCTAATGTTGATCCAGTTTTTATCTAGCCATGATTGTTCCCATGGCTTGGAGATGTCTGGCATTTCTTCTTTGAGCACACATTTGTTGATCCATCTAACTCTCTGACCAGAAGTTCGACATGGAACCAATGCTCATTGAAATTTCCTGAACTAAGATGCAATGGTGACAACTTCAAACATATTTTAGTAAATGATCCTTAAGAACAAATGAAGACCAAGTGGGTTTGAAAATATTAACACATAGCATGTTCAGAATTCTCATTCCATTAAAGAGTGAACCTACCGTAGAATCTTATTGAAGAAACCTTGATCAGACCTTAAAGTGATCTTAAAGGAGTATTGAAGGACAAGCAAGATACATGTTGAAGTAGCCTTGTTAAAGTGAAGACTTCTAAAGGAGTATAGGAGAACATCCTTTGAAGCCAGCATCAAGAAGCTTGTTGAAGATATTGTGAAGACATCTTGGGAAGGCATTATTGAAGATCTATTTGTAGAAGGTACTTGGAGGCATCTTGAAGACTTGGTACAAACATCTTAAAGCAGATCTAGGAGGCATCCTTGGAGAGCATGGTGCATTGTTGAAAGTCCTCATGGAGTGACGTTAAAGAATTTTGGTTGGGCGACATGAAGAGCAGTGGTGACACCTTCATGTGAAGAACAAGGTTGTCATTGATGATGTGATGAGGAGACTAAGTGAATGGATAGTTGAAGATTGACAAGGTTCGTTGAAGAAAACATTGGGAGTCGTGAAGTATAACCAAATATATCTTGACGAAGTAAAGGGTTGGATCCCAAGAGGTTGGAGCCTCAAAAAGACAAGGTTGGTGCCTTGGAGGATAGGGTTGGAGCCCTAGAGGATAGGAGTCCTCAAGAAACCAGGTCGAAACTTAAACCAGATATAGGGTTGGAGCCCTTGGGGTTGGTGCCTCAGAATTGACAAGGTTGGAGCCTTGGAAGTCCAAGTTGGTGCTTGGCAAATACAAGTTGGAGCTTGGGAGATTGAAGATCGGTGTCTTCATCTAGGGTTGGAGCCCTACATATATTGTACTTGATTTATTGAAGAAATTAATAAAAGCATTTATTCTTATTGTTGTTCATTTTGTGTTCTAAATATAAGTGATCTAACTAGTAAAAGTAGCAATTGGAAAGGAATACTGATTCACCCCGCCCCCTCCCCTCTCAGTATTTCCAACAAGATATGTATGTGTTTATGAACTAAAATTTATGTAAAACTGTAAAAGCTTGAAACATAAAACCCTGTGATTTGAACTATAAAACCAAACTCTACCCCATTAAACAGCAGTACTCCACAATTTATAGGGCTTTGCCAAGACTCGAGGGAATGATACCAGTCAATATTTTGGCACTACACACATTGGTTGGATCCATGTAAGAGATTTCCAAGCAATAGAAGGTACATATCCAAATACACAAAAAACCTCCATATCAGCTAGTTGGGCATGAAATATGCCAGTCAGATTCTTAGAAGTTAGGATAGCTTACTGCACAGATTCATGTAGCAGATTAGAGGAAATGAAAATGAAAATCAGACCATACATCAGACCATTGGGCATGGAAGGCACGGATCAGACCTTAAAAATGAGAATGCCAGGCATGCGAATAGACCATATCAATCAGAATTTTGGATTGTTTTCAGGGGAAGTCCCTCGAGTTTCACCAAAAATGCCACCCCACACCCAAGGCACGGAATGGGGAGACAAGGGAAGGTTTGTGAACCCATTCTTGGCAACACAGCATGGGAACCATCAGGCCAGGCCAAGAGAAGTTTTAACCTATGGTACTGAGAGATGAATATTCGATTAGGATTCTCGCCGGTGTGTGCATAAGATAACTTGAACCTATTTTTGAAGTCAGTACATTTTATGGATAATTAGAATAACGGGAAGGGCAGTCCTCTGGAAATGTTAGTCCTAGCTAAATGCAAACCTTCTGTTCATTATCTTTCTCCTCCTAAGGCGCTGACTATTAAAGAGGGTTCTCTATAGGCAATTTTCGTCAGTGCTACCAGAATCACCTTGGTGATTTACCAATTAATCTGAGTCAAAAAAAATTATTGTTCAATGATTTTTGCAAATTGGTTAAAACGTGTTCTTGAAGGTAACTACTCAACACATTGTCAACATTGGACTTCATCATCATTTACCCTGAGCGATTAAGCAAGTTTGCATCTATGCTATGTTACTCCGTAATTCTCTCTCTGCTTCCTCTGTTTAAGTTGTTGTGAATAGATATCTGAAAAAACACTTGGCTCTGTTCGATCGATTTCAACCACCATGAAGTTAATGTTTCTATCATTTTATGCATAAAGTCAAACCTATCCAAGGCTTTCTCCATGGTCTATTTTCTTTCAGAATCAACATGGTGTTTTCTCCCATCCTAATCTGTATTTTTATGATATTTTTACACAAACATTGGAACTCAAGCCCACAATTTTAGCAGTCCCTACTTCAAAGCAAAATCCTACAAAATCCTGCATCTAAACAACCGAGAGAATGAGATAGATGAAGTGAGTTTTACCAAATGAAGACAATTTGGCATTTTGTCCAACAACCCACAGAGATTTTGATGTTAAACATTGGCATACAAATAAAACAGAGAAGCTGGACATTGAAGGAAACATGTGCATAAAATACAGTACAATTTTTTAAGTGATAAGTACTTACCAAGCTCGCCCACTTCCACAGCTAAAGGCTTCATCCTAAGACCTTTCAGCATCGCCTTCACACTGTGACACCCTCTGCAAAAATTGCCGATACTCATTATGGGCATCCAATGTGCCTCGCTACAGCATGGGGCACGTTCACAGCCGTCCAAATGTGCAGGACACCAATCAGAGCAAAATTAGGAGTCCATCCGTTCTAGATTAATTTTAGGCTAAGTAGGCATCTAGCGCACAATCCCCTTAATTCCCTTGTCCACATTTTACTCCGCAGCTTCAGGAGACTCGAAGAGGTTTTACCATTGTTCACAACAAATAATTTCAAGATGCTCGATATTTACAGTCGGATGTTGATCAAGATGACCTGAGGTGCAGATAGATTTTGATTAATATTATCAAGGAGCTCACTGATTTTCTCCACCCCTAAATCATGGCTGATTTGCAGGTGTCCAAGCGTCAGAAAAATTGTTAAACAATGATTGCAGAAGCACGGCGGGAAAGCGAAAGCGTGAAAAAGAATTGTGTGACCCTCGGCTAGCGTGGTAATTATCATGCCAAGTTAAAGTACACATACTTTGGAACTTAGGGTTTTATGAAAAACTAGAAAAAAAAAAATGAAACCAGCGATGGTCTTTGTTGATAATATTGTTTTCCACCAGATATCTATATCTATATTTATGATTTGCCCAATGTTGTTACGAGGATTGTGAGACTCGTAAATGGAAATATGGTTACTTTTTTTCCTATTTTGGTTTTAATTTTGATACATGAGATGTTGAGTTTATAACAAGTATAAGAATAGTGAGCTTAAGAGTGAGGTATCATGATGGGTAATGCCCATATGAGTGAGGATTTTGGTCCCATGAGAAGTTTTTTTCGGTGAACAATATAATCATATATAATATAATATTATTTTATTAAAAATAAATAAAAATAGTATTTTTCCTTAATTATATTGCCTCACGTGAAATTCAAGGCGCTCAACGACTAGAATTAGTGATTGTCTTTTGTTAGGGTCCCACCCTAACCCCTTATTTATGTCATGGGATCACGTCATAGTCAAGAGTCAATAAAGCCCATATTAATATTTGTAAGTGGTTAACCCGCAATTAATGACGGGACCACAGTTAGTTGCAAATGGGCGGTAGTATTAGATAGATGGTATTAATAAAACCCACGGTATTGGCCCGTGGTATTGCATGTATGAGTCATATATAAAGGATAGAGACTCCCTGCGAGGAGTATCGTGTCTTGTTTTTGTATTCAAGCTCTGCTCTATTGGAGGTTGCCCCCTCGAAGAGGCCTGTGAACATTTCTCTCTGAATAATAAAATCATTGCTATTCTGTGTTCTGGGTATCTTTTCTTCGCATATTCTGTGTTTGGGTGTTACTTTGCAGGTTAAGAGCATAACAAGTGGTATCAGAGCACTTTCCAGGGCTCGGTGGGATCTCCAATTTTTAGCAAAAAAAAATTTGGCTAGAGACGTGTTCCGGCGTCTTTAAACCACGGGATCTGTCGTTAAGCGCATAAACCTGTGGATTTGGGGAGGCATGAACGCAGGAAATACAAGAGGTGGTCACGTCTGTTGGACTCCCTTGTAACCCCTGTGGGTACCCCTTCGAGTAGTAGCGCATTAGACAGAACCGCGCACAGACTGTCTTCCACGTACCCTCTGGGTATATAGGAAGCCCCCTAGCTCCCTTGAAACCTCGCCATAGATAAACCTTCGGCCTTCTTGTGGCTACAGTACACCGAGAACAGCACTCGGAGAGATTACTCGCCCGTACGATAGGGTAGTCGGGTTGTACGGCTAAGGGTACGGTCGATCCTCCTTAGTTAGAGCCCTGAAACATTGGGCCGAGTACTACTGTCAGACCCTTATGTATATTGCGATCTGTAGCACCTGACACTCCTCAAGACCATAGTTCCCTTTCTATCGGGGGATCACACATCATCTATTCCAGATCAGCAAGTGCAGCAGCAGCAGACATCAGTCCCGCAGCTCCATCAGATCAACAGCAGCAATTGTTCCACCATTCAGATCTCTCAGATCCACCAGATCGGAGTAGTTGTGAAGGGTTCTTGTACCTGGATATAATTTTCGCAGGACTTTTGGCGGCATTGACATTTTGAGGATTTGGCGACTGCAGTATTAATCAAGAAGGAGTAAAACTTCGTTAGGAGTTTTCCAAAAAAAAAAAAAAAAAGTCTGAGATCTTCCGAAGCGCTTATTGGTGATCTAGCCCATCAGCATCAGGATGACGAGCTGAGCACGGTGGTACCATTCAATTTATTAGAAAAAAAAATTTGGCGGTCCCAATTTTTCATCAAGTTGGTGTATGGTAGAAACTAGAGCTCAAGCAATGGCCAATGAAAGGCTAGACAAACTTGAAACAGATATGAACGAGCTCAAAACTATGATTAGCGGACTAACTAGCCAGGTACGGCAAGCACTCGATAAGGGCAAGGAGCCAGCTCTCGAGGAACCGTATAATGACCATGAACACCATGAGGGTGAGTCTAGCCACTCTCCTCACGTCTGGCACACCCATTCACCACCCAGTCAGCGACCTCCCAAGTTGGATATGCAGAAATTTGACGGTTCTCACCCGTCCGCATGGCTAGCACAAATGGACCAGTATTTCAAATTGAATCGTCTCCAAGATGATTGGACTAAGCTTGGAGTGGGGACCATGTACTTGGACAATGAACGATGGCAATGGGCAGAATGGCATCAACGTCGCAATGGACCTTTTCCAAGTTGGGCCCAATTTGCCAAAGCTCTTCGAGATCGCTTTGAACAGGGAGACTCCTTTTTGGGCCGTCTCACTAAGCTCCGACAGACGGGTACAGTGGATGAATATATCACCGCTTTTGAAGCCTTAGCCTTCTACACTCAGCATCTCTCAGATGAGTTCTACATGGAATGTTTTATCAGTGGTCTTAAAGAAGCCATCAAAGCTCAAGTTCTACTCCACCACCCTCCCACATGGACGGAGGCTTGCCAGGTAGCCCGTAAGGTGGAACGTGCCATAACAGCCCAATACAGCCGCCCCAATTTCCCCACTAAAGGTCGTCCCCCACAAGCTCACAACACGACTCAGACACTTAAGGTCCAAAAGGTGTCACCTCAGGAAATGGCCGAAAGAAGGAAGCAAGGACTATGTTACTACTGTGATGAAAAATATTCCCCGGGTCATAAATGCAAGGAACCCAAGTTTTTTCAAATAGATGCCACTGACTACAGCTCCACCAAGGAAGATCCACCTATTGAGGAACCGGAGGTGATAGAAGAAGACAACCAAAAGGAGATTGTATCTGACGAACCAGTTATTTCGCTCAATGCGTTGGCAGGAATCTCTTCCCCTCAAACTCTCAAAATCAGGGGTTTTCTTAAACATCGCCCAGTAATAGTCTTGATTGATAGTGGAAGTACCCATAATTTCATCCATCAAAAAATCGTCGAAGCAGCGCATTGTTTTGTACGGGCAGTGTCTAACTTCCAAGTCCAAATTGCAGATGGGGGCACAATGAAATGTGAAGGCCGCTGTGAAAATGTCAAACTTCAAATGGGAGATTATCAGTTGAAAACCCACATGTTTGCCATACACATGGGGGGATGCGACATTGTCCTAGGCGCTGAATGGCTCCGCACCCTTGGGCCAATCACAATGGATTTACAGGAGTTATATATGAGTTTTAAGCAGAACAACTCCACACATACCCTCCGTGGCCTCCAGGCGGGAGCCCCCTCTGTCATAAGCTCGCATTGGATGGAAAAATTGTTAAAAAAGGGCCATCATGGAGTGGTAGCTCAATTTAATGCCATCCATGTAGTCGAAACGAGGTCTCTGCCAATTCATCCTGAGATGCAACAGATTTTAAATAACCATCGGACGGTCTTTGACAAGCCTCATGAGCTTCCACCCTCACGAGGGGAACATGATCATAGCATCACCTTGGTTCCAGGGGCCCAACCCCCAAATGTGTGGCCATACAGATATCCGTTCACTCAAAAGAATGAAATAGAAAAAATCATCAAGGAATTGTTGGAAGCAGGTGTCATTCGTCCCAGCTTTAGTCCTTATTCATCCCCAGTGGTCATGGTCCTCAAGAAAGATGGGGAGTGGCGGATGTGTCCCGACTTCAGGGCCCTCAACAAGTTGACAATCAAAGATAAATTTCCCATTCCGGTGGTTGACGATTTGCTGGACGAACTCAATGGGGCTCAATTCTTCACTAAGTTGGATCTTCGCTCCGGCTACCACCAAATTCGCATGAAGGAAGTCGACATTCCCAAGACGACTTTCAGAACTCATGAAGGCCATTATGAGTTCCTGGTCATGCCATTTGGTCTCTGTAATGCCCCTTCTACTTTTCAGAGTCTTATGAATCACATCCTTAAACCATATCTCAGAAAATTTGTCCTTGTCTTCTTCGATGACATTCTCATCTATAGTGGCACTTGGGCGGCACATCTTCAGCATGTAGATCTACTCTTGCAACTGCTCCGCAAGCACAAATTATTTCTCAAGATGTCTAAGTGTTCGTTTGGCATGGAAGAAGTTGAGTATTTGGGCCACATTGTGGGGCGTGAAGGTGTCAAGGTGGACCCCAAAAAGATTCAGGCAATGCAAGAATGGCCTCAACCTAAGACTTTGAAGAGCTTGAGAGGATTTTTGGGTCTCACAGGCTATTATCGTAAATTTGTCCGCAACTATGGCCGCATAGCAAAGCCCCTCACTCAACTCCTAAAGAAAAATTCCTTCTTCTGGACCGAGGAAGCACAACAGGCATTTACCGCTCTCAAAAACGCCATGTGTACCACTCCAGTCTTAGCACTACCTGACTTCACCAAATCCTTTGTCATTGAATGTGATGCTTCGGGTACAGGTATTGGGGCGGTCTTAATGCAGGAAGGGCGACCATTGGCCTTCACAAGCCAACAACTCAGTGGGAGGAATCTGGGCCAATCTACCTACGAGAAGGAGATGATGGCCATCTTACATGCAGTCGAGACCTGGCGACCTTACTTATTGGGGCGACGTTTCCAAATCCGCACAGATCATCACAGTCTTAAATATTTTTTGGAGCAACGCCTATCCTCCCCACAACAAAATAAATGGTTAGCCAAAATGTTGGGATATGATTATGAGATCATTTACAAGAAAGGGAAAGACAACAGTGTAGCAGATGCATTATCGCGCCAATTTGAGGAGGAAAGTACTATGCTCGCAATTTCCCTTCCCATTCCAGACTGGATTGAAGAGGCTCGCAGGGAATGGTTTTCACACCCAGGGCTCTCCCAACTCATTTCTCAATTGCAGGTAGATCCTAATTCCAGCAAGGGCTACTCGTGGCAGAATGATATTCTTCGCTACAAGGACAGAGTCGTAATATCACCAACATCTACCCTCAAAAGTCGCCTTTTGGCAGAATTGCACTCATCTCCCATTGCAGGACATTCGGGCTTTCAGAAGACGTATGCTCGCACCAGAAGATCATTCTTTTGGACAGGCATGAAAAAGGACATCCTTACTTTCGTAGCCGAATGTGATGTCTGTCAACGCCACAAAGGGGAAACCGTCAACACACCAGGCACCTTACAACCATTGCCCATTCCGGCCTCAATTTGGACGGAGGTTTCTATGGATTTCATTACAGGTCTTCCAAAGTCAGGGAACAAGTCAGTCATCATGGTGGTTGTGGACCGACTGTCAAAGTATGCTCATTTCTGCGCCCTACCCCACCCGTTTACACCAACCTTGGTTGCTCAAACTTTCATGGATCATATCTTCAAATTACATGGCATGCCCACTTCTATAGTGTCTGACCGCAACCCGATCTTCACCAGCAATTTTTGGCAGGAACTCTTCAGAATACAAGGCACTCAACTCAAACTCAGTACTTCATATCATCCGCAAACAGATGGTCAAACCGAAGCCGTCAACAAATGTCTAGAAACCTACCTTAGGTGTTTCACTTCAGAAAAGCAACACCTTTGGGCACAGTGGTTACCTCTGACTGAATGGTGGTATAACACCAACTATCATGCCACCACCAAAATGACTCCCTATGAAGCAGTCTATGGTCAACTTCCGCCTTCCCCTACTTCTTATCTCAAGGGATGCTCCAAAGTACAAGCAGTGGATCAACTCCTACAACACCGCGCAACCATGCTCGCCCATCTTCGCGAGAATCTTCATCAAGCTCAGAACCGCATGAAGCAACAGGCCGACCAACATCGCTCAGAGCACCAATTTCAAGAAGGGGATCAGGTCTTTTTGAGGCTGCAACCATATAAGCAAACATCACTCAAAGATAAGGGTTGTCAAAAGCTCTCTCCAAAATTCTACGGACCATACCAAGTACTTCAGCGCATTGGAGAAGTGGCTTACAAGTTGGCTTTGCCACCTACGGCAAAAATCCATCCAGTTTTCCATGTATCATGCCTCAAGAAAGTGATTGGGAACAATTGTCGAGTTCAAACCAGTCTACCTGAATTAGACGAAGAAGGGTCAATCTGGCTTCAACCCGAACAGGTTCTAGACACACGAGACAAGCACCTGCGCGGCCGCATGATTAAGGAGGTCCTCGTCAAATGGAAAGACACCTCTCCGGAAGATGCAACTTGGGAACCAACCACTATTCTTCAGCAGTTTCCGTAGCTTCAGCCTTGAGGACAAGGCTAGTCTTAAGGGGGAGGGCATGTTAGGGTCCCACCCTAACCCCCTTATTTATGTCATGGGATCACGTCATAGTCAAGAGTCAATAAAACCCATATTAATATTTGTAAGTGGTTAACCCGCAATTAATGACGGGACCACAGTTAGTTGCAAATGGGCGGTAGTATTAGATAGATGGTATTAATAAAACCCACGGTATTGGCCTGTGGTATTGCATGTATGAGTCATATATAAAGGATAGAGACTCCCTGCGAGGAGTATCGTGTCTTGTTTTTGTATTCAAGCTCTGCTCTATTGGAGGTTGCCCCCTCGAAGAGGCCTGTGAACATTTCTCTCTGAATAATAAAATCATTGCTATTCTGTGTTCTGGGTATCTTTTCTTCGCATATTCTGTGTTTGGGTGTTACTTTGCAGGTTAAGAGCATAACATCTTTACTGATAATAATGATTTCCACTATATATCTATATTTATGATTTGCATAATGTTGTTACAAGGATTGTGATATTGATTTCCACTATATATCTATATCTATGATTTGCATAATGTTGTTACAAGGATTGTAAGACTGGTCATGAGAAATATCTTTATCTTTTCATTTTGGTCTTAATTTCCATATTGATATGTTGAGCTTTAATCAGTTTAAAAATAGTGGCTTAGGCACTTCCCCCTAATTATAGTGCCTAACTTGATAAAGACATCTAGTGAGGCATGCAACAAAGGTAGCCAACTCAAGGAATCAATTCTAAGACCTCCCACATGAAACTCAAGGTGCTCAACTACTTGAACTAGCCCACCAAGCTATCTACATATGTAGCCAACTCAAGGAATCAAATCTAAGACCTCCCACATGAAACTCAAGGCGCTCAACTACTCAAACTAGCCCACCAAGCTATCTACATATGCAACCAACTCAAGGAAACAACTCTAAGACCTCCCACATAAAACTCAAGGCACTAAATTACTCAAGCTAGCCCACCAAGCTATCTACATATGTTGGTATTTTCAAATGAGAGACTTTGATGAAGTCTTTGCCTAAAGTGAGGCTTCCTCATTTTTCCTAATTTGAGAAAGAAATTTCATTTCATCATTACATATCAGTCAAAGCTAAATATTACACAAATGCTTATCAATCAACATTACCAATGTCTATCATCATCGCTAGCAAAGTCGTCCCTTGTTCTTTACATATTACCAACCTAGATCCATTTTAACCCCAGAGCTATCAAGCGTTGAGAGGGATCAAATCTCTTGAGGTGCTAACCTCTTTTTTGAGCGCAAAACTTCCAGATGGGTTTGCAGCTCAAGAGATTTGATCCCTCTCGGCGCTTGATAGATCTAGGGTTAAAATGGATCTAGGTTGGTTTTACTCGTGTGTGGCCATGGAAAATTTGTTGAACATCTATTATTCTAATCATTTAGAATATGCTAAATATGTCTTAAGATTAATATGGTCATTTCAATTTTAAATTTGCTCAGTTATTTCAATTTATTAAGATGATAGACTTTGTTAATAACTTGAATGATGATAAATGATGATAAACCTTTTGTTTTGAATGCAAAGTGACAATGTAACGATGTTGAATGATAGAAAATGTGAATAATAAGAATGTAGTCAATTACAAATAGTCTTCATTGTGATCAATCTAAAAGTACCTTTTTATATTGTTCTTATTGGCATACCTATTAGTTTTGTCATCTTTTCATATGGATCATATGAAAAGGGTGGCTAAAATTGTAGGTCATTCAAATCTTTAGTTCAATCTATTGTAGTAAACATCATACTTTGTCTCTCTTGCTCTCCAATATTAATAGTAGCTTTCTCCAAAGTCAATGCGACTTATGAAGTGTTAAACCCCAAATAAGTTTCAATGGTAGTTGTTTTCTATTACATTGTTTGAATGGAAAGTGGCTAACACATTTGAATGATGGAAAATGGAAATAATAAGAATGTAGTCAATTATAAATAGTTTACAATTTCAAGAAGAAAACAATTTAGGTAAGTGAACATTTTATTTAAGATGAAAACTCAAGTATTTTATTTATCGTTGAATTATCGTAACACAGTGATCAATGCACGTCATCAATAAAAAAATGTGTACTCACAGTGAAATCAATGCACATTATTAATCTAATTATGTTGAAATTAATGTACGTCACACATATAGCTATATCAAATAAGAAATCAACATCTACACTGAAACCAATGCGTCTAGTGCAAGTAATCAAATAGGATTAGAAAGCAACATCAACACTAAAATCAATGCATCTACTCCAAGCAACCTGTTGTTGTTGCTACAACACCCTCCAAAATTTTGGCCTACACCAAATTTTGGAGCCTACTTTGATCTTGTATATTGTCATTATAAACATTAAAACTTATTGCATGTGTTTTCTCTAAGTGTTTTTCTCTCATTTGCAAGAAAATCAAAGTGTCGTATTTTCACATGTTAAGTGTCGCACGATGTACAAAAGCTAGTTTTGGTGGTTTCAAGGGGTAATCTTTGCATAAGTGAGTTGGTCTTACCATGTAAACATGTGTCACACTCATTTCCAAAGTTTTAAGCACTGTCACACAAGTGTCATCACGATTGTCGTAAAGTGTATCTTTGGTGTCGCACTTGTCGTTGCAAAGTTGTCGCATTGAGGGATGTTTGTTGTTCATGTGTTCTGGATGATCTATGTTGTATCTTCAAGTGTTCTAAGTGTGTGATCGCAATGAAGTCTTATCATTGTTCACATCAATTTCAATGATCCCACACTTAACCAAATTCAGAAAACTCCCCGACCAAGCAACTTAGCCTCATCTAGCCCTCCTAAATTGCGCATTACACAGTCTCAGCCCTCAAGCAACAACCTTGCATCTTGACACTATACAATGTGCAGTTCCTGCCTCCTAGGACTATGCATTGTGCAGTCTCAATGCTCAAGCTCAACCCATGAGTTCCAAAACTGCACAATCATGTCCTCCAACCAGGCCTAAACTGCACATTGCACAATCTCAGCCCTCAAGCCCATCCCTTGAGCTCCTGAACTGCACAATTGCACATTCACCTAGCCTCCTTGTCTTTCCATCATTGCGCAATGGGCAACTTCAGTCATCAAGCCCTTAGCTTGGCTCCTTAAGCTCCCCAACTATGCAATCATCATGCCCAGTGCAGCCTGAACTGCGCATTGCACAGTCTCAAGGCTCAATCCTGATCCCTGACTGCCTAAGTTGCACAGTCACTGAACCTCTCCCTCAACCTGCCACCTGGTTCTGGCTCAGTGAGTGGATCATCATGCAACATCTTAGACTAGGGGTTTATCGTACTCATGTCATATTGTCATGAGTGAAATTCAAATGCAGGTACTCTATCATACCATGATATGATGATGAAGAAGGAGATGGAGAAGGGAAACATACTAGAAGACACCTTTGTAGTTGAATATGCAAGTTGATCAATTAGAAGAAAGCAAAGGGACACCAGTTTGCGACCATAACTCAAGACTTGATATCACTGAAGACTCCTTATCTCTAATCCATATGGAGGTGGACAAAAGAACATTCTCAAGAAGACACATAGCAAGAAGTAGCAAGAATGACTTGACATTGCCATGTCATCAGTGTCGTGTCATGTCATGTCATGACTCACCATATGCCACATCATTTTTATGGATGATGTAAATTCTTATTAGAAAATGTATTGTAAAGTGGAAGTCTAAAGGACATGTACAAAAGGTGAAGAGTCATGTAAAGTCGAAAGCTCATTGGAAGTCAAACAACCATGAGGGTAGTCAAAGAGTCAGAAGGAAGGTGAAGCATCACCCCATTGGTTATATATACACCCTCATTGTATGAGCAAAGGATTTTTCACCTTGGCTCCTCCCACAAGGCATCAAAGATACAAGCTAGTTCTTTTGAGGAGCAAGTGGTGGCTCCAACACTCCACTATTGGAGCCAATGGTGTTTGATGTATACATGTTTCTTAGGAATTTTACTTAATATATGAAGCTTGATGGCTAGCATGTTCTTAATGCATGGATTATGAATATTGTAAGATTGTTCTATGAATGTTTATGATTCATGTTTGTTTTCAGCTATACTAAAGTAGTTGAACTATTTCGGTTATTTTAGTGCTTATCATATTGAGAATGTATTGTAATGGTTGCAATGACCGTCACATCTTTGTGGACTATTTCGCTTGATGTTAGATGGATCTTTCATGTTCATGTGTGTCTCTACTAGGGCGATATTGCTACCTCTCTCTTGGAGGCTCACTTTCTTTTCCCTCCATAATATAAGAAACTTGACACACCTACATTCGAACACTCAACAAGATGTTAATGATTAACCAATAAGGAATTAAGAAATGCTTGAAAATATAGTGTCTGTTTATACTTGTTTAAACTGATTATATGCCTTAAATTTTGTTGTTGTGTTGTAAGTTAATGTGCTCAAACTGATATATAAATGTACATAACAATAAATAAAGCAACAGTAAAAACAAACACATAAGACAACAAATTAATTAGGAGTTCACCCACAACTCTTGGGCTACATCTCCGTGAGCTCTAGTCAACTCAACTAGGCTCTCTGGGATTATGGTATAAGTCTTTTTTACAAGCTCTTGGCTTAACTCTTGCTGTGTTTACACAAAAATAGCGGGTTCAGGCACCATGTTATCCCTTGGCTCTTGAAGCTCTGGCTCTTTGGCTCTTGGTTCTGGCTCTTGGCTCTAACTCTAGCTCTTTGGCTCTGGTTCTGGCTCTTTGGCTCTGGCTCTGGCTCTCTGGCTCTTCTACTCTGGCTTCTTTGCCCTCTATCAGTTTACAGCTCTCTCTGGGCTTTTCACTTGAACTCCAAGTGACTCCCTTGGCTGTTATGTTGCTTCTGCGCTGCCACTTTGGCTTCTGTACTGCCTCTTTGCCTTAGCTTCCTGCTTTGGCTTCAGCAACAGCTCCCACAATGACCAACAACCCAACAACAACCAACAGTCCCTTCGTTATGTTGTTTTGTGGCTTTTTAAGCCAAATCGCGCTTCCTGTTCATTGTCCCTCTCGGGCTCCCTGTCTTCTAGCCGTTCCTTTGTCCCCAATCATGAGGAATCATTCCCTTTTCGCCTATGTGGCTCTCTGAGCTTCATAACGCACAGGTGTAATGGCGGTTTCCAATGGAAAGGGACCGACACATGGGAAACTGGTAGTTTTTCCTTCCTATTCTGGTTCACTCGAATCCCTTCTTTGAGCATTAGTAATCATTGCTAAACGCTCTTAGGGATGAATGCCACCTATTCCACAACGGAAGGAGCTATCGGCGCTTTAAATTCTCCAGAAACAGTTGTTCTGTGCTAACACAGGAAAACGCTGAAATACACGGAAAAATCCGCAGAAAACAATGTTCCCGGACTTCAAATTTCCATAATCCCGCTTTATATCCCTATCGGGTCTACCTGGGAATCGCTATCGCATATCACAATTGGCCTGCCCCTTTGTATTTCGCAATACATTAAAACTGCGAAAATACATATAAAACATGAAAAAAAACCCCGCTTGTCGGACTTGAAATATTATACAGAGGCATTTCGGAACCCTTTCAGGTCCATAATATCGCATCGCATATCCATATCCGGAGCCAGAGTGTTATCAGAGCCGCCATGCTCGAAATGAATTTGAGCCAACTTCGAGGCTGCAGCAAAATTAAATCTCCCACCTTGAACTTGTTAAATCCACCTACGACCTGTACCATGCAGTCTGCCGGCCTGCCATCCGTTAGGCCAGCTGTCTGTCCGGCGTAGTTCTTCATTGATTGCTGGAAGGATCACCCGCATCCGGGTCTATTGGATTGATTCTTGGAGTACACAATCTTCCTTATTTTCCAAAGAAGAACACAACCACTCCTACTGGGATATTGGTTTCGACAGTCGAAGATATGTTTCTCGCCGCCCTTGAAGAGTTAGCAGAGACTGCAGAAAGCGCAGAGAAATCAGATCAGTCCCCATCTTTTAACAGTGGTGACGAAGACGATGTTGTAATCTCAGACAATACTTTCCGCAGGTTAGGCAGTTATGAAGAGGAGGAATAAGATCCATCATATTATGACGAAGAAGAGGAGCACATAGATCAAGATATGGAGGACCAAGATTTGTATTGGATGTCTTAGGGCCCACTTGCTCAATTGGATGTTTTACACAAGATGTTGAGGCACCCAGAGAAACTGTTAACAAAGTACGACCCTGATAAAGGAGTGAAATCGAAGGACCATTTGGAAAACTTCTACCTACATCTGCAAATGCTTGAGGTAAATTACGATGATGTTGCATGTAGACTTTTCCTTTGTACCTTAGATGACAGAGTAGTTGTATGGTACCACAGTCTTCCTCCAAACTCAATCCAGAATTGGAATGGGTTTAAAAAGTTGTTCCTTGAAAAGTTTGTTGATGACAAAACCCCTTCCATGTTATTAAAAGAGTTGGGCAATCTAAAGATGAAGCAAGAAGAGAAAGTTAAAGATTTTAATTATAGGTTTAATCGTATATTGAATATATTTCCTACATATATGAAACCTCGTGAATCCATCACCATTGATTATTACATTTCTGTCTTACCAATAAGCATCGCGCAATTCGTGAAGAGAAATATGAAAGGAATTTTGGCAAAAAATTACGAAGAGGCCATTGTGGTTGAAAAGGACTTACACGCAATTGGAGTCATCATGGACGATGAATAATCAAAGGACTCCAAGGACACGGGCAAAAGGTCTCAGACCTCCTTAAGTAAGGATAAGGGTAAAGAAGCTACCGACCTTGAAAGCTTGACCTGTACCATCAAGTCTCTATCCAATGAGTTGGCACAATTGAAACAAAGGTTAAGCGAGACAACCATCAACGGCAAGCCCCCAAAAAATTTAACTTCTTGAGAAGGGTTTCCAACTATAGCAATAACAACAATCAACCAGCCAAGTCTGCACAAAACTCAAACATCATGCTAAATGTTGATAGCATGGGCATGGATCAATATTGTTCATTTCATCAAGAATATCATTTAGAAAAGACATGCTCGCAATGGAATCACGACATGAATTCTCTAGCTACGCTTATCATTGACATTGTACTTTCAAATGAGCAAACTGAGCCAGCGGAAGAAAAGGAAGAAACTATTGCGGCTGAAGAAATTGCAAGTGTTGGGCATGCAGTGAATACGTTCAGCTGTGTATACGCAGCTGAAAAGAAAAATGTCGAAGAACTGCCACTAAGTGAGGACCCAACTCAAAAGCAGAATAGTCGATATAAGTTGAGAAGCCAAGGTTCAATTTCTGAACCAAAGTTGACAAGGAAAAAACTGAAAGAACATTTGTTAAGGAAGATCACTCCGCCTGTCAACTCAACACATAACACTCATAACAAGTTTGGAAATACTGCTATAGCGAAAAGTACTTCTGCCAACAACAAAAGAAAGCCTACCATTCCAAAAGTATCAGATAAGGTTACTCCTCTAGACACTTTGGCAATGCCCATTGCGCTTGATTATAATATAGTTGAAGACATGAAGAAAGCTCGCACTAATATTTCACTCTTCGAACTTACAAGAATCATGAGCCAGTGGGAACTACTTGTCCGCGCTCTTGAACAACCTGCCTCAGGTAACAATTCTTCTTCACAGAAGGGATCTGGTAAGTCTTCTGGTCCCCTGGAATATGTTCTTAATGCGTTAACATTAGATGCTAACACACTCTGCTCCGTTTTTATTGACATTCAAAATTTTTAATTACAATGTACATAATTGCTTAGTTGACTCCGGTGCATCTGTAAATGTAATGCCATTATCTATAGCTAAGAAAATCAATGCAAAATGGGATAAGACAGATGCACATATCATTCAGCTGGACAAGACTCTTGTCCATGCGATTGGTGAACTCAGAAATGTGCTTATTCGCCTATCATCCGATCAACGAGTTCACCAATGCATAAACATAGTAATTGTGGACATCTTGGAAGCATACAGTGTATTGCTAAGTAGAGACTAGTCCAGCAAATTACAAGGGTATTTTTCTACTGAATGGTCACATTTATGGCTTTCGTATAAGGGCAGAAACAACCAAATCTAGGTAGACTCAAAACCTTACATGAAGCACACTGTCACACCCTTCAAGGGAAAAAATGAACTAGTTGCTTTCGCAAATCTGATCTTTGGTAATTGCTTCTTGGAGACTGACCTAGGGTGCTACCTTGCTCGACCTTCCCTAGTCCCACCAGACACACGGTTGGAACTCCTTCCTAGTCCAACTAGTGCAAATTACCTTTGTACAATAGATAGTAGTACTACTACTACTAGTGTGGGGTGTAGATTTTGTACATATGATGTATGGATTTTTGTTTTTTGAAGGTTCAAAGATGTAGGAGGGCTCTGGATCTGGTTGTGTTTTAGTAGACCTGTGACAAAGAAAACACTTGATCTCAAGCCGCTTGGAATTTGAGTGCACTAATAACACACCGGAATACAAAGCACTCCTCTTGGGCTTACATAAGACCATTGACCTCAATGTTGGGGTTTAAAGCAATAGGTGACTTAGAGATCATTGTGCGGCAAGTACGCAATACTATACATTGTGTGTCGCCTACTTTGAAAAGTTACAAACAAGAGGTATGGCGTTTAATTTCTCAATTCCAAGCTTTTAACATTATATTTGTTCATAGAATGTGTAATGCAACCGCATTTGCATTAGCAAATGTTGTTGCTAGGTTGTCACCGCTTAGGGACGGTTTTTCTATTGAAATTCTTTATAAGTCATTTGTCCTTGATAATATCACTAATTTACGTGTTTTTAATGATGACCAACAGATACTGCATTTCATGGTGAACATTGATGTATTCAAAGATGCAGCTATTGATGAAGACGAGCACGAAAAAGCATTGTAAGATGCAGCTCGCATGAACAAGGAGAACCCCATGTCGAAGAGCGTGGTATCATTATAAAATTTGTATGACTTATAGACTCGCTTTAGAGGGCCATTCAATGCCAAGACCCACAGTTCAATGTTGTTGCATGAGAAGATTAATCTTGGAATGGAGAAAGATCTGAAGTTTGTTAATCTCGACACTTATTGCACACCACAAGAGCGGCAAGCTTTTATCCGCCTATTCAAGTAGTACCGAGATGTGTTCATGTGAACATACAATGAGTTCAAAACTTACAACACACAAATAATCCAGCATGTTATCCCAATTAAGGAAGGGGCCAAGCCTTTTCAAAAGAAGTTGTGAAAGGTACATCCAACGCTTGAGCCCCTGATTCAAAAGGAGTTAAGGAAGTTGTTGGATGCTCAAATCATATATAAAGTGTGACATTCAACATGGGTGTTAAATCTGGTCCAAGTAAGGAAGAAGTCCGGGGAAATGAGCTTATGCGTAGATTTCTGAAATCTCAACCACGCCCAGACAAAGGCAATTACCCCGCGTCGTCTATGGAATAGATATTGCAGACAGTATCGAGGTCAAAAATGTTCTCTTTGCTTAATGGCTATTCTAGATACAATCAGGTTCTGGTGTCAGAGCCTAATAAACTTAAGACTACCTTTCGAATGAAGTGGGGCACGTTCGCATTCAGGAGAATTCCTTTTGGGCTAGTTAATGTTGGTGTGACCTTTCAATGTTTGAGGGACATCGCATTTCGCAGACTAATTGGACAGAGCGTGGTGGTGTATCTTGATGATGTCATAGTGTTTTCAAAGAAGAGATCTAACCACCTACACCACTTGAAGCAAATCTTCGAGCAATGTCGAAAATACGGGATATCTCTTAATCCCAAGAAGAGCATTTTTGCAGTGTCCAAGGGAAACCTCTTAGGCCATATCATTGTGAAAAGTGGGATTAAAGTGGACCCTGAAAGGGTCAGAGCTATTACATAGATTCCCTTCCCAGTGAACAAGAAAGCCATGCAGTCCTTCCTGGGGAAGATCAAATTTCTCCGCAAGTTCATCTCTGATTACACTCAAATTGTCAAACCTATACAAGAGATGGTAAAGAAGGATGGAATATACAAGTGGGATAAAAGGAAAACGGATTTGTTTTCCCATATCAAGCAAGTTATCGCAAAAGCACCAGCCTTATAGAACCCAAATTTCAACAAGGATTTTTTGATCTACACCTTCGTTTCTGATACTTCTCTTGACGTTGTACTTATGCAAAAAGATGATCAAAGCAATGAGTGACCAATATCTTTCATGAGTGACTGCCTGCAAGGACCTGAACTTAATTATCCCACCTTTGATAAGTAGGTGTATGCAATTTATAAGGAGGTAAAGCACTTATGTCCCTATCTCTTGAAGAATCATTGAATTATCTTTGTTTCGCACCTAGCAGTCAGATCAATGTTTGTCTAACAAGAGTTGGGTGAGAGAAGAGCAAACTGGATGACCGATTTACAAGAGTATGATCTAGAATTTAAACCAGTTCACACCATCAAGGGCCATGGTCTATGTCGGCTAGCAGCAAAAGTGGTGGATGCAATAGAAGATGATCCATTTGGATGGGAGCAAGAAAACAAGATGTATAATGTTGAACGAGCCTCCCCCACTACTATCACAAATTCTTGGTATGCGGATGTACACAAGTATCTCGAGCATGGAAATTTTTACTCTCACTTATCCGCACGACAGAAGAGGGCAGTCAGATTAAAAGCATTATCCTACCATTTGGTGCATCCATAATGGAGTATTGCTCAGATGCTTGGAAGCACATGATTCAGAGAAAGTGTTGCATGATCTCCACGATGGACCAATCGGGGGACACTTTACAAGTGACACAACAATGCACAAAGTTTTGCGAGTTGATTTTTGTTGGCCCACATTATTCAAGGATGCTCATGCATATGCCCACAAGTGTCCAGTCTATCAGAAGTGTGTCTTTCGATGAAAGAAGTCAGATGCCCCGTTGCAGGCTATCATAGTGGAAGAACCATTTCAACAATGGGGCCTATATGTCATTGGTGAGATTTTTCCACACTCATCGAAGAAGCATCACTATATTCTCACTACTACATACTACTTTACGCGGTGGATAGAAGTGGTTCCACTCAAACAAGTGAATGATCAAGAAGTCATCAACTTCCTCAAGCATAATATCATTTCTAGGTTTGGTGCTCCAACTTCACTTGTTTTTGACAATGCAAAATACTTCTCATCGTTAAGGTTCTATGATTTTGCATTGGAAAATGGTATTGTATTGAAACATTATGCTAATTAATATCTGCAAGGAAATGGTCTTGTTGAGTCTACTAATAAGAATATTATCAGCATTATCAAGAAGACTGCTCTATATGAACAAAGGAACTTGCACTCTGCTTTGGTGAATGCCTTATGGGATGATCGCATCACGCAAAAACCTTCCCTAAATATGTCTCCTTGCTTCTTGGTGTATGGAAAAGAAGGCATCCTACCCCTGAACATCTATTTTCCTACCCTTCAACTTTCACAAGAATCACAGGGCAAGCCATGCTTATTGGCTCAAAGTAGGATAAACACCCTTCGCAAGTTGTGGGAAGAAAGATAGAAAGAAAAAGAAAAATTATCTCTCCACCAGAGTCATATCAAGAGGTGGTTCGACAAGAAGTTTCCAGGAAAAAATGAATTCAGTGTGGGTGACCTAGTCTTGAAGTGGGAAAAATCCCACGAAGACAAAGGCAAACATACTAAGTTTCAAGCACTGTGGATTGGACCATTCACTGTGCATGAAAAGCTTGGCCAACACACATATCATTTTCAACCTCTAGACGAGAATATTGACTCTCTTCTTGTTAATTTTATTTTATTTTATTTTATTTATTTATTTTTTCGAAGAAAAAAGCGAACTTTTTATTGAAGTGATAAAAAGTTACATTGCATATGCCATAGCATTCCTTTTGCTGTTATGAAATAGACCATACAGCTGCTGCAATCAAAACTGTCCTTCCTAAGAAAGACCACCTGTCAATGAAAACTGCTGAAAAACGTTAAAGCCTTAAGCTCTTAACTTTTCCAGCCATAAACCTTAAGAAGCCTTCCAAAAAGGGGCATGAAAAAGTCTAAAAACGGGTCTCCTCAGGAGAGGAAAACAACCCTTACATAAAAAGATATTGAGCAATATGTTTTTGTAGTTTTCATTTTTGCAAAGTTCAAAAAAGAGACTAAGATGAAAGTAACAGAACAGTGATGAAATGTAAGACTGAAACGACATCCATGGATCTAGATATGAGGTGGCTGATCCGACACACGGATCTGTCCATGATCCTCCTCTACAATTTTCCAGCTGCCCAGATTCTGCTGCAAACCTTCCTTAGAAAGTTTGTCTGCTGATTCATTACGATCCCTGTATATATGACACAAAGAGAAACTGTTAAAAGAGATTTTTAGGTCCTGTATTTCTTCAAGTAATGATTTCAACATATAATTTTTGCAAGTGCTTTGACCATTAACCCAGTTTATAACGTTTAGAGAATCTCCGAAGATCTGAATCGTGAAGATATTCCTTTGAATGAGCCAACAGAGAAGGAGTTTTAAGGCTGACATCTCTGCAAAGTTATTGGATCCAGTCCCTAGTCCAACTGAAGCTTTGAAAGACTGATTTGCGTTTACATGTATGATCATTCCTGCTCCTGCCCTATTATTCTGCGAGGCCCCATCAAAGTATGCCCAGGGGATGCCTTCTTTTATTTGTTCTGCCCTTATCTGTCTTGGGGTTTTGTTCTCCTCTGGTTCTGGGATATTTGAGTAGATGGAAACGCTTTGGATTGCTATAGATGATGCATGAGATTCCTTGTCCTGAAAAATACTCCGGTTCCTGGCGATCCATACCCCCCAACAGATGATAAGAGGTAAGTTCCGCATGTTTCCTTCTGGATATTGTTGCCACCATTTGACCCAGACCTCAGGCAGATTTTCTCCTACCCAATCTATCTTTTTGTTCATCAATTTTCCTACCTCCACCCACACATTTTTAGCTGTTGGACAAGTTAAAAACAGATGATTGATGGTTTCGGCTTTAGATTTGCATAAAGTACATCTCCCTAGTCCTTGCATATATCTGGATTGTAGGATATCCCATGTAGGGATTTTCCCTTTTAGAATGCACCAAAAGAAAAGTCTGGCTTTTGCTGGACATTTGAGTTTCCATAAATTCTTAGCCCACCATTCCAGGTCTCCCCATCCTTTCCTTGACATGATGAATTTATATCCATTTTGTGGGGAATACTCTCCAGTGTCCGCATGGGCCCAGACCAGCTGATCCTGTCTGTCTTTCAACCTGACATTTGATCTGGAAAGTTCTTGGATATAATCGTTCCATTCATTCCACCAGGTGGGCTCTAAATCTAAGTCTTCTCCGGTTTTCCAAGCTTGTCCCCATATTGTAGAGTAGCCAACTTTCTCCACCTGACTTAAGGAGAGGATGCCTTTTGATTCTAGGTGTCTGATTAATCCAGGGGAAAGGGCATAATTTTCATTACAGCCAACCCAGGGATCCTTTCCTATCTTCATATTTCCTCCATTTCCAATCTTCCATGCCAAACCTTGTTCGATCACTTTGAATGACTCCACAGTTGCTTTCCATACCACCGAAACATTCTTCTTTTTCTTATTTGGGTTTCTGATCCAATCTTCTAAAGGGACCGGATCTATATATTTTCTCTTTACCACTCTCGTCCATAGATTTTCCATCTTAATAATTCTCCAGCCTGATTTAGCTGCCAAAGAGAGGCTGAAGTCAGTAAGATTTTTGATTCCCCATCCTCCCCACTCTTTTGGCCTTGCCACTTTTTCCCAGGCAACCCATGGAAGAACAGAATCCTCCTTTGAGCCAACCCAAAGAAATCTGCAGCATATTCTTCTTATTTTCTCCAGTATCCCTTTAGGTACCCATGTTAATGCTGCCCAGTAAACTGGCATGGCTAGTAGCACAGATTTGATTAAAGTCAATCTCCCAGCTCTGGACAGCCATTTGTAGCTCCAATGCGTAATTCTGGCTTCAATTTTAGCAATCAACCAGTTCCAGTCTTCTTTCTTATAGGCATTGGGCTTCAGCCAAAAACCTAAATACTTGAAAGGAGATTCCATGTTACTCATATCAAAAGGAAAGATTGAAAAAATCTGTGCTTTTTCTTGTCTGTTTAAACCTTCCAGAATTAACTGAGATTTTCTGGAGTTTATTTGCATTCCTGTTGCTTTCAAGAAAAGGTCAAAAATGTTTTTTAATTCCTTTATTTCATTTGAGTTTCCACTTGAGAACACCAATATATCGTCAACAAAAAGGAGATGAGATATGAACATGTTGACCGCCACTTCTAGTCCGTTTACCTTGCCTTCCCTTTTGGCCTTTTGAATCAGTTGGCTTAATCCTTCTGCAACTAAGAGAAAAAGCAAAGGTGACAAGGGACAGCCTTGCCTCAAACCCCTCTGTCCTTTGAAAAAGGAAGTGGCTGCACCGTTGATGAGAACTGCATAGCTGACATTTGTGATACACCCCATGATCCAGCTAATGAAGTCCGTTTTGAAGCCTAAGTGTGTTAGAAGCATCCAGAGATATATCCAGTTTATTCTGTCATAGGCTTTTGATAAGTCGATTTTTATTACTGCTCCCTTCTTGTTCATCTGCTTTACACTGTGCAAAGTCTCCTGCGCCACACCTATAGCTTCATGAATCTGTCGACCATTCAAGAACCCAAATTGTTCGTTGGATATGCATCTTGACAAAATTGGCTTTATTCGGATCGCAATCACTTTTGCAATAATCTTGTATATACTATTGCACAGCGAAATAGGTCTGAAGTCTTCAAAGGTTTCAGGTACTTCCTTCTTAGGGATGAGGGCTATAAAAGTTGCATTGAACGGACTGTAAACCTCTCCCTTCCTTCTGGACTCTTCGACCACTTCAGTTATTTCTGCTCCTATCAGGTCGAAGAAGTGATGGAAGAGTTCTATGGTCCACCCATCCGGACCAGGGCTTTTGTCTCTTGCCATAGATTTGATGACACTTTCTACTTCCTCCTTAGTAACTTCACTCATCAGATCCTCCGCTTCTTCCTCCTCCACATACCGAGGGAAGCTTTGAGCAGTCTTGATTACTTCTGCAATAGTGATCTCACCTTGGTCGGCATACAAGTTCTGAAAGTGGCTTTGCCCGAGTGCTGATAGAGACTCAAAAGTCTTTGCCTCCCTACCTTCCTCATTCTTGAGGTTCCAGATTGTATTCGCAATTTTCCTCCCTTTTGCATAGTTATGGAAAAATCTCGTATTTTCATCCCCTGCTTTGAGCCAAATCGCTCTGCTCTTTAGCCTCCATTCCTCCTCTCTTGCCAGAAGTATTTGGTTTTTGAGTTTTTCAAGAGAGAGGATCTTCTCTTTTGATTCCTGGGAAGCATAGCCATCCTCCTCTGTACTTTCCAGCCTTTGTAATTCCTCACTGATCTGGATTAATTCCTCATTCTGTTTTTGCTTCCTGCCCTTTGCCCATTCAACAGTAGCTTTCTTTAATCTTTTTAGATTTTCCATAAACAAAAACCCCTTATCCTCTGTAGAACTTCTGACTGGATGTCTCCATGTTTCTTTAAACAGTTTGTTGAAAGAGTCTTCTTGCAGCCATGATGCATTGAACTTGAAAGGTGTTGTCGGCTTATGAGGAGGCTTGGAAAGTTCTAGAAAGATTGGAAAGTGATCTGAGGATCCTCCCTCTTCGACCCATTGTCTAAACATAGGAATTCTGGAGGTTAGCTCTTCGTTTATGAGGAAGCGGTCCAATCTTTTTGCAACTCTTGCTTCTCCTACTCTTCTGTTCCTCCAAGTCGGTTTAAGTTTAATTGGATTTACATCTATCAAGTTATTGGAGATTAAAAAGTTTTGGAAGAAATCTGAAAGAGAATCCTCTCTGGCCGAAGGTCCCCATGCCTCCGCGCTTCCAATTGAAAAATTTAAGTCTCCGCCCAAAACCAAATTTTTGCATTTCACTATCGATTTTGACAGTAGTTCATTCCAGAAGGGCACCCTCCCCTGACATGGCCCATAAATGTTTAAAATTGTTAAAGGGAAGCCAAATTCAGGGGATTGAATTTCAATGCCCATCGCCTGCTTCATGCCCCATTGGTTTACAATCTTAATTCTCCCTTCCCTATAACCTACAGCCAAGCCTCCGGAATGTCCAACAGAGTCAATAGCCGTAAAATGCCAGCCCGGGAGGAGGGCATTTAGCGCTGATTCTACTTCTGCACTCTTCCCCAAAGTTTCTTGGAGTAAAAGGATATCAGTTTTTGAGTTCATAATCATCTCCCGAAGGGCCAGTTTTTTGGGTTTACTGGCTAAACCCCTACAGTTCCAGGATGAAAAAATCATTTTAAAACATTTTCAGGGGCCTGCACTGCTCTAAGTGCCCCAGGGATTGACAATTGTTTACCATCTGTGACATCATGCTTTGCTTTTACCTGGGCAGGGGCCTGCACTGCTCTAAGTGCCCCAGGGATTGACAATTGTTTACCATCTGTGACATCATGCTTTGCTTTTACCTGGGCCTTGGAAAGATTGGATTTCCTTCCCCTTGTTTTCCTTTTCAGGCTCTGAGGAGGGGACAAACCTATTCCACCAAAAGTTCCTAAGGACTCAGGTTTATTATCAAGGGATCTGAGATTGTAGTGGCATATAGGAGGAGCGGGCATGAGTTTAGGTTCCTCACATGGATCATCTTCACGATTCAGATCTAAGGAAGGGATGGCGGCCGAGATGTTTTCAACACAATTTTCCACATAGTTTTCATCATGAAATTCCATAGAAACATTATTTTCAGGGATGCATTTTCTAATATGTGCTCCAGGAACCAAGCAAGCATCTTTTATTTCGGAAGTAGGAAAAGATTTGAATCTAGACACATACCCTTTGAGTCCTCGCTGTGAATAGGATTTTGAATGGTTGTCGCTTCCTTGATGGGCTCCTGGATTGCTGCTTCGTTCCCAGGCTCGATTTCTGCTTCTTTCCTTCTGTCCGGGGTGACTTGATTGGCTTCCTCCGATGTCTTCCCCTCCTGCGGGATATCCACCTCCATATCCCCTTCTGACTGAAGAACTGATGGCTCTATCCTCTGGAGAGACTGATTTTGTTTTGCTATCTTCTCCATCTGAGCTGCCGTCTTCTGATATCTTCTACGTCGCCTCCCCAAAGGGCAGTCCCTAGCCAAATGTCCATAGACATGGCATCTATGGCATCTAAAAGGCAAATGTTCATAGTCCAGGATCTGTTCAAAAACATATTCTTTGTACTGGAGGTTAATTTTCTCTGCTAGTCCTCCACGAGGGTTTAGACTGACTAGGATCCTCGCCATAGCTTTGTTCTGGGTTTGCAGAAAGGACATATCCGCTTCCAGGTAGGTGCCCAACCTATTCCCTATTGCCTTGAACACCGATTCTACCCAGAGGAAAGAGGGCAACCCCGGGGCCCGAACCCATACCGGAAAGACATCCGTTTTTTCATGCATCGCATCAAACAAGGGACTCCATTTTTTTAAAAGAACAGGGATGTTTCCGAAAGCCCAATTCCTTTCTACAACCCAATCTGCCGCTTCCTTGTTCTCAAACCGCACCATGAACCAGCCTTTTGCTAAGACCGATACCTTAAAGCTTCTGATTAGATCTGACTGCCAATTTTGTTCTCCCCATGATTTGATGAAATTGGTTGTGTATTTTTTCCCTCTCGCCCTACCTACCAGGGTGCATTCAGCCACCTCCAGCGCCTCTTCTATCTGCACATCCATTCCCAGCACCAAATTTCCTTCTAAATCCTGCGAATTTATCGGCCTCTGCTTTTTTCTTTTCTCCCCTGATTTTCTGATCCCGTAGCCCTCCTCCCTTATTGGCTCGCTCGCCTGGTGGGCTCCAGTATTGCAGCAATAATGCTGCAACTCCTGGGACTCCCTTCTTTACTCTTATCAAACCGGTAATTCGTAACAAACTTGGAAGCGACGGTGCTATATGCACAAGTACTAGCTCTTGCCACAGTTGTCACTTGGTCAGCTGGCACAAGTCCGCTAGGGGCTCAAGCCAACTTCTATGAGCTCTTAGAAGAAGCTTTGTACCTGATGGATGGAAGCTAACTCAAAGGAAGCTGATCTACTTGCATAAAGAAACTGAAAGTCAAAGAGTAACATAAACCCTAACAAAACCTAATTCTACCAGCTAGTCCTACTGATGCAAAGGAGAGGATGCAAACTATTGAAAAAGATGCCATTACTTCTACAAAGGTGAAATGCACATGCCTATGCTATCCCTATCTAAAGAACACATCTTTTTTGTATTTTTGATTACGTTATCAAAATGATCATACATGTACTTTTAACTGGCTTCTTACTGTGCAGGGGTGGATCAAGGAGGAGAAATGCTTGGGAAGGTTGGGAAGGTTCAGAGTGGGTCTAAGGAGTCCCTAACACCCTTCCAGAGAGTTTCACCAAGTTTGGCTATCCAGCAACCTTACTTGTGAGCTTCTACAGGAAGTCTGCAGGGGTTCTACAGGATGTTTCAGGGATTTCTACAGGATGTTAAGAAATTTCTATAGGATGTCCTGACATTGGATTTTGGAAGATGGGTGAGTGAAAGAGGATGCATGAATGGATAGGGAGGTAGGGTAGGGGTCTGAGATGACCCAGTGACTGATGGATGAAGTGATGAGAGGGTGTGGAGAGCTAACTTGTCTTAAGGAAGGCTAAGGCAATGGAAGAGCAAGAAGGTAGGGTTCCGTGGACAGAAGAGTAGTTGTTAGACGAAGAAGCTAACTAGGAGATGGAGCAGCTGGCCTGGAATAAGCTTAGGTGGATGAGAGAAAGATGGATATGCCCTGCACGGTGTGCACTTAACTCAATCAACCAAACCCTGCATACAATCAAAATATTAGCTAATCTATCCAAACTGTCAACGAAACAAATGAACAACAACGTTATTTCCAAAGAGAACCATGTACAACACTTAATCAAAGGAACATCTAAAAAGGTATGAACGCATGACTAACATCTACAAATGAAAAACATTACACCAATGATTGCATGGTCAAGCAAACTAGTGTTTTTGTTGAGCAGCACTGGTTCCACAGTTCCAGCCCCTGATCCAATAAGGGAGAGGTGAAACTGAGAGTGTAGGCAACCATTTTATGGAGCTTTTATCAATCTTTATCTTATCAATCTGTTCTACACATCTGAAGTAATTCTATTCCTCAACAATAACCTACTTAACCAACACAACTAAATCTAGCTCAACAAACTTCGTTTCAGATGCATAAAAGGAAAATCACAGTGCTGAAAGGAAAGATAACAATACAAATAAGGAGGCCCTAGGCTCTCAGGTTGGGCTCAACCCCGAGAGTTATGGCTCCTATAAAAAAACTCAGAGCTGATATCAAATATGACTGCTTCCCATTATCAAAAAATAATCATAAGTCAAGAGTTATGCCAATAATGGCTACAAAAGAACAAAACAGAGCTAGCAGCACGTAGTGCAGAATATGCAAGAATTTTTCAAAAGTCCTTTTCAAAGGCTGAAGCCTTAACATTTATACACTACGAGGCCCTAGCTGGCCTCCTAAATCTATGGGACTTGGCTGCCCAAACTGTGAGTGAACAGCTCCTTCCAAGAAATCTGCTTGGCTGCCTTCTAGATCCGGTTTTGGTGGCCTTTGGAGCTCGGAGTTGGGGGTGAAGATCCCGAGGGAGGCTATTTAATGCCATAGACAACCCCCCTACGAATCCTCAACCCAAGCTTGGTTGTCTCCTAGCCCATGTCTGCTCGGTTTTGCTTCAACATGTGTCAAAAAATCCTGAAATGAGCACGTGTTAGCCACCTAGGAATAGTGACTACCCTTATTCGTACAAATGACATAAACATACTAAAAAATAATGCATAAGTTATGAAAAATGAAGGATTGAACAAGGGTAGTTAGGCCAAATGAGCCCAAAATGTTACCAAATTTGGGGCTCATCATCGCCTCATTCCTATCTTGCTGTTCCAGCTCATATCTCAGAGAAGGGCTCCTTGGCGCATTGGAGGCTGATACTGTTTTGCTGGCTGGAGCATTAACTGGCCCTGATAGAAACAAATTCGCTTCCTGCTTCTCAAATTCTGGTCCTGATGGGTTCTTTCGTGGATCCAAGATTCCACCAGATCCAACTTCCTTCCATCCTTCGATCCTACTGGGGCTTACCAGGCCTTTGGCAAGGGAAGCCCTGGTGACTGCCGACGCCCTTTCACTACCCCCATCAAAACTTAACCCTAATGACGATCCATAATTCACAATGTCCTCGAGACCTCCTGAAAGAACGAGACCGATAGAGAAAAGCTTACCTTTATTGCCTTGGATGGGATGTAGAAAGCTTGCATGCAGCTCGTTTTCCTCCGGCCCACTTATCTGCTGCAAACCCTTGATACCATGATGGCTTGAACCGTTCCCCTCCAAGATCCCTTCCGACTGGAGTTTGAACTGCTTGTTATTCCTTAACCCTTCCAGAGAGAGAGAATCGATACCTCAACTTTCTGTTGCTCCAAAATACCATTCTAAGTTCTGGACGGTTGGATCCTTCCCCCAAACCGATAAGATATCCTCCGGAGCTGGGTCCAGGTCTACAAATTCGCTAGGGTTAACCATGGTTACTGAAAAGGGTCACAAGAAATACTCTCAGGTCATTGAAACTTCTGCAGGTTCGATGTTGGGTCTATTCGAGGGAAAGTGCCAGCACATTAATCTTTTCTCCTTATTTTTTTTGCATAGTAAAAACCCTCGTTTCAAAACGTTATCTTCCGGCTATCCCCCAGCTGTCAACCTCGTGTTTTAGGCCATCGCCTGCCCCACTGACGCTATCGCTGTCCTCCGTTGTACTGTCCAACTTCGTCATCGCGTTCTGCTAGCGTAGCCTGTTGGGTTCTAGGCCCTCGGCCCAGCCGGCCCTGGTTCCGGCTTGCGCCCCTGCACCCGAACCCTCTCCATCCTCAGTTTTCAAGTGTGAAGAATTGTTGATCATTGGTATCCTCTTCTTGTTAATGGCTAAGATGTAAAACAATATTTTCAATGATGATGTGGGGTTGTGCCCTGCCCTATGTACATAGTTTCTTTTCTTGTTTGCTTGTTTGTTTGGCCTTGCATTTTGTTTTTTGTGCATGTAAATAAGCGTCATGTGTGAACGTGTTTTTTTGGCTTCTTTGTGTGTGGCTAAGTTGAAAATATTCTTGTGACACCACGACATTTGGCTAACCTTTGATCCTCCTTCTTTATGCTAGTTATGTCTTTTAGTCGATGATGTTCTCACGGAAAATAAGATTTGTCGGTAAGGAGAGTTTTGTGTCGAACCATGACACATGTTTCTATTCTAGAAACCTTATGACCTCACTCGGTTGTTTATGTTTCGGTGCTTTTGATGAGCCTAGGTATTGCAGCAAGAATGTTGCAACTCCCAAGGCTACAAACTTTACTTATCAACCCGGAGTTCGTATAAACTTGGAGGTGACTGTGCTATATACACAAGTAGAAGTGAAGGTACTGCTTGTTGTCACTACTATGCTGGCACGAGACCCCAGGGGTTCCAAGCCAGACTTCTATAGGGTCAGAAGAAGCTTGATTTGATGGAAGGAGACCAAATCTATTCTAGGGGAGAGCTACTCTACTGTAGAAATGAAGAAAACAACATGCAATCCTAAATCACACCATAACCTAATTAACCATGGAAACAGCTAGACTAAGCAAAATTGCTAAAAACACTAATCTAATGCTAACTGTCTAAGTTGCAGAAGTAAAAAAGCATAAAACTATCTTAAGGTGCAAGCAAAGGAAACTAAGCTAAGTCTGAGTTTAAGCGAAAAACGGTCAGAGATCAAAATTGGTTAAAGGAAGACGTGAGGGAGCAATAGTGCATAAGAACCGTTGGATCAGGCGGGTGGAAGGCGAATGAATGACAGAGATCGGATCGCAAGAGGGTACGTAGGTAGATGGGAAAATACGGTTAACTAACAGGATGGACGGTTGAGATTATGTCACGGAGGCGAAGTCAAGAGTTGGACGGGCAGAATCAATCGGAAAATGGACGACGAAGATCGGCCAAGCCAGTTGGCGATCGGGTGAAGCGATAGTCGTCAGATCAAACGAGGCAGATCGATGGTGGGAGTTTAAGGCGATAAAGTGATCGGGTGATGCAATGGCCGTCAGATCAGGAGACAGATCGATGGTGGAGATGGGAGCGCTTAAAGGAACGTGCAAAAATGGGGGAGCGGGTTTAGAGGGCGGTAAGTAGTATATCGCGCGCCCTCAAAGTTGTAAGTGGTTTCCTAAAATTTTACGCGATTAGCCTCCCCAGGCGACACATAGCATGGGGAAACCGCTCATTTCGCGTGCCCTCGGGCGGATAACGATCGGACAGAAATCCACGCGATATCGCGTGAAGGTTGTCGGATCTAGCAAGGCAGATCTACGGTGGAGATTTGACCGAGCGGGTTGGTGAGCGGGTGTGCGATCTATGGTTAAAAACCATTTGAACATGGATTGACGACTTCCGCTAAGCATTTCATGCTGAAGGAGAATGACAGGGATGTGAGGGAGATCAAATGACGGGAAGAGAGCAAAGGAGAAGATGACCATTAAAGGAACAGAGTGATATGAAATGAACTCAGTGACTGTGTTAAACAACAAACTCCCTATGAAAACCAAAACCCTACGTTTTTGGGGTTGCTACAGAGTTTCTTCCTCACGTCATGGTCCCAGAGGGAGGAGGTGAGGCTGAGACACTTGTGGGCAACCTTGTGGATCTTTTCTTTGCTACCATGCTAATTGGACGAAAGCATAAATGAAGCAAACTGAAACACAACTAATTTGTTCTACCCTGTTGTAATGGAAATGCAACTACTTAAACAAATAAACAGAAAACAAGAAGCTACTTCAGTGAATGAATAGGAAAGCCATAAATCTATGTTGAACTACTGTAATGAAAATGCATCTACTTGAACAAATGAACAATCAAATCATGCATCTATGCTACTACTGTAATGGAAATGAACTACTTAAGTAAATGAACAGAAAACAGGAATCTAAGCTAGAATAACAATACAATAAAGAGGAGCTTTGGCTGCTAGGGTCGGGCCCTAACCCAAGAGCTTCAGCCCTCTGAGTTAACTCAGTGCTGGCTCAAAACAAAACTCATCTTTATTATAAAAGAACACTGTACTACACCGAAACTGTTACAAGTCTGCACTTGGACAGACAGAAGTCCGAATACTTGCTACCTGGCTAACTAAAAAAAAACTGAGGTCCTAAGCCTCTCTATTTATACATCTGAAGTCTCCAACGACTTCCCTCAAAATTAGGGAGGTACAACTCCCAACTTAATGGTAACTTGTCCTTTCACTTTCACTAGCTCGGTTGCCTTCTAGTAGGGAGGTTGCTTGTACTTTCACTTGCTTGGCTGTCTTTTAGTACTCCTGATTTGGCTATTTGTACTTTTAGCTGATGGAGGGATATTTGAATGGATGGGCAGTAAATGAGGAGGATTTACCTCCTATAATTCCTCTCCCTTGTTCCATCCGAGTTTTTACCAAGGTCTTTTACGATAGTTCCTTGCTTTTACCTTTTATCCCTACATTTCCCTTGCTTTTATCCTTTATTCCTGCATTATGTGCACATTAGACCACAAAGCAAAATACCCAACTCTAACTCATCTCATAAGAAAAATATAATCAAAAGTATGCAATAAGTTGTGAGAATAGTTCGTTTGACTAAGTTGGGAGGTGAATTAAGGCCAATTAAGGCCCATATAATTACTCAATGATGAGGCTCATCAGCTTTCACACTTATCCAATCAGTAGGGGAGGAAAAAGGGAAAAATCCAAACAAGCAGACATAAATCAGAGGTCTCTATATGCTTCTCTAAAGGAACAACCTATTTTTCTCTCAATAAGTCAGGATCCCTCTTCCACCCATGAAATGAATAAGTGCTTATGCACATTCCTATATAAATATATAAATAAAGGCGAAAGAAGAGAATGGATTCCTGCGTAGAGAGGTGAAGCAAGCAACTCCGCCAAGGTACTGTTAGGCTCACTGATAGCGGAGCAATATCTGTGTTCATGTAGTGACTTCGTCGAGATACTATCCAGGTCTGCTGGCAGCAGAGCAACACCAGAGATGAAAAACTGTACTCTGAAAATCTAAAGCTTCCGAACTATACTACCCTTTCCAATTCGAAACATTGCGATATTGTTGATCTTATGTTTGTGTTTGGCTGAGAAGGCATAGAGGGGACCATGTTTATTCACAGGGTGAGTGGGGAAGCCAAAGTGGTCTTCATGATGGATCAATACTCCCCGAAGAACTAAGACTCTGCACAAAAGAATTAACCAAAACAAAGAAGTTGGAACTCCACTAATGTGTCGCCAAGTGTTGTCGTTGCTACAACACCCTCCACAATTTTGGCATACACCAAATTTTAGAGCCTACTTTGATCTTGTATATTGTTTTCATAAACATCAAGACTTATCACATGTGTTTCAAGGGGTAACCTTTGTGTAAGTGAGTTGACCTTACCATGTAAACATGTGTCACATATTTCCAAAGTTTTAAGCATTGTCACATAAGTGTCGTCATGGTTGTTGTAAAGTGTATCTTTGGTGTCACACTTGTTGTGGCACTGAGGTAAGTATGGTTTTCATGTGTTCTGGATGATCTATGTTGTGTTGTCAAGTGTTCTAAGTGTGTGATCACAGTCAAGTCTTATCACTATTCACATCAGCTTCATTGATCCCACACTTAGCCAAATTCGGAAAACTCCCCGACCAAGCAACTTAGCCTCACCCAACCCTTCTGAACTACGCATTGTGTAGTCTTATCCCTTAAGCAACAACCCTACCTCTTGACACTGCACAATGCGTAGTTGCTACCTCCCAAGACTGCGCACTATGAAGTCTCAGTGCTCAAGCCTAACCCTGAGCTCCAAAACTACTCGCTCCTTCCCTCCAGTTAGGCCTGAACTGTGCATTATGCAGTCTCAACCCTCAAGCCCATCCCTTGAGCTCCTGAACGGTGCAATTGCACAATCACCTGGCCTCCTTGTCCTTCCAGCACTGTGTAGTGAGAAACTTCAGTCATCAAGCCCTCAGCCTAGCTCCTTGAGCTCCCAAACTGCGCAATGATCATTCCTAGTCTAACCTGAACTATGCATTACGCAATCCCAAGGCTCAAGCCTGACCCCTGATTGCTTGAGTTGCATAATTGCATAGTCATTGAGCCTCTCCCTCATCTTTCCACTCTGTTCTGGCTTAGTCAATGGATCATCATGTAACATCTTAGACTAGGGGTTTATCAGACTGATGTTGTCTTGTCATGAGTGAATTGCAGATGCAGGTACTCTATCATACCATGATAGGATGATGAAGAAGGAGATGGAGAAGGGGAACATGCTAGAAGACACCTCTGTAGCTGAATATGCAAGTTGATCAATCAAAAGAAAGCAAAGGGACACTAGTTTGCGACCACAGCTCAAGACTTGATATCACTAAAGACTCCTTATCTCTAAGCCATATGGAGGTTGACAAAAGAACATTTTCAAGAAGATGCATAGCAAGAAGCAACAAAAATGACTTGAAATTTCCATGTCATTATGCAGTCCATGTCATCAGTGTCATGTCATGTCATGAGTCACTATATGCCACATCATTTTTGTGAATTATGTCAATTCCTATTCGAAAATGTAATGTAAAGTGGTAGTCCAAAGGACATTTACAGAATATGAAGAGTCATGTAAAGTCGAAAGGTCATAGGAAGTCAAACAATCATGAGGGTAGTCAAAGAGTCACAAGGGAGGTGAAGCATCACCCCATTGGTTATATATACACCTCATTGTATGAGCAAAGGACTTTTCACCTTGGCTCCTCTCGCAAGGCATCAAAGAGACAAGCTAGTTCTTTTAAGGAGCAAGTGGTGGCTCCAACGCTCCACTGTTGGAGCTAGTGGTGATTGATGTATACATGTGTCTTGGGACTTTTACTTAATATATGAAGCCTGATGGCCAACATGTTCTTCGTGCATGGATTATGAATATTTGTAGATTGTTCTATGAATGTTTATGGTTCATGTTTGTTTTCACTTGTACTAAAGTAGTTGAACTATTTCGGTTATTTTAGTGCTTATCATATTGAGAATGTGTTGTAATAGTTGCAATGATTGTCGCATCTTTGTGGACTATTCTGCTGGATGTTAAACAGATCTTTCATGTTCATGTGTGTCTCTACTAGGGCAGTACTATTACCTCTCTCTTAGAGGCTCACTTTCTTTCCCTTCCACAATAGAAGAACCTTGACACACCTACAGTCAAACACTCACCAGGCACACTTACTTGTTTTTCAAAGGCACATATGCATTCCTCTCTCTTATTGACAGCTAGATAAAAGGAAAACCTTCAATAAAATAGTAATCAGGCCATATTCCGGATGGGGCTCCTATCCCAAACGGTGTGAGGTATAATTGGGACCACATATTGGGGAGACCCCTTGAATGTTGGCAAGTCGAGAACTGTCAACACAACTAAATAGGATTATAAATCAACATGTACACTAAAATTAATGCATGTAGTGCAAGAAATCAAATAGTATTGTAAACCAATATCTACACTAAAAGCAATGCATATGGTGCAAGCAATAAAATAAGATCATAAATCAACAACTACACTAAAATAAATGCATCTACTGTAATCAATCAACTAGGATTAGGAATCAACATCTACACTAAAATCAATGCATTTATTTCAGTGAATAACATTGTATCTCCTCTCTCTCTCTCTCTCTCTCTCTCTCTCTCTCTCTCTCCCTCCCTCCTCTTTCTCTTATGCACCATCTATATCTATACTTCCCTCCATCTATCCTTCTTTGTCTCTTTAACTCACCCCCAAATACACACGCTCTCTCTCTCCACATCTATCTATCGCTCCCTCCCCCCGTCTATGCCTCTCTCTTCTTCCTTCTCTCCCCCCTCTATCTATATCTCTATCTCCTTTTGTCTCTCCTTTGTCTCTCTATCTCACCCCTCAAACACACACACACACACACTCTCTCTCTCTATCTATCTATCTCTTTCTCACCCCCTCTTCCTCTCCCCCTCTCTCTTCCCCTTCTCTCTGTCTCTCTCCTCCTCTCTCTCTTTCCTCAATGCACGTCATCAATAAATTATTTTGTACTTACATTGAAATCAATGCACACTACTACTCTAATTACTGAAATTAATGTACACCATACATCTAGCCACATCAAAGCAAAAATCAACAACTACATTGAAATAAATGCACCTAGTGCAAGCATTCAAATAGAATTAGAAACCAACATCTACACTATAATTAATGCATCTAATGCAAGTAATTAAATAGGATTATAAATCAACATGTACACTAAAATCAATGATCTAGTGCAAGAAATCAAATAGGATTGGAAATCAACATCTACACTGAAATCAATACATCTAATGCAAGGAATCAAATAAAATTAGAAATGAACAACTACATTGAAATTAATGCATCTAGTGTAATCAATGAAATAGGATTAGGAATCAACATCTACATTGAAATCATGCATCTATTTTAGTGAATAAAATTGTATCTCGCCGCCCCCCACCCCCCCCCCCCCCCCCACCCACCCCCCCCCCCTTCTCTCTCATGTCATCTATATCTACATGTCCATCCATCTCTCCTTCTTTATCTCTCTATCTCACCCCCCAAACACACACACACACACACACTCCATATCTATCTATGTTTCCCTCCCTCCCTCTCTCTCTTCTTCCCTCTCTCACCCTCCATCTATTTCTATATCTCCCTCCATCTCCCCCTTGTCTCTCTATCTCACTCCCCAAACACACACAATCTCTCTCCATATCTATCTATCTTTCTCTTCCTCCCTCTTCCTCTCCCTCGCTCTCTCTTCCCCTTCTCTCCCTCTCTCCTTCTCTTTCTCTTCCCTCTTGTTATCCTCTCTCCATCTCTCCCTTGTCAGACCCCTCTCTCTCCACCTTTGTATATATGTATTTCTTCTTCCCTCCCTCTCTCCCCCCTTCCAACTCCAACTCTTTACGTTCCTCTCTCCTTCTCTCTCTCTCTCAAGTCCTCTCTTTCTTTCATCCTCTCTCTCCCTTTCTCTCCCACCTCATTTTGTCTCTCCCCCACATTGTACTCTCTCTCTCTCTCTCTCTCTCTCTCTCCACCCTCCAACTTTGTGTCCCTTACATTTTTTTTTTTTTAGACAAAAACGGTTAATTTTATTATCAGGCGCCAGCAATAAGGCAATTGGTGTATACAACGCTTTCCTGGAGAGTAACCGAGGACCTATATCTCCAGCTATTACACAACACTATTCAACGGATCCAATAGCGCTGCCCTTTCGGATTTGTAGCCGTTCGCTGGTTGCTGAATGGGCCCAGATTCAATAGCTCTCTCCATAGTCACAGTCGGATTCATCAGTCCCGGAACTCCTCAAAATTCGTTCTTCTTATTAATCCTTTGGATGCCCTTACAGCAGAGAAAAAGCGCAGGTGATAAGTCAGCAGCAAAAATCTAGAGAGCTCTTTTTAGGGGATGTTGCAGAAACAATCGACCTGGTTAACTGACAGCGAACATTTGCTTCGCAACACTCCTTGGTTGGCTTCCATATCTGCTTGGGAGTTTAAATTCCTGAGGATGTGATAGAAGGAGATCTTGTGGAATTTGGGCAAAATAAATCTGATTCTCCTGAGGATGGGTGTCCCTTACATTTTACATTACATTACATTTTGCGTTTTGCAATTTTCTTTTTACATTTTACTTACTTACATTACGCCTACACATATCCCCTATATATATATATATATATATATATATATATATATATATATATATATATCATGACATGTAAAAAATGTTGACATCTAACAGCTAACACCTACACATCTCCCTTGTACAATAAAAAATAACATGAATTTAAAAAATATTTACCACATGTTTACATCTAACATCTAACGCCTACACACCTCCTCTATATAATAAAAAGACTGAATTTAAAAAAATGTTTACATCTAACGCCTACACACCCCCCTATACTGGGTTGTAGAGCACCTCTCAGCGCAATGAAGGCCAATGTCATTTAAGTGGAATTTGTGTTCAACTCCTCCCTTTTATAGGAGAAATTGGAACAAAGGTTAGATTGTAGGTTGATCTTGTGGGGCAATGTAGTTTTTGAAATCGACAATAACAAATGTTAACATCTTTATTGCCTTGGATTCTATTGTACAATATGGAAATAACTTTACCTAGAGATCTATTAATAAGGCCTTTTGTGACCCATAGGTTTGTTGCTTACATTAGTTGTTACATGGTACATAACAATACGTTTTCCTGCTACTAATCATCTTCAATTGTTGTTGGAACCTATGCTTTAAGTGTGTTCTACATTTCTCCATGCAATTTGTGTGTTTATTATTGTCAAGATTTGTTTATTATAGAGTGTGACTAAATTGCTAGTTGCAAATAAATGTATCAGATTTTTGAATTTGTATTTCTTTCCCTAAAATAGAGAGGAACTTTCTTTAGATAGGAGAAGGCACCAATATTCCATTAACTCTATTTTTTATGTTTTCTAGAAAGTTTATGAAAGCTACCTAGGTTGGGTTGCTTCCTCGTTGACAAGGTATAGTTTCCAAATCGAAAATTGCATCCAAGCTTCACGAGAGTGTGGTCCATGCAATGTCCCTAAATAGATGCCTTGTTTTTCACATGCAAGAATTGAGCTAGGTCTCTAATGAGTATCCTTGAGCATCTTACAAATGGGATGTCTCTATGTAGAGAGGATACCTTGCAAATGTTCTCATGAAAGTTGTTGAAAATCGTTGGGCCAAAGAAGCTCATCTCAATGATCAAGTGAATATGGTTAGTTCTTTCTAGAAATTTCAATGGTTATCCGTCTAAAGGCTTGAATTGATTTGTTGCAATTCAAAGGGTTGTATGTATGGTTGAGTCATGGATGTTGAATGTTGTGATGTCAGTTGCAGCAAGTCATAATAATGGAGGGTCCACGGTATGTTGGAATGCTTGTTTAATGCATTTGGTCAAGTATGATTTTATAGTCCTAACAATGTCTTGGATTATCATTTACACTAGAGGGGTAATATTTTTTTTTTGGCAAAGTGTTGTAGTATATTCATTTTGGGAGTCAATTGGGGTTATCTCAGGTGGTTGGGAAAAATGGTTGTTATCTTCCCCACCCATGTTCAAATCCCTGCGACGTGACATTATGAGCTATAATTCCTTGATAATTATTGTTGTAATGGCTTTTTGACTATGAATATTGTCGTATTGACTTCTAACCTTGTTAACTCTTAAGTGAGTATACTTATGGGTTGACTTAGTACCAACAACCTCATTCTAGCCCTCAGGTTGAGAGGGAGGCTAATTTCTTTCCTCATAAGAAAATAAAATAAAATCATTTTGGGAGTTGTAGGTTTTAGCCCTGTACAAAAATTACCTACAAACGAATTCTTAAAACAGGAAAAAAAAATATGCAATGGTGAGAACATAAAAAAATATACATAGATATTTTCTCATGGAACCCAAAACAACGAGATTTATTTTTCATTATATTATTTTCAATGTTACAACACATTATATACATGTTGAAGCATTCATAACCCCAATCCACTAATCCTGGATTAGAACATAACCATAATTCCCTTGATTGAATCTACAAAATACTATAGGAAAAACCATCATGCCCAAAACCATGTGCAAAACCATGGGTGGGTTCGTGTAAAAAAAAATCATGGGGCGCTGCCCTGAACCCTGTGTAGGGGGGCTACTGTCGCCCTGCAAACCCCCTAGTAGGGGGGGATGTCACTCACCCTACGACCCCCCCGCTGCACCCGACGCAACGCAACAACACATGGGACTAGTCATGGAAAGAATATAACACATAACCAAGAAGAGATTTGTATTGGAGTGGGGATAGGAAATTTAGAGAGTGGGGAATTGAACATCATGGTAGTAGATTGTAGTTGATGAATTTCATGGTATTTTCCTATAAGTTGAGAAGGATACATGTTGCATTCCAGCTATGGTGGTTGTAATATTCATGACAACCAAGTATGTCATGAATTTCAATTAGTTGGATGTTGTTGCTAGCATGCATTCAAGATGGGATTTGGCATTAATCCAATTACATGGGTTGTTAGGTATGTATTTCATTGACAAATAGATATTCCTCATTAATGGTTTGAGGTTGTTAATGTGTTCAATCGAGATTTCCAAGCATTGTTTATATTTTTAAATTGTTCCAAATTTACAATTATGTCTACACTGCAAGAACCAATATCATTAAAAATACTGCAAAAAAGTTTGTAGAGCACTAGTTCACTTCATAGGAATCAATGTAGTAATCTGAATCCTTGGTGCAAGTTGGAGAGTGGTGTGGTAGTACACAAACAATGCCTTTGGGTTCCCTTGCTTTCCACTTTTTTTTTTTGGGTGAGTATATGTTGACAAGCAAAAATGAACACTCATCGACATTAGGAAATAGCCCAGACCAAGGCTGTAACACCCTACCCCACATTTACCAGTTTTTACAAGCTCTCCAAGGTAAACATGAGCTAAGAGTTACTATGCATGACCTGACAACCAAGTTTCAGTTATGGAAGTGGGGCCTACTATATTTAAACTTTAATACAACCTCTGAGGGACACATGATCACCCAGATGTCAGACAACACCCACTGGTGATTCTTCCTTGAGCAGGAACTTTATTTTTGACTGATCTTACAGCACAGTCGCACGCATGCCAAGCCTTCCATGCGGCTAGAAGGCTCCATCCACACGCAAAATCCATCCTCCATGCAGCTACAATTGAAAATACCCAGTTCTGTGCCTACAGTCGCGGATTCAGTGCCTGAATTTTAGGGCTAGCCCACAGGCCACTAGCCAGAACTTTCCAAAATCAATTCTAAGATGATCACAAGTATGCATAACCTATACTTAGGCTCAAATCTTGCCCAAACATGCCAAACACATGATAAACATTTAGACAAATATATGGTAAACATAGTAGCTACAGGTCATGAATGCATATTTGTTCACTATCTCATAGTTTCACCAGAGAATCATCAAGAAGGCTCACTACCCTCTCAAGCTAGTTGCATCAAACACTTTTTAGCTCATACATTCATATAATTATTCACTAACTTATCGAATTGTGAACAAGATCCATAACAAGAACACACCATTTAACCATGCATATAACCAACATTTAACCAGAATGAATCCATGGAAAACCAGTCATAAAATCAACATAATAGCTACTACATGGGCTCATTGATCTCAATAAGAAATAACACATAATAACATATGTAAAGGCCAACCAAGTCAGGGAATTCCACGTACCACCCGACCATAGATTGGGCTGAACCAAATCTCTCTTTCTGCCAAACACCCCCATGCCATATTCAAAGCATGAATGTGGGATCTCATGGGATAAACCAAAACAAAACCAACCAGGGCTTCCAAAGACTACACCACCTTAACCCTCAACCACCGTGATTTCACCTAAACCGGTCCAGAAATCACCAAACCAACACAAGCTTGGATGCCTTAAAATTTCTTCACCATACCCCGAGGATTTTTCTTGTCTCCACCCACCTGTTGAGGGATTCCTGAAGAAAACCATCTCCACCCCCAACCCTTGGGATTTTCTCGAGACCACCTCACCCAAATCTAAAATATTTCAGCAATCCAAAGCTCAACCAAGAATGAATCCCATCACACCATTGTTATCCAGGAAATAACAAGGCAATTTTGTAACCATTGTCAATCTAGGTAAATCCCATGCCAATGATAGGAAAGTAATCATGTAAACCAAATGCATGCACCATGCATTCAAATCCCAACAAGGAAATCACACATGCAACCTGTTACCTGTAAAATATTCCTGTTGCAGCTGCTCTTCCAACATTCTCCATGCGCTTCCTTGTTTTCCTTTGTTTATCATTTGCTTGTTTGCTTGCTTGTGTCCAAGTGCTTTCCCTCTCATCTTGGAGTTTGATTTCTTCCTTAGCAAAAACTAAAGCTGTCAAAAGCTAAAAACTGATCAAAAGAAGTCAATTGTTTCTCAAATGCCTTTTTATCATTGATGTCTGGTGTCTCTTCCTTGCCCTTTCCTCTTTTTCCTTCCATTTTCCTTTATTTTCTCTTTGATTTCCCTTGCATGCATATTCTTGTCTTTTCATCTTCCTTTTCTCCTATTTACCTTTATTTTTTGAAATAATTGTCATTTATTACCCTTTGCCTTTTGTCAATGCCAATGCCAAGTTCCTTGCCCATTAATTAACCAAAAGTGACACCCACTTTATTTTTTTCCCCTTCATTCAACTTGGAATACTTGTCCAATGACCTTGGTATAAATTTTGCCTTTACAATGTCCTTCCATTTACATGGAAAATCGACTTAGGGTTGTTACAAACCCCTCCCCCTTGGGGGAACACCGTCCCCGATGTTCTATGACACTTATGACCAACAAACTGCTAGAAACAAAACATATTTCTTATTGGAGCTTTATAATCACAACTTGTTGCAGTCTTTACAATGACACACACACACACACACATATATACATATACTAAAAAATAATTTTCTTCAACCAACAAATAAATAAGAATATAATGCCCGCATATATTCAACCATCTTCCATGTAGCTTCATCGGGCCCAAAGTGCTTCCATTTCACTTTATTTTGCTCTATTGCTCGGTTTTAGAGTATGAGTTGTTTCTGTTGAAATATGCATTGTGGCCTTGGTTGGAACTCTCCCTCTGGTTCCACTTGCAATATAGACCAATCAATCACATGATCAACATATTCTACATATCTCTTAAGCAACGAACATGGAAAACATCATGGAATTTGATTGATGGTGGAAAAGCAAGTCTGTGGGCCATTGGTCCAATCCTCTCGAGGATATCAAAAGGCCCACAATACTGAGGTGCCATCTTGGCACATGACCCAATCCTCAAGGAGCTCCTCTTGGGCTTGATGTGAAAGTACACATGCTCCCCAACCTGAAACTCCTTGAATGCTCTATGTTGATCCACATAAATCTTATGCATGTCCTGTGCTACCTTTAAATTCCTTTTAATAACCTGCATCTCCTACTCCATCCTGGCCAACATATTCTGTCCAATTAACACCTTGCCCATTGGATCATTCCAGCTGACAGGAGTATTACAACTCCCCCCATAGAGAGATTTAAATGGACTCATCTTCAAGGATTCTAGATACCCACTATTATAACCAAACTCCACCAGTGGAAGATACTCCTCCCTCTTCCTCTGTTAATGCATGACATATATCCTCAACATATTCTTAAGGATCTTGTTAACCCTCTATGTCTATCCATCTATCTGTGGATGATAAGATATACTAAAGACTAAATTTGTCCCTAAGCCTGCAAACAATTCCTTCCAAAACCTTGAAGTGAACTTGGTATCTCTATATGATATAATCTTCTTAGAAACTCCATGCAACCTCACAATCTCCTTTATGAATACCTAAGCAACTTCGCTAGCTGAATTAGTAGACTTCACCGCAATGAAGTGAGCCACCTTACTCAACCTTTCAACCACAACCATGATGGAGTCATGTTTCCTTGACGTCTTAGCCAACCCTGTAATGAAGTCCATGGAAATGACCTCCCATCTCCATTTTGGAATTGGAATAGGTTGCAACAAACCAGCTGGATGCTTGCATTCATCTTTCACTCATTGACAATCCAAACACTTGGCAACAAACTCAACCACCTTTTTCTTCAAATTTGGCCGTAGAACTTCTTAATAGTTGTCAAATTCTTCTGGTATCCTGGGTGGCCTAAATATGTCTTGAAATGAAAATCTCTCAAAATACGCTTCTTCAACTCACTACTATATGGCACGTAGATCCTGCTCTTAAATCTAACCAAGCCATCTATTGTGAGGTGATAATCCTCATCCTGATCACCCTTACCTTGTTGCTACAATCTCTACTTTAGTTGTTGATACTTCTCATCATGTTTCCCTGCCTATAAGATCTACTCTTTTAAATATGTCCCATAAGAGCTCACAACTGAAATATGATTCACCTGCACTCTCCTACTGAGAGCATATGAAACCTTGCTCTCTTTGTCTTTTATGTACCTGATCTCAAAATTAAACTCATTGAGAGTATCCAACCATCTAGCTTGTCTTGCATTCATATTGGGTTGGTCAAACAGATACCTTATTCCATTGTGATCACTCATCAAGATGAACCTCCTGCCAAGGAGATAATGTCTCCACATTTTAATGCACGAATTATAGATGCCAACTCAAGATCATGAATCACATAGTTCTGCTCATTCTCATTCAACTTCCTTGATTCATAGCAAACCACTTGCCCTTCCTGCATCAGGACTACACCAAGTACTTCCTTACATCCATCTGTACAAACCACAAACTTTTTATTAGGATTTGCAATCTTCAAAACTGGAGTATTGGTAAGAAAATGTTTCAACTGATCAAAGCTATATACACACTTCCTTTTCTCTGTAAAGATGTGATAGGAGAACCATTCTTAGAGAAGTTATTAATGAAACTTTTGTAATAACCTTCTAGTCCCATGAATGATCTAACCTCATCCACATTCTTCAAAGCTGGCCACTCCATGATAGCCTTAATATTTTCTGGATCCACTGTTATCGCTTCCTTGGAAACAACATGTCCCAAGTAATGAATAAACTGCACTGTTGAGCTTCGTATACAACTAATTCTCTCCCAATAATATCAATACCGTTACTAGGTGTCTACATGCTCCTCCTCATTTTTGAATATACCAATATGTCATCAACAAATACTATCATAAACTTATCCAGGTAAGGGTGCAACACATTGTTCATCAAACACATGAAGGTGGCTGGAGCATTGGTAAGACCAAAAGGAACCACCACGAACTCATAGTGCCCATACCTTGTACGAAATGTAGTCTTGTAGATGTCTTCTTATTTAATGTGCACTTGATGATATCCTGATCTCATATCAATCTTTGAAAATATTGTTGCTCCCTTCAACTGATCAAACAAATCATCAATCTGAGGCAATGGGTACTTGTTCTTGATAGTCACCTTGTTCAACTACCTATAATCAATGCACAATCTGAGAGTACCATCCTTCTTCCTTACAAACAACACTGGTGCACCCCAAGGCGACACACTTGGCCTTATGTATCCCTTATCAAACATATCTTTAAGTTGCAACTTCAATTTGGTGCTGCTCCTGGCATCAACTCGATAGAGAAATCCACCTCTCTATGAAACTATTGCAAGACAAGATACCTCCTCAGGACTTCATCATCCTCAACATCCTTCCCTTTGTCACTGGAAATATGAACTGCAAATAATACACACCCTTTCCTGTAGCTGCGCTTAGCTTGCATAGTTGTAACCATTCTCACTGATGTAGGCTTCTTCTTTCCTTGCAAGATTTTTATTTTCTCCCTCATCATGCAAGCACACAATGGTCTTCTCATAACAATCTACCTTGGTCATGTGAGTAAAAAACCAATCCATGCCCAAAAGCATGCTATATGCACCCAAAGGAAGCACATTTAGGTGTGATGTTGTAGGCATGCCATTAAGCTCAAATGCACAAGATCTCACCCAATGATTAACTCTTCTCTTGGTCCTTGTAGCCAACTTATCCAACCAAGATTCTGCATGCACTTCTTTATTCAAACAACACTGATCCACTAGGTCAGGACTAATATAGCTATAGTTAGATCCAAGATCAATCAAAATGGAAACAACTTGATCATGAAGCTTACCTTCCATCTCAATAATAGATGCCTGATGATATGCCTGCTTGTTATCAAGTGTTGCATAGATCCGGGGAATGCTCTGACTAACATCCCAAACTATTTGTGCCTCATGAGAACTGTACATCTGTGGCCTACCACCCTGGTATAATGGAAAATCTTTCTTATGATGGTCTTTACCATAAATCCAACACTTCAACGATTCCTTTCCATTGCCTTTATTCTACTGCTCTCTAGGCTAAGGCCCATGTCCTTTCTCAACTGCATTGAAATTCTTATAAGGGGTTGCACTTTCCTTCTCACATGCATCATGAGATATTCCTTGCTTCTTGGGCCATTTTTCTTTAGTCTTCTCATTACCTTTCCAGTCACGCTTGAACTCAGGCTTGCACTTTGTCTGCTTATAACATTGCTTTAACTTTCTGATGGCTTCTTCCAAAGACAAAGACTCATTAAACTCAATCTGATATTTGAATTTCAATGGCAATTCACTGATGAACCTTTGGACCTTTTCTTTCTCATCCATGAAATAGGGCACATACCTCAACAACTCTATAAATATGGTTGTGTACTCTTCATCTATCATAAAACCCATCCTGAGCTCATAAAACTCCTTGGCATTTCCATCATAATATCTCTCGTACAAGTACTTCTTCCTGAAGATTCTTTCAAACTCACCCCAAGTTAGTATCTCTTCTCTTATGCCTCTGAAATTCTTAATATCTTCCCACCAGATATTTGTTTTTCATTTGAGACTGAAGGTGGTTATCTTAGCTTTCATGTTCTTTGAGTAATCATGCAATCTAAAAAATTTCCTCATCCCAAGTAGCCATGCTTCTGCATCTTCTGATTTCTTCATTTCCCCATCAAAAGTAGGAGGCTTGGATTTCTTGAATTCTTCTGGAAAATACTCGCTCCTCCTATGATGCTAGTGGTGATGGCGATGATGTTTCCTAGAAGAAGAGCTATGATAAAATCCATGCGTACCAGTCCTCTTGTCAGGTGTATCCAAGAGTCTGCCATTCTTCACTATATCATAATTTTCCATCATGTACCTTCTCTAAGACCTGCTTCCATCCGCCCCATTATTCTTCTCCTCCTGCCTATCTCCATGACTGCTCCTGAGTCGTCCCTGCTTTTGTAAGTTTAAAAGGCTTTAAAGAATCATTGCATTGATTTCATCTTGAATTTCTTAAGCCTTTGCAAGTCTTTCCTATGCCTCAATCAACCTATTATTATTTTTTGTACAACTTATAATCTCTGTCCTCAGACTTCTCGGTGTATCTGCTAGATCAAGAGAATATTCCTCTCCTTGTTGCTCAACTGACTTTCCCATTCCATTGATTTCACTTCGGGCATATACGGGGAGTCATGTGAACTGTAATCCACCATTCCGCTCTCCATCATTTGGCCTTCTAATTCCTGCAAACATACCATGTCAGATAAACCAAATAGAAGATATAATCAAAATAATACTTCAATGTATCTCAGGGGAGGTTATCACTTATGCACAAGTCAGTCTAAATTAGCACAATATATAATAATATCAACACCATGCACGAATCAAGACGAAAATACAAAACTGAAATAATAATTGTGTGCATGATAACCATAATCATTTGCATTTACCCCGAGGTCCAATACTGTAAACCTCGCTTTGGCTCTTAGGTTTTCCGCTCTGTTTTCTGCTCTCGCAATTCGGATTTGGGGATACGCTCTTCTGAAGTACATGGTTGTTTTCTTTAGTCGATCCGGATCGTTTCCACCAAATTGCTCAGCTGCCTGCAGGGAGGGAAATATAGTGAGAGGGGGGTCGCCAAGAAAGAACAATTATTCTGATCTTCTTCACCCTTCTTATGGGTCTCCTGCTCGCCGAACGATTTGGCCACTCTGAACTCGTTTTCGGTGATAATAATCTAACGATCGCAGTGTGGGAATGGTAGTTGAGTTGTTAAAGTACTATTAATAGATCAGGGTCTGCGGCTCCAAGATCTGAGGCTCTCCAAGTTAGATCTGCGGCCAAGTTAGATCTAACAGGTCCGCGACTCTCCATCACCTGAACATGCAAGAAGATATTTGATTACGCATAGGTCTGCGGCTCTCCATCACCCAGATGGCTCCCAGCTTCGCGAAAATAGCTGCTGGCTCAGTTTCGTCCGCATCTGGGGGAAAGCTCCTACCCATATCGTCAGTGAAGCCCCAGCTCCCACTGTCCAGGTGGTCCAAGCCTCACTCGATGAGGCTTTGAAGTTCTCTGAAAGTGCCCTAATCTGCCGATTCAATGGTTTTTGGCCGCGGTTGGCAGCTCTCCACAGTTGGATCTCAGAGGTATGGAAGCCTCTAATTCTTGATGTAATTAATATCTACCCCTGTGCTAGGGGTTTCTTTATAGTAGATTTTGAAAACTCTAAAAGCAAACAATGTATTCTAGATTCCGGCCCTTGGTTTTGGGAAAAATCAGGCCTATCCATGAGGCCATGGAATCCATCATTCGATCCCTCAACAACAGTGATAACCTCAGCACCAGTTTGGGTGAGATTGCCAAACCTAACCTTGCATCTCTGGAATTTATCTTCGCTAAAAGCCATTGGAAATGCAATTGGGAAATTTTACTGCAGGTGCCCAGAAACAAAGGAATATGCCAGAACCACCTATGCACGCATCTGTGTGGAAATGGACTTCAGTGTCAGATTCCCAGCTGAAATACACCTAACAAGTAAAGACTATGTGGGGAACCAGAAACTCGATTATGAAAGTGTCCTCTTTAGATGTCGATCCTTCTTTTAGACAAGCCACCTAGCCAAAAATTTCCCAAAAGCCTCCCAGAAAAATTTTGGTAGAAAAAATCACCACAGATCTACATGGTGGGAAGGAGCACAAAAGGAACACTACACTGTCATCAAAGAAGAATACTCTCGAGAAAACTCCGAATCACAAGAAATCAGGCAAGAAAGAAACAACTCTCAAGACAAGCAGGGGGAAAGCCCCGCCCAACAACAAAAGAGTGAACTCGAAAACCCCTCAAGTCATGAGGGTTCGAATACCGCACAAAATAAATCTCCATTTAATAGCAAAGCAGATCTCCTAGACCAAAATTTTTCTCCGACTATCTTCAAAAGGATGAACACAATAGATCGCGAAGCTAAGACACCAATGTCCCAAGAATTAGAAGAGATGAAGGAGATGCAAGATAAAGAAAGTTCGAAGATCGTAGAGAAAAAAAAGAAAGCTACAACACCAATCTTGCCAAGAAAGACGAGGAGCCAGACAATTAGAAACTAAGAAAGAAAATTGCAAGTCTGATAGACCAATTTGGTCTTAGTGGACGGTAACCACCACCATCATCATCAACAACGGTACCAAAGAAAGGTTTACAGGGAAAAGAACTACTCTGATACCACCCTGTAACACCCCACCCCACATTTACCTGCTTTTACAAGCTCTTTAGGGTAAACATGAGTTGAGAGTTACTATGCATGGCTTGACAACCAAGTTCCAGTTATGGAAGTGGGGCCTACTATCTTTGAACTTTACTGTAACCTCTCAGGGTCACCTGATCACCCAGATGTGAGACAACACCCATCAGTGATTCTTCCATGAGTTGGAACTTTCTTTTTTCCCAACCTTACAGCCCAATCACATGCATTCCAAGCCTCCCATGTGGCCAGAAGGTTCCAACAGCATGCACAAGTTATCCTCCGTGTGACTACAACAAAAAATACCTAGTTCTATGCCTGTGGTCGCGGATTCAGTGCCTAAATCTCAGGGCTAGCCCACGGGGCATTGCCTATAACTGCCCAAAACTTTCCAAAATCAATTCTAAGATAATCACAAATATGCATAAACTATACTTAGGCTCAAATATTGTCTAAACATGCCAAACACATGATAAACATTTAGATAAACATATGGTAAAAATAGTAGCTACAAGTCATGAATGCATATGTGTTCACTGTGTCATAGTTTCAACAAAGAATCATCAAGAAGGCTCATTACCCTCTCAAGCTAGCTACATCAAACACTTGTTATCTCATACATTCGTATAACCATTGACCAACTTATCGAATCATGAACAAGATCCATAACAAGAGAACATCTTTTAACCTTGCCTATAACCAGCATTTAACCAAAATAAAACAATGACAAACTAGTCATAAAATCAACACAATAACCAATACATCTGCTTATTAATCTCAATAAGAAATAACACATAATAACATATGCAAAGGCCAACCAAGGCAGGGACTTCCACATACCACCTGACCATAGATTGGGTTGAACCAAATCTCTCTTTTAGCCAATCAACCCCGTGCCATATTCCAAGCATGAATGTGGGATATCATGGGATAAACGAAAACAAAACTAACCAGGGCTTCTAGAGGCTAAACCACCTCAACCCTCAACCACCATGATTTCACCTAAACCGATCCAGAAATCACCAAACCAACAGAAGCTTGGATGCCTCAGAATTTCTTCACCATAACCAAAGGATTTTTCTTTTCTCCACCCACCTGTCAAGGGCTTCATGGAGAAAACCATCCCCACCCCCAACCCTTGGGATTTTCCTGAGACCAGCTCACCTGAATCTAAAATCTTTCAATAATCCAAAGCTGAACCAAGAATGAATCCTATCACACCATGACTATCCTGGAAATATCAAGGCAAGTTTGTAACCACTGTCAATCCAGGAAAATCCCATGCCAATGACAACAAAGTAATCATGTAAACCAAATGCATGCACCATGCATTCAAATCCCAACAAGGAAATCACACATGCAACATATTACTTGCAAAATCTTCCTATTGTATTTGCTCTTCCAACCTTCTCCTTGCGCTCCCTTACTTTCCTTCGCTTTTCCTTTGCTTGCTTGTATTCAAGTGCTCTCCCTCTCCTCTTGGAGTTCAATTTCTTCCTTCGCAAAAACTAAAGCTTTCAAAAGCTGAAAATTGATCAAAAGTTGTCAATTGTTTTTCACATGCCTTTTAATCATTGATGTCTGATGTCTCTTCCTTTCCCTTTCCTCCTTTTTTTTTTTTCAATTTCCTTTATTTTCTCTTTAATTTCCTTTGCGTGCACATTCTTGTCTCTTCATCTTCCTTTTCTCATATTTTCCTTTATTTCTTAAATTGCTTGCCATTTATTACCCTTTGTCTTTTGCCAGTGCCAATGCTGATTACCATAGCCATTAATTAACCACACGTGATACCCACTTTAATGTTTTTTCCTCCATTCAACTTGGAATAGGTGTCCCATGACCTTGGTCTTATCTTTGCTTTTACATTGTCCTTCCATTTACATGGAAAATCAACCTAGGGCTATTACAAAGGTTCTTTAAATAACCCAAGCCATTTTGTGTGGTTGTTCTTGACAGGTTTAGTGGCTCTGTTAGCAAGAAAATTTCCTTCCCTTGTGAGAAAGAAAGAGTTAAAGCTCTTTCTAAAAGTCGAGACAAAACTTGAACTAGCATTGAACAACATTCACATTGAGGGTTAGGTTTAGGGCAATGGCAGGTTTCGCTACATGACATGTCTGAAATGATAACGTGGGTAAGGTAATGGTGGTATAGAGTGGAAATAATAGAGAGTATTAGAAATAATGAGAAAAATTAGCCCTCGGGCCTGTTCACTCATAATCATAGTCCAAGTGTTGGACCGACAATGCACTCTAGAAACAAGAATTGCCACATAATCAACATAACCCACCAAAAATTCATTTCCATCATTTTCAACCATAATTATTCATATTGTGATATGACTATCAATCCTTCAATTGAAAGGATCGGGAGTTAACACCCTAAAATTTGAACCGATATAGTTTAACCTCATACATATTATTTTTCCATATTCAAATTTCCATAAGCCAAGAATTGTGAGGGTTCAATCCCTAATGTAGGTCTCGGTATTATAAATGGTGTTTACATAAACATAAAGCATGTTTAAATAAGAGCTCATTTAAACCCTTAGGAGAATATAAAAGCAAACACCGATTAATATAGTTTGAGGTTATCATTAAGGATCAAAATAAAATCCTCAACTTATTTAAAGCAAGTAATCATAAAAAAAAATGCCATGGAGTCAATGATAAGATTGTAAAGCGACATGAAATCTTGTTGCAGCCATATATTTCAAATCACATTTCGATAATCATAAAATTGAGAACACTTGACATTTATCAAAGGATTCAATAATTTGAAAAATTAAAAATGATGTTTAGAGTAGACACTGCAATCAATTAAAATTATAAATCTCATATAGACAAAGGGGGGGCTATTTATTTTAAAAGAGAATGAAAGGGGAATCTGTTGGGAATCCAACAACATCATAGGGCTAAGATCTTGCAATGTCAATTGGGGATAGATTCTAGTTGGGGTGGATGCTTGTTGTCCACCCAACAACCTCCCCTTACATTCTTCGAATGAAATGGGTTCGTCCTTTTATGTTCCTTGTTATATTAGATTTGTTGATTTTCCTTATTAATCTAAAATGACGACCCATTTGTTTTTCAAGCATAGATTTGATTCTTGTGTGATGATTGTGCCAGTTCTGTTTTAGACTTTGACATAATCCTCTTTTTATTGCCTCCATGATTCTAATGGTGACCTTGAAGGAATGCAAATTCTAAATCTTAATATCAATTGGTTGATGTATGCCTTTTGTTGTTTGAATAAACTTATGAAACATGATACTCATGCAATTATAGACATCACATTCCTTTTGTTTTTTATGAACAAACTTGATAATATTGGAGATCTATTTGGTAAAGTCCACATATGAACCTGGTGTTTTGAATGTCACTCTTACACATTTCCTTTGCCCTAACTATGGATTCAACTCATATTTATGACATGGTGTTTCTACAGGTTATATGGTTTGGAATATGAATGGTTTAGGAAAATATTTTGTACTTTATTATAATATGTGACAATTCATTTCAGACTCCATACTATATCATAAAGGTCTGGCCTTAAGTTATTTAAAATCACCTTGCACTATTAATCTCGATACCTATGTTTTGGCAATTGTTATTATAGCCTAAGCTGGTATAACCTAACACTATCTACAATGGTTCTTTTCACAATTAAATTTGTAGTGGGGAAAATCAATATACACTTGTGCAATGGATAAGCCATAATTCATATAGTTAACACTTAACAACAACATGTCGTGTCTATCCATGTGGTGAGATATGGTGTTGGATGAGTGATAGGTTTATATGATGATATGGCCTTGCTCCTCTGAGTTGGAAAGTGTGTTTTTAACACCTAGACATTTGTCATATGATCTAATGGTCTCAAGCCTGATCATTTATTATTGTTATCGATTCCTATCACTTCAGTCCAGTATTGTCAGTCTTATTTTCCAAAGAGATATCCCGAGCTTACTATTCCATTCGCGCATACTCTCTATTCGAGTCCAGACTTTTCACGTGTGTTTTGTCATTCGATACTAGGGTTTGATTTCTTGAAACCATACCTGACTTGTGTGCTCTTCCTGGTGTCAAAACCACCTCTATGTTCCACCTCGCACTATACAATGGCCCCTGTGGTTAGAACATAACTTCTTGGAGGCGAAATTATCAAGGCTTATAAGGAGTACCTTGCTTTGTTCTAGGAAGTCGAATGGTGAAATTTTATTCAGGATTTCTAGGGCCATAATGAGGATGTAATTAAGGGTTTTTCGTCCACCTACAACGGTCATAAATCTAAAGTTGGAGATGTCGAGATGCTAGTTGATGAAAGTTTCATTATTGAGGCCAACTCATCTTTCCATCGAGGGAGAAAATTCGTCCAAAAAATACCTGGTACATGACATTCCTTGGAAATAATTTATGTTCTGGAAAGATGCTACCTACAGTGTAAAAGGTATGCTTTTTCACTTCCTCAAAAAGAAATAGAATTATTTACTTTACTTCATTAGGTGTTTTATTACTTGCGAGGGTGGACTTGTCTTTTTGTATCCTATATGTTTTGTAATGGCATTTCTTGGTTTTAAGTTGAACCTCCCATTCTATGTACACAAAAGCCTTTCGAAAATGGTTGAGTTTTAACAAAGGGATCACAAAAACATTGAACACTCCCTGTTTCAGCATGGGTTAATATGTATTATTGTTAAATATCATTTCGCCAAAAATGGGGATTCGTTCCTTCATCATAATGGTTTTGAAAGCCCTTGTGCCAGTGACAAAGAAATAAATCCTCTTAGGGTTTCCCCTAATTCCCAAGAAACTACTCCAGAACCCTCTGTGTCTCATGGCCATGATAATTCAGACCCTGAAAACCTTTGTCATTCAGATGGATTAGATTTATGTGAGCAAACAATGAGTAAAACAACTAGTTCTTCTTAACCTCGTATAACCCGTATCACGAAAAAGAAAGCAGGGTTTCAACATTTGAGCTACAACCTGAGTTCAAGGATGATTTCAAGCCTAGTTTGCTAGACAACACTAGCCATTCTCGACATGCACACAAGAAAAACAAGAGACATTCGAGTTCAAACCTTCAAACTCAAATTAAAATTAAACAGACGACTCGTAAAATAGCCCAAGCTCAACAAAATAGAGGTAAACAAGTCCCTGTCACTTATGTTTATGTCGATGTTGAGTCTCTCATGGAACCTGTGTTGAGATAAAACGAGCCCCAATCTGATCCCAACTTTGAATCTGTGAATGATAATGTTTATGTTGAGGATGGTGATAATAACTATGATAACCACTACCACTACAAGGCCGATTGTAATAGATGTGTACAAATCATGTATTGGTAGTAGAGATACTCAGTTATGGTTCCTTGCATTGAGCATAGGATCCATTAGCTCCAATAGGAAAACAACGAACTTAGGATGTTGAACCAACTTAGGGCCAATCAAAGTGATAAGAAGGCTTCTAGATTAGAAGAGAAACCACAGTCGTCAGACACCCAGATAATCATTAATTCTGCCAATGTTAAAGTTGTAATTACATCATATTCTCAAAGTCAAAATTATGTTAAATAAAATATCATCAATTGTCTATTTTTTTGTCAGAATATTTTCAAAGTATGCCTAGCTGTTTGATTTTGTTGATCAGTTTTAAAGGCAACTACAAAAACTTAGATTTTGTAGCCACCTTCTTTTAATGATAATGCTAATTATTAATTTCCATTTCTATGATTTGCAGTAGGTTCCATCAGTTAACATTGGTGATGACGACGTAGGCTGTTGTGGATATGACTCATCTGTTTCAAATCATCTTTGCATATCATTTTAGTTATTTATGTCATTTTCTTTTAAAACAATTATGATACAACCCCAAGTGGTCGTGATAGTTAGATTATGGTACTAGTTTTTGGGAAACTGTTTTTATTTTTGAGATTTAGTTTTGTACATCGAGGACTCATTTACATATAAATAGAGCTTCAAGTTTTGAGAAAGGGGGAGGAATGATATTGATTAAACTTTGGTGATCGTGGAACCTTATAAATATTTTGGTTACTATAAGTCTTGATTTTGTTCAGATTATTTTTGACTGATCAAAACTTAATCTCATATGTTATCCATAGTTGCTAATGAATCCTTTTTTGAATTTTTTGATTGTGTCTTAGGAAATTTTGAAGGTTTAACACTGTTATTTTCATACTGTGATTTGGAAATAAAACAACATTGTATTTACATCTTTCCTTGCAGTATTGATTCTATTTTAAATATATTCGATTGTACTAATCTTTTAAGACTGTTGTCATAAAAGATAACCTCAATCTTTGTGTGACTTAGATCTGAATTGTTAGAACGTCTTTTGGAAATTCAGGTGATCTAAATATGTGGTTTGCATGTAAATGAGATTAATACTTTGACTGTGATAATTTCTATGTTTCATATGATCTTTTATTTCTTGCTCGTTGAATGATTTCAAGCTTTTAAGTGGTGAAAATTTCATTTTCAAAAGGAATTATTAAGCCTATTTGATTTGTCTCATTCAGGACAATATTAGATAATAAAATAAATCTACATTTGCATTGATTCTTGATGTGACATAGGAAAGACAAATTCACACTTCTCTACATCTATTTAAAATATAAGGGAATTATATGATTGTTATTTTGTATTTTATGAAAAGTTGCATTAAAAGTTGATTGCATTTAAACTATAATTTCATTTATAATTTAAATTAGTTTATATACGAAATACCTTGCATCATATTAATAAAATTTAAAGTATTCTTTTACATGATTTTTCCAAGTACATAAGATCTTGTTACTTTCCTTTGTATTATGTGTAAATTATTTCTTGTATAATTTATGTATAATATTCTTTATTGCATTTTAACATTATACCTTAGTAGCATTACTAATAACTCTACCATTGTATCATATTAGACTAGTTATATAACCTATAATTTAGATACATTAACATAAAACATTAACTTATAGCCCTTGTACAAATAACCTTAGGATTACATTAGGATTTCCACACCCTCTTTTCTTTGCAAGGAGAACAGATTCACAGGCTAATGGAGCCTCAAAACCCGCAAGGAGCAGCTATTTAAATGGCTTAGGTTATGTGAAGAACTTTAGTTCACGGTGCATCCCCCTGTTGAAATACGGTCCTAAAGGCCCATCAACAATGCTTCACATATGCATCAATAGATGTAGTTGTTGAGAGTAAACTCTCTTAATTCACTATGAATCCCTTAAATATTTTGCAGTTAACATTCAAAGAAACAACATATTAGTTATATATTCTTATTGTTCAATTGAGCAGTATATGGCATTTTTCATGTGTTCCTTTGTCATGATCAACAATATTTTCCATCGAAAACTTCTAGTCTACAATTATAATGGGAACGTGTAGAGTGGAGTAGTGAACCATGAGGTTCTTGTAGTGGTCATCTCATGAGATTTGAGTTGTAATATATTTATTGAATTAGGATTTTGTGGTGTTTACCTCATTGACATTCTTTAAGTTAAGCGTGCTAAGCTTAGGTGAATTTTTCAACCATATTAAACCATAAATATAGGCATATCCTCTATGTCACCATTCACCCTTGCTAAATGCAATGATTGTTAAAAGACGTTTGTTTGCATAAGTATCACTTTGGATGTAGTTGTTAAAAGAGTTCAAGAGCTAATCTATAAAAGTAATCTTTTGAATGGGAGTGTTTTATAATACTTCTTCACGGAAGCTTGCAAATCTATGATGCAAGTATAATCTAAATGTGGGTTAGAGATAATATTCTAAACGAGGAGTGATGATGGTCTTTTGCATTTGTTTGTGGTTTGATGGGCATTAAAGCATGCAAATCAAGGAATTTTTTGTTTGGTGCATCTACTGTGAGGAACATTGTTGGGTAGTGTGTTTGTGTGATCATGTATGTTAGTTCATTGTGTCATTTGTTTTAGAAAGATCTTGTTACCATGGAGAGTAGACCTAAAGTGCATAAATGACTTTGCAAGGTTTTGAAATGAGGAGTCTTTCAAGTGGCAACTCAATGCATTTTCTTATGTTATGACTTTCATTTTGTGGTTCTTTAAACATAGAAACCCCCATGGAAACAAGGTAGGGAAAGCCCATAGCAAAGGATCCCTCTATGTTGTATCCATTCCTGGGTGATAGCCCAATAAGGGGCCATTCAAAACAATTTTTGGATGTACTATTTTTTTTTCTATTGAAGTTACGTTCATATTTCATATAGCTTTGTATATGCATCAGGGAGAGTGGCCACAAATGTGGATGATTGTTGGTCATGTGGGTTTATAGAGGTGAATTGGATGTGATAAAAAACTACATTGGGATTTTCAAAGTTTGAAATAATGATTGATGCATGTCAAAGTAGTTGGGGAAGATACATAGGGCTAAAATGTATTATTGTAATTATGCTTTGGTTAACTTGAACATCTTTACAGTATGGGTCATTTTGTAACTAGTATGAACATGCTGCAATAACACGAGATCTCTTGATAATTCAACGATACATATTTTTTTCTAGCTATGGCATGAGGTGGTGATGATAGACTGGGTTACCAGACTGCCAATAACTCATGACACTACACAACCACAACTCTTTATTAACCTAATTCTAGAATTCCAAGAACTAACTAAAATATGCAATTAAAATAAGAATGTGGATTTACTATGAGAGACTCCATGAGAGATCCTTCTCTCACATTCCAACCCTTTGTTCTCACCTCATCCAATTCACATGGGATTCATTTATCAAATGGAACAACATGTAGGCAAAAATAGGCATTCAAAACCCAAAACGCAACCTTGAAAATGACTGGTTGTAGGCGCTACGAAATGATTTTGTAGCACTCCAACATAATTGTCTTTTCAAATCCTGGAAGGTGAAACGACTTGGCCCTTTCTATAATCGATTACTTGTGGCATAAACTTGATTCTTAACATTACACACGACTTCATACACCCTCCTTCATGGGGATTTGCAACTCTAACTTGAAATTACCAAGTAGGAACAAATCTGAAAGGTTTGGACAACATACAACAAAATTTAGTGCTCTGGTTTTCTCCATACACAGGCACTCTCTAGCTACAATGAATCAACAATGCTAGCATAAACTATAAGCAACCAAATTGTTTGCTCCATTCTAAAGTGCATTATTTTTTACCTCGGAGGAACCAAACAAAGCATATCACATTCTAGTCAAAAGGGTGTGATTGCATCCGAATAATGGTGCTCTATTTTACTCTAACAACATTCAAATCACACACAGTCGCCTACCAAAACACAACAAATACTCCATCACGGGGCATTGAAACCATTTCAACAAGAACACAAAATGTATGAACGAACCCCAACGATCTATGGTTTCAATATTCATATTCTTTAACACAAATTGACTTTACAAGTGCAAACTTCTAAGAAGAACAACACACAGGAATAAAATGTGATTGCAATAGTTTACAGAAATAAATTGATTTTCTCCAAAGACCAACACTTCGTTAACCATATATAGATAAAGAATTAAACAAGCACAAAGATATCTAAACAAACTTCTCATTAATCAAATTCAACATACATTAAATTGGCCAGAATATACAATATGGGCATGTGCATCCTAGGCTTCTCGACCTTTGCCTCTTATCCTCGCACCAGAGATTATCCTCTTTTTTTTCTTCTCTTCTGCCTCTACTGCACACACACTCTTCTCAAACACTCTCTCTTTAAAAAGGAAGCTAACACGGGACAACCAAGAGTCACAAGAGATGATTTGTTTCCCCTTCTCATAAAATAAGGGAAACTCAAACTATATTTACATTAGGAATTATTCCTCTAACTTATTCTAAAAGAAAAACTCATATCCTAATGTAAATATCTAAAATTTCCTACAAAACATTTAAAATCTCTCCCAACATCACCATGTGAGCATCTAATCACATTGGCAAGCTCTGGTCGAGTCTTCATCGAAGTTTGTGCTCCATTTATGCACCTACGTCATACGACAACCAAAATGTCTAAAATACCTAATATGGTGAGGAAAGTAGTTCACATTTGCAGCAATGTATGATAAGAGGCTTATTATATGCCAATTGTATTTGCATACTCCACCTCAATCATGGATACTCTACAATATTGGGTCTAGACTTTCTATGAGTATTTCCTCAAAACATGTAAGGAATGTTAGGAAGAGGGGTTGTACCCTAGGGCCTGTGTTGTTCCATAAAGAGAGGTAATGATCTTTTTCCTTGTTAATGGATCTCACACAAATATGATTTTTGTGTGAGTATGGAATTTGAATACCTAGATATGGTTTCTTGAAAATTTAGTAGACATGCATGGATGGGAATTCATCTAGACTTATCTGAAATTTGTAATGTGTGTGGGCGATGATAACGTTGCATGGGTGAAGCTCCATTACTAGGGAGTTATCTTTGATACTAAGTTTTCGTTGATGGGAGGTTAATCGAGAAGTGGAATTGTATGTTAAGGTAGTGTTGGGTTCATTGTATTGTTCAACAAATTGGATGTGGTGGTATCTGATAGCAGTGGGAGGATTTGTAGAATAACTTGCACAAAGATGGCATTTGGAGTTGATTTTTTTTGTTCTTTCCCTTGAACATTAAATGTGTCTTATGTATGTGATAAATATGGCATCCACATGCATTAATGTATTATTTGTTTTTACATAATATCCACAATTTTTCTCTTAGTTACATTGATTTCGCATCTATCATTGGATATGTCAATACAATATTGTACATGTATGCAATATCCAATAGGCCAAGTAAGAACCTTTCCCTTGATGAAGGAAACCCTCATCCATTTGTTTTGCAACGTGGATATTGATACTGAATTCTTCTTCAATCCAGGCACATACATCACATCATGTAGCAAAATAGATTCCCCAGAATTTAAATGAAATTTGACGGACCCAAAATCTTTAACGGGATGAGTGGAGTTGTCTCCAAGAATGATTTTCAAATTTGACTCCCTCTCTACCAAATTAGAGAGAACTTACTTATAACCAGGGAAGTGATAAGTGGCCCCACTATCAACCAACCAACTATCCCATGAATCCAAAGGAGATGAACTAGTAAGGGAAGAAATAAGAATATATTCAAATTGATTTGCAACATTACTTTCATACCTGGAGAATTTTGACTTATTTTGAGGACGACGATATTCTTCATGGTCACTTGGAGCATCTCTTATTCTTATTTCATCTCTTCCATTGCGGTCATTTCTTCGTCCATCTCTTCTTCTTTGATCACTGCACCTGTTGTTGTTGCTTCTGGTATTATAATGTGGTCCATTTCTCTTCTCGGGGAAATCTAGAGCATAGTGGCCTTTTTTATGACAATTGTAGCATTCAATGTTCATGTATTCCTTTCTTCTACTTGGATTCCGAGGAGGAGGATTTCTTGAATTTGATGGACCTCCTTTCCCTTTCTTCTTGTTTTTATCATGAGTGATGAAAGGCAAAGGGTTCTCCTTCTTCATGCTTTTGAATCCTTCCTCTTGATGTCATCCTTGACTCTTCTTGAGTGAGCTTTCCAACAATTTCATCAAATGACAGAAGGACATTGTTGTTGCTTATTGCAGTAATGAAGGTTTCTCAAATAGGAGGGAGACCTCTTAGAGTCACGATCACCAATTCCCTGTCAGATACAGATTCTCCAACTCTTTACAATTGATCTGTAAGACAAGATATCCTCATTATTTAGGATTTCATAGACTCTCCTTTGTTCATATTGGTGTCTTTGGGTTGATCTTTCAAGGAGATGATTTCATTCAAGTTGTTGACTTCATACATTCCAGCTATCTTATCATACATGTCTTTAGACATTCTCAAGTTCCAACATATGCAAGTAAATTATCTTGTAAACCATCAACTATAATTTGCTTTGTTTTTAACTCACCTTTCTTGTGCTTGTTTTTGGAAGCAACGAAAGCATTCTCTGGAGGCTCATGTACTCTTCCTTGAATGTAGTCCAAAACATCATTGTTATCAGCTATGATCTCCAACTTGACTTTCCATACATAAAAATTGGATGAGTCACCCAACTTCTCATTTTCCTTGAGGAAGGAAGTCATCTTAACTTTGACTAGATCGACTCTTTCAACATTCCAAATATGATTGCTTCAAATCTTGTCTCCTTTTGGGCTTGTCCTTCACCTTAGCTTTGATTCCATGTTAATTTTTTAGATTGTTCTATGATGTATCAATTACTTTAGCCCAAATCCACACTTAAATTAACAATATTTCCAATTACAATTAGCGTTTCCATTCATTAATAGTTATTGAAGATAAAACAATAAATGCAATGACAAAGGAGACAATCAACACATCAACAAGAGACGCCAGGTTTGGTAAAAAACCAGTGAAAAACCCCACAAGGGGGAAAACCCTTTGAATTTTTTCTTCTATTAGATGTCATAAAATGTTCAATAGAGAGTACAATGAGCCCAATAAAATATCTAACAAAATAACCAAATACAAATCTGAAACAAACTTCCAAAGTCATTGTGGTACAGAGAGAAACCCTTCAGCTTTAAGTCGACTGTGGTCAACTTCATTCAAATGTGAAACCCTAACTCAAAACCCCATTTTCTCCCTTCAGGTTGACATGCGAGCGACTATAACCATCCAGTCTCTCTCTTGGCCTCTATAAGCGTGCGACTATGGTCAATTTATCCCAGTGACATGTGTGCGACCGGAAAATAAAAACCCTAATCCTTACAAGCCGCAAACCTGAAACTTCAGACCTTATGCGAGCCTTTATCCGTCGAACCTATGTGAACCAATTCAGAAAGAAGAGAAAAAGATGCTTGGTTAGTGTCAAAATGATCTTTAGGTCACTTGTATTTATAGGATTTCATGGATATCCAATAATGTCCATTTAATGTGCACGTGTGAGTACATAAATTCAAAAATCAACTTCTGTCTGTCCAAATGAGGTGATTTTTAGCTCAATTTTGGTCTTATCGAAAAGATGAATCCAATGCCATCATCATCTCCATCATATGAGTTGTAGAAGGTGGAATTTAACCGTAGTTTCATATTTTAACACTCCTTGTTAACTAGGGAGGATTCCACTTGTCAAAATATGTCCATCTATCAATATGTCATCCTGTCATCGTATGTCCCATATCTTCTCAACTCTATCTGCTTAAACATTCTCGAATCTAAAGAAGAAGAATCACGAAGGGGAAAAATCTACCACCCTCTATCTTGTTGGAGAGAATATCTCAATCTGAAACAACATCAAGGAGCTACTTCTCAACCCAGAATATCATTGGGGAGCTACTACTATGATCCCACATCGAGAAATAGGTGATATAGGAGAGATACTACTAAACCCATCCTATTTCTTACTGATCTTCCCAACAATGACCCTTAATATTCACGTTGTAGAATGCCTGCATCCTAATTCAAGCTTGGATGAGATACCCGACTTACCAAGAGGTAAGAATCACACACCTCCAAGCCTCCTCAACCCGTTGGCCAAACGAGGAGGGATAATCCCAACAAGCCCAACTTGTGGGTATGATGCCAACTGGGGTATACTCTGTAAATACCGATATAGGGTGAGATACTACTCCAACCCTATGGGTAACATATAGGGGTGAAACGCTATAGTCCAGAGATCCCTCAATCCTAAGAGCCCTATATCTAAATTCCTCACCCTGGGAGCTCAAATACGGGGGAAGAGTTAGCTCAATGTCCTTGATCAATCATGCCCCCTATCAAGAGGGGTCACATCCATCAGTCCAAGCTTCTCTTTGAGGACCAAGAACTTCCCTGTCGACAAAGCCTTGTTGAGAATATCTGCAATCTGCTCATCCGTTGATATGTGTTGGAGACGAATGACTCCTCTCTCCACCATGTCTCAAATGAAGTGATACCAAATCTCTATGTTCTTGGAATTATCATGAAATACGAGATTCTCTTCCAGGCGGATCCCATTCTTGTTGTCGCAATATATCACTGTAGTGTCTAGGACATGCTCAAATAACTCTCCAAAGAGCTTCCTCAACCAAACTGCTTCGCAGCTAGCCATGCTAGCGATAATATACTCTTCCTCAACGATACTCAATGCTATGTACTTCTGCTTCCTACTCATCTAATATATCATGGAAGATCCAAGACTAAAGCAACATCTAGACGTACTCTTCCTGTCGATAACATTTCCTGCCTAGTCAACATCAGTTTATCCATGAAGTCGAACATCTCCGGTAGAATATCTCAGACCAAGTGTGATCGTCCCATGCAAATATCTCAAAATGTGTTTGGAAGTGATCTAATGTGCATGGATAGGCTCAATCATGAATTGACTCAACATGTTCACTACATAGTATATGTCTGGGCGGGTGTTCACAAGGAACATCAGAGCCCCAATCAATTGTCTATACTAGGATGGATTCGCCAAATTAGGTCCGACAGCTTCCCCACATAACTTTTTGAAGTTCATTTCCATCGGTGTGGCCATGGACTTGCATTCTATCATTCCAATTCTCTTTAATAGCTTCAAAACATATTTTCCTTGTGAAAGGAAAATCTCTTCGGGCCTTTGCCACACCACAAGGCCTAGAAAGTAGTGCATGAGTGCAAGGTCCTTCATCTTGAATTCAGAGGCTAGCTCCCTCTTACACTCGATTATCAAAGGCTCACTCCTTGTCAAGAATTTCACATCAACATATAAAACCAAAATCAATGACATACCTTGGACTACCTTGAAGTAGAGGTTGGGATCGACATTGCTTCTCTTGAATCCCAACTTCACCAAATAATTGTCTATGCGGGTGTACCATACTCTGGGGGCTTGCTTCAAACCATAAAATGCCTTATTTAATCTACAAACATGTGTCTTTCGATATTCTACTTCAAATGCCTATGGTTTCTCAACATACACTTATTCATGTAACATGCCATAGAGGAATGTAGTCTTTACGTCCATCTAATGAAGGGTCCATCCTTGACTTGCGACAAGGGAAACTATCAAACTAATGGTTGTATATTGAGTCACACGTGCTAATATATCATTATAATCTTCTCCCTTTTTCTGGGAGAAACCTCGAGCCACGAAACTTGCCTTGTAATTTTCAATGCTACCATCAACTCCATGCTTGATCTTGAATAGCCACTTCGAAGTCACCACAAATTTCCCCTTTGGTCTCGGCACAACATCCCATACATCATTCTTCCTAATTGATTCATATTCGTCGACCATAGCATCTTTCCAAATTGTTCTTGTATGACGTCTTAGAATGTGGAAGGTTCATATTTAATCATAGTACTCATGGCTACGACATGTCCCTGGTACTTGCATGGTTGCTTCCTTTCTCTAAATGATCTTTGAACGGGAACATGTTTCTCAACATCCTATACAATGTCATGGAGCCGAAATGGTATCTTCCTAGTAGGCGGATCACTTGGAGGAGGATCTAATGGATCCATAGGATCCATGGGATCATCAACAATATCAGTCTTGGACTCGGGCACAGAAGGACCATCTAGAATATCCATATCATCATTCTTCCCAGGAAGAGGGGGCAGAGGAAGGTCCCTTGGTTTTCCAAGGATGACATCTTCATCAAATGTAACATCTATGCTAATTTCAACCTTCCTTTGACCAAAAAGATATATTCTAAATGCCTTAGAATTTTCACAATATCCAACAAACATACCTTTTCTTTCCGTAACTTCCAATTTGTTCCTTTTTTCCTTTGTCACATGGAAATACACAGGAAATCCAAATATGTGGAGATGACCAACGTCGGGCTTGATACTTGTAAACACTTCTTCGAGGGTCTTATTTTCCAAAGCTTGATGAGGCACCCTGTTTTGAATATATACGACAACATGTGAAGCGTTGGCCCAAAGGAGCTTAGGCAAATTTTGATCATGGAGCATTTCTTGGGTAGCTTCTACTATAGACCTATTCTTCCTTTCAGCTAGACCATTTTGTTCATGAGTATATGACACAATTGTTTCCTTCTTGTTGGGCGTGGAGCCTGATTATCTTCTGTATTCAAAGGTTTCAGCTGGATGTATACCCCAGGAAGACTGTACACCCCTCCATGTGGGGGGGACTTGTCTCCCCCGCGGGGGTTCGGGGGCAACACCCCCGAAGCTAAAAATAGATGTAAAATTGTCTTGTAAAAGTCTAGTAATTTCTAGTCAATCTGGGCCGTTCATTAGGCGGATGATCTGACGGTAGAAGTTATGTTTAATTTAGGGTTTTTTGCCCTAGAAGGCAACCCCTCACTATATATGAGGGAATTGTATTGTGTCTATGTAGATCTGTATTCTGAGTGAAAAGAGAGAGGAGATTGAGAGCGAAGAGGGTGTTACAACAGATCTGCTGTAGGTTGTATCTCTTCAGTTTGCTGGATAATATAATAAAAGAATGACTGGGTGTTTCTCCGTGGATGTAGCCCAAACTAGGTGAACCACGTATATCTGTGTCTCTCTTGTTTTATGCGTTTTTTGTGTTTATATTTTTGCAATATTTTATGTGTTCCATTGCTCTGTAATATATAATTTTCTAACACTTCTTGACACCTTCCTTCTTGCAAAAGTCATTGAATTCATTTGACATGTATTCTCCACCATTATTGAACCTGAATATTTTGATCTTATTTCCTGTTTGAGTTTCAACTAATGCTTTGAACTCCTTGAATGTCTCAAAGACTTTATCCTTATGCTTCAAATAGTATATCCATGTCTTCCTTGAAAATTCATCAATGCATGTGATGTAGTAGATATGGACACTAATAGACTACATGGGCATCAAACCACATATATCAGAATGAATGAGATGGAGGATGTCATTTATCTTGTTCTCACTAGAGGGGAATGGTCCCCTTGTCTTCTTTCCACTCGCACAACCTGGACATACTCCATCATGTTGGGCTTGAACCTTTGGAATCCTTGAGACCAATTTCTCCAATTTCGGAAGAGCATCATAATGTAGATGAGCCAACCTTCGGTGCCATAATTCACTTAGATGATTTGTATTATGAACCAATTCTAGTAGAGGTCTTCCAGTGACCTTATAGAGTCCTTCATATCTCAATCCCAATGTGAATGCATATTTCATAGGTGATCCAACATGCCAATTAAGAACCTTTCCCTTGATGAAGGAAACCCTGATCCCTGTGTCTTCCAATGCATATATGATACCAAATCATTCTTCAACCTAGGCACATACATCACATCATGTAGCGAAATAGATTCCCATAATTCAAATGAAATTTGACGGACCCAAAACCCTTAATGGGATGATTAGAGTTGTCTCCAACAATGATTTTCAAATTTGTCTCCCTCTCTACCAAATTAGAGAGAACTTACTTATAAACATAGAAGTGATGAGTGGACCCACTATCAACGAACCAACTATCCCATAAATATGGAGGAGATGAACTAGTAAGGACATAAATAAGAATATATTCAAATTTATTTGCAACATTACTTTCACATCTGGAGAGTTTTAACATCTTTTGAGGACGACGATATTCTTCATGGTCACTTGGAGTATCTCTTCTTCTTATTTCATCTCTTCCATTGCGATCATTTCTTTAGTCGTCTCTTCTTCTTTGATCATTGAACCTATTGTTGTTGCTTCTAGTATTAAAACGTGGTATTGACCTAATATCAAGCATAGTGGCCTGTCTTATGACAATTGTAGCATTCCATGTTCATGTATTCCTTTCTTCTACTTGGATTTCAAGGATGAGGCTTTCTTGAATTTGATGGAACTCCTTTCCCTTTCTTCTTATTTTTATCATGAGTGATGAATGCAAGGGCTCTCCTTCTTCATGCTTCTGAATCCTTCCTCTTGATATCATCCTTAACTCTTCTTGAGTGAGCTTTCCAGCAATTTCATCAAATGACAGGATGACATTGTTGTTGCTGATTGCAGTAATGAAGGTTTCCCAAATTGGAGGGAGACCTCTTAGAGTCATGATCACCAATTCCCTGTTAGGTACAAATTCTCCAATTCTTTTCAATTGATCTCTAAGATGATGTATCATCATTATGTAGGATTGCATAGACTCCCCTTTGTTCATCTTGGTGTCTTTGAGTTGATAGTTCAAGGATATGATTTCATTCAAATTTTTGACTTCATACATGCCAACCATCTTATTGTACATGTCTTTAGACCTTCTCAAGTTTCCAACATATGCAAGTAAATTATCTTTTAAAACATCAACTATAATTTACTTTGCTTTTAACTCACCTTTCTTTTGCTTATTTTTGGAATCAGCATAAGAATTCTTCGGAGGCTCAGGTACTCTTCCTTGAATGTCGTCCAAAACATCATTGTTATCAACGATGATATCCAACCTCACTTTCCATGTAGAAAAATTAGATGAGTCACCCAACTTCTCATTTTCCTTGAAGAAGGAAGTCATCTTGACTTTGACTAGATCGACTCTTTCAACTTTCCAAAGATGATTGCTTCAAAGCTTGTCTCCTTTTGGGCTTGTCCTTTACCTTAGCTCTGATTCCATGTTAAATTTTAATATTGTTCTATGTTGTATCAATTAATTTAGCCCAATTCCACAGTTCAATTAGCAATATTTCCAATTACAATTATTCTTTCCATTCATCAATAGCAACATAATATAGAACAATAAATGCAATGACAACAAAGACAATAAGCACACCAACAAGAAACACCAGGTTTGGTCAAAGACCAGGGAAAACCCCCACAAGGGGGATAACCCTTTGAAATTATTCTTCTATTAGATTGTCATAAAATGTTCAACAAATAGTACAATGAGCCCAATACAATATCCAACAAAATAACCAAATACAAATATGAAACAAACTTCCAGAGTCATTGTGGTACAGAGACAAACCCTTCAACTTTCAGTCGATTATGGTCAACTTCAATCAAATGTGAAACCCTGACTCAAAACCCCAGTCACTCCCTTCAAGTTGACATGCGAGTGACTGTAGCCTTCCAATCGCTCTATTTGCCTTTGTAAGCGTGCGACTGTGGTCAATTTAGCCTAATTACATGCGTGCAACCAGAAAACATAAACCCTAATCCGTATGATCCGCAGACCTCAAACTTCTGACCCTGTGTGAGCTTTTCTTTGTCGAACCTATGTGAACCAATTAAAAAAGAAGAGAAGAAGATGATTGGTTGGTGTCCAAATGAGATCTAGGTCACTTGTATTTATAGGCTTTCATGGATGTCCAATAATGTCCATTTGATGTTGAGGCCGACCTGTCCAAATGTGCATGTGTGGGTACATAAATTCAAAAATCAACTTCTGCTTGTCCAAATGAGGTGATATTTAGGTTGATTTTGGTCCTCTCAAAAAAGGAATGCAATGTCGTCGTCATCTCCATCATACGAGCTATACAAGGTGGAGTTTGACCATAGTTTCATATTTTAACAAAGGGAGTAGTTGAACTTCACACAACCACAAGAAGGGTTGATTTATGTTCACAATCGCCCTTTATTTTGGTGTCATTGAACTATTGTTGTTTCCACTATGTGCCTTCTTCATGTATTATTCATAATCTACCTAGGGTTTGTTGGCACGAGTTTAGCGTTAAAAGATTTATGAGGGCTTAGTGTGAAAAATATAGGGGCTAGGGAGTGCCAACAAAATGAAAGTGCTTAGGTTAAAAGGAGGAGGAGTTTCTTTGGTAGTCAGAGAGGATATCAAGGTATCATAGGTGGTTGATCTATAAGTACAAATCCTTGTTGGGAAATTCACATGTATGCATGGCTCAATGTAAACCTTGAATCAATAAATGAAAAGGGAGTGGTTACAGACTAATCTTGCATTTCTTGGTGTGATGGTAGATGGGTTTTATTTTTAAGAACAAAGAGGATGCAAGGGAAATTATCCAAGGTAAATGGTTTTGGGACAAAATACTTCTCAATTTATGGCACCCGTTATTCAATTCTAGAGTGGAATTGGATGCTAATATGCCACTGTGGATAAAACTTCCAAATCTCCTTTGGAGTTCTAGATAGATGAATGCTGGCAGGAAATTAGTAATGCTTTGGGAAGGTTTTTAGCAGTTGATGAGAGCTACAAAGAGAGTTTATCATGCTTAGTGGCATGAATTCTAATAAAATTAAATGTCCAACAAAGATTGTTTGAATCCATTAATCTAGTTTCGGGAGAGATATCTTACCCATGGGTAATGGATTACATCAATATCCCTTTGGGACATCTTATAGTTATGTTATACGAGACAATGGGCCCTTTTGATGGTTTTTCCTTGGAGTTGAAGATCTTCTTCTCCAGTTGGGATTTTTTGGGGCTAGATTTGATGGGTTTATCAATAGGAATAATTACTTAGTTCGATTTGAATTGTAATTTAATAAATGTTTTAATGTTGTTTCAAGGATCTATATAGAGATATTAAGCATGGGGTTGGATTCCCCCTTTTCCCGCTCAACCTAGAAGAACCATATCAGGGTAGGGAACTATTTTGGGATGCATTATGTTTAAATTGTCTTACAAGATTAAAAAAAAAAAAAAAACGATTTAAATTTGAATTTAAGTCGCGAATATATTTATGGAGGTAATTCCTTTGAAGATACTCTTGCTAATTATTTTCTAAACAAATTTGAAAATGCAGAATGGGTTGACTATGAACTTATCCTTTTAGGACCAACTTGGAGCAAGAACAAATGGGACATATCCAAAGAATGAATTTCTTTTGTTACATCAAAGTTTACTTCCGTAGTTGAAGTAATTTCAAATTTGGGTGGGGAAAGTGAGATTTTTTAATCATTTCCTTATCTTCTTTGAGATTAGAAGAGGAGTTCTGAAATTGGTTGTTCCATTTAAACATAATAAGCATTGGTAAGAGGAGGAAGATTTTCAAGAAATAATAAAGGATGACTGGAAGCACATAGACTTGGACTTTGTGATTTCGATAAGTATACAATTTGTATAAGCTTTTAAAACTTTAAAATCAAAGATGATGCATTAGGCAGAAACATAGAAACAAGAGTCATGTGATAAAAAAGTGTTGAACAAGAGATTGAATATATTTACGAAACCTTCAATTCTAGAGATATACCACAAGTAGTATTGGAAAACCTAAAGGCCTTGGAGCAAGTGAGTTCCAAATTGTTATTGGATCAAGAGTGGAAATAGAGATTGAAAAGTTGGATTTTAAGGATTGAGGTCGAAGACTAAAACACTAAATACTTCCAACACTTTGCAAAGTTATGAAAAAACCATAATACAATATGGTAAGTTTAAGATATAGGTGGGAATAAGCTCCATGGTTTTGTAGCCTTATCTAAGTTTAGAGTATTCCACTTTAAAGAACCTTTCACAAAGCGAAAGCATCAAGATTTGGGAAAGATCCCAAGCCTTGTGGGTTAGTTTATAAGATTCATTGACGAGAATGTATGCGAAGAATTGTATAAACCAACCATAAAAGAGGAATTACTTGCAACCATGCAATCATTCAAAAAGGATAAGAGCCAGTGTCCAAATGACTATACGAGAGAGTTCTTTGAGGAATTTTTTGTGCTACTAGGAGATGATATTTTGTGAGTAGTTTAGGATACAAGATTGATAGGAAAAATTCCAAGTGGCCTCGACTCTACTTTTATTGCCATGACCCCGAAGGTTGACTATCCAAACTCATTTGATGAGTTTAAGCCTATCTCTTTATGTAATTGTATAAGGTTATAGTCATGATGATCAAGTTGATTTTGTCGAATGTTATCTTTTGTGAGCAATTTGGGCTTCTTAAAGAGGGATTATCCATGAAGCCATTAGTACTGTTGTCCCTTAAGAAACCAATTTCCTAGCTGTGTAGAAATTGTGCTTAAGACATTAATGTTTATAATTATTGTAACTTGTTTGTCACTTAATTGTATGTTGTATTCTCAAATGAAGGACCCGAAAGACTTGGTTTTTAACCCTCAATACTTAGGTGACATGAAAATCTCAGAATGCCATTTGATTTCTGGATATAAATGATGAATGAAGAAAGCTTGAAGAAGTCATAGACAATATGTTGTTTTACACAGAATCTAATATCTGTGACACTTGAAGAAGTTAAAGATAATATGTTGTCTTACATAGAAACTACTATCTGTAACTTAGAAGAATTGAAGAGGTAGGAACTTCAAGTATAGGAGCGCTCTTTTAAGGGATTTTAACTTCATTTACATAAGCAAATAAAGACCTGCAACTTCATTACCATACTTAAAGGAAGAAAACATATGATGACACATAATAGAGAAGTCACAAAATCATACCCAACAATGTGTGGAAAACTTCTGATTCTTTCATTAATCAACAATTTTATCAAGAATGCAGTGGTCTAGTCTCCAGGTTCTCCAAAGTTCGAACCCTTTCTCTATAAATTTTCCTCTTTTTATACATTATGAGACAATTGGTAATCACCAAAACTGTCAAACTGCTTAACTATCTACTAACTGTCTAAAGTAAAAATCACTACAGAATATTACATTAGAGGGTAAAAGACACCTCATTCTCAAGAAAATAAAATAACAAGAAGTAACAAAATTTAGAAAACTGATGATGATTGTTCGCTTTTCAGATCTGTGGCTTGGCTGCTGATGAAGTTTCTCTGTAGATGCTTTGATAATGGTTAAATTGTTTTAACACAACAAACTGTATTTTGACAAAACTCTGTGCGTGGACTTGGGCCCACGTATGTATCAGGAGTGTTCCGATTGGTGGAAACACAAAGAAACCCGACCAATCACCGTTGCCTTTGGAATTTTAGTCGTTCGTCTCTAACTTTGGTTATTTTGCTAAAACAATGAAATCGATTGATTTACGCGAAATATGGCAAACCTTCGGTTACCACGAAACTAAAAAAGAATTAAAACTCTGGTTCATAAACTTATCATGTCCACTTGAGCTGTGCGTGATCACCATCCGATCACCCATTCAATGGGCGGTTCAATCCCTCGGAACTCAATGAAACTTTAAACTTGTTGAAAAAAACCTTATCGCGTCCATTTTTCAACGACCCTTTGACTCCCATACGAACCCGATAAGAAATAAAACTGCTAATTAGTGATTTTTCAGGTCCAATTTTAAAAATAAAACCCAAATAATTTTCGATGCGATATCCGTCGGATCTTGTCCCTTTCGATGGACAACTGCGATTGATCCGGAATTCAACAGATTAAATTGCATTTCATACACCATCGTGTTCAATTTCCGAAATAAACTTCGTTCTAGTTACCAACGTGATTATCGTCGGATCTGTTGCCTTGCAAGCGAACAACTCAGATCTTCTCGTGGGTTTCTCACATTGAAAAGCCGTCAATCAAATAAAATAAGTTATTTGTTTCAAATTTCCGCTTTTCCCTTTATTTCTGCTACAACATAATATTTGATTTTCATTTTTTGTAATAAAACTGAAAATAAAATTAAAGGACAATGGATGCTACAACAAGTACAATAGAAAAGGGGCTTCAATTTATTAAAACAAGTTGGTATACTATAGTTTTTTTTTAAAATTTAAGCTATCTAAGGTGTACAATCAAGTGTCATACCTCCAACTGCATTTCGTTTTCTTATAGATCAGCTTTGAAGTGTTTATGGTAAAGTGGACAATGGGTATATTATGACATTATATTTTGCAGTGTTGATCAATGGATCAAGATTCAAATTATGTTTTATTTATGTATTAAGAAATAATTCTTCCTTCAATTGTTTTGTGTATGAAAGTCAGAATTATAGTTTCGCATTATTGCACTTCTATATGATGTTAGCTCTGATTCCATTTTGAATACATGAACGATTTTTATATGCAATATATTTCTCTCAATTGTTTTGTCTAACTATTTATCCAAAACAATTATCGTTAAATGATTTCATTTCTTTTGGCAGTTGAATGATCTTTATTACCAATTGTTGTAAGACATCATTGTAGATCGCATATTGTATTTTATTCCCGGGTATATTTATAGTTAGATAATGTTAGATTAAATATATATGCATGTGTTTAATAGTTAGATTAAATTACACTTAGCTTAGTCATTTCCCGTTACATCCTATATCATTCCATCAACATTATCAAATCAACCCTTTCTAGGAAACTGGTCCCATTATCCCCAGTCGAAGCCACTATACCAAATGGAAAAGGAGCAGCTTTCAAGGTCCGTACCGGGTGGTTTTCTCCCATGTTGTCACAACGATTTTCGAGGCCTCAACACACACCTAGAAACTAATACAATATTACTAACATGTCTCCTAAGAGATAAACTCACTCTCATTGAAGATATAGCCACTCTTACATGCTAATGTGAACCTTGTAATGTATGAGTAAGCCATATTAGTTTCTTAAGCGGGGAGGTAGAGGGTGAGGATTCATCCTTCCTTCTCCTTACTTGGACCTAAGTCTTAATCTCCACTTATCTTTGAATCAAATTATGGGAAAACAACCTCCTCACTCCCTTCAATGAATAACAAAGACACCTATGATCTAGAGGAACCACTTTCTCATTAAACTTCAAATCTCAACTCACCATGGTCTTTTGTTGTGCTAGGATGTAAATCATGTAAGCTTTGGAAGTCTCACTATATCAAACAAGGCAAGATACTATCACAAATCTCAAAACTCTCCTCTATGAGGGTATTGACCACCCATGAATATGAAGGAATATAAACTTGGACCATCAAGAATATGCCAAGAGCCAACATCCTTCATATTAACTTCATAGGACAAAATATTTTGACACCATGTCACATGCTGTTTAATACTTCTTATAAATATGATCACATATCCATATAATACTAAGACAAGTGGATCAAGTCTATCAAATTCAAGATAAAAATCTACACAAATCTCGCCCATCTATAAATATAAAGCTGATGCTGTAAACAATAACCACTCAAAGCCTCCAAAAAATTCTAAACACATATATCTTATCCATGCAGATAAAAACCTCCAACAACTGAAGAAAAACCCTTAATAATGTCAACTCCTTCTTCCTAAGATAATCCTATAGTAATTTGAGCAAGGGTATCATCAAGGTCCACTCCCTCTTTATAAGAAATTCCAATAACCATATCTTGATACTATTCAACTCTCCCATTTATTGTGAGCTTGGAATCAATCATTAATTCCATAATAGGTTTGGAACCTATATCCATGGCATCACATCATACTTCTCTGAATGTGCCTTATCAAAACTAAGAGTCTCACACAACATCTTATTGTCATGTATGAGTGCCATAGGATCAATGTAATTTGAAGAGGTCACCATCCCATGCATCTCTAGCTAAATTCCCTGCACTTGTAAGGCCATAATCATTGTTAGTGAATTATTGTCCTTTAAATACAACTTTATGTTGAAAATATGTCATATAAGAATTTTTTTCTTTTTTCTTTTGATATTTTTGTAGTGGGAACAATTTGTAATATGATTTTATGGAAGATCCACAATATCCATTGTGACATCGACATTCTAAATCTAGATCCATATCCATCATTAGGAAAACAAGCGAAATAAATTATGATACCATGTTGAAAGTTCAAGAATTTGTTGCTTAATGTGAATTTAGAAATTTCAGCTCAAACTTGAGGTTCCCCAAATCTATTTCCTGTTAACTTTTAGCCTTAGTGCTAAACTTGAAATAAAAATTGCAACAATATCTATTTCAATTATGTCCAACCAAAGACACAAAGAATCTCAAGAAAATAGACACTGAACAATTATACTTGGAAATATGTGTCCAAAGCTCGAGGTTTAATTCTTAACATATAACAATATGGAAATAACTAATTAACTATACATTTTTCACACCCACAAATTTACTATCTTAATTTCCATATACTTGTCAAATCATTCAACGAAATTTACTAATTGTTCATGATAAATCACCATACCAAACAACCCCAAAAACTGCTCAGTTATCATGAGAATGTGAATTGAAAATCAAATATGAAAGTATACAAAGTTTGGACAACAAAGTACACTTCATATATACATGAGAATGAATTTACAAGTGAATACCAACAACTTATCACAACTTGGTAAAACATAGTTCTTTGAGCTTATCACAAGCTAGGGCTCCCAACACATTTAAACCCTACCTAAGACATCTATCATCAATAGTAAACCCTAGCCAATAGTATAAATGCATAACAAGTCATCCCACCAAGCTATATAGCCACACCAAAGGCTTCACAACAAGCTCGCATCAACATCAACAAGTCCACCCTTGATCTTTCACTAAGATTGTGTCATACAAGCTCCCTAAGTAAAGTGATCCAAGTATTTTCTAAGGTTTCTTTGCCGCAAACGTTGGGTCCTTCTCACACAAGGACATCAATAATAACACTTCTATTCTACTTTATGTTTTGCCTCTCACAAAACCTTCTACCTTTCTCCCTTACATAAATATGAGTACAAATACTTAAGACATGTTCATCTTCAAGATACACACGATCTAATGAACTCTCACTTACTATTATATGATTTCTCCAACTAAAGACTCTCTCCTCCCTTTCTATAGAATAGTTGGGGGAGGCTAATAATAATAAAGTGGACCAAGTCCACAAATAACCTGATCTAATCCTCAAGATAAGTTCTCCAAGTGAAGCACTCTATCTCCAAGGTGTACCACTATCAAGATAAGGCACCTTAAGCATTGTGCTATCTAAGCATGGGCCCCAAGTGGTAAGCACTCTAGATAACGAGACTCTTTCATTTGCATGATGAGAATCTAATTCTACAATTCTCCTCCTCAACATATGCATTTTGGACTCATTACAACAAAATCTAACACCATAGTATAAAGCTTCATTAGGTGACTGGTGAGCTCCAGTATTGTAGCAATAATGCTACAACTCCTGGGGCTTCCTGTCTCTCATTTTATCAACCCGGTAGTTCGTACAAACTTGGAAGCGACGGTGCTATATGCACAAGTACTAGCTCTTGTCGCAGCTGTCACTTGGTCAGCTGGCACAAGTCCGCTGGGGCTCAAGCCAACTTCTATAGGCTCTCAGAAGAAGCTTGCTAATTGATGGACGAAAGCTAATCTCAAAGGAAAGCTACTCTACTTGACAAAAATGAACTAAAAGCAAATCAAAGCATGTAAACCTAGGAAACCCTAATTTAACTAGTCTGACCTCTACAATGCATGGAATGTAAATGCAACTTCTACCAATGCTGTCACTACCTCTAATAAATGAAAATTCATGGATCTAAACTACTTGCATCATGAAAGTTATGTTTTTGTGTTTTTCTTTTAAGTGTGTGGAATGATGGTGATCTTGTGCTAACTAGGGTTTGGTTGTGCAGATGGGATGGAGAAGGAAGGAAAGCGTGGGATAGGTTGGGGAGGCTAGGAGAGGTCCCTAGGGATCCTTAGCACCCATCCACAGAGGTTCCTCGCATTCAGATACTCAGCAACCGAGAGAGTGGCCTCCTACAGGATGGATGTGGAGAATCCTACAGGATACTCTGTTTTCTACAGGATGTCTATAAATGGCTACAGGATGACCTACCGTGAGTGTTTGGAGTGATGGAGGGATGATGAAATGGTAGAGGGAGATGTGTAAGGTAGGGATGAGGCTGGTGATGGCTTTAGAAGTGGAAGATTAGGATGGGAAGTGAGTGTAGGGAGTAGGATGGAAGGTAAAGGGTTATGTCAACGAAAGGCTAGAGAATGGAAGTACGTGAGGGATGAAAGACTTTGTGAGGTAACAGAGCGGAGCAGGGGTCAAAGAGATGTCTGCATGCATGATCAAGATGGAGGACAAAGTGATGGAACGAGAGAGAGTAGTGTAAGTGAAACAAATGCTTATGGCTGTCACTTAACCACAAATGCATCAACCGAAACTACTTGTGCTTGTAAATTCAATGAGCAGCAATCTAAACGTGAAAGAGAACGTGCATGAAGCTGTGGTAAGGAAGTGTGGTGCAGGTGTGAATCATGTGGAAGCATCTAACTTGACGTGACTGTGTTTGCAGCAATCATGGAATAAAGAAATGCGTATTTTTGGTGGTCAATCATGGACTTCACCTCCAATCCCAGATGAGACGGCAGTGAGCCTTAACAACCTTTTTGTTGGAGCTCCAATCGATTATATCTATCCTCTGCTACACTAAGCAAATGGAAACAAACTCACTATAAGCAATCTCCTATCTAACTCATGAAAAAAACCAACTCAACAACCTGTAATTCGAATTGCATGTGTAAATGGAAAGCTCAAAGTGCTGAAATGAAATGGAAACAACACTACAGCAGAGGGGATCTATGGCTCTCAAGTTGGGCCCTAACCTGAGAGCTATAGTCTCCTTAAGAAAAACTCAGAACTAGATCACAAACTGCCTTCTTTATTCATAACTGATATCATGCCAAATTGGCTTACAAAAAGGAACGAAAACTGAACTGTGCTCCCAAAATTACAATAGCAATGCGAGAGTTTCAACACTCTATCTAAGGCTAAAGCCTTCATACTTATACAAAAATGATGATCCAACAAGTGTCCTACATTTTAGGAGCTCGGCTGTCCAACTAGAGTTTAACTGCTGATCCTGTAGGATGGTCATAATTGCTGTTCCTGTAGAGCAGTTTATAACTGCTGTTCCTGTAGAACAGCTGGCCGCTTTTTAAGCTCGGAGGGGAGATGGTTTAGAGCTCGGAGTTCTTGATGGGAATCACGAGGGATGTCCCTAGAACCGTGGACATCCTCTCCCAAAACCCGCAGTGCCACCTCGTTGTCTCCTTAACTCCTTTTTCGTTGTCTTTTGCTCCCTTTTAATGCCAAAACCTGGAATCATAATGCATTAGTCACGTAGAGAGAGTGCCTATCCTTCTTCCTACAAACAACATGAATAAACTAAGAAATGCATGCATAAGCAATAAAAAATGAATGGTTTGAGCAAGTAGAATAGGCCAAAATGAGCCCAAATTGTACCAAAATTGGGGCTCATCATCACCCCCCAGCTGAACCATTTGCTCATCCTTGAGCAACCTTGTTCCTGCTCCTTGTCCTTGGCCGAGGACTCGGGACCGGAACAGGCTCTTTCTTTTCTGCTTTTGATGGCCCTGCCTTCTCTGCCCCTGGTGGTGATGAAGGTGATGCTTCCTTCCCCTTTTCCATTTCCTTGAGTCGGGCTTCGGAAGGCGACTGGCCTATCTTTCGAGTCCAGGAGGTTATTTTTGGGCTCCCCTTTTCTGGGGTGGCTGATGTTTTAGAGGGGGTCCTTGGACTGGGTGAAGTAGGGACATCCCTTGAAGTGGTTTGGCTGCTGGGTGGAGGCTGTGGCTTGCCCGTGGTCATCCTCTTGCTTCTCCTGACTTCAGGTGGTAGAGGGGTCTCCCTCTCCCTTTTCTCTTTCGGTTTTGGAGGTGTGCTGAGGGCAGCCAGTGCCACTGCTGCCTCCTTCTCAAGAATGCCAGCCTTCTCTTTCTTGCGATTTGCTCTCTCGGAGCTCCTTGTAGAGGGCCTCTCCTTTTTAGATTTCGGGCTTCCTGTGGAAGACCCTGCTTTGCCCGCTTCCGGGCTTCCTGTAGAAGATTCTTTCTTTGTCTTCGGACTCTCTATAGGAGGCTGTTTCTCAATGACCTTCGGGCCTCTTGTAGAAGCCCCTCTTTCCAATCTCGGGCTTCTTGTAGAAGCCCCTGTCTCTGTCTTCGGGCTTCCTGTAGAAGCCTGTGGTTGCACTTTCGGGCTTCCTGTAGAAGCCTTTTTCTCCGTTTTTGGGCCTCCTGTAGAAGCCTGTCCTCCAATGATTTTCGGGCTTCCTGTAGAAGCCTTGGTTGTTGCTCTTGGGCTTCCTGTAGAAGCCTGCTCCTTACTGATCTTCGGGCTTCCTGTAGAAGCCTTTATCTTTGTTTTCGGGCTTCCTGTAGAAGCCTGTTTTTGTGTTTTCGGGCTTCCTGTAGAAACCTGTGCTTGCGTTCCTATAGATGCAACTTCCGCCACCTTTTCTTGCTTGGCTGCGTGGATTTTGGTTTTGGCTTTGACTGCAGGAGCTGACGAGGTGCTTGGGCTGGCAGGGACCACCTCAGTTTTGACTGCCCTGCTTTTCAACCTCTGCTCCCTTGCTGACAGGATGGGGGTGTCTTCTTTTGCTCTGTCATCCTTTCCCTCCTCCTTTTCCTTTCGTTCTTTCTTCTGTGTTGGAGTCGGGACCTTTTTGCTTTTCCCTTTCTTACTCTTGGCTACGGGCTCTTCTTCTTCGCCGCTAGAGGACTCTGTTTCTTCAAGCAACATTTTTATGTCCCCTTCCCGTGTTAAGTTCCTAAATGATTCCCATGCGAGGGGGACTTTATATGAGTGAAAAGCATCCTCCACAAGCAATTTTATCAGCCCATGATGCTATCTGATTAGGGATTCCGTCCTTGAGCTTTGTAGAGCACTCCGTCAAGGACTGCAGTAAAAAGTAAGGAATGCTCAGCCTCTGTGCTGCAGGGAGGTCAATCTGGTGTCTTAGTTCATTGAGCAGCCTGAAGTGATACGCGTATATGATGCTGTAACGACCCTCACAGGTGATATATTTCATAATTTTCAAACTGACTTCGTTCCACGGTGGCAACAGACTTGTCCTTTTCACCCCATTTTTATCCTCTGTGAATGATTCTTCCGGTGGGAAGAACTCCTTTGCTTGCTGGCTCTGCTTCCGCTCTTCTTTATCCCACGGCAGACCCATGGGCAGTTCCGTGACTCGACTTATGTGCTCTGGGGTGAGTTGGAGGCTGAGACCTCTGAAGCTTACCGTGGCCAGTGTCAGGGATTTAGGCTTCAAGGCCTGCAAGAATTCCTCGGCTACTTCATCATCGTAGCCCTGTAGCTTATCACAAAAAGGCATCCATTGTGCTCTGGTAAAGAGCTCAACCACTGCCGGGTTTCTCCTTAATTTGGCGGAATCTGTGGGTTCTCGCCTGATAAATCCACCCGGCATGATGCACAAAGTGGTTTTGACCAAAGGCGGTAGATACAAAGGAAATTCGGTCTTATAGACAGAGCATGCAATGAATTCACAGACCACAGTCTAATTATACTGCTATCCTGTAGAAGCGATAGTATAGGCACGGCAATCCAATATCTTTTATGACCAGACTGTGAATAATGACCTTGCCACCTTTGAAAACCAATTGCGGAAGGAGTTTCAGGGTTACCTCTTTTCCGCCACCTTTTTTACGTGAAGACTTCACCTTCCTGTAGAGACTGCTTTCCTGTAGATACTGCTTCCTGTAGAAACTGTTCCTGTAGGAACTGTTCCTGTAGGAGCAGTGCGCAGACTTCGGGGGGAGCTATAGTTGGACAGCGGTCGAGAGGTGCCTTACCAGCGTTCAGGTAGCCGAGAGCTTGGCGTATCAACATGCAGAGGTAATCAGAGGAGCTACTCGAGTTTTGAAGTGAGGTTGATGGATATACACGCTTAATCGAGCCGATTAGATTTTGAATCGGCGCAGCTCGTGGCGCGGGGGTGAGCTGTCCCCGCCGGACCGTTGGGTGACGTCACCCATCATTCGCCTGCACATTCCCTTGCTGCCGCATTCATTCCCACAGATCTGCCGCCGCCCTTTTCGGTTAAACTCGTTTTTTGGTTGACGGGACTGATCTTCACGTGCGTGCTGCGTGTGTCCTTTGTCGTGGCTGCCACCTCATCATCTGACTATCCCTTCACTAGCCGATGTGGCCAGTCAACTGGCCTTACGGCCGCTCAACCATTCACCTTTATGTCATGCAAAACAAATCAAAGTAATATCCATGCGATTTGATGGAGAGAAGGATTAGAACACTTACCTGCGCGCGGCTGCACATGATTTCCAGTTTGTGGACGAAGGATCTACCTGCTGCATGTGGCTTACACAGTCCCGGAGGCTCGTGGTTACAGGATGCTGGCGCTGCGGTGGACATTCTGGTTGCATGCGCTCGCGTTTTGCTTGCAGATGGCTGGGCGATGAATGGTATTCACTCGAGCAGGTTGAACTGTTACAGGATCCCCGCGAGGGGTCTTGTCACAGTCCTTTCTCCTTGGGTGCATGCTGCATGCTGGCGGTTCTGGCTTCTCGATCACGATCCCAGCGCTTCTGCTGCATAACGTGGATGTGGTATGGCTCTCGGTGCTTGGTTTTTCTTTGACAGATATTTTTTCACGAGAACTCATTGCTTTGTTGTGCTGCTGCAGGGATCTTGGTTGCATGGCGACGAGGATGGTGGAGCAAGATAATAGCAATGTTCAGGGGTGCCATCAGTGGCATGCATGCATTCAATCCACTCCTCAGTCGCTAGATCTTCATTTGAAACACATTTCGGCCATCGCAACCTTCTACAGGAAGTTTCCTGTAGAACACAGAGCTTCCTGTAGAAATTTTGCACTTTCCTGTAGAAGATCCGCGTCTTCCTGTAGGAAGACTGTCTGTTCCTGTAGAAAACTGTATCTTCCTGTAGAAGATCCAAATCATGATAAAAATTGCACATACCTTGAAAAAAATTGTTATTCTTGGAGGAGGTGTTGATGACATCCTTTGATAGCATGATGAAGGCCCTTGGCTTGGAGTGGAGAGGCTTCTTCTCCTCCATAGAACATCTGCATGCAAAACTTTTATTGTGCTTATTGTTTTTTTCTTTTTTTTTTTCTCTCTTTTTTTCTTTGAAAAGATAGCAGGGGTGCCCCAAAGAGGTTTTCACCCTTGCTACCTACCCTGAGTGCCTCAGAGAGGTTTTCACTCAAGGATCTTTTTTAAACTTTCTTCTTTTTTTTTTTTTTTTTTTTGAAAGACAATAGGAGCGCCTCAATGAGGTTTTCACCCCTACTGCCTGCCTTGGGCGCCTCAGAGAGGTTTTCACCCAAGGATCTTTATTATTATTATTATTTTTTTTTTTTGTTCTTCTTTTTTCTTTTTTCTTCAGGGTATGCCCAAAGTGGAGGCAGAACCCTTCTCTATGACCAAAACAGATTTCTCCATAGTGCTGATAAACTCTTGTCTTGAGGGAGGCTTCCTGTAGATCTTCAATCGGTGCCCATTGACAAGCATGGGAATGGCTTCCTCATCAATGGTTCGAATGAGGACAGATCCATTGTCATGGCACTGCTCCACTACATATGGTCCTAGCCATCTGGTTCTCAACTTCCCCTTGAAATCTTTGAATCTGGAGTCATACAACAAAGCCCAATCTCCCGGCTGAAATTGCTTGTCATGGAGATGTTGGTCATGCCACACCTTCCTCTGAAGTTGAACCACTTCTGAGTGAAGGAGGGCCTGCATGCGGTGCTCATCCAGTCCATTCGGCTGCAACAACCTTTCTTGCTGTGCATGGCTGAGATCTAAGTCCAGCTGAGCTGCCATCCTCAAAGTGTTATACTCAAACTCAATGGACAGCAAAGCTTTCTTCCCATAGACCAGCTCATAAGGTGTGAAGCCGGTGGTGGTCTTCCAAGTGGTGTTGTAAGCCCAGGTGGCTTCAACCAGGCGATCTGCCCAGTCCTTTCTGCTGCTGCTCACCACTTTGGTCAAGATCCCTTCTAATGCTCTATTGGTGACCTCCACCTGCCCATTTGCTTGAGGATGATAGGGAGTGGAGGTTCTATGCTTGATCTTGTGATGAGCTAGGAGATCTTCAACCAAGTGGGAGGTGAACTGGCTCCCTTGATCGGTGACCAGCTCTCTTGGATAGCCAAACTTATAGAAAATGTTCTCTCTCAAGAACTCGGCCACTTTTTCTTCTGTTGCTGCTTTGATGGCTTTGGTCTCTGCCCACTTCGTCAGGTAGTCAGTGCACACAATGATGTAGGATCTTTGCCTCGAAGAGGGATTGATTGGACCCACAAAGTCCATGCCCCACTTCTCAAATGGCTCAAGAGTCACTTGAGGTTGGAGGGGCATCTCATCCCTTTGGGTCGGTTTCCCCATTCTTTGGCATTGGTCGCACTGGCTGACATATCTTCTGACATCTTGATGCAGTGTGGGCCAATAGTAGCCTGCCTACAGAATCTTGAAGGCAGTTCTCTTTACTGCAAAATGTCCTCCACAAGGCCCATCATGACAGGTGAGGAGGATGTCAAAGACTTCCTCTTCCCTTACACAACGCCTTAAGATCTGATCGGGGCCAAGCTTGAACAGATTGCCCCCGATCCATGTAAATGAGGCACTTTTTCTGATGATTTTGCTCTTCTCTTTTGAAGAGAGGTGCGGAGGGAACTGAGCTGAAACAAGGTAGTTTGCTATATCAGCAAACCATGGAGAGAGTACTGATATAGCAAACAGATGCTCATCAGGCATCTGGTCATCCACCGTCCCATCTTCACCTGCAGACAAATCCAATCTAGACAAGAAGTCAGCAACAACATTTTCTCTCCCTGGTTTATCAACAATGGTTAGATCAAACTGCTGCAATAAAAGTAACCATCTAATAATACGAGCATTCACATCTGGTTTATTCATCAAATATCTAATAGCAGCATGGTCAGTATGTACAAAATTCTGGTAACCGATAATATAATGTCGGAACTTGTTCAGTGCATGGACCACAGCTAAGAATTCCTTCTCGGTTACAGTGTAGTTCAGCTCTGCTTTGGACAAGTTTTTGCTAACGAAGTAAATGGCATATGGAAGTTTTTCCTCAACTTGTCCTAAAGCTGCACCTATGGCTTTGTTCGAGGCATCAGTGTGGATGTGGAAAGGTAGGGCCCAGTTTGGACCTCTCAAGATTGGTGCAGACACCAACTTGTCCTTTAACTCATTCAAACTCCTCTGACAATCGTCAGTCCACTTAAACTCCACATCTTTTGCCAACAGACCAAACAATGGTGAGGCTAACTTGCTGAAGTCCTTAATGAATCTCCGGTAGTATCCTGCTAATCCCAAGAAACTCTGGACATCCCTTACTTTTTGAGGAGGTGGAACCCTCTGGATGAGAGCAATTTTGTTGGGATCCACCAGCAATCCTTGGGAAGAAATAGTATGGCCTAGCACGGCCCCCTCAGTCATTAGGAATTCACATTTTTCAGGACTGAGGGACAAGTTCATCTCGGTGCACTTGGTTAGGACCTTTCCCAATTTGGACAAAGCTTCCTGGAAGTTGGCCCCATAAGGAGTAAAGTCATCCATGTATATTTCCACTGCATCATGGACCAACTCCGAGAAGATGCTCAAGACAGCTCTCTGAAAAGTAGTAGGGGCATTGCATAGCCCAAAGGGAAGGACTCTGTAGGCAAAGGTACCCCAAGGACAAGTGAAGGTGGTCTTATCTTGGTCTTCCGGGCTGATTTGGATTTGATTGTACCCGCTAAACCCATCCAGGAAAGAGAAGAACTTCTTTCCTGCCAGTCCATCCAACACTTGATCTATGAAGGGTAGGGGGAAATGGTCTTTCTTGGTAGCTTTGTTTAGCTCATGGTAATCGACACAGATCCTCCACTTCCCATTCTTCTTGGGAACCAACACTAGAGGGGACACCCATTCACTATCTGAGATGGGGTAGATGAATCCGGCATCCAACAGTTTTTGCAACTCTTCCTTGACAATGTCCTTAAAAGCTGGATTCATTCTCCTCTGGGGTTGCCTAACTGGTTTACAATCCTCTTTGATGTATATATGATGGGTACAGACCGAGGGATGGACTCCTTTCATCTCCTTATAGCTCCAAGCAAAGGCATCTAAGTGGCTGGCCAATAGGCTACACAACTCCTTCTCCTGGGAAGGAGATAGGGAGGAGCTGATCTTTAATGCTCTCTCAGGGCCAAACTCCACACTTTTGACTCTGGGAGTGACAGGGCCGGTTGTACAAAGGTCCATTGAGGTGCTAGCTTGGGCATCCTCCACCAACCTCTCTAAAGATAGTGCACTGGAAGGTGGATTCTGGATCAGGGTCTCAATCAAATCATCCTCGGTAGGAGGGTCTCTTCTATTGGTATCTAGGGTACACAGAGGTGCAGAGTACACCTCGTCTTCCTCTCCTTCCTCCAACCAGAGTGGTAAATCATGCTCTAAAGAAGGTTGGGCAGGAGGGTATAGGACTAGCTGCTTGGACATGGGACCATTCTTGATGGTCATGTTTCCTGCCCGACAACTTATGTAAGCATCTGCAGTAGCTAACCAAGGCCTTCCCAAGATGAGAGGATATCCAGTAAGCTTGGCCTTTGGTTGCAGAACCAGGAAGTCTGCAGGGTATTCCCAAGAATCAATAGAGACCAAGACATCCTCCACAATCCCTTCGGGAGTCACGGTGGAGCGATCTGCTAATTGCAGTATTGTCGAGGTCTTCCTCAAGGAACCCTGAAGATTGAGTTTAAGCATGGTATCCCTAGTCATCACATTAATGGCTGCCCCCAGATCAATCAAGGTGTGGGGGATAATGGTGCCATTGATGTGAACATCTACTACAGGGCTTCCAGGATCTAGGTACTTTGGGCAGATGACTTGTCCTAGCATAAGGTCAGACAGCTGTCCTATGACATTGATAGTTGAGGCATCTTTCTTCCGTCTGCCTGGTTGTTTGAAACACTTCTCCTTAACCAGCTTGTTATATATTGGCACATCCTTGATGGCTTGGAGAAGTGGGATTTTTACACACAACTGCTTGAGCTCACCCAAAAGCTCATCTTCTTCGGGGTTAGGTTGTGTGGTGGCTGTTAATCTCTCAGGAAAGGGTGGAATAGGCTTTGGTTCACTCTCCTGATGGTTTTCCTCATCCTCTAGGGGAGGAGGTTGGCGATCTGGAAGAGTCTTTCCAGATCTAAGATTGATCTCCTGGATCTCCACAGCATAGGTAGGGCATGAGGTCTCCCCAATATATACCTGTTGAGCCTGTCTATTGTTGGGGTTTGGGTTCGGTTGAGCAGGCATCTGAGGTTGCCTTGGAGGAGCAGGAGGTAAAGGCTGAGGTTGAACTGGCGGTGGAGGCAAAATGGCAGGAGGAGTGTTGTATTGGGGCCTCCACCCCGACTGAGGAGCACTCCATTGAGGTTGCGACTGGGTATGTGCGTGATATGGATGAGAAGGAGGTTGAGTAGGATACTGAGGTGGATAAGACCATGGAGGAGGCATGGGCCAAGAAGGATGAGCAGGGGGACCCCAGGAAGGCATAGGAGTCGATTGGTTGGGGTTGTAATAGGCTTGTGGTGCCCCTTGCATTCCCTGCTGATAGGGTCTAGATCCTTGTGGCCTCCTTTGGTTGATGAAGTAGAGAGGTTCAGTGGGGGCTTGAGTCCCTTGGTACATGGCTTTAAACCCAGGTAAGGTGGGACACTGATTGGTAGGGTGGTCCTCCTCACAAACAAAACACACTTCAACCGAATGCAATGGGCATTTGTTTTTAGGATGTCTTCTTGTGCACCTAGGGCAGAAGACAGCCAGGGCTCTCTCAGCTTCTTCTTTCTTCTGCTGGATCCTGAATGTGTCCAGCTGCATGGCAATGGTCTGTCTCACCTCACTCTTAAGATCTTCTAATTGGTTTGTAAAATCATGTTTGGAGAAAGGGACACCAGTGGAGAGGAGATTTCCTCTACCTCGTTTCCTAGCTGCCCTGGAATGATTGCGAAACACAGTCTTGATGTCCTCATAAGGCAGTTGGTAAATGTCCCCCCCAGCTAACATGTGAAGGGTGTCCAAGAGATCTTCAGGGACTCCTCGGAGTAGAACCAACTTGAGGGATTCAGGGTCAAGTGTGCACCTGGCCCGTTTGTAGCTAAGTTGGAACCTCTCCTCATAATCCTCTAAAGACTCATCATTCCCCATGGTCATTCGAAAGATCTCTCCCTTGGTTTCCTTGGACCTACAATAATCCCTATACTTGGTGTTGAAGGCTTGCTGCATCTGAGCCCAAGTAGCTATGCTATTCCAAGGTAATCCCATGAACCAGCGTAGGGCTGCATCCTTAAGAGTGGAAGGGAAAAGCTTAAGCTTTTGCTCATCTTCAGTATAGTCATAGGTTCTACAAAGGACAACAAACTCAAACAAGAAGGTATTAGGATCCTCAGTGGTCAGTCCATGGAAGTGAGGCAAAGCAGAGGGGCTAATGTTTTTCATTTTCATCTCTCCATTGGTCTCTCGGATGGCGAAAGCTCCTTCTATTCTCTCATCTTCTCTCCTATTATCAGCCATGGCTACAGATGGAGTGGTCTCTAACTCTTCTTCTTCTATAGGGTCTTGGTATGTCTCCGGATGTTCACCTATAGGTTCCTCTGGGTCACTGCCACCAAAGAAGAGAGAAGGGTGACTCAGTGATGTGGTGGGGGTGTTTGGTAGGAATTTGCCTGATCTATCACGGTTCCTACGAGGCATGAAATGGAAAGGACTTTTCTTTCTTTTGTTTTGAGTGCTTTTGCTTTTTCTTTGGTACCTGCAAAACTGAAACAAAGTGATATACAACTAACTATATTGCTCAAATGAAATTGCAAAATTGGAAAGCTAATCTAGGAAAGCAAAAAAATTAATCTAGGAAAGCAAGAAATATTAATCTAGGAAAGCAGGAAATGCTAATCTAGAAAAGCAAGAAATGCTAAGCTACTTTTGCAAAATGGAAATGAAGTAAACTACTGAGCAGAAGTAAGAGTATGGAAGTAGAAGAAAAGCAACAATTACTAATACTCTGACGCTTCCCCGGCAATGGCGCCAAAAAGATGGTGAGCTCCAGTATTGTAGCAATAATGCTACAACTCCTGGGGCTTCCTGTCTCTCATTTTATCAACCCGGTAGTTCGTACAAACTTGGAAGCGACGGTGCTATATGCAAAAGTACTAGCTCTTGTCGCAGTTGTCACTTGGTCAGCTGGCACAAGTCCGCTAGGGCTCAAGCAAACTTCTATAGGCTCTCAGAAGAAGCTTGCTAATTGATGGACGAAAGCTAATCTCAAAGGAAAGCTACTCTACTTGACAAAAATGAACTGAAAGCAAATCAAAGCATGTAAACCTAGGAAACCCTAATTTAACTAGTCTGACCTCTACAATGCATGGAATGTAAATGCAACTTCTACCAATGCTGTCACTACCTCTAATAAATGAAAATGCATGGATATAAACTACTTGCATCATGAAAGTTATGTTTTTGTGTTTTTCTTTTAAGTGTGTGGAATGATGGTGATCTTGTGCTAACTAGGGTTTGGTTGTGCAGATGGGATGGAGAAGGAAGGAAAGCGTGAGATAGGTTGGGGAAGCTAGGAGAGGTCCCTAGGGATCCTTAGCACCCATCCACAGAGGTTCCTCGCATTCAGATGCTCAGCAACCGAGAGAGTGGCCTCCTACAGGATGGCTGTGGAGAATCCTACAGGATACTCTGTTTTCTACAGGATGTCTATAAATGGCTACAGGATGACCTACCGTGAGTGTTTGGAGTGATGGAGGGATGATGAAATGGTAGAGGGAGATGTGTAAGGTAGGGATGAGGCTGGTGATGGCTTTAGAAGTGGAAGATTAGGATGGGAAGTGAGTGTAGGGAGTAGGATGGAAGGTAAAGGGTTATGTCAACGAAAGGCTAGAGAATGGAAGTACGTGAGGGATGAAAGACTTTGTGAGGTAACAGAGCGGAGCAGGGGTCAAAGAGATGTCTGCATGCGTGATCAAGATGGAGGACAAAGTGATGGAACGAGAGAGAGCAGTGTAAGTGAAACAAATGCTTATGACTGTCACTTAACCAAAAATGCATCAACCGAAACTACTTGTGCTTGTAAATTCAATGAGCAGCAATCTAAACGTGAAAGAGAACGTGCATGAAGCTGTGGTAAGGAAGTGTGGTGCAGGTGTGAATCATGTGGAAGCATCTAACTTGACGTGACTGTGTTTGCAGCAATCATGGAATAAAGAAATGCGTATTTTTGGTGGTCAATCATGGACTTCACTCCAATCCCAGATGAGACGGAAGTGAGCCTTAACAACCTTTTTGTTGGAGCTCCAATCGATTATATCTATCCTCTGCTACACTAAGCAAATGGAAACAAATTCACTATAAGCAATCTCCTATCTAACTCATGAGAAAAACCAACTCAACAACCTGTAATTCGAATTGCATGTGTAAATGGAAAGCTCAAAGTGCTGAAATGAAATGGAAACAACACTACAGCAGAGGGGATCTATGGCTCTCAGGTTGGGCCCTAACCTGAGAGCTATAGTCTCCTTAAGAAAAACTCAGAACTAGATCACAAACTGCCTTCTTTATTCATAACTAATATCATGCCAAATTGGCTTACAAAAAGGAACGAAAACTGAACTGTGCTCCCAAAATTACAATAGCAATGCGAGAGTTTCAACACCCTATCTAAGGCTAAATCCTTCATACTTATACAAAAATGATGATCCAACAAGTGTCCTACATTTTAGGAGCTCGGCTGTCCAACTAGAGTTTAACTGCTGATCCTGTAGGATGGTCATAATTGCTGTTCTTGTAGAGCAGTTTATAACTGCTGTTCCTGTAGAACAGCTGGCCGCTTTTTAAGCTCGGAGGGGAGATGGTTTAGAGCTCGGAGTTCTTGATGGGAATCACGAGGGATGTCCCTAGAACCGTGGACATCCTCTCCCAAAACCCGCAGTGCCACCTCGTTGTCTCCTTAACTCCTTTTTCGTTGTCTTTTGCTCCCTTTTAATGCCAAAACATGGAATCATAATGCATTAGTCACGTAGAGAGAGTGCCTATCCTTCTTCCTACAAACAACATGAATAAACTAAGAAATGCATGCATAAGCAATAAAAAATGAATGGTTTGAGCAAGTAGAATAGGCCAAAATGAGTCCAAATTGTACCAAAATTGGGGCTCATCAGTGACCAAACAATGGGAGTAGTTGTCGAAGTGACAATAGTACTTCATAAAAAAGCGGTTGCTAATTGCGCTCCCCCCATGGGATAAACCCTAATTTACCTTAAAAGAAACAAGAAAAAATGATTTTAAAGGATTTAAATAATTAAAAAAATAGATATAACTAGTGCTTTCCTTGATTTAGGGTTCAGTGAAATACAAGAATAATAAATCCTTATAAGAAAAGAGATGTATGCGAGTTCAAAGGAACTAAGGGAGACTAATTTGTGTCGCTTAATCCTTTAACCCTAACGTCTTTCTATTTTCTTGGACAAATAAGGGAAGGATCTAACCTTGCATCACATCAAAAGAACTTGATGAAGTCCTCATTTAAGGATAATGAAATCCTCATTTAAGGATAATGATCCAAGTTCGGGTGTTACGAAGGACCCTTCCAAGACCTTTTACTTTCGTGATGTGTTAAATTGCATTTTTAAAAGAAACATAAATGAATACATGTGCACGCTGTAAAGAAGAGGAACATTCCAATCATCAAGACATGAAAACAAAAGCCATTGATAACATAGTTCGTCCAGGAGGGACTACGTCTTCGGGCGCCGGTGTCAAGATGGTGTAGGCTGCTGCATTAAGTGCTGTCAATACTGATGATGTACACAAGAGATGATGTTACGATCATACAAGGAAAATTCCCTCGCGCAAGAGTGGCTCTAAGAGATGTTCCACTATAGGAACTCTCGGTCAAAAGAATCCTATCAGTATGACACAAAACTCATGCACGATGAGCATCCCGCCAACATGGCATAAAAGGGATCTCAAAACAAACATGCATGGCGACACATGAGTATCCCATCAACATACGACAAAGGGATCCAAAAACACAACATGATGAATCATGACAACAAGTACATCACATAGGCGATTCCGCGTCACATCAAGCAGGAATCATAAAAATGAGTAAGAAACAGGATCCCACATCAAACATTATAGAAAAAGAAGTACATGAACACTGCATATACCTCACAACCAAGGGCCATATGAAGAAGCGGATGTCAAACTGCTGAAGCTGTTCGGACCAACAATCTCACGGCATCAATCGCATGACTGCTCGCACATGGATGTTGACGCCTGCATTCCACTTAGAAAAGTGGCTGAAGAATATAATAAGAGAATGAGAAACCTAAATGAACCATCAGATTTGTGGCATCGAATAGTGTAAAATCGACTGTCCAAAATCTAAATTCTAAGAAGTTGAGAATCTGGGGCTCAAGGAATCTTTTAGATTCCCCCTAGATTCCTCAAAGATTTTGCTCCATGGTGGACTGGAAATCTGCAACTCCAAAGGTGAATCTGACTTCTCCATTGCGATCCCTGCGGAAAACCATGAAAAACGACTGTAAACTTGACTATATTCTGACATGGAGAAAAATTACCTCCTTAGGAAAACTGTAAGGATCATGGTTCCGCTCCCTGTTTTTGTAGCAATCATGGTTCCACCCTCATACTGAAAATGACCAAAAAATTCAAAAATCGGATGGCGACATGGCCAACTCCATTGCGTTCGTGGTGTCGAGAAGTGCTGAAACCATATAAAATTTGTCAAAATATGACAAAGTGAAATTTCACCCCTCCTGCAAAATGCTACCTTGAACTGTGTGCCAAGATTCTGCCTCCTCTGTCTCGAAATTCGTGCCTGCTCCTGGTTCCTCCATCTTTGGGTGCAATGGGCAAGGGATGGTTTTATATTAAATTTCTCGGTGGATATTTCAATGTGAATGCTGTTGGCACGTTGGTTTACGATCCGTTTATTGTGGAGGAGGTCGAGCGGTCAAACCTCGCCCCCTCCCATTTTACATAATTTTTTTTTTTTTTTTTAAATGAAATAAGGTGGTTGGGTCAGGCCCACCTTGGGAAACCCGCCCACCATACCAACCGTTTCATATATATGTTGGTTATGAGCGGATGGGGTGGCGGGGTTGGTGGCCCCCACCTCGCTTTTTTTTTTTTATAATTTTTTTGTTACATAAAGCAAATTGCACGTTTTCTGGAAATTCATTTTTGACCGTAGGTGTCATTTTAATGAGGCCACAATTTTACCGAAATCTGGCCGGAGTTCGCCTAATTCCGTTCGCTGGGAAAAGTCCAAATTGTGTCTTCATTAACCTGCCTAGTCACCAAAAACTCAACCGAACTTTGACTTCTTCTAACTTTCGCATACGGACTCGGTTTGATGAACCGTTCGCACCACCGTGATCATGGTGACGAGATCTATGCTTTGGTCCTAGTTCGAAATCATTTTGATCATTTCGATTTTTGAGCTTCCCTGGGTCCTCTTTGTCCTATGTGTGTCGCTGGAGCCACTTGGATCAAACCTCTGCACTGAGGAGCTTTTGGTCCTCCAAAAGCATGAAAAATAATCTGCAACTTCTCTGTACCTTATCTACATCACAAGCGTCCTGAAAAGTCTCGCTTCTATCTCCTTCACCTTTGTTCTTCAGAGCCTTAAGCGTTGAGCCGACAGTTGCAACCTCTGCAACCTGTAGTACACTCTTTTGCAAATTACATGCTTGACTTTCATGACCAACTAATGACCCAAACGTCCCACACTTGCCACGAGTTTATAACACATACTCGGTGGTCAAGTTTACAACAAGATGAACACAATACCCCAGCTATGACAACAAGGCCAACCTATCATTGTTGCTTCAACAAGTGATGAAAACACATCATCACTACAACACATGATTTACAAAATAAGGCCAACACTATTTTTTCTTTCGACAAGTGATGGAAACATGACATCACTTTCAGAGTTTAAAATGCAACTCAAAATAAGACCAGACATCATTGTTGTTGAACAAGTGATGGAAAACACATCATCACTTTTACATTTTAAAATGCAACAAATGATTTACAAAAGCACGACCATGAAATGACAACATGTCTAGAAACCATTTTTCACTTATCAAGGTGAATGGGTCACCTCCTTGTGGCGGTTTTGCTTGTTGAACAACTGCTTCACCTGGTTCACGCACCGACGCTTTGTCTTTAAGGCGCTGCTCTGGATGGAGCCTCCAACAAGTGGCTCTTTGATGGCCACTTCTATCACAATGACTGCAATACATCTTCTTCCTCCAAATTTGCTTAACCTGTTTCTTTCCATGCTGTTGAGAGGGTTTTTCACGTCTCATCCTTTTGTGTTTTTCCATTCTTTCCAACACTTAGAAAATGTATGGTTATGCAATCCACAAAAGGTACATGTCTTTCGATGCCATGTTTTATGTTCATCATTAACAACATGATTATAATCGAAATGAACATTCGAAGATCGAAACTGGTTATACCTTCCCTTGCTGTCTCTGATGTCATTATGGCAATGAGATCTCGCCTCAGCTCTTTCCCTGCAATGGGTGCTGCCATGGGATGATGGGGATATGTTCCCATCATTCTCTTTCCTCGACGATTTTGATGATGTCTCGGAAGAATCTAACACCTTCGAGCATTCTCCTTTGGTGTATCTCGAGCCTACAATTGAGGTCTCTGCACAACCTCCAATGGTTAAGTTATGCATTGTTTATTAATACCAAGTTTTTCTTCCTTCTCGTGCCTCGTCCTTGTAAGGAGCCTCATGTTTGTCCCTATAATTGGGATCTCCACATCTCCAACAGAAATCATACTATGTGAAGATGAAATCGAAAGGAAATCAACATATTTTACCTCCTCTGTCGATTTGGAAAGAACTGATGAGGGATTGTCATCATCTGTTGTTGGTGGTTTGCTAACTATCTCAGCGCATTCCCCAACTTCCTTTCTGACATACCCAAGTCCTGTTTGACATGGTAATTCCTCTACTTTGATGGGATTGACAATGCCTTGGCCATTAACGCCCAAGCATTTTCCTTCATACCCCATTCTCTTCAATAGTTTCGAGCCAATTCTTGTGGTATGATTTTTGAAAACAACGAAATCATCATCAGGAAACGTACATGAATTTAGAGAACTACTTTTTACCTCACATGGGTCACACTGTAGCTTTTCCAAGGCCTCGTCCTTTGCTTGCAACTATCGTAGCAAACTATGTTTTTCCTTTTTCTCTTCATGTAGAAGTGTCTTCAATTCATCGTTCTCTGTTTGAAGATTATGTTTTTTTTGCTTCAGTTCTTCCAGGGCCTCTTCCGTGGCTTGCAACTGAAGCTTCAATAGTTTGTTTTCCTCTGTCTCTTTCTGTAGAGTTTTATACATTACTTCCACTCATTTGGAAATTTTGAGCATGGTCTCGTATGTCACTTTTTCATCCTCTGTCGCTGCACGTCCATTTTTCACGCTTGCAATTCACATCCACGCAAAGACCGCTCCGATACCACTTGATCCAGGTCTGGGTGTGACGAAGGACCCTTCCAGGACCTTTTACTTTCGTGATGTGTTAAATTGAATTTTTAAAAGAAACATAAATGAATACATGTGGATGTTGTAAAGAAGAGGAACATGTCAATCATCAACACATGAAAACAAAAGCCGTTGATAACGGAGTTCGTCCAGGAGGGACTACGTCTTCGGGCCCTGGTGTCAAGATGGTGTAGGCCGTTGCATTAAGTACTGCCAATACTGATGATGTACACAAGAGATGATGTCACGATCATACAAGGAAAATGCCCTCACACAGGAGTGGCTCTAAGAAATGTTCCACTACAGGAACTCTTAGTCAAAAGAATCCTATGAGTATGACACAAAACTCATGCATGATCAGCATCCTGCCAACATGGCATAAAAGGGATCTCAAAATAAACAGGCATGGCGACACATGAGTATCCCATCAACATACGACAAAGGGATCTCAAAACACAACATGATGAATCATGACAATAAGTACATCACATAGGCGATTCCGCATCACATCAAGCAGGAATCATAAAAATGAGTAAGAAACAGGATCCCACATCAAACATCAATCAAGGACCTATGCAACACAATGTATAGAAAAATAAATACATGACCACTGCATATACCTCACAACCAAGGGCCATCTGAAGAAGCGGATGTCAAACTGCTGAAGCTGTTCGGACCAACGATCTCACGGCATCAATCACATGACTGCTCGCACATGGATGTTGACACTTGCATTCCACTTAGAAAAGTGGCTGAATAATAGATTGAGAGAATGAGAAATCTGAACACACCATCAGATTTGTGGCGTCGAATAGTGCAAAATCGATTGTCCAAAATCTGAATTCTGAAAAGTTGAGAATTTGGGGCTCAAGGAATCTTTTAGATTCCCCCTAGATTCCTCAAAGATTCTGCTCCATGGGTGGATTGGAAATCTGCAACTCCAAAGGCGAATTTGACTTCGCCATTGCGATCCCTCTGGAAAGCCTTGAAAAACGACTTTAAACTTGACTATATTCCAACATGGAGAAAAATTACCTCCTCAGAAAAATTGCAAGGACCATGGTTTTGCTCCATGTTTTTGCAGCAATCATGGTTCAACCCTCATACTGAAATGAACAAAAAATTTAGAACTTAGATGGAGACACGAACAATTCCTTTGCATTCGTGGCATCGAGAAGTGCTGAAACCATATAAAATTTGTCAAAATCTGACAAAGTGAAATTTCACCCCTCCTGCAAAATGCTACCTCAAATTGCGTGCCAAGATTCTGCCTCCTCTGTCTCAAAATTCGTGCCTGCTCCTGGTCCCTCCATCTTTGGGTGCACTGGCCAAAGGATGGGTTTATATTAAATTTCTGGGCAGATATTTCAATGTGAAAGCTGTTGGCACGTTGATTTATGATCCATTTATTGGGGAGGAGGTCGGGCGGTCAAACCTCGCCCCCTCCCATTTTACATAACAAACTTTTTTTTTAAAAAATTAAATAAGGTGGTTGGGTTGGGCCCGCTTTGGGCGGCCCGCCGACCATACCAACCGTTTCATATATATGTTGGTTATGAGCGAAGGAGGTGGCGGGGTTGGTGGCCCCCACCCCGCTTTTTTTTTTATAATTTTTTTGTTACATAAAGAAAATTGCATGTTTTCTGGAAATTCGTTTTTGATTGTAGGGGTCATTTTAATGAGGCCACAATTTGACCCGGAATCTGGCCGGAGTTCGTCGGATTCCGTCTACCAGGAAAAGTCCAAATTGTGTCTCCATTAACCTGCCCAGTCACCAAAAACTCTATCGAATTTTGACTGCTTCTAACTTTCGCATACAGACTCGATTTGACGAACCATTCAGACCACCGCGATCACGGCGACGAGATCTACGCTTTGGTCCTAGTTCGAAAGCATTCTGATCATTTTGATTTCTGAGCTTCCCTGAGTCCTCTTTGTCCTGTGTGTGTCGCTGGAGCCACCTGGATCAATCCTCCCCACTGAGGAGCTTTTGGTCCTCCAAAAGCATGAAAAATAACCTGCAACTTCTCTGTACCTTATCTGCATCACAAGCGTCCTGAAAAGTCTCGCTTCCATCTCCTTCACCTTTGTTCTTTGGAGCCTTAAGCGATGAGCCGACACTTGCAACCTCTGCAACCTATAGTACACTGTTTTGCAAATTACATGCTTGACTTTCATGACCAACTAATGACCCAAACGTCCCACACTTGCCACAAGTTTATAACACATACTCGGTGGTCAAGTTTACAATAAGATGGACGCAATACCCCAGCTATGACAACAAGGCCAACCTATCATTGTTGCTTCAACAAGTGATGAAAACAAATCATCACTGCAACACATGATTTACAAAAGAAGGCCAACACTATTTTTCTTTCGACAAATGATGGAAACACGACATCACTTTCAGAGTTTAAAATGCAACTCAAAATAAGACCAGACATCATTGTTGCTAAACAAGTGATGGAAAACACATCATCACTTTTACATTTTAAAATGCAACAAATGATTTACAAAAGCACGACCATGAAATGACAACATGTCTAGAAACCATTTTTCACTTATCAAGGTGAATGGGTCACCTCCTTGTGGCGGTTTTGCTTGTCGAACAACTACTTCACCTGGTTCACGCACTGTCGCTTTGTTTTTAAGGCACTGCTATGGATGGAGCCTCCAACAAGTGGCTCTTTGATGGCCACTTCTATCGCAATGACTGCAATACATCTTCTTCCTCCAAATTTTCTTAGTCTGTTTCTTTCCATGCTGTTGAGAGCGTTTTTCAAGCCTCATCCTTTTGTGTTCTGCCATTCTTTTCCAACATTTAGAAAATGTATGGTTATGCAATCCACAAAAGGTACATGTCTTTCGATGCCATGTTTTACGTTCATCATTAACAACATGATTATAATCAAAATGAACATTCGAAGATCAAAACTGGTTATAAGTCTCTGATGTCATTATGGCGATGAGATCTCGCCTTAGCTATTTCCCTGCAATGGGTGCTGCCATGGGATGATGGGGATGTGTTCCCACCATTCTCTTTCCTCGACGATTTCGATCATGTCTCAGAAGAATCTGACACCTTCAAGCATTCTCCTTTGGTGTATCTCGAGCCTGCAAATTGAGGTCTCTGCACAACCTCCAATGGTTGAGTTATGCATTGGTTATTAATACCAAGTTTTTCTTCCTTCTCGTGCCTCGTCCTTGTAAGGAGCCTCATGTTTGTCCTTGTAATTGGGATCTCCACATCTCCAATAGAAATCATACTATGTGAAGACGAAACCGAAAGGAAATCAACATCTTTTACCTCCTCTGTCGATTTGGAAAGAACTAATGAGGGCTTCTCATCATCTGTTGTTGGTGGTTCGCTAACTGTCTCAGCGCATTCCCCAACTTCCTTTCTGACATACCCAAGTCCTGTTCAACATGGTAATTCCTCTACTTTGATGGGATTGACAATGCCTTGGCCATTAACGCCCAAGCATTTTCCTTCATACCCCATTCTCTTCAACAGTTTGGAGCCAATTCCTGTGGTATGATTTTCGAAAACAGCGAAATCATCATCAGGAAACATACATGAATTTAGAGAACTACTTTTTACCTCACATGCGTCACGCTGCAACTTTTCCAAGGCCTCGTCCTTTGCTTGCAACTATCGTAGCAAACTCTGTTTTTCCTCTTTCTCTTCATGTAGAAGCGTCTTCAATTCATCGTTCTCTATTTGAAGATTATGTTTGTTTTGCTTCAGTTCTTCCAGGGCCTCTTCCGTGGCTTGCAACTGAAGCTGCAATCGTTCGTTTTCCTCTATCTCTTTCTGTAGAGTTTTATACATTACTTCCACTCTTTTGGAAATTTTGAGCATGGTCTCGTACGTCACTTTTTCATCCTCTGTTGCACGTTCCATTGTTCATGCTTGCAATTCACATCCATGCAAAGACCGCTTCGAGACCACTTGATCCAGGTCTGGGTGTGATGAAGGACCCTTCCAAGACCTTTTACTTTCGTGATGTGTTTAATTGCATTTTTAAAAGAAACATAAATGAATACATGTGCATGTTGTAAAGAAGAGGAACATGTCAATCATCAACACATGAAAACAAAAGCCGTTGATAACGAAGTTCGTCCAGGAGGGACTACGTCTCTGGGCCCCGGTGTCAAGATGGTGTAGGCCGCTGCATTAAGTGTTGTCAATAGTGATGATGTACACAAGAGATGATGTCGCGATCATACAAGGAAAATTCCCTCACACAGGAGTGGCTCTAAGAGATGTTCCACTACAGGAACTCTCAGTCAAAAGACTCCTATCAATATGACACAAAACTCATGCACGATGAGCATCCCGCCAACATGGCATAAAAGGGATCTCAAAACAAACATGCATGGTGACACATGAGTATCCCATCAACATACAACAAAGGGATCTCAAAACAAAACATGATGAATCATGACAACAAGTACATCACATAGGCGATTCTGCGTCACATCAAGCAGGAATCATAAAAATGAGTAAGAAACAGGATCCCACATCAAACATCAATCAAGGACCTGTGCAGCACAATGCATAGCAAAAGAAGTACATGAACACTGCATATACCTCACAACCAAGGGCCATCTGAAGAAGTGGATGTCAAACTGCTGAAGTTTTTCGGACCAACGATCTCACGACATCAATCGCATCACTGCTCGCACATGGATGTTGACACATGCATTCGACTTAGAAAAGTGGTTGAAGAATAGAATGAGAGAATGAGAAATATGAACACACCATTAGATTTGTGGCATCAAATAGTGCAAAATCGACTGTCCAAAATCTGAATTCTGAGAAGTTGAGAATCTGGGGCTCAAGGAATCTTTTAGATTCCCCCTGGATTCCTCAAAGATTCTGCTCCATGGGTGGACTGGAAATCTGCAACTCCAAAAGTGAATCTGAATTTTCCATTGCGGTCCCTGTGGAAAACCATGCAAAATGACTGTAAACTTGACTATATTCCGACATGGAGAAAAATTACCTCCTCAGGAAAATTGCAAGGATCATGGCTCTGCTCCCTGTCTTTGCAGCGATCATGGTTCCACCCTCATACTGAAAATGACAAAAATATGTAGAATTCAGATGGAGACACAGATAGCGTCATTGTATTCGTGGCGTCGAGAAGTGCTGAAACCATATAAAATTTGTCAAGATCTGACAAAGTGAAATTTCACCCCTCCTGCAAAACACTGCCTCGAACTGCGTGCCAAGATTCTGCCTCCTCTATCTCGAAATTCGTGCCCGCTCCTGGTTCCTCCATATTTGGGCACACGGTGCAAAGGACGGGTTTATATTAAATTTCTGGGCGGATATTTCAATGTGAAAGCTGCTGGCACATTGGTTTACGATCCGTTTATTGGGGAGGAGGTCGGGCGGTCAAACCCCGCCCCCTTCCATTTTACAGAACCAACTTTTTTTTTAAAGTTAAATAAGGTGGTTGGGTTGGGCCCGCCTTGGGCATCCAACCCACCATACCAACCATTTCATATATATGTTGGTTATGAGCGGAGGGGGTGGCAGGGTTGGTGGCCCCCACCCCCCTTTTTTTATAATTTTTTTTGTTACATAAAGCAAATTTCACATTTTCTGGAAATTATTTTTTGACCGTAGGGGTCATTTCAACGAGGCCACAATTTGGCCCGGAATTTGGCCGGAGTTCATTGGATTCCGTCCGCCGGGAAAAGTCCAAATTGTGTCTTCATTAACCTGCCCAGTCACCAAAAAGTCAACCAAACTTTGACTGCTTCTAACTTTCGCATACGGACTCGGTTTGAAAAACCATTCACACCACTACAATCACGATGATGAGATATACGCTTTGGTCCTAGTTTGAAAGCATTCTGATCATTTTGATTCTTGAGCTTCCCTGAGTCCTCTTTGTCCTATGTGTATTGCTGGAGCCACCTGGATCAGATAATTAAGAGGTAAAATTAACAACATAAACATGGTGTGCATTTGATAACCCTCATCTCCTAACAATAAAACAATATCAAAGAAAGATAACTCACATTGAATAACATGTATGATCAAATCCCACCAATAATCTTCCATGAAAAGATAACCACCCACACAATAAACTCTCCTGAGAGAAAAGTTTCTCAACTAGTGCTCCATAGAGAGTGTTACACAGCAATTTGTCACTGCCTCCCTGTGAGTTACCCTGTTGTGTCAAGAATTCACAACAATCAAGTTCATGCCTTCTGAACTAGCCCAAAACCCACTTTTCCAAAGTTTTCCTCATCAGCGCGTCTGTCTCTAAAATATCCGTGCTGACCGGCGGCTCTTAGTGTATTCCGTGCGCTGCCAGCGCGGAAGCACACGACTTTTCCGCACTGGTCGCCAGCGCGCCTCTGCTTGTATTAAGTCGCGCTGACATGACTTTCCCAGTTATTGAGGCGCGACGTCAGCGCGCCAGTTGCCTTAAAATCCGCGCTGATCCTGTTTGGGCGAATTTGTTCCAACAGCCAGCCTTCCAGATTATTCCAGGCCTGGTTGTTGGCTTTGTGAGTATCGACTCCCTTCTATGGCATGTCTGTTCGACTCTTTGCAACCACTTCCCTCAAGGATAAGCTCATTCTTCCACCCTTTTAGGAGGCTCCTTCTCCTATATAAACTGCCACCATTACCATGAGCAGCTAGTTTGGAATAGCTTGGATTGTGTAGAGCTTATAGTGCTCAGATCGCTGCTACTATAGGTATTTGGTGTGCTAAGTGTGGAAGTGATTGATAGCTTAGGGAAGGTTGTTTTGTGTTGCTAGTGTGAGAGAGAGTTTCTTGTCTTGGGAGAATCACTTCCAAAGGTGAATGCTTGAGACGCTTGCTGACTGGCCCCTCCTGAGAAGGATACCGACGTCAGAACATTTGGTTGTACTCTTCTCTATTTTGATGAATAATAGATGACTGCTACTATTGTTCCATTCTCATTTGTATATGCGATGGTTAAATGTGAATTACATCTTTTCTGACCGATGTATGGTTGCTTTTACTAGATTTCACGCTTGCGTTTGTTTCCTCTTCGTGTGTGCATGTATCTATTCGCGAAGATCGCGGAGGATTGTGACCAGCCGAAGCGAAGGAGTGAAGGCAACATCTCTTCGTCAAACGACAGCGCAGGAATCCAAGTAGGTGCTCTTTACCTCTTGTTTAATTGTAATTAGGAACATGCATAGCAGCATTGTGTGATTGTTGCTAGACCCTTGCTGGGCTAGTAGGGATCGCCTCTATCCGTAGAGGGGATTTACCTCTCCAACAATTTGGCGACTCCGCTGGGGATCAGCCTTCTTGTCTCTTGAGTCCATCTTTGTGTTGAAATTTGATTGTTCTCTCTTGTCGAGATTCTGGGATTGTTTCTCTGCCTGCAAACTTTCTGGGTGCATCTGAGAAGTGTTTTAACTGTCAAAAGGTCTTTACCTTTGGTTTGGGAAGTTTTTGTTTTGGCTTTATTGGTTTTTGCCCTCAGCGCGCTTTAATTAAAAACAGACGCGCTGACGTCGCGTCCCTTCTTCTGTGCTGCCTTTGTCATCGCGCCTGTATCATCCATAGTCGCGCTGACCTCGTTTTCAGAGACAGCGCGCTTTATCCGTGTGCTTCCGCGCTGACGTCGCGCGCTTGCTTCTTTGTCTTTCCCGTCATCGCGTCTGTGTGATTTATAACCGCGCTGACCTCGTTTTTCCGAGACAGCGCGCTTTATCCGTGTATTTCCGCGCTGACGTCGCAAAGTTGCTACGGGACCCCTCCTGTCAGCGCCAAGTTGCTGAAGGCCACCCGCGCTGATCCTGTAAAATTTGATTTTGTCCAGATCAGCCCACTGAACCTACTCTGTTAACTTTCCCCTCTTCTCTCCCCTTGGTTTGTGGCTTGTTTTTCACTTTTTGAACTCTGAGCTGCTTGCTTACGAAGTCTTGTTCCGCAGGGTTTCGTTTTGCTCATCTTTTAGGTTTTGCAAATACCTTCCTCTTTGCTGTCGCTGCTTGGTTTGTGTTTCCATCATTACTTTTATAGTTGCTGGATTGTGTTGAGTCTCTAATTGACTGGTTGTGACTCTCATCCTTCGGGTGTTTGCTTTTCTCCATTGATTTCGCACTCTAGCCCTAGGGCATCTAGAGGCCGTGTGTGTGTCAAGCCTTCCGTAGGGATCTTGTTTGCTTGTTTGACCAGCCAATTTCAGATTTGTTTATGCACTTGTTCAGTGATTGTTGAAGTGTTTTGGGTTGTGTTTCCGAGTAGTTTTCGCTTCCTCCTTGCTTGCAATCCTTGCTTGTCTTGCCGAGCTTAGATCACGTAGCTCGTGCAGAACTTAGTTTTCCTTTTGATTTGAAAGCTTTTGTTGGATGTTTTGGGAACTTTGTGTGCTTTCATTAAGTAATTTGCTTGGTGTTCCGGTTCCTCCAAATTCATTTAGATGCTTTGTGCCATTGGAAGGAAGTCAAACTAGTAGCTTTGCTTTAAGAAATTGAAAAGGAAAAGAACATTTCGTTGATTTGCATTTTCAAAAGAAAAAGTTTCCTTTCCTCGCTTTAGCTGCATTAAGTTGCTTGTTTGCTTGTATTTGTTTTGTTTGGTCAAGATTCTTTACCTTCTCATAGCTAGAATTCATCGAACAAAATGAAATTCTTTGGCATGTAGTTTGCATCTAGGTAATTGTGAGAGAACATACGATAGGGCCTGAAATCGAAACTTAATCTCAAGATCAACTGTAAAATGAACCAAATGAATCTAAAAACGCATTGGAACTAAACGCAAATATCTAGAGGTCTAGGTTAGAGACGTGTTCCGACGTCTTTAAACATAGTCACTGTTGTTTCACATTAGGTTGGGTGATTCCTCCTTCTGTGACTCGATAGTGGTCTAACACGGACTGTGCTCCCACGTACCGTCGCGTATATAGGGAGACCCCACTAGGCTTTTATCCTTTATCCATAGGAAGCCGAGTCTGCCGCCTTGTGAACCGTAACGCACCAAACACAGCATTCAGGAAGATTGACTGCAGTACGGAAAGTCCTTGGCTCTCATACGATTGCTGAGGTGTATAAGCAGTTTTACGGGTTGCTTGGTAAACCTTATACCTAGAGTCTCCAGAGCAATCACTTTTGATCCTTTTCGGACTCCCTAAATGAAAAGGTGCCTGTGAGCGTCTTGTCACTTCGTGCTCATTAAACATTCGAAGGAGACTGGAGTCATCTTTTCGTCCTTTTCTCGACTCTTGAAACATGAAAAGGTCAAGTTTGGTTCTTGTGTCTTAAAATTAATCTAGCCACGATAACATCACCTATTTTAGATCTTGTGTGCGATAGTTTTGAGTAGGGTTTTATCGTTAGTTTCCTTTAGGTTTTCTAAGGGGTCTGGTCATCCTGGCTGACCCATCAACTCCCGGTCCAAGTCATCAAGGTTTTCCATCTTCTGTTGCTCCAGAGGTACCAGTTGTAAGCGGTACTCTCCCTATTGTTCCGAGTATCCGGCCTATCAACGTACGTGCCCCAGGAGACGAAGATTACATAGAAGATTGGAATCCTATCTGGGAGCCCGATTATACCCCTCGTACCCCTCGTACCCCTCTCGGTATGTCGTCTCCAATGTCTACTTCCCACATGGATGAGACAGCTTCCAGCACCGGTGAGACGCCCGTGGTGACAGACATCGAGACCCCGATCCCGGCTTCCTCCCCCCTCCCTCCACGATATCAATCAGTGAGGGATAGGATAGCCGCTAGAACTACTTCTACGACTATATGGGATCTTAATCTTATTGCCTCCACCGGGCCCTTTGTTTCGCAGCCCCTTAGTACACCCCTTACGTCAGGGCTTAATACGCCCGTTACCTCAGTTCCCACTAGACCTACCGTTTGTGTAGCACGTCCGACTCCGGTTGTCAGTGCTGAGCCGGCATCCTCGTCTGCAAACCCTCAAGCTGGTCCCTTTTCTGGTGGCATTCCAGGAGCGGGGCCGTATGATGCTTTTGGGCAACCCATAACGGACCCGGATTACAAAGGTCCCCTCTTTTACTATGATGAAAACGGTGAGTACCTCGAGACCATTTCGGTCCTCCCTCATCGTCCTTTCGAAGAAAACGAGGAACCGTTGAACGTTACGTATGATCCCGCTACTCACATTCTCCATGGGAACCGGGATCCTCCCAGACAGCCCCTAGGACCACCCAATCAAGGCCAGCCACCCTATGTGCAAACCCCTCAGGGGAAACCACTTTATGGCCCGCCTTACCCAGGACAATCTGGGGCCCCACAGGGTCAACCTTACCAGGGACAACCCACGGGCATTGGAGGTCCGTCATATTCACATCAGAGTCAATCTACTGGACAACCAGGGCAGCCTTCCATTCAGCAAGGCCAACTCGGTTTCCAGCAAGGGTACCCATCTGGACAAACTGGGTCAGTTTATAACCCTCAAAATCAACCAGTAGTCCAGCAGGGGTATCCTCTTGGGCAGGGTGGACAACCCTATGTACAACAGGGCCAACCTACCGCCCAGTCTAGTCATCTTCCTGGGCAGGGTGGACAACCCTATGTTCAACAGGGCCAACCCACCGCTCAATTCATGAATCCTTCTGGGCAAGGGGGGCAACCTACTATACAGCAAGGCCAACCCTCTGCTCAGCCCATGCACCAAGGAGGGCAGCCTGCCATGCAGCAAGCCCAGCCCTCTTCTCAATCTGTTCACACTGGGGGGCAAACGGGCCAACCGTCTATACAGCAAGGTCAACCCGCTGTCCGCCCTAATCGTCAACCTGGACAAGCTGGCCAACCTCGGCGTCAACCAGCTATCCAGCCAGTTCAGTCATCCGTTCCGCAAGGACAACCCTTGGTGGCACATGGACAACCTGGTGCCCAACAAGTCTATCCTGCTCGCCAACTAGGTCCATCTCAAATCCAACCAGGTCAACCTTCGGGACAAATGGTTCAACCCCAGCTGGTTCAAGGGCATTACCCTGGGTCTCAAACTCAAACAGGTTATCAACCTTCTCACCAAATGCAACCTGTCTATCAGGCTCCGTATGGGGCCCAACAGTCATATGGCTACCAGCAACCCCAGGGGCAAAATCAGTTTGCTCCTTATCAAAATTATCAGCAGCCACAGGTCACTCCTTATCAAAATTACCAATATGGTGCACCTGCCGGGCAAGCTGCTGGTACATGGGGAGCTGGGGGGCAGACACAGGGACAGCCATCCGCATATGGCCAGAATCCATACGGACAGAACCCCTACGGACAAACTCCCTATGCGCCAGGCCCTTTTGGACCAGGTCCATCGGGACAAAATTCTTACGCGCCAGGCCCTTTTGGGCCGGGTCCGTCCGGACAAAGTTCGTGGGGGCAACCACAATCTGGGTGGAACCCTAATGTCGCCTCGAATCCGCAGCCACAGATGTCCTTTAACCCGCAGCTACCATTTTTAGCAACGTTGGAACTGCCTGATGTGTCCAAGTTAACAAATGACCCTATTTTGCATAATCCATATTGGCCACCGGTTCCAACCAAAATACCAGGTGACTGTCCAAAGTTTGACGGCAAGGCCGGTGAGGACCCTCAGGCCCACGTAATGACGTATCACCTTTGGTGCTCATCTAACTCGTGGCTTGATGATTCCATCCGGCTTCGCCTCTTTCAGAGGACTCTCACTGGTTCAGCTGCTAAATGGTACATTGAACTCAATCGCGGTATGTTTTCAGATTTCAACTCGTTGGCTATGGCCTTTTTGACTCATTTTCAGTTACCCATTCGGTACGAGATTGGGACCCATCTTCTCACATCTCTCAAACAGGATACGGCTACGCACATCTCTGATCATATACATGAATGGAGAAGGCGTCGTCGCTTGATTAAATTTTGGATTCCTGATCAACTCCTGACCGACTGGTTCACGACTTCCTTTGTCCCTAAAATTGCAAAAGATATCGCAATGGGAGCGTGTGTAACTGAGGAGCAAGCGATCGCGCGAGCTCAGTACCTCGACTTAGTGTATTCTCAGTCAGGTACTTTGTATGAATATTTGCCAGACGCCCCGAGGCCCGGACAACCCAAGGCTCCACCAAAGCCTTCTGTTGATGGATTCATTGGTTATGTAAATTCATCATCTAAGAAATCGGCCGCGAACCCTGGGAAGCAGAAATAGAACGCCTCTAACGAGAATGCTCCTCAGAATACCTCCGAGGTAAACGCCGTTCAGTCCACCGCGGCAGACAAATCCTCGAAAGGCAAAAAGAAAGGGAAGGCTAAAGATAAATCTGGACAGCCCAAGCAGAACCCTCCTAAACCTCCCTCTGAGGAAGGAGCCAAACGGAAGCCTAAGTATCCTTGTCTCATCTGCGAGGAGGATCACTACACCAAGGATTGCCCTAGGCGGTCCGAGGTTAGTCGGCTTTTGAAAGGTGCTCCAGGGCCTCCTGCTGTGCTTAAAGAGCCTTTCCCGTCCCAGCAGATGCATCAAGTGGCAGATCCTTCTCAATCCTCTTCCTCGTTCGGTTCTCAAGTGTTCATGGCTGGAACCATCCCCATCCATGTTTCAAGTCGAGCGAAAGATTATCCATCTCCAGCCGGGAAAGAGCCGGAGGTTCCCTCCAGCGCTCCTCCGTCCAGTTCTGGTCCCCTTCACATCGAACGGCCCAGCACCGAGACGATCCCCCGACCCCCTCCCAAAGGTGTACTCAGGAAGTCATCTTACAACCCCAATGCTCGTGCTGCCCAGCATTATAGCATTGTCGAGGACTTAGCCCAGGCTCTGTCTGCTATGTCCGCATTAGAAGTCCTCCAGAGCTGCCCCTCCCAGAGGAAGTCCTTGCTATCAGCGATTGGTGGCATAGACCCGGCAGATTCGGATTTAATTTCTTTTGATCTCGAGGGTTTCACACAGAGACTGCCTCATCAGGTGGCCTTCCTTATACAGGTTCTCATCAACGGCAAAACGATCCATCGTACAGTCATTGATGAAGGTTCCTCAACCTTCATCATGTCTGTTGCTTGCTGGAAGGCTATTAGTTCTCCTGCTCTGAGCCAGTCTCCGACGACCCTGGAGGCTTTCGATGGAAGAGAATCTCGTCCATATGGTATCCTCCCGCGATTGCCTATCTCTTTAGAAGGGAAAACCGTAGAAGTAGAGGTTGAAGTCGTTGACGCTAATCTCACTTACAACCTCCTCCTTGTACGAAGCTGGACATATGCCATGCAAGCCGTGGCTTCCTCCTTGTTCCGTGTCGTTCGCTTCCCCCATCAAGGAAGAATCGTCACGGTGGACCAACTGTCCTTTTTTGCTTCCTCTTCTGAAGGGAATGTGCCATTCGTAGAGCATACCTCCAAGTCATTAGTGAGTGTGGGTGCCGGATTATTCAAAGATCCCTCCTTGATGGGAGTCTTTCCCCTCCCACCTCCGAATCTCGCCTCCGTTAACATGATTACAGTGCGTTCTGATCCATGGGTTCTCCCTCCCTTGAATCAGGAAGACTCTTGGGGTGAGATGATGCCGTTGAGTCCTGCCGAGCTCAACTACATCGAGATTGTCGCTGCATCGGCTCCCCCTCCTGAACCTGCTTTTCCAAGCAGCGTTCCCGATTCATATGACCACTTCCCTTGGTTGGGAGAGGAGGCCACTTCGGATCCCCTGAAGGAATCATTTCCCTCCGATGAGGCTATCATTGAGACTATGTCTCTCGAGGAGCCCCCTTGGTTAGATCACCACCATCGCTCTTCGTTTCTCCCTCCTCATTCGGAAATGGTCGCATGTCTCGAGCGGTTTGCTTCATGTGTCCCATCTCCGCCTCTCCAAACGCCTGTTCAGTTATATCAAGTGTCCTCGGAAGGCAATATGGGTAACATTACGCAAACCCGGCCTATCGACATCTCTGTCAAACCAGGGATTGTCGAGAATATTTTCATTGGAGTCACATGCACTCCTGAGGAAGTTCAACTTTATACCGCTTTATTTCGTGAATTTCGTGATGTTTTCGCATGGTCTTACGAGGAAATGCCCGGCATCGACCCTAGTATTGTGGTGCACGAAATACCTACTTATCCCGGCGCTAAGCCTGTTCGTCAGCGTTTACGCCCAGTGCACCCTCGAAAGGCTGCAGCCATCAAGGCCGAAGTTGAAAAACTCCTTCGAGCTGGTTTCATCTATGCCATTCCCCTCACGTAATGGGTATCCAATATAGTCCCTGTGAATAAGAAGCAGGGCACTATTCGGGTCTGTGTTGATTATCGCGACATCAATCGCGCCTGTCCAAAAGATAACTTTCCTACGCCTTTTATTGATCAGCTTATTGATGACTGCGCAGGAAGCGAGATTTATTCGTTTATGGACGGCTTCTCTGGTTACAACTAGATCAACATAGCCCCTGCAGACCAGCATAAGACATCTTTCATTTGTCCTTGGGGCACCTTCGCTTATAAGAAGCTACCTTTCGGTCTTAAAAATGCCGGTGCCACTTTCCAGCGTGCGATGTCGTATGCTTTTCATGATATTCGACACATCGTACAACCTTACCTGGATGACCTTCCAGCTCATTCAGCTAAACGTCAAGACCATTTATCTCATCTACGTGATATCTTTCTCCGCTGTCAACACTACCGTATTCGACTCAACCCGCATAAGTGTGTCTTCTGCGTAGAATCTGGCCGACTGCTCGGGTTCATCGTCTCCCGAGAAGGTATCCGTCTGGATCCCCTTAAAGTCGAGGCCATTTTGAATCTTCCTCCCCCTGCCTCTCTGCAGCAATTACAGAGCTTGCATGGAAAAGCTAATTTTCTCAGACGATTCATTCCAAATTATGCCGAGGTGGCTAAGGGTTTCACACGGTTATTAAAGCAAGACACGCCCTTTCGTTGGGACGCTATCGCCCAGGAATCTTTCGAGCGTCTTAAAGACCTTCTTGTCTCAGCCCCGCTCTTAAGACCTCCGAATTACCACCGTGACTACACCCTCTATCTCGCCGCCGCTAACACCACCATTGGCAGGGTTTTAGTGCAAGATGATGATGCTGGCACCGAGCATGTTGTATATTATCTTAGCCACAACCTTCTGGATACAGAAACTTGCTATGCATATGTCGAGAAGTTGGCATTGGCAGCTGTCTGTGCCGTCCAACGATTCCGTCATTATATCCTGTTGCGCACGACGACCGTGATCTCGGATTGCAACCCCATGACCTACATTTTGTCACGTCAGTTGCTGGGGGGCAAATACTCGAAGTGGATTGTAATCCTCCAAGAGTTCGACTTGGAATTCACTGCAGCCAAGTCTAAGAAATCTCTGGTCTTTGTTGAACTACTCTGTTCCTTACCATCTCATTCTGCACCATCTCGTTCAGAGGAGCATATCCCAGATGAAACACTGTTTCTCATCAGCACCCTCGACCCGTGGTATGGGGACATTATCGTATATTTACAGACGTCTTCCTTCCGTCCGAATGTATCGAAAGATGCTCGACGGCGAATTCGTCACCAAGCTCAACCCTATCGCATCTTGGGCGATACCCTGTACCGCCTCGGCGTTGACTCTGTTCTCCGCCGGTGCTTGACTCTCGAGGAGGCGGAGCGGGTTTTGAATGACTGCCACTCCGGCGCTTGTGGCGGCCATATGTCCGGCTATGCTACCGCTCAGAAGATCCTCCGTGCGGGTTATTTCTGGCCTTCCATCTTCAAGGATTGTATCCTTGCTGTACGAGCATGTCACGAATGCCAGGTTTACCACCGGAAGATGCGTGCACCTGTTGCACCACTGCACCCTGTTGTCACCGTAGGTCCATTTGCCAAATGGGGCATCGATTATACATCCTGTAACCCTCGTTCGGCCGGGGGGCATGGGTACATTATCGTTGCTGTGGATTATTTCACCAAGTGGGCCGAAGCGATGCCTACATTAAACGAAGACGGTTACACAGCGGCGCAGTTTTTATTCAATCATGTCATTACTCGTTTCGGAGTCCCCCAGGCTATCGTCACAGATCACGGAAAGCATTTCCGTAATCACATGATGACAGAGCTAACGACCCAACTAGGCTTGCGCCAGGACAGTTCAACACTGTACTATCCACAATCTAATGGTCAAGTTGAAGCCGTGAACAAAGTTTTGATCACTATGCTTCAACGCACCGTCAATACGCACAAGTCTAATTGGCATCTGATGCTGTTCCCAGCCTTGTGGGCCTACCGGACTTCCGTGAAGGACGCCACCGGTTTCACTCCATTTCAATTGGTTTATGGACTGGAGGCTACCCTTCCTGTCGAATGCGAGATTCCTTCGTTGAAATTAGCTGTCGAGTTGCTTCCCAACACCACTCCGGTGGAGGAACGGCTTCTGTACCTAGAACGGTTGGACGAGACTCGTCGTTTAGCTTCTCTGGCCATCGAAGCGCAAAAGAAGAGAGTCAAAGCTCACTTTGACCAGAACATTCATCCTCGTTCCTTTGTTGAGGGAGATCTAGTGCTGCTCTACGATCAAGCTAAAGATAAGCTGGGGGCAGGAAAACTCGAGTCCATGTGGCTAGGTCCCTACATCGTGAAAAGAGTTTTACAAAAGGGCGCATATGAGTTGATTGATTACGAAGGAAACCCTCTTGACAAGCCCCGCAACGGGCTGTATCTGAAAAAATATTACGCATGACTTCATGCACTCAGTTTGTACATATGTGTGTTTAGTATGTTTGGTGTGCATGATTTCGTGTTCTTCTTTGGTGTGAAAGCGTGATTCCCTCTTATTGTGTTTTCTTCTTCTCGTGCAGATGTCTAGTACACCTTATGTTGGTTTCGCTGATGGCGCCTGCCATAGTACCTGCAATTTGTCTTCTGCGGCATGGGCGATTTATGATCCTCACGGAGAGTTGCTAGATCTTCGGGAGTCTGTCTCGGTCGCACCACTAATAATGTTGCTGAATACAGTGCCGTAATTGAGCTACTAGCCGAAGCAGTTGATCTCGGCATTCGAGCAATGATGGTAAATCTGGACTCCCAGCTGGTCGTTCATCAACTTAATGGGCGATATTCCATCAGAGACCAACGTATCCTAAGGTTGTACCTACGTGTCCAATTGTTAGAAAGGAATTTCGATTACATCACATATCAACATATTCCAAGACGATTAAACACGCTGACTGATGCATTGGCGAATCATGTATTAGACAGACATTTGCGAAATAGATAGCATCATACAAGAAGACATAGGAAGCATAATAGAGTAAAGCATATGTAAATATTTTCTCAAGCATGGTTTGCGTGTGTGCAGTGTGTGTTTTTAAGCTTGCATTAAAAACATTAAAAATACATGGGTCATCTGTTGTGCAAATTCATACATAAGATCACATTTGTACTGAACATTTGCATGACATAAGCAAAGCATCATCACATGTAAGCAAGATCCATCCAAAAAATCGGTATGTATATATATATATATCGTGTGGCGCACTAAGGCGCTCAAAAAATAAGTGTATGTGTCAAAGTATAAAGTCACTGTTCTCCATACATCGAGACAGATGTCTCGCAAACATCAAAAAGAAACCTAGGCAACTACTGTGCTGGGTTGTGCTCTCTATAGCACACAGCCGCTCGTGCCACCCGCCTCAACAGGCGGTGCACCCTGGGTGCTACCCCCACTGTATGGATCTGGTGCTCTATGGGAACCTCCTCGACTCCCTGATAGTCTGGCACGCCCACTAGCAACCCCTCAAGGTTGCGAGCTATGGTCTCGGAAGTATCTACTCCTGGAGGGACCAAGGCAAGGACATCGGCTCCCTGCCCCTCTCTCCGTGCCTCTGGGGCTAAGCCGACGGGTCTGACAGGTCCCACATCTGCACACGGTGACATTTGTTAAGGCATATGCATTAAAATCAAAAAACATTAAAAAACTCAGAAAAAATCAAAGTGTCATACCTCCATCATCCCAGTGGTCTCCCGGCGGTAATGGCATGTCTGGATCGTTGCGGAAATCCATACCTGCGTATGGCCAATCCTCAACGAAAACAATCTGATGCTCTAACCACTCTCGAAAAACCACTCCCCAATGAGCTGGCCGGCCACCACCCCCGCGTGGCATGATGCGAGCCCATCGAGTGGCCTGCATCTCCTGAGGACTCCGGGGAGGATCCACGGCTATAGTCTGCAGCCGCATGACTGGTACCCGCTCCAGAATGAGTGGGAGTAGGAGCGACCCGTAGCCGAACTGTTTCGACTCTCCGCGTCGACAGTTGTTGAACTGCCTCTTCATGCTGTTGGTCACCGCAGTGGCCCAATCAAACACTGTAGGCTGTAGACAGTCAAGGGCTAGCAGCAGGTGGGTCTTCGAGGCCTCATGGTTGGCCAAGATTCCCGCTGCCCGGGTCACCATAAACAAGATGGTGCGAAGAACTATGTCTCTCACCGTGGGAATCGACACCTTCCCACTCCGCGTCTTCACGACCTCTGGACATACTCGAGCCATGAGCTCGTCGAGAGTCTCGCCGCTGGGCCGCTGCCCCTCCAAAATGGGCCTCGCGCCCCGGCGTGACAAACCGGTCAGGAAATATATATCCATGAAGTCGAACTCGATATCTTTACCACGGATGGTAAATTTACCGTCTATATGGTTCCATGACCGGATCAGGAACTCCAGTAAGTCGTGATGAGCTCTTAGACGTGGAGTCAAGAAGAATTTCAAAAATCCACATGCTCGCATTGCGTCTCGACAATCCGCTCTTGCAAAAGCGGCAATATCCTCAACATCGTGAGCCCTCTCTTGCCACTGGAAGGCCATTGTGCCCTACATAGCCAATAAGAACAATTAGAAAGCTGGTAGATAAAAATTTCACGTCCAAATTATCAAAAATAATATTTAGCTGCGCCAGCGCGGCTGTTTCTAAAACAGACGCGCTGAAAATGGCGGCCCTTTGTATTTTCTTCAGGTCAGCGCGGAAGAACACGGGTTTTCCGCGCTGACCCGAAATTTGGTATGTGTTATTTTCATCGGTCAGCGCGGTCCCGAGCGGGAAACCCGCGCTGACCGAGAGCGCACCCATGGCTCAAAAACTTGCCCAATTGGGCCAATCCAACCGTTAAATTACGAATAAAAATGCTCAAAAAAGGGCGCGTGGCAAGAGGAACCTACCTGGAGCAAGCCGTTCGCCAAATGGTGTCCGCACGAGGAAGAATTGGCTCCGTCAACTTCACAGCTTCACAACGTTCTCAGCGGCTCAATTTGGTAACAATGGTGAAAATGACTATTTACCTTTCTATTTATAGTAAAAATGGCTTAATTGACTTTAATTTTTGCGAATATGGGTTTATGGTCATGTTTTTACCATGGATTTTACGCTTTTGTACTGTTTTATACATGTTTTAATATGTTTTTAACATGTCGAACGGATTTATGCGGGTGTTTTTTGTTGTGCAGGTCCTTCGAAACGGTGAAAATCATAATGATCTTAACATCACTTGATCGCGAACTGTCATCTTTGAGCTCTTTTCCGACACAAAACAAGAAAAGATGGCCGAGTCTCCTTTCAGCTCGTTAAAGGGAATGAAAGGCGGTCATTTTAAGCTCTTCTTCTGACCGTGTAACTTAAAAAGATTGCCGGGTGTTTGTCGTTTCGCACTCGTTATCGGCTCTAAAACGACGTGTTTTCGACCGCTTTTTTACTTTTTCAGGTCGAAAGCACTATTTACGAAAATTACTCGATCGTAATGGTCGGGCGGTTCTTTCGAGCATTGTTTTATACTTTTTCGGGCTCGAGAGACACAACTGCACGAAAAAGGACCCCCCTGGAGTCTCCTTTTCCGCTGTCTTTTCAGGCTCTCTAAATAAGAAAAGACGCCGAGTTTTTCCTTTGTCAGGCTCGTTAAACACTTGATGACATCGGACATTGTCAAAATGACACTCTTCAAGCATATGCTATCCCCGTCAAGCTTGTCATCCAAAAATAATCGGGGTACCTGCCAGAAATGGTGGGGAAAAAGGAATAGTAATCGTAGTCGTGTCGGCAGTATGTCGCTCTTGAACATGGCACTCCTCTGCTTCGTGTCTGGGTGGGACCATCTCATCTCGCTTTTCACTGGCTTCCGTGGGTTTGGGTTATCCTATCTGACCTATCATCTGCTCATTGCCATCGTTATCATACCCTTTGCTCATTTGATGTCAAATACTGCCAAATCCACTATAGTGCCGCCGATATGCTCAAGAGAAGTTGACCCCTGCAATAATACAACCTCATCTGCTATCTCACACAAATCATGTTACCTCTGTCTCGTGTCGATGATGTGGGAAACATTATGGCCCACCTTCGGTCAAGGTCACTTCCTGTCGACTTCAGCTCATTATCCGGGAAGGTGACTTAGAGACTCCCTTCAGGTGCCTTAGAGCCTGCATGCCTCAATGGCAGGTTCTTCGTGTTCGACGCGAGGTTTTCATCATTGACCTCCGATCGGATGATTCTGCGGATGTTCGACACCAGCTCATTGCTTCACATACCGCGGATTGTACCTATAGTACCTTGAGGGCCATTGTCATTATTGGTGGTACCTCTCGCGTCTGTTAACAGTTTTCATCATTGGCTGGTAATCAGACGATGTTCACGCATGTTCGACTCCAACTCATGTATTCACATGCTTGAACTTGTACTTTGTTCGGGTCGGGACGGAGCGCAAGACCCTGGATCCCTGTCTGTTATGGTCCAGGCTGCGATTTTGTGGATGATCATTACATGACTCATTGATGGATGGCTGCGCCCATACCTGAGTCTTCATGGATGGTTGCGACCATACCTTATCATTATTCTGGCCTCCTTAGCTGGGTGGCTGCATCTATTCCACAGACCTTTTTCACATGTCTTTTGGATGGCTGCGCCCATACCTAGACTGCATGTACTTGATTATCAGAGATATTCGGTCCTTCCTGGTGGTGTTCCAGTTCGGCAACGTGTTGTAAAGCATTTCACCCCTCCCACTCTCTCGGTCTTCATGCTTTAGGGGGCATCTGTTACACAGCAATTTGTCACTGCCTCCCTGTCAGTTACCCTGCTGTGTCAAGAATTCACAACAATCAAGTTCATGCCTTCTGAACTAGCCCAAAACCCACTTTTCCAAAGTTTTCCTCATCAGCGCGTCTGTCTCTAAAATATCCGCGCTGACCGTCGGCTCTTAGTGTATTCCGTGCGCTGCCAGCGTGGAAGCACACGACTTTTCCGCGTTGGTCGCTAGCGCGCCTCTGCGTGTATTAAGTCGCGCTGACATGACTTTCCCAGTTATTGAGGCGCGACGTCAGCGCGCCAGTTGCCTTAAAATCCGCGCTGATCCTGTTTGGGCAAATTTGTTCCAACAACCAGCCTTCCAGATTATTCCAGGCCTGGTTGTTGGCTTTGTGAGTATCGACTCCCTTCTATGGCATGTCTGTTCGACTCTTTGCAACCACTTCCCTCAAGGATAAGCTCATTCTTCCACCCTTTTAGGAGACTCCTTCTCCTATATAAACTGCCACCATTACCATGAGCAGCTACTTTGGAATAGCTTGGATTGTGTAGAGCTTATAGTGCTCAGATCACCGCTACTATAGGTATTTGGTGTGCTAAGTGTGGAAGTGATTGATAGCTTAGGGAAGGTTGTTTTGTGTTGCTAGTGTGAGAGAGAGTTTCTTGTCTTGGGAGAATCACTTCCAAAGGTGAATGCTTGGGACGCTTGCTGACTGGCCCCTCCTGAGAAGGATACCGACGTCAGAACATTTGGTTGTACTCTTCTCTATTTTGATGAATAATAGATGACTGCTACTATTGTTCCATTCTCATTTGTATATGCGATGGTTAAATGTGAATTACATCTTTTCTGACCGATGTATGGTTGCTTTTACTAGATTTCATGCTTGCGTTTGTTTCCTCTTCGTGTGTGCAAGTATCTATTCGCGGAGATCGCGGAGGATTGTAACCAGCCGAAGTGAAGGAGCGAAGGCAACATCTCTTCGTCAAATGACAGCGCAGGAATCCAAGTAGGTGCTCTTTACCTCTTGTTTAATTGTAATTAGGAACATGCATAGCAGCATTGTGTGATTGTTGCTAGACCCTTGCTGGGCTAGTAGGGATCGCCTCTATCCGTAGAGGGGATTTACCTCTCCAACAGAGAGTTAGAGAGAAAAACATGTTAAGAGAAGTAATATCTCTCCAATATGCAATGATCTCGAGTGAGAAAGAATTCCCCCATTCATACTAGGGTATCCAAGTGATTTTCCTTAATTAGGATAATAACTCACCAAAACCCCTTAAAATGACAATAGTCCATGATATAACGTGGATAGGCCTCTAGATGACCCCCAAAATAGTTTGAAAGATGAAAGTGCAATGATATAATATGAAAATACCCTAAAAAAGGTCACATATGTGAGTATAGAGGTCTCAAAAGGATGATGTTATCTCCAAAAGACACGTCTCTCCACAAAAGGTGCAATGAATCATCCAAATGAAACATCACCTCATCAAAAAGTCATGTCTCATCATCATAGGTGCCCCATCATGTCCGATGTTGTCTAGTCAAGCCACCATGTCATGTGTACAGTGCAATGACCTCATATGTGAAACAACCTAGCTCCAAAAGGTTGCATCCATAGTGCTAGAGGTGGATAAGGGTCTTGAAAGGTGTGTCAAGTTATCATTAAACCCAATATTCAACATCAAGTGTCCAATGTCCACCATCCAAGTGGGTAGCCTCATTCATGAAGCGTGGGTTCCATCATCAAGCACAACTCAAGGAATACAATGATATCAATATGTATTTTATATGAATATCAATGAAATATAAGAAGTGAAAATATGTAATGCATAGGCCATGTAATATATTACATTAGATATCTTCTTCAAACTCCACACTATCTTATGACCTTATACAAGTTGCTAGATTTTGATATGGCAGTACTATCGATTACCCCTATTAGGTGCTTCGAGAGCCCCAGATGAAGGAACAATTCCTAGGTTGACCCTTTAATCAATAGGTGAATGTGGTAAGTTATATTATTATGGGTTAAACTTCTTAAGTGGTGTCATCGTCTTATAGATGCGTTGTACGAGACCTTCATGCATGAGGGCCTTTGTGGAGGGAGTGCATGCATTACTTGAGTTTATGTTTCCTTGGCACCACTTTTTCATTCCTTACTTAGACTTTTACTTTGTTTTCATTAGATTGTTTAGCAAGCTTTTTTAACTTCATATAAAACCCCCTTTTTTATGGGCATTGCTTATAAGAGCAGGGATGTTCTTTAAGTCCCTTTTATTTTGATAGATCATGATAAGCATGAGAATTTGATGATGACCTCACACGAGAGAGTAGAGATCAAGCTAAATTAGCTTTTGATTATAATCCACCCCTTTCCATTATTTTGCATTTTAAAATTTTGCAAATGTTCTTTATTTCTTTCTTTTTTGCAACTGCATCAATCTTTGGGCATTTCGAAGCCCCTCTTCTCATAGGATGAGACAAGAAGGGAACCATTGTGAGCAAATGACAACAACCGACTCAAAAGGTAAGAGAGTGGAGAAAAGGGATGCATGGAAGGTGCTTAGTATTGGAAGGACATCATCATGCTATCTCAATCTAGGCCTCCTATTTGTGCCCCTCCTAGGCTGTGAAAGAAAATCCTCGTAGTGGTGATGCATGACTAGAAGGATGAGATACACACCAAGGTGAAATAAGGAAACAAGTATAACTTCCGACATCATGATTCGTTTTCCAACTTCAACCCATGATACTTACTTAAGTATATAACACATCAAATGAAAACAATTCATATGAATACATGACTAATGTACCTTATGTTTCTTGAACCACCATTATTAGATGAGCATGTGGAAAAATTAGTTGACCATATTAGGATAAAGAAGCATAAAATGGGCTACAGTATTTGCAAAGTGCTAGTCATTATCTCTAGAATGTAGATCATGGAAGGATGATTATTATTGAATGGTTAAAAATATGCATCATAGGATAAAAGTTTTCTCCTAGGGTTATGATGTGCATGGATTGGTAACAGGGTCTACATATAACCCCAAGAAATTCAACCTCAACCCAAGCATCCTCAAGTTGAGTGTCCATCCTCCTAAGACATACCAAGTAGTTCTAATGCTCTTAATGATAAGTGCCCTACCTCCTAGTTGTAGAAAATCCTTGAAACCTTGCAACTAGTATTGAGATAAAATTGATCACAAAAGACACAGGATTTATCTACCAAAAATGTGCGGAAAGAAAACAATGAATAAAAACACAATCACACATAAAACACAAAATTTATCTGGGGAACCCAACTAGGAAAACCCCCTGCTTGCTTGTATTAAATAAAATGAGCAATATGATCTATTACGTAGAATATGCTTCAAGCATGAAGCTCCCTGCAATAGTGATCAAATCTCTACACGACTTGCCAAACACTTCGTCAAATAAGGCCTGCTAGGAGCTCTTATTTCCTAGTGCAAATCTACTCCTAAAAAATAGGAATTTCTCTTGTTTCCTTGCACAATTGCCAAGAGAATTTCCCTTCTTGCTTCTCAATATATGCCCACAAAAACCTGTGTACAATAACTAAATACATCTATGCCTTCATTTAGTCTCAACAAACAATTCGAATTGCATGACTTGCTCGGGCTAATTTTAGCAACTACAACTAGTTAATTGAGAGTAAGTTGAGTTAGCAAAAATTCAACTACTCAACCAAACTCAAAACTATTTCTATTCTAGAACTAGAGATCAATTAACAGATAGACACTAGAGTTAACTCCACTAGATAGCTAAAGTTAGCCATCAACTAGTCGACAACTCACTGAAAGCCATCTAACTCGAATTAACAGACAATAACTCAGTGATAGGCTGCATCGCACATGTTAACTGAAAGATAACTCAAGCAACTATGAGATTGAATTTGAATTGACATCTTTGACTAAGGCACAAGTCAAAGAAGCCATTCCTTACTACATTTTCAACACTAGTTCTCAATGCTCCTCCTTAGGGGTAGATCCAATGGGCATGCAAGAAACTATTGTCCTTAACACATGCATCATGTATAATATAACCTCCTCATAAAGGCATATGCCAACTTTAGCACCAAATCCAAGGTCAAGTAATTGCCTATATAAAACTCTCCGAATATCATCAACCAAAGGGACTAATATACAACCAAGGGTCTAGGGTTTCACCATGCACACCACATTACATGAAGGTACCCCACGCATGGTGTAAACAATTTCTAAGAAACCCAAAAAGATAACAACATTCTATGAAGTCAACATCACTTTTGGGGTGATGATATTTGTTGTTTTATGCTACATGGCCTTCTTCATGTATTTCCTATTTTCAAGTATCATGGGACATGTCGAGTAATAGAAGTTTTCCATGATGATTTTTGTTCGTACCTAACTAAAATCCATTTAGTTTTCTTGAAGGATGTGTATTTTTTTTTTAAAGAAATGGGTAGTTTATATTGATCCAACTGGAATATGAGCCAATACCCTTACAATCAAATATTGATATTCCTCATGAGCATTCCAAAATTGTTCGAAAAACATCCTATTTCTACCTTTCCTATTTCTAGCTATGAGTTTGACAACATTTATTTTATAGAGCCTCCAAAAGACTCCATTATATTCAGTAAACTTACAAAACATTCGAACAAGACAGATTTAGCTAACCACTAACTTCCTTTTCATCTTGAGTACTTCTAGCTTGTCCATTTTGTTCTGCTTCCATTTGTTGTGGGAGCATCAAAACGAATATCTATTACTAGGACTTGTCATGTTGAAGGTTGAACCGCTCTTGAGGAGGAAAGAGTTCGGGGATTCCATACACTTCCTTCAAAACGCCCAGGGTCAACATTTCTGCTGACAGTTCAATCCCGTCCACCTTTAAATTCAGATTATCGACCTTGGTTGCCAAATTTTCCACTCTAAGTTGTAGAAACTCCAAATCCTCACTCAACTCCTCCAATTTCCAAGAGATCAGAGTGAAGTGAGAGAAGGCTTCCAGAGTTACTTGGTCGTCGAACTTAGCTACAAGGGCTGAGATATCTTCCATTATATCCAACAAATGATCCTTACCAACTCTCCCATGACCATCTTAACTTTGTGGTACCATGTTACAAGGAGCTCAATTTCTAATGCTAACCATTGAGAGTTCCAACACCAACAAACACCATTTATGATTATGGACGTGAACTCTTCCCACTCCATCAACCATCTCTTCACATTGAATGCTATTTTCTCGACCCTGCACTCTCCTAACACAAATTTTGATCATTGAATCTTTCACTCTGCTTCGAAGCTCATGCGAACTTAACTACTTCAGTGCTAGTAGGGTACCAGCCTGCAAAACCATTATGAAAAGTTTAAATTCGTGTGGGATGAAGATCCACCTATCCTCAAACATGTAATTGCTCGTCTCTCTCTCTGAGTTGCATGAATTTAGACCATGGTTTGACATGTAAGGTAGTCGATCCTCAAGTCTATTCACTGTCATGGGATTAGGGTCATTAATAACTGGTATGACAAGCATTGATTCTGATTTAATAATTCTTTGAAAGGAATTAAATGGAATATGATTGTACCATTCATTTTAATTCAATAATCATGGAATATGAAGTAAGAAGGGAGCTCCTTGGTCCTGATTTATTATCCCTTGCCCAAAATTTTCTCCCTTATTAACTTGTTCATCAACACTTTGATTGCTTTATCGTTTATTGTGATAGAAGGAAATGGTTTCAAACTTCTAGATTAGCAACCTTATTCTAGAGCAAATCAAAGAATGGTCTCTTTTGAGGAGATCTTTATCTTTATGGATCTTTTGAATAACTATCATGGAATCGCCAAAGACTATTAGCTAACGAATCCCCCTTTCAATTACAATCTTTAGGCATTTCCATAGGGCTATCACTTCTGCGTGGTTATTTGTTAAGAGACCTTATCCCCAAGCGAAATTCGACTCTAGAGCTCATGCTTGGTTATTTGCTAAACAACCTTATCCCCAAGCAAAATTCGACTCTATTTCTTCATTGGGGCGATAATTGACCCCTCCTTCTCTTGCCTCCCATAAATGCCTTTTGATGCTCCATCAAATAATAAATGATGATGTACTAAGGAGCGACTCCATTCCTTAAACTAATATCTAGGTAGTCTAATTATGAAAGAAGGGTTGACCGCGTGTGTCTTGAATATGCCAGCATGATAGGGGGCTTACTTAATCTAAGCCAATCTTTTTCTTTTGTCGAAAAATCTTCCAAATCTGTTGGATCATACCCTCTGGAAGAAACGACTTGAAAGATAAGTTGGGATGATTTCATAGTAGAAGAAATAGAACTAGGCTTGATATTACGAAAAATGGCTTGATTGCGGGAGAGCTAAATAGGCCAACAAATGTATTTGGATATGGCAACCCAACATCCGACTATTACCGAATCTGATTTGCGATGAAAGGGATATTGTGATCTCCAATTTTTGAACATTTCAGACTAGTCCAAAGGGATACTTGAATATTTTAAATAGGGCTAAAGGCAATATTCCAAACCTCTTTTGAAAAGGGGCATTGATAGAAAACATGTTTTATATCCTCTTCAACCACTTCAGAAAGTAAAAATCTCGAGGGGCCATGGATTTTCCTTCTTCTTATTTTTAAATTCTTTGTGGTGAAAACCTTTCCATGGACCAATTCCCAACAAAATATGTTGACCTTGGGGAGAACATCCTTGTTCCAAAATTCACCCCATATTTTAGAAATGGGAGGGTGCGAAAATTGCTTGATCAATGTTTCATAGCCCTCTTTGACTATACAATAGTTCTTCTTTCCTCCTGACCATATTCCTCAATATAGTCGATTATAGGCCACCAACACAAATCCTTTTAATGATCTGATCAAGATGAGCCATGATTTAGAGAGGTTTGCAGGATAGTTGAGGTGATGCCAACCCTTCCAATCACCTTCATCATCCCAATTTGAGATATCCACAAGCCTGCGATAACCCCACTCTTCCATCCAGATTATCAGTGTCCGAACTCCTTGATCTTCATTGACTAATTTCACAGAAGGAACCCGATCCTTCCATAGGTGGATGCATCTTCCATTCCCATAATTCCAACCTAGGTGATTTAGAATTTTCGGAGCCACACTTTTTCATAACTTTCATATCTTAGATCCCTGAGCATCCCAAGATTATTCCTCCAGCCTGAGTAATCAATTCTTGTGAAAATACTTTCTCAGAAATGTTGTCTTCCATCACTACTTGAATTAGAGAGGAGATGCCATAGTAACTTTTCTCCCAATGCTAAATTCATAAATTCTGGATCCTTTATCACTAATCCTCCTAGTTTTTTTGGTAGCCTTAGGATATTCCAATTTACAGGATGGAAGCTTTTCTCATTCCTTTTCCCACCTTGCCATAAAAAATTTGAATCATACTAATAATGCGATGAATGATGCCCTTGGGAACTAGAAGCCCAAAATTGATATCCATTAGGAGAGAGGAGTTTTTAGAGGAATGACTTAATGAGGACATATTTTCCCACCACATTTAGCCATTGTGCTCCCCATGATAATATTTCTTTTTTAAAATTTTGAAGAATTGCTTCTCAATCCTCGTTGTTTGACGACCCCAAAGAGATGGGAATGCCTAGGTATGTGAACTATTTCCAGTCTCTAGCTACTGGGAAACCTAGGACACGAAATATTTCTTGCGAAGTGGACTCGAAACAATTCCAACCTAGCATTTGGATCTTCCGCTTTTTTACCGGCCTACCTGACAGGTGCAAATTGGAGTCTAGTATCCTTTTAAATCAAGAAGCAATAATTTGAGAAGCATTTCCAAGCAAACGAGTATCATCGATAAACTATGAGTGGTTAATTTCTTTAACATTCTGCACAATACACAACCCCAGAAGTTTCCCCTCTTACCTTAATGCTTCCAAATTCTTACTGAGGCTTTCCACCGTAATTATATACAATAGAGGAGAGAGGCGACAACCTTGCTTCAAACCTCTTGATGCAAAGAAGAAAGGAGTTTATATACCATGGAGCCCCTATGCAAGCTCTAATACACTTAATAAAGTCCCGACAGAATCCTAATTTTTCAAGAATAAGGAAGAAAAAAGAATGATTTACCTGGTCAAAAGTATTAGCCATGTCCAGTTTGATGACTATTTCGGCTTCACCTGCTACCAAGCTAGAATGAATCACTTCTTGCACCAAAATTATATTATCAAGTATATTCCTTTGCTGCATAAAGCCTCCTTGATTTTCAGAGATGAAGGAGGGTAGAAATTCTTTCAACCTATTAGCAATAATTTTGGTTAGAAATTTGTAAGCCATATTACATAGAGAAACAGGTCAAAAAAATGATAAATTGGTAGGGTTCGATTCCTTCAGAATGAGTGCAAGAAAAGAAGAGTTTGTCCCTCCTCCCAATTTCTTTTTCACCCGAGAGTTGTTCAACATCCAAAACAAGTCCTTTTTAATTAAGGGCCAGAAAAATGAAAGAAGTTGATTGTGAAGCCATCAGGGGTTGGGGCCTTGTCTAGATTAATGTTCCAAATTGTCTCTTGGGCTTCATCCTCTTCAATGTTTTTCGCAAGATCCAAATTTGAAGAAGATGAGATCACATCGGGAATGACCCGAAGAAACTCATATGCCTAATACAAAAAAATATGGTCAACACTGTACAAGGATTGGAAATGAATAAACACCTCATGCTTAATATCCTCGAATGTGGAGACCCTCAATCTTCCTTCCAAAGTAATTTCCTTGCCTCGATTTCTTAATTATCTGGCCTTTGCCTATTTTTGGAAAAATGATGTATTCATATCCCCTGTCTTCAACCACAAACTTCTCGATTTGAGGTGCCATAACTCTTCCTCCTACCTACTTATTGAGAGAATGTTTCGAGTCAATTCCCTTTCTTTTCTAAGATGCCAATCCTCCAAAGGTACCTCCTTAATTAGTTTATGATTACCTTCTAGTTGCTTCACAAGTTCTTTCCTCTTCTGACCCGACGGTTGAAATGTCTCCTTTAACCACTTCCTGAGAGATTGCTTAACATTTCAGATTTTGGATTCCTAGACAAAGGCCTGCGATCCCTTTAGTGGGAAGGACCAGGCTTGTATTATTAGATCCGCTACCTCATCCTCTTGGATCCACACATGATTATACTGAAAGGGAATTGGCCAAATTTTTTCTAGCTTCTCTAATTGTAGCAAAATTGGGCAATGATGAAACACACCTTGGGATTTAATTTCAAAGAGGCAGTACACCCATTTAAAAAGCCAACTACTGTGGATTAAGAACCTATCCAATTGTGCAACAATATGGTTGTCCTATGATCTGCAGTTCGACCATGTATATTTTCTAGTTTTTGGGATTACATCAAACAAATTCCATTCAGCAATCAGATCCTCCATTCGATCTCTAAAAGGATCTTTGACAATGCTTCTTCCTCTTTTTTCAGCTGCACTTAGGATTGTATTGAATTCACCTCCAAATGACACAAATATGATGCATACCTTTGTTTTCATTTTATCAAGGGAGTCCCATAAATCCAACTCCGCACTATACTAAATGAGAGTGTAAATATTGATTGTTGAGATGCGCTCCCCTGTTTCTTTGGATTCCAGAAGTACCATAATCTAGAACTGTCATTTCAAGTTTTCTACAAGAGAGAAGTGCCTTTCCAACCAAAAGGTGCTTCGGCCTCCTAACACACATCTTGAATTCTGAGCTATCCCAAGAACTTCTTGTTCCTCCAACTTGGTTTCTTGTAGGAAAAGAATCTAATGAACTTTTTGCTTAACTAAGTATTTTACAACTAAGGATTTTGCAGGGCTCCCTAGACCCCTTATATTCCATGATAAAACTGTTGGAAATAATACTGAGAGGGGGGTGAATCAGTAATATCAAATCTATAATTTTATTTCCCAAAAAGATTTATATACGCTACTTTAGTGAAGTGAACTAGCGTGTACAGGTGACTGTACTTAAAGCAACCAACTTATATGTAGAGAACTTTTGATTTAGACAATTTATCATGTATTGAGCTTAAACCAATATATCAGAGATTTATTAGACAGTGCAATAAAAGCATAATAAAGCATCACACATAAGCAACACACATGAACACCAAGATATAAGGTGGAAACCCAATGTGGGTAAAAACCATCTGCTGCTGTCATCTCTGTCTTCTTTTTAATAATAAGAAAATATGTTTACAATCTTGTACTGGTGCAGACTCATACCAGTGCGTAGGCACCCACCTGTAGAAGGCTACAATCTTCTCTCGTTCTCCAGCTACTACTGGAAGGGAGCTACAACCCCTAACTCTTGTACTAGCCAATATGTTTACCAGTACGTAGGTGCCAGCCTATAGAAAAACTCCACTCTTCCACCAGGGACCACGTTTCATGAATTTTCAGACTGGATACTCTTGGAATACAACACCACAATCTGAAGGCCATGTTTCATCCAATTTTCATACTGGATCCATCAACAACATTAAAACTCAGAAAATCATAACTGCAATACAACCATCAAATACATCTGCATCAACCAATCACTGAAACCCAATCATCACTTTCTGAATCAACCACAACTAAATCAATCAATCACTTGACAACCCATCATCACTGAAGAAAATCACAATCAATCAATCTGATCATTCAGAATATTGTCACCAGAATACAGTCACTAGAACACAAAGCAGAACCCAGAACTCTACAACAACAAACAGAAACAACTAAAACTTTAAACATCATACTTCATAAGGTATACGCTACTTTCATGTGTCGAACTAGCGTGTATACACACTTTTACCAAAGGGAATCAACATACAGATATGCAAATTCAAATTTATGATGTATACACTACTTTGATATGCAGAACCAACATGTATACGCTCTTTTACTAAAGCGAACCTGCGTACAAATCTGTAAATGATAACTTAAACATCACAATTATTCTAGACTTCAGTCATACCCAGATCATCACATTTACAGAATAAAACATGCGTCAATATTCAAATCTATACTGTTCAAGATCAAACCACATAATGATAATACTCTTAAGCCTTTATGATCCCGGCCCATCAACCTTCATCAGCCTTATAGGTGCATACTTAGATCAGATCAAGCAAACCATTAGAAGCTCATTAACCTACATATATGATTCAACACTTCATAAGATATTCAAATCCTTGCACACATTGGCCTAATGATCTTCTCCTCCTTATATAGTTTTAGGCCTTTCTTAATACCATGGACCAAAACTACTTAGGACCAATACCTTGGACCAAATACCTCGGACCAATTACCTTGGGTCAAATACCTTGGACCAAAAACTTTGTTTTCCCAAGATATACGTGCTTTTCCTTCTGTGAAAGTGCGTGTGTATGTATACGCTCCTTTTGTTCAGTAAACCTGCGTGTATACGCAACTTGGTCAAGGTGAACCTGTGTATACCTCTCTTTCTTCATTCTTTGTAGTCTAATCTGTAATTCTTTGTTGTTGACATGCTACATTGTGATCTTTCATCTGAGTGAGTTGCCATCAAGGAAAACACCTATATCATAATGCCAACAATCTCCCCCTTTGGACTTGATGGCAACAACAACACCAAGTCACTCTCCCCCTTTGACATCAAGGGCAAAGGGTGGACCAAGATATTTTCTCCCTTTGACATACATTATGCTATTCATGCTCCCCCTGAGTACATGCTGAATTCTCTGATTGATCTCCCATTTTGTACATGCTGAGATGCACTGAAACCATCCATGCTCCCCTTGAGCACAAGCAGAATCTGCAATATTTTTATTTATTTATTTATTTATTATTATTATTATTATTATTTTATTTTTTTTCCTTCTAAAAGAATGACTCTATAACTCAACTATGTGAGGATGACCTTCCTATCACCAATGACACATACATTCATCCATTGCCCAACCAAGTGGGGATATATCATATTTGACTCATCCACCCAACCAAGAGGGGATATACCAATTGTTTATACATGATAGAAACAATAAACATTACATCATCCATCCCATGTAAAGTGGGGATACAAATTACATCATTTGTCCAAGAGGACTCATTCAAATGTATGAGAAGACATATCACACCCTAGACTTTTACATGACTTAAGAAACAAATGGTATAGATATTTGAAGCCATAGCTGGACTTAACAACCATAATGCCAACAATGCTGAAGGCTAATGCTCCCCCTAAACCTATGCTACCTGTGCTTTGTTAACAAGTCAATGATCAAGGCATATTTGTCAGTTAGTTAAAAATTAATGAACGAAGCATATCGATAGACATTAATCATCAATATCAGTCAGAGCACCCATATTAGAGCCTGCCCCACTATTTTTCTTGTCTGAAAAACATATACGCTCCTTGACCCACAGAAACCCGCGTGTGTACGCAACTATTCTCCATGAAACACGCGTATAATAACCTTTCTCTGAAAAATTGGATTTAACAGTAGGATGATGCAGCAACTACTCCCAGCTTTTGTCTGAGATATTCAAATGTCTCTCTGGGCAGTGGTTTAGTGAATATATCAACAACCTGTTCTTTGGAGGGAACATACTCCAATTTGACTTTTTGTTCAAGCACTTTTTCACGTAGAAAATTGTATTTGATGGGTATGTGCTTGGTCTTGGAGTGCATGACTGGATTCTTTGAAATACTGATGGCACTTGTATTATCACATAGAATGAAGATGGGTGGAGTACATGTGATATGAGTGTCTTGCAAGGTTTGCATCATCCAAAGTAGTTGTGTGCAACAAGATGCAGCTACCACATATTCTGCTTCAGCTGTAGATAAAGAAATTGAACTTTGTTTCTCGCTGAACCAAGACACTAACCTAGAACTCATATAGAATGCACCATCACTAGTGCTTTTTCTGTCATCAACACTTCCTGCCCAATTTGCATCTGTATATGCATGAAGAGTAAGATCTGTATCTCTAGGATACCATAAACCAAAGTTCTGAGTTCCTTGAAGATATTTGAAAATTCTTTTGACTGCCTGAAAGTGTGATTCCTTTGGATTTTATTGGAATCTTCCAACTATTCCTATTGCATGCATGATGTCAGGTCAGGTACCTTTTAGATAAAGTAGACTGCCAATCATGGATCTATAAGTTGGTTGATGTACTGTTGTTGATTCATCATTTGAGCTGAGACTGCATCCTATTACCATTGGGGTACATATAGGTTTAGAATCTTCCATGTCGTACCTTTTCAAGATCTGTTTGAGATATTTGGTTTGTGAAAGAAAAATACCATCTTTATTTTGTTGAACTTGTAGACCAAGAAAATAGGTAAGTTCGCCAAGCAAGGACATTTCAAATTCTTGTTGCATTACTGAAGAAAAATTCTGACTCATGGATTCTTTATTGCTACCAAAAATTATATCATCAACATAAACAACAATAATTAGCAATTTATCAGTTTCAACCTTTGTATATAGGTTGTTATCTGCTGAACCTTTTGTAAAACCTTGTTGGTGTAGATATTTGTCAAGGCGATAATACTAAGCCCTTGGAGCCTGTTTCAGACCATAGAGAGCCTTTTTGAGTCGGTATACAAGTTTTGCATCATTTCCAAGAATGAATCCTTCTGGTTGTTCAATATAAAATTCTTCTTCTAAATCTCCATTAAGGAAAGCATATTTGACATCCATTTGGTATACTTTGAATTTTTGAAAGCTAGAAAGAGCAAGGAACATCCTTATGGCTTCAAGTCTAGCAACAGGTGCAAAGGTTTCTTCAAAGTCTATACCTTCTTGTTGAGTATACCCTTTACAAACAAGTCTGGCCTTGTTTCTAATGACTTCTCCATTTTCATTCAGCTGGTTTTTGAATGTCCATTTAGTTCCTATAATATATTTATCATGAGGTCTAGGAACTAATTCCCAAGTATTATTCTTTTCAATTTTCTCAAGTTCTTCATTCACGGCCTTGATCCAACATTCATCTTTGCATGCTTCATTTACATTTTGAGGTTCGGTGGAGGATAGTAATGCTAGACAGCTTGAGGTTTCTGTAATAGTTCTTCTTGTCTGTACACTGCCTCTTTTTCCCCTAAAATTTGAGTTTCTGGATGATTTTTCTGAACACACCTGGTGGAGTCTTTTCTTCTACCATTATCTCTTCTTCTGGTGTTTCATTGGTTTCTTCTTTAATATCATTGTGATTTGATGTGGGAAAATAATCCCCATCTTCTTCATTGTTATAATCTTCTATTTTTATCTGTTTTGGATTTTTTCATGCTTCATCAACCACAACATCAATACTTTCAACAATTTTCCCATGTCTTTTATTATAACATTTATATCCTTTACTTCGGGAAGAGTAACCAAGAAGAATACCTTCATCTGCTTTGGGCTCAAACTTACCAAGTTTTTCATCAGTCCTTTTGATATAACATTTTCTTCAGAAAACTTTAAAGTATTTTATAGTAGGAGTCTTACCATACCAAAGTGGATGTGGAGTTTGAGTGCTATTTACCTGAACATTTTCTTGGTTGAGAATAGTTACGACAGTTAATGAAGCTTCACCCCAGAAGGTTGCAGGAGTTCCATATTCTTTTTTTTTGCTAAAGAAAGTGTCGATCCTTCTATTTCATTAAGCCAAAATTAGTTTACAATATATACAAACATCCACCCGACGCCGAGGAATCAGGAAAAATAAAAAACTAGCCACCTAAGGCAAAATTTCTGGCCTTACAAAGAAAACCTCCAAACCCAAGGAATACAAACCATGTTTGTATCCTGAGTTTAGAGGAAAAAGAAAACCCGCGGAATCTTTCGCACCCCAGCCCCTCGAAAAGCCCCTAGAATCTGAGCCGTCCATCTCCGCACACAAACCGACGACTGAGGAGTAGATCGTCTAGCAAAGATGAACAGTGTTTAATGTTCCCGCCCCACCAAACAGCACGAACGGTCTTGACCGTTGATCTGCGCTGCGAAATCCAACGGATGAGACTGATTTCGCATCAAACAAGATAACCGGACAATAGTGTGCGATGGAGGGCGGTATACGAATCCACCTCCCTGCCACGTGTTGGAAGCCGAATGGAATCGCTGCAAAATTGCAAAAACCATTTTCCGCTTGAGAGCGGTGCGATCAGCCGAAAACCGCCAAGGAAGCGGTATTCCTTCCCGGTACCCAAAATTCTGTATAATCCGGCTGCCAGAAAGTTTGGAATCATCTCTCGCATTCATTTTTTCTTTGCCTAAACCTGGAACCAAGTGAAGATGAGAGTCTCCCCACTGATTTTCAGCAGCCAACAGTGGTCTGCCCCCCACCCAAAAACAGTTTGCCAGATACTTTAGACGCATACAGAGGATAATCATTTCGAGCTCGCCTCCATGGCTTTGTTTCTAAACACGACCCTATCTTCTTCCGCTTGCTTGAAACAAAGAGCTCTCAGTCTGCTCTGGTGCAACTCCTGCCACTCAATCGAAACCTTGTCTTCTGTACAACTGACACCTTGGTTGGCAAGAAGATCCGCCAGTTTATTGGCCTTTCTACGAACATGGTTGAAACTGACAGTGCGTAGACCTTGGAGATGACCCTGAATTATTTGGAAAACTCGGATTAGTTTCCAGTGTTTGGAGACTTTCTCTGGTGTTGTTCCACTACTAATTCTTTTCACCGAGTTGATGATTAACTCAGAGTCCGCTTCTATTATTACATTCGAGCAGTTGTCTTGACTCATCAATTCTAAGCATTGCTCCAAAGCCATTAGTTCAACCATGTTATTGGTGGCTCTTCCTAAGTGACAGTGGAAGATGAAGATAATGCATCCCTCTTCATCCCTTAAGACTCCTCCATACCCAGCAGTTCCCGGGTTTCCTTTTGAAGCCCCATCAATGTTGTATTTCAAATATCCTTCCGGGGGAGGATGCCAAAAATCCTTCTCCGTGTCCTTAGAGATAACCTTCCTGTCTAGGCCTTGAAGAGTGAGTCCCTGCATACCCAGCTGCCTGAGAATTTTTAAATCTGTTTCTGAGGGAGGATTTTTAGGGTAGTTACGAACAGTGGTTCCCACTGTCTCCTTCAGCTGTTTCAGGATTAGCTCAAACAGTTGTTGTGGAGGATTCTTTTCATCCTTAAATATTCTTTTGTTCCTCTCTTTCCAAACGTTCCATATGATGAAGCTTGGTGTTAGGGCCCAGGCTGAGCTGAGAAAATCATGATCCGAAAAATTTCTTCTCCAATTATTGAGGGTATTAATGATACTCCCTCTGTCCCTGTCAGTTTGTTGAAAGATAGTGGCAAATATGTCCCATAACCAGGAGGTGAAAATGCAACTATTGAGTATATGCTCCATTGTTTCCTCTTGAGCTTCACAGAGCTGGCATCTTGAAGGCCCTAGAACACCCCTCTTCCTGATATTATCCCAAGTCAAGATTTTCTTGTGATGCACCAACCACATGAAGAGTTTGATTTTCATCCACCCTTGGTGCCTCCATAGATTCTGCCATTTTTTGTCCGGAACCTGGGGGTCCAGTGCTAGGAGAATACCTTTTGCTTCCTTAAGATTGAAGGTGCCCTCTTTATTATTACCCCATCTTAGTTGGTCTTGCCCCCCTGATACTAAGATCTTCCTTTGTTCCACCATTTTCATGAGTTCCTCTGCTTTTGTTTTCAGGGGATTGTTATTTCTGCAATCAATGTTTCTCCAGATTCTCCATTTTTCTGTATGATGAGTATGATCCCAGAAGTCCTTTACCTTAATTAATTCTTGGGTATCTGTCTCCTGCTTAAGGTCAAAGAAGTCCTCTTTTAACAGAATTGGTTCTTGTTGCCACTTGTCTTCCCAGAAAAGAGCTAGATCTCCTTCTCTGATTTCCCAGAAACTATTTTCTTGAACTAGACTTCTATTCTCCCAGGCTTTGTTCCAGATGTATGAACCCTTTATATTTCCTGACATTCTTATGAGATCACTAGTTTTCCAAGAGCTAGCATATTTTTCTTTCCATATATTTGCCCATTGGGCCTTTGGATTCTGAACCCAACGCCACCAAAGTTTGGCCCCTAAAACATTGTTGAGAATTTCCTGATCATCCAAGCCTAGCCCTCCGTGGTTCTTGGGTTTACAAATTTTTTCCCAAGACACTAAGGCCCATTTTTTCCTTGTCTCCTCCTTACCCCAAAGAAAGTTTCTTTGAATATTTCTGAATTGCTGTAAGACTCCTTTTGGAGCTGGGAGGGCTGATAGCATAAATATAGGGATTACTTGCAGAACTGCTTTTGTAAGCACTAACCTGCCAACAAGATTTAAAGATCTGCTGGTCCATTTTTTGACCTTATCCTGCAACTTATTGATCAATGGTTCCCAAATGCTCTTGAGCATTGGTTTAGCAGTTAGAGGGACTCCCAAATATTTTGAGGGAAGAAAATCCCTTTGAAAGCCTAGAATTTTGGAGATATTTTTCTGAACATCAATATTGGTACTAAAGAAAAATATTTTTGATTTGGAGAGATTAACTTCCATACCTAAAGCCAAGGCAAAGAGATTCATGATTTTTTTGTAGGCTGAAGCTTCTTTGACTGTAGGGATTCCCTGTAACATGGTGTCATCTACAAATTGTTGGTGAGTCAGGGCCTGACCATTATTAGTTAGTTGCAGGCCCTTGATCTTTCCTGTTACTTTAGCATGCTTGATAGACCGTCCCAGTCCTTCCATCATGAGGATGAAAAGAAAGGGAGAGAGCGGGTCTCCTTGTCTGAGGCCTCTTGAAGGATTAAAAATCTCAGAGGGAGAGCCATTTACTAATATTGAAAAACTAGGAGAAGTCACCAGTGCCATTACCCATCTGACCCAGTTATGATCAAATCCAAAAGCAATAAGAATTCTTTTGATATAGAGCCAGTTCACCTTATCATAAGCTTTGGCTATATCCAATTGCATAATCATGCCCGCCTACTTCTTGCTAGATAAAGAGTGAACCACCTCTTGAGCTTGAATGATGTTGTCAAGAATTTGTCTGCCTTCCACATAACCGGATTGTTCCCCTGAAACCAGAACAGGGAGTAGAGGTTTGAGTCTGTTGGCCACTACCTTGGATATTATCTTGTAGACCACATTGCATAAAGCTATGGGTCTATACTTCTCCGGTGTTTGAGCGTTATCCTGTTTAGGTATCAGGGCGATGAAGGAGGTATTGAGCGCTCTCAGGATGGTTCTGTTCAACCTGGAATCCTCCACAACATGCAAAATATCTTGTTTAACAATATTCCAGCAAGCTTTAAAAAAATCCACATTGAAACCATTCGGGCCTGGTGCTTTGCCATTCTGCATATCTTTGAGGACTTCACTGATCTCCTCTTCCGTTACTGGCCTGTTAAGGTTGAAATTATCCTCTCTGGATACCAGCTTCGGTATATTACTAGTTACCTCCCTGATGAAATGCTCTCTATCTGAATTGTTCTCCTGAGTTATACCTTGGAAGTGTTGAACTAACACCGCTTCTATGGCTTCATGGGAGTTCTGAAGCTCCCCCTCCTCATTCTTTATCGAAGAGATTCTGTTGTGAGCTCTATTGGCAATGGTGGATCTGTGAAATTTTTTTGTGTTACGCTCTCCTTCTTTTAGCCATTGTACTCTAGACTTTTGTCTCCAAAAAATTTCCTCTTGTTTACATAGATTTTCCCATTCTTGATGATGCTTATCAACTTGATCACTTTTGAATTTATCAAAGCCTTCCGTGATCAGAGCTTGGTTGAGAACCTGCATTTTGTTTTCAACAGATTTTTTTTCCTCAAAAATATTGCCAAAATCCTTCTTGTTCCAATCTTTGAGCCGGAGCTTGATGTGCTTTAGTCTTTTATGAAGTAGGAACATGCTTGTCCCCTGAATCTGCAAATCTTCTGACCACCATTTTTCAATATTGCTTATGAAATCTGGGTGGGACAGCCAGATGTTTTCAAATCTGAAAGGTCTGTTCCTGGGAATACCAATGCCCTTAATCTCCAATTGAACCGGCCAGTGATCTGAGCCTCCAAATGGAAGAACTCTCGCTATTACTTCCTTATCTATTAGCATAAGATCCTCAGAGATAATAAATCTGTCTAACTTGGAGGCTACGTGAGACTCTCCTCCTCTTTTATTGTTCCAGGTGAAGAGGCCCTTATTCATATCTGTATCCACTAGTTTCATATTATCTATAAAGGTTTGAAACTCTAAAGAGTCTTTATTAAGAGCTCTGGTTCCCCTTTTTTCTCCGAAAGTGATTTGATCATGTTGAAGTCCCCTCCCATGATCCAGGGAATTCCTGTGTGTCTGTCCCTGAGGTCCACAAGAGAATCTAGAAACCTGAGTTTATCATCTATTCTTTGAGGGCCATACACATTCGTGACTAGATAGGTATCCCTTTCTCCTACAGGTTGAATAACTACTGATAAATAATTCCTTGATGCCTCCACATCTATTATGGCAATTTTCAGGGGATTCCAAAGGGTGAGGATGCCCCCCACTGTGTTCTCTACTTTGACTTCTAAAAACTCAAATCTACTGAGCCATTTGCTATGAATTTGTCTTAATTTCTGAATGGAACATTTCATTTCTTGGATGAAGATAATATCCGGCATTGCTTGTCTCATTCTATTACTAAGCAATCTTTGCTTTCTTTTACTTCCTAGACCCCTAATATTCCAAGATGTGAACTTCATAATTAAAGATTTGTAAAGGAGTAGCTGGCTAGGTCTTTCATCTTACCTGAATCTATCATTAGCTTTCCACACTCCATCAAGAGTTCATTCTGCTTTTTTCTACCTCTTTTCTTTCCTGGGTTTCTGGTAGCTAATCCAGGAGTTGTTTTCATCGTTTTCACACCTCTGTTGTCCTGCTTGTCAATGTTTTTCCCTTTCTCCACACCTTTGGCCTGAGTTTTCCATAAGAACAATTGTTGTATTCTGTTGAGCTCTTCTTGAGGCAACGAATCTACCCCTCCCGTGGTTCCCTGAATCAAGAACCCTTCTAGATCTAGGTGTTCTTTATCAAGAATCTCCTGTAGCTCGTGATCCTCCTGTTCCATTTCACTCTGGGTCATTTCCTGATCCATCTCCAGTTCTGTATCACTTATCATGGTCGCTTTCTAGAAATCAATATCCTCCGTTTGTTCACCATTTTCTTCTACCTCCTTTTCCTCATGACTTCCTCCCATTACTTGATCTTCTTTTGTGGTCTCTTCTTCTTCTTCAAGAACATGGAATTTGTTCTGACTGACCTGTTGCCCTTCATTTTGATGTGGCTTTGGCCCTCTCTTGCCGCTTTTTCCTCTGTTAACCACTTTGTGAAAGCTGTCAGTATCCTTCATTGTGTTAGCTTTGCTCTTGTTTACTGCTTTACTAAGAGGGCAGTCTCTGAATAGGTGCCCATGTTCATGACATCTGCGGCATCTGAACGGAATATGCTCATAGTCTATTGTTTGCACCCATTCTTCATCAAAAACTTCCAGGATCACCTCATCCGGAAGAGCTCCTGATAGGTCCATTTCCACACAAATCCTAGCAAAGGAAGTATATTTTCCCCTTCTGGTAGCTTCAGAAGCTTTGACAAAACGCCCTAATTTATTGCCTATGGCAGCTAGCGATTCAGTTTGCCAGTAATCAAGAGGTAGAGAGTAGAGCCTTACCCAGACCGGTACCGAAGTGAAAGTCTCCCGTTCTGGGACAAAATTCATCATCCATGGCCTCATATAAAGGCCTGCTGCTGCATAAAAGTAGGGCCCTCCTTCGAACACTCTGTCTTTGTCTTCAATATTTGTAAACACCACTGTGAAGAAACCCTTTGACCCAAGATGTAGGTCAATACTCCCTTTAGGTTTCCAGTGGTACTTGATCCATATATGTAAAGCTTTTTCAGTGGGCCATACTCCCACGAATTTACAGATGATAGCATAAGTTCGCATGTGATCTCTGTGCGCCTGCAGAGCAAGATCATTTAAGACTACCCTGGGTGTGATCTCAACTTTGGGTTTGCAGGGTCCCTTTTGTTTTTCATCTTGAGATCCCTATTTTTTGTCTTCTTCCTCCTTGTCTTTAGTGCTGATGTTTTCCTTATTTTGGTTCCTTCTGTCTCTTCTTCCACATTTCTTTTCCCTTCCGCAGTAGTGCCTCTGGCATTCTCTAGAGGTTTCTTGCCTCTGCTTGCTACGACCTCCTTATAGGAGGGAGTGGAGCTCCCTCCTCTACGGTCCTCCATGAAGATCAACCCCTGAGACTATCTGAAACCCTAGTTGTTTGCCTGCAAGGAATCACAATGGTCTCAAAAGGTGAGCGGGCTTGGCCCAGGCAAGTCACTCCTCGCGAATAGTCAACGCCCTCGCTCAGGTTTGAGCACCCGCAGGAGTTCCAGATTCATATAGCATAGCTCGAGCCATTTGTTGAACAGTTCTGTTCATTATTTCTACCACTCCATTTTACTAAGGAGTCCTTGCGATGGAGAATTGAGTTTGGAAGAGTCCCTTAGGGTAAGACAGTCCGCGAAGTTTAATAAACTTTCGGGCGGTTCGGATTTGGAGTCTGGTCGGGTTTCTGCCAGTCGAATCTCCTTTAACCAGGTCTCCTCCCTGAGGGCTTGGGTTTTAAGCCGCTCGTCTTCCAAGGGTATGGATCCGCCACCATCTGGCTCTGTTTGGAGGATAGGAAGCGGCGGTAGGAGCAGAGTCTCGGTGTCGGACCCTGGATCTGTGGACGTAGATCGAGGGCACATGAGTCCTGTCATCCAAACAGAGGATTCGGGTGATTGCTCTCCGGTCGTTCAGCAGCAGCCGGTGGCAGATTCTGCGTTTGACTCTTCAGTGGTTAATCTGCGTGGTAGTTCAGATAAATTTTGCGTTCGTATTTCAGAAAGCTGTGCTGCGGATGGATCAGCAGATCGAGATCTGCGCGCGGAGAGGTCAAGCGGTTCTGCTAATCGCTGTTCGAGGGGCCTCTCGGTTGCTCGAGGGCAGGGGTCCAAGGTCCGTGGTTCGTCTTCGGTGGATATTGAGGCCGGTATAAGCGTTACGAATATTGGAGACCGCGTTACGGATTCAGATTGTGATGGCAAGGTGAGTTCGATTATTGTGGAAAATGATCTTATTGATAATTCAAACATAAGCTATTACAATAATAAAGCTCTTCTTCCTGAATACGATAGTCCATATAATGAAGTCAATGGCGTTAATATTAACAAGTGCGACTTTGATAATAAGGCTATGTTATATAAATACAATATGTCACATAGTGACGTCGATAGCGGTAGTATAGACAATTGCAACTCTAAGAATAAAGATCGAATATATAAATGCAACTCTAATAATAAAGCTCAGATATATAAATGCAATAATTTAAACAATGAAGTCGAGATTCCGAGTGGTGGGCTTATTAAGGTAGATTGTAATAATTATGGTAGTTGTAATAAAGGGTTAGATGGGATAGATAACCTTAATTGTAATGTTGGTAAGAAGGGTATGTCGGTGGGTAGTTCTAGTTCCCTTCCTCAGGACAATAGGGTGGTGAATCTGTCTAGTTTTTCCTTTCCGCCTGCGGTTTTTAGTCTCTTAGGGAAAGGTCTTAATTTTGCCTTAGCACCGAGAAAAATCCCGGTTGAAGACATCATTTGCGATGTAGAATATGGCATTAAGAACCTTCCCGATAAGATTAAAGACACAATTAGACAGGATTGTGCCGTTACCCTGAGGAGGGCTAAGCCTCCTCGTAGCAATATCAGCAAGGTTGAATTTGAGGCTTTAAGAAGCTTAAACGAAAATCGTGACATAGTGGTCTTAAAAGCTGATAAAGGTGGGGCTGCCGTTATCCTGGATAGAAAGGATTACAGGAGTAAGATGCTTGACCATCTATGTAATAGTGGGAGTTATAAGAAGCTTTCGAAAAATCCCCTCAAAAAGGTTTCCAGAGCGGTCGCTCTTGCGATCAAGTCATGCAATTCCACGCTTCCTCTGGCCCAGAAACTTATTGAGGGAAACCCCATCACGCCCAGGATTTATGGTCTTCCTAAAATCCATAAGGATGGGGTCCCCCTGAGACCCATTGTCAATACCATTGGTGGTCCAACTTACCTCTTGGCCAAGTTCCTCGCTGCAAAGTTAAGACCCTTGGTTGGGCAGACTGAGTCCTTTGTCAAAGACTCAGCTTCTTTTATCGAGGATCTTAAGGGAATTGATCTTGAGCCCGAGGACATTCTGGTAAGTTTCGACGTGGTCTCGCTTTATACCTGCATTCCTATCAATGAGGCCATGATGGTGATTAATAAGCTGACTGACCCGGATACGGCCAAGTTAGTTGAGATTTGCCTTACCTCCACCTTTTTCAGCTTCGAGGGAGAGTTCTATGAGCAGACTTGTGGGGTTGCCATGGGCTCCCCCCTGTCCCCTGTCGTCGCCAATCTCTTCATGGAGGATTTTGAGGCTAAGGCTTTAGCCTCCTCTCGTCTCTTACCAAAGCTTTGGAAAAGATTCGTCGATGATACTGGTGTTGTCTGGTCTCATGGTCCTGACGAGCTGGATCGTTTCTTCAATCACCTCAATAACCAGTCCGCCGCCATTAAATTCACGATGGAAAAAGAAGTTAATGGTTGTCTTCCGTTCTTGGATGTTCTCATCTCTAAGAAGGCGGATGGTTCCTTTTCTCATCAAGTGTTTAGGAAGAAGACGCATACTGAGCAATACTTACATGCGTCTTCGCATCATTTCCCAGCTCAGAAGTTAGGGGTTCTTAGCACGCTTGCCACCCGTGCTGTTAGAATTTCGGATGAGAAGAACCTAGAAGCGGAGAAGGCCCATCTCCTGGATGTCTTTGAGAAGAATGGTTACAATAGGCACCTGGGTCGAAAAGCCTTCCTCAAGGCCAAGAAGGAGCCTTCAACCCGAAGGGTTCCTAAAGATCATGTCTCGGGTGTGAACCTCCCTTACATCCAAGGGATCACGGACAGGATTGCAAGGATTCTGAGGAAGTACGATGTGCCCGCTACTTTTAGGCCTCTTAACACTATCCGTGGCTCCCTCAGGTCTGTGAAAGACCCTATCGATCCCAAGGACATGAAGGGCGTCTATGTCATTCCTTGTTCCTGTGGGACCCCTTATATTGGGGAGACTGGTCGCTCTATCAAGCAACGGATTAGCGAGCATTCGGCGGACTTAAGGCATGGTAGGACCAAGTCCTCAGCCCTGGCTGAGCATGCGGGGAAGACTATGCATCATGTATGTATAGAAGAGGCTCAAGTCATTGCAAAAGTAGCCCATTTTCACCATCGCAAGTTTAGAGAGGCCCTGGAGATTGAGAAAAGGCCGAACAATCTTAATAGGGATGATGGCTGGAAGATTAGCAGTTGCTGGGTCCCAGCCTTGTCTTCCTAGCCTCCTCATTCCCCTTTTGTTAGGTCCTAGGGTCTCTGTCTTCCATCTCCATTGGTGTGTTTCTGGTGGATTAATCCTATTAGTAAGGAGTGTTTGGATTATGAATTAATTTCTAGCAATTTCGGGCTTATCCCGTTTAATTCTATGGGGTATTTTCCTTTAGATTAGATTTTTATCTTCTTTTTTTGCATTTTTATTTATTTCTCCCATTCCTTTTGAATTTCCCTTTAACTAATTGCTTTTATATTGGATTATTAGTAATAATCTATTTACCTAAGTGGCATAGATATCTTTTTAGTGAATTAATATTACTTAAATATGAATTATAGAAAGTGATATAGTTGGAAAATGACCTTTATGTCAAATAATAAATAAGAAATTATTATATTTTTATGTATAATAATCTGGTTTTATTATATGATATACCTATAATAGTGAGTGAGTTTAAGTTAGTTATATTTGTTGGATATTCTATTATTAATAAACATATTCTTTAAGTATGGTAATTACCTAATGTTACTAATTAATAAAGATTAAACAAGAATATTAAATTAAAAATATTGGAATTATACATAATATAGATTATTTAACAAACATAAATTATTATTTTTATTTTTCACCATTAGCTTTAAGCAATTAATATTAGATTAATACACAATTTACCTATATTCTATTATTAATAAACATACTTTAATTAGGTATTTACCTAATGTAACTTAATAATAAAGAATACTATTTTAGAAATATTGTAATTATAAATTATATAGATTATTTAATAAACATAAATTATTTAGAATGGGCCAATTTGATTTAATTAATTAAAATAATATATTAGAGTTCACCTTTGGACCATTAGCTTTAAACAATTAATTAATACACAATTTTCTATTATACTTTAATTATGTATTTACCTAATTTAACTAAATATTAAAGATTTGTCAAGAATACTAATTTAATAAACTTTGGATTATATATTATATAGATCTTTTAATAAACATAAATTATTTTTTGGCTAATTTGATATAATTAATTAAAATAATACAATAAGGGTTATCTTTGGACCTTAGATTTAAACAATTATTATTAAATTAATACACAATTTACTATATTCTATTATTAATAAACTTATTCTTTAATTATGGATTTACCTATTGTAACTAAATATTAAAGATTTAACAAGAATACTAATTTAATAATACTTGAATTACCAATTATATAGATGATTTTATTACAGTAACAAAGGTAATCCCTTAATATATAAACTATTATAAATAAATTATTTGTTTTAGCGGTTTTTAAGAATATTAATAATATAATTGTGGTTTGACTTGGACCTTTGGTCAAAATTAGCCGTTGGCATTATAGCCGTTGGAATCTCTGCATACTGTATTTAAACCAGCTTAACCAGATTAGTCTTCAACTTGTCCTGACGATGAACCACACTGGTTGGTTCGAAACGCGTCGACAAAAGATTGATTATGTGATTTTGCCGAAGATTTTCTAACAAAAAGTCAAAGAATTCATCCGAGGTAAATTCCCCTCCTCGATCAGATCTGAGGCATTTGATTTTTCGATCTGATTCATTTTCAAACAAAGCTTTGAAGGCTTGGAACTTTTCAAATGCTTCATCTTTATGCTTTAGAAGACCTATCCAACACATTCTGGAAAAATCATCAATGAACAAAATAAAGTATTCTTCTCCACGAGGTGACTTTTTCCTTGATGGTCCACATAAATCAGTATGGACAAGTTCAAGAGGCTTACTAGCTGACCCTTCTTTTTCAATGAAGTGAGCTCTGGTTTTCTTACCGATTTGACATGGTTTGCATATTGTATTTTTAGGGATGTTGATATCTGGAAGATCACGAATAGCCTTGAATCTGCATGATTTTCTTATTTGAGAAAAGCTTAGATGTACCAATCTTCTATGCCACAACCATTTTTCATCTTTTTTGCTTAGATAGCACTGTTATTGTCCTCCCTTGAGTATGTATAAGTTGTTTGGAGTTCTTGTACCTTTGATCACAGTCTCTCCTGTATCAATCTCATGAAAAACACATCCGTTTGATCGAAATACCACTTCATTTCCTTGATCAGACATTTGACTGACACTCAACAGGTTATGCTTTAAATCGTCTACATACATAACATTTCCAGCTTTAACCTTTTCTTTCAAGAAAATAGAGCCTTTACCTTTTATGACAGCAGGAGTGTCGTGTCCAAATGAGACATTCTTTTCCTTTTCTAAGGCATTATATGAGTGAAGTTTTTATTTGTCACCTGTCATGTGTTTTGAGCATCCACTATCGATGTACCACTGATTTTCTTGTCCTTCTACATACAAGGCTATACCACATATTTTTGTTTGAGATTCTTTCCTTCTCCATATCTTGGGATTTAATGGAGTTTGCTCCTTTTGAGATGTTTGCCGAAATTTTCTCCTGCATCCATATTCTTCATGACCAAAGTTGTTACAGATTGAACATTCTATTTCATTTTCAAGAAGAGAAAAGTTATTATAGGAAATTTTCTTGATCCCTGTCACATTCCTTTGATTTCGTGCTTCTCTAGTCATGATGGTTTTGTAAGCAACACATTGAACAACTTTGTGTCCAAAATTATGACATGAAAGACATTGCCCATTAAAGAAGTTCCTGCGACTATCGAATGTATTGACTTGGTGATTGTAGTTTCTATTGATATTCATCTTTGGAGCAAATTTAGTATGATTTACCTGAGGTTGGTTGTGGCTTCTATTCATCCTTGGAGTAAATTGAGTCTGATTTACCTGGTGATCTGCTTTATGCCTTTGCTGACGATTGTCATACTATTCACTGTTCTTTGCTGCATCAAGATAGCTTTTAGTGGAGGTTGACGACTTCTGTGATTGAGATGCTTCTTCAGTATATCCAAGACCTTTCTTTATCAGAGGATAAAGTTGCACTTTGATAATTTCATTTAAAGTTTCTGATCCTTTAGCAAATCTAAGATTGAGAGATTTCGTCTTCTCAAGATCCTTTCTTAGACCCACAATTTCACATTCTAGTTTTTCATTGTGTTTTTCTTTTTCAGCAAGTTGGTATGTCAAGGTATCTATAATCATATTCTTTTCTTCTAAACAGATTTTGAGTTTAGATATTTCTTCATGAAGGTCATCATCTTCTAAAGCATCCCAAAAATATTCATTGTCATAAGCCATTAGAAGTCTATAATCATCATTGTTTTCATCTTCATCACTATTTGATAAACCATCGCTATCTTCATGAGTATAGTAACTCCTTTTATTTACAACTTGTTTTCTATTACATTTTGCATATTCCTTCCCTTTTTCATATTTATATTTATGAGGACATTTGGCAGCATAATGACCGGCTCTGCCATAGGCAAAGTATTTGAAGGGTAGCTTACCTCTAAATCTTCCAGAACCCCGTTGAAGCTTCTTGACAAAGTTTACCTCATCTTCTTCTTCTGAAATATGTCCCGATTCATTGTGTTCTTCCTTTCCTTTTGCTGAAGCTTTAAATGCGGCTTCTCTCATATCTGATGGTCCTCCTTTTCTCATCTCAAAGGTAGTTAAGATTCTGTGTAGCTGTGTCATAGTGATAGTCTGCAGATCCCGTTTTTCTTCTATGGTAGACACTTTTGATTCAAATTTAGTAGACAAGGATCTTAAAATTTTCTCAACTAAGGTAACTTCCTTTATTTCTTCACCCAGATTCTTCATACAATTAACAACCTCATATATACGTAAGAAGTAACTAGCTATACTTTCATCATTGTCCATCTTAAGAGTTTCATACTGAATTATGAGAGTTTGAAGCTTAGCACGTTTTACCTGAGAGTCTCCTTCGTAGCTCAGAACGATTTTGTCCCATATTTCTTTGGCTGATTTGAGCTGCATGACTTTGAAAAATTCTGATTGTGATAGACTTCCCAATAAAGTATTGACTTCTCTGGCATTGGTTTCATATTGCTTTTTACCTGCCGTATCTGTAGGAATTGTTGTTGGAAATGTATATCCTCCTTCCACAGTTTCCCAAACATCCATTCCAAGTGATTGTAAATAGGTTGTGGTTCTCATTTTCCAATAAACAAAATTTCTCCCATCAAAGATTGGCGTTCTGATGGATCCCACGCTTTCTTGATTACTCATGATGATGGATCTTCCTTCAAGCGATCAATCTTCTTCTGAAGGACCTACTCCGATACCAATTATTGGAAATAACACTAAGAGGGGGGTGAATCAGTATTATCAGATCTATAATTTTATTTCCCAAACATATTTATATACGCTACTTCAGTGAAGTGAACTAGCGTGTACACGCGACTGTACTTAAAGCAACCAACGTATATGCAGAGAATTTTTTATTTAGGCAATTTATCATGTATTGAGCTTAAACCAGTATATCAGAGATTTATTAGACAATGCAGTAAAAGCAAAATAAAGCATCAAACATAAGCAACGCACATGAACACCAAGATATAAGGTGGAAACCCAATGTGGGTAAAAACCACCTGTTGCTGTCGTCTCTGTCTTCTTTTTAATAATAAGAAAATCTGTTTACAATCTTATACTGGTGCAGACTCATACCAGTATGCAGGCACCCACCTGCAGAAGGCTACAACTTTCTCTCGTTTTCCAGATACTACTGGAAGAGAGCTACAACCCCCTAGCTCTTGTACTAGCCAATATGTTTACTAGTACATAGGTGCCAGCCTACAGAAAAACTCCACTCTTCCACCAGGGACCACGTTTCATAAATTTTCAGACTGGATACTCCTGGAATACAACACCACAATCTGAAGGCCACGTTTCATCCAATTTTCATACTGGACCCATCAACAACATTGAAACTCAGAAAATCATAACTGCAATACAACCATCAAATACATTTGCATCAACCAATCACTGAAACCCAATCATCACTTTCTGAATCAACCACAACTAAATCAATCAATCACTTGACAACCCATCATCATTGAAGCAAATCACAATCAATCAATCTGATCATTCAGAATACAGTCACCAGAACACAAAGCAGAACCCAAAACTCTGCAACAACAAACAGAAACAACTGAAACTTTAAACATCATACTTCATAAGGTATACACTACTTCCATGTGTCGAACCAGCGTGTATACACACTTTTACCAAAGGGAACCAACGTACAGATCTGCAAATTCAAATTTATGATGTATACGCTACTTTGATATGCAGAACCAGTGTGTATATGCTCTTTTACTAAAGTGAACCTGCGTACAGATCTGTAAATGATAACTTAAACATCACAACTATTCCAGACTTCAGTCATACCCAGATCATCACATTTACAGAATAAAACATGCGTCAGTATTTAGATCTAGACTATTCAAGATCAAACCACATAATGATAATACTCTTAAGCCTTTATGATCTCGGTCCATCAACCTTCATCAGCCTTATAGGTACATCCTTATATCAGATCAAGCAAACCATTAGAAGCTCATTAACCTGCATATATGATTCAACACTTCATAAGATATTCAAATCCTTGCACACATTGGCCTAATGATCTTCTTCTGATATAGTTTTAGGCCTTTCTCAATACCATGGACCAAAAATACTTAAGACCAATACCTTGGACCAAATGCCTCGGACCAATTACCTTGGGTCAAATACCTTGGACCAAAAACTTTGTTTTCCCAAGATATACACACTTTTCCTTCTGTGAAAGTGCGTGTGTACATATACACTCCTTTTGTTCAGTAAACCTATGTGTATACGCAGCTTGGTCAAGGTGAACCTGCATATACCTCTCTTTATTCATTCTTTGTAGTCTGATCTGTAATTCTTTGTTGTTGACATGCTGCACTGTGATCTTTCATCTGACTGAGTTGCCATCAAGGACAACACTTGTATCATAATGCCAACAAAAACTTTCATTTAGAAGAAGGCATTTGAGAAAGACGTCCCCCTTCATTTCCTTCTCGACCTTTACTTCCTTTTCCTTTAAAGACTTCTATAATTACTGGTTGATTCCCTAGCTTTTTGTTTTGTTCTGCTTACTTTTCCCTCACTATTTTCTTTGGAAGCTGACCATTCTTTTTCCTTGAGCTTTCCATTTCATGGCTACTACACTTATCCTCCCACACCAGATTTTAAGCCATCCGTGATTTCCTTAGGGACACTAGCGTTGGGGGATTTTGGAGGAGGATTATAGGGTTGAGTAGAACCCCACGTCACTTGTGGAAAATCTGATCTCGATAGATCATTGGAACAAGGAGGATCTTCCTCGTTGATTTCACCTTCTTTAGATTCCTCAGACTCCATCTCATTCTCCCGAGCTTCATTTTTCATGGTGGTACTTGGACCGTCAAATATTTCTCCTTCTTGATTCCAAAGAATATTAAACGGGTTTGTAGATGTTGAGGCTATGTTGTTACCTCGATCAGCCTAGGATTTTTGAACAAATACTTTCCCTTAGTTTCCTCCTTTCTATTACGTCTATCATTTCTCCTTAGAAGGAGAATTTTGATATGATCCTTTACCTCTTGGGGTCTTGGAGTAGTCTCAAGAAAAATTACCATATTCATGGAAATGTCGACTTTGGAATTGTTGAAGAAATTGTAACTAGGTTCAGTCTTCATAAATGTAATTTTGACATTTGAATTTATTCAAGAAAAGAGAAATTATTTTTATATTATTTGTCAATGAGTTTCTTGCTCATTGAAGTAGGTCAAGCACATGTTTAAGTTCTTCTAGGACGTCAAAGTATCAATGTATTTATGTAAGACCCTTAGAGGGCATGTTACACGATGTAGGATATTGTATAAGGTCAAAGGAATACCTCCAAGAAAAGTCATCAAGTCTCCTCCTTGCAATGACATCCTTCAAGCAAAAAAATGATGAAGAAATAGATAAGTCAGCCTACAGTCATGATTTCGGCCTCAAGTCGGCCTAAAGGAGGGATAATCCTCTATATATAAAGGTTTTCCACTCCCTCACAATGTCAACTAAGCATCTCTGAAAGCAGCGAAGTATAGAAGCCGAGAAAAGTGAGGAAAAAACAAGTCTAAGGGTCTCCAAGTGAAGTGAAGAAGGAACGAAGAAGAAGGGTCTCCAAGGGCAGAATACAATCACACGTGCGAGGTAGAAGATGATAGTCTGCGGGTATAACAACAATGACAAAATAGTTCAAGAATCATTATTGTTTTGGTTAGAAATTAGGCCTACAAGGCTTCCCAAGTTAAGTGAAGAAGTCTATCCCTCTAACGAAGGTGAAAGGCCCCTAATTCTCTAGGGTGCGTACCACATATGGGAAAAACTAAGGCAACAGAACAATATTACAGTCATACCTCAAGAAATATCTCGTTTGGTCAACAAAAGAAGTCTACTTGAGTAAAGGATCGAAGAAGAACATCTCTTCTAGAAGGCTCACTCAAGGAAGGTATATCTCTAGACAAGTAGCAGAGAAGGAGGACGAAGTGATGGGGAGAAAAGTGTTGGAAGGAGGAAGTCTATGTGCTGGGAACAAAGTGCAGAATAAAGGAAGGACTTGACTTGTGCTTGGAGGACATCCTCGTCAAGGGTATAGGGTTTGTCATTGATCATTAATAAGCTTCAATAAGAGAAACTTATAAAAGGGTTTTCCTCTCTAAGAGATAGAGGTTTTGGCCCTGGCAGAGAGCCAACATCTATGTTCTTATCTTTATTTTTTTGGTAGAATTTTGATGAAACACACACACTAATAATAAGAAGAAGATCAAGCTAAGATCACTGTAAAAGTGCTTCACAAATTGCTATCAGGTAGAGAAGAATCATAAATACACCAGTGCCCTAAATTCTTCAACATGGTATCATAGCTAAGGTGACACATCAAGGAAAGGGCATATGAATAACACTCATCAAAGAAAGGACATCTACAAAAGTTGAAGCATCTATCCAAGAAGTCTCAATCACATCAAAGGATAAGAAGGTCTACCATCTTTCATCAAGAAAGACTACAAAGCAAGAAGAAGAGACTTACATAAAGGCACCTACAAGAAGAGAAGATCAAAGAAGGACTTACATCAAGCTACAAGTCATCAAGCAAATCTCATCATCAAGCAAGCCCACTTGGAGAAAGCAACTCGAAGAACATCAAGATATAAGGAAGGCAAGCCATCAAGTCTTCAAGGAAAAATCAAGTCTACTATTTCAAAATCTATCAAGTAAGTATATGTCCCCTTCTAAATATACATCAATGTCTTTTTGCAAGGAAAACAATAAATTGATAGGTACCAATAACTTTCTTGCATGGAAGAAGAGGATTGATCTACTTCTCAAGGAGAATGAACTTCTAGAACACATCAAAGGGAATATCACTATTCCTGCTAAGGAACAAACTCAAACCTTAGCCACGTACAATAAGGATGAGATAAGATCTCAAAGGATTCTAATAGAATCCATCAAGAACTCTCTCATTCCTTATGTCTCCAAACTTGAAACATCAAAAGAAATCTATGATAAACTAGTAGAGCTATTCTCGGTAACCACAACTGGAGAAGTGATATCTCTATGAAATGAATTGTACAAGATGAAGATATCAAAGGAAGGAATAGATCCCTACTTCATAAAGATCTCTGAGATGAGAGATCAACTTCAAGAGCTAGGGGAAGTCACGTCTGACAGAGAAATGACAATTGTAGTACTCAATGCTTTACTTAGGGATTGGTGCAACATCACATCAAGCATATATGCCAAGAAGGAATCCACCCCACTAAGTGAAATGTGGTCTCTATTAAAGATAGAGGAAACAAGACTTAAAGCAAAGGAAAATGTGGGATCAAAGGAGCAAACATTTTCTACCATGGCCAAGAAAAAGGGAAAATTTGGAAAATTTGGTCCACGAAGAACAAACAACAAAGATATGTCCAAAATACAATGCTATGGATGCCAAGAATACAGACACTACAAAAGGAGTTGCCCTAAATTAAAGAAGGACAACAACAACAAATTAAAAAGGGAAGAATCTCATGTGACTCAAGAAATGAAAGAAGAAGACAAGAAGCAAAAGAAGGAAGATCCCCCAAATCTCTACTATGACTAAGTCTACTTCTTTACTTAAAGTCTTCTTTCAAAGTTTTGAGTAGTATAGGAGCATGTAGGAAGAGAATAAAATTGCATGGCTAGAAACATATTCTAGAATCTAAAAGCATGATGTACATAGAGTTCAAAAAACTCATGTAGAAGGAGCATTTATAAATAGAACAAAATGAAGGGTTAGAAATATCTTCTAGAATATAGGAGCATGGTAGATATAGCTCAAGCTATCCACGTAGAAGGAGCATACCTTGAATAGGACCTCATCCATAATGAAAGAAAATTGATCATGATTAAGAATCTTAGGGGCTCTGCTGTAACCCTAGCCGCGCCCGGCTGGTTACTCCCTCCTTCACGCGGTCTTCTCCACTATGGATCTCGGAGGTGGCCCTGAGGCCCCTCCACCCCTGTCTCCGGAGCTCGAAGCTTTTAGATCCCTCATCACAGCTGCTGGGAAACGTCCGATCTCCAGTTCACAACAAAAGTTCGTTAAAAAGCTGGAAAACATCCCCACGGTGACTTTGCCTGTGGAGGAAACTTGCAGAATAGCACTGAACCTAGCCGAAAGAGGCCTCATCGGCCAGTTCACAGGGCTATGGCCATCTCCGAAAGCAGTTGAAGAATGGGTTAAACGGAACTGGATACCTTTGGTTTCTGAAGGAATAAAAAGCCATTTCGTTGGCAAAGGGTTTTTCGTATTTGTGTTTGATAATGCGGAAGATAGAAGCCTGATCTTCAGAAATGGGCCATATTTTATGGGCCCTCAAGGAAGTCGGATTACCTAAAGCCATCAAACTTTCGGTTGCAGATTGGACACATATCCAAGAGCTTGAATACGAACAACTCCCCTTTAAATGCCGACACTGTCACGAACACGGGCACTTCGCAAGATACTGCAAGAAGAAAAATGAGGAGGCAATAGAGAAAGAAAAAGGAGAACAATGGAAACAAGTAAAGAAAACAGCAAATAATAGACAGAACAATAAAAACAAAGGCAAAGAGACAGGGAACAAATCAGCGCAAGAAAGTGAAAGCATTCAGAACACAGGAAGCAAGGAAACCATCATCATCGAGGAGGAAAAAAATCCTTTTGAATCTCTCAAAATGCCTTCAGATTCTCCAGAGGCAGAATGGGATAGTCTCCCCCAGCTGAACAACACCGAATCTCAAGATCCAGGTAATACTACAAGCCCAACTCCAGGCAATACTTCTTCCCCTTCATATGCAGACATGATTAAAAAAAAAAAAAGGATGTAGAAAATGCGGGCTCTTCGGATGATGAGACCTTCGAGAGGCCATCAAAGAGAGCCAGAAGGAAATCAAATAAAGAAACCAGGGAAGAAGAATCAGAAAGACAAAAAACCCTTGGAAGTCAAGCCACCGTTGAGATGACCCTCAGGAGGAATACCAGACCAGGGATTCCTAAGGGAGGTGGACCCACCCCAACAAGTTGTAAATGATGCAGCTGGTCTCTTGGAACTGCAGGGGTTTGGGGATTGGAACTGCAGCTGGTCTCAAAGGATTCTAATAGAATCCATCAAGAACTCTCTCATTCCTTATGTCTCCAAACTTGAAACATCAAAAGAAATCTATGATAAACTAGTAGAGCTATTCTCGGTAACCACAGCTGGAGAAGTGATATCTCTACGAAATGAATTGTACAAGATGAAGATATAAAGGAAGGAATAGATCCCTACTTCATAAAGATCTCTGAGATGAGAGATCAACTTCAAGAGCTAGGGGAAGTCACGTCTGACAGAGAAATGACAATTGTAGTACTCAATGCTTTACTTGGGGATTGGTGCAACATCACATCAAACATATACGCCAAGAAGGAATCCACCCCACTAAGTGAAATGTGGTCTCTATTAAAGATAGAGGAAACAAGACTTAAAGCAAAGGAAAATGTGGGATCAAAGGAGCAAGCATTTGCTACCATGGCCAAGAAAAAGGGAAAATTTGGAAAATTTGGTCCATGAAGAACAAACAACAACGATATGTCCAAAATACAATGCTATGGATGCGAAGAATACAGACACTACAAAAGGAGTTGTCCTAAATTAAAGAAGGACAACAACAACAAATTAAAAAGGGAAGAATCTCATGTGACTGAAGAAATGAAAGAAGAAGACAAGAAGCAAAAGAAGGAAGATCCCCCAGATCTCTACTATGACTAAGTCTACTTCTTTACTTAAAGTCTTCTTTCAAAGTTTTGAGTAGTATAGGAGCATGTAGGAAGAGAATAAAATTGCATGGCTAGAAACATCTTCTAGAATCTAAAAGAATGATGTACATAGAGTTCAAAAAACTCATGTAGAAGGAGCATTTATAAATAGAACAAAATGCAGGGTTAGAAATATCTTCTAGAATATAGGAGCATGGTAGATATAGCTCAAGCTATCCATGTAGAAGGAGCATACCTTGAATAGGACCTCATCCATAATGAAAGAAAATTGATCATGATTAAGAATCTTAGGGGCTCTGCTGTAACCCTAGCCGCGCCCGGCTAGTTACTCCCTCCTTCGCGCGGTCTTCTCCACTATGGATCTCGAAGGTGGCCCTGAGGCCCCTCCACCCCTGTCTCCGGAGCTCGAACCTTTCAGATCCCTCATTGCAGCTGCTGGGAAACGTCCGATCTCCAGTTCACAACAAAAGTTTGTCAAAAAGCTGGAAAACATCCCCATGGTGACTTTGCCTGTGGAGGAAACTTGCAGAATAGCGCTGAACCTAGCCGAAAGAGGCCTCATCGACCAGTTCACAGGGCTATGGCCATCTCCGAAAGCAGTTGAAGAATGGGTTAAACGGAACCGGATAGCTCTGGTTTCCGAAGGAATAAAAAGCCATTTCGTTGGCAAAGGGTTTTTCGTATTTGTGTTTGATAATGCGGAAGATAGAAGCCTGATCTTCAGAAACGGGCCATATTTTATGGGCCCTCAAGGAAGTCGGATTACCTAAAGCCATCAAACTTTCAGTTGCAGATTGGACACATATCCAAGAGCTTGAATACGAACAGCTCCCCTTTAAATGCCGACACCGTCACGAACACGGGCACTTCGCAAGATACTGCAAGAAGAAAAATGAGGAGGCAATAAAGAAAGAAAAAGGAGAACAATGGAAACAAGTAAAGAAAACAGCAAATAATAGACAGAACAATAAAAACAAAGGCAAAGAGACAGGGAACAAATCAGCACAAGAAAGTGAAAGCATGCAGAACACAGCAAGCAAGGAAACTATCAGCATCGAGGAGGAAAAAAATCCTTTTGAATCTCTCAAAATGCCTTCAGATTCTCCAGAGGCAGAACGGGACAGTCTCCCCCAGCTGAACAACACCGAATCTCAAGATCCAGGTAATACTACAAGCCCAACTCCAGGCAATACTTCTTCCCCTTCATATGCAGACATGATTAAAAAAAAAAAAAGGATGTAGAAAATGCGGGCTCTTCGGATGATGACACCTTCGAGAGGCCATCAAAGAGAGCCAGAAGGAAATCAAATAAAGAAACCAGGGAAGAAGAATCAGAAAGACAAAAAACCCTTGGAAGTCAAGCCACCATTGAGATGACCCTCAGGAGGAATACCAGACCAGGGATTCCTAAGGGAGGTGGACCCACCCCAACAAGTTGTAAATGATGCAGCTGGTCTCTTGGAACTGCAGGGGTTTGGGGATTGGAACTGCAGCTGGTCTCAAAGGATTCTAATAGAATCCATCAAGAACTCTCTCATTCCTTATGTCTCCAAACTTGAAACATCAAAAGAAATCTATGATAAACTAGTAGAGCTATTCTCGGTAACCACAACTGGAGAAGTGATATCTCTACGAAATGAATTGTACAAGATGAAGATATCAAAGGAAGGAATAGATCCCTACTTCATAAAGATCTCTGAGATGAGAGATCAACTTCAAGAGCTAGGGGAAGTCACGTCTGACAAAGAAATGACAATTGTAGTACTCAATGCTTTACTTGGGGATTGGTGCAACATCACATCAAACATATATGCCAAGAAGGAATCCACCCCACTAAGTGAAATGTGGTCTCTATTAAATATAGAGGAAACGAGACTTAAAGCAAAGGAAAATGTGGGATCAAAGGAGCAAGCATTTGCTACCATGGCCAAGAAAAAGGGAAAATTTGGAAAATTTGGTCCACGAAGAACAAACAACAACGATATGTCCAAAATACAATGCTATGGATGCGAAGAATACAGACACTACAAAAGGAGTTGTCCTAAATTAAAGAAGGACAACAACAACAAATTAAAAAGGGAAGAATCTCATGTGACTCAAGAAATGAAAGAAGAAGACAAGAAGCAAAAGAAGGAAGATCCCCCAAATCTCTACTATGACTAAGTCTACTTCTTTACTTAAAGTCTTCTTTCAAAGTTTTGAGTAGTATAGGAGCATGTAGGAAGAGAATAAAATTGCATGTTTAGAAACATCTTCTAGAATCTAAAAGAATGATGTACATAGAGTTCAAAAAACTCATGTAGAAGGAGCATTTATAAATAGAACAAAATGCAGGGTTAGAAATATCTTCTAGAATATAGGAGCATGGTAGATATAGCTCAAGCTATCCATGTAGAAGGAGCATACCTTGAATAGGACCTCATCCATAATGAAAGAAAATTGATCATGATTAAGAATCTTAGGGGCTTTGCTGTAACCCTAGCCGCGCCCGGCTGGTTACTCCCTCCTTCGCGCGGTCTTCTCCACTATGGATCTCGGAGGTGGCCCTGAGGCCCCTCCACCCCTGTCTCCAGAGCTTGAACCTTTCAGATCCCTCATTGCAGCTGCTGGGAAACGTCCGATCTCCAGTTCACAACAAAAGTTTGTCAAAAAACTGGAAAACATCCCCATGGTGACTTTGCCTGTGGAGGAAACTTGCAGAATAGCGCTGAACCTAGCCGAAAGAGGCCTCATCGACCAGTTCACAGGCTATGGCCATCTTCGAAAGCAGTTGAAGAATGGGTTAAACGGAACTGGATAGCTCTGGTTTCCGAAGGAATAAAAAGCCATTTCGTTGGCAAAGGGTTTTTCGTATTTGTGTTTGATAATGTGGAATATAGAAGCCTGATCTTCAGAAACGGGCCATATTTTATGGGCCCTCAAGGAAGTCGGATTACCTAAAGCCATCAAACTTTCGGTTGTAGATTGGACACATATCCAAGAGCTTGACTACGAATAGCTCCCCTTTAAATGCCGACACTGTCACGAACACGGGCACTTCGCAAGATACTGCAAGAAGAAAAATGAGGAGGCAATAGAGAAAGAAAAAGGAGAACAATGGAAACAAGTAAAGAAAACAGCAAATAATAGACAGAACAATAAAAACAAAGGCAAAGAGACAGGGAACAAATCAGCGCAAGAAAGTGAAAGCATTCAGAACACGGGAAGCAAGGAAACCATCAGCATCGAGGAGGAAAAAAATTCTTTTGAATCTCTCAAAATGCCTTCAGATTCTCCAGAGGCAGAACGGGACAGTCTCCCCCAGCTGAACAACACCAAATCTCAAGATCCATGTAATACTACAAGCCCAACTCCAAGCAATACTTCTTCCCCTTCATATGCAGACATGATTAAAAAAAAAAAAGGATGTAGAAAATGCGGGCTCTTCGGATGATGAGACCTTCGAGAGGCCATCAAAGAGAGCCAGAAGGAAATCAAATAAAGAAACCAGGGAAGAAGAATCAGAAAGACAAAAAACCCTTGGAAGTCAAGCCACCGTTGAGATGACCCTCAGGAGGAATACCAGACCAGGGATTCCTAAGGGAGGTGGACCCACCCCAACAAGTTGTAAATGATGCAGCTGGTCTCTTGGAACTGCAGGGGTTTGGGGATTGGAACTGCAGCTGGTCTCAAAGGATTCTAATAGAATCCATCAAGAACTCTCTCATTCCTTATGTCTCCAAACTTGAAACATCAAAAGAAATCTATGATAAACTAGTAGAGCTATTCTCGGTAACCACAGCTGGAGAAGTGATATCTCTACGAAATGAATTGTACAAGATGAAGATATCAAAGGAAGGAATAGATCCCTACTTCATAAAGATCTCTGAGATGAGAGATCAACTTCAAGAGCTAGGGGAAGTCACGTCTGACAGAGAAATGACAATTGTAGTACTCAATGCTTTACTTGGGGATTGGTGCAACATCACATCAAACATATATGCCAAGAAGGAATCCACCCCACTAAGTGAAATGTGGTCTCTATTAAAGATAGAGGAAACAAGACTTAAAGCAAAGGAAAATGTGGGATCAAAGGAGCAAGCATTTGCTACCATGGCCAAGAAAAAGGGAAAATTTGGTCCACGAAGAACAAACAACAACGATATGTCCAAAATACAATGCTATGGATGCGAAGAATACAGACACTACAAAAGGAGTTGTCCTAAATTAAAGAAGGACAACAACAACAAATTAAAAAGGGAAGAATCTCATGTGACTCAAGAAATGAAAGAAGAAGACAAGAAGCAAAAGAAGGAAGATCCCCCAGATCTCTACTATGACTAAGTCTACTTCTTTACTTAAAGTCTTCTTTCAAAGTTTTGAGTAGTATAGGAGCATGTAGGAAGAGAATAAAATTGCATGGCTAGAAACATCTTCTAGAATCTAAAAGAATGATGTACATAGAGTTCAAAAAACTCATGTAGAAGGAGCATTTATAAATAGAACAAAATGCAGGGTTAGAAATATCTTCTAGAATATAGGAGCATGGTAGATATAGCTCAAGCTATCCATGTAGAAGGAGCATACCTTGAATAGGACCTCATCCATAATGAAAGAAAATTGATCATGATTAAGAATCTTAGGGGCTCTGCTGTAACCCTAGCCGCGCCCGGCTGGTTACTCCCTCCTTCACGCGGTCTTCTCCACTATGGATCTCAGAGGTGGCCCTGAGGCCCCTCCACCCCTGTCTCCGGAGCTCGAACCTTTCAGATCCCTCATTGCAGCTGCTGGGAAACGTCCGATCTCCAGTTCACAACAAAAGTTTGTCAAAAAGTTGGAAAACATCCCCATGGTGACTTTGCCTGGGGAGGAAACTTGCAGAATAGCGCTGAACCTAGCCGAAAGAGGCCTCATCGACCAGTTCACAGGGCTATGGCCATCTCTGAAAGCAGTTGAAGAATGGGTTAAACGGAACTGGATACCTCTGGTTTCCGAAGGAATAAAAAGCCATTTTGTTGGCAAAGGGTTTTTCGTATTTGTGTTTGATAATGCGGAAGATAGAAGCCTGATCTTCAGAAACGGGCCATATTTTATGGGCCCTCAAGGAAGTCGGATTACCTAAAGCCATCAAACTTTCGGTTGCAGATTGGACACATATCCAAGAGCTTGACTACGAACAGCTCCCCTTTAAATGCCGACACTGTCACGAACACGGGCACTTCGCAAGATACTGAAAGAAGAAAAATGAGGAGGCAATAGAGAAAGAAAAAGGAGAACAATGGAAACAAGTAAAGAAAACAACAAATAATAGACAGAACAATAAAAACAAAGGCAAAGAGACAGGGAACAAATCAGCGCAAGAAAGTGAAAGCATTTAGAACACGGGAAGCAAGGAAACCATCAGCATCGAGGAGGAAAAAAATCCTTTTGAATCTCTCAAAATGCCTTCAGATTCTCCAGAGGCAGAACGGGACAGTCTCCCCCAGCTGAACAACACCGAATCTCAAGATCCATGTAATACTAGAAGCCCGATTCCAGGCAATACTTCTTCCCCTTCATATGCAGAATTGATTAAAAAAAAGAAAGGATGTAGAAAATGCGGGCTCTTCGGATGATGAGACCTTCGAGAGGCCATCAAAGAGAGCCAGAAGGAAATCAAATAAAGAAACCAGGGAAGAAGAATCAGAAAGACAAAAAACCCTTGGAAGTCAAGCCACCGTTGAGATGACCCTCAGGAGGAATACCAGACCAGGGATTCCTAAGGGAGGTGGACCCACCCCAACAAGTTGTAAATGATGCAGTTGGTCTCTTGGAACTGCAGGGGTTTGGGGAATCCCACTAAGGCAAAGGCTATTAAAGATCTATTGAAAATGGAATCCACAGACATACTCATGCTTCAAGAGACAAAAATAGAAGGGGAGATCCTTCTAAACACAAGCAACACAAAATGGAAATTTGATTCAGGAAAGGTAGTTAGTGCTAGAGGTTCGGCTAGAGGAATAGGCACATTCTGGTCTAAAACCACCTTTTCTCTTGAAAGATCCTATGAGACTCAACATTGGATCTATACTGAACTGCGCCATACAACAAGCAACTTCATCTTAGCTCTTTTCAATATGTATGTTCCCGTGCATTATGTTGAAAAGAAAGAGTGCTAGAAGACACTCTCGGACTATTTAGAACTCCTCAATCCTAAGAATATAGTCATAGGAGGAGATCTGAACATTATTATGGATCCGAAAGAGAAGAGAGGTGGGACCTTCACATGGGACCCTCTCCTCTTCACAGTGGAAAATCTCATTCTCCAGTGGGATTTAGTAGATTTCAAGACAGTGAAAGGAGAATACACTTGGACCAACAATAGAATAGGGGAAAATCATATTTTAGCAAGGCTAGACAGATTTCTCACCAGCAGCTCCATCATGATGGACAAAAGAATTATTTTCACCAAGATTCTTCCAAAACTTACCTCGGACCAAAAACCTATCCTTTTCTGCTTAAAGGAAGAAGAAGACTTAGGTCCTCTCCCTTTCCGCTTTAGCCCTCTCTGGGCTGAAAGAGAAGGGTTTTTCGAAACAGTTCAATTAGCCTGGGAAAAAGATGTAACAGGCTCCCCAAGCTTTGTGTGGGAACAAAAAATGAAAAATGCAAAGAAAGCCCTAAAAGAATGGATAAAGAAGGCTTTAAAATCCCCCACCAGCCAGAGGAAAGAAGCAGTCCATCAGCTGGCAGAATTTCAATTCAAACTGGAAAAGAAAGAAATCTCCCCCATGGAATTAGATAAAGAAAAATATGCTCAAAGGAAAACATATAGCTCCTTTAGAAGTGAAGAAGAATATTGACGTTTAAAGTCTCGCAGCTTGTGGCTCAAAGCTGGGGACAGAAACACTACATACTTCCATAGACAGTATAGGGCTCGCCTTTCGCGAAATCATATTGCAGAAATCACTACATCCAGTGGACAGGTGTGCAAAGGTTTTGATCAAATAAAGGAAGCTACTAAGAAGCATTTCCAAAACCTTCTTAGTGCTGAAAGGGACGAGAGCGAGGAGGATATATCAGATTTCCTCTCAAATATTTTGAACCTAGTCAGCCCAGATGATAAAGACATACTCTTGAGCCCAATTACGGAAGAAGAAATATCAAAAATTGTTTGGTCCATGAAGCCAGACAAAGCCCCTAGGCCTGATGGATTCTCAATCCATTTCTACAGAATATGCTGGGAGCTAATCAAACCAGATCTTCTTAGAATGATACATGGATTCATGAGGAAGGCAAAGGTCGGAGGCGGAATAAACTCCACCTTTCTTGTCTTAATCCCCAAGGAAGCAAAACCAGGATATTTTAAAATATACAGGCCGATTTCGCTTTGGAATGCTTCCTACAAGATTGTGGGTAAACTTCTGGTGAATAGAATCAAACCTCTTCTGAAAAAATTAATTTCTCCAGCACAAGGGGGGTTTGTGACAAGAAGACATATACTGGACAATGTCATCCAAGTTCAGGAAGCTTTGCATTCCAGCCACTCTCGCAAAGAACAAGGTATGCTTATCAAACTAGATATGCGCAATGCTTTTGATAGAGTTAATCGCTCTTTCTTGTACAGGGTTCTTTCTTCCTTTAGGTTTAGCCAGGACTTCATCAACCTCATCAAAGCTTGTTTAGAGAAGATATGGATTGCTCCAGTGGTAAATGGAAGACCTGCTAATTTCTTTATAGCCACCAGGGGATTGAGGCAAGGCTGTCCTCTATCCCCATTCCTCTACATACTGATGGCAGATTCCCTGAGTAGAAAGTTGACCTTGGAAAAACAAGATGGCAGCATACCTGGGATTAGAATTGAGAAAGGAATTGACCCAGTGAACCATGCACTATTTGCAGATGATTCACTTTTTCTCGGGGGAGCCTCTCCAAGAATAGAAAATTCCTTCAAAAACATCCTCCAGAAATTCTGTAGCATCTCGGGAGCTCTTATAAGCGAGAGGAAAAGCGCTGTGTATGGTTGGAACACAGAGCAACACATAATTGAGAAAATAGCAAATGATCTGGGCTTTACAGGATACGCTGGTTGGGATAAAATTAAATATCTGGGCCTCCCAATAACGCTGGGCTCTAACAGAAATCAGTTGTGGGAGGAAGTAATATCAAAATTCAAGAAGAAAATTGCTATGTGGGGAGGCTCTTGGCTCACTACCAGAGGCAAACTCACGCTCATCAAATCAGTCCTCACGGCTCTTCCTACATACCAGGCTTCTCTAATGTTGGCTCCAAAATCAATCTCCGATCAAATCTCCAGACTTATGCGCAACTTTTTGTGGAATGGAGGACGCAGAAACAATAACAGATTCCACTTGATAAGTTGGGATACAGTGAAACGACCACTCGCAGAAGGAGGATTGCAAATCCGAGATCCCTTGCATGCAAACTTAGCTATGGGCTGCAAATTATTATGGCAGCTTTACGCTGAGCCAAATCACCCAGTCAGCCAGATTTTCAAGCTCAAATACCTCAAAAATCAGTCAATAAAACTCTTTACAGTGGAGAAAAACCCCAAAGGAACGCAGGCTTGGAAGTTGTGCAGCAGAGGCATAGAATTCTTCAGATCCTACTTGTATCGAATTCCTGGAAATGGTAAAAACACAATGCTATGGAGAGATAGTGTCATGGATCATCCCCCTCTAGCAGAAGTTAACGAAATATCCGAGTTAAGAGCCTGGTTACATGCGAAAGGAATCCGGAAAATAGAGGACATATCAGGCTGGGATAGCAACGAGAACTGGTAGCACTGGACTTTCCCTAGAATCCCAGAGCATTTAAAACCTCAGTTAGATGCCCTTAAAGACGCTATTTCTGATTTTGCTCCGGTGCACACAGAAGAAGAAGACTCCTGGGGATGGGGTAAGATGGGGGTGTATACAGCAAGTCAAGGGTATCTTCAGATGCAAATTAAAAAGGAATCGTCTCATCCGGAGTCCGTGTGGAAACAGATCTGGGATAGCTTCAGCATCCCCAAAATTAACTTCTTCTTCTGGACTTTGTTCCACAAAAAAATTCTGACTGGGGAAAACCTGTGCAAAAGAAACATAGCAGGCCCACATTGATGCGTCCTCTACAAATGCTCATTGGAAACTTCAGATCATCTATTTATAGAATGTGAGTTTGCGAAGGAGGTCTAGTCCATATTCCTGAATGGACTGAATGTTCATCTCCCATATCAAAGCTCGATTGACATCATGTTTTCCTCTTGGAAAGCTAGATACCCTCACAACATAGTTAGCAAATCTATATGGCACCGGGTGTGGATAGTTGCCCCTAAGTATGTCTGCTGGAAGCTTTGGCTAGCCCGGAATGAAATCATCTTCAATAACACTGAATTGCCAACAACAAAAGTGGCTGAGCGGGCAAAGAACCTCCTCTTAGAAACCTTGAATCACTTTTCAGTCAAAGATGACAACTCTCTCCAAATTGAAGAAAGGATGTGGTTGGATGCTTACAATTGTAAGGCTAGACACCCAGTAAACACACGACCAATCCATAAGGAAAGATGGCAGATCCGAGATCGAGAGGACAGATTCCAACAGTGGTGGAAATCCCAGGGCAAGTGCACAATCTTTTTTGATGGAGCCTCAAAAGGTAACCCAGGGAGGTCAGGAGCGGGAGGGGAGATCTTCTTTTCGAATGGGAACAAAGAAGACTTCAGCTGGCGTCTTGGACTGAAAACCAACAACCAAGCAGAAATTCTCAGTCTATTGAAAGCTTGCCAAATGGCCAGAAAAGAAAATCCAAGCGAAATGTTAGTTTTTGGAGACTCAAAAATGTTGATAAAAGCTATAGTAAGCAAGAAAGGGCTTAAGGACCCGGTGCTAAACAAACAGCTAACAAGAGTGAACATAATCCTGAAGGATTTTCCCTCGGCTCAAATTTTCCACATTCTCAAAGGATTAAACAAGGAAGCAGACAGATTGGCAAATATAGGATGCACGCTACAAAATGGAATGATCAGTATAAATGTAGATACACCGACCAAGGTATTTATCCCCTAAGTGGGATATTGTGCTTAAGTCAATCTGAAGAATGTAATGGTTGATTAGGCTTTGCCCAACCTGTATTTTTATCAATAAAACATAACCATTCCAGTTAAAAAAAAAAAAAAAAAAATCTTAGGAGACCTCCATAATCAAAAGGAAAGAAATATTTGCAGGGTAAGGGTCTTCAAGATCCTATGATGGAATCTTCAAAAGAATATTCATAAACAAAAGTAGATGTCTCATTGGGAATCCCATTCATGGGATTCAAGAACATGATGATCTGCATGCAAGCTAAGATGGAGCAAGAAGGGCCACATCAAGGGCAACCAAATGAAGATAAGATGATCAAAGGAGAATTAAGATGAGATATGTATGCATCAAATTTTAGTCACGTTATCTCTTTCACCAATGACATGCTCAAAGGCATGTGCTACAATGCAATGAAGGTCAACAAAAAGAAATACTCACATAAAGAGTATAGGATTGATAACTAAGAAGCAAGAAGGAATGTTGACTAGTCCTAGTAGCAAGCAATAAATAAGTGCTCTCACAAGGAGCAGAAGGTGGTTGTCCTATCTATCCAAGAAGAAACAAATGAAGAAAGAGATCAAGCATGTGAAGAACACCATGATCACAAATAATCACTATCTGACAAAGATCCATTAAAGACATCTACCGAAAGAAGGCAGGACAACTCTGACTAAGAAAGTAAAAGATCAAAGGACCCTTAACACCTATAAAGGCATTGGATATATGAAAGGTGCAGATAACGGATTCTACTCTACGAAGATGTCATGATGAAGAATCCATCCAAGAAAAACACCACTTAATGTTGAAGCAATATCAGGATAAAGTCATGAAGGACTACAAGCAAGTACAAAGAAGCATCCATGTGAAGAGTAGTCTGAAGAATAGACAAGATAACATGGAATAACCAGATTAAAAGAGAACCTGATATATGACAAGAAGGATACTTTCCACGAAGGAAGAAATGGCATGACAAACCAGGAAGGAAAGTGATCGATGGATGGTGCCCTACCAAGAAGAAGTTCAAACAAAGACTTCATGACATCAAAGGAAGAAAGGAAGAAGAATCCTAACAAACACCAGTGCCCTTAATTCTTCAACATGAATGGGATCTGTTCATAGTCCAAAATTTGTCGATGCTTCCACTCCCCTAGGGTTAGATTTATTTCTAAGGGAAATTATTTTTCAAGATCCACTTCCACATTGATCTTTTCACAATCAAACTAGCCTTTGGTTCAACTTTGTCGAGGTATTTCCCAACACCATCCCCTATTGCGCAAAGGCAGTCATCACTCCAATAGGACAGAGGGAGATGATGCAACTTAACCTAGACTAGGATTGTAGTCGAGATATCCTCATCAGTATTGAAGTCAATAATCCATTTATTCAGATATATTCCACGAGATCTGAAAGAATATGGCCCATTTTGAAAAATCACATATCTATCTTTTCTAAGCTCAAACAAAAAAGAAAAAAAACCCTTACCCATTGCATAGAGGGCAATGCTTCGCTTCATCTTTGGTTTCTAGGTTTTATTGATCCACACCTCCATTGATCTTAGTGATGGCCACATTCCTGTAAACTTACTGATCAAGGCTATCTTGGAATAATCAAGCGAGGTTTTGCGAGCACCTAGAGGGAGGGAAATGTCATGAAATTCATTGTTTCTTTTCCCAAACTTGATTTGTGTTGTGGCGATCCATGCATGCTTTGGCAGAGAAGCAACCAATGCTTGAAATGCATCCGTTTTTCCTGCATGCGAGGGGAGAGGAGAAGGAGGAAAGGGAGAAACCCCCTTTGGGGTCGCCATCGAATGGGCGTTATGGTTTCTACAGTCAGTGAAGGAACCACATAGCGTCAGAGTCAGAGCCTCGAAGGATGCTATAATTCTTATGTTGATAATTGTTGTTGTTGTTTTGTTTTTTTTTTTTGGTAAGTTGTTATCTAACCAATATATTTTCTCATTAAGGGGATGGTGCATGTAAGGCATCGTTTCCAAACCAATTTTTAGGTTACATGCTTCTTTGATTTGTGGATTTATCAAAAGGCTACTATTGGAGATGGTTCCAAAAACCTTGTCATTAAGATTTACTACATTATATCATTATATTACAAGGATGGGAGCATGGGTTGGAGTGGGGACAAGGAGAGGAATTTTTGTAGAACAAGAATTAGAAAGTTCTTTACTTTCCACATGGAAAATCACTTCTCCCCATGTTGTTGGATTAAAGTTATACGATGACATGTCCTTTAGATGGATTGTTTTTATAAAAATTTCTCATCCATATTTCACATGTATAGGGGAGGTGAGGGAAGTGTTTGTGATACCACCTACAATGTTAGCCAAAAAGCCAATTGTTGTTGTTTTGATTTCAATAATTGAATAAAGGTGGAATAATTGCTTGGCATTGATGTAATATCCCTTAGGAAAATGTTGCAGTATGTATGTGGCATGTAAGAATATCTACCATTGACAATTGACACATTTAATTTGGGATTATATCATTGACCCCTTTTATATCTCCTTTGTGACAACATCTCCCCCATATTGAGTAGTAAAGCACCTCAGAATGCAATTAATTGTGAATATAGTTTATTTATTTAACTTTTATTTTTTTGTTCATATTTAGCTAATAAAAAAACCATTTTCTAATTTCATTAATAATTCATGGACATAAATAATTATTCATTAATTTTATGGACATGAATAATTATGGACATAAATTTTATGCTTGGCTAAGAGTTTGTCTTCTTTGGATGTAAGGAAATAGGTTAACACCGCAAGACCTAGAGGCATATGGCAGGAGTTAAAGCTTTCCCCCTTACAGACCACCTATTGTCGCTTTTTCTAGAACCTATAGCACAAATGCTTTAGGAGGTATAAAAGGCTTCCTAGGGACAACCTCTAGGTTGATTGTAGGCCAGTGCCTAGGACATTTTAAAGAGAGAAGCACATTTGGATATTATGAATAGGGCTTTCTTTTGCACTCCGGCTGTCACATAGTTGGAAAAGATAATGAGCACGACTTGGTTCAATTGTCCTTTATCAAGTTAAACTCAAGCAAATACATGGATGTAAATACTCAGGGGGTAAGTCAAGCTAATCTTAAAGAGAAATGTCCGGTTCTGGTGGCTGACACACAACAATAGGCAACTTTAATATTGGTTTTGTAGTAAAATGAAAAGGGGGAAAGAAAGGAGGGAATTAGATGCATAGGGCTATAAACAATGCATAATCCTAAGGAACAATGCTTCGACAGAAATATGGAAGATTGAAGAGGTGAAATGGCAAGAATAATGGAGCAATAATTAAGGTCCCAATCTCTAAACATCATGTGTACATTTGTCACCAATTAACACTAGTAAATTTGTGCATCTTACAATTACATAAGTAAATCGGTAGCTAACACAGGTACTATTACTACTTAGCAACAAATATATAATCATGAATTAGAGTGAAACCGGCAGCTACATTACACTATTTCAGAGGGAGAAAAACATATGTGAAATGAGATTTACAGAGGGGAAAACATACTACTCATTGCCATGATTGGAATCACCAAAGAGTTTAATTAATCTTCAAAATGAGTCCTATTCACCAGTCCATTTACATTCAACAACATATAGCTCAAGTCCCTCATGAACAGGCTTCATAGAACCAAAATTGGAATCACAGAATTTGGACCCCTCAGGTGTAGAATCCTGGAACCTCTATTAAGTGTTTCTTCCCCATATTTATAAGGAGAGGGGGAGACTTGGAAAACAATTACAAAATATCCCAACTTGAGTTCTAGTTGTCTCATAGAATAGCTGTCTTGGCGTGCGATGGCTGATATTCAAATTATTCCGATCGGATTTGACTATGTTCTTTAAAATATGATAAATTATAGGAAAATAGAAAAAAGGGAAAACTGAATATTTATGGAAGAAAACATCTCCTTGCCACCCTGTGATGGCCTCTGCTCAGGCCACGTCTTTGCCTCAATGCACCTCCCCTGCTGCTTGAACGGTTCCCGTCGCTTTTTCCTTAACCGTTTAATTTCCCACTCATTAAAGTTGGGAGGGATCACCGTGATGGCCTTAGTGATGCTCCAAACACAATTGCTGACTCATCCATCCCTCTAGACTCCCTGTTTAAAACTATCGGAGACATGAAATGCCCAGTAATACTGTTGTAATGCTTATATCATAAGTTCTCATTATTGGCACATTATACTTAGAAACCTTACAAAACATGCGAGTTCTGGGATCTTTGGCCCCCTTTGCTTTATCCCTTTTTAGAATTTTTCTTCATAGGACCAAGGGTCATGACTGAAGGCTTGGCCATAAGGCGCTAGGGCCTTTTGTTATTTTTCTGGGGGCCTTTTTCCTTTGTAAATAGATTAGCACCCAATTCCTTTGAGTTTCTCTAATGACCATGCACTAGTCCAATATATCAGAGCCCCCTTATCAGTGATTTCCAATCGGGGTTTTAACTTGGAGTGATGCAATATTTCGTTGATTACCGATTAGCCGTTTGTATTTAGCCTTAGCCCTTGGTTATTTGACTTTTTGCGACCGCGTGCCAACCCTGTATAGGAGCCCCCTTATTGACATTTTCAAGTGTGCACTCTGTTACAAAGTGCTAATAATCCTCAAACTTTGATTTGTGATTGTCGATGTGACGTCATCACTTCCATGTGGCACTTCCTAAGTGGTGACACGTGTCACCCGATATGCCCTCTTTGGACCCTTGAAAATTCCATATCTGCATGCCACGTTCCCTCCTTATTGCCACATCATGATGACGTCAAATGCCATGTGGCTTTATCGAGACCAATAATATTCTGCCATGTGGCCCTCTAGAGGAGAGAGAAAAGGCCCATCCGCCCTTGGTTTTGCATTGAATTTGTTTGTTAATAGTAATCGGCCCTCCCCGGTGCTTTAACACTATCAATATTTTTCCCTCAATTTCTTCATAATGGTCACTTCCAAAATCTTCGATCACCGATGAGCCTGCCCCAAAGTGTGATCGTCGATGTGCTATCGACGATAAGCCCAACTGCTCTGGTGTGCACATCGCCGATCTCCAATTTATTGCAATCGCCCATCTCCGATATCGGGCCTCTGCTTCCTTCTTTCCTAAGGCTTGATACCCTTAGACTTCAACATGCCATATCTTTTGATCCAGAAGTCCATTTTTAGACTTCCACATATTGTTAGAAATATTATTCCGAGCACTATTCAATGGAGAGGTTTTGATTGAGATTTGAGTTCTTCTATAGCTTGGAATATGGCTGCAAACCTCTCTTCTCTTTTGCACACTTTGGGCAACTGAAAACACATTTTGCAGTAGGTGACAACATTGGCTCCAACTGCGGACAATGCCTTGTTGGAAAGGTACCGAGAACCTGCAGACCAGTAGCCTTCACCATTGGGCATGGAGTAAAAAATATAATGAATCTATAAAACCAGAAAATCTCCATGAAACTTTATTTGTAGGGAGTCCTTTCCTCATCAAACTAAAATACATAAATATAAATTCTAATCAACTGGAAATTAAATGCTCAGTTAGTGAGATTATTTATATAAAACTCCTACTTATGTATAGGGCATCAATTCACCTAAGTGAGGCCAACAATCCAATGAAACGAGGTCAACATTTGGGTACTGGACCTAATGCCTCCATTCTGCTGAAATTTAAAAATCACAACCAGCATGCACCATGAAAAATCTTTTGACAAAACTTTTGATATGTGCCCCCAAATTGATATTTGATGCTCATCTCTTTTGATTTCCTCCATGAATCTTCTAATGGGTTCGTGTTAATGAAAATCAGTGGTTTACATGTTCATGCACCCCATAAGAGCTCCAAACCAAAGGTTTGACACATACCTTGGAATAGATGTATACTGTTGTAGGCCAAAGAAAGATACCATGTAGTCAGCTAATGGATCATGGAACTGATGAGGAAAATTGGTAGCTATCTCCCTTTCTTGAATAGTTTCTAGGGAAGAATATTTCTGCAACAGGTAGCCACAAAATTTGCTTGGTTCTTCAACTTTGGGCTCTTCTTGAAAAAAAATTCACTGGAAGCCCTCTCCCCACTTGCTTGTAAGCAGATCCCTTTGAAAATCTGTGACCATCTCATCCTCCTGTGAATCATATGAATCATAAATCAGAGGAGGTTCTTGAACTTGTTCTCTAGGTGAAGGATGTGAATCATAAACTAGAGCCTCTTCTTTCTGTGCATCTTCACATGACTGGGACTGTTGTAGTTCTGCATCGCTCGACTTCCCATCAGAGTCATAGTCATCATAAGAAGGAGAATCATCAAATTCAACTGAATAATATCTTTGAGGGTTTATTTGCAGCTGATGATGTCTCTTTCTTCTCTTTCTTGATCACTGGGTGATGCTTCTTAATGCTAGTACATGTCTTCTTGGGTGGAGCCCCAGATACATCTTCAGTAGGATCATTAACCTCAAGAATATTTTCAACATTAAAATATGCACAAAAATCTTCAAACAGGGCATCTGGTGGATATAATCCTTTGCAATAATGATTGAATTCCATGTGAAAACTCTTTAAGGAAGATATGCTGCCACGAGGTATTATTCTGTACCAAATTCTAAAATCGTCTTCTACAGAGTACATGAATAATTTAATTTTTGCATCTTAAAAAATAATACCCATCCTGTTCCATGCATTAAGGTGCTGGTCAGGCCTTCTATATGTGTTTCCATTGAATCTAGGCAAATAGGTATTCCATTCATGAAATGAAGGGACATGATTGGGATAACGAGCAATAGAAGAAAAATCCAGTGGTGCAAATTTGTTAAACAAGAATGCAGGAATGGCCATTTTGAACACCTCCCTAGGTGAGTGATCTCGAGTTCAAAAGGAGGGGAAGTTATCTGCTGTTCAATATCAAAGCAAGTATGAGGCCACTTGAAAGCCAGGATGGTCAAATAAATATATAGACAATGGAGTCTCTAGGTTGTTTATAATGAAATTTAGGCAATGGAGTTGCCAAGGTGAGAGATCTTCAACCCACACTTCCCTTGCTCACCTGATAGAGTGAATGTAAAAATTTGTTGTACCTAGGGAAAAATATTCTGATTCGTTCCCTGGAAACGGAACCACAAAGATGTTGTCGCTTTTTCTAGCACCTATAGCACAAATGCTTCCAGAGATATAAAAAGATTCCTAGAGACAACCTCTGGGTTGATTATAGACCAGTGCTAAGGACATCTTAAAGAGAGGAGTGCATTTGGATATTATGAATAAGGCTTTTTGCTACACTCTAATTGTTACATAGTTGGAAAAGATAATGAAAGGGGCTTGGTTCAATTGTCCTTCATCAAGGTAAACTCAAGCAAATACACGGATCCAAATACTAAGGGAGTAAGTTAGGATACTCTTAAAAAGAAATGTCTGGTTTTGGTGGCTGACACACAACAATAGGCAACTTTAATATTAGCGTTGTAGTAAAATTAAAAGGGGGAAAGAAAGGAGGGAATTAGATGCATAGGACTGTAAACAACACATAATCCTAAGCAACAATGTTCAGACAAAAATATGGAAGACTGGAGAGGCGAAATGACAGGAATAGTGGAGCGTTAATTAAGGTCCCAAGCTATCTACATCATATGTACATTTGTCACCAACTAACATTAGTAGATATGTGCATCTTATAGGCACATAAGTAAATCTATAGCTAACACAGGTATTGCTACTACTTAGCAGCAAATATATAATCGTGAATCATAGTGAAACTCACAACTTCATTACAATATTTCAGAGGGAGAAAAACATATATGAAATGAGATTTATAGAGGGGAAAACATACTGTGCATTTCCGTGATTGGAATCACCAAAGAGTTTCATTAATATTCAAAATAAGTCCCATTCACCAGTGCATTTACATTCAACAATCTATAGCTTAAGTCTCTCATGAACAGGCTTCATAGAACCAAAAGTGGAATCACAGAATTTGGACCCCTCGGGTGTAGAATTATGGAACCTCTATTAAGTGTTTCTTCCCCCTATTTATAAGGAGAGGGGGAGCTTCAAAAAACAATTACAAAATATCCCAGCCTGAGCTCCAGCTGTCTCATAGACTAGTTGTCTCGGCGTGCGATGACTGTTTCCCAAATTATTCTGATCGGATTTGATTTCGTTCTTTAAAATATGAAAATTACAGGAAAATATAAATAAGGGAAAATTGAATGTTTATGGAGGATCTCCCTGCCACCCAGTGATGGCCTCTGCTTAGGCCACGTCTCTGCCTCAATGCGCCTCCCTTGCTGCTTGACCAGTTCCCATCGCTTTTTCCTTAACCACTTAATTTCTGACTCACTAAAGTTGCGATTGATCACCGTGATGGCCTTAGTGATGCTCCGAACACAGCTGCCGACTCATCCATCCCTCTAGAGTCCTTGTATAACACTGTCGGAGCCATGAAATGCCCAGTAACACTACCGTAATGCTTATATAAGAGGTTCTCATTATTGGCACATTATACTTAGAAACCTTACAAAACAGGGGAGTTCTGAGATCTTTGGCCCCCTTTGTTTTAGATATTTTTCAACATTTTTCTCTATAGGACTGAGGGTTGTGGCTAAAGTCTTGGACTTAAGGTGTTAGGGTCTTTTATTCTTGTGTGGGGAAGTAGTGTTGGAGAGGTAAATCCCCTCTACGGATAGAGGCGATCCCTACTAGCCCAGAATGGGTCTAGCAACAATCAATCAATGCTATTGTGCAAGTTCCTAATTGCAAATAAGAGGTAGGCAATGAACACCTACTTGGATTCCAACGCTATTGTTTGATGAAGAGATGTCGTTCTCACTCCTTCGCTTTGGCCGGTCACAATCTTCCACGATCCCCGTAGATAGATACCTGCACATACGAAGAGAAACACAAACACAAGCGTGAAATCTAATAAATGCAATTATACATCAGTCAGAAAGGATGTAATTCACATTAACCATTACAAAGACAAATGAGAATGGAACTATAACAGTAGTCATCTATTATTAATCAATAACAAAGAAAGGTAAAACCAAAGTTCTGACGCTGAGTCCTTCTCTAGAGGGTCCAGCCAGCAAGTCACTTAAGCATTCACCCTTGGAGATAAATCTCCCAAAACAAAAGCTCTCTCTCATACAAGCAATACTCACAACCTTCCTTAAGCTTCCTCTAGCAAATCCACACTTGTCACACCAACTACCTACTAGCAGCAGCACTCTAAGCACTATGAATTCCACACTATCCAAACTAGTTGCTCATGGCAATGGTAGAGGTTTAAATAGGAGAAGGAGTCTCCATGAATGGTGGGAGGATGAGCTTATCTCCAAGGAAGGTGGCTCAAATGACGAACATACATGCCATAGAAGGTAGGGCGACATTCTCAAGGCCAACAACCAGGTCTGGAGTCATCTGGAAGGCTGGCTGCTAGAACAAACTCGCCCAAATAGGATCAGCGCGGGTGCATAACTGGACTGGAGCGCTGACGTCGCATCTTAATAACGGAGCAGGCTGTGTCAGCGCGACTTAATACAAACATAGGATGTGCTGGCTCATGAAATTCGACCAGCGCGGAAAACCCGTGTGCTTCCGCGCTGGCAGTGCATCAGTTGCACTATCAGGCGCCAGTAAGCGCAGTTATTTTAATAACAGTCGCGCTGATGAAATAAACTTTGGCAAAGTGGGTCATTTGGCCAGTTTAGAGAGCATGAGCATGGTTATTTTGAATTCATGACACAGTAGGGAGACTGACAAGGAGACAGTGACAAATTACTGCGTAACAGATGCCCCCTAAAGCATGAAGCCCGAGAGAGTGGGAGGGGTGAAATGCTTTACAAAACTGTTGAACTAGAACACCACCAGGAAGGACCTGCACGTATGTACAACTGATATCTCGATTACATGTAGTCTAGGCATGGGCGCAGCCATCCAAAAGACATACGAAGAAGGTCTGTGGTATGGATGCAGCCACCCAGCTGAAGAGACCATGATGATAAGAAGGTATGGTCGCAGCCATCCCAAAGACTCAGGTATGGGCGCAGCCATCCATCAATGAGTCATGTAATAACAATCCACAAAATCGCAGCCTGGTTCGCAACAGACAAAGACCAGGGTCTTGCGCGCCATCCTAGCCCGAACAAAGTACAAGTCCAAGCATGTGAATATATGAGCTGAAGTCAAACATGCATGAATATCGTCTGATTACCAGCCAATAATGAAAACTGTTAACAGACGCGAGAGGTACCACCAATAATGACAATGGTCCTCAAGGTACTTATAGGTACAATCTGCGGCGTGTGAATCAATGAGCTAGTGTCGAACACCCGCAGAATCATCCGATCGGAGGCCAATGATGAAAACCTCACGTCGAACACGAAGAACCTGCCATTGAGGCATGCAGGCTCTAAGGCACCTGAAGGGAGTCTCTAGGTCACTTTCCTGGATAATGAGCTGAAGTCGACAGGAAGTAACCTCGATCGAAGGTGGGCCATAATGTTTCCCACATCATCGACACGAGACAGAGGAGGATAAAATGTTTTGTGTGAGACATCAGAGGGAGGTGGTAAGCTGCAGAGGCCAACTTCTCTTGAACATATCGGCGGCACGACAGTAGATTTGGCAGTATCTGACATCAAATGAGCAGAGGTCATGGTGACAAGGCAATGAGAAGATGAGAGGTCAAATAGGATAACCCAAACCCACGGAGGCTAGTGTAAAACAAGATGAGAAATCCCCACCCAGACACGAATGCAGACGAGTGCCATGTTCAAGACCGACATACTGCCGACACGACCATTATTACAGTTTCATTTTCCCCACCATTTCTGGCAGGTACCCCGATTATTTTTGGAGGACAAGCTTGACGGGGATAACATATGCTTGGAAGGCATCATTTCAACGATGTCCGATGTCATTAAGTTTTAACGAGCCTGACAAAGGAAGAACTCGGCGTCTTTTCCTGTTTAGAGAGTCTGAAAAGACAGCGGAAAAGAAAACTCCAGGGGAGTCCTTTTTCGTAAAGTTGTGCCTCTCGAGCCCGAAAAAGTATAAAACAATGCTCGAAAGAACCGCCCGACCAGTATGATCGAGGAGTACTTTTCGTGAATAGTGACTTCGACCCGAAAAAGTAAAAAAGCGGTTGGAAGTACTTCGTTTTGGAGCCAATAACGAGTGCGAAACGACAAACACCCGGCAATCTTTTTAAGTTAAACAGTCGAAAAAAGAGCTTTAAAAGCGACCGCCTCTCGTTCCATTTAACGAGTTGAGAGGGAAACCGGCCATCTTTTCTTGCTTTACGTCGGAAAAGAGCTTGAAGACGACGTTTTTTGGGACCAATTGTACATAGAACTGTTGTGACCACGCCAGTTACTAGAATCTACACAAGAACACCACCCGCGTAAACCTGTTCGACATGTTAAAAAACATAGTAAAACATGTATAAAAGCATAATATAGTGACATTAGCACGAAATCCATGGTAAAAACATGACAAAAACCCACATTTATAAAAAACCATAGTCAATTATAATTTTTTTACCATAAATAGGGGGTAAAAGCCATTTTTTACCATTGTTACCATTTTGAGTTGTGGAGAACGTTGTGGAGCTGCGAGGTTGACGGAGTGATTTCCATCCCATGCGGACACCATCCATCCGGCAGCTTGTTCCAGGTAGGTTCTCCTCTCCCTGCGCTTCATTTTGAGCCTTTTTTGCAGCATTTCCATGGTGGGATTTGGCCATTTGGGCGAATTTTTTTGAGCTTTGATGCGCTCTCGGTCAGCACGGATTTCCCCATCGGGTCCGCGCTGATCGATTAATTTTACACACACCACCTCTCGGATCAGCGTGGAAAACACGTGTGCTTCCGCGCTGACCCAAGGAAAAAACAAAGGGGCGCCATGATCAGCGTGACTGTTTTAAAAACAGCCGCGCTGACGCCGTGAAATTTTATTTTTAAGAATTTGAACGTACAAACTTCAACGGTCAGGGCTCTAATATTTTTTCATGGTCATGCAGGACGCAATGGCGTTTGTTTGGCAAGAGAGAGCTCACGATAACGAAGATATAGCAGCTTATGCCAATGCGGATTGCCGAAATGCAATGCGGGCATGCGGGTTCCTCAAATTTTTCCTCACTCCGCGCCTGAGAGCACAACCTGATCTCCTCGAGCTCCTAATCAGAGCTTGGAACCTAGTTGATAGAAAATTCACAATCCGAGGCTGTGATATCGAGTTCGATTACACGGATATTTATTTTTTGACTGGGTTGTCACGCCGGGACGAGATGCCCATTCTGGAGGGGCAACGGCCCAGCGGTGAGACCCTTGACCAGCTCATGGCTCGAGTGTGCCCACGGGTCGTTAAAACACGGAGTGGGAAGGTGGGTATTCCGACGGTGGATGACATCGTTCTTCGCACCATACTCTTCATGGTGACACGGGCAGCGAGTTGCTTGGCCAACTGATGAGCCCCAATTTTTGGTAACAATTTGGGCTCATTTGGCCTACTGACCTTGCTCAACCCTTCATCTTTTATCACTTATGCATCATTTCTTAGTATATTCGTGTTATTTATATGAAGAAGGGCAGGCATTATTCCTATGTGACTAATACAAGATGATTTCAGGTTTCTTGGCATTAAATGGAGCAAAGACCACGCAAATGGGGACAAGGAGACAGCAAAGGTGGCATTGCGGGTTTATAGGGAGGTTGTCCACAGTCTTAAACGACCTCCCTCGTGATCTCCACCCTAACTCCGAGCTCCACCAGCTATCCCCACCGAGCTAAAAGGCAGCCAACGGATTCTACAGGAACAACAGTTCACTTTCAGTTGGAAAGCCAAGCTCCACTAATTGAGGAAGCCAGCTTGATCCTCATCATGTATAAATATTGAGGCCGTAGCCTTTGAGAGGAGCTTTTTGAACTTTTGAACTACTGTTGCAATTTCTAAGCACGAGCTACAGCTCGGTTTTTGCTTTTTGTAAGCCAGTTTTGGCATATTGTTAGACTCATGATTATTTAATAAAGGCAGGCAGATTTGGATTCAATTCTGAGTTCTTAAGAGGAGCTATAGCTCTCAGGTTAGGGCCCAACCTGAGAGCAATAGACCTCCTTTTCCTTGTATTGCTATTTGTCTTTCCTTTCAGCACTTCATTTCTTTGCTTTGACATGCATTTGAAAAACACAGTCTGTTGATTTAGTTTCTTCAATGTGATTGAGTAGGATTAGTTTATGGTTAAAGTGCTTTCAGTAGCTTAGATTAGAGTAGGAGGATTAGCATTCATTAGAGCTCCAAGAAAAGGTTGACAGTGCACTCACTGCCATCTCTGTTTAGAGATTGGGGGTGTAGACCGTACCAACCACCAAAAAAACGCAGTCTTATACGTTCATGCAAGCTGCAACGCAGTCATTTCAATCATAGAACCGTCCATGCATTCTGATATTAAGAAATACTTTTTTCGTTCCAACACCATGCACGATTTCTCTCCACAATTTACATTGCTGCTCGTTGGTTTAATAACACAGTTAGGATAGGTTGATGAATTCTCGGTTTTGTGCAGATTTGTTTCCTTTACGCTGCGTAGTATCACTCTGTTATCTTCTTCTTCTTCTCAACCGCGCCTAGAGCCACCTACCCAACCTCTGTTCGGCTCGTTTTCTTTCCAACCCTTCTACTGTTCACGTAGCTCCATCTTTTTGACTTCTCATTGCTTCCACCCTTCTATCCACCAACCAACTTTACCCACTCTTTCTCCATCTGATCTCTCTGTCCCTGAGCCATCACAAGCTCCCTTTTCATCCTACCTATCCACCCATACAGCTCCTCGACTCCTCCATCACCCAAAACTCCAACCGCAGCACATCCTGTAGAAGTTAGCAGACTTCCTGTAGAAATCCCGAGCTTCCTGTAGGATCCCCTGCAGACATCCTGTAGAAGCCTGCAAACTCGGTTGCCAAGCACTTGAACGTTGTGGACTTCTGTGGAATGATGTTAGGGATCCCCTGGAACCTCTCCTAGCCCTCCTGACCTTTTCCAAGCCTTCCTTCCCTTCGAACTACCCCTGCACAGTCAAAACCTAATGAGAAACAAAGTCATAATAACTCCAACCACTTAAGCAAAAATATAAAAACAGTGTTCTCTTCAATGGAAGTAGTTTAAATTCATGCATCTCATATCACTAGAAGTAATGGCATCATTTTTAGGAGTTACATTCCCATCGTTGCATTGTAAGGATTAAGCTAGTCAGATTAGGGTTTACTAGGGTTTCCATGTTTGGTTGGCTTTCAGTTCATTCTTGCAAAGTAGGTTAATTTCCTTTGAGATAGTCTTCGTTCATCATTTAGAAAGCTTCTTCTGAGAACATATAGAAGTTGGCTTGAGCCCTAGCGGACTTGTGCCAGCTGACCAAGTGACAGCTGCGACAAGAGCTAGTACTTGTGCATACAGCACCGTCGCTTCCAAGTTTGTTACGAACTACCGGGTTGATAAAATTAGAGATAGGAAGCTCCAGGAGTTGTAGCATTATTGCTACAATACTGGAGCCCACCACCAACCACGAGGCCTCGAAGACCCATCTACTACTAGCTCTTGAGTGCTTACAGCCCACCATATTCAACTGGGCAGCAGCGGTAACAAACAGCATGAAGAGGCAACTAAGCAACTGTCGACGCGGAGAGTCGAAGCAGTTCGGTTATGGGTCGCTCTTACTTCCGCTCATGCTGGAGCGGGTGCCGGCCTTACAGCTACAGGACATGGTCGTGGATCCACCCAGAGGTCCCCGGGAGACGAGGGCCAGTCGATGGGGCCATGTCATGCCGCGCGGAGGTGGCAACCGCCTAGTGGCATGGGGTGTTTATTTTCGAGAGTGGCTGGATCGGCAGGTCATTTTCGTAGAGGACTGGCCATATGCTGGTATCGACTTCCACGGTGATCCCGACATGCCACTGCCTTCGGGAGAGCATTGGGACAATGGAGGTGTGACACTTGATCTCTTTTTTTATTTTTTTATCTTTTTAATGTTTTTTAATTTTTTCATGTACATGTCTTGATGAATGCTATGATGTGCAGATGTGGGACCCACGAGACCCCTTGGTCTAGCCCCAGAGGCATGGAGAGAAGGACAGGGCGCTAGAGCCTTGGCCTTGGCTCCTCCAGGAGTCAACACACCGGAGATTGTGCTACAGAACCTTGAGGGTTTACTGGCAGGGGTGCCAGATTACCAGGGGATTGAGGAGGTCCCCATAGCATCTCAGATCCACACAGTGGGGGTGGAACCCAGGATGCACCGCCTTTTGAGGCGGGTGGCACGGGCAGTCGTGTGCTACAGAGAGCACAACCCACCATAGTAGACATCTAGGTTTTATTTCCACTGATGTTTTTTGAGAGACACGCGTCTCAGATGTACTGAGGACATCGGCCTTATTTCAGACATATACACTTATTTTTGAGCGCCTTAGTGCGCCACACGATATATATATATACCGATTTTGGATGGATCTTTTACATATGATGATGTTTTATATGCTATGCAAATGTCTAACACAAATGTGATCTAATGTATCAGTTGCACAACATGCGATCCACATATTTTCATTTTTTATGCAAGCTTAAAAGCACACATGCAAACACACATGCAAACTATGCTTGGAAAAGAATTTATTTACATATGCTTATTCTATGGTCTTATTATGCTTTCTATGTCTTCTTGTATGATGTTTACCTATTACGCAAATGTCTATCTAACACATGGTTTGCCAATGCATCAGTCAACGTGTTTAATCGTCTCGGAATATGTTGATATGTGATGTAATCAAAATTCCTTTCTAACAATCTTACACGTAAACACAACCTTAGAATGTGTTGGTCTCTGACGGAATATCGCCCGTTGAGTTGATGGACGACAAGTTGAGAGTCTAGGTTTACCACCAACGCACGAATGCCGAGATCAACTGCTTTGGCTAGTAATTCAATTACAGCACTATATTCGGCGACATTGTTAGTGGTACGACCCAAGCACACGCCTTGAAGATCTAGCAACTCGCCGTGAGGATCATAGATCGCCCACGCCGCAGAAGACAAATTGCAAGTGCTACGGCAGGCGCCATCAGCGAAACCAACATAAGGTGCACTAGACATCTGCACAAGAAGTAGAAAACACAATAAGAGGCAAACACGCCTTCACACCAAAGCAAAACAAGAAATCATGCACACATAACACACTTGCTAAAAACACACGTATGTACAAACTAGGTGCATGAAATCATGCATAGTATTTTTTCAAATAGAGCCCGTTGCGGGGCTTGTCGAGAGGATTTCCTTCGTAGTCGATCAGCTCATATGCCCCCTTTTGCAGAACTCTCTTCACGATATAGGGGCCTAGCCACATGGATTCGAGTTTACCTTCCCCCAGCTTATCCTTAGCTTGGTCATATAGCAGTACTAGATCTCCCTCAACAAAGGAACGAGGTTGAATGGTATCGTCGAAGTGAGCCTTAACCCTCTTCTTCTGCGCTTCAATAGCTAGAGAGGCTAAGAGACGAGTCTCGTCTAGCCGTTCTAAATAAAGAAGTCGTTCCTCCACCGGAGTGGTGTTGGGAAGCAACTCGACAGCTAACTTTAACGAAGGAATCTCACACTCAACAGGAAGGGTGGCCTCCAGTCCATAAACAAGCTGAAAAGGAGTGAAACCGGTGGCGTCCTTCATGGAGGTCCGATAGGCCCACAAGGCGGGGAACAGCATCAGATGCCAGTTAGACTTGTGCGTACCCACTGTACGTTGGAGCATTGTGATCAAAACTTTGTTCACAGCTTCAACTTGGCCGTTGGATTGAGGGTAATACGGCGTCGAACTATCTTGACGCAAGCCTAGCTGGGTTGTTAGTTCCGTCATCATGTGATTACGGAAATGTTTTCTGTGATCCGTGACGACAGCCTGAGGGACTCCAAACTGAGTAATGACATGATTAAACAAAAACTGCGCCGCTGTGTAACCGTCTTCGTTCAATGTAGGCAGTGCTTCGGCCCATTTGGTGAAATAATCCATGGCAACGATGATATACCCATGCCCCCCGGCCGAACAAGGGTTACAAGATGTATAATCGATGCCCCATTTGGCAAATGGACCTACGGTAACAACAGGGTGCAGTGGTGCAGGAGGTGCACGCATTTTCTGGTGGTAGATCTGGCATTCATGGCATGCACGGACGGCAAGGATGCAATCCTTGAAGATAGAAGGCCAGAAATAACCAGCACGGAGGATTTTCTGGGCGGTGGCATATCCGGACATGTGGCCGCCACAAGCACCGGAGTGGAAGTCATTCAACACCCGCTCAGCCTCCTCGAGAGTCAAACATCGGCGGAGAACAGAATCAACGCCGAGGCGGTACAGGGTATCGCCAATAATGCGATAGGGTTGAGATTGGTGACGAATCCTCCGTCGAGCGTCTTTCAATACGTTGGGACGGAAGGAAGACGTCTGCAAATATACTATGATGTCCCCATACCAAGGGTCAAGGGTCCTGATTAGAAACAACGTTTCATCCAGGATATGCTCTTCCGAACGAGATGGTGCAGAAGGGGATGGCAAAGAACAGAGCAATTATGCAAGACCAGAGACTTCTTAGACTTGGCAGCAATAAATTCCAAGTCAAACTCTTGTAGGATTACGATCCATTTCGAGTACTTGCCCCCCAGCAGCTGACGCGACAAGATGTACGTCATTGGGTTGCAGTCGGAAATCACGGTCGTAGTGCGCAACAGGATATAGTGCCGGAATCGTTGGACGGCGCAGACAGCTGCCAATGCCAACTTTTCGACATAAGCGTAGCGAGTTTTCGTATCCAAGAGATTGCGACTAAGGTAATAGATAACGTGCTCATTGCCATCATCATCATCCTGCACCAGAACCATGTCGATGGTGGTGTCAGCGGCAGCTAGATAGAGAGTATAATCACGGTGGTAGTTCGGAGGTCTTAAGAGTGGAGCCGAGACAAGGAGGTCCTTGAGTCGCTCGAAAGACTCCTGGGCGATGGCATCCCAACGAAAGGGTGTGTCTCGCTTTAATAACCATGTGAAACCCTTAGCCACCTCGGCATAATTCAGAATGAATCGTCTAAGGAAATTCGCTTTGCCCTGCAAGCTCTGCAATTGCTGCAAGGAGGCAGGGGGAGGAAGATTCAAGATGGCCTCAACTTTGAGGGGATCCAGATGGATGCCTTCTCGGGAGACGATGAACCCGAGCAGTCGGCCTGATTCTACGCAGAAGACACACTTATGAGGATTAAGCCTAATGCGGTAGTGTCGACAGCGGAGAAAAATCTCGCGAAGATGAGAGGGATGGTCCTGACGCTTAGCTGAATGAGCTGGGAGGTCATCCAGATAAGGTTGTACAATGTGACGAATGTCATGAAAGGCATAAGACATTGCACGTTGAAATGTAGCGCCGGCATTCTTTAGACCGAAAGGAAGCTTCTTATAGGCGAAGGTGCCCCAAGGACAAATAAAAGTCGTCTTATGCTGGTCCGTGGGTGCAATGTTGATCTGGTTATAGCCAGAGAAGCCGTCCATAAATGAGTAAATTTCACTTCCTGCGCACTCGTCAATAAGCTGATCGATGAAGGGCGTAGGGAAGTTATCCTTCGGACAGGCACGATTGATATCACGGTAGTCAACACAGACCCGGATAGTGCCCTGCTTTTTATTCACAGGGACTATATTAGACACCCAATCCGTAAGGGGAATGGGGTAAATGAAACCAGCTTTAAGAAGCTTTTCGACTTCGGCCTTGATGGCTGCAGCCTTTCGGGGGTGCACAGGGCGTAAGCGCTGACGAACAGGCTTAGCACCTAGATATGTAGGTATTTCGTGCACCACTATACTAGGGTCGATACCGGGCATTTCCTCATAGGACCATGCAAAGACATCACGAAATTCGCGAAATAGAGCAGTGTAGAGTTGAACTTCCTCTGGAGTGCAAGTGACTCCGATATGAATGTGCTCGACAATCCCTGGTTTGACAGAGATGTCGATCGGTTGGGTTTGCGTGATATTTCCCATATTTCCCTCTGAAGACACTTGATAAAGTTGAATAGGTGTTTGGAGGGGTGGGGATGGGACACACGAAGCAAACCGCTCGAGACATGCGGTCATTTCCGGATGGGGTGGGAGAAACGAAGAGCGGTGGTGGTGATCTGACCAAGGGAGCTCTTCGAGAGACATTGTCTCTATGATGGCTTCATCAGAAGGAAATATTTCCTTCAATGGGTCCGAAGTAGCCTCATCTCCTAGCCAAGGGAAATGAACATATGAATCGGGAACACTGCTCGGGAGAGCAGGTTCATCAGGGGGAGCTGATGCAGCGACGATTTCGATGTAGTTGAGTTCGGCAGGACTCAACGGCATCATATCACCCCAAGAGTCTTCCTGATTAGCAGGAGGAAGAACCCACGGATCAGAGCGTACAGAGATCATGTTAATAGGGGCGAGATTCGGAGGTGGGAGGGGAAAGACTCCCATAAAGTGGGATCTTTGAAAAGTCTGGCACCCACGCTCTCTAGTGACTTAGAGGTATGCTCCATGAATGGCACATTACCTTCAGAAGAAGAGGTGAAGAAGGAGAGCTGGTCCACCGTGATAATCTTCCCCTGGTGAGGGAAACGAATGACACGGAACAGGGAGGAAGCCACGGCTTGCATGGCGTATGTCCAGCTCCGTCCGAGGAGGAGGTTGTAGGTAAGATTGGCGTCAACAACTTCGACCTCCACTTCTACGATCTTCCCTTCCAAAGAGATGGGCAAGCGTTGGAGGATACCGTAAGGACGGGACTCTCTTCCATCGAAAGATTCTAACGTCATAGGAGACTGACTCAAAGTAGGGGAACCAATAGCCTTCCAGCAAGCAACATACATGATGCAGGTTGAGGCACCTTCATCAATAACTATACGATGAATCGTTTTGCTATTGATGATGACCTGTATAAGGAAAGTGACTTGGTGAGGCAGTCTCTGTGTAAAACCCTCGAGATCAAAAGAAATCAAATCTGAATCCGCCGGGTCGATGCCACCAATAGCTGATAGCAAGGACTTCCTCTGGGAGGGGCAGCTCTGGAGGACTTCTAGAGCGGACATAGCAGACAAAGCCTGAGCTAAGTCCTAAACAATGCTATAATGCTGGGCAGCACGAGCATTAGGGTTGTAAGATGACTTCCTCAGTACACCTTTTAGAGGGGGTCGGGGGATCGTCTCAGTGCTGGGCCTTTCGATGTGGAGAGGACCAGAACTAGACGGAGGAGCGCTGGAGGGAACCTCCGGCTCTTTCCCGGCATGAGATGGATAGTCTTTCGCTCGAGTTGAAACATGGATGGGAATCGTTCCAGCCATGAACACTTGAGAACCGAACGAGGAAGAGGGTTGAGACGGGTCTGCCACCATTTGAGTCTGCTGGGAAGGGAAAGGCTCTTTAAGCACGGCAGGAGTCCCAGGAGCACCTTTCAATAACCGACTAACTTCGGACCGCCTTGGGCAGTCCTTAGTGTAGTGATCCTCATCACAGATGAGACAAGGATACTTAGGTTTTCGTTTAGCTCCTTCCTCGGGTGAAGGCTTAGGGGAATCCTGCTTGGGCTGTCCAGATTTATCTTTAGCTTTCCCTTTCTTTTTCCCTTTTGAGGATTTATCCGCCGCGGTGGACTGAACGGCGTTTACCTCGGAGGTACTTCCAGGATTAGATTGGCCCTGGGGAGCATTTCCATTAGAAGCGTTCTGTTTTTGCTTCCCAGGGTTCGCGGCCGATTTCTTCGATGACGAATTTACAGAGCCAATGACTCCATCAACAGATGGTTTGGGCGGAGCCTTGGGCTGTCCAGGCCTCGGGGCGTCTGGCAAATAATCATATAGAGTACCTGACTGAGAGTATACTAAGTCTAGGTACTGAGCTCGCGCGATCGCTTGCTCTTCAGTTACACAAGCTCCCATGGCGATGTCTCGTGCAATCGCAGGGACAAAGGAAGTTGTGAACCAATCGGTCAGGAGTTGATCAGGAATCCAGAATTTGATCAAGTGACGATGCCTCCTCCATTCATGTATATGATCAGATATATGGGTCGTCGTGTCCTGTTTGAGAGACGTGAGGAGATGTGTCCCTGTCTCGTACCGAATGGGTAACTGAAAATGAGTTAAGAACGCCATAGCCAGCGAGTTGAAATCTTGAAACGTGCCGCGATTCAGCTCAATGTACCACTTAGCGGCTGAGCCGGTGAGAGTTCTCTGAAAGAGGCGGAGCCGGATAGAGTCATCAAGCCATGAGTTCGATGAACACCAGAGGTGATAGGTCATGACATGGGCTTGAGGATCTTCACCAGCTTTGCCATCAAATTTTGGACAATCACCAGGTATTTTAGTTGGAACTGGTGGCCAATACGGATTATGCAGAATGGGATCATTCGTCAACTTGGACACATCCAGAAGTTCCAACGTCGCTAAGAATGGCAATTGAGGGTTAAAGGACATTTGTGGCTGTGGAAGCGGGGCAGTACCGGGGTTCCAACCAGGTGGTGGTTGCCCCCATGGACTCTGTCCAGATGGACCCGGCCCGAAAGGGCCTGGCCCATAGGGACCTTGCCCGTAGGGGTTCTGTCCATACGGATTCTGTCCATATGCAGACAGTTGTCCCTGGGTCTGCCCCCCAGCACCCCATGTATTAGCAACTTGACCCGCAGGTGCAGCATACTGATAATTTTGGTAAGGAGTGACCTGCATCTGTTGATAATTTTGATAAGGGGTAAATTGAGTTTGCCCCTGGGGTTGCTGGTAGCCATACATTTCCTGGGCTCCATACTGAGCCTGATAAGAAGGCTACGCTTGGTAGGAAGGTTGGGGTCGTGGCCCGCCTTGCATTTGATAACCCGTTTGAGTTTGGGGCCCAGAATAATGTCCTTGAACCGGCTGGGCTTGAATCATCTGGCCGGAAGGTTGGCCTGGTTGAGTTTGGGATAGACCTGTTTGCCCAGAAGGACGTACTTGCTGGGTGCCAGGTTTTCCTTGAGCAACCAGGGGTTGTCCTTGCGGAATAGATGGCCGAGCAGGGTGGACGGCTGGTTGACCTTGCGGTTGGCCAGCCTGTCCAGATGGATGATTAGGGCGGACAGTGGGTTGGCCTTGCTGTATAGAAGGCTGGCCCGTTTGCCTGGAAGGGTGCACTGGCTGAGCAGTGGGTTGGCCCTGCTGTACGTAGGGTTGCCCCCCTTGCCCAGGAGGATGCATGGATTGAGCAGTGGGTTGGCCCTGTTGTACGTAGGGTTGCCCCCCTTGCCCAGAAGGATGACTAGACTGAGCAGTGGGTGGGCCCTGCTGCACGTAGGGCTGCCCCCCTTGCCCAGAAGGATACCCCTGTTGGACTGTTGGTTGACCTTGAGGAATACAATTTTGCCCAGCTTGTCCGGCGGGATAACCCTGCTGGAAACCAGGTTGGCCTTGTTGGATGTAAGGCTTTCCTAGTTGTCCAGACGGGTAACCTTGCTGGGTACCAGGTTGCCCTGGATAACCAGAAGGTTGACTTTGATAGGAAAAAGATGGACCACCAATGGCCGAAGGTTGTCCCGGGTAGGGTTGTCCTTGTGGGCCCCCAGATTGTCCTGGGTAAGACTGGCCATAAAGTGGTTGCCCTTGGGGGGCTTGCACATAAGGTGGCTGGCCTAGATTAGGTGGTCCTTGAGGCTGTCCAGGAATTGCCTGGCCCCCATGAAAAGAATGAGTACCGGCGTCCCAAGTAATGGATAATGGTACCGAGACTTCAACGAAAGGTTGAAGAGGCGTGGTTTGAGTAAACTGGAGGTACTGGCCGGTAGAATCATAATAAAAGAGTGGACTTTGCGTATTTGGGTCCACAATGGGTTGCCCATGGGCATCATACGGCCCCCCTCCTGGAACAGGACCAGAAGAGGGTTGAGCACTTTGTGCAGGGTCGACGACTCCAGACGAAAGCTCCGGCTGGCCATTACTCACTTGACCGTGAGAGGGATCAGCACCAGGGTTTGTAGATGAAGACGCTGTCACGGCACTGACGACCGGAGTTGAGTATGCTACACAAACAGTCGGAATCGTGGGAACTGAGGTAACAGGTGCAGTATGGGGTTGTGAAACAAAGGGTCCCGTGGTGGGAGTGATCTGAGGATCCCACATAGTCGTAGTAGGCATCCTGGCAGCTATCCTATCCCTCATCGACTAATATCGTGGGGGGAGTGGAGAAGTAGCTGGAATGGGAGTTTCAATATTCGACACCACGGGTGTCTCACTTGCGTTGGGAGATGTCTCATCCATGTGGGAAGTAGACATTGGAGATGAAAAACCAGGAGGGGTAACAGGAATATCGTCCTCGTGAGGCTCCCAAATAGGGTTCCAATCTTCTTCGTAATCTTCGTCGCCCGGGGCACGTACGTTGATAGGTTGGATACTCGGGATAACAGGAAGAGTATCGCTTACAACTGGTACCTCAGGAGCAACAGAAGATGGATAACCTTGATCACTTGGACCGGGAGTTGACGGGTCAGCCAAGATGACAAACCCCGCACAAAACCTAAAGGAAACTAACGATAAAGACCCTACTCAAGCTAACGCACGCAAGAACTAACCAGGTAATGTTATCGTGGCCGAATAAATTTTTAAGACACAGGAACTAAACTTGACCTTTTCATGTTTCAAGAGTCGAGAAAAGGACGAAAAGATGACTCTAGTCTCCTTTGAATGTTTAATGAGCACGAAGTGACAAGATGCTCACTGGCACCTTTTCTTTTAGGGAGTCCGAAAAGGATCAAAAGTGACTGCTCTAGAGATTCTAGGCAAACGGTTTACCAAGCAATTCGTAAAACTGCTTATACACCTTGGCATTCGTATGAGAACCAAGGAATTTCCGTACTGCAGTCAATCTTCCCGAATGTTGTGTTCAGTGCGTTACGGCTCACAGGGCGGCAGAGTCGGCTTCCTATGGATTAAGGATAAAAGCCTAGTGGGGTCTCCCTATATACGCGACGGTACGTGGGAGCACAGTCGGTGTTAGACCACTATCGAGTCACAGAAGGAGGAATCACCCAACCGTAATGTGAAACAATAGTGACTATGTTTAAAGACGCCGGAACACGTCTCTAACCTAGACCTCTAGATGTTTGCGTTAAGTTCCAATGCATTTTTAGGTTTATTCAGTTTATTTTATGGTTGATCTTGAATTAAGTTTCGGTTTCAGGCCTTATCGTGTGATCTCTCACAATTACCTAGATGCAAACTACATGCCAAAGAATACCATTTCGTTCGATGAATTCTAACTATGTGAGAGTTAAGAGTTTTCAATCAAACAAAATGAACTCAATCAATCAAACAATCTAATGCAGCTAATGACAAAGAAATGAAATTTTTCTTTTGAGAACACAAATCAATGAAATGCTCTTCTTTTCATTAACTATTGAATGCAAAATACATTAGTCTGATTTCTTTTTCTATGGCACTGTGCACTTAAAATGAATTTTGAGAGACAGAAACACCGAGTAAAGAGAAATAAAATCACTCAATGAAAAACACAACAAGCGTGAAAAGAGCCGATTGAACCCAAGCAACTGTGATCTGTGTCTGGGTAGTGAAACAATCCGAGGACTGGTTCAACGACAATCACCTAAACAACCAAGCAAAGAAAGCAAAAAGAGGAAGGTTTTCGCAATAGCAAAGGCAAGTAGCAACGAATCTTTGTGAACGAGTGATAAAACAAGGTCAACCCAGTGAAAACGGGATGATGGCACTAGGTCACAGGACACAAAACAAGATTCGTCCGACAAGACTTCGCAAGCAAGTGCTTCACAATTCAAATAATAAAAATCAAGTCATAAACCAGGTAGAAAGAGTAGGAGATAGTCAAACCAACAGGCTCAGGAGGCAAAATTGAAACAAATTCAATTCTACAGGATCAGCGCGGGTAACACTCAGCAACAATGCGCTGACCAGAAGTCACGCGTAGCAACAAAGCGCTGTCAGCGCGGAAGCACACGACTTAAGCGCGCTGGTTCGATTTCAGAACCGTCGCGACTGTTTTACGTACAAGCGCGATGACCACGGAGTCAAAGAGACAGCTATGCGCTGTCAGCGCGACTGTTTTGATATAAACCGCGCTGAGGCTAAAAAACAGGCAGAATCAAGCCAAAAACTCCCAAACCAAGGCAAGAACTCTTTAAACAATTAAGACACCTCCCAGACTGAACCAGGAAGTCTAAAAGCAGAGAACTAATCCCCAATTTTTGAAAAGAGAGTAACAATCAAACTCAAAACAAGAATGAACAAAAAGAGACAAAGGCCAGCTCCCCAGTGGAGTCGCCAAATTGTTGGAGAGGTAAATCCCCTCTACGGATAGAGGCGATCCCTACTAGCCCAAAATGGGTCTAGCAACAATCAATCAATGCTACTGTGCAAGTTCCTAATTGCAAATAAGAGGTAGGCAATGAACACCTACTTGGATTCCAACGCTATTGTTTGATGAAGAGATGTCGTTCTCACTCCTTCGCTTTGGCCGGTCACAATCTTCCACGATCCCCGTAGATAGATACCTGCACATACGAAGAGAAACACAAACACAAGCGTGAAATCTAATAAATGCAATTATACATCAGTCAGAAAGGATGTAATTCACATTAACCATTACAAAGACAAATGAGAATGGAACCATAACAGTAGTCATCTATTATTAATCAATAACAGAGAAAGGTACAACCAAAGTTCTGATGTTGAGTCCTTCTCTAGGGGGTCCAGCCAGCAAGTCTCTTAAGCATTCACCCTTGGAGATAAATCTCCCAAAACAAAAGCTCTCTCTCATACAAGCAATACTCACAACCTTCCTTAAGCTTCCTCTAGCAAATCCACACTTGTCACACCAACTACCTACTAGCAGCAGCACTCTAAGCGCTCTGAATTCCACACTATCCAAACTAGCTGCTCATGGCAATGGTAGAGGTTTAAATAGGAGAAGGAGTCTCCATGAATGGTGGGAGGATGAGCTTATCTCCAAGGAAGGTGGCTCAAATAACGAACATACATGCCATAGAAGGTAGGGCGACATTCTCAAGGCCAACGACCAGGTCTGGAGTCATCTGGAAGGCTGGTTGTTAGAACAAACTCGCCCAAACAGGATCAGCGCGGGTGCATAACTGGACTGGAGCGCTGACGTCGCATCTTAATAACGGAGCAGGCTGTGTCAGCGCGACTTAATACAAACATAGGATGCGCTGGCTCATGAAATTTGACCAGCGCGGAAAACCCGTGTGCTTCCGCGCTGGCAGCGCATCAGTTGCACTATTAGGCGCCAGTCAGCGCAGTTATTTTAATAACATTCGCGCTGATGAAATAAACTTTGGCAAAGTGGGTCATTTGGCCAGTTTAGAGAGCATGAGCATGGTTATTTTGAATTCATGACACAGTAGGGAGACTGACAGGGAGACAGTGACAAATTACTGCGTAACAAGGGGCTTTTTCCTTTTTAAATATATTAACACCCAATTCATTTGAGTTTCTCTAGCGACCATCCACTAGCCCAATATATCAGAGCCCCATTATCGATCATTTCCAATTGGGGTTTTAACTTGGAGTGATGTGATATTTCACCGATCACCGATTAGCCCTCTGTGTTCAGCCTTAGCCCTTGGGTCTTTGACTCTTTGTGACCACGTGCCAACCTTGTATCAGAGCCCCCTTATCGACATTTTCGAGTGTGCATTGTGTTACAAAGTGTTGATAATCCTCAACCTATGATTTGAGATTTCCGATGTGACGTCATCACTGCCACATGGCACTTCTTGAGTGGTGACACATGTCACCCGGATATGCCCTCTTTGGACCCTTGAAAATTCTAGATCTACATGCCACGTGTCCTCCATACTGTTGCATCATGATGACATCATATGCCACGTTGCTTTATCGAGACGAATAGTATTTCGCCATGTGGCCCTCTAGAGGAGAGAGAAAAGGCCCATCCGCCCTTGGTTTTGCATTGAATTTTTTTGTTAATCGTAATAGGCCCTCCTCGATGCTTTAACACTATCGACATTTTTTCCCACAATTTTTTCATAGTGGTCACTTCCAGAATCGTCGATTGTCGATCACCGATGAGCATGCCCCGAAGTGTGATTGCCGATGTGTGATCAATGATAAGCCAACTGCTCTGGTGCACACATCACCAAAATGTGATCGCCGATCTCCGATATCGGGCCTCTGCTTCCCTCTTTCCTAAGGCTTGATACCCTCAGACTTCAACATGCCATATCTTCTGATCCATAAGTCCATTTTTGGACTTACACATACTGTTGGAAAGCTTATTTTGAACACTATCCAATGGAGAGGGTCGGATTTATCTTTGAGTGATTCTCTATCTTGGAATTTGGCTGGAAACCTCTCTGTTATTTTGCACACTTTGGGCAGCTGGAAACACATTTTGCAGTAAGTGACAACACCACCAATAGGTAATTCTAGGTTGCGTGATTCTTGCTTGAATAAAAGTGATTAGTCAACCCAAATTTTTGGATAACAATTAATGATGAATGTTCCCTTGCTAGTTTGACAATTGAGTTATGATAGATTATCCCACTGTTTAAAAAAAATAAAAAATATTCATTACTTTTCTTATTACACACTAATTAACTAAACATTTTTTTTACCAACTCATAATAAAAAACAAATTTTTGTTATTATAAATATTTGTTACTTTTTTTTTTTCTGCGTAAATACTAATTCTATTAAAAAGAGAAAATATATGTACAATGAGGTCAAGACCTCAGAGGAGGCCGATGCCATTCCTCAGCCAGATATTCAGAGATATTACAATTCATGCTTTCTGTTGATTTCACATTGCAGTCTTCAAAAGATTTTGTTTGGACCATGACCCCCTGAGAAATTTTACTGAGGCTCACACTGTCATGCCCGCCATTGATAAAAAAGACAAAAAGGTACCCATCAAACCCACAGTTACAACAATAAACAGAAAGCAGGTTGGCTATCGCCACGCGCTTGAACAAGAACATAAACCAGACATAGACCCATAAACTTGGAAACGAAGACACATATTCAAAATTACACAGAGCATAGGCAAGAATGCCACCCGTCGGTGAAGAGCCGGCTTTAGTCTGCATGTTGCGGAGTGTCTGGCGTGTCCCTCTCCACCTGGCTGGAAGAATCTACCTAGGTGACGAAGCCATTGTCATCATTTCCTTCAATGCTGCCTTCAGGAGTGGTCACCAGATTGAGAATGCATCTTGCATGCTGAGACGGCCCATAGGCAAGAATCTCATTCTGAGTTGGGTCGACGGGATGCTGAGGCTCTTCAGAAACAGGGGTGTCCTCCTGCATATTGTCCGCGTTAGACACCACCCCAGCCATTTCCCCTTGAAGAACGTTGTCTTCCTGAGAATGAGAGGAAGTGGTTTGAGCCGAGCTGATATGATTATTCTCTTCCTCAGCGAGAATAATTGTGATGCTTGCCATCAATACGGGCCTATTGAGCCTACTGTGGAATGTGAACCTGGAAGTCTGAAAAGAATTATGCGGAAGAGACCCAGCTTGACCCGAGGGCGGAGAAGAAGGGGAGGCTGAGGCAATGGGAATGACGTTCTGTGGAGCAGGACGAGAGGTTCTGCCTCTATTTCCAGTGTTGCTTCCTCTGCGCGGGATTCCTCGACGGCGAGGCATGCTTAGGATAACAGACTGACTGAGAAATGGGTTGAGGCGGAGCAGACAGGTGAGAATTTGAGCGCAGAGGAGCCCAATAACATCCAAAGACCAAGCGAGCTTCCAAATACGATGGACCAGGCAAGGGTGTGGGAAGAGTTCCCCGCAAAGGTGAATTAAACCAGTGACAATGGCCTGAATAAAAAATGGAGCCATACATAAGATCTTACATGAATGCTCTTGAACCAGGGGCTCATAAATGCCAAACTGTGAGACCATCGTTCTGCATCGAATTTACTTCGCGTGCCTTTGAAGGAGTCTGTCGGCCCGAGGCGCATGCCATGAGGGCCGTCCGCCAGCCAGGTGCCAGGCCAGCTGCCTGCTCTGTGCGGCATCTCATTAATGACATTGAAAGCCACCCGCATCCGAGTGTAAATATTTGTTACTATTATTATTGAGATATGATAAAATTAACAATTTTTTTTTTTGAAACTCAAAAAGATAATATTTAAATTTACTTTAAAATTGACCATTTTATAAAAGTAAATCTTTGTTATTATTATTAGTGACATATGGTAACATTAATAGTCTTACCTAATTTTAGTTCTAATTCAAAAACATAGATTTAAGTTTACTTTAAAATCGACTTATATTTTTTTTAAATACTTTATAGCCTATTTCTACATATATATTTTTTATTTTTTTGATGCAAGTATTTTTTAATTTCATTTTTCTAACCTTAATTGACAACATGTCCCCTATAACTGAATTATAATAATAGTTAGAGTTTTGTTGATTGATTTTTTGAAGCTTTACTAGAATACTTGAAGATATGAACTAATATTATTAGAAAGTTTATTTTAAATGTTTTAAGTTTTTTTTTTTTCATCATTCAATAAGGTTCAATTCCTATGAGGGCCTAGCCCAAAAGCATGGGGGTACCTTAAGGTAGTGGTCGAATGTGTAGTTGCACCCAAAGAGATTATATTAATAATGTGTGATTGAGCTTCATAATTAATGCACAAATAAATCGATTAAATCCCACAACTATGTCATTTTCAAAAGAAGTCAATTGGGTTTATTTCAAATTGTTGGGATAAATGATTGTTATCCTCTCCACCCAAGTTCAATTTTTTCAAAGTGACATGGTGATATTTGTTTTAATGGCTTTAGTCCCATGAAGAAAAAACGTGTGTATTCCTCATATAACATATAAATATATTTCCCATAAATTTATTAAAAGAAAAAATTGATTATATTTATTCATATTTTACTAAAATATGATAAACAGAATTGGATAGATTTATTTACAAGTCCCCTCATCAATTTAAGCATAAAATCCAAGTTTTATAAGTTTATTATATACCACATGTAGAGCACATTGCTAAGAGCTCAACCCACTTGATTTTGAGAACCAAATGAAGAGAATGTTAGTCGAACTCTAAAACCATAATATCCACTAGAACATGTAAGATTTTTCACATTTTGGGTACTCCATGGATGCAAACTTTTTCTCATTCATGCAACACCAATTATATAAGAAATTTAACTAAAATTTTTCGTTGCATTCTTAAGTTCATATTTGGTAAGAGTTGATTTAAGATCCATTGGGACTAAATATTGTAATCAATGTGATTGTGAAGAGATTTTTATTGCTTAATTACACTAGGTGAGTATCCATTGTGTAAGTAAAATCAAAACTAGAGTTTCTTCTCTACCAAAAAATGGTAATATTGAGCATCAATCTCGTTGGTGCCATTCACAAACACATGGGATAGGATGGGATGATTAAAGAATCAAATCATTTATTTTAATTTACAATGACAATGCAACAAGTCCATGGTCAGTTAGTCTCCATTGCAAATGGAAGGAAAAGATTTCAATGATTTACCCAATGCTCATTCGAAAAATATGTATAATGAAGGAAGGGGAATATTACAATGACCTACCTCAATGCTAGTCCACTAAAATTAAATGGAGGAAAGACATGATGGACATAGGAGGAAAACATACAGGTATAATAATTAAATACTTATAAGTAATTCACAATAGAACAAAATAAAACACACAATATCATATACTAGAGCTGCGACTAACTCGAATTGGATGGAATTGCTTGAGGATACACTATTAAGTAGACCATTTTTTTTTGGAGAATCCTCTAGAAATATCATGGAAAATTCTCTAGAAGGATCTTTAGAAAAATAATTATGTTAATTTTAGATTACACGTGCATGACTAATTATTCCAAAATTTAGATGCTATTGGAAACTACCAGATAACTAGGAGTAATTATCACATTCCAACACTCCCCCTTAATTATGACTACTATTGCTTGATGATCTAAGTCCCAAATAGGATTACAACACATGAGATCAATTCAAAATTTGGTTTTACTTCTGCAAGATGTTGCAGGTTGTCCTTCAGCGCTTTGTTGTACATTTTTTTTCCTTTTGCTCCAAAATTTATCTTATGTGTACTTTTTCTTATTCATTAGCCTTAATCTAGTCTTCTTCTTTAATATTTCTTCATCTTCATCTGGTTCTTCTTTTGCATCTACTTGTATCTCCGTTTTTTCTAATTGAAATTTTTTGTCAATGTCTATAAGATCAAAAATAATATCTCTGATTTCTTTCATCTCCTCTTCTAATGTCATAAAGTCTTCAACAAATCTGATGATTGCCTTCATTTATTTTGTTGTAGTGATGACAACTTTTCCATACTCAATTTCCTCCTCATCATACTTGGGGTTTCCATACCACTCTTCAAGAAATGCTAATATAGCCTCATAATCAAATTCAACCTTTCTACTAGGTTCTTATCATCTTTTGTTGTTGCTATTGCAAAGGTGGTTTCAATTTCATGCTCGACATGTGTATCCACACCATGGGCTTCACTTTTTTCAACATGTTCATAGTCTACATCTTGTACCCTGACTTTTGTCTTCTTTCTCCTTTTTCTTTGTGCTATTATTTTCCTTGGTCTTGTTCCTGTCGGTTTCCTTTTCATTATCCTTGTTCCTGCCATCCGCAAAACCTTTGCTGCTCAAGATCGGTGTCTTACCTCTGCTAGCTACCACGTCTTTGTAGGAGGGAGCCAAGCTCCATCCTCTTGTGCCCTCCATTAGAAACGATCTTCTGCACCTTTGTGAAACCCTAGCTAATCGCTTCGACCGCTCAATCAGATCTCACATTACATTACTAATCCCATATATCTATTCACTTTCATCCATGTAAGCACTGTCATAAAACCAGTCATTCTTCAAATAGATGCTTCATAAACAAACCTCCTACAAGAACAAAGATTCATCTTGGATGGATCGCTTCTTGGAAATGGGCATAAACAACCAAAAATATATTTCAGTTACATGTCAGAACTTGTTCAAGAGTATTGAACAGTCTTGTTGTTGAGTTTTCTCCATCATCTCACCTTGTATCTGACAGGGGGGAAATGATGGTTATCTACAAGCTTCATAGCCACATCAAGCGAGCCTGAGCCACAACCTGCCATACCAGATTCAGAGTTGTAGCCAGAGACAAAGATGCCCCTGAGGATGCCTTCAGTGGTAATCTGGGACACTTCCTCTAGCAGAAGACTTCAGCTTCTTGCCACTTTCGGAAGAATTCAAAAAATAGAATTGGGAACACTTCCTCTAGCAGAAGACTTCAGCTTCTTGCCAATTTTGGAAGAGTTCCAGGAATTTCATTAAGCATTCCAGAGTTGTTGGTCATTCTTAAACCATCACAGGTTGAGACTTCCCTTTTCAGGTTGAAGTTCTGCCTTTTATGCGGGGTGAGACCTCCCTTTCATGGTTGAAGGTTTCCCTCTTCAAAACATTAGGAGAACTTCCTCTAACAGAAGACCTGAGCTTCATGCCAGACTTGGAAGATTTCTGGGAATTGCACTAAGCGTTCCATTGTTGGTGGTCATCCTTAAATCAACGCCCTTTATACCAACATTTCAGAGAGCACATTCAACCTAGTGTTGCCATGCATTTTTTGCACATTTTTAATTACAGTTCTCTTCTTGGACTCATACATAACCCTTCGGATTAGGGGGGGAATGTTGGACACCTAATCCTCTATGGGTTAGTATGGAAGCCGAATAGACAAACGAAGTCCAAGAGACCTTAGGATGTGGAACCCAACGATCAAACCATGTACTATAAATGTATATGTTTTGTTAATAAAAAATGTAATCTCATGTTTTATCTTTCATATTCCTTTGATGCCATGTGTGTGTTTAATAGATGCAAACTCGTTCTTGATGTCTTTTTGGACTTCTCATTACAATTTTCATATTTCTCGAGATCGGGTTTCTGGTCATACTGTTGTGGTGAATTCTTCCTCATGAAAATACTTGTATTGAATTTTGGTTTCGAGTGTATTCCTTTCTTGAATGCGCTAAATTGCGAAGAAGATCAATTTGAAGATTACCTTTGGCCAAGGAATTCATATATGTTAAGTGTTAAGGTGGATAATCAGCTCCTGTCTCTCTTGTGAATGTCTTGATGACACTAGAAATCTTGTTGAGTGTTAGCAAGTGCTTGACTCATTTTTTCAATCAAGTTCCTCTTTTTCATCCATTACATCTTGGTTGGTTTCATACGTTCACTATACTAACATTCCAATTCAATTATTTTGATGATTGCGATGCTTGTGCAGTTTGTTACTAGTTACATGAAAATGGTTTGTGGCATTCAACATGTGAGGAGGTTGATTCTATAGTTTAGAGCATTTGTAGATTTGTTCAAATCGATTTATCTTTGTTAACTACAATTGGGAATATGATGCTTTAATCAGTTTATCTGATCATGATTCTAGATCTGATGACTATCATTCAGCTTACCATTTTCCCATCATCACATTTGATGATAGTTGTTTTACATCATTTGATATTTATGGTTTAACATCTCACTATCTACGTACTTGTCAAGTAGTTGAGGCACTTCCTCACTCTCTGATGGTTATGTCATGTCCTCATTGTATCGACATGCTAGTGGAATCTGATCAAATCCATTTTCCCTCACAAGATTCTCATCCTAACCCTGCACTCCTAATTGAAAATTCATCTTTTCAACATCGTTTCGAATTTCACGACCCAATCTATGATTTCCTGGAAGCATATTACTTAGCAAGCACTTTTGCTAATAGCAAATTTTGGTCTTTTCTCATGCACGCTAAGAAGGATGGAACGGATGAAGTTGCATTAAAAGAATCTTTCAAGGTTTTCCATTTGTAAATTTCATCAAAAAGGTAAGATCGCAAGTTGGGTAGAAGTAGTGACTATGACACATCTTTCTACTGACAGGCAAGACCTTCAATTCATTGTGCAAATTATTCAAACTCTTATCCTTTCTGTTGCACGTTTCTTTATATCAGTTTTATTCGGTCGTATCTTTGTGTATGTAGGTCAGGAGCAACTATGATGGCTACATTGTAAATTTCATTATACGTGAACCTGACCTTCTAGCTAGTTAGGTTAGGAGTAGGTCTAGCTGCATATTAGTTCTCCTTGCACATGCATCCTGCACTCGCTTTTCGTATTCTTTCACTTATTTCTTATCTTTTGTCTCGCATTCTTTTTTTAGTTTACCCTCCATTTGTTTTGTCCTTCTGATTTTGGTTATCTTGTTGTGTCTTATCTATTCTTTCATGTTTTGTTTAGTAAGACTTCACTTGAAGGATTTTCACTTTGGATCAAAGAAAATGTGGCTAAATAGAAAAGGGCTTACTAACACTGCAAAATTTGGCTAACCATCGGTCCTTTTTCCTCATCTTGGTTATCCTTTGGTTGATGATGTTCTGAAATACGATCCTTGTGTGAGGAAAGCTCTATGTGAAACCATGATATCTGTGTCTATTCTAGAAACCTCGTGCCTACGCTTGGTTCTATATGTTTCAGTGTCTTCCACTCTAATCCAATCAAGTAGAGAAGGACAAGGGGGAAATCTAAATGAGAAAACCAATCTCATAGGTCTTAAATACACTTATTTGAAGGAAAAACCTCTTCTTCTCTCAATAAATCGGGATCCCTCTTCTTCCCATGAAATGAATAAGTGTCGATGCACAGTCCTTATAAAAGAAATAAATAAAGGGTGAAGTAAGAGAAGTCTTCCTGCGCAGGGAGGTGAAGCAAGAAACTATGCATTGCTGGGGCTTGCCGGCTATGGAGATGTTTGTGTTCCTAAAGAGACTCTATATGGGTACTTTCGAGGCTTGCTGGTAGTGGACCAACACTAGAGATGAAAACTATACTTTAAAACACTAAAGCTTACGTGCTACATTACCCTTCTCTTGTCTTGAAACATTGCAACGTCACCGGTCATATGTTTGTGTTCAAATGAGAAGGAATGAAGAGGACTATGTTTACATATGCCATAAGTGGGGAAGCTAGAGTAATCCAAATGATGAATCAATACTCCCAAAAGAACTATACCCTACACAAATAATATACCAAGACAAACAATTTGGAGTTTTACTAGTGTGTCGCCAAGTGTTGTCGCTATGACAAACACCCTCCAAAATTTTTCCTATACTTGAATTTTGGAGCCTACTGTGGATATTTTGATCAATCATTCCATAGCCACTTCTTGGTCATTGATGCTTTGTTAAGTCTTTGAGCTCCATGCTTGAATTGTAAGTGTCAAATTAACATGCTTATCCTGCAATAAGTCCAGGAGTGCATTCTTTTACACAAGCTTGAAAAAACATAGAAAAATCCATCTAGACCATTCTTGTGCAATGATCAACCCATGTCAACCATTAGTGCATGCTTTCATTGATAGTCTCTCACTTTTGGTTGTGATTGTACCTCTATTTCGGTGAGTTTTTCAAACTATCGCTTTCGTGCTCCTTCACTTTCGTGAGTGTTGCTTTCATGTTTTCGACTATCACTTTCACTTGATTTCACTTCAATTAGTGTCATTTTCATGTTATCTTTGCTCTGGCATGTGTGCTTTCACTATCGTTTGCATATCGCAAGTGTCATTCAAACTTTTATTTTCATATAGCAAATGTCATTTTTTAGCATGGGAAGTATCGCTTATTATGTAAAGTGGATTTTTGGCTTGTTTCAAAGGGTAACTTTGGTGTTGATGAGTCCTTATATTCATGTAGACATGCTTTATACTCATTCCAAAATATTTATGCATTGTCGCACAAGTGTCATCACTTTCATCGCAAAGTGTACCTTTTGTGTCGCACTTGGAGAGGTATGTTGTATCACCATCGCATTGAGGGCATCATGTTGTTCTTGTTTTCTGAGTGATCAATGTTGTGTTTTGAACTATTTGATTGTGAGATCATGATCTAGTTTTGTCTCTATTCACCTGAGCTTCACTGATCCCACACTTATCCTTATCCAGAAAAGTTCACTCCCTGGAAACTTGACCTTAGTCAGCCTTCCTGAATTATGCACTATGCAGTCTCAACACTCAAGCCCTGACCTTGCCTCTTGTAACTACGCATTGCACAGTAACAGTGCCTAGCCTTAACCCTTGAGCTCTAGAACTGTGCAATTTTTTCCTCCTAGTCAGTCACAATTGTGCACTCCGCAGTGTCAAGCTTCAAGCTCCTAGCCTGACACCTTGAGCTACGCAACTGTGCAATCCATGAGACCGTTCTCCTTCTAGAATTGCGCATTGGGAAACCTCAAGACTTAAGCCTCGTCCTTAAGATCTTGATTCCCTCAAGTGTGCAATCCTTTGACCCTGGTCATCCTGAACTGCACATTGCGTAGTCTCAAGCCTCAGTCTCACACTTTGGCCTTTGGAACTGTGCAATCCTTAAGTCAGTCACTCAACCAATCACCAATGATTTCATGAAATGTGCTAGATTATGGGTTTTCAAAATGATGTCGTCTTGTCATGAATGGTGTCCAGTTGCAGGTACTTTATCTTATCATGACAGGATGTTGATGGAGGAAAAGGAGAAGGAGACCATGCTAGAAGACATATATGGAGTTGAAGAGATTGAATGATCATTAGGCGAGAAGACGAAGGAACATAAGATTACAATAGAAGACAAAATATCAAGATCACATTGAAGACTCCTTATCTTCAAGTCATGAGGATGGGGAAGAAGAATAACATTCATCATCTTTTAAGAAGACACAAAGAAAATAGTAGCTGACTTGATATTGTCATGTCATCACAAAGTCCATGTTGTCAGTGCCATGTCATGTCATGTCATGAGTCATCATGTGCCACATTATTTTGTGGATTATGTAAATTCTATATGGAATAAATGTAAAGTAAAGTGGAAGTCCAAGATTCATCCATGTAATGTGAAAAATCATGTAGGAAGTCAAAAGGTCATAGAGAAGTCAAACTGTCATGAGGGTAGTCCAAGAGTCACAAGGGAGGTGAGTGATCACCCCACTTCTTATATATACCCCCTCATTGGTCATGCAAAGGGCTTTTCACCTTGGCTCCTTCTACTAGGCACTCACGAGGAAGATAGCTCTTTTGGAGGAGTGAGTGACTGCTCTAATTCTCCACTATTGGGGCTAATGGTGTTCAATGTCTTGATGTGTCTTGGGAATTTTAATTAATTCAACAGCTCGTTGAGCCAGCACGCTTTCTTACATATGTCGTAAATATTGTAAGACTATTATTTGAATGTTTGTGATGTATGTTGTTTTCATCTATACTAATGAAATCGAACTATGTTGTTGGCTTTGGTACTTATCTTGTTGAAGGTGTGTTGTATCTGCGTTAACAATCATTGCTTCCTTGTGAACTATTTCACTAATTCATCAACGGTTCATTCATATGTATATCCTCGTGTGCCTTTTCTAGATTAGTACTATTACTTGTCTTTAAAGGGCCCACATTTCTCTTCCCTTTCGGTAGAAGGACCTTGATACTTTCTGCAGCTGAACATTTCACAAGGCATACTCACTTTCTGATCCAAAAATACCTGTGTATTACTCTCTTGTGTTGAAAATTGTAGCCAAAGAAAATTTAGAAGGATACATGGAAGTTGGGTTGATACTCCGAATGGGGCTCCTACTCCAAATGATGTGAGGTATAATTGGGACTTCACATCGGTAATACCCCCTTGGTTTACGGATTTCTAGCATCGTCAACAAAATGGCACTAGAAGGAGGGTGAGATGACAAGTTGTGCCCATTGAGTTTCTTTTGAGCCTCTTATCTGAAATGGCTTATCCTCAAATCACACTCTGGGGTGTATTTATAACCTGTCCCCTAGTGAACTTTCAATCCCCGATGAATCTCTCCATGACTTGTCTCAATTCAAGTTTGATGGTGAGGGTGATACATCCATTGTCGAGCATGCATCTCTTTTCCTTAAGTTCTGTGAATACTACGAAATTGATTGTGAAGATGTGGCTTGTATTCTCTTTTGCCTCACCCTTGAAGGTTGAGTTAGCCGATGGTGTCACACTCTACCACCTTCTTCCATTCATTCTCTTGAACACCTCATCAAGGAGCTTCATTTATCATTTGATAGGTATGTGTTAAAATTGGCAACTAGGGCCAAACTCCATGCGGGTCAGCTTATTTGTGGTAGCTGATATTTTTATTGGATCCCTCTCATCGAGAGGTGTAGGATTGATCTAAAGATCCTCCGATTCTGATAAGTATTTATGGAGATATGAATTTATTTTGATTATGGAATTATCATCAAGCTGACCAGCAACTAGAGTAGGTTCAGAAGCCCAATAGACTTGTCTATTCATCATCTACATGTTAGTATAAATAGAAGAGGATTTTAAGTCATTTGGAAACTCTCTTCAAGTGATCACGTCTCCACGTTTTGGGTTTTTGGAGAAGGAGATACACTATGGATTACGCTAGCCTAATATGATGATGCCCTAATGGAGAACGTAGTCATAAATACGCAGGCATATAAGGATGATCTACATTGTCCAAAAGTCTGATACACTTTCCCTAAATCTAAACACAACTATGGAGGAGAAGCCTATACACAGCAAGAAAAGGCTCTTCATTCGGTCTACCGTGGATGCAATAGAGACACCTAAAACACAGTCAAAAGGAGACTCCTAACATGCAGTCAAAGGAGACCTATTATCATAGTTATAGAAGAAATAGAACTTCGTATTCCTCTCTGAGATTTCCACGTGAATCTTGTACAGGTATATACTGGAGGACAGAACTCGGGTTTTATGTATGAATTAAGGAGCAGGTATATGAAGCCGCTGGTATAGACCTAGCTACAGTCATAGTATACGGAACCACGTTCATCAATACGTTGTTCATGAAGAAATATAATACGCTGCTCATTGAAGACCTAGCCGCAGTCATCTAAGGACCTAGCTATGGTCTTTATGATACCTGTTAGCTTTGCTGTGCAAAACTATCAAAAATGGATTCAAACACTCTCAAAGGCTGCAATTACACTTATAATGGTGCCAAAGGATCCATGGTTGCTATTCAAATTCTCAAATTATGGCTAAAAGTCTTCCACCGATCGAAAAAATTGCAAGGGGAAAGCCCTTTGGAGGGCAGAAATACACTATTGGGAGGCGGAAATACCCAAAAAACCATGTAAAAATCAAAAGCGCAGGCATAAGGGACCGAATTAATCGCAGCTGTTGGATCTGGCTGATCAACGGTCCAGATCTCGTCGGCATATCGCAAGTCGGGGGAGGCAGCAGCAGCGACATGATACATCGCCGATGAGCGATCGCCGATATCGCTATCGGCGTATCGCTATCGGCGTTTCCAATGGAGCATGGCCTTTTGCATATAAATGAGCAATCGCCGATGGGCCGGACCCGACGGCGGTATTAATTCCTTTTGATAGATTATCGGGTCCACAGCAATATCGCATCGGCATTATCAAAGAAATCGGGGCTTTTATGTTTGCGATGAGCGATCGCCGATATCGCTATCGGCGATAACAAAGGGGCGGGCTTTACCATGAGTTATGTTGTGACCTGATGGGCCGGACCCGACGACAATACAGCAATCCATTGCATAATATCTCAAATCCACGCCCGTCGTTGTTTCGTTGTTTTTTATGTATTTTCTTTATATAAAGAAAATACAAAGGAGGCCTGGTGGGTGCCGATAGCGACGAGGGTCGGACCCGATGGAACTATAAATGGTTTTTATTAAAATTTCAAGTCCGCGCTGAGCCATTTTCATTGGTTTTGGGCGCATTTTCTTTGTTAAAGGAAATATAAGGAAATACAAAAGGAAGCCTGGGAGGATGTCGATAGCGATGAAGACCGGACCCGATGGGGTCCAGGAAGTAAAATATATATGTTTTTAAGTCCACCAAAAGCAAATTTCCCGTGGTTTTGCAGCAGTTTATGTGTTTTCAAATACAAAGGAAACCACCAACTTTATCGTACCTCTTTTGCTCAACAAGTGGTTTTCGTACAAACTAGCCCGATGCAATAGAACTATGCCACGCGTCCTATGTACGTTTCCAAAACAGCCATTCTATCGGGACTTAAAGGACAGTCAGGAAAGGGCTTCCGATATTCACCTCAACCGTTCGATTTCTTGAAGGCAGATCAACAACTGACAGACACCTTTTAAAGCCAAAGTTGAAACAGTGATGGGCGGGAATGAATAGTGTAGCAGTGTTTCACTGTTTTAAAGCCAAACAGTCATGATTGAGTCGTTTTAATGATTCAACAAATGCCATTAATCAAAAGTATGGCCGAGGAGGAAGTAGGACACCGTTTATCAGATCAGTGCATTCAATGGTTATGGCTCCTTTGGTATTTCACGCCACCTTCTCAAAGGAGGACTACAGAGCAACAAAGGGGTCAAATCCATTTACAGCACAGCCAGATTTGTACCAGAGGCCCACTCCTGAATGTAAATGTGGTTGGTGACCATTTATGGGCTCCTCCACGCATAGCTAGCAGGGGGATTGTGTAATGAGACACCATATATACTGAAAAACTGATGTAGTGGGATTGATGAATGATAGTTTTTGTTGTTGCCTTTAACTTCTGGAGACTATAAATACTATGAGACCTGCAGCTTCTGGTCTTGATTTTCAACTAATACAAGCTTATTTTGCTGTCACCTGCTCACTTTCCACTTCTCTTTCTTGTTCTAGGCTGTGCCTGCTGGCATTTATTTGATGTGCTGTGAATGTTTAATATCAGAGGGGCTGTCATCCCACCTCTATATTATAATTTAGTGGTTCATTAAAATTGCTTGCAGATTGTTGTTGTTTAACATCAAGGAGCTGTCATCCTGTCTGTGTATTAAACAATAGTTCTACAGATCTTCTAACTGGTTGCAACTGGCCATCACAGGGTCCTGTGTATCTGTTGGTGTAATTAGTCTTCTCCATCATCACTTTTACCTTAAACTGTGAGTAGTTGGTAGTTGAAAGCCTTGTAGTTTTGGGGTCTTCACCCATGTCTAGGGATAGTCATAGTAGGAGTGGTTATCTGGCTTAAATGTGCTGCATATCTCCATTTATCCATCATCTTATCCAACCATAATTGTTTAATTTGTAATGCTCCTGAGCATCATTGGTTTACAACCTAGGTGAGTTTCTTGGGGTGATAACATTAAATGGCGTCGTTGCCGGGGAGAGGAGAATTGGAGCTCAAGCTTCCCTGGGAAAATGACATAGTTTCAAGCTTTGATGACAGACAAGGTTTGAACACAGTATTGGTTGTAATCTTCTGTCTGGCGACTCCATTGGTGGAAGGCCATCCTTTGGTGACTCCACTTTGAAGTTCTGGCTCAGTTTGTGAGGCATACTAGAAGAAATCCGCAGAAATCTCCAGCTGAACCATTGCATGACCCTGAGAAAGTTGTTAAATCGAAGAAATCATCACAGAAAGGGGCATTAGGATCAGGTAAGCCTAAAAACTCCAATTTATCTTTGAAATATGAGTTTATAACTAAGGAATTACAGCTTGAAGTCTTAGAGCCCAGCACTGTTAATAAAGAAATTCCTTCAGAGATTAATTCAGCCCCTTGTGCAGTTAGTACCCCTTTGAATCTCAGTCCAAAGAAAGCTTCCCATATTGTCCAAAACATCCCAATATCTCTACCGTCCATTACATTATTTCCTACTGCTCCATCTGCTAGTGTTCTTCCACATATTCCAAACATGGCAGGACAACAAGCACCTACTAGGATTGAGAGGATTGTTGCTGCTAGATATGGACCTTTGGTATTGCCTGTGCCTCTAAATCCTATGCCTGTGGGAGAATATCAAAAATATATGCCTAAATTTACTGGAACAGAGGGAGTGACAGCAGAAGAACATCTTGAAGCCTTTTACAGTTATGCTGATAATTTAGATATAAATGAGAATGATGTATGGATGAGAGTTTTTGTCCAGAGCCTTGATGGAGAGGCTAGGAAGTGGTTTAGAGAATTACCCCAAAGATCTATAACAGATATTGAAGCATTAGATGATGCATTTTTGAAGCAATGGGGAGATAAGAAGGACTTATTATATTATCACACTGAGTTTGGAAACTTGAAAAGAGAAAAGGGTGAATCTTTACCTAACTTCAATAAGATATTTAATAAGATGTATAGTAAAATACCAGCTGAGGTAAAACCTACTCCCACCGCTGCCAAACTCACATATGCCAATGCTTTTGACTCTGATTTCTGCTTATTGTTGAGAGAAAGACGATGTGCTACTCTGGGTGATATGCAAGGCAGCCTTGGAGGTGGAATCCAATATTATGGCAGCAGAGAAGTTAAAGAGTCAATTTGATAGGAGAAGGCTGAGAGGTGAGGCTTCTTCTTCCCCTGCCTTGTTATAGAAATTTTTGGGCACTACAACCCCAAGCATGAAATGTCCATAAACCAAGGGCTCCTAAGTCCCTAAAAGTGTTGTTCTAACCCCTAAAGGAACAAGGTCAACAGATTACAGCTTCTCCCAGAAGTTCTCCATGAAAAACTGCTCAGAATTGGTCAAAACAGGACCATTTCAGCTGCTCCACTGGCCAAGTGCGTTGCATCTCACCTAAGTACACTGTGTGGGTGCGTTGCATTTCAAAAAGCCCTTCTATGGGGTGCGATGGGCGAGAAATGACAAATGGCAGTGTCATTCCGCGAGGTGGAGAGGCAATGGAAGCTTCCAGAAACTTCTCCTGTGACACTTGCCTCTCTGAATTCGACCAAGGATGAGTAAGAGATCATCAATCTCCAAGTGGAAGCAAGAACTATCAGAGGGAAGACACTAATCAAATCACAAGTTGACTCATCTCCCTTACAGATATCTATATATGGATCCCTCATCCCAGAGATCCAGAGGCTGGAATTTTGCATATTGTAAGGAATTGTTGTTGGTTTCTTGAGGCAAACATCAAATTGTTGGGTGATCTAAGCTTTGTATGAGGTGAAGAGGGGCTTCCTTGCTGAGAGGTTGATGCTGGGTCAAAACAACTGGTTGTAACTCCTCTTGGCTTTTTCTTGTTTATCAATAAAAGTTGTTCAAGTTTTCCTCCATACTTTTGTGTCATTCATGTTTGCTGCATTTGTATGGTCAATTTACATCTGATCCTAGATTGTTTATGATTATAGATCCATGTCTTTGTATAGTGTTATGCTACTGTGATCTTACAGGTACTCTGTGAAGATGGGAGTGCAAGGGAACAAGTAGCGAAAGACTATCAAAGAAGAGAGGAATCGAACCAGGAGATTAGCGCAAGATAGAGGTTGGTCTTCTTTGTTCCTCTCTATCTATACTTCATAAAGGAAAAACGAAAGTAGCTTTACTCTGTTTGTCTCTAAGGAAGTTGTCACACCTTAGTGGGATAAGCAGTTATGAGTAGACACTTTTCCCTGTAACATGCCTCATCTTCAGAGCCTAAATTAGACAAAATGACTAAGATGATCGAGTCATTGGCTGCTGAAATTTCTAAGATAAAGGTCAAGCAGACTTCAGGGAAAACAAGGCAGCAAAACACATTTGCTCCAAGAAATCCAAACCTTTTAAGAAAAGCAAATGAGCAGTTACAAATTATGCAAAGGGGTGAAGAAACAAAAGAAGATCATAAAGTTAAAGCTCCCTTTCAAAATATAGTCATGGAGGGGGAACAATTTGAAGAAGATGAGGATGAAATTCACTGCTTGGAAGATAAAGGCAGCGCTGCATTTTTAACATTGGCCGAATATGAAGAGTCATTGCTGCAAGAACAAAATAGTCAGAGGTGGGACAGTGGTGCTGTTCTGCAATCTGGTGAGCAGCAACAAAAATATAATCTAAGATCCAATGCAAAGAATGTCAAAGAAAATGTTGCACAAGAAGCAGTTGCTCAAACAATGCCACAGAATAACAGGCAAAGAAGACCAGCAGCTGATCCTATCACCCTCAAAGCTCCAGTTCAAGAGGTAAAAACTGCTGATAAAGTATTCTCTTCTTTTAGTTTTGAGTCAGAAATTCAGAAATTGAAAATATCCATGCCTCTGGCTGAATTGGTGAAGAGTGAATTATTCAGAAAACCCATCCTAGAGGCCCTTGAACTAGAATCTAAACAAACCTCCATTGACTCTGTCAATTTGCAAGATGACAAGCCTGCTATTGTGCTTAGCCCCATGATTGAACCTGCTGATAATAGTTCTCCATCTTTCTATGTTTCATTAACTATCCATGATAAAATCCTCCACAATTGCCTGCTAGACATAGGGGCCAGCCACAATCTAATGCCTAAAACTGTCATGGAAGAGTTAGGCCTTGATATCACTAGACCTTATCATGATTTTTTCTCTTTTGATTCAAGGAAGGTAAAATGCCTTGGATTAATTAAGGATCTGGTCATTACCTTAACCCAGCTGCCCATGAAAAGTATGATGATGGATATAGTGGTGGCTGATGTTCCTCCGAAGTTTGGTATGCTGTTGTCTAGAGGATGGATTAAGAGACTAGGTGGGACATTGCAGAATGATCTATCTTATGCAACTGTTCCAGTGTTTGGAGGAGAAAGCAAGAGGTTATATAGAGAAGCACAGCTGGCATATATCATTAGTGATGAGAAGAATCCTACAAACCATCCCATATATGCAGTGGACACTGATTTTGGAGCTTGCATTCTCCAAATAGAAGAATCTCAGAAGGCTGCATTGCAGATCAAGAAACCAACAGCTCAGGCTGAGCATGATACAGGTGGTCAGATTTGGGAGATGTTCTTTGATGGAGCATGTACCAAGGAGACTGCAGGAGCAGGGGTGGTGCTAGTATCTCCACAACAAGAAACAGTTCAGTTGTCTCTAAAGCTGGTTTTTCAGGTGAAAAACAACATAGCAGAATATGAAGCACTGCTGTTGGGCCTTCATGAAGCCAAAGATAGAGGAATAAAAAATCTGAAGGTGTTTGGAGATGTTGATCTGATAATTCAGCAAGTAAATAAAACATTCCAAGCAAAGCATCCAAGGCTGAGAGCTTATAGATATGAGGTATGGAGAGTCAAAGAGTTCTTTGATTTTTTCTGCATTTCATATATTCCTAGAGCCCAAAATCAGCTTGTTGATTCACTTGCTGTCTCTGCTAGTTTGTTCATCCCTCCATCGCCTCCCAAACTAGTTTATGAGGTACAAATGAAGTATAGACCCTATGTGCCTAATAATGTTCACCATTGGAAGGTTTTTGATGATGATGATGAGTTAAATAGGTTCCTTCAAGTCATTGATGAGTTCTCTGAAATGCATGTTGACCAAAATAATGATGCTTTGTTAGAGGATCCCAAGGCCCAACTTAGAAATAAAACTGGCAAGAATAGCATAGTCCAGCTTCCTAGTAACCATATCCCTAAGGGTCTAATTCCTCTTGAGAGATTGTTTGACCACAATGATGTGCCTTACAAAGCTGCCCAAAAAGAAGATCAGTCTGCAGTTTGTAAGCATGATATAGGAAATCCAGGTCAGCCCCAATTCATAAATTTGTCCACTAATTTATCTGCTGATCGGAGTGCTGTATATTGCAAATTAATGAGGCAATTTGCTGATGTGTTCACTTGGGAATACAGTGATCTGAAAAACATATGACAGCAATATAATTCAGCATAAAATTCCACTTGAGAAAGACACTATTCCTTTCAAACAGAAGCTGAGACAAATGAATCCTATGCTCCTTCCTCTGGTTGAGAAAGAAATTAAAAAGCTGCTGGCTGCTAAGATTATAGTGCCTCTCAGATATTCTAAATGGGTGGCCAATCTGGTTGTTGTGAGGAAGAAGAATGGAGAAATCAGACTGTGCGTTGATTTCAGGAATCTAAATAAATGCTCTAAAAAGGATAACTATCTTTTATAGATGGATTTTCAGGCTTTAATCAAATCGTTGTGCATCCAGATGATCAAGAGAAGACAGCATTTACCACTCCTTAGGGCACGTTCATGTATTCCAAAATGCCATTTGGGCTGATGAATGTTGGAGCCACCTTTCAGCGCGCTATGGATATTACTTTTGTGGGTGAAAAGGATAAATTCGTGCTAATTTATCTTGATGACATAACTGTTTATTCTGGCAGCCATCATGATCATCTACAGCATTTAAAAAAGGTGTTTTTAAAGTGCAGGAAATTTGGAATTTCACTCAATCCCAAAAAATCCCAATTTGCTTTGGAAGAAGGCAAACTGTTGGGGCATGTAGTGTCTGCTGCAGGTGTTCAAATTGACCCAGAAAGAGTCAAAGCAATTCAGGCCTTGACTCTTCCAAGATCAAAGAAAGACATATAGTCTTTTCTTGACAAAATTAACTTTGTGAGGAGGTTCATTCCTAATTTTGCAGAGCTGGTTAAGAACATATCCTCCATGTTGAAAAAAGGAGCAGAGGTAAAATGGACTGATGCGGCCAGAAAATATTTTGAGTCCATTAAGATGGCTATTGTGGAAGCCCCTACTTTAATAAGCCCTAACTATAGCAAGGAGTTTCACCTATTTTCATTTGCCTCTAAGGATACCATTGCAGTTGTCTTGTTGCAACAAGATGAAGCAGGGCAAGAGCATCCAGTGGCCTTTTTCAGCAAGAATCTGAGGGATGCTGAACTAAGGTATGATATTATTGAAAAGCAGGCTTATGCTCTTATCAAATATTTGAAAGCTTTCAGAGTATACATCTTGCATTCCAAAATAGTTGCATATGTGCCTTCTGCTGCAATAAAGGATGTCCTAACGCAGCCTGATGCTGATGGAAAAAGAGCAAAATGGATTGCAAAAATGATAGAGCTTAACATAGAGTTGAAGCCCACCAAGCTGGTAAGAGGTCAGGGGCTTGCTAAACTGTTGGCTGAAGAAAATTGCAGGTCTTTGGACATCGATTTCTTGTTCAATGTAGAAGAAAATGGTCTAATGCAAGAGCATGAAACAGCTGAATCGCAAAGAGGACAGTCAGTGGCCGAGAACCTAGCTTCATGTAGCTGGTATGATGCAATAATTAATTTCCTTTTAAAGCTAGAAGTTCCTTCATAATTTTCTCAAAGTCAAGCAAGAACGTTAAAGCTCAAGGCAATGAAATATTGCATCAATGGTGGCTTGCTTTATTGGAGGGATCCATCTGGAGTGCTTTTAAGATGCCTGGACAAAGAACAGTCAATAGAAGTTATGCAGCAATTCCATAACAGCATGTGTGGAGGACATCATTATTGGAGAACTACAGCCCAAAAGATTCTCAGAGCTAGGTACTATTGGCCCTCTTTATTTTCTGATGTATTTGTTTTTGTTAAATCTTGTGACAGGTGCCAAAGATTTGAAGGTAAGCAGCAGTTAAAATCCCTGCCCCTAAAGCCAATAATTGCAAAAGGACCTTTTCAGCAGTGGGGCTTGGATTTCATTGGTGAAATTAACCCACACTCCAGTGGCTAGCACAGGTGGATATTAGTTGCCACTGATTATTTTAAAAAATGGATTGAAGCAATCCCAACAAGGAAGGCTTATCATAATGTGGTAATGAAATTTTTATCAGAAAACATTTTCAACAGATTTGGTTGCCCACATAAGCTTATAACAGATAATGCAGTAGCCTTCAAGGCAAAAGAGTTGGTGGAAATGTGTGACTCAATGGGCATTAAACTTGTTCATTCCACCTCCTATTACCCCCAAGGGAATGGTCTAGCAGAATCCTCTAATAAAAGTCTGATCAAGATTATTAAGAAGCTGTTAGAGGAAAATAAGAAGAATTGGGATGCCAAGCTCAAATATGCGCTTTGGGTAGACAGAGTGACCATCAAAAGATCTACAGGTTGCTCTCCTTTCAAGCTGGTATATGGTACTGATGCTATTTTTCCAATTCAACTTACCCTCCCTGTGGCAAAGTTGCTCCAAACAGCGCAGAATGAAGAATATGTTATGGCCAATAGAATCGCTGATTTAACATACTTATATCATATCAGAGAGCAGTTGATTGAAAAAGCTACAGCACATCAGCAAAGGATCAAGGAAGTCTTTGACAAGAAGGCAAAAATGAATAATTTACAGGTTGGGGATTTAGTTCTGAAATGGGATGCATTTAAAGAAAAGAAAGGCAATCATGGGAAGTTTGATGCTCTCTGGACAGGCCCTTTCATCATTTCACAGATTCAAGGAAACAACACCTTCATACTGAAAAGTATGGGGGGAGAACTAGTCTTTGATGGCCCAGTTAATGGGCGGTTTTTGAAAAACTATGTGATTTAAGGTCTTTTGGCCTTAAAAGCTGTAAATATTGTGCTTTTATCAGTTTTTAGTATAGCTGTAGTAGACTCCATGCCCAATGGAACACTAGGAATTTTGGCTAATTTGTTTGTTGCTGGAAAGGCATTGATCTGCAGGTTCTTGAGACCTCACAGGGAGGATCTCATCCCCAGAAGGAGCCAGTGTTAGCTTTGTTGTGCAAAACTATCAAAAATGGATTCAAACACTCTCAAAGGCTGCAATTACACTTATAATGGTGCCAAAGGATCCATGGTTGCTGTTCAAATTCTCAAATTATGGCTAAAAGTCTTCCACCGATCGAAAAAATTGCAAGGGGAAAGCCCTTTGGAGGGCAGAAATACACTATCAGGAGGCGGAAATACCCAAAAAACCATGTAAAAATCAAAAGCGCAGGCATAAGGGACCGAATTAATCGCAGCCGTTGGATCTGGCCGATCAACGGTCCAGATCTCGTCGGCATATCGCAAGTCGGGGGAGGCAGCAGCAGCGACATGATACATCGCCGATGAGCGATCGCCGATATCGCTATCGGCGTTTCCAATGGAGCATGGCCTTTTGCATATAAATGAGCAATCGCCGATGGGCCGGACCCGATGGCGGTATTAATTCCTTTTGATAGATTATCGGGTCCACAGCAATATCGCATCGGCATTATCAAAGAAATCGGGGCTTTTATGTTTGCGATGAGCGATCGCCGATATCGCTATCGGCGTATCGCTATCGGCGATAACAAAGGGGCGGGCTTTACCATGAGTTATGTTGCGACCCGATGGGCCGGACCCGATGACAATACAACAATCCATTGCATAATATTTCAAATCCGCGCCCGTCGCTGTTTCGTTGTTTTTATGTATTTTCTTTATATAAAGAAAATACAAAGGAGGCCTGGTGGGTGCCGATAGCGACGAGGGTCGGACCCGATGGAACTATAAATGGTTTTTATTAAAATTTCAAGTCCGCGCTGAGCCATTTTCATTGGTTTTGGGCGCATTTTCTTTGTTAAAGGAAATATAAGGAAATACAAAAGGAAGCCTGGGAGGATGTCGATAGCGATGAAGACCGGACCCGATGGGGTCTGGGAAGTAAAATATATATGTTTTTAAGTCCGCCAAAAGCAAATTTCCCGTGGTTTTGCAGCAGTTTATGTGTTTTCAAATACAAAGGAAACCGCCAACCTTATCGGACCGCTTTTGCTCAGCAAGTGGTTTTCGTACAAACGAGCCCGATGCAATAGAACTATGCCACGCGTCCTATGTACGTTTCCAAAACAGCCATTCTATCGGGACTTAAAGGACAGTCAGGAAAGGGCTTCCGATATTCACCTCAAACCATTCGATTTCTTAAGGGCAGATCAACGGTTGACGGACACCTTTTAAAGCCAAAGTTGAAACAGTGATGGGCAGGAATGAATAGTGTAGCAGCGTTTCACTGTTTTAAAGCCAAACAGTCATGATTGAGCCATTTTAATGATTCAGCAGCTGCCATTAATCAAAAGTATGGCCGAGGAGGAAGTAGAACATCGTTTATCATATCAGTGCATTCAATGGTTATGGCTCCTTTGGTATTTCACGCCACCTACTCAAAGGAGGACTACAGAGCAACAGAGGGGTCAAATCCATTTACAGCACAGCTAGATTTGTACCAGAGGCCCACTCCTGAATGTAAATGTGGTTGGTGACCATTTATGGGCTCCTCCACGCATAGCTAGCAGGGGGATTGTGTAATGAGACACCATATATACTGAAAAAACTGATGTAGTGGGATTGATGAGTGTTTGATGAATGATAGTTTTTTTGTTGCCTTTAACTTCTGGAGACTATAAATACTATGAGACCTGCAGCTTCTGGTCTTGATTTTCAACTAATACAAGCTTCTTTTGTTGTCACCTGCTCACTTTCCACTTCTCTTTCTTGTTCTAGGTTGTGCCTGCTGGCATTTATTTGATGTGTTGTGAATGTTTAATATCAGAGGGGCTGTCATCCCACCTTTGTATTATAATTTAGTGGTTCATTAAAATTGCTTGCAGATTGCTGTTGTTTAACATCAGGGAGCTGTCATCCTATCTGTGTATTAAACAATAGTTCTACAGATCTTCTAACTGGTTGCAGCTGGCCATCACAGGGTCCTGTGTATCTGCTGGTGTAATTAGTCTTCTCCATCATCACTTTTACCTTAAACTATGAGTAGTTGGTAGTTGAAAGCCTTGTTGTTTGGGGGTCTTCACCCATGTCTGGGGATAGTCATAGTAGGAGTGGTTATCTGGCTTAAATGTGCAGCATATCTCCATTTATCCATCATCTTATCCAACCATAATTGTTGAATTTGTAATGTTCCTGAGCATCACTGATTTACAACCTAGGTGAGTTTCTTGGGGTGATAACAATACCCTAACAAGCAGTCAAAAGGAACAGCCTTGAACGCAGTCAAGGGAGACCCTTATTACCTTGTCCAGATGTATTAAACGGAGGCCCTAATATGTTGACCTGCAGCCTAATACGCAGGTCATGAATAGCATGGAAGTGAAGCCGCAGTAATACAAAGTTGTAGGTGACAACGTGGTAAATCCAAGGTTGTCTATGGAAAGAAACAATCTTTTCAAGCATATTGGACAGTGTAATACAATAGTGATCTGAAGATGAAAATCTTGGATGAAGGGACTACGTTACACACAACAATCCTGAGATATAGAACTTAGTGTCTTATGACAAGGGCAGCATGATAATCATGATGATGCACATTAGCAAGGGCAGCGTGATAATCATGATGATGCACATTAGCAAGGGCAGCATGATAATCATGCACATTAGCAAGGGCAACATAATGATGATGATGCACATTAGCAAGGAGCTACATGATGAATGGATAGCATGATAGATGAGATCATGGGCAACATTATGTATGGGCATCATAGTGATCATGAGCAACATGATGATGCATGATGCATCATGATGGTGCTACATAGTAAGGTGCAAAAAATGGACGAAAGCACTACGATAGGTGAAGCCGTCACCTTGGAGAATTAGTTGAAGCAGAATGTCTTCAATTGATCTCATCGTTATAGGAGATGATCTATGCTTAGATCTAGATAAGTCAAAGTGTTGACTTCTGTTGTAAATGGACTATCTCTCTCTCTCTTTCTCTGTTGAAATTTGAAGAACATAAAAGAAGAATTGATCAAGGGTTTCCCCACATTGTGGGGTTTGTCCCTGGCTAGCGCCACATCCTGTTTCAGTCAAAGAATATTCTCTTATGAACACTTCTTCCTCTTCAACTCCCTATCCTTTGTGCTATATTGTTTATAATGCATCAACTTGCATGAATATTGTTGGAGAGGTAAATCCCCTCTACGGATAGAGGCAATCCCTACTAGAGGCGATCGACGGAGAACAGAATCAACGCCGAGGCGGTACAGGGTATCGCCCAAGATGCGATAGGGTTGATCTTGGTGACGAATTCGCCGTCGAGCATCTTTCGATACATTTGGATGGAAGGAAGACGTCTGTAAATATACGATAATGTCCCCATACCACGGGTCGAGGGTGCTGATGAGAAACAGTGTTTCATCCGGGATATGCTCCTCTGAACGAGATGGTGCAGAATGAGATGGTAAGGAACAGAGCAGTTCAACAAAGACCAGAGATTTCTTAGACTTGGCTGTAGTGAATTCCAAGTCGAACTCTTGGAGGATTACAATCCACTTCGACTATTTGCCCCCCAGCAACTGACGTGACAAAATGTAGGTCATGGGGTTGCAATCCGAGATCACGGTCGTCGTGCGCAACAGGATATAATGACGGAATCGTTGGATGGCACAGACAGCTGCCAATGCCAACTTCTCGACATATGCATAGCGAGTTTCCGTATCCAGAAGGTTGCGGCTAAGATAATATACAACATGCTCGGTGCCAGCATCATCATCTTGCACTAAAACCATGCCGATGGTGGTGTCGGCGGCGGCCAGATAGAGGGTGTAGTCACGGTGGTAATCCGGAGGTCTTAAGAGCGGGGCTGAGACAAGAAGGTCTTTAAGACGCTCGAAAGATTCCTGGGCGATAGCGTCCCAACGAAAGGGCGTGTCTCGCTTTAATAACCGTGTGAAACCCTTAGCCACCTCGGCATAATTTGGAATGAATCGTCTGAGAAAATTAGCTTTTCCCTGCAAGCTCTGTAATTGCTGCAGAGAGGCAGGGGGAGGAAGATTCAAAATGGCCTCGACTTTAAGGGGATCCAGACGGATACCTTCCCAGGAGACGATGAACCCGAGCAGTCGGCCAGATTCTACGCAGAAGACACACTTATGCGGGTTGAGTCGAATACGGTAGTGTCGACAGCGGAGAAAGATTTCGCGTAGATGAGATAAATGGTCTTGACGTTTAGCTGAATGAGCTGGAAGGTCATCCAGGTAAGGCTATAAGATGTGTCGAATATCATGAAAAGCATACGACATCGCACGCTAGAAAGTGGCACCGGCATTTTTAAGACCGAAAGGTAGCTTCTTATAAGCGAAGGTGCCCCAAGGACAAATGAAAGCTGTCTTATGCTGGTCTGCAGGGGCTATGTTGATCTGGTTGTAACCAGAGAAGCCGTCCATAAACAAATAAATCTCGCTTCTTGCGCAGTCATCAATAAGCTGATCAATAAAAGGCGTAGGAAAGTTATCTTTTGGACAGGCGCGATTGATGTCGCGATAGTCAACACAGACCCGAATAGTGCCCTGCTTCTTATTCACAGGGACTATATTGGATACCCATTCCGTGAGGGCAATGGCATAGATGAAACCAGCTCGAAGGAGTTTTTCAACTTCGGCCTTGATGGCTGCAGCCTTTCGAGGGTGCACTGGGCGTAAACGCTGACGAACAGGCTTAGCGCCAGGATAAGTGGGTATTTCGTGCACCACAATACTAGGGTCGATGCCGGGCATTTCCTCGTAAGACCATGCAAAAACATCACGGAATTCACGAAATAAAGCGGTATAAAGTTGAACTTCCTCAGGAGTGCATGTGACTCCAATGAAAATATTCTCGACAATCCCTGGTTTGACAGAGATGTCGATAGGTCGGGTTTGCGTAATGTTACCCATATTGCCTTCCGAGGACACTTGATATAACTGAACAGGCATTTGGAGAGGCGGAGATGCGACACATGAAGCAAACCACTCGAGACATGCGACCATTTCCGAATGAGGAGGGAGAAACGAAGAGCGATGGTGGTGATCTAACCAAGGGGGCTCCTCGAGAGACATAGTCTCAATGATAGCCTCGTCGGAGGGAAATGATTCCTTCAGGGGATCCGAAGTGGCCTCCTCTCCCAACCAAGGGAAGTGGTTATATGAATCGGGAACGCTGCTTGGAAAAGCAGGTTCAAGAGGGGGAGTCGATGCAGCGACAATCTCGATGTAGTTGAGCTCGGCAGGACTCAACGGCATCATCTCACCCCAAGAGTCTTCCTGATTCAAGGGAGGGAGAACCCATGGATCAGAATGCACTGTAATCATGTTAACGGAGGCGAGATTCGGAGGTGGGAGGGGAAAGACTCCCATCAAGGAGGGATCTTTGAATAATCTGGCACCCACACTCACTAACGACTTGGAGGTATGCTCTACGAATGGCACATTCCCTTCAGAAGAGGAAGCAAAAAAGGACAGCTGGTCCACCGTGACGATTCTTCCTTGATGGGGGAAGCGAACGACACGAAACAACGAGGAAGCCACAGCTTGCATGGCATATGTCCAGCTTCGTCCAAGGAGGAGGTTGTAAGTGAGATTAGCGTCAACGAATTCAACCTCTACTTCTACGGTTTTCCCTTCTAAAGAGATAGGCAATCGCGGGAGGATACCATATGGACGAGATTCTCTTCCATCGAAAGCCTCCAGGGTCGTCGGAGACTGGCTCAGAGCAGGAGAACCAATAGCCTTCCAGCAAGCAACAGACATGATGCAGGTTGAGGCACCTTCATCAATGACTGTACGATGGATCGTTTTGCCGTTGATGAGAACCTGTAAAGGAAGGCCACCTGATGAGGCAGTCTCTGTGTGAAACCCTCGAGATCAAAAGAAATTAAATCCGAATCTGCCGGGTCTATGCCACCAATCGCTGATAGCAAGGACTTCCTCTGGGAGGGGCAGCTCTGGAGGACTTCTAATGCGGACATAGCAGACGGAGCCTGAGCTAAGTCCTCGACAATGTTATAATGCTGGGCAGCTCGAGCATTGGGGTTATAAGATGACTTCCTGAGTACACCTTTGGGAGGGGGTCGGGGGATCGTCTCGGTGCTGGGCCGTTCGATGTGAAGGGGACCAGAACTGGACGGAGGAGCGCTAGAGGGAACCTCCGGCTCTTTCCCGGCTGGAGATGGATAATCTTTCGCTCGAGTTGAAACATGGATGGGAATCGTTCCAGCCATGAACACTTGAGAACCGAACGAGGAAGAGGATTGAGAGGGATCTGCCACCTGATGCGTCTGCTGGGACGGGAAAGGCTCTTTAAGCACAGCAGGAGGCCCTGGAGCACCTTTCAAAAGCCGACTAACCTCGGACCGCCTAGGGCAATCCTTGGTGTAGTGATCCTCCTCGCAGATGAGACAAGGATACTTAGGCTTCCGTTTGGCTCCTTCCTCAAAGGGAGGTTTAGGAGGGTTCTGCTTGGGCTGTCCAGATTTATCTTTAGCCTTCCCTTTCTTTTTGCCTTTCGAGGATTTGTCTACCGCGGTGGACTAAATGGCGTTTACCTCGGAGGTATTCCCAGAAATAGATTGGCCCTGAGGAGCATTCTCGTTAGAGGCGTTCTGTTTCTGCTTCCCAGGGTTCGTGGCCGATTTCTTAGATGATGAATTTACCGAACCAATGACTCCATCAACAGAAGGCTTTGGTGGAGCTTTGGGTTGTCCGGGCCTCGGGGCGTCTGGCAAATATTCATACAAAGTACCTGACTGAGAATACACTAAGTCGAGGTACTGAGCTCGCGCGATCGCTTGCTCCTCAGTTACACACGCTCCCATTGCGATATCTTTTGTAATTTTAGGGACAAAGGAAGTCGTGAACCAGTCGGTCAGGAGTTGATCAGGAATCCAAAATTTAATCAAGCGACGACGCCTTCTCCATTCATGTATATGATCAGAGATGTGCGTAGCCGTATCCTGTTTGAGAGATGTGAGAAGATGGGTCCCAGTCTCGTACCGAATGGGTAACTGAAAATGAGTCAAAAAGGCCATAGCCAACGAGTTGAAATCTGAAAACATACCGCGATTGAGTTCAATGTACCATTTAGCAGCTGAACCAGTGAGAGTCCTCTGAAAGAGGCGAAGCCGGATGGAATCATCAAGCCACGAGTTAGATGAGCACCAAAGGTGATAAGTCATTACGTGGGCCTGAGGGTCCTCACCGGTCTTGTCGTCAAACTTTGGACAGTCACCTGGTATTTTGGTTGGAACCGGTGGCCAATATGGATTATGCAAAATAGGGTCGTTTGTTAACTTGGACACATCAGGCAGTTCCAACGTTGCTAAAAATGGTAGCTGCGGGTTAAAGGACATTTGTGGTTTCGGATTCGAGGCGACATTAGGGTTCCACCCAGATTGTGGTTGCCCCCACGAACTTTTTCCGGACGGACCCGGCCCAAAAGGGCCTGGCGCGTAAGAATTTTGTCCCGATGGACCTGGTCCAAAAGGGCCTGGCGCATAGGGAGTTTGTCCGTAGGGGTTCTGTCCGTATGGATTCTGGCCATATGCGGACGGCTGTCCCTGTGTCTGCCCCCCAGCTCCCCATGTACCAGCAGCTTGCCCGGCAGGTGCACCATATTGGTAATTTTGATAAGGAGTGACCTGTGGCTGCTGATAATTTTGATAAGGAGCAAACTGATTTTGCCCCTGGGGTTGCTGGTAGCCATATGACTGCTAGGCCCCGTACGGAGCCTGATAGACAGGATGCGTTTGGTGAGAAGGTTGATAACCTGTTTGAGTTTGAGGCTTAGGGTAATGTCCTTGAACCGGCTAGGGTTGAACCATTTGTCCTGAAGGTTGACCTGGTTGGATTTGAGATGGACCTAGTTGGCCAGCAGGATAGACTTGCTGGGTACCAGGTTGTCCATGCGCCACCAAGGGTTGTCCTTGCGGAACGGATGACTGAACTGGCTGGATAGCTGGTTGACGCCGAGGTTGGCCAGCTTGTCCAGGTTGACGATTAGGGCGGACAGCGGGTTGACCTTGCTGTATAGACGGTTGGCTCGTTTGGCCCCTAGTGTGAACCGATTGAGAAGAGGGCTGGGCTTGCTGCATGGCAGGCTGCCTTCCTTGGCGCATGGGCTGAGCAGAGGGTTGGCCTTGCTGTATAGTAGGCTGCCCCCCTTGCCCAGAAGGATTCATGAATTGAGCGGTGGGTTGGCCCTGTTGAACATAGGGTTGTCCACCCTGCCCAGGAAGATGACTAGACTGGGCGGTAGGTTGGCCCTGTTGTACATAGGGTTGTCCACCCTGCCCAAGAGGATACCCCTGCTGGACTACTGGTTGATTTTGAAGGTTATAAACTGACCCAGTTTGTCCAGATGGGTACCCTTGCTGGAAACCGAGTTGGCCTTGCTGAATAGAAGGCTGCCCTGGTTATCCAGTAGGTTGACTCTGATGTGAATATGACGGATCTCCAATGCCCGTGGGTTGTCCCTGGTAAGGTTGACCCTGTGGGCCCCCAGATTGTCCTGGGTAAGGCGGGCCATAAAGTGGTTGCCCCTGAGGGGTTTGCACATAGGGTGGCTGGCCTTGATTGGGTGGTCCTAGGGGCTGTCTGGGAGGATCCCGGTTCCCATGGAGAATGTGAGTAGCGGGATCATACGTAACGTTCAACGGTTCCTCGTTTTCTTCGAAAGGACGATGAGAAAGGACCGAAATGGTCTCGAGGTACTCACCGTTTTCATCATATTAAAAGAGGGGACCTTCGTAATCCGGGTCCGTTATGGGTTGCCCAAAAGCATCATACGGCCCCGCTCCTGGAATGCCACCAGAAAAGGGACCAGCTTGAGGGTTTGCAGACGAGGATGCCGGTTCAGCACTGACAACCGGAGTCGGACGTGCTACACAAATGGTAGGTCTAGTGGGAACTGAGGTAACGGGCGTATTAAGCCCTGACGTAAGGGGTGTACTAAGGGGCTGCGAAACAAAGGGCCCGGTGGAGGCAATAAGATTAGGATCCCATATAGTCGTAGAAGTAGTTCTAGCGGCTATCCTATCCCTCACTGATTGATATCGTGGAGGGAGGGGGGAGGAAGCCGGAATCGGGGTCTCGATGTCTGTCACCACGGGCGTCTCACCGGTGCTGGAAGCTGTCTCATCCATGGGGGAAGTAGACATTGGAGATGACATACCGAGAGGGGTACGAGGGGTATAATCGGGCTCCCAGATAGGATTCCAATCTTCTATGTAATCTTCGTCGCCTGGGGCACGTACGTTGATAGGCTGGATACTCGGAACAATAGGGAGAGTGCCGCTTACAACTGGTACCTCTGGAGCAACAGAAGATGCAGAACCTTGATGACTTGGACCGGGAGTTGATGGGTCAGCCAGGATGACCAGACCCCTTAGAAAACCTAAAGGAAACTAACGATAAAACCCTACTCAAAACTATCGCACACAAGATCTAAAACAGGTGATGTTATCGTGTCCAAATTAATTTTAAGACACAAGAACCAAACTTGACCTTTTCATGTTTCAGGAGTCGAGAAAAGGACGAAAAGATGACTCCAGTCTCCTTCGAATGTTTAATGAGCACGAAGTGGCAAGACGCTCACAGGCACCTTTTCATTTAGGGAGTCCGAAAAGGATCAAAAGTGACTGCTCTGGAGACTCTAGGTATAAGGTTTACCAAGCAACCCGTAAAACTGCTTATACACCTCAACAAACGTATGAGAGCCAAGGACTTTCCGTACTGTAGTCAATCTTCCCGAATGCTGTGTTCGGTGCGTTACGGTTCACAAGGTGGCAAACTCGGCTTCCTATGGATAAAGGATAAAAGCCTAGTGGGGTCTCCCTATATACGCGACGGTACGTGGGAGCACAGTCCGTGTTAGACCACTATCGAGTCACAAAAGGAGGAATCACCCAACCTAATGTGAAACAACAGTGACTATGTTTAAAGACGCCGGAACACGTCTCTAACCTAGACCTCTAGATATTTGCATTTAGTTCCAATGCGTTTTTAGATTCATTTGGTTCATTTTACAGTTGATCTTGAGATTAAGTTTCGATTTCAGGTCCTATCGTATGTTCTCTCACAATTACCTAGATGCAAACTACATGCCAAAGAATTTCATTTTGTTCGATGAATTCTAGCTATGAGAAGGTAAAGAATCTTGACCAAACAAAACAAATACAAGCAAACAAGCAACTTAATGCAGCTAAAGCGAGGAAAGGAAACTTTTTCTTTTGAAAATGCAAATCAACGAAATGTTCTTTTCCTTTTCAATTTCTTAAAGCAAAGCTACTAGTTTGACTTCCTTTCAATGGCACAAAGCATCTAAATGAATTTGGAGGAACCGGAACACCAAGCAAATTACTTAATGAAAGCACACAAAGTTCCCAAAACATCCAACAAAAGCTTTCAAATCAAAAGGAAAACTAAGTTCTGCACGAGCTACGTGATCTAAGCTCGGCAAGACAAGCAAGGATTGCAAGCAAGGAGGAAGCGAAAACTACTCGGAAACACAACCCAAAACACTTCAACAATCACTGAACAAGTGCATAAACAAATCTGAAATTGGCTGGTCAAACAAGCAAACAAGACCCCTACGGAAGGCTTGACACACACACGGCCTCTAGATGCCCTAGGGCTAGAGTGCGAAATCAATGGAGAAAAGCAAACACCCGAAGGATGAGAGTCACAACCAGTCAATTAGAGACTCAACACAATCCAGCAACTATAAAAGTAATGATGGAAACACAAACCGAGCGGCGACATCAAAGAGGAAGGTATTTGCAAAACCTAAAAGATGAGCAAAACGAAACCCTGCGAAACAAGACTTCGTAAGCAAGCAGCTCAGAGTTCAAAAAGTGAAAAACAAGCCACAAACCAAGGGGAGAGAAGAGGGGAAAGTTAACAGAGTAGGTTCAGTGGGCTGATCTGGACAAAATCAAATTTTACAGGATCAGCGCGGGTGGCCTTCAGCAACTTGGCGTTGACAGGAGGGGTCCCGTAGCAACTTTACGACGTCAGCGCGGAAATACATGGATAAAGCGCGCTGTCTCGGAAAAACCAGGTCAGCGCGGTTATAAATTGCATAGACGCGATGACGGGAAAGACAAAGAAGCAAGCGCGCGACGTCAGCGCGGAAGCACACGTATAAACCGCGCTGTCTCTAAAAACGAGGTCAGCGCGACTATGGATGATACAGGCGCGATGACAAAGGCAGCACAGAAGAAGGGACGCGACGTCAGCGCGTCTGTTTTTAATTAAAGCGCGCTGAGGGAAAAAACCAATAAAGCCAAAACAAAAACTTCCCAAACCAAAGGTAAAGACCTTTTGACAGTTAAAACACTTCTCAGATGCACCCAGAAAGTTTGCAGGCAGAGAAACAATCCCAGAATCTCGACAAGAGAGAACAATCAAATTTCAACACAAAGATGGACTCAAGAGACAAGAAGGCTGATCCCCAGCGGAGTCGCCAAATTGTTGGAGAGGTAAATCCCCTCTACGGATAGAGGCGATCCCTACTAGCCCAGCAAGGGTCTAGCAACAATCACACAATGCTGCTATGCATGTCCCTAATTACAATTAAACAAGAGGTAAAGGGCACCTACTTGGATTCCTGCACTGTCGTTTGACGAAGAGATGTTTCCTTCGCTCCTTCGCTTTGGCTGGTCACAATCCTCTGCGATCTCCGCGAATAGATACCTGCACACACGAAGAGGAAACAAACGCAAGCGTGAAATCTAGTAAAAGCAACCATACATCGGTCAGAAAAGATGTAATTCACATTTAACCATCGCATGTACAAACGAGAATGGAACAATAGTAGCAGTCATCTATTATTAATCAAAATAGAGAAGAGTACAACCAAATGTTCTGACGTTGGTATCCTTCTCAGGAGGGGCCAGTCAGCAAGCGTCTCAAGCATTCACCTTTGGAAGTGATTCTCCCAAGACAAGAAACCCTCTCTCACACTAGCAACACAAAACAACCTTCCCTAAGCTATCAATCACTCCCACACTTAGCACACCAAATACCTATAGTAGCAGCAATCTGAGCACTATAAGCTCTACACAATCCAAGCTATTCCAAACTAGCTGCTCATGGTAATGGTGGCAGTTTATATAGGAGAAGGAGCCTCCTAAAAGGGTGGAAGGATGAGCTTATCCTTGAGGGAAGTGGTTGCAAAGAGTCGAACAGACATGCCATAGAAGGGAGTCGATACTCACAAAGCCAACAACCAGGCCTGGAATAATCTGGAAGGCTGGCTGTTGGAACAAATTCGCCCAAACAGGATCAGCGCGGATTTTAAGGCAACTGACGCGCTGACGTCACGCCTCAATAACTGGGAAAATCATGTCAGCGCGACTTAATACAAGCAAAGGCGCGCTGGCGACCAGCGCGGAAAAGTCGTGTGCTTCCGCGCTGGCAGCGCACGGAATACACTAAGAGCCGCCGGTCAGCGTGGATATTTTAGAGACAGACGCGCTGATGAGGAAAACTTTGGAAAAGTGGGTTTTGGGCTAGTTCAGAAGGCATGAACTTGATTGTTGTGAATTCTTGACACAGCAGGGTAACTGACAGGGAGGCAGTGACCAATTTCTGTGTAACAGATGCCCCCTAAAGCATGAAGACCGAGAGAGTGGGAGGGGTGAAATGCTTTACAACACGTTGCCGAACTGGAACACCACCAGGAAGGACCGAATATCTCTGATAATCAAGTACATGCAGTCTAGGTATGGGCGCAGCCATCCAAAAGACATGTGAAAAAGGTCTGTGGAATGGACGCAGCCACCCAGCTAAGGAGACCAGAATAATGATAAGGTATGGTCGCAGCCATCCATGAAGACTCAGGTATGGGCGCAGCCATCCATCAATGAGTCATGTAATGATCATCCACAAAATCGCAGCCTGGACCATAACAGACAGGGATCCAGGGTCTTGCGCTCCGTCTCGACCCGAACAAAGTACAAGTTCAAGCATGTGAATACATGAGTTGGAGTCGAACATGCGTGAACATCGTCTGATTACCAGCCAATGATGAAAACTGTTAACAGACGCGAGAGGTACCACCAATAATGACAATGGCCCTCAAGGTACTATAGGTACAATCCGCGGTATGTGAAGCAATGAGTTGGTGTCGAACATCCACAGAATCATCCGATCGGAGGTCAATGATGAAAACCTCGCGTCGGACACGAAGAACCTGCCATTGAGGCATGCAGGCTCTAAGGCACCTGAAGGGAGTCTCTAAGTCACCTTCCCGGATAATGAGCTGAAGTCGACAGGAAGCGACCTTGACCGAAGGTGGGCCATAATGTTTCCCACATCATCAGCACGAGACAGAGGTAACATGATTTGTGTGAGATAGCAGATGAGGTTGCATTATTGCAGGGGTCAACTTCTCTTGAGCATATCGGCGGCACTATAGTGGATTTGGCAGTATTTGACATCAAATAAGCAAAGGGTATGATAACGATGGCAATGAGCAGATGATAGGTCAGATAGGATAACCCAAACCCACGGAAGCCAGTGAAAAGCGAGATGAGATGGTCCCACCCAGACACGAAGCAGAGGAGTCCCATGTTCAAGAGTGACATACTGCCGACACGACTACGATTACTATTCCTTTTTCCCCACCATTTCTGGCAGGTACCCCGATTATTTTTGGATGACAAGCTTGACGGGGATAGCATATGCTTGAAGAGTGTCATTTTGACAATGTCCGATGTCATCAAGTGTTTAACGAGCCTAACAAAGGAAAAACTCGGCGTCTTTTCTTATTTAGAGAGCCTGAAAAGACAGCAGAAAAGGAGACTCCAGGGGGGTCCTTTTTCGTGCAGTTGTGTCTCTCGAGCCCGAAAAAGTATAAAACAATGCTCGAAAGAACCGCCCGACCATTACGATCGAGGAGTACTTTTCGTAAATAGTGCTTTCGACCTGAAAAAGTAAAAAAGCGGTCGGAAACACGTCGTTTTAGAGCCGATAACGAGTGCGAAACGACAAACACCCGGCAATCTTTTTAAGTTACACGGTCAGAAGAAGAGCTTAAAATGACCGCCTTTCATTCCCTTTAACGAGCTGAAAGGAGACTCGGCCATCTTTTCTTGTTTTGTGTCGGAAAAGAGCTCAAAGACGACAGTTCGCGATCAAGTGATGTTAAGATCATTATGATTTTCACCGTTTCGAAGGACCTGCACAACAAAAAACACCCGCATAAATCCGTTCGACATGTTAAAAACATATTAAAACATGTATAAAACAGTACAGAAGCGTAAAATCCATGGTAAAAACATGACCATAAACCCATATTCGCAAAAATTAAAGTCAATTAAGCCATTTTTACTATAAATAGAAAGGTAAATAGTCATTTTCACCATTGTTACCAAATTGAGCCGCTGAGAATGTGGTGAAGCTGTGAAGTTCACGGAGCCAATTCTTCCTCGTGCGGACACCATTTGGCGAACGGCTTGCTCCAGGTAGGTTCCTCTTGCCACGCGCCCTTTTTTGAGCATTTTTATTCGTAATTTAACGGTTGGATTGGCCCAATTGGGCAAGTTTTTGAGCCATGGGTGCGCTCTCGGTCAGCGCGGGTTTCCCGCTCGGGACCGCGCTGACCGATGAAAATAACACATACCAAATTTCGGGTCAGCGCGGAAAACCCGTGTTCTTCCGCGCTGACCTGAAGAAAATACAAAGGGCCGCCATTTTCAGCGCGTCTGTTTTAGAAACAGCCGCGCTGGCGCAGCTAAATATTATTTTTGATAATTTGGACGTGAAATTTTTATCTACCAGCTTTCTAATTGTTCTTATTGGCTATGTAGGGCACAATGGCCTTCCAGTGGCAAGAGAGGGCTCACGATGTTGAGGATATTGCCGCTTTTGCAAGAGCGGATTGTCGAGACGCAATGCGGGCATGTGGATTTTTAAAATTCTTCTTGACTCCACGCCTAAGAGCTCATCACGACTTACTGGAGTTCCTGATCCGGTCATGGAACCATATAGACGGTAAATTTACCATCCATGGTAAAGATATCGAGTTCGACTTCATGGATATATATTTCCTGACCGGTTTGTCACGCCGGGGCGCGAGGCCCATTTTGGAGGGGCAGCGGCCCAGCGGCGAGACTCTCGACGAGCTCATGGCTCGAGTATGTCCAGAGGTCGTGAAGACGCGGAGTGGGAAGGTGTCGATTCCCACGGTGAGAGACATAGTTCTTCGCACCATCTTATTTATGGTGACCCGGGCAGCGGGAAGCTTGGCCAACCATGAGGCCTCGAAGACCCACCTGCTGCTAGCCCTTGACTGTCTACAGCCTACAGTGTTTGATTGGGCCACTGCGGTGACCAACAGCATGAAGAGGCAGCTCAACAACTGTCGACGCGGAGAGTCGAAACAGTTCGGCTACAGGTCGCTCCTACTCCCACTCATTCTGGAGCGAGTACCAGTCATGCGGCTGCAGACTATAGCCGTGGATCCTCCCAGGAGTCCTCAGGAGACGCGGGCCACTCGATGGGCTCGCATCATGCCACGCGGGGGTGGTGGCCGGCCAACTCATTGGGGAGTGGTTTTTCGAGAGTGGTTAGAGCATCAGATTGTTTTCGTCGAGGATTGGCCATACGCAGGTATGGATTTCCGCAACGATCCAGACATGCCATTGCCGCCGGGAGACCACTGGGATGATGGAGGTATGACACTTTGATTTTTTCTGAGTTTTTTTAAGTTTTTTTATTTTAATGCATATGTCTTAACAAATGTCACCGTGTGCAGATGTGGGACCTGTCAGACCCGTCGGCTTAGCCCCAGAGGCACGGAGAGAGGGGCAGGGAGCCGATGTCCTTGCCTTGGTCCCTCCAGGAGTAGATACTTCCGAGACCATAGCTCGCAACCTTGAGGGGTTGCTAGTGGGCGTGCCAGACTATCAGGGAGTCGAGGAGGTTCCCATAGAGCACCAGATCCATACAGTGGGGGTAGCACCCAGGGTGCACCGCCTGTTGAGGCGGGTGGCACGAGCGGCTGTGTGCTATAGAGAGCACAACCCAGCACCGTAGTTGCCTAGGTTTCTTTTTGATGTTTGCGAGACATCTGTCTCGATGTATGGAGAACAGTGACTTTATGCTTTGACACATACACTTATTTTTTGAGCGCCTTAGTGCGCCACACGATATATATATATATATACATACCGATTTTTTGGATGGATCTTGTTTACATGTGATGATGCTTTGCTTATGTTATGCAAATGTTCAGTACAAATGTGATCTTATGTATGAATTGCACAACAGGTGACCCATGTATTTTTAATGTTTTTAATGCAAGCTTAAAAACACACACTGCACACACGCAAACCATGCTTGAGAAAATATTTACATATGCTTTACTCTATTATGCTTCCTATGTCTTCTTGTATGATGCTATCTATTTCGCAAATGTCTGTCTAATACATGATTCGCCAATGCATCAGTCAGCGTGTTTAATCGTCTTGGAATATGTTGATATGTGATATAATCGAAATTCCTTTCTAACAATCGGACACGTAGGTACAACCTTAGGATACATTGGTCTCTGACGGAATATCGCCCGTTAAGTTGATGAACGACCAGCTGGGAGTCCAGATTTACCATCATTGCTCGAATGCCGAGATCAACTGCTTCGGCTAGTAGCTCAATTACGGCACTGTATTCAGCAACATTATTAGTGGTGCGACCGAGACAGACTCCTTGAAGATCTAGCAACTCTCCGTGAGGATCATAAATCGCCCATGCCGCAGAAGACAAATTGCAGGTACTACGGCAGGCGCCATCAGCGAAACCAACATAAGGTGTACTAGACATCTGCACGAGAAGAAGAAAACACAATAAGAGGGAATCACGCTTTCACACCAAAGCAGAACATGAAATCATGCACACCAAACATACTAAACACACGTATGTACAAACTGAGTGCATGAAGTCATGCGTAATATTTTTTCAGATACAGCCCGTTGCGGGGCTTGTCAAGAGGGTTTCCTTCGTAATCAATCAACTCATATGCGCCCTTTTGTAAAACTCTTTTCACGATGTAGGGACCTAGCCACATGGACTCAAGTTTTCCTGCCCCCAGCTTATCTTTAGCTTGATCGTAGAGCAGCACTAGATCTCCCTCAACAAAGGAACGAGGATGAATGTTCTGGTCAAAGTGAGCTTTGACTCTCTTCTTTTGCGCTTCGATGGCCAGAGAAGCTAAATGACGAGTCTCGTCCAACCGTTCTAGGTACAGAAGCCGTTCCTCCACCGGAGTGGTGTTGGGAAGCAACTCGACAGCTAATTTCAACGAAGGAATCTCGCATTCGACAGGAAGGGTAGCCTCCAGTCCATAAACCAATTGAAATGGAGTGAAACCGGTGGCGTCCTTCACGGAAGTCCGGTAGGCCCACAAGGCTGGGAACAACATCAGATGCCAATTAGACTTGTGCGTATTGACGGTGCGTTGAAGCATAGTGATCAAAACTTTGTTCACGGCTTCAACTTGACCATTAGATTGTGGATAGTACGGTGTCGAACTGTCCTGGCGCAAGCCTAGTTGGGTCGTTAGTTCTGTCATCATGTGATTACGGAAATGCTTTCCATGATCTGTGACGATAGCCTGGGGGACTCCGAAACGAGTAATGACATGATTGAATAAAAACTGCGCCGCTGTGTAACCGTCTTCGTTTAATGTAGGCATCGCTTCGGCCCACTTGGTGAAATAATCCACAGCAACGATAATGTACCCATGCCCCCCGGCCGAACGAGGGTTACAGGATGTATAATCGATGCCCCATTTGGCAAATGGACCTACGGTGACAACAGGGTGCAGTGGTGCAACAGGTGCACGCATCTTCCGATGGTAAACCTGGCATTCGTGACATGCTCGTACAACAAGGATACAATCCTTGAAGATGGAAGGCCAGAAATAACCCGCACGGAGGATCTTCTGAGCGGTAGCATAGCCAGACATATGGCCGCCACAAGCGCCAGAGTGGCAGTCATTCAAAACCCGCTCCGCCTCCTCGAGAGTCAAGCACCGGCGGAGAACAGAGTCAACGCCGAGGCGGTACAGGGTATCGCCCAAGATGCGATAGGGTTGAGCTTGGTGACGAATTCGCCGTCGAGCATCTTTCGATACATTCGGACGGAAGGAAGACGTCTGTAAATATACGATAATGTCCCCATACCACGGGTCGAGGGTGCTGATGAGAAACAGTGTTTCATCCGGGATATGCTCCTCTGAACGAGATGGTGCAGAATGAGATGGTAAATGACAGAGCAGTTCAGCAAAGACCAGAGATTTCTTAGACTTGGCTGTAGTGAATTCCAAGTCGAACTCTTGGAGGATTACAATCCACTTCGAGTATTTTCCCCCAGCAACTGACGTGACAAAATGTAGGTCATGGGGTTGCAATCCGAGATCACGGTCGTCGTGCGCAACAGGATATAATGACGGAATCGTTGGACGGCACAGACAGCTGCCAATGCCAACTTCTCGACATATGCATAGCGAGTTTCCGTATCCAGAAGGTTGCGGCTAAGATAATATACAACATGCTCGGTGCCAGCATCATCATCTTGCACTAAAACCATGCCGATGGTGGTGTTGGCGGCGGCCAAATAGAGGGTGTAGTCACGGTGGTAATCCGGAGGTCTTAAGAGCGGGGCTGAGACAAGAAGGTCTTTAAGACGCTCGAAAGATTCCTGGGCGATAGCGTCCCAACGAAAGGGCGTGTCTCGCTTTAATAACCGTGTGAAACCCTTAGCCACCTCGGCATAATTTGGAATGAATCGTCTGAGAAAATTAGCTTTTCCCTGCAAGCTCTGTAATTGTTGCAGAGAGGCAGGGGGAGGAAGATTCAAAATGGCCTCGACTTTAAGGGGATCCAGACGGATACCTTCCCGGGAGACGATGAACCCGAGCAGTCGGCCAGATTCTACGCAAAAGACACACTTATGCGGGTTGAGTCGAATACGGTAGTGTCGACAGCGGAGAAAGATTTCGCGTAGATGAGATAAATGGTCTTGACATTTAGCTGAATGAGCTGGAAGGTCATCCAGGTAAGGCTGTACGATGTGTCGAATATCATGAAAAGCATACGACATCGCACGCTGGAAAGTGGCACCGGCATTTTTAAGACCGAAAGGTAGCTTCTTATAACCGAAGGTGCCCCAAGGACAAATGAAAGCTGTCTTATGCTGGTCTACAGGGGCTATGTTGATCTGGTTGTAACCAGAGAAGCCGTCCATAAACGAATAAATCTCGCTTCCTGCGCAGTCATCAATAAGCTGATCAATAAAAGGCGTAGGAAAGTTATCTTTTGGACAGGCGCGATTGATGTCGCGATAGTCAACACAGACCCGAATAGTGCCCTGCTTCTTATTCACAGGGACTTTATTGGATACCCATTCCGTGAGGGGAATGGCATAGATGAAACCAGCTCGAAGGAGTTTTTCAACTTCGGCCTTGATGGCTGCAACCTTTCGAGGGTGCACTGGGCGTAAACGCTGACGAACAGGCTTAGCGCCAGGATAAGTAGGTATTTCGTGCACCACAATACTAGGGTCGATGCCGGGCATTTCCTCGTAAGACCATGCGAAAACATCACGGAATTCACGAAATAAAGCGGTATAAAGTTGAACTTCCTCAGGAGTGCATGTGACTCCAATGAAAATATTCTCGACAATCCCTGGTTTGACAGAGATGTCGATAGGTCGGGTTTGCGTAATGTTACCCATATTGCCTTCCGAGGACACTTGATATAACTGAACAGGCGTTTGGAGAGGCGGAGATGGGACACATGAAGCAAACCGCTCGAGACATGCGACCATTTCCGAATGAGGAGGGAGAAACGAAGAGCGATGGTGGTGATCTAACCAAGGGGGCTCCTCGAGAGACATAGTCTCAATGATAGCCTCGTCGGAGGGAAATGATTCCTTCAGGGGATCCGAAGTGGCCTCCTCTCCCAACCAAGGGAAGTGGTTATATGAATCGGGAACGCTGCTTGGAAAAGCAGGTTCAAGAGGGGGAGTCGATGCCGCGACAATCTCGATGTAGTTGAGCTCGGCAGGACTCAATGGCATCATCTCACCCCAAGATTCTTCCTGATTCAAGGGAGGGAGAACCCATGGATCAGAACGCATTGTAATCATGTTAACGGAGGCGAGATTCGGAGGTGGGAGGGGAAAGACTCCCATCAAGGAGGGATCTTTGAATAATCCGGCACCCACACTCACTAACGACTTGGAGGTATGCTCTACGAATGGCACATTCCCTTCAGAAGAGGAAGCAAAAAAGGACAGTTGGTCCACCGTGACGATTCTTCCTTGATGGGGGAAGCGAATGACACGAAACAAGGAGGAAGCCACGGCTTGCATGGCATATGTCCAGCTTCGTCCAAGGAGGAGGTTGTAAGTGAGATTAGCGTCAACGACTTCAACCTCTACTTCTACGGTTTTCCCTTCTAAAGAGATAGGCAATCGCGGGAGGATACCATATGGACGAGATTCTCTTCCATCGAAAGCCTCCAGGGTCGTCGGAGACTGGCTCAGAGCAGGAGAACCAATAGCCTTCCAGCAAGCAACAGACATGATGCAGGTTGAGGCACCTTCATCAATGACTGTACGATGGATCGTTTTGCCGTTGATGAGAACCTGTATAAGGAAGGCCACCTGATGAGGCAGTCTCTGTGTGAAACCCTCAAGATCAAAAGAAATTAAATCCGAATCTGCCGGGTCTATGCCACCAATCGCTGATAGCAAGGACTTCCTCTGGGAGGGGCAGCTCTGGAGGACTTCTAATGCGGACATAGCAGACGGAGCCTGAGCTAAGTCCTCGACAATGCTATAATGCTTGGCAACTCGAGCATTGGGGTTATAAGATGACTTCCTGAGTACACCTTTGGGAGGGGGTCGGGGGATCGTCTCGGTGCTGGGCCGTTCGATGTGAAGGGGACCAGAACTGGACGGAGGAGCGCTGGAGGGAACCTCCGGCACTTTCCCGGCTGGAGATGGATAATCTTTCGCTCGAGTTGAAACATGGATGGGAATCGTTCCAGCCATGAACACTTGAGAACCGAACGAGGAAGAGGATTGAGAGGGATCTGCCACTTGATGCGTCTGCTGGGACGGGAAAGGCTCTTTAAGCACAGCAGGAGGCCCTGGAGCACCTTTCAAAAGCCGACTAACCTCGGACCGCCTAGGGCAATCCTTGGTGTAGTGATCCTCCTTGCAGATGAGACAAGGATACTTAGGCTTCCATTTGGCTCCTTCCTCGGAGGGAGGTTTAGGAGGGTTCTGCTTGGGCTGTCCAGATTTATCTTTAGCCTTCCCTTTCTTTTTGCCTTTCGAGGATTTGTCTGCCGTGGTGGACTGAACGGCGTTTACCTCGGAGGTATTCCTAGAAATAGATTGGCCCTGAGGAGCATTCTCGTTAGAGGCGTTCTGTTTCTGCTTCCCAGGGTTCGCAGCCGATTTCTTAGATGATGAATTTACCGAACCAATGACTCCATCAACAGAAGGCTTTGGTGGAGCTTTGGGTTGTTCGGGCCTCGGGGTGTCTGGCAAATATTCGTACAAAGTACCTGACTGAGAATACACTAAGTCGAGGTACTGAGCTCGCGCGATCGCTTGCTCTTCAGTTACACACGCTCCCATTGCGATATCTTTTGCAATTTTAGGGACAAAGGAAGTCGTGAACCAGTCGGTCAGGAGTTGATCAGGAATCCAAAATTTAATCAAGCGACGACGCCTTCTCCATTCATGTATATGATCAGAGATGTGCGTAGCCGTATCCTGTTTGAGAGATGTGAGAAGATGGGTCCCAGTCTCGTACCGAATGGGTAACTGAAAATGAGTCAAAAAGGCCATAGCCAACGAGTTGAAATCTGAAAACATACTGCGATTGAGTTCAATGTACCATTTAGCAGCTGAACCAGTGAGAGTCCTCTGAAACAGGCGAAGCCGGATGGAATCATCAAGCCACGAGTTAGATGAGCACCAAAGGTGATAAGTCATTACGTGGGCCTGAGGGTCCTCACCGGCCTTGCCGTCAAACTTTGGACAGTCACCTGGTATTTTGGTTGGAACCGGTGGCCAATATGGATTATGCAAAATAGGGTCGTTTGTTAACTTGGACACATCAGGCAGTTCCAATGTTGCTAAAAATGGTAGCTGCGGGTTAAAGGACATCTGTGGCTGCGGATTCGAGGTGACATTAGGGTTCCACCCAGATTGTGGTTGCCCCCACGAACTTTGTCCGGACGGACCCGGCCCAAAAGGGCCTGGCGCGTAAGAATTTTGTCCCGATGGACCTGGTCCAAAAGGGCCTGGCGCATAGGGAGTTTGTCCGTAGGGGTTCTGTCCGTATGGATTCTGGCCATATGCGGACGACTGTCCCTGTGTCTGCCCCCCAGCTCCCCATGTACCAGCAGCTTGCCCGGCAGGTGCACCATATTGGTAATTTTGATAAGGAGTGACCTGTGGCTGCTGATAATTTTGATAAGGAGCAAACTGATTTTGCCCCTGGGGTTGCTGGTAGCCATATGACTGTTGGGCCCCATACGGAGCCTGATAGACAGGCTGCGTTTGGTGAGAAGGTTGATAACCTGTTTGAGTTTGAGGCCCAGGGTAATGTCCTTGAACTGGCTGGGGTTGAACCATTTGTCCCGAAGGTTGACCTGGTTGGATTTGAGATGGACCTAGTTGGCCAGCAGGATAGACTTGCTGGGTACCAGGTTGTCCATGCGCCACCAAGGGTTGTCCTTGCGGAACGGATGACTGAACTGGCTGGATAGCTGGTTGACGCCGAGGTTGGCCAGCTTGTCCAGGTTGACGATTAGGGCGGACAGCGGGTTGACCTTGCTGTATAGACGGTTGGCCCGTTTGCCCCCTAGTGTGAACCGATTGAGAGGAGGGTTTGGCTTGCTGCATGGCAGGCTACCTTCCTTGGCGCATGGGCTGAGAAGAGGGTTGGCCTTGCTGTATAGTAGGCTTCCCCCCTTGCCGAGAAGGATTCATGAATTGAGCGGTGGGTTGGCCTTGTTGAACATAGGGTTGTCCACCCTGCCCAGGAAGATGACTAGACTGGGCGGTAGGTTGGCCTTGTTGTACATAGGGTTATCCACCCTGCCCAAGAGGATACCCCTGCTGGACTACTGGTTGATTTTGAAGGTTATAAATTGACCCAGTTTCTCCAGATGGGTACCCTTGCTGGAAACCGAGTTGGCCTTGCTAAATAGAAGGCTGCCCTGGTTGTCCAGTAGGTTGACTCTGATGTGAATATGACGGATCTCCAATGCCCGTGGGTTGTCCCTGGTAAGGTTGACCCTGTGGGCCCCCAGATTGTCCTGGGTAAGGCGGGCCATAAAGTGGTTGCCCCTGAGGGGTTTGCGCATAGGGTGGCTGGCCTTGATTGGGTGGTCCTAGGGGCTGTCTGGGAGGATCCCGGTTCCCATGGAGAATGTGAGTAGCGGGATCATACGTAACGTTCAACGGTTCCTCGTTTTCTTTGAAAGGACGATGAGGAAGGACCGAAATGGTCTCGAGGTACTCACCGTTTTCATCATAGTAAAAGAGGGGACCTTCGTAATCCGGGTCCGTTATGGGTTGCCCAAAAGCATCATACGGCCCCGCTCCTGGAATGCCACCAGAAAAGGGACCAGCTTGAGGGTTTGCAGACGAGGATGCCGGTTCAGCACTGACAACCAGAGTCGGACGTGCTACACAAACGGTAGGTCTAGTGGGAACTGAGGTAACGGGCGTATTAAGCCCTGACGTAAGGGGTGTACTAAGGGGCTGCGAAACAAAGGGCCCGGTGGAGGCAATAAGATTAGGATCCCATATAGTCGTAGAAGTAGTTCTAGCGGCTATCCTATCCCTCACTGATTGATATCATGGAGGGAGGGGGGAGGAAGCCGGAATCGGGGTCTCGATGTCTGTCACCACGGGCGTCTCACCGGTGCTGGAAGCTGTCTCATCCATGGGGGAAGTAGACATTGGAGACGACATACCGAGAGGGGTACGAGGGGTACGAGGGGTATAATCGGGCTCCCAGATAGGATTCCAATCTTCTATGTAATCTTCGTCGCCTGGGGCACGTACGTTGATAGGCTGGATACTCAGAACAATAGGGAGAGTGCCGCTTACAACTGGTACCTCTGGAGCAACAGAAGATGGAGAACCTTGATGACTTGGACTGGGAGTTGATGGGTCAGCCAGGATGACCAGACCCCTTAGAAAACCTAAAGGAAACTAACGATAAAACCCTACTCAAAACTATCGCACACAAGATCTAAAACAGGTGATATTATCGTGGCCAAATTAATTTTAAGACACAAGAACCAAACTTGACCTTTTCATGTTTCAGGAGTCGAGAAAAGGACGAAAAGATGACTCCAGTCTCCTTCGAATGTTTAATGAGCACGAAGTGACAAGACGCTCACAGGCACCTTTTCATTTAGGGAGTCCGAAAAGGATCAAAAGTGACTGCTCTGGAGACTCTAGGTATAAGGTTTACCAAGCAACTCGTAAAACTGCTTATACACCTCAGCAAACGTATGAGAGCCAAGGACTTTCCGTGCTGCAGTCAATCTTCCCGAATGCTGTGTTCGGTGCGTTACGGTTCACAAGGCGGCAGACTCGGCTTCCTATGGATAAAGGATAAAAGCCTAGTGGGGTCTCCCTATATACGCGACGGTACGTGGGAGCACAGTCCGTGTTAGACCACTATCGAGTCACAGAAGGAGGAATCACCCAACCTAATGTGAAACAACAGTGACTATGTTTAAAGACGCCGAAACACGTCTCTAACCTAGACCTCTAGATATTTGCGTTTAGTTCCAATGCGTTTTTAGATTCATTTGGTTCATTTTACAGTTGATCTTGAGATTAAGTTTCGATTTCAGGCCCTATCGTATGTTCTCTCACAATTACCTAGATGCAAACTACATGCCAAAGAATTTCATTTTGTTCGATGAATTCTAGCTATGAGAAGGTAAAGAATCTTGACCAAACAAAACAAATACAAGCAAACAAGCAACTTAATGCAGCTAAAGCGAGGAAAGGAAACTTTTTCTTTTGAAAATGCAAATCAACGAAATGTTCTTTTCCTTTTCAATTTCTTAAAGCAAAGCTACTAGTTTGACTTCCTTTCAATGGCACAAAGCATCTAAATGAATTTGGAGGAACCGGAACACCAAGCAAATTACTTAATGAAAGCACACAAAGTTCCCAAAACATCCAACAAAAGCTTTCAAATCAAAAGGAAAACTAAGTTCTGCACGAGCTACGTGATCTAAGCTCGGCAAGACAAGCAAGGATTGCAAGCAAGGAGGAAGCGAAAACTACTCGGAAACACAACCCAAAACACTTCAACAATCACTGAACAAGTGCATAAACAAATCTGAAATTGGCTGGTCAAACAAGCAAACAAGATCCCTACGGAAGGCTTGACACACACACGGCCTCTAGATGCCCTAGGGCTAGAGTGCGAAATCAATGGAGAAAAGCAAACACCCGAAGGATGAGAGTCACAACCAGTCAATTAGAGACTCAACACAATCCAGCAACTATAAAAGTAATGATGGAAACACAAACCAAGCAGCGACAGCAAAGAGGAAGGTATTTGCAAAACCGAAAAGATGAGCAAAACGAAACCCTGCGGAACAAGACTTCGTAAGCAAGCAGCTCAGAGTTCAAAAAGTGAAAAACAAGCCACAAACCAAGGGGAGAGAAGAGGGGAAAGTTAACAGAGTAGGTTCAGTGGGCTGATCTGGACAAAATCAAATTTTACAGGATCAGCGCGGGTGGCCTTCAGCAACTTGGCGCTGACAGGAGGGGTCCCGTAGCAACTTTGCGACATCAGCGCGGAAATACATGGATAAAGCGCGCTGTCTCGGAAAAACCAGGTCAGCGCGGTTATAAATCGCATAGACGCGATGACGGGAAAGACAAAGAAGCAAGCGCGCGACATCAGCGCGGAAGCACACGTATAAAGCGCGTTGTCTCTAAAAACGAGGTCAGCGCGACTATGGATGATACAGGCGCGATGACAAAGGCAGCACAGAAGAAGGGACGCGACGTCAGCACGTCTGTTTTTAATTAAAGCGCGCTGAGGGAAAAAACCAATAAAGCTAAAACAAAAACTTCCCAAACCAAAGGTAAAGACCTTTTGACAGTTAAGACACTTCTCAGATGCACCCAGAAAGTTTGCAGGCAGAGAAACAATCCCAGAATCTCGACAAGAGAGAACAATCAAATTTCAACACAAAGATGGACTCAAGAGACAAGAAGGCTGATCCCCAGCGGAGTCGCCAAATTGTTGGAGAGGTAAATCCCCTCTACAGATAGAGGCGATCCCTACTAGCCCAGCAAGGGTCTAGCAACAATCACACAATACTGCTATGCATGTCCCTAATTACAATTAAACAAGAGGTAAAGGGCACCTACTTGGATTCTTGCGCTGTCGTTTGACGAAGAGATGTTGCCTTCGCTCCTTCGCTTTGGCTGGTCACAATCCTCCGCGATCTCCGCGAATAGATACCTGCACACACGAAGAGGAAACAAACGCAAGCGTGAAATCTAGTAAAAGCAACCATACATCGGTCAGAAAAGATGTAATTCACATTTAACCATCGCATGTACAAACGAGAATGGAACAATAGTAGCAGTCATCTATTATTAATCAAAATAGAGAAGAGTACAACCAAATGTTCTGACGTCGGTATCCTTCTCAGGAGGGGCCAGTCAGCAAGCGTCTCAAACATTCACCTTTGGAAGTGATTCTCCCAAGACAAGAAACCCTCTCTCACACTAGCAACACAAAACAACCTTCCCTAAGCTATCAATCACTCCCACACTTAGCACACCAAATACCTATAGTAGCAGCAATCTGAGCACTATAAGCTCTACACAATCCAAGCTATTCCAAACTAGCTGCTCATGGTAATGGTGGCAGTTTATATAGGAGAAGGAGCCTCCTAAAAGGGTGGAAGGATGAGCTTATCCTTGAGGGAAGTGGTTGCAAAGGGTCGAACAGACATGCCATAGAAGGGAGTCGATACTCACAAAGCCAACAACCAGGCCTGGAATAATCTGGAAGGCTGGCTGTTGGAACAAATTCGCCCAAACAGGATCAGCGCAGATTATAAGGCAACTGACGCGCTGACGTCGCGCCTCAATAACTGGGAAAGTCATGTCAGCGCGACTTAATACAAGCAGAGGCGCGCTGGCGACCAGCGCGGAAAAGTCGTGTGCTTCCGCGCTGGCAGCGCACGGAATACACTAAGAGCCGCCGGTCAGCGCAGATATTTTAGAGACAGACGCGCTGATGAGGAAAACTTTGGAAAAGTGGGTTTTGGGCTAGTTCAGAAGGCATGAACTTGATTGTTGTGAATTCTTGACACAGCAGGGTAACTGACAGGGAGGCAGTGACCAATTGCTGTGTAACAAATACTCTCCGTGCTATACAAGTTTTTTATCTCATGAGTTGAATCTTGAAATGACACGGGATAATGAGAATATCCATGATGGAGAAGAAAGCAATGAAATTATAGAGCATCCATTCCTTCCCTTATCATCTCTCATTTTGTATGTGGGGGACTCTTTGAATTGGTGTGGTCATGATATCTTTCCAATTCATACATCTTCAGACTTGCGATCAGAGGATTACTATGACTTGTGTGATATGTTTGTTGAAGTTGAAAAATATGATCAAACCAGTGATGTAGATAGTTGCCATCCAGATAATGGTGATCATTTTAACTTAATCGATAGAAGTTTGATCTGAACATAAACAAGAACGCAACAAATTACACATATAACCATAAATACAGAAATGCAGCAGAAATAACACTTCATTTCATTAATATCATAATACTAAAATATGTTTACAAACAGAATGGAAATAAACTAGCTCGGGCGATGGTAGCTTATCTCTGAGAAGAGATGTGGCGGCTACATGCATTTGAATTGTGTTACAATGAGGCTCAATGGCCTATTTATTATTGAAAAACAATGGAAAACCCTAAACATCCAAAAACCTAACCCTAGGAGATGAAGCGCCAAAATTGTGGGCCCCATTTGGGTAAATTGGTACATCAACTTCCCGGGGTCGTAACTTTGGCATACTATCTCTATTTTGAGATCATAATACCTCATTTCGAAGATCTCAAAGAGTATACAAAACAAAATTGGCAAGCCAACTTGGGACATTTTCGGTCTCTCCATTTTCCCTAAAAATGTCGTTTAGGGCCTCAAAATGGCTCCGAAAGTTCTGGACCCAAAAAACTACAAAAAATGGTAAGTTGTGCTACAATTAAGGAAATCGAAGAAATTGAAAGAGACAGTGTAGGGGGTCCAACTGGAATAGGCACGTGGCCACCAATATCCACCTGGATCATTCCTCCCCCCTTTGGAAGCAATGGTCCCCATTGCGTTGAGTGCCTCCTTGAGATGGGGAAACCTCTGTTAAACTTGGTCCCTGGTGAGCCACTTGCCTTGGTGAAGGAGTTGGCCAGCTTTGACAACCCAATATAGTTGGATCTTCTGTTGGCGAGTGTTTTTGATCTGTGTATCCATGATCTGATCAGTTGTGGCTTGTTCCGTGCAGTCTGGGTTTAGCTTTGTTGATGTTGGTTGTTCTGCAATGTCAGATGTGTCTAGCAATGGTGGAAAGTATGGACGAAGGTAGTCTATATTGAACATTAGGTGCATACCAAGGAATGGTGGAATGTTAAGCTCAAAGGAATTGTCCCCTACAGCCTTGGTGATGGGGTATGGCCCATATCGAAGCCGGCAAAGCTTGCGGTGCGGTCCAGCAAGGCGCTCCTTCTAAAAATGTAGCCAAATTTTTTCTCCCACGTGGAACTTGTGCGACACCCAATGTTGATCATGGCACTGCTTGTACTTAGAATTGGCTCTGTCCAATATATCATGGACCTACTGGCGTATGTGTTGAATGCGCTCAATGAATTTGTTAGCCATATCGGCTTCGAACTAGACATGAGTTGAATCTGCGTTAGTAGCTTCAAATGGTATGGCCACATCAATAGGACATAATGGTTGAAATCCTAGCCCTACCTGAAAGGGGTTGTGGAGAGCTCTGTTGTAGTTGTGTTGGACATAGGGGAGGCTTTCATCCGACGTGCATGGATGCTTTGAGTTGTACATGCGCAGAATGTGTACGGTCATCCTATTGATGACTTATGTTTGGCCATCAGTTTGGGGATGGAAAGTCATGGACTTAGTGAGTTTGGTATCCAACATCGACCAGAGACTTGACCAAAATGCACTTAGAAATTTGTTGTCCCAATCAGAGACAATGGACTCTAGGATCCCAAATTGTACCCACACTCGCTCAAAGAAGAGCTTAGAAGTGGCCTCTGTTGTGATACTCTTCTTGCAGGGTGCCATAATGGTCATCTTAGAGAATCTGTCGATGACCACGAAAACGCAGTCATTGTCGTGCTTAGTAGAAGGAAGGCCTGACATGTAATCCATGGAGATGGATTCTCAAGGTCGACTAGGAGTAGGCAGAGGATTATATAGGCCTTGATTCTTGATGGTTGGTTTGGCAATGGCACACGCAGTGCAGGATTCAATGTACCTCCCAACATATTGATGAAGGTTCAGCCAATAAAAATACTTTTGCAGTACTTCCACTATTTTCTCTACTCCAAAATTTCTAGCAACCCAATTGTAGTGCGCCTCCAAAATCATCTTCGCACGCTCGCTTGAAGGAACACAGATGTATCCCAGGTGACATAATAGTGCATCCTGGAGATGAAAATTTTGAACTTGCTTACCTTCCAAGAGTGTCTGGTATGTGCTGTTGAATTGTAGATCGCTCTTGTAAAGATGCAGCCACCCCAAAGTCTCGTGCCCACAGGAGACGAGCACAATTATCAATGCCATGACTGGTGGTTGGCTAAGGCAGTGTGCAACATTATTGGTGCTTCCCTTCTTGTACTTAATGTTCAAATGGAATTTTTGCAGGTATGTGGACCATTTTTTATGGTGATTGTTATACAACTTCCCGTGTGTATGTATGAACTGTAGGGGTTGGTGGTCTATGTGGATGACCGTTTCCTTCCCCATAATGTAATACTTCCATTCCAACGGGCCTACACAATGGAATACATTTCTTTGTCGTAAGTGGGATACTTTCGGACTGTGTCTGAAAGTTTCTCATTGTGGTAAGCCATTGGATCCCCCTGCTGAGTAAGAATTGCACCAATAGCATAGTCAGAGATGTCTTTCTCAACCTCAAATGGTTGTTTCAGGTATGGTAATGTGAGCATTGGTGTAGAGCAGAGGCAATCGTTCAACTCGGAAAATGCCTTATGTTGGGTTTCGGACCAAAAAAACTTTTCTTTCACTTCGCCCTTGGTGACTTAACTTAAATTCCAAGTGATATGAGAGAACCCCAACACGAACCTACGATAGAAATTGGCAAGACCTAGAAAGTTGAAGAGCTCTGTTAGAGTGGTTGGGACTGGCCAATCCCAAATGACTTGTATCTTGGTTGGGTCCACATGCACACCCTACTCATAAATGATGTACCCCAAATATTGAACCTGGGTCATGCCAAAAGTGCATTTCTCAAAATTGGCACATAGCTTGTGTTGTTGTAGGGTTTTAAGGACCTGTCGAATATGGTGAAGGTGCTCTTTTCAACTCTGGATGAAGATCAAGATGTCATCTAAATACACCACCATGAATGCATTGGTGAAGGGTCGCAATATGTCATCCATCAATCTCATGAAGGTTGCGGGGGCATTCGTCAACCCAAAAGGCATGACCAACCATTCAAAAAGACCCTCCTTGGATTTGAAGGTAGTCTTCCACACATCAAAGGGTTCGATAGGTACCTAGTGATAACTGGACTTCAAGTCAATCTTGTTGAAATATTTGGCCCCCTTGAGCTGGTCCAGAAGGTCATCAATCTATGGGATTGTGTACCCATTCCAGAGGGTGATCTTGTTTAGTGCCCGATATTTAATACAGAGTCTCCAAGTCTTGTCCTTCTTTTCTACCAATACAAATGGGCTCCCATGGGGTGATGAGCTTGGCCTGATATTCCCTTTTTGCAATAGTTTCTACAATAGTCCATTGGGTAGCGGAATTCCCTGGGTCAGATCGATGGAGTGCTTGACCTGACAGTGTAGAGGTACCCCTGTAGGTGAGGCGAAAATGTCCCTGTACTCCTCCACGACCTTGTCCATCTGTTGTTGTTGTGCGGAGGAGCCCTGTCTGGAAGTCGTGGCCACAACCTTCTTCTTTCCCTAAGGGTGAATCATAAGGAAAACAAATTTCCTAGTCTAGGAAATGATCTTACTGCATTGCTTTGCAGTGATCAAAGAGATGGAAATAGGCGGGGCTACTTATTGCCCAAAGTACTAATCACATAGCGAGGTCTAGACTCATATACAGCATGTCGCTTCCACAAGTATGGTTGTCCTAATAATACTTCACAAACTTCAAGAGGAACAAAATCACACAGTACCTCATCCATGAAGGACTTGATGCTATAGGGAAGGTGGCACTGATGGCTGACGTGGCGATATTGTCCTTGGGGAAGCCACTCGATGGTGCACGGTTGCGGATGTGTTGTCCTTGGTAGGCCTAACCGCTTCGCAACCTCTGTTAAAATGAGTTTGTTTTGGCTCCCACTATTGACAATGAACTGCAGCAGAGAACCTTTCACCCACATCTGTGAGTGGAAGATGTGTTCCCCCTCCTCTGAATCTTCAGGCTCATTCTTCTGGATCTTGGTGGTGGCCATAGTGGCACTGGGCTCCGCATCAATGACCTGCTTCACTTTTTCATTCCCCTTGTTGGGTTGTGACTTAGAGTCGGAACATGCATCTGATTTGGAAGCCTTCAGCTTGACCACCAGTGATTTCTTAGCCCGACACTCACTTGTGTTGTGAGTGGAGCTCTTATAGAACTCACACCATTTTCTTGTGTCCTTCTTTGTCTTCATGGTGCCTTTCTTTGATTTCAGTTTCGGTGGGTTTTCTTGGGTCGCCCTACCTTGTCTTTGGCCTTTTCTCTGTGGTTTGGGGGCACCCTTTCCTTGCTTCAGATTTGCAAATCCAAAATATCGCTTCTTCTATTTAAAATTCTACTCAATCTTGACACTGTATCGGTATTCCATGCTGAGCGAGGAGATGTCCAGGAACTCCATCTCATCCTGGATGTACTTTTGTAGACAGTCGCGGTACTTGAGTACCAAATGCCACTCAGAATCCTTGATACCCAACTCCTTTGGAGGGTATGGAAAACATTTGTGAACTTTGAAACGTCTTGGTCCCTTCCCTATTGTAGCGTGGTCCACTTCATGTATTTATCTTCATAGCTCCCAACAGGGTAATATTGTTTCTTGATGGCATCTCGAAAAGAATCCCAAGTGGGTGCGGCTAAAAACGGGGAGGATTCTCTCTTTTCCTTTTGTTCACAGTAGGTTTCCCACCAATCCTTGATGTGTGGGGCGGACTTGAGAAGTGAAAAAGTAATCTTTTCCCGATAGGAAATGTCATGAACTGAAAAATATCCTTCCTACATATTCAACCATTTATCTACAGCGTCTGCATCTATCTGGCCCTCAAATACAAGAATATCGAAGTTAACTTGTGCCTTAAAAGCAGTGGTGCCTCCAGAGTGGCTGCTGGATGAAGATGTGTCGCTTGTGGGTAGCTGTTGAAGGATCTGGGCAAAGTTATCCATCATCGTGTTCCTCTGTCACTCGAGGGCTTCCTCGAGCAATATTTTGAAAGGATATCCTGCCCCCTCGCCTTTCTTTTCTTCCACCATGGGAGGTCGTTGGGGTTTGCGAGGCTGGTCTTGCAAAGGTTCAACCAGATCGAGCCCTAATTCCTTATACCCTGACCTCGTTGGGGACATGAAAAGAAAAACAGAGAAAGAGCAGACCGCTCTAATACCACTGATCTGAACTTAAACAGGAACGCAAAAAATTACACATATAACCATAAATACAGAAATGCAGTAGAAATAACACTTCATTTCATTAATATTAGAATACTGAAATATGCTTAAAAACATAATGGAAATAAACTAGCTCAGGCGATGGTAGATTATCTTTGAGAAGATATGTGGCGGCTACATGCCTCTGAACTGGGTTACAATGAGTCTCAAAGGCATGTTTATTATTGACAAATAATGGAAAACCCTAAACATCCAAAAACCTAACCCGAGGAGATGAAGCACCAAAACTGTGGGCCCCGTTTGGGTAAATTGATACATCAACTTCCCAGGGTCGTAACTTTGGCATACGATCTTCGTTTGGCCATCATAATAACTCGTTTCAAAGATCTTGAAGAGGAGGCCAAAAGAAAACCAACAAGTTGGTTTGGGACAATTTTCATCTCTCCATTTTCCCTAAAAACGTTGTTTAGGGCCTCAAAACGGCTCCAGCAGTTCGGGACCCAAAAAGTGAGAGACATTACTTGAAAATGCAATAAATAAATAAATAAAAGTAACCTATTATGAAGATGCAATAAACCAAGGGAGTGGGTGAATGGATTGTGTATGAAGTAAGTTGGTGGGAGAGGTCAGTGATGGAAGTTGCAGATGGTCTACTATAACATTGAGACAGTGAGAGAGGTTGTCTAAATCACAGGCAATTTACACTATGAATCTAAGGATAGGAGGGCTGGTCCCATCCTTTATAAATATTTTGGCAGGAGAAACTCCTCTATTAGATTACAGGAAAACCCTTGCAGGAGGAACCTCGAGAGAAATACCAAGCCTCGTACTGGAAGATAAATGGCAAGAAGGTTTAAAGGGTCACTGCATACCCAAATCTTTGAAAAACCCACTCTTTGTAATTCCACAAAATTGTCTGGATGATCACAGGAAGTGCATGAGGGATCATGCCTTCATCTGTAAATTCATAGGTGGGTGGATTATGGAGAGGGAACTAGAGAGATGGATACATCAAACCTGGCAACCAAAAGGGGAAGTTGATCTGAGACTGAGACCAAAAGTGGTTCTTTACAGTCATCTTCTCTAACTTGGAGGATAAAGAAAGAATCTTTGAAGGAGGGTCATATTTTTACAATAATGTTGGTCTTTATATTAGACACTTGGAAGCATGTTTTGATCTAGATAAGGAAGAATTTCAGGTGGAACAAGTCTGGGTGCGATTGTATTCTCTCTTGGTGGATTTTTCATTAGGGGAATTTTGAGGTCTAAGATGGGCCTCCTAAGAAAAATTTACAACCAAAATAAACTTTATAAGAACCAATAGGATTCAAGATAATGATGTCAACCATGGGAGATGATTCACCATTTTTTGAGTAAAAAAGTACAAAGATTAAAAAATAATAAAATAATAAAACTACTTTTTCAACTCGTATTTTCAACTTATCTCCCTAACTTTTTACTCGAATTTCGAGCAGGAGTACTCGTTGGATGAAAAATTTAATTCCCCATCCAAGGAGTACCCATATTACATACTTTCGATGGACCCTACTACACGAAAAATGAGAAATACATGAAAAAGTGTGATTGCAATCACCTTTTTCATGTATTTCTCATTTTTAGTGTAGCAAGGTCCATCAAAAGTATGCAACATGTAGGAATTTACAGGGTAAGTTCCACAGAAAGAATACCAAAAGGACACCGCTCACAACCAGATCTCAAATCAATACACCAGTATTTTTGACGTGGTTAAAACCCTCAGAGTGCAAGGAGGGAAACAGTCCACGGCCTGTCCCAACGTGGGTACTACAGGCAATTTATTAATCAAAGAATGAAAATTTACATAAGCTTCTCTCATGCATGGATTTACCGAACAATGACCCTCCATGCGCTTTAAATAGAACTCATGGACCAATCGGGTGTCAAGCCACGGATCAAGTGTCGGTAATACCGAGGTGAGAGTGAACCGTCGGATCACTACATATCGTGACCGTCGGATTGTAAGTTACAAAATGTACAACGGTAAAGAAACACACTTTACCTAACTCTAACCTAACTCTATACTAGACCAAGTTGAACTTAACTATATCCTATGTGTCGGAATATCCTAACATCCCCCCTTAAGAACAACTTGGGATAGGATTGAAGGATTTACAAATATGACACAATAGGAGAAGGAAGGAGGCACTAGAGCCTATCCCCCCTTAGTGACAACTTCCTGAACTCCAAGCATATATCGAAGTTTAGTGAACTTCGCCTCTGTGAGAGCCTTTGTGAAGATGTCTGCAACCTGATCATCTGTTGGACAATATTGCACTTCAAGAACATGGTCATGAATGAGCTTTCTGATGAAGTGCATGTGTAGTTCAATGTGTTTGCTGCGCTGATGCTGGACTGGATCTTTGCATAGCTGAATGGCACTTTGATTATCACACCAAAGTGTGGTTGGATGCTGCTGCTCAAAGCCAAACTCTGATAGGATCTGACGAAGCCACAAGGCTTCCTTACTAGCTTCCACGGCACCACGATACTCTGCTTCTGCTGACGAAAGAGAAATGGCAGCCTGTTTCTTACAAGCCCATGTAATAGGTCCTGAACCAAGAGTGAAGACATAACCGGCAGTAGACTTCCGATCATCAGGGTCACCAGCCCAATCAGAATCAGTGAAACCAACTAACAGAGGAGCTGCTTTGGCACTGTAATGAATCCCAAACTGTACTGTACCTCGAACATAACGAAGTATTCTTTTAGCTGCTTTCCAATGACTTTCACGGGGGTTTTGCATAAAACGAGCAACAAGGCCAACAGCAAAGGAAAGATCAGGACGAGTATGGGTTAAATACAAGAGTTTTCCGACAAGTTGACGGTATAAGGTAGCATCAACTTCAGGAGAAGTACAAGAGACTGAAAGTTTGACTCCAGACTGAAAGGGAGAAGGGGCTGGCTTACAGTCTTCCATGTGAAAATGACGAAGAATATCACAAGCATACTTGGACTGGGAAAGGAAAATACCCTCTTGGGATTGCAAGACTTGAAGACCGAGAAAATAGTGTAAGTGTCCTAAGTCTGTCATTTCAAATTTCTTTTTAAGGCTTGGACTTCACATGGTTTATAAGGTTGGGATCACTACCAGTAAGAATAAGATCATCAACATAAAGAACAAGGATGATAAGAGAGTTGCCCACTTTCTTGGTGTAGACAGTATTGTCAGAATGACACCTAGAAAAGCCAGATTCTAAAAGAAAGCTATCCATTTTGGCATACCAAGCCCGAGGAGCTTGCTTGAGGCCATAAAGGGATTTCTTAAGTCGACAAACAAGGCTGGAGTCTGTTTGTATGAAGCCAATGGGTTGTTCCATATAGATTTCTTCCTGCAAGTCCCCATGCAAGAAGGCAGATTTAACATCCATCTGATGGACTTCCCATTTTAAAGAGGCAGCAAGGGAAAGAACAAGGCGGATAGAGTTCATTTTGGCAACAGGGGAGAAGGTTTCAGTGTAGTCAATGCCTTCAACCTGTGAAAAGCCCTTAGCAACGAGACGAGCTTTATGTTTATCAACTTTCCCATCTGGTCCATACTTGGTTCTGTAAACCCATTTACATCTAACAAGTTTGCGTCCCTTTGGTAGAGGAACAAGATCCCATGTATCATTTGTCATCAATGAATGATATTCTTCATTCATAGCTGCTTCCCAATGTGGATGGCCTGAAGCTTCTGCAAAAGTGTCAGGATCATGATTTACTGGAGCTTGAGCCAGTAAAGAAGAGGCTCTTTCAAACTGAGAACGTGTACGTCGCTGATCTGTAGGATCACCGGCAAGATCACCTGCTGCATCCCGAGTAGCACGGACCCATCTTGGAAGTTGAGGATCCTGAGAAGGTGGGGGAGGATTATCATCCTCGCTTTCATCATCTGAAGAAGAAATGTTTTCAAAAGTAGAAGAGATAGGAAGAGGTGGCACATCCGCCGGACTAGGCTCGCAGGCCGATTTATTTTCATCAAATTTTACATCTCTTCTAATGATAACATTTTTGGACTTAAATGGAATAAGTCTATAACCTTTTACATCTTCAGAATATCCAACAAAAGTACATTTCTCACTCTTAGGTTCTAAAGCTTTATGCTTTTCATCTGGAATATGGGCCCATGCTTCACTTCCAAACACACGAAAGTGACTTACATCTGGTTTAATGGAACTCCAAGCTTCTTCTGGAGTGATATTCTCTAGAACCTTAGTAGGAGTGCGATTGATTATATAATTTGCACAATTAATTGCTTCGGCCCAAAAACTAAGACTGAGTCCTTTAGATTGCAGCATACAATTAGCCATTTCCTTTAAGGTGCGATTTTTCCTTTCAGCTACACCATTTTGTTGTGGAGTGTATGGAACAGTATGTTGCATTTGAATTCCATTTTCGGTGCAAAAGTTGATGAATGTGTTTTTAACATATTCTCCACCATTATCAGTTCTTAGCTTAAGAATTTGATGTCCAGATTGTTTTTCAACAAAGGCTTTGAAGGCCAAAAAAGTGTTAAATACTTCGCTCTTGAGTTTTAAGAAGTATACCCAAGTGCGTCTGGAGAAATCATCAATGAAAGTTAAGAAGTACTTGCAGCCAGAGAATGAAGCAACAGGAAGAGGACCACATAAATCACTGTGCACAAGCTGTAAAGGGGCTGAGGCGTGCCAAGAGGCACGTTTGTCAAAACTGTCCCGATGATGTTTTCCGAGTACACATCCGGAACAAACACCATCTCTGCAAGATACCATAGGAAGACCTGTCACCATATTTTCTTTACATAGATGCTGAAGGGAGCGATAGTTTAAGTGACCAAATCGCTCATGCCAAAGTTTGCTCACTTCATCATTATGAGCAACAAATACTGAGGGAAGATTGGATGACCCAAAGTTGTGAAACTTATACAACCTTTTGGAATCATCAGCAAGACCAGTAGCTAGAATCTGTTTAGGATCTTTTAGATCCTTGATTACAACATCATGAGGTGAAAATTCAACAATTTTACCTTCACCTGAATGAGTTATCTGATAGACAGATAGAAGGTTGCAGGATAAGGTTGGAACACATAATACATCATTAAACTGACCATTGTCTAGATGAACAGTTCCAGTCCCTACAACATTAAGAGATCTATCATCACCAATATATATATTTTTGGTGTTACAATCATTTAAAGAAGAAAACATGGCTTGGTTTTTGGCCATGTGACAAGAGGCTCCAGAATCAATGAGCCACTCATGAGAATGAGAAGAAGAAGAAGATACATTTAATGCATAACCAGACTGAGATGATTGATAATGACATGCAGAAAGTGCCATTCCGGAAGTTGAAGTTGAAGTAGGCTCCACATGGATGTTATGTTTCTTCATTGCGGCTTCCAAGGCTTCCATCTTCTTAAAGCATTTAGATTCTAAGTGGCCATCTCGATTACAAAAGTTACAATGTCTATCAGTCTTCTTCCATTTGTTTTTATTGGTCTTATCATTTTGCTGAAATGATCTTTCATTTTGAGGCTGAGATGGTTTAGGACCATTCTTTTGAGGATATGACTTCTTAGGATTCTTTGAATTTGGTTGCTGCTGGGCGGCTAACGCTTTCGTGGAAGAGTTTCCAAGATTAAGAAGACCAAGGTGTAAGAGTTTTTCTTGTTCTCTTATTAAGGAATCACAAAAGGAGTCAAAGGAAGGGGCCTTGTAGTCTTGTCCTTGACAAATGAAAGCTTCCCTTGTAGAATGGAAAGTGGAAACAAATACAGAGTAGGCTGGTCCCAACTTAGTAAGGATGGAATAAATAAGGTTACCATCTTCTTTCTTAACTTTAACACCTTCCAAGAGATATCTAAGGGTCTTGAATTTGGACAAGAAATCTTCAATGCAAGAAAAATTATTAGGATCCAAAGTAAGCAGCTCATTTTCAAGTTGATGGGCTCTAATTTCATTTTTAATTCCAAAAACTTTAGCAAGTTTTTCTAATGCTTCATGAGGAGTCTCAAGTTCTGCAATGTGGAATCTAAGATCAGGAGAAACAGACATCCCTATCAAACCACGTGCTTGATCTTGTCTATTTTCCCATTTTGTCGCCTTGTCTTCATCTTTTGGTTTCTTCTCTTGGTCTGTGGCTATTCTGTAGAGACCTTTACTTCTAAGTAAATCTCCCATGTAGGCTACCCATTGGAAGTAGTTAGTGCTGTCAAGAATGACTTGGCATGGACTTTCCATTTTAAAAAAAACTGAAGCTGAAGATGCTGAAAGTAAGTGTTCCAATGGATAGATCTCGAAAAAATAGGCGGTTTTAAAAAAAACGGCTCTGAAAAAGGCTTCCGGATGAAGAAGTTATGGCTTTTTGAAAAAAAAAATGTTGACGTTGCCGGCAAAGTGCGCGAATGTGCGGGAATGAAAAAATCCGCCCCCACAAAATGGAGACTTGAACCCAAGACCTCTACTCTCTTAAAATAGCTTTGAACCAATTGATCTATACAAAAAATTTGAGAGAGAGAGAGAGAGAGAGAGAGAGAGAGGGGGGGGGGGGCCTTGGTTTGCGTGCTTGCCTTGAGAAAGCTCTTTTTCCCTACAAAACACAAAACACAAAACCCAACACGAATATGCAAAGAAAAACGAACCTTACGGCTCGAAGTTAGCTTTAGCCAAAAAACTAGAAATTTAAAAAAAAAATCTCAAAGTTAGCTTTAGCCGAAAAACTAAATATTTTTCTCAATGTTTCTGATTTTCCGAGATCACACTAAGGTGCAGGGAAAAGAGCATACGCATGAGAAAAATCCTTCCTTTCTGTTTCTGATTTGCCCAGATCGCACAGAGTCGCAGGGCAAAGAGCATACGCAGAAATGAAAGGTATAGATCCGGTTAAAAAAAAGGCTAAATAAACTGAGACCGAAATAAGCAGAGAGAAAATAACAGTAAACTGCAAAAAAACACTGTATACCTCCCGATCTGAAAAATGACGCAGCTAGGGCTACCGGAAACCTTTTCGCGTGAAACGAAAGGGGTTCCTCACTGGAACAGATGCTCCGAACGCAACAGAGCAGTCCTCTCGGCCCGAAAGCAGTCAGAAACAGCAGATCTAGGAAACGACAGCCGCATGCAGTTCTACCGGCTTCAGATTTGGATCACCAACGGACGCGGCCCTCAAATAGCTCTGATACCATGTAGGAATTTACAGGGTAAGTTCCACAGAAAGAATACCAAAAGGACACCGCTCACAACCAGATCTCAAATCAATACACCAGTATTTTTGACGTGGTTAAAACCCTCAGAGTGCAAGGAGGGAAACAGTCCACGGCCTGTCCCAACGTGGGTACTACAGGCAATTTATTAATCAAAGAATGAAAATTTACATAAGCTTCTCTCATGCACGGATTTACCGAAAAATGACCCTCCATGCGCTTTAAATAGAACTCATGGACCAATCGGGTGTCAAGCCACGGATCAAGTGTCGGTAATACCGAGGTGAGAGTGAACCGTCGGATCACTACATATCGTGACCGTCGGATTGTAAGTTACAAAATGTACAACGGTAAAGAAACACACTTTACCTAACTCTATACTAGACCAAGTTGAACTTAACTATATCCTATGTGTCGGAATATCCTAACACAACATGGGTATTCCTTGGATGGGGAATCAAATTTTTCATCCAACGAGTGTTTCCTCTCGAAATTTGAGTAAACCCATAGGGAAATAAGTTGAAAATACGAGTTGAAAAAATAGTTTTTTCTTTTTTCCCTCTAAAATTTGATGATGTAATCTAATATTAATTTATTATTTCCACTATTATTTTATAATTTCCTTAAGAGGCCCATTTTAGACCTCAAAACTCCCATAATTGGATTCCTAAAATCTTTGAGGGCATTGGCCAGGCCTTAGGGCATTTTGTGAAGATTTTTGAGATTACCAAACGAGGGAAAAATATGTCATATGCTCGTATGTGAGTCTATATGAATATTTATCAACCCTTTTCAAAATCTATTGAGTTGGATTATTAGGGTGAATTTGGCACCATTCCATTGATTATGAACATGTACCCTTTAGGTTTCATTATTGTCACCAACATGGACATATTTTTCGTGATTTCACACTTGATAGAAGGCAATAAATGATTGGAATTGAACCAAACACTGAAGGCTTTACCAAGGTTGCACCTAGAAGAAGTTCACAAAAGGGTTAGTCTGCCCAATCCAACAACCAATGGTAGACTCAAACTCCTTCTCGACCTTAGAGGCAGTGGAGGTGGTGGAGGAAGAACCCCCATACCCTGTAGACATTTAGATGAAGGACAAGTCCTCGCGCCCAAAGAAAGGTACGCAAATGCAGAATAGGAAGTTGGAGGAAGGTGTACCACAAGCAAGCGACACTAATTATTTTAACTTAACATGGATTGACAAAGTAATTCAGCGTATGCAACATGACTCAAAGGACCTTACTAGTGAGGAACAATATCTAGTGTCTATGGTGAATGACTAGGCACATCAAGGCCTAGGGGAACTCACAAAAGAAATCAAGCAACAGTATGTTGTGGCCTATATCAGTTGGAAAATGAAACGTTGTCAAACCCTCGAATAGGTTCAAGTTCCCCATTCCATCCAATATTTTAAAGCCAAATCCAAGGAGATTCTGATTCAATATCTTACCAAGGAGCTTAAGAAGAAAGGGCGAAAGCCCAGGAAGGAAGCCCTTCAAAATATAGGCAATAACCTTGTTAATTCAGGGCAGGTAGTGACTCTGCCGAAGGTATTTCCACCTCTATCAAACCCTTCAACATGAATATTTTATCCTAGAATATAAGGGGATTGAATAGCAAGGGAAAGCTTTGATATATTAAAGAATCTGACTAGAAAAACCAACAATTGTAATGTTGTAGGAAACAATGATTCTGGGGGAGAAATTTCCCCAAATTGTAGATAAGTGTTGGAAAATATGTAAATACATGGCCTTTGATGCTAAGGGAAGCTTTGGAGGATTGGCAGTTCTATGGAATCTGCAAGAGGCATTTTTCTAGGACTGGATGGCTAGTTCTAGAATCTTGACTGGGAGGTTCCAATATATAGGGACAAGAGAGCTAGTATTTCTCACGACGATGTATCGCCCTTCAATGGTGGGCGATAGACGTCCCTTTCTAGACCAACTTTTGGCAACTATACAATTAATAGGGGACTCCTTGTGGGTGTTTAGCGGATATTTCAACCTTATTAGATCATTGAAGGAGAAACGAGGGGTACATCATTTGGACCTGGTTTCAGCCTTATTTGAAAGTTATATAGAACAATTACATTTAGTGGATATCCAAACCATAAATGGTTTATATACTTGGAACAATCAGAGAGGGGGAAAACATAAAATAGCAAGTCGTTTGGATCGTTTTCTTCTATCTTAGGGAATTATGCATAAGGATATCTTCTTTTAAGTGATTATTTTACCATGTATGGGCTCTAAACACTGGCCTCTTAGACTGGAACTATATTTGAAAGAGGTTCCTCCTAATCGCCCCTTCAGCTTTGAAAGCTTCTGGTTAAAGGATCCTTTATTCTTAGAGAAGCTACAGCTTTGGTGGCAAGAGATGAATGTTCAAGGTAAGATTAAGATGCATCACATATGCATACCTTTCAATTAAAGCTCAAATAGTTAAAAAATAAAATCAGAACTTGGAATAAGAAAGAGTTTGGTAACATTTTTTAGGATAATATTAAGTTGGAGGGCCAAATGTAGACTATGCAACAACGCATCATCCTGGAAGGGAGATATCCTTAACTCATTTTGGGGGAAGGAATTATTCTTAATAGGTTGGAGGAACACAGACAACAAGAGTAAATCCTATGGAGGCAGAAATCCTCAGAACAATGGCTTAAGGAAGGGGAGCGAAACTCTTATTTCTTCCATAAATCAATGTTGTAGAGACACCACAAAATTTTCATTTTCTCTATATTTGATCTAGATTGGATCATTATATTATTTTTCATCCATCTTGATGCATTGGAGTGGAAAAAGTGGAGGAATCACCTCATGGGACTATTTTTACCGGAGAGACCCAATTTGGCAAAACGGGGTCTGAAACCTTCCGAGAGAATTTTGAGGAATTAAATGAAGTTTTTTGGGGGTAAAACTTTGCCGCTTAAGTGTAGCACCATTTCATGTTGTTCTAAAAATAGAGAAGCGCATCAATCGGAGTCTGTATGCAAAAGTTATGGCACTCAGAAGTTGACTTTCCTGTTTTCACACTTATAATTTGGGAGGATGTCACGTCAACCCCCATTATTCATGGAAAAGGGGCTAGCCACATGTTTTTGATGTAAAATACTCTAAAAGTGTCTATATTGTAACTCTAGTTAAGAGTTGGTGTAGTCAAAATTAACCACTAGTAGGCTATCATGTTGTGTTATAACCGGGCTGCTAGGAGGAAGACACGTTCCATTCTTTCAAGAGCATTTTGTTCCATAGCTGAGAAAAGATAGCTAGGAGAGATAGGAGGTAGAGCTCACACAGAGGATCTGTGAACTATAGAATCTCATGGGCCACAAGCATTACTTCTTTGTACCTACAGCCATACTTTCCAGACAGAGAAAGAGAACGAAGCGGCCTCACCTTCCAGTTGGGTTTTCTCCCGAAAGGGTTTCCCAGAGCATATTTTGTGTCTTATGTGTGTGTGTGAGCTTATTTTTTCATTCTATACTTTTCTTCATAATTCTCATTTGCGTGCATGAACTAATTACAGTAAAATCTACAGATCTAGAAATTAAATAAAATTGTAATAGTGTAGAACTTCATATTTTTAATATAATATTGTCAGATCTATTGTGACAAATTGTCCAGTAGAATATCCATGGTAGTTTATGGATCATTTGGTATCAGAGAAGATTTCTTTAGGTATTTTGTGGAGATTGCAGGGATCTATATCAGCGGGGCTAAAAATTATAAAACCCTAATCATGGTCGACGAATCTGTAAACCAACCTTGTGATCCTACATAGGTGAGGTTTACACAATTGGAACAACAATTCGCAGATATCAACCGCAATGTAATCCTCCTCATGGCGGCCTTGAATATTAATCTGGGGATATTTGGAGAAGATGGGTGTTCGAATGCATAGGACAAATCATAACATGGATCAGAAGATCAGGAGAAACGAAGAGCCAGTCGAAGGAAGGACCTGAAAAGATCAACCTAGTTTGAGTGTCGTGAACCAATCACAGTCCCTGTTTAAAATGGAAGAAAAATTCAATATCAAGTCATATGGTGTGATCGATGCTTTGAATCTAAACCACTAGTTTTAGCAATTGGAATTTTCTTTCAGTGTCCATCAGATCGAGGAAGGGAAAAATATCTCATTTGCGTGGTTGAAATTAGAGGGCCATGCACTAACTTTGTGGAAGAGCCACAAGGGAATCCTGATCTTGGAGGGAGAACCTCAAGTGACTAAGTGGGAGGATTTCAAAACCCTCATTAATTCATATTTTTATCCCATTGGGTACGTGGAGGACTAGTGGATCCAGTGGCATTATTTCAGGCAAAAATCGGGCCAAAGCGTGCAAGAGTACACAAGGGAATTCAGAAAGATGGCTATAATGTTGGGTATCTCTCCAAAGAACCCAGATATACTCCTCAATAATTTAAGAGTATGCATTTCCATCTATGCGAGCAAGTGATTTTGATCAAGCCCAAATTGGTGGAAGAGGCTTGTGTACATGTGCAATACCTGGAAAACATAGGCCTAAATAGATTGCAATCAAGTGGATCGAAGCAAAAGGAGCAACATGATGTTTTTAAGGAGGAGGAGAAGAAGCAAAAAGTGGGAAAAATAAAAAGACCGCAATCGCAGCACACCAGTGTAAAGATCCTAGCAACCACTGCAACATTGATGGCCATACAGAGGAGAAGTGTTGGAAGTTGCATCCAGAACTAAACCTGAAGAATAAGAATAAATATAATAAGAAGAATCTCATGGCCACTAATTTGAGCAACCAAGTTGAAAGCAGCTCAGACATGGATGAGAAGAACATTTGTACATCAATTCAGAAGGAGGTGAATCTAAGTAGCCTTCAGCATAAGGAAGAGAAAGAAATGACCAAACTCTTCCATATAAAGATATAGGTCAAGAAGACAAAGATTGATGCTTTGTTTGACTCGGGATCACATGTGAATCTCATTGCAACAGAGTTGGTCAAGAAGTTGGGTCTGTAAGTTCGTGATCATCCAAACCCATATCCATTGGGATGGGTAAATAAGGATGCAGAGTTGAAAGTAACAAAACAGTGTAAAATTAGATTTCTATCATTGTTGATTTTATTGATGAAGTAGATCTAGATGTGGTTCCCCTTGATCTATGTGGAGTCATGTTTGGGATTTCATACATGTACATGTGTGATGAAATATTCATGAGGAGAGCCAACCAGTATCGTCTCATTAAGGATGGAAAACCATTCATCAACAACGCACACAAAGGCAAGTCAAAAAATTCGCTGGTAAGTGCCAACCAAGCCAAGAAATTGATCAGTTCTAGCAAGAAGTATGTTTTATTGTTTTTAAGAGAAATTTAGTCTGTAAAGAAGTCAATAAGAGGCAAGGCATCCCTGTAGGGGTGTACTAGGAAATGAAAACAAAAATTGGAGGAGTTGTTACATGCATATAGGGATGTGTTCCGAGAGCCTAAAGGATTACCACCTAAGAGGGAAATGGAGCACGAGATCCAACTATTGTCGGACTCCCCATTGCCAAAGATTGGGTTGTATAGGCAATTTGTTATAGAAGCAAGTGAGGTGAAGAAATTGTTGGAAAAGGGTGTTATTCAACTAAGTACATCACCTTGTGGGTCACCCATCATCATTGTGTTGAAGAAGCATAGTACTTGGTGGATGTGTATAGATTACAGAGCGTTAAACAAAATCACGCTCAAGAAAAGATACCCCCTGCCCAAGATAGATGATTCATTGGACCATTTGCAGCACGAAAAATACTTCACCAATTTGGACTTGAAGTATAGATATCACCAGGTTTGAGTCAAAGAAGAAGATACCTGGAAAACCACATTCAAAACTAGTCAAGGTTTGTATGATTGGTTACTCATTCCATTTGACCTATGTAATGCATCAGCTACATTTATGTGATTAATGAATGATGTATTGTGCCCTTTTATAGATTCATTTGTTAATTTATATTTGGATGATATACTGGTATATATTTCTACCTGGGAGGAGACTATGTCACATTTGACACAGGTGCTTGAAACATTGAAGAAGCACCAGCTACTAGAAAATCTCAAGAAGTTTGAGTTTGCACAGTAGTCTTTGGTGTATCTTGAGTATGTCATCAGTGGAGGAGAGATGAAGATAGATCCTTCCAAGATGGAAGCCATTATGAAATGGTCGGTGCCTACTAATGTTTCTGAGGTTGGGAGTTTCATTGGGGCAGTACATTCCCTTGAGGAAATTCATATCCTTGTTTTCCACAATAGTAGCACTTCTCCATGCCATAACAACGAGTGGCAATATTTTCCAGTGGGGAAAAGGTCAGTAAAGGGCTTTCGAATAGATAAAGAAGAAGATCATCCAAGCACCAGTTCTGGCATTACAAAACTTGCGGCAACCCTTTAAAGTGGATACATATGTGAGTGGGTATGTTATGGGAGTTGTCTTGATGCAGGGAGGAAGGCATGTATGCTACCATTCTGAAGTATTTCATGGGGCATTTCTTAACTACCCTACCTACGACAAGGAGCTTTATGCCATGGTGCAAGTTGTCTTTTATGCCATGGTATGACAAGGAGCATTATTTGATGGGAAAGAAGACAGTAATCCACACAGATCACCAACCGCTACAATACTTGTAGGCCCAAAGTAAGCTATAGTAGACTAGGCATTACAAGTGGATGGGGTTTTTACAGCAGTTTCATTTGGTGATAAAATATAAGAAGGGAAGCACAAACAAGTTAGTTGAAATGCTTTCAAGGCCTCCCACATCAAAGATTATAACTTTGGGGACTCTTATGCACATGGATCCATTCACCCATGATGCATACAGAGAAGCATATTCAGAGGATGAGGACTTCAAGGAGGTGTATCAGCATTTGCAGAGTTAGATTCATGTGCATGATGGCAACAACACCATTGAAAACCATCTCTAGGATGGGTTACTATACAAGCTAGATAATTTATGTTTTCCTGAAGGTGAGCGATTGTAGATGATTAGAGAGACTCGCACTTCAAAGGTTGCAGGTCACTTTGGTGTAGGGAAGACAGTGGCTAACTTACAGAGGTATGTGTATTGGCCCAAGATGCAAGAGCAACTAGCTAGGTTCATAAGAGGATGCATGCTTTGTTGTATCATCAAGCCTAGCAACATGAAACAGGGTCTATATCATCCCTTACATGTACCTACTCATCCTTGGGAAAGCATTTCCATGGACTTTGTGGGAGATTTACCAACAACTAGGAAGGGACGTGACTACCTATTTGTGGTAGTTTATAGGTTCAGAAAGATGTGTGTTCTAATTCCCTATAAAAAGATATAGTTTTGCAGAAGAGGTCCAAAACTACAAGACAGGGGCAGCATGACCTCTGGCAGATTAGATTGAAGGGACAACTTCCAAGCAAAGCTAAATGGTACACCAGAGAGAAGGTGGAGGAAAATTTCCTCACCTCATTTAGTAAAATCATTTGGGGACCAAAACCCTCCCAAATGGGGAAGGGTGATCTGGATTGGATCACTATATTTTTTTTCATCCATCTCGATGCATTGGAGTGGAAAAAGTGGAGGAATCATCTCGTGGGACCGTTTTTACCAGCGGGACCCAGTTTGGCAAAACAGGGTTTGAAACATTTTGGGAGTATTTTGAGGCATCAAATGATATTTTTTGGGGGTAAAACTTTGTTTCATGAATGCAACACAATTTCATGTTGTTCTACACATAGATATCTTTCCAACGGCGCAAGAAGCGCGTCAATTGGAGTCTATATGCAAAATTTATTCCACTCATAAGTTGACCTTCATGTTTTCACACCTATAATTCGTGAGGATGTCGCGCTAGCCCCCATTATTCATGGAAAATGGGCTTGCCACATGTCTGTGATGTAAAATAATCTATAAGAGTCTACATTGTAACTCTAGTTAAGAGTTGATGTAATCAAAATTAACCACTAGTAGGCTAACGAGTTGTGTTATAACCGGGCCACTAGGAGGAAGAGGCATTCCATTCTTTCAAGAGCATTTTGTTCCGTAGCTGAGAAAAGATAGATAGGAGAGGTAGGAGGTAGAGCACATAGAGAGGATTTGTGCACTATAGCATCCCACGGGCCATAGGCATTACTTCTTTGTACCTGCAGCCATATTTTCCAGATAGAGAAAGAGAGTGAAGCTGCCTCACCTTCTAGTTGGGTTTTATCCCGAAAGGGTTTGCTAGAGCATATTTTGTGTCTTATGTGTGCATGTGTGAACTTATTTTGTTGTTCTCTACTTTTGTACAAAGTTTCCATTTGCATGTATGCATTAATTACAGTAAAATATACAGATCTAGAAATTAAATAAAAATGTAATTGTGTAGAACTTCGTATTTTTAATATAATATTGTCAGATCTGTTGTGACGAACTATCCAGTGGAATATCCATGGCAGTTTACATATCAATATTTGGGGCAGATGGTGAGAGGAAAATACATTGTGACATAGAGGAAGAATTGGTAGGTTACTTTCAAGGTATTCTTACGGAACATTCTACTCCTCTGCAGTCAGCTATTCACTCTATTATCTCACCTATCCCAAAATTGGTCAACGGGGACCATAATAGGGCTCTTATCAAGCCTATCTATTTTCAGGAGGTACAAATGGTAATTTTCAACCTGTCGACAAATAAGGCCCTAGGCCCAGATGGTTTTATTTTTTTAACGCTGCCTGAAATTTCGTTGGTACGGAGATTTATGAAGTGGTGGAAGAATCTCGTCAAACTCAATCAATTCTCCCTACTCTAAATGTAATTTTTCTCACCTTAATCCCAAAAGAGGGACACTTTGATGAACCCAGTGGTTTTCTTCCAAAATCATTGTGCAATGTTATATATAAAATAATCTCCACAATCATTGTGCGTCGATTGAAACCATTACTTCCATGTTTAAAATCACAGGAACAAACAGGTTTTTTTGAAGGGTGTCTCATCACAGATGGTATCATCATCGTGGAGGAAATTATTCACTCCTTACAAAAACATAAGAGAAACTATCTTTTCCTCCCCATGGAATATGGAGAGTTGGCAAGTTGATGACTCATAAGCTTTTATTCTATACGCGCTTAATGTGAATCCTTCAATGGTGACGTCCATCTTATCCACCGTGCACATACTAGTGCATCCTATTGCTATAACATACACATCGCCTTTGTTGAGCTTTATTCAACTTAGTTTTAATGGTGCTTCAAAAGGAAACCCAGGAAACGTTGGGTACAAAGGAATTTTCCGAGCTGAGCACTCTAATCCATTTTGTCGATTTGCATGGTGAGGTGGTGTCACTATTAATAACTTATCAAAATTATCAGTAGTGGAGAAGGGTTTAAAAGAAGACATATGAAGTTTTAGACTGCTCCATATCCATGGAGACTCTCAATTAGTAATCCACTACATTCAAAAACTACTCAACGGTCTACCACCACATATAACGGTGAGTTGGCATTTGTAGGATGTAGTATCTAGTATGAAAGCTATCCTTGCTCGATTCCACTACATTATTCTTCATCATACCCGCAAGGTAGGGAATTTGATGGTAGATGAATTGGTGAATTAGGGGTGTAGGGAGCGCTAATTGACTCTAGATACCACGTGGTCATAGATATCAGCAAGCGACGACATATATGCAATTAAAGTTTTGATACAAAACAATGGGGCCATGTTTTCAATAGTCCACGATGGGGGTGCTACCACTAAGCCACAACCTAACAACAAGCATGATTAACATGTCGAAGAGAAGAATGGCGCAAGGCTTGGTGAAATTTAATATCGCTACAAAACTTGCCACATGTTTGATGGGAATCACTGCGTGGCTCCCACTGGATCCCACGCCTCCGAGCTACCTCACCAGTCATGTCACTATAAATGCGAGAGTTGGGTAGGTGTTACGCGGAAATGCGACAGTATAAGGATTCACACTCTCTTTCCGGGAGGAGTTATGGCAACCTTAATACCTTATTGATTGGAGCAATCTACTCGGATCTCTAACATCACATTCTTCACACTTATTCATGAGAGCATGATGTCTGAATGATTGAAATGAGTTGAAGAGTGTGTCGAGCTTGCCAAATGTTTATTGGTGACCCAGCATTCACCACAGGCATTCCTCTCATGCTCATCACTATATTCTTTTCTAACCTTTATAATTGCATGGACACCTGTCCTCGGTGGAAAATTAGTTACGACAATTCGGTTAGTGAAGCTCGTCTCACAAACTCAAGCAACCTTGGGTACTTCTGGTATACTTATCTTTCTTCAATCACTTGCCACCAATTTTATGATTACTCTTTGGTTATGGTTGATGATGTTTCAATTACATTAACCGTTGTCTGGAAATCTCTTGTTAGTATTGTCATATCGTCGCTAGGTCAATGTTCTTTGTCTTGTTCCTTCATAACACCAGCACGGGGTCGTCCTTCGAATTGGTAGCAACATTGTCACCCTCGTCGCTCCAGAGCTTTGAACCCGCTGGTGTATCCTTCCACTGCCCTATCTTGTTATGTGGGGTTTGGTATTTGGGCTCCTTCTCCATCTGGTTCTAAAAGTGTGAGTTGGGTGTGGTCTTCGGTTGTTTCACCTTTTCATGTCATTTGCCTTATGGTTAAGTGGTTTACTCTCGTGTCACTTTCTACCCAGGGTTTTTGGTTTGGGGCTCAGGTTCTCCTGGTCATCTACTCAATCTATATAACAGTGCTGCTACTCACACTTCCTCATTTCCTATCATGTCTAGGGTGAAACATTTTCTCCTTTTTCTCTAGCTCTCTCACCCTTTCTCACAAGTATTTGCAGTCAATGCTTGTTTTATGATTTTGGTCACTCAATTATTGTGGTTCCGTGGGGCATCTCTAGTTTCATGGCTCCACGACAATGTCAACTTAGTCAGAGGGGCGGACGGTCAAGCTCCTCTTCATCAACATGCAGGCTCTTCGGATGGGATTTAGTGGTGAACTTCTTTGACTCTATCCCTCTAGAAGTCAGAAGAGAAATCCTACTATTAGAGTCAAAAGAGTTTGGAGGGAGATCTTATTTCTCATATTCTAAAGTCTCTGGACATAGATGCAATTGGGTTTCGGACCCAGGGCAGTTTAGGAAATGTCGCCTCCATTTTCTTCACTGCATAAGTCTACACCAACAACTTGACATCCTTCTACACATGGTTATAAGGGACAAACAAGTTGATAATTATCGATTGTTTGCAGGATAGGAAGACATCAAAAGGATCCTAAGGAATCTTCGCTTCAGCCTCGATGATATTGACACCAGGTTGGCTAGAGTGGAGAAATACGTAGTCTCTACTTTGGATATTGAATCAATGGAGGATCATACAGAGGAACATGAAGCTCCAACAACAATAAATGATGTGCCTTTGGTTGTGGCACCCCCTATTGCTCCCTCTCCTCAACAACTTCCAACACCTTCTTCATCGGTTCTCATCTCTAACTAGTCTCCTTGCACCGGTCTCATCCTACAAATGATATGATGGCGTAGTTATGGTTGGCTACCTCCTCTTGAACTCTTAGTGTTTTTTCTCCTCAGTCGTTATGGCACTCCTGGCTCTCTTTCTGGTTGCACTCCTAGCATGGTTTTCTAGTGTTTCCATGATCGCATTAATTTTGTAGTCCCTTATCTTTCTTTTATAGATTAGTCACCTGGAATGTAACTCTTTAGGGTATATATGGTGACTCTAGATTTTTTGTTCAATAGAAATAGGAAGTGTTTACATGGTTTTTTGTTGATAAGTATGGATATTGTAACTCTATTTTCTCTAATGTTCCTTCACCCGAATAACACAACTATGCCTCTGAGAAAGAAACATAAAACTACAATCTAGTTTTGTCTTTACGTTTGGACTTATTTCGTTTGGCAAACCAAACCTTTTATTATAATACATATTAATATAATCTCTTTTCAGTGTAATAGAAATCATTTACCAAAATTTGGAAAAAATAAAATAATAATAATAATAATAAATAAATAAAAATTCAGTTAACAGTGTAATTGAAAAGAGAAATACGATGATTGAAATGTAACAAAGGGTAGGGTAAATAGGATTTAAAGACTAGGGAGGCCATTAATCGTTAAGGCAAGGGAAAACCTTAATATAGAGAACAATATATGTCAAAACGAAACAATATTTCAAATCCTTACAATGAAAATAAAAGACTTGCTTTAATTATTTCGGTATTGCATTACGTTTCTTTAACAATATTGACAAAACAAATTGGTTTTAAACTTGATGTTTATAACTTTAAAATTTCAATTTAAAATATACTCTCTTCCCCATAAAAATAAAAGGTGGGTCAACGTAAATAATCCTTTCCCAAAAAGATCTTGATCATGGGAAAAATCTATCTACCATGATTAAAATAAACATCCAATAAACTTGGACTTCTAAGTTCAAGTATTGGGCAATGCAACTTGAGACATCAACCAACAGGGCTGCGGGGAAGCAAGTCCCTGCCACCATATTTTAGAAGGCGATGCAGCGATGAACGGTATTGCATTCATAATAGAAGTCGCTTCAAACTTGGGTATGAACACATGGCATCCTCGTGCCATTACCAGGGCCAATCTTGAAGAGATTTCCTAAAATGGGGGAGTGGAGATGTGAGCTACATACAACACACTCACACTCGTTCATACTATTATAGTTTTTATTACTAAATAATGTGTATTTGAAATTCAATTTGACTATAGTCTAATTTCGACGAGAAAGTTGAATATAAACCGTGAAAGGCTTTTTTAGTCCCTGCCCTCCAGGCATGGACTATAGTAATCGTTCCCGACGGATATAGCATTAGTTGACCTGCTCTTAGTCCCCGGTCATCAGCAATTAACCAAAGTTTTATTCCCGATCCTGATTTTACATCTTATTTGGCCTCTTTCCAAAAAACCGAAGCTAGACGTCAAAAACCAAAGCTAATAACTATATATTATCTTGCATTTTCACCGGTCTTTCTCATTCATCCTTCACAGCTGCATGAAGTAATGCTATCTTTGCGTTAGCATTAATTTGCAACATTTAATGTTAAGAAAACTTATGATGCGGATTACACTAATTTATAAGTAGCTGAAGTTGCCACTTGTTGCGATCGGTTACTGCATGTTGCATGCTTCGGTGTCTGCATGTTGATTCGGTGTCTGCATGTTCTGTTCATGTGTTGCTCGTAGTATTTACGCTAGCTTCTCTGGCTTCTTTATGCAAGTAGGTCTGGATTCTTTCTGCAACTCGCATCATCAATGAGTGAGGAACTAAGAGCAGCGTGCAATGAAGCGCTGCAAATTCTCAATACTATTGACCAGTGTGACTCCTCTGTTTATACTTCTTTGTTGTACGGATGTGTCAAGGAGAAAGCCCTTGCAGATGGTAAACGCGTCCATGCCCACATGGCTCAGACGGGATTTCAGGCAGACTTCTTTATAGAAAACACGCTGCTCAATTACAAACACAGAACAGTGGTCAGAGAAACCAACAAATATCAGTCAGGTGAATTTTTTTGTTCATCTCCCTGTTCTTCTGATTTTGTTAAATTTTTGATATAAGATGAATTCCATAGTGGTAACGAAATATAACTCACCTCGGTGAGTGTTAGCTGCTTGCTTTCCACCTTCTTGCTGTGCAAACAGCTGCTCAGCAGCTCCCCGAGCCTTATCTTGAGCTTCTAATTGCTTCACTGGGCTACAAATGCCTCTTTTGTTGCCTCTTTTGTCTACAAGTGTCTCAAAAGAGAGAATGGTACCTATAAGGGACTAGAAAATCTGTTAATTTCCAGCGTTATAATCTTGCAAATACCTGAGACAGCATAAACAGGAACGAAATTTCAATGTATGAATGGGATATGTAAGTCTGTTTTCATTGCATTAACAGAATTTTGGACAGATCATTAATCTTATTTAGGAGCAGATTTAATGTTCTGCAATAGGAACTTCATATTAGTGGAAAGACTGCAATTATGTATTTTAGCTTGAAATTAAATCTCTACTTGTTTTATGCATTCCATGTTTATAAGTAGAGCACCTAATAAGGGACTAGAAAATCTGTTAATTTCCAGCTTTATAATCTTGCAAATACCTGAGACAGCAAACAAAAAATTACAAACCAATTTTCCTATTTGTTTGCTCTCGTCGTATGTACAGCGTAGTATATTTATCCCTGCGATTTGTTTACAGTGATTGGAGAACAGATATTTTTCTCGTCTTGCTCCTCATGCCCTCTGTATTTTATATCTATCTTTATTCGATAAACAAGTATAAAATTCGATAGGGAAGCATTAAACAATTTCTTCCGAAACACTGCACTGCTCAACTCTTAATTAGAATTTAAAATATCAAATCCATACAGTTCTCTCAGACCTGAAGAATTCAAAGATATGAAATAACAGTAAAATCATGATAACCTAGGGGTGATTTAACAGAGAAAAATAAAGAAAGGAGAACTTTTAACGAATCAAGCCAGGAATAATTGCTTACAGAGCGCCGGAAAACAGAAAATTATGCAAGCCGAGGTTATTTGGTGTTTTCTGTTTTTCGGACAGTGAATCTTATAAATAAGGAAATATAATCTTTATCTTATCCGCTGAGAAAAAATAAAAAATAGAAAACTAGGAAAGAAACCTACATGCAGTTGGGTTTCTTGATCTCTACCTGCAGTTGGGCTGAACCAGGTTTCCTGGGCCGTCGTGGTATAGCTATAATCACTGATGTCAAGGGAGCAGCAGCAGAAATCCAGAATAGCTTGGGATTCCTCTTGCTCTGCCATACAACAAAAAATAATGAGAAACTGGATCATTTCAGCACTTGCATGTTGCCTGATTCAAATTCAAAGTTTAACAATGTTATTAACAAACGTTAGAAGACAACGGCATTCTTGATTTGCTTAGGGGAATGAGAAGACACGGGCAGAATAAGGGGCACAAAATCTGGGAAATTGAAATGGGCGACAGGACCTTTCAGGTAATACACTGTGGCGTCATAAGCACGGGTTGCCTGTTCAGCGGTTTTGTATGATCCCAACCATAACTTCGCTCAACATTTGCGCATCCAAATTTCAAAGAAAGTTGCAGTGATCTGAGCATGGTTCCGAGAAGCAGAGAGCTTCTAAGTTTTTTCGCTCTGCTATCCAACATGCACTTGTCACGGTTGTCCTGCGGTTCAGCCACGTTTCTATCATGCATTATGCGTTATGTTCAAACAGGGGATGACATGTTTATGCCACATAGCTTTCTCATGTCATCCAGGTCAGGTAGCTTTCTCCGCGTGTCGGCCTATGCATCATAGATAAGCGTCCACGTCATCCTGTTAGAACAAGGTCCACTAAGCACGATCTTGCATGCGCCCAGACTTCTGACAAAGGCGATCCCGATCAAACAATTCTTTAGAACGATTGACGTTTCCTCCGGCACCGTCAAAACATTGCAGAGGTTGGGTCGTGGGATTGTAAACAATTATTGTGCGGCCCGGGGGATGCGGGGGCGGAACGGGTTTCGGTTCCCTGTGATCCTCGAAGCACAAAGATCCATCACTGGAAGCCAGGTACAACAGCGCTGGGCTGTGGAAAGGAGGTATCCACCAGGACGTGCCACGTGTGTCATCGTGTAAGAAGAAAATGGAATTGCCGAGTGATCTGGTAGATGATTGACATGAGTCGCCAATCAGATGGGAATGAAGAAGAACTTGGTTGCAAGGGGCTCATAAATTTTAAACAGGTTTCCGTGGCCGTAGGTTTGTCTCTGGTGGTGGGGCCGCCTTCTCTTAATAAAAAAATTATTATGAAACATGAATATTTAAACTATATCCCTGCTGGCGAGATATTGGTTATAGCGTATAAAATTGGAATATAATTTGTTGGTTATGGAGAAATTATTTAATATTTTGTTCATGCATCACATTCTCTTTCTCAGTGCACTCTTCCTTTACTATTTCGATTTCGATTTAACTGAGATTTTGAGGCATATTAATACAACGTTATTCCAGTCAAAGCAGCGCATATGGTATGGTATGCACCATTGCCAAAGTTTTGATAGACCCTGCCTCTTTTATATACTGTGCACGTTATACACCCAGGTCACTCGAATGCCAAGGTATTTTCGATGCTTCGTTGACTTCGTTTCGATCCCTATGTGGATTCTCATTGACTTACACGAACTAGTAGCAATCCTCCATGTCATACCTCTCAATTTAACATGTTCTAATTTTTATCAACATAAAGTTGTGTGTTATGATTTCGTTCATAAATTACTATAATTAACCCCAACTTTATATTTTGTCTTTTTAACAGATAACATTGCTCCAACCATTGGAAGATATCATGATCACTCAGGCTCGGTGCTTCCATATTCGAATTGGTTGTTGGAGCCTGCCCTTAAAAAAGACCCTGTTTCACTAGCAAATCTAGTTGGAGCCTGGATCCCATTGAGGAACCGCCTTATCACCGAGGAGACACGTATTAAGATCAACTGCTGCTCGTTCTAGCTACCTTTGCATCTACTGCCTGTGATTCTGCCTAAGCTGCTTTCTCTCCTGCCTATGCTGGTTATGAAGAATCTAAACCGACTGTTGTGATCGGGTAAACCGCCTTTTTTTCCTATGTCCTAGTGGGCTGTAGTTCCAATAGTCATTGTCCGAGCATCCAATGTGTTTCCCTTTGCTTAAGAGCTATATATTATGGCCTTTCGTTCTCCTTTAACTAAGTAGCACACGGTATCTATAAGCTTGTGTCAGGAGATAGTTTGGAATAAGCGGAACGGAACCAAGAGCGAATGATCCAGCAGTGAGATGAGCCGAAAGTAATCAGAGACAGCGACATTTATGCATGCAGGCCAATCAATTTCCACCAATAATTATGAATGTACTCGGGCGATAAGTCATTAGCTTATGAATCAAACGTAACCGAATCTGCCGCTGGGTCTCAATGTTGATATCAAAATGGATCTTAAATGGGCTATGGATATAAAGCTAAATCTATCACTGGTTTTGGAATGGATCTAACCCTTGCCTTGCTTCTGCTAGCTCTTGAACGGGCTATGCTTTGCCCTTAATGGATTAATTGCCCAAACTGGTGCTTTTGCTTGGGCAACCACATATGCATCTGGGACAGAAAGAACTGTAGATGGTACTGGAGAAATAGCAACTGAGTCCACGGGATGTATAAAAGGGCTGTCCTACTTCATTTGGAACGAATGCATTTTGCTCTGCCCCTAATACAATTCTCTGTACCTTGTGAGATCTGGGACCTTCTTGCGCTGCGCCAAACGAACGGCCCGAAGCAAAGAATATTCAAGGGTATCTTGAACTACCTTGCTCAGGTTTATGCTAAATCAACAAAAGATGGTCGTTCATGGCTATGGCAGGGACTAGCTGCCTCGCAGCCATTCTTGTTTAAAAATATAAATTAACATCTTAAAAGTTATTTGTTGGTTCGTCAATAATAGACATGAGATTACAACAATTTGAACACAGAAAAAGCATAACCCTCCTCTCATTAAACACCGGCAACCCTTATCCCGATTGCAGGTTCTCATAACCTACCTACGTGGCTGTCTGGGACCACTTTTCAATCTCCGTTTATAGAGATTATCGGAATTGCTAGAAGCGATCATGTCTAGGTGTAATAGTTCTGACATTTGTCATTGTCCTGAGCTGTCTAATGAAAAAATCGAAGCATAAAATTCAATTCAAGGTACCGGCTACAGCGCCCCCGCACGAAAAACGCAATTTAATTTTATGTAAAGCCCCTAATTATGCATGATGAAGGCTAGGGGTGTCCATCATAGCTTTACTTTAATGTAAATGGTTTTACTTAATTATGCCTTTCACAATCTGACTCACCGTAAACCAATTAAGCTTTTCTATTTATTTTTAATGGTAGAAATTTTCTTTAAAATTTAAAGAATGATTTGTATTAATTCATCTACAAATTATGTTTAAAAATAAAAGTTAGCTTTACTCATAAAGATATAATTATAAGCATAAACAAATTAAGATTTTCTATTTATTTTTAATGATAGAAATTTTGTTTAAAGTTTAAAGAATGATTAGTCCATATAGGCTTTTGGTCCATAGTATTAATTCATCTAACAATTATGTTTAAAAATAAAAGTTAAATTTAAATATAAATATAAGTGTTATTTATAAATAAAAGTTAGTTTTACTAATAAAGATATAATTATAAGTGTTATTTATAGATTTAGTTATTATTAATATTGTAATTGTTGTTATTAAGTATTTTATTAATTTTTTTATTTTTTTTTATTTTTTATTTTTTAATTTTATTTTATTTAATTTTATTTTATTATATATATATATATATATATATATATATATATTCTGCGTAAATACTAATTCTATTAAAAAAGAGAAAATTATATACATGGAGGTCGAGACCTCAGAGGGGGCAGAGGCCAGCCCTCAGCCAGAGATTCTGAGACATACATATCATACTATCTGCCATTTCCAGATTACAGACTTCAAAAAAAAATTTGTTAGACAGTGACCCACTAAAATAATTATGTTCTGAGTCTAACATGACATAGCTAACACCTTCAGAGGCTTTACTAAGACGCATGCTATCATGCCCGTCATGAACAAAAGAGGCAAAACAGAACCCATCAAACCCAGAGTTGTTGCTGCAAACTGAGAACAGGTTGGCTAGCGCCAAAAGCTTAAATAAGAACTGAAACCAGACACAGGACCAGAGACCTAGAAACAAAGACACATAGCAAAAAACAAACAGAGCGAAGGCAAGAATGCCACCCGTCAGTGACGAGACAGCCTTAATCTGCATGTTGCGGAGAGTCGGGCATGTCCTTATCCACCTGGCTGGACGAAGCAACCCAGATGATGAAACCATTGTCTTCAATTCCTTCAATGCCACCTTCTGGAGGAGTTACCAGGTTGAGAATGCTGCCTGCACAATGAGTCGGTCCACAGGCAAGAATCTAGTGCTGTGTTGCATCGGCCGGATGCAGAGGCGCTTCAGAAACAGGGGTGTCATCCTGCATGTTGTCAGCATTAAACACCACCCCAGCCATCTCCCCCTGAGTATTTTATAAATTTTATTTAAATAATATTTGTATTTTAAAATTTTATAAAAATTATTAATTCAAAAAAGTAATATTATTTTTTTATAAATTTAGAATTTTTTTCCTTATTGTTTTAAAAATTATTGCTTTATCTAAAGTGCATTTTACAACTCATTGTGAAGGAGATTTGTAATTCTTTCCATTCCCATCATCAAGTTGGCACAAGTCTTTTTTAAAATAAAATTGACATGTCTATTTGGCTAGTTTAATTAAACACAATATAAATATCAATAACGTCACTCTCATTGTGTTCTATTGTTCACATCACAACTCACAAGAGGTAGTATAAATATTTTATTCTCACTCTAAACGTAAATAAAATATTTCCCTGTTCATGTGAAATAACATAAATTTATGTCAACTTTAAAAATATAAAGGAACTAAAAGTGAAAAAAGATATTATTGCAGCGAGAGGCACATTCTATAGTCCAATATGAGCAAGATGTGTATCTAGTTGACACACATCCATCTGAATGAAAAAATAATATATATATATATATATATATATATATATAATAAAAATCAAACAAATAAATAAATAAATTTAAAAAAATAATAATTAAAAAAAAAATAAAAAATTTAAAAAAATAATTAAAATTAAAATTAAAATTAAAAAAAAAATAAATAAATAAATAAATAAAATAAAGGCGGAATCACGACGATGGAGGCAGCTCGCAAGGGTTTGGGTTAGGGTTTCAGGTTTCTCTGCAGGTCACAGTAACCATGCTGAGCTACCGTTAACCTGCACCTCCGTCGTTAGTTATCGTGCCCGTTCGTCACCTTACACCCTTGCTTCGAGCTGGTTGACCTGCTGGGATATCGAGGGGGTTTCGCTGTGCCGCTATCTCCCAGTTGACAACCCGCAAACGGTTCGCTTTACCTGCTGCACTCGGTCCGTTCCCTAGGCACTATTTTCTCTCCGATTTTTCCTGTTATCCGAGGTGTTTGCCGTTCCAAGAAGCAGTTGGTGTCATGGAGGAACTTGAAGTCGTTGATTATTCTGAAGACCCGCTGGAGGGGGTCTCCATCTGGCGCTCCTCTTTCTCCACATCAGAAGGTATGTACAACTCTGGCCTCACCGAGCATTACCCCTCAGATTCCTTGGCGGAACCGTCGTGGTTACATCCTGTGGTCCTCCCGGATGACCCTCCTACCTGGCCATCGCTTTCTACCCCCCCCCTCTCCCCAGAAACCCTTGGTTTCGTTTCCGGCTATTTGAACCCTAACCCTGGTTTGGACCTCCCGGGATCTAGAGCATTTACCCGGCCGTTTCTCCCCCCTTCGATTCCCATTGTTTCGGTCGGTATTACCTCTCAAGTCTCCTTCACCCCCCCGTCTGGAAGCTTCACCGTTGTTCCTCCGCTCGCCGGTTCCCTCCCTGTCACTGTGGGTATCGCTTACCCATCCTCGTCTAACCCTAACCCTCCCCCCCCGGTTATATCAACCCCTCCCCCGAACCAGTCTCACTACCAGCCTCCCCCTCTAGGACCAAAGAAGAAGTACAAGTGTTTCAAATCCAAGGTGGACGACATCTTCTCAGATTAGAGGAGGACATTCAGTGGGGAGAGACCATGGACTTCGCTGACAGGGTACTAGTTGGACGCATCAGAGGTCGGAATTACACAGCCACTCGCTTGAAGACCTAGGCAACGGAGGTATGGGGTCACCATCTGGTGGACATCCCCTTTGTGCAAACTTTCATGAGGGGATGGTTCGCCTTGAGATTCGCTCGTGCCGACCACACCAATTGGGTATTGTCCTCCTACTGGCACTTTGAACATGCCCCGGTGCTCCTCAAGCGATGGACGCCCCTCTTTGATCCCGAGACTGAGCAGATTGGCATTGGACCTGTTTGGATTCGACTCCCCGGACTTCCCCTGCAATACTGGTCAGAAGACATCTTTCGGCGGATTGGCAATGCGATAGGCTCCTACATGGACTACGACAAATCCTACCAGCACACAGGCATGATGGCTTATGCTCGGATTCTCATCAATCTGGACACCAGGGGCGGATTACAGGAATTCATTACTATTCAATGGAGGGACACATCACGCAAACAGATCATTGACTATGAAGGTATCCCATATTGTTGTCGCAGATGCCACAAAGTGGGGCACCTATTCAGGGATTGTCCTCTCCTCCAGAAAACCAGGGATAATGCACAGGGCTTGGAGACTGAACATCCCAAAGGAAATCCCTCTCGGCAACTTTCAGAAAAGAGTCAGGAGGAGTGAGTCAAGGATGCAGGGGAGTCCCACGGTACTCCTGATATTGAGGACACGGTAAAGGGCACCTCTGATACACACCCTCCATCGCCGCCTCCAGCAAGCACTGCTCCTAATCAGGAGGACTCCTCGACTCCGGGTATGTTTCTTTCATCCTCCTCACTCATTCCTCCTGTGTCTTGCATATCTGAAGTTAATGCATCTCATCCCATTAATTGCGCATCTTCCCTCCTATTGGCGCTCATGACCTCTGTGTGTTCCCTTAGTTTGCAAGGCCTTGCCCCTCCATTCTCCCTTACCTGCTCCCTCCCTCTCCCCGCTCCCGCCTCATCCCCCTGTGTTCCATCCTTGTCATCTACCTCCCTCCCATCCCACTCCATCCCCTCCCCCTCCGTATCTCCCCGGTACTCACTCCGCTCCAGATCGAAGGAAAGATGCTTTGATGCATTTGGTCTAGACCCCGAGGCTACCCCTGTTACCCATAAGAACTCAAGAGCCCGACCCTCACGCCTCACAAAAGCCAGACATACCGCAGGTGAAGAAGTTGCCCTCAGGCGACAACAAACCATTCTCAGGGACCTTAGAGCAAGGAATGGCTCGCAGTTTCACCCAACATGAAGATTCTATCTTTCAACTGCAGAGGGCTTGCTAGCATGCCCAAAAAACTAGCGCTTAGAAGACTGCTCACCTCGTCTTAGATGGACATTATTTTTTTACAAGAAACTCTCTGTTTAGCTGAACCTCTAATACATACACTTAATTCCTGGCTGCCTAATTGGCCCTTTCACGCATTGGATGCGTCTAGGAGATCTGGGGGTTCTGCTATTGGGATAAGCAACAAAGCTATGGAGACCAGGAATATTTGGGGAGGCAGAGGCTTCATAGGATTGGATATTTTCGCCCACTCTATGGAGTTGGAAATTCGCATTTTGAATGTTTATGGTCCTTGCGCCGACACTGGACTCTGACCTCCTATAGGCAGACAACATCATTCTTGGAGGGGACTTAAATTTTTCATTGGGCTTCTGCGAATCTTGGGGACACTCAGCCCAGGTAGACTGTTTATCTGATACTATCTCTAACCTACTTGAGGAACATCAGTGGGTGGACATTCCTTCAGCCAGGATTCAGTTTACTTGGACTAATAATCGCAGTGGAGATCACAGTCTGGCCAGAAGACTTGATAGATTTCTCATCAAGGAACCTCTTCTTAGCAGACCCCCCCGCATTTGTCAATCGGTTGGGACTGGAGGCATATCAGATCATCGACCAATATTCTTGGAAATGGCCGATGTAAATCAGAAGATCAGGAGCCCCTTTAAATTTAATGCCTCTTGGCTAAGAGACCCTTCGTATATACAGTTGGTAACCAACTTTTGGCAGACCAACCCCATCCTGGATGGAGAGGATCATACTGAAGGCTTTATAAGGAAATTATCTGAACTAAAGAGGATCTCTAAAATTTGGGCTCATCAGAAGCGTATGAATGATGACAACACTCTAAGGGAGGCAGAAAGGGTCATTTCTGCGTATGAGGACACATCTAATGGTACCTTCCCTACACCAGAAAGCAAAGAACTCTACTCCTCCTACATCATGAAGCGCTCACAAATTCTGAAGGAAAGGGAAGAAAGTTGGAGGCTCAGGAGTAGGGCAATATGGCTCACCGAAGGAGATGATAACACAAAGTTCTTTCATAAATTTTCCAACGGCCGCAAAGCCATCAACACTATTTGGGAATTGCGAGATGAACAAGGACACTCAGTATCATCTCAAAGGGAACTGGCTAGATTAGCTATAGAGCATTTCAGGAGCATATATAAAGCCCCCAGAGCTGTGAACATCTTGGAGATCATGAGGGTGGCTGAACATTTCCCCATATTCGTACAACAGGAAGACACGGAGGATCTGCTGATGGAAGTATCAATGGAAGAGCTGGAGGCAACCTTAAAATGGTTCAAAAAAGATAAGAGCCCTGGTCCAGATGGATGGACCATTGAGTTTTACATAGCTTTCTTTGAAATCCTTGGGAATGACCTGCTCAAGATCGTGGAGAACTGTAGAAGGAGTGGCAGAATATCTCCGGCCATCAAATCCACTTTCATAGCCCTCATACCAAAATCTGACAATCCCGCCTCATTCAATGATTTTCGTCCCATTTCCCTCTGTAATTGTCTGTATAAAATTATTGCAAAGATCATCGCTAATCGCCTAAAGCCTATCCTCTCTAGACATATTTCATCTGAACAGTTTGCTTTCCTACACCACAGACAGATACATGAAGCTATCGCTACAGCGCAGGAACTCCAGCACACCTTGCAAATTAAAAAACAGAAAGGTATGATACTTAAGGTGGACCTATCTAAGGCATTCGATAGAGCAAATTGGCTCTACATCAGACTACTGCTGACCCACCTTGGATTTCCTTTTGCATATATCAAATGGATAATGAGTTGCATAACAGATGTATCTTACAGTGTGCTACTTAATGGGGAAGCTACAACTTTCTTCAATTCGGAGAGAGGCCTCAGACAGGGATGTCCACTCTCGCCCTTACTATTCTTACTTATAATGGAAGGATTAAGTAGGACTATTACATCTGCTCACAATAGAAATCACCTGTCAGGCATCAAAATAGCTGAGAATTTTTTCCTCACTCATCTATTGTTTGTTGACGACATTCTCATTTTTTTAAATGGCAGTATTGGGGATACCACGGCCCTCCAGAACATCTTCAATCTATTTCAGCAAGCAACAGGGATGGTGATAAATGATAGTAAATCCACGATCACTACAGTTGGCTGCTCACAACATGAGATCACATACACATCTCAGCGCTTTCCTTTTACCTCTCTGAATCTGGCAGAGGGTATAAAATACCTGGGATTTAGATTAAAGCCTCTCGGATATAGGATAGCGGACTGGACATGGCTCGTTGCGAAAGTGGAAAAGAGACTCCAGATATGGTACCATAAATACCTATCTCGGGCAGGCAGACTGATCCTCATCAAGGCGGTGATTGAAGCAACTCCAGTCTACTGGATGACCCTGTCCTGGATACCAAAAGGTATTCTAAACAGATTACAGAGTATATGCTGCAGATTTTTATGGAAGGGTAATCAACCGGGCAAGCTTTTTGCCTGGGTCAAATGGGACACTATTGCAAAACCCAAGAGATGGGGAGGATGGGGCATCAAGAGGCTTGATCTTTTTTCCAGAGCCTTGGCGGCTAAGCTTGGTTGGCAGCTTATTACCACCAACAGTCTATGGTCCCGAGTTGCACATGTGAAGTATATCTGGCCTATGAACCTGATGGACTGGTTCAGACAGCAGCATGGAACGAGAAATAACATATCCAATATCTGGAAAGCGGTCATCGGTACACTACCTCTCCTGCGAGAAGGCATCACATGGCGTATCAAGGAGGGAAATGTTGTTCGAATCGGTTTGGATCCGTGGGTAGGCTGTGGCAATGCTCATAGACTATCTGCAGACTTAATAAGGTATCTACACAGCAGGGGTATCACCCACATCAAGCACATTGGCGACAACAACAACTCCTCTTTTCTTCATCAGGCATGGATATCGGCTCGTGAATTGGACATTCCGGTTCAGTGGCAGCATGAATGGCAGGACTATACGGATGCCCTTACCCAGGCACACATCCGTCTCACTGATGGACCAGATGAGATAATCTGGGCCTTTTCCAAACATGGTGTATACTCCCCGAAACAGGGTTATATAAGGCTAATGGAACCACATAAGCCTCAGAACATTCTTCCAATTTGGAAAATACTCTGGAAGCTTAAGGCAGCCCTCCGCTCTCGCTTACTGATGTGGAACATCCTATTTGACAAGATACCTACTGGGACTAACCTGATGAAGAGATCTTTTTATGGCCCTTTCTGGTGCCACCTGTGTCACAGAGATGAAGAAAGCACAGAGCACCTTTTTCTAAACTGCCCCATAGCAAAGGAATTTTGGAATTCCATCATTGCTCACTGTCCTACCTTAAAAAACTGGCATGGGCTTAATCTTATGGATTCCTGGAATATATGGTGTCAAAATCACAAAGGCAAAACCACAAATATGCCTCTTCTCATATGATGGGCACTATGGATCGCTTGCAACTAGACTATATTCAACCATAGAACCCCCCATTGGCCTGCCATCTTGCTCCATACCATCACTGATTTTGACTTGCTACCAGCCGAAGATTCCAGCACCCCTCCATGCACCATCAGACCTGAAACCATTGACAAATCTAAGCCCTGGGCTTACTTTGATGGCTCTGCACAGGAGGCGGGATGTGGGGGTGGGGCCATCCTTCATCTTAATGAAAATCATTGCTTCAAGATCCAAATTAATTTAGGCAGGGGAACCAATAACTTTGCTGAACTATGCACAGCAAAACATATTATCCACTTTGCACTGCAAAAACAATGCAGACACCTACAACTATTCGGCGATTCTAAAATCGTTTGCAACTGGTTGAATGATGCATCTCATTGCAATGCATTTTCATTGAGGCATATATTAGATGAAGCTAAAAGATTGATTACATCCTTTGACTCCTTTGTCTGTCAACACATTTACAGGGAACAAAATACAGGGGCAGATCAACTATCCAAAGAGGCAGCGCACAGACAAGGAAACGACTGGTTGATACAAGAAGAGATAGACGAGACCTTCTACCAGCATTACCACAGACCTTTTGATGATCTCACAGATAATGGGCTTAAGGCCCACACCTATTATAGACTATTTTTGTTTTTACTGTACATATTCTATAACTTGGTACTGGTTACAAACTCATATTTGGATGCTTAAAGTTTTAGTGCTCTCTGCGAAGAGCTGGATAGATTTTTGATCATACTTACTACAGCCGCAAACTAGTATAATCATAGTATAGTAGTCAACAGACTCCCTGCGTGGAGACATAACAGTTTTTCTTTTTGTCAAAAGCTTATGAACTCGTCAGGCATCTCTGCCTCCATATGAATATGCACTAGGCATCTGCAAAATGTAATTTCTTTATATCAATAGAAATTATGACTTTTTCCATGGGAAAAAAAATAAAAATAAAAATAAATAAAAATAAAAAATAAAATAAAAATAAAATAAAATAAATAATAAATAAATAAATAAATAAAATTAAAAAAATAAATAAAAAATAAATAAAAAATAAAATTAATTAATAAATTAATTAAAATTTCTAAATTAAAAAACAATGACGACCACAATGCACGCGATTGTGACAAAAGGGGAATGATAATAGGCTATAAGAGGGAGTAGAAGGGGAAACATCCCATTGATCAGAGTAGTAAAGGCTTCAAAATGAAGGTCCAATGTCTCCCTTACACTTGAGACTTTGCAAGTCCTCATGCAATATTGGGTGAATCACAAAAGCTAAACCCAAAGAGGTTCCTCAAAATGGATCAATGTTGCCAACACGTCCCTGATTATTATAAGACAAGGGTATATCTCACATATTTCACCTTGTCTCTTTAATTTAATTTATTACATTTATAATATTTGTAAATCTAATTTACATTTCAAATCTATGGGTTATAGAATATACACATAACAAGAGAAAAAGATAACTAAATCATAATAGAACAAAACTGGAACCCGTGGATGATAAACCCCACTCAAAATAATAATAGTAGTTCAAGAAAGTTACAACTTCTAGACAAGTTGGTCACCACTAAAATGCTCATCGATTAAACTTAGAAACTACTTGTGCAAACTACTCAGAAGCCATTTGGTTCCCCAATTAGTCATCTCCAACATTGTCTCAAATTGTTGTAACTCTCAACCCTATTGCTCTTTTGGCTTTGTTGTCTTGCCAAGTATTTAACTCTTCATACTTTTCTCCAATTCCATTTCCTCACATGTTGCTTATCCATGTCAATTCAAGAACCACTTTTCTTACTATACCTACTCAAGTTGATGTAATGTATTTTCTGTTAAATGAAATTCAATCATAGGATTGCAAACGGTTGCAGACAAGTGTAATCAGTAGACCTTCGATTTTGGGATAATTAAGAAAAATCCTATTTAATACTCCCATCACTCTTTTTATGTTATATGGATGTGAAGTTTGGGGATGAAGTATCTCTAAATAATATTGAAGAAGGATAAATCAAATCCAAATGAATTTGATAACTTATAATCTTAATATTAAAAGTGCACATCCTATTAGGTCCTGTTGTTGGGAAAAGTATCTATTCAGAATGCCCCTATCCCACTCTAAGGTGTGACAGTGCCTTAGCAACAAACAAGGAGAACTACTTGTGTATTCTTCTTTATGAAATGTAAACGAAGAGGAAGGATAAACTAACCTGTGTCTTGCGCTAGTTTGTTGATCCAATCGCTCCTCTCTTCAATAGCTTCCAGCTCCCTGCTCCCTTACTGGCCCAGCTTCACCAAATTCCTGCAAGATCACAGAAGAGAGAAACTACACGAAGATATAGATTTACATTCATAAAAAGCTCAGGATCAGATTAAGCTAAACATGCAAATATAACAAAACATCACTGATACACAAGCATGTAGAAGAAACTCAAATAGTTTTATTAATGCAATAAGAAGATCCAGGAGGAGATACAACCAAATGAGTCCCGATCCAGCATCTACCTCCCAGCAAAGGAATCCCTTCCTCACCTCCAACAAAGCATAAATCACCCAATGCACTAATCTCAATCTCAAACCAACAGCAATTCTCTGCAAAGTACAAAATTCCAGCCTCTGGATCTCTGGGATGAGGGATCCATATATAGATGTAAGCAGAGAGGATGAGTCAACTTATGTTTTGACTTGTGGCTTCTCTCTGTCAGTTCTTGCTTCCACTTGGAGACTGGGAGCCTCTTACTCATCACTGGTCGAATTCAGTGAGGCAAGTGTCATTGGAGAAGATTCTGGAAGCTTCCATTGTCTCTCCACCTCGTTGAATGACTCTGCCACTTGTCATTTTCTGCTCAACACACCTGGGTAGTGCATTCAAGTGCGTTGCAATGCACCTAGCCAGTGTATTTGGGTGCTTTGCAACGCAGGCAGCTAGTGGAGCATCTGAATTGATCCTGATTTGACTAGTTCTGAGTAGTTTTTGGTGGAGAACTTCTGGGAGAAGTTGTCATTGGTTGACCTTGTTTCTTTAGGAGCCAGAACAACATCTTTAGGGACTTAGGATCCCTTGGTTTATGGACATTTCATGCTTATAGTTGTAAGGCACAAAAATGTCTATAACAGTTGCCCCCTAAAGTATGAGGCCGTTTATCAGGTGAAATGCTTTATTAGGAGGATCTGAAGTTCTTTCAATGCTGGGAGGAGACCTGTAATAAGATACAATACAATACATTATTTTCATACTATTTTCATGATCTAGCTGAGGCGGGCATTCCCATGCTCAGCTTTATAAATTCTTTTTTATGTACACAGGACAGAAAATCGTCTGATGGAAGCCTGATGAGGGAGTTGATTTTTAACAGTGATCACCTTTGTGTTCCTTCAAGCGAGCGTGCCAAGATGATTTGGGAAGCACACTACAGTCGGGCTACTGGGCATTTCGGGGTCGAGAAAAAAGTGGCAGTACTGCAAAACTATTTCTATTGGCCGAATCTTCGACAGGATGTTGGGAAGTACATCCGATCATGTACTGCATGTGCCATTGCCAAACCGACCATTAAGAAGCAAGGCCTCTATACCCCGTTGCCTACCCCTAGTCGACCTTGGGAATCCATATCCATGGATTACATGTCAGGCCTTCCTTCCACTAAGCATGGAAATGACTGTGTTTTTGTGGTCGTCGACAGGTTCTCAAAGATGGCCATTATGATGGCCTGCAAGAAGAATATCACAGCAGAAACGACTGCTAAACTCTTCTTTGAACGAGTGTGGGTGCACTTTGGGATCCCACAGTCTATCATCTCAGATCGGGACAGTCGGTTTCTCAGCACCTTTTGGTCCAGTCTCTGGTCAATGCTGGACACCAAACTCACGAAGTCCACAGCCTTCCATCCTCAAACTGATGGCCAGACAGAGGTTGTCAATAGGATGATTATGCACATTCTGCGCATGTATAACTCAAAGCATCCACGCACATGGGACGAGAGCCTCCCCTACGTTCAGCACAGCTACAATCGAGCTCTTCACAGCTCCACTGGCCATAGCCCTTTTCAGGTGGGTTTGGGATTCCAGCCACTATGCCCCATTGATGTGGCCATGCCACTTGCAGCTACTCACATGAATTCAGCTCATGTCCAGTCCGAAACAGATAAGGTCACCAGCTTCATTGAGCGCATCCAACATATTCGCCAGCAGGTCCATGACATTCTTGAGAAATTAAATGCCAAGTACAAGCAGCGACATGATCAACATCGGGTGCCACACAAGTTTCAGGTGGGCGACAAAGTCTGGTTGCATTTGCAAAAGGAACGTCTTACTGGAGCCTATCAGAAATTGAGACCACTCTGATATGGTCCTTACACCATTACTAAGGCTATGGGAGACAATGCGTTTGAGCTCAGCATTCCCCCATTCCTTGGCCTGCACCCAGTATTCAATGTGGACCGCCTTCGGCCATACTTTCCACCATTGCTAGACACATCCGACATTGCAGAACAGCTCAAACCCACAGAATTAAATCCAGATTGCATGGAACAAGCTGCAACTGATCGGATCATGGACACACAGATCAAGAACACTCGCCAACAGAATATCCAACTGTATCGAGTTGTCAAAGCGGGCCAACTCCTTCAGCAGGGCAAGTGGCTCACCAGGGAACAAGTTCAGCAGAAGTTTCCTCATCTCATGGAGGAGCTCAACGCAATGGGGACCATTGCTTCCTAAGGGGGGAGGAATGATCCAGGTGGATATTGGTGGCCACCTGCCAAGTCCACCTGGACCCCCACCATTGTCTTTCTCAGCATTTTCAGTTTCCTTAATTGTAGCACAACTTACTATTTTTAGCAGTTTTTCGGGTCCTGAACTTCCGGAGCCGTTTTGAGGCCCTAAACGACGTTTTTTGGGGAATCCGGGGGCAACACGAGTCCTTGGAATGGACTGGTGTTGCCCGTTCCAACAATGATAGTGCTCGGATAGATCTTTCTAATGAGCTATTGTACGCGTCAAACGGAGATCATATGCCAAAGTTACGACCCCGGGAAGTTGATGTACCAACTTACCCCAAACGGGGCCCACAGTTTGGCGTTTCATCTCCTAGGGTTAGGTTTTGGAATGTTAAGGGTTTTTCCATTGTTTCTCAACAATAAATAGGCCTTCGAGCCTCATTGTAACACAGTTCAGAGGCATGTAGCCATCACATCTCTTCTCAGAGATAAGCTACCATCGCCCTAGCTAGTTTATTTCCATTTCTGTTTGTAAGCATATTTCAGTATTTTCCATTAATGAAATGAAGTATTATTTCCGCTGCATCTTTGTGTATATGGTTATCTCTGTAATTTGTTGCGTTCCTGTTTAAATCCGGATCAGTGGTATCAGAGCGGTCTGCTTTTTCTCTGTTTTTCTTTGCATGTCCCCAACAAGGTCGGGATATAAGGAGTTAGGGCTTGAACTGGTTGAACCTTTGCAAGACCAGCCTCGCAAATCCCGACGGCCTCCCATGGCGGACGAGAAGAAAGACGAGGGGGCAGGAGATCCCATCAAAATCTTGCTCGAAGAAGCGCTCGAGCGACAACGGAACGCGATGATGGACAGCTTTGCGCAGATCCTTCAGCGGCTACCCAGAAGCGGCGCATCGGCTTCCAGCAGCTCCTCTGGAAACGCCACACCCTTTAAGGTACAAGTTAATTTTGAAATCCCCATATTCGAGGGTCAGATAGACGCCGATGCCGTAGATAAATGGTTAAATCTGCTAGAGGGTTATTTTTCTGTTCATGAATTTTCGAGTCGGGAAAAGATTGTTTTTGCTCTTCTCAAAGCAGCCCCCCACGTCAAGGACTGGTGGGAAACCTACTGCGAGCAGAAGGATGAAAGTACTGGCTCACTATTTTCAGCCGCACCCACCTGGGATTCGTTCCGGGATGCCATCAAGGAGCAGTACTACCCTGTCGGAAGCTATGAGGATGAATACATAAAGTGGACCACGCTGCGGCAGGGAAGGGACCAAGACGTGCCGGAGTTCACCAATCTTTTCCATACCCTTCGCACAAAGTTGGGTATCAAGGATTCGGAGCAACATTTGATACTCAAATACCGTGGCTGCCTGCACAAGTACATCCAGGAAGAAATACAGTTCCTAAACATCCCCTCGCTCGGCGCAGCATACCGGTATGCCGTCAAGGTCGAGCAGAAGTTTAAACAAAAGAAGCGAGACTTTGGATCTGCGAATCCAAAGCAGGGGAAAGGTGCCCCTAAACCACAGAACAAAGGACAAAGCCAAGGCGGGACAGCCCAAGACAACCAGCCGAAGCTGCAAGCAAAGAGCAACGCCGCGAAGCCGAGAAAGGACACTGGAAAATGGTGCGAGTTCCATAAGAGCTCCACTCACAACACAAGTGAGTGTCGGGCCAAGCAGTCACTGGTGGCTGAGCTAAAGGTTTCAGAATCAGATGCATGTTCCGACTCTGAGTCAGAACCCGATAAGGGGTATGAAAAAGGGAAGCAGATCATTGATGCGGATCCCAGCGCCACTGTTGCTACCGCAAAGATCCAGAAAAATGAACCCGAAGATCCAGAGGAGGAGGAGCGTCTCTTCCACTCCCAGATGTGGGTAAAGGGCTCCCCGATACAGTTCATTGTTGATAGCGGGAGTCAAAAGAACCTCATTTCGGCAGAGGTCGTGAAGCGGTTGGGCTTACCGACCACAGCACATCCACAACCATACACCATTGGGTGGCTTCACCAAGGGCGAGATCTTCGCGTGAGCCAGCAGTGTCGCCTTCCATACAACATCAAGCCCTTCACGGATGAGGTATTGTGTGACATTGCTCCCCTTGAAGTTTGTGATGTATTACTAGGACAACCATACTTGTGGAAGCGACATGCTGTGTATGAATCAAGGCCCCGTGCTGTTATTATTACATTGGGAAATAAGTTGTTCAGGATACCAGAGGTAGCACCACCTGCCGCCATCTCTTTGATTACTGCAAAACAATGCAGTAAGATCATTTCCAAAACCAGGAAATTTGTTTTCCTGATGATACGCCCTCAAGGGAAGAAGAAGACAGTGGCCGCGGCCTCCAAACGGGGTCCCTCTGCACGGCAGCTACAGATGGACAAGATTGTGGAGGAGTACGAAGACATCTTCACCTCCCCGGCAGGGGTTCCTCTGCACTGTCAAGTCAAGCACTCCATCGATCTGACCCCAGGTGCGCCGCTACCCAATGGACCAATTTATCGGCGCTCCGTTCTGGAGAACAATGAAATCAAGAGGCAGATTCAGGAGCTCCTGCAGAAAGGTCACATCCGTCCGAGTTCTTCGCCCTGTGGGAGCCCGATAGTGTTGGTACAGAAGAAGGATGGGACGTGGAGACTCTGTATTGACTATCGGGCGCTGAACAAGATCACTGTCCGTAATAGGTACCCGATCCCGCGGATTGATGACCTCCTAGACCAACTAAAGGGGGCGAAATATTTCAGCAAGATCGATCTGAAGTCAGGATATCACCAGGTACCAATTGAACCCTCAGATGTGTGGAAGACTGCCTTCAAATCCAAGGAGGGCCTCTTCGAATGGTTGGTCATGCCTTTCGGATTGACGAATGCTCCTGCAACCTTTATGAGGCTAATGGATGACATCTTGCGGCCATTCACCAACTCCTTTGTAGTAGTATACTTGGATGACATTCTGATCTTCAGCCAGAGTTGGGAAGAGCACCTCCACCACATCCGACAGGTTCTCCAAACACTGCGGCAACACAAGCTATGTGCCAATTTGGAGAAATGCACTTTTGGCATGACCGAGGTTCAGTATCTGGGATACATCATTGATGAACAGGGGGTGCATGTCGATCCAGCCAAGGTCCAAGTCATTCGGGATTGGCCCTCTCCAACCACTCTAACAGAGCTCCGCAGCTTTCTAGGTCTTGCCAACTTCTACCGCAGGTTTGTGTTGGGATTTTCTCATATTTCTTGGCCCTTGAGTCAAGTCACCAAGGGCGGGGCGAAAGCAAAATTCTTTTGGTCTGAATCTCAACAGAAGGCATTCAGGGAGTTGAAGGATCGCCTCTGCACGGCACCAGTGCTCGCGTTACCAGATTTACAACAACCATTTGAGGTCGAGACAGATGCCTCTGACTATGCTATTGGGGCAGTCCTTACTCAACATGGACATCCAGTGGCATATCACAGTGAAACACTTTCAGACACAGTCCGGAAGTACCCCACTTATGATAAAGAGATGTATTCCATTGTACAGGCCTGCCGACAATGGAAGCATTACATTTTGGGGAAGGAAACGGTCATCCACACAGACCACCGACCTCTGCAGTTCATACAGACCCAAGGGAAATTGCAGAATGATCGCCATCAGAAGTGGTCTACATACCTGCAACAGTTTCACTTGAATATCAAGTATAAAAAGGGCAGCACCAATAATGTTGCAGATTGCCTCAGTCGACCACCGATCATGGCGCTAACCACCGTGCTCAACTCTTGCGGGCACGAGACTTCTGATTGGCCACTTCTCTACAAAAGCGACCCAGAATTCGGCCACACATACCAGACACTCTTGGAGGGTCGGCAGGTTGCAGATTTTCACCTCCAGGATGCCCTATTATGCCACCTCGGTCACCTTTGTGTTCCTTCAAGCGAGCGTGCCAAGATGATTTGGGAAGCACACTACAGTCGGGCTGCTGGGCATTTCGGGGTCGAGAAAACAGTGGCAGTACTGCAAAACTATTTCTATTGGCCGAATCTTCGACAGGATGTTGGGAAGTACATCCGATCATGTACTGCCTGTGCCATTGCCAAACCGACCATTAAGAAGCAAGGCCTCTATACCCCGTTGCCTACCCCTAGTCGACCTTGGGAATCCATCTCCATGGATTACATGTCAGGCCTTCCTTCCACTAAGCATGGAAATGACTGTGTTTTTGTGGTCGTCGACAGGTTCTCAAAGATGGCCATTATGATGGCCTGCAAGAAGAATATCACAGCAGAAGCCACTGCTAAACTCTTCTTTGAACGAGTGTGGGTGCACTTTGGGATCCCACAGTCTATCATCTCAGATCGGGACAGTCGGTTTCTCAGCACCTTTTGGTCCAGTCTCTGGTCAATGCTGGACACCAAACTCACGAAGTCCACAGCCTTCCATCCTCAAACTGATGGCCAGACAGAGGTTGTCAATAGGATGATTGTGCACATTCTGCGCATGTATAACTCAAAGCATCCACGCACATGGGACGAGAGCCTCCCCTATGTTCAGCACAGCTACAACCGAGCTCTTCACAGCTCCACTGGCCATAGCCCTTTTCAGGTGGGTTTGGGATTCCAGCCACTATGCCCCATTGATGTGGCCATGCCACTTGCAGCTACTCACATGAATTCAGCTCATGTCCAGTCCGAAACAGATAAGGCCACCAGCTTCATTGAGCGCATCCAACATATTCGCCAGCAGGTCCATGACATTCTTGAGAAATCAAATGCCAAGTACAAGCAGCGACATGATCAACATCGGGTGCCACACAAGTTTCAGGTGGGCGACAAAGTCTGGTTGCATTTGCAAAAGGAACGCCTTACTGGAGCCTATCGGAAATTGAGACCACTCCGATATGGTCCTTACACCATTACTAAGGCTATGGGAGACAATGCATTTGAGCTCAGCATTCCCCCATTCCTTGGCCTGCACCCAGTATTCAATGTGGACCGCCTTCGGCCATACTTTCCACCATTGCTAGACACATCCGACATTGCAGAACAGCTCAAACCCACAGAATTAAATCCAGATTGCATGGAACAAGCTGCAACTGATCGGATCATGGACACACAGATCAAGAACACTCGCCAACAGAATATCCAACTGTATCGAGTTGTCAAAGCGGGCCAACTCCTTCAGCAGGGCAAGTGGCTCACCAGGGAACAAGTTCAGCAGAAGTTTCCTCATCTCATGGAGGAGCTCAACGCAATGGGGACCATTGCTTCCTAAGGGGGGAGGAATGATCCAGGTGGATATTGGTTGCCACCTGCCAAGTCCACCTGGACCCCCACCATTGTCTTTCTCAGCATTTTCAGTTTCCTTAATTGTAGCACAACTTACTATTTTTAGCAGTTTTTCGGGTCCTGAACTTCCGGAGCCGTTTTGAGGCCCTAAACGACGTTTTTTGGGGAATCCGGGGGCAACACGAGTCCATGGAATGGACTGGTGTTGCCTGTTCCAACAATGATAGTGCTCGGATAGATCTTTCTAATGAGCTATTGTACGCGTCAAACGGAGATCATATGCCAAAGTTACGACCCCGGGAAGTTGATGTACCAACTTACCCCAAACGGGGCCCATAGTTTGGCGTTTCATCTCCTAGGGTTAGGTTTTGGAATGTTAAGGGTTTTTCCATTGTTTCTCAACAATAAATAGGCCTTCGAGCCTCATTGTAACACAGTTCAGAGGCATGTAGCCATCACATCTCTTCTCAGAGATAAGCTACCATCGCCCTAGCTAGTTTATTTCCATTTCTGTTTGTAAGCACATTTTCAGTATTTTCCATTAATGAAATGAAGTATTATTTCCGCTGCATCTTTGTGTATATGGTTATCTCTGTAATTTGTTGCGTTCCTGTTTAAACCCGGATCAGTCCCCTGCCGGGGAGGTGAAGATGTCTTCGTACTCCTCCACAATCTTGTCCATCTGTAGCTGCCGTGCAGAGGGACCCCGTTTGGAGGCCGCGGCCACTGTCTTCTTCTTCCCTTGAGGGCGTATCATTAGGAAAACAAATTTCCTGGTTTTGGAAATGATCTTACTGCATTGTTTTGCAGTAATCAAAGAGATGGCGGCAGGTGGTGCTACCTCTGGTATCCTGAACAACTTATTTCCCAATGTAATGATAACAGCACTGTCGATCCAGCCAAGGTCCAAGTCATTCGGGATTGGCCCTCTCCAACCACTCTAACAGAGCTCCGCAGCTTTCTAGGTCTTGCCAACTTCTACCGCAGGTTTGTGTTGGGATTTTCTCATATTTCTTGGCCCTTGAGTCAAGTCACCAAGGGCGGGGCGAAAGCAAAATTCTTTTGGTCTGAATCAGATGCATGTTTCGACTCTGAGTCAGAACCCGACAAGGGGAATGACAAAGGGAAGCAGATTATTGATGCGGATCCCAGCGCCACTGTTGCTACTACCAAGATCCAGAAAAATGAGCCCGAAGATCCAGAGGAGGGGGAACGTCTTTTCCACTCACAGATGTGGGTGAAGGGTTCGCCGATGCAATTCATTGTCGACAGTGGCAGCCAAAAGAACCTCATTTCAGCAGAGGTCGTGAAGCGGTTGGGCCTACCAACTACACCACACCCACAGCCGTATAGTATCGGTTGGCTTCACGAAGGACGAGATCTCAAAGTTCGCCAGCAGTGTCGCCTTCCCTACAGCATCAAGCCCTTCACAGACGAGGTATTGTGTGATGTTACACCTCTGGATGTTTGTGATGTACTATTAGGCCAGCCATACTTGTGGAGGAGACATGCTGTGTATGAGTCAAGGCCTCGCGCTGTCATCATTTCTTTGGATAATTCATTATACAGGATACCAGAGGTAGCCCCACCTACCGCCACCTCTTTGATCACTGCTAAGAAAGGCAGCAAGCTCATCTCACATACTAGGAAATTTATTTTTTGTCTGGTTCGTTCCCAAAGTAAGGGGAAGATCGTTGCTACATACATGACCCCCGCGAAGGGTTCCTCCACACAGCAGCAGCAACAGAGGGATACAGTCATGACAGAACACAGGAACAACTTCTCGTTACCTGGAGGGGTACCACACAAGTTTCAGGTGGGCGACAAAGTTTGGTTACATCTGCAGAGGGAGCACCTTACCAGAACCCATCAGAAACTCAAACCAATTCGACATGGTCCTTACACCATTACCAAAGCTATGGGAGACAATGCATTTGAGCTCAGCATTTCCCCATTCCTTGGCCTGCACCCGGTGTTCAATGTCGACCGCCTTCGGCCATACTTTCCACCATTACTAGACACGTCCGACATTGCAGAACAACTCACACCCACAGAGTTAAATCCAGCTTGCATGGAACAAGTTGCAACTGATCGGATCATGGACACACAGATCAAGCACACTCGCCAACAGAATATCCAACTGTATCAAGTTGTCAAAGCAGGACAACTCCTTCACCAGGGCAAGTGGCTCACCAGGGACCAAGTACAGCAGAAGTTCCCTCATGTCATGGAGGAACTCAACGCAATGGGGACCATTGCTTCCTAAGGGGGGAGGAATGATCCAGGTGGATATCGGTGGCCACCCGCTAATTCCACTTGGATCCCCTCTAGTGCTTCTTACAGTTTTTATCAGTTTCCTTAATTATAGCACAGTTTACTATTTTTAGCAGTTTTTCGGGTCCTAAACTTCCGGAGCCGTTTTGAGGCCCTAAACGACGTTTTTTGGGAAATCCACCGCCAGCGATTTTTCTGATAAAAATCGTCTTTTTCATCGTAGTCCTCGGAGAGATCTTTCCAACGGGCTATCATGCACGTCAAACGGAGATAGTATGACCAATTCGCGACCCCGGGAAGTTGATGTACCAACTTACCCGAAAACGAGGCCCACAATTTGGCGTTTCATCTTCTAGGGTTAGGTTTTGGAATGTGAAGGGTTTTCCATTGTTTCTCAACAATAAATAGGCCCTCGAGCCTCATTGTAACACAGTTCAAAACAGTTCAGAGGCATGTAGCCGACACATCTCTTCTCAGAGATAAGCTACCATCGCCCTAGCTGGGTTATTTCTATTTGTAAGCATATTTCAGTATTCTCCATTAATGAAATGAAGCATTATTTCCGCGGAATCTCTGTTTTTATGGTTATCGCATATTATTATTTCTGTTGCATCTCTGTTTTTATGGTTATCGCATCTCTGTATTTATGGTTATCTCTGTAATCTATTGCGTTCCTGCTTAAATCCGGATCAGTGCTAATGATCCAGGTGGATATCGGTGGCCACCCGCTAATTCCACTTGGATCCCCTCTAGTGCTTCTTACAGTTTTTATCAGTTTCCTTAATTATAGCATAGTTTACTATTTTTAGCAGTTTTTCGGGTCCTAAACTTCCGGAGCCGTTTTGAGGCCCTAAACGACGTTTTTTGGGAAATCCACCGCCAGCGATTTTTCTGATAAAAATCGTCTTTTCCGTCGTAGTCCTCGGAGAGATCTTTCCAACGGGCTATCATGCACGTCAAACGGAGATAGTATGACCAATTCGCGACCCCGGGAAGTTGATGTACCAACTTACCCGAAAACGGGGCCCACAATTTGGCGTTTCATCTTCTAGGGTTAGGTTTTGGAATGTGAAGGGTTTTCCATTGTTTCTCAACAATAAATAGGCCCTCGAGCCTCATTGTAACACAGTTCAAAACAGTTCAGAGGCATGTAGCCGACACATCTCTTCTCAGAGATAAGCTACCATCGCCCTAGCTGGGTTATTTCTATTTGTAAGCATATTTCAGTATTCTCCATTAATGAAATGAAGCATTATTTCCGCGGAATCTCTGTTTTTATGGTTATCGCATATTATTATTTCTGTTGCATCTCTATTTTTATGGTTATCGCATCTCTGTATTTATGGTTATCTCTGTAATCTATTGCGTTCCTACTTACATCCGGATCAGTGGTATCAGAGCGGTCTGCTTTTTCTCTGTTTTTCTTTGCATGTCCCCAACGAGGTCGGGATATAAGGAGTTAGGGCTTGAACTGGTCGAACCTTTGCAAGACCAGCGTCGCAAATCTCGACGTCCTCCCATGGCAGATGAGAAGAAAGACGAGGGGGCAGGAGATCCTATCAAAATCTTGCTCGAAGAAGCGCTCGAGCGGCAAAGGAACGCGATGATGGATAGCTTTGCGCAGATCCTTCAGCGGCTACCCAGAGGCGACGCATCGGCTTCCAACAGCTACTCTGGAAACGCCACACCATTTAAGGTACAAGTTAATTTTGAAATCCCCATCTTCGAGGGTCAAATAGACGCAGATGCCGTAGATAAATGGTTAAATCTGCTAGATGGGTATTTTTCTGTTCACGAATTTTCAAGTCGGGAGAAGATTGTTTTCGCTCTTCTCAAAGCAGCCCCCCACGTCAAGGACTGGTGGGAAACCTATTGCGAGCAGAAGGATGAAAGTACAGGCTCACTATTTTCAACCGCACCCACTTGGAATGACTTCCGGGATGCCATCAAGGAGCAGTACTACCCCGTCGGAAGCTATGAGGACAAATACATCAAATGGACCACACTGCGGCAGGGACGAGACCAAGATGTGCCGGAGTTCACAAACATTTTTCATACCCTTCGCACACAGTTGGGTATCAAAGATTTTGAGCTGCATCTGGTACTCAAATACCGCGGCTGCCTACACAGATACATCCAGGAAGAGATGGAGTTCTTGAACATCTCCTCACTCGGCACAGCATACCGATACGCTGTCAAAATCGAGCAAATGTTCAAACAGAAGAAGCGAGACTTTGGATCTGCAAATCCAAAGCCCAAAGGACAAAGCCAAGGCGGGGTGACCCAAGACAACCCGTTGAAGCTGCAAGAAAAGAACAACACCACGAAGCCGAAGAAGGACACAGGAAAGTGGTGTGAGTTCCACAAGAGTCCCACTCATAACACAAGTGAGTGCCGGACCAAGCAGTCGCTGGTGGCCGAGTTGAAGGCTTCCGAATCAGATGCATGTTTCGACTCTGAGTCAGAACCCGACAAGGGGAATGACAAAGGGAAGCAGATTATTGATGCAGATCCCAGCGCCACTGTTGCTACTGCCAAGATCCAGAAAAATGAGCCCGAAGATCCAGAGGAGGGGGAACGTCTTTTCCACTCACAGATGTGGGTGAAGGGTTCACCGCTGCAATTCATTGTCGACAGTGGCAGCCAAAAGAACCTCATTTCAGTAGAGGTCATGAAGCGGTTGGGCCTACCAACTACACCACACCCACAGCCGTACAGTATCGGTTGGCTTCACGAAGGACGAGATCTCAAAGTTCGCCAGCAGTGCCGCCTTCCCTACAGCATCAAGCCCTTCACAGACGAGGTATTGTGTGATGTTACACCTCTGGATGTTTGTGATGTACTATTAGGCCAGCCATACTTGTGGAGGAGACATGCTGTGTATGAGTCAAGGCCTCGCGCTGTCATCATTTCTTTGGATAATTCATTATACAGGATACCAGAGGTAGCCCCACCTACCGCCACCTCTTTGATCACTGCTAAGAAAGGCAGCAAGCTCATCTCACAGACTAGGAAATTTATTTTCTGTCTGGTTCGTTCCCAAAGTAAGGGGAAGATCGTTGCTACATACATGACCCCCGCGAAGGGTTCCTCCACACAGCAGTGGCAACAGAGGGATACAGTCATGACAGAACACAGGAACAACTTCTCGTTACCTGGAGGGGTACCACACAAGTTTCAGGTGGGCGACAAAGTTTGGTTACATCTGCAGAGGGAGCACCTTACCAGAACCCATCAGAAACTCAGACCACTTCGACATGGTCCTTACACCATTACCAAAGCTATGGGAGACAATGCATTTGAGCTCAGCATTTCCCCATTCCTTGGCCTGCACCCGGTGTTCAATGTCGACCGCCTTCGACCATACTTTCCACCATTACTAGACACGTCCGACATTGCAGAACAACTCACACCCACAGAGTTAAATCCAGCTTGCATGGAACAAGTTGCAACTGATCAGATCATGGACACACAGATCAAGCACACTCGCCAGCAGAATATCCAACTGTATCAAGTTGTCAAAGCAGGACAACTCCTTCACCAGGGCAAGTGGCTCACCAGGGACCAAGTACAGCAGAAGTTCCCTCATCTCATGGAGGAACTCAACGCAATGGGGACCATTGCTTCCTAAGGGGGGAGGAATGATCCAGGTGGATATCGGTGGCCACCCGCTAATTCCACTTGGATCCCCTCTAGTGCTTCTTACAGTTTTTATCAGTTTCCTTAATTATAGCACAGTTTACTATTTTTAGCAGTTTTTCGGGTCCTAAACTTCCGGAGCCGTTTTGAGGTCCTAAACGACGTTTTTTGGGAAATCCACCGCCAGCGATTTTTCTGATAAAAATCGTCTTTTCCGTCGTAGTCCTCGGAGAGATCTTTCCAACAGGCTATCATGCACGTCAAACGGAGATAGTATGACCAATTCGCGACCCCGGGAAGTTGATGTACCAACTTACCCGAAAACGGGGCCCACAATTTGGCGTTTCATCTTCTAGGGTTAGGTTTTGGAATGTGAAGGGTTTTCCATTGTTTCTCAACAATAAATAGGCCCTCGAGCCTCATTGTAACACAGTTCAAAACAGTTCAGAGGCATGTAGCCGACACATCTCTTCTCAGAGATAAGCTACCATCGCCCTAGCTGGGTTATTTCTATTTGTAAGCATATTTCAGTATTCTCCATTAATGAAATGAAGCATTATTTCCGCGGAATCTCTGTTTTTATGGTTATCGCATATTATTATTGATCCGGGTTTAAACAGGAACGCAACAAATTACAGATATAACCATATAAACAAAGATGCTGCGGAAATAATACTTCATTTCATTAATGGAAAATACTGAAAATGTGCTTACAAACAGAAATGGAAATAAACTAGCTAGGGCGATGGTAGCTTATCTCTGAGAAGAGATGTGATGGCTACATGCCTCTGAACTGTGTTACAATGAGGCTCGAAGGCCTATTTATTGTTGAGAAACAATGGAAAAACCCTTAACATTCCAAAACCTAACCCTAGGAGATGAAACGCCAAATTGTGGGCCCCGTTTGGGGGTAAGTTGGTACATCAACTTCCCGGGGTCGTAACTTTGGCATATGATCTCCGTTTGACGCGTACAATAGCTCATTAGAAAGATCTATCCGAGCACTATCATTGTTGAAACAGGCAACACCAGTCCATTCCATGGACTCGTGTTGCCCCCGGATTCCCCAAAAAACGTCGTTTAGGGCCTCAAAACGGCTCCGGAAGTTCAGGACCCGAAAAACTGCTAAAAATAGTAAGTTGTGCTACAATTAAGGAAACTGAAAATGCTGAGAAAGACAATGGTGGGGGTCCAGGTGGACTTGGCAGGTGGCCACCAATATCCACCTGGATCATTCCTCCCCCCTTAGGAAGCAATGGTCCCCATTGCGTTGAGCTCCTCCATGAGATGAGGAAACTTCTGCTGAACTTGTTCCCTGGTGAGCCACTTGCCCTGCTGAAGGAGTTGGCCCGCTTTGACAACTCGATATAGTTGGATATTCTGTTGGCGAGTGTTCTTGATCTGTGTGTCCATGATCCGATCAGTTGCAGCTTGTTCCATGCAATCTGGATTTAATTCTGTGGGTTTGAGCTGTTCTGCAATGTCGGATGTGTCTAGCAATGGTGGAAAGTATGGCCGAAGGCGGTCCACATTGAATACTGGGTGCAGGCCAAGGAATGGGGGAATGCTGAGCTCAAATGCATTGTCTCCCATAGCCTTAGTAATGGTGTAAGGACCATATCGGAGTGGTCTCAATTTCCGATAGGCTCCAGTAAGGCGTTCCTTTTGCAAATGCAACCAGACTTTGTCGCCCACCTGAAACTTGTGTGGCACCCGATGTTGATCATGTCGCTGCTTGTACTTGGCATTTGATTTCTCAAGAATGTCATGGACCTGCTGGCGAATATGTTGGATGCGCTCAATGAAGCTGGTGGCCTTATCTGTTTCGGACTGGACATGAGCTGAATTCATGTGAGTAGCTGCAAGTGGCATGGCCACATCAATGGGGCATAGTGGCTGGAATCCCAAACCCACCTGAAAAGGGCTATGGCCAGTGGAGCTGTGAAGAGCTCGGTTGTAGCTGTGCTGAACGTAGGGGAGGCTCTCGTCCCATGTGCGTGGATGCTTTGAGTTATACATGCGCAGAATGTGCACAATCATCCTATTGACAACCTCTGTCTGGCCATCAGTTTGAGGATGGAAGGCTGTGGACTTCGTGAGTTTGGTGTCCAGCATTGACCAGAGACTGGACCAAAAGGTGCTGAGAAACCGACTGTCCCGATCTGAGATGATAGACTGTGGGATCCCAAAGTGCACCCACACTCGTTCAAAGAAGAGTTTAGCAGTGGCTTCTGCTGTGATATTCTTCTTGCAGGCCATCATAATGGCCATCTTTGAGAACCTGTCGACGACCACAAAAACACAGTCATTTCCATGCTTAGTGGAAGGAAGGCCTGACATGTAATCCATGGAGATGGATTCCCAAGGTCGACTAGGGGTAGGCAACGGGGTATAGAGGCCTTGCTTCTTAATGGTCGGTTTGGCAATGGCACAGGCAGTACATGATCGGATGTACTTCCCAACATCCTGTCGAAGATTCGGCCAATAGAAATAGTTTTGCAGTACTGCCACTGTTTTCTCGACCCCGAAATGCCCAGCAGCCCGACTGTAGTGTGCTTCCCAAATCATCTTGGCACGCTCGCTTGAAGGAACACAAAGGTGACCGAGGTGGCATAATAGGGCATCCTGGAGGTGAAAATCTGCAACCTGCCGACCCTCCAAGAGTGTCTGGTATGTGTGGCCGAATTCTGGGTCGCTTTTGTAGAGAAGTGGCCAATCAGAAGTCTCGTGCCCGCAAGAGTTGAGCACGGTGGTTAGCGCCATGATCGGTGGTCGACTGAGGCAATCTGCAACATTATTGGTGCTGCCCTTTTTATACTTGATATTCAAGTGAAACTGTTGCAGGTATGTAGACCACTTCTGATGGCGATCATTCTGCAATTTCCCTTGGGTCTGTATGAACTGCAGAGGTCGGTGGTCTGTGTGGATGACCGTTTCCTTCCCCAAAATGTAATGCTTCCATTGTCGGCAGGCCTGTACAATGGAATACATCTCTTTATCATAAGTGGGGTACTTCCGGACTGTGTCTGAAAGTGTTTCACTGTGATATGCCACTGGATGTCCATGTTGAGTAAGGACTGCCCCAATAGCATAGTCAGAGGCATCTGTCTCGACCTCAAATGGTTGTTGTAAATCTGGTAACGCGAGCACTGGTGCCGTGCAGAGGCGATCCTTCAACTCCCTGAATGCCTTCTGTTGAGATTCAGACCAAAAGAATTTTGCTTTCGCCCCGCCCTTGGTGACTTGACTCAAGGGCCAAGAAATATGAGAAAATCCCAACACAAACCTGCGGTAGAAGTTGGCAAGACCTAGAAAGCTGCGGAGCTCTGTTAGAGTGGTTGGAGAGGGCCAATCCCGAATGACTTGGACCTTGGCTGGATCGACATGCACCCCCTGTTCATCAATGATGTATCCCAGATACTGAACCTCGGTCATGCCAAAAGTGCATTTCTCCAAATTGGCACATAGCTTGTGTTGCCGCAGTGTTTGGAGAACCTGTCGGATGTGGTGGAGGTGCTCTTCCCAACTCTGGCTGAAGATCAGAATGTCATCCAAGTATACTACTACAAAGGAGTTGGTGAATGGCCGCAAGATGTCATCCATTAGCCTCATAAAGGTTGCAGGAGCATTCGTCAATCCGAAAGGCATGACCAACCATTCGAAGAGGCCCTCCTTGGATTTGAAGGCAGTCTTCCACACATCTGAGGGTTCAATTGGTACCTGGTGATATCCTGACTTCAGATCGATCTTGCTGAAATATTTCGCCCCCTTTAGTTGGTCTAGGAGGTCATCAATCCGCGGGATCGGGTACCTATTACGGACAGTGATCTTGTTCAGCGCCCGATAGTCAATACAGAGTCTCCACGTCCCATCCTTCTTCTGTACCAACACTATCGGGCTCCCACAGGGCGAAGAACTCGGACGGATGTGACCTTTCTGCAGGAGCTCCTGAATCTGCCTCTTGATTTCATTGTTCTCCAGAACGGAGCGCCGATAAATTGGTCCATTGGGTAGCGGCGCACCTGGGGTCAGATCGATGGAGTGCTTGACTTGACAGTGCAGAGGAACCCCTGTCGGGGAGGTGAAGATGTCTTCGTACTCCTCCACAATCTTGTCCATCTGTAGCTGCCGTGCAGAGGGACCCCGTTTGGAGGCCGCGGCCACTGTCTTCTTCTTCCCTTGAGGGCGTATCATCAGGAAAACAAATTTCCTGGTTTTGGAAATGATCTTACTGCATTGTTTTGCAGTAATCAAAGAGATGGCGGCAGGTGGTGCTACCTCTGGTATCCTGAACAACTTATTTCCCAATGTAATAATAACAGCACGGGGCCTTGATTCATACACAACATGTCGCTTCCACAAGTATGGTTGTCCTAGTAATACATCACAAACTTCAAGGGGAGCAATGTCACACAATACCTCATCCGTGAAGGGCTTGATGTTGTATGGAAGGCGACACTGCTGGCTCACGCGAAGATCTCGCCCTTGGTGAAGCCACCCAATGGTGTATGGTTGTGGATGTGCTGTGGTTGGTAAGCCCAACCGCTTCACGACCTCTGCCAAAATGAGGTTCTTTTGACTCCCGCTATCAACAATGAACTGTATCGGGGAGCCCTTTACCCACATCTGGGAGTGGAAGAGACGCTCCTCCTCCTCTGGATCTTCGGGTTCATTTTTCTGGATCTTTGCGGTAGCAACAGTGGCGCTGGGATCCGCATCAATGATATGCTTCCCTTTTTCATACCCCTTATCAGGTTCTGACTCAGAGTCGGAACATGCATCTGATTCTGAAACCTTTAGCTCAGCCACCAGTGACTGCTTGGCCCGACACTCACTTGTGTTGTGAGTGGAGCTCTTATGGAACTCGCACCATTTTCCAGTGTCCTTTCTCGGCTTCGCGGCGTTGCTCTTTGCTTGCAGCTTCGGCTGGTTGTCTTGGGCTGTCCCGCCTTGGCTTTGTCCTTTGTTCTGTGGTTTAGGGGCACCTTTCCCCTGCTTTGGATTCGCAGATCCAAAGTCTCGCTTCTTTTGTTTAAACTTCTGCTCGACCTTGACGGCATACCGGTATGCTCCGGCGAGCGAGGGGATGTTTAGGAACTGTATTTCTTCCTGGATGTACTTGTGCAGGCAACCACGGTATTTGAGTATCAAATGTTGCTCCGAATCCTTGATACCCAACTTTGTGCGAAGGGTATGGAAAAGATTGGTGAACTCCGGCACGTCTTGGTCCCTTCCCTGCCGCAGCGTGGTCCACTTTATGTATTCATCCTCATAGCTTCCGACAGGGTAGTACTGCTCCTTGATGGCATCCCGGAACGAATCCCAGGTGGGTGCGGCTGAAAATAGTGAGCCAGTACTTTCATCCTTCTGCTCGCAGTAGGTTTCCCACCAGTCCTTGACGTGGGGGGCTGCTTTGAGAAGAGCAAAAACAATCTTTTCCCGACTCGAAAATTCATGAACAGAAAAATAACCCTCTAGCAGATTTAACCATTTATCTACGGCATCGGCGTCTATCTGACCCTCGAATATGGGGATTTCAAAATTAACTTGTACCTTAAAGGGTGTGGCGTTTCCAGAGGAGCTGCTGGAAGCCGATGCGCCGCTTCTGGGTAGCCGCTGAAGGATCTGCGCAAAGCTGTCCATCATCGCGTTCCATTGTCGCTCGAGCGCTTCTTCGAGCAAGATTTTGATGGGATCTCCTGCCCCCTCGTCTTTCTTCTCGTCCGCCATGGGAGGCCGTCGGGATTTGCGAGGCTGGTCTTGCAAAGGTTCAACCAATTCAAGCCCTAACTCCTTATATCCCGACCTTGTTGGGGACATGCAAAGAAAAACAGAGAAAAAGCAGACCGCTCTGATACCACTGATCCGGGTTTAAACAGGAACGCAACAAATTACAGAGATAACCATATACACAAAGATGCAGCGGAAATAATACTTCATTTCATTAATGGAAAATACTGAAAATGTGCTTACAAACAGAAATGGAAATAAACTAGCTAGGGCGATGGTAGCTTATCTCTGAGAAGAGATGTGATGGCTACATGCCTCTGAACTGTGTTACAATGAGGCTCGAAGGCCTATTTATTGTTGAGAAACAATGGAAAAACCCTTAACATTCCAAAACCTAACCCTAGGAGATGAAACGCCAAACTGTGGGCCCCGTTTGGGGGTAAGTTGGTACATCAACTTCCCGGGGTCGTAACTTTGGCATATGATCTCTGTTTGACGCGTACAATAGCTCATTAGAAAGATCTATCCGAGCCCTATCATTGTTGGAATGGGCAAAACCAGTCCATTCCATGGACTCGTGTTGCCCCCGGATTCCCCAAAAAACGTCGTTTAGGGCCTCAAAACGGCTCCGGAAGTTCAGGACCCTAAAACCTGCTAAAAATAGTAAGTTGTGCTACAATTAAGGAAACTGAAAATGCTGAGAAAGACAATGGTGGGGGTCCAGGTGGACTTGGCAGGTGGCCACCAATATCCACCTGGATCATTTTTATGTACACAGGACAGAAAATCGTCTGATGGAAGACTGATGATTTTGATGAAGTCTTCATCCTTTTGGTAGGATGATCATCTGTGCTGCAATGCCGTACATGTCAATGTCTTTATTTTTCCTGAATATATATCGTAGCCCGGATGGATGAAACTAGATCCGGGGTCTTCAATCTCTTCCGATCTTCACTCGAAGTACAAGTCGATCCATGTGAAAAATGTTTTGAAGTCGAACATGGAAAGACATCGCTTGATTACCAGTCGATGATGTAAACTGTTAACAAGCGCGAGAGGAATCACCGATAAGGATGATGACCCTCAAGGTACTGCAGTACAATTCACGTGGTGTGAATAAAGGACTTGGCATCGAACACCACGCAAAATCTTTCGGTCGAAGGTCATTGATGTATACCTGTCGCCGGAAGTGAGAAACTTGCCATTGAGGCATGCAAGCTTCAAAGTACTAAATGGGGTGTTCCTAGATCAACTTCTTGGATAATGAGCTGATGTCGACAAGAAGCGATCCATCAAAGGAGGGCCTTCATGAATCCCACATCAATGACACGAAACGGAGCAAATGATTTTGATGGAGGTGAAAACAATCTGATGATATATGGTTCAGAGTGGCGGTCATGAAAGAATGAAGTATAATGTATGGCAGTGGATGGGACACGGTTGACTTCTCTGGATGACTTCTCTTGAACATGTCGGCGACATTTATGTGATGGATCGGTAGCATTTACCCCAAATGTGGATGGTATGGCGAGACCATAGTGATGTGACCGGTGAATGAAACAACCCAACCCGACTTAGGCACGGAGTGGAAGTGTCATGTTCAAGAGCGACTTGCTACCAATAAAGGTTCTTTGAGTTTCTTCCCAATTTTTCCCCAGTCATTGCTAACCAGTACCTCTTTATTTTTGTCAAGCTTGAGGAGGATAACATATGCTTGTTTTATAATTTGCCCTTCGGGCAAACCCATCGCTATGTTTTAACGAGCCTAGCGATAGTGAAACTCATTCTCATCTAAAGACAAGTTTGTCGCTATTAATGTTTTTAACGAGTTTAACGACAAGGATAACTCGGTCCTTTTCATTTTTAGAGAGTCTGAAACGGTACGTAAAGTTAACTCCGGAATTCCTTTTTCGTCATCTAATCCCTTAAGCCCGAAAAAGTATAAAACAATACAGAAGGGATGAATTTTCGATAGTTTTAACGCGCCGAACAAAACAAGCGCTCGATCTTTTTGTGCAATAATCCCTCAGGTCCAAAAAGATTAAAATATAGAGGAGGGATAGCGCTTCCGGTCGCTTTAACGAGCTGGAAGGCCAAAACTCGACAATCTTTTCATATTTTACGAGTCAGATGAAAAGAGCTTAAAGAAGACTCGTCTTTTGAGGAACGAGTGATAAAATGGGTAGCAGCTGATTCCAGGTAAGTTTTGGAATTTTCCAATCACGGCAGTGTCACAAGGATGGCTAGTGATATCACTCTTCGCAGCTGTTCCTCAAAATGGGTAAACAATCAAATGGAGGTGAACGATCGGCCAAATGAAAAGTGGAGGTGACGGTGCAAACACGACCAAGGCTTTAATGGCTGAAAATGCTTCATTCACGGTGGTTATTTACCGGAGGATATTTCATTTTTTAACGAGCTTAAACACGGGTTGAAACATTTGCTTGATCTTATGTTTATTTTTTAACGAGCTTGAACTATGCTCTAAAACTGCTCGATAAATATGGTCTAGTTCTGATTTTTTACCGTAAATAGCTTCGTCTTTTCAAAGATAGTACTGTACTTTCAATTGCTTCATCAAACTAGTTAGAAATGAACAACATTTGCTTGAGAATGAGATTAAAAACGCTAATATTTTACTTTGAACTACGTAAAAAGCAATTAAAAAGTGTTTTTACCTCTCATTTTACCATTTCATTTGAACTTGGTTTGTTGGAGCTTCGGAGGTGCCTCTTCCCCCTTGATTTTCATCAGCTGATTTCGGGAGATTCTGTGGACGATTCTCGGCGCCGTCTGGACCAGGTAGGAGCTATACCTGAGCTCTTTCATTTCATGGTTTCCTTTCTGCATTCTGTGCTTCATTCTCTACTTTTCTGAGCCCCTGGGTTTTGATGGGTTCGTTCTGCCATCAACGCACCTTGTTCATATCGAAACCTACGCTGAATGTTAACCAGTATGAAGGTAGTTTGACATTCAACGCAGGTGGAACACTGTGCAGGTGCGTTGGGCGCAGAAAAGGGATTTGTTGTACAGTTTTTTGATGAAATTTTTTTCATGTTTCTCATCAAAATCAGGATCTAACTCCTCTCATGTTTGTTTTTCAGAGATCTCGGAGCAAAATGACCCTTACATAGCAAGAACGAGAACATGAAGAAGAGGACATGATTGCCCTACATGATCCGGTTACAATGAACGTGCTGCGGAACTGTGGCTTGCTGAAGTTCTTCCGCATCTCTAGCATGAGACAGCAGATCAACCTACTACAGTATTTGCTCGATGCTTGGGATCCTATAAATCAAGTTTTCCAGATTAGGGGCAAATCTATCCCCTTGACTGCAGTAGACATTTACTTCTTGACTGGCTTGTCGAGGCGGGGTGCCCACATCTCTTTGTCAGGTTCGGCCCGAGGGAGTGACTCTGTGAGAGATTATGTCCGCCAGTATTGCAGGGAAGAATCTCAGCCAAGTAAAGACGGCAAGATCATCATCCGTGATGTCACTGACAGGTCCCTTAGGTCTATCCTGTTTACTTTTGGTAGGATGGCCGGTAGTGCGTCTCTTCATGTAGCCAACAGATCCTATATGCAACATGCCTTGGAATGCCTCCAACCGAAAATATTCAACTGGTGTGATGCAGTACTTCTTGTGATGAAAAATCAGTTGACCAAGATAAAGGACTGGAGGTTGAAGAACTTTGGGTTCGGTTCTATTTTGACCGCCTTTGCCTTGGAGAAGATACCACTGATGCAGCCGTAGTACATTGCACTCGACTTACCTTCTCCTACTGAACCATGCATGCAGAGATGGGTTGACCATATGTCTAGTCATGCTGGTCAATCTCAAATTTCTTTTTCTGATACCTTCTTCAGGTGGTTTGAGCGTCAGGAGATGGTCTATTCCGAGTATCCATATGCCGGCATGGACTTCCAGGGTGATCCGGATTTAGTACTGCCGGATGGCGAGCAGTGGGGCGCTATTGGTAAAATCTTTGACCATATCATTGTTTACTGTTTTTATTTATAATGTCCTTGTGCTTTATTCTATCAAGACTTTAATCAAACTCATGTGTGCATGCAGATGTTGGTCCTGTTCGTCCAGTGGTTCGCCTGAGGGTGCCAGCCGCTGCCCCAGCAGGAGAGGCTGCCGGGAGGGTTATCCTTCGTGACCTTGATGTGGTCGAGACTCTCACAGCTGTGCAGGAGCAGGTTGAGAGCCTTACTCTCGGTATTCCAGATGTGAGGATCGACGAGCTACCTTTGCAGTTACAGCGGCATTCTACTGGTGTGCCTAGACGATGGACTCGTCTCTTACGCATGATCGCACAGGCTGTGACTTGCTATCACGAGCATCATTAGACTAGGGTGCCCCCTAACATTTTGAGTTTTCGGGTCATGTGACCGATTTTGTCTTGGTTACAGAACATTATATGTAAACCATAAACAGCTATATATGTATTTTTGATTTTCGGAGTTTTATTCTGATTGAGTTATGTGATCCACATGTAGAACATTGATGATGTGTCTCTTTTTATAAATGTTGCAAATGTCTATCTAACACATAGTTCGCTAATGAGTCGGTTAATGTGTTTAAGTTTCTATGCTGGTATTGAATAAGATCAAATTGTCTTTCCAAAATCTTAACCCTTAGGAACATGCGATAAATAGTTGGGTTTCGGACGGAATATATACCATTGAGTTGTAGTATTACGAGCTGTGAGTCTAGCCTGACGATTAGCCGGCGTATACAATGAGTTATGGCATCAGAGAGAAGTTCTATCAATGCACTATATTTAGCGATATTAATTGTTGATTGACCAATACATACACCTCTGAAACTTACTAACTCGCCGCTTGGATCAAAAATGGCCAAGGCTGCGGAGGACAGGTTCCGCGAACTACGACTCGCTCCGTCGGCATATCCAACACATGGTTCCAATGGGTTTGACATCTGCAATAAATGTAAAAAAGGTGGATTACTCGACCAAAACAAACACTCTTAGTGAAAACAAAAATATAACAAAAGCATACTGGTCACTACTAGGCGTAGTAACGCTTGAGGTACAACCCATTACGAGGTTGCGCCAGTGGAATTCCGTCGTAATCCATCAACTCGTAGGCTCCTTTTGCTAACACTCATTTAACAATGTAGGGGCCCATCCATAAAGAGTTAAATTTACCCGCTCCCAATTTGTCGGATTCTTGGTCGTAAAGTAGGACCAAGTCACCTTCCGAGAAGACACGGGGTTTGACATTTTTGTCGAACTGCGCCTTGACTCGTTTCTTATGGGCTTCGTTAGCCAAAGCGGCATCATGATGGGTTTCATCCAATTGGATTAATTCCAAGAAACGAGCCTCTTCTTCCGAAGTTCCGGGGAGGAGATCGATTGCGAGTTTAAGAGACGAGATTTCGCACTGGACTATTAAGACTGCTTCCAGGCCATATACCAGTTGGAAGGGTGTGAACCCGGTCGCATTCCTTACTGATGTTCGGTAAGCCCACAAGGCTGAGTACAGGATTAGGTGCCACCTTCTTTTGTGAACTCCGATCATCCTTTGCAACATACGCTTCAGGACCTTGTTGATCGCTTCAACTTGTCCGTTGGCTTGCGGATAATACGGAGTAGAGCTGTCGTGAGACAATCCTAGCTTGGCAGTTAATTCGAGCATCATGTGATTGCGAAAATGCGATCCATGATCCGTGACTATAGCCTGTGGTACGCCGAATCTGGCGACTACATGATTGAAAAAGAAAAGGGCAGCTGTTTCACCAGTGTTATCTAATGTAGGCATTGCCTCGGCCCATTTGGTAAAATAGTCAACTGCGACTATGATATACCCATGCCCCCCGGTCGAGGTGGGGTTACATGTCATGAAATCGATGCCCCATTTGGCGAATGGCCCAACAACAACTATTGGCTGTAACGGTGCAGGTGGTCTTCTGGTTTTGCTATCAAAAATTTGACAAGCATGGCAACTTCTGACTGCGGTTATGCAATCTTTGAACATTGTTGGCCAGAAGTATCCTGCTCGTAAGATTTTTTGTGTTGTAGCATATCCAGATTGATGCCCCCCATAGGCCCCTAAATGACACTCATTCAGGGCTTTTTCGGCCTCCTCATGGGTGAGGCACCTTCTCAGAACTGATTCAATACCACGACGGTAAAGCGTATCACCGATGATCATGTAGTCTTTTGCTTGGTATCAAATACGTTTTTGTTCAGAGTGAGAGGTGTTAGGCCTAAACTTTTGGGTTTGGAGATAAATTATTATATCTCCATACCACTCATTGCTTGTAGATATCAGAAACAAACTCTCATCCACGATTGATTCTTCGGATGTTTCATCGTTGGACGACGATGGGAGATCGCATAATAATTCTGCAAAAACTAGAGCTTTCTTTGATTTGGATTTTACGAATTCCAGATCAAACTCTTGAAGGATTGCTATCCATTTTGAATATTTTCACCCCAACAACTGTCGCGACAATATATAAGTCATGGGGTTGCAATCTGACAGAATGGTAGTTTTCCGGAAGAGGACATAGTGTCGAAATCTTTGTATTGCTTGAACCGCTGCAAGCGCTAGTTTTTCAACATAAGAATATTTGCTTTCTGTATCATTTAAGTTTCTACTTAAATAATATATAGGGTGTTCAATTCCATCGACTTCTTGAACTAAAACCATTGCAATGGTTGTATCTGTTGCAGCCAGATACAAGTTAAAATCTCTTTTATAATCGGGGGCGTACATTAATGATGCTTTCATTAAGGAATCACTAAAAGCATCAAAGGAAGCTTGCGCAACCTGATCCCATACAAAGGGTACCTCCTTTTTCAAAAGACGTGTATAACCTTTAGCAATTTCGGCGTAATTTGGAATGAACCTCCTCAGAAAGTTTGCTTTCCCTTGGAGTTTCTGAATCTGAAGCAAATTTGAAGGTGGAGGCAAATTTATGATTGCCTGGACCTTACACGGGTCGAGACGAATCCCATCCTTGGAGACTACAAAGCCAAGTAAATGACCAGAACCGACGCAAAATACACATTTATGCGGATTGAGTCGTATCTTGTAGTGTCGGCAACGTATAAATATCGCTCTTAAATGCTGCGGATGATCAGTCCGCTTTCGCGAATGAGCCGGAAGGTCGTCGAGGTATGGTTGAATGATGTTCTTGATGTCATGGAAGGCATAATTCATTGCCCTCTGAAATGTCGCCCCTGCGTTCTTTAAACCAAAGGGTAATTTTCGATATGCGAATGTGCCCCACGGACAAATGAATGCAGTCTTTGACTGGTCCTGTGGGCGGATATTTATTTGATTATACCCGGAAAATCCATCCATGAATGAAAAGATTTCACATCTGGCGCATTCATCAATTATCTGGTCGATGAAGGGTGTAGGGTAGTTGTCTTTCGGACAAGCTTGATTTACATCCCTATAATCGACACACACTCTAATTGTCCCCTGTTTCTTCATAATAGGGACAATATTCGATACCCAATCGGTTAGAGGAACCGGGTAGATGAAACCAGCATGGAAAAGTTTTTCGACTTCTGCTTTAATGGCAGCGGCTTTCTTGTGCACCTGCCTGAGCCGTTGTCTTACCGGTTTGACATCTGGATACATCTTAATTTCGTGTTCAACGATACTCGAGTCGATGCCTGGCATTTCACTGTATGACCAAGCAAAGACATCTCTGAATTCACGAAAAAGAGCGTTATATATTTCCAGTTCTGAAGGAGAACAACATTTGCCAACATAAATATTCTCTACAACATCTGTTTTAGTCAAGATATTTATGGCTATAGTCTCTTCAATGATGGATAAGTTTCGCTCGGAATCCACCGTATTTACAGTATTTGAAAGGAATTCAAAAACTGAAGGATGATAAAGGTCATCTTGAGTATCTTCTTCATAATCCGGAAGAAGGGAACGATGGTGGAAATCATTCCATGGTGCCCCTTCAATCAACATTGATTGTACAATTCCTTCGTCGGTTCCATGCACTCGCGACCAAGGATCTGAAGGGGTACCATATTCTCTAGACCTATCTACACAAACGCTTGATGAGCGTTGATTTGGGTTTGCCTCCCATGCTAGAAACATTGATTGCTATAATACTTCTATTGGGTTTGGGGGCAAAACCATTGCATGATCCATGTTGATATCGTTTTCTGAAATCTTTGTGGAAGATATCATATTGCAGGTTCCTATCGATGCTACTTCCGCCAAATTGATTGGAGGTGGAAGAGCGAAAGTTCCCATTAGTATAGGATCTTTTAATAGGCCTACTCCGATATTCTGAAGCGAATGGGGGCTTCCATGGATCATGGGAATGCTTCCTGTAACTTGAGAACCATTAGGGAGGAAGTTTTGTTGATCGACGATTGTAATCCCTCCTTGGAAGGGGAATGCAATTTTTCTAAAATAGGTCGACACAACAGCTGCCATGGCGTATATCCATGGTCTTCCAAGTAGGATGTTGTAATCAAGATTCCCATCGATGACTTCAACATCTATTTCTATTGTTTTTCCCCCTAGTTCAACTTTCAAGTTATTTAGGATACCATATGGGGTATATGTCCTTCCGTCGAATGCTTTTAACGTCGTCGAAGATCACGACAAGGTTGGAGATCCTAAAGTTTTCCAGCAACTCATCGACATAATACATGTAGATGCCCCCTCATCAATAATTGTTCGATGAACAGTTTTGTTGAGGGCTTTCACTTGAACAAGGAAAGCTAATTGAGCTAGTAACTGAGGATCGTACCCTTTGTGGTCAAAGGATACAAGATTGGAATCCTTTGGATCAACCCCACCAATGGCTGATAACAAAGCCTGCCTTTGGGATGGACAATTTTGTAGTACTTCAAGAGTCGACATAGCGGATGGCGATTGGGCCAAATCTTCCACTATGTTATAATGCTGCGCCGCTCTAGCGCGAGGATTAAATGTCGACTTGTGTACTACTCCCTTTGGTGGTTTTATTGTTAATTCAGGAATGATGGGTGGTACAACTTCTGCCGAAGTTGTTGTCCAACTACTTGGTCGATCTTTATCCTTGTCGTTCGACAGCTGCGGATTCCCGTAATCTTTGTTCCTTGTCGAAATCAAAGCATCATTTTGCTGTTTCGAAATCGACAACATTAGCACTTGAGACGGGGAAGCATTTCCACTATCAACCAGATTTGTTCCTGGATTTGGAAACGGATCAGTTAACACTGCTGAGGGTTTCGAACTTTTAAAGATTTTCTTAAGCTCAGCTTTGTATGGACAATCGGCTGTCCAATGATCCTCATCGCATATATAACATGGATTTTTTGGTTTCCTATTTCCAGGAGGGTTTGAAGAATATTTTTCAGGAGATGACTCATCATGTTTCTTCATCTTCCCTTTGCCTGTTTCTTCTTGCTTCCTGGTTGTTTGGTTTCTTTGCCCTTATCTGTTGATACGACATTTACTTCCGAAGCAAGAATTTCGTCTTTTGCATTTTGATCTGAAATCTTACGGGCTTTCTTGGATGTAGCCTTTGTCGATTTCGCGTTTGTCGTGCCAATCACGCCATCGCCGACGTGAGAGTCATTGTTTGATTTAGGAGGAGGAGGAATTGAGAATTTCAGTCTAGGGGCGTCAGGTATTTTGTCGTAGAGCGTGCAGGACTGAGTATAGATCAAGTCTAGATATTGTGCACGAGCTATAACTTGCTCTTCCGTTACGACTCCCCCCTTTGCCACATCTTCCGTGATGGAAGGTAGTAAAGACTTGATAAACCATTCAGCTAATAGCTGATCGGGAACGTACGTTTTTACCATCCTACGACGACGTCGCCACTCATGTATATGATCAGATATGTGAGTGGCCGTTGTCTGTTTGAAGTTGGTGAGGAGTTCCGTTCCCGTTTCATACCTTATCGGTAATTGAAAATGGGTTAAAAAAGTCGTGGCTAAGGTACTGAAGTTGTCGAACGAAGCTCTAGGAAATTCAATATACCATTTTGCCGCTGGACCCGTTAACGTCCTCTGAAAAAGGCGAAGCCTTATCGAATCATCGTTTAGGGTGTTTGATGAACACCATAGATGAAATGTCATCACGTGATTCGATGGATCTTCACCCGGATTTCCATTAAATTTAGGAATATCTGATGGAAGTTTATGCGGAATCGCTGGCCACCAAGGGGCGTAAGCAATTGGATCGTTTGTTAACCGGTGTAAATCAGGTAACTCTAAAGTTGCCACGAATGGTAACTGTTGATTCAGGTTAGGTGAAGCATACCCAGGATACGATGGAATCGCCTGAGCAGTTGGCCTTTGCATACCAGCATAATGCAGTTGATGCTGGTATGACTGATACGGTTGGTGGACATGACCATTGTAAAATGGTTGATTTTGACCGTTTTGAATGTACGGCTGTCCACTATTCGCAAAGATCTGCTGCTCAGAACCTTGGTATACTTGCTGGAATTGTGGTTGTTGGTATTGCACCAGCCACGGTTGTGAAGCCATGTTCTGTTGCGCTATACTAACCGTTGGACCAAGGTGTGGGGTAATTGTACCCGTTTGGACCTGTGTCGCCCCACCAGTTGGCGATTGTGGTTGAGTCACAAGGTCAAGGGGTTGTTGCATTACAACCTGAGAAATTTGAGGTTGATATACAACAGGCAGCGTTTGAACTTGTGACACAGTCACAATAGCCGATGTGGTCGGGATGTTCGACATAGGTACACATTGTTGCATTGAATACACAACCCTTGGTTGTTGGGGTAGTATAGGTACCCAACCACTTGATGTAACTCCAGTATAACCTGAATACTGTTGTGAACTCCCGTATGGATATCCTCCCGGAGGGGGTAATGAAAGGGCATACTGCCCTCCATACGGTGGTAATCTGGAACTCAAGGGGATTGTCTGCCCTTGGGGACTGGATTGCCCAAATTGACCTCCAAATGGATCAATTTGTCGAGACTCAACATAAGAGTTGCCGGATATTATTCCGGAGGAACAAACAGGAACGGACCATACTGTCGAAATAGCCCCTGGATGGACTCCTTCTAGCGGTTGTGAGCTAGTCGGGACAGATGGTACGCCGGCAAACATTGTCGGAGTGACGGCAGGGAGTTCTGTTGTCGCTGTGTCAGTCGACACAGTCCTAGATGTTGACGGTTGTTCAGACATTTGGAGTCTATCCAAAAGATTGCCTAGTGATTCCACAGGAACTTCCGCTGGTGGTAGACCAACTTCTGACGAAGAAGGAAATAGAGTGACCCCGACTCCAAAGTGTGTTGGAGTACTTGCTTGCGGATCTTCTACAATTTCCTCTATCGCAATCAAACCAGGTGGAAGGGGAAGACCGTCAGGTCCGTAAAATATTTCTGGTGCCGAAGAAGGGGTTGAATTGACAGCGACAGATGTTTGAAGAATAAGACTCTCCGAACCGGTTGCAGATGGAACTGGTTCAGTAACACAAGTGTTTACTCTCAAACTAGGATCAGTATCACTGTCCCTCTGTGGCTGTTAAACTTCTTCTGTAGAGGCAGGGTTTCCAGAAATGTTTGGAGTAACCGGAATCTCGGATGTTGTTGGAACACTTGTTCTAACTTTAATAGGAGATTTCGAACCGGTTAAACGAGTTCGCTTTGTCCATACTGTTTTCGATTCCGGAGACAAAGACGGTTGACTCGTAAGCCTCCGCGAATGACGGGGTTTCAATTGACTTTCTTCCACGATTGCGGATTACTCGATCAACTAAAATACAAAAGGGGAAATATGTTTCCGAATTAAATGAATTTTAGACGCTTTAGACACAACTTGTTTTTTCAGTTTTTAAGAGTCGAGAAAAAACAAAAGATGACTCTAGTCTCCTTCGATTTTTAATGAGCCTGAAGTGACAAGTGCTCAGATGGACCTTTTCTGTTAAGGAGTCTGAAAAGGAACGAAAGGGACTGCTCTGGAGATCTAGGTAGAGGGTGTGCCAAACCAATCGCAAAACCGCAGAATACTTTTTAAGGTACGGGCGGTCAATCTTCCCGAATGCTGTGTTCAGTGCATTGCGATCAGTAGGGCGGCCGACACGGCTTCCTATGGATAAAGGTTTTATGCCTATAGGGGTCTCCCAATATATACTCGATGGTACGTGGGAGCACAATCCGTACTGGCACTTATCGTCTCACAGTGGAGGAATCACCCAACCAACAGTGAGGACAACAGTTACCAGGCTTTACGACGCCGGAACACGTCTCTAGCCTAGACCTCTATGTTGTGCGTTAAGTTACAAAGCGTTGTTAAGTTCATTCAATTTATTTTAGGTTGATGTTTCTTAGAAGTTTGCCTTTTTGGATCACCACGAGATGTAGATGTAATTCCTAAATGCAGTCTAAATATGATAAGCAAGCTTTTATCTCTTTTCAACAATGAAAATCCTAGCTACAAGGGGAAAAGAAAGACACAATCTTTTCTCTAAGAGCAAAGAGCACACTGTAAATGCACTTTTCCTAAATCAAGCCATACAAACTGTCAATATGCAAATGCACTTGTGCATGTATTTGTTTTTCACTTTCTTAATATTGATGCCTAAAAAGAAAGTTGTTGTACAAATTTGAATTTGATTTCAAGTGAAAAACACAAACAAGCTTCTTTTCGAAATCAAAAAGGTAGAGACGATTACGACACTTTATGATTTTGAAGTAAACACTTGTTTCGACACTAGAAATTCACAAATTCAAACCAAAAGGCAAAAGTAAAAGCACAATCAACTGTCAACAGCAAATAAACTTTCTCCTAAGATCAAAACGATACTTACGACAGATCTAGATCTAAGGGCGATAGTATGATCAGTTTACTTTTGCAATGGGAAACTATAAATGACGTAACAAATATACAAAAACAAATACAGTTTCTTTTATACAACTGAGGCGGAATTAAGGCAAAGAAAAGGGGTTTTCAGATAGGTACACACACTGATAACAGGCTGCAAAAATCAGAGGCAAAACTGAAAAAGTGAGCAAAGAACCTCAGCTAGGCAGGGCTAGGTTGATCAACGCACCTGCTACACAGAGAAACTGAATTGCAGCGCAGGTAGCCCTCTCGGGACCTACATTGAAATGCAGAGTCTCTTCACAGAGCCTGCGCTGAAGAAGAAACGAGAATTTTCTCTGGGTTTTGGGTCACGGTTTGCAGTTTAATCTATGGTTTTTGGTCGGATAAAAGCTATCAGTAAGGTACAATCAGAGGGATGATTTAAAGGAGGACTAAGAGCTATCACAAAGGGCAATTAGAGCATTTGTGGATCAATTGTTCAGATCATAAACAGGCCCAGTGAATGGACTAGAGTAGCAGATCTCTACTTTGCATTTGTAAATGGCAAATGCAGTTCGATTCGCCACTCCTGAGTTTATGAGATGAACAACAATAGAAACACAAATAAACTAACTAGACACGATCCCCAGTGGAGTCGCCATTTTGTTGTTGGGAAAAGTATCTATTCAGAACGCCCCTATCCCACTCTAAGGTGTGACAGTGCCTTAGCAACAAACAAGGAAAACTACTTGTGTATTCTTCTTTATGAAATGTAAACGAAGAGGAAGGATAAACTAACCTGTGTCTTGCGCTAGTTTGTTGATCCAATCGCTCCTCTCTTCAATAGCTTCCAGCTCCCTGCTCCCTTACTGGCCCAGCTTCACCAAATTCCTGCAAGATCATAGAAGAGAGAAACTACACGAAGATATAGATTTACATTCATAAAAAGCTCAGGATCAGATTAAGCTAAACATGCAAATATAACAAAACATCACTGATACACAAGCATGTAGAAGAAACTCAAATAGTTTTATTAATGCAATAAGAAGATCCAGGAGGAGATACAACCAAATGAGTCCTGATCCAGCATCTACCTCCCAGCAAAGGAATCCCTTCCTCACCTCCAACAAAGCATAAATCACCCAATGCACTAATATCAATCTCAAACCAACAACAATTCTCTGCAAAGTACAAAATTCCAGCCTCTGGATCTCTGGGATGAGGGATCCATATATAGATGTAAGCAGAGAGGATGATTCAGCTTATGTTTTGACTTGTGGCTTCTCTCTGTCAGTTCTTGCTTCCACTTGGAGACTGGGAGCCTCTTACTCATCACTGGTCGAATTCAGTGAGGCAAGTGTCATTGGAGAAGATTCTGGAAGCTTCCATTGTCTCTCCACCTCGTTGAATGACTCTGCCACTTGTCACTTTCCGCTCAACGCACCTGGGTAGTGAATTCAAGTGCGTTGCAACGCACCTAGCCAGTGTACTTGGGTGCTTTGCAACGCAGGCAGCTAGTGGAGCATCTGAATTGATCCTGATTTGACTAGTTCTGAGTAGTTTTTGGTGGAGAACTTCTGGGAGAAGCTGTCATTGGCTGACCTTGTTTCTTTAGGAGCCAGAACAACATCTTTAGGGACTTAGGATCCCTTGGTTTATGGACATTTCATGCTTATAGCTGTAAGGCACAAAAATGTCTATAACAGGTCCCCGAGGAAAACTCAATTAACAATGGTTGTGAACGTGAATTATCATGTTACAAGATGTTCCAGGTTCAAATCCCCCGAGTTTACCTGTGGCCAACATGCTGGGGGAAGCGTGGCTCACATAGAGGTTATAGTGTTAGTGGTTGGAATCGATCCCATGTCACGCGAGTACGAGACTAACCCAGTTGCCAACTACTCTAGATAAAAGAAGAAGAAGAAAGAAAGTGTACACCTTATCTTGTCCTCCTCATAGAAGTAAGCCTCTCCCTCATTAAGTGCAAGGCTTTATATGATTAACTTGATTATTTGAGATACCACTCTTGCCACTGTTACATCTTTAAAGAAAAATTAAAATGTATATGGTAATATTATAAAAGTAGTGTTACATCTTTTATTAGTTTACGACAATGAAATTGTAAAATTTATAGGTCTTTAAAATATACATAAAATTAGTTATCCACCCCTCGTTAAAGAGCGAATGGTAGGGTTTTTCCCTAGCTGGCCAATCTATGCCTAGATCATGTGGATCTTTTTACAGATCTATATTGCATCAAGAAAAATGGTGAATCTTAGTGATCCAATGAAGAAGATGGTTTCTTTTGCAAGAATGGTTGTCGGTCAAGCAAGCTCTTCTTCGGTTTCGTATAGTGCCATTCTGAACTCTGGATCTATTCTTTTGGTAGTTCAAGAAGTTAATTCCCTTATTGTTCTAATAGAGGAGGAAGACCTTATTTGTAAAAAATATTTTTTGGAACAAGGTCAATTCTGTAGGTTTAATGGTTTTTGGCTGTGGTTTACTAATATTCACAAATGGATCTGCGAGTCATGGAAACCTCTCTTGATGGATGATATGAATATGTACCCTATGGCATGGGGTTTTTCTATTGTTTCTTTTGACAATACTGAGGACAAGAAGGTTTTTGTGAATCTGGGTCGTGGTTTTGGAGTAGTGTTGGTCTCTTCATGCATCTTTGGTATCCCACCTTTGATCCAATGATGACATTAATATCCATGGCTCAAGCTTGGGTAAGGCTTTTGAACCTTCCCCTACATCATTAGAATCTACTATCGGTATCCTCTATTGCGAATGAATTAAGAAAGTTTTATTGCTGCAACCCAAAAATAAAAATTATTTTAAGATTACTTATGTTGGAATGTGTGTGGACATGGACTTCAATAAGGGTTTTCCTGTTGATATTAATCTAAGGGATACAAACGATGTCTAGGTTCAAAAGATCGATTATGAAAATGTGTCATTTCGGTGTAGAGTGTGTTAAGAAATTGGGCATGTAATAAAAAATTTCCCCAAGAGTTTGTAGAAAAAAAACCTAGAAAAATAACCAAAGGCTCAAATGGTGGCAAATATCTTACAATGAAAATTATTTGGTTTACAAAGAAGAAGAGCCCTAGGATAATAAAAGAGTAGAATATAGATAGTAAGAAGACATTGTCAAAGAAAATGCATTGGAGACAACATAAAGTAGTTAGGTAAAAATGCAAGCCAATGAGGACCCTTCATACTCAATCACGGTGGAAAAACAACAAACCCTCTTGAAAAAATGGATCGTCTCCTCAAACGACAAGAAATAAAGTTGGAGAAGGAACTTCTTGGGAAAATTAGTAAAATGAGGAAGAATTCAAAAATAGCAACAATCATCCATCAAAAAGTGACCAATTGAAATAAGCAAAAAACACAAGTTGGATTCAAGTTGGTAAGAAGGGAAAAAAATATTTCACCAAGGAAAACAAGAAGTTAGTAAAAATCACATCAAAAGTAATGAAAAGTGGAATGTAATTGTATTTGGATACTGGGAGTTTTTTGGAAATTTTTTGACTGGAAAGGGACTAAAATTTGTGTACCATGGGGTTCTCGCTTGAGGGTCTGGATTGAGTCTTCATGCTCAACCTCAAACCTTCAAGGAATATTGGAAGATGCAAAGGTGTTGTCCTTGTAACCATATTAATTTTTAATACAAATCTTTACCTGTTTCTTATGTGTGTGTGTGTGTGTTAATTTTTAAAATATGTGTTCCATTTCTTTATTAGTTTTTGGTAATGAAAATTGTAAAATTTATATCCTTTTAAAATATAGAAAATCAAGTATAAGGTGTTATGGATGCGTGGGAAGATAGTAGACAATTGGAAAGGCAAGTATGTGCATGTATATAGGAAAGAGAGGAGAGGGTATGAGGATACAAACCATCTTAGTTTCATCCCAACATATAATGACTCTCCATCACTTAATTCCCAAGCTATTATTATTGCAAGAAGTGAAGACTCGCACATTAAATTAGGCAATTATGAAAGTAATTAAGTTCAAAGTTTGCTTTATTATATATCAAGGTAGAATGGAGCTTTGAATTTTTAATGGCAATTTCGTAAGCATTGGCTATTTAAATGGATCATAATAGTTACAACCAACTATGAAGGTATGCCAAAGAGGAGAGTGGTTACAGTTGTTATTGATAATATAAAGTTTCATCTAACTTTGTAATCTCTAGGTGGAAAATTGGAAGAACTGGTTTGCAAGCCTCATTTTAAGGGTGGGTCCTAATTTGATAATTTATGATTAAAAACTTTTGAGGCTAATTTTAGGCATATAATGACACCTTTTATAATAAAAAAATCCAACAATAGGTCTTAACTCCTCAAAGTTGTTCTACAGACTAAAATCATTCCAACACTAAGGAAATCACCTCAATCAAAGTTCATATGTAGAATTTATGCCCCTTATAAGTTGACTTATTTTATTAGAAGTCATCCCCCCTACAGTTGACCTATCTTATTAGCCATCATGGCATTGAGCAACCTATTTCACACACATAGTGGTAGTTTTGTGTTAGACTTCCAAGAATATTGTAGAGAATCCAAAACCATAATATTGATTAAGAATTGATGCATGTGAAAAGACTAACCCTAGCTATAGATGGATATGAAGCTATGTTAAATAATGGGCCACTTAATGATAGTACATTGCATAGATATTGAGATAGACCCTATGATGCACAAACCCACACACTACTCTTTCATTTAGAGTAATGTCTAGAATAAATAAAATCTTCATGGTTTCAAAAGTTTCGTTGCTCGATAAAATAAGCTAGTGAGGAACTCTCTGAAGATCATTTGAAGTTGAGAATGAAGCCTAATGTGTGTGTGTGTGTTGATATATAAAATACTATTACCAGTATAATACTAGTATATACATTATATCAACATATACTAACATAATATATACATGTATACATCCTAGGATATATACTAACATATTATGTTGACAAATACATGCATACATATATACATACATACATATGTTGACATTCCAAACTTACTATAATATGCTCTTATCCTTAATTTTTGCAATATGTGTATGCAACAAAATTCTATTATATAAAAACAACTCAGCGATTCTAGAAACTATACATATTTTTAGGCCGATAGGCCTTCCTTTGAAAGGGACTTTCGTCGTCCTTTTGATTCTCACGCTGACACCTGGCGGACTGGGCAATTTGCTTAGTATTTGTTCAGGCTTGATTCTCATGCTGACACCTGGCGGAGTGGGCAATTTTTTTCGTATTTGTTCAGGGAAACGACTTAGCGGGTATAGAGCGAGCAATTTGTTTGCGTATTTGTTCAGGAACTGACTTTTTACGACACCTCATTACCTGCGTATTACGGGAATTCATGCTGCACGACCTAGCCATCGCAGAATAAGGGCAAGTGCGGTTACAGATCAGATCGAGGCCGAAAACCAGGAGGGCATGCTTCATCCTTTCTCCTTCATGGTCCTATGAAAATATTTTACGCGGCCTCGCCATGAGCTCTGTTCTTTCCGGTCCCTCAGACCTTTGATGCCTATCCCCGAAATCTCAAAAATTTTGCACGCCAAGTTTTGTGCTCTGAAAATCCCATAAAAATAGTCGTTCTCCCTCAGAATTCAGCGAGGGTTTACGCGAAGTATATTTATTTCACCCATTTGAGGCAGGGCTAATCTTGTGGGTGCTTTGTAGATGGCCACGGAATGTGTTGCAGAAATGGAGAAACGGCCGAGGAAACGCGCCATATTGACGTGGGACGTTGCCCCCCATGACGAAGAAGAGGTTGGTCTGTGTGTTGTGGTGTCTTTGTGGTTTTCTCCAGATATTGGGTCAAGGGTTCGAGCCTCTTAGAGACCGGGAAACCCCCAACTCAACTGAACTGCTCTCACTCACTCTGTGTATGTTGTTTGGATTGGATTGGATTGCTAGTGGGTCAAATTTGACTGTGGGAAACGGGTCGCTGGCTGTGTGTAGGCTCAGCCAACGCTACTCTATAATGGTGGCGCCCATGATGCCCAGCACCAGGTTCGAATCCTTTGTTTGCTGGTGAGTTTTCCACAAATGCTTGGTGCAGACATTTAATCAAATGCTTGCGTGGTGGTTTATGTACATTGCAAACACAGCCGGTATTTAGCCATCTCCATTCCCTCTTAGGGTTTTATTGCACATCTCACGCTCTGTATCTCTGTGTTTTCTTGAATAGATGAATATATAATAAAGAAATAAGAGAATCACAAGTCTGATTGTTGACATTTTTTATTATTACCAAATCTTACATTAGTATTTTGCGTTAAACATAGATGTTTGTGTGAGGTCCTGGGCCTCAAATATACTTGACGAAGATGACACAGGCTGGGTTTTTAACTTTTGTTTCCTCTACAGTGCAAGATATTCAAGAGGGCAGTCTTTAATCAAATGGCTTGTCATTTGCTACAATTGCAAACACAGTTGGTATTTAGCCATAGGAATTCTCACTGAGGGTGTTGTTGCACATGTCATGTACTGTACATCTTTGTGTTTTGAACTTGTTATCAGCCATTAGTAGTTATATTCACAAATTGATGAATGTAAAGTGTTGAAAAGTGTGCAACAAGAAATTCTTGTTGAGATTGCAACAAGATGATGGAGCTTAGTGAAAAGAGTCGCCTTCACTAAGTGGGCCCGCAGGCTATTTTTGGCGCAAGTCTATTTTTAGACTATGTCTATTTTTAGACATATGGATCATGTCTATGTTTATGGATGATTGATCAAGTTGGGAAAAATAGATGGACTTCTATTTTTGATGAAAGTGTGAGTGATCAAAGTCCATTTTTAGACTGGCTGTCAAAAATAGAAAAGTCAAATATTATTATCTCACAATAATATTTGGACTATAAACTTGATCTTATTCTCTTGGAGCACTTCAGTTTGAGCTACAGAGGTGGCACATGCAGCTGTCAGAAGGAAATACGCTTTTCTTATGAGTCAGTTGAGTTGTTGCATGCATGACTTCAGTTAGAACTCAAGTGAGTTGAGTTTAGTGGACTGGAGGTACAGTTGATGGAGTTGTGTTCAGTTTGACTTAGTTAAACTAGTTGTAGTTAGTCTAACTGCAGATAGACTAATGATGAGTTGTTAAACTAATTATTAACTCATAATACAACTAAAGAATACATCAGTTAACTCAATTGCATGTCAGTGCATGTTCAGTTCAACAGGGACAAGTGGTAGAGAATCAGATTGCTATCAGTTGTGACTATAGTTGTGCATCAGATCTTGCACAATCAAAGGATTGAGTATGCCAATGAGTTTTCTCACGTATTTGGCCCACATTTTAGCCTTTGCTCACGTCCACAAAGAGTGAGTGACTATTTTGCAGGTGAAAAACGAGTTTGGGAAGAAATTCTCATCAGTTCTTGAGCAGGTATTGAGCTGGAGAGGCAGGCAAGCAGTGGAATAGATTTGGAGATCAAATCTGAGCTGTATTGTGTGTAACAGGTGGAGATACTTGTGAGAAGTATTATGCTTTGTATTGTTACATGATTCAATCAATATAATATACAGATAGTGTGGGGTTTTTAGCGAGATGCTTTCCCCGGGATACATACTGTGTTTATGAGTTTGATTGATGCTTCTATGTGCGCCTGTGAATGTTTCTGCTTCTGTAAATTGATGATCAACGTAGAGGAGATTATGTATTATACATGTTCCGCTTATAATTGTATGATCAGGATAATCTCTGTGAATATGTGTCATATTATTCAAAATTTCTACATGGTATCGGAGCAGCTTGATTTGTAGAAGAGATTTTTACAGGATATCAAGCGAGGATTGATCATCAGATCTACTATTCAGGAAGTGTTTACATTCTATTTCTCTAGGCAGAGCCTGTAATCGGGCCAGGTAGCCTCTGGATTCATCCTTCCTTTGGAAGGTGAAATATCCGGTGAAAGCCCATACAGTCAATCTCTGTACGAGAAATATTTTGTACTCGCGAATTCTAGATCGGAAGCAGTTGAGTTGGTTGCTGGTGGAATTCGAATTTAATTCCAAAGCAAGAGATAAAACTCAGAAACATTCAGTTCGAGAATGGAGATAGTATGCCCCAGTATCTCACGAGGTTCACTCAGTGTCGAGATGAGCTGGGAAGTGTGGGGGTTACTGTTGATGATGAGGATGGTGAGTCTAGGACTCCTTGACCTTCCTAAGAGTTGGCATAGCTACCAGGACTCGGTGAATGGAAGGGAGAAACTGCCAAATTGGGAACGACCATGGTCGGATTTGATGCAGGAGGAGATTAGACGGAGCACCAGAGATGGTTCTTCATCCATGCAGGATGAGGAGAACTGTGCCTTAGCGAGTAAGGCGAGGAAGGGGAAGGGGAAGGTTTCTCTTTTCGAATCCTGTTCTTCCAATGATGGGAAGAAGGTTGACAAGGCGAAGGTGAGATGCTTTCGTTGTCATGATTTGGGTCATTATGCTACTAATTTCCCAAAGAAGAAGTCCAAGAAGGGATCCGGGGAAGGATCTGAAGGTGAGGCAGCCTCACTTGCTTCACAGTTTGAGTTGGACTTCACACTCTTCGCATGCATGGTTTCATCCATGATGGGAAGTGGTTGGTTTCTTGACAGTGGAGCTTCTTTCCACATGACCGGTGACAAAAGTTTGTTCAGTACTTTGGAGGAGAAAGATCTCCAGATACTCATCGGGATGGGTAATGATGAGAAGTATAGTGTCTCAGGTGTAGGCACGGTTATTTTTCAGAGGGAGCATGGAGCTCGCCTTACCTTGACCGATGTCAAGTATGTACCAGGACTGAAGAGAAACTTGGTGTCGATCGCGATGTTGGAAGACAGAGGATATGATGTGGTCTTTAGTAAGGGAAAGCTTTTCCTTAGACACATCATCACTAGACAGGTGAAGCAGATTGGTTCACGAGTCAAGAACTTGTATGCTCTTGAGGTTCAAGATGCATGGAAAGCCTTGAGCAGCAAGGCAACTGATGGAGACTTGGTGGTTGAGAGGGAGCGTATATTACCTCTCAACATGCAGAGCCAGAAGAAGTCTCAGACGATTGTGGAGGAGCCACGATTGGTGCAGCAGCTTCAGGAGATTGTGGAGGAGCCACAACAGGGGAAGCTGAGAGGAGATCGAGTAGAGACATCTACTCATCCAGAGACCTCCAGTAGGGGGAAACTTCGAGCCAGGTGGGCTGAGGGATCGCATGTAGCCATACCTCTAGGTAGGAGGTGGGGTGATGTGGATTGATCATCCCAAGGAGGAGGGGCAAGATCCTTGAGGTACCCAACCTCTTGGATGAGACCTTGCTACAGGAGCCCCGATGTGTAGTTGCAGGAACTGACTGATTGGGTAGAGACAGATGCGGATGGAGTGGCAGAGAGAGCGACAGTGCAGGGAATCCCAGGACAGCGCATAGCTAGCAGGCTGTAGCAATGCGAGAGGCACAAGTGTTTTGCACCGTGCTAGGTGGCACAGAGAAGTGTGCAATGGTGCGAGATGCATGGAGATGTTGCAGTAGCGCAGATGTCAGAGAGGGAGCACTTGTCAGTAGCAGGTAGAGCTTCAGCATCAGAGGATGTTACTATCCCAACAGGGAGGTCAGTTGGGAGGTGCAGTGCAGATGCAATGCTGGGAGATAGAACCAGCAGCAGTCAGATACTGAAGAGCACAGAGATGCAGAGTTTCAGTCGACAGAGGCAATAGCAGTCAGAGACTTTGATGACAGAGCAAGTGGACCGGCCAGATGTGTTGCATGGAGAACATTCGAGAGTTACAGGATCGGGTTTGAGAGGAAGCCTTTCTTGTTGAGAGGGAGTGTTGAAAAGTGTGCAACAAGAAATTCTTGTTGAGATTGCAACAAGATGATGGAGCTTAGTGAAAAGAGTCGCCTTCACTAAGTGGGCCCGCAGGCTATTTTTGGCGCAAGTCTATTTTTAGACTATGTCTATTTTTAGACATATGGATCATGTCTATGTTTATGGATGATTGATCAAGTTGGGAAAAATAGATGGACTTCTATTTTTGATGAAAGTGTGAGTGATCACAGTGTGAGTGATCAAAGTCTATTTTTAGACTGGCTATCAAAAATAGAAAAGTCAAATATTATTATCTCACAATAATATTTGGACTATAAACTTGATCTTATTCTCTTGGAGCACTTCAGTTTGAGCTACAGAGGTGGCACATGCAACTGTCAGAAGGAAATACGCTTTTCTTATGAGTCAGTTGAGTTGTTGCATGCATGACTTCAGTTAGAACTCAAGTGAGTTGAGTTTAGTGGACTGGAGGTACAGTTGATGGAGTTGTGTTCAGTTTGACTTAGTTAAACTAGTTGTAGTTAGTCTAACTGCAGATAGACTAATGATGAGTTGTTAAACTAATTATTAACTCATAATACAACTAAAGAATACATCAGTTAACTCAGTTGCATGTCAGTGCATGTTCAGTTCAACAGGGACAAGTGGTAGAGAATCAGATTGCTATTAGTTGTGACTATAGTTGTGCATCAGATCTTGCACAATCAAAGGATTGAGTATTCCAATGAGTTTGCTCACGTATTTGGCCCACATTTTAGCCTTTTCTCACGTCCACAAAGAGTGAGTGACTATTTTGCAGGTGAAAAACGAGTTTGGGAAGAAATTCTCATCAGTTCTTGAGCAGGTATTGAGCTGGAGAGGCAGGCAAGCAGTGGAATAGATTTGGAGATCAAATCTGAGTTGTATTGTGTGTAACAGGTGGAGATACTTGTGAGAAGTATTATGCTTTGTATTGTTACATGATTCAATCAATATAATATACAGATAGTGTGGGGTTTTTAGCGAGATGCTTTCCCCGGGATACATACTGTGTTTATGAGTTTGATTGATGCTTCTATGTGCGCCTGTGAATGTTTCTGCTTCTGTAAATTGATGATCAACGTAGAGGAGATTATGTATTATACATGTTCCGCTTATAATTGTATGATCAGGATAATCTCTGTGAATATGTGTCATATTATTCAAAATTTCTACATAAAGAAATACAAGAAACACGACTCTGGTTGTTGACTTTTCTTTCTTTATACACCAAGCCATAGATTTGTATTGAATATAATGTATGTCTAAATGGATGCTTTCATGGGTTGCATATAGGTACAAGATGGCAGAGGATTGCGCAGATGATAAATCATCAATCAGTGAGCTATGAAAAGTGACTGAGGAGGAGCTCAATCTGCACAATTCCTTGGCTGAGGTACAATTACATACTATGTTTTGCTGAGTTGTGCTTTTCTCTAAGATCAAATCATTATGTGTAGTTTCTGTTACATAAGCTTCCATATATCTAGTGTGATGTCTTGTATCTGAAGTTAAATGTGACTTTATGAGTTAATTGGTATTTGGATTCTGTGCTAGCTCAATGTGGTTTCCAACAGACAAAACGTTTTTAAACTAATTCCCTCTCTTTAGGGTCGGTAGTCAGCTAGAAAAAATAATCTGAATTGTATTCCATGCTTAAGACTACTTCAAGAACAGAGATTTGTGTTTTATTTTCGTGTCAACCCTTTCTTTAATATATATCTATATGTGCCCTCTTCCAGGAAGCAATGTTTTAACTTTTGCCCAATTATTAGTAATGAAATTAGTTTTGTGAGTTTAAAAAAAATTATGTTCTAGACTTGCATGTTTTGTAATGTTATGTTGTTTGAAAGATGGAATTTTCCCTGAAGCTTAGAGTCTTCATGCTTTGGCTTGATAAACGTGACAAAAATTGTTCGCAAAATCTTTTTAGATTATTGTCTGTGATTATTGTCTGAAACTTACACTCTTCATGTTTTGGCACGATGAAAGTGACAACAAGTTTTTCTAGATTGCAGCATGCAAAAGCACATCTGAATGAAAGGGTTCTGCTAGAAGGAAAAAACAAAATTTCATTGAGAGTTTAAGAAAAACTTGATTCCCTTGAGTGTAGTTGGCAACCTTTATTGGATGTTGAGAGTTTTCCCACAGAAACTGGGATCACAGGGAAATTGGGAAAGAGACCACAGCTTCTTCAGCAATCTCCCATCCACCAACCCTCTGATAAATCCAGTGCTCTCATATATATGTGTGTGTGTGTTGTGCCATACATGAACTCTTAAGAAATTTCAAAAGCCTTCACCTAATGCAATCCTCCAGGTTTTTCAAGACACCAAAGAAAACTACTTACGATCAGTTTCTTAAACATGGAAATTTTACAACACACTGCTTCCAAAACAGCCATCCAAAAGGTCATTACTATAATAGCTTGATTAGAAATAGATTGAATGAGAAGGTCCAGATGGGGTATTCAATCATCTCCATCCATCTGTTCTGCATCCTCGGTGCTTACTTGGACAATATATCGGCCTTCATATTTATCCCTTGCAGACATGCTGAAAAGATAATGAGATGGAATTTTTCCTTGCTTCTCTGATTCCGTCCAATGATGGGCCAGCTGCAAATTTTCCTGATTGAAATTTCCATTTGACCTCTCTGCAATGTGTTTGGAATCTCTTATCACCTGTAGACAATTTAAACCTTTCTCTATTGCTATTTTCAGAATCTACCAAAAAACATAAAGTTTTGCTCTGTTGTTTGATCCATCTCCTACAGCTCTGCTTTGAAACTGATCTCGTAATTGTCTCTTAAAGTAATGCCTCATGATCCACAATAGATGGGATTACCTTGACAAGCCTCGTTGAAATAAATCCACACTATTGTTATATATATATCTGGGGATCTTAGTATTATTTGTTTCTTTTCCTTTAAAGGTGGCTGTGTCCCTTAATATGCATATCTATTCTTGTGTCAAACTTGATTAGTAATAACATCTTTGTTTTGAATTCTTTTCATTTCTTGCTAGCCAAATAGCTTAAGTCACTATACAAGGACAGTCTGATGCCCACATGCAGTTAATACAGAATGTATTTTGAAAACTAGGATTTAGCTTTGTAGTGCTTGAATCATCATTTCATGTTGGTTTTCATTTGTTAGTAGCCAGATCATTTCTCTTACAACATGATTGTAATATCTTTTGTTTCTCTTCTGTGGGAAATTTTGTACAGGAGTTCAAACAATGTATATAAATAGAAAGATGCAGAAAATGACAGCCAAATTTTGTACTCAGAATTATGACAAGAAAGCCCCTGCTGGGTTTGTGAGGAAAGAGAGCTTCAACACCAGTTTTGTCTCCAACCGCCAAGATGATCAGTACACTACTAACATGTTTAGTGAAGAATTTCTGCTATTCTCTTGTAATCTATAGGCCCCCAAAGCTCCTCATAGATGAGAATATTTCCAGGATGTTAATATTGTTGTAAGTTTGTAGTAGTTGTGGAATGACTTACTTTTGTGCTGCTTCTCATCTTCAACAACAAGAGTTTCTGTGGTGAATAAGAAGAATCCATGTCCTGCCTTGTGAAGCAGCTCTCCACTGTGATAGTGTTCTTTGTAATGTCTCTGATAAATCCTTTAGACTTCTATTTCATTCTGTAATATGATGGGATTCACTCTACAAGATTAGGGGATTCACTCTACAGAGTCCATGTCATACCTTCTGAATCAGCTCTCCACTTATGCTAATTTTCTCTGTAATGACCCTAATAAATCCTATATAATGAGATTTCATTTTGTAATATGATGGGATTTCACTCTACAAGATTGGTTTCAGTTTTACTTGTATTATGGTATATGAAATTTCTCAGTTTTACTTGTAATAGGATGGGATTTCATTCTGTAATATCATGGGATTTCCCTCTGCAATATTTGCTACTAAATTTTACAATTCCAAATTAATAATCCTATCGGCCTCTCTTTGTACCTTTTGGGACAATTGCTAGTTTCTACTCTTTAAGGCCACTAGTCGTCTTCTTTTGATTTCTCAACATTTTTGTTTCTAAAGTGAAAATTCTAGGCAGATAAATAAATTATCCACAGTATCATGTTCATTCTGTCGACGTTTCAAACCCCAAAGGGGGTCCATCATTAGGACTAATTTTTAGAATATGATTGATAGTTCCTTGAGAGAAGAATCTTGCGACCAGAGTATAAATAAACCTAAATCTTGATAAATTTTATATTGAAGCCGACTCTTGAATATTATAATAATTTTAGTTTAATTATTTCAATTTTGATTATTATTTTAATTGTTTTACTTAATTGATTTTAATATGTAGATTATTAATCCTATTTATTTCCTTTGATTATAGGTTAGTTTTTATTGTTTCAATTAGTTTTTATTTTTATTTTTATTTTATTTAACCTAAGAATCTAAAAATATCTTTTAATTAATATAATTAATTAGTTTACAATTCTTTCTATTGTTTTTATTTTTATTTTAGTTAATTTTCTTTCTGTTGTTTTTATTTTTATTTTATTTTAGTTAATTTTCTTATTTATATTTTTATTTTATTTAACCTAAGAACCTAAAAATATTTTTTTTAATTAATTTAATTAATTAATTAATAATTCTTTCTATTGTTTTTATTTTTATTTTAGTTAATTAATCCTCAAGAAAGAAACATTATTGTTTAATTAATTCAATTAATTAGTTAATTAATTTTATTTTATTCGATTAATTAATTAATTTTATTTAGTTAATTTAGTTCATAATTTTGTTTTATTTTATTATTATTATTTTCAATTTTTCATTGTTAAATTTATTTAATCCTAATTGTTTAATTGATAAATAAGTAAATTATTTTAATTAATGTGATCAATTAATCAATTAATTTATAATTTATAATTTTTATAATTTTATTTTATTTTATCAAAGGTTAATTTTTATTTAATTTTCAGTTTTAATTTTTAATTTTTAATTTTATTTAAAATTAATTTAATTAGTTAAAATTAAATTAATTAAATTAGTTAAATTAAATTAATTAAATTAATTAAAAATAAAAATAATTAATTTAATTGATTAATTTAATTAATTAGCTTAATTTAATTAAAATTAAATTTATTAATTTTATTAATCATATAAATATCGAAAACCTATGATACTATGCTTCTAAAGGTTTCGAGGGATTTATTTGTCTAATCAGGGGAAGCCAATTTCCACTGATCTCACTCCCATTGTCCCTGTTGAGGTTCTGAGGAAATTTCATAATTTCGATGGCCTCTCTAATTTTTCTCTTTTGATAATTATCCTCTCTTGCAATTATTTTAGCGTCTTCTAGACACACATGATGTTTGGTTTTGGATGAGTTCCGCAAGGGCTGATGTACGAGATCTCCCATTCTTTATATCAGCTCTGTGCTTTTTAAGTCTTATTCTTAGAGACCGGCCTGTTTCCCCAATATAACTCTTACCACAAGAGCAATCAATCTTCTACACACCCTTGAGTTGTTGATGATCGATGTTATCCTTGACTAACCTCATCATTTGCCTTATTGTTCCACATGTTGTAAATTGAGTGTTTATGTTATTCTTTTTTAAAAAATTTGCAATCTTTTCCGTAATCCCTTGGATGAATGGAAGGTATACTTTCCCACAATTTTCTTTTTCTTTGTTTTCAGGAGGACTCTTAGAGAGGACCTTATCCTGAGCTCTTCTTATAGCTTTTCTAATACTAAACTCTTTGTATCCTAGGTTTTTGAAGACCAAGGTTAAATGTTCAATTTCCTCATTTAGGTGATCAGGGTCAGAAATCCTGAGAGCCCTAACAGCTAGAGTGTTTAAGATGCCAGATTTTTGGGATGGATGATGGTATGAGTCAACATGAAGATAGCTATCAGTATGAGTTTTCTTCCTATAGACCTGGTGTCCCAAAGTTCCATCCTCTTTTCTACTGATCAGTACATCAAGAAAAAATTGTGGGAAAGTATACCTTCCATTCATCCAAGGGATTACGAATAAGATTGCAAAATTTTTAAAAAAGAATAACATAAACACTCAATTTACAACATGTGGAACAATAAGGCAAATGATGAGGTCAGTCAAGGATAACATCGATCATCAACAACTCAAGGGTGTGTACAAGATTGATTGCTCTTGTGGCAAGAGTTATATTGGGGAAACAGGTCGGTCTCTAAGAATAAGACTTAAAGAGCATGGAGCTGATATAAAGAATGGGAGATCCTGTACATCAACCCTTGCGGAACACTCATCGAAAACCAAACATCATGTGTGTTTAGAAGACGCTAAAATAATTGCAAGAGAGGATAATTATCAAAAAAGAAAAATCAGAGAGGCCATCGAAATTATGAAATTTCCTCAGAACCTCAACATGGACAATGGGAGTGAGATTAGTGGAAATTGGCTTCTCCTGATTAGACAAATAAATCCCTCGAAACCTTTAGAAGCATAGTATCATAGGTTTTCGATATTTATATGATTAATAAAATTAATTAATTAATTAATTTAATTTTAATTAAATTAAGCTAATTAATTAAATTAATCAACTAAATTAAATAATTAAATTAATTATTTTTATTTTTATTAATTAAATTAAATTAATTTAACTGATTTAATTAATTAAATTAATTTTAACTAAAATTAAAAATTAAAAATAAAGACGGAAAATTAAATAAAAATTAACATTTGATAAAATAAAATAAAATTATAAAAATTATAAATTATAAATTAATTAATTAATTGATCACATTAATTAAAATAATTTACTTATTTATCAATTAAACAATTAGGCTTAAATAAATTTAACAATTAAAAATTGAAAATAATAATAATAAAATAAAACAAAATTATGAAATAAATTAATTAAATAAAATTAATTAATTAATCGAATAAAATAAAATTAATTAACTAATTAATTGAATTAATTAAACAATAATGTTTCTTTCTTGAGGATTAATTAACTAAAATAAAAATAAAAACAATAGAAAGAATTATAAATTAATTATATTAATTATATTAATTAAATAAATATTTTTAGATTCTTACGTTAAATAAAATAAAAATAAAAATAAGAAAATTAATAAAACGAAAAATAAAAACTAATAAAAACTTAAAAGAAAAATAAAAACTAATTAAAACAATAAAAACTAACCTATAATCAAAGGAAATAAATAGGATTAATAATCTACATATTAAAATCAATTAAGTAAAACAATTAAAATAATAGTCAAAATTGAAATAATTAAACTAAAATTATTATAATATTCATATGTCGGCTTCAATATAAAATTTATCAAGATTTAGGTTTATTTATACTCTGGTCACAAGATTCTTCTCTCAAGGAACTATCAATCATATTCTAAAAATTAGTCTTAATGATGGACCCCCTTTGGGGTTTGAAACGTTGACAGAATGAACATGATACTGTGGATAATCCGGATCATGCTACTCCAAAAACAACCATAGAAGCTTAAAATCTAACAAATAAATTATACTGTTCAATATTCCCAATCAGTATTCTCTTTCTTAACTCCTAGTTCTAAGTAGAGAGTTATAGTCTCTTGAATTTGTCCAATTTACCCCTTTTCTATATTTCTATCCCTTATACAACTATATTGAGGTCAACTTCTATTGCTTGTAGAGGAGAATCTAAAAATACATAAAAAAAAAATGTAGGAAACATTGATAATAATGATGATGTTGTACTAACAACAACTCTCATATTTATGATATAATGTTCCAGTCAAAATCCACAACAATTTGGAAATTACATCTTTGCACGTTTTTTAGACATGTAATTTTTAACCAAATTGGTTGTTATATCACAAAGTGAGTAGTTCTAGAAAAACTTAATTAAATCAAAGTTATATAGCTTGATGAGTAGATAAAATGTTGAGTAAATACTTTTTTTTAGTTTTGTCATCTAAAATATCTTTTATTCATCTAAAAACCCTCGAAAATCCCACAAAAGTGGCCTTTATAAGTGGATGGAATTACTTTGTTCTAACCTCTTGTGCAAACTATTTGGAAAATGGCCAAATCCCTCGCTCCCACTGTTTAGGTGGTCCAGGCCTCACTCGATGAAGCTTTGAAGTTTTCCGAAATTGCCCTAATCTGTCGGTTCAATGGTTTTTGGCCACGGCTGACAGCTCTCCACAATTGGATCTCGGAGGTATGGAAGCCTGTCATTTATGATGAAATTAATATCTACCCCTGTGCTAGGGGTTTCTTTATAGTAGATTTTGAAAATCCTGAAAGCAGACAATATATTCTAGATTCTAGCCCTTGGTTTTGGGAAAAATCAGGGCTATTCATGAAGCCATGGAACCCATCATTCGATCCCTCTACAGCAGTCATAACCTCAGCACCAGTTTGGGTGATATTGCCAAGCCTACCCTTGCATCTCTGGAATCTCTCCTCGCTAAAAGCCATTGGAAATACAATTGGGAAATTTTACTGCAGGTGCCCAGAAACAGAGGAATATGCCAGAACCACCTATGCATGCATCTGTGTGGAAATGGACTTCAGCGCCGGATTCCCAGCTGAAATAAACCTAATAAGTAAAGACTATGTGTGGAACCAGAAACTCGATTATGAAAGTGCCATCTTCAGATGTCGATCCTGCTTTGAGACAGGCCATCTAGCCAAAAATTGCCCAAAAGCCTCCCAGAAAAATTCTGCTAGAAAAAACCACCATAGATCTACATGGTGGGAAGGAGCACAAAAAGAACACTACACTGTCATCAAAGAAGAATACTCTAGAGAAAACTCTGAATCACAAGAAATCGAACAAGAAATAAACAACTCTCAAGACATGAAGGGAGAAAGCCCCGCCCAACAAATCAACAGTTATGAGGATCCAAATACTGCATCAAATAAATCTTTATTTAATAGCAACGCAGATCTCCTAGACCAAACTTCTTCTCCGACTATCTTCAAAAGGACGAACACAATAGATTGTGAAGCTAAGACACCAATGTCCCAAGAACCAAAAGAGATGAAGGAGATGCAAGATAAAGGAAGTTGGAAGACCGTAGAGAAAAAAAAGAAAGCTACAACACCAATCTCGCCAAGAAAGACGAGGAGCCAGATAATTAAAAACTAAGAAAATTGTAGGTCCGATAGACCAATTTGGTCTCAGTGGACGTTAAGCACCACCATCATCATCATCATCAATATCATCTATGATATTTTCCTTCTTTATTTTGCAAGTTCATGTGCATGAATCAATAGGGGTTAGTAAGTTGATAGCTACTAGTATCTATCATATGCCAATGGGCATGCTTGTGAGATAGACTCTCAAGTCATAAGGGATAAATCCAAGAAAACAAAAATGGAAACTCCATTAGAGAGTGAATTTGTTAAGATTTAGCTATTTATTATATTGTTTTACTCTTTCCTTCATTGTATTGTTGACATGTATGTAAATATCACAAGTGATCTTATTGGATTTAAATATTAGAAACTTTGTTTTGTGAGTATTAACAATCATACTCTTATTAGAGCAAAAGTCCTCAAGGATTCTTTATGAGGATCATAAAAACACCTCACCATAAGAACAATATCATCATTGTAAAGAAGAAGATTCATGGCTATACCATCCAAAATTAGGTTGAGAAAACATGTTCCTTGCAAACAATCTTCTAACTTGTTAATACATATGCAAAACTCATTAGGGACAAGAGACAACCTTGCTTAATTACTCTATTGCAGTTAATCTCTCTCTACTAATCTTCATTATTTTTAAACTTGACAATAAATTTGTAATGTATCATTTCCATACTACTCCTCAACTCGAAAGAAACTTTTACCTCTTTCAACCTAGTCCAAAGATTTGTCCAAACTACTCCATCAAAAACGTTTTAAAAACAAAATAACAAAAGAAATTAGTTTTTATTATTGAATCACTCCTCGCAATTAACAATTAAATATAATATAATTAAACTATTACTCATGAATCTATCCTAACCATTATTTTTTAAATATTTAAAAATAAAATTTCAGCCTTAAAATTTTCATTATTTAAATAGTATTATAACTTTAACCAATTTTATTAATTAATAAAACATTTAACTTATTCATTTTGCAAAATACAATTCTCCTTTCAAGAAGAACATGAAGGGACATGTAAAGCGGATTTGTCATGGTTGTATCTTAAAGTCCATATTTTTATGTCACAGATATAATGTTTTTCAGTCATTCATTCGTAAAGGTTTAACCATCACGCACCTCATAACCAAAATCTCAAACCGCAGATTACTAATGATTCTTTAACCAAAATTTCTTTTTCCATTATCAAAACATTTGAAACTTTTATATACCATTGATACCAAATAGGATTCCCGTTCATAAAATTTGAAAATTGTATATCAACGTGTATGATTTTCCCCTATATGCTCCTAGACCAGATAAAACAAATAAAACATCGTTTTTCTTCATAATCACCATCCTCACAAGGTCGAAAAACAGCTCAACTCTTAGTCGGGGCGCTCATTATCGCAGTACCGACAATTCCTTGCATTGATCATGGATTCTTCAATCAGTACCCAAGAATTTCGACAATGGGATTCATTGATCCATACCCGTAGTACCGCATCAACAATGGGATTCATCGATCCATACCCGTAGTACCGCAAATTCCTTGCATTGATCCTTCCCTGCATACATTGATGTCAGAATTTCGACCATGGGGTTCATCAATCCATACCCAAAAATTTCATAGCCTCATATGACAACGGAAGTGGGAAAACATAATAAGCATACTTGGAGATAAAGAAGAAATTTGAAGTATTGGCAAAGAGAATATTATCAGGTTTTATATCTCAGTGAGCGATTCTGATGGAGTGGCAGTAACTGATGGTTTCCATGAGCTTTTGTAGGATGTTGGTGGCCTTCGCCTCCTCTTCCAAAAAAGGAACTGTATTCTTCCTGCCGACGATTCTTTCATACAGATCTCTATCTGAGCACTTCATCATCATCATAAACGTCATGAAGCGAAAACACACTGGGGAAGAAGGAAAGCAGTCGGAGCTTTCATAACTTAAATAGCTTCGAAGAATTCTGTCATCAAAAATTGCTTTTCCGTGACCTAGCCTGCGCCTCTCGTTGCCTCCTGCAGCAGCCTGCTCCTGTCGGGCTGCATCCCTCCCTTCCTCTTGGCTGGTTCCTTCCACGCTAATCTCTGCTCCTTGCTCTGGGCTTGGCAGCCTTCTGTTGCTGAGCTTTCCTCGGGACCCTTAAATTACATTAGCTAGATCACAGCTCTGCAACCTGCGAGCCGCTCTGCGTGCAGGCTGAATCTGGGACTGCGAGAGGGCCCTGCTGCAGGCTGCAGTCGGCCTGGCTGGGACTGTTGGCTCTCCATGGAGGAGCCGACTCCCCCATAGGGGCCTCCCTCCCCTCCTCCGCCCTCTGCCGCTGAGGCGTTCAAATCATTGCTGGCCTCATTGCCAAAGAAGAAGATAACGAAAGCCGCAAAGTTTGTGAAGAAGCTAGAGGATATCCCTGAGATCGCCCTTCCGCCAGAAGGACCGATCCAAGTAGCTCTATCTTTGGTAGATCATGCCCTTGTTGGCCAGTTTACAGGTCTCTGGTCGTCCCCGAAAACCACAGAGAACTGGGTTGCTAGGAACTGGGCACCTTTGATTAAAGGCAAGGTAACCTCATTCTTCCTCGGGAGAGGATACTTCATGTTCGAGTTCACTGCAAAAGAGGACAAAGATCTCATCTTCTGGAATGGCCCTTACTTCATGGGGCCCCAAGGCCTGTATTTGAATAAATGGACGCCAGACTTCGATCGACGGTGGATGTGCCTACAGCTGTCCCGGTTTGGGTGAGACTCCCCAACTTCCCAGTACACTGTTGGAATTGGGACTCTCTGAAGCACATAGGGAATACCCTTGGCAAATTTATAGACAAGACGAACAATAAAGATCAGTACGACTGCACCAGAATCTGCGTGGAGGTAGATTTAGAGATTGGACTACCAGAAGCCATCAAAATAATCGTAGGCCCCTGGACTCATATACATAAACTGGATTATGAGCAGCTGCTGTTTAAATGCCGAAAGTGCCACGTCTATGGACATTTCGCCAGAGATTGTCCGTCCAATGGTGTGGAAGAAAAAGGGAAGGATGAGGGATGGAACCAGGCAAAGTGCTCCAAAACCTCGCATAAGAAGAATGCAAACGTGAAAGCCAAAGATCCACAGTCGGGTCCGGCTCAGAAACCCCCCACGGAAAACCAAGGAAATAAATTCGAGATCCTTGGATCGGCAATCATGATCTCTCAGGAGGCAGAAATTCCAAAGGAGGTTACTCCGTCCAAAGCCCCCCCCTCATCCAAAAGTGCAACAGAGAGATCCAAAGGGAAGATTTCAGAAGAGGAGGAGGAAACACAAGAATCAAATGAATCACAGGAAGAAGGAGAAATAGGAGAATCACAACCATCTCCCAGAAGATCCACAAGGGGACGCAAGTCTGCAAAGGAAAAAAGAGAACAAGAAACCTATAAAGACAAACTTCAGGGCAGTCAGCCAACACTCGAGAAACTACTGGAAAAAACCCCGAAGACGACGAGGAATCAAGCCCAGGGTTCCAAAGGAACCCACTCCAGCAAAAATAAATGATGAAGATAGTCTCTTGGAATTGTAGGGGAATGGGCACCAAAGCCAAGGAAGAAGCAATGAACAGTTTAATAAGACTGGAAGCCCCAGACATCCTTCTCATCCAGGAGACTAAATTGGAGGATTCTGCTTTCCTCCAAACAAGCAAAAATTTTTGGAACAAAGACGGAGCGCATGCAACCTCTACCCGTGGTGCTTCGAGATGACTTGGGTCGCTCTGGAATCCTAATAAGTTCTCCCTAATCTCTGAGTCCCTGAATACTCATTGGATTTTTTTAAAAGTGCAACATTTAGAATCTAAGGAAATTATTTGCCTGTTCAATGTATATGCTCGTAACAATGCAGGTGAGAAAAAAACATGTTGGGATTCCATAAAAAGCCTGGCAGATCTAGAAAATCTGGAAAATATAATCATAGCAGGAGATCTCAACCTCACCCTCCTCTCGTCAGAAAAAAGAGGAGACAGTAGCGTAAGGGATCCGGCAAGAGAATTAGCGGAAGACCTCATGCAGGATTGGGATCTAATAGACATTAAGCCGATCACTGGTAAGTTCACATGGTCAAATAAGAGAGTTGGTCTAGGTTACATAGCGGCAAGACTTGATAGATTTTTGGTTCAAATTTCCTTCCTACTTCTTGGATTAGAGGCCAGAATGCGCATTCTTCACAACGGTGTTTCAAACCACAAGCCCATTAGTCTAGAGCTGCTGACCTCCAAGGATTTGGAGCCTATACCTTTCAAATTCAGCTCACTCTGGACCAAAGAGGCAGACTTCATCGAAAAGGTTAGAGTCTGCTGGAAAGATCCAGTCAAGGGCTCCACCTTTTTTGTTTGGGAGGAAAAACTTAGAAGGGTAAAAGCCATGCTGAAAAAATGGGCTAAGACCTTGCCCAATCCTACTGCTGAAAGGAAAAAAATTCAAAGAGCTCTAGAAAATTGACATCTCCATCTAGAAGCAGCTGAACTTACTAAAGATGAATTGGAAAAGGAGGCCTAGCTTCAGCAAAAGTTCCACAAGGCCTGTCTGGCAGAAGAAGAATACTGGAGGCTCAAGTCCAGTAGTCTTTGGCTCAAATCTAGCGACATAAACTTCTCCTTTTTCCATAAACAAGCCCAAGCCACGAAAGGTCATAATTCCATCTCTGAGATAAAAGAAGATAACTGCACCCTGAAGGACTTTGCCAGCATTAAAAAGGCAGCCTCAGAGCATTTTGAGATGTTGTATAGGGAAGACATAGAGGCTGGTCAAAACGATATTCTGTTGAACGTTGTCCCCAACCTTATCACTTCCAGAATGAACCAGGCACTTGAAGACAAAATCACCCAAAATGAAATCAGGGAGGCCCTCTTCGCAATGGACCCCGATAAAGCCCCGGGACTGGATGGATTTACTCCTAGATTTCTCCAGACCTGTTGGCAGATTGTTGAGAAGGAGTTCTTCAAAATGATCCAGAAATCCCAAGTATGTCAGAAAATTAGAGGTTGCACAAATTCAGCTTTTCTCGCCCTCATCCCTAAAGAAAAAGGGGCAAACTCTTTCAGCAGATTTCGCCCAATCTCCTTATGCAATATTGGGTACAAAGTGATAACCAAAGTGATAGCTAACAGGTTGAAGAAAATCCTCCCCAAAATCATCCCAGAGAACCAAGGTGGATTTATTCATGGCAGGTAGCTTGTGGACAATTTCGTTCTGGTCCAAGAGGCGATTCATTCCAGCCTTCACCGAAAGGAAAAAGGTATGGTTATTAAACTAGATCTAGCAAATGCTTTTGACCGTGTTAGACATAGTTTTTTATTTGATGTGTTGCACAAACTGGGGTTCGGTCAAAATTTCATCAAGTGGATTAGAGCCTGTATTTCGGAACCTTGGATTGCCCCCCTGGTGAACGGTAGGGCTGCTGAGTTTTTCAAAGCCTCTAGAGGGCTGAGGCAGGGGTGTCCCCTCTCACCCCTCCTATTCGTGCTACAGGCTTCTGTCCTCAGCTTCTACTTAGAAAAAAAGCAGCAAGATCAAGACATCGCTGGCCTGTGCATTGCAAGAGGGGTAAAGAGCATCAACCACGCCCTCTTCGTTGATGATACCTTGCTGCTGGGGGCTGCAACTCCTCATTCAGCAATTAAATTTAAAGAAGTGTTGGAAGACTATTGTAAGGCTTCGGGCAACGTATTAAATAATGGCAAATGCCATATCTACTGTTGGAATATTCCTGCTTCAACTGCAAGCTCCATTGCCAAATCTCTAGGTTTTGCAGCCTCAACATCTTGGTCCTCTTTTAAATATCTTGGGCTGCCCATCTTTCACAAGAGGGCCTTGAGCAAAGACTGGTATCCCCAGATAGACAAATTCAAAGCAAAAATGCAGGCCTGGGGATCCTCTTGGCTCAATATTGCCGGAAAATCAGTGCTCATTAAAGCAGTACTTAGCAGCCTTCTGCTATTCAATTTCTCTATTCTCTTAGCGCCTATGGGTATCATTAAAAAGATGGAGGAGCTAATAAGAAATTTTTTCTGGAAAGGAGGTAAACAAAATGAGAAGAGGATTCCCCTAGTCAACTGGGAAACTGTCACCAGACCGATTCAGGAGGGAGGACTGAACTTCAAAGACCTTAGTGTCCAAAACTTAGCCATGGGAGCCAAATTGATCTGGAAAATCATAGCTCCAAATCCAGGTTGGGTCCAATTTGCACTGTGGAGGAAATACTTCAGAGGATCGAGGCTTAGATGCCTGGATCAGCCCAAAAATCAATTCAGAACTCCTTTCAGCATGATCAACAGCAAAATTAGCTCACTGATAAGAAGCCATTCCTTTTTTATTTCAAGAAATGGGAAACGTATTAACCTGTGGAATGACAGAATTCTAAATAGACCCCCGCTGGCAGACTCAGGATCCATGACAGAGCTGAAACAATGGATGACAGAGGCAAGCATCAGCACGCTATGGGACCTCTCGAACTGGAATGGTGACGTTTGGACGGGCTGGAAACAGCTCCCAGTTCCACCCGCCTTACAAACAGAACTGGCAATGTTCACCACGATGATGCATGGGCTGGCTCCAATTCATGCACGCAGACAGGACGTGAGAGGTTGGGGCTCGAATCTGGCAGGTTACACGGTGGCTTAGGGCTACGCTAAGTGCCTGGAGTGGCCTCACGTGCCTCCAAATCCAACTCCCTGGGTAGGCATTTGGAACCTCCCTTCAATTCCAAAATTCGACCACTTCTGTTGGCTTCTTTGCCATCAAAAGATTCTAACTGATGACAGACTACAGAAACGGGGCATCGCTGGACCTTCAAGATGCTCGCTTTGCAAGGAAAGCTTGGAATCCGCCCTTCACCTCATGATAGAGTGCAAATTCGCAATTTTCACCTGGCAGGAGCTTCTTGGTTCATGGAACTATAATTTCATCTTCCCTTCCTCTGTTCCGGACCTGTTTGCGGGCTGGATGGCCAGATATCTAGGCCCAAATCCAAAAAATAAAATAGTCAGGGCAGCTTGGAGTGCTCTGCCTAAATTCATCAGCTGGCAAGTCTGGCTGGAAAGGAATAGAAGGATATTCCGAAACAAGGAACAGGACTTCAGAATAGTTGCCAATTCAGCGAAATGTCAGCTAGTTGAGTGGCTGGGAGACAAAGGAGATGATACAAATTTAAGCCAACAGGATATTGATTTGGGAGCTGCCCTCAATTTCAAATTTCAAAAATTGAAAAGCACATCTACTTCTCTCAAAGACTGGCAAATCAGGAAAAACGAAGAAGATTTTCAATCTTGGTTGTCCAAACAAACACTTCCCTCTCTTTTCTTTGATGGGGCAGCCAAAGGAAATCCAGGAATTGTTGGAGCTGGAGGGCTCATCATAAAACCAGATGAAATATCTCCGCACAAATTTTCCTGGGGATTAGGCCATTCCTCAAGCATACAAGTTGAAGCAATGGCCCTTTTTCAAGGAATCAAACTTCTCAAAGAGCTGGGCCTCAAGGAGGCAAATGTCTTTGGGGACTCCCAGGTTATCATCAAAGCAGTGGCGACCAATTCTAATCTAGCGGACCTGCAGCTCGCAAGGATAATTACAAGGATTAAAGGCATGGCAAAACCCCTGAAATTGAAATACTTTCATATTTTGAGAACCAATAACAAAGAAGCAAACATTGAGGCAAACAAGGCAGTCAAGTTAGTTGCCGAAACTATTCTTAGAGATAATGAAATCTTTTGGGACCCAATTCCCTAAACAACCATGTTTTACTGCATATTATTGAAACAGTTTGTTTGTATTTTTAAGCTCAGGAAATCAATAGCAAAAGTCCACTGTAGAAAATGTAAAATGAGGAACCTGATAAGCGTAGGTGCTATGTTCATCTTGCTGGAAAGACATGCAGAAATCTACCTCTCTTTTTGTAACCGAATTTATGGCTCTTTGCCAACCAGTTAATGAAATCCGATAACTGTTCTTGTAAAAAAAAAAAAAAAAAACTTAAATAGCTTAATTGTGTGAACTGGGTATTTTTGTGGCTCATTGGGGAGCTGTGGGGTTAATGGGGGAATTGGGAAGAAGCGGGAAAGGTAACAGGTAATTTTAAATTGAGTCTCGAGCCTTGAGCCCCTCTAGCATACGAATACAGGTTGTGCAAAGTACAATGAAAAGACAGGGCAAGTTTCACGATGCCAAATTCATTAGGAGTTTTCTGAGTTCAATGGCAGGTCTATTTGTCTATGCAAACGGAAACCGTAACGGAGATGTAAGAGGGCCCCACTGGCCACGTCAACAGGCGCATCGAACCCGCAATCGAGTTAAGCTTGGCAGTGAACTGGGTGGTTCACTATATATCTGTAGATAGATGATTGTATGTATTATCATATAGATTTTACCTATAATATATCATCATGTTTTTTTTTCACTAAAAAAATACTAATAACAATCTAATGCCCTCTTCCTTTCAGGTATGACAATTTGAAATTTATTTGATCTCTTTTTCTATTTTAAGGGTCAATTTCACTTCATGTTCGTAAGGTTGACCCTAATTTCTTGATTAATTTACACTTACTAAATTTGAGGTGAGGCTGATATCTTTTGAGTGTCAGCAATGCTATTCCGAAGTGCTTCCATGTTTAGTTGGCATCTTTGAGTAACCAAGATACTATTATTATGTCACTTTCAGCTTAAATTTTTCAAATATACTACACACTTTCTATTACCAATATTAATCTCTCTTTAATCATGATATTTTATTACAACTTGCCAACATTTCGATGATTTTATTAGAAGTTTTAATTGATAATTTGAGTATAATTTTCGCTCAATTATCCTTCTTTTTTTAGTTTTATTAGTCATTCTTTGTGCCTAATTCTTGGCTCATTATAGTGTGGCTTTTTGGGGAATAATCCCCATCATTTAATCAAACACACAAAATCTTGCTCCAAAATATTTCAATATTTTTTTTTTACTAAATATTTGTAAAATGAATAAAAACTTTATCCTATAGATATGTTAAAATTAGTAAAGACATAAATATTTCTAAGTGAAAGTTGAAATATTTGAAAATATTAATTTGATGTTGTTTTATATAAATAGTGTAACTAGCATACCATGTAAAAAACAACATTAAAACTAATATTAATATTAATGTTAATATTAATGATGATGATGGTGGTGGTGGTTAATGTCCATTGAGACCAAAGCTTGGAGAGAAGCCTCCGGAGCTCATTGTGATTTTGACAAGGTAAAAGGCTAGGAAGGTCAGTATTGCAAGATTTTGAAACTGAGATCTAATGTGGTTGTAAGCGGGGCGCTCTAAGAGGAAGTGATTTTCATCCTCGATGTTCGTATTCTCACAGAGATGGCAGAACCTTTCCATCCATGGTGCTTTAGGAACTACCCAACGACCCGTTTCACTATGGAGCTCATGAGAGTTCGTTCTAATCTTGGCTATATTAATTTTCTTCTTTGAGCTAGTTAAAACAGAGAGATACTTTTGATCTTCTAGGGTGAGGTTGATGAATATTATTAATATGAATATTATTATTATTAAATCTAATATTATTAGATTTAATAAGTTTACATTAATAATTTGAATAAATGTTTACATGTGGAGGGATTTGATCCCTCTGGATACATGATAGATCCAAAGATAGATAAATCTAGGCTTGTGTAACCTATAGCTATGATACTATATATAACGTCTTTAACGTCTAAAACAAAAAACCAATCAGTTTTACTAAAATAACTTTTATATATATATAAAACAATTTAAATTCTTCCTTCCTCTTAAAAAATAACTATATATAATATCATAAATATATATAATTAAACTATATATTCCATATATATATATATATAGTAAATAAACTTACATTTATATATTTCAAAGGCATTCCAATGGCTATAACTGAAAACCACTTACATAAAAAGCATTTTTTCATATAATTCATTTTTTTAATTAAGTTATTTGGAAATAATAGAGAAAGCAATCTTTCAAGATATTAATATCCTTAAAACTTTTATCCTAAACAAAATTTTAAAAGAAATATAACTAGTCCTCTGAACTCCCCAAAATAATACAATTTATCATCAATTATTCACATAAAAAGCAATAATTTTAATTTAATTTTAAAATAAAAACCAAAAAATTATCATCACCATTTTGGTTTAGAGCACAATAAACACAACCACTTTTTCCCCATGTAATTACAATAGTGCTCGTCTTCTGCGAGTCGTTTTCTATCATCTTTGTTTAATACGTTATGATTTGTCATTACCTGAATATATGAGTAAGATTAAGTGAGTCGTTTCTGATCATCTTTGTTTAATTCTTTGTGATTTGTCACTACATGAATACATGACTAGCGATTGTCCCAAAAAGGTACAAAGAGAGGCTAATAGACTTATGAAGTTGGAATTGTTGAATTTTTATAAAAGGTCGGTCCACCTTCTGGGCTGCTATTGATATTGTACAGCTTATTAAATCTGAAATAGAGTAAACGATATAGGAGACATAATAGACTGGGAATGTAAGTTCTTTATACTAGAAGCGAAAAAGAGAACAGAGCAGCGTGTAAACGCAGAAGAACATAATAGTAGCAAATAACAAAGAAAACAGTAGTGATTGTTATCACCCCAAGAAACTCTCCTAGGTTGTATCTCGGAGATGCTCGGGAACATTACAAACTCAACAAAATGTTGGAAATGGATGAATGGAAGGAATGATGCTTGTTCAAGCCAGATAACCACTTCTACTATGCTTAACTCCAGACATGGGTGAACACCCCCAGACTACAAGGCTTTAGACCACAAATTACTCACAGTTTGAGGATTAGGTGAACATGGAGAATACTGACCACACCAGCAGATGCACAAGACCATGTGATGGCCGGTTGCAACCAGTAAAGAGGTCTGCAAATCTATTTCCTAATGCATAGACAGGATGACAGCTCTCTGGCACTAAGTAAACAGAAGCCTGAATAACACATTCATTGACACATACAAGATTTTAACACAGAGGTAGGATGACAGCTCCTCTAATGCTAAACATCAGGAGTACATGAAAAATGCATAATAGGCACAACCTAGAATAGAATAGAAGTGGAAAGTGAGCAAATAACAACAAAAGAAGCTTGTATTAGCTGAAAATGAAGACTAGACGCTGCAAGTATCAAAGTAGTTACAGTCTCTAGAAGTTGAACCTTACATCAAAACTACAACCATCAACCTTGATTACATCTGTTTTCTGGGTATATATAGAGTTTCTTTACAAAATGTTTTGCTATTTTAAGCGGGGAGGGATCATAATGGACCACCAACCGCTTTAACTCTCTGATTGCATCTCTGCTACAATCTGCTTGCTTCAATGAACAAAATTGATCTTCTTGGATGCTCTACTGTACTTCTCGAGCAGGTGGAGTGTTATATGGAAGGAGTTCCATAACTGATAAATGTGTGTATCTGCTCAAGGATGGTCCTTTCCCTTCTCGGCCATCCTGTTTGTTGAATGCGGTGCTTGAAGATTAACTGCGCAGAGTGTTGAATACTAGCCACCTTCTTCCTTCAGATGCACGGGACAGGCTATGGATGAGCTGACTGCATGGCGGAAAAGATATCAGCTGTTGGATCAGGTGAATGAAGGGTAGAGATCTGTTGGCGAGAAGAATTGAGCGAAAGCAGGAGCAGACAAACGTGAGCCGTTGGATCAAGTGCGGACAGATCCAACGGTGATCGGGCAGAGAAGATACACGGGAGATAACGAGTGGGGACGGGCGAATGGGCGGTAAGCGGTATGTATCGCACCGCTTTTGGTGGGTGAGAGGTAAAGGTACGAGGGCGAGCGATGCGAGTTATCGGGCGACGCGTGGCAGATAGGAACGAGCGAAAACCGCTTTATCGCGAGCTAACGCGCGGGCGGTTTGTGAACGCGGGAGGAGCGAATGCCATTGGATCGAATGAATAGATGGCGGAGATCTCTCGGCAGGAGGTATCGGGAGATATGAGAGCGAAAAGGGCGTGGGCCATTGGATCTTGTCGGGACTGATCGGACGACGGAGGAGCGATCGCAATATCGCATCGACGGAAGTCAAGGGGTTTGGGCCTTATACACACATGGATGCGATTGCGATCAACGACTAAACTCGGACTCGATAAGGAATTAACTGCTTTTAATATCGCATCGGTGGAAGTCAAGGGGTTTGGGCCTTTACGCTGGGCGATTTGCAATAGCGATTAAAGCCCGGACCCGATGCTACATTACAACATGACTTAACCTGTCATCGCATCCGTCGCAGGTCGCAAGCCGAGAAGTCTTGCCACATGAAAGTGTCGATTGCGATGGAGCTATGGACCCGACGGAGTCATTAACAACAGTTTATAATCATATCGCATCCACTAGGGGCAATCGGTAATCGGCCATCGGCGATGTTATAGACATGACTTATAAAAGACCTCCTGAAAGCTGCGATTGCGATTGCGATTGTGACGTGGCATGTGGGACCTGAGGGAAAGCGGGTTTATACAGGGTTACAGAGGTAAAATGAAGATCGCAGGAGTATGAGAATATAGGCAGAGTGAAGGGGAAAAACAGAGGCAGCGGGGTGAAAGGGAGTAAGCGAGGTGAAGGAGAAGGAGGATGATAACCGGTGCAGACCTCTTCTGAGCAAGAAACCAGGACCGAGCTTACTTCCACTCTTTGAAAATCAGCAACATGTAGCAGAGCTAACACTGGCTCCTTCTGGGGATGAGATCCTCCCTGTGAGGTCTCAAGAACTGCAGACCAATGCCTTCATACAAAACAAGCTTAAAAACATTGCCTAGTATTCCATTGGGCATGGAGTCTAATTAAGTCTACGCTAAAACCTGTAAAAGAACATGCTTACAATCATTAAGGCTCGAAAACCTTAAACAATATAAATCTTCAAAAACTGGCCATCTACTGGACCATCAAAACTGTTTCTCCTCCTCTCGGCCGGCCTATGAGCCGGTTCATCAAAGATCTGCAAAATTGGATTTATTTGATCCTCTACCTCAAAAAGTTTCGGGCATTTGACCTTATCAGGTAGAGATGGCTTATACTTCATCCCCTCTCTGTATGCTCTCATCCTTGGATGTTCTTCATGGGAGCCTTTGTACACCTGCTGAATAATAACAATTGCTGTGTACTTGTCTATGTCGTTTGTGGCCTGCACAATCAATATGAATGGTGAACCACTGTACTCTTGTGTGGGGGACACAAAGACTTCATCTGCTCCTGCATCTTTCTTAGAACAGTCCACATCCAAGGAGGTGTCCAGAAACTGTGCATCCTCTTCCTCTGTGATCTGGCAAACTGCCCTTTCAAGCTGTGTGGAGGCCAACTGGGCAGGCTTCGGAATATCAAGACTGAGATTATCCATATCAGCCTTGGGCATTGAATTATGACTGGCTCCAGTGTTCTGGGGGCAATTATGTAGGATTGTCTCTTGAGCAGACAGAGAAACATAAGATGATGGGGAGTTGATTTCACCCTTTTTGATCACTAGGCTGGGGATAACAGCAGGTTGGTCAATTTGCAGATCTACATAGTCATTAGAGGCTTGGCTGGCTTCGGGCTCAGATTCTTCGAGGATGGTGGGACCTGCTGCTGATAAGCTTTTTGTTCTGCAAGTACAACAAACTCACGAGCAGTGCCTCTCGATAATGACTTTTCATAGGCAACTCGGGTTAAGAAAGGGGCACTGCCCTTATCTTCCATACCATGGACCTCATCCTCTTCTTCAAAACGCTCTTCCTCCATGACTATACTCTGAAAAAGGGTCTTCACCCTTTTGTCTTCATTTGCATCTTTGTTTCTTTGCAAAATCTGCAACTGCTCCTTTGCTCCTCTATATAGATTTGGCTTTGGAAGAGCAAAGGTACTAGGAGCTCCTGCTTCCTCAGAATGCTACTCAGCCTTTAATTTGGAAACTTCAGAGGCTAATGACTCTAACATCCTGGCCATTTTATCGATCTTAAGATCTGAGGATGATGAGAGCTCTCCTCCCTGTCTTCTCCTATCAACATCACCTCCGAGCCTCTCTGCAGCTATGATGTTTGATTCTACTTCAAAGGCTGCATCTTGCATATCAGCCAAAGAATCACATCTTCTTTCCCTGAGTAACAAACAGAAACGAGAATCGAAGGCATTGGCATAAGTAAGCATAGCAGAAGTAGGGGTAGGTTTCACTTCATATGGTATTCTGCTGTACAAATGGTTGAATCTCTTGTTGAAATCAGATAGCAGTTCACCATTTTCCCTCTGCAAGTTCCCAAATTCAGTATGATAATAAAGCAGATCTTTCTTATCCCCCCAATGCTTTAGGAACACATCATATAAGGCCTCAATGTCTACTATAGACCTAGGGGTTAATTCTCTGAACCATTTTCTAGCTTCTCCATCTAGGCTTTGGACAAAAACCCTCATCCACACATCATCTTCATTAATATCTAGATTATCAGCATAGCTATAAAAGGACTCTAGATGCTCTTTAGCTGATACTCCCTCTGTACCAGTAAACTTAGGCATATATTTCTGATAATCTCCTGCAGGCATGGCATTTAAAGGAACAGGCAAGACCAAGGGTCCATATCTAACAGCTATGATTCTTTCCATCTTTGTGGGTGCCTGCTGGCCTGCCATGACTGGGAAAGGTGGAAGGGTACTGGTCGTTTGGATGATAGAAGGCTGAGAAACGATCAACAAAGCAAGAGGGCACTGATGGACTGTACGAGGGACTTATTGAACAAGGAGCTCTATGAATCTCTGAAGGTATTTCTTCACTAGCAGAGATACATGGGATTTTTTGGGCTTACCTGATCTTGATGCTCCTTTTTGCACAGTTTTCTTCGGCTTAACAATCTTCTCAGGTTCAGGCATTGGGACAGCTGGTGATTTCTGAGGATTTCTTCGAGTATGTCTCACAAACTGAGTTAGAAATGCAATGTGGAGTCGCCAAAGGTTGGTCTTCCTCCAGTAGAGTCGCTAGATAAATGATTACAACCAGAAATGTGTCCAAACTCTGTCTATCATCAAAGCATGGAACTGTGTCGTTCTCTCAGGGAAGCTGAGCTTCAATCTCCTCTCCTTGGCAACGGCGCCAATTAATGTTATCAGCCCAAGAAACTCTCCTAGGTTGTATCTCGGAGATGCTCGGGAACATTACAAACTCAACAAAATGTTGGAAATGGATGAATGGAAGGAATGATGCTTGTTCAAGCCAGATAACCACTTCTACTATGCTTAACTCCAGACATGGGTGAACACCCCCAGACTACAAGGCTTTAGACCACGAATTACTCACAGTTTGAGGATTAGGTGAACATGGAGAATACTGACCACACCAGCAGATGCATAAGACCATGTGATGGCCGGCTGCGACTAGTAAAGAGGTCTGCAAATCTATTTCCTAATGCGCAGACAGGATGACAACTCTTTGGCACTAAGTAAACAGAAACCTGAATAACACATTCATTGATACATACAAGATTTTAACACAGAGGTAGGATGATAGCTCCTCTAATGCTAAACATCAGGAGTACATGAAAACTGCATAACAGGCACAACCTAGAATAGAATAGAAGTGGAAAGTGAGCAATTAACAACAAAAGAAGCTTGTATTAGCTAAAAATGAAGACCAGACGCTGCAAGTATCAAAGTAGTTACAGTCTCCAGAAGTTGAACCTTACATCAAAACTACAACCATCAACCTTGATTACATCTATTTTCTGGGTATATATAGAGTTTCTTTACAAAATGTTCTGCTATTCTAAGCGGGGAGGGGTCATAATGGACCACCAACCGCTTTAACTCTCTGATGGCGTCTCTACTACAATCTGCTTGCTTCAATGAACAAAATTGATCTTCTCGGATGCTCTGGTGTACTTCTCGAGCAGGTGGTCCATAACTGATAAATGTGTTTATCTGCTCGAGGTTGATCCTTTCCCTTCTTGGCCATCCTGTTTGTTGAATGCGGTGCTTGAAGATTAACTGCGTAGAGTGTTGAATACTAGCCACCTTCTTCCTTCGGATGCACGGGACAAGCTATGGATGAGCTGATTGCATGGCAGAACAAATATCAGTCGTTGGATCAGGTGAATGGAGGGCAGAGATCTGTTGGTGAGAATAATCGAGTGGAAGCGGGAGCAGACAAACGTGAGCCGTTGGATCAAGTGGGGACAGATCCAACGGTGATCGGGTAGAGAAGATGCACGGGAGATAACGAGCGGGGACAGGCGAGTGGGCGATAAGCGGTATGTATTGCACCACTTTTGGTGGGTGAGCGGTAAAGGTACGAGGGCGAGCGATGCGAGTTCTCGGGAGACGTGTGGCAGACAGGAACGATCAAAAACCACTTTATCGCGAGCTAACGCGCGGGCGGTTTGTGAACGCAGGAGGAGCGAATGTCATTGGATCGAATGAATAGACGGTGGAGATCTCTCGGCAGGAGGTATTGGGAGATATGAGAGCGAAAAGGGTGTGGGCCGTTAGATATTTTCGAGACTGATCGGACGGCGGAGGAGCGATCGCAATATCGCATCGGCGAAAGTCAAGGGGTTTGGGCCTTATACACACATGGATGCGATTGCGATTAACGACTAAACCCGGACCCGATAAGGAATTAACTGCTTTTAATATCGCATTGGCAGAAGTCAAGGGGTTTGGGCCTTTACGCTGGGTGATTTGCGATAGCGATTAAAGCCCGGACCCGATGCTACATTACAACATGACTTAACCTGTCATCTTATCCATCGCAGGTCGCAAGCCGAGAAGTCTTGCCACATGAAAGTGCCGATTGCAATGGAGCTATGGACTTGACGGAGTCATTAACAATAGTTTATAATCATATCGCATCCACTAGGGGCAATCGGCCATCGGCGATGTTACAGACATGACTTATAAAAGACCTCCTGAAAGCTGCGATTGCGATTGTGACATGGCATGTGGAACCTGAGGGAAAGCGGGTGTATACAGGGTTACATAGGTAAAATGAAGATCGCATGAGTATGAGAATATAGGCGAAGTGAAGGGGAAAAATGGAGGCAGCGAGGTGAAAGGGAGTAAGCGAGGTGAAGGAGGAGGACGATAACTGGTGCAGACCTCTTCTGAGCAAGAAACTAGGACCGAGCTTACTTCCACTCTTTGAAAATCAGCAACATGTAGCAGAGCTAACAGTGACATCAATAAACTCAGCAGTAGCAGTTACGACTCAGTAATAATAGTAGAAATTCCATCAGTATTCAGCTGCACATTTGATAGCACATTTTAAAGCACAAATCTAAACCTGATAGTGTGCTAATAGTAGCAAATAACAAAGAAAACAGTAGTGACATCAATAAACTCAGCAGTAGCAGCTACGACTCAGTAATAACAGTAGAAATTCCATCAGTATTCAGCTGCACATTTGATAGCACATTTTAAAGCACAAACCGAATAAAGTGCAGCAATAGTTACTGGCAACAATAATTGAATTTGAAATCCATAATAGATAAGAACAAATATCAAAGCCATTCAGGAATGACAACTAATCATAACCAAAGAAGTGATTCCTCATGCATGTTTCTAGTAGTATTAACCATCCATGTATCATAACTGATAATTTGATAAGCTATAAGCATCATTGATATTTGATCATTTTAAGGACCATTTCAGCATAAGCATAAACTAGGTCATACAACATTTTTGTGAGCCATGTCCATATGAACAGTGAATAAAGTGGTTTTCTTGAGGGCTATAGCGGGACTTAATAACAGTGTGGGTGAAGTGAGCAACTTCATGGCACATAAAGATAGATCACACCTTGATAGCAAAGCTCGACCAAAATCATAGATCAAACCTTCAGAGTAGACATTGAGATCTAATGTTTATAGATCAGACCTCAAGAGCAGATCTCGACAAAAGGATAGATCAGACATTGACCAAGAATAAAGTTTCACATTTTAGCCTTTAGGCACTTAAGGTTTGGGGAACTTTTCATTAAAAAATCAATTTTGGGGGGGATCAGGGGGTCAAAATAGCGCTGGAAGTTTGGAAACTGTTTCAAATTTCAAGATCCATTTCCTTTTCGATGGGATCTGAAATTAGGAATGGAATTCTTCTACAGGAAGAACAGGGGATTTCATATCAGCCATTGCTGAATCAAATAAAAAAATTCTTGATTTGTTCAAATTTAGTTGTGAAGCTCTGAAGATTATACTCATGCATTGCACCGAGCACTAAAATATATATTCAATCTTTGATGCTCAGATCTGAAATCTTAAATACTACATGTTATGCTAGGCTTGGTCACAACTCATATGCAGTAAATGAATGAAAGGAAAATCAAACCATCCCAAAATGAGGTGTATCAAACCATTTCAACATAAAATCCAGTTGGTCCAAAATTTTGTAGGTTTGTTTTTGAAAAATGTTATGAAATTACATTCGTCGGATGTTCATTCAAGCTTTTTCTGTTAACTTCTTTTCGCTGGAACATTCCAAAACTTAATAAAAGATAAAAAATGAGCTTGTTCTTTCTCAACTTCATCAAATCTTAAAAAAAATACCTCTACTCATGTAATTACTCATAAACTTACCAAACAAAATTAAAAACTCGCATATCCTTTCCTCATAAACTTGCTAGAAAAATTTAAAAATCTCATTTTCTGTGCTGGAAAATCTAGAAATTAAGTTCGTTCAAGGGCCTGAAGCATAGCCTTGTATCAGTGATTCCAGGGTCATTGTTCGCTTAATTCAATAGGCTCCCTTAGGCTCCAACAATAAGTCATCTAAAGTTATATTTTTGCTTACCACACACTATTTGGATAAAATGTTTTGGTTTATTTAGTTATATCTTTTACAAACACTCACAATAAGATTGATTTTTTTTATTTTTTTTTTATTTTTTTTAAATTGATATATAAACTATTTTTTTTAAGAAAAAATTGTAATTTTTATTAATAAATAAAAATATCATCCTATTTTTTCATAAAGATGCACTCAAAAAAACCTTGTAGAGCCATCATCCTAGAAAATATGATTAATGCTAACCATATGATTATACTGCATCGCAATGAAGACCAGGGTTTCGAAAATAAGATAATATTTTTGAAATAACAAAATTTCGGTTTAACTTTTGTTACATATGATCGCACTTCAGCGAAAACTTGAAATTCTCCGTTTCGATCCGACGAATTCCAGGTTTTCATGATAAGAAGGAAGATAAAATTTTTAGAAATTTTTTTATTTTGGGCAGGTTAATGGAGTTGAGTTAATTGGGTAATAAACATTTTTTTAATTATAGAGTTAATAAAAATTTGTCAGAAATTTGAAGCATGAGTTGAATATGATTCAAATAACTTTGTGGAGAATTTATAACTCAAATCTATGATTCTAACAAATACCTATCTCATTCTGAAGAAATTTTACAGAAAAATATGCGGTTCCTCCAAAATATATAACAAATAATTTATAAACTAAAGCAAAGCAAATTTTATTATAATTTATGCATAGCAGAACCCGTTCATATAGATTTTGTCTAATCCCCAATGAAATTCTTAAAAATTTGAAAATTTCATCACAGTTCTGGAAAGATGAGACGTGATTTTTCTATATCACCAAAATTCTAGCAAATTTTCCACAGTATTTGGCCTCTCCAAGCAAATCCATCGGTTAAAAAGGATTATTTGTTTCACAATACATTTGTTCGCAGACTATAAAATCAATGGACTTGTAAGAAAATAAAAGGGTTTTACCTTTAATTCTATTTAAATAGCAGACCATAAATGTGGGAGGCTTGGTTAAGGGCTGCCTTCCATGTCTGGATGCATTCCACCGCGACTCTGCCTTTGTGTTGGTGTTCTTCAAAGGCTTTAGCGTAATGTCCACTCTCAATGTAACGAAGGTCTTTAGGCTCAACGTCACAAAACACATGAATTATCTTCAAGTTATGCTTGTGATATGATCTCAAAATCCAACGCAGCTCTTCTAAACACCAAGGGGATTCAGCATAACGCTCAGTAAAAAGGGCAATATGAACTGACACACTTTGAATGGCTCCGAGGATTGCAGGGGATAGAGTATCTCCCATGTGAAGTTCCTTGTTATCCAGAAACACACGCAGCCCATGACAATTTGTGAGGCGATGGTAGATGAAGTTCAGTGCTTGCCAAAAGCCAGGGAAGAAGAAGAAGAACAACAACTGGGAGGGAAAAAGTAGTAAAAATATCTTCAAAAGTGACATAAAAGAATGAGAAAAAGCAATAAGGCAACTCAAAGGGCCAGGTTCAATGCACAGCAAACTTAGGAGGTGAAAAGAAGGCAACTCATATATTTGGAAAAAGCAGTGAAAGTGCAGTGCATGCTTGCCAGATGACACTTCATTCAAGCTTTTTCTGTTAACTTCTTTCCACTGGAACATTCCAAAACTTAATAAAAGATAAAAAATGAGCTTGTTCTTTCTCAACTTCATCAAATCTTAAAAATACCTCTACTCACGTAATTACTCATAAACTTACCAAACAAAATTAAAAACTCGCATATCCTTTCCTCATAAACTTGCCAAAAAAATTTAAAAATCTCATTTTCTGTGCTGGAAAATCTAGAAATTAAGTTCGTTCAAGGGCCTGAAGCGTAGCCCTGTATCAGTGATTCCAGGGTCATTGTTCGCTTAATTCAATAGGTTCCCTTAGGCTCCAACAATAAGTCATCTAAAGTTATATTTTTGCTTACCACACACTATTTGGATAAAATGTTTTGGTTTATTTAGTTATATCTTTTACAAACACTCACAGTAAGATTGATTTTATTTTATTTATTTATTTATTTTTTAAATTGATATATAAACTATTTTTTTTTTTTTTTTTTTTTTTAAATTTGTAATTTTTATTAATAAACAAAAATATCATCCTATTTTTTCATAAAGATGCACTCAAAAAAACCTTTTAGAGCCATCATCCTAGAAAATATGATTAATGCTAACCATATGATTATACTACATCGTAATGAAGACCAAGGTTTCGAAAATAAGATAATATTTTTGAAATAACAAAATTTCGGTTTAACTTTTGTTACATATGATCGCACTTCAGCGAAAACTTGAAATTCTCCGTTTCGATCCGACGAATTCCAGGCTTTCATGATAAGAAGGAAGATAAAATTTTTAGAAAGGATGCTAGTATTGTGAAATTTTGTTTTGGGCAGGTTAATGGAGTTGAGTTAATTGGGTAATAAACAGTTTTTTAATTATAGAGTTAATAAAAATTTGTCAGAAATTTGAAGCATGAGTTGAATATGATTCAAATAACTTTGTGGAGAATTTATAACTCAAATCTATGATTCTAACAAATACCTATCTCATTCTGAAGAAATTTTACAGAAAAATATGCGGTTCCTCCAAAAATATATAACAAATAATTTATAAACTAAAGCAAAGCAATAATCTATGCATAGCAGAATCCGTTCATATAGATTTTGTCTAATCCCCAATGAAATTCTTAAAAATTTGAAAATTTCATCACAGTTCTGGAAAGATGAGACGTTATTTTTCTATATCACTAGAATTCTAGCAAATTTTCCATAGTATTTGGCCTCTCCAAGCAAATCCATCAGTTAAAAAGGATTATTTGTTTCACAATACATTTGTTCGCAGACTATAAAATCAATGGACTTGTAAGAAAATAAAAGGGTTTTACCTTTAATTCGATTTAAATAGCAGACCAGAAATGTGGGAGGCTTGGTTAAGGGCTGCCTTCCACGTCTGGATGCATTCCACCGCGACTCTGCCTTTGCGTTGGTGTTCTTCAAAGGCTTTAGCGTAACGCCCACTCTCAACGTAACGAAGGTCTTTAGGCTCAACGTCACAAAACACAGGAATTATCTTCAAGTTACGCTTGTGATATGATCTCAAAATCCAACGCAGCTCTTCCAAACACCAAGGGGATTCAGCATAACGCTCAGTAAAAAGGGCAATATGAACTGACGCACTTTGAATGGCTCCGAGGATTGCAGGGGACAGAGTATCTCCCGTGTGAAGTTCCTTGTTATCCAGAAACACGCGCAGCCCATGACAATTTGTGAGGCGATGGTAGATGAAGCTCAGTGCTTGCCAAAAGCTAGGGAAGAAGAACAGTGCTTGCCAAAAGCCAGGGAAGAAGAAGAAGAACAACAACTGGCAGGGAAAAAGCAGTAAAAATATCTTCAAGAGTGACATAAAAGAATGGGAAAAAGTAGTAAGGCAACTCAAAGGGCCAGGTTCAATGCACAACAAAACTAGGAGGTGAAAAGAAGGCAACTCATATATTTGGAAAAAGCAGTCAAAGTGCAGTGCATGCTTGCCAGATGACACTTCAAATCAATGGTTGAAAGTGTCTCACTTGATCGAATGGTTCAGGGTAAAAGTGTTGACGAAAAGTTGATACATAGGAAAGGCCTATCGACCTAATTAAGAACCACTAATTATGTGAAAACATGTGTTAAAAGTGACATCTATCCAACATTTCCACCATAATTCCGGTATATGTGATTTTATTGTTAAAAGTAACATCTGTCCAACATTTCCATCCTAATTCCAGTATACGTGATTTTATAAAATTCTATTTTATGAATAATTATGATTTTTTTATAGAAATTCTTTTTATAAATAATTATGTCTTTTAATTTGAATTTTAAAATTGAAAATTAATAATAATAAAAAGCTACTTATGAATAATTATTATTTTAATTAAAGTTTTTCCATTAAAAAAATATTTAAGCGATGAATTCGAAACCAATAAGTATAATTCATTATCAAAACCAAAAGTTATTTTCTACACTAAAACAAATCTACCAGAAATATAAAAAATTTAGCAGAGATGAAAATTTAGCAAAGATTTTGTCCCGTATTAATTCTCCTCTTCAACATCACCCATAAGTCGACTCCTTGTATTTTCCTTTATCGTTATTTCTTTATCGGGCCAGCTCATGTGACCACATTATAGAGGAGGTATAATGGTTCAATCCCGATAAACCCTACCCCACCGAAACATCAAAGCTTAGTGTTCACACCGGCTTTTATCGACCTAGGTTCGAGCTGGATTAGGGTTTTCAGTCTATAATATTCACTCCATCTTCTGCATTAGGGTTTTCAGTCTATAACATTCACTCCGTCTTCATTAGAACGCTGTTATAGCCTTGCGACCATCCCTGTGTTTCTCATCGGAGGAGACAAAACAGCGGCCATTTCATTCCCCTGTAACTTAAAATGGTTGGTGGCTATCTTTCTACCAGTATTCTGCAAATACAGTCAGTTTAATGCCCGTTTGGTCGGGTGCTGCTGTATTTTAGGATTTTTATTCTCATGTTCTCAGCGTTCATGGCAACCTATACCATAAAACTTATAACGGGTATTAAGGGTATGAGCTTTTTTATTGAATAATGGGGATTTTTGTGAATTTTTACAGGCACCGAAGAAGGACAAGGCTCCCCCCCCATCCTCCAAGCCTGCCAAGTCTGGCGGTGGCAAACAGAAGAAGAAGGTAGCATAAATCACAATGGAAGTTCCCTCGTCGTTAGTGAATAGTTTTAAGGTTCTTTTATTATTATATTTAAGAATTGACCCTTTCTAGCTTCTGTCACGGTGTAGAAATGGAGCAAAGGAAAGCAAAAGGAGAAGGTGAACAATATGGTGCTGTTTGATCAGGCAACTTATGATAAGCTTCTCTCTGAAGCGCCCAAATACAAGCTCATCACCCCTTCCATTTTGTCAGACAGGCTAAGGGTAAGTTATTGCATTTTTTTTCTCTTGATTTTTTGTGGGCTATTTTTCTTATAAATAAATCGTGAATCAAGCATAGATCCATTGTTAAATCAAAGCTGTTAATTCCAAAGAAGATAAATTTGTAACTTTGAAATGGATTACTTCAATTAATCTGTAGACTTCGAGTTGAGATCTACTATTTAGTTAAATCTGTGATTTCAAGTAGGTATTCTGTGTTATGTTGTACTGTAGGTTCAAACGTGTTTTAAAAGGTTCTATTCCTGCAAGCAGGGATTTTTGTTAGCTTTGGGGTTGGCTATGTCATTGTGGGTTGTAGTGAATTAGGAACCGATGAGGGTGGTTCAATAATGCATCAATAATGCAACCAATCAGGAACTTTGTCAAAGGGTTCCGTTTGAAACCTAGGCTTCACCAGCTCAAGATCAAATACTCTCATTCCCTGCAACGCCCAGATTATTAGGAACTTTGTCAAAAGCTAATCTCTATTGGAAGGAATTGCTGGAAGTAGTCCACCCTAAGCATTGAAACACAGTGAATGATAAAATCGTTCAGATATTGGAGAAAATTGTTGTCCTCTTTTTGAGGCTTGCATCCTGCACATTACCAGTGTTCTCTTTTTGTGAGGAAACATTCAAATGGACTTTCAAAGTGGAAATGGATTTGGGTACAAATATGTTCCTACAGATTTGGGTTTGGTCTAATGATTGGCAATGGGCATGCTTTTGCACGAGCGCCAGTTAAGCTTGACGGATGAGTCTCTCATGCAGATGAAGGCATTTTCTGTTATTGATTTATTTTTAACCCACCAATACTATTTTGTTATGTTCTGAACACCTCATCAATTCAGTACATCCTATGTATGCTACAGAGGTTTTCTAATAATTTTTAATTATAAAATTTGGAAGGCATCTTCGTTGTATTCTCTAGCTACTACATATCCTGAATCTTTCATGCCTGGTAAGTTGGCAACTATAATGTTGGAGAATGCTATTTCAATTTCTTCGGAGGTCATCTGTTTGGGGCAACTTGCAGTAGTAGCATGAATGATAATAATTACAATTTTTATAAGGTTTATACCCTGCATTGTTATTTATTTATTCGGAAGCTCTATAAATTTGCTCATGTTTCTGATGCTTTATGTTAATATGCTGCACTGAGTTTGTAGAAGTCTTGTTAATTCATGTTTTTTTGATTAGACAACGAAAATGTCATATGAGTTGAGACCAAGCTGGACAACCTAGTTTGAACAATAGCACCGCTCATAAAAATATGTTTGGCCTAAACATGTAACCTTAGTTGAGGTATTACTGGTGTCTTGTAAACAAAGGGTAAAAGCTAAAATAAAAGCTTCACTGGTTTCTTGATAGTCCTATAGGAATCACTTGTATGGTGAAAATAATGGAAAGAACATGAAATACAGTTTTCTGTCAATTAGACCATAGTGTGTATAACAGATTTGGGGGCTTGTCCTCTTCGAAATGAAAGTCGGCAAAAAAAAACATCCTTATCCTTTTCTTGAATATGATATTTGGTCTTGAAAATTTAGCAGCGGAGTAACATAGTGAATAATAGGCATGCCTGTCTCTTCTTTAAGCACTCTTTGTTTGACCTAGCTTTTCAAGAGACTGACTATTCGATATAACAATGCTTTTAAGATTATTGTATTTTTACTTGTTATTTTAATGTTTAAGCTAGTTCCATATTCCTGAAACGGTCCCAAGTTTATGCCCTTGGAAGACACGATAATATAGCATGTGCTCATGCACACACCTTTTCTTCTCCAATACAACATCTTCCCCTTTTACTGCCATTCTTCTGAAGTCGGTCAATTTAATCATGAAAAACAAGTAGAGTTGTTCTTTTCGATGAATATGACTTGGAGATAAGTACGTGGTTCTTATTAATTCTTCATGTGTTCTTTAATTTTTCAGATTAATGGTTCACTTGCCAGAAAGGCTATCAAGGATCTGATGGCACGAGGTTCAATCAGGATGATTTCTGCTCACTCAAGTCAGCAGATTTACACCAGAGCAACTAACACATGAAGCACATTTTTTTGAATGTTTTTGTATGGCAGTTGGCATTCGTAATTTTTAAAGCGGACATATAAGTTAGAGTTTGTAGTTCAAATGTGCCATCTCTTAGGTTAGCGAGAGAAAAGTGTAGACAATATTTGCGAAATACCTTAAATTCGGACGAGTGCTTATCATGTTTTTTTCAGCATAGCTGTTCTTGATGCAGTTATTTTAAATATTTCATTATGATTAAATTTTTTAATTTAATCTGTTGTGTGGGATGAATGTTTTCCTTGTCAAATTTTCCTTCTGTATTTCATGGAGTCATATTTATTCTATTGATCTTGATGTGAAAACTGTGAATAGCACCATCTCTGCTTAGTGATGGTGTTTGGGAAGAGGAGGATTCTTGGACCTCTACACTAGGAAATAAATGTTATGTTGGAACAATCGTTTTCTTACTGTAAAACTATCAATTTCCTTTTATTCGCATAAAAGAATGGCTAATGACACAATTGCCGGTAGTGGAAAATAGGGAATAGTTCTGTAGCATATGCATTGATATGATTACCACCCTTGCACGCAGGAAACAGTTCCACTCACCAGATCACGAAATTTTTTTAGAGACATTTGACAATGTCTTCGTGATTTTACCTTCTGTACAGTTCTACTCACCAGATTCCTAGATTCTTCAGAGATATTTGACGATATGCATTTTTAGTTGCAATGTTGTGTGTTTTTTTTGGGATTAATAAAGTTCGGCCCTGGGTCATGTCCAAGAATGACACTCAAATAGGGAGGGCGGGGAATTGAATCAGTGACTTCACATCTAGGAGTGCCTTAACAGTGCACCTGATCACTGTCTATACAGTGTTGACAATATGCATTTTTAGTTTCAATGTTGTTTGTGTTTTGTTGTTGGGATTAATAAAGTTCGGCTCTTGGTCATGTCCAAAGAATAACACTCAAATAGGGCGGGGGCGGGGAATTGAATCAGTGACTTCACATTTAGGAGTGCCTTAACAGTGCACCTGATCACTGTCTATCCAAGACCTTGTAGACCTTTTTAGTTGCAATGTTACACTACATATGACATCCTCTTCCCCTCCACGAGAAGACAAAGCCCTTGCAAATTTTTCACATAAAATAGCCATTGAATGTTTCTAGAAATGCCTGATGTTACCTGATTATCTGCTCTTTGTATTATTCAGAACGAGTCTGGTTTTGACAACATAGTTCAATAAATTGACACTCTTTCTTTCACCAATCCTGATGGAAGACAATAAATTGACACTTTTTCCTTAACCAATCCTCATGGAAGATGAGGCCTACAAATTTTCCATCTAGAAATAGCCATTGCATATTTCTACAAATGCCTGATGTTACTTGATTAAATATCCTTGTATTATTTGACAGCATGACAGGTTTATCTTCTAATTACGATGCTTTGACAGCATGACAGGTTTATCTTCTAATTACGATGCACTGATTTTCACTGTTTCAGGAAAATCCTATCCCTCGATGCAAGGAAAATGTAAGGAAAATCCTATCCTTTGATGTTTAAGCATGGTTTCATTAAACATCATGGTTTCATCCTTAACAGCCTTAACAGTGCATCTGATTACTGTCTATCCAGGACCCTGTAGACCTTATTAGTTGCAATGTTACACTACCTATTAAAATGACACTCTCTTTAGGTAGACATTCTCTTTAGTTGCAATATTACAAAGTGGCTATTAAAATGACATTCTCTTCCCCTCCACGAGAAGATAAGGCTCTTGCAAATTTTTGCACATAAAATAGCCATTGTATGTTTCTAGAAATGCCTGATGTTAGTTGCAATGTGACGCTACATAACAAAGTGGCTATTAAAATGACATTCTCTTCCCTTCCACGAGAAGATAAGGCCCTAGCAAATTTTTGCACATAAAATAGCCATTGTATGTTTCTAGAAATGCCTGATGTTACCTGATTATTTGCTCTTTGTATTATTCAGAACGTGATTGGTTTTGACAACATAGTTCAATAAATTGACTCTTTCACGTGACTGGTTTTGACAACATAGTTCAATAAATCGACTCTTTCCTTAACCAATCCTGATGGAAGACAATAAATTGACACTCTTTCCTTAACCAATCCTCATGGAAGATGAGGCCTACAAATTTTCCATCTAGAAATAGCCATTGCATATTTCATGCCTGATGTTACTTGATTAAATATCCTTGTATTATTTGCTCTTTGTATTATTCAGAACGAGTCTGGTTTTGACAACACAGTTCAATAAATTGACACTCTTTCTTTAACCAATCCTGATGGAAGACAATAAATTGACACTTTTTCCTTAACCAATCCTCATGGAAGATGAGGCCTACAAATTTTCCATCTAGAAATAGCCATTGCATATTTCTACAAATGCCGGATGTTACTTGATTAAATATCCTTTTATTATTTGACAGCAAGACAGGTTTATCTTCTAATTACGATGCACTGATTTTCACTGTTTCAGGAAAATCCTATCCCTTGGATGCAAGGAAAATCCTATCCTTTGATGTTTAAGCATGGTTTCATTAAACATCATGGTTTCATCCTTAACAGCCTTAACAGTGCATCTGATTACTGTCTATCCAGGGTAAGCATGGTTTCATTAAACATCATGGTTTCATCCTTAACAGCCTTAACAGTGCATCTGATTACTGTCTATCCAAGACCCTGTAGACCTTTTTAGTTGCAATGTTACACTACCTATTAAAATGACAGTCTCTTTAGATAGACATTCTCTTTAGTTGCAATGTTACAAAGTGGCTATTAAAATGACATTCTCTTCCCCTCCACGAGAAGACAAGGCCCTTGCAAATTTTTGCACATAAAATAGCCATTGTATGTTTCTAGAAATGCCTGATGTTAGTTGCAATGTTACACTACATAACAAAGTGGCTATTAAAATGACATTCTCTACCCTCCACGAGAAGATAAGGCCCTTGCAAATTTTTGCACATAAAATAGCCATTGTATGTTTCTAGAAATGCCTGATGTTACCTGATTATTTGCTCTTTGTATTATTCAGAACGAGACTGGTTTTGACAACATAGTTCAATAAATTGACTCTTTCCTTAACCAATCCTGATGGAAGACAATAAATTGACACTCTTTCCTTAACCAATCCTCATGGAAGATGAGGCCTACAAATTTTCCATCTAGAAATAGCCATTGCATATTTCTACAAATGCCTGATGTTACTTGATTAAATATCCTTGTATTATTTGCTCTTTGTATTATTCAGAACGAGTCTGGTTTTGACAACATAGTTCAATAAATTGACACTCTTTTCTTTAACTAATCCTAATGGAAGACAATAAATTGACACTTTTTCTTTAACCAATCCTCATGGAAGATGAGGCCTACAAATTTTCTATCTAGAAATAGACATTGCATATTTCTACAAATGCTTTCTACAAATGCTTGATGTTTTTTTTTTAAGTAGGATTAATCTATTAATATAATACAAAAAAGTAATTACAGAGAGGTCTAGCCTCCAAAGCACTTAGCATCAATCATCACAAAATAACTCTGTTTAGCTATGACTGCGCCAACAGAGGGGAAACCAGTTCAGGAAATAAAAAATACCCACATATAGGTTGACAGTTTTGACCAAAAAACAAAATGATAGTTCAGACATTGCATTGATCTAAGCATAAAACATGAATTTAACCAGAGACTCTTAGTCAGCATGAGAATCATTGACCTGGCAAAAAAAGTGCGACCTGGCAGCCACGTGTCAGGGCTAAAGGTTGTTCGGGGCCGGTTCCTCTTCAATCCTGCATGCATATTTGTACCAGTGATCCTCTTCAGCCGTCGTGTCCGTTTCATGAATTGGATGGCCTGTTTTAGCGTTTCCCGAGCCCGCATGCAGGCCAGATGTGTTGCCTCGTCGGCTGCCAGAAGCCTGAGTGTCGTCAAGCATGCTCCCCACAGCTTGCTGATTGCCAGCCGGTGCTTTGCCATGCAAGGTGGCTCTATCAACGTTGGGTTGCATTTCGCTTGGGCTGCTAACTCCTCTATTGCATGGGGCTGCCCTGTTCAGATCTTCGCTGTGAGCACCTTGAGGTGCCGATTGGTCTAGTGCTTTAGTGAAAGTAATTGTGACAGTAGCGGTGATGACGGGCTGGTTCAGAGTGCTACGAAAACGAAATTGAGTGGTATGGGGTGCTGGATGCGGTGGGAGGGGGGAATTTGCCATATGAACTGCAGCGTCCTGCCGTTTAGTTCCTTGAAGACGGGTTCTTCCCCTTCCGCTCTTGGTATCTGGATATCGTCCAGGGAAAGAGCCGAGAGGATTGGGGTTGTTTGCTAAAGAAGCAGGGGAGGCCGAGGCAGAGCTAGGAGTTGCTGGAGGGCGGACGCTTCCGGCATGCGTGCTGACCCTCTTGCTTCTCATTCTATGACGAACCATGGCGGAATTGAAGTCACGATTAGCAGTTGGGGAGGTAGTGGAGCAATTGTGCAGAGTATGGACTGGGGAGGGCTGAGCTAGAGCTAGGTTGCAGACCCTGGTTTGTGAAAAATGAAATCCATTACCTAGGTCAATGCAGCTTAGCAGCGAGCATCGGCAGCCTGTGACAGTGTGAGAGCATGGCTCAGAGGCTTGCGGGGGGCAGACACAGTGGAGCAAGGGGGAGGGATACCATAATACTCTGCAAACTCCATTGCTATGAAGGAGGTGGAGCGGTCTCGGCCTTGGGGCGCATTTAATGGCTCCTGTAAGGTGCCTTGAATGTGCCTCATGCGGGCTTGGGGAAGGATGCAGGCGGCCATGTGGCCAGCCCATCCACCGTCCGACCATCTTGTCAACTAAATTAACCAGATAACCACCCGCATCCGGGTACAAATGCATGATGTTACTTGATTAAATATCCTTGTATTATTTGACAGCAAGACAGGTTTATCTTCTAATTACGATGCACTGATTTTCACTGTTTTAGGAAAATCTTATCCCTTGATGTAAGGAAAATGTAAGGAAAATCCTATCCTTTGATGTTTAAGCATGGTTTCATTAAACATCATGGTTTCATCCTTAACAGCCTTAACAGTGCATCTGATTACTGTCTATCCAAGACCCTGTAGACCTTTTTAGTTGCAATGTTACACTACCTATTAAAATGACATTCTCCTTAGTTGCAATGTTACAAAGTGGCTATTAAAATGACATTCTCTTCCCCTCCATGAGAACCTTAACAGTGCATCTGATTACTGTCTATCCAAGACCCTGTAGACCTTTTTAGTTGCAATGTTACACTACCTATTAAAATGACATTCTCCTTAGTTGCAATGTTACAAAGTGGCTATTAAAATGACATTCTCTTCCCCTCCATGAGAACGGTCATAGCCAGTCACAGCCGATAGCCAGTCATAGCAGCCATATCCGGGAGAGAAGAGAAGTGACCCAGCATAGATAGAGAGATGTTCCCCAGCAATGGCCGAGAGGAGAAGGTCCGTCCCCATCAATGGCCGAGAGAAGGAAACATCATGGGATACCCGAGTCACCTTACTCTTCCCCTCCATGAGAAGATAAGGCCCTTGCAAATTTTTGCACATAAAATAGCCATTGTATGTTTCTAGAAATGCCTGATGTTAGTTGCAAATTTACACTACATAACAAAGTGGCTATTACTATTAAAAGGACATTCTCTTCCCCTCCACTAGAAGATTAGGCCCTTGCAAATTTTTGCACATAAAATAGCCATTGTATGCTTCTAGAAATGCCTGATGTTACGTGATTATTTGCTTTGTATTATTCAGAACGAGACTGGTTTTGACAACATAGTTCATTAAATTGACTCTTTCCTTAACCAGTCCTGCTGGAAGACAATAAATTGACACTCTTTCCTTGACCAATTCTGATGGAAGACAATAAATTGACACCCTTTCCTTAACCAATCCTCATCAATCCTCACTCTTTCCTTAACCAATCCTCATGGAAGACGAGGCCTACAAATTTTCCATATAGAAATAGCCATTGCATATTTCTACAAATGCCTAGCCATTGCATATTTCTACAAATGCCTGATGTTACTTGATTAAATATCCTTGTATTATTTGACAACAACACAGGTTTATCTTCTAATTACGATGCACTGATATTCACTGTTTTGGGAAAATCCTATCCCCTGATGTTTAAGCATGGTTTCATTTTTGTTTAAAGATATGTTTTCTAGATGTAGTCTTTTCTCTCTGTATTTGCTTCACAGGATTTTCTACTGATTTTAGTACGTTCGAACTTTTGAACTTTCATTGTTTAATTTCAACAAACCTCTTAATTAAATAAAACGAGAACATGAACATACTTCATTAAGATGGCATACTAACCTCCTAATTTGATAATACGAGAACATGAGAACCTAGTTCATTAATGATATGCTACTTGTTTCACTGATCCCGATGGGAGGTGAGGTGGTCCTGATGGGAGGTTAGGTCTTGCAAATAGCCAATGTATGTTCTAAGCATGCCAGATGTTCTCCGATTATATATCCATGTATTGATTATATTGTTGTATTATTGAGAACGGGATAGATTTAGAACGAAATGTTTATACATGTATTTTTTAGCTGGCAAGTTAATACAGTGCAGGCATTGAAGTGTATTTTTTCTCGAAAGGAACATGTGTTTTTTTTAGTCGTTGTGGGGCTTTAATGGCTGATTTTGTACGGCGTTTAGGTTTTTTTTTTTGTTATTTAAAGTTATTTTATGTAGATGTCCAATGTAAAATTAGAATATCTTGTCCGGTGGTTTGTTTATATTTTGTCTGGTACGGATAAAGCTTTTTCTTCATTCTTATTTTAATTTAAAAGGTAGATTTAAAGCTTTTTAGTTTAAATGGTATATTTAAAGCTTTTTCTTCATTTAGTTTAAGTGGTAGATTTTGCATTTTAATTCAGAGATGTTTTTAGTGAGACTTTTTGGAAGCTTTTCCGATTAGTTTTCGGTTTAATTTTTTTAAAATCTGGCAGGAATTTATCGAAATAACAAGTTTGATGGTAACTTTGCACAATCTAAGTGCCCTAAGGGTTTTTGAGGATGTTGAATCCATACATACATTAAAAAAACCAGTTTAAATAACACAAATCAAGATTTCACCTCAAATTTTTCCGTGGATTTCAGCACAGGGAAGTCCAAAATTGCACTAAAGACAATTCCAATTCATTCATGTATATATATATATATATATATATATATATATATATATAGAGTCAGTTTTGGATAGCCATTTTAGTATTGAAAGTAATTTATAAAAAAAGATTAAAGTAAATGGATAAATGATATATATATCTAGTCTGGCGATTTTGGTATTGGAAGTGGTTCTATGTTAGTGAATTATAAAAGGAGATTCAGTAAATGGGGAAATGTTTTTAAATGTGATTTTATAGAAATTTTAATAACCAACTAAACAATTAATTTGGTAAATTCTTGACTAAATTATTTGCAAATAGACATAATTTTGTAGAATATTTCATACTATTAAAATAATATTACATCTATATTTCAAACGAATTCTGCGACAAAAGAATTGCAAATATTACAAGGGGGTGCTTACTTCAATTTGAAGATTAAAATAACATTTTACAATAAATTTGAAGAATGAAATCAAAATTGTTAAATATAAATAAAGTTGTGAGTTCCACTTAGTGTGTCTATAGAATAGAAGGTGATGAGATGTTTTGTTAAGGTACTCTGTGATGCAAAGTTATTAGTTTGAATTTCCGTGGGTAAAAATATAACCATGTTAAGGGTTGGTGTGGCCTAGAGCGGGTGAGATCCCAAGATGATTTTCAAGGCTTAGATGCTCTTGGGTTGCAGTTTTTCAAGTCAAAGGTTAAGCGTGCAATCATTTGAGGATTCATAGAACTTAGCAAACAATTTTTTTCGTGAGCTCCATAAAGCAATGGATATTTTTTAAAACATCTTTGGATAAAAGAATTTGTTATCACATTTCATTTAAGGAAAAATTGTGGTACTAAGGAGAAATTGTGGTGTGATAAAATAAATAATGAAAATACTATTAAGAAAGAAATAAATCCCAAAGGGGGTGAGGCAATTTTTAAACAACTGTTTTAAACACTGGGATTAACTAACTTGGCATTTTTGTGATATGTTTTTTTTGTAAGCAAATAAAGATCTTTATATTACCAAAATTTTACAGAGAGTACAAGGAGAGATGAATTGGTGAAGCTTGTGTTTATGATGAAGAAATGTTTGCAAAATATCTATCATATCTTGTAGTAGACATGGGAGATGATGAGATGTGTAACTAGGTTTGGTCTTCATAATATATAATGTGCTTTTGATTCTTGTATATGGTAAAAGAAAAGGGAAAAAATAACTATTATTATTATTTTTTTTTGTAGCATGGGTTTCATGCTCAAGGCCAATTTATTTTAGGTCAAACACCGATTGGGTGTTTTTAGGTTTTGTCACAAGAGTCAATAAATCAAAGAATCATTGTCATATGTAAAGATCCCATTGGGCATCTTGTAACACATCAAAAGAATTATTTTTGAATCTAAAGTGTCAAATTACTCCTCCAAGACCAAGCGGGCTTGGCAGCAGAGAAGTCAGTGTAATTAGGGCAATTCATACTCTTGGAAGGGCTATATATAAGAGACCATTCGATCTCATTTGGAGCATTCATTACACACACATCAAGCAAGCGAAGGATAAGAATAAAGAAGGCAAAGGAAGGATTAGAAGGAAGAAAGACGTTAAATTTATTGATTTTTACACTCTCACACGTGTGAAGGAAGTCTAGGGTTTTTGCAGCATCAATGCTAAAGCTTTCAAGTTGCAAGGGAAGGGTCGAAATTGATAGAAGAGAGGTCAATTTGGTCACCTACAAACATTAGAAGAGGAAGCAACCCAAGTGAAGGAGGAAGCCTTAAAAGCCCTAATTCTCCCACACATGCAAAAATTGCAACAGTGGGCAAAAATTTCAGACTTGTAGTGAGGGTTGAAATCCGAAGTTGGGGGTTGAAGTTTTTGCAATTGGAAGAGATTTATTTATTATTTTATTATTATTATTATTTTTTAACAAAGTCGGGTAGTTGATATATTATCAAAAGCTTTGTTGGAGCAAGCTCCTAACATACAACTGCAGAAAAGAAAAGCATCTAAGCTAGGGGATAGGAACGTAGTCTCTTCTCCTAGGCTACTGTTCAAGACTTCATGTATTTTTATGGGTATTTTAGTGTATTGCCTAACAAACTGACCTATTAGTAAGAGAAATTTACGAGCCATGGATTCTCTGACAATTTTTCAAGGCTTGTACACTGTTTGCTCCTGAGTTGGCTATTTCTTCTTTTCATATTTGACCGAGTTCTCTCCTTTATTACTTGTGTTGTTGATTTTGTAATGTGCCACTGTGGTTCCATTTGAGTTGATTTCCTGTTCTTCCTTTGGCTTTGCATTCTGCTCTTTGTTCGTTGTGCTTCCTTGGGGTTGTAATGCCTGAGATGTTTTTTCTTCTTCTAGTTTTGAGCGCTTTTCTTTTGTCGGGCCATTGGAATCGACGACCAGGGTTTTCAGATTAATAGCTGCCCATATTAAGTTGCAAAGATTAGAATCATGGGAATGACGGTAGAGATTAACCAGAGGTGCTGCAGTCTGGAGGAACTGTCGTTGCCGTCGATGAAACAAATCAACGGTCATCGGGCGCGGAAAGGTTCGAAAGATAATCAATGAGAAAGGTGGGATTAAAGGCGAAGGTGGTATTTCGGGCGGATAAGAAACCGTGAGTGGTAAAAAGGGGAGGGGGCGCGATTTCATTGACTGGGCGACACGTAGCAGCAGAGGAGAGAGAGAAAACCGCTTTTCGGGCGGGTAATCTCCGAGCATGTTGTCGGCCCGAAATCGATAAGAACCGTTAGATCCGATGGGGACAAATCGACGGTGGGAGAAAGTCGCACAATTTTGGAAGGGCGGCTGATCGCCAACCGTCGGATCACGGGCTAGATCAATGATCCAGCGTTGAGCGGAGATCAGAGAGAGGAGGGAAAAACAATGCGATGAAGGCTTGGGGGGGCGGACCCAACGATATAGCTAAGTGCAAATTAAAGCTTATTTTCAGTTCGGCTTGAGCTCTCAGTCCTGATTTTCCAATGTATTTCAGTAATAATGAGGTCCCAAAAAGAGGACCAAAATCTGGACATAATAGAGGCCTTACGCTGCAATGGGGCGTTGGGTGGAGGGAGCGGAGGGGATGGGGGGATATGGGGTGAACGAGCTGGGTAAGAAGATGGGAGAGGGCTAAATGTGAAGTCTGCTCGCTTAGGAGAGGTAAAGCTGATGGCTATTATATAAGGCAGAATGGGGCTTTGAACCCAAAGAAGCACTACCCTGACCTGGAAGGTGAAGATTTCTTCACTGATATTGCTTCTGCGATGATTGCACCCTCTATTCTTATATTGCTTTAACGCCACCCTATCTCTGCCTTTGGTGAAATAGTTTGCAACATGGTTCTTGTGGCCATGATTGCGATCTTCCTTCCTGCTGTTTCTCATGCTAGAGTATGAAATTTCCTGGATTTTCTTATGCATTTCCGAGACTTCTTGGTTGTCACTGTAGTGATGAGTCCTTTGTTGCTTTTTGACTGTGGTTTTTTGATTTATTGCTTTTATCCTTGTGGTTTTCCTTGATTTTGGTGATCTTTATACTTGTGTTTTTTGCTGCTCATTAAGGAACATAGTTATGGTATTCTTCATGGTTTTCACGAACATGCCCTTCATTTCTTTTCACTGCTTGGTTTGCAAAATAGTCTGCCTGTTGATTGTGAATTCTTAAGACATGTCTGAAGATTACATTGCCAGAGCCTTCCAGGGTCTTTATTCTTCTAAGAATTCTGTTCATGAATTCATTGCTTGGGTTTTTGTTTTTTGCCATTGCCTCTATTATTATGGCTGAATCGCCTATTATGATAGGATTTTGAAATTCTTTTTATTATTATTTATAATTCTTGTTCCCATCAGCAAGCTGTATGCTTCTGCCTTATTATTTGAGATTTGTCTCAATCCCCATTCATATGTGACACTTTCTTTCCCATCAGGGTCTAGGATTATTTCCCCTGCCTCTGCCTTTCCCAGGTTATGCTTGAAGGCCCCATCAAAGTATAGACATCATCTGTTTTGATTTTTCCTCCAGTGTGTCAGTGCCTCTTCACTCATTCTTATTTTTCAAATATTTTTTGAGTTATCTTCCTGTTTCCTTTTTGTCCATTATTGTTTATTATGGCTTTGCTGAGCCAATCTCGTTCTTCCTGCTGAAGAGTGCTATGATTTGTTGGTGTTGTTCCTTTGAGATTGAGAATTTCAGAAGTTAAACCCCACGTTTTTGAGAGGGTCTTCCCTATCCTTGGAATTTGATTTTGAAAATGCACTTATTTCGAGTCAACCAAATTTTCCAACATAGAACAAGTGGGATGCACTTCCATATCCTTTGAATTGTGACTTTCTTCTTTGTTGTGTATGGATAGGCCGTCTCGAGGGTCTGAAGAAAGTCTGACAAGGTCTGTTCAAAATTTGTTCTTATTTCCAAAGGACTTATCAATTGTTGCCAACATTCTTTGGCAAAGGTGTATTCTTGGAATAAGTGTTGAATATTTTCTTCAACGTGCATGCATAATGGGCATCGTGTTGGGCCTTGAAAGCCCTTTTTTCTTAGGTTGTCACTAGTCAATATTCTCCCTTTTAGTAGAGTCCAGATGAACATTTTGATCTTAGACAAACTTTCTGATTTCCAAGCTAGTTTCCAAGAATCCTAGTCTTGTTGATTTGGTTGTCCCCGAAGGATTTTATATCCAGTCCTAACTATGTAGTGTCCACCACTTGGGTCTCAAAGATAAGCATCTTCCTCATCAAAGTGGATTGGCGCTGCCCCTTTTAAGAGCTGCCTGATTTTGCTCCATTACCATTCCAGATCTGTCAGGATTGCTAAGCTTTTCAATCTTGCCACTCCTTTTGATCCCAAAAAGATATAGAGTGTAAGGTGTTTAAACCTTTATCTTTCATCCACTCTTGTATATCTTCAGTTTCTGGATGAGTCTGTAATGGTTCTTTTCCCATGATTTTGTCCTCCCAAATTGAAGTTGTTTTTCCATTGCTTGGGATTTTATAGATATATCTACTCATTAATGGAATTGTTTTTTTAACTAGCTTCCATACTTGGGTGCATGGTCTTGTTGGGATATTTCCATTGAACAATCTTTTCCTGGTGCTATCCATATATTTTGTTATAAAAGTTTTTTTCCACCAGCTCCCTTTTCCTGTAATTAGTCTCCAAACTATTTTCATTCCCAGTGCTGCATTCATGAGCCCAGGTTTCCTTATTGATAGGCCTCCTTGTTCATTAGGTAGTACTACTTGCTCCCACCTGATTAGGATATATTTTTTGTTTTTTTTTGCTTTCCCCCTTGCCACAGAAAGTTTCTTAAAATAAGCTCCATTTGTTTGTGGGCGCTTGCTGGGGCCATGATTATGGCATATTGATAGATAGGTAGTGCTGCAAAGAATGCTTTTATTAGAATAACCCTTCCTGCCATATTCAACCACATCATACCCCAGCGTTGTATTTTGTTTTTTTATTTTTTCAATTTGTTTAGTCCATATTTCTGTTTTCATGTTCTCTTTTGAAATTGGAAGTACCAGGTAAAGGAAGTGTGTCCATTTTTCCTGTACAGGGATGTCTAAGATTTGTGAGATCCTTTGCATAATTCTGGGAGGGGTGTTCTATCCATATATCCTACATTTTGTATTGTTTAATAGCCCACCTGAACCCTGTAAAAAGTCGTCCAGAACTTTTTAAAATCTCCTTGCTATTATTGTTGATGCCCCTCCCAGAAGCAATGTGTCATCAGCAAAGAGTGAGTGGTTTATTGTTTTTACTTCTTTTTCTATTCTGATTCCAGTGCTATTTCTTTCCCTTCTTTGATTTTCCAGAGCCCTGCTTAATGTTTCCGCCATTATAATGTATAGGAAGGGGCAGAGAGGGCAACCTTGCCTAAGGCCTCTTGTGCTTTGAAAGAAATCACTGGGCTTTCCATTTATGAGGGGGGAAATCCATGGAGTAGAGATGCATGCCTGTATGACTTCCACTATTTCTCTAGGGAATCCAAGTTTCTGGAGGACGACCATTAGATATGGATGACTGACCTTGTCAAATGCATTTGCCATATCTAGTTTGATTATGAGGCATTTTTCGTGCTTTAGTATACTGGAGTGGACTGCTTCCTGTACAATAATTACATTATCTATAAGAGTCCTCCTTGATTTTAAGATATGATTATTGGAAGTATTTCCTTGATTCTATTTGCAATTATTTTTGTTATTATCTTATACGATGAATTGCATAAAGAGACAGGACGAAACCTGTTGAAAGTTGAGGGGTTTGCTTCTTTTGGGATAAGAGCAAGATAGGGGGATTTGGTGCCGCCTCCTATTTTTTTTTTGAAAACATTCTTCACCATTTTTAAGAAATCTTTTCTGATGGGATACCAATGAAATATGTAGAATGTTATTGTGAAGCCATCTGGCCTTGGGGCATCCGGGTGCAGGCTCCATATGGCCATCACTACCTCTTCTTCTGTGGGATCCTTGCACATTGTTGCATTTTGTTCTTTTTTTATTTTTCTTTTTGTGTGCTTTAAGAAGTCTTCACTTTCAACCATTTCTTGGTTGGCTGAAAGTAAGTTTTTAAAGTGCTTATAGATTTCTTTTTTTAGTTCCTCCGCTCCTTTGACCTCTTGGCTTTCAACTTGAATTTTTTCTATTTGGTTTCTTGCTCTTCTTATCTTCATTGTATTGTGAAAAAAAAATGTGTTTTTTTCCCCTTGCCTTGAGCCACAAACTTCTTGATTTCAATCTTGCCTCCTCTTCTTCTTTCCTATTTTCCCTATATATTTCCCAAAAGATTTCCTTCTCTCTTAGATAATCTTGCTTGCTTTCTTCTTTGTTTTCTTTTTCAGCTTGCATGTTGTCCATTTTTTGCTGTAATTCTTTTTTTTTTTTAATAATTTCATTTGCTCTTGCCCATTCCTTTAATTTGTTTCTTGCAATTTTTAATTTTGTTTCCCAAACATACTGTGGTGATCCTGTTACTCTTGTCTCCCATGCTTCCTTGATTAAGTCGCTAATTTCTCCGTTGCTATCCCAAATTGAGCTGTATCTAAATGGGAGCGAACCCTGATTTTCCATTTTGCCCATGACTATTATCACCGGTTTGTGATCAGACGCTGTGGTGTGTAAAATTTTTGATTTTATGGAGCTGTGCACTGCTGCTATATTTTCTTGTATCAGGATTCTATCCAACATTTCTTTTATGTTACTTTTGCCCACTCTTTTATTGCTCCAAGTGTATTTCCCATTATTTGGCGGGATATCTATCAAGTTGTGTTGTTCCATTAATTCTTCTAAGGTATCCCTAGATGGGTCTGTGTGATATGTTCCTCCAAACTTTTCTTCTATGCTTCTTACCAAAGTTAAATCTCCTCCTAGTATTATTTTCCCATCTTGCACTTCTTTTAGTGCTTCTTTTAAGGTGTCCCAACATTGCTCTTTTTCCTTGTAATTATTTGGGGCATATATATTTATGACACTGTATTTCTCTTTTGTACTAATTTGCATTAGATCCGTTTGAATCCAATGCTGATTTTTTTGTATTTTATTAATTCCCAAGTTCCTTTTTTCCATATTGTGCATATGCCATCTGATGTTCCTGTTCCCTGTATTGCTTCCCCTTCATAATTTCTGATTTTTGTTGTTGTTGATATTTTCAGTTTCTTGGTTGTTTGTTTTTGTCTTCTGAATCATAAAGATGTCTGGGTTTCCTTTTGCCAGAATGTCTCTTGTGGCATTTTCCTTGATGGGAGATCCCATTCCTCTACAATTCCAGGAGACCACTATCATTATTTACTTGTTGGGCAGTGCATGGCTCCTTTCCCTCTTGGTTGACTTTTTTCGTCATTTCCTGGATTCCTTCCTAAGAAGGTTTCCGTAGGTTGCTGTGTTCCTAATCCCATTTCTTTTGCTGCTGCTTCATCCCTGATTTCTTTGTTTGTCTTTCTTCCTGATTTTTTTGGTATTCTACATTTGGGCGTACTTCCTTTGATTGCTTTCTGGTTAGGATTCTGTCTACTGATGGAGGGGGGGAGGAGTGTGTTGGGGCAAAGTGATTGCCTATCATTTAATTTGTCAACCCGGGGGTTTCGTAAACTTGTGAAGCATACGTGCACTGTATGTGCTAGAAATTGTCTTTTAGTGTAGATCAATCTAACTACAAAATAACGAAAACTAATTCATCTAATCTATGAAATCAAATAATAAAAATGAAATTTAACTAACCTATGAAATAAAAAACAACTAATGTATACTTAGTTACTCCAACATCCAATTATGAAGTGTTACCTTCTTGAGATGAGGTGTAAACAACTATTTATACATTAACTTTTAATGTCCTAGAAAAGCAAGTAAAGTGTGCAGAAAATAACTCAGTGATTGCATGTATTCAATATTCAACCATTCAATATTGAAATACGATTAAATCAATTTCTTGAAATGATCTTTAGGAATATCAGTTAATGCAATTAAATGAGGATCTTAAAAGCAAATATAAATGCATAAAAAAGTAAAGCTCAATGATTGCATAAGTTGAACATTCAATCACCCAATTTGAAGTCACATTCTTGCCCTGATCCTTGATTCAATTATACAATGAATTGATGGTTTGATCTAAGAAAGTAAATAACAGAACATGAAAGGAAACTAAATAACTATGAGCCCCTTGCCTCAAACTTAATCCAATTAGAAAATACATGAATCTTCCCTATTGAAATGTTTTTAGAAAGCAAAGATTACACAGTTATACTAAAGCTAATACTAAGAAAGAAAATGAACTTTAATCTATAAAAGCAATTAAATCTCACAATCATTAGATGGCCATTCCAATGGTGTATGATGATGGAAAGTGAAGAAGTTCCATATACAAGCATAACCAAATCAAAGTGAACATCACTCATGAGCATGGTGCCAAATCCAAATTCTATATTCAAAACATGAGCATTTCCCCAACTTTACACATGCCTTTCAAAGGAGAAGGCTCTCCTATTTATACAAAAGCATAAGAAGCTACCCTATTTAATGAGGATCTACTAAAATCTCATATAGTTACAACCAAATAGCTCATAATGAGGCACATATCCCCTAGGTGTCTCATAGATTTCTAATCCAAATAAGAAATGATGAGACACCTCATAAAGTTACAATCCAAATAGGACACATATCCTTCTTTGAGTCCTTTGAAGAGAATTCGAATTTGAGCATTGGAGGCCACATAAGGGTGCCTTGGAAGCTTCCAAATAACCTACACATGTCATGAAGCTCAAGCCACATATATAAATACATGAAACCATGTTAATTTCCTAGTTTTTAATCATAAATTCACTTTAAATATATAAAATAAATAACTTTGGTAAATAAGGATCCTAACCCATATATTTATGAAAATAGTGGCTAATGAAAAGTTATATGGTTATAGAGATGTGACATGTGAGTGAAATGGTGACGATAAAGGTGAAAGTGGATGTCATTTTGAAGACATTTTTGAGGCCCGACGTTCCCTCCAACTAGAGCAATTGCATGTCCTCATGCAAATATTGTATTAATTCCTTTGATTTGCTTAAAACGTCTTTGCTTTTGAATGAGCTTGGCTTATCCCATATGTCCTTAAACTTTGCATTTGACAATTTTATTTATTTTTGCAAAGTATTCCTTGTTATACATTGAATTGCAACATGTTTGGTTGGTTTTTGTGTTTCAACCAAATTTTAATTGGTATTGGTTCTTGTGTTTCAATACCTTGTTTCTTTTTGTTGCAACAAGATTCATTGAACATATTTAAGAGTGCATCTTTAAAATCAGCCATATAACATGCTCTTAATTTGGACATTATTTGTAAATCATATAACTTTTTGAATCATAATGCAATCATAATTGATTAGGACAAGTATGTTAGGATGAAATGAAAATGTGTGATGGTGTATGATATATGAATATGAAATGATGTCCCTTCCCTCCAACTAAAGATATGACAATGTGAAAGAGGAAGTGAGAAATTTCCCAAAGTTACAATTTTAGTACTTTAAGGAATTGCATGACAAAAAATTAGAAAACCACATATCTTCATTTACCTTCAATGTGCATGAGTTATGGAAATTGAAGAGTGTGGCTGCTTTTGGATCATGGAATGAAATGTAGAATTCATCTGTTTCTTGGTTGCATAAATGGTGGATGAGATTGTGAAGTGGATTCTTTATTTTTGTTGTTAAATCTGTTGTATCTACTGCAAAATGATGAAACGATATAGTCTTCAATCGTTATAAAACTGATGGTACAAATATAGTCATGCGAATAAATGTGTCAGTGTCGAGCATGATGAAAGGTCATTGGATTACCGACCATTGATGAATGTCGTTAACCAATGCGAGACAAACTCGCCATTAATGTCAATGAGTGCCAAGGTACCTAAGTACATCTTGCGAAGGGCGAATAAATGCGCCGATGTCGAGCCACTTGCAAGATCCAACGATCAAGGGACATTGATGTATTCCCATGATTGTTGGCGAGAGAGCCTATCATTAAGACATACAAGCCTCAAGGTGCTAATGAGGACTCTAGCTTTGGACCTAGATAATGTGTCGATGTCGATAGGCCAAGGCTTGTTAGAAGGAAGGCCTTAAGGAATCCTTCATCATCTAATGCAAGCATGAAACAATGATTTGACATTAGTTGCAATTTCACTTTCAGTTTTAGTATTTCATTTAGTTTTGTTTCTGTAATTGATTAGACAGTAGTTGCAATTTTATTTTTTAGTTCATGATTTGGAAATAATGATAAGAGCAGAAATAGAAACTCTGTTTTCATTTCTTGATTGAACTTTTCTTTCGGATCTTACTTAAGATCTTTTAATTCTCATTTTTTTAGGTTCTTAGTAGTCTTTACGGAAGTTAGATTTAAAATTTTTGTTAGATTGTAAATCATTAGGGATTAAAGGACCAAAAACCCCCAAAACAACATAAAACATAAAAACAACGAAGTAAGAAGGGTCATCTAGCACAAACAGTGCACTACACTTCATCAGTTTACGATACCCAGATTGATAATTTATGTAGAGCAATTTAGGACACTAAATTGACTAAACATTTTTGCGCCGTTTCCTTTAATGACTCTATGTAGTCATAGATTTGCTGTTGTATTGGATCTATGCTAGGAGAAGCTCTACTTGAGCTGCCTTCAAAATTCTGTGGAGGAGAGTTTTGTGGACTTTGTTCATATGGAACAATGTCAGGGGATTGAACTGGTGTTTCTTTCTCTAAGTTTATAAACTGGGCCTCTTTTGATTTCACCTTCTTCACCTTGCCTCGGAGTCTAGTGCTCCTTCTCAAGTTTTGGAAGCTTACGGTTTCTTCTTTTGTGTCCTTTTTCATCTTTCCTTTCTCCTTATTTTTCTTGAATTGCTCCTTGATCTTGGTTAGTCTTTCAGAAAGCAGCTGTTCATCTTCTTGAGGTGATGAAGGTGCCAAAATGTTGGGCCAAAGTGATTGCCTATCATTTAATTTTTCAACCCGAGGGTTTCGTAAACTTGTAAAGCATGCATGCACTGTATGTGCTAGAAATTGTCTTTCAATTTAAATCAATCTAACTACAAAATAACGAAAACCAATTCATCTAATCTATGAAATCAAATAATAAAAATGAAATTCAACTAACCTATGAAATAAAAAACAACTAATGTATATTTAGTTACTCCAACATCCAGTTATGAAGTGTTACCTTCTTGAGATGAGGTGTAAGCAACTATTGATACATTAACTTCTAATGTCCTAGAAAAGCAAGTAAAATGTGCAGAAAATAACTCAGTAATCGCATGTATTCAATATTCAACCATTCAATATTGAAATATAATAAAATCAATTTCTTGAAATGATCTTTAGGAATATCAGTTAATGCAATTAAATAAGGATCTTAAAAGCAAATATAAAGGCATGAAAAAGAAAAGCTTAATGATTGCATAAGTTGAACATTCAATCACCCAATTTGAAGTCACCTTATTGGCCTGATCCTTAATTCAATTATACAATGAATTGATGGTTTGATCTAAGAAAGTAAATAACAGAGCATGAAAGGAAACTAAATAACTATGAGCCCTTACCTCAAACTTAATCCTATTAGAAAATACATGAATCTTCCCTATTGAAATGTTTTTAGAAAGCAAAGATTACACAATTATGCTAAAGCTAATACTAAGAAAGTAAATGAGTTTTAATCTATAAAAGCAATTAAATCTCACAATCATTAGATGACCATTCCAATGGTGTATGAGGATGGAAAGTGGAGAAGCTCCATATACAAGAATAACCAAAATCAAAGTGAACATCACTGATGTAGCATGGTGCCAAATCCAAATTATATATTCAAAACATGAGCATTTCCCCAACTTTACACATGCCTTTCAAAGGGGAAGACTCTCTTATTTATACAAAAACATAAGAAGCTATCCTATTTAATGTAGATCCACTAAAATCTCATATAGTTACAACTAAATAACTTATAATGAGACACATATCCCCTAGGTGTTTCATAGAGTTCTAATCCAAATAAGAAATGATGAGACACCTCATAGAGTTGCAATCCAAATAGGACACATATCCTTCTTTGAGTCCTTTGAAGAGAATTCGAATTTGAGCATTGGAGGCCACATAAGGGTTCCTTGGAAGTTTCCAAATAACCTACACATGTCATGAAACTCAAGCCACATATATAGATACATGAAACCATGTTAATTTCCTAGTTTTTAATCATAAATTCACTTTAAACACATAAAATAAATAACATTGGTAAATAAGGATCCTAACCCATATATTTATGAAAATGGTGGCTAATGGAGATGTGACATGTGAGTGAAATGGTGGCGATAAAGGTGAAAGTGGATGCCATTTTGAAGATATTTTGGAGGCCCAACAGAGGGGTATGAGTGTTTGAAGCCAGAGGGGATGAAGGAGGATTGGGGGTATGTTGAGGGGATCTAGATCTGGATCTGGATCTTAGTCTAGGGGAAGGGGGGGTTGAAGGATCCAGAGGTTCAAAAGGGTTAGGGCTAACAAGAAGGTTATTAACTTTTGGTGATGGAGAATGGGGGTCAGAGGATGTGGAGGGCTGCGAGGCAGAGAGATTTGGTTGTTTGTAGATTGTATTCTTTCTTTTTACTTGTTCCCATTTGTTTTCCGGATCTTCACTCTTTTCATTTTCATTTTTTTTTTGTATATCTATTTGCAAAATTACCGTATTCGTGACATACCTTGCATTTGAAGGGGATTTGTTCATAATCTAGTTGTTGTATGTGCGTCCACTGGTCCACTTTGATTTTGATGGCTTCTGGTAGCCCTTTCCCAAGGTCCACTTCTACACATATTCTGGTGCATGCATGCATATTTTCTTTTGGATCACATCTGTCTATATATTTCCCAACTGCGTTTCCTATTGCTTTGACTGAATCATCCCCCCCGCAGCGAAGGGGAAGGTGTGGAGTCCGACCCAAACATGGACGACATTGGGAACATCCATTTCTGGATCGAAATTCGGTGTCCATCTGTTTAGATACAAACCCCTAGTATCCATAAAATAAGGTCCATTCCTAAATATCAGATCTCGATCTTCCTTGGTTTCAAAGTGGAAGGTGAAGTAACCTCTTCCACAAAACCTGATTGTTATTTTCCCATCTATTGACGCAGTCCAGTTCCTTTCTACCCATTTTTGCACAGTTTTGGGTGATGGCCATAACCTAGTGAACTGCCCCACTAATCCACGCTCTGCCAGAGAAAGTGCTGCTCTGTGGGGAAGGGCAGGAGGGAGTGAGATTTTAGGAATGTCTTCCAGTCGTTTGACAAACTTGGTGACTGATGGTCTGTTCTTTGCCGGCCACATTGTAGAAATGAGAGAGGCAAAAGCTTTTGCTATTCCTTCATTTTCTTGCTGCTGATCTGAAGGAAGCTCTCTGTCCTCTAATGCATCCATGAAGCTCAAGCCCCAACAACAGGGGGCCGCTGGGGGGCAGTTGCGTGCATCTGTGAGCTTGTTACTGCGATCGTCGGCTAGGGTTGCACAACTCCTTCAGCAAGTGCGCTCAACTGATAGCAGGAATATTAGTAAAATAATTATAGATATGCAATTGGAAGAGATTTGACTTGGTAAGAAGAAACACATTCCAAAAGGTTTGACTTGGTCTTGGAAGGGTCTTAGTCTTGGTCTAGAGGTCTTGAAATTTGTCATTTGAAGAATCTATAGGAAGAGAGATTTTCGTGAGTTTTCCTCTCTAGGAGAGGTTTTGGCCCTGACTAGCACAACCTACATCTTGCGTCCTTGTGTATTATTGATCTTCATGTTTTGGTAGCGGTTTGATGATAAGAACAATATAATAATAAGAGAAGAAGAAACTAATAACCAAGAAAAATAAAAGAATATCACAAGCAATTATCGGGTCTAAGAGAAATCACTTTAACTGTAGCCCTATTGATTTCTCAACCGGAGAGACCCTTTGCCTATTCTGATAACAATTCAGAATAGTTCAAAATCGTGCCAAAATGGAAATTACAGATACTATGATGACTGAGATCACTAAAATAGCTATGAAAACTAAGAGAATACAGAGGATGGGTGAGCTTTTCCTGGAAGTAGTTAAGAGGCTTGGCGAGTTTGAACCTTGGCTAAATCATGTTGGGGCTGGCTGCTTGGAGCTTGATCCTTTTGAAGTTGGTTGTGCTTGGCCTTGTCCTTTGCTTGGTCTTGTAGGTCAAGGTGTTGGAAGGGTTCGTCGTATTCTTCAGGTAGCCAAGGAGGGTGCTCCCATTCAACCATTGCCTTGTCTATATAGAGGTTCGCCTCTTGTTGAGAGGTTTCAACTTTGGTGGTATGAGCAATGCAAATATAGTTGACTTCCTTGGCCTTTGACCTCTTATAGTTTGGGGAGCCTCTGTTTCCTGTAGGCCCTTGTTTTTTTCATGATTTGTTGGAGGATCAGGGTTGGATAGGGTGAATGCTTAGAGAGAGGAATCTTCATCTCTAGAGCTTTATGAAGAGTTGGTGGACACTAGAGTTGGAAAGAAGGGAGGAAACAAAATCCCCATCGAATGGGAGATATTTCCCTACACTCCTTCGCCTCCATGGCAACTACTAGGCAGCGAATGTGTGGCGATATATCCTTGTCAAACTGCTCTTCCTCTTGGCCATGCCAGGTAGGGAGAGGTGGATGCTCACACCGTCCTAAATCTACCTCGTTCTCATACCATAGTTTATTGCCCGCGAAGGTGTGTCATTTTGAGCTTTCTGCATCAAATATTTTTCGTTCTATATCCCTCAACCTTGCCACCCCTGCTGGAGCCAGACACCTAGGCAGAGCTGAATGTTTGAGGGAATGTGTGAACTATTGCGGAATTGATATAAAGATGGAGATCTCATTCCAGACAGAGTAATGGTTCAAGATGCCATTACGCGTCATTTTCTGAGCAGTGATGAATGAGATCAATGGTGCATGGCCGTCACCCAGTCTCGAGTTTTAAACCTTTGCGCCTAATTGGAATGAGGACTCAAATGAACTTAAGTTGCATATGAACACCCAGATCTAGGAGAATTTTTGTGATTTTAAGAAAGTGGAGGATGAACAAATTATATTTAGGATGTCTTGCATATGTTTACTTTAAATTTGACTTTGAAAATAATTTTAATAGTACCAACTTTTATTGATTCTCAATTCAACAAATCTATGGAGATCAAAGGTGGAGAAAGAAACTACTTTTACTGTATATTTACATTAAATTTCAATTTCAAAATATAATTTTATAAGTGTTTTTGTGATGTTAAAAAGATGAAGAATGGATTTTTTTTTTTAAATCTCTTACACATGTTTATATTAAATACCAGCTTCAAAATATTTTTCTCAATACCAGCTTAACTTTTAATTCATTAAATTATGCAATTTAAGAAAATTTCTCTTTAATCTGTCTAAAAATAGAAATACCACTGGGATATTTTTTTTTTTTGGTTTTTGTTGTAATTAATAATAATGATAATCATCATCATAAAATGTTTTTTGATATCTCAAGTTGCATTGCACCATACTTGAACTTAGAAGTCCAAGTTTATTGGATGTTTATTTTCTTAGTTTTTTTTGGTACCATACCAATTTTGTCGACTAAAACACAACATATATGTAACATGGTAGATAAAAATGTCTTTTTAGTTCCTGCCGCAAGCAAGGTAGGGACTATAGTATTCAGATTGGTGCCACTAATATTAGTTCGAGCTAGTTACGATCCAAAGTTAGGCTCACGATATATTTTTCATAGTGAAATCTCTTTTGCCATCTTATTTGGCCTCTTCCCAAGGCAGGGAGGCCATAACTATATGTTATATTCTTTTATTTCCTTCACATTTTCATTTGTTTCCTTTGCATTTTGAATTGTGAAACTAATGCTAACATTAGTTCAAGGCGACATTAAATATGCTATGCGAAGCAAAGTAACCAAGGCCAACCAAGGAGGCATCTCTATGTAGGCTGCGTTAATAGTATGACCACCCTTCATACCAGGGCAAGTTGGTAGTTGTGCGAGCCACACCACATGGTTATATGTGGATATTTGCATGTACTAGAACCGCTTGAACACCTGTCAAGACAAAACTGTGGCTATCTGCATGTATTGTCACCGCTTGACCATTTGCATGTACTGTCATCGCCCCTCCTATTGCTACTGCAACATGAAGGGCAAAGCTAGAAGCTCTGCACTGCTTGACCATCTGCATGTACTGTCATCGCCCCTCCTATCGCTACTGCAACATGAAGGGCAGAGCTAGAAGCTCTGTGAGAGTTCAGAGCCATAATAAACTAATGCAAATGGCGAGCAACTTTACCTTCAACTTCCTAATGTTTGTATTGATTTGCTTTGTGTTTTTTAGGAACTACAACTATAGACAATCTGGGAATGCTCTCAGGTTCAATGACATAAACAACCTGGACATTGTTGCTAGCGATGCTACGGTCTCTTTCAAGACGAAAATCTAATTCTGGATGACGACGCAATCTCGAAAGCCTTCTTGTCACAACGTCATGACTGGCACATGGATTCCGTCCAACAATGACAATGCTGTTGGTAGAGCACCCAGATATGGAGTGGTGACTAACATCATTAACGGTGGTCTGGAGTGCGGGAAAGGCAGCAACCTGAGGCCGCTTTGTCATTGTTCTGTACGAGTTAGCCAAAATCAAGGCGTATAGGCTCGTCCAACTGAGCACAAAGGAAACAAATATAAGCAATTAGGCAAGCGAAAGGAAGACTTAGAGGGAACCAAAGTATGTTGTATTCTTGTTACTTTTTACAGTGTTACACTTTGAATCAGTAGCAGAGAATAAAACAATAATTTTTATCTTGTTTATGCCATTGAAATGCACATATTCAAATTACCCTCTCTGCCTAAGAACAATTCATAAGATATATTTATTGATTTACCGGTTTCCAAGGATTCGATGAAGTCGAATCATAGTCTGTTCCTCTTGGAGACTAAAGTTCCCATGTTTTATTTCGGGTCACAAAGAATTTGTCCGTTGCAGTCGACAACTCTTCCCACATCACCTAAGTCCTGCACGACAACATACAATTCAATTTTTTAATCTTCGAAAGTCCTTTAAAACATAAGCATACACTCCACAGTGTAATGTCCCTTCCTAAATTATTTTGGAACAAGATTTATTTCTACGTTTTGGGGCCAATTTTGGAGGAGATGGGGCCCATTCGATTTTATTAGGAGACTTAGGAGTTAGAAGTAAATAATTTTGGTTTTGTTCACACAAAGAAAATAAGCTCTTCCTAAGACAATAGTTTGAATTGCATGAGAGGGAAAATCGTTGGCTTAGTGGGGGACCCACGAAGGAGGGAAAATTGACCACGAAATCTATATAAGGAAGGTAGCTCTCCTCATTTCAATCATCTTATTGGAGTATATCGATTTCTCTTTGGTTGCTTGAGCTGCTTAGCTGAGTCTGTTTAGCACGAGTTCTTCAGGTGAAGAGCTCACCCTTTCTTCAAGGGACTTCGAGTGCCACCCTAGGAAGGTTTTCTTCATTTCTTCAGGAAGAGGATCATATTGTGATTCCCAACAATAACATTCCCTTCCAAGTTGTGCATATTATTGGGGGACACAGTGGAGAGGAGGCCAAGTTCATTGGTGGTGCTTAGCAGTGAAGATTTGATGAGATATTTTCCGGAGAGGAGGTTAGGGAGGATTGTCAGCATCTAACTTGGTAGTGTGACTTTTGCACTATCTGGGGCAGCGTAGAGGCAATATGTGGGAGCTCATTTGGTGGGTAGAGTATCAGTCTTTGAGGTTGAGATTTTCTGTGGAGGTTAGAGGAAATATTTGGAGTGGTGTTTGCTTCCATTTCAGAGCTTGGATGAGGACTTTGTGGTCATTCCTTGTAGGCCGTATTTCTAGCGCTGTTTGGAAGGCATGGGCCATAGAAGAGGTTGAATTTGGGAGGTCAAAATCCGGCCAAACCATTTCTGGGTTTTTGATAAGGATTCCAAAAATAAAGTTTTAGAATTTTCTGAGCACCGAAAGTGGAGCTTCCAGCCGTATCTTTGCAGCAGACAATTCATAATCACTAGGGATTGCACAATGCCTTTGGGGATCGATTTTGGGAGGTCAAAATCAGGCCAAACCATTTCTGGGTTTTTGTGGGTTTTGGTTAAGGAGCTTGGGGCTGAATTTGTAGCATTTTCTGAGTAGCAGAAGTGGAGTTTATTGCAGTTCCTTTCTAGCTAGCAGTGTAGTTTTCAAGGCAACGCAGAGAATTAGAGGAACAAACATTTTCCAGTACTTGATATCATTGTCTCATCACTTGGATTCTGTCATGCTTGCCATTGAGGCAAGCCTAGGTGCATTCATCCATACTATTGTACTGCTCCATTGATTAATAAAATTGCTCAACTGCTTCTACTTTTGGGGTTTTTATGACCATGTGTTTGTTAAAATTTTATGTGTTGAGAATCGTTTTTTCTTTGTATATCACTGTTTGTTTAAGTTTGGAACATTATAGTGGTATCATAGCATGATATTGGCCTAGTTGTGGGAAATTAGCCAAAAGATCATTGAAGCTTTTGGTATGAGTGCACAGTGACGGGTGAAATTGGAGACAAACCCATGGCTTAAGGGAAATCGAGTATGCAAAAGTTCTGGGGTGGAATTCGTTGGGACGATGAGAGGTTGGCCCAATTGAGGAGGGTGACAACCCAAAACCATCCTCATCCTTACAACAGAGACACTAGAGGTGAGCATGTCGTGGGGGTGTAGCGATCTACATCATCTAGGGAAAGTCAACAGAATCAAGGCACTAGATCTCCTGAAAAGGAGCAGGCATGACATGAACAGTTAGAGGGTGAGACCAAGGGACACTTTTTCTTGTGGAGACCTAGATTTAGATACCAGGAGCCTGAGGAGGAGGTTGAGCATGATGCTGAGAGCCCACAGGATGGTGAGGAGCACATCGATCTACCCGGTGTGGCACAAGAGTCACCATTATTCGAGACCTCTTTGATAGCCCCAGTTGGCACCTTGGTGGAGAGGATAGAGCATACACCCATAGGGCCATCCATTGATGAGGTGCCAGGAGATACAAACATGTCCATCGTTGAGAAGGTGACATCCATTGTTGAGATATCCGGGTCGGGACTGAGTTTTCAGGGGATAGGAGTGGAAGATAGGATGATGAGCTGCCGAGAGACATCACCACCCTTGATGAGGAGATGATTGGTACAGAGGCACCCATAACTACAATAGAGTTGCGGGTGACAACCACCTACAACAACATGGAGAGCACATAGAGGGGTGTGAGCTAGTCATGGAGGCGCAATTTGTGACTTCTGTTAAGTCCATGGTGGAGGAGGACGAGTAATCTTCTCTGGGGTCAATAGAGGAGCATGGAGATACATGGTGGTATACCAAAACATGCCAGTTGACACTGTGGGGTAGGAGGAGTGACTCGCGTTGCATTGAGGAAGTGTGGGGAGTGATAGGTGCAGTGACACAGGTGGGACACAAGACGGTGGAGGATTGTATAGCCGTATGCAGGAGTATCCGGTGGTGTACAGGGATAGGTTGCGGCGTACAATGGCATGTCGAGGAGTGCGGCCACACTGGGTGGTATGCAATGGTAGATGATGCAACGCAGAGGTGCTTGGAGCGTTACCTCCCATGAGACTTATGGATAGGGGCACTGCGTGTACCATTGGATGCACCTACCTAGGATTGATGATGACACTGTTGTGCATATGGGAACACCATGTTTAGTCAAAACAAGGCTTCGAGGGGGTTATCAGTAGATCCGAGACAGAGAGGGGATCATTCGTAGGATTACTCTTGAGCATTCCGATAGACTCTTGATCATACCCATCCTCCTCCGGTGTTGTTTATAGTGGCAGAGTGTTTGTTTTTTGCCCCTTGACACTCTCCATTTAGGAAACAGGGCTTGGGAGGCCCACCCTAGGAAGTTGGATGAGACACCTCGTGTCATGAGCTGGGAGGAGACTCTCCAGTTGAGACACTTGGTAGGTGCACAAGTTGACGGTTACAGAATTAGGGATGGCATTGTTGATTGTCGAGGTAGCATATGTTCCACCCCTAGGCTCACACTTGGGGAGGTGTCCAAGAGGGAGTTACATGGTGCTTTTTCAGTTCGACTGCTTGAGGCATTAAGTGAGCATGAGGTGCAGAGGACGGTAGTCTTTGTTTTCAGGATGATGCCTAAGCTTCCGGAAGTACCCGGGCACATCATTAAGAGTTGGGATAACATATCAGCGATTCTGTGTGACTTGGCAGGCACAAAGCAACTGGCATTAGAGGATTTTTGAGGTCTAAAATGGGCCTCCTAAGGAAATTATAAAATAATAGTGGAAATAATAAAATAAGATTAGATTACATCATCAAATTTTAGAGGGACAAAAGACAAGTATTTTTCAACTCGTAATTTCAACTTATCTATGTATGGGTTTACTCAAATTTCGAGCGTTTACACTCGTTGGATGCATAATTTGATTCCTCATCGAAGGAGTACCCATGTTGTATACTTTCGATGGACCTTACTACACGAAAAATGAGAAATACATGAAAAACGTGATTGCAATCACGTTTTTTCATGTATTTCTCATTTTCGTGTAGCACGGTCCATCAAAAGTATGTAACATGGGTACTCCTTGGATGGGGAATTAAAATTTTCATCCAACGAGTACTCCTGCTCGAAATTTGAGTAAAAAGTTAGGGAGACAAGTTGAAAATACGAGTTGAAAAAGTAGTTTTATTATTTTATTATTTTTTAATCTTTGTACTTTTTTACTCCAAAAATGGTGAATCATCCCCCACTCCAAAAATGGTGAATCATCCCCCATGGTTGACATCATCATCTTGAATCCTATTGGTTCTTATAAAGTTTATTTTGGTTGTACATTTTTCTTAGGAGGCCCATTTTAGACCTCAAAAATCCTCTAATGATATTCGCGGCACAGGTTCTTGATGCTCGGTGTCTACCTATTAGATACCTACATGAGACAAAGACGAGGCACAGAGGGGTCCCAACAGCTAGCAACATAAGACAACCACAAGCAGAGAGGATTTGGGGTTGTGGACCTTTAGCATGATTATGGGATCCAGGGATCCAGTCGACTTGCGGGATACTCCACTCCTTAGTGAGCCTAGTCAGAATAACATGCAAATTGGTTCATTCACAGGCAAACACATGGGGAGTCACCAGAGCCCTCACCATAGGGCGAGGCATATTTTTTCTCGGGACTGGGGCTAGCCATGGGGCGATAAGTGTTGGCACTATTGAGGCACTTTGGCAAGTTGGGCCTAACCTTGATCATCACATAGATTGTGGCTGAGAGTTATGTGAGAGGAGGCTCTGGTCCGAGCATGTTAGGTAGTCATTCATGACCAGAGTGTCACGATGTCAGCGGGATAGGTTCCTACTGCGATGGGCAGGGGATTCTGGCATAACAGGGTTGAGCGATTCAACTACCTGTAGATGTGAGATGGTTTCTACAACGGAGGGTCATCTAGATCTTCCATTTGGTTTTAGTGATTCATTGATGGTGTGGGGAACTTCACCAGTGTGGTAGGGTGATCGACATGAGGAGATTAGGGGAGGCCCGGGTAGACGAGGGTTCAATTTCACTAGGATTGGCTTACATCTTCAGGAGTTTACTCTTGTAATGCATGAGATGGACTACTCAGTAGGGAAATTTCGTGGGGAGTCGGGCAGAGTCCTACATTATCATGATGCTCTACTTATTGCTAGAATGTAGAGGGCTCCTGGTACTTGTATCTTGTTGGATAATGAGTGAGCAAGGTGTGATTCACATTGATTAGGATGGCTTGGGACCCTAGTATCAAGGGATTCCTTCATGTCAGGATAGTGCTGAGATTGGGGATGACTCAATGGTACATTTGGGGCCCTGGTATTATTGGTGGTTACAATGGTGATCAACAGTGAGAGAGGGCACTTGTTTAGGCATTGCTTGAGAACAAGCAATTTATGGCGGGGAGGACTATAATGTCACTTCCTAAATTATTTTGGAACAAGATTTATTTCTACATTTTGGGGCCAAATTTGGAGGAGATGGGGCCCATTTGATTTTATTAGGAGACTTAGGAGTTAGAAGTAAATTATTTTGGTTTTATTCACACAAGGTAAATAAGAACTTCCTAAGCCAATAGTTTGAATTGCATGAGAGCGAAAATGAATGGCTTAGTGAGGGACCCACGAAGGAGGGAAAATGGAGGGAAAAAGTGCTCCATGAAATCTATATAAGGAAGGTAGCTCTCCTCATTTCAATCATCTTATTGGAGTATATCGACTTCTCTTTGTTTGCTCGCGCTGCTTAGCTGAGTCATTGGCTGTTTAGCACGAGTTCTTCAGGCGAAGATCTCACCCTTTCTTCGGGGGACTTCAAGTACCACCCTAGGAAGGTTTTCTTCATTTCTTTAGGAAGAGGATCACATTGTGATTCCCAGTAGTAGCATTCCCTTCTAGGTTGTGCATATCACTGGGGGACACAGTGGAGAGGAGGCCGAGTTCATTGGTGGTGCTTAGTAGTGGAGATTTGATGTGAGATTTTTTAGAGAGGAGGCTAGGGAGGATTGTCGACATTTGGGAGAGTTTGGGCGCTGATTGAGCTTTTGGCTTGGCAGTGTGACTTTCACACTATCTGGGCCAGCGTAAAGGCAGTGTGTGGGAGCTCATTTGGTGGGTAGAGTATCAGTCCTTGAGGATGAGATTTGCTGTGGAGGTTAGAGGATATATCTGGAGTGGTGTTTGCTTCCATTTCAGAGCTTGGAGGAGGAATTTGTGGTCATTCCTTGTAGGCCGTATTTCTGGAGCTGTTTGGAGGGTGTGGGCCATAGAAGAGGTCGAATTTGGGAGGTCAAAATTTAGCGAAACCAATTCTGGGTTTTTCTGGGTTGTTGACAAGGATTCCAAATATTAAGTTTCAGAATTTTCTAAGCATCGTAAGTGGGGCTTCCATCCGTATCTTTGTAGCAGACATTGTATAATTGTTAGGGATTACACAGTTCCTTTGGGGGTTAATTTTGGGAGGTCAAAATCGGGTCAAACAATTTCTGGGTTTTTGTGGGTTTTAGTCAAGGAGCTTGGTGCTGAATTTGTAGCATTTTACGAGTAGTGGAAGTGGAGTTTCTTGCAGTTCCTTTCCAGCCAACAATGTAGTTTTTGGGTAGCACAGAGCATTAGAGGAGCAGACATTTTCCAATACTTGATATCATTGTCTCATCACCTGTATTTTGTCATGCTTACCATTGAGGCAAGCACAGGTGCATTCATCCATACTATTGTACTTCTCCATTGATTAATAAAATGGTTTAGCTAGTTCTACTTCTGGGGTTTTTATGAGCATGTGTTGTTTGTTAAAATTTTCTGTGTTGAGAATCATTTTTTCTTTATATATAATTGTTGTGAAGTGTTTGTTCCAGATTTCCTTCATTTGGGACATTACACACAACTTGGGCACTATAGACCTGCTTGTTTTGGCCATGCACTAGGAAAACTTGTAATAGAATAAGGGTCGAGCAACAGATCCAAAAGAAAAGGACTAATATTCTATTCAAGAAGGAACCTATTCAAAAGTCTCTTTCTCTCGATTTGTTAGATGATGATGATACCTTTCCTCAGTCTCCAACATAGGCAGACATCCTGTAAGATGAAGAAACTATGCTAGGAGAGAGGCTGTCACAATGTCACTAAGAATTTCCATTGTGATCTCTTGAGGCGAAAATGCCAAGGCAGGCAAGCGCATAGGAACCTCTTCTTTGATATTTTCGAGAGGATGAAACAAATGCTGAAACAACCCTTGTTTTTGCGGTTTTGATAAATTGGTATTATTACGGTTTTTATTTTCTCTTACCACGTGGTCGTTGTCCTCCGAGGCATGAAGACAAGTTTCATTTTCTCCCATGATTCCTACAAGTTTCATTTTCTTTCTTTGACCATGTGGTTTCCTATGCTAGGCATGAGTGTGCACCCGATTCTTTAAATAATAAGAAAACAATAATATCAAACTTAAATGATTATAATATGACATACGACATGGCAACATATCCGGTTATACCTGAGTTTCAAGGTTTCACATCTTCTAATGCCTATAAAATGTCTATTGGTTTTTTATTAGCGGAGCAACTACCAGCAACAAGATATGGATCATCAATCATTCGAATGAAACAACGTTGGAATGGGCCATTAAATTAAGATATGGAAAAACTTCAACCATTTCGGGTTGTCGATACACACAGATAAAACTTCAAAGAAAAAGAAAGGAATCACATAAATATCTTGTCTGACTGGCTACTAAAAAGCAAATAATGCTTGTGGTATAATCTTTATAATATTTAATTAGACTTGTCTTAGTTAGTGCACCCTTAATTGGTTGGCTTCCATGTGTTCAAATTGTTATAATATCATGTCTATTATTGACGAACCAACAAATAACTTTTAAGATGTTAATTTATATTCTTAAAAAAACCTTTCACGGTTTATATTCAACTTCCTCGTCGAAATTAGACTATAGTCAAATTGAATTTCAAATACACATTATTTAGTAATAAAAACTATAATAGTATTAACGAGTGTGTTGTATGTAGCTCACATCTCCACTCCCCCATTTTAGGGAATCTCTTCAACATTGGCCCTCGTAATGGCAGGAGGATGCCATGTGTTCATACCCAAGTTTGAAGCGGCTTCTACTATGAATGTAATACCGTTCATCACTGCATCGCCTTCTAAAATATGGTGGCAGGGACTTGCTTCCCCGTAGCCCTGTTGGTTGATATCTCAAGTTGCATTGCCCAATACTTGAACTTAGAAGTCCAAGTTTATTGGATGTTTATTTTAATCATGGTAGATAGATTTTTCCCATCATCAAGATCTTTTATTTCGAAGATCTTTTGGGAAAGGATTATTTATGTTGACCCACCTTTTACTTTTATGGGGAAGAGAGTATATTTTAAATTGAAATTTTAAAATTATAAACATTAAGTAAAACCAATTTGTTTTGTCAATATTGTTAAAGAAACGTAATGCAATACCGAAGTAATTAAAGCAGATCTTTTATTTTCATTGCAAGGATTTGAAATAGTGTTTCGTTTTGACATATATTGTTCTCTATATTAAGGGTTTCCCTTGCCTTAACGATTAGTTGCCTCCCTAGTCTATAAATCCTATTTACCCTACCCTTTGTTATATTTCAAGGGTTTCCCTTGCCTTAACGATTAGTTGCCTCCCTAGTCTATAAATCCTATTTACCCTACCCTTTGTTAAAATTCAATCATCGCATCTCTTTTCAATTACATTGCAAAGGGAATTTTTATTTATTTATTTATTATTATTTATTATTATTATTAATTTTTTAAATTTCGCTAAATGATTTCTATTACACTGAAAATAATTTATATTAATATGTATTAGAATAAAAGGTTTGGTTTGACAAACGAAACAAGTCCAAACGTAAAGACAAAACTAGATTGTAGTTTTATGTTTCTTTCTCAGAGGCATAGTTGTGCTATTCGGGTGAAGGAAGATTAGAGAAAATAGAGTTACAATATCCATACTTATCAGCGAAAAACCATGTAAACACTTCCTATTGCTATTGAACAAAAAAACTAGAGTCACCATATATACCATAAAGAGTTACATTCCAAGTGACTAATCTATAAAAGAAAGATAAGGGACTACAAAATTAATGCAATCATGGAAACACTAGAAAACAATGCTAGGAGTGCAAACAAAAAGAGAACCAGGAGTCCATAGCGACTGAGGAGAAAAAATGCCAAGAGTTCAAGAGGAGGTAGCCAACCATAACTACACCATCACATCATCTGCAGGATGAGACCGATGTAAGGAGACTAGTCAGAGATGAGAACCGATGAAGAAGGTGTTGGAAGTTGTTGAGGAGAGGGAGCAGTAGGGGGTGCCACAACCAAAGGCACATCATTTATTATTGTTGGAGCCTCATGTTGCTTTGCATGATCCTCCATTGATTCAATATCCGAAGTAGAGACTACGTATTTCTCCACTCTAGCCAACCTGGTGTCAATATCATCGAGGCTGAAGCGAAGATTCCTTAGGATCCTTTTGATGTCTTCCTGTCCCGCAAACAATCGATAATTATCAACTTGTTTGTCCCTTATAACCATGCGTAGAAGGATGTCAAGTAGTTGGTGTAGACTTATGGAGTGAAGAAAATGGAGGTGACATTTCCTAAACTTCCCTGGGTCCAAAACCCAATTGCATCTATGTCCAGAGACTTTAGAATATGAGAAATGAGATCTCCATCCAAATTCTTTTGACTCTAAGAGTAGGATTTCTCTTCTAACTTCTGAATGGACAGAGTCAAAGAAGTTCACCACTGAATCCCATCCAAAGAGCCTGCATGTTGATGAAGAGGAGCTTGACCGTCCGCCCCTCTAACTAAGTTGACATTGTCATGGAGCCATGAAACTAGAGATGCCCCACGAAACCACTATAATTGAGTGACCAAAATCATAAAACAAGCATTGACTGCAAATACTTGTGAGAAAAGGTGAGAGAACTAGAGCAAAAGGAGAAAATGTTTCATCCTAGACATGATAGGAAATGAGGAAGTGTGAGTAGCAACACTGCTATATAGATTGAGTAGATAACCGGGAGAACCCGAGCCCCAAACCAAAAACCCTGGGTAGAAAGTGACACGAGAGTAAAACACTTAACCACAGGGTAAATGACATGAAAAGGTGAAACAACCGGAGACCACACCCAACTCACCCTTTTAGAACCAGATGGAGAAGGAGCCCGAATACCAAACCCCACATAACAAGATAGGGCAGTGGAAGGATACACCAGTGGGTTCAAAGCTCTGGAGTGACGAGGGTGACAATGCTGCTACCAATTCGAAGGACGACCCTGTGCTAGTGTTATGGAGGAACAAGATGAAGAACATTGACCTAGCGACGATATGACAATACTAACAAGAGATTTCCAGACAATGGTTAATCTAATTGAAACATCATCAACCATAACCAAAGAGTAATTGTAAAATTGGTGGCAAGTGATTGAAGAAGGATAAGTATACCAGAAGTACCCGAGGTCGCTTGAGTTTGTGAGACGAGCTTCACCAACCGAATTTTCGTAACTAATTTTCCACCAAGGATAGGTGTCCATGTAATTATAAAGGTTAGAAAAGAATATAGTGATGAGCATGAGAGGAATGCCTGTGGTGAATGCTGGGTCACAAAATAAACATTTGGCAAGCTCGACACACTCTTCAACCCATTTCAACTGTTCAAACATCATGCTCTCATGAATAAGTGTGAAGAATGTGATGTTAGAGATCCGAGGAGATTGCTCCAATCAATAAGGTATTAAGGTTGCCCTAAATCCTCCCAGAAAGAGAATGTGAATCCTTATACTATCGCATTTCCCCGTAACGCCTACCCAACTCTCGCATTTATAGTGACATGACTGGTGAGGTAGCTCAGAGGCGTGGGATCCAGTCGGAGCCACGTGGTGATTCCCATCAAACATGTGGCAAGTTTTGTAGCGATATTAAATTTCACCAAGCCTTGCGCCATTATTCTCTTCGACATGTTAATCATGCTTGTTGTTAGGTTGTGGCTTAGTGGTAGCACCCCCATCGTGGACTGTTGAAAACATGGCCCCATCCTTTTGTATCAAAACTTTAATTGCATATATGTCATCCCTTGCTGGTATCTCTGACCACGTGGTATCTAGAGTCAGTTGGCTTTCCCTACACCCCTAATTCGCCAACACATCTGCCATAAAATTCCCTACCTTGCGGGTATGATGAAGAATAATGTAGTGGAATCAAGCAAGGATAGCTTTCATACTGGATACTACATCCTACAAATGCCAACTCACCGTTATATATGGTGGTAGACCGTTGAGTAGTTTTTGAATGTAGTGGATTACTAATTGAGAGTCTCCATGGATATGGAGCAGTCTAAAACTTCATATGTCTTCTTTTAAACCCTTCTATACTACTAAGAATTCTGATAAGTTATTAATAGTGACACCACCTGACCATGCAAATAGACACAATGGATTAGAGTGCTCATCTCGGAAAATTCCTCCGTACCCAACGTTTCCTGGGTTTCCTTTTGAAGCACCATTGAAACTAAGTTGAATAAAGCTCAACAAAGGCGATGTGTATGTTATAGCAATAGGATGCACTGGTATGTGCACGGTGGATAAGATGGACGTCACCATTGAAGGATTCACATTAAGCGCGTATAGAATAAAAGCTTATGAGTCATCAACTTGCCAACTCTCCATATTCCATGGGGAGGAAAAGATAGTTTCTCTTATGTTTTTGTAAGGAGTGAATAATTTCCTCCATGATGATGATACCATCTATGATGAGACACCTTTCAAAAAAACCTGTCTGTTCTTGTGATTTTAAACATGGAAGTAATGGTTTCAATCGACGCACAATTTCTTCCACCACTTCATAAATCTCTGTACCAAGGAAATTTCAAGCAACGTTAAAAAAATAAAACCATCTGGGCCTAGGGCCTTATTTGTTGGCAGATTGAAAACTACCATTTGTACCTCCTAAAAAGCGATAGGCTTGATAAGAGCCCTATTATGGTCCCTGTTGACCAATTTTGGGATAGGTGAGATAATAGAGTGAATAGCTGATTGCAAAGGAGTAGAATGTTCTGTAAGAATACCTTGAAAGTAACCTACCAATTCTTCCTCTATGTCACAATGTAATTTCCTCTCACCATCTGCCCCAAATATTGATCTGTAAACTGCGGTGGATATTCCACTGGACAGTTCGTCACAACAGATCTGACAATATTATATGAAAAATACGAAGTTCTACACAATTACATTTTTATTTAATTTCTAGATCTGTATATTTTACTGTAATTAATGCGTACATGCAAATGGAAACTATGTAGAAAAGTAGAGAACAAAAAAATAAGCTCACACATGCACACATAAGACAAAAAATATGCTCTAGGAATCCCTTTCGGGATAAAACCCAACTAGAAGGTGAGGCCGCTTCGCTCTCTTTCTCTATCTGGAAAATATGGCTGCAGGTACAAAGAAGTAATGCCTGTGGCCCGTGGGATGCTATAGTGCACAAATCCTCTCTATGTGCTCTACCTCCTACCTCTCCTATCTATCTTTTCTCAGCTATGGAACAAAATGCTCTTGAAAGAATGGAATGCCTCTTCCTCCTAGTGGCCCGGTTATAACACAAATCATTAGCCTACTAGTGGTTAATTTTGACTACATCAACTCTTAACTAGAGTTACAATGTAGACTCTTATAGATTCTTTTACATCACAAACATGCGGCAAGCCCATTTTCCATGAATAATGGGGGTTGGCGCGACATCCTCACGAATTATACGTGTGAAAACATGAAGGTCAACTTATGAGTGGAATAAATTTTGCCTACAGACTCCAATTGACGCACTTCTTGTGCCGTTGGAAAGATATCTATGTGTAGAACAACATGAAATTGTGCTACATTTAAGCAAAAAAGTTTTACCCCCAAAAAATATCATTTGATGCCTCAAAATACTCCCAAAAGGTTTCAAACCCTGTTTTGCCAAACTAGGTCCCGTTGGTAAAAACGGTCCCATGAGATGATTCCTCCACTTTTTCCACTCCAATGCATTGAGATGGATGAAAAACAATATAGTGATCCAATCTGGATCACACTTCCCCATTTGGGAGGGTTTTGATCCCCAAATGATTTTACTAAATGAGGTGAGGAAATTTTTCCTCCACCTTCTCTCTGGTGTACCATTTAGCTTTGCTTGGAAGTTGTCCCTTCAATCCAATCTGCCAGAGGTCATGCTGCCCCTGTCTTGTAGTTCTGGACCTCTTCTGCAAAACTGTATCTTTTTATAGGGAATTAGAACACACATCTTTCTGAACCTATCAACTACCACGAATAGGTAGTCACGTCCCTTCCTAGTTGTTGGTAAATCTCCCACAAAGTCCATGGAAATGATTTCCCAAGGACGAGTAGGTACATGTAAGGGATGATATAGACCATGTTTCATGTTGCTAGGCTTGATGATACAACAAAGCATGCATCCTCTTATGAACCTAGCTAGCTGCTCCTGCATCTTGGGCCAATACACATACCTCTGTAACTTAGCCATTGTCTTCCCTACACCAAAGTGCCTTGCAAATTTTAAGGTGCGAGTCTCTCTAATCATCTACAATCGTTCACCTTTAAGAAAACACAAATTATCTAGCTTGTATAGTAACCCATCCTAGATATGGTTTTCAATGGTGTTGTTGCCATCATGCACATGAATCTAACTCTGCAAATGCTGATACACCTCCTTGAAGTCCTCATCCTCTGAATATTCCTCTCTGTATGCATCATGGGTGAATGGATCCATGTGCATAAGAGTCCCCAAAGTTGTAATCTTTGATGTGGGTGGCCTTGAAAGCATGTCAACCAACTTGTTTGTTCTTCCCTTCTTATATTTTATCACCAAATGAAACTGCTATAAAAACCCCATCTACTTGTAATGCCTAGTCAACTATAGCTTACTCTGGGCCTACAAGTATCGTAGTGGTTGGTGATATGTGTGGATTACTGTCTCCTTTCCCATCAGATAATGCTCCTTGTCGTACCATGGCATAAAAGACAACTTGCACCATGGCATAAATCTCCTTGTCGTAGGTAGGGTAGTTAAGAAATGCCCCATGAAATACTTCAGAATGGTAGCATACATGCCTTCCTCCCTACATCAAGACAACTCCCATAACATACCCACTCTCATATGTATCCACTTAGTAGGAGTGCGATTTACTATGTAATTTGCACAGTTAATTTCTTCTGCCCAAAAATTAAGACTAAGTCCTTTAGATTGAAGCATATAATTAGCCATTTCCTTTAAGGTGTGATTCTTCCTTTCAGCTACACCATTTTTTTGTGGAGTATATGGAACAATATGTCACATTTGAATTCCATTATCGGTGCAAAAGTGGATGAATTTGTTGTTAACATATTCTCTGCCATTATCAGATCTTAGCTTAAGAATTTGATGCCCAGATTTCTTTTCAACAAAGAACTTAAAGGCCAAGAACATGTTAAATACTTCACTCTTGAGTTTTAAGAAGTATACCCAAGTGCGTCTCGAGAAATCATCAATGAAAGTTAAGAAATACTTGTAGCCAGAGAATGAAACAACTGGAAGTGGACCACATAAATCACTATGCACAACCTATAAAGGGGCTGAGGCATGCCAAGAGGCATGCTTTTCAAAACTATCATGATGATGTTTTCCGAGTACACATCCGGAAAAAACACCATCTCTGCAAGATACCATAGGAAGACCTGTCACCATATTTTCTTTACATAGATTTTGTAGGGAGCGATAGTTTAAGAAACCAAATCGCTCATGCCAAAGTTTTCTCACTTCATCATTATGAGCAAAAAATATCGAGGGAAGAGTTGATGACCCAAAGTTGTTAAACTTATACAACCTTGTAGAATCATCAACAATGCCAGTAGCTAAAATCTGTTTAAGATCTCTTAGGTCCTTAATTACAACATCGTGAGGTGAAAATTCAACAGGTTTACCTTCACCTGAATGAGTCATCTGATATACAGATAGAAGGTTGCGGGATAAGGTTGGAACACATAATACATCATTAAATTGACCACTGTCTAGATGAACAGTTCCAGCCCCTACAACACTAAGAGATCTATCATCATTGTTGGCTTGTATGGGCCTGACCCAGGTTCAGAGGTGATTTAGCCAAGAAAATCGCGGTATTGCTGACCCTTTCGGCAACAGTCCACGGAGCGCGGACTGAGGTCTCACCCGAAGTAGTATGTGAGGGTGCTAGAACCAAGTTTCCACACCCTGGGGATGTCTGATGAGCTTCTCGAGGTTTGCGGTCTGACCCGTCGCTACACGCACTTGCTATTCCTTCGCAACCTGCGGTGCTGCTTCTGCGTGGCCTTACTCAGAGCGCAACCCATATAATACCCAAGTCCTTGTTATTATCCGATCACTTAGCTTGTTTATTTAAGACTAATGATTAGTACACATAATCAGCAATCATACCAGTGCACACGATACATAAAACAATATAAAACATAAAGAAGACAATGCACAATAGATACACAGAAATAGGAATCAAATTCTCTTTATTTATCTTCAATCCTGATTATAGACTCGATGGTTACTTCCTGTGGGGGGTGCACCTATAGTTCCTGTAGTTGAGCCCTTAGGGCCCCCAACACAATCTGCTGCTCCGACATGGCTTCCTGGAGTGCTTCCTTGGTGACCTCGCGAACCGTGTCATTGATTTTGTAGAGGTTGCCTTCTGTTAGTGTGATCGATTCGATGGCCAATTTTGATGCCTTGACCTTTTTTCATGGACCCAATCTCTCCATGACGTGTAGCCTTTTCAGTTGGGTGGACGTTGTGCTCGGGTCCACGCCTTCTTCTGTGTCCTTTGCTCCATGTCCTGTAGACAAGTTCTGGCCCTCATCGTCCTACGTTGTGGTGGCCCCTGTTGCCTGCGTTGCTGTTGCTTCTGCGGTGGCCTTTTCCTGCTCCGCGATTGCCCTTGCTACCTCACGAACGACGCTTACCTCCACGATTGCTTGCTCAATGTGCCTTTGCTGGGTCAACTTTGTGGCACACAACTTGGTTGCATCCTTCTGCTTTTGTGTTGTTGTTCTATCCATCTCCGCAAGATCTAGGGCGTGCCACTCGGGGGGCCATGATTCCAGCACTAAAAAGATTTCATCATCGATAGTGATGAAGGGGAGCTTGGTCCATTGCTGCGCCGGGTCCTTACGCGCCTTGATGTACACATTATGCATGTCCACCTTGAAGTCTGCAAAGCTCTGCAGACTATTGTACACTGTGGGGGACAGGCACGGCCATCTGTTGATTCACATCTGGATGCTCGCCCCCATACGCACCCAGAAGATCTTGGTCTCGTGAATCTGCTTGGTGTCCTTGGTGGCCCAAAGTGACGTGTACTTTGTGGCCTCTGGTAAGTCCTGTTCAATACTAGGGAACTGACTGTCCTCGGGTAGTTCCCCTGTTACCAGTAAAATAGACAAGAGCAACCACGCGTAGTGGAAGGTCTTGCCCTGCTCCTAGGCTTCCTTGCAGTTGGTTAGGAACTCCTCGCAGAGGAAATCGGCCCAGTTGAATTGGACCCCCTCCACGCATTGTTCCGCGAGCGCAACTACTAGCGCTGGTACCTCATCCATGTGACATTTTCTCATTACCTTCCCGGCTAGGAGCTGGGTGGCTATGCGCACCCCTTTATCTTTAATGTTTTTGATGGCGTAACCCTTCTTTTTCTTCTCCAGTTTATATTTTTTCTTCATGGCGTCTGCGAGTGCCAAATCTCCGCTTTTGCCTGCTATCACCGCGGGGTCCTTCCCCTTATAGGGGAGCTGGGAAATTCTATGGATGAGATCTGCCGTGATGGGAATATGCTATTCTAGCCATAAGTACCCATCATGCACCAGGAAAAGCAGTTGCCTGATGATGAAAATAGTGATAGGCGCACGGTGAAATTTTGGAATCCACAACAGATGAAGTAATCCGACCTTCTCCACACCGCGCAACTATTTCTGAGGTTCTAGTGCTGTGACTGACCACTCCTTTGCTTCATGAGGCTCTCCATCTCCAAGTGTGGGAACTTCTCACTGTCCGTGAGGTCCCAATCCTCAAACTTCGTTGTGGGTACGCAACCCAGGTGCGAGCCCTCAAACACAATTCCATCAAGGAGGAGCGGGGTTTGGAGTGCGCTTTTAGTGGCATCCAAGTCCTTTGGTATCTTGGCTTTCCCTTTTCGCGAAGGAACGTACTCGGGAAATTTCACTGTAGCGCGCACCGGCTGGATGTCCTCTTCCATGTCTTCTGCTGCCTCTATCTCATCGACGAGACCCTGTAGGTTCTCCTCCTCGTCATCTATCTCAATGGTGACAACCTTTCCCTTTTATTCCATGGAAAGTTTATCGAACCGCAGATTCTTTGGGGACATATGAATTGGTCCCACCGCCTGCTTATCTTCCTTGGGCCTCGACATCCGAGGCAATTTCGGGATTTCCGGTGAGACCCTAGTGTCTCCGAGAAGATCATGTACCATGGGGTTCTGTGCGACCTCGTCGGTGGTTCCTTCTGCAGAGCCCAAACCTCTCCTGGTAGTTTTCATCTTGCTTGAGCTATCTGTGGTTGTTTGCGAACTTCGAGGCTCAAATCTTGCTCGACGCTCAACACTCTGTGCTCTAATGAACTGCTCAAATCTCAAATGAACAAGTGTTGTCTCGTGGTTAGCCCTTGGAGTTTTATAGTGCCTTTTGAATTCAAATCCGACTATTCCCCCCAATTCTGGGCCATTAATGCTTTCTTGGCAGCAGATTGCCCAAATATAGCCCTTAATTCATGTCTTAAATGCCCGCCGCCCGCTCCCTTTTGCCTTAAATTGGACATCTCGTCATGAACAGTGACACCAATGGTTACTTCCTAGCCTACCCGCGCGGCAGCGCAACCCCCCGTGTGCGAGCGTGAACCTTGTGTCCTGCTGATTCTACACGCACCTCCCTCATCACGCAGCCCCCAAACAAACTCTTTTAGAGTCCCACGCTCTCTTTCAACTATCTGGAGCGCTGAGACTATGCTCCCTATGGCTAGTTAGGTGGTCGCACCACCTGTGCGAGACTTCAATTCGCCTTCCATCATAGTCTGCAAAAACTCCTCAATTGTTTGTGCGATCGCCAGTGTTGCGCATTCTACTGTATGCAGTGCGCTTGCCTGGTTACTGCGTTTGGTGAGGTGCGGTCGTAGCCATGGCAGCAGAGTCATAAACTCACAACAACAATCTTCTAATGCAGTGGTATGGTCATCTGTATCTTGCTTTGTCATCTTTTTTTATCGCTGAGACATGCTTGCGTGATTTCGTTTTCCAACCTTTTGATTTTAACTTCCATCCAAATGCTTTTCTTCCTCAATCGTACCCGGTCCTATTTGTGTTCACGAAATCTAAGGTTCCCTTTCCGGATGGCTTCCTGAATCCTTAGATGTTCGTCCTCGTGTAGATGTGTGATTTCTTCCTCCTAGCCATCGTGCACTGTCACAACTGCGGGAGCTATTACGTGCGGACACCTTTTTGTATTCTCTTCAGAAATTACGGTTTTTAATCTATTCCGCATCTTTAGAAACATCTCCGTGTTCCGAGTTTTTCACATGGTCCTATAGGCCCATTGAACCGCAGGTACGTGCAAGTCCTAATCAGTTCGTTTCACATGGTGTTCAATACTCCGCACACCTTACCGAATGCCTCATCATGGAGAATTGGTAGCGCACGTTGCCTTTCCTGCTGTTGTGGTTTGTTATGATACTCTGCTCTAGGGGTGGTGTGCGCTTGTGCGGACTGTACAACATATGTCTATACCCATCGGGAAAGGTGGGCGCGTAAGTTGTTCTGCCCCTACTGATTGGCTTTCGTTCGGAGCTGGGGTTTTCCAAAACGTAGGCACATCATCCTTCTGCATCCGTGCCAGTCCTCAAAATTTCCTTGATGTGTACCCCACCATCATGCGGGTGTTGCGTGCAGTGCCCACTTCAGCGCATCGAACCGCTGTTGTTTTGGTGCTGTGCTTTCAAATTTTCTCAGAAATTCATCCACCCCTATTAATCCATCATATGTCGGTAGCTCCCTTGCCTTTGTTGTTACGCAGTGCAATGATCTAATCATCATGTTGCAATTAAGCATTGTTACTTCGTGCAACCGATTCTTCCATTGCTCTATCTCTTCGTCTGAATCCGAAGTGCAAGAGATTTAACGCTCCCATGAAATCCTTCCATTTGCAATCGGATTCACCCAATCTTCTTCTCACGCAGTTATCTTGTAAATACAATTGAGATCGTCATCACTATCATCATTACGCACTGGTTCAGTGTATCGCGCTCCTTCGGCTGCATCTAGCGGTACTACCACGCGTAGTGACTTTTTATCAAAGATCATTTTGTGCTTCTTCATATTTATGACTCCATTCATATCTATGGCCTAGTCTATTCCTAGTAGGGCGGGATAGGGATTGCTGTCATCGACAATCTCTATCACTTCAAAATCCGCCTGCGCGCTCGCACCTTCAATATCAACTGTTACCCCTTGCAATTTTCGCATGGGAAAATTATTCTGTTGGTTCACCATTTGTAACTGAATAGGGGACCATTGTAACGCAGGTCTGCCATTGCGTTCCCTTGTTTGCTTTGGTAGTACATTTTCGTTCAAACCCAGATCCAGGATTACCTGATCCATTTCGTATTCACCTATTTGCGCAGTCAACCTCATTTCCCTTTCAGTGCGCAATGCATGCTTTCCAAGTTTCCGGACCACGCGCGGTTCTCCTGACCCTGCGCACTTAGTGATAAGTTCCTGTAGTCCTTTAACTGCCTTGATGTCGCAAAATAGTTTCATGCATGTCTCCAGAAATGTAGTGAGCATTGAAGGATCCATTCCTGGTTTTAGTTGATCCTTACTACCTGAAGTGGAGGCTTCCATGAATCTCTTCTTAGTTTCCATGAATGTCTCCTTCGCGCATTCTAAATCAAATGCGGGTTCCTTTGGAGGAGCCTTGCGAACCCACACGCTTTCTTCTGGCTGCTTCCCTTTATCATCTCCCGTGGTCATATTGCTCCTGAGCATCATGTTTACATTTGGGTCTTCTTTGCACGACTCAGACCTCATCATTTGTAAATTTTGGGTTAGAGGAGGCTGGAGTACCCCCTTTTCACGCATCCTTGCTATCAGCAAAGGGCAGTCTTCTGCCTCATGATCAAACTGAGTACAGTACCATAATTATATTCTTGTCTGGTTTGTACAATCACGGGCATAGTGCCCCGACCCTTCGCAATTGTAACAGATTAGTTGTCCGCGACCTTTTCCTAGTCCCATTCCGCCTCGACCCCGCCTGCGCCCCTAAAATCCAACGCGCGCCATCCATGCATTTGGGTCGAGGGCTCAGGTTTCGGTCTGCACCCTATATGTAAGAGTCCAATCCATCATTAGTTTGTAGCTTCAGCAGGAATGTTCATCATGGCCTACCGACCTGCAGAAATTACAAAACAATTGTTGGGACGTCTGCGTATACTTTTGCAACATATGACAATTGTCCGTAGTGTGTTTTCCTCCTATTTGGTAGATCACACACCATAGGGCAGACGCTACGCTCGACCCTGCCCGTGATTTCGATCTTAATGGCATCGACCCTCCTCCCACCAAGTAGTTCGCGAACACTAGACAATGGTCCTTGTCATGCCCTTGGCCTTTGCATTTTATGCACCATACTTCCTTGTGCACCTCTAGCTGAGGTGTCCTGTCTTGTTTCAAACTTTGCATTTCCATACATAGATTTTGCAGTTGCGCGTGGATTTGTTGGACTCCCAACCTAGGGTATTGTATAGGGGTCTCATGTAATCTCATTACTATTTCCAATGATTCAGCCTGGGTGGAAAGTTTTTGTTGTGACAACGCCGTCCTTAAGTGTGGTGTAAGTGAGGCCACAAACCATGCACAATGCTGTGCATCTGTTAACGTCATGTTGGCTTCGTGGATTGTACTCTTCAGCCTTTGCTCCATATCCCATGGGGTCTCACCTAGAAGCATCGCAATCTCCTTAAACCCGATGATTGATTGTGTTTCTGATTTTGGCCTACTAAATTCCCTGTTCAGCGCGGCTTGGATCTCTGTGATCCCTGCGTTCGGGTGGTCACTAGAATGCTTGATATACCACGTTAGTGTGCAATCCTGCAACACGCTCACCAACATAACCTTTTTAATATTATCATCCACGACGCCCTGTGCTTCCCATACTACTCTTACTACGAAGCAGAATTGGTCCAGATATTCATTTCCCACTCCTCTGAATACCGGTAGTTTGATCGCACTCGCCATACTAAACTATGGTGGTGGTGGAGGTGGGGTGGGTGGAGATGGAGGTGAGGAGGGTGAGATGGGTGGCAGTTTGGGTGGAGGTGGTAAATGCGGAATACATTGCCTTATCATACTGATCGCACTTCTCGGAGAAACTTTTGTGAGCTCTTCCTCGCTTTCCCGCAAGGGTGAAATTAAGGGATTGTTTTGTAACTCTTCGCTACTTCCGATTCTGTAGATCTTCCCACTTCGCGTAGTTCCAAACATTAATTTATTCGCATAACCCGCTTTTCACACAATAGCATCTTGATCCAAGTTTTCAAAGATTTAATATACTTACCTCGTGGTCCTTTGAGAAAACGTCGTTCCGCCTCATTGTAGCTGATGGGTGTTTCGACCGCAAACTCAATGATAAACCATCCTATTATTTGGTCGAGCCAATGGTCCATAGCTCGCGCTATCTTATCTCCTGATGCTTCTAGTCTACGCACTAATTCCAAAGTCCACACTATTGGTTTGTCGAGCCTACACCTTCCTTGGGTATCTGCTAACTTCGTGATCCACTCATACAGCTCAGAAGGAAAGGATGCAAAGAAAATTTCGTGTATTTTTGTATACAAGTAGTGCTCCCACCACTGTTCCTTAGATACTCGCAGATTTCTGTTTTCTTGCGCCGCAAACTCGTGAGTCTTCTTGTCCAACCACTCTTCATTTTCTTTCTTTGTTGGATTCTAGTGGAATGACATCAGACATCCTTTATGCAGATCCCGATCCTGGCAACGGAACCATTTGTTGGCTTGTATGGGCCTAACCCAAGTTCAGAGGTGATTTAGCTAAGAAAATCCTGGTACTACTGGCAGTTTCGACAATAGTCCGCGGAGCGCAGACTGAGGTCTCACCCAAAGTAGTATGGGAGGGTGCTAGAACTAGGTTTCCGCACATTGGGGATGTCTGATGAGCTTCTGGAGGTTCGCAGTCTGACCTGTCGCTACGCACACTTGCTATTCCTTCGCAACCTGTGGTGCTGCTTCCGCGTGGCCTTACTTAGAGTGCAACCCGTATAATACCCAATTCCCTTGTTATTATCCAATAACTTAGCTTGTTTATGTAAGACTAATGATTATTACAACATATTCAGCAATCATACCATCGCGTGTGATATATAAAATAGTATAAACATAAAGAAGACAATGCAGAGTAGATACACAGAAATATGAATCAACTTCTCTTTATTTATCTTCAATCCTGATTACAGACTCGACACCGCCCTGCGCACTCAACTGCAGGGGTCTACGCACTCAGCTGCGAACTCTACTAGGCCTCTGCGCACTCAACTGCAGTGCCTCTTCATACTACTATGACCCAATACACTTAGACCCCTACTCTAAGCTCGGATCATTCGTATTCTTTTCTCTTCTTTCTTCGCTCTCTTTACAACTTAGAGCCTCACTCTATTTATACAATCCCATGGTCTGCGGACCATGGGTAGGCCGACATAACTTTACAATACATTACAACACTTTAGGGCAGACAACCCTATGACTTAACCTATACTTCGCGCTCCACACCTGCAAATCGCGGAGTCTTACAAAACCTTTAACTAAAACTTGGGCTTTGAACCCCAAAACATGCTGTGGGGGGATTCCATGCCCAAAAATCACCAACATATATATTTTTGGTGTTACAATCATTTAAAGAAGAAATCATGGCTTTGTTTTTTTTCCATGGGATAGGAAGCTCCAGAATCAATGAGCCACTCATGAGAATGATAAGAAGAAGATACATTTAGTACATAACCAGACCGAGATGCTTGACAACCACATGCAGAAAGTGTTATTCCTGAAGATGAAGTTGAAGTTGAAGAGTGCTCCAAATGGATGTTATGCTTCTTCATTGTTGCTCCCAAGGCTTCCATCTTCTTAAAGCATTTGGATTCTAGGTGGTCATCTTGATTACAAAGGTGGCAATGTCTATCAGTCTTCTTCCCTTTGTTTTTATTTGCCTTATCATTTTGTTGAAATGATTTTTCATTTTGAGCCTGAAATTGCTTAGGACCCTTGTTTGGTTTAGGACCATTCTTTTTAGGATACTGCTTCTTAGGATTCTTTGAATTTGATTGTTACTGGGCAGCTAAGGGTTTTTTAGAAGAGTTTCCAAGATTAAGTAGACCAAGATGTAAGAGTTTTTCTTGTTATCCTATTAAAGAATCACAAAAGGCATCAAAAGAGGGGGACTTGTAGTCTTGTCCTTGAGAAATAAAGGCTTCTCTAGTAGAATGTAAGGTGGAAACAAACATAGAGTAGGTTGGTCCCAACTTAGTAAGAATGGAATAGATAAGGCTACCATATTCTTTCTTAACCTTAACACCTTCCAAGAGAAGTCTAAGGGTCTTGAACTTGGACAAAAAATCTTCAATGGAAGAAAAATTATTTGGGTCCAACATAAGCAACTCATTTTCGAGTTGATGGGCTCCAATTTAATTTTTATTTTCAAAAACTTTAGTGAGTTGTTTCATTGCTTCATTAGGGGTATCAAGTTCTGCGATATGGAATCTAAGGTCTGGAGAAATGGACATCCCTATCAACCCACGTGCTTGATCTTGCCTATTTTCCCATTTGGCTGCCTTATCTTCATATTTATGTTTAGTTTCTTGGCCTGAGGCTTGTTGGGCATGGGATCCCCCCCGAGGCATGTTTTGGGGCTCAAAGCCCAAGATTTGACCCAATATTTTTGTAAAGTCTCCATGAATTGCGGGTGCAGAGCGCGAAATTTATGATAGAGTCATGGGGTTGTCTACCCTAGTCTTGCAAATGTAATGTCGGCCTGCCCATGGTCCACGGACCATGGGATTGTATAAATAGAGTAAGGCTTTAAGTGTAAAATATAGCAATAAGCAACAAAGAGGCGAGGATAGAGTCTAAGTGACTAAGTGTGTCTTGGGTTGTAGGATAAGAAAAGGCTCTGTAGCTGAGTGCACAGAGGCCTAGTAGTCCACAACTGAGGGTGCGAACCCCTGCCATGGAAAATTTTAGCGGTGAATGTTCACCCTTTGGCGAAATTAAGGGGTTTTAAATTTTTAGTGGGCGAATATTTTGTATCATAGTACATTTTTACAAATCGCCTCAAATATCCCACCTTATTTTAAGGGAGAGGGTAAAAAAGGTAAATTTAGCCCTTGAAATTAGGAGTTACAACCTTCCATTCGCCCTAATTTTCAAGAATAGGTTTTATTTAAGTGAATCCTATGGGCCAAATACCATATTTATAAAAGAGGTATGGTAAATTAATAAAAATATAAATAAATGAGAGGTATGGTAAATAAATAAAACATTTTTTATATTTACTCCATAAGTCAACTTATATACATGCAAGGGTGTAAACAAATAAAAATATAAATAAAGTGGGGGTATGGTAAATAAATAAAACCTCTTTTTATACTTACTCAAAAGGTATGGTAAATAAATACAAATATAAATAATCTAGACGTATGGTAAATAAATAAAAATATAAATAAACTAAAGGTATGGTAAATAAATAAAAATATAAATAATCTAGACGTATGGTAAATAAATAAAAATATAAATAAATTAGACGTATGGTAAATAAATAAAACCTCTTTTTATATTTAGTATGAAGGCTCAAAAAAAGGTTTTATTTAAGTGAATCCTATGGGCCAAATACCATATTTGTAAAAGAGGTATGGTAAATTAATAAAAATATAAATAAACAAGAGGTATGGTAAACAAATAAAACATTTTTTTATATTTACTCCATGAGTCACCTTATATTTAGGAACACTCAAAAAATGTGTTATATTTAGGTGAAACCTATGGGCAAAATACTATGGGCCAAATACCATGGGCTAGATTATTATTAATACCATGCAAAAAAACATTATTAACCCTAATATTAGTATTAATAAAAATAAAAATGGCACATGGTATTGACCCATGGTATTCACGTGGAATGTAGTCTATTTAAATGTGGAAATTAAACCAGCATAGATCCATCTTTACTCTGGATCTACTAAACCCTGAGAGGTATCAAATATCGTGATATGCAAACTAGCATAGAGTGAAAAAATATTTGATCCCTCTTGGGGGCTTGGTGGATCAAGAGTAAAAATGGATGTTGTAATTTAATGTAAGTTAAACATTTTAACTTGGTTAAAATAAAAAATAAAATAAAAATAAATTATTAATTTTATTAATTTTTATAAATTACTAATAGTAATTTTTAAGCTCTAGGTTTATGATAACCCATGGTATTGACCCATGGTAATACCATGGTATTCATGTGAGCATAGAGGGAAATTCTATCATCTTAGATCCATCTTAGTTCTAGGTCTACCAAGTGCTCAGAGGGATAAATAGATTTCATCCCCCTAAGAGTGGTAGATGTGGAGTTAAGATGGATATAGGTTGGTTTTTATGATAATGAAGATAGTGCTCAGAGGGATAAATAGATTTCATCCCCCTAAGAGTGGTAGATGTGGAGTTAATGGATATAGGTTGGTTTTTATGATAATGAAGATATTAAATAGACTTAGGAAATTATATTGTAAAAACATCTTAAGGTGAATGGTTAAAGCTACATTTAGTCACTTCACAAAATTTAGTAAAAAATACCAATATCTCCATTAATATTGGTTTTTAATTTTTTTTTGATTTAACATAAAAAATTAAAAACAAAGGGTTTGTCCTCGGAGCCCAAGTGGTCGTTTACTAAAATGACACACCATATGGCACGAGTTCGATCAACCGCGACCCATCATCTTGAAAAAAAAAAATTAAAAACAATGAAACCTTATCACTCTTTCCACATCACCCTCGCAGAAGATTTCTCACCATTTTTCAAACATTCTCAATATGATATCTTCATGAAAAAGTTTAGGCACTAATGTTGGATTAGTTGTTTTAAAAATAAGTTGGTTTGTACAACCTTTCATCTACTGTGCTATTCTTAGTTTGTCCTAATGATTTGTAGGGGTTGGAGCCACTACACCATATTTTCCTAAAAGGTGGAGATTTTTCACCAAAAAGGAAATTAATCTACATGTTACAACACTGTTAAAAAATGCGAGACCTATGAAGGTAGTGAATTATGCTAATAAGCAATTTAGATTGGGAGAGACGTAATTAAATTTTATTATTTGATTGAAGATTTCCAATTAAAATAATAATAAATCTACATTTCTATTTCATATATTGATTGGAAGGATTCTCACAATGGTCACTTCTTTCAATTAGATCCCCTTCAAGCCCTTGGGATACCTAATACTTCCTTATATAATATAGTTGAGGCTTGCTACTTGTTGGCGTGTTGGGGTAAACAAACTTGATCTGTTTTTTTTTGTTTTGTTTTTGTTTTGTTTTGTTTTTTTTTTTTTTATCTCGCAGTTGGAGTCTATGGAATAAGAAAGAAATTTGATAACTTGAAAAAAGTGGTAGCTTGACAAAAGTTGTAGAGAAAAGATTAATCTCTCCTACCTTGACAGAACTCGTTGTCAATATCAACACCTACAAGAACTTTGTTGTGGAATATTATCAAAACTAATAGAAGGATATGAAAGAGTGTATTGTAAGAACCTTGACAGACATAGCCACTGAAACTTGGAACATTGTTTGTAGGAAGAGAAAATTATGTTTCTTTTTCCAAACATGTATGTTAGTATATTACAGTTTAATGAATATGTTTTCTTATTATCATATATGGTTTCATACTTTAACAAAACATTCGCCAAGACTTCACAATGTTTTATTATTCAGTAGAAGATTTGCCAAGTTCTTACAAGATTTTATAATTCAGTGAAAGATTCTCCATCATTATACAAGATAATATAATCTGGTGAGAGATTTGCCAAAAAAATTATATATACAGATTATATTATTGATGAAATTGCCTCCCATTTTTCCTATGTGTCATGGGGATTAGCCCATTTATTATACATATAAATTTAGGGTGGTTCTTAAAATTTTCCCTGACCCCTGCAGCTCAGTGCGCAAGGTGGAGTTGACTCTGTATCCAAAGAAGATATTAGTAAAGAAAGGTTTTGGTACCAATTCGTCTATCTATTCTTGGATTAATGCATGGTTGATGTAAATTGCAAATATACTGTTTGTTTACTGCACGCACATGTATGAGTGATTTACATTGCTAAATGTAACTTAACGCATACAAATAAGCTAAGTTAATCAGCTAACAGTAGAATACTAGTAAGGACTTGGGTACCAACAGCTCTTGGCCCCCGAGTAGGGCTGCAAGAAGGCAACAGTTTTGGATGTGAGGTACGGGATAGTGCGCGTAGCGACATGTGCACAGGGTCTAACCGCGGACCACTTGAACTCATTGTTATCGGGAAATCTAGTGTCTATTCAGAGCTGCTAGTCCCACTAAGACGGGTAGCTATCTTAGAAACAAACAGATTAAAGTTACTTGTTTTTCCTTTACGAGAGAGAGATGAGAAAGAAGCAGAGAGTACCAACCTCAGTCTTCTGCTTGGCTCCTTGCTTGTTTCCTTTCCCCTTTGACAGAATCTCGCCACTGCTTCCTTACTTGTCCAGCTTCAAAGAGCACTTGTAGATTCACAACAGCATAATACCATCAAAGCATAGAGATCTTTCACTGTAAACAATATAGGATCAGATATATATTGACCATACAAATGCATATAACAAACACAATATTTAGAGATACACAAGAATATGGAGGAAAACTCAAATAGATTTATTAGTAAAAGTCGTAGAAGAGAGGATTACAACCACTTGGTCTGACCCAGCGCCATCCTCCCAGCTTGAAAGCCCTCTTCACCTCACACAAAGAAAGATCACCCAACAATGTCTTCAAAGAGAAACCAACAACACCTCTTTGCAAATTACCAAATTCCAACCTTTGGATCTCTTGGATGAGGGATCCATTTATAGATATTTGCAGGGGGATGAGTCAGCTTCTGGGATTTTGATTAGTGTCATCTCTCTGATAGTTCTTAGTTCCACATGGATATTTTAGATATCTTACCCATCCCTGGGCGAACTCAGAGAGGCAAGTGTCAAATGAGCAATTTCTAGAAGATTCTCTGGGTTTCCACCTAGAAAACTGCTTGTGCCATTTGTCTACTCTCGCTCATCGCACCCTATAGAAGGGCTTTCTAGTATGCATCACACTTTTTGCATGTGGCAGGTGAGATGCATCGCACCTTTAGCACTGGGCAGTCTGTATGGTCCTACTTTGACTAGTTCTAAGTAGCTTTTCATGGAGAATTTCTGGGAGATGATGTAATCGGCTGACCTTGCTCCTTTAGGGTATGAAACAACACTTTTAGGGACTTATAAGCCCTTGGTTTATGGAAATATGTGATTGGGGTTGCAGTGCCCAAATATGTCTATAACAGTTGCACCCTAAAGCATGAGGTCATAAATCTTTTGATGTCGGGTGAAATGCTTTATAATGAGGATCCGAGGTTTTTCGCAGTGGAAGGTGACCTGTAATAAGATACAATAAAATACATTATCTTCATAATATTTTCATGATCTATCTGAGGCAGGCATTCCCATGCTCGACTTGATAAATTCATTTTCATGTACATAGGACAAACAACCGTCTGTGTGCAGACTGATGTTTCTGGTAGAGCCATCATCCCTTAGTTTGGATGATTATCTGTGCAACAATGATGTACATTTGATGTATTTATTTTCTTGATTATATCGCAACCCAGATGGATGAAACTAGATCCGAGGTCTTCAAAACTCGTTCAATCTTCGCCCGAAAGTACAAGTCAATCCATGTGAAAAAGATGTTCTGATGTCGGACATGGAAGGACATCGCCTGATTACCAGCCCATGATGTAAGCCGTTAACAGACACAATAGGAATCACCGATGATGATGATGACCCTCAAGGTACTGCAGTACAATTCATGTGGTGTGAATACATGAGTTGATGTTGAACACCACGCAAAATCTTTCGGTCGAAGGCCATTAGTGTAAACCTGTCGCCGGAAGTGAGAAACTTGCCATTGAGGCATGCAAGCTCCAAAGTACTGGAAGGGTTGTCCCTAGGTTGGCTTCTTGGATAATGAGCTGATGTCGACAAGAAGTGATCTGTCATAGGAAGGCATTAATGGATCCCACATCTATGACATGGAACAGAGCAAATGATTTTGTAGAGGTGAAAATGATCTGATGATACAAGGTTCAGGGTGGCGGTCATGAAAGAATGAAGCGTGAAGGTATTGTAGCGGATGAGACACAAGCTAGGTAGGTGAATTCTCTGAGCGACTTCTCTTGAACATATCGGCAACACTGAAATGGATTAGTAGCGTCAACCCCAAAAGTGGATGGTACAGTGGACCAATGGTGATATGACCGGTGAACGGAATAACCCAACCCGACTCAATCATGGTGATGGAGTGAAAGTGTCATGTTCAAGAGTGACCTGCTACCAATAAAGTTTCTTCAAGTTTTCTTCCCAATTTTCCCTAGTCATTTCTGACCAGTACCACTTTATTTTTGTCAAGCTTGAGGAGGATAACATATCCTTGTTCTATAATTTTCCCTTCGGGCAAACCCGTCGCTATGTTTTAACGAGCCTAGCGACAATGAAACTTGCTCTTGTCTGAATGGACAAGTTTGTCGCTATTGTTTTAACGAGTTAAACGACAAGGATAAATCGGTCCTTTTCAATTTTAGAGAGTCTGAAAAGAGACAGAAAGAAAACTCCAATGTTCCTTTTTCATAATATAATCCCTTAAGTCCAAAAAAGTATAAAACATTGCGAAAGGGATGACTTTTCGATAGTTTTAATGAGCCAAACAAGACAAACTCTCGATCTTTTTGTGTAATAGTTCCTTAGGTCCAAAAATATTAAAATCTAGAGGAGGGATAGCACTTCCAATCACTTTAACGAGCTGGAGAGGCCAATTGCTCGGCAATATTTTCATATTTTATGAGTCAGATGAAAAGAGCTTAAAGGAGACTCGTTTTTTGAGGAACAAGTGATGTTTTCAGATAGCAGCTGGTTCCAGGTACGGTTTGGAACTTTCCAATCATGGCAGTGTAAAAAGGTGGCTAATAGGATCACTCGTCGCAGCTATTCCTCAAAAGGGGTAAACAATCAAATGGAGGCGAATGATTGGCAACATAGTGGAGGTGATGGTAAGAACACGACCAAGGCTCAAAAGTTGATGATAATGCATTCACAATGGTTATTTACCGGAGATGGGTTCATTTTTTAATGAGCTTAAACTCTGGTGGAACATATGCTCATTGTTAGGTTTAATTTTTAACGAGCTTGAACTTCGTGTAAAACTGCTCGTGCCAGTTGTATAATAAGGATGTCTCATCGATATGTTCATTTTTTAGGGAGCTTGCACCATTCAAAATTATTCTCCGACTCCTTTCATTATGTAAGCTAGGAACGACCAATCCTACGAGTTTAAAGGGTTAAGAACCTACAAAATAAGAAAATAAATGGTCGTTTTTCACTTTCACGCAAAAAGGTTTGCATGCCCCCAGGTATAGCGAAGTAGAGTTTCCTAGGTTACCCCTCAATTTGCAGACAAAACACTTGTTCTATCGGGAAAGGCCTACCTTCTCCAGGTTACCCTTCAATTTGCAGACAAAACATTTGTTCTATCGAGAAAGGCCTACCTTCTAACAGAGGTATTTTATTCCGGTCTAATCCCATTTTCCTAAATGGACAGGTGTGTCAGACCAATCATATATCCTCTGTGGAAACCTACCCTATACCTGAAGTTTCCCTGCCAAAGCAGAGTAGGGTGCATGCCCCCTGGGTTTCGGTCATGACCACCGAATCACTCGCGCTCATCAGGTGGACGGACTGGAGATTGATGAGACATTCCTTGTGCAAAAAGGCCTGTTAGGGATTGCATTTGACTATTAGCTATGTGTGAACCGAGGAATGAAAGATGGTATACGAGCTGGACCATCTGCCTTCATGCGGAAAACACATTACTTGAAAGAGTGAGGAGACAATGGCTCCCATGCTATAAATGTAGTCGCGCCCAAGGAGTAGATTGTAATCTAAAGGTCCTTGGACTACCATTACATTCAGATAAATGGTTTTCCTTCTCAAAGTTATAGGCAAACTTGGAAGGATCCCTAACGGCCGACTGGTTCCTTTATCGAAGCCTGTCATATATCGCATCTCAGGAAAAAGCGATGGCGAACCAAGCGCTTTCCAAGCAGTTGAGGAAAGGATACTCACAAAAGCCCCTTCATCTATGATGGTACCAACCATGACTATTTTGTAAGTTTGTACTATGATTCGAAATGGTATATTAGATGGTAAACGGGGTCTGCCTAGTAGATTCCAATCGAAGGAAACGACTAGGTTGCTTGGAGGTGGGACCGAATAAACGGCTGGATACAACTCTGACGAATTTCCTTCCTGCGGTAAAGGAATGGGTAGATTGCCCCCATGTTCATCAGAGTTTGTGTTTACGAAAAGAATTTGAACGGTGTCGTTCTCATTCTCTTCGGTGACTGTATCATCTGAAGGTAAATCTTCTGAAGTCAAGATGGGGTCGATTGCCGTCTCGACCTGTTGAATTTGGTCCGACGTGGACTCAGACGGTCTCACTTCAATGATAGGTGCTTCTACCGACTCCAAAGGTGGGTCAGTCGGATTTTCAACTAGCAATGGATTCGGCAAGAGTTTCTTGTACCCAGGAGGGAGTCGCTGCGGTGATACAGGACGATTATCCAAGACTCTTTTAGCTTCGTCCATGAAGGGAAAACGGTGGAGGGCATGATCGCCTTCACATAGTTTGCAAGGAAATTTAGATTTCCCCTTCTATCCGGTGACTTCGCTTTCGTTAGTTGACGATGTACTTTCAACATGATCGTCAGAGGTTGACGACACCAGATTGTGCAAGTGGGGAGACCAGTCCCTTAGGATCCATGGGATGCAAGGAAAATCTCGATGATAGTGGTCTCCTTTGCAGATGACACATGGAGATTTAGGTTTGGATGGTGCAGTGTGTGGATTTTCGCTAGACAATGCACGGTTGTCCCTTTTTGCCATTGGCTCCTTCTTCTTCTTCTCCTTCCCCTTCTTCTTCTTCTCAGTTACTTGGTTTTTAGTTTTACTATCTTTACCAAGCGAAGAGGAAGAAGGAGAGGGAGAGACAAACGAAGTAGAAGGTTGGGGGGGAACTCTGGTATCATCTAGTTGTTGATTCGATTGTTCAGGAATCATGGTGCTTTGAACGACAGAGGTCAAGAAAAGCCATACCGACAGGCCAATTGTCAGTCCTGGAAGGGACAATGTGGCCATATGAGGTGCACCAAAATCTCCCCAAGAGGAGAAAGGACTAGGACTTCCCCCAAGGGGAAATCCTTAGTTGGTGGACTCCATTTTCTCAACCTAAGATCAACGAGGGAACAGTGACGTTATTCCGATTAAAATAAATTTTAGATGCTTTGACACAACTTGCTTTTTCAATTTTTAAGAGTCGAGTAAAAGCTAAAGATGACTCTAGTTGCCTTCGATTTTTAATGAGCCTGAAGTGACAAGTGCTCAGATGGACCTTTTCATTTAAGGAGTCTGAAAAGGAACAAAAGAGACTGCTTTGGAAGTTTATACAGAGGGATTACCAAACCAATCGCAAAACTGCAGAATACTTTTTATGGTACAACACTCAATCTTCCCGAATGCTGTGTTCAGTGCATTGCGATCGATAGGGCGGCAGACACAGCTTCCTAAGGATAAAGGATATAACCTATTGTGGTCTCCCAATATATACTTGACGGTATGTGGGAGCACAAGTCCGTACTGGCACTTATCGTCTCAAAGAGGAGGAATCACCCAACCTACGATGAAAGCGACAGTTACCAGGCTTTACGACGCCGGAATACGTCTCTAGCCTAGACTTCTAGATGTTGTGCGTTAGGTTCCAAAGAATTTTTATGTTCATTAAATTTATTTTACAGTTGATCTTTCTTAAGAAATTTTCCTTTTAGGTTCACCGTGTGATGTAGATATACAATTCCTAAAATGCAATCTAAGATGATAAACAGTCGTTTAATCTTCTTTTTGCAATGAAAATCCTAGCTACTAAGGAAAGAGAAATGAAATCCTTTCAACATAGAGCAGAGAGCACACACTAGATGCACTGTCCTAAATCAAAATCAACAAGTAGTCTAAATGCAAATGCACGTGCATGTATTTGTTTTTTTCTTTCTTAATGTGTGAATGACAAAAAGAATGCTAAATAAAAATCTGAATTATCTCTTCTTCCAAAGCGACAACACTAACAATTTTCTTTTCAAAAAACGACAGGAAGGCAAGACGACACTTTGCGATTTTGAATTGAAAACTGCTTTTGACACTTGAAATACTTATAAATTCAGATCAAATACAAGAGTAACAGTGTAATCGACTATCAAAAAGAGAAGTATTCTTTTCCTTGACTGAAAATGACACTTGCGACACTTCCAAATCAAAAGACGACAGTTCGATTAAGCTACTATTTTGTAAAAGAGAATTGTAAATGGCGCACAATACATAAAAACATTCACAATTCTTTGTACAATAGAGGTTGGATGATGCAAAGAAGGGGGTTTCAACAGTGGTCTACTAATCACAGACAACAAAACTCCTGAATAAAACTAAAGACAGTGAAGAAAAAAACCAAAATCTGGAGGCAGATCTAGTCTTGTTTGATCATCACACTTGTAACATAGGGAAAGAAGGATGCATCCCACCTACTGCACACGGGAGGTGCGATGCATCTAGATTTTCTAAAGGAGAGGGTGCGATGGTCAAGGAACGAGACTTTAACTTGGTTTTTGGTCACAGTTTGTGGTTTATTTCAGGGATTTAGGCCGAGCAAATGATAGTCAGTAACTACAAAGTACAGGAGCTGATCTAATGAGGTTACTCAAGCTACCTCTAGGGCACTTAGGATGTTTACAAGTCAATTTTTCAGTTCATAAACAAACCCGGATATTGACTGAAGTAGTGTTGATCTACTTTGCACTTGCATAGCAAATGCAGTTTGAAGGCTAGCTGGCTTGACTTCAGGCTCCGTCTATGGTTTATGAGTCAAACAAATAGAGACAAGCAATCAAACTAATCGGTCCCCAACGGAGTTGCCATTTTGTTATCAGGAAATCTAGTGTCTATTCAGAGCTGCTAGTCCCACTAAGACGGGTAGCTATCTTAGAAACAAACATATTAAAGTTACTTGTTTTTCCTTTACCAGAGAGAGATGAGAAAGAAGCAGAGTACCAACCTCAGTCTTCCGCTTGGCTCCTTGCTTGTTTCCTTTCCCCTTTGACAGAATCTCGCCAATGCTTCCTTACTTGTCCAGCTTCAAAGAGAACCTGTAGATTCACAGCAGCATAATACCATCAAAGCATAGAGATCTTTCACTATAAACAATATAGGATTAGATATATATTGACTATACAAATGAATATAACAAACACAATATTCAGAGATACACAAGAATATGGAGGAAAACTCAAATAGCTTTATTAGTAAAAGTCGTAGAAGAGAGGATTACAACCACTTGGTCTGACCCAGCACCATCCTCCCAGCTTGAAAGCCCTCTTCACCTCACACAAAGCAAGATCACCCAACAATGTATTCAAAGAGAAACCAGTAGCACCTCTTTTCAAATTACCAAATTCCAACCTTTAGATCTCTTGGATGAGGGATCCATTTATAGATATTTGCAGGGGGGTGAGTCAGCTTCTGGGATTTTGATTAGTGTCATCTCTCTGATAGTTCTTAGTTCCACATGGAGATTTTATATCTCTTACTCATCCCTGGGCGAACTCAGAGAGGCAAGTGTCAAATGAGCAGTTTCTAGAAGATTCTCTGGGTTTCCACCTAGCAAATTGCTTGTGCCATTTGTCTGCTCTCGCTCATCGCACCCTATAGAAGGGCTTTCCAGTATGCATCGCACTTTTTGCATGTGACAGGTGAGATGCATCACACCTTTAGCACTGGGCAGTCTGTATGGTCCTGCTTTGACCAGTTATGAGTAGCTTTTCATGGAGAATTTCTGGGAGATGATGTAATCAGTTGACCTTGCTCCTTTAGGGTATGAAACAACACTTTTAGGGACTTAGAAGCCCTTGGTTTATGGAAATATGCGATTGGGGTTGCAGTGCCCAAATATGTCTATAACACTCATCAGACATCTCCAGGGTGTGGAAACCTAGTTCTAGCACCCTCCCATACTACTTTGGGTGAGACCTCAGTCCGCACTCCGCGGATTGTTGGCGAAAGGGCTAGTAGTACCGGGATTTGTTTGGTTAAATAACCTCTGATCCTGGGTTAGGCCCCAATAAGCCAAAAAATGGTTCTGTTGAAGGGACCAGGATTTGCATAAGAGATGTTTGATGTCGTGTCACTGGAATTCGATAAAGAAAGAAATGGAAGGGTGGTTGGACAGAAATATTCACGAGTTCGCGGCGCAGGAAAATAGGAATTCATGAGTATCGAAGGAACAGTGGTTAGAGCGCTACTTATATACGGAAGTCCACGAGATTTTCTTTGCGTCCTTCCCCTTTGATTTGTACGAGTGGATCGCAAAGCTATCAGACAGTCAGGGAAGGTGTAGGCTTGACAAGCCTATTGTGTGGAATCCAAAGTTGGTGCGCAGACTAGAAGCATCAGGAGATAAGATGACGTGCACTGTTGACCATTGGCTTATCAAATTATAGGAGGATTTATCACCGAATTTGCGGTAGACACATCAGTTAGCTACAGCGAGGTGGAACGAAGCTTACTCAAAGGACTGCAAGGTAAGTACATTAAATCTTTGAACACTTGGATTAAAATGCTACTGTGTGAAAAGCGGGTTATGCGAATAAATTGATGTTTGGGGCTACATGAAGTGGGAGGATCTAAAAAAATGAAAGTAGTGAAGAATTAGAGACCAGTCCCTTGATTTCAACTCTGCGAGAAAGCGAGGAAGAGCTCGTGAAAGTTTCATCGAGAAGCGTGATCAGTCTGATAAGGCAGCAAATTTCGCGCATACCACCCCCACCCACACCACCACCAGTTTCACCATCTTCACCTCCATCTTCACCCACACCACCTCCACCACCACCATAGTTCAATATGGCGAGTGCAATAAAGTTATTGGTATTCAAAGGAGTAGGGAACGAAGATCCAGACCAATTTTGGTTTGTAGTAAAGGCTGTATGGGAAGCGAAAGGAGTCGCGAATGATAATATCAAGAAGGCAACACTGGTTAGTGCCTTGTAGGATCGTGCACTGATGCGGTACATTAAGAACTCCAATGAAAATCCAAATGCAGGGATCAAGGATATCCAAGCTATGCTAAACAGGGAATTTAGCAAACCAAAATCAGAGACACAGTCGATTATCGTATTTAAGGAAATCGTGATGCTTCCAGGTGAGACACTGTGGGAACTGGATCAGAGACTTAAGTGTATGATTCGTGAAGCCAACATGACCTTGACAGATGGGCAACACCGCGCATGGTTTGTAGCATCGCTAACGCTGCATCTAAGGAACACGTTGTCACAACAAAAGCTGCCAACTCAAGCCGAAGCTTTGGAGATCGCAATGAGACCCCAATATAAGATCCTAATTTAGGAGTCCAACAGATCCATGCGTAGTTGAAAAACTTGTGTCTCGAGATGCAGAGCTTGAAACAAGACAGGATAGCTTTCCCAGAAGCGCGCGAGGAGTTATGGTGCATAAAGTGCAAAGGCTAGGGACATGATAAGGACCATTGTCCAGTCTTCGCGAACTACCTAGCGGGGGAGGGAAAATGCCATTAAGACTAGAGGCACAAGCAGGGCCAAGTGCGGTGCCTGCATTATGGTGTGCGATTTGTCAGAGCGAGGGGAAGCATGATACAAATAACTGTAATCTATTACAAAAGTATACACAGACATTCCAACAGTTATTCTGTAATTTCTGCAGGTCAGTAGGCCATGATGAGCATACTGTAGAAGTTATGAACTGATGATGGATCAGACTCCTACCTATAGAGTTCAGACTGAAACGTGAGCCCTCGATCAAAATGCAGGGATGGCACACACCGTATTTCAGGGGCACGAATGAGGTCGAGGTGGAATGGGACTAGGAAGGAGTCGCAGACAGCTGATCTGTTACAATTGCAAAGGGCCAGGGCATTATGCCCGCGATTGTATGAATCCGACGAGAGCATCATGTTTATATTGTACCCATTTTGATCATGAGACAGAGGACTGCCCCATGGTAGCGAGGTTGTGCGATAAAGGAATACTCCAGCCTCCCCTGACTCAGAACCTGCAAATGATGAGGTCTGAACCGCACGAGGAGGACTCGAATGTAAACATCATGCTGTGAAGTAGTATCACGACAGGAGATGACAAAGGTAAGTAGCCAAAAGAGAGTGATTGGGTTCGCAAGTCTCCAACAAAGGAACCAGAGTCCTATTTGGAGCATGCAAAGGAGACATTCATGGAAGCTAAGAAGAGCTTTTTGGAGGCCTCCACTTCACGTAGTAAAGAAAAAATAGAATCGGAGATGGACCCATCAATGCTTACTACCTTTCTAGAGACATGCATGAAGTTTCTGCGCGATAGCAAGGCTGTGAAGGTACTGCATGAGCTCATCACTAGATGTGTTGGATCAGGGGAACTGCGTGTAGTTTGGAAACTCAGGAAGCACACAACGTGAACAAGAAGGGAGATGAGATTGACTGCACAAATCGGGGAATATGAAATGGATCAAGTGATTCTGGATTTAGGATCAGACGTGAACGTACTGCCAAAGTAGACATGGGAGTGCATGGGCAGGCTCATGTTGTAATGGTCTCCTACTTAATTGTGAATGGTGAACTAGCAAAAAATCCTATTGATGGGAAGATTGTGATATCGAAAGTGCGAGTGCACTTGCAGATTTCGAAGTGATAGAGATTGTTGATGAAAACAATCCTTATCCCGTGCTACTTAGAATAGATTGGGCCACTGATATGAATGGAGTGATAAATCTAAAGAAGCGCAAAATGATTTTTGAGAAAAAGTCACTACGTGTAGTGGTACCTCTAGACCCTGCGGAAGGATCGCGCTACACAAAATCGGTGCGTGACTGTGACAATGACGATGATCTAGACTGTATCTACAAGATAACTGCATGAGAGCAGGATTGGGTGAACCCAATAGCGGATGAAAGGATTTCGTGGGAGCGCGAAAGATCCTGCATCTTAGATTCGGATGAGGAAATAGAAAGATGGCAGAACCGATTACATGAGGTAACCACGCTCAACTAAAACATGATGATAAGGTCACTACACTGTGTAGCAACAGAGGCAAGGGATCTGCCTATGTATGACAAACTGACTGTGGTAGATGATTTCCTAAACAAATTTGAAAGAGAAGTGCCAGAACAACAACGGTTCAATGCTCTGAAATGGGCACTGCACGCTACACCCGCAAGGTGGTGGGGTGAGAACTAGTAGAATTTTGAGGACTGGAAGGAATGTAGAAGGATGATGCTCATACGATTTGGGAAACCTCAGATACAGCTAACAAACAAGTATGATAGACGGGATTATCCACGTGCACACCTCGCAAAATAGACCAAGGTCTACGGAGAAGAGCCACAACCTGAATGGGTGCATTTGTTCTATCATACCCTGGATGTCATACCCATGAATTGGTATACTAAGACAGAGCTCTGCCATGGCACGAGTGAATGGGATATCTTGTGCGAAGGATTCCTGTTAACCTTCATGTTTGAGGATCATTGGTGGGATACTGTTGATGATGTGCTACAAACAATAAAAGCAGCTATCTTCAAAATACCCTAGGAGCCAATGGAAGTTCTTTAGCCCGAATGGGCGATCCAGCTGAGATGTGCGTTGGAGTGTTACAATGTAAATATTGAGGAGGAGGAGGAGGATCCACGAAATTTAACATTCCAGAAACTGAAGGCTACTGTGAGGTTCGAGGACCATTGATTGAAGATCCTAACATCACCATGCCGCTAAAAACGAAGCAGGTAAAAATTGGGACGTAAGCTGAACCAAAGTATGCAATGCTCGATGACTATTGGGATGATGTCATGGTGGACAAGGTTGCTGAGTTACTCTGTGAGTACCAAGACTTATTCCCGACCAAGATTACAAACTTAAAAGGGATTGTTGGTGACTTAGGGATGATCAAGATCACCCTGAAACTTGATGCGAAGCTGGTTAAGTAGAGGCCTTACCACTTGAATCCGAAGTATAAGGAAAAGTTCCGTGTAGAACTAGACAAAATGCTTGCAGTTGGAATTATTGAGCCAGTGGAATAATCTGACTGGGTGAGCCCTATGGTAGTACAGGAAAAAAAGCAGAAGGGAGAAATAAGAATATATGTGGACCTCAGGAAGTTGAATGACACCTGTGTACATGACCCATTCCCGACATCGTTCACAGATGAACTTTTGTAAAATGTTGGCGGACAAGAAGCATACTTGTTCATGGATGGGTTCTCGGGGTACCACCAAATCAAGATCGCGCCAGAAGACAGGAGCAAAATGACCTTCGCAATGGAATGGGGCTGCTTTCAATACACTATTATGCCATTTGGATTGAAGAACGCGTCATCCATATTTTCACCCATCGTTGTTGCTGCATTCAAAGAATAGATCCACCAGTTCCTAGAGGTATATCTAGATGATTGGACTGTCTTCGGATTGGTTAAGAACCACGTAGCAAGCTTATGCTTGATGCTGGATACTTGCCAACGACACTAGATTGCGCTAAACCTTAAGAAGTGCACATTCCTGGTTCCCTTTGGGAACCTGTTGGGACATGTGGTTTGCAAGCAGGGACTGATGGTGGACCCTGTGAAGATTGCTGTAATTCTAAATTTGGAAGCACCACGAAGTGTTAAATAGCGATGTGCTACCTTGGGACACACTGGGTGCTAGAGAAAGTTCATCAAAAGCTATGCCCAAATCACCGCGCCGATGGAGAAATTATTGAAAAAGGATGTCACATTTCGCTGGAACGATGATTGCATGAAGATCTTGGATGTCCTAAAGGGGAAATTTGCCTCCGCTCCAATCCTGGTCTTCCCAAAATGGGATGTGGAGTTTCATGTCCATGTTGATGCATCGTGTATCGCGCTGGGAGCAGTGCTCACACAGGAGGGCGAAGAAGGCTTGGATCACCCTATCGCGTTTATAATTTGGAGATTGTCCAAAGCCAAGAAGAACTATTCCACAACTGAGTGCAAGGGGTTGGTGATGGTGTACACGCTCCAAAAATATTGTCACTATTTGCTAGGAGGTCATTTCAAAATGTATACAAACCATTCTGCGCTAAAGTACTTAGTCAATAAGCCTGTGTTGGGGGGGCACATATGTCAGTGGTTCTTATTGTTCCAATAATATGAATTTGAGGTCGTGGTAAAACCTGGATGCCTGAACGTAGGATCGGATCACTTGTTGCGTATTGAGACAGGCGAGGAACCTTCTAACTTGGAGGAAGGATTACCTGACGCACAACTCTTTGCTGTCCACGTCACGGATGGGTACTTCGAAGATATAATCCACTTTCTGACAATAGGGACTATGCTGAAGGAATACTCCGTCCAACAGAAGAAGGAATTGGTGGTGTGCGCGACAGATTTTTCTGTCATCGCGGGGCACCTATACAAAATGGGAAATGATGAGATATTGCAAAGATACGTACTTGAATTTAAATGAAGTCAGATCCTCGCAGAAGCACATGGGGGCGCTGCAAGAGGACACTATGTAGGACGAGCGACCACACAAAATATTCTTTGCGCAAGGTTGTGGTGGCCAACCCTTCACCAGGATTCAAAAGCACAATGTAAAGCCTGCGATATATGTTAAAGGACCAGAAAACCATCGTGGAGGGATGAGATGCCATTGAATCCACAAATGACACTGCAGCCGTTTGAGAAATGGGCAATTGACTTTGTGGGACCCATCAAACCTCAGGGAAAGACGGGCGCGTGCTACATCATCATTGTGACAGAGTACCTGACATTATGGGTGGAAGCACAGTTGGTCAAAGACTGCACGGCCGCTACGGCTGCGAAGCTTTTGTTTGAAAATGTGTTGACCCAATTTGGCTGTCCGAAAATCTTAATGAGTGATCGCGGAACACATTTTATGAATGAAACCATCAACGTGCTCACAGAAGAATTCCAGATGTATCATCAGAAAAGCACATCGTTTCACCCACAAGCCAACGGGACAATAGAAGCGTTCAACAAAATACTGGAGACTGTGCTAACGTAAGTGTGCAACATGTAGTGAAACGATTAGGACCTTTGCGTACCCGCAATACTATGGGCTTATAGGACAACGTGCATGAAACTGACGGGACAAACACCTTTCCGGTTAGTTTACGGCGTGGAAACTGTAATGCCGATGGAATATATCGTACCCACTCTGTGCATAGCAGCGCTCACAAGAATAACAGACCACGAAGCTCTTGAGGAGGAACGGTTCTTGATTGGCTTTCATCAGCAGGTACAAAAACAACGTGAAAAGGCTTGACACGATTGCCATATTAAGTTGCGCATATTCCAGGTAAATGACTTAGTATTGATGTATGATAGTAAGTTTGAAAAATTTTCGGGAAAATTCAGAATGCATTGGTTGGGACCATACGTGGTTAAGGAGGTCACTGATGGGGCACGGTCCAGTTAGTCAAACTAAATGGAGAACCCTTCCCAGGCAAAGTGAATGGGAGCCGCTTGAAGCCTTACACGGGGGGGGGGGCTATTTGACTATCCAGCAGAAGCGCAGTCTTCACGCTCCACGAAGCCGGAAAAAGGCGCGGGACTATAAACATATACCGGTACAAAGGTATGGAAACACTTCAATCACAGAGGTCTTGGAATAGCAGGTGGAATAGATTTAGTAAGCAGCAGCTCAGTGCGCTGCGGACCTCATTACAGTTTGAGAATAGTTGGAGGGACTCCGCGCCAAGATCGCTGCATCGACAGAGTGACTCGAGGGCGAGTCATGATGTTTGTGTTGTGGGCCTGTTGGGCATGGGATCCCCCTCGAGGCATGTTTTGGGGCTCAAAGACCAAAATTTGACCCAAATTTGTTGTAAAGTCTTCGTGAATTGCGGGCGCGGAGCACGAAATGTATGATATAGTCACAGGGTTGTCTGCCCTAGTCTTGTAAATGTAATGTCAGCTTACCCATGGTCCGTGGACCATGGGATTGTATAAATAGAGCAAGGCTCTAAGTGTAAAAGATAGCAATAAGAAGCGAAGAGGTGAGGATAGAGTCTAAGTGACTAAGTGTATCTTGGGTCGTAGGATAGGAAAAGGCTCTATAGCTGAGTGCGTAGAGGCCTAGTAGTCTGCATCTGGGTGCACGGACCCCTGCAGCTGAGTGCGCAGGGCAGAGTCGAGTCTGTAACCAAAGAAGATATTAATAAAGAAATGTTTTGATAACAATTTGTGTATCTATTCTTGGATTAATGCATGGTTGATGTAAATTGCAAATATACTGTTTGTTTACTACGCGCACATGTATGAATGATTTATATTGCTAAATGTAACTTAATGCATACAAATAAGCTAAGTTAATCAACTAATAGTAGAATACTAGTAAGGACTTGGGTACCAACATCGCTCGTCCCCCGAGTAGGGTTGCGCAAAGGCAGGAGTTTTGGCTGCGAGGTACGGGGTAGTGCGCGTAGTGACGTGTGCGCAGGGTCTAACCGTGGACCACTTGAACTCATCAGACATCTCCAGGGTGCGGAAACCTAGTTCTAGCACCCTCCCATACTACTTTGGGTGATACCTTAGTCCGTGCTCCGCGGACTATTGCCGAAAGGGCCAGTAGTACCGGGATTTGTTTGGCTAAATTACCTCCGAACCTGGGTCAGGCCCTAATAAGCCAACAAGGCTATTCTGTAAAGACCTTTACTTCTATGTAAATCCACAATATAGGACCACCATAGGAGGTAGTTGGTGTTGTCAAGAATAACTTGGCATGGACTTTCCATTTTAAAGAAACTGAACAGGTGGCGATGCTGAAACTAAGTGTTTCAATGGAAAGATCTCGCAAATTAGGCCGATTAAAAAAAAACGGCTCTGAAAACAACTTCTGAATGAAGAAGTTATGACTTTTTGAAGAAAAGTTGTTGAAGATGCCGACGAAGTGCGTGAATGTGTGGAAATGAATGATAATATTATATTTTTTAAAAAATACCCCCCCCCGCCCCCCTTCCAAACTTAATCCAATTAGCTCACTTTAAAAAAAAATTATGTGACCCACTTTTATAAATAAGTGAAAGTCACTTTTACAATGGTACTTTATGAGCTACCCACTAAATTGTAACTTAAATAAAAGATAAAGAGACTTTAGAATTAAAAATGACTCACTTTTTATAATGGGTGAGAACACTTTTACATAAAGTAACTTTAAAACATATGCCACATGTGATTTTTGAAAAAGTAACTCAACAAAAATAAAGACTTGAACCCAAGACCTCTATTCTCATAAAGCAACTTTGGACCAAGTGAGCTAATTTAAAAGGTTAGTAATTTTTGGAAAAGAACGGGTTTTTTTTAGCCACTGATGCTTTGGGGTGCGTGCTTACTTGAAAAAGCCCTTTTTGCCTACAAAACAAAAACCACACAACCCAACACGGACATACAAAGAAAACCAAACCTTATGGCTTGAAGTTAGCTTTGTGAGAAACTAAATATTTTCCTCAATATTTGTGATTTTCCTATATCACATTAAGGCGTAGCAGAAAAGAGCATACACATGAGAAAAATCCTTCCTTTTTGTTTCTAATTTGCCTAGATCGCATAGAGTCATGGGGAAAAGAGCATACGCAAAAATGAAAGGCATAGATCCGAGAATAAAAAAAGAGAGATAAATAGACCGAAATAAACAAGAGAGATAAATAACTATAAGCGCAAATAAAAACTGTATACCTCTAGATCTTAAAAATGACGTAGCTAGGGCTACCGGAAACCTTTTTGCCTGAAATGAAAGGGGTTCCTCACTGGAATAGATTCTCCTAACACAATAGAGCAGTCCTCTCAGCCCGAAAGTAGTCAGAAACAATAGATCTAGGAAACGACAGTCGGATGCAGTTGTACCGGCTTCCGATTTGGATCATCAACAAATGTGACCCTCAAATAGCTTTGATACCATGTAGGAATTTATAGGGCAAGTTCCTCAGATAGAACACCAAAGGACACCGCTCACAAACAGATCACAGATCAATACACCAGTATTATTGACGTGGTTAAAACCCTCAAAGAGGGAAACAATCCACGACCTGAGCCAACACGACCACTTTAGGAAATTTATTAATAAAAGAATGAAAATTTACATAAGCTTCTCTCATGAACAATCATCATACAAATGACCCTCCATGCTCTTTAAATAGAGATCATGACCAATTGGGTGTTAAGCCATGGATCAAGTGTCGGTAATACCGAGGATAGAATGAACTGTTAGATCACTTCATGTCTAGAACATATTGTGACCGTCGATTGTAAGTTACAAAAGTACATTGTAAAGAAAGACACTTTACCTAACTCTACACTAGACCAAGTTATACTTAACTATTTCCTATGTGTCGGAATATCCTAACACCCTCTGACTGGGAAGATACCTTAAATGACACCAAGTAACAAATTCAGGGAAGAAGTGGGTCCGGGGAAAGATGAATTGGTGTAGGAAAGAAACTCATATGTTCAATTCATCGCTGGCATCTAAAAACTTCTGATTTTCCTAGTTTTGGAGTTCATAAAGATCGAACTCACACTAGATTTCAGAGATCTTATATTTCTTATCAACTAGGGGAAATTTGTGTAAATTTACTACAAGGGGCAACATTGGGCTTTCTACAAGTAATTTTGACTTTCCTTTGGATGACGACATGTTGAATTATGAATTTATAGGCAGGAATATCGAATTACCAGAGAATTGGTGATTATTGGTGTAGAAAATGGCTGTCAATTGATAAAATCCAATAGTACCTGCGCTGTTGCAAAAGGATAGAAGAAAAGGAATGTGAAGGGTAGAAGGATGTTTTATAAAGTTTTTGAATGAATTAACCATTTTGGAACGTCTAGTTAATAAACTAGACGTTGGCGGGAAGGATTTATTAGTCATAACGGTTAATTAGCTGCTGGCGGGGGGTTTTTATTAACATAACGGTAATATGATGTGAATGAATGAGGGAATGGAAAATGGCGAGGTGTGAGTGGAGGTTCAAAAGTGATGGTGGGAGTGGAGAGGATGAGAGAGCAGTTTTCGCAGGGGGGGGGGGGGAGGCGGGGCGGGGGGGAGCATGCTTGTGGTTTTGTATAGGGGGGTTCTGAAATGGCTATTGAGAGGACATGTAGCCCTAGGAGGAATTTTAAAAACTACTTTTCGGACCCCCCCCCGCTTTGTTAAATGTCGTTAATACGGGGCAGGGGCAGGGGAGGAGGGGGTCTGAAGGTTACCCCCTGTCGTTGATCTGGGCGGGGTTGATCTATGCCGTTGATTCTCTCTCGGGCTTTATCACAAGCGAACAAAACATGTCAAATCACTTAAATTTATTTACAATATATTAATTAATCATTGATTAATTAACATAATAAGTATTTAAACAATAATATAAATATAATTGCGACGACATTTAAACAAGCGCGCTTATACTTTAGGACTTTCTACATACATACATACACATACATATACATATACATATACATATACATATTAATGTCATTTTTTCTTTTCTTTGTATTTTTCATTTTTTTGATTTCTCTTTTCCTTTTGTATTTTCTTTTCTCTCTCTCTCTCTATATATATAATTTTTTTTATTTTTTTCAATATATAAGGAAAATGGAAAAACGACACGGTAAAAATAAGTTACAACATAAGGTACAAGTTAACTTTGACATTCCTATATTTGAAGGCCAGATAGACGCAGATGCTCTAGATAGATGGTTATATTTGTTGGAAGGATAATTTTTGGTACATGATTGTTTTTATAGGGAAAAGATTACTTTTGCACTCCTCAAATCCACCCCCCATGTCAAGGATTGGTAGGAAACTTACTATGAGTAGACAGACGAGGGGGAACCCTCACTACTTTCAACTGCACCCTCTTGGAATTTTTTTTGAGATGTCGTTAAGCAACAATATTACCCTGTTGGGAGCTATGAATATAATTGCATAAAAATGGACCAAACTATGGTAGCAAAGGGACCAAGACGTGCCAGAGTTCGCGAATATCTTTTATACCCTATGTATGAAGTTGGGTATCAAGGATTATGAGCGACATTTGGTACTCAAGTACCGTGGCTCTTTGCACATATACATCTAGGAAGAAATGGATTTCCTAGACATCTTCTTGCTTGGCGCAATATACTGATATGTTGTCAAGATCAAGAAAATTTTTAAACAGAGAAGCGAGACTTTGGATCTGTGAATATGATGTAGGAAAAAGAAACCTCCAAACTGTAGAACAAATGATAGATCCAAGGTGGAGTGACCTAGGACAACTCATAAAAGCCACAAGCAAAGAATAGAACTGTGAATATGAAGAAGGACACATGAAAGTGGTGTGAGTTCCACAAGAGCCCCACCCACAACAAAAATGAGTGTCGCGCCAAGCAATCATTGGTGGCTGAGAAAAAAACTTCAAAGTCAAACGCATGTTCTGATTTTGAGCCAAAACCTGACAAGGGGAAGTAGATTATTGATACATAACCTAGTGCCACTGTTGCCACAACCAAGGTCCAAAAGATTGAGCCCAAAGATCTAGAGGAGGGGGAGCATATTTTTCACTCATACATGTGGGTGAATGGTTCTTTATTGTAGTTCATTTTTTATATTAGGAGCTGGCAAAAGAATCTCATCTCAATAGAGGTAATTAAGCTGTTAGGCCTACTAACCACACCACACTTGAAACCATACACCATCAAGTGGCTCCACCAAGGGTGAAATATCTGCGTCGGCCATCAGTGTTTCCTTCCCTACAACATCAAGCCCTTCACGAACAAGGTACTGTGTAAAGTTTCTCCCCAAGAATTTTATGAAGTTTTATTAGGCCAACCATACTTGTGGAAGCATCATGATATGTATGAGTCTAGACCTCGTGTTGTTATTATTACTCTTGGAATAAAACTATACAGGACCAACCATACTTGTGGAAGCATCATAGTATGTATAAGTCTAGACCTCCTGCTGTTATTATTACTCTGGGAATAAAACTATATAGGATAACGGAGGTAGACTTTCCTTCTGCAATTTCTTTGATCTATACTAAGAAATGTAGTAAGATCATCTCACATACTAGGAAATTTGCTTTATTTCTGTTTTGATCTCAAAGTAAGGGAATATTATGGCCACATCCATGGCCCCTAGAAAGGATTCCTCAATGAAGTGGAAGCAAGTTGATAAGGTTTTGGAAGAGTACAAGGACATTTTCTCCTCACCCACAAGGGTTCCCTTGCATTGTCAGGTCAAGCATTCTATCAATTTGACTCCCGAAAAATCTATACCTAATGGGACAATATACCATCCATATCTTCTAGAAAATGAGGAAATCAAGAGATATATACAGGAGTCACTACAAAAAGGGCATATTTGACCAAGTTCCTCACCTTTTTGGAGCCCAATTGTACTCATATAGAAGAAATATGAGATCTAGAGACTCTACATTGATTATCAGGAATTGAATAAAATCAGTGTCAAGAACATATGCCTGATCCCACAGATTGATGACCTTATTGAATAGCTCAAGGGAGCCAAGTAATTTAGCAAGATTGATTTGAAGTCTAGATATCAACAAGCTCCAATAGAACCCATAGATGTATGGAAGACTGCCTTAAAATCCAAAGAGGCTCTCTTTGAGTGGTTGATTATGCCTTTCGGGTTGTCAAATTCCCCTACAATTTTTTTGAGGATGATGGATGATATATTGTGGCCTTTCACCAACTCGTTCATGGTTGTATATATAGATGAAATCCTCATCTTCAATAATATTTGGGAAGAGAACTTGCAACATATTTGACAAGTCCTTCAAACTCTATGGCAACAAAAACTATGTGCCATGTTGGAGAAATTATCCTTTGGAATGAACCAACTCCAATATCTAGGCTAAATAATTGATGATCAAGGTGTGAATGTGGATCCATCTAAGATCCAATTCATTCAGGATTGGCTAGCCCTGAGAACTCTAACAAAGCTTCACAACTTTTTGGGCCTTGCAAATTTCTATCGAAGGTTCGTGTTGGGGTTTTTTCATATCACTTGACCTTTAATTCAAGTTTCCAAGGACATAAAAAAATCCAATTGTTTTTGTTCCAAGTCACAAAAAAAGGCATTCGTTGATATGAAACACCGCCTTTTTTATCTGCCCATACTCACATTTCTAGACTTGCATCAACCATTTGAAATTGAGACAAATGCCTCTCGCTATGCTATTGGTGCATTTCTCACCTAGCAAGGGAATCCACTGACCTATCATAGTGAGACACTCTTCGATATTATTTGGAAATATCCTATCTACGACAAGGAGATGTATTCCATCATGTAGACTTTCTAGAAGGGGAAACATTGCATTCCAGGGAAGGATATGACCATCCACATGTACGAATTTACAGGGTAAGTTCCTCATATAGAACACCAAAGGGAACCACTCACAAACAGATCATAGATCAATGCACCAATATTCTTGACGTAATTAAAACCATCAAAGAGGGAAACAATCCATGGCTTGAGCCAACGTGGCCACTTCAGGCAATTTATTAATAAAAGAGAGAAAATTTACATAAGCTTCCGCATGAACGGTCACCCTACAAATGACCCTCCATTCTCTTTAAATATAGATCATGGACCAATCGGGTGTTAAGCCATAGATCAAGTGTCGGTAATACCAAGGAGAGAATGAACCGTCGGATCACTTCATGTCTAGAACATATCATGATCGTCAAATTGTAAGTTAAAAATGTACATAGTAAAGAAACACACTTTACCTAACTCTACACTAGACCAAGCTATACTTAACTATTTCCTATGTGTCGGAATATCCTAACATCCCCCTTAAGAACAACTTAGTATAGGATTGAAGGATGTACAAATATGACACAATAGGATAAGGAAGGAGGCATTAGAGCCTATCCCCCCTTAGTGACAACTTCCTAAACTCCAACCATAAATCAAAGTTTAGTAAACTTCGCCTCTATGAGAGCCTTTGTAAATATGTCTGCAACTTGATCATCGGTTAAACAATATTACACTTCAAGAACATGGTGATGAATGAGCATTATGATGAAGTGCATGTGTAGTTCAATGTGTTTGTTGCGCTGATGTTGGATTGGATCTTTGCATAGTTGAATGGAACTTTGATTATCACACAAAAGTGTAGTCAGATGTTGCTACTGAAAACCAAACTCTGATAGGATCTCATGAAGCCACAGGGCTTCTTTACTGGCTTCTATGGTGCCATGATACTCTACTTTTGTTTAAGAAAGAGAAATGGCACTTTGTTTCTTGCAAGCACATGTAATAGGTCTAGAACCAGGAGTGAAGACATAACCTGCAGTAGACTTCCGATCATTAGGGTCACCAACCCAATCGGTATCAGTGAAACCAACCAATAGAGGAGATGCTTCTACACTGTAATGAATCCCAAACTAAACTGTAGCTTGAACATAATGAAGTATTCTTTTAGCTACTTTTCAATGACTTTCATGTGGGTTTTACATAAACCGAGCAATAAGGCCAACAACAAAGGAAAGGTCAGGACGAGTATGGGTCAGATACATAAGTTTTTCTACAAGCTAACGGTATAAGGTAGCATCAACTTTAGGGGAAGTACAAGTGACTGAAAGTTTGGCTACAGACTTAAAGGGAGAAGGGGCTGACCTACAGTCTTACATGTGAAAGTGGCGTAGAAGATCACAGGAATACTTGGAATGGGAAAGGGAAATACCTTCCTTGGATTGCAAGACTTGAAGACCAAGAAAATAATGCAAGTGTCCTAACTCTGTCATTTCAAACTTCTTTTTAAGGCTGGACTTCACCTGGTTTATAAGGTTGGAATCATTACCAGTAAGGATAAGATCATCAACATAAAGAACAAGAATGATAAGAGACTTACGCACTTTCTTGGTGTAGACAATATTGTGAGAATGACACCTAGAAAAGCCAGTATCTAAAAGAAAGCTATCCATTTTGGCATACCAAGCCCGAGGGGATTGCTTGAGACCATAAAGGGATTTATTACGCTGACATACGAGGCTAGAGTTTGTTTGTATAAAGGCAATAGGTTGTTCCATATATATTTCTTCACGCAAGTCGCCATGCAAGAAGGCAGATTTAACATCCATTTGATGGACTTCCCATTTGAAAGAGGCGGCAAGGGAAAGAACAAAGCGGATAGAGTTCATTTTGGCAACAGGGGAGAAGGTTTTAGTATAGTAAAATCCTTCAACTTGTGAAAACCCCTTAGCAACAAGACGAGCTTTATGTTTATCAACTTTTCCATTTGGTCCATACTTGGTTCTATAAACCCATTTTCATCTAACAAGTTTTCGTCCCTTTGGAATAAGAACATGATACTTTGTCAATAATGAATAATATTCTTCATTCATAGCTACGTCCCAATATGGATGGTGTGAAGCTTCTGTAAAGGTGTCAGGATCATAATTCGCTGAAACTTGAGCCAGTAAAGAAGAGGCTCTATCAAACTGAGAATGTGCACGTCGTTGATCTATAGGATCACCTGCAAGAGAACCTGTTGCATCTCGAGTAGCACAGACCCATTTTAGAAGCTGAGGAGCTGAAGGAGGATCCTGACAAGGTGGGGGAGGATTGTCATCCTCACTGTCATCATCTGAAGAAGAAATATTTTCAAAAGTAGAAGGGATAGAGAGAGGTGGCACATCCGTCGAACTAGGCTCGTAGGCCGATAGACTTTCAACAAACTTTACATCTCGTCTAATGATAACATTTTTGGACTTAAGTCGAATAACTAGTATATATCCTTTGACATCTTCAGAATATCCAACAAAAATACATTTTTCACTCTTAGGTTCTGAAGCTTTATGTTTCTCATCTAGAATATGGGCCCATGCTTCACTTAAAAAAACACGAAAGTGACTTACATCTGGTTTAATTGAGCTCCATGCTTCTTCTGTAGTGATATTATTAAAAACCTTAGTAGAAGTGCGATTTAATATGTAATTTGCATAGTTAATTGCTTCTACCCAAAAATTAAGACTAATTCCTTTAAATTGAAGCACACAATTAGCCATTTCCTTTAAGGTGCGATTCTTCCTTTCAGCTACACCATTTCGTTGTGGAGTATATGGAACAATATGTTTCATTTGAATTCCATTCTTAGTGCAAAAGTTTATGAATTTTTTGTTAACATATTCTCCACCATTATCAAATCTTAGCTTAAGAATTTGATGTCCAGATTGTTTTTCAACAAAGGCCTTAAAGGCCAGGAACATGTTAAATACTTCACTCTTGAGTTTTAAGAAGTATACCCAAGTGTGTCTAGAGAAATCATCAATGAAAGTTAAGAAATACTTGTAGCGAGAGAATGAAACAAATGGAAGTGGACCACATAAATCACTATGCACAACCTGTAAAGGGGCTGAGGCATGCCAAGAGGCACGTTTTTCAAAATTATCATGATGATGTTTTCCGAGTACACATCTGGAACAAACACCATCTCTACAAGATACCATAGGAAGACCTATCACCATATTTTCTTTACATATATTTTGAAGGGAGTGATAGTTTAAGTGACGAAACTGCTCATGCCAAATTTTGCTCACTTCATCATTATGAGCAACAAATACTGTAGAAATTTTGAATAATTTAACACATATTCAACAGAGATTATCCTGATCATACAATTTAAGCGGAACATGTATAATACATAATCTCCTCTACGTTGATCAAGAATATAGCAGCATCAATAACAATAAAACATCAAGAGCATTCACACATTAACACAGTATGTATCACGGGGAAAGCATCTCGCTAAAAAACCCCACACTATCTGTATATTAATGATTGAGTCATGTAACATTACACAGCATAATACTTCTCACAAGTATCTCCACCTCTGTTACACACAATACAGCTCAGATCTGATCTCCAAATCTCTTCCACTGCTTGCCTGCCTCCACTGCTCAATACCTGCTCAAGAACTGATGAGAATTGCTTCCCAAACTCGATTTTCACCTGCAAAATAGTCACTCACTCTTTGTGGACGTGAGCAAAGGCTAAAATGCAGGCCAAATATGTGAGCAAACTCATTGGCATACTCAATCCCTTGATTGTGCAAGATCTGGTGCACAACTATAGTCACAACTGATAGCAATCTGATTCTCTACCACCTGTCCCTGTTGAACTGAACATGCACTGACATGCAACTGAGTTAACTGATGTATTCTTTAGTTGTATTATGAGTTAATAATTAGTTTATCAACTCATCATTAGTCTATCTGCAGTTAGACTAACTACAACCAGTTTAACTAAGTTAAACTGAACACAACTCCATCAACTGTACCTCCAGTCCACTAAACTCAACTCACTTGAGTTCTAACTGAAGTCATGCATGCAACAACTCAACTGACTCATAAGAAAAATGAATTTCCTTCTGACAGCTGCATGTGCCACTTCCGTAGCTCAAACTGAAGTGCTCCAAGAGAATAAGATTAAGTTTATAGTCCAAATATTATAGTGAGATAATAATATTTGACTTTTCTATTTTTGACAGCCAGTCTAAAAATAGACTTGATCACTCACACTGTGATCACTCACACTTTCATCAAAAATAGAAGTCCATCTATTTTTCCCAACTTGATCAATCATCCATAAACATAGACATGATCCATATGTCTAAAAAGAGACATAGTCTAAAAATAGACTTGCGCCAAAAATAGCCTGCGGGCCCACTTAGTGAAGGCGACTCTTTTCACTAAGTTCCATCATCTTGTTGCAATCTCAACACTCCCTCTCGAAAAGATATGGATTATCAGCAACCCCTATCCTGCCTCGGTGGTACTCGAATTTGCTCCTTGTGAGAGCCTTCGTCAGAATATCAACATCCTGATCCTCCGTTGGAATGTACGAAAGTAACATGATCCTCCGCTGCACACAATCTCTGATATGATGGTACCTGATGTGCTTGGACCCGAAAAACCCGACCAAGATCATCCTCATCCACACAGATCTCTGCTTCCTGCTGTACCAAGAAACTACTGTCGATCCGATACTGAAGACCCCTCCTGATGTGCTCTTTCTGTCCGTTGGGCTCCCTGCCCAATCTGCATCCGTGAAGCCACATAGCTTCACCTCATCCTCCTGTCTATACCAAGATCCATATCCCGATGTGCCTCTCAAGTGGCTCAATACATGCTTGCCCGCCTTCCAGAAGAGCTTGGTAGGCTTAACCATAGCTTGTGAAAGCTGGTTAACTGCATAGCATATATCAGGTCGTGTATTGACCAAATACATCAGCGACCCCACCAACTGTCGATAAACAGTGGCATCCACTTCTTCTCCCGAAGTGGCATCCTCCTTCCTCCAACCTCCAGGAAGAGGAGTATCAACAGGCTTGTAGCCATGCATGTTGAACTTCTCCAGTATCTCCCGAGCATACTTGCCCTGAGAAACAAACAGTCCACCACTACGCTGCCATATTTCCAATCCTAGGAAATAGTGAAGGAGGCCCAAATCCTTCATCTCAAACTCTGTAGCAAGATCCTTCTTGCATGACAGTATCAACAGCTCATCACCCGTTAGAATCAAATCATCAACATACAGTACAATGATAAGCAACTTACCCTCCACCACAATCTGGTATAGGTTCGGATCCGCCTCGCTCTTGGAGAATCCAAGTCCTGTGAAATAGCTATCTATCCGTGTGTACCAAGCACGTGGTGCTTGCTTCAACCCATACAGCGCTCTCTTGAGCCTGCACACATGCGACTCGCTGCTGAAGACTTCAAAGCCTTCGGGTTGCTCAATGTACACCTCCTCCTCAATGACTCCGTTGAGGAACGCAGTCTTCACATCCATCTAATGAATGTGCCATCCCATCTGCGCTGAGAGAGCAAGAATCGTCCGTATGGAAGAATACCTTGCGACAGGTGCAAAGGTCTCCTCATAATTGATCCCCTCAATCTGTGAAAAGCCTCGGGCAACAAATCTTGCCTTGTACTTCTCCACACTCCCGTCAGCTGCCTGCTTAACTTTGTAGATCCATCTCGAACCCACCACTGATTTCCCTTCCGGTCTAGGAACAATCTCCCATGCACTGTTTCTGACAATAGAATCATACTCTTCCACCATGGCGTCTACCCATGCGGGATCCTCCACAGCTTCCTCGAAAGAGGATGGCTCAGTCACAGCACACTTGCTCATAAGAGCCATGTATCCAGTGTACCGATCAGGTGACTGTCTCTGCCTGCGTTGGGCTGTAGGTGGTCCTACAACTTTCTCTGCATCTTGAGCCAGTCGCTCAGCTTCTGTCAAGCGCTTTCGCCCTCTGATGGTTGGCGCTGCATGAGTGGTCTCTTCCACTCCATGAACCTCGTCCTGTGGCTGATCCACGTCCTGAAGCTCATCCTTAGGAACTAATAGCTCCTCATCTGCATGCAAGTGTAGCTCCCTCTCAAGCGAACACTTCATGGCTTTCTCCTCCTGAAATTTTATATCCCGTCGCACAACAGTTTTACCACTGTCTGGCAAATACACACGATAGTTGTGGGGCGTATTAGTGTACCCCACAAATATCCCAACCTCTGCAGTCGGCTCCAACTTCTTTCTGGCATCCTTCGTCACATGCATGTAAACGTTAGCACCAAAAATCCTCAAATGAGAAAGATCAGGCTTCTTACCAGAATAAGCCTCCTCGGGTGTACTCATGCCAAGTATCCTATGAGGACAACGGTTCTGCACATAAACTGTTGTATTGCATGCTTCCACCCACAAGTGAAGGGGTAGGCCCTGATCATGCAACATTGCCTGTGCAACACCCACAATCGTTCTGTTCTTCCGCTCAGCTACCCCATTCTGCTGTGGGTTATGGGGAGCTATGAGCTCTCTACGAATCCCTTCTGCCTTGCAGAAATCCTTGAACTCGTCCGAGATGTATTCACCACCATTATCGCTCCTAAGAGTCTTCACCTTCTTCCCCGACTCCTTCTCGACCAGTGCTTTGAATTCACATAACTTTGAATATGTCTCGCTCTTCTTCTGCATGAAGAAGATCCAGCACTTACGAGAGAAATCATCAACAAAAATCACATAATACCTGTGTTTTGCTGTCGAAGCAACTGAGAAAGGTCCACACACGTCTATGTGAATTCTCTCAAGGATCGTCGTGGCGCGACTATCCTTCTCGTGAAAGGTGGCTTTCACAAACTTCCCCAAAGTACACCCCTTTCACTGATCTGACTGCGCAAGTGTGCCTTTAGGAAGCCCTGTAGTGATCCGCTGCAGTATCTTCAAGGCTCCATGGTGAAGGTGACCCAATCTCCTGTGCCACAACTCGCCATCATCCCGGCTCACCAATCCTTCTGCCTTGCCTGCCATTGCTGCGCATCCATCTACATGCAACTGATAAAGGTTCCTCACTTGAACCCCTATCTTCCGAGTCTCACCAGTTGTCTTGCTGCGCAGGAAGGCCTTTCCCTCGCTGAAAACAACATCATACCCCTTGTCTTCTAACATCGCCACTGAGATGAGATTCTTCTTCAATCCTGGAACATGCATGACTTCCTTCAATACAAAGGGTTTACCAGACTCCCTCTCAAAGGAAATGGTACCGATACCGATCGCACTGTATCTACCATCATCGCCCATCTCGATGTGCACTCCAAGATCTTTGTCCTCCAGATCAGAGAACAAATCTCTATCTCCCGTCATGTGAAAAGATGCACCACTGTCCAAGAACCACACTGATCCCATCACACTTGAAACCAAGCATGTGATCAATGAAAAATCAAGCTCAAACTGAGAAGCTAAAGCCTCTCCCCCTGCAGATCCAGCAGCTTGCTTGTTTTTCTTCTTCTGCGGACAATTTGTGGCATAGTGTCCATGCTGGTGACAGTGAAAACACTTCACCTTGGACATATCCTGCTTCTTGCCTTTCGCACCGGAATGAGAAGCTTTCCTGTTCTTCCCCTTCTTTGCTTTGGCAGCCAAAGCGCAATTCTCTTCATCAGATACCTTTGATGAAGATCCATTCTCACCTTTATTGTTACTGAGTTTATCCTTGAGCGCCAGGTCGCTCTTGCTTTGGAATAACATTTGCAATCCGTTGAAAGACATTTCAACAACACTGCTGCAAATTCGATTTTCCACCAGCTCCAAACTCAACTGCTTCCGATCTACCCTCGCTTGATATCCTGTAAAAATCTCTTCTACAAATCAAGCTGCTCCGATACCATGTAGAATTTTTTTTTTCTACAATTATCTAGCTCTGATACCATGTAGAAATTTTGAATAATTTAACACATATTCAACAGAGATTATCCTGATCATACAATTTAAGCGGAACATGTATAATACATAATCTCCTCTACGTTGATGAAGAATATAGCAGCATCAATAACAATAAAACATCAAGAGCATTCACACATTAACACAATATGTATCACGGGGAAAGCATCTCGCTAAAAACCCCACACTATCTGTATATTAATGATTGAGTCATGTAACATTACACAGCATAATACTTCTCACAAGTATCTCCACCTCTGTTACACACAATACAACTCAGATCTGATCTCCAAATCTCTTCCACTGCTTGCCTGCCTCCACTGCTCAATACCTGCTCAAGAACTGATGAGAATTGCTTCCCAAACTCGATTTTCACCTGCAAAATAGTCACTCACTCTTTGTGGACGTGAGCAAAGGCTAAAATGCGGGCCAAATACGTGAGCAAACTCATTGGCATACTCAATCCCTTGATTGTGCAAGATCTGGTGCACAACTATAGTCACAACTGATAGCAATCTGATTCTCTACCACCTGTCCCTGTTGAACTGAACATGCACTGACATGCAACTGAGTTAACTGATGTATTCTTTAGTTGTATTATGAGTTAATAATTAGTTTATCAACTCATCATTAGTCTATCTGCAGTTAGACTAACTACAACCAGTTTAACTAAGTTAATCTGAACACAACTCCATCAATTGTACCTCCAGTCCACTAAACTCAACTCACTTGAGTTCTAACTGAAGTCATGCATGCAACAACTCAACTGACTCATAAGAAAAACGAATTTCCTTCTGACAGCTGCATGTGCCACTTCCGTAGCTCAAACTGAAGTGCTCCAAGAGAATAAGATTAAGTTTATAGTCCAAATATTATTGTGAGATAATAATATTTGACTTTTCTATTTTTGACAGCCAGTCTAAAAATAGACTTGATCACTCACACTGTGATCACTCACACTTTCATCAAAAATAGAAGTCCATCTATTTTTCCCAACTTGATCAATCATCCATAAACATAGACATGATCCATATGTCTAAAAATAGACATAGTCTAAAAATAGACTTGCGCCAAAAATAGCCTGCGGGCCCACTTAGTGAAGGCGACTCTTTTCACTAAGCTCCATCATCTTGTTGCAATCTCAACAAATACCGAGGGAAGAGTTGATGACCAAAAGTGTTAAACTTATACAACCTTGTAGAATCATCAACAATGCCAGTAGCTAAAATCTGTTTAGGATCTCTTAGGTCCTTAATTATAACATCGTGAGGTGAAAATGCAACGGTTTTACCTTCACCTAAATGAGTTATTTGATATATAGATAGAAGGTTGCAGGATAAGGTTGGAACACATAATAGATCATTAAATTGACCATTGTCTAGATGAACAGTTCCCGTTCCTACAACACTAAGAGATCTATCATCACCAACATATATATTTTTGGTGTTACAATCATTTAAAGAAGAAAACATGGCTTTGTTTTTTTCCATGTGATAAGAAGCCCCAGAATCAATGAGCCACTCATGAGAATTAGAAGGAGAATACACATTTAGTGCATAACCAGACCGAGATGCTTGACAAACACATGCAAAAAGTGTTATTCCTAAAGATGAAGTTGAAGTTGAAGAGTGCTCCAAATGCATGTTATGCTTCTTCATTGCTGCTTCCAAGGCTTCCATCTTCTTAAAGCATTTTGGTTATAAGTGGTCATCTCAATTACAAAAGTGGCAATGTCTATCAATGTTCTTCCCTTTGCTTTTATTTGCCTTATCATTTTGTTGAAATTATTTTTCATTTTGAGATTGAAATTGCTTAGGACCCTTGTTTGGTTTATGACCATTCTTTCTAAGATATTGCTTCTTAGGATTATTTGAATTTGGTTGTTGCTAGGCGGCTAAGGCTTTCTGAGAAGAGTTTCCAAGATTAAGAAGACCAAGATGTAAGATATTTTCTTGTTTTCTTATTAAAGATTCACAAAAGGCATCAAAAGAGGGGGACTTGTAGTCTTGTCCTTGAGAAATAAATGCTTCTCTAGTAGAATGGAAGGTGGAAACAAACACAGAGTAGGCTGGTCCCAACTTAGTAAGAATGGAATATATAAGGCTACCATCTTCTTCCTTAACCTTAACACCTTCTGAGAGAAGTTTAAGGGTCTTGAACTTGGAAAAAAATCTTCAATGAAAGAAAAATTATTCGGATCCAACGTAAGCAACTAATTTTCGAGTTGATGGGCTCTAATTTCATTTTTAATTCCAAAAACTTTAGTGATTTGTTTCATTGCTTCATTAGGGGTATCAAGTTTTGTGATATGGAATCTAAGGTCTGGAGAAATAGACGTCCCTATCAACCCACATGCTTGATTTGGCATATTTTCCCATTTGGGTACCTTATCTTCATCTTTAGGTTTAGTTTCTTATCCTGAGGCTATTCTGTAAAGACCTTTACTTCTAAATAAATCCACAATGTAGGACCACCATTGGAAGTAGTTGGTATTGTCAAGAATAACTTGGCATGTACTTTCCATTTTAACAGAAACAAAGATGTAGATGCCGAAACTAAGTTTTCCAATGGAAATATCTCGAAAAATTAGTCTGATTAAAAAAATGACTTCCGGATGAAGAAACTATGGCTTTTTGAAGAAAAGTTGTTGAAGATGCCGATGAAGTGCGTGAATATGCGGAAGTGAATGATAATTTTATATTTAAAAAAAAATCCCCCCCCCTCCAAACTTAATCTAATTAGCTCACTTCAAAAAAATATTTTATGTGACCCACATTTATAAATAAGTGATAGTCACTTTTACAATGGTACTTTATGAACTATTCACTAAATTGTAACTTAAATAAAAGATAAAGAGACTTTAGAATTATAAGTGACTCACTTTTCATAATGGGTGAGAACACTTTTACATAAAGTAACTTTTAAACATAAGTTACATGTATTTTTGAAAAAGTAATTCAACAAAAAGAAAGACTTGAACCCAAGACTTCTATTCTCATAAAGCAACTTTCGATAAGTGAGCTAGTTTAAAAGGTTAGTAATTTTTGGAAAAGAGGAAGGTTTTTTTTTTTAGTCACTGAAGCTTTGGGGTGCATGATTACTTGAAAAAACTCTTTTTGCCTACAAAACAAAAAATCACACAACCCAACATGGACATGCAAAAAAAAAAAAAAAAACCTTATGGCTTGAAGTTAGGTTTCACCGGAAATTAAATATTTTCCTCAATGTTTCTGATTTTCTGAGATCACACTAAGGCGTGGCGGAAAATAGCATACGCATTAGAAAAATACTTTATTTTTGTTTTTGATTTGCCCAGATTGCACAGAGTCACAGGGAAAAAAGCATACACAGAAATGAAAGGTATAGATCCAGTAATAAAAAACAGAGAGATAAATAAACTGAAATAAACAGAGAGATGAATAACTAGAACTGCAAAAAAATTGTATACCTCCAGATCTTAAAATGACGTATCTAGGGCTACTGGAAACCTTTTTGTGTGAAACGAAAGGGGTTCCTCACTGGAACAGATGCTCCTAACACAATAGATCAGTCCTCTCAGCCCGAAACCAGTAAAAAAAATATATCTAGGAAACGATAATCGGATGCAGTTGTACCGGCTTCGGATTTGGATTACGAACGGATGCGACCCTCAAATAGCTCTGATACCATGTATGAATTTACAAGGTAAGTTCCTCAAATAGAACACCAAAGGACACTGCTCACAAGCAGATCATAGATCAATACACCAATATTCTTGATGTGGTTAAAACCCTCAAAGAGGGAAATAGTCCATGGCCTGAGCCAATGCGGCCACTTCAGGAAATTTATTAATAAAAGAAAGAAAATTTACGTAATATTCTCTCATGAATGATCACCCTACAAATGACCCTCCATGCTCTTTAAATAGATATCATGGACCAATCGGGTGTTAAGACATGGATCAAGTGTCAGTAATATCGTGGAGAGAATGAACCGTTGGATCACTTCATGTCTAAAACATATCATGACCATCAGATTGTAAGTTACAAATGTACATAGTAGAGAAACACACTTTACCTAAATTTACTCTAGATCAAGTTATACTTAACTATTTCCTATGTGTCAAAATATCTTAACACCACATAGATCACCGACCTCTTTAGTTTATGCAGACACTAGGGAAGTTCCAAAATGATTGCCATGAGAAATGGTCCACATATCTGCAAAAATTCCATTTGAAAATTAAATAAAAGAAGGGAAACACCAATAACATTGCAGATTGTCTCAGTCGACCCCTGGTTGCGACACTAACCACTATTCTCAATCCTTGTGGGCACGAGACTTTTGGATGGATACAATTATACAAAAAAAATCTAGAATTTTCCACTACATACCAAATGCTGATGGATGGAAACCAAGTACTAGACTTTCACCTCTAGGAAACACTATTTTTCTACTGGGGCACCTTTGTGTTCCTTCAAGTGAGCATACCAAGCTGATTTGTGAGGAACACTACAGTAGGGTTGCAGGACACTTTGGTGTAGAGAAAATAATGAAAGTATTGCAAAAGTGTTTTTATTGGCCGGAACTCTGATAGTATGTTGGAAAATATATTAGATCCTATATTGCATGTGCCATCACCAAGACAACTAAGAATCAAGGCATATACACTCATTTTCCTAATCCTAACTAGCCTTGGGAATCCATGTCCATGGACCATATGTCTGGCATTCCTTCTACCAAGCATGGTAATGAATATGCATTTGTGGCTGTTGATAGATTCTCTAAGATGGCTATATTGTATGCTTGCAAGAAAATAATCACAACAAATGACACTAGAAAACACTTCTTTGAACGAGTATGGGTACATTTTTGGATCCCATAGATAATTATATCAGATCAAGATAACAGGTTCTCGAGCACATTCTAGTTGAGCCTCTGGTAATTTTTGGAGACCAAGCTCACTAAGTCGTCTGCATTCCATCCCCAAACTGATGGCCAAATAGAGGTCATCAATAGGATGATAGTACACATACTATGCATGTAAAACTTCAAGCATCCATGAACATGGGATGAGAGTCTTCTTTATGTGAAACAAAACTATAATAAAGCTCTACATAGCTTGACTAGACACAACCCCTTTCAAGTGGGCATGAGATTTCAACCATTATTAAATATTGATGTTGCAATGCTTCTTGTAACTACACAGTCATAATCTGCACATGTTCAGTCTTAAGCAAATAAAGCCACCAAGTCTATTGAACATATTCAACACATCCTCCAACAGGTTCATGATAACCTAGATAAAGTCAATTCCAATTTCAAACAACATCATGATCAACATCAGGAACCACATAAGTTTCAAGTGGGTGACAAGGTGTGATTGCACTTACAGAAGGAACACCTTGTTGGAGCCCATTAGAAGCTTTGACCACTTTGATATGGGCCTTACACCATCACCAAGTCTACAGGTGATAATTCTTTCGAGCTAAGTATCCCCCCATTCATTGGCCTACACCTAGTATTCAATGTGGACCACCTTCAACCAATACTTTCCACCATTATTGGACACATCAAACATTGTTGAGCTGCTAACACCAACATAACTTAATCCAAGTTTCATTGAACATGCCACAAACAATTGGATAATGGACACACATATTAAGAAAACTCACCAAAAGAGGATATAGCTATATCGGGCTGTCAAAACTGGCCAACTCCTACACCAAGGCAGGTGGTTCACCTGGGACCAGGTTTAGCAGAAGTTTTCCCATCTCATAGATGCACTCAACACAATGGGGATCATTGATTCCTAAGGGGGGAGGAATGATCCATGTGAATATCCGTGGTCACCTATTTATTCCACTTGGACCTCTAACATTATTTCCTTTTAGTTTCCTGTTTTGATAATTTTTTATTTTTGGCAAATTTTCAAGTCCTGAACTTCCAGAGTCATTTTGAGGCTCTAAACAACACTTTTTGGGGAAACGGGCAAACATAAGTATTTTAATATGTTTTCAATTGAAAATTTTCATCCTCAGATCAACCTTTCTAACGGGTTGTCGTGCATGCCAAATAGATATCATATGACGAAGTTATGACCCTGGGAAGTTAACATTCCAACTAACCCCATCAAGGCCCATACCTTTTGGCACTTCATCTCCTAGGGTTGGGTTTTTGGATATTTAGGGTTTCTCAATGTTTATTTATGATAAAAATTCCTCTGAGCCACATTGTAACATAATTCAATAGGCATGTATCCTTCAAATTTCTTCTCATAGATAAGCTACCATCGCTCGAGCTAGTTTGTTTCCTTTTTGTATGTAAATTATTTTCAATAGTTACTATTTATTAATTAAGATTATGTTGCACTGTATCTCTATGATTTTTTTTAAATATGTATTTTATTTCATTCCTTCATAAATTTGGACCAAAGGAAGTAGATGAATACATCAAAAACATGAAAGACAATGAAGATGGAAAAGAGAACTCTGAAGTAGACCCTAAAGCAAAACCAATGACTTCTTTAAAAGAAATAAGCAGATTGAAAAAAAATAAAGAGCTTTAAAAAAAGAATCAAGACCTTGACCATACAAAGGAAGAAGTTGTTCTCCTACTCTCTATTGGATACCTAATCTGCCAAGGGTTATGGTGTGGAATATGAATAGTAATTAGAGTCCAAGAGACCACTTGGAATATGAAAACCAAGGGTCAGAAAATAATGTATTTATATGTATATCTTCGTGAATAATATGAATCTCATGATTATCTTACTCTTGTTGCTTACATTTGTTGTTTAACATGGTATCATAGCAGGTGAATTTTAACCCTCCTCTAGTTTGAGCCACTAGTTTTGTGGCCATTCTATGTATTCAAGTTATGCCCATCTTATATTCTTTCTAAACACTGGTTGAATTCATGTCTGATCATATATTCACAGTCTCTATGCATTGATTAAAACTCCTGTGATGCAATGTGTTAAATCTCTGGAATACAACGTGAGGCTTGAATTCCATGCATAGTTCATGGGAATACAAAACATTGAAGCATGTGGACGTGTTAGTTTGGTCTCCATGGGTTGATTCATCGTTGGTCCGTGCTCTTGGTTCATATTATATGGGTTGTACTGAATGCTGAAGTAGTGAGCGTTGTATTTGAGTTGGTATGTGCATTGAACTCTGGTATGTACCAAATTATGAAATTTATTGCATGGGTATGCATTGAAGCAGTAAGTTAACTTTAATGACATCTGTTTGGTCTTCATGGGCTCAAGTGGTACATGCTATTTATTAACTAAATTTTGCGTTGATTAAAATCTTGAGTTATGGGTCTAAGCTGTGGTGTATTTGTGCATTTATTTCACAAGACTAGTTATGTTCTTGGAATGTTCTGCTACTCCTAGAATAGTTGAAGATGAAAGGATTTGGAGCTAGAATACACCACAAATCATCCTAATCATGACCGAAATGAATGATGACAAGACACTCCTCCTCAGGTAGTAAATTGGCCAACCTCTAAATATAATTACAAAATTTCCGCCAAAATGATATATAACAATTTTGGAGAGGGAAACGGAGCTGCAGCGGCGACCCAAGATCGAACCGGCGAAGGAATGGCTCTCACCCGCTCCTGCCAAACCACTGGAATCTCCCAAAGAAAGAAGCGTGAACCAGCGTGAGGGGTTTTGATCAACTTTGCACGACCAAGAGCAAGGATACAACTAATTTCGCAGCAGTCAAAGGCGAAAAGAAGGGTTGAAGTGCAAATCTGGAGGGATCTACAACAAAAGACGACGAAAACTGCTGATAAACCCCTGAAAGGTCCAACAGGGGCGGCTCTGCCTATGGAACCAAGAAGGATCAAGCTATTGAAAGTCCGATCTGCGACAGCAACTGCATCGGTGGGTGCTGTCCCGAGTCAGAATGGAGATCACAGGACGACAAAACGTCAACAACGCAAAAGGTATGATGAATTTAAAAAGCCCTTTACAGGTCGAAACTCTGATTTGAACTGTCGCGCAGATCTTGTCTTCCATATGACCAATCAACCGCCGATGAGCCCAGATTGGGCAGCATATCCACCGACCAATAGCACTGTGCTCAGACCGAGTCATGGGCCCTCAGAACAACCGCCGTTGAGCCCAGACGGGGCATCATATCCATTAAACAATAGCCTTGAGCACAGATCGGGTCATAGGCTTTCCGATCTAGACCTCTGTAGAGCAGATCTACCCCTATGCAGGTCAGATCTGGAAATACACTCACCAGAAAAGACGATTGAAGATAGAAAAAGCTCTCTCTTTATTAGATCTATGGGAGGGAACACAATATGCATCGAAATTGGGAAATGGGAGGCAACATAAACCCTCAAACAGAGGATACATGAAAAGAATGGAATCCCACCATGCAAACAACTACTCCTCTACGCAAGGAAGGTAATTCAGGAGGGGTTCAAGCTAATGGAATACTATATAGCAAAGGACTCTACCATCTGTCTCAGCACGAGATTGTGCGGAGGCTGCCCCGTCTCAAGTTCAAAAGGACCAACTTCCTTCAAAGATGCAGTCAAAGGGAAGATGGAACCACAAAAGAAACCAGAATAGCAAGCTACAACACCAGGGGCCTACATTGTTGAGCAGACAACACAGAACCCTGCTTTAACAATCTCCATACCAGAGGTAAATGAAATACAAGTTGATTATTCAACTAAAGCAGTGATATGCAGGTTCAATGGATTTTGGCCCAAACCGGAAGCCCTTCGTCAATGGATTTACTCCATATGGACAGAAAACTGTGATATCCATCTCTGCTCAAAGGGATTCTTTATTGTCAAATTTGACACCATAATGGACAAAGAATATGCTTTGAACGAGGGACCATGGTTTTGGGGAAACGCTGGCCTTTTCTTGAAATCTTGGTTCCCGGATTTTGATCCAAACAGCATGGTGGTCACCAAAATGCCAGTCTGGGTAAAATTGTTTAACCTACCTATACACATTTGCCAGGATATGTGTGCAGGTAGACCTCAGTCAAGGCCTACCAGAGCACATTCTCCTAATCCATAATGGAAAGCAATGGGCACAACCACTGGATTATGAAAACACTGCCTTCCGCTGCCGCATATGTCGACAAACAGGTCATCTTCAGAGTGCATGCCCACAAAACAAAAAAGATAGGAAAAGGAGACAACCACCAAAGCCGAAAGGATGGCAATTTACAGCCACATGGGCAGAGGATATAGAAGAGGAAAAGAATGCAGAAACCACCAGCATTCTACAAGAAGATGAGGACGGAAGGAATAATCCAGAAATCAGCAAAGAAAGCTAACCACACCACCTACAGAATAACGAAAATCTGATTGAAGGAGCAATAGATACAAATGGAAGTAACCCACAACAGCAATATGAGAACTCCAGGCAGGAAATTGCAAGCAGCAAGCGAGCATACTCATCAACAAGCTCAGATTCTGGAAAAGACATCATGGCTGCCACAAATGAAGCACAAATGATTATTGTAACAGCTCTGCCTAACAATGAAGGCTGGCGGAAAGTGGAAAAAAAGAAGGGTAGGAAAGCCTAGATAGACTATTGATTGATTATTAGCTCCTGATTTTAGCAGGACAAGTTTTGTTACAGCATATGCTATTACAGCATCTACAACATGTAATTTTACTCATAATGAATAAAATTACGATTTTTCCAGTGGAAAAAAAATTACAAAATTTCCGTTCGAAGAAGATGAAACATCTTTAGAGTAAAATTCTCTATTTGGAAATTAATTAATCAAAGTGGACAATTGGTTCAATAAAAAAGGCTCTCATTTCTTCGACGCAATGTAAGCAAGGTATATATGAATGATTCATATATTAATTCATGACATCGAGTTTTGGTAACATAGAATATCCTGTGAGAGTATTTCCATTGTTAGTTTGGTGGTCCAACTGTTTTGGTAACTCTCTGCACATGTCAGTGTTGTCATCCAGTCCTACGACTCTAGTTAGCCTACCAGTGCTAACATAATGTCTCTCTATACTCCTTGAGAACTTGATATTATTTACAATGCATTGTGAACCTACAACTGTCATTGCATGAGAGAGTAGTGCCATTTTTTTCACGTGGGCAAGACGAGTCAACTGCTACACAATCTCTATATTCTGGATTTCCTACACCTTTCTCACTCCCTCCAAAGTTACTAATCTCTTGACCATGACGATTTGAAGACTTTTCTATGAAATATATCCACCTTTTATGTATGTGTGTATGCAAAGTTCTATTCACCAAAAACAACTGTGTGGGTGATTTAGCATATGGCTTAATACATGGTCGTGTTCTTCAAAAATTCGAGGAGTTATCTTATGACCATGTCCATAGTGACAACCGACCTTGTCTCCTCATGGTTTCTAGTGTCTACTACAAGTTGTAAGATGTAATCCCCTTCAAGAATCATTTATATATATGTAGGTTGGTTTATATAATAGTAGTCTTTCTATATTAGAAAGAATTAAAAGTGTGAAGAGTAAGGTTTAAAAGATCTGAAGTCAAGGCCGATGAGTATTCTACTATCAATTTAAAAATTGTCATGGTTGATTCATTTTCCTAATAATCTATGAGGGGAAAGGGGTCATTCCATCATCTAGGCCAAGCAAGGCTAGGAAATTATACAAAGAGATCGATAATTTCATTTGAACACAGTCCATTCCTTTAGCTTCATCCTCAAGCCCCAAAGGTCATTCACAAGCTTGATAATAGTAAGTTAACGGATGTTGATCATTATGAATTCATTGCTAAAAATATTATAGTTTCATTTGATGGTGTAAATAGAACTTTCAGAATCAACTTATACCCTCGATTTGTGTTTGAATAATTGTGCCAAAGGAAGAATGGATTAACTAGTATTGTCTTGAAACATAAGGTGGAGTTGCAACAATTTTTTTGAAGTTTTTAAATGGCTAAAATTGACAATTTATTAGAGTTATTAAGAACTCTAATCATGTCTACTGTTGAAAGCATAGTTAAAATCAACAAGGACACTCTTTCCGATATTCAAATATGTTTGCAAGATGCACAAGAAAATATTGTTTTTTTGTAGCTCAAGTCACAACTATAGAAAGATGAGCTACAACAACGTATAAATCATTCTAAACTTGTTTTTGTTTAGAAAAATCCCATTTTTGAGTCTGAAGTTGTTATTTCAAGACAAATTTTAAATAAAGATACATAAGTTAAGGTTGCACTTCCCAGGTTCATCATCAAACCTTGGGAAGAACTTGTCAACAAAAAATATAGAACCACTCTAGGATATGACAAGGATGTATCCTTTCATATTCTAAACTAATCTAAGTCCATCCATTTTCATAGTGTGAGATTTCTTCAAGATAATTCATCTTCACCTGTTCTAGATTATGCTCTTCCACATCTAGAAAAAAATGTCAAATGACAACATTGTGACAAAGTTGACCATGTGAAACATCACTTTTTTTAATCTTCATCCATGTGATCATTGTCATAAAAATACTCATCATATAAACAAATGCTTCAGAAACAAGCCTCTTACAAGAAAAAAATTTCACCGTGTATGGATTGCTTCTTAGCAATGGGCTTCAACAACCAAGAAGATACATGGAGTAGGTCTATTTTACTTGAAAAATTCAGAATGAAGATAGCAACAAGAGCTGCAGATCCTATCACTAAGCTCTTCTTCTATCATCATTCATAATTTTCCCGATGATGGATCCATGTTGGGATTTGAATGTTGACAAATATGGTTTTTATTGTGGATACTCCGAGACTAAACTCAAAGAACCACAGATGCTTAAAATCCAGAATTATTTCCTTGTATAGAGGGGATACATGGAGTGAGAATATTTTACTCGAAAAATTCAGAATGAAGATAGCAAGAAGAGTTGTGGATCCTATCACTAAGTTCTTCCTCTATCATCATTCATAATTTTCCTGATGATGGATTCCTGTTGGGATTTGAAATGTTGACAAATATGGTTTTTACTGTGGATACTCCGAGACTAAACTCAACGAACCATAGATGCCTAAAATCCAGAATTATTTCCCTGTACGGAGGGGATACATGGATTGAGACTATTTTACTCGAAAAATTTAGAATGAAGATAGCAAGAAGAGCTGTAGATCATATCACTAAGCTCTTCTTCTATCATCATTCATAATTGTCGTGATGATGGATCCCTGTTGGGATTTTAAATGTTGACAAATATGGTTTTTACTATGGATACTCTGAGACTAAACTCAAAGAACCACATATACCTAAAATCTAGATTTATTTCCCTGTACGGAAGGGATACATGGAGCGAGACTATTTTACTCAAAAAATTCAGAATGAAGATATCAAGAAGAGCTGCAGATCCTATCACTAAGCTCTTCTTCTATCATCATTCATAATTTTCCTAATGATGGATCCCTGTTGAGATTTGAAACGTTGACAAATATGGTTTTTACTATGGATACTCCGAGACTAAACTTAGAGAACCACATATGCCTAATATCCAGAATTATTTCCCTATACGGAGGGGATACATGGAGTGAGACTATTTTACTCGAAAAAATTCAGAATGAAGATAGTAAGAAGAGTTGTAGATACTATCACTAAGCTCTTCTTCTATCATCATTCATAATTGTCGCGATGATGGATCCCTGTTGGGATTTGAAATGTTAACAAATATGGTTTTTACCATGGACACTCTGAGACTAAACTTAAAGAACCATAGATGCATAAAATCCAGAATTATTTCCTTGTACGTAGGGGATACATGGAGTGAGACTATTTTACTCAAAAAATTCAAAATGAAGATAGCAAGAAGAGCTGCAGATCCTATCACTAAGCTCTTCTTCTATCATCATTCATAATTTCCCTAATGATGGATCCCTATTGGGATTTTAAATGTTCACAAATATGATTTTTACTGTGGATACTTCAAGACTAAACTCAAAGAACCACATATTTCTAAAATCCAGAATTATTTCCCTGTACGGAGGGGATACATGGAGTGAGATTATTTTACTAAAAACATTCAAAATGAAGATAGCAAGAAGAGGTGTGGATCCTATCACTAAGCTCTTCCTCTATCATCATTCATAATTTTCCTAGTGATGGATCCCTGTTGGGATTTCAAACGTTGACAAATATGGTTTTTACTGTGGATACTCCGAGACTAAACTCAAAGAACCACAAATGCCTAAAATCTAGAATTATTTTCTTGTACAGAGGGGATACATGGATTGAGACTATTTTACTCGAAAAATTTAGAATGAAGATAGCAAGAAGAGCTGCAGATCATATCACTAAGCTCTTCTTCTATCATCATTCATAATTGTTGTGATGATGGATCACTGTTGGGATTTTAAATGTTGATAAATATGGTTTTTACTATGGATACTCCGAGACTAAACTCAAAGAACCACAGATGCCTAAAATCTAGAACTATTTCTCTATACAGAAGGGATACATGGAGTGAGACTATTTTATTCAAAAAATTCAGAATGAAGATAGCAAGAAGAGTTGCAGATCCTATCACTAAGCTCTTCTTCTATCATCATTCATAATTGTCCTAATTATGGATCCCTGTTGAGATTTGAAACATTGACAAATATCGTTTTTACTATGGATACTCCAAGACTAAACTCAAAGAACCACATATGCCTAAAAGCTAGAATTATTTCCCTATATGGAGGGGATACATGGATTGAGACTATTTTACCCGAAAAATTCAGAATGAAGATAGCAAGAAGAGTTGAAGATCCTATCACTAAGCTCTTCTTCTATCATCATTCATAATTATCCTGATGATGGATCCCTGTTGGGATTTAAAACGTTAAAAAATATGGTTTTTACCGTGGATACTTTGAGACTAAACTCAAAGAACCATAGATGCCTAAAATCCAGAACTATTTCCTTGTACGGAGGGGATACATGGAGTGAGACTATTTTACTTGAAAAATTCAAAATGAAGATAGCAAGAAGAGCTGTAGATCCTATCACTAAGCTCTTCTTCTACCATATGGATCCTTGTTGGGATTTGAAATGTTCACAAATATGTTTTTTACTGTGGATACTTCGAGACTAAACTCAAAGAATCACAGATGTCTAAAATCTAGAATTATTTCCCTGTACGAAGGGGATACATGGAGTGAGATTATTTTACTAAAAAAATTCAAAATGAAGATAGAAAGAAGAGTTGCAGATCCTATCCTTAAGCTATTCTTCTATCATTGTTCATAATTGTCCTGATGATGGATCCTTGTTGGGATTTGAAACGTTGAAAAATATGGTTTTTACTATGGATACTTTGAGACTAAACTCAAATAACCATAGATGCCTAAAATCCAGAATTATTTCCCTGTACAGAGGGGATACATGGAGTGAGAGTATTTTACTCGAAAAATTCAGAATGAAGATAGCAAGAAGAGATGCAAATCCTATCAATAAGCCTTCTTATATTATCATTCATAATTGTCTTGATGATGGATACCTGTTGGGATTTGAAATGTTGACAAATATGGTTTTTACTGTGGATACTCCGAGACTAAACTCAAAGAACCACAAATGCCTAAAATCCATAATTATTTCCCTGTACAGAGGGGATACATGGAGTGAGAGTATTTTACTCGAAAAATTCAGAATGAAGATAACAAGAAGAGCTGTAGATCCTATCACTATTCTCTTCTTCTATCATCATTCATAATTGTCCTGATGATGGATCCCTATTGGGATTTGAAACGTTGAAAAATATGGTTTTTACTTTGGATACTCTGAGACTAAACTCAAAGAACCACAAATGCCTAAAATACAAAATTATTTCTCTGTACGGAAGGGATACATGGAGTGAGACTATTTTACTCAAAAAATTTAGAATGAAGATAGCAAGAAGAGCTGCAAATCCTATCACTAAGCTCTTCTTCTATCATCATTCATAATTGTCCTAATGATGGATCCCTATTGGGATTTGAAACGTTGACAAATATGGTTTTCACTGTGGATACTCCGAGACTAAACTCAAAAGAAATGAACCACAGATGCCTAAAATCTAGAATTATTTCGTTGTATGGAGGGGATACATGGAGTGAGACTATTTTACTCGAAACATTAAGAATGAAGATAGCAATAAGATTTACATATCTCCAATAACTATTTATCCTATCACTAAGCTCTTCTTCTATCATCATTCATAATTGTCCTGATGATGGATCCCTGTTAGGATTTGAAATGTTGACAAATATGGTATTTACTGTGGATACTCCGATATTAAACTCAAAATAAATGAACCACAAATGCCTAAAATACAAAATTATTTCCCTGTATGGAGGGGATACATGGAGTGAGACTATTTTACTTGAAAAATTAAGAATGAAGATAGAAAGAAGAGCTAAAAATCTCCAATAACTATTTATCCTATCACTAATCTCTTCTTCTATCATCATTCATAATTGTCCTGATGATGGATCCCTGTTGGGATTTGAAACGTTGACAAATATGGTTTTTACTATGGATACTCCAAGACTAAACTCAAAAGAAATGAACCACATATGCCTGAAATCTAGAATTATTTCCCTGTATGGAGGGGATACATGGAGTGAGACTATTTTACTAGAAAAATTCAGAATGAAGATAGAAAGAAGAGCTACAGATCTCCAATAACTATTTATCCTATCACTAAGCTCTTCTTCTATCATCATTCATAATTGTCCTAATGATGGATCCCTGTTGGGATTTGAAAAGATGACAAATATGGATTTTACTGTGGATACTCTGAGACTAAACTCAAAATAAATCAACCACAAATGCCTAAAATCTAGAATTATTTCCTTGTAAAGAGGGGATACATGGAGTGAGACTACTTTACTCGAAAAAATTAGAATGAAGATAGCAAGAAGAGTTGCAGATCTCCAATAACTATTTATCCTATCACTAAGCTCTTCTTCTATCATCATTCATAATTGTCCTGATGATGGATCAATGTTGGGATTTGAAACATTGACAAATATGGTTTTTACTGTGGATACTCCAAGAGTAAACTCAAAAGAATCAACCATAGATGCCCAAAATCCAGAATTATTTGCATGTACAGAGGGGATACATGGAGTGAGACTATTTTACTTGAAAAATTCAGAATGAAGATAGTAAGAAGAGCTGTTGATCTCCAATAACTATTTATCCTATCACTAATCTATTATTCTATCATCATTCATAATTTTCTTGTTGATGGATCCCTGTTGGGATTTGAAACGTTGACAAATATGGTTTTTACTATGGATACTCCGAGACTAAACTAAAAAAAAAAAAACCAAGAAGATATTTTGGTCATACCACAAAATGTTTTCTCAAGTAATGACATGTCTTGCAGTTGAGATTTCTTCATCTTCTGATCTTGTATCTAACAGGGGGGAATTAATGGTCATCTACAAGGTTCAAGGATGCATCAAGCAAGTTTGATCCATAGCTTGAACCTACTTCTTGAGCCTAGATCCAGATTCAGCCATACCCGTATTCAGAGTTGTAAGCAAAGATAGAGCAATGCCCCATGAGCATGCCTTTGGTTGGTGGCCTTAATGAAACCACCACAGGTTGAGACCTCAATGATTTCCATTTTGTAGAACACTTCCTCTAGCAGAATACTTCAACTTCTAGTCAGATTTGAAAGAGTTTAGGGAACGACATCAAGTGTTCTATGTTGGTAGCTCAATGGTCTCTCTTTTCGAAGAATTATCGATCACTTCCTATAGTATAAGACTTCAAATTATAGCCATATTTCGAAGAGTTCTAGGAACTGCAATAAACATTTCAGTGTTGGTGGTGATCCTTAAACCACCACTGGTTGATACCTTGAGTTCTCCCACCTTATGCCATGATTTCATAGAGCACATTCAACCAATTGTTTCCATGCATTTTTTTATGACATCTCTCTTCTTGGACTCGTATATAACCCTTCAGATTATAAGGGAAATGTTGGACACCTAATCCGCTAAGGGTTATGATGTGGAATATGAAGAGTCATTAGAGTCCAAGAGACCACTTGGAATATCAAAACCAAGGGTAGGAAAATAATGTATTTATATGTATATCTTTGTGAATAATATGCATCGCATGATTTATCTTACTCTTTTTGTTTACATTTTTTGTTTAATAGACTCCAAGAAGAAGAAAGATCTAGGGAATTTGGAAAACTTGAACCAAAAGTGCATCAACAAGAAAGGATACATGAAAAAGAAGTCAAATCCCTAAAAAGTTATGAGAAGAAGCAAATAAAGCAGAAGAGGTGACGAAGATCCAATTAATGAAGAATGAAGAATATTTTTAGAGGCTTGGAGAAGAGATCGTTTCCTTGAGGAATGAAACCGACAAGCCTTACAAGAATCTTAAGACAACATAGGTATTAGATAACATCCTCAGTCGACAAAGGTCACCATTTGAAAAATTAGGTCTTGGCATATAGGTAGGACTTACTGCAAAGATGATGAAAGCCCTGAATCACCTAAAATAAAAATCAAGGTAATCCTTGAGAAATCTAGCCCTAGTGAAAGTAAGAAATGTGATTTTGAAAGAACCACTTCCCCAAGAAGCTATGTAGATGATTTCAAGGGATTCATACACAATGAAAGCAACAGTAAGGATCAACAAAGGGATAAGCCTCCTCCAAGAAAGAATAACTTTAAAAGGTTGTCAGGAAAATGATACTCATCCAGGTATATAAGTATTTTCTCTAGTTATTAATATTCTTTCACCAATTTTTGTCATAAAGATTTTATTGTAAAGCATACTGTAAGGTTGATTGGAATGGTTATAATCAAAATGCTAGAATGAAGATTTCTGGCAGACAAGATAGAACCTCAATGGCTATTATAGTTAAACTGCTCATCCATTTTGATTCAATATAGAATGGTATCAATATAAAAACTTTGGTCCTATACCACGAGATTGCATAAGTGGCATGAAGTGGGTTCCTAATAAAATCAAACAACAAAGGTTCTCTGAAAAACCTAACCAAGTTTGGAGAAGAAAACAAGTAGAACCAAAGATAGAAAATCACAAATTAGCCCGACTTGTTCAAAATCCTATTGTGAATTAGGGAAGTTCATTACTTATGTCTAGTCCTTGGTTTAGACTTAACTATGCCATGATCATGACATCTGTTAGAGTCTTATGTTATAGTAATCAAAGTCAGACTTAGTCTTTTCATTATGTTGATCAATTTGTAAAGTTTTTGTTATGATCTCTTGGAGATGAAGTGTTTAGTCCATAAATAATGTCAGATCATGTCATTAGTACCATTATATTAGAGGTGTATGAGTAATAATTGGAAGTGGTCATTGATTTCCTAAAATATTGGGTTAAGAGAGTCTAGGATCATGATTAGTCAATTCATGAAGATGGAGGTGCGCTACGCAATTGCGCTGTGCTTCTGCTGAAAGAAGAAGGTTTGGGTTTTGAATTTTTTTGTACATCCTAGAATTTTTCTCATCGGTTTGAAACATTTTATGGACCATTCCATGCCATCCTAGTACCCTCAACATGTCATATGATTCCCGGAGATAGTATAAGCTTGGAGCATTATTCTTTTATGCTGCATTTTCACACAATCATCATATTTTCACCCTATCTCTTTAACCGTGTACCTATTTGTCATGAAATTTTTACAGTAGATGCATTAGGGCTGAGGTGATTAATCTCACTTAATTTTAGGTTAAAATGATTCATGGTTTTCGGGAAACGAGACACCGTCATATTCAACCATTTTTGGATTTTATTGAGATTAGTGAGTCATATTTGGCTCAAATTTTTTGTGGAGAAGGGTTATAATGATATTAACGTTCGTTCAAAAAATAAACTCAATCCGTTTGATAATTTAGGAGATATTCAAAAAATACAGTCGTTGCACTTTTGGACTGTCAACTGTTTAACCATTAGATTTGACTCCAAAGCTTCCAGAACTGACTTTGAAGATGTTGACAAGTGTCTTGGAGCCTTAGGATGTTTAAGATATAGATCATTGTAAATATTTAACGTTTTGGTTATGCATTAAGATTGAGGATTACAATAGGTAAACCACTTCCTAGTTTCTAGCATAGTAGGTCTACATTCGTTGCATCTAGTTTATTACCATTTATCCTTTGGGAAATTCAGTTCTTCTAGGTGGAAAATAATGATCTTGATGTATATATTGTGTAAATATCATAGTGTAAAGGGTTGGTCAGGTTTGAGAAGAAAGAACATTCTATGTATTGTATTTTTTATTTTCCACTGAATGAAAGAGAAAGGTGTGCTTTTCTCATGTTATAGGTTTTCCTTATGTTATTTCCATTCCATGAATGTATGTCTTCATGTTTGGTTGAACCAAAATTTATCTTAGAATTCATTTTAAAATTCTCTGATATAGTTTTCCAAGCAGTCTATGTTTTCTTCTTAAAACAACATTTAGAATTCATCCTATAGTTTGATGCTCTATATGTTGTTTTCACCATTCTTATACTCACCCTCCTAAAATGAACTAATTTGACTACACCACCATGACTTCCTTCCTTTCCCCTATAGAAGATCCCTCTTGCTCTTCATCTTATCACTGGAAAAGGATCAACTTAATATATAACTATATTTCCCAATGGATTTATCTTCTTTTTTGCCAACAAACCTCTAAAACTTATACCCCAATGAGAACCATACCTAGCCTAATATCCAAGTGATTGATCATTTCATACAGAGAGAGCCCTTTCTGAAGTTGGAAGGGCTAGATTCCAACTTCCAAGTAGTATGTGGTTACCTTTGGATTCCTCTCCTCAGCCTCGAGTAATTACAAAGTTATAAGAAGAGCTTCGGCGTAAATCACATATAGAAAGACCTTTGTCGACGCGTTTCGAGCCAACAAGTGTGGCTCATCGTTAGGACAAGTTAATTACAAAGTGTTAACATAGTGGCATCATTGTCAGGGATCGAAAGGTTCCATCTTCCGCGAGAAAGAACCATTAAGTTTCAGATTTGAATTCTGATGGTAAACATAATCCAAACACATGAAGGATGTACCATTCACCTGGTGACTCCAATCAAGTTTCAACCTGATCCAAAGGCTCCACTGGCAGTAGGATCCATAAACCAGGGTTTTACTGGCAACTCTATTGGCCGAAAATGAATTCATCTATGAAGTATGTGCCCATGAATTGTGCTCACATTCTTGGTTTTCGAAATCGAATGCCTTGCATAGATTGGAAGACTTATTTACCAAGATTCAAAGATTAGAAAAGAGATGATGTTGCTCTTCATTCAATTAAATTTCACATGCATGTATGTAAGATAAAGGTTCAATTTCATGAAGACTGCCTAATGAAGATGTTTATGGCTACCTTGGAGGGAAAGGCAAGATCACATTATGAAAAATTGCAAGTTTCTAGTTTATATTGTTTAAAATATTTTCATACAATATTCTCTGAAATTTTAAAGAATTTTATCCATCTTTATTGTTGGTTCAAAACTGTTGTGGACATTTTGAGAGTTTGATTGAAACTTTGGAAAAATTGTATGAATATAATGAGTTCATGGATGAGGAAATTTTAGAGGTCCTTCATGACAATCATTTTCAACATCAAGAAGAAATTTTAGAGGCTAGTTGTCAAGATATTCAGGAAAATTTCCAGCAGACAAACATTTCTTCTTTCCCTGAAAATGAAGCAGATTGTAATCTTGATGTTGAATCTCATGTCTTTTCTCCTAAGTTTGATGGACATATTCAGCAGCCCTGCCAATTTATAAGTAGCCAAGAAGAAGATCAAGATATTCATTTGAGTTGTTCTTCAGACCATTCATTTTCCGAACCTTTATTTCAAGAACAAGTCTGTGAAAATCAGAGTTTTGAATTTTCATGCATAAAAGCTTTAGACAATGAAATTATTCCATATGATAATTACCAAAAGTTGAAAGAAAATACTGAAGAACAATAGGTCGTTATAAATACATCGGATGGTACTGAAATTGTTCATGATATTTTATCTTTTGAATTGTTAAATTTAGAAATTTTAAAGGAGAAAGACAATATTCTTGTTGATATACATGAAGGGTAATTTGTAGACATTTTTGTTATTTAAGATGTGGCTACCTCGATTGAAGAATTACAAGAACACACAACTCTTGCCCTCGAGCTTAATGATAGAAAATAACATCTTGATGCCATTCTATTTGAGGATAATCAACTCCATCATATAGATAAATCTGCATTTAACCATGAACGAGATGTTAGTCTATTTCTTCATTATCAGGAAAAGGTAGTCATCCCTGATTTTCAAGATCCTTTTACAATCTTGTTGGAATCATCAGTCAAGGTAGATATTGTTTTGTTCACCAATGCAGAGATTGGATTCAGTTCGGGGTTTGAGTTGCTTCTTCCATTTGATGTTCCATTTTTTATCTTGTTGAAGCATAGTCAAGCAGTCAAATTATGTGAGCAGCTACGTGATTGGCTCTACTGGAAATTTGAGATCACTTGATTTAACACTTGTGCTCAACAAATTACGATAAGTAGGAAATGGTGTGCAATAAGCTTGCTTGGAAAGCATCTCTTTCAACACGTGTGTTTTCAAATTGTAGTTTGAACATCTTTTTCAATTTCAGTTTGCAACAAAGTTTTCAGTTTGCAGTGTACAGTTTAGGATTTGGTTCAATTTTAGAGTAGAAACATGCTACAAACTACAATTAGAAAATTGAGTTTGGGATCAGCCCAATGGATAAGGAACATGGTCTATGTTGTTCTTGGTACCTCACAAGGATGATTCCATCCCCATTGGAGCCAATGTTAGAGTCATATGTTATAGTAATCAAATTCAAACTTAGTATTTTCATTATGTTGATCTATTTATAAAGTTTTTGCCATGATCTCTTGGAGATCAAGTCCTTAGTCCTTAAAGAATGCCAGGTCATGTGATTAGTATCATTATATTAGAGGTGTATGAGTAATAATTGGAAGTGGTCATTGATTTCCTAAAATATTGAGTTAAGAAGTCTAGGGTCATGATTGGTCAAGTCATGAAGATGGAGGTGTGCTGTGCAACTACGCTACACTTCTGCTGCAAGAAGAAGGATTGGGGATCGAAGTTTTGTGTATGACCTATAATTTTTCTCATGGGTTTGAAACATTGTATGGACCATCCCATGCCATCCCAATATCCTCAACATGTCAGATTATGGGCGGAGATAGTATAATCCTGGAGTGCTATGCTTTTGCACTGTGTTTCACATAGTCACTGTATTTTCACCATATTTCTTAAGCCCTGTGATGCAGGAGCATCTAACCTAGGGTTAAATGTTTACCAAGGGAGTTGGTTCCCTAAGTTAGGATTTAATTATTTAATGTATTTTTCCTATAGTTTTAGGAGAGAATTAGAATTATTGTTAATATGAGAAAGTTCGAGATTATTTTGGATGAGTTGAGAGATTTGAGGGTTAGTTAGATTTTATCTAGAGATAAGGGATTAGGTGAGAGTTTTTATGGATCATGAGAGATATTGTGGGAGTTTGTTTAAGATCTAAGACCTACTTTGCATTCAGATCCACCTGTATAAATCTAGGTGAGCCCATGAGGGATGGAAGGAAGTAGAGTGAGGAAAGGGAGGCCAATGATTAGGCCAATAATTCTCTTGTAAATATTTTATTTATTGACAAATTATTTCTGAGATTTTATATGCATATGTATTGTGTGGATTTCAGTTTTATGTTGTCTGATAAATTTTACTTGGCAGACCCTATGGCTTGATGCATCATTTTTGGTATCAAAGCAAGGATGGGCGAGCAATGTGAAGTTTGTGACCAAACTTAAACCAGGTGTTGAAAGAATTTGTCAAGTAAATGAGCATGCAAAGCGTGAAGTCGTGCAACATCGAATATTATTTTCATTATAATCATATGTGTGTTAAACCGATGTGTATGGGCATTGGAGGTACGAATTGGAATGCTTGAGGAATCAACAGAATTGCATAGATCTGCATTAAAGTCCCTATCGAGCCTTGTAATTAGCCATTTACGTTGAGCCTGCTGTTGTAACTTATTTTGTATTTTATATTTATTTGTTGAAAAAAGAAAATATAAGATATATAAAGGAAAAAAAATAGAAAAAATGAAAAGGGATATAAAAATGAAAAATAGGAAAATAACAAAAGAGAAAAAAATAAAGAGAAAATGAACAAATCCCGAGAAATATTAAAAAATGCGCGCTAGTTCAAATGTCGCATATCATGTTAATTAGTTACTTAATTTGTTTAAAAGTAATTAAATGACTAATTATAATCGTGGTAAAGACGACTTGACATTTTGTCGCTTTATGTCATAAAAGCACTATTCTCGATCGCCGAGATGCTCCTCGCCCAAACCAATGGTTGGGGAAGCACTTCGGACACCCCCCCCTGCGCCTTCACCATTTAACCTGGGGGGGGGTCGAAAATTTTATTCCATAAACCACCAATGCAACATGTTTGCTCCACAAGCACTTCGTACCCCCCCCCACCCCGCCCCCACCCCCACCACCCCCCCCTCCCCACCCCCGCCCCCACCCCCCCCACATAAACCACTTACCATCCCCCCCGGAAAACCACCGGCTAACCATTTCCACTCCCACCAAAAGAATAAATCCACTCCACCTTCACCATCTATCCACCTTTTGTTCGTCAATAAATAACTGTTATCTATCCATTCCATCTCCTTTACCATTACCTTCCCGTAATAAATGTCCTGCTCTTGTTAACAAATATCCTTGCAAACGATTAAACTTCCCATTCCATAAATAAAACACACATTTCACCTCTGTCTCTTTTACGCATTCCATTTACAAGTTGCATCCCCAGGTCTAGTACAACCATATGAGCATCAAAATCACATATGTCCTCATTGCAGAAATTTGCTAATCACTTGGTAAATGTCACCCCTTAATTATATTTTTAGAATGTCTTCCAAAGGAAAATCTAAAATGGTAGAGGAAAATCCGATGATGCCCCTTGTCATAGACTTAGATAGATTACCCCTAGTCGACCAGGAATATAAAATATCTAAAACCCAATGTGAGTTTGACCTATATGAACTCCACAATTGGGCCAAATAGAAATTCCTTGATGCCAACGTTGAATTGAGCATGTGGGACTCCTTCCTACCTCAATTCATCTTTCCCCAAACTCATTTATTTCCGAAATTTGTAACCTGGTGCCATTTCAGATATATTCCAAGTCAAAGAGCTATTATTGCTAAAAACAATGATGTTTTGTTCACAATATTCCCTAAGTCTATATACAAAATTCTTCAAGTGAAACCTTAGCCCCTCTGCACCCTTTTCTGTAGATACCCTTATGGAAATCTATAAAAATATCACATTCCCTTAAAAAGCTAATATCTTTGAGATCTTCTTACCTGAAAATGCAGAATTACCAAGAACAAATCCTCCATACCACTCTTCAATGTTCCCATAAATGACTCCCCCGAAATCAAGAGAATTCTACATCTCAACGAGCAAACAAAGACTAGAGATTGGTATTTTTATCAAAACTACATAGAGATCAGAGTATATGGATGTGAGATTCCTTCATATAAACCACCTAAGTTTGTGCCAATTACGATTTTTTCATTAGAGTATATAGGGCAGATGATGAATATGGATGAGTTGTACTTTTTGTCAGCTAAAAAGAAGTCTCAGTTTAAGTTAAAGGCTTAGATTAGACCCTTTATATGTAATACCAGAGCAAAAACAAAATAAGAAGATATCCTTCTGAAACAATTGAAATTCAAATTAAGTTTTACCTAGTCTTATGATCCCTTGGGGATTATTTCTAAGGTAAGGGTAGAACAGAAAACTACTCCTTATGCGCACATTCCTAGACCAGAGATTAAACATTACATGCACCAGGAGATGTGGCAGGAAAGTACATTGCAGGAAGCAGAAGAGAAGGCTTTCATTTCAACAACTTCACAAAGTCTAGTGCCACAGGAAAAACATGTCAAGATGACAAGGGAATGTATTTCCCCTCTAGTGTCGAAAATTCAGTAGATAGACTTCATAATGTAGAAGAAGAAGAAAAATAACCCTTTCAAAGAGGCATTTTAGGAAGAGAGCTCACAAGAACATACCACATTAGTTTTAACAGGTCCTTATGCTGAGACATTTCCAAGGATTGAAGAAATTTTCTCAAGCTCTCTTGTATCTTCAGTCATTCAAGACCCATTAGAATTAGTCCAGACAGGAGAGCTAGCTCATACTACTACAGAACTAAGTATCTTTTCTAGATACAGGGAAATTAAGAAGAAAAATGAGGCACTAAAGGCCACCACTTTTTTAGAATTTCGGATGCAAACTTCAACTTCCCAGCATAGGCTTCTCTCAGCATTAGATACCAAGAAAGGAAAGTTTCATATGGCCCTTCTAGAGCCTAAAGTTCCTTTTCCAAAAACTACAGAAGATTACAAACAATTTGTTTTTGCTTTTGACACTAAACAGATTCATCCTATTGACCATATTGATCTACACAAGAAAGCTAGAGAAATGATTTACTCCACCTTGACTAGTTCAGCAATGGCAGCATCTAAGTTACAGGTTTCAGTGAATAACATTTAGTCCCAGCTAAAGCTAGAAAATATATCATCACTGGCCAAAGATACCAAGATAAAATCCTTAGAAGATATGGTAATCAAATTGGGATATGATCTTAGTAATGTTAAAGCTACCGAGTAAATGACCAAGAGGAAAAATGTTGACATTCAAGCATTGAGGAAACAATTAAAACTCCCTACTACTGAAGATTGACAAACCAAATAAGTTGGTGAGTTAGAAAAAGAAAAGGAAAGCAGTTTCAAAATTATTGTTGAACAAAATTTACAGATACAAGGGATGGAGACTGAATTAGAAAGTTTATTAAAGGAAAAATAACAACAAGTAGATGTGGTAGCAAGTATTCCTATAGAAACAACTTCTAATGTAGGGACTTCTATTGCAAGTACTTCACCAACTTCTATTGCAATAGCTATTATAGTGGAAACACAATCCACATAATCAACAACTAAATTAGCTAAAGAAATGGGATATTTATCCATAAAATATCAAGAAATTGAAAAGTTGAAGGCTCAACTCAACAATCTCCAAGAGCAGAAGCTAAAAATTTATATTGTTTACTTAACAGAGTTTCATAAAACTCATAGACTAACCCAAAGAATAGAGACTCTAGAAAATGAGTCTATTATTGCTCAAACCATTGCACAATCTATGTTATGAAACCAACTCAAGAAAAAGATAGAAAATATAGATCAACACCTTAGAATTTAGCCTCTTCGAGGGGACAACCTCCTTTACATTACATAAATGAACAATTCTTGGATGATACAAATGAAAAGACCTCCTTTCTATATATAGGAGTCTAAGGGGTCATAACATAATTAGAGCCGACATAACAATAATAATGTAAGGGCACAATAATAACAATAGTGGGCTTCTATGGGGCACAATAGTAACAATATGGGCACTACATGGGTACATCAATATAATAAGTGGGTTGTACTAATAACAATAAGGGGTTACACTAGTAGTATAGGGGCCTAACATGCCCCTCTCCTTCAAAAAGCGTTGTCCTCAATGCTTGAGTAGTTCTTGATGCTTCTGTATAAAATTGTTGTCCTCCCATGTGGAATCTTCAGCGGGTAAGTTCTTCCACTTGATGAGATACTCTGAAATTGATCGATTTCGTAGCTGTTGGGTTCTTGTTTCTGTGACTGCTCCAGGTTCCAATATGATTTTTCCTTCCTCTTCAATTTCTGGCAATATTGTTTGAATTCAGATCTTTTGCAACTTTTGAATAAGTGGCCATACTTCTACGTCCTTCTTCCATTCATCCCTTGCTTCGTTTATCCAATCTGGTTGGATAATAGAAACAATACAAAACAATGCTTCCACATCCTCATCCTTGAAGAGTCTTCCCATTCGGTAAGGTCGCCATTTTTTAAGTGCATGTAGTATTGCCAAAATTTCCTTCTCATAAATAATTTGCTTGAGATGTAGCAATAAAAATACCCAATCACCTACATCAAAACATTTTTCACTACGATGTTGATCTACCTGTTGTTTCGTTTGATTTTGCACCAAAGTGGCGTTGCCACTTAAAAGTTGGAGAACTTGTTGTTGATGCTTGATGTGATCTTTCACTGCTTGAACCTTTTTCTTCTTGATATTTCCTTTTATCTCTAGAGTTTGAGGAGTGGAAATTTCTTCCAATCCTTTACAAGATATAGTCGGATTCATTCCTTGATGCTCGATGTGATCTTTCACTTCTTGAACATTTTTCTTCTTGATATGTCCTTCTATCTTGATAGTTTGATGAGTGGTAATTTCGAGCAATGAATTACAAGATATGGTTGGATTTATTTCTTCTTTCTCGATGTGATCTTTCACTTCTTGCACCTTTTTCTTCTTGATATGTCCTTCTATCTTGAGAGTTTGAGGAGTGGTAATTCTTGCCAATGCTTTACAAGATATGGTCTGCTTCATTTCTTCTTTCTCTGGGGTGGAGTCCTGGCGTATATCCTCTTCTTTTGATGTTTCTTGATCCTTTTCTTCTTCCTCTTCATATTCTATGTAAAATAATTTCTTCTCAGCACACTTATGACCTTTAGTGCATTTGCTATCACAATTGTAACAAAGCCCTTTTTCTCTTTTTTCTTCCAATTGTTGTGGTGTAACCCTTGTAGGTTGTGGAATGCTAGGAGAAACAACATCTCCATCTTTATAGTTGTGAGGGGTATGCTTCCTGGTTTCCATAATTTTTCTTTCCACTATGTCACAAAGCCCTTTTACCATTTCCAATTGTTGTGGTGTTGCTCTAAAGAAGTTATTGCTCTTTGTATCCTCATAATGTGCTACCATTTCCTCCGTGAAAATATACCATGTAACAAGTTGTTTATGAGAACAAAGCCCTTCATACCATAAAAATTGATCTGGTTATAAATATAAAGATGCATTACATACCTTTTGTAACAGTGGTACACCATGTAGATCAAAATATTTCTCCATCTGTAGTATCCAATTTACCAGATCCTTGCCATCAAACTTCCTCATCTCGCTTTTTCTTGATTTTAGGAGCTCAATCTTGAAACGACCGTAACTCTGTAATTTCGGATCTTCCAGCTCTAAATTTGTGACTTGTAGTAGCCCTCTGTGTTCTCTTTCCAATGCCACCAGTCTGATCCAAATTGGATTCTCCAAGGAAGAGTTATGCACAATCTCCCAAGATGACCTGATTATAGACTAGTTCAGTAGAGCAAACTTGTACGACGTGCCACGAGTCACTGTTTCGACCTTTGGATCTGAAAAATCTATAAAAGAAACTATAGTCCGTCCTCTTTCCGTACTTTCTTACGAAATTTCAATCCGATCCCCAGGGAGAAAGTTATGACGCTTTTCCCCAGGTCACCTGTTTGGAATGTAATTCAAGAGTCTGCAAAAGACCAAATTCCTCAGATCATATCTCCGCAAATATAGCGCGAACAGCTCTGAAATTTGGATCCGACGTTCAGCGCGATTGCTTCTCAAATGGGTTTTTTTTGCAACTTCTGAAACGTCGTAGTAAAAATGTTATAGTGAAAATTCCACGATGACCTGTTTGGAGCAGCGAAACCCTAGAATCCAAAGCTTTGATACCAAATGTTATGAGACCAACTCAAGAAAAAGATAGAAAAGATAGATCAACGCCTTATAATTCAGCCTCTTCATGGGGGCAACCTCCTTTACATTACATAAATGAACAATTCTTGGATGATACAAATGAAAAGACCTCCTTTCTATATATAGGAGTCTAAGGGGTCATAACATAATCAGAGCCGACATAACAATAATAATGTAAGGGCACAATAATAACAATAGTGGGCTTCTATGGGGAACAATAGTAACAATATGGGCAGTACATGGGTACATCAATATAATAAGTGGGTTGTACTAATAACAATAAGGGGTTACACTAGTAGTATAGGGGCCTAACAATCTAAATAAAATATATGGCTAGATATTAATGAGCCTATGAATAATTTATGGCCTTCCATTGATATCATTTTTGAACAGGAAGAACTATTGGAAAAATCAAAGGAAGTAATTGCATAAGTAAAGAAAGACCTAGGTCAAAAGATAGGATAGGCAACAACATTAATTAGAATTCTGAATTCAAAAACAAGGGAAGAGCTCAAAAAATATGAAATTGAGGACATAAATGAAACTATTTTATAAGTGATTTTAATAGGGGAGATAGGAGCTCTACAATTAAGAAAGGTTTGAAGTTGGCACCAAGTCTGGTTTTAGGGTTCTATGGTGGGTCGTGTAGGGGGGAATGCCACTCCCTCCTACAGTCAAGCTGTCTCGGAGTGAGGCAAGGAGGTAGGAGGGAAGCAGTTCAAAATACCAATGGAAAAGAGACCAGAAGCAAGAGGCAAGGAGACAGAGGGAACTAATGAGATCCAAAATAAGGAAGAAAAACAATGGATAGCGAATCAAGAAAGGAGAAGGAAGGCAGTAGCAGGAAAATTCCTCATACGGAAAATACGGGAGTCTGCAAACCCAAATTGAGCATCATACCCAGGGTCATATTAAGTGATCCAGCGATTCAACTGCACAAGGACCATATGAAAGAACATGCGATCATCTGCAAGTTTATGGGGTTATGGCCAACAGAGAAAGCTCTATACATCTGGATTAGGAGTCATTGGAAGCCCAAGGGAGAAATAAATTTGCATCTGGGTTCTAAGGGATTCTTCACAATGGTGTTTGCAAGCCTAGAGGACAAAGATAGAGTGTTTGAAGGGGGACCTTACTTCTACGCTGCGGCAGGACTCTACATGCGCCCATGGACGATGAACTTCGTTCCGGAACGTGAAACATTCACATCTGTACCAGTTTGGATCAGACTATACTCATTACCTCTGGACTACTGGCTACCAGAGTCCTTGAAAACTATCAGAAATAAGCTGGGGCATTTTCTGAAAATATCAGAGGCAACTCTCAAAGGTAAATATACCTCCTTCACCCAAATATGTGTGGAAATGGATCTATCTAGAGCCCTTCCGGAAGCAATAATCTTAGAAGTTTATGATGAGGAATGGGTGCAAACGATAGACTATGAGCACATACCATTCAAATGCCACAAATGTCATGAACATGGACATCTATTCAGAGACTGTCCCACAAACAAGGTAGAAAGCAATGGGAAAACCTCTGTGGACAAAGATCATGAGGGTTTTACCAAGGTTGGGAGTAAAGGGAAAGGGGGTAAAAGATCACATAAGAAAACGAGTGAAGACAGACAGACAAAACATAATAGTTTCAAAATCCTAGAGGATATGGAGGAGAGCATGGAGATACCCAGGTTAAGGAGAACATCCCCAAGGAGCAGGATATGGAAGCTGAAATGGAGGACATCCCAGTAAACAACCAGCAGACAAAGGAGATGCAAAATTGCATGGATATCAGCAAGGACCATGAGATGACCCCAAGTGAGGTAGGTACAGAGGATCATGAACTGCAAGAGATTCTAGACAGGGAAAATTTGGATCTAGAACAATTTCTGGAACAAGGAAAAAACAAAGGAGTAGACTCATTGCCAAAAGAAGATTATGATTGAGTCCAACAACTCTATCTATGGAGGGCACAATCGAAGGGAAATGGGGTCAAAAGAAACCATGAAAACCAAGAGTAGAGTGGGATCAAAATGATGGAGAACTAGCAGACACTATCTCCAAAAAACTCAGGAAGGAAAAGAGGAAGGAAAAGACAGAATGAACTGCTAACCGAATGTGGGAAACTATTGATTAACTCAGGTAAGATGAAAGATCTTACCAGCTATTCTTTTACCAACCTTTCTTAATGAATCTTACGACCTGGAATATTAGAGGTTAGGTAGCAGAAGGAAACAAAGAAATCTAAGTAATAGAATAAAAGAAGTAAAACCAGATATGGTATTTATTCAGGAGACAAAATGTTCAATGGAGAAAATAAGAGAAATTCACAATAAATGGTTAATCAAGTATGATTATTTGGAGGTTAAAGCTAATAACTCTGCAGGAGGGATTCTCACGTTGTGGGATCCACAGAAATTGGGAATCCTGGATGCTGAAGCATCCAGGAACTATCTTTCTTTGGTGTGTAGTCCTGTAGGTGACAAGGAGACTTACATGATAACTAATGTATATGGCCCTCAACAGCAAGCAGATAAACTCAAGCTTCTCACCTCCTTGGAAGGGCTCAGAGCTCGGTACCCCAACATACCCTGGATACTAGCAGGGGATTTCAATATGATAAGATCTCTTTCAAAAAAAAAAGGAGGCACAAGACAACTTGGTAGGGACTCTGTAGCCTTCCAATATTTCCTCATGAACATGGGACTGGTGGACACAGAGACTATAAATGGAACCTTCACTTGGAACAACAAAAGAGGAGGGGTTTCCCAAGTGGCATCAAAATTGGATAGGTTTATTGTTTATGAGGATCTCATACTCACAGGATCAACAATCACAGCGTCCATTCTGCCCTTTAGAGGCTCGGATCATTAGCCTATATAGCTAGAGGTGTCCATTATGGGCACTCCGAGAAATAGGTCGTTCAGATTCAAATATGCCTAGCTCTCTCACCCCAAATTCACCGGTAACATCACTACTTGGTGGAAGGAGGATTTGAATATTCAGGGTACCAAGATGTACATGCTCCAACAGAGACTGAAACATATCAAATCCAAACTTAAGGACTGGAACAAAAAAGAATTTGGGGATATCATCAAGGCCAGAAAGTGTACAGAACAGAAACTCCAGGAAATCAATCAGATCAACATCATAGAGGGCTTCAATGAGGAAAGACAAAATCTAACTGATTCTCTGTAGAAAGAATGGGAAGAGCGTTGCCTACAAGAGGAAACATTTTGGAGACAAAAATCTAGAATTCAATGGATCAAAGAGGGAGAAAGGAACACCAAGTTCTTCCACAAATCCACTATGGCCCACAGGGCACACAATAGAATCACAAAGCTAAAGGATTCAAAGGCATTGAGCTTGTCGCTCACAAGGACATGGAATTGACCCTAGTACAACACTTCTCTGACATTGCAAAGGAGCCAATGGAAGATAGAACTAGGTTCATTGATAAGATTACTCAGCACATTCCCAAGTTGGTCACAAGGGAGGACAACCATAATCTCAACAGGCCAGTCTCAGAAGAGGAAGTCAGTGAGGTGATCAAGGATATGCAGAATGGAAAAGCACCAGGCCCAGATGGTTTCAATGTTTATTTCTTCAAATCCTGTTAGGATACAGTCAAACAAGACATCCCTGAGGTGGTGGAAGACTCAAGATAACACAAAAAGGTTATGAAAGCTCTGAATGCGACCTTTATAGCTTTGATCCCCAAAAAGGAGAATGCTATTACTCCGGAGGGATTTAGGCCCATTGCCTTATGCAATGTGGTGTATAAAATTATCTCCAAAGTGATAGCCAATAGACTCAAGCCACTACTACCTTTGCTCATCTTAGAAGAGCAAACAAGCTATGTGGAAGGAAGACAAATTCTTAACAACATCATCCAAGCACACAAGGTGGTTCACTCTCTCAAAATCAATAAGCAAGCAGGTATGATCATTCAATTGGACCTGGCGAAGGCCTATGACAAACTCAACTAGTCTTACATAAGAGCTATTCTAAAATCCTTTGGCTTTAACCAAAATTGGATAAGATGGGTCATGGCACTAGTCACCTCAACCAGTTTCTCCATTCTGCTTAATGGAGCTCCCTCTAATACTTTTATACCTTCTAGAGGGCTCAGACAAGGTGATCCACTTTCTCCCTTCCTCTTTGTCCTCATGATGGAAGGGCTGGGCAGGGCAATCAAAATGGAAAATGTTGAAGGTAGAATTCAGGGAATCAAGCTCACCCCGGATGGGGAGGCAAACACTCATCAACAATTCGTGGATGATACTATGCTGTAGGGTGTACCAACAGTTAAGGAGGCAAGGGCAATCAAAGAGATCTTAAACGACTTCACTATGGTGGCATGCACTGAGGTAAGCCAAAACAAGTTCAAAGTTTTCTTCTTTAACACTAATATTGCTATACAGAGAAACATCACTAGGATTCTTGGTTTTCAAAGGGATTAGTTGCCCTCCAAATATCTGGGCACACCTCTTACTGAAAAACCTCTATGTAAGAAAATATGGGAACCAATTTTAAACAAACTTTAGGACAAGATCAGCAACTGGACTTGCCAGGCTTTAAACTTTGCAGGGTGACTGGTGCTCACTCAGGCGGTTCTGCAGGCCATTCCCATCTTTATGTTTGCAGCTATCCCTGCTACATAAGGCATTAAGCAGCAAATAAGAAGCATTCATACAAACTTCCTGTGGGGCAGAGGGGAAAAGAAAAATAAGTGGGCTCTAGTTGCCTGGGACAAGCTTTGCAAGCCCAAAAGCCATGGTGGTTTGGGGCTGGAGGATCCGAAAACTCTAAGTCAAGCTTCGGGTGCCAAACTCTGGTGGCGTTGGATCAAGGAGCCGAGAGCACCCTGGGCCAAGCTTTGGACACAAAAGTATGCCAGGCACTGGCAGGAACAGATCATATTAGAATGACAGGACAAATCAGAGGTTCACACATTTGGAACCTTGCATGGGAGAACAAAAGTATTGTTCAGCAACATTGTTTTTGGGAAATTAGAGCAAGGGACTGGGCTCGATTTTGGGAGGACAGCTGGCAATAGGAACCCATCATGATCAGGAATGAACTGGCAACACTCAAGAGAGACACAGACATTATAGGGCTTTCACTAGTAAAATATTTCTGGGATCAGGGGAGGAATAAGGATAAATGGAGGAAATGGAAGAACCTAAGTTATACTGAGGAGAGATCTTTGAAGGCCATGGTAGAGGTTCTAGCCAAGGATTTATAGAAAAGAAGAATTCTAGTCTCCTCCTTACCTGACCAATTAAGATGGGGAAAGAATAATGAAGGCAACTATAATCTCAAAGAGGCCAAACAGACAATCACAAGATTGAGCTTTGTTAATGCTGAGAAAGTTTGGCAGGGATTGTGGCAAACTCCTCAGTGGATGAAAGTCAAACTATTTATCTAGCTAGTTCATCAAAGGAAAATTCTCACATGGGATAACCTTCTCAAGAAAGGTTTCATTGGACCCTCTAAATGTCACCTTTGTGGCTTGCATGAGGAAACGATCGAACACCTTCTAAATCTTTGTTCTTTTTCTACTAAAATTTGGGATTGGGTAGCCTCTAGCTTCAGATAGACTGACAGGGACAGGCTCAACATTTCCAACACTTTAACAAAATGGAGAAAGAACTTCTCAGATAATGAAATCATCAACAAGGCCTAGATGCTTGTACCAGGCTTTGTCATCTGGAATATTTGGAAAGAACGAAACATGCATATTTTCAAAGATAAATCCAGAGAACCCTAGCTTATCATCAATCAGATTTTGAAACAACTCAAGGAAACAATTAGGAGCATTCTGAGATCAAACCCTTCAAACCCTCCTTTACCTCATGAGGTGCACGTTCTTACCAATCTGAGTCTTCAATCCCTTTATCCTTAAGAAATAAAGAAGAATGTGAGAAATATTAACACTGGGGATTGGGGTTGGCATCCCCCTCCACAAGGCTTCTTCAAAGTTAATATTGATGGAGCTTCCAAGGGCAATCCCGGGGAAGATGGCTTTTGAGGTGCCATAAAGGGTTCAGAGGGGCTGCCAAAATACATTTTCCATGGCCATCTGGAAAAGGGTACCAACAACATGGTTGAGCTTTTGGCACTTGATCAATGTATGGAGATCCTGGTGGAAACAAATTTACGGAATGTTATAGTTGAAGCAGATTTGGAATTGGTCATCAAAGAAGCCAAGAAGATTCAAAATGGAGCCTCGCCTGACAAAGTGTCAAAGCACTGGAAGCTGTTGCAAGTGTTTCACCGTATCCAATCTCACTTACGAATCCTTAAAACAATAAGATTTTTCCATGTTAGAAGGAAGGCTAATAAGCTTGCAGATAGGTTGGCCAACGAAGGCGTGGCCAATGGAGATAGGGATTCATAGTATCCATGGGATTTACTTCCAGCAGGGAAGCTGCAGGAGGACTGTGTCACCCTGGCAAATGCAGATTGGGGTTTGTGGATGGACAGGGCTGACACTGGGGATAGGGGTGGTGAAGACATCGCCTAACTTGACTTCGTGTTGCGTTCAAAGGGATGATGGATGTAGGATTTGAGTCGATCATTGACACAATTGGACCGCCATTGCTCTTTTGGCTCAGCGGGTCTCTGATGGAGACTCCTTTTGGACAGCTAGGATTGGCAGACGTAGATTGGCCAGCGAGATTGCTCGAGCGATCCTCCTTTGGCGATTTCGTGATCGCCAAAACCACAAGTGGTTTCTCGCGCAAGCTTTATATGATTTCTAGTTTAGAGGATTGGGCATGCGATTCCACTCAGGCTTTGACATGTGGCATCGAGATGAGCGAGAAAACCACTCTCATCGCATGGTTAACCCTCGTGCATCTCGGCTGTATCTCTCAATGGTCAGGATTTTTCGAGCAGGTTACTCAAAGGTTCCTTACCTGGTCTATGATGGTGGTACCCTTCTTGATTTGTTGGCGGGATTGTCAGCTAGGTGCCACATTGCCATGGGGGGTCCTCCGTGTGCCTGCTTCTCCGCCTCACAGTGGTCATGGATCCCTTACCTTTGTTTGGTCTATGCTCGCGGTTCCTTTCAGGGGATGACGTGTGGTGCTTTGAGAAGAGGGGAAACCGCTCTATTGATATTTCCACACTGACCTTTGGATTGTTTTCTTTTCCTCCTTGGCGGGGTTTGCCCGTGCTAGCTGCTTGTTGCTTCTATTCTGGGACTCTCGGTGTTTTGTTGTTGTGCTTGTTTGAGAGGCTGGATTTAGTGGTTCTGTGTCTTGGAGGCTTCTGTCCTTTTTGGATCCTTGCTACTCTGTTTTCTATGGCTTTCTGTATATTATGTAACATACTTTGATTAATATAAGGTTCGTCTCTTACTTATCAAAAAAATAAACTATTTTATAAGTAAGAAGGATTGTCACTAAAAGGAATCTAATGTTTCAATTAGAAATAAATGCCATAATCTAGAATCTACTATTCAAAAGTTCCACAAAAAGTTTAATGTTCTACATCAAAAAGGACTTCCAGGTTTAAGAGGAATGGTAGGCAATCTGGTTCCCCTTGAAGAATACCAGTGTAGGCTACATGTTATAGCGATAGACAAATCTAGATTTTCTAAGCTAAAGGGGACTATTACAGGAAAAGCGTTTATTGAAGGTTTGAGTTTTTCTTTATTGATTAAACATGAAATCAAACATTTGTTTGTAGTCAAGTTCACTTTTCATAAATACACTGAAGTAGATGAAACATATAGAAAATTAATCAAATATTCCATTCCAGATGAAGAAAGATGGGAAAATATTTTCCAACTCATTGACTAAACATACAACAATTTTCCAGCAGTAGACAGTATGTTTTCAACAACAAGATGTAGGTTTTTAGGAACAAAAGGACAGATGTGTTGGCATTATGATACAGGTATGATACAGTTGTTGTCCTTGATGGCAACTCCCTCAGATGATAGATCATAGTGCAGTAGGTCAATAACAAAGAATTAATGATCAGAAAGAGGTATACGCAGGTTCACTGTGACAAAAGTGCGTATACATGTGAGTTAGCAGACCAAAAGAAGCATATAACATACACATGCACTTTCACAGAAGGAAAGGCGTGTACATGTTGGAAAACTAAGTTTTGGTCTGTGGTATTTGGTCCATGGTATTTGGTTTGAGGTATTGACCCCAGGTATTGGGTCCAAGGTATTGGTCCTACGTAGTTTTGGACCATGGTATTGGGAGGGGCCTAAACCTATATAAGGAGGAGAAGATCATTAGGCCAGTGGGTGCAAGATGAGAAAGTATTGAATAGCTGATGAAGTGTGACATCCAACATGCAAGTTATGTGTTTGTGATGCTTTTCTAAGGATGCAGCTATGTGGCGAATGAAGGTTGATGGACCGGGATCATGAAGACTAAAATGCCTTATCATTTTATGGTATGAATAGTTCAGATCTGAAAACTGACATATGTTTTATCCTTTATGTATGATGATCTGGGTATGTCTGAAGTAGAAAATTGCAGTGAAGGTATAAGTAATTATTTTCAGATCTGTACGTTGGTTGGCTTTTGTAAAAGAGCATATACACGCTGGTTTGGTTCATCAGAGTAGCGTATACATGATGAGATTTGATATTTGAGGTTGCTGTTGGTTCTAGGGGTTGTTGTAGAGTTCTGTGTTCTGGTGACTGTGTTTTAATGATAGGGTTTCAGTGATTTAGTGTTGGGTGATTTAGAGATTGATGATGCAGTGGTGTTGTTGATGGGTCCAGTATGAAAATTGGATGAAACGTGGCCTTCATATATTGATGTTATGTACCAGGAGTATCCAGTCTGAAAATTTATGGAACATGGTCCCTAGAGGAAGAGTGAAGGTTGTAACCTTCTGTAGGCCGGCGCCTACGTACTAGTAAATATATCAGCTAGTACAAGATCCAGGGGGTTGTAGCTCCCTTCCAGTAGTAGCTGGAGAATGAGAGAAGGTTGTAGCCTTTTGTAGGTGGGTGCCTGCGTACTGGTATGAGTCTACACCAGTACAAGATTGTAAACAAGTTTTTCTTATATTAAAGGAATACTGCAGCAGGTGGTTTTTGTCTCGCATTGGGTTTCCACCTTACATCATGGTGTTCACGTGTGTTTCTTATGTGTGATGATCTGCTCTGTTTTGCTGCACTTGTTTATTGTTTATATGGTTAATGAAGTTCTGATGCACTAATTAAAGATCAACATATGATGGATTAACTGAATCATAAGTTTACTGGATATACGCTAGTTGCATTAAACACAGTTGTGTGTACACGCGTGTTCCCTTAACTGAAGTAGCGTATATGAATCAGAGTATGAAATGAAAAATTTATATTGATTTTCTAATATTGATTCACCCCCCCCTCTCAGTATTATTTCCAACAATTGGTATCGGAGCAGGTCCTTCAGAAGAAGCTTGATCGCTTGAAGGAAGATCCATCATCATGAGTAATCAAGAAAGAGAGGGAGCCATCAGACCGCCAATCTTCGATGGGAGCAATTTTTTTTACTAGAAGATAAGAACCACAACCTATCTACAATCACTTGGGACGGATGTTTGGGAAATCGTGGAAGGAGGATATAAATTTCCATCAGCAAATTCCTACAGATACGGCATGTAGAAAGCAATACGAAACCAATGCCAAAGCTGTTACTATTTTATTGGGAAGGTTTTCAAAATCAGAGCTTGTCAAGGTCATGCAGCTCAAATCAGCCAAAGAAATATGGGAAAAATTGTTCTGAGCTACGAAGGAGACTCTCAAGTAAAACGTGCTAAGCTTCAAACTCTCAGAATTCAGTATGAAACTCTTAAGATGCATAGTGATGAAATCATAGCTAGTTACTTTCTACGTATAGATGAGGTTGTCAATTGTATGAAGAATCTGGGTGAAGAGATAAAGGAAGTTACCTTAGTTGAAAAAGTTTTAAGATCCTTATCTAGTAAATTTCAACCCAATGTGTCTACCATAGAAGAAAAACAGGATTTGCAGAATATCACTATGACGCAGCTTCATGGAATCCTAACTGCTTTTGAGATGAGAAAAGGAGGATCATCAGATATGAGAGAAGCCGCATTTAAAGCATCAACAAAGGTAAAAGAAAAACTCAATGAATCAGGATACATTTCAGAAAATGAATATGAGGTAAATTTTGTCAAGAAGCTTCAATGGGGTTCTGGAAGGTTCAAAGGTAAGCTACCTTTCAAATGTTTTTCCTGTGGTAGAGTTGGTCATTACGCTGCTAGATGCCCTCATAACAAAGGAAAGATATCTGAAGAAAGTAATAGAAGTTATTATACTCATGATGATAGTGATGGCTTGTCCAATAGTGATGAAGATAATCAAGAAATTAAACTTCTCATGGCATATGAAAATAATGACGTAGAAGAAGAAGAAGTTACCAAATTGAAAATTTAGCTGGAGGGAGTAACCAGAGTAAGGGAGCAACTGCAGGATGTAGTAATATCATTAAGAAATGAAATAAATAATAAGAGTATAACAATCTAGAGACTTGAATCTAATATCCTCTCTCTAGAAGAAGCTCTTGAAGAACAAGAACATGAAGTTCTCAAATTAAGGCAACAAGTGGAAGAAGGAAGAAAGGCTGCAAAAATCTTGAAGAAACAACATTTGGAAAAGGAAGAGCAACATCAGGTTGGGGTAAATATCTTAAAAGGTAAATTAGAAGAAAAGGATAAACTGTTATGATTTCAAGACAATAATAAGATTTTAGATGATATTCTTAGTAGTCAAAGATCCCCTGCTATCAAAACTGGTCTTGGTTTTCATGAATCTGTTGAAGGCGAATCTAGCTCTTAGGGTGAGGCAATGAAATCTAATGCAAAACCTGAAATGCTCAACAAGGAGGTAAGAGGCCAACCACATCAACAACCAAGGAAAGAAATCCGTAAAATAAAATCTTTTACTCCAAACTATGGAAGTGATAGTCGGTTATGTTCTCAGATGAATAATGTTGAGTGTTATGTATGTCATAACTTTGGACATGTTGCAGCAAGATGCAGAAGTAGAATGGTTCAAGGCCATCACACAGAAAGATCGTCAGTTTCCAGGTACTTTAAGGGATATTGTTTTGCTTGCAATATGTTTGGTCACAAATAAAAGGAATATGAAACATGTAAGATATCGTGTAACAAGTTTGGACATAAAGTAAAGGAGTGCAGGAGCAAAATTCAGACACCAAACCAAAAGAAGCATACATCATCTCAATCCCAAGGATTGAAGAAGACATAATCATTATCAGAAATATGTGGCATAGCTCAGTTTGCAGACATGATAGACCCAAGGGAAATTGAAAGTGTAAAACTTCAGTATTCCAATTTTCATACGCAACTAGTATGAAGCGAATTCGCGTATATACGCGAGTTAGAGGCTACACAGCCGCGTATATGGTGCTCTAAACAAAAAGTAGCAGGACAGACTCAAGAAAAAAGAAGTCTGATATGGTTCGGTCATGGTATGTGTTGTTTGGCACAGGTTCAAGGGGTGCATATGCTTCGAATAATGCATTGTTGGCATTATGGTTAGAAATCTTTGGTATTGATGCTTATGTGGCTAAATGATACATCTTGCTACTTATTTTTGGTTGGCCAAGAGAATGGTATTGCAGGTTACAAGTCTAGACGCTGGTGACAGATGCTTATGGTGCATATCATATATGGTGTATGATAGCTGCTGATGACTATTATGGTCTTGTTTAGATTGTTGGTCATTGTTATAAAAGGCATGTATATCATTTGATGTAAAGGTCATGAAAAGACCTAATTTGTAACCCCACTTTGCATGGGAAGGATGATGTAATAATGTCTATTTTAGTCATGTATAAACATTTGGTATATCCCCACTTGGTTGGGTGGATGAGTAAAAAATGGTGTATCCCCACTTGGTTGGGAGATTGATGTATGGATGAGTCATTGGTGATAGGAAGGTCATACTCACATAGTTGAGTCATAGAGTCATGTTGTTCTTTTGAATATATTTTTGCAGACTCTGCATGTGCTTAGGGGGAGCAAGGATGGTCTAGTACATCTTAGCATGTACAAAGGGGGAGCTCAATCAGAGATTTCAACATGTACTCAGGGGGAGTATGGATAGCATAATGAATATCAAAGGGAGAGAATGTCTTGGTTGCCCTTTGCCCTTGATGTCAAAGGGGGAGAGTGACTTGGCATTGTTGTTGTCATCAAGTCCAAAGGGGGAGATTGTTGGCTTTATGATATAGGTATGATACAGGTGTTGTCCTTGATGGCAACTCACTAAGATGACATATCATAGTGCAACAGGTCAATAACAAAGAATTAATGATCAGAAAGAGGTATACGTAGGTTCACCGTGAAAAAAGCGCGTATACATGTGGGTTAGCAGACCAAAAGAAGCGTATAACGTACACACGCACCTTCACAGAAGGAAAGGCACTTACATGTTGGAAAACTATGTTTTGGTCCGTGGTATTTGGTCCATGGTATTTTGATCCATGGTATTGGTCCATGGTATTTGGTCCGAGGTATTGACCCTAGGTATTGGGTCCAAGGTATTGGTCCTACGTAGTTTTGGACCATGGTATTGGGAGAGGCCTAAACCTATATAAGGAGGAGAAGATCATTAGGCCAATGGGTGCAAGATGAGCAAGTATTGAATAGCTGATGAAGTGTGAGATCCAGCATGCAGGTTATGGGTTTGTGATGCTTTGCTAAGGATGCACCTATGTGGCGAATGAAGGTTGATGGACCGGGATCATGAAGACTAAAATGCATTATCATTATATGGTATGAATAGTTTAGATCTGAAAAATGACGTATGTTTTATCCTTTATGTATGATGATCTGGGTATGTCTGAAGTAGAAAATTGCAGTGAAGGTATAAGTAATTATTTTCAGATCTGTACGCTGGTTGGCTTTTGTAAAAGAGTGTATACATGCTGGTTTGGTTCATCAGAGTAGCGTATACATGATGAGATTTGATATTTGAGGTTGCTGTTGGTTCTAGTGGTTGTTGCAGAGTTCTGTGTTCTGCTCTGTGTTCTGGTAACCGAGTTTTAATGATAGGGTTTCAGTGATTCAGTGTTGGGTAATTCAAAGATTGATGATGCAGTGGTGTTGTTGATGGGTCCAGTATGAAAATTGGATGAAACGTGGCCTTCATATATTGATGTTATGTTCCAGGAGTATCCAGTTTGAAAATTTATGAAATGTGGTCCCTAGAGAAAGAGTGAAGGTTGTAGTCTTCCATAGGCCGGTGCCTACGTACTAGTAAATATATCAGCTAGTATAAGAGCCAGCAGGTTGTAGCTCCCTTGCAGTAGTAGTTGGAGAACGAGAGAAGGTTGTAGCTTTCTGCAGGTGGGTGCTTACGTACTGGTATGAGTCTGCGCTAGTACAAGATTGTAAACAGGTTTTTCTTATATTAAAGGAATATGGCAGCAAGTGGTTTTTGTCCTGCATTAGGTTTCCACCTTACATCATGGTGTTCATGTGTGTTTCTTATGTGTGATGATCTGCTCTGTTTTACTGCACTTGTTTATTGTTTATATGGTTAATGAAGTCCTGATGCGCTAATTAAAGATCAACATATGATGGATTAACTAAATCATAAGTTTACTGGATATACGCTAGTTGCATTAAACATAGTTGCGTGTACATGTGTGTTCCCTTAACTGAAGTAGTTTATATGAATCAGAGTATGAAATAAAAAATTTATATTGATTTTCTAATACTAATTCACACCCCCCCTCTCAGTATTATTTCCAACAATATGATCATCAAGAGAAACAAAACAAGAACCTTTTAAGCCTAGTCATCACTAGAAGCCTCGAATTCAGTGCTGAGATGCCTAAGCAATTTTATTTTCCTATTTTGTAGTTCTATTTTTGTAAATTTTTTTTGAGATATTTGTAAATAAATCTTGATATTTAAATCAATATATTTTTAGGAAAGTTGTATAAATACTTTGCATATCAAAGTATAAAGGGTTGAACCATTGTGATATACTCCTGACTAGACTTGTAAATCTTCTAAAGTTATTTTCTGAGATTAATAGAAGGATTCTGGATTCATCTTGAAACAACTTGTGTCCCTATGAGTACTTCTATTTTTTATTTTTTTTAATATTTTCATTTTGTTTAAATATGCATATGTTTGAAATTATTGCAAATTTCGTAAGATAAGATTGAATATCAATCTATCTAAAATCCCCTACGAAGTTATAATCAATTACAAAGATTATTTAAGTAGACTTTTTGTTTTAATTAACTCTTCTACATTTTTTAATTGTCATTTCCCTTTAAGCTTTAAATATATTTTGTTTGGATGTAAAAATATTTTACACGCATCATCTGTATATGACTAGTTAAATATTTTGTTTGAACATTTAATGAATCATATCTTTTCTAAAGTTCAACCTTACACATCTACTCAAAGCTAAATTTTGTTAAAGGTGAAGATTCAACTCTTATAATATATCATAACTGATTAAGAGACTGCACCTATTTAGCAGTTTAGAACATTGGTCATCCAAAAATCCAAAACAAACAAAATATTTTAGATGCTCTGGCATAATTCCTCAACCTAGAATTATCTAAAAAGGTATAACATCAAACTAGCGTTGTTGTCGGGGAACGAAAAATTTTGAATTATTTTTCCCTGGGACAATGATTAGGTTTTCCTTTTAATGGTGAATAAAAGGTTAGTAGGTTAAGAATTTTCACCTAGGGATTCCAAAAAATAAAGCTGGCTTCATGCAGACACACCAGATCTCTCTCAGACCCTCAACTTTATTCTCCATTATCAAATCCATAGAGACTGGTGAGAGTTTCCTCTTTAAGACAAATATTATAAGCCTCTACCTCTGCTCCTGTATCAATTCCACCTGAAATTGTTTCAGAAATTGATCCTTTTAGACTTGTACCAATTCCTCCTGAACTATTAGATCTACCACCAAAAGTGTTAGATATTTTATCTAAAGGGGTGGATTTGCAGTCATCTCTTCTTATTTATCAGCTAGAATCTCATCAAATTCCTAAAAATCTATAATAATCTCCAAAATCAGAAGTAGAATTAGGTTTATAATTACCTAAACCAAAACTTAGCGATTTCATTTGTTCTGTCATTCATACATATCCATCTACTTCTGCTAAACCTTAAGATAACTTCTTTGTTTATACTAATCATTTATTTGAAAGTGAAGGAAAATTTGTTCAAGAAGTGGATTAGTTAGTTATACAAAAACTACTAATAAAAAATTCCAGAAATTCTATTCAAGCATCTTCACCTCCTTCATCTCCCACAAGTTCAACTTCATCCTCACCTTCTCCATCTCCTCAAATTTCATCTCCATCCTCATTATCCTCACCTAATCAAATAACTGGTTTTCAACCTATCATTCATGCTCGTTATACAACATTAGTCCTTCCTGTCCAACTTAACAATTTTCTAGATGGATATCTAAAGAAATTACCTAGGTTCAATGGGAAATCTATTTTGTCTGTTGGGGTTCATTTAATTACATGAGGTCATTTGTTCAATCTCTTGAGGGAAATGTTAGGATTTTGTTTAGACAATTACGATCTTGTTCTATCCCTACCTGGAATGAATTGATTACTATCTTTAAAAACCAAAGGGGAGTTAAAAAGGATCATTTTACTATCTTACAAAATTTGATGACCTAAAAAGAAATCCTGGTGAACCTATGGCTGATTTTATAAAACGATTTAATAAAATTTATAATAAAATGCCACCAGATTGTAAACCACTAGTGGCTGCAGCTAAAGTTAGATTTTCTAAAAAAATTATGATGATTTTTTTGTTATTCTTAGAGAAAGAACATTTGCACCCTAGCAAACATGCAAACCAATTCCATTGAAGTTGAGGCTAATAGATCAACATCAGCCAAACTTAAGGAAAAGGAAGAAAAAGTTAAGAGAAAGATGAAAGCTAGAGAGGAAGGTACTTCTTCTTCTAAAAATAAGAGTGAAGATCATAAAATAGATGAAATTACTTCTTTATTAAGAAATATTTCTAATATAATTTCAAAAATGGAAGCACAACCTAGAGTAGCTCAACCAACATCAAATAGACCTCAAGTTCAATATAAAAGACCTTTTCAACCTCAAATATTGCAAAGACCTAATACTGATCAACAAATTCAACCCCCACTAATGATTGATGATCGGGAACCTGAAGATATTGGTCCTTTAGTTACAAATGAGGTCAATTATTTTGATGATCCTTCATTACAAAATGATATAGTTCCATATTCGCATGATCATCCTTCAACTCAAAATCAAGAGACTTCCCAAGTTTCTAAATATCAGGCCTTTTCTAAATTTCTTATTGTAGAATTAAACAGAAGATATGATTTGAGACCAAGACCAGGACCTGGTAGACCAGCTAAAAATGTCACTATTAATGAACCTCTGGTCAAAACAACTGAAACACAAACAACAATGATTCAACCATTAAATAAACCAATGAACAGAACACATTTGAAAAGACTGTTCCAACAACTTTTAATGTGGAGAAAGAATTAGAGAGAGTTAAGATTCCCATTCCATTATTTGAACTCTCCAAAAACCCAAGTTACAAGAATCAAGTGTCAAAATGGATTCAATCTTAAAGTGTTGATGCTAAGGGAGACATGATTAGCTTACAAGATGAAAAAACTTCAGTGGTTTTTTGTCCTAGTTCTGATATGGTTGATGAAAATGTCCATCTCTTCTATGTTACTTTTAGTATTCATGATTTTCTCATATATAATTGCATGTTAGATTCTAGGGCCTCTCATAATATAATTCCTAAAGTAATTATGGACCAACTTCAATTACATATCACAAGACCTTATCATGAATTTATATAACTTTGATTCAAAGAAGGTACCTTGTCTCAGATTAATTAAGGATTTAGTTGTAACTCTCGCTCATAGCCCTGTTAAGAGTGCAGTTTTAGATATTTTTGTTACAGATATTCCCCCAAAATTTGGAATGTTATTATCCAGATCTTATTGTGCCAAGCTAGGGGGGAGTTTGTAAATGGATATGTCTTTTGCTACAATTCCTGTTTACGGGGGAGAACATCTTAGATTATACAGAAAGGTGAAAATAATTAATACTGTTTGTAAAGCTGATCAAGAAATAAATCATCATATTTATGTTGTTGATAAAGATTTCAGATGTTTCACTATATCAACTAATGATCTCCAAAATTCTCAACTTAGCATTGAACAAACTGTGAATAAACCCAAATATATAAAACTGATGTTTGAAAGTTATACTTTGATGGAGCCTTTTCCAAAGATGGAGCTGAAGTTGGAATTATACTTATCTCTACAGATAAAGAAAATATAACTCAATCTTTTAAGTTAGACTTTGATGTTACAAACAATGTAGCAGAATATGAAGTGTTATTTTTAGGAATAGAGTTAGCGAAAAGTCTAAAAGTCCAAAACTTAAGTGTATTCAGTGACTCAAAATTAATTATAAATCAAGTAAGAAATCTATTCCAAGCAAAAAATACTAGGCTTAGATCTTATCGAAATGAGGTATGGGATTTTGTGGATAATTACTTTCAAGCTTTTAACATTACAACAATCCCTAGAGATGAAAACATTTATGCAGACTCTTTAGCAGTCTCTGCTAGCTCTTTCAAAATTCTTGATCCAATGCAATTGCAATATCAAATTCAAGTTAAGTACAAACCTTCAATCCCTGACAATCTTAAACATTGGCAAGTTTTTGAAGATGATGAGCAATTAAATATTTTCTTACAAGCAATTGATGAATTTTCAGCTCTACAAATTGAAGAAGAACAAATCATTGACCATAAGTCAAATAATGAAAATGAAACTTCACAATTAAATCATAAGATAGTTGATCATAATATCATTCAGTTTCCTAATAATTACATTCCAAAAGGTTTAATTCCTCTTGAAAAACTTTTTGATAATAATGATGTTTCAAAAAATTCATTATCAAGTTCACAACAAGAGGATGTTGAAGAGTGTAATGTTGGAACCAATGAAGAAATCATAAATGTAAAAATTTCAGCATCGTTACCTAAGGAAACAAAAGAAAAATATGTTAGTCTTCTCAAACATTATAAATATGTCTTTTCTTGGTCATATGAAGATCTTAAAACCTATGACACAACTCTTATTGAACATAAAATTCCTCTCAGAAGCCAAACCTTTCAAATAGAAATTGAGAAGAATAAATCTAGTTTTGCTTCCAACAATTGAAAAAAACTTAATAAATTGCTAAATGCTAAAATTATTGCTCCTCTCAGATGCTCTGATTAGATAGCAAACCTAGTTCCTAACAGGAAGAAAAATGGTGAAATAAAATTATGTGTAGACTTTAGAAACCTAAACAAATTATATTTAAAGGAAAATTATCCATTACCCGAGATGGATCAATTGCTCCAAAAAGTTTCAGGCTCCAATATAATTTCAATTTTGGATGGCTTTCTAGATACAATCAGATCTTGGTAAGTCCAGAAGATAGGGAAAAAAACAACATTCACAACTTCTTAGGGTACATTTATGTATGCTAGAATTCCATTTGGCCTAACCAATGCAGGAGCTACCTTTCAAAGAGGAATGGACCTAGATTTTGTTGGTAAAATTAAGAAGTTTGTTGTTATCTATCCAGATGATCTAACCGTATTTTTAAATTCCGAAGAGAAACATTTAAAACACTTGAGAAAGGTTTTTGATAGATGCAGGAAATATGGAATTTCAATCAATCCAAAGAAATATCAGTTTTCTATAAATGATCTGAAATGTTGGGAAAACTTGTTAATGCTATGCAAGCTACCTCATCAGTATCAAAAATGTATATTTGGGATCATCTCAAATTAACCAAAATGTGAAGGATTATGTGTCAAGTGTTGAGTGTCTTTTATGAGAAATTCATGAGATTAATTAGCGATTTAAAAACACATATACAACAACTAAAATGTAGAGAAGTAATGGCAATAAAAAGGGTAAGATATTTGCTTGGACAAGATGGTCCCTGGTTTCCATGCCCAAGAGATGGGGAGGGTGGGGACTAAAATCTCTTTCAGAGTTTGCACAAGCGTTAACAGCGAAACAGGGCTGGTCACTCCTCAAGATGGACAGTTTATGGGCGGAAGTAATACACCAAAAGTATATTTGGCCCTCCAACATCATTGAATGGCTTCGCAGACCCACATGGAACCACCAAGGCATATCTGCGATCTGGAGGGCCACACTAAAAGCTATGCCACTCATCCGAGATAACCTGCTATGGAAAATTGGCAATGGTGCACAGGTCCGTATTGGCTTAGACCCTTGGCCTGGTTCAGGGAACGCACACTTACTGCCGGAAGGATTGATTCGACATCTAAACAACAGGGGCATAAAATATCTGGCACAGATTGGCGATCTACAACGATCAACTATCTTCACACAGGCATGGGTCACGGATCGTCAGTGGCATCTGTCAGACGAATGGACTGAATATTGGAAAGGATACATACAGGCACTTACCGAATCACACATCAAGCTTCATGAGGAGGAAGATGAACTAATATGGGCGCCTGCCAAATCTGGTATTTATGCTCCAAAGCTTGGCTACATAAAGCTTATCGAAGCTAAGAAACCTGACATACAAAAAAACTGGTGGTCTGATATCTGGCAGCTTCAAGCACAGCCTAGGGCCAGGCTTCTAATGTGGAATATCATTGCAGACAAGTTACCTACAGGCGCCACTCTAAGGAAACGGGCTTTCGCTGGACCAACTTGGTGTGTACTTTGCAGAAAAGAGGAGGAAACAACACCTCACCTATTTCTCACCTGTGAGGTTACAAAGGATTTATGGCATCAGGTCACACAGACTCTCAACATAAACACAGTTTGGCAAGGAGCAGATATACCCACAGCCTGGGAACAGTGGTGGACTGCGGTGGCTTCTGAAAAGGCCAGGAACTTACCGCCTGTGGTGTCCTGGTACATTTGGAACAGGCGTAATGCCATAATCTTTGAAGACAACAGGGTCAATTGGCAACTAATTCCGCCGTCCATCTGCGCGGCATACATGGAAATCCCATTTGAAAATAAAATTAACACACCCAGGAACATTACGCCTGAAAATATCAACAGGGATATGCCTTGGGCATATTTCGATGGGGCAGCACCAATGCAAGGATGTGGGGGGGGTATTTTATTTCATCTAACAGAAACACACTTTTTTCACCTGAGATTGGGACTCGGCCCCGGTACCAATAACCATGCAGAACTTATTACATTGAGACATCTTCTCTACTTTGCTCTATCCAAAAACTGTCGACAAATACAAATCTTTGGGGACTCAAAGATTGTGATTGATTGGGCAAATAATAAAACTATCTGTCATGCATATTCTTTGAAACACATCTTGGAAGAAATTGTTTTTCTAAAAACACATTTTGACCAGATCACTGTTTCTCACATCTACAGGGAAAGAAATGCAACTGCTGACCGGCTCTCGAAAGAAGCGGCGGATCGGCCTCTAGGAGACTGGCTGATTGAAGAATACAATCCAGAGGGGATGCACAGATTCTATCATCGACCATATATTGATGGCCTCCAACTGGGGGACAACCTCCCCATCTAAATTTTTGCTCTACATGTTTATTTTTGTATATAACAACACAATTCAGATCGGTTCTATACTTATTTTACTGCATGAGGGATATATTCCTCAACTCTGTCTATTTTTGGTTAAATTTTGTGAGACACTGTCTATCTATGACAGATACAGAACCATCGTATCCTAGTGACACATACTGGATGTAATTTTGTAAATTTTTGAGCAGTGGTGAAAACCACACTACAGCATATGCCTTGGCATCAACAGCATGTAATTTATATTATTTCTCTTTAATAGAAATAATGAACTCTATTTTTTCTGGAAAAAAAAAAACAACTCATAACACAAAGTTGATAAAGGAGTTCACCCCTCTGGGGTACATCTCCTTGGACCTACTTCAATGGCTAGGCCCTCTTTGGATTAATGGTCAAATATATGACGACATGTAGCTGCATTGCTCCAATAGTTTTGCAACCTAATCCATTCGATTCAGAAGACCTAAAAACCCCAAAAATGACTTTCCAAGCTCTGCAATTGGACTTTAGTTGATCTAGGCTTGACCTCATCTTCTGGTGGCCCTAGGCTTCCTTAAAATTCAATGTAGAAAAATCACATGCACAAGTGCCTTTCTGCCTCTACAACCTATTCCATTATGTTCAGAACATCCAAATCATCTAGGAAGGACTCTTTTTGATCCAAAATTGGTCGAAATCTGCCAAAGTTATGGCTTCTTTAGTTTTTCCTAGGAAAGCTCCACTAAAACTGGTGAAACTCCAGTTAACTCCGCCAAACTTGGAGTAGTTCCGGATTTAGTGGACCCGCCAAAAATACTGCCAATTTAATCATGCGCTTAATTAACATATAATCATGATTAATTAATGTTAATATGTAGTTAATGGATTAATCGCGCAGTTAGCATAAAATGCTAGCGGTTAAGCAATGTTGGTCACATGCGGCAGTTAGCCTTACCTCCCAAACACCACCGACATAAGCTTTAAATACCAAATGTGCCCATAGTCTATTAAGAACTACGGTGATGGTATAGCGGTAGAACACTGCGCTTGTTCAAGAGAGGTCATGGGTTTGATTTCACTGACCTCCAAATTAACTTTTAAATGACCTTTGAGAGGGCACGTGGCGGCGTCTGGGCTTGCCACATGTCATCCTCTCATTGGTCCACCAAAACTTCCATATACCAATCACGTACAGACACTTGTCACAATATCATTAAGCCACCTATGGGAATATTCTAGAAATATTCCTTGGAATATTCTTTTTGCTGACTAGGCTATACGAATGTCTATTTAGCATCCCAGTCACAAAATTTTGAATGTTTAACAAAACAGACAGTAGGCTCTAACTTTCTCATATGAACTCCATTTTGAGTGATTCTAAGCACTTATATTTTTAAGCAAATTTTTGCCCCTAATCCAGATTCCGATCACTCCTTCCCACTGATAGGCTTTTGGACCCACAAAATATGGTTATATGATGAGAGATGAATACTCTTCTCCTTACCAAGTTCTATCAATTGATTCTACTTGGAAAAATCTCCATGACAACCACTTGGGTTCACTGACATGCCTTGCCTTGCAAATGGCTTGGCACTTCAACCAATGTTCTCCTTTTGCTGCTGACCTAATCCAACACTTGTTGGCTACTTGCTGATTAAACACCCTATTGTACCAAAGTGATCCCTCGATGCTTGGAAAGCTGACTGATGGTCTTCCCACTGAGAATCATATTCCTCCTTTGCAATACATGCATTCGATGCAAGCTTCTCCTTGGAAACCACTTTTGCAAGTTAATCCCATCTGAGTGAACTACAACAATGAGTTGCAATATCAGTAATAACAAGAAAAGAAATGACCATTATTTTACCTCCACGACTCTAAATTCCACATCTGGAAGAATGCATTTGCCATCTATTTCACTTCTTGGCATCAATACATCAAATTACATTGTAGACCATTTGATATTTTATAAGGGACGCAAATTTTTTTGGTAGTTTTGTCCACTTTCTCTTATTGATTCCATCATCCTCCAATGTTAACATGCTGACCATTTCATGATTTGAGAATGAAGGCTAATCATGAGCCTCTTGCTCAAGCATGGACCTTCCAAAATCCCGCGGCATCTTGTCACAAGAAATACCATTAACCTTGAAAAACACTCATGCAAGAATATAACTTGACGACCTCTTCGTTTTGCTTATTCAAAGAAACAAATGTCACATCATGTGTGTTGGCATTATGATTCAAGTGTTGTCCTTGATGGCAACTCACTCAGAGGTATGATACACGTGTTGTCCTTCATGGCAACTCAGATCATAGTGTAGCAGGTCAAGAGAGAGGTATACGCAGGTTGACCGTGATGAAAGTGCGTATACACGCGGGTTAGTGGAGCAAAATGCGCGTACACGTACACACGCAGGTTCACAGAAGGAAAGGTGCGTACATGTCGGAAACCATGGTTTTGGTCCGTGGTATTTGGTCCATGGTATTTTGGTATTGGTCCATGGTATTTGGTCCGAAGTGTCGACCCCTGGTATTGGGTCCAAGGTATTGGTTCTACATGGTTTTGGACCATGGTATTGAGATAAGCCTAAACCTATATAAGGAGAAGATCATTAGGCCAAGAAGGGAAGTCTGCAAGTGATGAATATCTGATAAAGTGTGAGATCCAGATGCTGGTTATGGGTTGGTGATGTCTTGCTTGATTTGAACCAAGGTTGCACTCATGTGGAGGATGATGAACGATGGAATGGGATCTTAAGGCTTGGAATGATTATCATTATATGGTTTGATTATGGATAGAATAGATCTATTGACGCATGTTTATTATATGTATGTTATGATCTGGGTATGATTGATGTCTGGAACAGCTGCAAAGTTATGAGTAAATATTTGCAGATCTGTATGCGGGTTGGCTTTGGTAAAAGTGCGTATGTACGCGGGTTTGGTTCATCATAGTAGCGTATGCATTATATTTGAAGTTGCAGTTGGATCTGGTTATTGTTGCAGAGTTTTGTTGTCTGTTATGTGTTCTGGTGACTGTGTTGTTGACAGGGTTTCAGTGTTTCAGTATTGGGTGATTCAGAGATCGGTGATGCAGGTGTAATTGATGGGTGTCTTGCAGTGGTGATTATTTTGTATTTATGGATCCAGTATGAAAATGTATGAAACGTGGTCCCTGGATGATTGTAGAGTTCAGTAGGCCGGTGCCTACGTACTGGTAAACATATTGGCCAGTACAAGAGCCAGGGGGTTGTAGCTCCCTTCCAGGAGCAGCTGGAAAACGAGTGAAGGTTGGAGCCTTCAGTAGGCCGGCGCCTACGTACTAGTAAATGGATCGGCTAGTACAAGAGCTAAGAAGGTTGTAGCCTTCTATAGGTAGAAGATACGTACTGGTATAAGACTGCACCAGTACTATTGTAAAAAGAAGTTTCTTATTAAAGGAAGAGAGAGACGAATTGCAGTAGGTGGTTTTCACCCACATTGGGTTTCCACCTTATATCATGGTGTTCATGTGTGCTTATTATGTGTGATGATATGCTCTGTTTTACTGCACCTATTTACTATCTATATGGTTAATAATGTTCTGATGCATTCACTGAAGATGAACTAACTGAATCATAAGTTTACTGGATGTACGCTAGTTGCATTTAACACAGTTGCGTATATACGCAGATATCCTTAACTAAAGTAGCGTATATGACCTGGGTGTGAAAAGAAAAATAATTGACTTGATAATACTTGAAGGAGATCCGTAGAACAATGGGAAAGAAAGCACGTCAAAAGAAGAAGATAACTCAAAAGAACAATGACAGCCTACCGGTGAGTGGAAGTAAGTATTTAGATTCTGAATCACCTCAGATTGAAGATGGACAAGCAAATGAAGCATCAGATAAAATCATAGATCAAGAAGATCTACCTAGAAAAAGGGAGAGTGCCCTCAAAGAAGAAATTATTAGCTTAAAAGATCAGTTGGAATGTGCCTCCAGAATACGACAAATGCTGCAGGTGCTGAATGAAGAGCAAGAAAATGAGATTCTCAAACTAAGGCAGCAAGTGGAAGAAGGAAGAAAGTCTGAAGAAACTTTGAAGAAGCAATGTCTGGAAAAGGAAGAACAACATCAGGTTGAGGTAAATATCTTGAAAGGTAAATTAGAAGAAAAAGATAAGCTATTACGATTTCAAGATAGTACTAAGATCTTGGATGATATTCTTAGTAGTCAAAGGTCTCCTGCTATCAAAATTGGTCTTGGTTTTCATGAATCTATTGAAGGTGAATCTAGTTCACAAAGTAAGACAAGGAACTCTAATGCAAAATCTGAAATGCTCAACAAGGAGATGAGAGGACAATCCCATCAGCAACCAAGGAAAGAAATTCCTCAAAGAAAATCTTTTGCTCCTAACTGCGGAAGTAATAGACAATTATTTCCTCAGATGAATAATGTTGAATGTTATGTATGTCATAATCGTGGACATGTTGCAGCTAGATGTAGAAATAGAATGGTTCAAGACCATAACACAGAAATATCATCACGTTCCAGGTACTTCAAGGGATATTGTTTTTCTTGCAATATGTTTGGTCACAAAGCTGTTGATTGCTACAGAAGGAATATGAAACATGTAAGATGTTATGCATGTAACAAGCTTGGACACATAGCAAAGGAATGCAGAAGAATATTTTGGACACCATACCAAAAGGAGAAAACTTCATCACAGTTGAAGATATGGAGGAAAAAGGAAGTACAACCAGAATAAGGTGGCATAGCAGAGTACATAGACATGACAGACTCAGAAGAAGCTGAAAATGTGGAACCTATGTGTTCTAAATATCATACGCCTGTTTCATGAAGACAAGTCACGTATATACGCGAGTTAGACACTGCACAGTCGCATATATGATGTTCTGAAGAAAAGCAACAGTACAGAAGTCTGAAATGGTTCAGTCAGTGTTTGATGATGGCATGGCATAGGTTCAGGGGGAGCATATACTTAAATAAATGCATTGTTGGAATTTTGATGAGAAGTCTTTGGTGATGATTCTTATGTAGCTAAATAATACATCTTTCTACTTATTGTTGGTTGGTCAGAAGAATGGTATTGCAGGTTACAGGTCTGGATGCTAATGACAGATGCTCATAGTACAGATCATATGGTGTATGATAGTTGCTGATAACTATCACGGGTGTGTTTAGGTCCTTGGTTTTTGTGAGCCATATGATGTATTGTGTTACCCCACTATGCATGGGATGAATTATGTAATTTGAGTCATGTATATCCCCCCTTGGTTCGATGGATGAGTCAAAATGGTGTATTCCCACTTGATTGGGAGACTGATGTATGTATAGAGTCATGTTATGCTTTTGCAGACCTTGCATGTGCTCAGGGGGAGCATGGGCAGCAGGTACTCAGGGGGAGTATGGACAGCAGGTACTCAGGGGGAGTATGGATAGCAGATGGAGATCAAAGAAGAGAATATCTTGGTCCGCCCTTTGCCCTTGATGTCAAAGGGGGAGAGTGACTTGGTATGGTTGTTGCCATCAAGTCCAAAGGGGGAGATTTTTGGCATTATGATTCAAGTGTTGTCCTTGATGGCAACTCACTCAGAGGTATGATACAAGTGTTGTCCTTCATGGCAACTTAGATCATAGTGCAACAGGTCAAGAGAGAGGTATACGCAGGTTGACCGTGATGAAAGTGCGTATACACGCGGGTTAGCGAAGCAAAAGTCGCGTACACGTACACATGCAGGTTCACGAAAGGAAAGGCGCGTACATGTCGGAAACCATGGTTTTGGTCCGTGGTATTTGGTCCATGGTATTTTGGTATTGGTCCATGGTATTTGGTCCGAAGTGTCGACCCCTGGTATTGGGTCCAAGGTATTGTTTCTACATGGTTTTGGACCATGGTATTGAGATAAGCCTAAACCTATATAAGGAGAAGATCATTAGGCCAAGAAGAGAAGTCTACAAGTGATGAATATCTGATAAAGTGTGAGATCCTGATGCTGGTTATGGGTTAGTGATGTCTTGCTTGATCTGAACCAAGGTTGCACTCATGTGGAGGATGATGAACGATGGAACGAGATCTTAAGGCTTGGAATGATTAACATTATATGGTTTGATTATGGATAGAACAGATCTATTGACGCATGTTTATTGTATGTATGTTATGATCTGGGTATGACTAATGTCTGGAACAACTGCAAAGTTATAAGTAAATATTTGCAGATCTGTACGTGGGTTGGCTTTGGTAAAAGTGCGTACGTACGCAGGTTTGGTTCATCATAGTAGCGTATGCATTATATTTGAAGTTGCAGTTGGATCTGGTTATTGTTGCAGAGTTCTGTTGTCTGTTATGTGTTCTGGTGACTGTGTTGTTGACAGGGTTTTAGTGTTTCAGTATTGGGTGATTCAGAGATCGATGATGCAGGTGTAATTGATGGGTGTCTTGCAGTGGTGATTATTTTGTATTTATGGATCCAGTATGAAAATGTATGAAACGTGGTCCCTAGATGATTGTAGAGTTTAGTAGGCCGGCACCTACGTACTGGTAAACGTATTGGCCAGTACAAGAGCCAAGGGGATGTAGCTCCCTTCCAGGAGCAGCTGGAAAACGAGTGAAGGTTAGAGCCTTCAGTAGGCCGGCGCCTATGTACTAGTAAATGGATCGGCTAGTACAAGAGCTAAGAAGGTTGTAGCCTTCTGCAGGTAGAAGCCTGCGTACTAGTATAAGACTGCACCAGTACTATTGTAAAAAGAAGTTTCTTATTAAAGGAAGATAGAGACGAATTGTAGCAGGTGGTTTTCACCCACATTGGGTTTCCACCTTATATCATGGTGTTCATGTGTGCTTCTTATGTGTGATGATCTGTTCTGTTTTACTGCACCTGTTTACTGTTCATATGGTTAATAATGTTCTGATGCATTCACTGAAGATGAACTAACTAAATCATAAGTTTATTGGATGTACGCTAGTTGCATTTAACACAGTTACGTATATACGCGAATATCCTTAACTGAAGTAGCGTAGATGATCTGGGTGTGAAAAGAAAAATAATTGACTTGATAATACTGATTCACCCCCCCTCTCAGTATTATTTCCAACAATGTGAACATCGCCATGTACTCTTACATCTTGGTATATAAACCATCAACTAAACACAATTCAAGAAAACATGCTTCTTCAAACAACTGACTTTCAAGTCAAGCAAAAGCATGTACAACAACTTGACGATTTACAACAAGAATTCCACATTCTCATGAAACAATTTGTCACATCTCCATTTCATCTTTGGAGACAAAATCAACTCTTCCAAGTCGATATAACATACATGTAACAATCAATCAACCATAGAAGCTGACACTCATGCATGTGCAAATGATCAGCATTTTCAATTTGACAACATACATGTTAATGAAGCAATCAACCAACACAAGTGAATCACTCATGCATGTTCAAGCACAATGAAACTATTAAAAATTCCACTGTTCACACACACAAACTCTCATGCATGTATAACGATTCTCAACTCTCTCACAAGTACAAGAATCCCATTGGTATGTATGAGTACTTAAAGAGCTTAAATTACCAAATTTGTTGCAACAAAGTGAGTCAACATACTCCACTTTCGAACACCTTCCTGGCGCAAACATGCAAGTTCAAGAATGCAACATGCATGAAACTTTCTAGTTGCAAATTTCCATCTTTGTTGCATCTATGTGAGTCAACATAACTCTACTTTTCCAACATCTTGCTTCGTGCAATATCCAACATACTTTCAGGAGAAAAGAAATGCATCCAAATAACAAGGAAATGCATCAATATGGAAAAATTTGCTACAATTATCAAAAGAAATGCAAGCCCTTAATTGGTTAAGAAATCTAACCATCTCTTTCCAAACAATTTCAATGGCACTTCTTTCAGCTGCACTTCATCATGTGTATCATCCTCACCCACATCAATTATGGAATCCTCTTTTCCATTCTTTCCAAAATCTCTCTCCACCTTCTTCAAATGTCGTGGATGACTTGTTGGATGCAAAGTCCAACACTTTTCTACAAGATGACCCTGCTTATGGCAATGAGTGCAAAATAATTGCATCTTGTTTTCAACGTGGGTTCCATTATCCAATGGACCTTTGGCTTTCTGTCTCTTTTGTTTTGAAATTTTCCTGTGTATGGATATCCTCTTCCAACACCTCGAAATAGTATGGTTATTCAAACCACAAAAGGAACATGTAAATTTTTCCCAAATCTTATGTGAATATTTACCATGTTTATCATAATCAAAAGAAACTTGATTAAAGGAAGATTTATACCTTTCACATTCACCTTTGTCACCTTCTTGAAGAGATGAATTTGATGAGGTGGTGGCTCGCTTTGGAATACCAACAATGGTTTCAATGACCTTAGAGCTTTCAACATCCTCTTGTTTTCCATTTCCACTAGTTGCATGTTTATGAGCATCTTCTTTCAAAGTGGGTATAAAACTTTTGCATTCCTCATGAACACAAACTTCACAAGCTTGAGGTAATGAACATGTAATGAAAGTCCTTCTTGGAACACCTTCATGTCCCTCCTTGGGTTTGGAGCATTCTCCATCATGTTGTCCATAACCAAGACCCAAATACCTAGGCCTTTCCTCAACAACAATTGTCTCAACTATGCCTCATGCATATTTTCCTAACTCTTTACCTTCATAGCCCATCTTCATCAATAATTTGGACCGTATTCCTCTAGTGTGTCTTTCAAAAGAACCAAAACATTCATTTTGAGAGGAAATTGAAGATAAATTTGACTTCCATACCTCATTTTCATCACATGCTTGGCTAGGGTTTCATTGGCATCATGGAGTTGAATCTCCATCTCATGCATCTTTTCAAGAAGCTCTTGCTTCTCCTACTTCATGGCTATCAGCTTCTCTTGAAGTATAGTGTTCTCCTTCATATCTTCATACATCTCTTACACCATATGCCTCATGATGATAAGCTCTTGCAACATCTCTAAATCAAAGAGTCTTGCTAAGGAACATGGATTAGAAGCATCACTTGTTGAAGATGGCATCACACAAACTTGCACACAGTTAAATTCTCCTTACAAAAATTCAATACCAATAGCTAATTTTCTAGCTAACCTTGGCAAACCATCTCAAGGTTAAAATGAGCTAACAAGTGTGTTGGTGCACTAAGATGTCTTTTTATAGGCATTCTTAATTCCTACATTAATTGTCTACCCAAGGTAAGTCTTTTTATCTCAAGAGTGTCAGCAAAATCTATGCACGGTTAGCTAAAGTTAAATTGCTGCAATCACTAATAACTATCTTTTCAATGTAAGTCACACAACACTTAAAGAAATAAATAAGGGAAAAATAACTTTGAAATAACTCTTAACATACTCTGCAATTTCGTCTACTTATTCCAAAATTAAATGAATCTGAATGCAAATGTAAAGAATCACGCTTGGCAATCTTCAAATAGAATTAAAGCTAACTCACTCGATCAAGAAAGATAACTGTAATGACTGAACAACAATGATAATCTATCGCAAATCAAAATTGAACAACAAATCCTAATTGAACAACTATCTCGATTGAACGTCAATTCTCAATTGAACAACAATCTCGATTGAATGACAATCAAGAAAATACGATAAATGACTTCTAAACGATAGCTATTTTCTGTCAGCAGACTATGAAATTAATTGACACTATCTCTAAGATCTATGGTATCATAACTAAGAAGGAATAGCAATCTACTCTGAAACTAATATAAGCAATCAAACCAAAGCATTATTCAGATACATCACATGGTTAAATATGAATCGAAATGAATAGCAATATGAATTGGAATCGTCAATCCTCACAATAAGAGAAATAATATTCACTGAATATTAACAATAAATATTTGAATGGAAATATTATAACACAAGAAAGCAATAGAACTTCTCTTGACCAAGACCAGAGTCTCGAGAAGCCTCTGCTAAGGAATACTTAGAATATAAGTGAAGATCAAACACAGCCTTTCATTAATATGAGCAACCAGATTACAACATCACTGATATAACAGTAGGATATGTCTCAAAAAGAATGATTATACATTACATAAGTCTGAACTGAACTTAGTTTGCCTTTCGGCCTTATATATAATAATAGGAGAGAAAACTAGATAAAAGTGAATCCTCAGGATCAAGGGATCTTGAGGATTTCACAATACATAATCTGATTCTATCATGAAATAGTATTGATCTCCTTGGTCTCTCAATGCCTTGATTGCGTTGGAAGTTGTCTTTCCCTTTTACGGTCTGGTGTTGCTCTGTCAAATGAACATAAATTGACCAATTCGCATCTTCTATACACAAGGATAGTAAAAAGTCAATTTCCAGTGCCAAATTTATCTAAATTGTTACCAAGTGCTTTCATCCAAATTTAGTTGTAATTTCCTTTATTTCAGTTCATAAACAAAGATAATTGTGTAAGGATAAATACGAAATAAAGCAATTACTGAGGAGAAAATATACCTTTTTCTTGACCCAACATACTCCCCAGCTTACCTTGTTACATGTCCTCATGCAATTAAATAGTCGATGTGTAGCTGAGTTAGGGAGTAGGCAGAATATACCTCCTTCTTATAATGTCTGAAGCCTCTTTTCTTCTTCAGTATAATAAAAGCCTGGGTAACATCCTAAACCTTCAAGGTGTAATCACAGTGATACTTATCTAGAGGATACCATATGATTGGATTCCTATACCTACATCCTATCCATTTAGGTCCCATAGTCAAAATCATATTACTGTATTTATAGAAATAGGAGGAGGCGACTTAAAAGTTCTGATATCCAAACGGTTCTCAATTTATAATAGTAATGTTGGAGGCTTCCCATCTTTCTCTAGATGTGACCAGGATTCCTCCTTAATCTCTTGGAAATACTCCTTTCCATCTTGTATAACATCTATATGGAATGGCCCCAGTTGGCCTATAACACCAACTCGTTTCATGAATTGTTTGTGTTTACTCAAGAGCTGCACGGGTTTGGTTGGTTCCCCTCTCACCCATAGGTCAAGTCCTTCTTCATGCTTCCTGAAAGTATTGTGGGCCTTGGCCCACTTGAGTTGATTGGAAGTGAAAGAGAGAAATTCCTAGAGTTGTACATCCCCTATAAAGGGCCCAGGGTTACTATCCCTATCATCTTCCAGAAGAAATTGTGCACATACAACTAACAAAGGAGGAGTTGTACTTGATCGTTCTGTTCTCTAAACCATTTGACGAAATCTAGGGTGGTTTTGATTTCCACCGCCCTTCCAGCCCTAGGAGATTTGATTTTTAGCAGTAGGAACCTTTCTAGGAGGTATAGGGCATAATTTGTAGTAGGGGCTCTACATGACAAGGTGTCTGAATATAGAGATCAGACAGTTTCCAATTGCTCTTTCGCCTTCTGTAATTTCTCCCGTGCTTTCTCAACCTTTTTTTGTTCAACCTTGAACTCAGGAAATGTTTCATCCTCAGTTATGGTTAGTGCCGCAAATTTTTTCTTTAACTCTTGATGTATCTTCAGGGGCACTACCTCCCCCTTGTACTGAGCTAATTCCTGCTATGCCTTTAGTAATTCATTCTGTATTCTGCTAATAAATGCCTCCCTGATTAAGGGAGTATAGGAAGGTATTTCTTTGGTTTGGCTTTCTACTTCCCGGGTATCCATGGGATTGGTATGAACAACAGTTTCAGCTACCTCTCGAATCATGCAATAACCAATTGGAATTTCTCCTTAGCATATGTTTGAACAATAGTATCCATTGTAGGATGGTTTGTTTGGGTCTCCTGTGAGAAAACATAGGTGTCCTTGGTTTGCATTTCAACGTCTTTTATGAGGCACAACTCTGTTTGAATTTCCTTTGGACAAGCCAAAAGATCCTTAGTTTGGGTCTCAGTGTTCCCTCCAGAACAATGTTTTGTCTATGTGCGTGTGGTCTCTTTTTCTACTTTCAAATTCTGGGCTCTAAAGGCCTCCTTTAACCACTGCCTTAGTTGCCCAATTATTTTCTTCTGTTTCTTATACTCCTTAAGTGCTTTTCTGAGCCTATCCTTGTAGGACTTCTTTATCCTAGGAATTCCAACCGGTGATGGGTTAACTTCAATATCCTATGGTTCTTGTATAGATGGTAATGTGTCAGCATCAGGGGGGTTCCATCTGGAACTGTATTTCCCGAGGGATCTGCATGTTCTAACTCTGCCTTATGATGGATTTCTCTTTTAGGAGACTCCAATACAATGGTGTCTCTCGAACAATTGTCATTCTCTAGATTTTCTTCTGGGTAGGCCTCATCCTCAGGGGACTTAGAAAAAATAGTGTTACCTGGTTGATTTTCATCTACCGGGGTTTCATTTACAGGGTTTTCTTCAGCTAGGGGGTCCACTAGATTGGTGTCTGCTGCTTGATTTCCTCCATTAGTGATATCTTCTTCATGTGTCTCTGCTTCAAGAGTTTTTTCCAAAGAAGGAATTGGTTCCCTCTATTCTTCCACGGAATCAGTGCATGGTAGGTTTTCCTCATGACCAGGGCCATCAGCAAGGGTAGATTAGTTGGGGGTGCAATTCTATTCCTCAGCATTCCCAGATTGTTCTCTACCTTCTCCAAATATCCCCATGTTTTCCAATACCCTGGCCACTTCCTCCTCATAGTCTTGCAAAGGAGAATTTTGCAGACTTGCAGGTGGTGTGTGGGATGGTCCAACCTCATCTGCTTGAATTAGGATGCTTCACTGGGCTCTCACTTGCACAGAGTGCCTACGCTTTATTTGGTTCAGTGGCACAGAGGAATTCTTTGTTTTTAGTGTTTTTCTCAGACCTGGGGTTCTTGGCCCTTGCTGCTCTGTTACTGTGTTTTCTGGTGGTGGATCCAAGGTAGGATTTATAACATTATCCCAAGTTAACTTCTGTTGGGCCAATCCGTTCATAATGGTTAATTTAATCAATCGGTGATGGCTAATTAATTTGTGTGGATCCTTGGTTGTCCTAAGTCTACAAACGACATCATGCAATAGGGAATTCAAGTAAAACGGAAAATTAACTGAAATTTTCTCTTTTAAAATGTTTATAAGTTTTAGTTGGCGGGGCTTTACCAAATCGTGTCGATCGTTGCAGGTAATGTATCTTTGCACAATGACGGCAAATTCTTGCCATGGCTTCCTTAATGTCGAAGGATGTATCCCTTTTCGTATGTGCACCAGTTTCTCTCCTGGATCCTGGAATACTTCAATCACATTGTTCAAAAGGACACGTTTTTCTGTCCATTTGGTTCCTTCAGTAGGAAGTCCAGTGACTTCAACTATGAATGCTTCAAAAATTGTTATACTTCTTCCTCTTACTGTGGTGCTACCATTCTGCAAATTCTGCAAAAATTCCAATGTCAGCCCCTCATGAAAATCCTGCAACCTATTCAAATATTGCAACCATCCTGCACACTCAAGAATTGCACAAGATTGATCTGATACCATAAGTACTAGCGACTCATTCCTGATAGCTCTTCCTCCCATGGCTGTTGTACCTGTAACTAGTTCGCTTGTATGCAATTGTTTTACACTTCCTCAATTCAGAACAACAACAGAAAACGTTACAACAATTAACAAAGAAATGACGATATTTTGGGATTTAATATCATATTTAGTTAAGGCATTGGTCCCGTCAACCATACTTAATGCAGGAGCATGAGTCTGCATGCTATTCATTGTTGGCATAATGATGCATGTGTTGTACTTGATGGCAACCCACTTGTAGCAAAACAACTCACTTATATATAACTAGATGAATCTACAGAAGAGATATCAAATGTGACAGAATGCATGGGATGTAGGGCAGCTCAAAGGAATCAGTTCAGATGTAATGTACAATGAAAACTCATTAAGATGACAGTTCTTAGTATGGCATGTTAGCTTTGCCATCAAGTCCAAAGGGGGAGATTGTTGGCATTATGATTCAAGTGTTGTCCTTGATGGCAACTTACTAAGATGACAGATCATAGTTCAGGCTCACAAAATGAAGAAAAAGAGATATACGCAAGCTCCCCTTGATAAAGACGCGTATACACGCGTGTTAGCTGACCAAAAGGCACGTATACGTATGCACGCACTTTCATGCAAGGAAAAGCACGTACATGTGGGAAAAATTATTTTTTGGTCCATGGTATTTAGTCCTTGGTATTTGGACCTATGGTTTTGGACCATGGTATTGAGTAAGGCCTAAGACTATAAAAGGAGGAGAAGATCATTAGGCAAAGGTACTTAGAAAGTCTTGAATATCTGATGAAGTATGAAATCCAGTATGCAGGTTATGGGTTCATGATGCTTTGCTTGATCTAAGATAAGGAGGAATCTCAGCGGTTAATGGAGAACAAGATCTAAGGATAGATCGGGATCAAATGGTTTAGAATGAATCATCTCTATATCGTTTGATCATGCTTGTTCTAGATCTGTATACTGACGCATGTAATGTTATGATCTGGGTATAACTTAAGTTTGAAATAGCTGCAAATCATGAATGAATATTTACAAATGTATACGCTGGTTGACTTTGATAAAAGTGCGTACATACACAGGTTAGATACATCTAAGTAGCGTATACCATATGAACTATGATGTTTGAAGTTACAAGTGGTTCTGGTTGTTGATGAGTTATGGTGACTGGTTACTGGTGTCAATACTCTGCATATTCAGATTGGTTGATTGTGTTTAGCTTCAGGATTGATGGATGAGATCTAATAATGACTTATCTTTATGTGATCTAATGGACTAGATCTGGTTGGTAACATACGTATTATCCTTGTATATGTAATGATCAGGGTATGTCTGAAGTTAGGAAGTGCAACGAAGTTATAAGTAAGTAATTGATAACATATACGCTGGTTCACTTTGGTGAAGTTGCATATACACGCTGGTTCAACTCTTCCAAGTAGCGTATGCACTCTAATGCATGATTTTGATGATATATTTAGATCTAAACATTGTTGCAGAGTTCCTTGTTTAGCTCTGTGTTCTGGTGACTGCAGATTGTTGATAGGTTTCAATGATTCAGTATTGGGTGATTTAGAGATTGATGATGCTAGTGTTGATTGATTGTGTGCTTCAATGATATTGATGGGTCCAGTATGAAAATTGGATGAAACGTGGCCTTCAGATTATGATGTTGTGTTCCATGAGTATCCAATCTGAAAATTTATGAAACGTGGTACCTGGAGGAGGAAAGAGAAGGTTGTAGCCTTCTATAGGTTGGGACCTACGCACTAGTACATCAGCTACTACAAGAGCTAAGGGGGTTGTAGCTCCCTTCCAGTAGTAGCTGGAAAACAAGTGAAGGTTGGAGCATTCAGTAGGCCGGTGCCTACGTACTAGTAAAAGGATCAGCTAGTACAAGAGCTAAGGGGGTTGTAGCTCCCTTCCAGTAGAAGCTGGAGAATGGGAGGAGGTTGTAACCTTCTGCAGGTAGAAGCCTGCATACTGGTATAAGGTTTCACTAGTACAAAAATATTGTAAAATGAAGTTTCTTATTAAAGGAAGATAGAGACGAATTGCAGCAGGTGGTTTTCACCCACATTGGGTTTCCACCTTACATCATGGTGTTCATGTGTGCTTCTTGTGTCTGATGATCTGTTCTGTTTTACTGCACCTGTTTACTGTTCATATGGTTAATAAAGTTCTGATGCACTAACTAAAGATCAACATGTAATGGATTAACTAAATCATAAGTTTACAGGATATACGCTAGTTGCATTAGACATAGTTGTGTGTACATGCAGGTTCCCTTAATTGAAGTAGCGTATATGAATCTTAGTATGGAAATGAAAAAGTTATTGATTTGATAATACTGATTCACCCCCTCTCAGTATTATTTCCAACAATCCATAATGGTTTTCGTCCTTACCCCAATCAAAAATACTTGCTAATTATTACTCATTCATAATCATCATTCAGTCCTTCCCCGAAAGTTAATTCAAATGATTATCACACAATTGTTCCTAACTGTCACACATACCATGCGTACACAGGCCATCCCCCTTCTAACTAGAAAAGGGCATCCATGTCCTTTCAGCATGTGAAAATCAAGCAAAATAATTAATAAGACATAAATGCCGACAACCAATTCTAAAAACAACATGTTAATCAATAAAGCAATTAAAGCAAGACACATCATTGGATGTGAAATTGCCGAAAAGAAATTAAAATAGAGATTTTCGTTGGAATTGGTATTAATGAAAAATACATAATTGGCGGTATATATTAATGACGGACGTAAAATGATTGGAGAATTTAAAATATAATGAATATATGATATAAGTTTACCATGTAGATCGGCTTGTAAGAGTATTATTCAAATGGAAAATCCTATCCATAGGTGATAAGAGTTTAGAGAACATTTGGCAGTGTAAGATGATACCTCAATACCATAAGCAGAGCTACTACTGCAAGCAGGCGTTCATAGCCTCGATAGGGTTGCTTTTTAACCCCACAAATGAGCTAGAGTCCTCCTTTTAGAATGTAGATGGTTCTTATTTTTCTTGTCATAAAGAGACCACTATGCTGGCATGGTGACTAGATGACCATAGTTCCATTCACCAGGATATAAAAAAGTGATCAGGTTGGCTCGTGATGAGACCCCCTACCCTTCTGACAGTTTTAAGCATCAAGAAGGTCATTACCTTGGTTTGGTAGCCAAATTGGAATGTCACTTGTTAGATCCTGATGATCATGGTAGGTTGGCTCATGATGAGACCCCCTATCCTTTTTAAGACAATGTTTGATTCCTTTTCACATCTCATTACGTCCATTTTTCTAGTGGAATTTTTATTTATTAAATAGAGGGAGGCCCATTTGCTCCTTAAGGGTCAGGGATGGTGTAAGAAGTAAAAAGATGCCAATGAAAGTTTATACTCTTATCCCCATATCATCATGTTAATGAGATTTATCCAATTAACAGTGTAAAAACATAAGCCGACATGGTTTGAAAATAATGAATCATTTTATGATGTGTCCAAAGAAGAGATGTTTAGTTAGTCATTATAAAGATACACCGTATCAGCTTTGGAACAAAGATAACCATCAAACGGTTGCATGAGTCATAATGATATTGTTATTACTGTTTTTTTCTTACATCAAGCACAAATCCATTCAAATGGTGTTTATTCACAATACAAAGGAGAAAGAAAGAAAAGATGGCATCATGATCATTAAGAAAAATTCACAATTTATTCTATTAAAAAGACAAAAAGGGTTGTTCAATTGATTGAACAACAAAAATTGCAAATAGAAGTGTTGTTCAATCAATTGAATAACAAAAAAATTGCAAAAAAAGTGTTTTTCATTCGATTGAACGACAATCATTCAATCGTTTGAACAGAAAAATCAAAGAAACACAAAAATGTGTTGTTCAATTGATTGAATAGCAATCGTTCAATCGTTTGAATGGAAAATCAAAGAAAAAAATGTGTTGTTCAATTGATTGAATGGAGATCGTTCAATTGTTTGAATGACAAAGTCAAAGAAACAAAAATGTGTTGTTCAATCAACTGAATGACAATCGTTCAATTGTTTGAACGGAAAAATCAAAGAAACAAAAATGTGTTGTTCAATCGATTGAATGGCAATCGTTCAATTGTTTGAATGGAAAAATCAAAGAAACAAAAATGTGTTGTTCAATCAATTGAACGACAATCGTTCAATTGTTTGAGTGAAAAAATCAGAGAAACAAAAATGTGCTGTTCAATCGATTGAACGACAATCGTTCAATTGTTTGAATGGCAAAATCAAAGAAAAAATGTGATGTTCAATCGATTGAATGGAAATTGTTCAATTGTTTGAATGACAAACTCAAAGAAACAAAAATGTGTTGTTCAATCGATTGAACGACAATCGTTCAAACGTTTGAATGGAAAAATAAAAGAAACAAAAATGTGTTGTTCAATTGATTGAATGACAATCAAAGAGGAAAAAATGTGTTGTTCAATCGATTGAATGGCAATTGTTCAATCGTTTGGACGAAAAAATCAAAGAAACAAAAATGTGTTGTTCAATTGATTGAACAACAATCGTTCAATCGTTTGAATAACACTTATCAAGCAATACAAATTATCATATTTACATGGTAATGTCTACTCTTAATTGCAACCAATCGAAAAGAATATATACATTATTTACAATTTCTAATGAGATCTCAATTTTTTGAAGAAAAGTTGTTGGGTCATCACTTCCCGCAACTAAAATTTGCATGGAGGGGTCCTCACGTACCTTCTCGCAGAAAGACTCCTTGGTGAGCGGTTTGTGATAGAGGCATACTCCGCGTCTGTTCACCTTAAACGAATGGCCATATCCATCAATGGTAACCAGGTAAGAGTACCATTGTTATGCACTTCTTGAATCTCATAAGGGCCGAGCCATCCTATTTGCAACTTGCCCGAGAAATCTTGGAATCTGGAATTGTAAAGCAGTGCCCAATCTCCTTTTTGAAATATTTTCTTCTTCATAAGTCTGTCATGCCAATTTTCCATTTGTTGTTGAATAATTGCAGTCCGTTGCAAAGCAAGAAGTCGATCCTCATCTAGTTTGTTAATCTGTTGGAGTCGCTTGGTCTGGGCTTCTGTTAGATCCATCCCTACTTCCTGGGCCGTCCTTAGATTCTTTATTTCAAATTTGATAGGAAAAATAGGTTCTTTGTTGAACATGAGCTGGTATGGAGAGTATCCAGCAGTATTTCTCGAATTCGTGTGATAGGCCCACAAGGCCTCTGACAGTCTAGCAACCCAGTCTCATCGGTGTGTTGAGACTGTCTTGGTCAGAATTGCTTCAATGACCTTATTGGTGCTTTCAACCTGCCCGTTCGCCTATGGGTGATATGGGGAAGTGATCATATGCGTAATATGATGATTCTTGAGAGTGGAAGTAATATTGTCCTATGAATTTCCCTCCCCCATCTGTGATCACTTCGCACAGTAACCCATATCGCACAAACAACCCAAAAAGGAAGTTAATCACAGCTTCTTCTGTGGCTCTTGGTAAATCTACTATTTCCACCCATTTTTTCACATAATTCATGGCAACCAGTATGTAGGCCTTCTAATTGGATGGCGAATGGAATGGGCCAATGAAGTATAAAGCCCACCTTTCGAAGGGTTCTATGACTAACTGAGGCTGCAGAGGCATTTCATCAGATTGGCCAGGCCTGGCCATCCTTTAACAACTATCGCAAGCCTGGGCATATTTCTTAGCATCCTTAAAAATAGTGGGCCAATAATAGCCCATCTGTAATACCTTATGCCCTGTCCTTCGATCTGCAAAACATCCCCCGCAAGGCTCATCATGGCAAGATTTTAGTATGTCATGAATCTTATCCTCGCGAATGCATCTGTGTATACTCATGTCGGCCCCTATATGCAAAAGATATCTGCCTATCCAAGAGAATCGGGCACTACATTGAACGATCAACTTCCTCTCTCTTGTTATCAAATGCCTAGGTAGCTTCTCGACTACCAGATAATTCGCCACATCTACGTACCATGGCATTTTGACTGCCACGACAAATAGATGTTCATCCGGAAATTGGTCATCTAGCGCCAGTGGATCATTCACCTTCGGAATTCGTGATAGAAAGTTAACAACCGGGTTTTCCTTCCCCGGACGATCCTTAATAGTAATATCGAACTCCTGCAAAAGCAATACCCATCGTGTTACTCGACCATTTGTGATAGGTTTATTAACTAGATACCGAATGGCAGAGTGATTAGTGTACAGAAAGACTGGGTAGCCAGTTATATAGTGTCTAAATTTGTTTATTGCATAAATAACAACTAAAAATTCTTTTTTTTGTCACTGTATAATTAAGTTCTGTAGAAGTGAGATTTTTTCTAATATAATATATAGCATAAGGTTTCTTGTCCTCCTCCTGGCCAAGGACAACACCTATAGCTACATCTGATGTGTCCGTGGATATGTGAAAAGGCAACTCCCAGTTTGGTCCACGCAATACTGGTGTTGTTGAGACTAGTTTCTTTAAACCTGTAAAAGTTGTGTCACATTTGTCAAACCAACTGAAATCAACATTTCCAGTCAAAGAATATAGAGGTGCAACAATTTGTGAAAAACTTTTAATAAACCTATGATAATAGCCTGCATATCCTAGGAAGCTACGTACCTCTGTCTGAGTGCAAGGGTAGGTAGTAAAAGAATTACCTAAATTTTTTCTAGGTCTACTTGTATTCCTCCTGCAGAGATGTAGTGTCCCAATATTACACCCTCTGTCATCATCATGTGGCACTTGAAATTGCTTAAACATAACCTGGTAGCAATGCATCGTTCTAAGACTTTTTCTAATATTTGCAGTGCTTGGTCGAAGTCATCCCCATATGGAGTAAAATCATCGATATACACCTCAAGTCCTTCATTTATTAAATCAACAAAGATGTTGAGTATAACTCTCTAGAATGTAGCTAGGGCATTACACAAGCCAAATGGTAATACTCTGTAGGTGAATGTACCCCATGGACAGGTGAAGGTTTTTTTGTCCTGGTCTTCAGGGATGATCTGAATCTGATTATAGCCACTGAAACCATCTAAAAAGGAAAAGAATTGCTTCCCTGCCAAAGTATCAAGGACCTGATAGATGAATGGGAGGGGGACATGATCTTTCTGTGTCACCTTGCTCAACTCCCTATAGTCTACACAGATATGCCACTTCCCATTTTTCTTAGGGACGACCACCAATGGAGAGACCCATTTATTTTCTGAGATAGGATAAATAAAGTTTACATCCAATAGCTTCTGTAACTCTTCTTTCACAACGTCCTTGAGATGCAGATTCAATCTCCTTTGAGGCCGTCAGATGGGTCGAGCATCCTTCTCAGTATAGATGTGGTTTGTACATAGTTGTGGGTATATTTCTTTCATATCATGATAATCCCATGAAAAATCCCCTTTATATTTCTGTAGGACTTGTATGAGCTTTTGCTGCTGATCGCTATCCAGAGCATCATTAAAATTTAGAATTCTGTCAAGTTCGATGTCTGCCGGTTTGCTGTTATGAACAACAGTTGTCTGAATATGTTGATCATCAGTATCCTTCAAAGGATCCTCCATGGCTTAATTATCCAAGATTTATTTTAGCATTTGACACTTTCCATTTCTCGCATTAGCAGGCTGATTCATAAAGTTATTAATAACATCGTCTTCAGTCTGATCTTTAAATTCTAGTGTCTCTACTACTGTGAGTGGTGAATGGATACTTTCCTCCAGGTACGCTGGTGGTTGTTTACATATTTTTACAGTGGGCAAACCTGGCTTGCAGGAGGATATAACACAAGATTTTTTACAGCATCCCCCTTTGCAATAGTCATGCTACCTTCTCGACAGCCAATATAAGCATCAGATGTCGCAAGCCAAGGTCGACCCAGAATCAGAGGGTGCCCGTCTAATCTACTCTTTGGGTTTATGACAAGAAAATCTACTGGATATTCCCACGAATCAATAGAAATTGTGATATCCTATAAGGTTCCTTTTGGCCTTACCACCGAACGATCAACAAGTTCTAATAGAGTGGTGTTTGGTTCCAAGGCTGTCATACCAAGTGCTTGATAGGATTTCGTTGTTAAAATATTAATGGTTGCACCTAAATCAACTAAAGTATTGGGAAAATAGCGGCCATATATCTGAACTGTCACTCTGGGGTTTCTAGGATCTTCATATTTTATTGGAGTTTCCCCTCCCAAGAGTAAATCAAACAAAGTCCCTACAACATGAATGGTGGGTGAGGTTTTTGCTTTCCTCGCAGGCTTATTTACACATAGCTCTTTAATTGTTTTAGCATAGATGGGTATGTCTTGAATGGCCTAGAGGAGAGGGATTTTAATACAAAGATTTTTTAGTTCCCCTACAAGATCGAAATATGGATAAACAATAGATTTGGGTATTGTTAACCTTTCAGGGAACGGGAGAGAAGTGACTGTAAATTTTTTAGGATCTTCATGCTGATCTGCCTCTTCTCCTTGTTTTAGTTCAATATTAATTATAGGTGGTGGTATATGTACAGGTGGGGTTTCAATTTTGATTGAAGGCTGATCCATGTTTTCCTCAGGGGTGATGATATGACCTGACCTCAATATGAGTTCATTACATTCTTTCTACTCAAATTCATAATCTGAGCTTTCAATAATTTTCACAAACTGGATCGGTCTGTTATTAGGATTTGTATTCGGTTGAGTTGGCAATTGAGGCCACAGAAGAGGTTGGGGATTTTGTTGTAATGTATAAGGTGTTGATAGTGCAGGTTGAGGCTGAGGACCTGCCCCCATAGGTGCGTTAGATATCCCCAGAGGTCGCTACCAATTTGTAGACCAATTCAGATTTTGAGAGGTAGAGGCAGGCCACTAGGATTGATAGGGATTTCCTTGCCAAACATGAGTAAAAGGAGAATTTGGCCAGCCATTACCTGGAAAAGATTGCGTTGGCTAGGATGTCATAGGGAATGGTTGGGTTTGCCAACTTGGGTAGGGTGATTGGCCCTTCCATGCTGTCCCAAGGTTCTGTTGTTGATTAAACTGCGAAGAAGGAAAGAACTAGGATGTGTCTTGTGTCATACTTGTAGGTTTAGCTTGCCACTATCGACGCTGGTTCATCTAATATACCAGCTCTGTTTCTTCTTCTGCTTCCTTGAATACTGCTTTCAGCCCTAGTAATGATGGACATTGTTCAGTGGTGTGCTCTTTAGTATAGATAACACATGTTTGCACCATGTCTAATGGGCATTCCCATTGGCTGTGCTTCTTTTGACAACGTGGATAGAAGATGGCCAAGTTTTGTTCTGCTAAGGCTTGTTTTTTTTTAGCCTATAAGACGTCCAACTGTGTTGTGAGAGTTCCCAAGATGTCTGTCTTAAAATCTTCCAGGAGGTTACCGATTTCCATCCATGTTATGCCTCCACTGTGTGGTTTGCTTCCCCTGCTCATGGGATCTCAACTTCCTGCTCCTATACGTGTGCTTCCTCACGAACACCTGATACACAAGCGCATGATTTCATAATAATATTCCTAAGAAATATCTCCTTTTCCCATTAAGTTTAGAGTTTCTACCCATTATTCTTTGATTCCTTTAATTAAGATAGCTCTTAGGACTTCTTTTGGTAAGGCAGTGTGTGGAGACCTCTGCAAATTATAAATAAATCATTCTACATAATCTTCTAGTGTTTCATTATCTTTTGTAGTCATCTTAAAAATTTCATCTTTCAGTTCCCTAGTCTTACAAAAGTGCCGGCATCTTTTGAGGAAGGAGCTTTTCATCTTGTCCCAAGAATTAATAGTTCACCCACCTAGACCCATAAACCATCTTAAGGTTGATCCTTTCAGAGTGGAAGGGAATAGTTTTAGCTTTTGGGGGTCATTGTTGTAGTCATACCCTCTACAGAGGACATCAAACTCAAACATGAAAGCATCAAGATCATCTGTGATCATCCCATGGAAAGTTGGGATGCTCTGTAGAGGAATAACATTCATGGGGGCATTGGCCACTTGGTCGAATATGGGGTACTCTAATGTCGAGGTTTGACCTTGGGGTGGCTAATTTTCCATTTGGTCAAATATGTGCCAATAACCTTCGGGGATTTCAAGGGGTGCTTCTTGAGTAAGCGGAGGATTGGAAACCCTAGCTGGATTTGCAACACTACCTAGATCTGGGATCACAGGAGATCCTTGTTCATACAATTGTGGTTCTTCCTTAGTAGTCCCACTGGTTTCTCCTTCTCCTTCTCTTAAGTTACAAGATCTGCCCTCTTGTAGAGGATCAGAATGTAAACATATTGTAGCTTGAAGACTCTATTCTGATCCTCCAACTTGGCTTTGAATCTCAACATAAGATGCAGATGGTGAGCCCACTACTTGAGGGATAATAGTAGAACTTTTTCCAAGTATTGCCTAGAATCCTACTGACGCTTGAGACTCTGCTTTTCTTACGATTTCTTCTATAAAGGTTGTTCTCCCAAGGTTCACTGATCCTTTTAGTTTTGTGGATTTAGGTGGGGGGTTCTTCTCTTTTTCTATCTTTCTATTCCTAGTCATTCATAAAAACCAATTCCTATTTAATGTCTAAGCCTTTGCTAAAAAGCGGGATGGTAAGCAAGCAGTTTACTTGCTAGGTACGCAGGTTCTTACCTTCCATTTTTAAAACCCAATTCTTTCACAGCAAGATAAAAGGAAATCACTTGAAACTATCTCCCCGGCAACGACACCAAAATGTTGGTTCATTAAGATGTCTTTTTATAGGCAATCTTAATTCCTACATTAATTATCTACCCAAGTTAAGTCTTTTTTATCTCAAGAGTGTCAACACAATCTATGCAATCAATTCAGAGGTTAGCTAAAGGTAAATCGTTGCAATAACTAATAACTATCTTTTCAACTTAAGTCACACAACTCTTAACGAAATAACTAAGGGAAAAATAACTTTGAAAGAACTCTTAACACACTCTGTAATTTCGTCTACTTATTCCAAAATTAAATGAATCTGAATGCAAATGCAAAGAATCACGCTTGGAAATCTTCAAATAGAATTAAAGCTAACTCACTCGATTAAGAAAGAGAACTGTAATGATTGAACAACAATGTTAATCTATCACAAATCAGAATTGAACGACAAATCCTAATTGAACAGAAATATTGATTGAACAATAATTCTCAATTAAACAACAATATTGATTGAACGACAATCAAGAAAATACAATAAATGACTTCTAAACAACAACTATTTTCTGTTAGCAGACTATGGAAATTAATTGACACTATCTCTAAGATCTATGGTATCATAACTCAGAAGGAACAACAATCTACTCTGAAACTAATATAACCAATCAAATCAAAGCATTATTCAGATACATCACATAACTAAATATGAATCGAAATGAACAACAATATGAATTGGAATCGTCAATCCTCACAATAAGCGAAATAATATTAACTGAATATTAACAATCAATAAATATTCAAATGGAAAGATTATAACACAAGAAAGTAGTAGAACTTCTCTTGACCGGGCCCAAAGTCACCAGAAGCCTCCGCTAAGGAATACTCAGAATATAAGTGAAGATCAAACGCAGTCTTTCATTAATATGAGTAACCAGATTACAACATCACTGAGATAATAGTAGGATATGTCTCAAAAATAATGATTATACATTACATAAGTTTGAACTAAACTTCATTTGCCTTTCATCCTTATATATAATAATAGGAGAGAAAACTAGATAAAAGTGAATCCTCAGGATCAGGGGATCCTAAGGACTTTGTAATACATAATCTAATTCTGTCATGAAATAGTATTGGTCTGCCTAGTCTCTCATTGCCTTGCTTGCGTCAGACATTGTCTTTCCCTTTTACAGTCTGGTGCTACTCTTTCAAATGAATGAAAATTGACCAATCCACGTCTTTTGCACACAAGGATAGTAAAAAGTCAGTTTCTAGTGCCAAATTTATCTATATTGTTACCAAGTGCTTTCATCCAAATTTAGCTCTGATTTCCTTTATTTCAGTTCATAAACAAAGATAATCCTGTAAGGATAAATATGAAATAAAGCAATTACTGAGGAGAAAATATACCTTTTTCTTGACCCAACAACGTGCTCTAATACCAACTTGATCTGAAATGTAGGGAAAACTTGTTAATGCTATGCAAGCTCCCTCATCAGTATTATAAATGTGTATTTAGGATCATCTCAAATTAACCAAAATGTGAAGGATTATGTGTCAAGTGTTGAGTGTATTTTATGAGAAATTGATGAGATAATTAGTTGTTTAAAAATACATATACAGAAAGTAAAATGCAAAGAAGTAAAACATAGCAACTCATAACACAAATCTGATAAAGGAGTTCACCCCTCCTGGGCTACATCTCCTTGGACCTGCTTCAATAGCTAGGCCCTATTTGGATTAATGGTCAAATCTCTAATTAAATGCACATGCAATGCTCTAGTGGATTTGAAACCTACTCCATTGGAATCAGAACACCCAAAAACCCCGCAAATGACTTTCCAAGCTCTGTAATTGGACTTAAGCTAATCTAGGATTGACCTCATCTCCTGGTGGCCCTATGCTTCCCTAAACTTCAACGTAGAAAAATCACACACATAAGTGACTTTCTGCATCTAAAACCTATTCCATTATGTTTAGAGCATCCAAATCATCTAGGAATGACTCTTTCTAAGCCAAAATTGATCGAAATCTTCCAAAGTTATGGCTTCTTCAGTTTTTCCGAAGAAAGCTCCACTAAAACTGGAGAAACTCCAGTTAACTCCGCTAAAATTGGAGTATTCCTGGATTGAGCGGACCCGCCAAAAACACTGCCAAGTTAATCCCACACTTAATTAACAAATAAGAATTATTAATTAATGTTAATCTACAGTTAACAGATTAATCACACGGTTAGGATAAAATGCTAGCGGTTACAAAATGTTGGTCACATGTGGCGGTTATCCTTACCTCCCAAACACCGTTGACATAAAATTTAAATACAAAATGCGCCCATAGTCTATTAAGACCTAAGATGGTGGTATAGTGGTAGAGCACTGCGCTTGTTCAGGCGAGGTCGCGCGTTTGATTCTGCCGACCTGCAAACAAACTCTTAAATGACTTTTGAGAGGGCAAGTGGTGGCCTCTAGGTTTGCCACATGTTAGCATCTCATTGGTCCACCAAAAATACCATAGACTAATCACGTACAGACACTTTTCAAAATCTCATTGAGCCACCTGTGGGAATATTCCAAGAATATTCCTTGGAATATTATTTTTGTTGGGTGTGGAGCATGATTATTTAGAGGTCTTTGTTTCAGCCAGATGTATACCCCAGGAAGTTTTTGCACCCCTCCACACGGGAGGGTGCAGGTGGAATTGTCCCCTCGTGGGTGTTCTAGGGGGCTGATCCCCCCTGGTTGGGGGGTCCGGGGGCCAGCGGTCCCCCGGCGGGGATTTTGGGGGCAGCACCCTCGAAGCTAAAAACATATGTAAAATTGCCTTGTAAAAGTATAGTAATTTCTAGTCAATCTGGGTCGTTCATTATGCGATGATATAACTTATGTTTAGTTTAAGGTTTTTTGCCCTAGAAGGAAACCCCTCTCTTTGTATGAGGGCATTGTATTGAGGCTGTGTAATAGATGTGTATTCTCCGAGCGAGAAACAGAGAGGTGAGACTGTCAGAGAAAACAGAGGATATTACAGCGGATCTGCTGTAGGTTGTGTCTCTTCATTTCATTGGATAATAAAAAGGAAGGACTGGCTATTCGAGGTGGACGTAGCCTAAACTGGGTGAACCATGTATATCTGTGTCTCTCTAGTTTTATGTGTTATCTATGTTTATATTTCTGCTATATTCTATGTGTTCCATTGCTCTGTAATATATAATTTTCTAACAACTGGTATCAGAGCTGAAGGTCTATTTGGTTGACAAACTCGTAGGAGAGAAGGGTTCCTAGTTCAAGTGGGAGCAATGGCAGAAGATGGTAAGTTTAGGGTCAAGAAATTTAATGGCCAAAACTTCTCGCTGTGGAAGATGCAGATGGAAGATTATTTGTATCAGAAAGATCTGTACCTACCATTGAGCGGGAAAAAAAAGAAGCCGACGGTTATGACAGATGAAGAATGGAACCTTCTCGATAGAAAGGTACTCGAAACAATATGGTTGTGCCTCGCAGCATCGGTCACCTTCAACATTTCGAAGGAAACAACGACAAAGGATTTGATTTAGGCGTTGGCGAAACTATATGAAAAACCCTCAGCCTCAAACAGGGTATTTCTTATGAAACAATGATTTAATATGAAGATGTCGGAAGGTGGATCTGTTGTAGACCATTTAAATGATTTTACTACAGTTACAAGTTAGTTAAGTTCTATAGGGGTAAAATTTGAAGATGAAGTTAGAGCTCTGTTATTCTTGTGCTCATTGCCAGAAAGTTGGAATGGTTTAGTAATGGCCATTAGTAACTCTATTTCTAGATCTAGTACTTTAAAGTTTGATGATGTTGTCGGTGCTATCCTTAGAGAGGAAATGCGATGGAAAAGCTCCAGTGAGACATCGGGTAATGCTTTAAGTGCAGAGTCTAGGGGAAGAAAAATGGAAAGAGGAAAGAGCTCAGGATATCACAGTAAATCAAGGAAAGGCAGTTCCAAGTCCAGATCAGGGATAATGTGCTGGAAATGCGGAAAGAAAGGACACCTAAAGAAAGACTGTAGATCTCGGAAGGGAAAAGAAGGAGATGCACAACAAGAAAACAATCATGAAGCAAATGTGACATGTGAGGTGTTACAAGATGCTTTGATTCTTTCTTTCGAAAATATCACTGATTCCTGGGTGGTAGATTCAAGGGCCTCATTCCATGCCACACCTGATAAGAAATATTTTCATGACTATGTTCAAGGAGATTTTGGACAAGTCCGTTTGGGTGATGATAAACACTGTAAAATTGTTGGAATGGGTAAGGTTCTTGTAAAATAGCAGAATGGAAACCAATGGCTATTAAAGGAGGTAAGGCATGTTCCAGATCTAAGAAAAAATTGATTTCAATAGGGCAATTAGGCAGTGAAGGTTGTGTGACAACTTTCACAGATAAAGCTTGGAAGGTCACCAAAGGAGCCCTGGTAATAGCAAAAGGTGAAAAGGTTGGTACATTGTATTTATGCAATGGTATTTCTAACTCTGTTGTTGCTTTAAATTCCAAAGGAGCAGATGCAACATTATGGCATCATAAGCTTGGACACATGAGTGAGAAGGGGATGAAGATTCTTCACTCAAGGAATTTGTTTTCGGGTTTGAAGAATGTTGATTTGGACTTCTGTGAGAATTGCATTTATGGAAAACAGAAGAGAGTCAGATTCCTTAGAGTTGGGAAAGAAAAGAAGAGCGAAAAATTAGAGCTTGTGCATACAGATGTATGGGGACCTGCTCAGGTATCATCTCTCGGTGGCTCTAGTTATTATGTTACTTTTATTGATGATGCAACTAGAAAAACTTGGATTTATTGTATTAAGAATAAATTTGATGTATTTGATGCTTTCAAGAAATGGAAAGCTTTGGTTGAGATTGAGACAGGAAAGAAATTGAAGTGTCATAGATCAGACAATGGAGGTGAATATTGCAACAAAGAGTTTGATAGGTACTGTTTAGAGCATGGACTTCATAGAGAGAAGATACTTCCAAGAACACCACAAGAAAATGGTGTGTCAGAAAGGATGAACAGAACAATCATGTAGCATGCAAGGTGCATGAGATTTCATGCAGGATTGCCTTTACAATTTTGGGCAGATGCTATAAATACTGATGTTTATCTAATAAACAGAGGGTCTTCAAGTTCCTTGGATGGTGGTGTTCCAGAGGCAGCATGGACAGGTAAAAAGGTAAACTACTCATTTTTTAAAGCCTTTTGGTTGTGAGGCCTTTGTCCATATTAATAAAGAAAATAGAACAAATCTTGAGGCAAAATCAAAGAAATGTTCCTTTATTGGATATGGTGTTAATGATTTTGGTTATCGCTTATATGATTATGAAAATCACAAAATCATTAGGAGCAGAGATGTAATATTCAATGAAAAGGTCTTGTATAAGAATCAATTGCAGGAAAAGAAACAGGAAAAAGAAAACAAGGAATACACAGTTCTTGATGAGATCACTGAAAAGTAAAGGTGTCTGAAAATAATAATAATCAACAACCACAACAACAACAACCACCACAACGGAAATAGGTACCCCAAACACCTGAAAGTGGTGTTAGAATATCTACCAGGATAAATATACCCCCTGAACGATACTGTCCTTCATTATATTATTTATTGTTGATTGATTCTGGTGAACCTGAATGTTATGGAGAAGCAATGTAGGTTGAAAGCAAGAAGAAGTGGGAGCTAGCCATGGAAGAAGAGATGGAATCCTTAATGCATAACCAGAATTGTGACTTAGTCAGGTTGCCTACAGGTAAAACTAAATTGCAGAATAAATGGGTTTACAGGCTGAAGGAAGAAGATGGAGGAAAACAAAGGTACAAAGCTAGACTTGTGGTGAAGGGGTTTGCACAGAAGAAAGGTATTGATTTTGATGAAATATTTTCTCTTGTTGTTAAAATGACTTCAATCAGAACTATTTTAAGTCTAGTAGCAGTTGAAGATTTGCATCTTGAACAGTTAGATGTAAAGACAACCTTTCTCCATGGGGCTTTGGAGGAAGAGATATATATGCCGTAGCCACAAGGATATGGGGTGAAAGGGAAGGGGAAACTAGTGTGCAGGTTGAAGAAGAGTTTGTATGGCTTAAAACAGGCTCCAAGGTAGTGGTATCCAAAATTTGACAAGTTTATGTCTGAACAAGGTTTTACTAGATGTCACTATGATCATTGTGTTTATCTAAAAAGGAAAAATGATGGCATCTATATTATATTTGTTGGCATTATGGCACTGATTTAGAGCTATGGCACAGATGTTGTCCTTGATGGCAACTTTCTCTGGTGACAGATCTCAGTCCAGGCTTTCAGAATGAAGAAAAAGATATATACGCAGGTTTACCTAGACAAAGGCGCGTAAACATGTGGGTTAGACGTTACAAAGGCGCGTATACGTATACACGCACTTTCATGCAAGGAAAAGCGCGTATATGTTGGAGAACTCACTTTTGGTCTGTGGTAGTTAGTCCTTGGTATTTGAACCTATGGTTTTGGACCATGGTATCTCATCAGAAGTGTTGATCCCAAGTATTGGGTCCATGGTATTGTTTTATTATGGTTTTGGACCATGGTATTGTGAAAGGCCTAAGACTATAAAAGAGGAAGGAGATCATTTGGCAAAGGATCATCTGAATGAATTGAATATCTAATAAGTGCTAGATCTGAAATATTGGTGATTGGGGTTATGGTGCAGATCTGGATCTGAATGAAGGAGGAACCTTAGCGCAAAGAGAAGGATAAGTTCTATTGATGGGTCATAATCTCTAGGCTTGAATGATAATATCCTTGCATGATTTTGATCTGTTATATGTGGCGCATGCTTGATCTATAAATCTAATAATATGGGTTAATTAGTGTCTGAATATTTGAAAGAGTGAATTATCTTTTATAGATCTGTACGCAGGTTCAGTGAAGCGAAGGTGCATATACACGCTGGTTCAGTGAATAAAAACAGCATATACGTAGGTTTCTCCAAACACAGAAGCGTATGCACGTAGGTTTCAGGTTATTGAAGTAGCGTATATCTTTTGAGTTGTGATCTAGCTGCTTTTGTTTATTGCTGTAGTGTTCTGGGTTTAGAATTTGGTGTGTGGTTATTGTTACTGTGTTTTGGGTACAGTTGTCAGAGAAGTATCTACTTGATTCAGTTCTAATTGGTGAAAAGGAGATTGTTTGATTTTTGATGATTGATTGATGTTCATGGATCCAGTCTAAAAATTTATGAAATGTGGTCCCTGGAAGAAAGAGAAGGTTGTAGCCTTCTGTAGGCCAGCGCCTACGTACTAGTATCTTGGCTAGTGCAAGAGCTAAGGGGGTTGTAGCTCCCTTCCAGGAGAAGCTGGGGAACAAGAGAGGGTTGTAGCTCTCTACAGGTTGCAGCCTGCGTTCTGGTAAAGGATTGCACCAGTACATTGTAAAACTAAGTTTCTAATTGAAAGAAGATAGAGACGAATTGCAGCAGGTGGTTTTCACCCACATTGGGTTTCCACCTTATATCTTGTATTCTTGTGTGTGTGATTGTCTTCAAATTTGTTTTACTGTTTCTGGTTACTGTTTTTTTGATCCTAATACATAGATTAATGATCAACATCAGTAAGATAAATTAAATTATAAGTCTGCATTACATACGCGGGTTTCCTTCTCTGTAGTTGCGTATATACGCAGTTTTATCTAACTGAAGTAGCGTATATGATCTGGGTTTGAAAAAGAAAACAAGTGACTTGATAATACTGATTCACCCCCCCTCTCAGTATTATTTCCAACAATTGGTATCATAGCCGGTCCTTCTGAAGAAGCTTGATCGCTTGAAGGAAGATCCATCATCATGAGCAAATACGAGAGAGAAGCATCTATCAGGCCACCAATTTTTGATGGGACCGACTTTGTCTATTGGAAGGTAAGAGTCACAACCTATCTGCAATCTCTTGGTACAGAAGTCTGGGATATCATTGATACAGGGTACACGTTTCCATCAGCAACTCCTACAGATCCAGCTGAGAAGAAGAAATATGAAACAAATGCAAAGGCTATCAATACTCTGTTAGGATGTCTATCTCAATCAGAATTCATGAAGGTTATGCAGTATAAATCCGCAAAAGAAATATGGGACAAGATTGTTCTGAGCTATGAAGTAGATGAACAGGCAAAATGAGCAAAACTTCAAACCCTCAGAATTCAGTATGAAAATCTCAAGATGCACAATGATGAAGGTGTGGCTAACTATTTCCTTCATGTAGATGAGATTGTTAATTGTATGAAAAATTTGGGTGAAGAAATAAAAGAGGCTGTTTTGGTTGAAAAGGTTCTAAGATCTTTGTCCCCTAGGTTTGAATCTAAAGTTTCTGCAATAGAAGAAAAAGAGAATCTACGAAAACTTACCATGTCATAGTTGCACGGAATTCTGACTGCTTATGAAATGAGGAGAGGAGGACCATCAGACAGGAGAGAAGCTACTTTCAGGGCTTCAGGCAAAGGATATTACTATGAGCCAGGACACATGTCAGAAGAAGAGGAAGAATCAAATTTTGTCAAGAACCTTCAACGGGGTGCTGGAAGATTTAGAGGTAAGTTACCTTTCAAATGCTTTGCTTGTGGAAGAGTCAGTCACTATGCTGCCAAATGTCCTCAGAAGGATAAGATTGAAAAGGTAAGGAACCTGTTAGATGGAACAAGAAACATAATGAAAATAAGAAAAGCTATTACACTCATGAAGATAGTGATGGACTTTCAAATAGTGACGAAGATGAACAAGGTAATAGATTTAAACTTTTAATGGCTTTTGAAGATGATGATTTTGTGGATGCTATAGATGAAGAAAGTCTTTATGAAGAAATTTCTAGACTCAAAATTTGTTTAGAAGAGAAGAATGTGATCATAGGTACTCTACAATTCCAACTTGCTGAAAAGGAAAAACATCATGAAAAGTTAGAATGTGAAATTGTGGGACTGAGAAAAGAGATTGAAAAAACAAAAGCTCTTAATCTTAGATTTGTTAAAGGATCTGACACGTTAGATGAGATTATCAAGGTGCAATGCTCTCCACTAATCAAGAAAAGTCTGGGATATAATGAAGAAACAACTCAAGCACATAAACCATCTACCTCCAAGAGTTATCTTGATACTGCAAGAAGAAGTGAACAAAGACCCAATGGAAATCACTAGGTAAATCGGGGGCAATTGTTGTGGGGAAAAATGCCTATGCAGGACGATCCTATCCACCTAAGGTGTGACAGTGCCTTAGCAACAAACGAGTACAACTATACTGGTTTCTTCCTTTATGAAATGTGAAAGAAGAGAGATCAATAGACTTACCGGTGTCTTCCGTTTGTCCCTCGATCCAATCTCCCTTCTCTTTGGGTGTTCACAGCTACTTGCCTTCTTGCTTATCCAGCTACAACTTCCTGCAAGATCACAAGAGAACAGCTACTTGTGACAAGAGAACAACTACTTGAGACAAGAGAAGAACACTACACAAAGACAGATGTTCACATTCATAACTAGTTTAGGATTAGAAATAAACCAAATACACTAATACATTCATACATCAAAATACATCAGCATATAGGAGAAACCAAGATAGCTTTATTGATGAATAACAACGTTCAGGAAGAGATACAACCTAGAGGGCTCCAATCCACCATCTCCTTCCCAGCAAATGGAATTCCTATCTTCAGCCCCTTCAAAGCATTAAGCACCCAATGATTCCAGTCTCAAACCAACAACAATTCTTTGCAATAACAAAATTCCAGCCTCTAGATCTCATGGACGAGAGATCCATATATAGATGTTTGGAGAGAGGATGAGTCAGCTTGAGATCTGACTAGTGTCCTCTCCCTCTGTCAGTTCTTGAGTCCACTTGGAGGTTCTTGCTTCCACTTGGAGATTTGGAACCTCTTACTCATCACCAGTCGAATTCCCTGAGGCAAGTGTCATTTTGGAAGCTTCCTGGGTTCTGACACCTTGAGGAACGAGTCTGCCACTTGTCCAATCTCGCTCAGTGCAGGTAGCCAGTGGAGCCATTGAAATTCAGCGCAGATGGTCAGTGGAGCAGTTGACATGATCCTGAATTGACTTGTTTTTGAGAAGTTTCAGGTGGAGAACTTTTGTGAATTGCTGTGGTTTGTTAGCCTTGTTCCTCTAGGGGTAGGAACAACATGTTTAGGGACTTTGGATCCCTTAGATTATGGACATTTCATGCTCAATGCTGCAAGGCACAAAAATGTCTATAACAGTTGCCCCCTAAAGTATGAGGCTGTTTATCGGGCGAAATGCTTTATCAGGGGGATCCGAAGTTCATCCAATGCCGGGAGGAGACATGTAATACAATACAATACAATACATTATTTTCTTACTGCTTTCATGATCTAGCTGAGGCGGGCATTCCCATGCTCAGCTTTATAAATTCATTTTTCTGTACATAGAACAAACAATCGTCTGATGATAGACTGATAATTTTGATGAAATTATCATCCTTTGAGAAGGATGATTATCTGCTGCAATGATGTACATGTCAATGTCTTTATCTTTCCTGAATATATATCACAGCCCGGATGGATGAAACTAGATCCGGGGTCTTCAAACTCGTTCGATCTTCACTCTAAGTACAAGTCGATCCATGTGAGAATTGCTCCGAAGTCGAACATGGAAAGACATCGCTTGATTACCGGTAAATGATGTAAACCGTTAACAAGCGCGAGAGGAATCACCGATAATGATAATGACCCTCAAGGTACTGCAGTACAATTCGCGTGGTGTGAATAAAGGACTTGGCGTCGAACAACACGCAAAATCTTTCGGTCGAAGGTCATTGATGTATACCTGTCGCCGGAAGTGAGAAACTTTCCATTGTGGCATGCAAGTTCCAAAGTACTGAAGGGGTTGTTCCTAGATCAACTTCTTGGATAATGAGCTGACGTCGGCAAGAAGCGATCTGTCACAGGAGGGCCTTAATGAATCCCACATCAGTGACACGAAACGAAGCTAATGATTTTAATGGAGGTGAAAACGATCTGTGACATATGATTCAGGGTGGCGGTCATGAATGGATGAAGGATAATGTATGGCAGTGGATGGGACACGGTTGACTCTTTCTGAACGACTTCTCTTGAACATATGGCGACACTGATCCGATGGATCGGTAGCATTACCCCAAATATGGATGGTATGGAGAGACCATGGTGATGTGACCGGTGAATGAAACAACCCAACCCGATTGTGGTACGGAGGAAAAGTGTCATGTTCAAGAGCGACTTGCTACCATCAAAGTTTTTCTTTAGTTTCTCCCAATTTTTCCCCAGTCATTGCTGACCAGTACCTCTTTATTTTTGTCAAGCTTGAGGAGGATAACATATGCTTGTTCTATAACCTGCCCTTCGGGCAAGCCCATCGCTATGTTTTAACGAGCCTAGCGATAGTGAAACTCGTTCTCGTCTAAAGACAAGTTTGTCACTATTTAATGATTTTAACGAGTCTAACGATAAGGATAACTCGGTCCTTTTCATTTTTAGAGAGTCTGAAAAGGTACATAAAGTCAACTCCAAAATTCCTTTTTCGTCATCTAATCCCTTAAGTCCGAAAAAGTATAAAACAATACAGAAGGGATGAGTTTTCGATAGTTTTAACGAGCCGATCAAAACAAGCGCTCGATATTTTTGTGCAATAATCCCTCAGGTCCAAAAAGATTAAAATCTAGAGGAGGGATAGCTCTTCCTGTCCTTTAACGAGCTGGAAGGCCAAGGACTCGGCAATCTTTTCATATTTTACGAGTCAATTGAAAAGATCTTAAAGAAGACTCGTCTTTTGAGGAACGAGTGATAAACAGGGTTAGCAGCAGATTCCAGGTACAGGTTGGAATTTTCCAATCATGGCAGTGTCACAAGGATGGCTAGGTGAAATCACTCTTCGCAGCTGTTCCTCAAAATGGGTAAACAATCATATGGAGGTGAACGATCGGCCAAATGAAAAGTGGAGGTGACGGTGCAAACACGACCAAGGCTTTAATGGTTGATGGTATTACATTCACGGTGGTTATTTACCGGGTAGGTTCATTTTTTATTTTAAAATGAGCTTAAACACTGGAGGAAACTCTTTCTCATTGCTTATGTTTATTTTTTAACGAGCATGAAGTCCGCGTTAAAACTGCTCGGATCTTGCGTTTATTTTTTAACGAGCATGAAATTTGTGCTAAAACTGCTCGATGCGGGTTTATTTTTTAATGAGCTTGAACCCTGTGGTAACACTGCTCATGATAAGTTTGCATGTCCCGAGCATAACAACGCAAATCGAGGTGCATGCCCCCCAAGCTTCATTGCATTCAACTTGGTGGTTGGAATGAAGGTTTACCTTTGAGATTTGGAAAGGGAATTCGTTTCATTTTTTAATGAGGTTGACACAGTAAAAGAACTATCCTCATGACTCCTTGTTTCATTTTTTAACGAGGTTGACACGAGACAAGAACCATCCTCGGAATCCAGATCCATTAGATATAGAAGGCTTCATATTCCACTGTGGCCACTTCCGCCAGATTACTCGGAGGCGGTAGGGCAAAAGTACCCATTAAGGCAGGGTCTTTTAGGAGACCTACTCCGATATTTTGGAGCGAATGATTGCTTCCATGGATCATTGGAATGCTTCCCGTAACTTGTGAACTGTTGGTGAGAAATGTTTGTTGGTCAACGATTGTAATTCCTCCTTGGAAGGGAAATGCAATCTTCCTGAAGTAGGTCGACACAACTGCGGCCATGGCATATATCCAGGGTCTTCCCAATAGGATGTTGTAATCAAGGTTTCCGTCGATTACTTCAACATCAATTTCTACTGTTTTCCCTCCTAGTTAAACTTTCAAGTTATTTAGAATACCGTATGGGGTATATGTCCGTCCATCAAATGCTTTTAATGTCGTCGAATATTGCGACAAGGTTGGAGATCCTAAAGTTTTCCAGCAATTCATCGACATAATGCATGTAGATGCCCCCTCATCAATAATTGTTCGATGAATAGTTTTGTTGAGGAATTTCACTTGAATAAGGAAAGCTAGTTGAGCTGGTAATTGAGGGTCATATCCTTTATGATTAAAGGCCACAAGATTGGAATCCATTGGGTCAATCCCACCTATTTCTGATAATAAAGCTTGCTCTTGGGAGAGGCAATTTTGCGGTACCTCAAGCGTCGACATAGCGGACGGCGATTGGGCCAGGTCCTCTATTATATTATAATTCTATGTTATTTTTGCACGAGGATTAAATATCAACTTGTGTACTACTCCCTTTGGCGACTTTATCATTTGTTCAGGAATGATGGGTGGCACAACTTTGGTCAAAGTTGTTGTCGAACTACTAGGTTGTTCATTAGCCTTGTTATTCGACACTTGTGGATTCCCGTAATCTTTATTCCTTGTCAAAGCATCATTTTGCTGCTTTGAGATAGACAACATAAGCACTTGGGATCGGGAAGCATTTTGATTAGCAACCAGCTTGGTTCCCGGGCTTGGAAACGGATCAGTCAATACTGCTGGGGTTTTTGAACTCTTGAAGAGTTTCTTAACTTCAGCTATATGTGGACAATCTCTCGTCCAATGATCCTCATTGCATATATGACACCCCGCAGGGGGTTTCATTTTTCTCCCTTTCTTTTTCTTCTTGCCCCCTGGTTGCTTCAGTTGTTTGCCCTTGTCAGTCGACACGACATTTACTTCCGAGGCAAGAAGTTCCTCATTTGCATTCTGACAGGAAATCTTACGGGCCTTATTGGACGTAGCCTTTGTCGATTTCGCGTTTGTTGTGCCAATCGCGCCATCGCCGGCGTGAGAGTCATTGTTTGATTTAGGAGGAGGAGGAATTGAGAATTCCGGTCTAGGGGCATCAGGTATTTTGTCGTAGAGCGTGCCAGACTGAGTATAGACCAAGTCTAGATATTGCGCACGAGCGATAACTTGCTCTTCCGTTACGACTCCCCCCTTTGCCACATCTTCCGTTATGGCAGGAAGTAACGACTTGATAAACCATTCAGCTAATAGCTGATCGGGAACGTACGTTTTTACCATCCTACGACGACGTCGCCACTCATGTATATGATCAGATATGTGAGTGGCCGTTGTCTGTTTGAAATTGGTTAGGAGTTCCGTTCCCGTTTCATACCTTATCGGTAATTGAAAATGGGTTAAGAAAGTCGTGGCTAAGGTACTGAAATTGTCGAACGAAGCTCTAGGTAATTCAATATACCATTTTGCCGCTGGACCTGTTAACATCCTCTGAAAAAGGCGAAGTCTTATCGAATCATCATTCAGGGTGTTTGATGAACACCACAGATGAAATGTCATCACATGATTCGACGGGTCTTCACCCGAATTTCCATTAAATTTAGGAATATCTGACGGAAGTTTATGTGGAATCGCTGGCCACCAAGAGGCATAAGCAATTGGATCATTCGTCAGCCGGTTTAGATCTAGTAATTATAGAGTTGCTACAAAGGGCAACTGTTGATTCAGGTTAGGTGAAGCATACCCAGGATAAGATGGAATCGCCTGAGCAGTGGGTCTTTGAATACCAGCATAATGTATTTGATGCTGGCAACTTTGACAAGGTTGATGGGCATAACCACTTTTGAAATGCGATTTCCCATTACTTACAAAGACTTGTTGCTCAAGTCCTTGATATGGTTGCTGGAATGGGGGTTGTTGAGTTTGAACTAGCTCTGGTTGTTGGACCATTTGCTATTGTCCAATACTGGATGATTGACCAAGATGAGGAGTCATAGTACTTGTTTGAGCCTGAGTCGCTCCAGATAAGGAGGCACTAACCGGAGGTTGTGATTGAGTTGTCGAGACAAGGGGCTGTTGTATGGCAACCTGAGAAACTTGGGGTTGACATGCAACAGGTAGCGCTTGTACTTGCGACGCAATCACCATACCAGGTATAGTGGCAACATTCGACACAGGGTGGACTGGTTGCATTGAATATGAAACCCTTGGTTGCTGAGGTAGTATTGGTACCCATCCGCTGGATGTAATTCCAATTTGACTTGAACTTTGTTGTAAACTCCCATATGGTTGTTCTCTGGGGGGGAACAATGAAAAGGCATAATGTCCTCCATATGGTGGCAATCCAGTACTTAAAGGGTAGATTGGCCTTTGAAGACACATTGGATCAATTTGTTGAGTTTCAACATAAGAAATACCAGATGATAATCCGGGTGAAGAAATAGGAACTAACCATGTCGTCGAAGCAGTCCCTGATGGGACTCCGACTTGTTGTTGATAACTTGCCGAGACAGATGGTATACCATCGAACATCGTTGGGGTAGCAGCAGGAGGCTCTGCCGCTGCTGTGTCAGATGACACAGTCCTGGATGTTAACGGTTGGTCAGACATATATAGTCTATCCAAAAGATTTTCTAGCGATTCTACAAGAACTTATGATGAAAAGAGACTAACTTGGAAGATCAACGAGGGAATGGTGATGATTATTCCGTTTAAAATAAATTTTAACGACGCTTAGACACAACCTGCTTTTTCAATTTTAAAGAGTCGAGAAAAAGCAAAAGATGACTCTAGTCTCCTTCGATGTTTTAATGAGCCCGAAGTGACAAATGCTCGGATGGAATTTTTCTGTTATAGAGTCTGAAAAAGGCCAAAAGAAACTGCTCTGGAGTTCTAGGCAGAGGGTGTGCCAAAATTTTCGCAAAACTGCAGAATACTTTTTAGGGTACGGGCGGTCGATCTTCCTGAATGCTGTGTTTAGTGCATTGCGATCAGTAGGGCGGTCGACACGGCTTCCTAAGGATAAAGGTTTCATGCCTATAGGGTTCTCCCAATATACACGCGACGATACGTGGGAGCACAATCCATACTGGTGCTATCGTCCCTCAGGAGGAATCACCCACCATCCACGAGATCGACAGTCACCAGGCTTAACGACGCTGGAACACGTCTCTAGCCTAGACCTCTATGTTGTGCGTTATGTTGCAAAGCGTTGTTAAGTTCATTCAATTTATTTTAGGTTGATCTTTTTAAAGTTTGCCTTTCAAGGTTCACCACGAGATGTATGATACAAATTCCTAAATGCAGTCTAAAGATGATAAGCAAGCTTTATATCTTTTCAACTTTGAAAATCCTAGCTACTAAGGGAAAAGAAAGACACCATCTTTTCTCAAAGAGCAATCAGCACACTCTAATGCACTTTCCTAAACCCAACATGCAAACTATCAAATGCAAATGCACAATGCAGGTGTTTGTTTTCCGCTTTCTTAGTATTGATGCCTACAAAGAAAGCTTTTTGTACAACTTTGAATTCGCTTTTAAATGAAAAGTACAAACAAGTTTACTTTTTTCGAAATCAACAAGGGTAGAAGAGATTACAACACTTTGCGACTTTCGAAATGAACACTTGTTTCGACACTTAAAAGAGACAAACTCAAACCGATAAGCAAAATCAAATGTATAATCAACTGTAAACAGCCAATGAACTCTCTCCTAAGATCACAGTCAATCAGATCTGAATCAAGGGTTACAGGATGATTATTTCACTCATGCAAAGGAAAACTGTAAATGACGCCACAAACACATAAAAACACTCACAGTATTTTTGTACAAAAGGAGGCGGAATTTAAGCAGATAAAAGGAGTTATAAGACTGGTACCTATGCTGGTTACAGGCTGCAAAAAACAGAGATCAAAACAGGGTAACAGAGAGCAGAGAACCCCAACTGCACAAGGCAAAACTGGTTCAGCGCAACCTCAACACTGTGGTTTTGACATTCAGCGCAGGTAGCCTTCACGGGACCTGCGTTGAAATGCAGAATGCCTTCACAGTGGTCGCGCTGAAGGAGAAACTCTCGTTTCTCACTGGGTTCTGGGTCACAGATTGCTCAATAATCAACGGTTTCAGGCCAAATTAGAAACACAAGCAAGGTACAATCAAAAGGATGATTTGAGGGGGTACTAAGATCTATCACAAAGGATCATCAAATCATTTGTGAGTCCATTGTTCAGATCATAGACAAAATCCAGTGAAGGATCAAGGCAGCAACTGTCTACTTTGCAATTGAGAATAGCAGAAGCAGTTCGATTGTTGTGGTTGAGTCTATGAAACAAACAATGATAGAAACACAAATAAAATGACTAAAACAAATCTCCCCAGCGGAGTCGCCAATTTGTTGTGGGAAAAAATGCCTATGCAGGACGATCCTATCCACCTAAGGTGTGACAGTGCCTTAGCAACAAATGAGTACAGCTATACTGGTTTCTTCCTTTATGAAATGTGAAAGAAGAGAGATCAATAGACTTACCGGTGTCTTCCGTTTGTCCCTTAATCTAATCTCCCTTCTCTTTGGGTGTTCACAGCTACTTGCCTTCTTGCTTATCCAGCTACAACTTCCTGCAAGATCACAAGAGAATAGCTACTTGCGACAAGAGAACAGCTACTTGAGACAAGAGAAGAACACTACACAAAGACAGATGTTCACATTCATAACTATTTTAGGATTAGAAATAAACCAAATACACTAATACATTCATACATCAAAATACATCAGCATATAGGAGAAACCAAGATAGCTTTATTGATGAATAACAAGGTTCAGGAAGAGATACAACCTAGAGGGTTCCAATCCACCATCTCCTTCCCAGCAAATGGAATTCCTATCTTCAACCCCTTCAAAGCATTAAGCACCCAATGATTCCAGTCTCAAACCAACAACAATTCTTTGCAATAACAAAATTCCAGCCTCTAGATCTCATGGAGGAGAGATCCATATATAGATGTTTGGAGAGAGGATGAGTCAGCTTGAGATCTAACTAGTGTCCTCTCCCTCTGTCAATTCTTGAGTCCACTTGGAGGTTCTTGCTTCCACTTGGAGATTTGGAACCTCTTACTCATCACCAGTCGAATTCCCTGAGGCAAGTGTCATTTTGGAAGCTTCCTGGGTTCTGACACCTTGAGGAATTAGTCTGCCACTTGTCCAATCTCGCTCAGCGCAGGTAGCCAGTGTTGGAGTTGACATTCAGTGCAGCTAGCCAGTGGAGCCATTGACATTCAGCGCAGATGGTCAGTGGAGTAGTTGACATGATCCTGAATTGACTTGTTTTTGAGAAGTTTCAGGTGGAGAACTTTTGTGAATTGCTGTGGTTTGTTAGCCTTGTTCCTCTAGGGGTAGGAACAACATGTTTAGGGACTTTGGATCCCTTAGATTATGGAAATTTCATGCTCAATGCTGCAAGGCACAAAAATGTCTATAACAGTTGCCCCCTAAAGTATGAGGTTGTTTATCGGGCGAAATGCTTTATCACGGGGATCCCAAGTTCATCCAATGCTGGGAGGAGACCTGTAATACAATACAATACAATACATTATTTTCATACTGCTTTCATGATCTAGCTGAGGCAGGCATTCCCATGCTCAGCTTTATAAATTCATTTTTCTATACATAGAACAGACAATCGTCTGATGATAGATTGATAATTTTCATAAAATTATCATCCTTTGAGAAGGATGATTATATGCTGCAATGATGTACATGTCAATGTCTTTATCTTTCCTGAATATATATCGTAGGCCGGGTGGATGAAACTCGATCCGGGGTCTTCAAACTCGTTCGATCTTCACTCTAAGTACAAGTCGATCCATGTGAGAATTGTTCTGAAGTCGAACATGGAAAGACATCGCTTGATTACCGGTCAATGATGTAAACCGTTAACAAGCGCGAGAGGAATCACCGATAATGATAATGACCCTCAAGGTACTGCAGTACAATTCACGTAGTGTGAATAAAGGACTTGGCGTTGAACAACACGCAAAATCTTTCGGTCGAAGGTCATTGATGTATACCTGTCGCTGGAAGTGAGAAACTTGCCATTGTGGCATGCAAGTTCCAAAGTACTGAAGGGGTTGTTCCTAGATCAACTTCTTGGATAATGAGCTGACGTCGACAAGAAGCGATCCGTCACAGGAGGGCCTTAATGAATCCCAAATCAGTGACACGGAACGAAGCTAATGATTTTAATGGAGGTGAAAACGATTTGTGACATATGATTCAGGGTGGCGGTCATGAATGGATGAAGGATAATGTATGGCAGTGGATGGGACACAGTTGAATCTTTCTGAATGACTTCTCTTGAACATATGGCGACACTAATGCGATGGATCGGTAGCATTACCCCAAATATGGATGGTATGGCGAGACCATGGTGATGTGACCGGTGAATGAAACAACCCAACTCGATTGTGGTACGGAGGAAAAGTGTCATGTTCAAGAGCGACTTGCTACCATCAAAGTTTTTCTTTAGTTTCTCCCAATTTTTCCCCAGTCATTGCTGACCAGTACCTCTTTATTTTTTTCAAGCTTGAGGAGGATAACATATGCTTGTTCTATGACCTGCCCTTCGGGCAAGCCCATCGCTATGTTTTAACGAGCCTAGCGATAGTGAAACTCGTTCTCGTCTAAAGACAAGTTTGTCGCTATTTAATGATTTTAACGAGTCTAATGACAAGGATAACTCGGTCCTTTTCATTTTTAGAGAGTCTGAAAAGGTACATAAAGTCAACTCCAAAATTCCTTTTTCGTCATATAATCCCTTAAGTCCGAAAAAGTATAAAACAATACAGAAGGGATGAGTTTTCGATAGTTTTAACGAGCCGATCAAAACAAGCGCTCGATATTTTTGTGCAATAATCCCTCAGGTCCAAAAAGATTAAAATCTAGAGGAGGGATAGCTCTTCCTGTCCTTTAACGAGCTGGAAGGCCAAGGACTCGGCAATCTTTTCATATTTTACGAGTCAATTGAAAAGAGCTTAAAGAAGACTCGTCTTTTGAGGAACGAGTGATAAACAGGGTTAGCAGCAGATTCCAGGTACAGGTTGGAATTTTCCAATCACGGCAGTGTCACAAGGATGGCTAGGTGAAATCACTCTTCGCAGCTGTTCCTCAAAATGGGTAAACAATCATATGGAGGTGAACGATCGGCCAAATGAAAAGTGGAGGTGACGGTGCAAACACGACCAAGGCTTTAATGGCTGATGGTATTACATTCACGGTGGTTATTTACCGGGTAGGTTCATTTTTTATTTTAAAATGAGCTTAAACACTGGAGGAAACTCTTGCTCATTGCTTATGTTTATTTTTTAACGAGCATGAAGTCCGCGTTAAAACTGCTTGGATCTTGCGTTTATTTTTTAACGAGCATGAACTTTGTGCTAAAACTGCTCGATGCGGGTTTATTTTTTAATGAGCTTGAACCCTGTGGTAACACCGCTCATGATAAGTTTGCATGTCCCCAGCATAACAACGCAAATTGAGGTGCATGCCCCCCAAGCTTCATTGCATTTAACTTGGTGGTTGGAATGAAGGTTTACCTTTGAGATTTGGAAAGGGGATTCGTTTCATTTTTTAATGAGGTTGACACAGTAAAAGAACTATCCTCATGACTCCTTGTTTCATTTTTTAACGAGGTTGACACGAGACAAGAACCGTCCTCGGAATCCAGATCCATTAGATATAGAAGGCTTCATATTCCACTGTGGCCACTTCCGCCAGATTACTCGGAGGCGGTAGGGAAAAAGTACCCATTAAGGCAGGGTCTTTTAGGAGACCTACTCCGATATTTTGGAGCGAATGATTGCTTCCATGGATCATTGGAATGCTTCCCGTAACTTGTGAACTGTTGGTGAGAAATGTTTGTTGGTCAACGATTGTAATTCCTCCTTGGAAGGGAAATGAAATCTTCCTGAAGTAGGTCGACACAACTGCGGCCATGGCATATATCCAGGGTCTTCCCAATAGGATGTTGTAATCAAGGTTTCCGTCGATTACTTCAACATCAATTTCTACTGTTTTCCCTCCTAGTTCAACTTTCAAGTTATTTAGAATACCGTATGGGGTATATGTCCGTCCATCAAATGCTTTTAATGTCGTTGAATATTGCGACAAGGTTGGAGATCCTAAATTTTTCCAGCAATTCATCGACATAATGCATGTAGATGCCCCCTCATCAATAATTGTTCGATGAACAGTTTTGTTGAGGACTTTCACTTGAATAAGGAAAGCTAGTTGAGATGGTAATTGAGGGTCATATCCTTTATGATTAAAGGCCACAAGATTGGAATCCATTGGGTCAATCCCACCTATTTCTGATAATAAATCTTGCTCTTGGGAGAGGCAATTTTGCGGTACCTCAAGCGTCGACATAGCGGACGGCGATTGGGCCAGGTCCTCTATTATATTATAATTCTATGTTATTTTTGCACGAGGATTAAATATCAACTTGTGTACTACTCCCTTTGGCGACTTTATCATTTGTTCAGGAATGATGGGTGGCACAACTTTGGTCAAAGTTGTTGTCGAACTACTAGGTCGTTCATTAGCCTTGTTATTCGACACCTGTGGATTCCCGTAATCTTTATTCCTTGTCAAAGCATCATTTTGCTGCTTTGAGATAGACAACATAAGCACTTGGGATCGGGAAGCATTTTGATTAGCAACCAGCTTGGTTCTCGGGCTTGGAAACGGATCAGTCAATACTGCTGGGGTTTTTGAACTCTTGAAGAGTTTCTTAACTTCAGCTATATGTGGACAATCTCTCATCTAATGATCCTCATCGCATATATGACACCCCGCAGGGGGTTTCCTTTTTCTCCCTTTCTTTTTCTTCTTGCCCCCTGGTTGCTTCAGTTGTTTGCCCTTGTCAGTCGACACGGGATTTACTTCCGAGGCAAGAAGTTCCTCATTTGCATTCTGACTGGAAATCTTACGGGCCTTATTGGACGTAGCCTTTGTCAATTTCGCGTTTGTTGTGCCAATCACGCCATCGCCAGCGTGAGAGTCATTGTTTGATTTAGGAGGAGGAGGAATTGAGAATTCCGGTCTAGGGGCATCAGGTATTTTGTCGTAGAGCGTGCCAGACCGAGTATAGACCAAGTCTAGATATTTCGCACGAGCGATAACTTGCTCTTCCGTTACGACTCCCCCCTTTGCCACATCTTCCGTTATGGCAGGAAGTAACGACTTGATAAACCATTCAGCTAATAGCTGATCGGGAACGTACGTTTTTAACATCCTACGACGACTTCGCCACTCATGTATATGATCAGATATGTGAGTGGCCGTTGTCTGTTTGAAATTGGTTAGGAGTTCCGTTCCCGTTTCATACCTTATCGGTAATTGAAAATGGGTTAAGAAAGTCATGGATAAGGTACTGAAATTGTCGAACGAAGCTCTAGGCAATTCAATATACCATTTTGCCACTAGACCTGTTAACGTCCTCTGAAAAAGGCGAAGTCTTATCGAATCATCATTCAGGGTGTTTGATGAACACCACAGATGAAATGTCATCACATGATTCGACGGGTCTTCACCCGGATTTCCATTAAATTTAGGAATATCTGACGGAAGTTTATGTGGAATCGCTGGCCACCAAGAGGCATAAGCAATTGGATCATTCGTCAGCCGGTTTAGATCTGGTAATTATAGAGTTGCTACAAAGGGCAACTGTTGATTCAGGTTAGGCGAAGCATACCCAGGATAAGATGGAATCGCCTGAGCAGTGGGTCTTTGCATACCAGCATAATGTATTTGATGCTGGCAACTTTGACAAGGTTGATGGGCATAACCACTTTGGAAATGCGATTGCCCATTACTTACAAAGACTTGTTGCTCAGGTCCTTGATATGGTTGCTGGAATGGGGGTTGTTGAGTTTGAACCAGCTCTGGTTGTTGGACCATTTGCTGTTGTCCAATACTGGATGACTGACCAAGATGAGGAGTCATAGTACTTGTTTGATCCTGAGTCGCTCCAGATAAGGAGGCACTAACCAGAGGTTGTGATTGAGTTGTCGAGACAAGGGGCTGTTGTATGGCAACCTGAGAAACTTGGGGTTGACATGCAACAGGTAGCGCTTGTACTTGCGACGCAATCACCATACCAGGTATAGTGGCAACATTCGACACAGGGTGGACTGGTTGCATTGAATATGCAACCCTTGGTTGCTGAGGCAGTATTGGTACCCATCCGCTGGATGTAATTCCAGTTTGACCTGAACTTTGTTGTAAACTCCCATATGGTTGTTCTCCGGGGGGGAACAATGAAAAGGCATACTGTCCTCCATATGGTGGCAATCCAGTACTTAAAGGGTAGATTGGCCTTTGAAGACACATTGGATCAATTTGTTGAGTTTCAACATAAGAAATACCAGATGATAATCCAGATGAAGAGATAGGAACTAACCATGTCGTCGAAGCAGTCCCTGATGGGACTCCGGCTTGTTGTTGATAACTTGCCGAGACAGATGGTATACCATCGAACATCGTTGGGGTAGCAGCAGGAGGCTCTGCCGCTGCTGTGTCGGATGACACAGTCCTGGATGTTGACGGTTGTTCAGACATATATAGTCTATCCAAAAGATTTTCTAGCGATTCTACAAGAACTTACGATGAAAAGAGACTAACTTGGAAGATCAACGAGGGAATGGTGATGATTATTCCGTTTAAAATAAATTTTAACGATGCTTAGACACAACCTGCTTTTTCAATTTTAAAGAGTCGAGAAAAAGCAAAAGATGACTCTAGTCTCCTTCGATGTTTTAACGAGCCCGAAGTGGAAAATGCTCGGATGGAATTTTTCTGTTATAGAGTCTGAAAAAGGACAAAAGAAACTGCTCTGGAGTTCTAGGCAGAGGGTGTGCCAAAATTTTCGCAAAACCGCAGAATACTTTTTAGGGTACGGGCGGTCGATCTTCCTGATTGCTGTGTTCAGTGCATTGCGATTAGTAGGGCAGTCGACACGGCTTCCTAAGGATAAAGGTTTTATGCCTATAGGGGTCTCCCAATATATACGCGATGGTACGTGGGAGCACAATCCGTACTGGCGCTATCGTCCCTCAGGAGGAATCACCCACCATCCACGAGATCGACAGTCACCAGGCTTAACGACGCCGGAACACGTCTCTAGCCTAGACCTCTATGTTGTGCGTTATGTTGCAAAGCGTTGTTAAGTTCATTCAATTTATTTTAGGTTGATCTTTTTAAAGTTTGCCTTTCAAGGTTCACCACGAGATGTATGATACAAATTCCTAAATGCAGTCTAAAGATGATAAGCAAGCTTTATATCTTTTCAACTTTGAAAATCCTAGCTACTAAGGGAAAAGAAAGACACCATCTTTTCTCAAAGAGCAATCAGCACACTCTAATGCACTTTCCTCAATCCAACATGCAAACTATCAAATGAAAATGAACAATGCAGGTGTTTGTTTTCCGCTTTCTTAGTATTGATGCCTACAAAGAAAGCTTTTTGTACAACTTTGAATTCGCTTTTAAATGACAAGTACAAACAAGTTTACTTTTTTCGAAATCAACAAGGGTAGAAGAGATTACAACACTTTGCGACTTTCGAAATGAACACTTGTTTCGACACTTAAAAGAGACAAACTCAAACCGATAAGCAAAAGCAAATGTATAATCAACTGTAAACAGCCAATGAACTCTCTCCTAAGATCACAGTCAATCAGATCTGAATCAAGGGTTACAGGATGATTATTTCACTCATGCAAAGGAAAACTGTAAATGACGCCACAAACACATAAAAACACTCACAGTATTTTTGTACAAAAGGAGGTGGAATTTAAGCAGAGAAAAGGAGTTATCAGACTGGTACCTATGCTGGTTATAGGCTGCAAAAAACAGAGATCAAAACAGGGCAACAGAGAGCAGAGAACCCCAACTGCACAAGGCAAAACTGGTTCAACGCAACCTCAACACTGTGGTTTTGACATTCAGCGCAGGTAGCCTTCGCGGGACTTGCGTTGAAATGCAGAATGCCTTCACAGTGGTCGCGCTGAAGGAGAAACTCTCGTTTCTCACTGGGTTCTGGGTCACAGATTGCTCAATAATCAACGGTTTCAGGCCAAATTAGAAACACAAGCAAGGTACAATCAAAAGGATGATTTGAGGGGGTACTAAGATCTATCACAAAGGATCATCAAATCATTTGTGAGTCCATTGTTCAGATCATAGACAAAATCCAGTGAAGGATCAAGGCAGCAACTGTCTACTTTGCAACTGAGAATAGCAGAAGCAGTTCGATTGTTGCTGTTGAGTCTATGAAACAAACAATGATAGAAACACAAATAAAATGACTAAAACAAATCTCCCCAGCAGAGTCGCCAATTTGTTGTGGGGAAAAATTCCTATGCAGGACGATCCTATCCACCTAAGGTGTGACAGTACCTTAGCAACAAACGAGTACAGCTATACTGGTTTCTTCCTTTATGAAATGTGAAAGAAGAGAGATCGATAGACTTACCGATGTCTTCCATTTGTCCCTCGATCCAATCTCCCTTCTCTTTGGGTGTTCACAGCTACTTGCCTTCTTGCTTATCCAGCTACAACTTCCTGCAAGATCACAAGAGAACAGCTACTTGCGACAAGAGAACAGCTACTTGAGACAAGAGAAGAACACTACACAAAGACAGATGTTCACATTCATAACTAGTTTAGGATTAGAAATAAACCAAATACACTAATACATTCATACATCAAAATACATCAGCATATAGGAGAAACCAAGATAGCTTTATTGATGAATAACAAGGTTCAGGAAGAGATACAACCCAGAGGGCTCCAATCCAGCATCTCCTTCCCAGCAAATGGAATTCCTATCTTCAGCCCCTTCAAAGCATTAAGCACCCAATGATTCCAGTCTCAAACCAACAACAATTCTTTGCAATAACAAAATTCCAGCCTCTAGATCTCATGGAGGAGAGATCCATATATAGATGTTTGGAGAGAGGATGAGTCAGCTTGAGATCTGACTAGTGTCCTCTCCCTCTGTCAGTTCTTGAGTCCACTTGGAGGTTCTTGCTTCCACTTGGAGATTTGGAACCTCTTACTCATCACCAGTCGAATTCCCTGAGGCAAGTGTCATTTTGGAAGCTTCCTGGGTTCTGACACCTTGAGGAATGAGTCTGCCACTTGTCCAATCTCGCTCAGCGCAGGTAGCCAGTGTTGGAGTTGACATTCAGCGCAGGTAGCCAATGGAGCCATTGACATTCAACGCAGATGGTCAGTGGAGTAGTTGACATGATCCTGAATTGACTTGTTTTTGAGAAGTTTCAGGTGGAGAACTTTTGTGAATTGCTGTGGTTTGTTAGCCTTGTTCCTCTAGGGGTAGGAACAACATGTTTAGGGACTTTGGATCCCTTAGATTATGGACATTTCATGCTCAATGCTGCAAGGCACAAAAATGTCTATAACAACAATCTACTTTAAGGACAAACAGAAGCTACAACCAGCCACAGGTAAAACCTTCTCAATTTGCCTCAAGAATGGATGTCAATAGGAACTACAATCATTTGGCTGGTAGATTTGATAATCACAGGAGTTTCTTCAATGGCCAATGTTTTTCTTGTCATAAATTTGGTCACAAAGCAGCTCAATGTGTTGCCTATAAGACAATCATGACTAGAGAAGCTCATAAACTGAGGAGTATGACTGGGATCATGAAAAGGACTTACAACAACTTCTCTACTCTTGAAAATGAAATAAAATGTTCTATTTGTAACAATTTCGGTCATGAAGATTTTGAATGCAGGAGCAGGTTTCGGTAGACAACTCAGAAGGAGCAAGCCTCAAGTGCCAAATCATGGAGAATAAAAGATCCCCAACCAGAAAGATGTGGTATAGCCTTATATGCGGAAGGGCAAGAAAATCAATGGTACATCGACAGTGGATGTTCGAAACATATGACAGGTGATAAAGAAAAAATTCAGTCATATAGTGCCTTAGAGAAGGAGAAGAAGGTTTCTTTTGGAAATGACACCCCTGCTCTCATAAAAGGTAAAGGTTCTGTTCAATTGAAAGAAAGGGTCAAAGTTGGAAATTTCATGTATGTTGATGGCTTAAAGCATAATCTATTAAGTGTCAGCCAGATGTGTGATCAAGGAACTGAGGTAATATTTCGATCAAATGGATGTAGTGTTTGTGATCTTGATACAAGAAAAACAATGATCAAAGGTGTAAGGACTCCAAATAATTTATACATATTCAAAGAAGGACAACATCAATGCTATCTAAGAAAGAATGATGAACACTGGCTATGGCACAGAAGATTGGGGCATCTTAGTTTCTCACAGATAAGGAAAGCATGCAAATACTAGGCAGTTCGTGGTCTTCCAGACATCAGAATCCCAGACAATACAATATGCAAATCATGTCAGTTTGGTAAGCAAACCAGAACTAACTTCCCTGAAAAGGAAGGATCAACCAGCAGGCCACTTGAAATTGTCCATACTGATTTATGTGGTCCAACTAGGAAAAGGTCACCTTGAGGAGAAGAATACTTTATATTATTCATTGATGACTATTCCAGGATGTGTTGGATAGGACTTATGAAGCACAAAGACGAAGCCTTTGAAAAATTCAAATCATTCAAAGCCTTGGTGGAGAACGAATCATATCTCAGAATCAAATGCCTCAGGTCTAATCGAGGATGAGAATTTACCTCGAATGAATTTTTTGATTTTTGTGAAGAACATGGAATAAGAAGGGAATTCTCTACAACTAGGACTCCTCAGCAAAATGGAGTAGTGGAAAGGATGAACAGAACGATTCAACAAATGGATCGTGCAATGCTTGATGAGTCTAGAACTCCTGCAACTTTCTGGGGTGAAGCCGCATTTGCTGCAGTTGTTATTCTCAACAAGACAAATGTCCGGGTGAACAACACTCAAACTCCTCATGAGCTCTAGTATGGTGAGACTCCTTCGGTAAAGCATTTCAAAATTTTTGGAAGCAAATGCTATATTAAAAATAATGATGAAAATCTTGGCAAGTTTGAACCTAGAGTAGATGAAGGCATTCTCCTTGGTTATTCTCCCCACAACAAAGCATATAAGTGTTACAACAAAAGACTTGGAAGAATTTTTGACAACATTGATGTAGTGGTTGATGAAGAAGGAAACATTCCTAGGCAAGTGAATTCCAAAGATCTCGAAGATGATGAGGACTATCCTTCAACATCAAATCAGAACTATGATGAAGAAGAAGCTCAAGAGGCACCAGAAGAACAGATAAGAATAGAAGAGCAGACTCCATCCAGGTATGTTAAGAAGAATCATCCAGAATCTCAAATTTTGGGGCAGAAAGAGGCAGGTATACAAACAAGAAGAACAATTGCAGAAGCCTCAAGCTATTTTGCCTTGCTCTCCTCCACTGAACCACAAAATGTAAAAGAAGCATGCAAGGATGAATGTTGGGTCAAGGAAATGGATGAAGAACTTGAGTAGATCGAAAAGAATAACACTTGGGAGTTGGTTCCTAGACCAAAAGATAAGAATGTCATAGGGACAAAATGGATCTTCAAAAATAAGTTGGATGAAAATGGGGAAGTGATTAGAAACAAGGCCAGACTTGTCTGTAAAGGGTATGCTCAACAAGAAGGAATAGACTTTGAAGAAACTTTTGCTCCAATTGCTAGACTTGAGGCCATTAGAATGTTCCTTGCTCTCTCTAGCTTTCAGAAGTTCAAAGTATTTCAAATGGACGTGAAATCATCCTTTCTAAATGGAGACTTATAAGAAGAAGTGTACATTGAAGAACCAGATGGTTTCATTCTTGAGAATGATCCAAAACTTGTATGCAGACTAAAAAAGGCTCTCTATGGTCTTAAAACAGGCTCCAAGGGCTTGGCACTAATGTTTGGACAAATATCTTCATCAACAAGGTTTTTCAAAAGGATCAATAGATAGCAATCTTTATATAAAAATTGAAAATGACAAATTGCTAATACTTGTTGTGTATGTAGATGATATTATCTTTGGCAACAATGAAGAAGCTATGAGTCAAAGCTTTGCTTTGGTGATGCAGAAATAATTCGAAATGTCTTTGCTTGGAGAACTGACATATTTTCTTGGATTGCAAATCCAACAAAATGAAGGCGGTATCTTTTTGTCTCAAACCAAGTATCTCAAGAAGATATTGAAGAAATATGGCATGGAATATGCAAAACCAGTATGTACCCCCATGGTTACAGGATGCAGCCTCAGTGCAAATGATGAATCAGCAGCAGTGCATCAACCAACCTATAGATCTATGATTGGAAGTCTACTTTATTTGACAGGTACCCGACCAGACATCATGCATGCAGTGGGAATAGTTGGAAGATTTCAGGAAAATCCAAAGGAAACTCATCTTCAGGCAGTGAAGAGAATTTTCAAGTATCTTCAAGGAACTCAAAATTATGGCTTATGGTATCCTAGAGATACAGATCTCACTCTTCATGCTTATACAGTGCAGATTGGGCTGGGAGCGTGGATGACAGAAAGAGCACAAGTGGTGGTGCATTCTTTATGGGTTCCAGATTAGTATCTTAGTTCAGCAAGAAACATATTTCGATTGATTTATCTACAGCTGAAGCAGAATATGTGGCTGCTGCGTCTTGCTACACTCAACTCCTTTGGATGATGCAAACCTTGCAGGATTTTCAGATCACTTGTACACCACCTATCTCCATCTTATGTGATAATAAAAGTGCAATCAACATTTCAAAGAACCCAATCATGCATTCAAAGACCAAGCACATACCTATCAAATATAATTTTCTACGGGAACAAGTGCTGGAACAAAAGGTCAAGCTGGAGTATGTTTGCTCTAAGGAACAAGTTGCTGATATACTCACCAAACCACTGCCCAGGGAAACTTTTGAATACCTCAGACAGAAGCTGGGAGTAGTTGATGCATCATATTGCTGTTAAATCTTGTCTGTTTCAGAGAAAAATGGGTGTACACGAGTTGCCTGAGGAGGATTCACGTACAAACGCCAGTTTGTACAGAGACATTCGCGTATATGGAGGCTTGATGGATATCAGTAGGGACAGGCTCTAGTTGAAGATATTCTGATATGGGTCTGACAGAGACCATCTAGCACAGGTTTAGGGGGAGCAGATAAACTTCTAATGATGCATTGTTGGCATTATCTTAGAAGCTTTTGGTTCTAGTTCACAGCTGTTGTTGGTTTCAGGTGGAACAAAGGCAGAGGGAGAACAGAAGGAAATCTCGGCTGCTGATCTGAATGGTGATTGACAGATGCTGCTGCTATCAGTTATTGGTAACTTTCATAAGTCTTGCTCTAGATATTTCGTCTCTATGTCATGTATCTCTTTTATGGTGTCAAGGTCATGTAACGACCTATTTTGGTTTCCCCACTATGCCTGGGATTAAGATGTAATTTACCTAGTTTTCATATGTAAATTTCTGATGTATCCCCACTTGGTTGGGTGATGGATGTATGTATTGAGTTTTTTGGTGATAGGAAGGTCTTTTATGATGTATAAGTCATGGTTCTTCTTGAAGAATATCTTTTTGCAGATCTTGCCTACAGTCAGGGGGAGCATGGTCAGCACAGCAGGGCAGAGATTTCAGCATGTTCTCAGGGGGAGCACAACCCTTTGCCCTTGATGACAAAGGGGGAGAATGACTTTGAGGATCTTGGGGTTGCCATCAAGTCCAAAGGGGGAGATTGTTGGCATTATGGCACTGATTTAGAGCTATGGCACAGATGTTGTCCTTGATGGAAACTCTCTCTGGTGACAGATCTCAGTTCCAGATCTTAGTTCAGGCTTTCATAATGAAGAAAAAGATATATACGCAGGTTCACCTAGACAAAGGTGCGTATACACGTGGGTTAGATGTTACAAAGGCGCGTATGCGTATACACGCACTTTCATGCAAGGAAAAGTGCGTATATGTTGGAGAACTCACTTTTGGTCTGTGGTAGTTAGTCCTTGGTATTTGAACCTATGGTTTTGGACCATGGTATCTCGTCAGAAGTGTTGATCCCAAGTATTGGGTCCATGGTATTGTTTTATTATGGTTTTGGACCATGGTATTGTGAAAGGCCTAAGACTATAAAAGAGGAAGGAGATCATTTGGCAAAGGATCATCTGAATGAATTGAATATCTAATAAGTGCTAAATCTGAAATATTGGTGATTGGGGTTATGGTGCAGATCAGGATCTGAATGAAGGAGGAACCTTAGCGTAAAGAGAAGGATAAGTTCTATTGATGGGTCATAATCTCTAGGCTTGAATGATAATATCTTTGCATGATTTTGATCTGTTATATGTGGCGCATGCTTGATCTATAAATCTAATAATCTGGGTTAATCAGTGCCTGAATATTTGAAAGAGTGAATTATCTTTTATAGATCTGTACGCATGTTCAGTGAAGCGAAGGTGTGTATACACGCTGGTTCAGTGAATAAAAACAACGTATACGCAGGTTTCTCTAAACACAGAAGCGTATGCACGCAGGTTTTAGGTTATTGAAGTAGCGTATATCTTTTGAGTTGTGATCTAGCTGCTTCTGTTTATTGCTGAGTGTTCTGGGTTTAGAATTTGGTGTGTGGTTACTGTTACTGTGTTTTGGGTACAATAGTCAGAGAAGTATCTACTTGATTCAGTTCTAATTGGTGAAAAGGAGTTTGTTTGATTTTTGATGATTGATTGATGTTCATGGATCCAGTCTGAAAATTTATGAAATGTGGTCCCTGGAAGAAAGAGAAGGTTGTAGTCTTATGTATGCGAACACCTACGTACTAGTATCTTGGCTAGTGCAAGAGCTAAGGGGGTTGTAGCTCCCTTCCAGGAGAAGCTGGGGAATGAGAGAGGGTTGTAGCTCTCTGCAGGTTACAGCCTGCGTACTGGTAAAGACTGCACCAATACATTGTAAAAAGAAGTTTCTAATTGAAAGAAGATAGAGACAAATTGCGGTAGGTGGTTTTCACCCACATTGGGTTTCCACCTTATATCTTGTATTCTTATGTGTGTGATTGTCTGCAGATCTATTTTACTGTTTCTGGTTACTGTTTATTTGATCCTAATACACAGATTAATGATCAACATCAGTAAGATAAATTAAATTATAAGTCTTCATTGCATACGCGGGTTTCCTTCTCTGTAGTTGCGTATATACGCGGTTTTATCTAACTGAAGTAGCGTATATGATCTGGGTTTGAAAAAGAAAATAAGTGACTTGATAATACTGATTCACCCCCTCTCTCAGTATTATTTCCAACAATATTGTTATTGTATGTGGATGACATGCTTGTTGCAGGGTCTAACATGCAGGAAATAAATTTCTCAAAAGAAAATTGGCAAATTCATTTGCAATGAAGGATTTGAGAGCTACAAAACAAATCCTTGGTATGAGAATAACTAGAGACAGGAAAAATCGCAAATTAACATTGTCTCAGAATGAGTACATACAAAAGGTGTTGAAAAGATTTAATATGCACAATGAAAAACCAGTTAGTACACCTTTTGCTAGCCATTTCAAACTTAGTAAGGAAATGTGCCCAAAGACCCAAGAAGACATGGATTATATGTCTAAAGTTCCATATGCATCAGCAGTTGGAAGCTTAATGTATGCAATGGTATGCACAAGGCTTGATATTGCACATACAGTGGGAGTTGTAAGCATGTACATGAACAATCCAGGAAAGGAACATTGGATGGCAGTGAAATGGATTCTCAGATATTTGAAAAGTACCACAAATCAAGCATTATGCTTTGGTGGTTCAAACATTTCTCTACAGGGATATGTTGATGCAGATATGGTAGGTGACAAAGATAATATGAGGAGCACTACAGGATATGTATTTACTGTAGGTGGAACAACTGTCAGTTGGGTTTCAAAAATCCAAAGTGTTGTTGCACTTTCAACAACAGAAGCAGAGTATGTTGTTGCTACAGAGGCTAGTAAAGAAATGATTTGGTTACAAAGGTTTATGGGTGAATTGGGTAAGAAGCATGATATGGGCACGTTATACATTGATAGCCAAAGTTCCATTCATCTTTCAAAGAACTCAACATTTCACTACATGACTAAACACATACAGCTCAAGTACCATTTCATACGATCAATGTTGGAAGATGGAGAGTTGAAGCTCGAAAAGATACACACTAGCCAGAATCCTGCAGATATGCTAACAAATGTTGTAAACAGGGAGAAACAAAGAATATGCTTAGTTTCAATTGGTCTTCAAGGATGACGATGAAGAAGAAAAATAGCCAGGTCCAAAGAGGAGTCATTGTCCAGCAAATGAAGCAGCGGTGGAGTTGCTACAATCATTCTCCAAGTGGGAGATTGTTGGGTGTGGAGCATGATTATTTAGAGGTCTTTGTTTCAGTCGGATGTATACCCCAAGAATTTTGTACACCCCTCCATGCGAGGGGGTGCAAGGGGCACTTTTCCTCTTGCGGGGGTTCGGGGGGGTCTGTGGGCCAGCGGTCCCCTGGCGGGGGTTTCGAGGGCAGTGCCCCCGAAGCTAAAAATAGATGTAAAATTGTCTTGTAAAAGTATAGTAATTTCTAGTCAATCTGGGTCATTCATTAGGAGGATGATTTGATGGTAGAACTTATGTTTAGTTTAGGTTTTTTTTTTCCCTAGAAGGCAACCCCTCTCTTTGTATGAGGGCATTGTATTGACACTGTGTAATAGATGTGTATTCTCCGAGCGAGAAATAGAGAGGTGAGATTGTGAGAGAAAACAAAGGATATTACAGCAGATCTGCTGTAGGTTGTGTCTCTTCATTTTGCTGGATAATAAAAAGGAAGGACTGGCTGTTTGAGGTGGATGTAGCCCAAACTGGGTGAACCATGTATATCTGTGTCTCTCTGGTTTTATGCATTTTCTGTGTTTATATTTCTTCTATATTCTATGTGTTCCATTGCTCTGTAATATATAATTTTCTAACCATTTTGCTGACTGGGTTGTACAGATGCCTAGTCAGCATCCCAGTCACAAAATTTTGCCTGTTTGACAAAACAGACATCAGGCTCTAACTTTCTCATACGAACTCCATTTTTAGTGGAACAAGTTGTGTTGGGATTATATCACCGAGATGGACGTGTTCGGTCAGATTTTGAGTGATTCAAATCACTTTTATTTTTGAGCAAATTTTTGCCCCTAATCCAAATTTTGATCAATAAAGGAAGGAAAGCTACTGGTACACGTTATTTCAAAATACAGAGTAGTGATTGATCCAAAACAAGTCTCGGCCATTGAGGTAATTAGTTTACTTAGAAATAAAAAGGAAATTCAAACTTTTCTAGGAAAGAATAATTTTCTAAGAAGATTTATACCAAACTATGTTGAGATAGTCAAAGATATTACTGATATGCTAAAGAAGGATCATGAAGTCAAATGGACAATGCAAGAAAGGTATTCTTTTACACAAATCAAGAAGGCTATTTCTGAAGCCCTAGTACTAGCCAATCCTAATTATTCAAAGCCTTTTATCATTTTCTCTTTTGCCTTTGATACTACCTTAGTTGTTGTCTTATTGCAAAAGAATGATAATGAAGATGACCAACCTATTGCCTTTTTCAACAAATTTATGAGAGATGCTGAGTTGAAATATGATATCATTGAAAAACAAGCCTATTCTCTCATACAAGCCTTAAAAGCCTTCAAAACTTATGTCCTTCATTCCCCTTTTACTGCATATGCCCCAAATAATGTTGTCAAGAATTTATTGACACAACTTGATACAGATGGTAGGAGAGGAAGATGGATTGCAAAAATACTAGAATTTGATTTAGATATCAAATCTACTAAGTTGGTGAAAGGACAAGGTTTAGCCAAACTCTTGGCTAAATCAAATTGTAAAGTTATGGGAATCAATACTATCATGCAAGTATCAGGAGAAAAGAATACACAAGAACCTTCTCAAAGTTCCGAAGAGAAGAATACAGAAGAACCATCTTCTATTATAGATTCAACTTCTCTTCCACTTCATATTGATGAAAAGTTCTTATTATCTAAATGGTATGCTTATATTATACATTTTCTTCGTGATTTTGAGTATCCTCTTGGATTCACAAAAAATCAATGCAAAACCCTCAAATTAAAGGATACAAAATATTGTATCATCAATGCTAACCTGTATTGCAAAAAACCATTGAATATCCTTCTTTTATTTCTAACTAGAAATGAAAAAGAATATGTTATAGAACAATTTCACGAAGGTATATGTGGAGGACATTATGCTTGGAGAGAAACAACACACAAATTTTTGAGAGAAGGTTTTTATTGGCCGAAGTTGTTTTCACAAGTTGGAGAAAAGGTCAAAACTTGTATTCTATGTCAGATATTTTCTAGGAAGCAAAGGTTAGCAGCACTTCCACTTTTTCTAGTATTGATTGGAGCACCCTTTTTACAATGGGGACTAGATTTCATAGGAGAAAAATTTCCAGCATCCAGTGACCAACACATATGGATCCTAATTGCTACAGACTACTTCACAAAGTTCGTAGAATTTATTCCTATCAAGAACACAATAGACACTGTTGTCATCAAATTCATTGAAGAAAATATATTATCCAGATTTGGTTGTCCAAAATAGATAGTCACTGATAATGCACAAGCATTCAGTAGTGTTAAAATGATAGAATTTTTCAAAAAATATCATATTTTATTGCATCATTCTACCCCATATTACCCTCAAGGAAATGGATTGGCAGAATCATCAAATAAGATTTTGATCAAGGTTATCACGAATGTTCTCTCAGATCATAAGAGGAATTGGGATAGCCATCTAAAGTATGCAGTTTTGGCTAACAGAGTTTCACTTAAGAGATCAACTAGTAAATGTTAGGAAATTATGTATTATTGAGCAATGGAACACATAAAATATTGTATAAATATAAACACATAAAACACATAAAACAAGAGAGACACAGATATACGTGGCTCACCCAATTTGGGCTACGTCCATGGAGAAATAGCCAATCCTTCCTTTTATATTATCCGGCAAATTGAAGAGATACAACCTACAACAAATCCGTTGTAATTCCCTCCTTGCTCTCAATCTCCTTTCTCTTACTCACTCAGAATACAGATCTACATAGACGCAATACAATTCCCTAATATATAGTGAGGGGTTTCCTTCTAGGGAAAAAAACCCTAAATTAAACATAACTTATACCGTTAGATCTTCGCCTATTGAACGACCCAGATTGACTACAAAATTACAACATTTTACAAGGCAATTTTAAAAGGTCGTAGCCGCCCCCCCGGATTGTTGTTGGGAAAAGTATCCAATACGGAATGACCCTATCCCACTCTAAGGGTGATAGTTCCTTAGCAACAATCAAAGCAAAGCTATCTGATATTACTTCTTTATGAGATGTAAAAGAGGGGAGAAAGAGATCCACTAACCGATGTCTTTCGCTAATGGTTGATCCAATCTTCTCTCCTTGCTGCTTGCTCCCAGCTCCTTGCTCTTTCACTAGCCCAGCTACACCAAGATCCTGTAAAATGGCCAGAGAGGGAAACTACAAGAAGCATACATTCATAATTGATTCAAAGATTAGAATAAATCAAATACACAAGTATAGCAATACACCATTGAGACACATGCATATAGAAGAACCTCAAATGCTTTATTAATGGAAGAAGTAAGGTTCAGGAAGTGATACAACCATAAGAGGCCCAATCCAGCATCACCTTCCCAGCAGAAAGAAATCTCCTCTTCACCTCCTTCAAAGCAAATCACCCAATAGTTCTAAACTCAAACCAACAGCAATTCTTTACATTCACAAGATTCCAGCCTCTGGATCTCATGGGAGAGAGATCCATATATAGGAGTTTGGAGAGAGGATGAGTCAGCCTGAGATGTGACTAGTGTCCTCTCCTACTCTAGTTCTTCTTTAGTTCTTGAGTCCACATGGAGGTTCTTGCTTCCACTTGGAGATTTAGAACCTCTTACTCATCACCAGTCGAATTCCTTGATCCAAGTGTCATTTTGGAAGCTTCCTGGGCATTGACACCTTGAGGAATGGCTGTGCCACATGTCCAAACTCGCCCAGCGCAGGTAGCCTTCTTTGCAGTTGACATTCAACGTAGGTAGACAGTGGAGCACTTGACATTCAGCGCAGATGCTCAGTGCAGCAATTGACATGATCCAGAATTGCCTTGTTTTTGAGTGTTTTCAGGTGGAGAACTTTTGTTCAGTGCTGTGGTTTGCTGACCTTGTTCCTCTAGGGGTAGGAACAACATGTTTAGGGACTTTGGATCCCTTAGATTATGGACATTTCATGCTTCATGCTGTAAGGCACAAAAATGTCTATAACAGTTGCCCCCTAAAGTATGAGGTCGTTTATCGGGTGAAATGCTTTATCAGGAGGATCCGAAGTTCATTCAATCGCTGAGAGGTGACCTGTAATAAGATACAATACAATACATTATTTTTCATACTGCTTTCATGATCTAGCTGAGGCGGACATTCCCATGCTCAGCTTTATAAATACATTTTTCTGTACATAGAACAGACAATCGTCTGGTGGTAGACTGATAATTCTCTGCTGAAATTATCATCCTTTGAGTAGGATGATCATCTGCTGCACATGTCAATGTCTTTATTTCCTGAATATATATCGCAGCTCGGATGGATGAAACTAGATCCGGGGTCTTCAAACTCGTCCGATCTTCACTCTAAGTACAAGTCGATCCATGTGAGAATTTCTTGGAGTCGAACATGGAAAGACATCGCTTGATTACCAGTCAATGATGTAAACTGTTAACAAGCGCGAGAGGAATCACTGATAATGATGATGACCCTCAAGGTATGACAGTACAATCCACGTGGTGTGAATAAAGGACTTGGTGTCGAACACCACGCAAAATATTTCGGTCGAAGGTCATTGATGTATACCTGTCGCCGGAAGTGAGAAACTTGCCATTGAGGCATGCAAGCTTCAAAGTACTGAGGGGGTTGTTCCTAGATCAAATTCTTGGATAATGAGCTGAAGTTGACAAGAAGCGATCCGTGAAAGGAGGGCCTTAATGAATCCCACATCAGTGACACGGAACGGAACTAATGATTGTGATGAAGGTGAAAACGATCTGTGAAATATGATTCAGGGTGGCGGTCATGAAAGGATGAAAGATGATGTATGGTAGTGGATGGGACACGGTTGACTCTTTCTGAACAACATCTCTTTAACATATAACGACACTGATGCGATGGATCAGTAGCATTACCCCAAATGTGGATGGTTTGGCGAGACCATGGTGATGAGACCGGTGAATGAAACAACCCAACCCGATGTGGTACGGAGGAAAAGTGTCATGTTCAAGAGCGACTTGCTACCATTAAAGCTTTGAGGTTCTCCCAATTTTTCCCTAGTCATTTCTGACTAGTACCTCTTTATTGTTGTCAAGCTTGAGGAGGATAACATATGCTTGTTCTATAACCTGCCCTTCGGGAAAGCCCATCGCTATGTTTTAACGAGCTTAGCGATAGGGAAACTCGTTCTCGTCTAAAGACAAGTTTGTCGCTATTTAATCATTTTAACGAGTCTAACGACAAGGATAACTCGGTCCTTTTCATTTTTAGAGAGTCTGAAAAGGTACATAAATTTAACTCCAAAATTCCTTTTTCGTCATCTAATCCCTTAAGTCCGAAAAAGTATAAAACAATACAGAAGGGATGAGTTTTCGATAACTTTAACGAGCCGAATAAAACAAGCGCTCGACCTTTTTGTGCAATAATCCCTCAGGTCCAAAAAGATTAAAATCTAGAGGAGGGATAGCTCTTCCGGTCCTTTAACGAGCTGGAAGGCCAAAACTCGGCAATCTTTTCATATTTTACGAGTCAGTTGAAAAGAGCTCAAAGAAGACTCGTATTTTGAGGAATGAGTGATAAACAGGGATAGCAGCAGATTCCAGGCACGGGTTGGAATTTTCCAATCACGGCAGTGTCACAAGGATGGCTAGGTGAAATCACTCTTCGCAGCTGTTCCTCAAAATGGGTAAACAATCATATGGAGGTGAACGATCGGCCAAATGAAAGTGGAGGTGGCAGGTGCAAACACGACCAAGGCTTTTATGGCTGATAAATTTACGATCACAGTGGTTATTTACCGGGATAGGTTCATTTTTTATTTAAAAATGAGCTTAAACTCTGGAGGAAACATTGCTCACTGCTTATATTTATTTTTTAACGAGCATGAAGACCGCGTTAAAACTGCTCGGATCTTGTGTTTGTTTTTTAACGAGCATGAACGTTATGCTAAAACTGCTCGATTTATATGGTCAAATTTTGATTTTTACCATAAATAGCTTTTCTCTTTTCAGGGATAGTACTGCATTCTCATTTGCTGCAACAAACTTTGTTAGAAATACATAATCATGAGATGAAAACCCTAATATTTTGCTTTGACCATATCACTGTTTACTGTTTTATTCATAATGTTGCTGTGCTTTATTCTATCAAGACTTTTAATCATACTCTTGGATGCATGCAGATGTTGGTCCTGTCCGTCCAGCAGTTCGTCCGAGACCGCGAGTTGCTGCCCCGGCAGTGGAGCCTGCTGGGAGAGTTATTCTCCGCGACCTTGACGATGCTGAGACCCTTACAGCTGTGCAGGAGCAGGTTGAGAGCCTTACTCTCGGCATTCCCGATGTGAGGATTGATGAGTTACCTTTACAGCTGCAGCGACATACTACTGGTGTGCCTAGACGATGGACTCGTCTCTTGCGCATGATTGCACAGGCCGTGACGTGCTATCATGAGCACCACTAGGCTAGGGTGCCCCCTAGCACTTTTTGAGTTTTAGGTCATATGACCAATTTTGTCTTGGTTACAGAACATTATGTATGAACGATAAACAGCTTATATATATTTTGATTTTCGAGTTTTATTCTGGTTGAGTTATATGATCCATATGTACAATCATTGATGATGTGTCTCTTTTATAAATGTCACAAATGTCTATCTAACACATAATTTGCTAATGAGTCGGTTAATGTGTTTAAGTTTCTGGAAATATGTTGATATTGAATTGAATCAAATTGTCTTTCCAAAATCTTAACCCTTAGGAACATGCGATAAATAGCTGGATTGCGAACATAATATATACCATTGAGTTGTAGTATTACGAGCTGTGAGTCTAGCCTGACAATTAGTCGGCATATGCCATGTGTGATGGCATCAGAGAGTAGTTCTATCAACGCGCTATACTAAGCGATGTTATTCGTTGATTGCCCAATACACACACCTCTGAAACTTACTAACTCGCTGCTTGGATCAAAAATGGCCCAGGCTGCGGAGGATAGGTTCCGCGAACTACGACTCGCTCTGTCGGCATATCCAACACATGTCTCCAGAAGGTTCGACATCTGCAACAAATGAAAAAGGGGGATCACTCGACCATAACAAATTCTTTAGCGAAAACAAAATACAACAAAAGCATGTAGGTTACTATTTAAGCATAGTAACGCTTGAGGTACAGCCCGTTACGGGGCTGCACCAATGGAATTCCATCGTAATCCATTAACTCGTAGGCTCCTTTTGCTAACACCCTTTTAACAATATAGGGGCCCATCCATAAGGATTTGAATTTACCTGCTCCCAATTTATCGGATTCTTGGTCATAAAGCAAGACCAAATCACCTTCTGAGAAGACACGGGGTTTGACACTTTTGTCGAACTGAGCCTTGACTCGTTTCTTATGGGCTTTGTTAGCCAAAGCGGCATCACGACGGGTTTCATCCAATTGGATTAATTCCAAGAAACGAGCCTCTTCTTCTGAAGTTCCGGGAGGAGATCAATTGCGAGTTTAAGCGACGAAATTTCGCACTGGATTGGCAAGACTGCTTCCAGGCCATACACCAGTTGAAAAGGTGTGAACCCGGTTGCGTTCTTTAACGACGTTCGGTAAGCCCACAAGGCTGAGTACAGGATTAGGTTCCACCTTCTTTTATGAACCCCAATCATCCTTTGCAACATACGCTTCAGGACCTTGTTGATTGCTTCAACTTGTCCGTTGGCTTGCGGATAATACGGGGTAGAACTGTCGTGAGATAGCCCTAGCTTGGCAGCTAATTCAACCATCATGTGATTGCGAAAATGCGACCCATGATCTGTCACTATAGCCTGTGGTACGCCGAACCTGGCGACTACATGATTGAAAAAGAAAAGGGCAGCTGTTTCACCAGTGTTATACAATGTAGGCATCGCCTCGGCCTATTTGGTAAAATAGTCAACAGCGACTATAATATACCCATGCCCCCCGGTCGAGGTGGGGTTACATTGCATGAAATCGATGCCCCATTTGGCGAAAGGCCCAACAGCAACTATTGGCTGTAAAGATGTGGGTTGTCTTCTGGTTTTGCTATGAAAAATTTGACAAGCATGGCAACTTCTGACTGCGGTTATGAAATCTTTGAACATGGTTGGCCAGAAGTATCCTGCTCATAAGATTTTTTACGCTGTTGCATATCCAGATTGATGCCCCCCACATGTGCCTGAATGACACTCATTCAGGGCTTTTTCGGCCTCCTCATGGGTAAGGCACCTCCTCAGAACTGTATCGATACCACGACGGTAAAGTGTATCACCGACGATCATGTAGTCTTTTGCTTGGTATCGTATACGTTTTTGTTCGGAGTGAGAGGTGTTTGGCCTGAACTTTTGGGTTTGGAGATAAACTATGATATCTCCATACCACTCATCGCTTGTAGATATCAAAAACAAACTTTTGTCCACGATTGACTCTTCTGATGTTTCATCGTTGGACGATGATGGGAGATCACATAATAATTCTGCGAAAACTAGAGCTTTCTTTGATTTGGATTTTACAAATTCCAGATCAAACTCTTGAAGGATCGCTATCCATTTTGAATATTTTCCCCCTAGCAACTGTCGCGACAGTATATAAGTCATGGGGTTGCAATCTGACAAGATGGTAGTTTTCCGAAAGAGGACATAATGTCGAAACCTTTGAATCACTTGAACAGCTGCAAGCGCTAGTTTTTCAACATAAGAATATTTACTTTCTGTATCATTTAAGTTTTTACTTAAATAATAGATAGGATGTTCAATTCCATCGACTTCTTGAACTAAAACCATTGCAATGGTCGTATCCGCTGCAGCCAGATACAGGTTAAAATCTCTTTGATAGTCTGGGGCGTACATTAATGATGCTTTTACTAAACAAACTTTTAGAGCATCAAAGGAAGCTTGCGCTACCTGGTCCCAGACGAAAGGTACATCCTTTTTCAAAAGACGAGTATAACCTTTAGCAAGTTCTGCGTAATTTGGAATGAACCTCCTCAGAAAATTCGCTTTCCCTTGGAGTTTCTGAATCTGAAGCAAATTTGAAGGTGGAGGCAAATTAATGATTGCCTGAACCTTGCAAGGGTCGAGACGAATCCCATCCTTAGAGACTACAAAGGCAAGTAAACGACCTTAACCGACGCAAAACACACATTTGTGTGGATTGAGTCTTATCTTGTAGTGTCGACAACGTAGAAATATCGCTCTTAAATGCTGCGGATGATCAGTCCGCTTTCGCGAATGAGCCGGAAGGTCGTCGAGATAAGGTTGAACAATGTTCTTGATGTCATGGAAGGCATAATTCATTGCCCTCTGAAACGTCGCTTCTGCGTTCTTTAAACCAAAGGGTAATTTTCGATAAGCGAATGTGCCCCACGGAAAAATAAATGCAGTCTTTGACTGGTCCTGTGGGCGGATATTTATTTGATTATACCCGGAAAATCCATCCATAAATGAAAAGATTTCACATCCGGCGCATTCATCAATTATCTGGTCGATGAAGGGTGTAGGGTAGTTGTCCTTCGGACAAGCTTGGTTTACATCCCTATAATCGACACACACTCTAATCGTCCCTTGTTTCTTCATAACAGGGACAATATTCGATACCCAATCGGTTAGAGGAACCGGGTAGATGAATCCAGCATGGAGAAGTTTTTCAACTTCTGCCTTAATGGCAGCGGCCTTCTTGGGGTGCACCTGCCAAAGCCGTTGTCTTACTGGTTTGACATCAGGATACATTTTAATTTCATGTTCAACGATACTCGAGTCAATGCCTGGCATTTCATCATATGACCAAGCAAAGACATCTCTAAATTCGTGGAAAAGAGCGTTATATATTTCCAGTTCTGAAGGGGAACAACCTTTGCCGACATAAATATTCTCTACAACATCTGTTTTAGTCGAGATATTTATGGCTATAGTCTCTTCAATATTGGATAAGTTTCGCTCGGAATCCACCGTATTTACAGTATTTGTTAGGAATTCAAAAACTGAAGGGTGATAAAGGTCACTTTGAGTGTCTTCTTCATATTCCGAAAGAAGGGAACGATGGTGGTGATCATTCCATGGTGCCCCCTCAATCAACATTGATTGTAAGATTCCTTCGTCAGTCCCATGTACTTTCGACCAAGGATCTAATGAGGTACCATATTCTCTAGACCTATCTACCCAAACGCTTGACGAGCGTTGATTTGGGTTCGCCTCCCATGCTTGAAACATTGATTGCTACAATATTTCTAAAGGGCTTGGGGGCAAAACAATTGCATGATCCATGTTGACATTGTCTTTTGCGACCTTCGTGGAAGATATCATGTTGCAGGTTGCTACAAACGGTATATTTCCTATGTGGATAGGAGGTGGTAGTGCGAAAGTTCCCATCAATGTGGGGTCTTTCAATAATCCTACTCCAATATCTTGAAGCGAATGGTTGCTCTCATGGATCATGGGAATGCTTCCTGTAACTTGTGAACTATTAGGGAGGAAGTTCTGTTGGTCGACAACCGTAATCCCTCCTTCAAACGGGAATGCGATCTTCCTAAAATAAGTCGACACAATAGCTGCCATGGCATAGATCCATGGTCTACCCAGTAGGATGTTGTAGTCAAGATTTCCATCGATGATCTCCACATCAATTTCTACTGTTTTTCCTCCCAGTTCATCCTTCAAGTTATTAAGGATACCGTACGGGGTATAAGTCCTTCCGTCGAAAGCTTTTAACGTCGTCGAAGATCGCGACAAGGTTGGAGATCCTAATGTTTTCCAGCAACTCATCGACATAATACATGTAGATGCTCCTTCATCAATAATTGTTCTGTGAACAGTTTTGTTGAGGGCTTTCACTTGAATAAGGAAAGCTAGTTGAGCTGGTAACTGAGGATCGTATCCTTTATGATCAAAGGATACAAGATTGGAATCCTTAGGATCAACCCCACCAATTGCTGATAACAACGCCTGCCTTTGGGATGGACAATTTTGTAGTCCCTCAAGAGTCGACATAGCGGATGGCGATTGTGCCAAATCTTCCACTATGTTATAATGCTGCGCTGCCCTGGCACGAGGATTAAACGTCGACTTGTGTACTACTCCCTTTGGCGGTTTTATTTTTAATTCAGGAATGATGGGTGGTACAACTTCTGTTGAAGTTGTTGTCGAACTACTTGGTTGATCTTTACCTTTGTCGTTCGACAGCTGAGGATTCCCATAATCTTTGTTCCTTGTCGAAATCAAAGCATCATTCTGCTGTTTTGAAACCGACAACATAAGTACTTGTGACGGGGAAGCATTTCCACTATCAACCATATTTTGACTTGGGTTGGGAAATGGATCAGTTAACACAGCTGAGGTTTGGGAACTTTTAAAGAACCTCTTCAACTCAGCTTTGAACGGACAATTTCTAGTGTAATTATCCTCATCATCACATATTTGACATGGATAATTTTGTTTTCCTTTCCCAGGAGGGTTTGAAGAATTTTTTCCAGGAGATGACTCACCCTGTTTCTTCTTCTTCCCTTTGTTTTGCTTCTTCTTGCTTCCTGGTTGATTGGTTTCTTTGCCCTTATCTGCTGATACAGCATTTACTTCCGAAGCAAGAATTTCTTCTTTTGCATTTTGATCCGAATTCTTACAGGCTTTCTTTGACGAAGCCTTTATCGATTTCGCGTTTGCCGTGCCAATCACGCCATCACCGACATGAGAGTCACTATTGGATTTAGGAGGAGGAGGAATTGAAAATTCCGGTCTAGGAGCGTCAGGTATTTTGTCGTAGAGCGTGCCGGACTGAGTATAAACTAAGTCCAAATACTGTGCACGAGCGATAACTTGCTCCTCTGTTACGACTCCCCCCTTTGCCACATCCTCCGTTATAGTAGGAAGTAACGACTTTATAAACCATTCAGCTAACAACTGATCGGGAGCGTATGTTTTCACCATCCTACGACGATGACGCCACTCATGTATATGATCAGATATATGGGTGGCAGTTGTCTGCTTGAAGTTGGTTAATATTTCTGTTCCTGTTTCATACCTTATTGGTAATTGAAAATGGGTTAAGAAAGTCGTGGCTAGGGAACTAAAATTGTCGAAAGAGGCTCTAGGTAATTCAATATACCATTTAGCCACTGGACCAGTCAATGTCCTCTGAAAAAGGCGAAGCCTTATCGAATCATCGTTTAGGGTGTTCGACGAACACCACAGATGAAAAGTCATCACGTGATTCGATGGGTCTTCACCTGGATTTCCATTGAATTTAGGAATGTCAGATGGAAGTTTATGAGGAATCGCTGGCCACCAAGGGGCATAAGCAATCAGATCGTTGGTTAACTGGTGTAAATCGGGTAACTCTAAAGTCGCCACGAATGGTAACTGTTGATTCAGGTTAGGCGAAGCATAACCAGGGTACGATGGAATCGCTTGAGCAGTGGGCCTTTGCATACCAGCATAATGTAATTGATGTTGGTATGACTGATATGGTTGGTGGACTTGACCATTGTAAAGTGGTTGGTTTTGACCGTTTTGGATATACGGTTGTCCACTGTTTGCAAAGATCTGCTGCTCAGAACCTTGGTACACCTGTTGGAATTGTGGTTGTTGGTATTGCACTAGCCATGGTTGTGAAGCCATGGTCTGTTGTGCTATGCTAACCGTTGGACCGAGGTGTGGGGTAATTGTACCCATTTGGACCTGTGTCGCCCCACCAGTTGGCGATTGTGGTTGTGACCCATGGTCAAAGGGCTGTTGCATTACAACCTGAGAAATCTGAGGTTGGCATGCAACAGGCATTGCTTGAACTTGTGACACTGTTACAATAGCCGGTGTGGTTGGGATGTTCGTCATAGGTACACACTGTTGCATAGAATATACAATCCTTGGTTGTTGAGGTAGCATAGGTACCCAACTACTTGATGCAATTCCAGTATAACCTGAATACTGTTGTGAACTCCCGTATGGGTACCCTCCTGGAGGGGGTAATGAAAGGGCATACTGCCCCCCATACGGTAGCAATCCGGAACTCAAGGGGATTGATTGTCCTTGGGGACTGGATTTCCCAAATTGACCTCCAAATGGATCAATTTGGCGAGTCTCAACATAAGAGTTGCCGGATATTACCCCGGATGAACAAACTGGAACATACCATACTGTCGAAATAGTCCCTTGGTGGACTCCTTCTAGCGGTTGTGAGCTAGTTGGGACAGATGGTATGCCGGCAAACATTGTTGGAGTGACGGCAGGGACTTCTGCTGTCGCTGTGTCGTTTGACACAGTCCTAGATGATGACGGTTGTTCAGACATTTTAAATCTATCCAATAGATTGCCTAGCGATTCTACAGGAACCTCCACTTGTGGTGGATTAACTTCTGATGAAGGAAATAGAGTGACCCCGACTCCAAAATGGGTTGGAGTACTTGCTTGCGGATCCTCTGCAATTTCCTCTATCGCAATCAAACCCGGTGGAAGAGGAAGACTGTCAGGTCCGTAAAATATTTCTGGTGCCGAAGAAGTGGTTATTTCGACAGCGACAGTTGTTTGAGGAACAAAATTCTCTGGACCGGTTACAGATGGAACTGGTTCAGTTATACAAGTATTTGCCCCTAGACTAGGATCAGTATTACTGTCCTTCTGTGGCTGTTGAACTTCTTCTATAGATGCAGGGTTTCCAGAAATGTTTGGAGTAACCGGAACCTAAGATGTAGTTGGAACACTTGTTCTAACTTTTATAGGAGATTTTGAACCGGTTAAACGAGTTCGCTTTGTCCGTATTGTTTTCGATTTCGGAGACAAAGACGGTTGACTCGTAAGCCTCCGCGAACGACGGGGTTTCAATTGACTTTCTTCCACGATTGCGGATTACTTGATCAACCAAAATATTAAAAGGGGAAATTTGTGTTTCCGAATTGAATGAATTTTATTAGACGCTTTTAGACACAACTTGCTTTTTCAGTTTTAAAGAGGCGAGAAAAAGCTAAAGATGACTATAGTCTCCTTCGATGTTTTAACGAGCCCGAAGTGACAAATGCTCGGATGGACTTTTTCAGTTATAGAGTTTGAAAAAGGCCAAAAGAAAATACTCTGGAGTTCTAGGCAGAGGGTGTGCCAAACTTTTCGCAAAACCACAGAATACGTTTTACGGTACGGGTGGTCGATCTTCGTGAATGCTGTGTTCACTGCATTGCAATCAGTAGGGCGGCCGACACAACTTCCTATGGATAAAGGCTTTGTTCCTATAGGGGTCTCCCAATATATACGCGACGGTACGTGGGAGCACAAGTCCGTATTAGTGCCACCGACTCTCAGGAGGAATCACCCACCTTCTTCGAGATCGACAGTCACTACGTTTAACGACGCCGGAACACGTCTCTACCTAGACCTCTACGATGAGTGTTATGTTGCAAAGCGTTGTTAGGTTCATTCAATATATTTTAAGTTGATCTTTTTAAAGTTTGCCTTTCAAGGTTCACCACGAGATGTATGGTACAACTCCTAAATGCAGTCTAAAGATGAGAAGCAAGCTTTTTCAATCTTTTCAACTTATGAAAATCTTAACTACCGAGGGAAAAGAAAGACATCATCTTTTCACACAGATCATAGAGCACACACTAATGCACTTTTTCCTAAATCAACATGCAAACTTATCAGATGCAAAATGCACATTGCAGGTATTTCTTTTCTCTTTCTTAATGTTGGTGTACTACATAAAGAAAGCTGTTGTATAACTTTGAATTCAATTTCAAGTGAAAGCAAACAAGCCTTTGTCCAAAATCAAAAGACACCTTAAGATTTACTTGTTTCAACACTAGAAATACATAAATTCAAACCATATGACGAAAGCAAAAGCTCAATCAGCTATGAACAACAAGCAAACTAACTCTTAAGATCAGAACGACACTTATCACAGGTCTAGATCTAAGAGGCCACAACAAGACTATTTCACTTTCGTTATGGGAAACTGCAAATGATGTAAGAAATACACAAAGAACAAATACAGTTTCTTTATACAACCGAGGCGGAATAGTGGCAAAGAAAGGTGGTTTCAGATAGGTACATTGACTGATAACAGGCTGCAAAAACAAGGATGAAAACAGGGCAACAGAAAGCAGAGAACCCCAGTTGCACAAGGCCACACTGGTTCAGTGCAGGAAGAACACTGTCAGTTTGACATTCAGCGCAGGTAGCCCCTTCGGGACTTGCGATGAAATGCAGACTGCCTTCACAGTGCCTGCAATGAAGAGAGAAACTCTCGTTTCTCTTAGGTTCCGGGTCACACATTGCTCAAAAATCAACAGTTTTTGGCCAAATCAAAGCTACCAATATCCTCAGAAAGGTCATTGAGTATTACTGGAGAGAGTAATTTGAATTTGTTGTTGGGAAAAGTATCCAATACGGAATGACCCTATCCCACTCTAAGGGTGATAGTTCCTTAGCAACAATCAAAGCAAAGCTATCTGAGATTACTTCTTTATGAGATGTAAAAGAGGGGAGAAAGAGGTCCACTAACCGATGTATTTCGCTAATGGTTGATCCAATCTTCTCTCCTTGCTGCTTGCTCTTTCACTGGCCCAGCTACACCAAGATCCTGTAAAATGGCAAGAGAGGGAAACTACAAGAAGCATACATTCATAATTGATTCAAGGATTAGAATAAATCAAATACACAAGTATAACAATACACCATTGAGACACATGCATATAGAAGAACCTCAAATGCTTTATTAATGGAAGAAGTAAGGTTCAGGAAGTGATACAACCATAAGAGGCCCAATCCAGCATCACCTTCCCAGCAGAAAGAAATCTCCTCTTCACCTCCTTCAAATAAAATCACCCAATAGTTCTAAACTCAAACCAACAGCAATTCTTTACATTCACAAGATTCCAGCCTCTGGATCTCATGGGAGAGAGATCCATATATAGGAGTTTGGAGAGAGGATGAGTCAGCCTGAGATGTGACTAGTGTCCTCTCCTACTCCAGTTCTTCTTTAGTTCTTGAGTCCACTTGGAGGTTCTTGCTTCCACTTGGAGATTTAGAACCTCTTACTCATCACCAGTCGAATTCCTTGATCCAAGTGTCATTTTGGAAGCTTCATGGGCATTGACACCTTGAGGAATGACTGTGCCACATGTCCAAACTCGCCCAGCGCAGGTAGCCTTCTTTGCAGTTGACATTCAACGCAGGTAGACAGTGGAGCACTTGACATTCAGCGCAGATGCTCAGTGGAGCAGTTGACATGATCGAGAATTGCCTTGTTTTTGAGTGTTTTCAGGTGGAGAACTTTTGTTCAGTGCTGTGGTTTGCTGACCTTGTTCCTCTAGGGGTAGGAACAACATGTTTAGGGACTTTGGATCCCTTAGATTATGGACATTTCATGCTTCATGATGTAAGGCACAAAAATGTCTATAACAGTTGCCCCCTAAAGTATGAGGTCGTTTATCGGGTGAAATGCTTTATCAGGAGGATTTGAAGTTCATTCAATCGCTGAGAGGTGACCTGTAATAAGATACAATACAATACATTATTTTTCATACTGCTTTCATGATCTAGCTGAGGCGGGCATTCCCATGCTCAGCTTTATAAATACATTTTTCTGTACATAGAACAGACAATCGTCTGGTGGTAGATTGATAATTCTCTGCTGAAATTATCATCCTTTGAGTAGGATGATCATCTGCTGCACATGTCAATGTCTTTATTTCCTGAATATATATCGCAGCCCGGATGGATGAAACTAGATCCGGGGTCTTCAAACTCGTCCGATCTTCACTCTAAGTACAAGTCGATCCATGTGAGAATTTCTTGGAGTCGAACATGGAAAGACATCGCTTGATTACCGGTCAATGATGTAAACTGTTAACAAGCGCGAGAGGAATCACCGATAATGATGATGACCCTCAAGGTACGGAATTACAATCCACGTGGTGTGAATAAAGGACTTGGCGTCGAACACCACGCAAAATCTTTCGGTTGAAGGTCATTGATGTATACCTGTCGCCGGAAGTGAGAAACTTGCCATTGAGGCATGCAAGCTTCAAAGTACTGAGGGGGTTGTTCCTAGATCAACTTCTTGGATAATGAGATGAAGTTGACAAGAAGCGATCCGTGAAAGGAGGGCCTTAATGAATCCCACATCAGTGACACGGAACGAAGCTAATGATTGTGATGAAGGTGAAAACGATCTATGAAATATGATTCAGGGTGGCGTTCATGAAAGGATGAAAGATGATGTATGGTAGTGGATGGGACACGGTTGACTCTTTCTGAACAACATCTCTTGAACATATAACGACACTGATGCGATGGATCGGTAGCATTACCCCAAATGTGGATGGTTTGGCGAGACCCTGGTGATGAGACCGGTGAATGAAACAACCCAACCCGATGTGGTACGGAGGAAAAGTGTCATGTTCAAGAGCGACTTGCTACCATTAAAGCTTTGAGGTTCTCCCAATTTTTCCCCAGTCATTTCTGACCAGTGCCTCTTTATTTTTGTCAAGCTTGAGGAGGATAACATATGCTTGTTCTATAACCTGCCCTTCGGGCAAGCCCATCGCTATGTTTTAACGAGCTTAGCGATAGGGAAACTCGTTCTCGTCTAAAGACAAGTTTGTCGCTATTTAATCATTTTAACGAGTCTAACGACAAGGATAACTCGGTCCTTTTCATTTTTAGAGAGTCTGAAAAGGTACATAAAGTTAAATCCAAAATTCCTTTTTCGTCATCTAATCCCTTAAGTCCGAAAAAGTATAAAACAATACAGAAGGGATGAGTTTTCAATAACTTTAACGAGCCGAATAAAACAAGCGCTCGACCTTTTTGTGCAATAATCCCTCAGGTCCAAAAAGATTAAAATCTAGAGGAGGGATAGCTCTTCCGGTCCTTTAACGAGCTGGAAGGCCAAAAATCGGCAATCTTTTCATATTTTACGAGTCAGTTGAAAAGAGCTCAAAGAAGACTCGTATTTTGAGGAACGAGTGATAAACAAGGATAGCAGCAGATTCCAGGTACGGGTTGGAATTTTCCAATCACGGCAGTGTCACAAGGATGGCTAGGTGAAATCACTCTTCGCAGCTGTTCCTCAAAATGGGTAAACAATCATATGGAGGTGAACGATCGGCCAAATGAAAGTGGAGGTGGCAGGTGCAAACACGACCAAGGCTTTTATGGCTGATAAATTTACGATCACAGTGGTTATTTACCAGGATAGGTTCATTTTTTATTTAAAAATGAGCTTAAACTCTGGAGGAAACATTGCTCACTGCTTATATTTATTTTTTAACGAGCATGAAGACCGCGTTAAAACTGCTCGGATCTTGCGTTTATTTTTTAACGAGCATGAACTTTATGCTAAAACTGCTCGATTTATATGGTCAAATTTTGATTTTTACCATAAATAGCTTTTCTCTTTTCAGGGATAGTACTACATTCTCATTTGTTGCAACAAACTTTGTTAGAAATACATAATCATGAGATGAAAACCCTAATATTTTGCTTTGACCATATCACTGTTTACTGTTTTATTCATAATGTTGCTGTGCTTTATTCTATCAAGACTTTTAATCATACTCTTGGATGCATGCAGATGTTGGTCCTGTCCGTCCAGTAGTTCGTCCGAGACCGCGAGTTGCTGCCCCGGCAATGGAGCCTGCTGGGAGAGTTATTCTCCGCGACCTTGACGATGCTGAGACCCTTATAGCTATGCAGGAGCAGGTTGAGAGCCTTACTCTCGGCATTCCCGATGTGAGGATTGATGAGTTACCTTTACAGTTGCAGCGACTGTTGTAGGGAAAAGTATCCGACTCGGATGACCCTATCCCACTCTAAGGGTGATAGTACCTCAGCAACAACTGTAAAGAAAACTACTTAAGGTTTACTTCTTTATGAAAGCAAGAGAGAATGAAGAAATGCACTAACCGTTGCCTTGTGCTTAATGTCGAATCCAAACTCTTCTCTTTGCTGCTTGCTCCCAGCTCCTTGCTCTTTTGCTGGCCCAGCTACAATGAGATCCTGCAAAATAACAAAGAAGGAAACTACAAGAAGCATGCAATCATAACTGATTCAAGGATTAGCATAAATCAAATATACAATTATCGCAATACATCATTGAAACAAGTGCATATAGAAGAACCTCAATAGCTTTTATTAATAGAAGAAGTAAAGTTCTGAGAATGTTACAACCATTGAAGGCCCCAATCCAGCAACACCTCCCAGCAGAAAGAATTTCTCCTCTTCACCTCCTTCAAGCTATCACCCAATAGTTCTATAGTGAAACCAACAGCATATCATTACTTTGCACAAAATTCCAACCTCCTGAGCTCATAGGAGAGAGCTCAATATATAGATGAATTGAGAAAGGATGAGTCAGCTTGCAACTGATGTGTAGCTGCCTTGTGTCCTCTCTCTCTTCAGTTGATCTTCAGTTCTTGAGTCCACTTGGAGAATCTTGCTTCCACTTGGAGAAACAGAGCCTCTGACTCATCACAAGGCGAAATCCCTGATCCAAGTGTCATTTTTGGAAGATTCCAGAGCAATGACTCAGTGTGCCACTTGTCCCATCTCGCTCAACGCAGGTGGCCTTTGTTCTACCTACTTTGCAACGCAGGTACACCATGGAGGAGTTGAGTTTCAGCGCAGAAGCCTAGTGGAGCACCTGCTTTGATTTCAGGATTGCTTGTTTTTGAGTGTTTTCAGGTGGAGAACTAATCTGAGAGCTGTTGGTTTGCTGACCCTGTTCCTCTAGGGGTAGGAACATCATGTTTAGGGACTTTGGATCCCTTGGATTATTGACAATTCATGCCCGATGCTGCCAGGCACAAAATTGTCTATAACAGATGCCCCCTAAAGTATGAGGTCGTTTATCGGGTGAAATGCTTTATTAGGAGGATCCGAAGTTCATTCAATCTGCTAAGAAGTGTCCTGTAATAAGATACAATACAATATATTATTTTTCATTCTTTTTCATGATCTAGCTGATGCGGGCATTCCCATGCTCAGCTTTATAAATTCATTTTGGTACATAGCACAGACGATCGTCTGATGATAGACTGATAATTCTCTGCTGAAATTATCATCCTTTGAGAAGGATGATCATCTGCTGCAATGATGTACATATCAAATGTCTTTATATCCTGAATATATATCGCAGCCCGGATGGATGAAACTAGATCCGGGGTCTTCAATCTCTTCCGATCTTCACTCGATGCACAAGTCGATCCATGTGAGAATTTCTTGAAGTCGAACATGGAAAGACATCGCTTGATTACCGGTCAATGATGTAAACCGTTAACAAGCATGAGAGGAATCACCGATAAGGATGATGACCCTCAAGGTACGGCAGTACAATTCACATGGTGGGAATAAAGGACTTGGCGTCGACCACCATGCAAAATCTTCTGGTCGAAGGTCATTGATGTATACCTGTCGCCGGAAGTGAGAAACTTGCCATTGAGGCATGCAAGCTTCAAAGTACTGAAGGGGTTGTTCCTAGATCAACTCCTTGGATAATGAGCTGATGTCGACAAGGAGCGATCCGTCAAAGGAGGGCCTTAATGAATCCCACATCAGTGACACGGAACGGAGCTAGTGATTGTGATGAGGTGAAAACAAACTGTGATGTATAATTCAGGGTGGCGGTCATGAAATGGATGAAGGACAATGTATGGCAGTGGATGGGACACGGTTGACTCTTTGCAGAACAACATCTCTTGAACATATAACGACACTGATGTGATGGATTGGTAGCATTACCCCAAATGTGGATGGTGTGGCGAGGACCATGGTGATGAGACCGGTGAATGAAACAACCCAACCCGATGTGATACGGAGGACAAAGTGTCATGTTCAAGAGCGACTTGCTACCATTAAAGCTGTGAGGTTCTCCCAATTTTTCCCCAGTCATTGCTGACCAGTACCTCTTTATTTTTATCAAGCTTGAGGAGGATAACATATGCTTGTTCTATAACCTGCCCTTCGGGCAAGCCCATCGCTATGTTTTAACGAGCCTAGCGATAGGGAAACTCGTTCTCGTCTAAAGACAAGTTTGTCGCTATTTAATGAATTTAACGAGTCTAGCGACAAGGATAACTCGGTCCTTTTCATTTTTAGAGAGTCTGAAAAGGTACATAAAGTCAACTCCAGAATTCCTTTTTCATCATCTAATCCCTTAAGTCCGAAAAAGTATAAAACAATACAGAAGGGATGAATTTTCGATTGCTTTAACGAGCCGAACAAAACAAGCGCTCGATCTTTTTGTGCAATAATCCCTCAGGTCCAAAAAGATTAAAATCTAGAGGAGGGATAGCTCTTCCGGTCGTTTAACGAGCTGGAAGGCCAAAACTCGGCAAACTTTTCATATTTTACAAGTCAGGAGAAAAGAGCTCAAAGAAGACTCGTCTTTTGAGGAACGAGTGATAAACAGGGATAGCAGTAGATTCCAGGTACAGGTTGGAATTTTCCAATCACGGCAGTGTCACAAGGATGGCTAAGTGAAATCACTCTTCGCAGCTGTTCCTCAAAATGGGTAAACAAACATATGGAGATGAACGATTGGCCAAATGAACGGATGGAGGTGAGACTGCAAGAACACGACCAAGGGCTTTAATATGGCTGTCAAAGGTTACATTTACCAAGGTTATTTACCGGTTCATTTTTTCTGAGTGAGCTTGAACTCTAGGGGAAGATTGCTCACAACTTATGTTTATTTTTTAACGAGCATGAACTATGTGCTAAAACTGCTCGGATCTTGCGTTTATTTTTTAACGAGCATGAACATTGCTAAAATTGCTCGATTATATGGTTTACTTTTGACTTTTTACCATAACTAGCTTCTCTTTTTCACTGATAGCACTGCATTTTCAAATTGTTGCAACAAACTAGTTAGAAATGAGTAATATTTACTTGAAAATGAGATTAACACATTAATATTTACCTTGAATTACGTAAGAAATCAAATAAAAAGGGTTTTTACCTCTCATTTTACCATTTCATTTGCATTTTGCTTGTTGGAGCTTTGGAGGAGCCTCTTTCCCCTTGATTTTCATCAGCTGATTCCGGGAGATTCTGCGGACGATTTTCGGCGCCGTTTGGACCAGGTAGGAGCTAAACCTTAGCTCTTCATTTTCATGGTTTCATTTTCCTGTTTTATGCCTGTTTTGTTGTTCTATTGAGCCTCTGGGGTTTTGCCAGGGTGCCCTCTGATCAACGCAGGTTCCCCATTCGAAAATTGCGTTGGGATCCAAGCTATTTGAAGGTAGCTTGTCCCCCAACGCAGGTAGTACACTGGGCACCTGCGTTGGGGCATAAAAACAACAATTTTTTACAGATTTTGATGAAATTTTCGCCAGTTTTTCATCAATTTCAGGAGCTGACTCATTCTCTTGTTTGTTTTGCAGGGATTCTTGATCAAGATGGCCCTCACATGGCGAGAACGAGAACATGAAGAAGAAGATATGATTGCCCTTCATGATCCTGTTACGGTGGGCGCGCTACGAGACTGTGGTATGCTGAAGTTTTTCCGTATCTCAAGCATGAGAGCACAGATTTCACTACTGCAGTATATGCTTGATGCTTGGGATCCTGTTAACCAAGTATTCCAGATTAGGAACAAACCTATTCCATTGACCGTGACAGACATTTACTTCTTGACTGGCTTGTCAAGGTGGGGTGCCCCCATTTCTTTATCAGGTACAGTTCGGGGGAATGATTCCGTGAGAGATTATGTCCGCCAGTATTGCAGGGAGGGGTCCCAGCCGAGCAGAGACGACAAGGTAGTCATCCGTGATGTTACTAGCAGACCTCTCAGGTCTATTCTGTATACTCTTGGTAGGATGGCCGACAGCGCATCTTTACATGTTGCCAACAGGTCTCATATGCAGCATGCCTTGGAGTGTCTCCAACCGAAGATCTTCAACTGAAGTGATGCAGTGCTTGCTCAAATGAAAATTCAACTGAACAAGGTGAAGGACGGGAAGCTGAAGAACTTTGGTTTTGGTTCGATTCTGACTGCCTTCGCCTTGGAGAAGATCCCTCTGATGCAACCTCAGTACATTGATCTCGGAGTGCCTTCTCCTACCGAGCCACGTATGCAGCGATGGGTCGATCACATGTCCAGACATGCAGGTCAATCCCAGATTTCTTTCAATGCCGCTTTCTTCAGGTGGTTCGATCACCAGGAGATGGCTTTTTCCGAGTACCCATATGTTGGTATGGATTTCCGGGGTGATTCGGATATGGTACTGCCAGACGGTGCTCAGTGGGATGCTACTGGTAAGAACTTCAACCATATTACTGTTCATTGTTTTCATTCATAATGTTCTTGTGCTTTATTCTATCAAGACTTTAATTGAACTCATGTGTGCTTGCAGATGTCGGTCCTGTTCGTCCGGCAGTTCGTCTGAGACAACCTGTTGCTGCTCCGGCAGAGGAACCTGCTCGGAGAGTTATTATCCGTGATCTTAGCGATACTGAGACCCTTACAGCTGTGCAGGGGCAGGTTGAGAACCTTACCCGTGGTCTTCCGGATGTACAGATTGACGAGTTACCTTTACTGATGCAGCAGCATACTATCGGTGTACCTAGACGATGGACCCGTCTTCTGCGCATGATAGCACAGACTGTGGCTTACTATCAGGAGCATCACTAGGCTAGGGTGCCCCCTAGCATTTTTGAGTTTTTAGGTCATATGACCAATTTTTGTCTCGGTTACAGGACATTATGTATGAACTTTATGAACAACTTATATATATTTTGATTTTCGAGTCTCATTCTGGTTGATTTGGATGATTCATATGTACACTTTTTATGATGTGTCCTTTTTATAAATGTTGCAAATGTCTATCTAACACATAGTTTGCCAATGAGTCAGTTAATGTGTTTAGATTTCTCGAAATATGTTGATATTGAATTGAATCAAATCGTCTTTCCAAGACCTTTACTTTTAGGAACATGCGATAAATAGCTGGATTACGAACAAAATATATACCATTGAGTTGTAGTATTACGAGCTGTGAGTCTAGTCTGACAATTAGTCGGCGTATGCCTCGTGTGATGGCATCAGAGAGTAGTTCTATCAACGCGCTATACTCAGCGATGTTATTCGTTGATTGCCCAATACATACACCTCTGAAACTTACTAACTCGCCACTTGGATCAAAAATGGCCCATGCTGCGGAGGATAGGTTCCGCGAACTACGACTCGCTCCGTCGGCATATCCAACACATGTCTCCATAAGGTTTGACATCTGCAACGAATGAAAAAGGGGAATCACTCAACCAGAACAAGAACTTTGGCGAAAACAAAATACAACAAAAGCATGCAGGTTACTATTTAAGCATAGTAACGCTTGAGGTACAGCCCGTTCTGGGGCTGTGCCAGTGGAATTCCGTCGTAATCTATTAACTCGTAGGCTCCTTTCGCTAACACTCTTTTAACAATATAGGGGCCCATCCATAAGGAATTGAATTTACCTGCTCCTAATTTATCGGATTCTTGGTCATAAAGCAAGACCAAATCACCTTCTGAGAAGACACGGGGTTTGACATTTTTGTCGAACTGAACCTTGAATCGTTTCTTATGGGCTTCGTTAGCCAAAACGGCATCACGACGGGTTTCATCCAAGTGGATTAATTCCAAGAAACGAGCCTCTTCTTCCGAAGTTCCGGGGAGGAGATCAATTGCGAGTTTAAGCGACGAAATTTCACACTGGATCGGTAAGACTGCTTCTAGACCGTACACCAATTGGAAAGGTGTGAATCCGGTTGCGTTTCTTACCGAAGTTCGGTAGGCCCACAAGGCTGCATACAGGATTAGGTGCCATCTTCCGATCATCCTCTGCAACATACGCTTCAGGACCTTGTTGATTGCTTCAACTTGTCCGTTGGCTTGTGGATAATACGGAGTAGAGCTGTCGTGAGATAGCCCTAGTTTGGCAGCTAACTCGACCATCATGTGATTGTGGAAATGCGATCCATGATCTGTAACTATAGCCTGGGGTACGCCGAACCTGGCGACTACATGATTGAAAAAGAATAGGGCAGCTGTTTCACCAGTATTGTCCAATGTAGGCATCGCCTCGGCCCATTTGGTAAAATAGTCTACTGCGACTATAATATGCCCATGCCCCCCGGTCGAGGTGGGGTTACATTGCATGAAATCGATGCCCCATTTGGCGAAAGGCCCAACTGCAACTATAGGTTGCAGGGGTGCGGGCGGTCTTCTGGTTTTGCTATCAAAGATTTGGCAGGAATGGCAACTTCGGACTGCGATTATGCAATCTTTGAACATTGTTGGCCAAAAATATCCTGCTCTTAATATCTTTTGGGCTCCGAGTCGGATACTTTTCCCTACAACAAACTGGCGACTCCACTCGGATGACCCTATCCCACTCTAAGGGTGATAGTACCTCAGCAACAACTGTAAAGAAAACTACTTAAGGTTTACTTCTTTATGAAAGCAAGAGAGAATGAAGAAATTCACTAACCGTTGCCTTGCGCTTAATGTCGAATCCAAACTATTCTCTTTGCTGCTTGCTCCCAGCTCCTTGCTCTTTTGCTAGCCCAGCTACAATGAGATCCTGCAAAATAACAAAGAAGGAAACTACAAGAAGCATGCAATCATAACTGATTCAAGGATTAGCATAAATCAAATATACAATTATCGCAATACATCATTGAAACAAGTGCATATAGAAGAACCTCAATAGCTTTTATTAATAGAAGAAGTAAAGTTCTGAGAATGTTACAACCATTGAAGGCCCCAATCCAGCAACACCTCCCAGCAGAAAGAATTTCTCCTCTTCACCTCCTTCAAGCTGTCACCCAATAGTTCTATAGTGAAACCAACAGCATATCATTACTTTGCACAAAATTCCAGCCTCCTGAGCTCATAGGAGAGAGCTCAATATATAGATGAATTGAGAAAGGATGAGTCAGCTTGCAACTGATGTGTAGCTGCCTTGTGTCCTCTCTCTCTTCAGTTGATCTTCAGTTCTTGAGTCCACTTGGAGAATCTTGCTTCCACTTGGAGAAACAGAGCCTCTGACTCATCACAAGGTGAAATCCCTGATCCAAGTGTCATTTTTGGAAGATTCCAGAGCAATGACTCAGTGTGCCACTTGTCCCATCTCGCTCAGCGCAGGTGGCCTTTGTTCTACCTGGTTTGCAACGCAGGTACACCATGGAGGAGTTTGAGTTTCAGCGCAGAAGCCTAGTGGAGCACCTGCTTCGATTTCAGGATTGCTTGTTTTTGAGTGTTTTCAGGTGGAGAACTGATCTGAGAGCTGTTGGTTTGCTGACCCTGTTCCTCTAGGGGTAGGAACATCATGTTTAGGGACTTTGGATCCCTTGGATTATTGACAATTCATGCCCGATGCTGCCAGGCACAAAATTGTCTATAACAGCGACATACTACTGGTGTGCCTAGATGATGGACTCATCTCTTGCGCATGATTGCACAGGCCGTGACGTGCTATCATGAGCACCACTAGGCTAGGGTGCCCCCTAGCACTTTTTGAGTTTTAGGTCATATGACCAATTTTGTCTTGGTTACAGAACATTATGTATGAATGATAAACAACTTATATATATTTTGGTTTTCGAGTTTTATTCTGGTTGACTTATATGATCCATATGTACAATCATTGATGATGTGTCTCTTTTATAAATGTCGCAAATGTCTATCTAACACATAATTTGCTAATGAGTCAGTTAATGTGTTTAAGTTTCTGGAAATATGTTGATATTGAATTGAATCAAATTGTATTTCCAAAATCTTAACCCTTAGGAACATGCGATAAATAGCTGGATTGCGAACGGAATATATACCATTGAGTTGTAGTATTACGAGCTGTGAGTCTAGCCTGACAATTAGTCGGCATATGCCACGTGTGATGGCATCAGAGAGTAATTCTATCAACGCGCTATACTCAGCGATATTATTCGTTGATTGCCCAATACACACACCTCTGAAACTTACTAACTCGCCGCTCAGATCAAAAATGGCCTAGGCTACGGAGGATAGGTTCCGCGAACTACGACTCGCTCCGTCGGCATATCCAACACATGTCTCCAGAAGGTTCGACATCTGCAACAAATGAAAAAGGGGGATCACTCGACCATAACAAATACTTTAGCGAAAACAAAATACAACAAAAGCATGAAGGTTACTATTGCGGCATAGTAACGCTTAAGGTACAGCCCGTTACGGGGCTGCGCCAGTGGAATTCCATCATAATCCATTAACTCGTAGGCTCCTTTTGCTAACACCCTTTTAACAATATAGGGGCCCATCCATAAGGATTTGAATTTACCTGCTCCCAATTTATCGGATTCTTGGTCATAAAGCAAGACCAAATCACCTTCTGAGAAGGCACGGGGTTTGACACTTTTGTCGAACTAAGCCTTGACTCATTTCTTATGGGCTTCGTTAGCCAAAGCGGCATCACGACGGGTTTCATCCAATTGGATTAATTCCAAGAAACGAGCCTCTTCTTCTGAAGTTCCGGGGAGGAGATCAATTGTGAGTTTAAGCGACGAAATTTCGCACTGGATTGGCAAGGCTGCTTCCAGGCCATACACCAGTTGAAAAGGTGTGAACCCGGTTGCATTCTTTACCGACGTTCGGTAAGCCCACAAGGCTGAGTACAGGATTAGGTGCCACCTTCTTTTATGAACCCCGATCATCCTTTGCAACATACGCTTCAGGACCTTGTTGATTGCTTCAACTTGTCCGTTGGCTTGCGGATAATACGGGGTAGAATTGTCATGAGATAGCCCTAGCTTGGTAGCTAATTCGACCATCATGTGATTGCGAAAATGCGACCCATGATCTGTCACTATAGCCTGTGGTACGCCGAACCTGGCGACTACATGATTGAAAAAGAAAAGGGCAGCTGTTTCACCAGTGTTATCCAATGTAGGCATCTCCTCGGCCCATTTGGTAAAATAGTCAACAACGACTATAATATACCCATGGACCCCGGTCGAGGTGGGGTTACATTGCATGAAATCGATGCCCCATTTGGCGAAAGGCCCAACAGCAACTATTGGCTGTAAAGGTGCGGGTGGTCTTCTGGTTTTGCTATGAAAAATTTGACAAGCATGGCAACTTCTGACTGCGGTTATGAAATCTTTGAACATGGTTGGCCAGAAGTATCCTGCTCGTAAGATTTTTTTGCGCTGTTGCATATCCAGATTGATGCCCCCCACACGCGCCTGAATGACACTCATTCAGGGCTTTTTCGGCCTCCTCATGGGTAAGGCACCTCCTCAGAACTGTATCGATACCACGACGGTAAAGTGTATCACCGACGATCATGTAGTCTTTTGCTTGGTATCGTATACATTTTTGTTCGGAGTGAGAGGTGTTTGGCCTGAACTTTTGGGTTTGGAGATAAACTATGATATCTCCATACCACTCATCGCTTGCAGATATCAGAAACAAACTTTCGTCCACGATTGACTCTTCTGATGTTTCATCGTTGGACGATGATGGGAGATCGCATAATAATTCTGCGAAAACTAGAGATTTCTTTGATTAGGATTTTACAAATTCCAGATCAAACTCTTGAAGGATCGCTATCCATTTTGAATATTTGCCCCCTAGCAACTGTCGCGACAGTATATAAGTCATGGGGTTGCAATCTGACAAGATGGTAGTTTTCCGAAAGAGGACATAATGTCGAAACCTTTGAATCGCTTGAACAGTTGCAAGCGCTAGTTTTTCAACATAAGAATATTTACTTTCTGTATCATTTAAGTTTTTACTTAAATAATAGATAGGATGTTCAATTCCATCGAATTATTGAACTAAAACCATTGCAATGTTCGTATCCGCTGCAGCGAGATACAGGTTAAAATATCTTTGATAGTCTGGGGCGTACATTAATATTGGATGCTTTTGCCATCCGCTATGTTGACTCTTGAGGTACTACAAAATTGTCCATCCCAAAGGCAGGCGTTGTTATCAGCAATTGGTGGGGTTGATCCTAAGGATTCCAATCTTGTATCCTTTGATCACAAAGGATATGATCCTCAGTTACCAGCTCAACTAGCTTTCCTTATTCAAGTGAAAGCCCTCAACAAAACTGTTCACAGAACAATTATTGATGAAGGAGCATCTACATGTATTATGTCGATGAGTTGCTGGAAAACATTAGGATCTCCAACCTTGTCACGATCTTCGACGACGTTAAAAGCTTTCGACGGAAGGACTTATACCCCGTACGGTATCCTTAATAACTTGAAGGTTGAACTGGGAGGAAAAACAGTAGAAATTGATGTGGAGGTCATCGATGGAAATCTTGACTACAACATCCTACTAGGTAGACCATTGATCTATGCCATGGCAGCTATTGTGTCGACTTATTTTAGGAAGATCGCATTCCCATTTGAAGGAGGGATTACGGTCGTCGACCAACAGAACTTCCTCCCTAATAGTTCACAAGTTACAGGAAGCATTCCCATGATCCATGAGAGCAACCATTCGCTTCAAGATATCGGAGTAGGATTATTGAAAGACCCCACATTGATGGGAACTTTCACGCTACCACCTCCTATTCACATAGGAAATATACCGTTTGTAGCAACCTGCAACATGATATCTTCCACGAAGGTCGCAAAAGACAATGTCAACATGGATCATGCAATTGTTTTGCCCCCAAGCCCTTTAGAAATATTGTAGCAATCAATGTTTCAAGCATGGGAGGCGAACCCAAATCAACGCTCGTCAAGCGTTTGGGTAGATAGGTCTAGAGAATATGGTACCTCATTAGATCCTTGGTCGAAAGTACATGGGACTGACGAAGGAATCTTACAATCAATGTTGATTGAGGGGGCACCATGGAATGATCACCACCATCGTTCCCTTCTTCCGGAATATGAAGAAGACACTCAAAGTGACCTTTATCACCCTTCAGTTTTTGAATTCCTAACAAATACTGTAAATACGGTGGATTCCGAGCGAAACTTATCCAATATTGAAGAGACTATAGCCATAAATATCTTGACTAAAACATATGTTGTAGAGAATATTTATGTCGGCAAAGGTTGTTCCCCTTCAGAACTGGAAATATATAACGCTCTTTTTCGTGAATTCATAGATGTCTTTGCTTGGTCATATGATGAAATGCCAGGCAATGACTCGAGTATCGTTGAACATGAAATTAAAATGTATCCTGATGTCAAACCAGTAAGACAACGGCTTCGGCAGGTGCACCCCAAGAAGGCCGCTGCCATTAAGGCAGAAGTTGAAAAACTTCTCCATGCTGGATTCATCTACCCGGTTCCTCTAACCGATTGGGTATCGAATATTGTCCCTGTTATGAAGAAACAAGGGACGATTAGAGTGTGTGTCGATTATAGGGATGTAAACCAAGCTTATCCGAAGGACAACTACCCTACAACCTTCATCGACCAGATAATTGATGAATGCGCTGGATGTGAAATCTTTTCATTTATGGATGGATTTTCCGGGTATAATCAAATAAATATCCGCCCACAGGACCAGTCAAAGACTGCATTTATTTGTCCGTGGGGCACATTCACTTATCGAAAATTACCCTTTGGTTTAAAGAACGCAGGGGCGACGTTTCAGAGGGCAATGAATTATGCCTTCCATGACATCAAGAACATTGTTCAACCTTATCTCGACGACCTTCCGGCTCATTCGCGAAAGCGGACTGATCATCCGCAGCATTTAAGAGCGATATTTCTACGTTGTCGACACTACAAGATAAGACTCAATCCACACAAATGTGTGTTTTGCGTCGGTTCAGGTCATTTACTTGGCTTTGTAGTCTCTAAGAATGGGATTCGTCTCGACCCTTGCAAGGTTCAGGCAATCATTAATTTGCCTCCACCTTCAAATTTGCTTCAGATTCAGAAACTCCAAGGGAAAGCGAACTTTCTGAGGAGGTTCATTCCAAATTATGCAGAACTTGCTAAAGGTTATACTCGTCTTTTGAAAAAGGATGTACCTTTCGTCTGGGACCAGGTGGCGCAAGCTTCCTTTGATGCTCTAAAAGATTGTTTAGTAAAAGCATCATTAATGTACGCCCCAGACTATCAAAGAGATTTTAACCTGTATCTGGCTGCAGAGGATACGACCATTGCAATGGTTTTAGTTCAAGAAGTCGATGGAATTGAACATCCTATCTATTATTTAAGTAAAAACTTAAATGATACAGAAAGTAAATATTCTTATGTTGAAAAACTAGCGCTTGCAGCTGTTCAAGCGATTCAAAGGTTTTGACATTATGTCCTCTTTCAGAAAACTACCATCTTGTCAGATTGCAACCCCATGACTTATATACTGTCGCGACAGTTGCTAGGGGGAAAATATTCAAAATGGATAGCGATCCTTCAAGAGTTTGATATGGAATTTGTAAAATCCAAATAAAAGAAAGCTCTAGTTTTCGCAGAATTATTATGCGATCTCCCATCATCGTCCAACGATGAAACACCAGAAGAGTCAATCGTGGACGAAAGTTTGCTTCTGATATCTACAAGCGATGAGTGGTATGGAGATATCATAGTTTATCTCCAAACCCAAAAGTTCAAGCCAAACACCTCTCACTCCGAACAAAAACGTATACGATACCAAGCAAAAGACTACATGATCGTCGGTGATACACTTTACCGTCGTGGTATCGATACAGTTCTGAGGAGGTGCCTTACCCATGAGGAGGCCGAAAAAGCCCTGAATGAGTGTCATTCAGGCGCATGTGGGGGGCATCAATCTGGATATGCAACAACGCAAAAAATCTTACGAGCAGGATACTTCTAGCCAACCATGTTCAAAGATTGCATAACCGCAGTCAGAAGTTGCCATGCTTGTCAAATTTTTCATAGCAAAACCAGAAGACCACCCGCACCTTTACAGCCAATAGTTGCTGTTGGGCCTTTCGCCAAATGGGGCATCGATTTCATGCAATGTAACCCCACCTCGACCGGGGGGCATGGGTATATTATAGTCGTTGTTGACTATTTTACCAAATGGGCCGAGGCGATGCCTACATTGGATAACACTGGTGAAACAGCTGCCCTTTTCTTTTTCAATCATGTAGTCGCCAGGTTCGGCGTACCACATGCTATAGTGACAGATCATGGGTCGCATTTTCGCAATCACATGATGGTCGAATTAGCTGCCAAGCTAGGGATATCTCACGACAGTTCTACCCCGTATTATCTGCAAGCCAACGGACAAGTTGAAGCAATCAACAAGGTCCTGAAGCGTATGTTGCAAAGGATGATCGGGGTTCATAAAAGAAGGTGGCACCTGATCCTGTACTCAGCCTTGTGGGCTTACCGAACTTCGGTAAAGAACGCAACCGGGTTCACACCTTTTCAACTGGTGTATGGCCTGGAAGCAGTCTTGCCAATCCAGTGCGAAATTTCGTCGCTTAAACTCGCAATTGATCTCCTCCCCGGAACTTCAGAAGAAGAGGCTCGTTTCTTGGAATTAATCCAATTGGATGAAACCCGTCGTGATGCCGCTTTGGCTAACGAAGCCCATAAGAAACGAGTCAAGGCTCAGTTCGACAAAAGTGTCAAACCCCGTGTCTTCTCAGAAGGTGATTTGGTCTTGCTTTATGACCAAAAATCCGATAAATTGGGAGCAGGTAAATTCAAATACTTATGGATGGGCCCCTATATTGTTAAAAGGGTGTTAGCAAAAGGAGCCTACGAGTTAATGGATTACGATGGAATTCCACTGGCGCAACCCCGTAACGGGCTGTACCTCAAGCGTTACTATGCTTAAATAGTAACCTGCATGCTTTTGTTGTATTTTGTTTTCGCTAAAGTATTTGTTCTGGTCGAGTGATCCCCCTTTTTCATTTGTTGCAGATGTCAAACCTTCTGGAGACATGTGTTGGATATGCCGACGGAGCGAGTCGTAGTTCGCGGAACCTATCCTCCGCAGCCTGGGCCATTTTTGATCCAAGCGGCGAGTTAGTAAGTTTCAGAGGTGTGTGTATTGGGCAATCAACGAATAACATCACTTAGTATAGCACGTTGATAGAACTACTCTCTGATGCCATCACATGTGGCATATGCCGACTAATTGTTAGGCTAGACTCATAGCTCGTAATACTACAACTCAATGGTATATATTCCGTTCGCAATCCAGCTATTTATCGCATGTTCCTAAGGGTTAAGATTTTGGAAAGACAATTTGATTCAATTCAATATCAACATATTTCCAGAAACTTGAACACATTAACCGACTCATTAGCAAATTATGTGTTAGATAGACATTTGCGACATTTATAAAAGAGACACATCATCAATGATTGTACATATGGATCATATAACTCAACCAGAATAAAACTCGAAAATCAAAATATATATAAGCTGTTTATCGTTCATACATAATGTTCTGTAACCAAGACAAAATTGGTCATATGACCTAAAACTCAAAAAGTGCTAGGGGGCACCCTAGCCTAGTGGTGCTCATGATAGCACGTCACAGCCTGTGCAATCATGCGCAAGAGATGAGTCCATCGTCTAGGCACACCAGTAGTATGTCGCTGCAGCTGTAAAGGTAACTCATCAATCCTCACATCGGGAATGCCGAGAGTAAGGCTCTCAACCTGCTCCTGCACAGCTGTAAGGGTCTCAACATCGTCAAGGTCGCGAAGAATAACTCTCCCAACAGGCTCCACTGCCGGGGCAGCAACTCACGGTCTCGGACAAACTGCTGGACGGACGGGACCAACATCTGCATGCATCCAAGAGTATGATTAAAAGTCTCGATAGAATAAAGCACAACAACATTATGAATAAAACATTAAACAGTGATATGGTCAAAGGGTTTACCAATAGCGCCCCACTGTTCGCCATCCGGTAGCACCAAATCCGGATCACCTCGGAAATCCATACCCACATATGGATACTCGGAAAAGACCATCTCCTGGCGCTCGAACCACCTGAAGAAGGCATCAGTGAATGTGATCTGAGGTTGACCAGCATGCCTAGACATGTGATCGACCCACCTCTGCATGCGTGGCTCGGTCGGAGAAGGCAAGTCGAGTATAATATACTGAGGCTGCATCAGTGGGATTTTCTCCAAGGCGAAGGCAGTCAGAATAGAACGAAATCCAAAGTTCTTCAGCTTCCCGTCCTTGACCTTGGTCAACTGACTTTTCATCTGAACAAGTACTGCATCACACCAGTTGAATACTTTCGGTTGGAGACACTCCAAGGCGTGCTGCACATAAGATCTGTTGGCAACATGTAGAGCTGCGCTACCGACCATCCTACCAATGGTATACAGAATGGACCTGAGAGACCTGTCAGTAATCTCATGGATAACAACCTTGTCATCTCTGCTCGGCTGGGAACCTTCCCTGCAATACTGGCAGACATAATCTCTCACGGAGTCAGTCCCCCGGGCTGAACCTGACAAAGAAATGGGGGCACCTCGCCTTGACAATCCAGTCAAGAAGTAAATGTCCTCTATGGTCAAGGGGATGGACTTTCCCCTAATCTGGAATACTTGGTTAATGGGATCCCAAGCATCAAGCATATACTGCAGCAAAGTAATCTGTGCTCTCATGCTAGAGATACGGAAAAACTTCAGCAGGCCACAGTTCCGCAGCGCGTTCACCGTGACAGGGTCATGGAGGGAAATCATGTCCTCCTCTTCATGTTCTCGTTCTCGCCATGTAAGGGACATTTTGCTCAAAGATCCCTGCAAAACAAACAAGAGAAGGAGTAAGTTCCTGAATTTGATGAAAAACTGGCAAAAATTCATCAAAAAATGTGCTAAAAACTCAGTTTTCTGAGCCCAACGCAGGCAGAGAGTGTCCTACCTGCGTTGAAGGTCAGGCTGCCTTAAGGCAGCTTGACATTCAACGCAGGTTTCGAATGGGAAACCTGCGCTGAAGTTAGGGCGCCCTGGCAAAACCCCTGAGGCTCAGAAAAGCTGGGAAATAGGCACAAAACTGAAAAAGGAAACCATGAAAAGAAAGAGCTAGGGTTTAGCTCCTACCTGGTCCAGACGGCGCTGAAAATCGTCCGCAGAATCTCCTGGAATCAGCTGGTGAAAATCAAGGGGGAAGAGGCACCTCCAGAACTCCAACAAACCAAATGCAAATGAAATGGTAAAATGAGAGGTAAAAACACTTTTTAATAGCTTTTTACGTAGTTCAAAGCAAAATATTAGGGTTTTCATCTCATGATTATGTATTTCTAACAAAGTTTGTTGCAGCAAATGAGAATGCAGTACTATCCCTGAAAAGAGAAAAGCTATTTATGGTAAAAATCAAAATTTGACCATATAAATCGAGCAGTTTTAGCATAAAGTTCATGCTCGTTAAAAAATAAACGCAAGATCTGAGCAGTTTTAACGCGGTCTTCATGCTCGTTAAAAAATAAATATAAGCAGTGAGCAATGTTTCCTCCAGAGTTTAAGCTCATTTTTAAATAAAAATGAACCTATCCTGGTAAATAACCACTGTGATTGTAAATTTATCAGCCATAAAAGCCTTGGTCGTGTTTGCACCTACCACCTCCACTTTCATTTGGCCGATCGTTCACCTCCATATGATTGTTTACCCATTTTGAGGAATAGCTGCGAAGAGTGATTTCACCTAGCCATCCTTGTGACACTGCCGTGATTGGAAAATTCCAACCTGTACCTGGAATCTGCTGCTATCCCTGTTTATCACTCGTTCCTCAAAATACGAGTCTTCTTTGAGCTCTTTTCAACCGACTCGTAAAATATGAAAAGATTGCCGAGTTTTGGCCTTCCAGCTCGTTAAAGGACTGGAAGAGCTATCCCTCCTCTAGATTTTAATCTTTTTGGACCTGAGGGATTATTGCACAAAAAGGTCGAGCGCTTGTTTTATTCGGCTCGTTAAAGTTATCGAAAACTCATCCCTTCTGTATTGTTTTATACTTTTTCGGACTTAAGGGATTAGATGACGAAAAAGGAATTTTGGAGTTAACTTTATGTACCTTTTCAGACTCTCTAAAAATGAAAATGACCAAGTTATCCTTGTCATTAGACTCGTTAAAATGATTAAATAGCGACAAACTTGTCTTTAGACGAGAACGAGTTTCCCTATCGCTAAGCTCGTTAAAACATAGCGATGGGCTTGCCCGAAGGGCAGGTTATAGAACAAGCATATGTTATCCTCCTCAAGCTTGACAAAAATAAAGAGGTACTGGTCATAAATGACTGGGGAAAAATTGGGAGAACCTCAAAGCTTTAATGGTAGCAAGTCGCTCTTGAACATGACACTTTTCCTCCGTACCACATCGGGTTGGGTTGTTTCATTCACTGGTCTCATCACCATGGTCTCGCCAAACCATCCACATTTGGGGTAATGCTATCGATCCATCGCATCAGTGTCATTATATGTTCAAGAGATGTTGTTCAGAAAGAGTCAACCGTGTCCCATCCACTACCATACATCATCTTTCATCCTTTCATGACCGCCACCCTGAATCATATTTCACAGATCGTTTTCACCTTCATCACAATCATTAGCTCTATTCCATGTCACTGATGTGGGATTCATTAAGGCCCTCCTTTGACGGATCACTTCTTGTCGACTTCAGCTCATTATCCAAGAAGTTGATCTAGGAACAACCCCCTCAGTACTTTGAAGCTTGCATGCCTCAATGGCAAGTTTCTCACTTCCGGCGACAGGTATACATCAATGACCTTCGATCGAAAGATTTTGCGTGGTGTTCGACGCCAAGTCCTTTATTCACACCACGTGGATTGTACTACCGTACCTTGAGGGTCATCATCATTATCGGTGATTCCTCTCGCGCTTGTTAACAGTTTACATCATTGACTGGTAATCAAGCGATGTCTTTCCATGTTCGACTCCAAGAAATTCTCACATGGATCGACTTGTACTTAGAGTGAAGATCGGACGAGTTTGAAGACCCCGGATCTAGTTTCATCCATCCGAGCTGCGATATATATTCAGGAAATAAAGACATTGACATGTGCAACAAATGATCATCCTACTCAAAGGATGATAATTTCAGCAGAGAATTATCAGTCTACCACCAGACGATTGTCTGTTCTATGTACAGAAAAATGTATTTATAAAGCTGAGCATGGGAATGCCCGCCTCAGCTAGATCATGAAAGCAGTATGAAAAATAATGTATTGTATTGTATCTTATTACAGGTCACCTCTCAGCGATTAAATGAACTTCGGATCCTCCTGATAAAGCATTTCACCCGATCCCCAGTGGAGTCGCCAATTTGTTGTTGGGAAAAGTATCCAATACGGAATGACCCTATCCCACTCTAAGGGTGATAGTTCCTTAGCAAAAATCAAAGCAAAGCTATCTGAGATTACTTCTTTATGAGATGTAAAAGAGGGGAGAAAGAGATCCACTAACCGATGTCTTTCGCTAATGGTTGATCCAATCTTCTCTCCTTGCTGCTTGCTCCCAGCTCCTTGCTCTTTCACTGGCCCAGCTACACCAAGATCCTGTAAAATGGCAAGAGAGGGAAACTACAAGAAGCATACATTCATAATTGATTCAAGGATTAGAATAAATCAAATACACAAGTATAACAATACACCATTGAGACACATGCATATAGAAGAACCTCAAATGCTTTATTAATGGAAGAAGTAAGGTTCAGGAAGTGATACAACCATAAGAGGCCCAATCCAGCATCACCTTCCCAGCAGAAAGAAATCTCCTCTTCACCTCCTTCAAAGAAAATCACCCAATAGTTCTAAACTCAAACCAACATCAATTCTTTACATTCACAAGATTCCAGCCTCTGGATCTCATGGGAGAGAGATCCATATATAGGAGTTTGGAGAGAGGATGAGTCAGCCTGAGATGTGACTAGTGTCCTCTCCTACTCCAGTTCTTCTTTAGTTCTTGAGTCCACTTGGAGATTTAGAACCTCTTACTCATCACGAGTCGAATTCCTTGATCCAAGTGTCATTTTGGAAGCTTCCTGGGCATTGAAACCTTGAGGAATGACTGTGCCACATGTCCAAACTCGCCCAGTGCAGGTAGCCTTCTTTGCAGTTGACATTCAACGCAGGTAGACAGTGGAGCACTTGACATTCAGCGCAGATGCTCAGTGGAGCAGTTGACATGATCCAGAATTGCCTTGTTTTTGAGTGTTTTCAGGTGGAGAACTTTTGTTCAGTGCTGTGGTTTGCTGACCTTGTTCCTCTAGGGGTAGGAACAACATGTTTAGGGACTTTGGATCCCTTAGATTATGGACATTTCATGCTTCATGCTGTAAGGCACAAAAATGTCTATAACATGGACCCCCCTTGAAGCGAATATTTTATGGGTGGCAATGAAACTGGGGTTGAATGCCACGATACCTTTGAATATAGAAGATAATCAGGCTCCACACCCAACATTAAATCCCCTTTTCAACTAGTCTATGCACTGAGGCCATTTTTCCTACACAACTAGATTTTCCTATTATGATTTTTTACAGGAATCATATGAAGAACCTGATGATTTTTCAAGAAGAATCAATCAGATCATTGAGTTAAATCAAGACAGAGATGAAGTTTTGTACAATCTTTGCCAATACCTAAACAAGATGAAAAGTTTGTTTGATGGAAAGGCTAGAGAAAGAGACTTCAAGCAAGGAGATTTAGTCTTAAAATGGGATTCTCGAAGAGAGGAAAGAGGAAAGCATGGTAAATTTGATAATCTCTGGTTAGGACCATTCAAAATTGTAGAAGTCAAGGGAAATAATACTTTTATCTTACAGAATCTGGAAGGAAGATATTATTCATTGCCTGTCAATGGAAAATATCTTAAACACTATATTCAGTATTGAAGTTACTACAGTCATAGTCCATTGTACATTACCAATTTCATTTGCATTTTTATGTCAAGTGTGATTTTCACAGGGAGAAGCAGTCCCCAGATGGAGCCAATGTTGTAACTTATTATGTATTTTACATTTATTTGTTGAAAAAAGAAAGAAAAAGAAAAATATAAGATATATAAAAGAAAAAGAAAAAATAGAAAAAAATGAAAAGGGATATAAAAAAGAAAAATAGAAAAATAACAAAAGAGAAAATAATAAAGAAAAAATGAATAAATCCTGAGAAATATTCCAAAATGTGTGTTAGTTCAAATGCCGCACATCATGTTAATTAGTTGCTTAATTTGTTTAAACATAATTAAATGACTAATTATAATCTTGGTAAAGATGACTTGACATTTTGTCTCTTTATGTAATAAAGGAACTATTCTTGACTGTCGAGATGCTACTCACCCAGATCAACGACTAGGGAAGCACTTTAGAACACCCCCCACCCCGCGCGCGTGTTATCGCGATAAGTGTCTACTTAGAACTGCTCTATCCCACTAAGGTGTGACAGCTGCCTTAGAAACAAATAGAGAAAACTACTTTTGTATTTCCTTTGTGAATTAAAGATAGAGGGGGATAGAAAGAACCGACCTGTGTCTTGCGCTAATCCTCTGATCCAATCCCTCTCTTCTTTGATAGCTTCCAGCTACCTGCTCCCTTACTTGCTCAGCTTCACCAAGTTCCTGTAAGATCACAGAAGAAGAAAACTATACAAAGACATGGATCTATATTCATAAACAGCTTAGGATCAGATTTAAGCTAAACATACAAATGTAACAAGCATCAATGATACACAAGCATGTAGGAGAAACTCAAATAGTTTTTATTGATATACAAGAAGATCCAGGAGGAGTTACAACCGATGATTCCTGACCTAGCATCAACCTCCCAGCAAAGAAGCCCCTTCTTCACCTCCAACAAAGCATAAATCACCCAATACTCTGATCTCTATCTCAAAACCAACATCAATTCCTTGCAATGTACAAAATTCCAGCCCCTGGATCTCTGGGATGAGGGATCCATATATAGATGTATGCAAGGAGGATGAGTCAGCTTATGATTTGATTAGTGTCTTCTCTCTGTCAGTTCTTGCTTCCACTTGGAGACTGAAAGTCTCTTACTCATCCTTGGTCGAATTCAGTGAGGCAAGTGTCATTGGAGAAGATTCTGGAAGCTTCCATTGTCTTTCCACCTCGCGGAATGGCACTGCCATTTGTCATTTCCCGCTCAACGCACCCTGATAGTGCATTTAGGTGCATTGCAACACACCCAGCTAGTGTATTTAGGTGCTATGCAACGCAGCTGTAATTTGGAGACCTTGTTCCTTTAGGGGTTGGAACAACACTTTTAGGGACTTAGGAGCCCTTGATTTATGGACATTTCATGCTTGGAGCTTCAAGGCACAAAAATGTCTATAACAGTTGCCCCCTAAAGTATGAGGCCGTTAATCGGGTGAAATTCTTTATTATGAGGATCCGAAGTTCTTTCAATGCTGGGAGGAGACCTGTAATAAGATACAATACAATACATTATCTTCATACTGTTTTTCATGATCTAGCTGAGGCAGGCATTCCCATGCTCAGCTTTATAGATTCATTTTCATGTACATAGGACAGACAATCGTCTGAGTGTAGACTGATGATTCTGATAGAGCCATCATCCTTTTGGTATGATGATTATCTGTGCTGCAATGTTGTACATTTTAATGTCTTTATTTTCCTGAATATATATCGCAGCCTGGATGGATGAAACTAGATCCGGGGTCTTCAATCTCGTCCGATCTTCACTCGAAGTACAAGTCGATCCATGTGAGAAATGTTCTGAAGTCGAACATGGAAAGACATCGCTTGATTACCAGTCAATGATGTAAACTGTTAACAAGCGCGAGAGGAATCACCGATAACGATAATGACCCTCAAGGTACTACAGTACAATTCACGTGGTGTGAATAAAGGACTTGGCGTCGAACACCACGCAAAATCTTTCAGTCGAAGGCCATTGATGTAAACCTGTCGCCAGAAGTGAGAAACTTGCCATTGAGGCATGCATGCTTCAAAGTACTGAATGGGGTGTTCCTAGACCAACTTCTTGGATAATGAGCTGATGTCGACAAGAAGTGATCCGTCAAAGGAGGGCCTTAAAGAATCCCACACCAATGACACGGAACGGAGCAAATGATTTTGATGGAGGTGAAAACAATCTAAGGATATACGGTTCAGGATGGCGGTCATGAAAGAATGAAGTATAATGTATGGTAGTGGGCGGGACACAGGTGAGTTCTCTGGATGCCTTCTCTTGAACATGTCGGCGACACTTATGTGATGGATTGGTAGCATTAACCCCAAATGTGGATGGTATGGCGAGACCATGGCAATGTGACCGGTGAATGAAACAACCCAACCCGACTCGGACACGGAGTGGAAGTGTCATGTTCAAGAGCGACTTGCTACCAATAAAGATTCTTTGAGTTTTCTTTCCAATTTTTCCCCAGTCATTGCTGACCAGTACCTCTTTATTTTTGTCAAGCTTGAGGAGGATAACATATGCTTGTTCTATAATTTGCCCTTCGGGCAAACCCATCGCTATGTTTTAACGAGCCTAGCGATAGTGAAACTCGTTCTCGTCTAAAGACAAGTTTGTCGCTATTAATCTTTTAACGACAAAGATAACTCGGTCCTTTTCATTTTTAGAGAGTCTAAAAAGGTACGTAAAGGTAACTCCAAAATTCCTTTTTCGTCATCTAATCCCTTAAGTCCGAAAAAGTATAAAACAATACATAAGGGATGAATTTTCGATAGTTTTAATGAGCCGAACAAAACAAGCGCTCGATCTTTTTGTGCAATAATCCCTCAGGTCCAAAAAGATTAAAATCTAGAGGAGGGATAGCACTTCCTTTCCCTTTAACGAGCTGGAAGGCCAAGGACTCGGAAATCTTTTCATATTTTACGAGTTAGTTGAAAAGAGCTTAAAGGAGACTCGTCTTTTGAGGAACGAGCGATAAAATGGGTAGCAGCTGATTCCAGGTAAGGTTTGGAATTTTCCAATCACGGCAGTGTCACAAGGATGGCTAGTGATATCACTCTTCGCAGTTGTTCCTCAAAATGGGTAAACAATCAGATGGAGGTGAATGATCGACCAATGGAAAAGTGGAGGTGACGATGCAAACACGACCAAGGCTTTAATGGCTGAAGTACTACATTCACGGTGGTTATTTACCGGGGAATAGTTCATTTTTTAATGAGCTTAAACGCGGGTGGAAACATTTGCTCGGTCCGGGTTTATTTTTTAATGAGCTTGAACCTCGCGGTAAACACTGCTCGATTGGATGGTCTTGTTCTGATTTTACCATAAATAACTTTGTTCTTTCAAAGATCGTACTGTATTTTCAACTGCTTCATCAAACTAGTCAGAAATGAACAATATTTGCTTGAAAACGAGTTAAAACGCTAATATTTTACTTTGAACTACGTAAAAGTAATTAAAAAGTGTTTTTTACCTCCGATTTTACCATTTTATTTGAACTTGGTTTGTTGGAGCTTTGGAGGTGCTTTTCCCCCTCGATTTTCACCAGTTGATTTCGGGAGATTCTGTGGACAATTCTCGGTGCCGTCTGGACTAGGTAGGAGCTAAACCTGAGCTCTTTCATTTCATGGTTTCCATTTTGCATTTTGAGCTTGATTCCTAGATTTTCTGAGCCCCTGGGGTTTGAGGAACTCGTTCTGCCATCAACGCACCCTGAGTGTATCGAAACCTGCGCTGAATGTTGGCCTGTTTAAAGGCTATCTGGCATTCAACGCACCTAGAACACTGCTGCAGGTACGTTGGGCGCAAAAAGGGAATTTGATGCACAATTGTTTATGGAATTTTTGCCTATTTCTCACCAAAATCAGGACCTAACTCCTCTCTTGTTTGTTTTTCAGAGGTCTTTGGAGTAAGATGACCCTTATATGGCGAGAATGTGAGCATGAAGAAGAGGACATGGTTGCCCTACATGATCCAGTTACAGTGAATGCGCTGCGGAATTGTGGCTTGCTGAAGTTCTTCCGCATTTCTAGCATGAGACAGAAGATCAACTTACTGCAGTATTTGCTCGATGCTTGGGATCCTACCAATCAGGTTTTTCAGATCAGGGGCAAATCTATCCCTTGACTACAGTAGACATCTATTTCTTGACTGGCTTGTCAAGGCGGGGTGCCCCCATCTCTTTGTCAGGTTCGGCTCGAGGAGGCAATTCTGTGAGAGATTATGTCCGTCGGTACTATAGAGAAGGATCTCAGCCGAGTAAAGATGGTAAGATCATCATCCGTGATGTCACTGATAGGTCCCTTAAGACTATTCTGTTTACTTTTGGTAGGATGGCCGGTAGTGCGTCTCTTCATGTAGCCAATCGATCTTATATGCAGCACGCCTTGGAATGCCTCCAACCGAAGGTGTTCAACTGGTGCGACGCAATACTTCTTGTGATGAAGGAACAGTTGACCAAGATAAAGAACGTGAGGTTGAAGAACTTTCGGTATGGTTCTATTTTGACCGCCTTTGCCTTGGAGAAGATACCACTGATGCAGCCGCAGTACATTGCACTCGATTTACCTTCTCCTACTGAACCACGTATGCAGAGATGGGTTGACCATATGTCTAGGCATGCTGGCTAGTCCCAGATTTCATTTTCTAATACCTTCTTCAGGTGGTTTGATCGTCAGGAGATGGTTTATTCTGAGTATCCATACGCTGGCATGGACTTCCGGGGTGATCCAGATTTAGTACTGCCGGATGGCGAGCAGTGGGGCACCATTGGTAAAATCTTTGACCATATTGCTGTTTATTGTTTTTGCTTATAATGTCCTTGTGCTTTATTCTATCAAGACTTTAATCAAACTCATGTGTACATGCAGATGTTGGTCTTGTTCATCCAGTAGTTCGCCTGAGAGTACCAGCTACTGCCCCAGCAGGAGAGGCCGTCGGAAGAGCTGTTCTTTGTGACCTCGATGTGGCCGAGACTCTCACAGCTTTGCAGGAGCAGGTTGAGGGCCTCACTCTCGGTATTCCGGATGTGAGGACCTATGAGCTACCTTTGCGGTTACAGCGGCATACTACTGGCGTGCCTAGACGATGGACTCGTCTCTTACGCATGATCGCACAGGCTGTGACTTGCTATCACGAGCATCATTAGACTAGGGTGCCCCCTAGCATTCTGAGTTTTTGGGTCATTTGACCGATTTTGTCTTGGTTGCAGAACATTATGTGTAAACCATAAATAGTTATATGTATTTTTGATTTTCGGAGTTTTATTTTGGTTGAGCTACATGATCCACATGCGAAACATTGATGACGTGTTTCTTTTTATAAATGTTGCAAATTTCTATCTAACACATAGTTTGCTAATGAGTCAGTTAATGTGTTTAAGTTTCTGGAAATATGTTGATACTGAATAAGATCAAATTGTCTTTCCAAAATCTTAACCCTTATGAACATGCGATAAATAGCTGGGTTTCGGACGGAATATATACCATTGAGTTGTAGTATTACAAGTTGTGAGTCTAGCCTGACAATTAGTCGGCGTATACCATGAGTGATGGCATCAGAGAGAAGCTCTATCAACGCGCTATACTCATCGATGTTATTCATTGATCGACCAATACATACACCTCTGAAACTTACTAACTCACCGCTTGGATCAAAAATGGCCCAGGCTGCGGAGGACAGGTTCCGCGAACTACGACTCGCTCCGTCGGCATATCCAACACATGGCTCCAATAGGTTTGACATCTGCAATAAATGTAAAAAGTGGATTACTCGACCAAAACAAACACTTTAGCGAAAACAAAAACATAACAAAAGCATGCTGGTTACCATTACGCATAGTAACGCTTGAGGTACAACCCATTACGGGGTTGTGCCAGTGGAATTCCGTCATAATCCATTAACTCGTAGGCTCCTTTTGCTAACACTCGTTTAACAATATAGGGGCCCATCCATAAAGACTTGAATTTACCTACTCCCAATTTATCGGATTCTTGGTCGTAAAGCAAGACCAAGTCACCTTCCGAGAAGACACGGGGTTTGACATTTTTGTCAAACTGCGCCTTGAATCGTTTCTTATGGGCTTCGTTAGCCAAAGCGGCATCACGACGGGTTTCATCCAATTGGATTAATTCCAAGAAATGAGCCTCTTCTTCTAAAGTTTCGGGGAGGAGATCAATTGCGAGTTTGAGAGACGAGATTTCACACTGGATTGGTAAGACTGCTTCCAGGCCATATACCAGTTGGAAGGGTGTGAACCTGGTTGCATTCCTTACCGATGTTCGGTAAGCCCACAAGGCTGAGTACAGGATTAGGTGCCATCTTCTTTTGTGAACTCCAATCATCCTTTGCAGCATGCGTTTCAGGACCTTGTTGATCGCTTCAACTTGTCCATTGGCTTGCAGATAATACGGAGTAGAGCTGTCGTGAGACAACCCTAGTTTGGCAGCTAATTCGACCATCATGTGATTGCGAAAATGCGATCCATGATCTGTGACTATAGCCTGCGGTACGCCGAATCTGGCGACTACATGATTGAAAAAGAAGAGGGCAGCTGTTTCACCAGTATTATCTAATGTAGGCATCGCCTCGGCCCATTTGGTAAAATAGTCAACTACGACTATGATATACCCATGCCCCCCGGTCGAGGTGGGGTTACATGTCATGAAATTGATGCCCCATTTGGTGAACGACCCAACAACAACTATTGGCTGTAGAGGTGCGGGTGGTCTTCTGGTTTTGCTATCAAAATTTGACAAGCATGGAAACTTCTGACTGCGGTTATGCAATCTTTGAACATTGTTGGCCAAAAGTATCCTACTCGTAAAATTTTTTGTGCTGTAGCATATCCAGATTGATGCCCTCCACACGCACCTGAATGACACTCATTCAAGACTTTTTCGGCCTCCTCATGGGTGAGGCACCTTCTCAGAACTGTATCGATACCACGACGGTAAAGCGTATCACCGATGATCATGTAGTCTTTTGCTTGGTATCGTATACGTTTTTGTTCAGAGTGGGAGGTGTTTGGACTAAATTTTTGGGTTTGGAGATAAATGATTATATCTCCATACCACTCATTGCTTGTAGATATCAGAAACAAACTCTTATCCACGATTGATTCTTCGGATGTTTCATCGTTGGACGACGATGGGAGATCGCACAATAATTCTGCAAAAACTAGAGCTTTCTTTGACTTGGATTTTACAAATTCCAGATCAAACTCTTGTAGGATTGCTATCCATTTTGAGTATTTGCCCCCCAGTAACTGTCGTGACAATATATAAGTCATGGGGTTGCAATCTGACAGAATGGTAGTTTTCTGAAAGAGGACATAGTGTCGAAATCTCTGTATCGCTTGAACAGCTGCAAGTGCTAGCTTTTCAACGAAGAATATTTGTTTTCTGTATCATTTAAGTTTTTACTTAAATAATTTATAGGATGCTCAACTCCATCGACTTCTTGAACTAAAACCATTGCAATGGTCGTATCTGCGGCAGCCAGATACAGTTTAAAGTCTCTTTGATAATTAGGGGCGTACATTTATTTTATTTTATTTATTTATTTATTTATTTTTTTCTGAATAAAGACTAATTCTATTAAGAAAAGAAGAGTATAGTACAATCAAGCTTGCAAGCAAGCGAAGCAAAAAGCAAGGGAGCCAAAGAGGAAAGGCTCCACCTTGCTCCTTGACGAAAAACCAGGAGAGGGCTAGAGCGAGCTCGGAATAACAAAAAGCAGGAACTAAGCAGAGAGAACTACCCTGAGGGGGCAGTTACTATTACACGACTTTTTTTTCCTTTTTTCTTGCTTACTTTGACCCATCCAGTGGAGCTTGGCTGAGCCGAAACAAGTTGAAGACTATTCTGCCCTGGCGGCGGAATATCCTTATCAGAGTCTGAGGACGAAGTAAAATGAGAACGTTTCTGAGATATCTGAGAGACGGAGGGGTTTGCCGGATCGTCCAAGGGAGTTTCCAGTGGAATCTCAACGTTCTGCCTATCTGCTGCACTTTCCTCCGAATCCGAACTGGAGGAATCTGAATCGTCCATGGGGGGAGGCACACAGGGATTCCAACTTTTGGACTTGGGTTTGCGCTTTAGATTCTTCTTTTTGTCTAGGTACTGGGAACAGGAACTTTGGAGGTGCCCTGTTTGATGACAATGGCGGCAACGGAAGGCTGTATTCTCGTAATCCAAGGTTTGAGTCCAGTGGAAATCTCCATACTTGAGATTAATCTGATCCGACAGTCCTTTGCTAATATCTATTTCTGCACAGATTCTACCGTAGGTGTAGAGCCCATTTTCCTTCCGAGAAGAATCTACAGCCAGGTAGCGTCCTAAAGTTTCTGCAATGGCTAAGAAAACAGAGATATGCCATAGATGCGCCGGAAGGTTTGGTAGCCTGACCCAAATGGGAATCTTGGTGATAACAGCTGTAGAAGGGTCGAAGTCTGGAAACCAAGGAGTAAGAAAAAGCCCAGCCGAGCCCCAGAACCAAGGGCCTCCCGTTAAGGCCTTCTGGTAATCTTCATTTAAGTCAAAAGCCACAATGAAAAATCCTTTTGAACATAAGTATATCTGGCTTTTTTTAGTCCAATTGGTATGGATCCATTGGTATAGATCTGATGTGCGAGGCCATAGCCCATTAAATCTGCATATAAGTGCGGATTCTGCAAAAAGCTGATAGCGACCATCAATCCCAGGATGGGAGAGATTGATGGAAGGAATGTCCTCTGATTTGTCTACCAGAAAAGGCTTTGGAGCCTCAAATGGATGGCCTGCTGTCGAAGAGGGTTGTGAATGGGCAGCATCTTTGCGGACAACATCTTTATAAGAGAAAGAAGGGGCAGAGGAGGTCTGCCTAAAGGAACCCCCTCTCAAACGAAAGGTAGCTACAATAGAGGCGTCCCTCTGAATGCTGTAAAAGGAGAGAGGAAGGGTATTCATAAGTTGCTTACCCTTATATAGCAGTCTGAGGTGAAATGATGGGATCCCTAGCCGGCATTCAAGATTTTGCAAAAGGTCCTGCACAAGATCCGTTGCGCGTGCCCATTGCATTGTTGTCTTGCCCGAGAGGTTGACTTGGATCTGGAAAACATGTGATTCTTCATGCAGATCTGGTTCAGATCTGGCCCCTACTACCCGGCTCCAACAGGTCCAGGATTCCTTAGAACCATGGCGAGAATAGGGAGGGTTATTCTCCTGAAATGCGTTCATAACAGTAGGCCCAACAGCAAGCGCGCTGCCACAGCTAGCAACAGTGAGCGCGTCGCCACTGCAAGCGAACACGGGTGCTGCCGCTTGGGTAGACGCCTCAAGAAAGGGCTTTAGCCATACGCGTCCATTGCGATCATTTCTTGCCTCCGCCGGCCCTCCTGTGTCCTCTGAGCGCGCTCTCGATCTTCTTGAGGATGACTCCCTTCGTTCCCCAGAGTGCCCTCCTCGCTTCACAAGATTACTCTGTTCTTCCTGCGTTAGGGTTTGAGCCGAAACGCGATGTGCTGCTTTAGATCCAGGCTCTTGACTGACCTTCGGCCCTGATCCAGAGCTGCAAAGCCGTGTCCTTGACCAGAGGAGCCCCGAGCCAAGTCTGCCGCCCTCGCAGAGAAGTGATGTTGCGCCGCCGTGGTTTTTGAGAGAAACTGCTTCTCTGCGCTTGGCTGCCATTTTTCTCCCTGTTCTTCAGACGCGTCAATCAGGGGCATACATTAATGATGCTTTCATGAGGGAATATTTCAAAGCATCAAAGGAAGCTTGCGCAACCTGATCCCAAACAAAGGGTACCTCCTTTTTCAAAAGACGTGTATAACCTTTAGCAAGTTCGGCGTAATTTGGAATGAACCTCCTCAGAAAGTTTACTTTCCCTTGGAGTTTCTGAATCTTAAGCAAATTTGAAGGTGGAGGCAAATTTATGATTGCCTGGAACTTACATGGGTTGAGACAAATCCCATCCTTGGAGACTACAAAGCCAAGTAAACGACCAGAATTGACGCAAAATAAACATTTGTGTGGATTGAGTCATATCTTGTAGTGTCGGCAACGTAGAAATATCGCTCTTAAATGCCGCAGATGATCAGTCCGCTTTCGTGAGTGAGCCGGAAGGTCATCGAGGTATGGTTGAACGATGTTTTTGATGTCATGGAAGGCATAATTCATTGCCCTCTGAAATGTCGCCCCTGCGTTCTTTAAACCAAAGGGTAATTTTCGATATGCGAATGTGCCCCACGGACAAATAAATGCAGTCTTTGATTGGTCCTGTGTGCGAATATTTATTTGATTATACCCGGAGAATCCATCCATGAATGAAAATATTTCGCATCCGGTGCATTCATCAATTATCTGGTCATTGAAGGGTGTAGGGTAGTTGTCTTTTGGACAAGCTTGATTTACATCCCTATAATCGACGCACACTCTAATTGTCCCTTGTTTTTTCATAATAGGGACAATATTCGATACCCAATCGGTTAGAGGAACCGAGTAGATGAAACCAGCATGGAGAAGTTTTTCAACTTCTACCTTAATAGAAGCGGCTTTCTTGGGGTGCACCCGCCTTAGCCTTTGTCGTACTGGTTTGACATCTGGATACATCTTAATTTCGTGTTCAACGATACTCGAGTCAATGCCTGGCATTTCACTGTATGACCATGCAAAGACATCTCTGAATTCACGAAAAAGAGCGTTATATATTTCCAGTTCTGAAGGAGAACAACATTTTCCAACATAAATATTCTCTACAACATTTGTTTTGGTCGAGATATTTATGGCTATAGTCTCTTCAATGTTGGATAAGTTTCGCTCGAAATCCACCGTATTTACAGTATTTGATAGAAATTCAAAGACTGAAGGATGATAAAGGTCCTTTTGAGTATCTTCTCCACAATCCGGAAGAAGAGAACGATGGTCGGAATCATTCCATGGTGCTCCTTCGATTACCATTGATTGGACAATTCCTTCGTCGGTGACATGCACTCGCGACCAAGGATCAGAAGGAGTACCATATTCTCTAGACCTATCTATCCAAACGCTTGATGAGCGTTGATTTGGGTTTGCCTCCCATGCTAGAAACATTGATTGCTATAATATTTCCGTTGGGCTTGGGGGCAAAACCACTGCATGATCCATGTCGATATCGTTTTCTGAGATCTTTGTAGAAGATATCATGTTGCAGGTTCCTATCGACGCTACTTCCGCCAGATTGATTGGAGGTGGAAGAGCGAAAGTTCCCATTAGTATAGGATCTTTTAGTAGACCTACTCCGATATTCTGAAGTGAATGGGGGCTTCCATGGATCATGGGAATGCTTCCAGTAACTTGAGAACCATTGGGGAGGAAGTTTTGTTGATCGACGATTGTAATCCATCCTTGAAAGGGAAATGCAATCTTTCTAAAATAGGTCGACACAACAGCTGCCATGGCATAAATCCATGGTCTTCCTAATAGGATGTTGTAATCAAGATTCCCATCGATGACTTCAACATCTATTTCTACTATTTTCCCTCCTAGTTCAACTTTCAAGTTATTTAGGATACCATATGGGGTATATGTCCTTCCGTCGAATGCTTTTAATGTCGTCGAAGATCGCGACAAGGTTGGAGATCCTAAATTTTTCCAGCAACTCATCGACATAATGCATGTAGATGCCCCCTCATCAATAATTGTTCGATGAACAGTTTTGTTGAGGGATTTCACTTGAATAAGGAAAGCTAGTTGAGCTGGTAACTGAGGATCGTATCCTTTATGATCGAAGGATACAAGATTGGAATCCTTTGGGTCAATCCCACCAATGGCTGATAATAAAGCCTACCTTTGGGATGGGCAATTTTGTAGTACTTCAAGAGTCGACATAGCAGATGGCAATTGGGCCAAATCTTCCACTATGTTATAATGGTGTGCCGCTCTAGCGCGGGGATTAAATGTCGACTTGTGTACTACTCCCTTTGGCGGTTTTATCGTTAATTCAGGAATGGTGGGTGGCATAACTTCTGTCGAAGTTGTCGTCGAACTACTTGGTTGATCTTTATCCTTGTTGTTCAACAGCTGTGGATTCCCATAATCTTTGTTCCTTGTTGATATCAAAGCATCATTTTGCTGTTTTGAAACCGACAACATTAGCACTTGAGATGGGGAAGAATTTCCACTTTCAACCAGATTTGTCCCTGGATTTGGAAACGGATCAGTTAACACTGCTGAGGTTTTCGAATTCTTAAAGAATTTCTTAAGCTCAGCTCTGTGTGGACAATGCGCGGTCCAATGATCCTCATCGCATATAAAGCATGGATTTTTTGGTTTCCTATCTCCAGGAGGGTTTGAAGAAGATTTTTCAGGTGATAATTCTTCCTGTTTCTTCTTCTTCCCTTTGCCTTTCTTCTTGCTTCCTGGTTGTTTGGTTTCTTTGCCTTTATCTGTCGATACGACATTTACTTCCGAAGCAAGAAGTTCGTCTTTTTCATTTTGACCTGAAATCTTACGGGCCTTTTTTGATGTAGCCTTTGTCGATTTCGTGTCTGTCGTGCCAATCACGCCATCGCCGACATGAGAGTCATTGTTTGATTTAGGAGGAGGAGGAATTGAGAATTCCGGTCTAGGGGCGTAAGGAATTTTGTTGTAGAGCGTGCCGGACTGAGTGTAAATCAAGTCCAGATATTGTGCACGAGCGATAACTTGCTCTTCTGTTACGACTCCCCCCTTTGCCACATCTTCCGTGATGGAAGGTAGTAATGACTTGATAAACCATTCAGCTAGGAGTTGATCGGGGACGTACGTTTTTACCATCCTACGACGACGTCGCCACTCATGTATATGATCAGATATGTGAGTGGCCGTTGTCTATTTGAAGTTGGTAAGAAGTTCTGTTCCCATTTCGTACCTTATTGGTAATTGAAAATGGGTTAAAAAGGTTGTGGCTAAGGCACTGAAGTTGTCGAACGAAGCTCTAGGCAATTCAATGTACCATTTTGCCACTGGACCCGTTAACGTCCTCTGAAAGAGGCGAAGTCTAATTGAATCATCATTTAGGGTGTTTGATGAACACCATAGATGAAATGTCATCACGTGATTCGATGGATCTTCACCCGGATTTCCATTAAATTTAGGAATATCTAATGGAAGTTTATGTGGAATCACTGGCCACCAAGGGGCGTAAGCAATTGGATCGTTTGTTAACCGATTTAAATCAGGTAACTCTAAGGTTGCCACAAAGGGTAACTGCTGATTCAGGTTAGGTGAAGCATACCCAAGATAAGATGGGATTTCCTGAGCAGTTGGTCTTTGCATACCAGCATAATGCATTTGATGCTGGTATGACTGGTAAGGTTGGTGGACATGACCATTGTAAAATGGTTGATTTTGACCGTTTTGAATGTACGACTGTCCACTATTTGCAAAGATTTGCTGCTCAGAACCTTGATATACTTGTTGGAATTGCGGTTGTTCGTATTGCACCAGCCATGGTTGTGAAGCCATGTGTTGTTGCGCTATACTAACCGTTGGACCAAGGTGAGGGGTAATTGTACCCGTCTGGACCTGTGTCACCCCACTAGTCGGCGATTGTGGTTGAGTCGCAAGGTCAAGGGGTTGTTGCATTACAACCTGAGAAGCCTGAGGTTGCATACAACAGGCATCGTTTGAACTTGCGACACCGTCACAATAGCTGGTGTAGTCGGGATATTCGACATAGGTACGTATTGTTGCATTGAATACACAACTCTTGGTTGTTGAGGTAGTATAGGTACCCAGCCACTTGAGGTAATTCCAGTGTAACCTGAATGTTGTTGTGAACTCCTGTATGGATATACTCCTGGAGGGGATAATGAAAGGGCACACTGCCCCCCATATGGTGGTAATCCGGAACTCAAGGGAATTGTTTGCCCTTGGGGACCGGACTGCCCAAATTGACCTCCAAATGGATCAATTTGTTGAGACTCAACATAAGAGTTTCCGGATATTATTCCGGATGAACAAACAGGAACGGACCATACTGTCGTAATAGCCCCTGAATGGGATCCTTCTAGCGGCTGAGAGTTAGTTGGGACAGATGGTATGCCGGTGAACATTGTAGGAGTGATAGCAGGGAGTTTTGCCGTTGCCGTGTCAGATGACACAGTCCTAGATGTTGACGGTTGCTCAGACATTTGTAGTCTATCCAAAAGATTACCTAGCGATTCTAAAGGAGCTTCCGCTGGTGGTAGACTAACTTCTGCTGAAGAAGGATATAGAGTGATCTCGACTCCAAAGTGCGTTGGAGTACTTGTTTGAGGATCTTCTCCAATTTCTTCAATAGCAATCAGACCAGGTGGAAGGGGAAGACCGTCAGGTTCTTAAAATATTTCTGGTGCCGAAGAAGGTATGGAATCGACAGCGACAGATGTTTGAAGAGCAAGACTCTCCGAACCGGTTGTAGATGGAACTGGTTCGGTAACACAAGTGTTTACTCTCAGACTAGGATCAGTAACACTGTCCCTCTGTGGCTGTTGAACTTCTTCTGTAGAGGCAGGGATTCCATAAATGTTTGGAGTAACCAGAGTCTCTGATGTCGTTGGAACACTTGTTCTAACTTTAATAGGAGATTTGGAACCGGTTAAACGAGTTCGCTTTGTCCGTACTGGTTTCGATTCCGGAGACAAAGACGGTTGACTTGTAAGCCTCCGCGAACAACGGGGTTTCAATTGACTTTCTTCCACAATTGTGGATTACTCAATCAACTAAAATAAAAAGGGGAAGTGTGTTTCCGACTTAAATGAATTTTAGACGCTTTTGACACAACTTGTTTTTTCAGTTTTTAAGAGTCGAGAAAAAACAAAAGATGACTCTAGTATCCTTCGATTTTTAATGAGCCTGAAGTGACAAGTGCTTATATGGAACTTTTTCGTTAAGGAGTCTGAAAAGGAACGAAAGGGACTGCTCTGGAGGTCTAGGTAGAGGGAGTACCAAACCAATCGCAAAACTGCAGAATACTTTTTACGGTACGACAGTCAATCTTCCCGAATGCTGTGTTCAGTGCATTGCGATTGATAGGGCGGCAGACATGACTTCCTATGGATAAAGGATTTAAGCCTATAGGGGTCTCCCAAAATATACTCGACGGTACGTGGGAGCACAAGTCCATACTGGAACTTATCGTCTCAAAGTGGAGGAATCACCCAACCATCAGTGAGGACAACAGTTACCAGGCTTTACGACGCCGGAATACGTCTGTAGCCTAGACCTCTAAATGTTGTGCGTTAAGTTCCAAAGCATTGTTAGATTCATTGAATTTATTTTAAGTTGATATTTCTTATGAAGTTTGCCTTTTGGGTTCACCACGAGATGTAGATGTAATTCCTAAAATGCAATCTAAAGATGATAAGCAAACTTTTATCTCTTTTCAGCAATGAAAATCCTAGCTGCTAGGGGAAAAGAAAGACACAATCTTTTCACAAAGAGCAAAGAGCACACTGTAAATGCACTTTCCTAAATCAAGCCAAATAGACTGTCAATATGCAAATGCACATGTGCATGTATTTGTTTTCGACTTTCTTAATATTGATGATAAAAAGAAAGTTGATGTACAAATCTGAATTTGCTTTCAAGCGACAAACACAAACAAGCTTCTTTTCGAAATCAAAAGATAAAGACAATTATGACGCTTTACGATTTTGAAATAAATACTCGTTTTTGACACTAGAAAGTCACAAATTCAGACCAAAGGCAAAAGTAAAAGTATAGTCAACCATCAACAACAATAAAACTTTCTCCTAAGATCGAAATCCACACTTGCGGCAGATCTAAATCAAAGGACGACAGTACGACTATTCTACTTTTGTAATGGAAAACTGTAAATGACGCAACAAACACACAAAAACATCTACAGTTCTTTTGTACAAAGGAGGCGGAATAACAACAAGGAAAAGGGGTTTTTAAACAGACACATATACTGATCATAGGCTGCAAAAATCAGAGACAAAACTGGAAAGAATGAAGCACAAGAACCTCAGCTGCACAGGGCTAGTCTGATCAGCGCACCTGTAACACAGAGAAACTGGATTGCAGCACAGGTTGCCCTTTTTGGAAGTGCATTGAAATGCAGGATCTCTTCACAATACCTGCGCTGGGGCAGAAACGAGAATTCTATCCGGGTTCTGGGTCACAGTTTGCATTTTAGTCTTTGGTTTTTGGCCGAGTAAAAGAAATCAGTAATGCACAATCAGGGGGTAGATCTAAGGAGGGTCTAAGAGCTATCACAAGGGCAATCAGATCATTTGTGAATCAACTGTTCAAATCATAAACAGATCCAGTGAATGGATTGAAGTAGCAGATGTCTATTTTGCATTTTCTATGGCAAATGCAGTTCGAATGCTACTTATAAGTTTATGAAACAAACAACAAAAGATACACAAACAAACTAATTAGACAATCGTCCCCAGTGGAGTTGCCATTTTGTTACCGGGAAAAGTGTCTATTTAGAACTGCTCTATCCCACTAAGGTGTGACAGTTGCCTTAGAAACAAACAGAGAAAACTACTTTTGTATTTCCTTTGTGAATTAAAGATAGAGGGGGATAGAAAGAACCGACCTGTGTCTTGCGCTAATCCTTTGATCCAATCCCTCTCTTCTTTGACAGCTTCCAGCTACCTGCTCCCTTACTTGCTCAGCTTCACCAAGTTCCTGTAAGATCACAAAAGAAGAAAACTATACAAAGACATGGATCTATATTCATAAACAGCTTAGGATCAGATTTAAGCTAAACATACAAATGTAACAAGCATCAATGATACACAAGCATGTAGGAGAAACTCAAATAGTTTTTATTGATATACAAGAAGATCCAGGAGGAGTTACAACCGATGATTCCTGACCCAGCATCAACCTCCCAGCAAAGAAGCCCCTTCTTCACCTCCAACAAAGCATAAATCACCCAATACTCTGATCTCTATCTCAAAACCAACAGCAATTCCTTGCAATGTACAAAATTCCAGCCCCTGGATCTCTGGGATGAGGGATCCATATATAGATGTATGCAAGGAGGATGAGTCAGCTTATGATTTGATTAGTGTCTTCTCTCTGTCAGTTCTTGCTTCCACTTGGAGACTGAAAGCCTCTTACTCATCCTTGGTCGAATTCAGTGAGGCAAGTGTCATTGGAGAAGATTCTGGAAGCTTCCATTGTCTTTCAACCTCACGGAATGGCACTGCCATTTGTCATTTCCCGCTCAACGCACCCTGATAGTGCATTTAGGTGTGTTGCAACACACCCAACTAGTGTATTTAGGTGCTATGCAACGCAGCTAGCCAGTGGAGCAGCTGAAATGATCCTGTTTTGACTTATTCTGAGCAATTTCTGGTGGAGAACTTCTGGGAGAAGCTGTAATTTGTTGACCTTGTTCCTTTAGGGGTTGGAACAACACTTTTAGGGACTTAGGAGCCCTTGATTTATGGAAATTTCATGCTTGGAGCTGCAAGGCACAAAAATGTCTATAACAACGTGCTTCTAATGTTTAACCAAAGGGGGGTCTGAAAAGTTGATTCCAATAAACCACCAATGAACTGTGTCTACCCCTCAAGCACTTCTTCCCCCCCCGAAAACCACTAGCTAACGGTTTCCAATCTCGCCAAAAGAATAAAGCCACTCTGCCTTCGCCATATGTCCACCTCTCATTAGTCAATAAATAATTGTTATCTATCCATTCCATCTCCTCGAACATTACCTTCCCATAATAAATGTCCCACTCTTGTTAACGGATATCCTTGCAAATGGTTAAACTTCCCATTCCATAAATAAAACACACATTTTACCTATGTCTCTTTTACACATTCCATTTACAAGTTGCATGCCTAGGTCCAATACAACCAAACCAGCATCGAAAGCACATTTGTCATCACTGCAGAAATTCACTAATCACCTGGTAAACGTCACCCCTTAATTATATTTTCAGAATGTCTTCCAAAGGAAAATCTAAAATGGTAGAGGAAAATCTGATGATGCCCCCTATCATAGACTTAGATAGATTACCCCTAGTCGACCAAGATTATAAAATATCTGAAACCCAATGTGAGTTAAACCTATATGAACTCCACAATTGGGCCAAATAGAAATTCCTTGATGCCAACGATGAATTGAGCATGTGGGACTCCTTCCTGCCTCAATTCATCTTTCCCCAAACTCATTTCTTTCCAGAATTTGTAACCTGGTGCCATTTCAGATATATTCCAAGTCAAAGAGCTATTATTGCTCAAAACAATGATTTTTTTTTCACAATATCCCTCAAGTTTATATGTGAAATGCTTCAAGTTAAAACTTCAGCCCCTTTGCACCCTTTTCTGTAGATTCCCTTATGGAAATCTATAAAAATCTCACATTCCCTCAAAGAGATAAGATATTTGAGATCTTCTTACCTGAAAATGCATAATTACCAAGAACAAATCCTCCATACCACTCTTCATTGTTCCCAAAAATGACTCCCCTAAAATCAAGAGAATTCTACACCTCTGCGAGAAAACAAAGACCGGAGATTGGTATTTGTATCAAAACTACACAAAGATAAGAGTATATGGATGTGAGCTTCCTCCATATAAACTGCCAAAGTTTGTGCCAATTAGGATTTTTGGATTAGAGTATATAAGGCAGATGATGAATATGGATGAGTTGCACTTTGTGTTAGCTAAAAATAAGTCTCAGTTTAAGTTAAAGGCTCAGATTGGACTCGTTATTTGTAATACTATAGCGACAACAAAAGAAGAAGATATCCTTCTGAAAAAAATGAAATTCAAATTAAGTTTTACCTCATCTTATGATCCCTTGGGGATTATTTCTAAGCTATGGGTAGAACATAAAACTACTCCTTATGCACACACTCCTAGACTAGAGATTGAACAGTACATGAACCAGGAGGAGTGGCAGGAAAATACATTGCAGGAAGCAGAAGAGCAGGTTTTCATTTCTACAACTTCACAAACTCCAGTGCCACAAGAAAAGCATGTCAATAGGATAGGGGAAAGTATTTCCCCTCTTGTTTTAGAAATTCAACAGACGAACTTCATAATGTACAATAAGAAGAAAAAGAACCCTCTCGAAGAGCCATTTCAGGAAGAGAGTTCACAAGAATAGACCAAATTAGTTTTAACAAGTCCTTATGCTGAGACATTTCCAAGGATTGAAGAAATTTTCTCAAGCTCTCTTTTATCTCCAATCATTCAGGACCCATCAGAATTAGTCCAAACAGGAGAGCTAGCTCATACTACTACAAAACCACGTATATTTGCTAGATATAGGGAAATTAAGAAGAAAAATGAGGCACTGAAGGCCACCACTTATTCAGAATTCTGGAAGCAAACTTCAGCTTCCCATCATAGGCTTCTCTCAGCATTAGATACTGAGAAAGGAAATTTTTAGATGGCCCTTCTAGAGCCTAAAGTTCCTTTTTCAAAAACTGCAGAAGACTACAAACATTTTTTTTTTCTTTTGAAACTAAACAGACTCAACCTATTGACTAGATTGATCTACACAAGAAAGTTGGAGAAATGATTTACTCCACCTGAACTAGTTCAACAATGGAAACATCTAAATTACAGGTTTCAGAGAATAACATTAAGTCCTAGCTAAAACTAGAAAAGATATCATCACTGGCCAAAGAAACCAAGATAAAATCCGTAGAAGATCTGGTAATCAAATTGGGATATGATCCTAGTAATGTTAAAGCTACCGAGGAAATGATTAAGAGGACAAATGTTGATATTCAAGCATTGAGGAAACAACTAAAACCCCCTACTACTAAATATACACAAACCAAAGAAGTTGGTATTTTAGAAAAAGAAAAGGAAAGCATCTTCAAAATTATTGTTGAAATTTTTTTACAGATACAAAGGATGGAAATTGAATTAGAAAGTTTATTAAAGGAAAAAGAACAGAAAGCAAATGTGGCAGCAGATATTCCTATTGCAACAACTTCTATTGTAGGTACTTCAACAACTTCTATTGCAGCAACTATAGCAGTGGAAACAAAGCCCATAGACTCAAAAACTAAATTAGCTAAAGAAATGGGAGATTTGTCCATAAAATATCAAGAAATTGAAAAGTTGAAGGCTCAACTCATCAATCTCCAAGAACCGAAGCTAAAAATTGATAATGTTTACTTAGAAAAGCTTCAAAAGACACATAGACTAGCCCAAAGAATACAGACTCTAGAAAATGAGTCTGTTATTGCTCAAATCATTGCATAGGCTAAAGAAAATATCTGGCTAGATATTAATGAGTCTATGATTAATTTATGGCCTTCCATTGAAATTATTTTTGAACAAGAAGAACTATTGGAAAAATTAAAGGAAATAATTGCAGAAGTAAAGAAAGTCCTGGGTCAAAAACCAGGAGAGGCAACAACATTAATCAGAATTTTGAATTCAAAAACAAGGGAAGAGATGGAAGAATATGAAATTGAGGACAAAACTAAAACCATTTTAGAAGTAAGAAGGATTCTCACTAAAATGAATCTAATGCTGCAATTAGAAAATAAATGCCATAATCTAGAAGCTAATATTCAAAATTTCCACAAAAATTTTAATGTTCTACATCAAAAATGACTTCTAGTTTTAAGAGGAATGGCAGATAGTCTGGTTCCCCTTGAAGAATACCAATGCAGGCTACATGTTATAGCTACAGACAAATCCATATTTGCTAAGATTAAGGATACTATTATATGAAAAGCCTTTATTGAACATTTGAGTTTTGATTTACTGATTAAACATGAAATCAAAAATTTGTTCGTAGTCAAACCCACTTTTTAGAAATACACTTAAGTTTATGAAACATACATAAACTTAATCAAATATTCCAAATATTCCATTCCAGATGAAGAACGATGAAAAAATATTTTCCATCTCATTGATTGAACAAACAGTAGCTTTCCAGCAGCAGACAACAGGTTTTCAGCACCAAGATGTAGATTTTAGGAACAAAAGGATATAAGATCATCAAGAGAAATAGAAAAACAACCTTTTCAACCTAGTCATCACTAGAAGCCTCGAATTCAATGTCAAGATGCCTAAGAAGTTTTATTTTCCTATTTTGTAGTTCTATTTTTGTAAAACAGTTTTGAGATATTTGTAAATAAATCTTGATATTTAAATCAAGATATTTTTAGGAAACTTGTATAAATACTTTGTAGATCATGGTATAAAGGGTTGAACCATTATGATAAACTTCTAAGCAAACTTGTAAATCTTCTAAAGTTATTTTTTGAGATTAATAGAAGGATTTTGGATTCATCTTGAAACAACTTGTGTCCCTGTGAGTACTTCTATTTGTTTTATATTTTCATTTGTTTAAATTTGCATATGTTTGAAATTAATGGGAATTTTGGGTAAGATAAGATTGAATATCAATCTATCTGAAAGCCCCTACGAAGTTATATCAATTACAAATATTAGTTAATTAGACTTTTTGTTTTAATTAACTCCTCTACAGTTTGGCTGTAAAAAGATTTTACACGCATCGCCTATATATGACTAGTTAAATAGTTTGTTTAAATATTTAATGAATCATATATTTTCTAAAGTTCAACATTACATATCTATTCAAAGCTAATTTTTTTTAAAGGTGAAGAGTCAACCCTTATAATATATCATAAGTAATTAAGAGACTTCACTTGTATAACAGTTTAGAACATTGGTCATCCAAAAATCCAAAACAAAAAAACATTTTAGATGCTTTGGCATAATTCCTTAGCCTAGAATTATCTACAAAGGTACAACACCTACATTGAGTGGAAGACTGCGTATAATATTGTGGAAGAGTTATGTAGAGGTTGCATGTAAAGAAAAAATAAGTCAGACTATATGTGGATCAAGGACCAACCGACTTTGAATTCGTCCAACCATGGCAGCATAGTATAACACAAGGACTTGTGTTTTAATCTTTGAAGGATATTAAATGTCACACAAGATCGGAATACAGAGTCGAATGAACCACAAGAACATATTGGTCACTTCATGTTTCGAGAATTGAACAACTGCATCAAGAGTTTTGTTGGAGGTCATAGTTACAATGCAAATAAGAGTATAATCAATTCATGATTTTAGAGCCAAGAAATAATGCTTGAATTTTTGTTGAAGGGCGTGACTCTGCCAATAAAGTGTCGATGTAATTGAACTACTGATGTGAACCCAACATGAGGTGAAGAGTTTGATGTATCATTGCAGCGACCCTAGAGCTTGGAGTATGAACAAGCTTACCATCGTAGCACTGTTATGGTGTCGTAGTTGCTGCGGATTGGAACTTAGAATCTTAGAAATGGGTGAGATCTTCATTAAAATATGCGTGTAAGGTGTCGTGAATCATTCTGTTGCTACTAGAAATTTGAATATTTGATGTTTACATTCAATGTTTGGTATCATTATGTTAATATGGTGGATTTTGAGCACAATTAACTCGTTATTTGATTTTCTATAGGATTCAGAGAAAATCGCATAAAAGTCGCGGACCGAGGGTTTCTAGGGATTTTGAATCTGCATTGACTTGCACTGAGACTTTTACACCAGAATTTGGGAGTTGTGTTATTTGATATTGAAGCTCTAAGAGTAAGAGTTTGAAATTGGTAGTTGTGTAAAAAACATGTGGTTTGGTGTTCCTACTTCTAGTGTAAAATTGATGTCATAATTGTGGAGATCTTGGTGCATCAGCCGATTTGAGAATATTTAAAGTTTTTGGGTGTGTTTCTCTAAGCCGCCTATCACCAATGAATCCATATATGAGATCTTAGAGAGATCGTTTTACACTCCTTGCTTTGCTTTTCACGGAAAATTTTCATGGAAAATAAATATTTTGTTTGTTTGATGTATATTTTTCTCGGTTTGTATTGAAATAGAGTTTGTTGTAGCTCCCAGAGACAACCTTGGATTGCTTACAAGAACAGTGTCTGGGCACATCTAGATTTGATGGTCTCAAATGATTCTCAGTAAAATGGAGACCGCACATATACTCTATATGTATATAATAAGATAACATGGGTTGGTTCATTCATCTAAAGGAGTAAGACATGTATTTATGGTACTTCTTCACATGTACAAATCTCATAAATATATGCATAAAATAGTGGAAGTCGAGTAGTTCGAGGAATTACAGTTTAATAATATTTTATAGAGAAATGAGAGAGGACAAGAAGAAAGAGAAACTCATCACATAGAGCTTAAAGCTTCAAGAATTTTACCTTTAACATATAGAGCTTGAAGCATTAAGGATTTCTACACTTGTTTGAGTTACAGGTAGAAATAAAAGATAAAAGAGGGACTGAATGCTATGATTCATGGAGTGAAGCGTTTAAAGATATACTTTCAATGATCCATACAAGCACATGCATTAACAATGTCGATACAAATGAATATGTGAGTAAGTTACAGGTACATGCATTAACATATCGATACAAATGAATCTGTGAGGAAACTTGAAATATTTCTAACAACCATGATTACATGAATTCAGAGAAGAAACATGAACATAATGAGTTTTAATAGAGGGATAACATACTGTAATACTTGAAGGGGGAGTAACCACCATTTCCTTGATATTCTGAAATATCTGTTTTATAAAGTTATACAGTCTAAAAATAAAATGTAGCTTCTTCTTTAGAATTTATGAACCTTTGTGAAGTGTTGCTTCCCCCTATTTATTTGGAGAGAGGGAGCGCTTGAAAATTTACTGCAACAAAATATCTTCTACTGAGTTTTAGTTGTCAGTTAACCAATTGTCTCGGTCAGGTATGGCTCTGTGGCCCAAAACCTTTATAGAACTTTAAATGCCTCAAGTCAATCAATCAGATGAGAATGCTAATAAAAATTATCTTCATGTGCATCCTTGTGATCGTTACTGTTTCAGGTTGTATTTTTATCATGGTATGGCCTCCTATGTTGCTCATTTGTCTCCCATTGCTTTTTCCTTCACTGCTTTATCCATTAATACTTTAAAGCTAGGAATGGTGCTATCAGTTTCACGTTGCGGTACTAAAGCAGAGGATCCCAAGGAAATACTTTATCTTTCTTTTGTATGGGGGCACCATGCTGGATCATCAAGTCTTCCCAAGCTACCAAGTCCCTGTTTGATTTTTTCAGCATCGACCCTAGTTTCGTGTCAAAGAGAGCCTTTCTGGATCATCCCATGCCATCTTTCAATGCTCCCTCTTCCTTATTAAATGCCACAACTATCGACCCATCACGCCTTTAAAGTTCTGCAGAAAATTATCTGTGCCCTGATATGCTTGGTGATGCACTTATGTTGTAATATGGAGAACTTTCCAGTGTTGGCCCTTATCATGAAAACATTATGAAATAGAAGTGTTATGATCCCCTTTAAGCCTTCTTATGATTTAGCCCCTTTTATTTCATGTGATCGGGGGCTATGACCAAGTGCTTAGCCCTTAGGCATTAGGGCCTTTAGACTCTTGTCTGGTGATATTTTTCCTTTGTTACTTGGAATCCCGCATACTAGCGACCTATAACACTTTACGTTTAGCATTTCCCCTTGACATTGTGATCGCTGATCTACTGGATGGGGCCCTCCCGGGATATCGCAATTTCACATCATGAGGGAGTGTTGAATGAGCAAGCCGGGAGGGACTTCGATGGAGGCGGAAACTTTATTTTGCGCAATCATCAATTACAGGATTGATGATGTCATCAGTGCCACACGGCACCTCCTGAATGGTGACATGTGTTACCTAGAAATTCCCCCATAGAACCCCTAAAAAAGTTGAATCAGTGTGCCATGTGTCCTCCTGTTGCACTATACAACAACCCTCCCCATTTCAAAATTTTTCATATAAGACTTTAATAAGAAATGGGTCCCCTTTAGAATATAAATAAAGTCAATAAAATGTTTGAAAATGAGTTTTTATAATAGGTCATATAAAAATTTGCTTTTAGGGTAGGTTAGATCACAGTCGCAATTTGAAAAACTTTTGAACCCATGGAAGTCCTCTTAAGAAAATCCGATCCAATTCGAGTCATAATAAAACCTTATCGTAAAAACCTTTATCAAAGGAAATAATTATAAAAAGTGAATTGTCGCATCGCGCACATCCTTTATCTCAACGGTGGACTTAAAGTGTTCCATTGAGATCTGCCGATGCGATAACTCTATCGGAAATCGCATATCGCTACTCATTAAGAAAATGTCTCAAGTGTTCCATGGAAAACTTCCGATGCAATAAGTCAATCGCAATCGCGCATCGCTAAAATCATAAGACACATCCCAAAAGATCCTTTGAAATCTTCCAATGCGATTTCATTATCGAATAGCGTGCGTTCGATAAAGGCAAAACATGAAGTATTACGAATATGTGCAGTTTAAAGTTATAAGGAAATTATAGAGAAAATTTAAATGATTTATCAATTTTAAAGCAGCCGCCTCCCCATGCTAGCTCACCACTGATCGCAACCGTAACCATGCAGAGAAACCATTTAAGCATGGCACTTGTAACTCTTGGTTTGCGATATGCGACTATCACTAATCATCAATCAAGAAGTCACAATACCCATTATAAAAAGGACCGTTATAAATTTGCGATGTGAAATACCATCACGCCATTAAAGTTGCACGTTGGAAGTTACAGGTAAATCATTAAGAAGTAGTTATGGTTGAATCCTTCAAGGATTTCATCCGTCATGGCTTAATATATCCTAGATTCATAGCATCTATTACACTTAATTGTTGTTAGTCTTGTGCAATGTGTATTAGCTTTTAACAAGTTTTTCCACTGTTACGTCCTTCTAATTCATTTTGCTGAGCTAATATGAAATCATTAGTCTAGCAAAAATGTCTAAGAAATCTCGAAAAGTAAAGGTCCCCATCATGGTGAAAGATGAACCAGCAAAATTGGTTTTGATAGCTGATACTACCTGTCTAGGTCTTGGCAAGACTTCATGGGAGGGCATATATAATCTACTCGAAACCAAGGATCCAAACGAAATTGAAGAAGAAGGAGGAACGACTGATTCAAGTGATAAATTAGAAAATACTGTTAAGGATTTAGCCAGCTCCTTCCTCCACAAAATAGCAGCCTGTGCGAAAGTGTTACCATACAATGACCTGGTGAGATGGGTAATAAAGAGTATCAACATAACTGACAGAGCATTCTTTACAGCCGATGGAAGGATGTTCGGGACATTCAAGGCATAAGATGTCAAGAATATGTATCATTTTCCAAACCCCCATAAACATTACAAGAAGGCATTTTTAGAAGCTTTCGCCAAGGAGAACGAGGTAGAGTCAGACCCTATCAAGCAATGGAGACATTCCCAAAACAAGCATAAGCATGAATCCTCTGGTATGTACTCTGTGGACTCCTTAGAATCTCCCTATTGCTATGCTGGTGCTATGACATGTAGACTCTTTGGAGCCTCTGATTCAGTTATATTTTCCATAGAAATGGTTCCTTTAATGGAAGAAAAAATTAACTCTTTTATCATGGATTGGGCAACCATTTTATCAGATAAAATGGCCAACCAAATCCTTGATTATAGAAGAAATAGGTATGTAACTACTCGGATAATACCCTCATTCTATATGAGCACCTACATTATGGATACCATTTGTTTCAATTCTGACTTCCCCATTCTAGGTTGGAAGTGGACTCCTCAAGACCCAACTCCTATTCACATTTATCATAAGTATTTGTGGAAGGCCCATTATAAAGATCATATATATAGAATTTTCCTTGGTTTTGTTTTACCCGTCCATCGGGCCATATTCAACAGACTTGCTCCTCGGTTATCTGATGAGGCCAGCATTGACCTAAAATCAATCGGCCATTGGTTCAGTGAAAAAACGTTCACCTATGTTAGACTTTTTGGCAGCATCACAGATCCACATGTTCTCCCATTGTACATTCCTGATAAGCTATTGGCCAGAGAAATAGCTTACCAGATAACATAGAAAGGAATGTATAGGAACCTCAAAGAGTCCAAGAAACAAATGTGGCCTACATTTCCCCTCTGCTGTGGTACTTACTCACTGCATGATTTCAAACATGCCAAGAAAGAAGCAAAGAAGATAAAAATTCTGAAGTTAGCAGTCATCCCTAAGAGACAGTATGACCCAAACGAAATGGCTTACAACTTTACCACTCAGGTGAAAATTGCCAAATTTGAACATGAGAAAGATGACTATGATGAATTGTTTGCTTCGGCTGAGTTGTTTTCACAGGTAAAACATCTAGCAGGGATCAAATTGGGAGCAGGGGAGATAGATAAGTTTATGCATTTCAGGACACAGAGGTTACAAACACTACCTCTAGATTTATTGAACACTACCCCTATGGTGCAACAAGAAGGTCATAGTGAAGAACACACTACTGAGAAGATTCCCGAAAAGGAGCAGACAAATGAAAAGACCAGCGAGCTCCTACATACTGATATGCATATTGGTTCCAACTTAATCAAGGTGTTAACACCCAGGTTGTTCCCTATGACTCCCAAGGGAATACGGCCGGGGTAACCACTAACCAATCTTTGGATTACAGTTTCTAGCCAAACTGTAATCAGAGAGGGCTCTCTCTTTATGATTTGTCTCTGTTTTGATAGTATTTTAGGCTAGCTGTGATGTTCAGGTTTTGGTTTTATGTTTTGGTTGAGGGATGTCTTCTGTACCTAAGGTGTAAACCTTCATATAATTCTAGTCCATTGGGCAATGGAGTCTTTGGTTACTGGTTGTTTGAGAGGTAGATTAGGATTGCTGAAACTACAGGGCCTTTTGAATATCTCATGAAACAACTTTGATATTATGGTGATGAAATGTGTGCAACCAGTGAAAAGCAATTAAGAATTTTCCACTAAGCTGGGTTGTAAGAAAGAGATGTATTGTAAAGGAGCAGACTTGAATTCCTAAACAATAATTTCTGTGAAAGATACAGTGTAGAGGTGCAGCAATTAAGAATCACACCTTTATAACCATAACTGAAGAAAACATTTGTAATAGCATAGATTGAATTCAGGGTATCCTATGAATAAATCCTGGAATTAGTCTTTTTCTCTGCCATTAATTGTGAAATCTAGAACATGGATGAGTTATGAAAAATAACAGAAAGAAACATAACGAAAGTTCAAAGGAAACTTATTGAGTCATGACAACATGCAGGAATCCTGTAGCACTCAGCAAATCGCATCACAATCCCTCAGACAACACAGACTTTGGAAATTCCATCGGCCTTTTATTAAACTCTGAAGATTTACAGCAAAAGAACTCTTGAAGAGTAATCAACAACAACCCCTGCAAGCTTATGCTAGGGGGGAATATATACAAACGGTCATACAAAATATCTAAGGCGTTGAGTCATCTGAGAAATGAATGTTTTCACCAACTTTGTACAGAACAGTAGATAAGAAGTTATGACTGTTTTTAATACAACATAAAAGCTCTTTATGTTTGTCAGAAGATATTTTGGCCTTTAGAGGCCACTGAGTCGGTCTAACCGTTCTGCTTTAACTCTGAGAAATGCGTCTTTATGGCATGTCGTGCTGTAACTTTCGGCCCTGCTACCTGTTAGCTGTCAATTGTGCTTTGTTGGCCAATTAGTTCTGCTGAGTTGGCTCAGCCCTTTCTCTTTCATGCTTGCTGATCTTTTCAAGTTTTCCTGTGCATGATCACTTGTAGATTTGAATAATAAATAACAAAATTTGATTTACAGGCTTTGGTTTATAATATCATCTGTATTGCCTTAGTCCACCATTCCTGTGTGGGAAATTGATGTCTGAGAATTGCATCTAATGTCTCATCTGCCTTTGTATATTTATAGAAATTGGGAGGTGCTTTAAACAGATGTTTGATCTCATCCATAATAAAAGATAAGCTCTCTACCCTGTTGTAGAGACTTTGTCCTGTTGCTGGCCCTGTTTCCTCTGAGGTGCTGGCTTTCTCTGTAATCTGATTTGTGGCAAATATGTTCACCCTCTTGGCGTAGTTTTCATGTGAAAGAAGTTTTCCTGCGCTGTTCAGTAAGCCTGGAAGACCTCTGTTTTGCAAAGCCACAAATTTTTCCATGAATCTATTGACCTCGGTCTGCATATCCTGGGTCCTTCTTTCTAGTGTCTGCACTAGGCTTCTCAGTGTTAGGACCCTCTTTATTAGCTGAATAGTCTCAGTTCTGTTGGAGATTCCCATAGTAGCTAACTGAGCACTTGTTCTGTTGTTAAGCACATTGATCATTCTATTGGCAACCTCAGGCATATTGCCTAGAGATGCCCTTGATCTCTGGATTTCCCTCTGTGCTTTTTCTATTAGCTCCAACTGCTCATGGATTGTCTCAATGTACTGCCATTGGTCAGTGATGGATTGGCCAATGTTGGCCCATAGAACTGTCTTGAGCTCAGCTGTGACTTTATCCAATGTGAGCTCCTTTTCCAGCTCCTTTATCCTGTCTTTAAGGGCCTTTATTTCCCTGCCCTTTTCTGCTACAGTCTGCTTGGATTTGTCATATCGTTCATTCAACTTGCCCAAATTTTCCCTGGCCTCTTTTAACTCTGACATTTGGGCTTCCAGGGCTTGGATTTCATTTCTTAGTTTCTGCATGTCCAGGCTTGAAGCCTGGTCTGTTGTTGGCGCTGGTGCTGAGGTGGATGGTGCTTCTGGTTCTGTTTGTTGAGTTGGAGGAGCAGTGGTTTGAGGAGCTTCCTCAAGGTTAATTATTTCAAGAGGAGGCTGAGAGGTTTGACCTCCTTCCTTTTGCTGCAATGCTGCCTGGGCAGCCTCTGACTCTCCCAGCTTCTCTTGGGTCTGGATTAGCTGTTTGTATAAGGATACCAGCAAAGCAGTGGCATCTTGATCATGCCTTAGCTGAGCAACTTCTTCAGTCTGTGGGTGAATTGTTGCTGGGACTTTGACCATCTTTCTAAGGGCTGCCATGTCTGCATCCCTTAATTTCAACAATGCTTGCACAGCCTTAATATCCTTGGGATCATGCCCAAGTTCTATAATTATATCTTCTAAGGCCCTGATTCTATTATCCTTTGCTTGAGAGGATGCCCTTTCCAATTCAAGCTGGGCAGTGGTGTTATTTAGGCTATTTTCTAGCCTGTAGTTATCCAGTGTTTTGTCTGCCAAGGAGGCATACACCATCTCACCCGTTTGTTTGTGCAACTCAATTTTGTCCATTGGGTGGATGTCCTTGGCAAGGACCTCAAGATTGGTCCTTATATAATCTGCAGGGGACGGGGGCTATGCTACAGCTGGCATAAAATGAATCATGATCATTTTTCCCTCCTGTACATCATAGGCAGACATCAGTCTTTGCTGGTTGGTAGGAGCCATTTTCAGCAGATGATTGTAGAGCTGTATTTTAAGTGGCTCATTTTTACTTTTAATGTCAATAAACTGCTGTTTGATTCCTCCTTTAGCTTCTCTTTGGTGGCTTGAGGAGCTGACTTCTCCTCCTATGGTTCTGTCTTGTCCCTACTGGAAGGAGCTAGCAGATGCTTCTCTACTAGGTGGGCCCATGCCCAGAGACTGTCCGATTAGCATTTCCTCCTCAGAGAAGGGATTCATTCTATGCCTTTTTCCTCCCTGATCTATGGATGATGTGAGGGGAGTATATCTGTCCCTTTTCCTACTTATGTGCTCCTTTTGTGGAGTTTGGAGGACTGAAGCTTCAGTAGTAGTCTCTTGCCTAGGAGGCACCGTGTTCTGAGCCTGTTGCTCAGTGAAAATTGGGGCCTCAGCTGCCCTTTCTTGCTGTAATGGCTGCTCTTTGTCATGCTGCCCCTCTTCTTGCTGTTGCTCCTGCTGTTGTGGCTGCTCTACCTGCTGTTGTTGCTGCTGCACCTCCTCATGAGGTGGTTGTTCTGTTTCCATCACTTTTTCCTTGCCTTTGCTAGAGGTTGGCTCACTAGCTTTGGCTGCTTGTTGATTTGCAGTTGAGGACGAGGCAACTGCTCCCACTTGTGTGCTTGGAAGAGTGGGTACCTGTGAACAAAGTTCAAGGTCAGCCATCTTCTTCAGATTTCTCACTGCTCTTTGATTCAACTCTTCTTGTGTAACAGGCTCCTCTAGGGTTCCTCTTCTCCATTTTACTTGATTAGCATATTTTTCTATGTGAGGAATCCTCACATGATCATAACCGGACATCCTATACTTGACCCTTCTTAGAGATATTAAGTGACTGGGGTCATATGGTTTCCACAGGAAACTGGTTTGCAGGCCAAGGGATTCTAACATGTTATCCGCCTCCTTCCAACCTTCTTCCCTTTTGTTGTAGATGAAGTGGCCAAGTTGGTTCCTGACCTTTAGTTGTGCTTTCTTGCCTCTGCCTGAAAAGTGCAGCACATCGGCATTCCCAAATTGCCTGAAATATTCCAGGGCAAATAATCTCATGGGCACATACTTGGGCAATCTGTAGGGAGGCAGTTCACACCCATAGATCCTGATGACTGTGTGGTTCTGGTAAAAGTACCAGTCCCCAATGCTGTATGATTTGGACAACTGAAGGATCCTTTGCATGTCATCAGTGAGCCTTGGAGGAGGTGAGCTCATCAACATAGACATGGCTGGGTGGATGAAGAGATCTATGAACTCACAGTAAGTGTATGGAGAGTGAGATCTGTAGTGGAAGGCAGAGGACCAATAGACCACTGACCTTGGATTGCCTTGGGCATCCACTCTTTTCATAGCAAAATGAAATCTCTCGTGTTGATAATACAAAATCAAATGGTAGATGTAGGAGGTGTATCTGAACACCCTTTCTCTGGCCAAGTTCATCAATTTCTCATGTATTTTGTCTGATATATAGGTGGCATAGTCATAGTAGACTGGAGACTTGCCAGGGGCAAACATAAGCATCATTACCAACACATTTTCATCAACAAACTCGATTGAATTGTAGCCCAAAGTGGGACTAATCATGTCTGCAAGATCTCTGCCCAATTGGTTGAGGTATACTTGATTGATAGGAGGATACTTCACAGAGTCAGAGTCAATGTACAGCTGATTTAATTTGGTGACCTGAGCATCTGTCAATCTGGCTCCTTGATTTATCAAGTCTATGAGTGATAGAGGGACCAATTTCTTCTCAGTCCTGAAGCAGAGCATCTCTTTGATAGATTCTGGGGTGGTATAGAACACAGCCGAGCCTGAAGGGTCAAGCATTGCCCTCTGAGTAGGGTCATAGTTTTCAGCACAAAGGTGGATCAAATCAGGGAACTGATTGACCTGAGGAAGCTTGAATATAGGGAGAAAAGAGTCCCATATGCCCAGCACATCTGTCCCACTCTCATGTTTAGCTTTTAATTCATTAAGCAGGTGGATGTGGAACTTGGTCCTCATCAGCATTTCCTCTGAAATTTGATAGTCCAGGTCTTCCAGAGGCTGCCACTCCAATTGTCTCTGAGGGGCATTCAATGGAGCAACGTTCAATGCCACCGGGGCTACTGGTGGATCCATGGATGCTTTAAGTATTTCTGTGGTTTATGGACTAGTGTTACTGTGCCGAACAACACTAAAGAGTTTTATTTGAACAGGAAGGTGAATTAATTGGGTACAGAGGACAAAAGGTGAGTTGCAGCAATTGAAATACTGCTTTGAACACAACTAAGGCAAATGTCTGGTCTTACTCCCTCTTTTACAACAAATTGGTATGGTTTGGGTTACTAGTTCGCGATTGCGCGAAAAGAATGCAGTTTACATCAAAATTGCAGGTAAACGAGGCTTAGCTGGTGAATTTCGACGTCCTAGGTGCAAATGGGGACCGGGCACGAGGGATTTGCCGGTGAATTTTATGTTTTTTCAGTGTTTTAAGCTATTTTGGCAATTTACAGACAGAATCGGGCGCAGAAAGGATTTGCATGAGTAAATACCTGATATACAGTCAGCAATGGTCAAGAGTGTAGGTGAATTGGCGCGCCAGCGGTCTCCAGGTTGATTCAGCAGGTTGGCGGAGGCTCGGACGTAAAAAATACATGCAGAGGTTACAACAGCGTTTTTGCAGAAAGTGTAAAAAACGCGACATTTCGGCCAAAATATGGTTTTTTAGGACTTTGGCGCCTTTTTGGGATGACGTCAGCATGACGTCATCAGGTGGGGTCAAGGTTGGATGACGTCATCGGGTGACGTGGCGGCATACAAGGGGTCCACGGGGATGGTGAAGTGGCAGACAGGTGGGGCAACTGGAGGATGGGGCGCTGACACGGCGGTGATGCTGGCAGGGCGGATCACCCGAAACCGGAAGTGGTTAGCGGTTTCATATCACACCGCTTTTGTTACGGAGGCAGGAATGTCAGATGTACCTCCAATACGCTGTGGGGGTGGCGCGTGGCAGAGGCCTGACGTCACCCTCTGACAGATATCAGAAGGTAAATCTCGTATGTCGGGGCCGGTCCGATATGCACGAGGGCCGTCGGATCAAAGGGGCCCGATCCGACGGTCGACGGGACGCTGAGATGACCGAACGATACGGGCGGAGGGCGGAATAAAATAATATTTCTTTTGGGATTTGCGCCCGGCGGAAAACTTTGGAATATGGCGGATTTTTATGGTTTTTCCAATGTTTTTTGCAAAAATGCGCATAGCGCCAGAACTTTGGATAAAATGAAAAAGTGGGTTTCTGGTGAATATTTCGCAAACGAAGCGGGTTAGGGGTATAGTAATGGGGTTTTTATAAGGTTTTAGCATATAAAGGGGTTTAAATGGGTCAAATGACTTCTTGAAGGGGGGAAGAGGGGTAGGGTTTAGGGTTCTTAAACTGGCCTGGTGCCAATTTAATCCCTGATTGTGAACATATGGCTATAATGCCAAGGGGAGGGATATTTATACCATGCTTGGGGTTTATACACCATAGTGTTATAATAGTAGGGAAAGGGTAACATAGGGGATTTAGATAATAGAAGTCAGGGGTTAGTATGGATGGAAAAGGTGAATGAGGAGTGAAGTCACTAAGTTTATTGGGAAATCACTTAGCTTAGAGAGTAGATCAAAATGAAAAGAATTTTAGACAAGAAATGTGGCTTTTAAAGGAATAAGAACCACTATAAAACCACCAATTCTTCCATAAATCTCAACTGATGAGGGGATGTTAGGAATGGGAGTGAAAGGGGAAACAGGGAGGTTAGACATGCTCCTTAACTTTGCTGCAACATAATGGAGAAGAGGATCTTCTCAAACCATTGATTTTCCTTTGTGAATAGTTTAGCCCCCATTCACTTGTAAGGAATGACACTTCTGCAACCCCTTCTGCCTACCCATCTATTTGCCTAGCATTTTTTATTTCTTCATGGAGGGTGCACTTAGACTTGCAGACCCTTATATGCCTTTTTCTTTTCCTTGGCTTTTTCCTTTTGATTTTCTATCTAATGCTACCCTTATTGCTTCCAAGGTCCCAGATTAAGCAGTTGGGAACCTTAATTCTCTACCTAAGCTACTGGTCTGCCAAGATTGAACAGTTTGGACAGACTTTCTTTTCTCTATGCTACAACAGAAAATTGAAACATGGCATGATCCAGATTAGGCTGTTGGACCATCCATCAAAATTGAGTCCACCTCAAGCTATATACACACATTGTCTTCTCTGGGAAATATGGGATCTTTGCATCATCAAAGCAGAGCATATTTGGAACTTTCTTTGCCAATCATGACATATGAAACCTATTGATATAGGTAGCTAACACAAGGGATGGGAGCAATTCGATCAACATATCAAGAACCAGAATGACTCCCAAAACATCATTATAACAAAATCGCCCGCAACACAGGAGCCTATGGTTACTAGTATTACAATTGAAGGGGTAGTCGGCACAGTTAACACTCAACATGATTTTTTTTTAATTGTTTGTGGTATGGAAAGACTCAGAATTCAATCCTTATAAGGATTTAACTAAGTTATCTCAATATGAAGGTGCCTATACAGCCGCTACAATGGACAAGGCCTCCGAAGTTAGCCAACTAATCAAAGAAAAGGATCTAAGGATCACCCAACTTGAAGAGCAAACGACAGTGGTGTTATCACAAAATCAGACCCCTGATATGCTGCTAATCAGGTAGACCTTGAGTAACTATTTCAAACCAACTTTTGGTTGAGGCTTAGCCTCCCCAACCTGAGAGGGCTCTCTCACAAGATTAGAGATTTGGATAATGAATAAGATGGCTAACTCTATGGATTGAAATCAAATGAAAATGTATAAATGGTTGAAATTCCAATCAACAAGCATCTATTGGGCTATGGAGTCAGAGCATGTTTTAGTACAACAACTGATCCGCTTACATGGAAGTCAGGGCATAAAGAGTTTTAATCTACTAGCAAAACAGAGACATCATATAGGAAACACAGTTTATGAACACATGAAGGAAGTTAGAGCATTATCAATGAATTCTAAGTAACATGTGTTCATACCACTACAAGTGAGCAAATGAAGAAATCCATGAGGAAATAAAACACATAAAACCCTCTCTGAATCCTGAGTAGTAAAGCCAAAGTTCTGCATTAACATAAAACATACAGTGTTCTGCAATAACATAATATGCACTGTTTTCTCTTGAAATTTCCAACCCTTTGTACATCAGCTCTTCTCCTATATATAGAGCTCTTTACATGCTTGGATTCCTTCCTCCATCATGAGGGGAATTCGAATTTTCCATCCTTGACACCTATTCTAACCATAAAACAAAACTTTAAATGCATTTGACAACTAACTAGTAGTCCTAGAGACCTAATACAACTAGGAGTGTAACTCCTTATTATGACTAAAACAACCTTATCTAAAAATTTAAAGCATTATTTGTCACCTAAAACTCCATGAAGTCGAATTTTATGGTGCTCATATCCTTCCATCTGGCCCTTGATGACTCATCCCTTTGCTGTTCCTAGAAACTAGGAGGCTGTCCCTTGCTCTATTCTGGCTGAAAAATAGGTCTTGGGACAGAGCTCATAACTTCTCATAAAAAATGTATTTTGAAAAACTGAAGGAGGCGTTTTTTAACCAATCCATGCTGAACAAAAACCTCTTTTGGGTTTTTGAAAAACTACTCCAGCTGCCCAGAATCTATCTTTGAAAAAGAGGTGTAAAACAGAAGATGAAAAACTGCACCTACAGCAGTTTCGTAGCGCAACTTTGGTCATTAATTTCTCTCAGCTCGTAACGGATTTGAGGAAACTGAAGGAGGTTTTTCTAGTTCAGTATGTTAGGAATAAAAACCTCTTTCCATTTCCCAAAATAGGCTTTCAGTTGCTTTAGAGACCTCCTGGAAGTTGACTACCTTTTCAAACAGAGAAATATGGCTGTGGAAAACTTGCACCTACAACAGTTTCGTAGTGCAAGTTTGATCATTCATTTCTCTCAAATAATAATGGATTTGAAGAAAGTGGAAGAGGTTTTTGTACTTTAGTATCTTAGGAATGAAAACACATTTTACTTTTCAGAGATGAGTTTTCCATTGCTTGGTAATCCCCTTGGAAGTTGGCTGCTGTTTTCATAACATGAAACTTTGGAGTTCATAAGAGTCTTTCCTTTTTCTTGAAATGGCTTTCTCCACATGTCATGAAGCTTGTTTAAAACTGAATATAATAAACATCATTCTTCAAGGAAAACTTTCAAAATGTAATCTATATCAAAATTTAGGATTACCTTACATGCCTTGCTTGAGCCTTCAAAGAACTTTGATGTATGCTGACCCTGAGTTTGCCAAGTACTTCATATGCATGAAAGGAGCATGAGAATAACCAAGACCAATTTTCCCTTACCTTACCCTTTTCCTTTGAAATCTTTTCAGTGATAACAAGTGGAACAACAGAAGATCGGTCACCTTGAGCAACAACTAGTGGAGCAAAAATAACAGAATGAGCAACTGAAAGAACAATTAAATTTGGAGAAACAAAAGATCGATCAGCAGGCTCTCCAGAAACAACAAAAGTTGTCTCACGAACTGAGCAAGCCTCAAGTGGCACTTCAACAGGAAAATAAGCCCAAATAAGAACAAATCGTACAGCTACAATTATAGGTAGAGAAATTCAAAGGTTATCCAAAGATTGATGAATTCAAGAAAGAAGCCCTGGAAGTGACTAAAGCCTTATCTCGGAAATTGAATATCCTTTGCCATAAAATATCATTGGTTGACCCATTGTGCATCATCACTGTATCACTCATTGAACCTGCAATTGGCACCAGGTTAGAATTTGAAAACACAGATGATAAGGTCACAAGATTTCTCTCTTGGCAAAGTACAGAAGAAGGCATGGCTGCTAATCTACCGAAAATCCAAGAATCGCACAAAGAAGTCTTGTTTTCGGAGTGGGAATCACAGTTAATAAAGGCCGAAAGAGCTACTTCCAGAGCCAGGGCTACAATGAACAATGTGATTGAGTTGGTAAATGACAGCTTATATGGAGCTAACTTGATCTCCGATTGCTCCCCAAGAAAGCTCCCGAAGGCAAAAGCACTAGAAAATCAATGGAGACAAGATCTGGCCAGCAGAGAAGAACAAATCGGTAAAGTGAAAAACTTGACTTGGGATGCATTTTGGTTCTTCCTATTCAAGCCACACAGCCAGCAGATGGCTACCAAATGCCTTGTTGACACTGTCAATCGCATGGTTCCCGAGCTTTCACATGCCACATACACAGGTCAACTACATTCCAGGCTGAGTCATCCTCCAGAAATTCAGGAAATGCTCTCAATTTTTCAGCTGCGAGTGCAAGAGAAGAAGTAGATACAATGAATCAGTTCAAAGGATATCGCACTGTTATTTTCATAAATAAGATCCTAGATTTTCATGTTTGAAGTTTCAACAGCTCAAAGTGATTTTTATTGACAGTTAGTTTTTATTTTATTATTTAAAACCTTTCATGTCTTTTAAGAAAGGGTCCTCAATTTGTATAAAACTTGACTTGAGAAGTTACACTTTTGTACTTCTAAATACATTTTTATCAATAGTGGATCAAGGTTCTACATTTTTGTGAAGAAAATTTTTCAAGACCTGCACTTTTGTATCTCCTGGAAGTTTTCTCAAATAATAAAGTGGAATCAGAGTGTTATTTACATTGGAAAGACTCAAATTCATGCGGATTTTCTATCACTTTTCTTTTGTCTTGTTTCCTTATGTGATGAAGCATTCCTTTTAAAAGTTGCTATTGTTGATATATGTATGCTCTTCAAACAATTCTTTATCATGTCATTTATGAAGATTTAGAATTGTTATACTTTAAAGATATATGTCAGCGATATACATTGTTATGAAGGCGATATGTTTTTATAATTACTTTGTTTAATTTCTTAAAAAAATTAATCATTATCTATGAATGCATCTTTCTATCGATCAGTAATTCATCTATATGATTATTTGTCTGTTAGGAATAATCAGGAATCGCATTATTAATACATTACCCAAGTTAGATAGGTATATTTGTATATTTTTGAGTTATAGATTAAAGCACTTATCATATTTATTATACATTATAAAACAATCATCCATAAAACCATTCATTATATGGGAAATGGGTCCCATAATATCCAGTCGGAGCCACCATACCAAACGAAAAAGGAGTTGTACTAAGGTCTGGACCGAGTGGTTATCCCCGTTTTTGGTGCTAGGATTTTAGAGGCATCAAAATTTTCGGCACTAGAAGGAGGGCATGAACTGTGAATGGTGAGCGAATCCAAATCTATAGGCCATTCTAAGAGTAAAACTCCCTCACCATCTCCTCCAACTTCTCCTTTGCATTCTAAATCTCCTATTTTAAGCGAGAAGTTGAAAAGGAAAATGCAACACCCACTACTGAAAACTTAAACACACATGACAATTCTTCTCTTGAACCCCCTAAAGTACAGTCTTTGATTCATAAACTCCAAGGGTTTTTGATACCCCAAGAATTGTCTGAGTTATCCCAAGGCAGTGTGACTTCACAATTTATTCCATCCTAGCCTTTTACTAGAGCACAAAGTGAAAAGCTTGGTATTCCACCAATTGAATTTCCTCTACCAAGTCGAAAAAGAGCTAGGAAGACACCTTTAGAGTTTGATAGTGAGAATCTTTCCTCTTCATCATCCATTCCATATAAACCATTGCAAAGTCATTCATCTGTTTCACAACTCCAAATCATAGTCCTAAAGGGTACAGGTCCTCCAACATCCTCTACCCAATCACTTTCAACTGCCTCCTCACCTTCTTCTACCGTTAGCGCAACAATGACACAACCTCAACCAAGGCCATGGACCAATCTAAGAGCTATCGCAATGCTTGCACCTTTGAGTCAATTACTAGCCCATCCTGAAAAATGGTTACCAAAATTTAAGCAGAAGAACATATAAACAATTTCATGTTGTCAATAAACTTGAATGGAGTAACACAAGAAGATGTTGTTGTTAGGCTATTTCCATACATTTTACAAGGAGCAGCTGGATCGTGGTATTTTTCATTACCACCAGGATCCATCAATAGCTGGGATGCTTTTCAGAAGCAATTTTTAACCAAGTTTGGAGACGATAGGTACACAACGACTTTGATTAATGATCTCTCCAATCTAAAATCTAAATCAAAGGAACCCATCAAAGACTTCAACTCCCGATTTAATAAACTATTGAATAAAATTCCTGCAACATCCAATCCTAATGAAGAAGTCCGAAGCTAATGGTATATCTTTGCCTTGCCTTCAAACATAGCCATCTTCGTTGATAGGGCTGCCAAACCCACATTAGCAAAAAATATGAAGGAAGCGATCATTGTTGAAAAATGTATCATTGCTTTGGAAAAGAAAAACGCTCTTGAAGAAAGAAAATCCAAAAAGGTTACTTTCAAAGATGATTCAAAAAAGAAAGCAGTTAAAGACCCATATGACATGGAAGGTTTACAAAAGGTTCTCAAAACTATGTCCAATGAAATGGTGGAAATAAAAAAGCCAGTAGTTGAAACTTCTACTAAAAACCATTTAGAAACTTTAGAAGAAATCAGTCAACTGACCCTAAACCACCTAATGCTATATCTAATGCGGAATCAGATCTAGATGACGATGAAGATGAAGACACAGTTTTATCATCGGAGGAAATGGAAGAAGATGAAACAGTTGAATGTCATGGAATGTGGGACTTTATCTTGCCCAACTCTGATAATGAAAGTGAACAAGAAGCTCTCCCGGTAAATACTAGAAGTAAAAATGCAGCAGAGCCTGTTCAAACAAATCCAAAGAAGAAAAATTCAAGCCCTGTTACTAAAGACAAAGCTCCCATGAAGAAAACTCCAGTTGTGCCTACCCAAAATCAACCATCATCCTCTAATCCTCCATCATCATCTAAAATGTTAGTAGTTTCCGACTCTATGGATTATAACATCGTGGAAGACATGAAGAAGACTCGAGCAAATATTTCTTTACATGAACTTAGCAAGCTCAAACATCAACAGAAGTTGTTACTAAAAGAATTGAATGTGGTACCTTCTTCTCCTCTTCCAACCAGTGTATTATCTAAGGCAACTAAAGGATCAGGTAAGCCACCATCGGATAAAGTAGATGCTACTGATGTTGTTTTGATCGAAGATAGGTCTAATTCTCATACTCATCCTTTTCTCTTGACTTATGAGATCTATAACAGAAATTTGCATAACTTCCTGATAGATTCAGGGGCTTCATCAAACATAATGCCAGCCTCAGTTTGCTCCAAATTAAACATTGAGCCCCAGAAATCTGCAGTTCATATTGTTCAATTAGATCGGAATAAAGTGAAAGTTTTAGGAGAGATTAATTTAGTTACTATTAGGTTATCGACTGATCCCAGAGTAGTTCAAAGAATTGATATATTGATTGCTGACATCCCTGAATTTTATGGTTTAATTCTAAGAAGTGATTGGTATGAGAAAATCCATGGTTACATTTCCACTGATTGGTCTCACATGTGGCTTCCCTATAAAGAGAAACCAAATCAAATCAAAATAGAGCAGGAAAAACACATGACTCATACAGTAATAGAGTTTGAACAAGAAAACCAACCTATAGCTTTCAATAGCAATATTCTCGGAAATTACTCAGCTGAGTCATTCTTTGGAAATTTTAATGCTCAACAATCACCTTTTCCTGTTAATAGTATCGAATCACAAATTGAAAATTTCTCTCATACTGATACCTCAAGATGTGTTAGTATTGCTGATGAACTTGTAAATAAATTTGTAGATAAGCCTTTATTTTGGTCTTTATATTTTGATGGATCAAAATCCAATGACAGTGCAGGAGCATGGTGTATTTTAGTTAGTCCATAAGGAGAAAAAACTATGCTATCATGTAGACTAGAATTTGAGTGTACCAATAACACTATAGAATATGAGCCATTGATTCAAGGGCTCTATAAAGTAATAGGCATGAATATCCAATATCTGAAAGTTTTTGGTGATTATGAAATTGTGATCAAACAAGAAATGAATACTATTCATTGTCTTTTAGGACATCTCAAACATTATCAATCCCTCATTCAAGATCTCATAACTCATTTTCTGGCATTTAACATTTCTCCTATTCCTAGATCTCAGAATGCAACAGCTGATTTATTAGCTAATGTTGCTTCTAAGATCCTTCCATCCAAGGATTATAGTCCAGATAGGTTTTCAATTGAATTAATTTTTCGGCCATCTATCCCAGACAATGTCACCAATTGGCGGGTATTTAATCATGATGAAGACATCTTAAATTTCTTGACTTCTAAAAAATATTATGATGATCAAATTATCAATGAAAACGATCATGATATTCAACTAAAACAAAGAATAAATGAGAATTCTATTCCTAAATCTATGGTCAAGCTAGAAGATCTCTATGATATCAACGATAGATTCAAAAAGGTCACTAATGTAAAACTTCAAAGTTATACTTTAAGGTTTGAATTAGTAAATCTTGGCACTGAGGCCAAACCACAAAATATCAATCTAGGACTTGAACTCACATCAGAAGAAAGATTTGCATTCATCAGATTATTAAACAAATACAAAAATGTTTTTTCTTGGAATTACGAAGATCTGAGAACTTATGATACTTCTATCATTCAACACACAATTCCAATGATTTCTGATGACAAATCTGTACAAAAAAAGTTAAGGAAAATTCACCCAAATCTTGAAAGTCAAATCAAAGCAGAATTAAATAAGCTTCTGAAAGCCAAAATAATTTTCCCAGTCAGACATTATAAATGGGTTTCAAACTTGGTACCTGTAAGGAAAAAGAATGTGATACTAGGATTTGCATAGATTTTAGATATCTCAATAAGGCACGTCAAAAAGATAATTTCCTATTACCAACAATGGAATAGATACTTCAATCAGTAGCTGGTTTAGAGTTAATGTCATTTCTTGATGGTTTTTCATGATACAATCAGATACTAGTGCATCGAGATGATAGACTAAAAACTACATTCAGAACTAAATGGGGAACATATGCATATCAGAAAATGCCTTTTGGTTTGATAAATGTTGGAGCTACTTTCCAACGAGCCATGGATATAGCCTTCAAAGGTTTGATCAATAGGTCAGTTGTTGTTTACTTAGATGACATAACTGTCTTTTCCAAGAAAAGGGCCAATCATCTACATGATTTAAAACATATCTTGAATGATGTAAAAGGTATGGGATTTCTCTAAATCCCAAGAAATCATTCTTTGCTCTTAATGAAGGCAAACTCTTAGGGTTTATTGTATCCAAAGATGGCATATATATTGATCCTGACAGGATAAAAGAGATTTTTGATATTCCTTTGCCACATAACAAGAAATCAATGCAATCATTTTTGGGACAGATAAATTTTGTAAAAAGATTTGTTCCTGATTTTTCTCATATAGTCTTGCCTTTGCAAACTATGATTAAGAAAAAATCAGTTTTCAAATGGGGACATAATGAAATGAATCCTTTGACTCAATCAAACAGGCAATCATTAATGCTCCTGCATTGAATACTCCCAATTTTTCTAATCATTTTATTTTGTATACTTTGGCCACTCAAACATCTTATGCTGCTGTTTTAACACAAATCAATGATCAACAAGTAGAAGCACTTATATCCTTCTTTAGTTCTAATTTGCAGGGTGCTGAACTTAACTATTCTAAAGTAGAAAAACAAGCTTTTGCTATGTTTAAATCTATCAAACACTTTAGACCATTTCTCCTAAAAACACACACAAAAGTAATAGTCCCATTCTCTGCAGTGAGGCAATTGCTAGTTCAAAGGGAAGTAGGAGAGAAAAGAGCTAACTGGGTAACAACCTTACAAGAGTATGATATTGATATTAAACCAACAAAAATTGTTAGAGGACAAGGTTTTTTTAGGTTATTAGCAGGAGCTTCAAATATTCCAGAACATGAAGATTCAGATAATACTCTTCAAGTGAACGAGATAAGTATCATAGATTCTGAATTTTAGCATGTTGATATGATCTTTTACTTAAAAAATAGATATGCTCCCCCTGATTTCAGTTACAAAAACAAACATGCTTTAAGATTAAAAGCAAAACACTTCGAAATCATTGATGACGTGTTATTTAGAAGAAATTATGAGTCAATTTTATTAAGATGCCTTGAAAAAATTGAAGCACAAAAAGTTTTGCAAGAATTACATGATGGTCTAGTAGGTGGACATTTTGGAGGAGATACTACAGCGCACAAGATAATACATGTTGGATATTATTGGCCCACTTTGTTTAAAGATGCCCATGATTATGTCAGGAAATGCAAGATATTCCAAACTGCTAGTGGGAGACAAAGGAAACCAACCTTTCCTTTACAACCAGTAAACATTGAGCAACTATTTAAACAGTGGGGGCTTGATATCATAAGAGAGATTGTTCCACATTCTTCCAAGCAACACAGATACATCCTTATAGCCATGGACTACTTCACAAAGTGGGTAGAAGCAATTCCATTAAAGGTAGCCAATTCTGATGCAATCATTGAATTCATTGATCAATTCATCATTACCAGGTTTGGTGTACCTAATTCCCTTATTTTTGATAATGCATCTTATTTTTTTGGGAGTAGTATAGTTGAATTTTCTCTTAAGAGAGGTTTTAAATTAAAATATTCTGCAAATTACTATCCTCAAGGTAATGGTTTGGCAGAGTCAACTAATAAGAATCTCATTAATATTATTAAAAGAACTGTTGATCAAAATCAAAAGAATTGGCATAAATCTTTAATATTTGCATTATGGGTAGATCGCATAACTCAGAAGACCTCAATAGGTACTTCTCCTTTTAACTTAGTGTATGGGAAAGAAGTTTTAATACCTTCAAACTTAGCACTCCCATCTCTAGCCATAGTAAAATTTATTGAAGAAAATCCTTCTTCCTCTATCCAATTAAGATTTGATCAAATCCTAAAATTAGATGAAGAAAGAGAAAATGCCAAAATCACTCATGCTAAACATCAACAAGTCATTAAATCTTCTTTTGATGCAAGTTATACTAGCTCAAAAACATTACAAATTGGTGATCTCATGTTGAAATGGGACAAAGCACATGAAGACAAAGGTAAACATACCAAATTTCAAAAGATGTGGCTTGGACCATTTCAAATCATTAAGAAGATAGGCTCATCAACGTTCATACTGCAAGACTTAACAAGAAAGAGAGATTCTCTTCCTGTGAATGGGCTTATCTTAAAGAAATTATTTTCTTAAGGAGGTAACCCCTTCTTACCTGTATATATTATTTATGCAAGTTTGTTTATTTTGGAAAAGCTCTTTAAGAGAATATTGTGAATACTTGCTTTCAATAGGTGGAAAATTTTAAGGAAATGATTATAGTTTTGGAAAGTTGAATAGAACATGAAACTCTGAGAACCTCTTTAAAGTTTGTAAAATCTTCCAAAACCTTGAAAATACTGTAAATCATTATAATTTTTATAAAGTTAAGAGAGATTATTTGTAAAAAGTAAAGACTTTTCCAAACTTAGCATCGATAACTCAAAAAAAATTGTCATCCATAAACTCTTAAGGAGAAAGTCATTCACCCCATCCACTAGGTTTATGATTTTTCAGAGTGTAATTCTAAAATATGTATGATATAAAAGAAAAGAGGTCTCATCATGAGCCTGGTTACCATGATCATAGGGAACTAATTAAACTGACATTACCAATACTGCATATCAAAACAGGGTAATGGCTTATAATAATAAGACAAGGGGTCTCATTACGAGCCAGCTTGTTCAGTTCAATTACAACCAATGAATGGCATTGTTATAAGCTGGCTCCCAAACTAGGACAATGGCTTTTTATCTTAAAAAGTTAAAAGAATACAAAATAAAAAATTATATATGTAAACATATCTTTATCGATTTATCTTTCAAAAGTTATACTCTTAGATGGATGGGACAATGAATGATTGATGGTCAAAAGGTAACCCTATCGAGACTATAGATGTTTGCTAGCAGCAGAGGAACTACTTGTGACAAAAGAGTAAATTTAAAAGCTAAGTTGGAGGAGCCCCCTACTTTATCTTTATCAACCAATCAAAGCTTGAAGAAACCAAAAATGTTTTTATTTTTAAGGGATTGTAAAAGAAATTGCAAAAAATTGTTATTTTATTCAGAGTTAATTTTTATTTAGCTATTCTTAGATAGTTTTCTTTGTCCTCAATTGTTTCTCAAATAAGAAAGTTTTAGCTATTGTATTATTTTTCAGAGATAACTATTTCTCCCAGTGAATCGCCAATTGTTGTGCTATACAACAACCCTCCCCATTTCAAAATTTTTCATATAAGACTTTAATAAGAAATGGGTCCCATTTAGAATATAAATAAAATCAATAAAACGTTTGAAAATAATTTTTTATAATAGGTCATATAAATTTTTTCTTTTAGGGTAGGTTAGATCGCAATCACAATTTGCAAAACTTTTGAACCCATGGAAGTCCTCTTAAGAAAATCCGATCCAATTTGAGTCATAATAAAACCTTATCGTAAAAAGCTTTATCAAAGGAAATAATTATAAAAAGTGAATTGTCGCATCGCGCACATCCTTTATCTCAACGGTGGACTTAAAGTGTTCCATTGAGATCTGTCGATGCGATAAATCTATCAGAAATTGCATATCACTACTCGTTAAGAAAACATCCCAAGTGTTCCATGGAAAACCTCCGATGCGATAAGCCGATCGCAATCGTGCATTGCTAAAATCATAAGACACATCCCAAAAGCTCCTTTGAAATATTCCGATGCGATTTCATTATCGTATAGCGCGCGTTCGATAAAGGCAAAACATGAAGTATTACGAACATGTGTGGTTTAAAGTTATAAGTCAATTATAAAGAAAATTTAAACGATTTATCAATTTTAAAGCATGTCGCCTCCCCATGCTAGCTCACCACTGATCGCAATCGCAACCATGCAGAAGAAAAATTTAAGCATGGCACTTGTAACTCCCGATCTGCGGTATGCGATTATTGCTAATTGCCGATCGGGAAGTCATGATACCCATTCTAAAAATGAACATTATAAATTTGCGATGCGACATACCATCACAACATTAAATTTTCACGTTGGAAGTTACGGGGAAATCATTAAGAAGCATTTATGGTTGAATCCTTCAAGGATTTCATCCATGATGGCTTAATATATCCTAGATTCGTAGCATCTATTACGCTTAATTGTTGTTAGTCTTGTGCACTGTGTATTAGATTTTAACAAGTTTTTCCACTGTTATGTCTTTCTGTTTCATTTTTCAGAGCTAATCTGAAATCATCTGTCCAGCAAAAATGTTTAAGAAATCTCGGAAAGTAAAGGTCCTCGTCATAGAAAAAGATGAACCAGCAAAGTTGGTGCTGATAGCTAATACTACCTATCTAAGCCTTGGCAAGACTTCATGGGAGGGCATATATAATCTACTCGAAGCCGAGGATCCAACTGAAATTGAAGAAGAAGGAGGAACGACTGATTCAAGTGATAAATCAAAAAATACTCTTAAGGATTTAGCCAGTGCCTTCCACCACAAAATAGCAGCCTGTGCGAAAGTGTTACCATACAATGACCTGGTGAGATGGGTAATAGAGAGTATCAACATAACCGACAGAGCATTCTTTACAGCCAATGGAAGGATGTTCGGGACATTCAAGGCAGAAGATGTCAAGAAGATGTATCATTTGCCAGACCCCCAGAAACATTACAACAAGGCATTTTTAGAAGCTTTCGCCAAGGAGAACGAGGTAGAGTCGGACCTTATCAAGCAATGGAGACATTTCCAAAACAAGCATAAGCATGAATCCTCTGGTATGTACTCCGTGGACTCCTTAGCATCTCCCTATTGCTATGCTGGTGCTATGACATGTAGACTCTTTGGAGCCTCTGATTCAGTTAGATTTTCCATAGAAATGGTGCCTTTACCACTCAGGTGAAAATTTCCAAATTTGAACATGAGAAAGATGACTATGATGACTTGTTCACTTCAATTGAGTCATTTTCAAAGGTAAAACATCTAGCAGGGATCAAATTGGGAGCAGGGGAGATAGATAAGTTTATGAAGTTCAGGACACAGAGGTTACAAACACTACCTCTGGATTTATTGAGCACTACCCCTGTAGAAATTTTGAATAATAAACACATATTCAAAAGAGATTATCCTGATTATACACTATTGCAGAATACATGCATAATACATAACCTCCTCTATGTTGATCATCAATTTAGCAGCATCAAAAACAATGAAACATCAATCGCATGCACACATTAACACAGTATGTAACCCGGGGAAAGCTTACAGCTGAAAACCCCACACTATCTGTATATTAATGATTGAGAACATGTAACATTACATAGTACAATACTCCTCACAAGTACTTAGTACTATCTCCACCTGTTACACACAATACAGCTTAGATCTGATCTCCAAATCTCCTCCGCTGCTTGCCCGCCTCCACTGCACAATCTTGCAAGAGAATGAATGAATCCAAACTCGTTCCAAGTTCTATTTACCTTGGAGAATCACTCACACTAGAAATCACGTTAGCACATGCTATATCACTGGGCATATACTGTTCAATACTCATTGGCATACTCAATCCATTGCTTGTGCAAGATCTCATGCACAACTATAGTCACAACTGATAGCAATCTAAACCTCTAACACCTGTCTCCACTGAATTGTACATGCACTGAGTTAACTGATGTATTCTTCAGTTGCATTATGAGTTAATAATTAGTGAATTAATTAATAACTAATTCACACAACTCATCACTTAGTCTATTGGCCAGTTAGACTAAATACAACTAGTTCAACTAAGTCAAACTGAACACAACTCCACCAACTCCACATCCAACTCCATAGAACTCAACCACATGAGTTCTAACTGATGTCTTGCATGCAATAGCTCAACTGACCCACAAATAAAGTGTATTTCCTTCTGACAGCTGCATGGTGCCACATCTATAGCTCAAACTGAAGTGCTCCAAGAGAATAAGATAAAGTTTATAGTCCAAATATTATTATGAGACAATAATATTTTACTTTTATATTTTTGACTAGCAGTATAAAAATAGACTTTGATCACTCCTGCTGTGATCCAAAAATAGAAGTCCATCTATTTTTCCCAACATGACCAATCATCCATAAACAACATCCTGCAACTCATAGACCATGATCCATATGTCTAAAAAAAGACATAGTCTAAAAATAGACTTTGCGCCAAAACTTGCCTACGGGACCACTTAGTGAAGGCGACTCCTTTCCACTAAGCTCCATCATCTTGTTGCATTCTCAACAAGCATTTCTTGTTGCACACTTTTCAACAACCCCTATGGTGCAACAAGAAGGCCACAGTGAAGAACACACTGCTGAGAAGATTCCCGAAAAGGAGCAGACAAATGAAAAGACCAGCGAGCTCCTAGATACCGATGTGCATATTGATTCCAACTTAATCAAGGAATGGGAGAAATTCGATCAGCAGATCAAGAACCAGAATGACTCCCAAAACATCATTATAACAAAATCGCCCGCAACACAGGAGCCTATGGTTACTAGTATTACAATTGAAGGGGCAGTCGGCAGAGTTAACACTCAACATGATATTGAAATAATTCCAGAGAATCCTTTCGAAGAGATTGTATTGAAGGTTGAGGAAATACCACCCCTAGATGTATTTTACAATCCAAAGCATAGGGTTGTGATCAAAAGACAGAGGAAAAAGAGGAAAATTGACTAGGGACCATTCTCAACTTCTTAAGATGAACTTATGAATGTGGTATAGAAAGACTCAGAAGTCAATCCTTCTGAGGATTTAACTACGTTATCTCAATATGCAGGTTACTATACAACTGCTACAATGGACAAGGCCTCCGAAGTTAGCCAACTAATCAAAGAAAAGGATCTAAGGATCACCCAACTTGAAGAGAAAACGACAGTGGAACAACAGAAGATTGGTGAGATTGAGCAACAGCTAGTGGAGAAAAAACAACAGAATGAGCAACTGAAAGAACAGTTAAATCTGGAGAAACAAAAGATCGTTTAGCAGGTTCTCCAGAAACAACAAAATTTGTCTCAAGAACTGACCAAGCTTCAAGTGGCACTTCAGCAGGAAAAGAAGGCCAAAGAAGAACAAATTGCACAACTGCAATTGCAGATACAGAAATTCAAAGGTTATCTGAAGATTGATGAATTCAAGAAAGAAGCCCTGGAAGTGACTAAAGCCTTATCTCAACAACTGAATATCCTTTGCCATAAAATATCGTTGGTTGACCCATTGTGCATCATCACTGCATCACTCATTTAACAGGCAGTTGAAACTAGGTTAGAATTTGAAAATGCAGATGATAAGGTCACAAGATTTCTCTCTTGGAAAAGTACAGAAGAAGGCATGGCTGCTAATTTGCCGAAAATCCAAGAATCGCACAAAGAAGTCTTTTTTTCAGAGTGGGAATCATAGTTAACAAAGGCTGAAATAGCTACTTCCAAAGCCAGGGCTACAATGAACAGTGTGATTAAATGAAAGCTTATATGGAGCTAAATTGATCTCTAATTGCTCCCAGGAAAGCTCTCGAAGTCAAAAGCGCTAGAAAATCAATCGAGACAAGATCTGGCCAGTGGAGAAGAACAAATCGGCAAAGTTAAAAACTTGACTTGGGATGAATTTTGGTTCTTCCTAGTCAAGCCGCACAGTCAGTAGATGGCTACCAAATGCCTCACTGACGCTGTCAATCGCATGGTTCCCAAGCTTTTAGATGCCACATACACATGTCAACCACATTCCAGGCTGAGTCATCCTTTGGAAATTCAGGAAATGCTCCCAATTTGTCAGTTGCGAGTGCAAGAGAAGAAGTAGATACAATGAATCAATTCAAAGGCTATTGCACTGTTATTTTCATAAATCAGATCCCAGATTTTCATGTTTGTAGTTTCAACAACTCAGTGATTTTTATTGATAGTTAGTTTTTATTTTATTATTTAAACCCTTTCATGTCTTTTAAGAAAGGGTCCTCAATTTTTATAAAACTTGACTTGAGAAGTTACAATTTTGTACTTCTAAATATATTTTTATCAGTAGTGGATCAAGGTTCTACATTTTTGTGAAGAAACTTTTTCAAGACCTGCACTTTTTTTATCTCCTGGAATTTTTCTCAAATAGGAAAGTGGAATCAGAGTGTTATTTACATTGGAAAGACTCAAATGCATGCAGTATTTCTATCACTGCTCTTTTGTCTTGTTTCCTTATGTGATAAAGCATTCCTTTTAAAAGTTGCTATTGTTGATATATGTATGCTCTTCAAACAATTCTTTGTCATGTCATTTTTGAAGATTTAGAATTGTTATACTTTAAAGATATATGTTAGCGATATACATTGTTATGAATGCGATATGTTTTTATAATTACTTTGTTTAATTTCTTAAACAAAGTAATCATTATCTATGAATGCATCTTTCTATCAATCAGTAATTCATATATATGATTATTTGTCTGTTAGGAATAATCAGAAGTCGCATTGTTAATACATTACCCGGGTTAGATAAGTATATTTGTATATTTTTGAGTTATAGGTTAAAGCACTTATCATATTTATTATACATTATAAAACAACCATCCATCAAACCATTCATTATATGGGAAACTGGTCCCATAATATCTAGTCGGAGCCACCATACCAAACGGAAAAGGAGTTGTACTAAGGTTCGGACCGGGTGGTTATCCCCCCAATGTTGGTGCTAGGATTTTAGTGGCATCAACACCTCCATACTGCCAGGTCCTCCTGATGTCACCTACCAAGTGGGTTCATCTGGACCAATGGTGCTCTACCACATGGCCCCCTGGATGATAGAGAAAAAGGCTTGTCTGATCCTGTCTTTGCATCGATTTCCTTTGTTAAATGCTTTCGGCCTTCCCTGATGATTTAACACTATATCTGAGCTTTTCGACTTCGCAATCTTTCTAACCCCGGTCCCGTTCAGAATCACTAATATTGCGAGGAGCTCGATATGCAGTACCAATGATATTCCTCCATGTGGCCCCTTGGAGGAGAGAGAAAAGGGGTCATCCACCCTTGGTTTTTCATTGATTTTTTTTGTTAATCATTTTTCGGCCCTCCCGGTGCTTTAACATTAAAGGGTCCAGATTATCAACGATTTTCATTATATCGGCATTCGGCACTGATCTGACCCTATGTTTGTGTGTTCTCCTTTTTACTTTTGATCGTCGATAGGCGATATTGACGCTCTGCATCGTGATCCACCGATACGCTATGTGTCATGGGCCTTCAACTGCCGATTGCGATTTGCGCTGCCTTGGACCCCCCAATAGCCGATCTGCGATATCAGCAATCGACAAATCACAAATTTATGTGTCCACCCCCGTGTTGATGCCTCTAAAATCACTACAACAACATTGGGGGATAGCCACCTAGTCCGACCCTTAATACAGTTCCTTTTCCGTTTGGGATGGTGGCTACAACTGGATAATATAGGACCAATTTCCCTATAAAGATGTGTTTTGATGAGTGGGTGTTTAAAATATGTAAGAGGATGATAGATGGTTTGAATGGTAATACTTTTGAAAAATACTAATATATCTATATCTATATCTATATCTATATCTATATCTATATATATATATATATATATATTTAACCCGGGTAACTCAATATCTATGCGATTTATGATGACTTCAGGTAATCAATCACTAATAAAGATCAATCAATCAATTACAGAAGTTAAGCATGAATGATGATTACTTCAAACAAAGTAATATAAAACAGGTCGCATATCATCTTAACATTAATTTTCAGCATACATGTTCAAGATATCAATTCCAGAATTACTCAGAAGTGATATAAATGCATAACTGGGATGGACAGTCACATATACAACAATATTGAATCAAAAGACTGTTAAATTACCTAACATGAAACAAAATGACATCGATATAAGTACCATATGTATTTGAATCCTGTTATGAGAATAACAGTCTGGTTCGTTCTTCTTATTTCTGAAACTCCAAAAAAGATACAGAAATGCAAGTCCTCTTGAATTCTCCTTTATAACAAGTTTGAACCTTGATCCTTCTCTTCTACAAAAATAAATCTAGAAGTGCAGAAGTGTTATCTTCTTAAATCTAATTTAATACAATTTCAAGACCCTTTCTAAAATTACATGAAAGGGTCTTTATAGTAAAAATAAAACAAATTATTCGTAAAAGATGCTTGGAGTGGTTGGAACAACCTCTCTAAAAATATGGGATTTCATGACAAAAATAGAATTGCAAATAACTTAAAAAACATGCATTGCATCTATCATTCCTCCTGTGGCTTTAATTGACAAATCTCGAGCATAGTTTGGACTTCCAGTGGATGAATCTTCCTGGCATGCAATTGACCTGTGTACACCGCATCCGAGAGTTCAGGTATCATGCAATCGACTGCATCGGCAATACATTTGAATGTCATTTGTTGGCTATGCGGTTTGACCAATAGATCCAATGCATATCCCAATTGAGGCCTTTTAATTTTTTGAGTTTTTCTTCTCTCGTATTTGAATATTGTTTCCATTGTTTTTCCAATGCTTTTAACTTAGGAAGATTTTTTGGGGTACACTCAAAAATTAAGTTGGCGCTGTGTAAATTATCATTTATCAATTCAATGATATTATTCCTTGTTTCCCTGGCCCTTGAAGTTGATCTTTCTACTTTGATCAGATGTGTCTCCCATTCTGAGAATAATATCTCTTTATGAGATTCTTCAATCACTGGTAATTTAATAGCCCTTCCCTTCTCTGTGGTTTTCCAAGAGATATAATCTATAATTTTGTCATCTTCATCCTCGAATTCCAATCTGGAATTGACTACTTGATCTACCAATATGTTAGTTTTGATGCATAATGGATGAATGAGGGATATCTTTTGGGAGAGTTGGGTTAGTTGTTGTGATAAGAAATTATTTATTGCTAAGGCTTCCTTTATGAACTCTTCAACTTTAGGATTTTCCTTGAATTCTGTAGCTACATTATTTGCTCATCGTTAGCTCTAATATCTTCATGATGCACCAGTTTTAGCTGTTCAAACTCTTGGGATAGCTGTTGATGTCTTTCGATTCCATGTTGATTAATCCTCTGTTTCTCGGCCTTTCACTGATCTTCAAGTTGTTTAATCTTTTGATATTTTTCCTTAATCAATTGATTAACTTCAGTTGCTTTATCAATCGTGGAAGTTATATATGCACTTGCAAACTTAGATAATTTAGTCAAGTCTTCGGAGGGATCAACTTTTGAGTCTTTCCAAATGACATTCATGTATTCATCTTGAGAGACTGTTGCCAATACTTGGTCTATTTTCCTCTTTTTCCTCTTCCTTTTGACTATAACCCTGTGTTTAGGGCTAGAAAACACATCCAGCAGTGGGATTTCCTCAATAATAAATATAATCTTTGATGAAGGATTCTCAGGGATTATATCGACTTCCCTTATAGTTGAATCCTTGCTAGATGCCTTTTCAACCATAGGCTTATGAATCAGGGGCTGTTGTTTTAAGGGAGATTTTGGTGCGATAACAGTTTGGGTATTACTCTGACCTTTAATCTGTTGATCAAACTGTTCCCATTCTTTGATAAATATCGGATCAATGTGAACATCTGTGTCCAACTGTTCCATTGCTTTCTCGCTTGTCTCGGTTGCATTAGAAGTTTTCTCCTGCTCTATGCTTTGCACTGTTTTCTCGATGACTGGTGAAATACTGATCAAGTCCAGTGGCACCGTCTGGAGCCTTTGCATCCTGTATTGGATGAATTGCTCCATTTTCCCTGGTCCCAACTTAATCTTTGCTAGGTGGTGTACTTGTGAGAATGACTCGGCTGATCTGAAGAAGTCATCGAATTCATCTTTCTCATGGATGAATTGTTTAACTTTTACCTGAGTAGTGAAATTAAAGGCAACATTATTCAGATCATACTGCCTTTTGGGAATAACCTCTAGGTTCAAAATCCCTATTTTCTCAACTTCAATTTGGGCATGCTTATAATCATGTAATGAATAAATGTTGTAGCGAACTGGAAATGTAGGCCATCACTGTTTCTTGGCATCTTTTTAATTTTTTGTAAGCCCTTTTTCAACCGTCTGATAGGCTATTTCCCTAGCTAACAATTTATCTGGGACATATAGGGGAAGGACATGTGGGTCGGAAATGATGCAAAAAGCTCTAATGTATGTAAATAGCTCTTCCCCAAACCAACTACCAATTGAAGTTAGATCGATGCTAGCTTCCTCAGACAACCAAGGGGATGGTCTGTTAAAGATGGCCTAATGAATGGGTAGGATGAAGCCATGGAAAATCTTCTAAAAATGCTTCTTATATTGTTTCTGCCATAGGTATTTATGGTAAATATGGATAGGGGTTGGGTCCTGAACAGTCCATTTCCATCCCATGATGGGAAAATCGAAATTGAAACAAATGGTATCAACTATGTAGTCACTCATATAGAATGGGGGGACAACTCAAGTGGTCACAAACCTATTTTTCCTATCGTCAAGTATTTGGACTGTCGTTTTGCCAGAGAGGATAGTAGCCCAATCCATCACAAAAGAGTTCAATGCCGCTTCTATTAACGGGACCATTTCAATGGAAAACTTAGCAGAATTGGGGCTTCTAAATAGCCTACACATCATTGCGGCAACATAACAATATGGGGATGCTAGAGAGTCCACAGAATACATACTGGATGACTCGTGCTTGTGTTTTTTAGGGAAGTGCCTCCATTGTTTGATGGGGTCCGACTCTATTTTGTTTTCCTTCATGAAAGCTTCAAGGAATGATTTGTTATAACACTTCTGAGGCTCTGACAAGTGATACATTTTCTTCAAGTCCTCAATCTTGAAGGATCCAAACATTCTTCTCTTAGCTGTGAATAGTGTCCTATCTACTATATTGATGCCCTCAAATACCCATTTTACCATGTCATTGTATGTCAAAATCTTTGGTTGGAACGTTATTCTATGAAGAAAGGAGTCGGCTAAATCACTCAATGTATTCTCAGATTCTGCAGGTCCACCCGCTGTTGCCTATCCTTTAGTTACCTTACGCTTTTCCTTTTCCAACATATCATATATGCCTTCCCATGAAATTTTCCCACAATCCTGGCATGTCGTATCTGAGATCACCACAAATTTTTTTGTTCCTTCAGCTACTGCATGGGAAGCTTTTGTATTTTAGGATTTCTTTTTTGTATTTTAGGATTTCTTTGTCATTTTAGCTGGCTGCATACTTCCAGATTCAAACTGCAATTATATGCAACAGAAAAGAGCGATAAACTTAAACTTTCAGAGTGGTTAATGCTTGAACAGATAGTGGTGATAATAGTATAGTCGAAAATTAGGGCAGGAGTATTTGGTGCGAAAGACTTCGTATTATGAAATAATATTAACACGAACGATGAAATCTTGAAGGACTGAAGTCATTACTGTTCTTAATGTTTCACCGTATTGAACATCGTCAAACTTAAATGCTTCAATAAATAGATCGCATCGCAGTTTTCCCAAGGCCTAATTAGAATGTGTGCCATCAATCTTTCGATTTTGCGATAAGTGATTTCAATATATATTATTTTAATATTCTAAGAGCCATCGCATATCAAAAATCGAGAGGTGTAGGTGCCATGTTTTGAAATCCTTTTGAATTTATGAAATTGTAATGTATGATGACTTGGCACAAAGAGTTGGGGAAATCCTTATTTACCCGCCCGCAAAATATTTTCTTTTATTATCACTTTATTTATATTTAACATCGCATGAATTTCCTCGAGGTGAGTACTATTTGTCTCTGCTGGGATTGCGATATGCGAGATGCAAGAATCTTATCGCATCGCAAGTTTTCGGCGATATGCGAGATGCAAGAATATTATTGCATCGCAAAGTTTCAATGTCCCATTAAACCTATCACGTGGAATCTACTATGCGATAGGCGATATGAGATCGCTTTGTCGCATCGCATGTTTGTCAATGAATTGCTTAAGAAGCTCTAAGGTTGAGATTTTTAGATCCCAACAATATCATACGGATTGTATGTTCCTTAATCTTAAGCGATTTGCGATGTGTGTTGTTTTTAGAGGGTTTTTTGAAGCACTTTTATTTAAAAAGCGAGAAACAAAGAAATTGATTTATATGTAAAGATTTTATTGCTTTTTACAAACCAAAGGGACCCTATTTCTTATTTAGCATCTAAGAACAAAATTAAGAAAAATTTGAAATGGGGGGGTTGTTGTAGAGCACAACAATTGGCAATTCATTGAAAGAACCAGTTATCTCTGACTAAAAAGATGAAATTTCTAACACTTTCTTTAGTACAGACAATTGAGGAAAACTTAAACTATTTTGAAATATGTTAGATAAACAAAATTACTCTGAATAAGAAAAATTGATCAATTTTGCAATTTATTTTACAAACCCTTATTATTAATGAAAACATTTATAGTTTCTTCTAGCCTTGATTGGTTGTTAAAGATAAAGTAGGGGGCTTCTGCAACTTAGCCTTTGAATTTACTCTTTTGTCATAGGTAGAGCCACTGCTGCTAGCAAACGTCTATAGTCTCAACAGGGTTACCTTTTAACCATCAATTACTCGTTCCCTCGCCTGAACGACCCGCCCAAAAGAGTTCACACGGGCGCCCTCAAACGACCCGCCCGAACGATTTTGCGTGGGCGCCCGAAAGACCGAAAAGAAGCCACAAGGGAGAGCCGAGAAAACGAGCTACACGAACGTGCACAAATCCAACCTCGGGTCACAACTTAGCATTTTTGATACGGGCTCGTTCACCCGGGGGCGCGCTCGCCCAAACGACCCGCCCGAACGAGTTCACGCGGGCACCCTCAAACGATGCACCCGAACGACCGAAACGAAGCGACAAGGGAGAGCCGGGCAAACGAGCTGCACGAAAGTGCACAAAGCCAACCTCAGGTCACAATTTAGCATTTTTGATACGGGCTCGTTTGCTCGGGCGCGCCCTCGCTCGAACAACCTGCACGAACGAGTTCACGCTGCCGCCCTCAAACGACCCGCCCAAACGACCAAAACGAAGCGACAAGGGAGAGCCAGGCAAATGAGCTGCACGAACGTGCACAAAGCCAACCTCGGGTCACAATTTTGCATTTTTGATACGGGCTCGTTCGCCTGGGCACGCCCTTGCCCAAACGAGTTCATGCGGGCGCCCTCAAACAACCCACCTGAACGACCGAAACAAAGCGACAAGGGAGAGCCGAGCAAACGAGCTGCACGAACGTGCACAAAGCCAACCTCACGTCACAACTTAGCATTTTTGATACGGGCTCGTTCGCCCGGGCGCGCTCTCGCCCGAATGACCCGCCCCAACAAGTTCACATGGGCGCCCTCAAACGACCCGCCCGAACAACCGAAATGAAGCGACAAGGGAGAGCCGGGCAAACGAGCTGCACGAACGTGCACAAAGGCAACCTCAGGTCACAACTTAGCATTTTTGATACGGGCTCGTTCGCCCCGTTGCGCCCTCGCCCGAACGAGTTCACACGGACGCCCTCAAATGACCTGCTTGAACGATTTTGCATGGGTGTCCGAACGACCGAAACGAAGCGACAAGGGAGAGCTGGGCAAACGAGCTGCATGAACGTGCACAAAGCCAACCTCGGGTAACGACTTAGCATTTTTTATACGGGCTCGTTCGCTCGGGCGCGCCCTCGCTCGAACGACCGGCCTGAACGAGTTCACACGGGCGCCCTCAAACGACCTGCCTGAACGACCCAAATGAAGCGACAAGGGAGAGCCGAGCAAACAAGCTGCATGAACGTGCACAAAGCCAACCTCGGGTCACAACTTAGCATTTTTGATACGGGCTCGTTCGCCCAGGTGCGCCATTGCCCCAACGACCCACCGGAACGAGTTCACGCGGGCGCCCTCAAACGACCCGCCCGAACGACCCAAACGAAGCGACAAGGGAGAGCCGGGCAAACGAGTTGCACGAACATGCACAAAGCCAACCTCGGGTCACAACTTAGCATTTTTGATACGGGCTCATTTGCCCAGGCGCGCCCTCGCCCGAACGACCCGCCCGAACGAGTTCACGCGGGCGCCCTCAAACGACCCGCCCGAACGAGTTCACGCGGGCGCCCTCAAACGACCCGCCCGAACGACCCAAACGAAGCGACAAGGGAGAGCCGGGCAAACAAGCTGCACGAACGTGCACAAAGCCAACCTCGGGTCACAACTTAGCATTTTTGATACGGGCTCGTTCGCCCGGGCACGCCCTCGCCCGAACGAGTTCACATGGGCGCCCTCAAACGACCCGCCCGAACGATTTCGCATGGGCGCCCAAACGACCGAAACGAAGCGAGAAGGGAGAGCCGGGCAAACGAGTAGCACGAATGTGCACAAAGCCAACCTCAGGTCACAACTTAGCATTATTCATCGACCAGACGATGAATAATTTTCCCCTACGGCCACCTCCACGCAAAGGAGGGAGGTCGAAGCGTTCCACCTCGAAATCCTTCTTCCAAATAAGACCAACCGAGCCCACAACCTCTTCTTAGAAATGCCCCCCGACCCTCCACGCCACGCACCGAGGCCACCTAGGAGTCCACCCGCGCCAGCTAACGGTGGACCTCGATCACTTGACCGCCTGCGACAACCACGATGCGAAGGCAAAGGAAGGAATCAAATGCAAATCAAGAGGGTCGCTACACAATACAAGGACACATATCCGAACAGGAGGAGGGATCGGGCAGCTCCGCGCCCCACACACCCTACGTACAGGCAACCTAGGGGATTTCCCATAGCTTTACCGACCGGACAATGAATAATTTTCCCCTACGGCCACCTCCATGCAAAGGAGGGAGGTCGAAGCGTTCCACCTCGAAATCCTTCTTCCAAATAGCCCCCACCATCGATGACTATAGTAGCAAGCCTCCTCCCCATTGGACCACGAGCGCATACACAATTGAAACAAAAAGTGCCCCCCAACGTTCCCCGCAGAGAGGCCACCTAGGAGTCCACCCGGACAGCAGCAACAATGGATCTAGATCGCATGATCGCCTGCGATAGCCTCAATGCAAAGGAAACGGAAGGAAACAAAACAACAAGACCAACTGAGCCCACAACCTCTCTTAGAAATGCCCCCCGACCCTCCACGCCACGCACTGAGGCCACCTAGGAGTCCACCCGCGCCAGCTGACGGTGGACCTCGATCACTTGACCGCCTGCGGCAACCACAATGAAAAGGCAAAGGAAGGAAGCAAATGCAAATCAAGAGGGTCACTACACAATACAAGGACACATATCCGAACAGGAGGAGGGATCGGGCAGCTCCGCACCCCACGCACCCTACGTACAGGCAACCTAGGAGATTTCCCACAGCTTTACTGACCGGACGATGAATAATTTTCCCCTACGGCCACCTCCATGCAAAGGAGGGAGGTCGTAGCGTTCCACCTCGAAATACTTCTTCCAAATAGCCCCCACCATCGATGACTATAGCAGCAAGCCTCCTCCCCATTGGACCACAAGCGCATACACAATTGAAACAACAAATGCCCATAAACGTTGTGACTTAACATTTCCAACCGCAAAAGCCTGCCACACACGCAAGATGCAAGGGAAAAGCCGACCCCTCGATCAAACATATGGGCCAACACATCTATCAAAACCTCAAAGCCAACGCAACCACGAACGATGTGCACTTTGAAAGGAATGCCAACCCTTGACTTTACAACAAGGAGAACAGCGCCTCACATCACTCGATGGAAAAAGCAAGCAAGAGGGAGGGTAGGCGGTTTACAACCAAAACCCTTCCATGTCCCTCTTAAATGTATGCATCTCAACCGACAATGCCAACACAGAAAGTGTACAAGCACAAGACATCGGCACCATAAACAGCCGAACAATGAAGAGGCTAGCCATCACAAGGAGCCACACCAGAACAACCCATACAACTCCCAAAACTTGGAGCAGAAGGGGAATTTTTCACATATGCCTCCAAGGACAAGCATGGCCAACATTACCGCTCATGCGCTACCGAGTGGGTATGGAGAGAAGATGAAAATCGGACACCTTACAAACGACCCTAGGCCATTCTTGAGGCAAACCCGAAAAACCAACTCAATTACCAACCCACCTTTCACACAAAAAGCAAAACCCTCCACACCAAATAGGGAGGAGGTGAACAATATAACGAGGAGCCAATTTCAATGGAGCCACAAAGGGCTGCCCAACCCAATCAAAATTCTCTATTCGCAACAACCAACGGGCACGATAGTGACATAGGCAACGACGGAGTTTTGGGGCTTCCATCTAGGACCGCAACAACGAAGGCTCAAAGGAGCACCGAGAAAACTTTCAACATTCTTATTGTTGGGATGGGAAAGAGGGACGGGGATGAGCATGGCCCACATTACCAGCATGGCCCACTTCAGTCTTCAAAGTTCTCATTTGAATATTTGCTACTACCACCAAGATCTGCACCGGGGGCCAATCCACCCAAGCTCACGCCCGAGGTTTCTCAGCGACCCCCGCGTCCTCCTACTCATTAGAGCCAGGCAATTGCTCCGACGATTGAGTATAGGTTGCGCGCTTCAGTGCCATCCATTTTCGGGGCTAGTTGATTCGACAGGTGAGTTGTTACACACTCCTTAGCGGATTTCGACTTCCATGACCACCGTCCTGCTGTCTTAATCAACCAACACCCTTTGTGGGATCTAGGTTAGTGCGCAATTCGGCACCGTAACTCGACTTTCAGTTCATTCCGCATCGCCAGTTCTGCTTACCAAAAATGGCCCAATTGGAGCTCTCGATTCCACGGCACGTCTCAATGGAGCAGCCGCACCCTCTTACCTATTTAAAGTTTGAGAATAAGTCGAGGGCGTTATGCCCCCATGCCTCTAATCATTTGCTTTACCCGATAAAACTCGCGCGTGAGCTCCAGCTATCCTAAGGGAAACTTTGGAGGAAACCAACTACTAGATGGTTCGATTAGTCTTTCGCCCCTATACCCAAGTCAGAAGAACGATTTGCACGTCAGTATCACTACGAGCCTCCACCAGAGTTTCCTCTGGCTTCGCCCTGCTCAGGCATAGTTCACCATCTTTCGGGTCCCAACAGGTGTGCTCACACTCGAACCCTTCACATAAGCTCAAGGTCGGTCGACGATGCACCCCCCAGAGAGGGGATCTTGCCCGTCAGCTTCCTTGCGCCTCGCAGGTTTTCAAACCCACCGACTCGCACACATGTTAGACTCCTTGGTCCGTGTTTCAAGACGGGTCGAATGGAAAGCCCGCCAACCAACACCACGAGCGCGCAGTTGCACACGGCCCGCCTCGAGGGCGCACACTTCGTTCCTCGACCACCGCAGCGGCAAACCGACAGGCAGTAATCCGCCCGCGCTTGTGACGATGCAGCAGCCCGTGTTGGTTTGCACCTCAAGTCGAGCGGCGGACCAGGCTGAGCCGTTCTACATCCGACCGAGACACATCGACAGCCTCCATCCGCTTCCCTCCCGGCAATTTCAAGCACTCTTTAACTCTCTTTTCAAAGTCCTTTTCATCTTTCCCTCATGGTACTTGTTCGCTATCGGTCTCTCGCCCGTATTTAGCCTTGGACGGAATTTACCACCCAATTAGGGCTGCATTCCCAAACAACCCGACTCGCCGACAACGCCTCGTGATGCGGCAGGGTCCCGGGCCGACGGGGCTGTCACCCTCTCAGGCACCCCCTTCCAAGGGACTTGGCCCAGGTCCGCCGCTGAGGACGCTTCTACAAACTACAATTCAGGCGGCGCCGCCGCCCGATTTTCATGCTGGGCTCTTCTCGGTTCGCTCGCCGCTACTAGGGGAATCCTTGTAAGTTTCTTTTCCTCTGCTTAATTATATGCTTAAACTCAGCGGGTGTTCTCGCCTGAGCTGAGGTCGCAAAGTTGGAGCTAAATCCTCCCTACCCCATGGGAGGACAAGAGAGAGCAAAGCAAGTTCGAGCGATGCCACACAAAGCCCACATCAGCTAACGCCGACTGCCCATCCAAGGGGACAAGATCACCGCTCGCCGACGCACGCCACGAAACATCGCTTGAGGTATTTCAGCTGACCGCACCGCATGGGGCACGGACGACTAGCTCCGCTGCTCCCTAGCATATTGCAGGGAGCGCGTTTGAATGGGATGTGACGCCCAAACAGACGTGCCCTCGACCGAGGCCTTGGGCGCAAATTGCATTCAAAAACTCGATGATTCACGGGATTCTACAATTCACACTAAGTATCGCATTTCGCTACGTTCTTCATCGTAATAAGAGCCAAGATATCCGTTGCCGAGAGTCGTTTCCACGTATTACCGAAAAATCAGCCACAAAACTGAATAGGGGCAACCCCCCACAACAAATGTAAGTCCAAGGGGCAAAAGGAGGAAAAACGCACGAAAATCTCCCCCCAGCCCCACGCCCTCGCAAAAAGGGGGGAAATGCGTGGAACAACGATCGAGAAGGACTAGGGTGGCCACCCCGGGAGCTCGCACTGCTTTTAGCCCTTCCCCGACACCAGCCCACAACAATTCCCCCTTTTCTCCGTAAAGCTAGGGACCGAAAGGAAGAAAAGGGTAGAAAACAAAGCACAAGCCTCCCAAGCCCCGTGCCTTCGGCAAAAGGGGGGAATTGAAGGGGACGACGATCGAGAAGGACTAGGGTGGCCACCCCGGGAGCTCGCACTGCGTTTCATCCTTCCGGAACACCAATCCACAACAATCCCACCTTTTCTCCGTAACGCTAGGGGCCATGAGGAAGAAGGGAAGAAAACAACAAGAGAGAAAGGGATATATCAACCGTGGCTACCGGCTCACAAGGGGAGGCTTCAAACAGAGAACAAGCTTCCCCAACCCCGTGCCTTCGCAAAAAGGGGGGAACTGCAGGGGACGACGATCGAGAAGGACTAGGGTGGCCACCCTGGGAACTCACACTGCTTTTCATCCTTCCCGAACACCAATCCACAACAATCCCACCTTTTCTCTGTAAAGCTAGGGGCCGAAAGGAAGAAGGGAAGAAAACAACATGAAAGAAAGAGAGATATCAAACGCGTCCACCAGCTCATAGGGGGAGGCTCAAACAGAGAACAAGCTTCCCCACCCCCGTGCCTTCGCAAAAAGGGGGGGAAATGCAGGGGACGACGATCGAGAAGGACTAGGGTGGCCACCCTCGGAACTCGCACTGCTTTTCGTCCTTCCTAAACACCAATCCACAACAATCCCACCTTTTCTCCATAAAGCTAAGGGGCCAAAAGCAAGAAGGGAAGAAAACAACAGGAAAGCAAGAGATATCAAACGTGGCTATCGGCTCACAAGGGGAGGCTCAAACAGAGAACAAGCTTCCCAAACCCCGCACCTTCGGAAAAAGGTGGGAACTGTAGGGGACTACGATCGAGAAGGACTAGGGTGGCCACCCTGGGAACTCGTGCTCCTTTTCGTCCTTCCGGAACGCCAATCCACAACAATCCCACCTCTCCTCCGTAAAGCTAGGGGAAAAAGGAAGAAGGGAAGAAAACAACACCAAAGAAACAAAGATCCCAAGAAAAGAGAGAAGCTCAACAGCACGCCGAGTAGATGTCCGCTAACCAAAAAGAAATCAAACAAGGCACCCAATCAAAAAAGCGTCCCACCTCTTCACACCCTCCCACATGCATTCAGCACAACACCCTTTCCAGCTTTACAACATAGCAAACAACCAAGCAAATAAATCACAACCTAAAATTGACCAATAGAAAAGACAAGGGCCACGATGAGACCAGTGTCTGGAGCACGTCACTGAGAGGCAAACAACCCCCCAACCCAGTGGCACAAGGCTTCAAACGACAAATAGACTGCTGCCAATAACACAAACCCACCCCGCTATTGCACCCCTCCGTGTACAAAACACCCAACAACCTTTCCAGCGAGAGAGTCAACGGGGGTCAAAGAATCAAACTCCAAAGAGGAGTTGTCACGGGCCGACACTCAACGCTGGAGAAAGCCGCGGGCCACAAATACATCGATGGTGCAAGGCCACTAGAGAGAGGGACGTTCGCAAAGCACACACCATGAAACAAAGAAATGACGCAAGTCCCACAAAAAACCCACAATCCAAAGGGAGGAACAAAGACACAACCCGCTACTTCTTTTTCCCTCAGAAGGGGAGTGGCTCACGAGAGGACGAGGAATTCCCTTGACGGCAAAGGCACGAGGTAAGATTGCCACCCTCATGCCCATCGGCAGGGAAAATTGCGATCTCGATGGAGCTCAGACCGAGGGATGGGTTTTTCATTACCTAGACACCCAACCCTTCCGCGAGGGCATGTCGAGGAACGGTCGGGAGGGACTAGGGTGGCCAGCTCGACGGGTTGATTCGCTCTTCATCCATCCCGTACTTGACCGCAACCCGACAATCTTGCCTCACGGAAGGTTTGAGCTACTAGGCGCGCGCGCAACCACTCCCTCGACCCAACCACCAGCGAAAAAGCTCACCCAAGCAACACATCAACCACCACCGCCTTTTCGAGAGAACCAACTATGGAAGCCCGCACCCTTGGCCCATGCCTTCCAACGAACAAAAGACCGAGCACCGCCGCTACGAATGAGTCCAAATTTATCCATCGTTTTTACCAAGCACCTCAACTCTGTAGCAACCATGCCCAGTCGAACAGATCGTCGGAAGGGCTCCCAAGAAACAGGCTTCCGAACCCCCTGCAGAAACACATGGGGGGGAGAAAAACAAAGGATGGGTGGGACAATCACACACGAAAAAACAAGCATTACCTCGAGACAAGCAACCAACGATGTTCCCGCCAAACACCAAACCCGCTCCCCTAGAGACACACCACAAAGTCCCACATCGCAATCGACACCCAACACCCCGAACCAAAAAATAAAACCCCTGCTATCAATGATCCTACCGTAGGTTCACCTACGGTAACCTTGTTACGACTTCTCCTTCCTCTAAATGATAAGGTTCAATGAACTTCTCATGACGTCGACGGCGGTGAACCACCATCGTCGACGCAATCCGAACACTTCACCGGATCATTCAATCGGTAGGAGCGACGGGTGGTGTGTACAAAGGGCAGGGATGTAGTCAACACGAGTTGATGACACGCGCTTACTAGGAATTCCTCGTTGAAGACCAATAATTGCAATGGTCTATCCCCATCACGATGCAATTTGAGAAGATTTCCCGATCCTCTCGAACCAGGAATAAAAACTCGTTGGCTGCATCAGTGTAGCGCACGTGCAGCCCAGAACATCTAAGGGCATCACAGACCTGTTATTGCCTCAAACTTCCATGGCCTAAACGGCCATAGTCCCTCTAAGAAGCTGGCCGCGAAGGGGAACCTCCGCGTAGCTAGTTAGCAGGCTGAGGTCTCGTTCGTTATCGGAATTAACCAGACAAATCGCTCCACCAACTAAGAACGGCCATGCACCACCACTCATAGAATCAAGAAAGAGCTCTCAATCTGTCAATCCTTACTATGTCTGGACCTAGTAAGTTTCCCCGTGTTGAGTCAAATTAAGCTGCAGGCTCCACTCCTGGTGGTGCCCTTCCGTCAATTCCTTTAAGTTTCAGCCTTGCGACCATACTCCCCCCGGAACCCAAACACTCTGATTTCTCAGAAGGTGCTGGCAGAGTCCTTAGAGCAACATCTGCCGATCCCTGGTCGGCATCGTTTATGGTTGAGACTAGGACGGTATCTGATCGTCTTCGAGCCCCCAACTTTCGTTCTTGATTAATGAAAACATCCTTGGCAAATGCTTTCGCAGTGGTCCGTCTTTCATAAATCCAAGAATTTCACCTCTGACAATGAAATACGAATGCCCCCGACAGTCCCTATTAATCATTACTCCGGTCCCGAAGGCCAACACAATAGGACCAGACGCCTATCACGTTATTCCATGCTAATGTATTCAGAGCATAAGCTTGCTTTGAGCACTCTAATTTTTTCAAAGTAACAGCGCCGGAACCGCGACCCAACCAATTAAGGCCAGGAGCACGCCGCCGACAAAATGGATGGAAGGGCAGGTGCACACCGAGTAGGCGGACCGACCCTTACGACCCAAGATCCAACTACGAGCTTTTTAACTGCAACAACTTAAATATACGCTATTGGAGCTGGAATTACCGCGACTGCTGGCACCAGACTTGCCCTCCAATGGATCCTTGTTAAGGGATTTAGATTGTACTCATTCCAATTACCAGACTCGATGAGCCCAATATTGTTATTTATTGTCACTACCTCCCCATGTCAGGATTGGGTAATTTGCGCGCCTGCTACCTTCCTTGGATGTGGTAGCCGTTTCTCAGGCTCCCTCTCTGGAATCGAACCCTAATTCTCCGTCACCCGTCACCACCATGGTAGGCCTCTATCCTACCATCGAAAGTTGATAGGGCAGAAATTTGAATGAAGCATCGCCAACACAAGGGCTGTGCGATCCGTCGAGTTATCATGATTCACCGGAGAAGCGGGCAAGCCCACATTGGCCTTTTATCTAAAAAATGCATCCCTTCCAAAGAGTCAGGACTTGGTGCATGTATTAGCTCTAGAATTACTACGGTTATCCGAGTAGTATGGTACCATCAAAAAAACTATAACTGATTTAATGAGCCATCCGTAGTTTCACAGTCTGAATTAGTTCATACTTAGACATGCATGGCTTAATCTTTGAGACAAGCATATGACTACTGGCAGGATCAACCAGGTAGCACCCTCCCACTTCAAAGGGCATTCCGGGCGCTCTCTTACCGAGAGCCAACCTGAACACCATCAAGTCAAAGAGACGTAAAAATATCATGTAAATTTTTATGCCTTGCACCTCTTGCATCCCAAGAAGGAAGCACACGCAACATGCCAAGGACATGGCAAACAAATGGGCAGACCTGCCGAGCCACAACGCACCAAGGCCACTCCTTGCCCCGCACCGATGCCACCTAGGAGTCCACCCGGACAGCAGCAACAGTGGACCTCGATCGGATGATCGCCTGCGGAAGCCTCGACACAAAGGCAAGGGAAGGAAATCATACAAGACAAACAGAGCCCGCAACCTCCCTCAGAAATTCCCCCCAACCCACCCCTCCCCGCACAGGGGCCACCTAGGAGTCCACCCGGACAGCAGCAACGATGGACCTCGATCGTGTGATCGCCTGTGGCAGCCTCAATGCAGAGAGGAAATGGAAGGAAATAAAACAAGACCAACTGAGCCCACAACCTCTCTTAGAAATGCCCCCTGACCCTCCACGCCACGCATCGAGGCCACCTAGGAGTCCACCCGCGACAGCAGCAACGGTGGACCTCGATCACTTGACACCTGTGGCAACCACAATGTGAAGGCAAAGGAAGGAAACAAATGCAAATCAAGAGGGTTGCTACACAATACAAGGACATATATCAGAACAGGAGGAGGGATCGAGCAGCTCCGCACCCCACGCACCCTACGTACAGGCAACCTAGGGGATTTCCCGTAGCTTTACTGACCGAACGATGAATAATTTTCCCCTATGGCCACCTCCATGCAAAGGAGGGAGGTCGAAGCGTTCCACCTCGAAATCCTTCTTCCAAATAGCCCCCACCATCGATGACTATAGTAGCAAGCCTCCTCCCCATTGGACCACGAGCGCATACACAATTGAAACAACAAGTGCCCCCCAACCCTCCCCGCAGAGAGGCCACCTAGGAGTCCACCCGGGCAGCAGCAACGATGGACCTCGATCACATGATCGCCTGCGGCAGCCTCAATGCAAAGGAAATGGAAGGAAACAAAACAACAAGACCAACCGAGCCCACAACCTCTCTTAGAAATGCCCCCCGACCCTCCACGCCATGCACCGAGGCCACCTAGGAGTCCACCCGCGGCAGCTGACGGTGGACCTCGATCACTTGACCGCTGCGGCAACCACGATGCGAAGGCAAAGGAAGGAAGCAAATGCAAATCAAGAGGGTCGCTACACAATACAAGGACACATATCCGAACAGGAGGAGGGATCGGGCAGCTCCGCACCCCACGCACCCTACGTACAAGCAACCTAGGGGATTTCCCACAGCTTTACCGACCGGACGATGAATAATTTTCCCCTACGGCCACCTCCACGTAGAGGAGGGAGGTCGAAGCATTCCACCTCGAAATCCTTCTTCCAAATAAGACCAACCGAGCCCACAACCTCTTCTTAGAAATGCCCCCCGACCCTCCACGCCACGCACTGAGGCCACCTAGGAGTCCACCCGCGCCAGCTGACGGTGGACCTTGATCACTTGACCACTGCAGCAACCACGATGCGAAGGCAAAGGAAGGAAGCAAATGCAAATCAAGAGGGTCGCTACACAATACAAGGACACATATCCGAACAGGAGGAGGGATCGGGCAGCCCCGCACCCCACGCACCCTACGTACAGGCAACCTAGGAGATTTCCCACAGCTTTACCGACCGGACGATGAATAATTTTCCCCTACGGCCACCTCCACGCAAAGGAGGGAGGTCGAAGCGTTCCACCTCGAAATCCTTCTTCCAAATAAGACCAACCGAGCCCACAACCTCTTCTTAGAAATGCCCCCCGACCCTCCACGCCACGCACCGAGGCCACCTAGGAGTCCACCCGCGCCAGCTGACGGTGGACCTCGATCACTTGACCACCTGCAGCAACCACGATGCGAAGGCAAAGGAAGGAAGCAAATGAAAATCAAGAGGGTCGCTACACAATAAAAGGACACATATCCGAACAGGAGGAGGGATCGGGCAGCTCCGCACCCCACACACCCTACGTACAGGCAACCTAGGGGATTTCCCACAGCTTTACCGACCGGACGATGAATAATTTTCCCCTACGGCCACCTCCACGCAAAGGAGGGAGGTCGAAGTGTTCCACCTCGAAATCCTTCTTCCAAATAGCCCCCACCATCGATGACTATAGTAGCAAGCCTCCTCCTCATTGGACCACGAGCGCATACACAATTGAAATAACAAGTGCCCCCCAACGTTCCCCTCAGAGAGGCCACCTAGGAGTCCACCTGGACAGCAGCAATGATGGACCTCGATCACATGATCGCCTGCGGCAGCCTCAATGCAAAGGAAACGAAAGGAAACAAAACAACAAGACCAACCGAGCCCACAACCTCTCTTAGAAATGCCCCCCGACCCTCCACGCCACGCACCGAGGCCACCTAGGAGTCCACTCGCGCCAGCTGACGGTGGACCTCGATCACTTGACCACCTGTGGCAACCACGATGCAAAGGCAAAGGAAGGAAGCAAATGCAAATCAAGAGGGTCACTACACAATACAAGGACACATATCCGAATAGGAGGAGGGATCGGGCAGCTCCGCACCCCACGCACCCTACGTACAGGCAACCTAGGAGATTTCCCACAGCTTTACCGACTGGACGATGAATACTTTTCCCCTACGGCCACCTCCACGCAAAGGAGGGAGGTCAAAGCGTTCCACCTCGAAATCCTTCTTCCAGATAGCCCCCACCATCGACATAGCAAGCCTCCTCCCCATTGGACCAGGAGCGCATACACAATTGAAACAACAAATGCCCATAAACGTTGTGACTTAACATTTCCAACCGCAAAAGCCTGCCACGCACGCAAGATGCAAGGGAAAAGCTGACCCCTCGATCAAACATTGTTATAGACATTTTTGTGCCTTACAAGCATTGAGCATGAAATGTCCATAATCAAGGGATCCAAAGTCCCTAAACATGTTGTTCCTACCCCTAGAGGAACAAGTCTAGCAAACCACAGCAATTCACAGAAGTTCTCCACCTGAAACCACTCAAAAACAAGTCAATTCAAGATCATGTCAACTGCTCCACTGAGCATCTGCGCTGAATGTCAACTGCTACACTGGCTACCTGCACTGAATGTCAACTCCAACACTGGCTACCTACGCTGAACGTAACTGGACAAGTGGCAGGCTCATTTCTCAGGGTGTCAATGCCCAGGAAGCTTCCAAAATGACACTTGGGTCAGGGAATTCGACTGGTGATGAGTAAGAGGTTCCAAATCTCCAAGTGGACTCAAGAACTGAAGTGGGAGAGGACACTAGTCACTTATCAAGCTGACTCATCCTCTCTCCAAAACTCCTATATATAGATCTCTCTCATGAGGTCTAGGGAGGCTGGAATCTTGTGAATGTAAAGAATTGCTATTGGTTTGAGTTTAGAACTATTGGGTGATTTGCTTTGAAGGAGGTGAAGAGGAGATTTCTTTCTGCTGGGAAGGTGATGCTGGATTGGAGCCCTATGGGTTGTATCTCTTCCTGAACACTGTTACTTTCAATAAAGCTATCTTGATTCTTTCCTATATGCTGGTGTATTTTGTGTAATTGCATTAGTATATTTGATTTATTTTTAATCCTGATTCATTTATGAATATGTATATTTGCCTTTGTATTGTGTTCTTCTCTTGTCGCAAGTAGCTGTTCTCTTGTCACAGGTAGTTGTTCTCTTGTGATCTCGCGGGATTCAAGTAGCTGTTCTCTTGATCGAGCGAGGAGGCAAGTAGCTGTGGACACACAAAGAGAAGAGGATCTAGTTCGAGGGACAATCGGAAGATAACGGTAAGTGTGCCGATCTCATCTCTTTCATATTTCATAAAGGAAGAAATCATGATAGCTGCATTCGTTTGTTGCTAAGGCGCTATCACACCTTAGGTGGATAGGATCATCCTAAATAGGCATTTTTTCCCACAACAAATTGGCGACTCTGCTGGGGATCGTATCTTGTTGGTTGTTTGTGTTTTTGCTATTCATTTCCTAAACATAGGGAGTACCGAATCAAACTGCATTTGGATCTTTCAAATGCAAAGTAGAGGGCAGCTACTCTAGCTCAGTTTATGGGCATGTTTATGATTTGAAGAGCTGATCCACAAGGACTCTGAACAGCTCTTAGTGATAGCTTTTCATCCTCCTTTTCATCCTTTAGTGTGGACTTGATTGATAGCTTTGATTTGGCCAAAAAATGTTGATTTTTGAGCAATCTGTAACCCGGAAACCAAGAGAAACGAGAGTTTCTCTCTTCATTACAGGCATTGTGAAGGCAGTCTGCATTTCATCGCAGGTCCCGAAGGGGCTACCTGCGCTGAATGTCAAACTGACAGTGTTCTACCTTCGCTGAACCAGTGTGGCCTTGTGAACTGGGGTTCTCTGCTTTCTGTTGCCCTGTTTTCATCCCTGTTTTTTGCAGCCTGTTATCAGTCAATGTACCTATCTGAAACCACCTTTCTTTGCCACTATTCCACCTCGATTGTATAAAGAAACTGTATTTTTTCTTTGTGTATTTCTTACATCATTTGCAGTTTCCCATAACGAAAGTGAACTAGTCTTGCTGTGGCCTCTTAGATCTAGACCTGTGATAAGTGTCGTTCCGATCTTAAGAGTTAGTTTGTTTGCTGTTCATAGCTGATTAAGCTTTTGCTTTCGTCATATGGTTTGAATTTATGTATTTCTGGTGTTGAAACAAGTAAATCTTAAGGTGTCTTTTGATTTTGGACAAAAGCTTGTTTGCTTTCACTTGAAATTGAATTCAAAGTTATACAACAGCTTTCTTTTTGTAGTACACCAACATTAACAAAGAGAAAAGAAATACTTGCATTGTGCATGTGCATTTTGACAGCTTGCATGTTGATTTAGGGAAAAGTGCATTAGTGTGTGCTCTATGATCTGTGTGAAAAGATGATGTCTTTCTTTTCCCTCAGTAGTTAAGATTTTCATAAGTTGAAAATATTGAAAAAGCTTGCTTCTCATCTTTAGACTGCATTTAGGAGTTGTATCATACATCTCGTGGTGATCCATAAAGGCAAACTGCTAAACAAGATCAACCTAAAATAAATTGAATTTAAATAACAACGCTTTGAAACATAATGCAAACACATAGAGGTCTAAGCTAGAGACGTGTTCCGGCGTCGTTAAACGTGATATCTTAGCGTTGAGTGGTTGGGTGATTCCTCCACGGTGAAGCGATAAGTATCAATACAGACTTGTGCTCCCACGTACCGTCACATATATATTGGGAGACCCCTATAGGAATAAAGCCTTTATCCATAGGAAGCCGTGTTGACCACCCTACTGATCACAATGCAGTGAACACAGCATTCACGAAGATCGACCACCCGTACCGTAAAACGTATTCTGTGGTTTTGCGAAAAGTTTGGCACACCCTCTGCCTAGATCTCCAGAGTAGTTTCTTTTGGCCTTTTTCAAACTCTATAACTAAAAAAGTCCATCCGAGCATTTGTCACTTCGGGCTCGTTAAAACATCGAAGGAGACTAGAGTCATCTTTAGCTTTTTCTCGACTCTTAAAAAGTGGAAAAGCAAGTTGTGTCTAAAGCGTTGTTATAAAATTTATTTTAAAACGGAACATAATCACCTCCTATTCCTGCGTTGATCTGTAGGTTGAGAACATGGAACACACCAACCAAGGAATTCCCCATGATGGAAATCCTAGTACTTTCTCCTCTTGGGGAGAAGTTGGTGCACCCCACATGGCCACATTGTCGCTTCCAGGACTGACAATTGGCCTGACAATCTGGCTATTCTCAACCAATGTAGTTGAGAAGACCATGGTTCCTGAACAGTCGAGTCAACAGTTAGATCAGTCTAGAGCTGCCCACCAGCCTTCTACTTCCTATAACTCTTCCTCCAATCCTTCATCTTCGCAAGGTAGAGCCGGCAAAAGCCAAGCTCCCATGGAGAAGAAGGAGAAGAAGAAGAGAGAGAAGAAGAAGGAGCCTAAGGCGACTGGGGGCAAGCAAAAGACATCTGACAAAAATCCACACACAACACAGATCGGGCCTAAATCGCCATGTGTCATATGTAGAGGAGACCACTTCCATAGAGATTGTCCCTGTATTCCCCGGATACTAAGGGACTGGTCCCCTCGTTTGCACAGTTCGAGAGCATCAACCTCTGATAGCCATGTTGAATGCTTACCGTCAACCAGCGAAAGTGAAGGTTCAAGACAAAGAGGGGGAGCAAGATCCCCCTGCAAACTGTGTGAAGGTGATCATGCCATCCACCGTTGTCCCTTCTTAGACGAAGCGAAGAGAGTTTTGGAAGATCGTCCGGTTTCACCGTTGAGACTTCCTCCTGGATACAAAAAACTCGTGCCAAGTCCTTCGTTGGTTGAGAATACAGCTGGCCCACTCAAGTGGTCAGTTGAAGCGTCAGTCATTGAAAATGAACCTACTGAATCCAGACCGGACGAAAGTCCAAAGGTCGAAACGGCAGTTGACCCGGTTCTCCCTTCAGAAGTTTCATCTTCAAATGACACCGTCACTGAAGATTCATCTTCAAATGACACCCTCACTGAAGAGAATAAGGATGACACCGTCCAGATTCTTTTCATCAACACAGACTCTGACGAGCATCAGGGCAATGCGCCCATTCCTTTATCGCAGGAAGGAACATCGTCAGGGTCATATCCGGCCGTGTATTCGGTCCCACCACCAAGCAACCTGGTTGTGTCCTTTGATTGGAACCAACTAGGCAGACCCCGGTTGCCAGCCAGTATACCATTCATAATCATAGTCCAAATATACAGAATGGTAATGGTTGGCACTATCATTGATGAAGGGGCATCTGTGAGTATCCTTTCCTCTATTGCTTGGAAAGCACTGGGTTCCCCGGCGCTTTTGCCTGAGATAAGAAATCTCTCGGGTTTCGATAAAGGAACCAGTCGACCATTAGGGATCCTCCCCAATGTTCCTATTACATTGAAAGTGAAAGCCGTTCAAATGAGCGTGATGGTTGTTCAAGGACCCTTGGATTATAACCTACTCCTTGGACGAGACTATATATATTGCATGGGAGCTGTAGTCTCCTCACTCTTTAGAGTAATGTGTTTTCCACACGAAGGAAGAATGGTCAAGCTCGTAGACCAACTTTCATTTCCGGGATCACGCATCGCAAACAGTCACATACCAACCTTGAATGGTCTATTCAATCAAGAAATGTCTCCACCCCCAGTCCTTCTTCCCGATGAGTGCGAGTGATTCAGAAAGATGGGACTGGAACCCAGGGGGCATGCATCCTGGTCTGCATTGGGCAGAGAAAACTTTGGGTATAAGGTAGAATTTCCGCGAGAGAATATGACTAGTCCGTACACCGTCCGTGGATGGAAGAGGGGTTGTTCTAGAATAGGATTCTTTTGTCAAAGTTACGTGTTTGGCACCAGTCATTCACCCTTGTCTATTTCGGTAGGCATTGCCGAGGAAGTGTTTTGTTTGAAAGATTAACGAGACAATCTTTGGGTAACCAGAAAGAGGTAAGCCTCCCTCAATAACACAAATGTTTTATCTTTGAGTAGTGTTCTTCTCTTGTCGCAAGTAGCTGTTCTCTTGCGATCTTGCGAAAAATCTGTTGAAAGTTGGGTTGACGAGAAGACAAGTATCGTATAAACCCGTTAAAATTAACGAGAAGACAAGTATCGTTAAAATTGGACTAGCAAGACGACAAGTAGCTGTGAACACCCAAAGAAAAGCAGAGGTGAGAAGGAGGAGGGGCAACCTTGAAATTGTATTTTATACCTGGGGGCATGCAACATTTTGGAGTGCAAGCAAGGGGCGACTAGTTATTTTTTAAATTTTTAGGTCCTCCCTTTAAACCTGTAGGTCTAACCCTTTAAACTCGTAGGATTAGCCGTTTCCGAACTTGCATAAAGAAAGGATGAGAGGGAGCATAGCTTTGGTAAGGCGCAAGCTCTATCAAAAATGGAATCTTTCAGGGGACATTTCTTATCTTATGACTGGTATATCGAGCAGTTTTAGCACATAGTTCATGCTCGTTAAAAAATAAACATAATATTCGAGCAGTTTTACCGCAGAATTTATGCTCGTTAAAAAATAGAAAAGCGAGATCCGAGCAGTTTTAGCACATAGTTCATGCTCGTTAAAAAAAATAAACATAAGAATCGAGCAGTTTTAGCATAAAGTTCATGCTCGTTAAAAAATAAACGCAAGATCCGAGCAGTTTTAACGCGGTCTTCATGCTCGTTAAAAAATAAATAAAAGCAGTGAGCAATGTTTCCTCCAGAGTTTAAGCTCATTTTTAAATAAAAAATGAACCTATCCCGGTAAATAACCGCTGTGATCGTAAATTTATCAGCCATAAAAACCTTGGTCGTGTTTGCACCTGCCACCTCCACTTTTCATTTGGCCGATCGTTCACCTCCATATGATTGTTTACCCATTTTGAGGAACAACTGCGAAGAGTGATTTCGCCTAGCCATCCTTGTGACACTGCCGTGATTGGAGAATTCCAACCTGTACCTGGAATCAGTTGCTATCCCTGTTTATCACTCGTTCCTCAAAAGACGAGTCTTCTTTAAGCTCTTTTCAATTGACTCGTAAAATATGAAAATATTGCTGAGTTTTGGCCTTCCAGCTCATTAAAGGACCGGAAGAGCTATCCCTCCTCTAGATTTTAATCTTTTTGGACCTGAGGGATTATTGCACAAAAAGGTCGAGCGCTTGTTTTATTCGGCTCGTTAAAGTTATCGAAAACTCATCCCTTCTGTATTGTTTTATACTTTTTCGGACTTAAGGGATTAGATGACGAAAAAGGAATTTTGGAGTTAACTTTATGTACCTTTTTAGACTCTCTAAAAATGAAAAGGACCGAGTTTTCCTTGTCGTTAGACTCGTTAAAATGATTAAATAGCGACAAAATTGTCTTTAGACGAGAACGAGTTTCCCTATCGCTAGGCTCGTTAAAACATAGCGATGGGCTTGCCCGAAGGGCAGGTTATAGAACAAGCATATGTTATCCTCCTCAAGCTTGACAAAAATAAAGAGGTACTGGTCAGAAATGACTGGGGAAAAATTGGGAGAACCTCAAAGCTTTAATGGTAGCAAGTCGCTCTTGAACATGACACTTTTCCTCCGTACCACATCGGGTTGGGTTGTTTCATTCACCGGTCTCATCACCATGGTCTCGCCAAACCATCCACATTTGGGGTAATGCTACCGATCCATCGCATCAATGTCGTTATATGTTCAAGAGATGTTGTTCAGAAAGAGTCAACTGTGTCCCATCCACTACCATACATCATCTTTCATCCTTTCATGACCGCCACCCTGAATCATATTTCACAGATCGTTTTCACCTTCATCACAATCACTAGCTCCGTTTCGTGTCACTGATGTGGGATTCATTAAGGCCCTCCTTTGACGGATCGCTTCTTGTCGACTTCAGCTCATTATCCAAGAAGTTGATCTAGGAACAACCCCCTCAGTACTTTGAAGCTTGCATGCCTCAATGGCAAGTTTCTCACTTCCGGCGACAGGTATACATCAATGACCTTCGACCGAAAGATTCTGCATGGTGTTCGACGCCAAGTCCTTTATTCACACCACGTGGATTGTACTGCCGTACCTTGAGGGTCATCATCATTATCGATGATTCCTCTCGCGCTTGTTAACAGTTTACATCATTGACTGGTAATCAAGCGATGTCTTTCCATGTTCGACTCCAAGAAATTCTCACATGGATTGACTTGTACTTAGAGTGAAGATCGGACGAGTTTGAAGACCCCGGATCTAGTTTCATCCATCTGGGCTGCGATATATATTCAGGAAATAAAGACATTGACATGTACAGCGGATGATCATCCTACTCAAAGGATAATAATTTCAGCAGAGAATTATTAGTCTACCATCAGACGATTGTCTGTTCTATGTACAGAAAAATGTATTTATAAAGTTGAGCATGGGAATGCCCGCCTCAACTAGATCATGAAAGCAGTATGAAAAATAATGTATTGTATTGTATCTTATTACAGGTCACCTCTCAGCGATTGAATGAACTTCGGATCCTCCTAATAAAGCATTTCACCCGATAAACGACCTCATACTTTAGGGGGCAACTGTTATAGACATTTTCGTGCCTTACAACATGAAGCATGAAATGTCCATAATCTAAGGGATCCAAAATCCCTAAACATGTTGTTCCTACCCCTAGAGGAACAAGGTCAGCAAACCACAGCACTGAATAAAAGTTCTCCACCTGAAAACACTCAAAAACAAGGCAATTCTGGATCATGTCAAATGCTCCACTGAGCATCTGCGCTGAATGTCAACTGCTCCACTGTCTACATGCGTTGAATGTCAACTGCAAAGAAGGCTACCTGCGCTGGGCGAGTTTGGACATGTGGCACAGTCATTCCTCAAGGTGTCAATGCCCAGGAAGCTTCCAAAATGACACTTGGATCAGGGAATTCGACTGGTGATGAGTAAGAGGTTCTAGATCTCCAAGTGGAAGCAAGAACCTCCAAGTGGACTCAAGAACTGAAGAAGAACTAAAGTGGGAGAGGACACTAGTCAGCTTCATGCCAGCCTCAAGCTGACTCATCCTTTCTCCAAAACTCCTATATATAGATCTCTCTCATGAGGTCTAGGGAGACTAGAATCTTGTGAATGTAAAGAATTGCTGTTGGTTTGAGTTTAGAACTATTGGGTGATTTGCTTTGAAGGAGGTGAAGAGGAGATTTCTTTCTGCTGGGAAGGTGATGCTGTATTGGGCCTCTTATGGTTGTATCACTTCCTGAACCTTACTTCTTCCATTAATAAAGCATTTGAGGTTCTTCTATATGCATGTGTCTCAATGGTGTATTGTTATACTTGTGTATTTGATTTATTCTAATCCTTGAATCAATTATGAATGTATGCTTCTTGTAGTTCCCCTCTCTTGCCATTTTTCAGGATCTTGATGCAGCTGGGCCAGTGAAAGAGCAAGGAGCTGGGGGCAAGCAGCAAGGAGAGAAGATTGGATCAACCATTAGCGAAAGACATCGGTTAGTGGATCTCTTTCTCCCCTCTTTTACATCTCATAAAGGAGTAATCTCAGATAGCTTTGCTTTGATTGTTGCTAAGGAACTATCACACTTAGAGTGGGATAGGGTCATTCCGTATTGGATACTTTTCCCAACAACAAATTGGCGAAGTATCCAATACGGAATGACCCTATCCCACTCTAAGGGTGATAGTTCCTTAGCAACAATCAATGCAAAGCTATCCGAGATTACTTCTTTATGAGATGTAAAAGAGGGGAGAAAGAGATCCACTAACCGATGTCTTTCGCTAATGGTTGATCCAATCTTCTCTCTTTGCTGCTTACTCCCAGCTCCTTGCTCTTTCACTGGCCCAGCTACACCAAGATCCTGCAAAATGGCAAGAGAGGGAAACTACAAGAAGCATACATTCATAATTGATTCAAGGATTAGAATAAATCAAATACACAAGTATAACAATACATCATTGAGACACATCCATATAGAAGAACCTCAAATGCTTTATTAATGGAAGAAGTAAAGTTCAGGAAGTGATACAACCATAAGAGGCCCAATCCAGCATCACCTTCCCAGTAGAAAGAAATCTCCTCTTCACCTCCTTCAAAGAAAATCACCCAATAGTTCTAAACTCAAACCAACAACAATTCTTTACATTCACAAGATTCCAGCCTCCCTAGACCTCATGAGAGAGATCTATATATAGGAGTTTTGGAGAGAGGATGAGTCAGCTTGATAAGTGACTAGTGTCCTCTCCCACTTCAGTTCTTGAGTCCACTTGGAGGTTCTTGCTTCCACTTGGAGATTTGGAACCTCTTACTCATCACCAGTCGAATTCCCTGACCCAAGTGTCATTTTGGAAGCTTCCTGGGCATTGACACCTTGAGAAATGAGCCTGCCACTTGTCCAGTTACGTTCAGCGTAGGTAGCCAGTGTTGGAGTTGACATTCAGCGCAGGTAGCCAGTGTAGCAGTTGACATTCAGCGCAGATGCTCAGTGGAGCAGTTGACATGATCCTGAATTGACTTGTTTTTGAGTGGTTTCAGGTGGAGAACTTCTGTGAATTGTTGTGGTTTGCTAGCCTTGTTCCTCTAGGGGTAGGAACAACATGTTTAGGGACTTTGGATCCCTTGATTATGGACATTTCATGCTCAATGCTTGTAAGGCACAAAAATGTCTATAACAGTTGCCCCCTAAAGTATGAGGCCATTTATCGGGTGAAATGCTTTATCCAGGAGGGTCCGAAGTTCATCCATCTGCTGGGAGGAGACCTGTAATAAAATACAATACAATACATTATGATTCATACTGTTTTCATGATCTAGCTGAGGCGGGAATTCCCATGCTCAGCTTTATAAATTCATTTTTGTACATAGAACAGACGATCGTCTGATGGTAGACTGATAATTTTGGCGAAATTATCATCCTTTGAATAGGATGATCATTTGCTGCATTGATGTACATGTCAAATGTCTTTATTTTTCCTGAATATATATCGCAGCCCGGATGGATGAAACTGGATCCGGGGTCTTCAAACTTGTTCGATCTTCACTCTAAGTACAAGTCGATCCATGTGAGAATTGCGCTGAAGTCGAACATGGAAAGACATCACTTGATTACCGGTCAATAATGTAAACCGTTAACAAGCGCGAGAGGAATCACCGATAATGATAATGACCCTCAAGGTACTGCAGTACAATTCACGTGGTGTGAATAAAGGACTTGGCGTCGAACACCACGCAAAATCTTTTGGTCGAAGGTCATTGAGGTATATCTGTCGCCGGAAGTGAGAAACTTGCCATTGAGGCATGCAAGTTTCAAAGTACTGAAAGGGTTGTTCCTAGATCAACTTCTTGGATAATGGGCTGATGTCGACAAGAAGCGATCCGTCAAAGGAGGGCCTTAATGAATCCCACATCAATGACACGGAATGGAGCTAATGATTTTAGTGGAGGTGAAAACAATCTGTGACATATGATTCAGGGTGGCGGTCATGAATGGATGAAGGATAATGTATGGCAGTGGATGGGACCTGGTTGACTCTTTCTGAACGACTTCTCTTGAACATATGGCGACACTGATGTGATGGATTGGTAGCATTACCTTAAGTATGGATGGTATGGCGAGACCATGGTGATGTGACCGGTGAATGAATCAACCCAACCCGATTGTGGTACGGAGGAAAAGTGTCATGTTCAAGAGCGACCTGCTACCATCAAAGTTTTCTTGATTTTTTCCCAATTTTTCCCCAGTCATTGCTGACCAGTACCTCTTTATTTTTGTCAAGCTTGAGGAGGATAACATATGCTTGTTCTATAACTTGCCCTTCGGGCAAGCCTATCGCTATGTTTTAACGAGACTAGCGATAGTGAAACTCGTTCTCGTCTAAAGACAAGTTTGTCGCTATTTAGTGATTTTAACGAGTCTAACGACAAGGATAACTCGGTCCTTTTCATTTTTAGAGAGTCTGAAAAGGTACATAAAGTTAACTCCAAAATTCCTTTTTCGTCATCTAATCCCTTAAGTCCGAAAAAGTATAAAACAATACAGAAGGGATGAGTTTCGATAGTTTTAACGAGCCGAACAAAACAAGCGCTCGATCTTTTTGTGTAATAATCCCTCAGGTCCAAAAAGATTAAAATCTAGAGGAGGGATAGCTCTTTCGGTCGCTTTATCGAGCTGGAAGGCCAAAACTCGGCAATCTTTTCATATTTTACGAGTCAGTTGAAAAGAGCTTAAAGAAGACTCGTCTTTTGAGGAACGAGTGATAAACAGGGTTAGCAGCTGATTCCAGGTACAGGTTGGAATTTTCCAATCACGGCAGTGTCACGAGGATGGCTAGGTGAAATCACTCTTCATAGCTGTTCCTAAAAATAGGTAAACAATCATATGGAGGTGAACGATCGGCCAAATGAGAAGTGGAGGTGACGGTGCAAACACGACCAAGGCTTTTATGGCAGATGAGGTTACATACACAATGGTTATTTACCGGGATGGGTTCATTTTTTAATGAGATTGAATGCGCCAAAACACTGCTCAAACTTATGTTTATTTTTTAACGAGCATGAACTATGTGCTAAAAATGCTTGGATCTTGCGTTTATTTTTTAACGAGCATGAACTTTATGATAAAACTGCTCGTTTGTTTGCATGCCCCCAGCATAATAACGCAAATCGAGGTGCATGCCCCCCATGCTTCATTGCATTCAACTCGGTGGTTGGAATGAAGGTTTACCTTTGAGATTTGGAAAGGAGATTTGTTTCATTTTTTAATGAGGTTGACACAGTAAAAGAACTATCCTCATGACTCCTTGTTTCATTTTTTAACGAGGTTGACACGAGATAAGAACTGTCCTCGGAGCCCACTGTATTTAAAGTATTTCTATTAGTGCGATGATCCACGCTGACAAAATGTTTAGGAATCTTCCGAATCCATTAGATATAGAAGATTTCATATTGTAGGTTTCCACTGTGGCCACTTCCGTCAGATTACTTGCAGGCGGTAGGGAAAAAGTACCCATTAAGGCAGGGTCTTTTAGGAGACCTACTCCAATATTTTGAAGCGAATGATTGCTTCCATGGATCATTGGAATGCTTCCCATAAGTTTTGAACTGTCGGGGAGGAAAGTTTGTTGGTCGACGACTGTAATTCCTCCTTGAAAGGGAAATGCAATCTTCCTGAAGTAGGTCGACACAACTGCGGCCGTGGCATATATCCAGGGCCTTCCCAGTAGGATGTTGTAATCGAGGTTTCCATCGATTACTTCAACATCAATTCCTACTGTTTTGCCCCCTAGTTCAACTTGTAAGTTACTTAAAATCCCGTATGGAGTGTATGATCGTCCATCAAATGCTTTTAACGTCGTTGACGATCTCGACAAGGGTGGTGAGCCTAAATTCTTCCAGCAACTCATCGACATAATACACGTAGATGCCCCCTCATCAATAATTGTTCGATGAACAGTTTTGTTGAGGGCTTTCACTTGAATAAGGAAAGCTAGTTGAGCTGGTAACTGAGGGTCATATCCTTTATGATCAAAGGCCACAAGATTGGAATCCATTGGGTCAATTCCACCTATTGCTGATAATAAAGCTTGCTCTTGGGAGAAGCAATTTTGCGGTACCTCAAGTGTCGACATAACGGACGGCGATTGGGCCAGGTCCTCTATCTGTGCTATTTTCGCACAAGGATTAAATGTCGATTTGTGTACTGCTCCCTTTTGCGACTTTATCATTGGCTCAGGGACGATGGGTGGCACAACTTCGGTCAAAGTTGTTGTCGAACTACTAGGTTGTTCATTAGACTTGTTGTTCGACAGCTTTGGATTCCTGTAATCCTTATTCCTCGTCAAAGCATCATTTTGCTGCTTTGATACAGACAACATAAGCACTTCGGATCGGGAAGCATTTTGATTAGCAACCAGTTCGGTCCTCGGGCTTGGAAACGGATCAGTCAACACAACTGAGGTTTTCGAACTCTTAAAGAATCTTTTAAGCTCAACTTTGTATGGACAATCTGCTGTCCAATGATCCTCATCGCATATATGACACCCCGTAGGGGGTTTCCTTTTTCTCCCTTTATTTTTCTTCTTGCCCCCTGGTTGCTTCAGTCATTTGCCCTTGTCGTCCGACACGGCACTTACTTCCGAGGCAAGAAGTTCCTCATTTTCATTTTGACCGGAAATCTTACGGGCCTTTTTAGATATAGCCTTTGTCGATTTCATGTCTGTTGCGCCAATCACGCTATCACCGGCACGAGAGTCACTATTTGATTTAGGAGGAGGAGGAATTGAAAATTCCGATCTAGGGGCGTCAGGTATTTTATCATAGAGCGTGCCGGACTGAGTATATACTAAGTCTAGATATTGTGCACGAACAATAACTTGCTCCTCCGTTACGACTCCCCCCCTTGGCCACATCTTCCGTTATGTCAGGAAGTAACGACTTTATAAACCATTCAGCTAACAACTGATCTGGAATGTAAGTTTTTACCATCCTGCGACGACGACGCCACTCATGTATATGATCGGATATATGTGTGGCCGTTGTCTGCTTGAAGTTTGTTAAGATTTCCGTTCCAATTTCATACCTTATCGGTAATTGAAAATGGGTTAAGAAAGTCGTGGCTAGGGAGCTAAAATTGTCGAAAGAGGCTCTAGGTAATTCAATATACCATTTAGCCGCTAGACCTGTCAATGTCCTCTGAAAAAGGCGAAGCCTTATCGAATCATCGTTCCGGGTGTTCGACGAGCACCACAGATGAAAAGTCATCACGTGATTCGCCGGGTCTTCACCTGGATTTCCATTGAATTTAGGAATGTCCGATGGAAGTTTATGCGGAATCGCTGGCCACCAAGGGGCATAAGAAATTGGATCATTCATCAGCCGGTTTAGATCTGGTAATTCTAGAGTTGCTACAAAGGGCAACTGTTGATTCAGGTTAGGCGGAGCATAACTAGGATAAGATGGAATTGCCTGAGCATTGGGTTTTTGCATACCAACATAATGTATTTGATGCTGGCAACTTTGACAAGTTTGATGGGAATAACCGTTATTATACGGTTGCCCATTACTTACAAAGACTTGTTGCTCGGGTCCTTGATATGATTGCTGGAATCGCGGTTGTTGGGTTTGAACCAGCTCCGGTTGTTGGACCATTTGCTGTTGTCCAATACTGGATGATTGACCAAGATGAGGAGTCATAGTACTTGTTTGAGCCTGAGTCGCTCCAGATAAGGAGGCACTAACCGGAGGTTGTGATTGAGTTGTCGAGACAAGAGGCTGTTGTATGGCAACCTGAGAAACTTGGGGTTGACATACAACAGGTAGTGCTTGTACTTGCGACGCAATTAACACACCAGGTATAGTGGCGACATTCGACACAGGGTGGACTGGTTGCATTTAATATGCAACCCTTGGTTGCTGAGGTAGTATTGGTACCCATCCGCTGGATGTAATTCCTGTTTGACCTGAACTTTGTTGTAAACTCCCATATGGTTGTTCTCCGGGGGGGAACAATGAAAAGGCATACTGCCCTCCATATGGTGGCAATCCAGTGCTTAAAGGGTAGATTGGCCTTTGAAGACACATTGGATCAAGTTGTTGAGTTTCAACATAAGAAATACCAGATGATAATCTGGATGAAGAAATAGGAACTAACCATGTCGTCGAAACAGTCTCTGATTGGACTCCAGCTTGTTGTTGACAATTTGCCGGGACAGATGGTATACCAGCGAACATCGTTGGAGTAGCAGCAGGAGGCTCTGCCGCTGCTGTGTCGGATGACACGGTCCTGGATGTCGACGGTTGTTCATACATATTTAGTCTATCCAAAAGATTTCCTAGCGATTCTACAAGAACTTTGTGATGAAGGTAGACTAACTTCGAAGATCAACGCAGGAATAAAGGGTGATTGTTCCGTTTAAAATAAATTGTTAACGACGCTTTAGACACAACTTGCTTTTTCAGTTTTAAAGAGTCGAGAAAAAGCTAAAGATGACTCTAGTCTCCTTCGATGTTTTAACGATCCCGAAGTGACAAATGCTTGGATGGACTTTTTCTGTTATAGAGTCTGAAAAAGGCCAAAAGAAACTACTCTGGAGATCTAGGCAGAGGGTGTGCCAAACCTTTCGCAAAACCACAGAATATGTTTTACGGTACGGGTGGTCGATCTTCGTGAATGCTGTGTTCATTGCATTGCGATCAGTAGGGCGGCCGACACGACTTCCTAAGGATAAAGGATATATGCCTATAGGGGTCTCCCAATATATACGCGACGGTACGTGGGAGCACAAGTCCGTATTAGTGCAATCGTCCCTCAGGAGGAATCACCCACCTTCTTAGAGATCGACAGTCACTACGTTTAATGACGCCGGAACACGTCTCTACCTAGACCTCTACGATGAGCGTTATGTTGCAAAGCGTTGTTAGGTTCATTCAATATATTTTAAGTTGATCTTTTTAAAGTTTGTCTTTCAGGATCACCATGAGATGTATTGGTACAAATTCCTAAATGCAGCCTAAGATGATAAGCAAGTTTTATAATCTTTCAACTTTGAAAATCCTAGCTACTAAGGGAAAAGAGAGCGACTATCTTTTCTCAAAGAGCAATCAGCACACTCTAATGCACTCTTCCTAAATCCAACATGAAAACTTATCAAAATGCAAAATGCACAATGCAGGTGTTTGTTTTCACTTTCTTAGTATAAATGCCTACAAAGAAAGCTTTTTGCACAACTTTGAATTTGCTTTTACAATGATAAAAAATAAACAAGTTCTTTTTCTTTGAAATCAACAAGGGTAGAAGAGATTACAATCACTTTGCGATTTTTTCGAAATAAAGACTCGTTTTTGACACTTTGAAAAGAACAAACTCAAACCAATAAGCAAAAGTAAAACTATGATCAATCTGAACAAACAGCCAATGAACTCTCTTCTAAGATCAATCTCAATCAGATCTGAATCAGAGGCTACAGAAAGACTACTTTACTGATGCAAAGGAAGACTGTAAATGATGCCACAAAAACATAAAAACATTTACAATCTTTTTGTACAAAAATGGGGCGGAATTCAGGCAAAGAAAAGGTTATCAGGCTAGCACCTATGCTTGGTTAAAGGCTGCAAAAACAGAGATCAAAACAGGGCAATAAAGGACAAAGAACCCCAGCTGCACAAGGCCATACTGGTTCAGCGCAGGTACAACATTGTCAGTTTGACATTCAGCGTAGGTAGCCCCTTCGGGACCTGCGATGAAATGCAGACTGCCTTCACAGTGCCTGCAATGAAGAGAGAAACTCTCGTTTCTCTTGGTTTCTGGGTCACAAAATGCTCAAAAATACATTGTTTCAGGCCAAATCAGAAACACAAGCAAGGTATAAACAGAGGGATGATTTGATAGGGTACTAAAGACTATCACAAGGATCAATCAAATCGTTTGTGGATCTAGTTTAAATCATAGACAAGTCCAACATACTGGATCAAAGCAGCAACTTTTACTTTGCATCCAGGAAAGATGCAGTTCAAGAGTAGCTGTCAAGTCTATGAAGTAAACAAATGAAGGAAACACAAATGAAATGAACAAACAAGTTCTTCCCCAGCGGAGTCACCAATTTGTTGTTGGGAAAAGTATCCAATACGGAATGACCCTATCCCACTCTAAGGGTGATAGTTCCTTAGCAACAATCAAAGCAAAGCTATCTGAGATTACTCCTTTATGAGATGTAAAAGAGGGGAGAAAGAGATCCACTAACCGATGTCTTTCGCTAATGGTTGATCCAATCTTCTCTCCTTGTTGCTTGCCCCCAGCTCCTTGCTCTTTCACTAGCCCAGCTGCACCAAGATCCTGCAAAATGGCAAGAGAGGGGAACTACAAGAAGCATACATTCATAATTGATTCAAGGATTAGAATAAATCAAATACACAAGTATAACAATACACCATTGAGACACATGCATATAGAAGAACCTCAAATGCTTTATTAATGGAAGAAGTAAGGTTTAGGAAGTGATACAACCATAAGAGGCCCAATCTAGCATCACCTTCCCAGCAGAAAGAAATCTCCTCTTCACCTCCTTCAAAGCAAATCATCCAATAGTTCTAAACTCAAACCAACAACAATTCTTTACATTCACAAGATTCCAGCCTCCCTAGACCTCATGAGAGAGATCTATATATAGGAGTTTTGGAGAAAGGATGAGTCAGCTTGAGGCTGGCATGAAGCTGACTAGTGTCCTCTCCCACTTCAGTTCTTCTTCAGTTCTTGAGTCCACTTGGAGGTTCTTGCTTCCACTTGGAGATCTAGAACCTCTTACTCATCACCAGTCGAATTCCCTGATCCAAGTGTCATTTTGGAAGCTTCCTGGGCATTGACACCTTGAGGAATGACTGTGCCACATGTCCAAACTCGCCCAGCGCAGGTAGCCTTCTTTGCAGTTGACATTCAACGCAGGTAGACAGTGGAGCAGTTGACATGATCCAGAATTGCCTTGTTTTTGAGTGTTTTCAGGTGGAGAACTTTTATTCAGTGCTGTGGTTTGCTGACCTTGTTCCTCTAGGGGTAGGAACAACATGTTTAGGGACTTTGGATCCCTTAGATTATGGACATTTCATGCTTCATGCTGTAAGGCACAAAAATGTATGATCCTATCCACCTAAGGTGTGATAGCGCCTTAGCAACAAACGAATGCAGCTATCATGATTTCTTCCTTTATGAAATATGAAAGAGAGGAGATCGGCAGACTTACCGTTATCTTCCAGTTGTCCCTCGAACTAGATCCTCTTCTCTTTGTGTGTCCACAGCTACTTGCCTCCTCGCTCGATCAAGATAACAACTACTTGAATCCCGCGAGATCATAAGAGAACAACTACCTGTGACAAGAGAACAACTACTTGCAACAAGAGAAGAACACAATACAAAGGAAAATATACATATTCATAAATGATTCAGGATTAGAAATAAATCAAATATACTAATGCAATTACACAAAATACACCAGCATATAGGAAAGAATCAAGATAGCTTTATTGAAAGTAACAGTGTTCAGGAAGAGATACAACCCATAGGGCTCCAACCCAGCATCTCCTTCCCAGCAGAATGGACTTCCTTCTTCAGCTCCTTTCAAAGCATAACACACCCAATATTTCTAGCCACAAACCAACAACAATTCTTTGCAAATACCAAATTCCAGCCCCCTTTAGACCTCATGAGAGAGATCTATATATAGGAGTTTTGGAGAGAGGATGAGTCAGCTTGATAAGTGACTAGTGTCCTCTCCCACTTCAGTTCTTGAGTCCACTTGGAGGTTCTTGCTTCCACTTGGAGATTTGGAACCTCTTACTCCTCACCAGTCGAATTCCCTGACCCAAGTGTCATTTTGGAAGCTTCCTGGGCATTGGCACCTTGAGAAATGAGCCTGCCACTTGTCCAGTTATGTTCAGCGCAGGTAGCCAGTGTTGGAGTTGACATTCAACGCAGGTAGCAAGTGTAGCAGTTGACATTCAGCGCAGATGCTCAGTGGAGCAGTTGACATGATCCTGAATTGACTTGTTTTTTAGTGGTTTCAGGTGGAGAACTTCTGTGAATTGTTGTGGTTTGCTAGCCTTGTTCCTCTAGGGGTAGGAACAACATGTTTAGGGACTTTGGATCCCTTGATTATGGACATTTCATGCTCAATTCTTGTAAGGCACAAAAATGTCTATAACAAACATATGGGCCAACACATCTATCAAAACCTCAAAGCCAACGCAACCACGAACGATGTGCACTTTGAAAGGAATGCCAACCCTTGACTTTACAACAAGGAGAACAGCGCCTCACATCACCCGATGGAAAAAGCAAGCAAGAGGGAGGGTAGGCGGTTTACAACCAAAACCCTTCCACGTCCCTCTTAAATGTATGCATCTCAACCAACAATGCCAACACGGAAAGTGTACAAGCACAAGACACCGGCACCATAAACAACCGAACAATGAAGAGGCTAGCCATCACAAGGAGCCACACCACAACTGTTAGATACCTATAGTAATAGGTTTCATATTTCATGATTGATTATTGAAAATCCAAATATGCTCTGCTTTGCTACTACAAAGATCCCATATTTCCAGAAAATCAGAGGTGTGTGAAGTATTTCAAATATTGAGGACCTTATTACAATTTTTTGGGTGATTCAACAGTTCAAACTGGATCATGCCATGTTTCAATTTTGAGTTGTAGAATAGAGAAAGAAGTCTGTCCAAACAGCTTAATCTTGGCAGACAAATAGTTCAGGTAGAGAAACAAAGGTTCCCAAAAGTCTAATCTGGGACCTTGGAAGAGATAAGGGTAGAAGTAGATAGGGAGAAAAGGAAAAAAGCCAAAGAAAAGAAAAGGCAATTGAGGGTTGCAAGTCCAAGTGCCTCTCCAAGAAGAAACAAAAAATGTTAGGGGAAATAGTTGGGTAGGCAGTTGTGGTTGCAGAAAGGACACGTTCACCATTACATAGTGGTCAAAGATGTTTTGCCAAGGCAATGGATATATTAGCAAAAAGGTGGTGAAATTCATGGTCTCACAGCAGAGCATCACTAACTTCTCTCTTCCCCCCTACTCCATTGCTAACACCCCCTTTCTAAATCCCCCACCTTCACTTATACTAACTCCTAATTCTACTATTTAGCTCCCCTATTTTACCCCTACCCCTAATAATACTAACACTAAGGTGTATAAAGCCCCAAATTTTATGTATATTCCCTCCCCTAGGCATAATAGCCATGTATTTTCAAAAGGGACCAAATGGCACCTGGCCACTTTGGTGAACCTTTTCCACCCCTTTCCCCTCTGCTGCAAGTTATTTTACCCTCAAATTCACCTCTGCATGGGCAAAACCCCTCTCCAAGACCCTTTAGCCTGCAAAAATCTTTGCAAAAGTCCCTAAGGTAAAAAACCCGCCTCTGGCACGTTTCCCAATCCCACCACATTACGGGTTAAGCAAGAAAAGATGAAAAACCATTCAAAACCCACTAACCTATAGTTTTGCGCCCAAATATTAAATGGAATATTTTATTCCGCTGGCGGGACCCTTCCCCAACATGCTCGACCAGTCGGGAGGCCCGCCAGCCGTCAGATCTCCAGCGCCCAGATCTAAGGGTGGGCGGTCAATTTCAGATCTCGATGTGCCGACATTTAGCGTCCGGGGAAAGCGGTTTTACCTATCCCGTACAATGGACGCGTGGCGGGCGGTAAGGTTGTTCGGAGCCCTCCTCCCACTTACCGCCTTTGCCCAAAGGTGGTGCGGGGAACCCACTTGCCGCCACCCCGTATACCGCTACCCCACACGTCATGCCTACACGTCATGTCCATGCCGCTCTGACGTCACCCCGCCGATGCCCGCCCCATCGTCCCTTGGTCCTCCACGCGGGCCCGCCTTTGCGCCCGCCCGCCACCGTGTCCTGCCGACCTGGCTAACACCTCAGCATCCACGTCACCCCTCACCTGGGCCCCGCCATGACGTCATGCTGACGTCATCGGCGGAAAAGCGCCAAATTTCATACTTTTGCCAAATTTACCGATTTAAACGGCTAAACGCATATTTTTCGCTTATTTTGCATGCGAAGCTGAACTAGCCGTTGTCAAGCCTGCTGCCGCGAAATCTTGCATTCAGCCATCAAATTCGACAAGTAAACCGTTCAAAGTTCGAGGCTTGACTGCATTAAGCCTTTGCAACCCAGCCCGCAAGCTTCCAGGTCGATTTGCCAGGTATTTTGCCGTCTTCTCCCATTTTGCCCGTGAATTCCAATTTTCTGCAAAATCACCATTAAAGTCTGCTAAAAACTCTAAATTTAGCTCTACCTAAGCACCCAAATCAGACATAAGCAACCTGTGCCATCCATTAGCCCCAATTTAGCTCTGTACAAACCAGCTCGCGGGTTAAAACTGCAGAAATCGCCCTGAAGTACCCGGCATTGTTCCTTTTTGCCAAGTACTGGTTACCTACACTCTTCCTGTACAAATACTAATACCTCAGTAAGCATTCCCTTAGACAATCCACATTCCTGAAAATCATCAGTACTTTGCTAGCTTCAGAACAACTTCACACCAGAAGAAGACATCACACCAATTGCACCTACCTGCTGCTCAAAGTCTTCAAGAGATTCATCAAAGCTCTGCATCCTACTGCACACTTTCAGACTGTATCATGGCAGCATCTGCATCCTCCTCCCTCAGTGTCACTCCACTGAGTCAAACCAATAAGGAACTGGAAGCTATGCCATTAGTTGACAAAGACTGTCTCATAAATGATTTTGAGGGAAACAGAAACTTTTTGAAGACCTTCACCACATTAAGGGAAGACTATAAGGCAGGACTTGGTACAGATGGGATATGGGAGTCAAACCTGCCCTATTACTGCCTCCCAGCTGTGAATGTTTTCCCTGAAATCATTCACTTATGTGCTCAAAATTATGATCAGGAGCACAGAGCTGTCAACACTCAACTAGGGAGGATTTTGTTCTATATAAACGCTGACACCATCAACAAAATGCTGCACTTTGAACAGACAGAGTTATTAGTCCCTTTCTCCATGAGATCTTTAATGGAAGCAGGTGAGAAGATGACCAGTGAAGAGCTGCAGAAGGTCACCAGGAACTACATGTGGCCTGAGAACCAGCCTACAGGGCCACCTCCTTATCCACATGAGCACTTCAATGACTCAGGCAGGCTGCTCCTGGACATGATAGCCTATGTGCTAGGCTACCAGAACAGCAAGCATGTGGATCTAGCCATGCTCGTAATGCTATCTGCCTATAGCCCACGACAACCCCCTGCCCGAAAGTACAACTTTGCCAAGTTCATAGCCAATAGGATCCATGATCAATTGTGCAAATTGGACAGACAAGGAGTCTTTAGATATTCAGCATACATCTACCACCTGTTCATGTATCATCACTCTGAAGCTTTCCCATGCTACATCAGAAGGCTGGACAACAAAGGGGAGAGAAGATCAGTCATATTCTGGACCTCAGTCTATCATGAAATCACAAATTCACCCTACAGCTATTGTGAATTTGTAGATCAGTTTATATACCCAGTCTCCAGCATACTTATGAAATCCCCTCCACCTAGAATATCAAATGAGATCAAGAAAGCTTTACAGCTTTCTAAGAAGTACAAAATAGGTGATTGGTACCTATATGAACACCACACTGTGTTCAGAGTGTATGGGTGTGAGCTCTGTCCATACAGACTACCCAAGTATGTTCCCATGAGATTATTTGCCTTGGAATATTACAGGCAATTAATCCAGTCAGACCTCACTCACTTCCACAGCTCAAAGAAAAAAGCACACCTTAACTTCAAAAATGAGCTGGGCCCTTTTATCATGAATAAGAAGGAAGGATGGGAGGCTGCAGATTTGATCCTAAAAGACAAATATAAGTTGTCTTACAGTTTCCGGTGGGTCCCATATGACCCTCAAGGTTTCATCACTGCCAGGAGAACAAAGTACAGACTCCTAGCCATCAAACACTGCCACTATCCACATCTAGAACAGTATGCAAACTTACAAGAGTGGCAGTTGGATACCCTTGTTGAGAGCTTGTCTGAAGAGGAAAAAATAGCTAAAAATATGAAAGAACTTGAAAAAACTATTGACCTGGACTATGTGATCCAGGTACCTTTCAGGCTGCCTCAAACATCAGGAGGAGGAACCTCAGTTACCAGGACAGCGCCGCCAACAACAGCACCAGGCTTGGATAAGGGAAAGGGAAAAATGGACGCCGAAGATGAAGCAAAAAAGCAGCAGTCAGAGCAGGGAAAGCAACAACCAGAGCAAGAAACAGGGCAGCAAGAAGAACAAACCGGTCTGCCACAAACTGGGCTGCCAGAAACCACCTTATTGCAGACACCACCCCCTCAAGTGGAGCCCCTAACCACTTCAATTTTACAGACCCCGGCACATGAAGAAAGGGGGACCAAAAGACAAAGAGAAGAGTCCACTCCCCTCAGTGGATCCTCCCAACAACCAGAAGCTAAAAGGCAGAGGGCAGACTCCCCAGAAGTAGAAGACATTACTGAAGATGTCTTCAATGATACAGCCAAGGATAGGGAGGGCAGCCAACACACAGGGACTAGCTCCTTTCAGCAGGAGCAGAATTTACAACTTGGCTTGGAGGTATCATCTTCTTCTCAACAAAGCCAGAAGCTCAAAGGTGCTAAGGCCACCTTCAAAGAAATCAAGGCAGCAAATGAACTATTGAGGGCTGAGGTTTACAAACAATTTATAGATGCCACTCCAGCCCAACAAGAAAGATTGATGTCGGTCTACGACTTCAAAGAGGAGAAGATGATATTCAGCCATTTCAAACCTAAGGGGCCCAACCCAATGTCCACTGCTGATTTCATCAAAACAAGGGTGGAGGTCTTGGCCAAAGACATACATCCTATGGACCAAATTGAGCTCCATAAGCAGACTGGAGAAATGGTCTATGCCACCTTGGTAGATAAGGCCACACTAGCTCATGAGCTGAAAGAATCCTTGAAGCACACAAATACTCAACTGGATTTTGAGAGATTGTCTTCCAGGGCCAAGGATAACAGGATAAAATCTCTTGAAGAGATTATTGTTGATCTAGGGCATAACCCTAGTGACCCAACCGGGGTAAAAGCCCTCCTGAAGAAAAAAGAGGATGATCTCAATGCCATGAAGAGGAGATTGAAGCTGTCACCTACAGAACATCCTCAGACAGCTGAACTGCAAAAAGAAAAACAAGTTGATCAACAACTTGATCTACTATTGCAGCAGGATCAAAGGATCCAAGAGCTAGAGGAGGAGCTGGAGAAGTCATTACAGGACAAACAGGGAGAATCCACACTACCAACTCCCCCAACAGATTCTACAGCAGCAACAGGCTCTGGGGCAGCAGTGGCCCCTACAACAGCAAATACAGTTGACCAGCCCAGCATAGAAGAACTAACTAAGGCTGTTAAGCAAATGGAGCTACAAGCAGATGAGATAAGGAAGGCAAAAGAAAAACTGGCAGAGATAGATGCCAAGTATGACCAGTCTAAAATGACAGTGGCAGAACAGGGCAGACAGATCAAGACCCAAAAGGACAGAATCAAAGCCCTGGAGAAAGAGCTTGATCTCAAAAACACCATGGCTGAGATCAAGAGGATCTTATGGAATAAAATCACCCAAAGCATGATTAAACAGTGGAAATCACTCAAAACAATCCATGAACATATGGATTTAATTGTGCAAGCTCAGATAGATATCCAGAGGGCTAAGACAGCACTAGGAAATAGACCTGAACAAGCTAGCCAACTGATAGACTTTCTGAACAGGCAAGACAAAGATGAGCTGGCAGCAGTTGGAATCACCAACAGAACGGAGGCCATCCTTATGACCAAAAAGGTGCTAACACTCAGAGGATATGTGCAGACAGCAGAAAGGAGGAGCTATGAGATACAGACTGAAGTTGAAGACTTCAAGCTCAGAATGGGGATGCTACAGGCAAGAGGAATGCCTAGCCTATTGAGCGGTACAGGGAAATTGATCAACAGAGATCAATTTACAAATAGGATGGCCGCGTACATAGAAAATCAAATCACTGCATCCAGCAGTGCTTCTGAAGAAACTGTTCCTCCTACAGGACAGAGTTTGTACACTCAGCTTGAAGGGTCATTTTTTATTGAAAATGAAGTTAATCATCTATTTGAAACTCCTCCCAGTTTTTTCAAATACACAGAGCTTGATGAGACATTGATTAAAATGCGAAGGCATCAAATGCCCAAGGAGGACTGGTGGCAAGCCATGCTCCAGATTCTGCCACAGTAGTTTCAAAACTCCAGGTCAAAAGCCAGCTCAGGTCACCGCAAGACAAGTATAAAGTGGTCGGTGACTGGAAAATATCTAAAAAGTGATTCATCACTAACAGTGACAGCTAGCCACATTTTGAAACACACGCCTTCAGCCGACTACAACTGCTACAAATTCAACAGCATCTGACAGATTTTGACAGCTAAAGGACTAAGAGCTATTACTGCATTTACTTCTTCATTTACTTCTTTGGCTACTGCTCACTAGCAGTTGGCAGCATATTTATGAGGCATTTACTCTTCTTTCAGATATTTTTCCAAATGTAAATCTGTATATATACCCCCCTTAGTAACGCATAAGGGGTTGCTGGAATTTTCTCTTGGATAACTTCCATCTGCTGTAATATTTTCAGAGAATTAATACAAAGGAGGAATGGAACTTCCAGAAGTTTGGTGTATTTGATGTCTGGTGGTGAAGGATGCATGTTACAGGATTCCATGGGTGTTGCATAAAACTATAAGTATTTTCAAATCTTCTGTTATGTGTTTTTTTGAGTCTTTTGTTCTCTTTGGTTGTTTAAATGTCTTACACTTGATAGTAAGGTGAAAGAATAGTTTCAGGATTTAATCAAGCATTACCCTGAACTCAAACCTGAACTGTCATCTATGTTTTCTTCAGAAACAGTAATAGAAATTGCAATTCTTAACTGCTGCACTTCAATCTGTCTCTTTGCTGTAACAGACTATTCCCAGGGATTCAAATTATTGCCCCTGTGACCTCTGTTTTCTGCTCCAAATTCTGTCACGTGGAAATATGTAAACAATAAGTGGAAATTCTTAAATGCTTTCACTTCGTGCTGCCTGTTTCCTGTCACTTAGCCAAAATATGTTTTAACAAAGCACTCAAAAGGCCCTGTAAGTTCCATCTTTCATCTCACAGATTCAAACACATTAAGCCACAGACTCCATTGCCCAATGATATTCAACATATCTAAAAACTACATCACTGAAGTCTAAGGGAATTTCATCAACCGAAACACAAACATAACCTGTACTCAATACCTAGCCTAAAACACCATCACTGTAGATATAAATCATAAAGAGAGAGCCCTCTCTGATCACTGTTTGGCTAGAAACAGTGATTAAAAGATTGGTTAGTGGTTACCCCGGCCGTATTCCCTTGGGAGTCATAGGGAACAACCTGGGTGTTAACATAATTGGCGACTCCACTGGGGAACCTAAGACTATTCAATTACTATCTATCTTCCAAAGCTTTCATCAAGCCTGAAACTAGCCAAGACATCTTAGGACTGTTTCTCTAATACAGGGGCAGTCTTAGGGAAGAGCTAACTAGGGAAACTTATCCTAGCCTTGAAACATATATAGTCATTCCAGAGTTCTTATTTTGCCCTTGTAAATACAAAACTTCTGTATAAAGTTCTGAAAGAACACTTAGAAGCTGGCTCCTAAAAGAAACCCAAGGCATACTAGGGCACACCCTGACCCTGATCAACCCATCATTGTTGATAACCCAAATATCATCCCAAAGAACATAAGGAAACAGCACAAGCAGGATAAACCTGCTGATTCAGATATAAGGTCAGACCAACCCATCCTCATTCCCACTCCTTGCAAAGTCCTTTTTCGTTCCACACCCAATTCCCCTAGTTCATCTTCAACCCCTCAAAGTCCTACCTTTCCATCTTCACCATCTGCACATACTCACTCAACCAGTTCTCCACTTGTTACCCATCCTATTAACCCCAGTACACCTGTAATCCCAGTTGTCCCATTTGTTCCTATCAACCCTATTAACCCTATAAACATGGCTAACAGATATGCACCATTGCAGATTCCAGCCAATGCTCCAGCCCTACCCCAAGATTATCAAACCAGACTCTCATTTTTTGATTCCCATGGCCCTTTGACGGCCATCCAGCATGCTAAAAAGATGCAAGACCACTTTGAGACCTATGAAATTGATGATGATAGTGTCAGGATGAGAATCTTTGTTCAAAGCTTAACTGGGGATGTCAGGACTTGGTTTAGGTCCTTAAATGCAAATTCAATTGCAACCCCTGAAGCTTTATACCAGGAATTTACTAACAGATGGGAGAAAAAGAGAGATCCCCACCACATACTTGGTGAATATAACACTATTAAAAGAGGTCCCCAAGAAACGGTGTTGGAGTATTGTGCCAGGTTTAACAACATATACAATGCTATCCCTCAGAACTTAAGACCCCCTCCTGATTTGGCTCTTTATAATTTCCCTGATGGTTTTGATTCTGATATGGCCTATCAGTTGAGAGAAAGAGACCCTCCAACCCTTGCAGAAGCTCAAAGGGTTGCAGTCACTGTAGAGGCCAACCTAATTGCCAAAAGAAACAGGGCAAAGCTGGAAAAGAAAACTGGCTTCAAAGAAGAAACCTCGGGTTTCGACCAAAAGCTAGATGCAATTCTAAATAGCATGAAGAGGTTGGGGGAGAGAGTGGAATCAGTGGAAAGAAAATCATCATGGGAGGCACCACAAAACAATCCTCCTAGAAACCCAAATTTCAGGAGAGCCCAAAACCCCAATATAGGAAAGACTAATGCTGACCAAGATATCAGACCCCCTTTTCAAGAAAATTATGCAGAAACTTCTACTGCAAATCAGCTAAATGAGGACCCTGAAATCAATTTAATAGGTCTGGATGGCAAAAATCATGTATTCTTAACCCAAGAAGACCATGAGGAGGATGAGAGCAATACATTTCAAACTAAGTCAGGGGAATCCTTTGATTTTAAACAAGGATATGACACTGCTGTCTATGAAGTCCACAAACAATACAAACTAAGGAGTAGGACTGTAAATGTAAATCAACCCGAAAAGATAAAAGAAAAACAGCAAACCAAAGAAAGCTCAGTCACTGAACCTGATCATGTGCCAAACTTGCCTACAAAGGAAGTAGTGGTTGAAGAGGTTACTGAACCACTGTCACCATCAAAACAACCCATGGCAACCTTATCCTCTGAGCCTAACCCAAATATTGCCCCTCAAGATATCAATATTAGGGGCAGGTTCCAAAATCAAGATGAAATCCCACCAGAAGATGTAATAAACAAAGAAAGAACTGCTACCCGTGATCCCAAATTGCAAATTGACAAACCCTTTGACCTAGGAGTAGAGATTGGCAAGTTAAAGGTAGCAATTCCCCTCTCAGAGCTAGCAAAGCATGACATGTACAAACAACAGATTAAAAAATCCCTTCAGCTCACCAATAGCAAAGATGATGTAAATGTATTAGATGACACTCCAGAGTTACTATTTGGTCCAGAGGTAGATGGAAAAACAGTAGTCACAGGGGTTTTACCGTTTTATGTCAGCTTACATGTACATGACAAAATTCTGCACAATGCAATGTTTGACTCAGGAGCCTCTCATAATCTGATGCCAAAAGCAGTCATGGAAAGATTAAACTTAGATATCACAAGACCATACAAAGACTTGTTTTCTTTTGATTCTAGTCAAGTCAAGTGCCTGGGTCTAATTAAGGATTTGTGTGTGTCCCTGGTCCAATTCCCCAACAAGACCATTTTGATGGATGTTGTTGTTGCTGATATCCCACCCAAGTATGGGATGCTATTATCAAGATCATGGGGAGCAAAGCTTCAAGGCTCCCTGCAGTTAGACATGTCATATGCAACCATCTCTGTCTTTGGACAACCAAAAAGACTTTATAGGGAAACACTCATGAAGTATATGGTTAGCAGTGAAGAAAAACCCCAAAATTTCCCAATATATGCTGTTCATTCGGACATAGACTCTTACATCCTCTTTAATGACAGCATTGGCTTCTCCGACAGTCACATTAGCACAGAGACATTTAAACCAGAACAAAACATCATTCTAACAAGTAGCACCTGTCAAACATCAATCAGTACAACAAAACACTTTAGCTCTCCCCTAGGGGTCAAAGATGGTCAGGCAAATGATGAAGCTATCCTAGAAAACAAATGGGAGAAGAAACCCCAACTCATGCTCACACTACCACCCCATGAACAGAACCTCAAACCTCCTGACCAGCAAGGCATCTTGTGGGTCTTAGAATTTGATGGCTCGGTTAACAAGTTAGGAGCAGGAGCGGGAGTATGGATACATAACAAAGAGAAAGGCTGTGCAACAGGCAAGGCCTACAGATTGAATTTCAGATGCACCAACAACATGGCAGAATATGAAGCTCTATTACTAGGCCTCAAGATTGCAAAATCATTACAAGCACCTAGCCTCTCTATCAGGGGAGACTCTGATCTGGTCATTCAACAAGTAAAAGGCAATTTTGTCACTAATGACAAGAGGCTGAGATCCTACAGGGCTGCTGTAATCGAAATATTAGAGACCTTTCATGAGTTTGCTATCACAAAAATTCCAAGGGGCCATAACCTCCATGCACATAGCTTGGCAACATTTGCCAGCACTTTCAAATTCCCACTGGAACCTAATAATTGTTTCACAGCTGAGGTCAGGTACAGACCCTCTATTCCAAACAATGTCAGAGAATGGCAAGTATTTGAGGATGACATGCAAATAAACAATTTTTTAACCCTGCAACAGGAGTTCACAGGATTAAATATTGATCTTGAGACAGCAAGTCAATCACAAATGCTTGAGACAGCAAGTCAATCACAAATGCTTGAGACAGCAAGTCAATCACAAATATTTAATGAAGCATGTCAATCACAAATACAGTTTCAACAATCTGCTCACCCAATGTCACCTAGGACAGCAAAACAACTACTCAGCCCAACCATTTTCAACAATGAAAACATTCAACAAATTAAACAAATGGACTGTGAAGAGATGAGTAACATTGAAACTGAAATCATACAACTCAAAGACAACTTCCTCCCAGTGGGCCTTACCCCATTAGAGGATATTTTCGACTCAAATGACATCCCTAGGAAGCCAAAGATGCAGCCATTAGATGCAAGAATTGAAGAATGCAATATTGGCACTATGGAAAAGCCTAAGATAGTCAAGCTGTCCGCCTCTTTGCCCCCTGATCAAAAGCCCAAGTACATTGATCTCTTTAAAGAATTTCAAGATGTCTTTGCCTGGGGATATGAAGATCTCAAGTCCTATGACACATCTGTCATCCAGCATACCATCCCCCTCAAGCCTAATCAAAAACCATTCAAACAGAAATTGAGAAGGATCAATCCTGTGCTCCTTCCTTCCATTGAAAAAGAGTTGCATAAAATGTTCAAGGCTGGTATTATAGCACCAATCAGATTCTCTGAATGGATTTCAAATTTAGTCCCTACCAGAAAGAAAACTGGTGAAATCAGACTTTGTGTAGACTTAAGGAATCTGAATCAAGTTTCACTCAAAGATAACTACCCTTTACCAAAAATGGATCACATCCTCCAAAGAGTAGTAGGAGCCTCAAGGATATCACTGCTTGATGGATTCTCAGGCTTCAATCAAATTTTAGTGCACCCTGATGATCAAGACAAAACTGCATTTACTACCCCATGGGGAACTTTCAAGTATGTGAAAATGCCCTTTGGATTGAAGAATGCAGGGGCAACATTTCAAAGAGCAATGGACATTGCTTTTGCAAAAGAAATTCATGATTTCTTGGTCATTTACTTAGATGATCTTACACCCTTCTCAAAATCTGACCAAGAACATTTGAAACATTTAAGACAGATTTTCATAACATGCAGAAAATATGGCATTTCCTTAAACCCCAAGAAGTCTTTATTTGGTTTGGAAGAAGGGAAACTTTTAGGACACATCATTTCAAAAGATGGCATAAGAATTGATCCAGATAGGATACAAGCGATCCTACAAATGCCTCACCCTAGGAATGTCAAAGAGTTGCAAGGATTCTTAGGAAAACTCAATTTTTTAAGAAGGTTCATCCCAAATTTAGCAGAATTGATCAGACTACTAAACAATATGCTAAAGAAAGATTCAAAGGTTAAGTGGACTGTGGAAGCAAAGCAAGCCTTTGAAAGCATAAAACTGGCTTTAACCCAAACCCCGGTATTAACTAATCCTCAGTTTGACAGAGACTTTATTATTTTTTCTTTTGCCTCCCAGCATACTATTGCTGCTGTTTTATTGCAGAAAGATGATCAAGGGAATGAAAAGCCCATTGCCTTCTTCAGCAGAGCTCTTAGAGATGCTCCTTTGAAGTACCAAATAATGGAAAAACAAGCCTATGCATTAATCAAAGCTATCAAAGATTTTAGGATCTATATCCTTTACTCTCATGTTGTGGCTTATGTACCAAGTCCTATTGTCAAAGACATTCTCACCCAAGAAAACTTAGAGGGTAGAAGAGGAAAATGGATTGCAAACATACTTGAATTTGACATTGAAATAAAACCTACAAAGCTGATTAAAGGGCAAGGTTTGGCCAAGTTAATGACAGAAGCAAATTTCCAAGCCTTAGATATCAACCAACTGGACAGTGAAACAGAGATGGCGACTCCAAAGATCAATGTAGCCTTTGAACAATCTCCTTGGTACTCTGATGTCTGTTATGTGTTACAAAACCTGTGTGCTCCCCCAGGACTGTCCAGAACTAAGTCTAGGTTTCTGAAAATGAAAACATCTAAGTTTTGTGTGATGGATGAGAATCTACTCTGGAAAAACCATGAAGGTATTTTGCTGCACTGTCTTATTGAGAGTGAAACTGACAACATCATGCAAGAATTCCATGCTGGAGACTGTGGTGGACATCTATACTGGAAGTCCACTGTAGACAAAATATTAAGGGCTGGTTATTACTGGCCCACTATGTTCTCTGATGTGAAGAAATTCACAACATCATGCCACAAGTGCCAACTGTTTGAAGGCAGAAGACAGTTGCTGCCACTTCCTTTGAGGCCCATTTCAACAGAAAGACCTTTTCAACAATGGGGTTTGGATTTCATTGGGGAGATTCATCCCTCATCTTCAGGACAACACAGATGGATTTTGACTGCAACAGACTACTTCACCAAGTGGATTGAAGCTGCCCCATGCAGACAAGCAAATGATTCAGTGATCATTCAATTTTTGGAGAATAATATACTGGCTAGATTTGGCTGCCCAGATAAGATAATAACAGACAATGCTGCTGCCTTCAAATCCAAGAGAATGATAAACTTCTGCCATAAATTTCACATTACTTTGGGCCATTCTACAGCTTACTATCCTCAGGGAAATGGTCTTGCTGAATCATCAAACAAAAGCTTGATAAACATCATAAAGAAAGTATTGGAAGAGAACAAAAAGAACTGGCACAAGAAACTAGTAAATGCTTTATGGGCAGATAGATTAACCACCAAAAGATCAATTGGTACCAGCCCATATGAGTTGGTCTATGGATTAGAGGCCAGATTTCCTTCATCACTAGGGGTGCCAGTTATGAAACTTCTACAAGAAAGTCAAGCAGAGCCAAATGATATGCAAAGAAGGATCAACCAGATAATCTGTTTACAGCAGACCAGAGAACAAGTTTTCAGCAGAGTGCAAATATTACAAGAAAAACTGAAAAAGGCCTTTGACAGAAGAACCAAAGCAGAAGATTTCAATATGGGAGACAAAGTTCTAAAGTGGGATGCAAGAAGAGAAGAGAAAGGGAAACATGGGAAATTTGATTCTTTGTGGAAAGGACCATTTGCTGTCCAAGCAGTACAAGGTAATAACACTTATTTCCTTAAAAGTTTGACTGTAACTGAACTGGATGAAGGTCCTGTCAATGGCAGGATGTTGAAGCACTATTATGATGGTTCACTATGATAGGGATCCAAAGGTTCATTGTATATATGCAGGCCCACATATGTTTTTTGTTTGTAAAAAGATGTTTTCAAGTGCTGCACCTAGCAGCAATAGGCAGATAGAATCAAAGGTTCCCCAAGGAAAAGCACACAATTTTGACAGGTTGCATGCATCAGATTCCAAAGATTAAGATGGACAGTCAAGGAACAAGGCAATCTGACCTGCTGTTCTTGGTCTTTCAAAAGAAAAACCATCCCCATGTGGAGCCACTGTTAGATACCTATAGTAATAGGTTTCATATTTCATGATTGATTATTGAAAATCCAAATATGCTCTGCTTTGCTACTACAAAGATCCCATATTTCCAGAAAATCAGAGGTGTGTGAAGTATTTCAAATATTGAGGACCTTATTACAATTTTTTGGGTGATTCAACAGTTCAAACTGGATCATGCCATGTTTCAATTTTGAGTTGTAGAATAGAGAAAGAAGTCTGTCCAAACAGCTTAATCTTGGCAGACAAATAGTTCAGGTAGAGAAACAAAGGTTCCCAAAAGTCTAATCTGGGACCTTGGAAGAGATAAGGGTAGAAGTAGATAGGGAGAAAAGGAAAAAAGCCAAAGAAAAGAAAAGGCAATTGAGGGTTGCAAGTCCAAGTGCCTCTCCAAGAAGAAACAAAAAATGTTAGGGGAAATAGTTGGGTAGGCAGTTGTGGTTGCAGAAAGGACATGTTCACCATTACATAGTGGTCAAAGATGTTTTGCCAAGGCAATGGATATATTAGCAAAAAGGTGGTGAAATTCATGGTCTCACAGCAGAGCATCACTAACTTCTCTCTTCCCCCCTACTCCATTGCTAACACCCCCTTTCTAAATCCCCCACCTTCACTTATACTAACTCCTAATTCTACTATTTAGCTCCCCTATTTTACCCCTACCCCTAATAATACTAACACTAAGGTGTATAAAGCCCCAAATTTTATGTATATTCCCTCCCCTAGGCATAATAGCCATGTATTTTCAAAAGGGACCAAATGGCACCTGGCCACTTTGGTGAACCTTTTCCACCCCTTTCCCCTCTGCTGCAAGTTATTTTACCCTCAAATTCACCTCTGCATGGGCAAAACCCCTCTCCAAGACCCTTTAGCCTACAAAAATCTTTGCAAAAGTCCCTAAGGTAAAAAACCCGCCTCTGGCACGTTTCCCAATCCCACCACATTACGGGTTAAGCAAGAAAAGATGAAAAACCATTCAAAACCCACTAACCTATAGTTTTGCGCCCAAATATTAAATGGAATATTTTATTCCGCTGGCGGGACCCTTCCCCAACATGCTCGACCAGTCGGGAGGCCCGCCAGCCGTCAGATCTCCAGCGCCCAGATCTAAGGGTGGGCGGTCAATTTCAGATCTCGATGTGCCGACATTTAGCGTCCGGGGAAAGCGGTTTTACCTATCCCGTACAATGGACGCGTGGCGGGCGGTAAGGTTGTTCGGAGCCCTCCTCCCACTTACCGCCTTTGCCCAAAGGTGGTGCGGGGAACCCACTTGCCGCCACCCCGTATACCGCTACCCCACACGTCATGCCTACACGTCATGTCCACGCCGCTCTGACGTCACCCCGCCGGTGCCCGCCCCATCGTCCCTTGGTCCTCCACGCGGGCCCGCCTTTGCGCCCGCCCGCCACCGTGTCCTGCCGACCTGGCTAACACCTCAGCATCCACGTCACCCCTCACCTGGGCCCCGCCATGACGTCTGACGTCATCGGCGGAAAAGCGCCAAATTCATACTTTTGCCAAATTTACCGATTTAAACGGCTAAACGCATATTTTTCGCTTATTTTGCATGCGAAGCTGAACTAGCCGTTGTCAAGCCTGCTGCCGCGAAATCTTGCATTCAGCCATCAAATTCGACAAGTAAACCGTTCAAAGTTCGAGGCTTGACTGCATTAAGCCTTTGCAACCCAGCCCGCAAGCTTCCAGGTCGATTTGCCAGGTATTTTGCCGTCTTCTCCCATTTTGCCCGTGAATTCCAATTTTCTGCAAAATCACCATTAAAGTCTGCTAAAAACTCTAAATTTAGCTCTACCTAAGCACCCAAATCAGACATAAGCAACCTGTGCCATCCATTAGCCCCAATTTAGCTCTGTACAAACCAGCTCGCGGGTTAAAACTGCAGAAATCGCCCTGAAGTACCCGGCATTGTTCCTTTTTGCCAAGTACTGGTTACCTACACTCTTCCTGTACAAATACTAATACCTCAGTAAGCATTCCCTTAGACAATCCACATTCCTGAAAATCATCAGTACTTTGCTAGCTTCAGAACAACTTCACACCAGAAGAAGACATCACACCAATTGCACCTACCTGCTGCTCAAAGTCTTCAAGAGATTCATCAAAGCTCTGCATCCTACTGCACACTTTCAGACTGTATCATGGCAGCATCTGCATCCTCCTCCCTCAGTGTCACTCCACTGAGTCAAACCAATAAGGAACTGGAAGCTATGCCATTAGTTGACAAAGACTGTCTCATAAATGATTTTGAGGGAAACAGAAACTTTTTGAAGACCTTCACCACATTAAGGGAAGACTATAAGGCAGGACTTGGTACAGATGGGATATGGGAGTCAAACCTGCCCTATTACTGCCTCCCAGCTGTGAATGTTTTCCCTGAAATCATTCACTTATGTGCTCAAAATTATGATCAGGAGCACAGAGCTGTCAACACTCAACTAGGGAGGATTTTGTTCTATATAAACGCTGACACCATCAACAAAATGCTGCACTTTGAACAGACAGAGTTATTAGTCCCTTTCTCCATGAGATCTTTAATGGAAGCAGGTGAGAAGATGACCAGTGAAGAGCTGCAGAAGGTCACCAGGAACTACATGTGGCCTGAGAACCAGCCTACAGGGCCACCTCCTTATCCACATGAGCACTTCAATGACTCAGGCAGGCTGCTCCTGGACATGATAGCCTATGTGCTAGGCTACCAGAACAGCAAGCATGTGGATCTAGCCATGCTCGTAATGCTATCTGCCTACAGCCCACGACAACCCCCTGCCCGAAAGTACAACTTTGCCAAGTTCATAGCCAATAGGATCCATGATCAATTGTGCAAATTGGACAGACAAGGAGTCTTTAGATATTCAGCATACATCTACCACCTGTTCATGTATCATCACTCTGAAGCTTTCCCATGCTACATCAGAAGGCTGGACAACAAAGGGGAGAGAAGATCAGTCATATTCTGGACCTCAGTCTATCATGAAATCACAAATTCACCCTACAGCTATTGTGAATTTGTAGATCAGTTTGTATACCCAGTCTCCAGCATACTTATGAAATCCCCTCCACCTAGAATATCAAATGAGATCAAGAAAGCTTTACAGCTTTCTAAGAAGTACAAAATAGGTGATTGGTACCTATATGAACACCACACTGTGTTCAGAGTGTATGGGTGTGAGCTCTGTCCATACAGACTACCCAAGTATGTTCCCATGAGATTATTTGCCTTGGAATATTACAGGCAATTAATCCAGTCAGACCTCACTCACTTCCACAGCTCAAAGAAAAAAGCACACCTTAACTTCAAAAATGAGCTGGGCCCTTTTATCATGAATAAGAAGGAAGGATGGGAGGCTGCAGATTTGATCCTAAAAGACAAATATAAGTTGTCTTACAGTTTCCGGTGGGTCCCATATGACCCTCAAGGTTTCATCACTGCCAGGAGAACAAAGTACAGACTCCTAGCCATCAAACACTGCCACTATCCACATCTAGAACAGTATGCAAACTTACAAGAGTGGCAGTTGGATACCCTTGTTGAGAGCTTGTCTGAAGAGGAAAAAATAGCTAAAAATATGAAAGAACTTGAAAAAACTATTGACCTGGACTATGTGATCCAGGTACCTTTCAGGCTGCCTCAAACATCAGGAGGAGGAACCTCAGTTACCAGGACAGCGCCGCCAACAACAGCACCAGGCTTGGATAAGGGAAAGGGAAAAATGGACGCCGAAGATGAAGCAAAAAAGCAGCAGTCAGAGCAGGGAAAGCAACAACCAGAGCAAGAAACAGGGCAGCAAGAAGAACAAACCGGTCTGCCACAAACTGGGCTGCCAGAAACCACCTTATTGCAGACACCACCCCCTCAAGTGGAGCCCCTAACCACTTCAATTTTACAGACCCAGGCACATGAAGAAAGGGGGACCAAAAGACAAAGAGAAGAGTCCACTCCCCTCAGTGGATCCTCCCAACAACCAGAAGCTAAAAGGCAGAGGGCAGACTCCCCAGAAGTAGAAGACATTACTGAAGATGTCTTCAATGATACAGCCAAGGATAGGGAGGGCAGCCAACACACAGGGACTAGCTCCTTTCAGCAGGAGCAGAATTTACAACTTGGCTTGGAGGTATCATCTTCTTCTCAACAAAGCCAGAAGCTCAAAGGTGCTAAGGCCACCTTCAAAGAAATCAAGGCAGCAAATGAACTATTGAGGGCTGAGGTTTACAAACAATTTATAGATGCCACTCCAGCCCAACAAGAAAGATTGATGTCGGTCTACGACTTCAAAGAGGAGAAGATGATATTCAGCCATTTCAAACCTAAGGGGCCCAACCCAATGTCCACTGCTGATTTCATCAAAACAAGGGTGGAGGTCTTGGCCAAAGACATACATCCTATGGACCAAATTGAGCTCCATAAGCAGACTGGAGAAATGGTCTATGCCACCTTGGTAGATAAGGCCACACTAGCTCATGAGCTGAAAGAATCCTTGAAGCACACAAATACTCAACTGGATTTTGAGAGATTGTCTTCCAGGGCCAAGGATAACAGGATAAAATCTCTTGAAGAGATTATTGTTGATCTAGGGCATAACCCTAGTGACCCAACCGGGGTAAAAGCCCTCCTGAAGAAAAAAGAGGATGATCTCAATGCCATGAAGAGGAGATTGAAGCTGTCACCTACAGAACATCCTCAGACAGCTGAACTGCAAAAAGAAAAACAAGTTGATCAACAACTTGATCTACTATTGCAGCAGGATCAAAGGATCCAAGAGCTAGAGGAGGAGCTGGAGAAGTCATTACAGGACAAACAGGGAGAATCCACACTACCAACTCCCCCAACAGATTCTACAGCAGCAACAGGCTCTGGGGCAGCAGTGGCCCCTACAACAGCAAATACAGTTGACCAGCCCAGCATAGAAGAACTAACTAAGGCTGTTAAGCAAATGGAGCTACAAGCAGATGAGATAAGGAAGGCAAAAGAAAAACTGGCAGAGATAGATGCCAAGTATGACCAGTCTAAAATGACAGTGGCAGAACAGGGCAGACAGATCAAGACCCAAAAGGACAGAATCAAAGCCCTGGAGAAAGAGCTTGATCTCAAAAACACCATGGCTGAGATCAAGAGGATCTTATGGAATAAAATCACCCAAAGCATGATTAAACAGTGGAAATCACTCAAAACAATCCATGAACATATGGATTTAATTGTGCAAGCTCAGATAGATATCCAGAGGGCTAAGACAGCACTAGGAAATAGACCTGAACAAGCTAGCCAACTGATAGACTTTCTGAACAGGCAAGACAAAGATGAGCTGGCAGCAGTTGGAATCACCAACAGAACGGAGGCCATCCTTATGACCAAAAAGGTGCTAACACTCAGAGGATATGTGCAGACAGCAGAAAGGAGGAGCTATGAGATACAGACTGAAGTTGAAGACTTCAAGCTCAGAATGGGGATGCTACAGGCAAGAGGAATGCCTAGCCTATTGAGCGGTACAGGGAAATTGATCAACAGAGATCAATTTACAAATAGGATGGCCGCGTACATAGAAAATCAAATCACTGCATCCAGCAGTGCTTCTGAAGAAACTGTTCCTCCTACAGGACAGAGTTTGTACACTCAGCTTGAAGGGTCATTTTTTATTGAAAATGAAGTTAATCATCTATTTGAAACTCCTCCCAGTTTTTTCAAATACACAGAGCTTGATGAGACATTGATTAAAATGCGAAGGCATCAAATGCCCAAGGAGGACTGGTGGCAAGCCATGCTCCAGATTCTGCCACAGTAGTTTCAAAACTCCAGGTCAAAAGCCAGCTCAGGTCACCGCAAGACAAGTATAAAGTGGTCGGTGACTGGAAAATATCTAAAAAGTGATTCATCACTAACAGTGACAGCTAGCCACATTTTGAAACACACGCCTTCAGCCGACTACAACTGCTACAAATTCAACAGCATCTGACAGATTTTGACAGCTAAAGGACTAAGAGCTATTACTGCATTTACTTCTTCATTTACTTCTTTGGCTACTGCTCACTAGCAGTTGGCAGCATATTTATGAGGCATTTACTCTTCTTTCAGATATTTTTCCAAATGTAAATCTGTATATATACCCCCCTTAGTAACGCATAAGGGGTTGCTGGAATTTTCTCTTGGATAACTTCCATCTGCTGTAATATTTTCAGAGAATTAATACAAAGGAGGAATGGAACTTCCAGAAGTTTGGTGTATTTGATGTCTGGTGGTGAAGGATGCATGTTACAGGATTCCATGGGTGTTGCATAAAACTATAAGTATTTTCAAATCTTCTGTTATGTGTTTTTTTGAGTCTTTTGTTCTCTTTGGTTGTTTAAATGTCTTACACTTGATAGTAAGGTGAAAGAATAGTTTCAGGATTTAATCAAGCATTACCCTGAACTCAAACCTGAACTGTCATCTATGTTTTCTTCAGAAACAGTAATAGAAATTGCAATTCTTAACTGCTGCACTTCAATCTGTCTCTTTGCTGTAACAGACTATTCCCAGGGATTCAAATTATTGCCCCTGTGACCTTTGTTTTCTGCTCCAAATTCTGTCACGTGGAAATATGTAAACAATAAGTGGAAATTCTTAAATGCTTTCACTTCGTGCTGCCTGTTTCCTGTCACTTAGCCAAAATACGTTTTAACAAAGCACTCAAAAGGCCCTGTAAGTTCCATCTTTCATCTCACAGATTCAAACACATTAAGCCACAGACTCCATTGCCCAATGATATTCAACATATCTAAAAACTACATCACTGAAGTCTAAGGGAATTTCATCAACCGAAACACAAACATAACCTGTACTCAATACCTAGCCTAAAACACCATCACTGTAGATATAAATCATAAAGAGAGAGCCCTCTCTGATCACTGTTTGGCTAGAAACAGTGATTAAAAGATTGGTTAGTGGTTACCCCGGCCGTATTCCCTTGGGAGTCATAGGGAACAACCTGGGTGTTAACAACAACAACCCATACAACTCCCAAAACTTGGAGCAGAAGGGGAATTGTTCACATATGCCTCCAAGGACAAGCATGGCCAACATTACCGCTCATGCGCTACCGAGTGGGTATGGAGAGAAGATGAAAATCGGACACCCTACAAATGACCCAAGGCCATTCTTGAGGCAAACCCGAAAAACCAACTCAATTACCAACCCACCTTTCACACGAAAATCAAAACCCTCCACACCAAATAGGGAGGAGGTGAACAATATAACGAGGAGCCAATTTCAATGGAGCCACAAATGGCTGCCCAACCCAATCAAAATTCTCTATTCGCAACAACCGACGGGCACGATAGTGACATAGGCAACGACGGAGTTTTGGGGCTTCCATCTGGGACCCGCAACAATGAAGGCTCAAAGGAGCGCCGAGAAAACTTTCAACATTCTTATTGTTGGGATGGGAAAGAGGGATAGGTATGAGCATGGCCCACATTACCACTCATGTGCTACCGAGCGGGGATGGAGTGAAGACGAAAATCTGCCGCCCTTCAAATGACCCAAGGCCATCGTTCAGGCAAACCCGAAAACACAACTCGATCACCAACCAACCTTTCACACGGAAAGAAAACCTACCACTGGTATCATCGGGAGGGGCACGAGGGGACTAGGATGAGCCAGGGAGCCACACCACAAAAGCCCATACAACTCCAAGAACTTGGAGAGCGGAAGGGGAATTGTTCACATATGCCTCCCAGGCTGAGCCTGGCCAACATTACCGCTCATGCGCTACCAAGTGGGGATGGATAGAAGATGAAAATCGGCCGCCCTACAAACGACCCAAGGCCATCATTCAGGAAAACCCGAAAACACAACTCGATTACCAACCCACCTTTCACACGGAAATAAAACCTGCCGCTGGTATCATCTGGAGGGGCACGCGGGGACCAGGACGAGCCAGGGAGCCACACCACAACAGCCCATACAGCTCCAAGAACTTGGAGAGTGGAAGGGGAATTGTTCACATATGCCTCCCAGGCCGAGCCTGGCCAACATTACCGCTCATGCACTACCGAGTGGGGATGGAGAGAAGATGAAAATCGGCCGCCCTACAAACGACCCAAGGCCATCGTTCAGGCAAACCCAAAAACACAACTCGATTACCAACCCACCTTTCACACGGAAAGAAAACCTGTCGCTGGTATCATCTGGAGGGGCACGCGGGGACCAGGATGAGCCAAGGAGCCACACCACAACAGCCCATACAGCTCCAAGAACTTGGAGAGCGAAAGGGGAATTGTTCACATATGCCTCCTAGGCCGAGTGTGGCCAGCATTACCGCTCATGCGCTACCGAGTGGGGATGGAGAGAAGATGAAAATCGACAACCCTACAAACGACCCAAGGCCATCGTTCAGGCACACGCGAAAACACAACTCGATTACCAACCCACCTTTCACACGGAAAGAAAACCTGTCACTGGTATCATCTGGAGGGGAACAAGGGGGACCAGGACGAGCCAGGGAGCCACACAACAACAGCCCATATAGCTCCAAGAACTTGGAGAGCGGAAGGGGAATTGTTCACATATGCCTCATAGGCCAAGCCTGGCCAACATTACCGCTCATGCGCTACCGAGTGGGGATGGAGAGAAGATGCAAATTGGCGGCCCTACAAACGACCCATGGCCATCGTTCACGCAAACTCGAAAACACAACTCAATTATTAACCCACCTTTCACACAGAAAGAAAACCTGTCACTGGTATCATCTGGAGGGGCACAAGGGGGACCAAGACAAGCTAGGGAGCCACACCACAACAGCCCATACAACTCCAAGAACTTGGAGAGCGTAAGGGGAATTGTTCACATATGCCTCCCAGGACCAGCATGGCCAACATTACCACTCATGCGTTACTGAGTGGGGATGGAGAGAAGATGAAAATCGATCGCCCAACAAACGACCCAATGCCATCGTTCAGGCAAACGCAAAAACACAACTCAATTACCAACCCACATTTCACACGGAAAGGAAACCTGTCGCTGGTATCATCTGAAGGGGCACGCGGGGACCAAGACGAGCCAGGGAGCCACACAACAACAGCCCATATAGCTCCAAGAACTTGGAGAGCGGAAGGGGAATTGTTCACATATGCCTCCCAGGCCAAGCTTGGCCAACATTACCGCTCATGCGCTACCGAGTGGGGATGGAGAGAAGATGAAAATCGACAACCCTACAAACGACCCAAGGCCATCGTTCAGGCAAACGCGAAAACACAACTCAATTACCAACCCACCTTTCACACGGAAAGGAAACTTGTCGCTGGTATCATCTGAAGGGGCACGCGGGGACCAAGACGAGCCAGGGAGCTACAAAACAACAGCCCATACAGCTCTAAGAACTTGGAGAGCGGAAGGGGAATTGTTCACATATGCCTCCCAGGCCGAGCCTGGCCAACATTACCGCTCATGCGCTACCGAGTGGGGATGGAGAGAAGATGAAAATCGGCTGCCCTACAAACGACCCAAGGCCATCGTTCAGGCAAACGTGAAAACACAACTCAATTACCAACCCACCTTTCACACGGAAAGGAAACCTGTCACTGGTATCATCTGAAGGGGCACGCGGGGACCAAGATGAGCCAGGGAGCCACACAACAACAACCCATACAGCTCCAAGAACTTGGAGAGCGGAAGGGGAATTGTTCACATATGCCTCCCAGGCCGAGCCTGGCCAACATTACCGCTCATGCGCTACCGAGTGGGGATGGAGAGAAGATGAAAATCGGCCGCCCTACAAACGACCCAAGGCCATCGTTCAGGCAAATGCGAAACACAACTCGATTACCAACCCACCTTTCACATGGAAAGAAAACCTGTCGCTGGTATCATCTGAAGGGGCACGCGGGGACCAAGACGAGCCAGGGAGCCACACAACAACAGCCCATACAACTCCAAGAACTTGGAGAGTGGAAGGGGGATTGTTCACATATGCCTCCCAGGCTGAGCCTCGCCAACATTACCGCTCATGCGCTACCGAGTGGGGATGGAGAGAAGATGAAAATCGGCCGCCCTACAAACGACCCAAGGCCATCGTTCAGGCAAACGTGAAAACACAACTCAATTACCAACCCACCTTTCACACGAAAAGAAAACTTGTCGCTCGGATCATCTGGAATTTGAATGGGCCCCCACATGACCGAAACGAAGCAGCAAGGGAGAGCTGGGCAAAGGAGCAGCAAGAACATGCACAAAGCCAACCTCGGGTCACAACTTAGCATTTTCCATACGGGCTCGTTGGCCCATGCGCGCCCTCGCCCGAACGAATTTGCAAGGGTGCCCGCACGACCGAAACGAAGCGACAAGGGAGAGCCGGGCAAACGAGTTGCACGAACGTGCACAAAGCCAACCTCGGGTCACAACTTAGCATTTTTGATACAGGCTCGTTAGCCCGGGCACGCCCTCGCCTGAACGACCCGCCCAAAAGAGTTCACACGGGCGCCCTCAAACGACCCGCCTGAACGATTTTGCGTGGGCGCCCGAAAGACTGAAACGAAGCCACAAGGGAGAGTCGGGCAAACGAGCTGCACGAACGTGCACAAAGCCAACCTCGGGTCACAACTTAGCATTTTTTATACGGGCTCGTTCGCCCAGGCGCACCCTCGCCCGAACGAGTTCACACGGGCGCCCTCAAACGACCCGCCCGAACGACCGAAACGAACCGACAAAGGAGAGCCGGGCAAACGAGCTGCACGAACGTGCACAAAGCCAACCTCGAGTCACAACTTAGCATTTTTGATACGGGCTCGTTCGCCCGGGCGCGCCCTCGCCCGAACGACCCGCCCGAACGAGTTCACGCGGGCGCCCTCAAACGACCCGCCCGAACGAGTTCACGCGGACGCCCTCAAACGACCCGCCCGAACGACCGAAACGAAGCGACAAGGGAGAGCCGGGCAAACGAGCTGCACGAACGTGCACAAAGCCAACCTCGGGTCACAACTTAGCATTTTTGATACGGGCTCGTTCGCCTGGGCGCGCCCTCGCCCGAACGAGTTCACACGGGCGCCCTCAAACGACCCGCCCGAACGACCGAAACGAAGCGACAAGGGAGAGCCGGGCAAATGAGCTGCACGAACATGCACAAAGCCAACCTCGGGTCACAACTTAGCATTTTTGATACGGTCTCGTTTGCCCGGGCGCGCCCTCGCCCGAACGACCCGCCCGAACAAGTTCACGCGGGTGCCCTCAAACGACCCGCCCGAACGACCCAAACGAAGCGACAAGGGAGAGTCGGGCAAACGAGCTGCACGAACGTGCACAAAGCCAACCTCGGGTCACAACTTAGCATTTTTGATACGGGCTCGTTCGCCCGGGCGCGCCCTCACCCGAACGAGTTCACATGGGCGCCCTCAAACGACCCGCCCAAACGATTTTGCATGGGTGCCCGAACGACCGAAACGAAGTGACAAGGGAGAGCCGGGCAAATGAGCTGCACGAACGTGCACAAAGCCAACCTTGGGTCACAACTTAGCATTTTTGATACGGGCTCGTTCGCTCATTGAAAGCAACCCTATTGCTCCTAGAATCTATGGCCTCCCCAAGATTCACAAGGAGGGAGTCCCCTTAAGGCCCATCGTCAACACCATTGGAGGTCCTACTTATCTTCTGGCAAAGTTCCTGGCTTTAAAGCTTAAGCCCCTTGTTGGTCGTACGGAGTCCTTTATTAAAGACTCTGCTTCCTTTATTGAGGAGCTCAAGGACATTAAGCTGGATCCGGGGGACATTCTGGTCAGTTTTGATGTGGTCTCCCTGTTCACTTGCATCCCCATTAATGAGGCCATGGATGTGATCAACCGCCTTACAGATCCTGACACGGCCAGGTTGGTTGAGATTTGTCTCACTTCCACCTTCTTCAGTTTTGAAGGGGAGTTCTTCGAGCAAACATGTGGGGTTGCAATGGGATCCCCCCTCTCCCCTGTTGTTGCTAATTTGTTTATGGAAGATTTTGAGTCCAAGGCTCTGAACTCTTCTCGGCTCCTGCCTAAGCTTTGGAAGAGATATGTGGATGACACCAATGTCATCTGGTCTCATGGCCAGGTTGAGCTTGATCTCTTCTTTGATCATCTCAACAGGCAATCCTCAGCCATTAAGTTCACAAAGGAGCAGGAGGTTGAGGGATGTCTTCCTTTCCTTGATATCCTTATTTCTAGGAATGATGATGGTTCCCTTGCCCATCGAGTTTTTCGTAAGAAAACTCATATGGAGCAGTATCTTCATGCTAGTTCCCACCATTTCCCGGCTCAAAAGATGGGTGTTCTCAGTACCCTTGCTACTCGGGCCCTGAGGATCTCGGACAAGGAGTGCTTTGAGAAGGAAAAATCCCATATGCTGGATGTTTTCGTGGAGAATGGTTACAGTAGATACATGGGTCAAAGGGCTTTCCTTAAAGCTTCCAGGAATTCTCTGGCTAAAAGAGAACCGAAAGATCGAGTTGCGGGTGTCCATCTTCCGTATGTTTAAGGGACCACTAATAGAATTGGTAGGATTCTCAGGAGACATAGTATCCCTGTTACCTTTAGGCCGCCGAGCACTATTCGTATGTCCCTCAGATCAGTAAAGGATCCCATCGACCCTATGGATATGAAGGGCGTTTATATGATCCCTTGTTCCTGTGGGACCCCCTATATTGGGGAGACTGGTCGCTCCATTAATCAAAGGATTAGCAAGCACGCAGCGGATCTGAAGCACAGGAGATCTAAGTCTTCCGCTTTGGCTGAGCATGCTGAGAAAACCAATCATCATGTTTGTATTGAAGAAGCCAGTGTTATTGCTAAGGTTTTGCAGTTCCATCATCGTAAATTCAGGGAAGCGCTTGAGATTGAAAAGAGACCAAGCAATCTCAATAGAGAGGATGGTTGGAAAGTCAGTAGGTGTTGGGTCCCAGCCCTCTCCTCCTAGTCTTCTGTGGTTTTTTTTTTTTTTTTTTAAATAGCTCATAATTATTTTTCTAAATAGCTCATAATTATTAAATAATATCTTTTAAACGGACTATTAATACTAATAATAATTACTTCGTCTAATATAACTTATTTTGACCATGGTCCTTATATTAGCATATTATTTTAAACGTATAGTATTTATTTATAATTTATTTTATTTTAATTAAAAAAATATTTTTATACATAATTTAAATAAATTAAAGAATTACTAACCGTTTATTTGTTTATTTGTACCTAATTCCATTAAATAAAATAGTAAATAATAATAATAATTAATATAATGAATAATTTAATTAACAATTAAATTTAACTTTTTATACTATCGTGATATTTATTTTGTTAATCCTAACCTTTACATTTGATTATTATTATTTTAAGTAATATATATATAAGTAATAATTTAAAGAAATAAATGAATAAATATAATTTAGTCTTATAATATCATGGGAGGTCCTACCTTCCTTTTGATTTCTAAGTAGCTCATAATTATTAAATATTATCTTTTAACTAGCTATTAATACTAATTATAATTACTTTCATCCATTATAACTTATTTTGACCATGGTCCTTATATTAGCCATTGGTCAATTTATACATATTATTTTAATTAAATAATTTTATTTTATTAAATATATATACATAATTTAAATAAATATAGGAATTACTAACCATTAATTTGTTTATTTGTATCTAATTCACCTTAGTTCTATGAAATTAAAATAGTAAATATTTATGATAATTAATATATATTAATTTAATATATAACAATTAAATTAACTTTTATACCAACCTAGTATTTAATTTATTAATCCTAACCTTTTCTTATCATTCGATTATTATTATTTTAATTAAGATATATATATAGATATATATATATATATATATCTATATATATATATATATATATATATATATATATATATATATATATATATATATATATATATATATATATATATATATATATATATATATATCAGTAATATTTTAAATACTAACTGTTAATTCATTTTTACTTGGTTATAAATAATAGTAATAATATTAAATTAATAAAATAATAATTAAACCTGGGTTCTAGAGTCAGAAATTAGCCGTTAATCTTTTGTAGCCGTTGGAGTCTCTGCTTGGACTATTTATCTTGCTAGACTGGATCTGTTTCTTCAACTTGTCTTGACAATGAACCACACTAGTTGGTTCGGAACGCGTCGACAAATGAGATTCCATGTGATTTTCACCGAAGAATCTTCTCTAAAATATCTATATATTTTCATTTTTTTATTTTTTATTTTCCGGATAAAAGCCATTGTCCTGGTTTGGGAGCCAGAAGATGACAATGCCATTCATTGGTTGTAATTGAACTGAACAAGTTGGCTCGTAATGAGACCCCTTGTCTTATGGTTATAAGCCATTACCCTGTTTTGGTATGCAGTATTGGTAATGTTGGTTTAATTAGTTCCCTATGATCATGGTAAGCAGGCTCCTAATGAGACCTCTTATCTTTTAAATCAGATATATTTTAGAATTACACTCTAAAAAACCATAGTCCTAATGGATGGGGTGAATGTTTGACTCCTTAAGAGTTATTGGATAACAATTGTATGGATGTAGATGCTTAGTTGTAGAAAGTCTTTACTTTTTAAAAAATAACCTTTATCAACTGATAAAACTTAAAATGAGTCACTATGCTTTCCTGGTTTGAAAGATTTCACAATTTCAAAGAAAATTTCAGAGTTTTATGATGTTTATCTAATTTCCCAAAACTGTATTCACTTCCTTAAAAGTTTATACTTTCTAAAAGCAGATATTAACAATATGTTTTCAAAGAGATTTCAATAGTAGAAGGCCAATGGTATACTATTTACAACATTATTGAAAGAAATCAAAATTTGCATAAAAAGAATATGTATAGATAAGAAGGGGTTACCTTCTCAAGGAAAAAATTTCTTTAAGATAAGCCCATTCACAGGAAGAGAATCTGTCTTTCTTGATAAGTCTTGCAGTAAAAACGTTGATGAGCCTACATTTTCGACAATCTAAAATGGTCCAAGCCACATCTTCTGAAATTTGGTATGTTTACCTTTGTCTTCATGTGCTTTGTCCCATTTCAAAACGAGATCGCCAATCTGTAATGTTTTTGAGCCAGCTAAAATTGCATCAAAAGAGGATTTAATGACTTGCTGATGTTTAGCATGAGTAATTTTGGCCTTTTCTCTTTCCTCATCTAATTTAAGAATTTGATCAAACCTTAATTGAATAGAGGAAGAAGGATTTTCTTCAATGAATTGTACTAGGGCTAGTGATGGGAGGGCTAGATTTGGTGGTATAACAACTTCTTTCCCTTATACTAAGTTAAAAGAAGAAGTACCAATTGAGGCCTTCTGGGTTATACGATCTGCCCATAGTGCAAATATTAAAGATTTATGCCAATTCTTTTGGTTTTGATCAACAGTCCTTTTAATAATCCTAATGAGATTTTTGTTAGTTGACTCTACTAAGCCATTTCCTTGTGGATAGTAATTTGCAAAGTATTTTAACTTAAAACCTCTCTTAAGAGAAAATTCAACTATACTATTTCCAGAAAAATAAGATGCATTATCAAAGATAAGCGCATTAGGTAAACCAAACCTGGTGATGATGAAATGATCAATAAATTCAATAATCGCATCAGAATTTGCTACCTTTAGTGGAATTGCTTCTACCCACTTTGTGAAGTAGTCCGTGGTTGTAAGGATATATCTGTGCTGCTTGGAAGAATGAGGAACAATCTCTCCTATTATATCAAGGCCCCACTACTCAAATGGTTGCTCAATATTAACTGGTTGTAAAGGAAATGATGGTTTCCTTTACCCCCCACTAGCAGTTTGGCATATCTTACATTTCCTCACATAGTCATGGGTATCTTTGAACAAAGTCGGCAAATAATACCCATCATGCAGTATTTTGTGTGATGTAGTGTCTCCTCAAAATGTCCACTAGCTGGGCCATCATGCAATTCCTGTAAAATCTTTTGCACTTCAGATTTTTCAAGGGATCATAATAGAACAGAATCATAATTTCTCCTGAATAACACATTATCAATGATTTCATAGTGTTTGGCTTTTAACCTTAAAGCACGTTTGTTTTTGTAGCTGAACTCAGGGGGGCATATCCATTTCTTAAGTAAAAAATCAGATCAGCATATTGAGATTCAGAATCAATTATACTTATCTCATTTACTTGTGTGGTACTACCTGAATCTTCATGATCTGGTATATTGGAAGCTCCTGCTAGCAATCTGCAAAAACCTTGTCCTCTAACAATTTTAGCTGGTTTAATGTCAATATAATATTCTTGTAAAGTTGTTACCCAATTAGTTTTTTTCTCTCCTACTTCTCTTTGAATTAGCAATTGCCTTACTGCAGAGAATAGGACTATTACTTTTGTATGTGTTTTCAGGAGAAAAGGTCTAAAATGTTTAACAGACTTAAACACAACGAAGGCTTGTTTTTCGACTTTTGTATAATTAAGTTCAGCACCTTGTAAATTGGAACTAAAGAAATATATGGGTTCTTCCACTTGTTGATCATTGATTTGTGTTAAAACAACAACATAAGATGATTCAGTGGCCAGAGTGTAAAATAAAATGACTAGAAAATTTTGGAGTATTCAATGCAGGAGTGTTACACAGTAATTTGTCGCTGTCTCCCTGTAAGTCTCCCTACTGTGTCATGAAATCAAATGCACCATGCTCATGCTCCCTGAACTGGCCAAATGACCCACTTTGCCAAAGTTTATTTCATCAGCGCGACTGTTATTAAAATAACCGCGCTGACTAGCGGCTGATAGTGCAAATGATGCGCTGCCAGCACGGAAGCACACGGGTTTTTCGCGCTGGTCGAATTTCATGAGCCAGCGCATCCTATGCTTATATTAAGTCGCGCTGACACAGCCTGCTCCGTTATTAAGATGCGACATCAGCGCTCCAGTCCAGTTATGCACCCGCGCTGATCCTGTTTGGGCGAGTTTGTTCTAACAGCCAGCCTTCCAGATGATTCCAGACCTGGTTGTTGGCCTTGTGAATGTCGCCCTACCTTCTATGGCATGTCTGTTCGTCATTTGAGCCACCTTCCTTGGAGATAAGCTCATCCTCCCACCATTCATGGAGACTCCTTCTCCTATTTAAACCTCCACCATTGCCATGAGCAGCTAGTTTTTGATAGTGTGGAATTCATAGTGCTTAGAGTGCTGCCGCTAGTAGGTAGTTGGTGTGACAAGTGTGGATTTGCTTGAGGAAGCTTAAGGAAGGTTGTGAGTATTGCTTGTGTGAGAGAGAGTTTTGTCTTGGAGAATCTACCTCCAAAGGTGAATGCTTAAGAGACTTGCTGGCTGGACCCTCTAGAGAAGGACTCAACGTCAGAACTTTGGTTGTACCTTTCTCTGTTATTGATTAATAATAGATGACTACTGTTATGGTTCCATTCTCATTTGTATTTGTAATGGCTAATGTGAATTACATCCTTTTTGACTGATGTATAATTGCATTTATTAGATTTCACGTTTGTGTTTGTGTTTCGCTTCGTGTGTGCAGGTATCTATCTACGGGGATTGTGGAAGATCGTGACCGGCCAAAGCGAAGGAGCGAGAATGACATCTCTTCATCAAACAATAGCGTTGGAATCCAAGTAGGTGTTCATTGCCTATCTTTTATTTGCAATTAGGAACTTGCACAGTAGCATTGATTGATTGTTGCTAGACCCGTTCTGGGCTAGTAGGGATCGCCTCTATCCGTAGAGGGGATTTACCTCTCCAACAATTTGGTGACTCTACTGGGGAGCTGGCCTTTGTCTCTTTTTGTTCATTCTTGTTGTTGAGTTTGATTGTTACTGTCTTTTCAAAAATTGGAGATTAGTTCTCTACTTTTAGACTTCCTGGTTCAGTCTGGGAGGTGTCTTAATTGTTTAAAGAGTTCTTGCCTTGGTTTGGGAGTTTTTGGCTTGATTCTGCCTGTTTTTTAGCCTCAGCGCGGTTTATATCAAAACAGTCGCGCTGACAGCACATAGCTGTCTCTTTGACTTCGTTGTCATCGCACTTTTACCTAAAACAGTCGCGACGGTTCTGAAATCGAACCAACGCGCTTAAGTCATGTGCTTCCGCGCTGACAGCACTTTGTTGCTACGTGTGACTTCTGGTCAGCGCATTGTTGCTGAGTGTTACCCGCGCTGATCCTGTAGAATTGAATTTGTTTCAATTTTGCCTCCTGAGCCTGTTGGTTTGACTATCTCCTGCTCTTTCTACTTGGTTTATGACTTGATTTTTATTGTTTGAATTGTGAAGCACTTGCTTGCGAAGTCTTGTCGAACGAATCTTGTTTTGTGTCCCGTGACCTAGTGCCATCATCCCGTTTTCATTGGATTGACCTTGTTTTATCACTCGTTCACAAAGATTTGTTGTTGGTTACCTTTGCTATTGCGAAAACCTTCCTCTTTTTTGCTTTCTTTGCTTGGTTGTTTAGGTGATTGTCATTGAACCAGTCCTCGGATTGTTTCAATTACTTCTCACTACCCAGACACGGATCACAGTTGCTTGGGTTCAATCGACTCTTTTCACGCTTGTTGTGTTTTTCATTGAGTGATTTTATTTCTCTTTACTCGGTGTTGCTGTCTCTCAAAATTCATTTTAAGTGCACAGTGCCATAGAAAAAGAAATCAAACTAATGTCTTTTGCATTCAATAGTTAATGAAAATAAGAGCATTTCATTGATTTGTGTTCTCAAAAGAAAAATTTCATTTCTTTGTCATTAGCTACATTAGATTGTTTGATTGATTGAGTTCATTTTGTTTGATTGAAAACTCTTAACCCTCTTATAGTTAGAATTCATCGAACGAAATGGTATTCTTTGGCATGTAGTTTGCATCTAGGTAATTGTGAGAGATCACACGATAAGGCCTGAAACCGAAACTTAATTCAAGATCAACCATAAAATAAACTGAATAAACCTAAAAACGCATTGGAACTTAACGCAAAAATCTAGAGGTCTAGGTTAGAGACGTGTTCCGGCGTCTTTAAACATAGTCACCATTGTTTCACATTACGGTTGGGTGATTCCTCCTTCTGTGACTCGATAGTGGTCTAACACGGACTGTGCTCCCACGTACCGTCGCGTATATAGGGAGACCCCACTAGGCTTTTATCCTTGATCCATAGGAATCCGAGTCTGCCGCCCTGCGAGCCGTAACGCACCGAACACAGCATTCAGGAAGATTGACTGCAGTACGGAAAGTCCTTGGTTCTCATACGATTGCCAAGGTGTATAAGCAGTTTTACGGATTGCTTGGTAAACCCTTTGCCTAGAATCTCCAGAGCAGTCACTTTTGATCCTTTTCGGACTCCCTAAAAGAAAAGGTGCTAGTGAGCTTCTTGTCACTTCGTGCTCATTAAACATTCGAAGGAGACTAGAGTCATCTTTTCGTCCTTTTCTCGACTCTTGAAACATGAAAAGGTCAAGTTCAGTTCCTGTGTCTTAAAAATTTATTCGGCCATGATAACATTACCTGGTTAAATCTTGTATTAGCTTGAATAGGTTTCTTTTTGTTTTCCATGGCAACTTTTCCAGGGTTCACCAACCCAAGTTCCCCTCCTGACAGGAATCCTGGTCATTTCCCTCCTCTCGGGAATGTTGGTGCTCCTTATATGGCAACGTTATCCCTTCCAGGGTTAACTGCCGGGTTGCCTGTTTGGTTGTTTTCAACCTCTTTGGTCCCTACCATGTCGGCTGTTAGTCCATCAGTCCCTCCACCTGAACAACATCATGTTGATCCTAAGGTGGATCTCTCCCCTTCGACGCCGACTTCTACGTCCTCATCTTCTACTTCGCCTGGTGACGGCCTCGTTCCGAATAACCAGGTGGCTAAGAAGAAGAAGAAGAAGACCAAGAAGAAGAAGTCTCCTAAGGGAGAGGCTACAAGTATAATTGTTACTCCCTCGAGTACACCTGAAGTCGGGCCCCCTTCTGCTCCTCCGCGGAAGGTTAAGTTTCCTTGTCGATTATGCAAGGAGGACCATCTTCTTCGCGATTGTCCTGGCATTCCCAGGGTATTAGAAATATGGTCTCGCGATCCGGCCCACCCCTCATCGTCCTCTGGAGCTCACGACGATGCTACCTTATTAGTTGGGAATGGTAAGGGAAAAGGGAAGATTCGAATCCCTTGTAGACTTTGTGAAGGCAATCATCCCCTTCACCTTTGTCCACTCATGGATAAAGCCTCCAGTGCCTTGGAAAGTCTCCCAGCTCCCTCACCCCAACTTCCCGTTGGATATCAACGTCTTTCTGCAGTTGCAGATCATCCGCCTCCCGACAATGATATTGGTTCACATTATTCTCTTGTCCAGGCCCCTCTTCCCGAACCCGGCTGTGTCCAGCCTGTTCCAGACCAACCATTGGTCGGAAAGAGTTTCGACTCGAGTCCGCTGCTCGCTCACTCTGTTTCAGAAGAGAATCATGCCCACGTTCTTCTCGTCTCTTCAGATTCTCTAGAGTCCCGAAATGACTCTCCTAACCCAGCTGCTCCTGAAGGTTCTCCTTCATTCCCTTTAGCACATGGGGGGAATCATACGATTCCCCCACCAAGTAGTCTGGTCGCTTCCTTTGATTGGAATCGCCTGATCGCCGGTCGCCTTCCATCCCATGTGCCCTTCCAGATTACAATACTTACCTGTGATAAGGCAGTACCTGGCACTGTTCTGGATGAAGGTGCGTCGGTTAGTCTTATGCCGTACACTACTTGGAAAGCCTTAGGTTCCCTGCAGCTTGGGCCAGTCACTTAGAATCTGTTGGCCTTCGACAGAGGAGCCTGTCCATCTCTAGGAGTTTTCCTGAAGTTCCCTATTACTTTGGGAGGAAAAACCGTCTATATAGACGTCTTGGTTACCCAAGGTGTTTTAGACTTTAGTATTCTCCTTGGTCGCGACTATGTTTATGCCAAGGGGGCACTTGTTTCTTCGCTTTTCCGTGTGGTTTGCTTTCCACACGATGGAAGAATTGTGACTATTGATCAAATGTCGTTCGTTAGTCCCCCAATGCCTCCTGCGCAGTTGTCGCCCCCTCCTAGTTTTTATCCACCAGTTGTATCTGCCCCACCGCAGATCAACTATGTGGCCACCTACCCTGTGCCTGTACCCAGTGATGACACCGTCGTGCATAGTGTCCTGGGGGCATTAGGTCCTGACTTCCAAGATGTGGTCTTTTCACCAAGAGTCACACTCTTGGAAGCACCGACTTCCTATTCATTATGAAGCAGTCTGGTCGGAGCATAGTTCACTTTCCTATGTCAAGCTCCCTAAAAAATGAAATTGGGTCTGAGTGGAGCATAGTTCCTTTCCGGTGTCAAGCTCCTTAAAAAATGAAACAAGGGTTACGGAGCATAGTTCCTGATCTTGTGTCAAGCTCGCTAAAAAATGAAACAGGGAGTCTCGAGGATAGTTTTGCTAATGTATCAACCTCGTTAAAATAATGAAACGACTTGTGTCCGAGGATAGTTCTTTTACCTGTGTCAACCTCGTTAAAACAATGAAACATGAGCTCGTGCAATTCGAGCGCAATAACCATTATGGCAACCTTCAACCCATTTTCAATGGACTGAAGCTTGGGGGGGCATGTACCTCGAATTGAGACACGATGCTGGGGGGCATGCCCATTTCCTTTACCATCAAGCATAGTTTGCATATGTACCATGTGCTTTTAAGCTTGCATAAAAATAAAATTTCCCATCAAGCATAGTTTGCATGTATGTATATGCCTTTAAGCTTGCATCAAAATAAAATCCATTTTCAAAGCATAGTTTGCATACGTGATTGTCATGTGTGTTTTCAAGCTTTCGTAAAAATAAAATATATGCGTGTGTATAAATACATTCCACAATGGGTCGTTTGTTATGCAGTAGATACATCAGATCACATGTGTGTCGAACAGTCGCATAGCATATAAAACACATCATCACATGAAGAAAAGATCCATCTAGGAATAAGCATATGTATGTAAATAAATTCTTTTCCAAGCATAGTTTGCATGTGTGTTCGCATGTGTGCTTTTAAGCTTGCATAAAAAATTAAATATGTGGATCACATGTTGTGCAACTGATACATTAGATCACATTTGTATTAGACATTTGCATAGCATATAAAAACATCATCACATGTGAAAAGATCCATCCAAAAACAATATATATATATATATATATATATATATATCGTGTGGCGCACTAAGGCACTCAAAAATAAGTGTATATGTCTGAAATAAGGCCGATGTCCTCAGTACATCTGAGACGCGTGTCTCTCAAAAAACATCAGTGGAAATAAAACCTAGATGTCTACTGTGGTGGGTTGTGCTCTCTGTAGCACACAACTGCCCATGCCACCCGCCTCAAAAGGCGGTGCATCCTGGGTTCCACCCCCACTGTGTGGATCTGAGATGCTATGGGGACCTCCTCGATCCCCTGGTAATCTGGCACTCCTGCCAGTAAACCCTCAAGGTTCTGTAGCACAATCTCCGGTGTGTTGACTCCTGGAGGAGCCAAGGCTAGGGCTCCAGCACCCTGTCCCTCTCTCCGTGCCTCTGGGGCTAGACCAAGGGGTCTCGCGGGTCCCACATCTGCACATCATAGCATTCATCAAGACATGTACATGAAAAAATTAAAAAACATTAGAAAGACAAAAATTAAAAGAGATCAATTGTCATACCTCCATCGTCCCAATGCTCTCCCACGGGCAGTGGCATGTCGGGATCACCGCGGAAGTCGATACCGGCATATGGCCAGTCCTCTACGAAAATGACCTGCCGATCCAGCCACTCTCGAAAATAAACACCCCATGCCACTGGGCGGCCGCCACCTCCGCGCGGCATGACATGGCCCCATCGACTGGCCCTCATCTCCCGGGGACCTCTGGGTGGATCCACGACCATGTCCTGTAGCTGTAAGGCCGGTACCCACTCCAGCATGAGCGGAAGTAGGAGCGACCCATAACCGAACTGCTTCGACTCTCCGCGTCGATAGTTACTCAGTTGTCTCTTCATGCTGATCGTTACTGCTGCTGCCCAGTTGAATACGGTGGGCTGTAAGCACTCGAGAGCTAGTAGTAGATGGGTCTTTGAGGCCTCATGATTGGCCAAGCACCCCGCTGCCCGTGTCACCATAAAGAGTATGGTGCGAAGAACAATGTCATCCACCGTCAGAATACCCACCTTCCCACTCCGTGTTTTAATAGCCCGTGGGCACACTCGAGCCATGAGCTGGTCAAGGGTCTCACCGCTGGGCCGTTGCCCCTCCAAAATGGGCATCTGGCCCCGGCGTGACAACCTAGTCAAAAAATAAATATCTGTGTAATCGAACTCGATATCACGGCCCCAGATTGTGAATTTCCATCAACTGGGTTCCAAGCTCTGATTAAGAGCTCGAGGAGATCAGGTTGCGCTCTCAGGCGCGGAGTGAGGAAAAATTTCAAGAATCCACATGCCCGCATTGCATTTTGGCAATCCGCATTGGCATAAGCTGCTATATCTTCGTTATCATGGGCCCTCTCTTGCCAAACAAATGCCATTGTGTCCTGCATAACCATGAAAAACTATTAGAGCCCTAACCGTTGAAGTTTGTACGTTCAATTTCTTAAAAATAAAATTTCACGACGTCAGCGCGACTGTTTTTAAAACAGTCGCGTTGATCATGGCGCCCCTTTGTTTTTTCCTTGGGTCAGCGCAGAAGCACACGTGTTTTCTGCGCTGATCCGAGAGGTGGTGTGTGTAAAATTAATAGATCAACGAGGACCCGAGCGGGAAATCTGCGCTGACCGAGAGCGCATCAAAGCTCAAAAAATTTGCCCAAACGGCCAAATCCCACCGTGGAAATGCTGCAAAAAAGGCTCAAAATGAAGCACAGGGAGAGGAGAACCTACCTGGAACAAGCTGCCGGATGAATGGTGTCCGCATGGGATGGAAATCGCTCCCTCAACCTTGCAGCTCCACAACGTTCTTCACAACTCAGAATGGTAACAATGGTAAAAAATGGCTTTTACCCCCTATTTATGGTAAAAAAAATTTAATTGACTATGGTTGTTATAAATGTGGGTTTTTTGTCATGTTTTTACCATGGATTTCGTGCTAATGTCGCTATATTATGCTTTTATGCATGTTTTACTATATTTTTTAACATGTCAAACAGGTTTATGCGGGTGATGTTCTTGTTCAGATTCTAGTAACCAGCGTGGTCATAACAGTTATATGTACACTTGGTCCCAAAAAACGTCGTCTTTAAGCTCTTTTCCGACATAAAAACAAGAGAATATGGCCGAGCTTCCTTTCGGCTCGTTAAAAGGAATGAGAGGCGGTCGCTTTTAAAGCTCTTTTTTCGACCGTTTAACTTAAAAAGATTGCCGGGTGTTTGTCGTTTCGCACTCGTTATTGGCTCTAAAACGACGTACTTCCGACCGCTTTTTTACTTTTTCGGGTCGAAGTCACTATTCACGAAAAGTACTCCTCGATCATACTGGTCGGGCGGTTCTTTCGGGCATTGTTTTATACTTTTTCGGGCTCGAGAGACACAACTTTACGAAAAAGGACCCCCCTGGAGTTTCCTTTTCCACTGTCTTTTCAGACTCTCTAAACAGGAAAAGACGCCGAGTTCTTCCTTTATCAGGCTCGTTAAAACTTAATGACATCAGACATCGTCGAAATGACGCTTTCCAAGCATATGCTATCCCCGTCAAGCTTGTCCTCCAAAAATAATCAGGGTACCTGCCAGAAATGGTGGGGAAAATGAAACTGTAATAATGGTCGTTTCGGCAGTATGTCGCTCTTGAACATGGCACTCGTCTGCATCCGTGTCTAGGTGGGGATTTCTCATCTTGTTTTACACTAGCCTCCATGGGTTTGGGTTATCCTATTTTGACCTCTCATCTGCTCATTGCCTTGTCACCATGACCTCTGCTCATTTGACGTCAGATACTACCAAATCCGCTGTCGTGCCGCCGATATGTTCAAGAGAAGTTGGCCTCTGCAAGCTTACCACCTCCCTCTGATGTCTCACACAAAACATTTTATCCTTCTTTGTCTCGTGTTGATGATGTGGGAAACATTATGGCCCACCTTTGATCAAGGTTACTTCCTGTCGACTTCAGCTCATTATCCAGGAAAGTGACCTAGAGACTCCCTTCTGGTGCCTTAGAGCCTACATGCCTCAATGGCAGGTTCTTCGTGTTCGACGTGAGGTTTTCATCATTGGCCTCCGATCGGATGATTCTGCGGGTGTTCGACACCAGCTCATTGATTCACACGTCGCGGATTGTACCTATAAGTACCTTGAGGACCATTGTCATTATTGGTGGTACCTCTCGCGTCTGTTAACAATTTTCATTATTGGCTGGTAATCAGACGATGTTCATGCATGTTCGACTTCAGCTCATGTATTCACATGCTTGGACTTGTACTTTGTTCGGGTTGGGATGGAGTGCAAGACCCTGGTTTTTGTCTATTACGAACCAGGCTGCGATTTTGTGGATTGTTATTACATGACTCATTGATGGATGGCTGCGCCCATACCTGAGTCTTTGGGATGGCTGCGACCATACCTTCTTATCATCATGGTCTCTTCAGCTGGGTGGCTGCGTCCATACCACAGACCTTCTTCGTATGTCTTTTGGATGGCTGCGCCCATGCCTAGACTACATGTCATCGAGATATCAGTTGTACATACATGCAGGTCCTTCCTGGTGGTGTTCCAGTTTGGTAGTTTTGTAAAGCATTTCACCCCTCCCACTCTCTCGGGCTTCATGCTTTAGGGGACATCTGTTACGCAATAATTTGTCACTGTCTCCCTGTAAGTCTCCCTACTATGTCATGAAATCAAATGCACCATGCTCATGCTCTCTGAATTGGCCAAATGACCCACTTTGCCAAATTTTATTTCATCAGCGCGACTGTTATTAAAATAACCGCGCTGACTGGCGGCTAATAGTGCAAATGATGCGCTGCTAGCGCGGAAGCACATGGGTTTTCCGCGCTGGTCGGATTTCATGAGCCAGCGCATCATATGCTTGTATTAAGTCGCGCTGACACAGTCTGCTCCGTTATTAAGATGCGACGTCAGCGCTCCAGTCCAGTTATGCACCCGCACTAATCCTGTTTGGGCGAGTTTGTTCTAACAACCAACCTTCCAGATGACTCCAGACCTGGTTTTTGGCCTTGTGAATGTCGCCCTACCTTCTATGGCATGTCTGTTCGTCATTTGAGCCACCTTCCTTGGGGATAAGCTCATCCTCCCACCATTCATGGAGACTCCTTCTCCTATTTAAACCTCCACCATTGCCATGAGTAGCTAGTTTTTGATAGTGTGGAATTCATAGTGCTTAGAGTGCTGCTGCTAGTAGGTAGTTGGTGTGACAAGTGTGGATTTGCTTGAGGAATCTTAAGGAAGGTTGTGAGTATTGCTTGTGTGAGAGAGAGTTTTGTCTTGGGAGAATCTACCTCCAAGGGTGAATGCTTAAGAGACTTGTTGGCTGGACTCTCTAGAGAAGGACTCAACGTCAGAACTTTGGTTGTACCTTTCTCTGTTATTGATTAATAATAGATGACTACTGTTATGGTTCCATTCTCATTTGTCTTTGTAATGGTTAATGTGAATTACATCCTTTCTGACTGATGTATAATTGCATTTATTAGATTTCACGTTTGTGTTTGTGTTTCGCTTCGTGTGTGCAGGTATCTATCTACGGGGATCGTGGAAGATCGTGACCGGCCAAAGCGAAGGAGCGAGAACGACATCTCTTCATCAAACAATAGCGTTGGAATCCAAGTAGGTGTTCATTGCCTATCTTTTATTTTCAATTAGGAACTTGCACAGTAGCATTGATTGATTGTTGCTAGACCCGTTCTGGGCTAGTAGGGATCGCCTCTATCCGTAGAGGGGATTTACCTCTCCAACAAGGAGCATTAATGATTGCTTGTTTGATTGAGTCAAAAGCTTCCTTTTCATTATGTTCCCATTTGAAGACTGATTTTTTCTTAATCATGGATTGGAAGGGTAGAACAATATGAGAAACATTAGGAACGAATATTTTTACAAAATTTATTTTTCTCAAGAATGATTGCATAGATTTCTTATTATGTGGTAAAGGGATATCAAATATCTCCTTTATCCTATCTGGATCAATACATATGCCATTTTTGGATTCAATAAACCCTAAGAGTTTACCTTCATTAAGAGTTGTTGTGGCCACCAACAACCCCCCCTCTTTCTTTAGTATTAGCAATAACACTAGGTAAGTGGGGACCCTTAGTAAAAAATTCAAAAAATCAATTAAGGCTCACGTATTTTAGTCCTTAAGAAACATCGCATCGCGCGAAGAATGATAGGACATATCCTTATGAGTAAAAATGATAAACTACGAGATTGCGACGCGAACTCCATCGCATCGCATGCATTAAGAAACGCTCACATTGGAAAACCTTAAAAAATCGTCGATATGCGATATGCGATATCACATATCGCAAAATTGCATGAAAAACACATAACGATTTAACGATTACAGTGATCTGCGATTTTGCGATACTGCGATACTGCAATTCATGATCTTATGATAGCGCGATCAACCAACCTTGCGATAGCATAGCACGATGAAATTGCGGTAATGCGATAACAGCGAAATGCGATACTGCGATACAGATCGCAGAAACATTCCATCGCAAATTTTCCTGGCTCAATATTCAAGAAAAGTTTTCCATAAACCAAGAACTGGATATGCGCTTTAATGATAATTAATGAATTATATGCCAGTTGTTAGGAAATATGGTTTTGTGTTGTTCGAAGAGTCAGTTCACGTCAGGTGGCATGTTTTTGTACATCCGTAGAGTTTAAAGCTTTCCTGTCGATTTTTATTGTCATTACTCTTTCCTCACTTGTAAACTGCAGGAATGAAAAATAGAAGTACACAAGGCGATGTGTAGGAAGCTATGAGGAAAAAGGGTAATGCTCCAATGTTCAAAGACAGAGAAAAGACGCCCTCATAAATAGATATCACATGCAACAGAGCTGTAGATTCATAGAACGCTGCTGAGCCATCCATTACAGATCTTTCATTTATAGCCATGGTTGAATGAGTATTGAATGATGTTGATATCAACAGGTAGTTTAATGACTCAAGGTCAAGAGCTCACGAAAGCATTATTTTTGCAAATTTTGAAGCTTTATACCCAGTAAAGAAAAAGGCGCAAAAGGCAAAAAACGCATCAGAGAGGCCCGAATCAAAGAACGGAGGTAGTTTCTGATGCGCGATTAGCGCCTAGCGCTAATCGCGCATCGCTGAGAAAATTGTGCGAAAAGGAAAGCCTCTAACTACTCAGTCACCTGTAAGCCTAAGAAATGCAAGAAAGCAATGGTAAAGAACAAACTGGAAACAAAAAGCTAAAGAAAAAGGCAGAAGCAATTCAAGGGTTAACCAAGTTGAACTTGGATTATTACTGGGCATACGCAGTAAATCCACATAGTCAGAGGATGACTCTCGAGTATATCATCGATTTTGCTGAAAAGATGGTGCCAGCTCTTACCATTTCTGTTTGCTTAGTTCAACCAAAATTAGAAGATGATCAGCCGACTTTACCCAGGCAAATACTGAATGCTTGCAACATTAAGGAGAAAATGCAGAAATAGTTAGATATTAGATTTAATTTTTAGAAATAGTTTTGTTTTATTTTTGCTTAGAAAAAGGGTGGTCATTTAAACCGTATCCTGAATCTGTGTAATTAAGTTATTTAGTTAGTAGTATTTAAACCCTTCTCATGCATTTAGAGAAGGGTCCAAAAATTTATTAAAAACTTGTCCTCAGAACATGCACTTTTGTACCCTCAGAGGAGGTTTTGGTGAATGAATGGATCAAGATATGTTGATGTTTGCATTTGATATCTGCTACTGATGCTGCACTTTTGTACTCTTAGTGGATGTTAGAGCAAGGAGAGATAAATCATTGTCGCTTGAAGCTTATGAGTAGGACTAGTCATAAATGGTACTTTTATCTCTTGACCATTTCTGCTTATATGTTAAAGTGATATACAATTTTTAGTTGTTTATGCATTATTGCATGAATGCCTGAGTTATCATTTGGCACTTTTGTACGGTGATAGCTATTTATTTATGCTTAATGTATGAATAGCCCATTATGCGATATGTTTTTCACAACTGTTTCGTATAAATTTTTATGCGAAGTGGTTCATCTTGATTGATTTCCTTTCTTATAATCGCTGAATGATCTTTATTACCAGTTGTTATTTGAAATCTCTTTAGATTGCATAATAGAAGAATTTCATCCCGGGTTAGTATAAACTTAGATGTGTTGTTTACTAGATTATAATAGCATAGCATTAGATTAAAGTTTGAATTAGAATATCTTAAATAGGAACTGTTAGATCAACAACATCAAATTCTACACACACACACACTCATAGATTGGGAAACTGGTCCCATTATCCCTAGTTGGATCCGCTATACCAAACGGATAAGGAGCTGCCAACCAAGGTCTGGACCGGGCGGGTATCCCCCTTGTTGTCGACCCGATTTTCAGGGCTTCAACATATTTGGCGCTAGAAAGAGGGCCTGAACTATGAATGGTAAGTAAATCTAAATCTGAATACCATTCTGAGAGTAAATCACCCTCACCATCTCCCCCGACTTCTCCATTACACTTAAATCCAGAGTTAGAAGTCGCTCGAGTATCAACCGCTGCTACGCACCCCGACATTTCAGAACAATCTACCGTTGAACTTCCTGAAGTTGAATCTCTGATTCACAAAATTCAGCGATTTTCCATTTCTCCTCAAAGGTCTGATAAATCCCAAGGCATCGTGACTTCGCAGTATAACCCTGCTCATCCCCTGACCAAGCTAAAGAGTGAAAAGTTTGGTGTTCAGCCAACTGAATTACCTCTTCCCACCAGGAAAAGAGCGAGGAAATCACCTAAAGTGTCCGACAGTGAGACTCTTTCGTCAACATTGTCCATCTCAACTTCTTCACCGCGAAGTCAACCATCCACTCCACCACTCCAGATCATCGTCCATCCATCCACTGGAACCCCCACAACTCCTCTGTAATCATCTACAATCGTAGTATCCTCATCCTCCCAGCCACAGGGATCATCTTCTACACTTTCCTCTGTTAGCAGTTCAACAATGGCCCAGTCTCCATGGAATAACCCTGGGGCAGTCTTAATGCCTGCACCCTTGAGTCAAATACCGGCCCATCCTAAGAAATGGCTGCCTAAGTTTAACCCCGAGGCAGGGATGCTAGCAGAAGAGCACATAAACAACTTTATGCTATCCATTAATCTCAATGGCATTACTAATGAAGATGCTGTTGTTCGGCTTTTTCCTTATACTCTGCAAGGAACAACCGGGTCATGGTATTTTTCATTACCCTCTGGATCCATCACTAGTTGGGACATCTTCCAGGAGCAATTCCTGACCAAGTTTGGTGATGACAGGTCTACGACAACTTTAATCAATGACCTATCCAAACTTAGAGCCGAATCTAGAGAGCCTATCAAGGATTTAAATTGACGTTTCAACAAAATCTTCAACAAAATTCCTACTGCTTCCCAGCCCAGCAAAGAAGTACGATGTGAATGGTATATTACCGCTCTACCATTGAACATAGCAATCTTCGTGGACAGGGCCAATTAAACAACCTTAGCCGATAACATGAAATAAGCAATAACAATAGAGAAACGAATAATAACTCTTGAAAAGAAATCCACGATAGAGGAACGTAAATCCAAAAAAGTCACCTTCAAGGAAGACTCCAAGAAGAAACAAGCAAAATATCCATTCGATTTGGAAGGATTGCAGAAAGTTCTAAAGACCATGTCCAATGAAATGGTCGACATCAAAAAGAAAGTAGCAGAAACTTCTTCAAAAAAGCCCCACAGAGGTTTTAAGAGAGGTCCTTCAATGGATTCAAAGCCACCTAATGCCATTTCAAATGCTGAATCTGAGGAAGAGGAAGAGGAAATTTCCACTGAAGGGCAGACTGATGACGAAGAAGTTGTGGAATTACAAGGAATGTGGGATTTCATCCTCCCACAAGAAGAAGATCAAGAAGTATTCCCAGTTAGCACACGAAGCAAAAATCAACTTGATCCTCCCAGACTACCCCTAAGCCGAAGAGCGCAAGCTCTGCAATAAAGGATAAAGTCTCATAAAAGAAAACGACATCTAAAGTGACTCAAACCATCCCAGTCCAAACAGATGAAACAACTCCATCTAAAACGCTGATAGTGTCAGATGAAATGGAGTACAATATTGTAGAAGACATGAAAAAGACTAGGGCCAACATCACCCTTTACGAACTGAGCAAGTTAAAGCATCAACAAAAGATAATGATGAAAGAATTACATGCCGTGCCAGTTGCACCTTTGCCTGCCGCTGTACTTTCTCAAGCTTCCCATAACATGGGAAGACCTCCAACTAATGCGATCAATAAGATTGATCCAAATGACATCGCTCTAATTGGAGGAAGATCAAGATCTCACACTCCCCCATTCCTCCTTATGAAATCTTCAATAAAAATGTGCACAATTGTTTGGTAGATTCTGGTGCTTCATCGAATATTTTACCCAAATCCATATGTGCCAAGTTAAACGTTCAACCACAGAAATCCGTTGTGTGCATAGTTCAGCTAGATCGATCTCAAGTCGAAGTGATTGGAGAACTAAATCAAGTAACCATAAGGTTGTCATCCAACCCAAAGGTATGTCAAGTTATTGACATTTTAGTTGCTGACATACCTGAATTCTATGGCTTAATCCTTAGCAGGGATTGGTCAGAAAAACTTCATGGATATTTTGCAACTGACTAGTCGCACATGTGGCTGCCCTACAACGGTAAACCGAATCAAATAAAAGTTGAACGAGAGCTACATCAAAAGTACATAGTAACGGAGGTAGAGGGGGAAAATAAACCAGTAGCGTATAACAACAGCATTATTGGCAATTACTCAGTAGATTCTTTCATCAGAAATTTCAATGCTCATGCATCACCCTATTTAGAACACTCTGTTTTGTCCCAAGTCGAAAATTTTTCTCGAACTGATAGCTCGAAATGTATTAATTCTTTAGATAAACCTGTAAATAAATCTTTGTTTTGGAAATTATTTTTTGATGGTTCTAGATCTAACGAAGGAGCAGGAGCAGGATGCGTTTTGATTAGTCCAGAAGGAGATAAAATCATGCTTACATGCAGACTTGAATTTGATTGCACCAACAATACAACAGAATATGAGGCTTTGGTCCAAGGCTTGTACAAAGAAATCGGGTTAGACGTCAAGTATCTTCAAGTTTTCGGAGACTCTGAGATTGTGGTTAAACAGGTATGTAACACTATACATTGCTTATGAGGTTATTCAAAACATTATCAATCCTTGGTTCAAGATCTGACTGAGCATTTCATAGCGTTTAATATTTCTTCAATCCTGAGACTCCAAAACACAAGTGCAGGCCTTTTGGCTAACGTAGCTTCTAAGCTTATTCCTTTCGAAGATTTTAGTCCAGATAGATTCTCAATAGAATTAATCTTTAGACCATCCATTCCTGATAACATCACAAATTGGAGAGTATTCAATGACGATCCTGATATTGTAAATTTCCTCACATCTGAAGGATCCTACTCCAATCAAATAATTGACAAAGACCAACATGATCGACAATTGCAACAAGATAGCACTAACAATGCTATACCTAAGTCGGTGGTCAAGTTAGAAGACTTGTACGATTTAAAAGATCAGTTTAAGAAGTCTACCAATTCAAAACTCCAAAGTTCAACCTTGAACTACGAATTAGTAAACCTCGGAACCGATGCTAAACCACAAAACATTAATCTAGGCCTCGACCTAACCCCTGAAGAAAAACTAGCATATATTCATCTTTTGAGACAATATAAAAATGTTTTTGCCTGGAATTATGATGAGCTCAAAACATACGACACTTCCATCATCCAACATACTATTCCCATGATCGATAATGAAAAACCTGTCCAACAAAAGCTGAGAAAGATCCACCCCAATTTAGAAAACCAGATAAAAACTGAGCTTAATAAGTTATTGAAAGCCAGAATAATCTTTCCCGTCAGACATTCTAAATGGGTCTCTAATATGGTACATGTTAGAAAGAAAAACGGAGATATTAGGATCTGCATTGACTTTCGAAATCTTAACAAGGCCTGTCAAAAAGATAATTTTCCTTTACCACCTATGGAACAGATACTGCAGGCAGTGGCGGGCTCAGAATTAATGTCTTTCTTGGATGGATTTTCAGGATACAATCAAGTGTTGGTACATCCTGATGACCAATTGAAAACCACATTTAGAACCAAATGGGGCACATACGCATATTGAAAGATGCCATTTTGTTTGATTAATGATGGTGCCACATTTCAGAGAGCCATGGACATCGCATTCAAAGGTTTAGTCAATAAATCTGTAGTAATTTATTTGGATGATATAACAGTGTATTCGAAGAAGCGAAGCGACCATCTCAAAGACCTGAAACAAATCTTTCAACTGTGTTTAAGGTATGGAATATCACTTAACCCAAAGAAATCTTTTTTCGCACTAAGTGAAGGGAAACTTCTAGGATTCATAGTGTCAAAATCCGGTGTTCACATCAATTCCGACAGAATCAAAGAAATTTCTGAAATATCCTTACCTCATAAAAAAAAGCCATGCAATCCTTCCTTGGTCAGATCAACTTTGTAAAGAGATTCGTTCCAGATTTTTCACGAATCGTGTCTCCTTTGCAAACCATGATTAAAAAGAACTCAAATTTTAAATGGGGCCAAGATGAACATGAAGCATTCAACCTGATCAAACAAGCTATTATTAATGCTCCATCTTTAGCAACTCCGAATTTTTCAAAGCCTTTTATTTTATACACATTTGCCTCAGATAAGTCATATGCTGCGATTCTCACTCAAGCAAATCAAGAAAAAGTGGAAGCCCCAATTGCGTTTTTTAGTTCAAATTTATAGGGTGCTGAATTAAATTATTCAGACGTGGAGAAACATGCTTATGCTGTTTTCAAAGCGGTCAAATACTTCAGACCTTTCTTACTTAAAACCCATACTAAAATCATAGTACCGTTTCCAGCGGTAAGGAATATTCTAGTACAGAAGGATGTGGGTGAGAAAAGGGCCAATTGGGTTACTGCCTTACAGGAATATGACATTGAGATTAAACCAGCAAACATTGTAAGAGGTCAAGGCTTCTGCAAAATGCTAGCTGGAGCATCGCAAATTTCTGAATTTCCATCTGAAGAAGTACAAATGTGCGAGGTAAGCCTAAACGATGCAGAGTCATTATACATTGATATCATTTATTATCTTAAGAACGGGTATGCTCCTTCACACCTCGATCATACTAAAAAAAGAGCTCTAAGGTTGAAAGCCAAACAATATCAGCTCATAAATGATATTCTTTTTAGAAAAAATTATGATTCTGTCCTTCTTAGGTGTCTTGAGAAATCTGAAGCTGAAATTTTTTTGTAGGAACTCCACGATGGGCCGGCAGGTGGACACTATGCTGGAGATGCTACTGCACATAAAATCTTGTGCGCAGGATATTACTAGCCCACGTTGTTTAAAGATTCGAACAGTTACGTGAGGAGATGTCAAGTCTGCCAAACTACTGCTGGAAGACAAAAGAAGCCATCCTTGCCACTACAGCCGGTAAACATCGAGAAACCTTTCAGTCAGTGGGGATTGGACATAATAGGTGAGATCGTTCCTCACTCTTCTAAGCAGCATAGATACATCCTCATAGCAACAGATTATTTTACTAAGTGGGTAGAAGCAGTCCCGCTCAAGACGGCTAATTCTAAAAATATCATTGAGTTCATAGATCAATTTATAATCACTAGGTTTGGATTGCCATCCGCTTTAATGTTTGATAATGCATCATACTTTTCTGGAAATGCAATGACTGAATTCACACTTAAAAGAGGATTCAAAATTAAATATTCGGCCAATTACTACCCACAAGGCAATGGGTTAGCTGAGTCAAGAAATAAAAATCTAATCAGGATTATTAAAAGAATAGTTGACCAAAATCATAAGAATTGGCACAAGGCTTTGATATATGCTTTATGGGCAGACCGAATAACGCACAAAGCTTCTATCGGCACTTCTCCCTTTAATTTAGTTTATGGGAAAGAAGTGGTTCTTCCGACTCACTTAGCAATTCCCTCTTTGTCTTTAGTTCAATACATTGATGAAGTACCCACTTCCTCCTTACAACTGAGACAAATGGAAATAATTAAATTAGAAGAACAATGAGAACAGGCTAGGAAAACGCATGCTCATCAACAAGCACTAGTAAAATCCTCTTTTGATTCAAACATAATGACCAAAAAAGATTTTCAGATGGGAGATTTAGTTTTAAAGTGGGACAAGGCTCATGAAGAGAAAGGAAAACATACAAAATTTCAAAGAATGTGGTTTGGTCCTTTTCAAATTGTAGAAGTCATAGGTCCATCAACGTTTGTGTTACAGGATTTAGCAGGTAAGAGGGATCCTTTGCCTGTTAATGGACAAATTCTCAAGAAATATTTTCCATAGAAGATTATTCTTCTATTTTTTGTAGAGTAGTTATTTTTCTTTTTCATAATAAAACCAGTTGTGAGTGGTTACATTAGGCATTTACGAAAAAGACATCGATTCTCTTTCAGATTTTGAACTTTTCGCTTGTATAAACAACAAATCTTTTGGAAAACTGATCTTTATTATTGATAGATACAGTTAAAAACTCTAGCCTAGATATGATACTAGTTTCAACTTCAAAAAATTTGATGAAAACAACCTTTAGTGAAGAAATTGTTTTATCTCAGTGCAATGAAAGGTATCAATAACAAAATAAAGATTCTTTGTAGAACAGCTGTTTCCAAAAACTCTATTATTGTCGTCCAGAGCTATCTTAAGGAAACAATGACTTCCTCCCTGCTAAGGAAATCACAACTTTCAGAGGAACAACCCAAGGTTACACTTTATCTTGAAGAATAAGAGGTTTCATCACGAGCCAGCTTATCATTATCACAAATATTATAACTTGCTGACTTTGCCAATACTGTACACCACAACAGGGCAATGACTCAAGATTGTTGCAATCAAAAGACAAGGGGTCTCATCACGAGCCATCTTGTTCAGCAAAGTTATAAATCAAGTGAATGACTGTGTCATAATTTGGCTACCAAACCAAGACATTGTTCTTTAAGAATAAAAAGAAAATCAAAGCAATAAGTGTGGATATGGATTTTTCTTTGAAAGTTGTAGGCTGCCTTAAGTAGGATACAGGATCATTGCTGGGTAACAGGTAACCCTGTCGAGGCTATAAACGCCTGCTGGCAGCAGAGGCTCTACCTACGACAAATGAGCATATTTAAAATTGGTTTACAGAGGAGACTTTGTTTTATCTTTACAAGACCAAGTAATGACTGATGTAAATACAAGGACTAGCCTGAGGAAGCAAATAATCAAAGTGGAAAATGGTTGAAACAAAATATCATTGACAGGTTAGAGCATAATGTACTTTATCTTTCCATAATAAAGTTTAATTTTCTGATTCTTTTTTTTTTTTTTTTTTGGAAGTTTAGAAAATTCAATAGAAAAACAGAGATAACTGGTTCTTCCAAGTGAATCGCCAATTGTTGTGGCCACCAACAACCCCCCTCTTTCTTTAGTATTAGCAATAACACTAGGTAAGTGGGGACCCTTAGTAAAAAATTCAAAAAATCAATTAAGGCTCACATATTTTACTCCTTAAGAAACATCGCATCGCGCGAAGAATGATAGGACATATCCTTATGAGTAAAAATGATAAACTGCGAGATTGCGACGCAAAATCCATCGCATTGCATGCATTAAGAAACGCTCACGTTGGAAAACCTTAAAAAATCGCCGATATGCGATATGCAATATCGCATATCGCAAAATTGCATGAAAAACACATAACGATTTAACGATTATAGCGATCTGTGATTTTGCGATACTACGATACTGCGATTCGCGATCTTGCGATAGTGCGATCAACCAACCTTGCGATAGCATAGCATGATGAAATTGCGGTAATGCGATAACAGCGAAATGCGATACAGATCGCAGAAACATTCCATCGCAAATTTTCCCAGCTCAATATTCAAGAAAAGTTTTCCATAAACCAAGAACTGGATACGCGCTTTAATGATAATTAATGAATTATATGCCAGTTTTTAGGAAATATGGTTTTGTGTTTTTCGAAGAGTCAGTTCACGTCAGGTGGCATGTTTTGTACATCTGTAGAGTTTAAAGCTTTCCTGTTGATTTTTATTGTCATTACTCTTTCCTCACTTGTAAACTACAGGAATGAAAAACAGAAGTACACAAGGCGATGTGTAGGAAGCTATGAGGAAAAAGGGTAACGCTCTGATGTTCAAAGACAGAGAAAAGACGCCCTCATAAACAGATACTGCATGCAACAGAGCCGCAGATTCACAGAACGCTGTTGAGCCATCCATTATAGATCTTTCATTTACAACCATGGTTGAATGAGTATTGAATGATGCTGATATCAACAGGCAGTTTAATGACTCAAGGTCAAGAGCTCATGAAAGTATTATTTTTGCAAATTTTGAAGCTTTATACCCAGTAAAGAAAAAGGTGCAAAAGGCAAAAACCGCATCAGAGAGGCCCAGATCAAAGAATGGAGGCAGTGTCCGATGGCGCTAATCGCGCATCGCTGAGAAAATTGTGCGAAAAGGAAAGCCTCTAACTACTTAGTCACCTGTAAGCCCGAGAAATGCAAGAAAGCAATGGTAAAGAACAAACTGGAAACATAAAGCTAAAGAAAAAGGCAGAAGCAATTCAAGGGTTAACCAAGTTGAACTTGGATTATTATTGGGCATACGCAGTAAATCCACATAGTCAGAGGATGACTCTCGAGTATATCATTGATTTTGATGAAAAGATGGTGCCAGCTCTTACCATTTCTGTTTGCTTAGTTCAACCAAAAGCAGAAGACGGTCAGCCGACTCTACCCAGGCAAATACTGAATGCTTGCAACATTAAGGAGCAAATGCAGAAATAGTTAGATATTAGATTTAATTTTTAGAAATAGTTTTGTTTTATTTTTGCTTAGAAAAAGGGCGGTCATTTAAACCATATCCTGAATCTGTGTAATTAAGTTATTTAGTTAGTAGTATTTAAACCCTTCTCATGCATTTAGAGAAGGGTCCAGAAATTTATCAAAAGCTTGTCCTCAAAACATGCACTTTTGTACCCTCAGAGGAGGTTTTGGTGAATGAATGGATCAAGATTTGTTGATGTTTGTATTTGATATCTGCTACTGATGTTGCACTTCTGTACTCTTAGTGGATGTTAGGGCAAGGAGAGATAAATCATTGTCACTTGAAGCTTATGAGTAGGACTAGTCATAAATGGTACTTTTATCTCTTGACCATTCCTGCTTATATGTTAAAGTGATATACATGTTTTAGTTGTTTATGTATTATTGCATGAATGCATGAGTTATCATTTGGCACTTTTGTACGATGATAGCTATTTATTTATGCTTAATGTATGAATAGCTCATTATGCGATATGTTTTTCACAACTGTTTCGTATAACTTTTTATGCGAAGTGGTTCATCTTGATTGATTTCCTTTCTTATAATCGCTGAATGATATTTATTACCAGTTGTTATTTGAAATCTCTTTAGATTGCATAATAGAAGAATTTCATCCCGGGTTAGTATAGACTTAGATGTGCTATTTATTAGATTATAATAGCATAGCATTAGATTAAAGTTTGAATTAGAATATCTTAAATAGGAACCGTTAGATCAGCAACATCAAATTATACACACACACACACTCAGAGATTGGGAAACTGGTCCCATTATCCCTAGTCGGAACCGCTATACGAAATGGATAAGGAGCTACCAACCAAGGTCCAGACCGGGTGGGTATCCTCCTTGTTGTCAACCCGATTTTTGGGGCTTCAACAAGAGAAAAGAATGATTTCTTGGGATTTAAGGAAATCCCATACTTTTTGCAACGTTCAAAGATTTGCTTTAAATCATGCAAATGGTTTCTCTTTTTCTTAGAATAAACAGTTATGTCATCTAAGTAAACAACGACCATTTTATTGATCAAACCTTTGAAAGCTATATCCATGGCTCGTTGGAAAGTAGCTCCAGCATTTATAAAACCAAAAGACATTTTATGATAAGCATATGTCACCCACTTAGTTCTGAATGTAGTCTTTAATCTATCATCTGGATGCACCAGGATTTGATTATATCCTGAAAAACCATCAAGAAAAGACATTAACTCGGAGCCAGCTACTGATTGAAGTATCTGTTCCATTGTTGTTAATGGGAAATTATCCTTCTGACATGCTTTGTTGAGATTTCTAAAATCTATGCAAATCCTAATATCGCCATTCTTTTTCCTGACAGGTACCAAATTTGAGACCCAATTCGAATGTCTGACAAGAAAGATTATTTTGACTTTAAGGAGTTTATTCAACTCTATTTTGATTTGACTCTCAAGATTGGGGTGAATTTTCCTTAATTTCTGTTGTACAAGTTTCTCGTCAGAAATCATTGGAATTGTATGTTGAATAATAGAGGTATCATAGGTCTTCAAATCCTCATAATTCCAAGCAATTTTTTTTTTGTATTTCTTCAATAATCAGATGAAAGAAAATCTTTCATCAGGTGAAAGTCCAAGCCCTAGATTAACATTTTGTGGTTTGGTATCTGTACCAAGGTTTACTAATTCAAACCTTAAAGTTGAACTTTGAAGTTTTGGATTAGTGACCTTTTTGAATCTATCCTTAATATCATAAAAGTCTTCCAGTTTAACCACAGATTTAGGAATATGATTTTCTTTGAATTTCTATTTTAATTTAAGATCATGACCACTTTCATCAATGATTTGATCGTTATATGACCCTTCAGATGTCAAGAAATTTAGGATATCCTCATTATGATTTAAAACACACCAATAGGTGACATTATCTGGGATAGATGGCCGAAACATTAATTCAATAGAAAATCTATCTGGACTATAATCCTCAGATGAAAGGAGTTTAGAAGAAGCATTAGCCAAGAGATCTGTTGCTGCATTCTGTGACCTGGGAATAGGAGAAATATCAAATGCCAGAAAATGAGTTATAAGATCTTGAACAAGTGATTGATAATGTTTCAGATGCCCCGAAAGACAATGGATAGTATTTCTCACTTGCTTAATGACAATTTCAAAACCACCAAATACTTTTAGATATTGGATATTTAGGCATATTTCTTTATAAATACCTTGAATCAAGGCTTCATATTCTGCAGTATTATTAGTACACTCAAATTCTAACTTGCATGATAACATAGTTTTCTCTCCTTCAAGACTGACTAAGATACATCTTGCTCCTACTCCGTCATTGGATTTAGATCCATCGAAATACGAAGACCAAAATAAAGGCTTATTTACATGTTTATCTACAACTTTATCTACAACATTAATGCACTTAGAAGTATTTGTTTGTGAAAAAATTTCAACTTGTGAGGTGACATTACTAGCTGAGAAATGTGATTGGTGAGCAGTGAAGTTCCCAAAAAATTCTTCAGCCAAATAGTTACCAAGAATATTATTATTGAAGGCTACCGGTTCATTTTCTTCTTCAAACTCAGTTACTGTGTGAGTAAGATTCTTTTCACAATTGATTTTAATTTGATTTGGCTTCTCATTATAAGGAAGCCACATGTGAGACCAATCCTTTGAAATATAATCATGGAGTTTTTGAGACTAATCTCTACTAAGGATTAAACCATAAAACTCAGGGATGTCAGCAATCAATATATCAATTATTTGAACAACCCTTGGATCAACAGATAGTCTGATAGTAACTGAATTTATTTCTCCTAAAACTTGAACCTTAGTCCGATCTAACTAAACAATATGAACTGCAAATTTTTGGGGTTCAATATTTAGTTTGGAGCAAACTGATGCTGGCATTATATTTGATGAAGCCCCTGAATCAATCAAGCAGTTATGAAAGTTTCTATTATAGATCTCATAAGTCAAAAGAAAATGGGGAGTATGAGAATTTGATTTATCTCCCATTAAAATGGCATCAGTAGCATCCACCTTATCAGCTGGTGGCTTACCTGATCCTCTGGCAGCCTTGGATAATACACTAGTTGGAAGAGGAGAAGGCACTGCATTTAATTCCTTAAGCAACAACTTTTGTTGATTTTTGAGCTTGCTAAGTTCATGCAGAGAAATATTTTCTCGAGTCTTCTTCATATCTTCAACTATGTTATAATCCATTGGATCTGAAACTACTAGAGTCTTTGATGATGATGGAGGATTAGACGAAGATGGTTTTGTTTGAGGAGATGAAATTGGAGTTTTCCTCGTGGGAGCTTTCTCTTTTGTAACAAGATTCAAGTTCTTCTTCTTTTGAGTTGATTGATTAGGTTCTATAACACTCTTACTTCTAGTGTTTACTGGTAAGGCTTCCTGTTCACTTTCATTATCAGAGTTGGGAAAACTAAAGTCCCACATTCCATGACATTCAACTGTTTCTTCTTCCTCTGTTTCATCAACTGATAAAATTGTATCTTTCTCTTCTTGATCATCTAAATCAGATTCTGCATTTGATATAGCATTTGGTGGTTTAGGATCAGTTGGCTGATTTCTTTTAAAATTCCTAAATGGTCTTTTTTTTGAGGTTTCAACTACCTGTTTTTTAATTTCTACCATCTGATTGGACATAGTTTTAAGAACTTTCTGCAAGCCTTCCATGTCATATGGATCTTTGGTTCCTTTCTTCTTTGATTCCTTTCTAAAGGTTACTTTTTTGGATTTTCTCTCCTCTAGTGCATTTTTATTTTCTAAGGCTACAATACGTTTTTCAATAGCTATTGCTTCTTTCATATTTTCTGCTAATGTTGGTTTAGCAGCTCTATCAACAAAGATAGTTGTGTTTGAAGGTAGGGCAGAAATGTACCACTCATCTTGGACCTCCTCACTAGCCTTGGATGCCGTAGGTATTTTATTTAATAACTTATCGAAACGTGAATTGAAGTCCTTAATGGGTTCTCTAGGTTTGGCTTTCAAATTGGAGAGGTTATTTATCAGAGTTGCTTTAGACCTATCGTCTCCAAATTTGGTTAAAAATTTCTCTTGAAAAGCATCCCAGCTATTGATCGAGCCTAATGGTAACAAGAAGTACCATGATCCAGCTGCTCCTTGTAATGTATATGTGAATAACCTTACTACTGCATCCTCTTCTATTACTCCATTCAAATTAATGGACAACATGAAATTATTTATATGTTCTTCCACTAACAAGCCATTATCAGGGTTGAATTTAGGTAACCATTTTTCCAGATGAGTTGGAAATTGTGTCAAAGGGGCAGGCATTGTCACAACTCCTGGATTGGTCCATGGCCTTGGTTGAGGTTGATTATGTGCCATTATTGAGCTATTAGTAGAAGAGGGTGAAGAAGCAGTTGAAAGTGATTAGGTAGAGGATGTTGAAGCTCCTGTACCTGTTTGGACTATGATCTGGAGTTGAGAAGGGGGTGTGTGAACTTGAAATGGTATGGATGTTGATGAAAGAATCTCGTTGTCGGATTATGATGGTGTCTTCCTTGTCCTTTTTCGACTTGGCAGAGGGATTTCAATTGGCGGGATTCCAAGTTTTCCACTCTTTGCTCTGGTTAATGGTTATGATGGGATATATTGGGAAGTGGCATTGCCTTGGGATAACTCAGACTCTTCTTGAGAAATTGAAATCCCCTGCAATTTGTGGATCAAAGATTGTACTTTAGGGGTTTCAGAAGGAGTAATGTCTGGTTTGTTTAGGATTTTAGCAGTTGGTTGTGTATTTTTATTTTCTACTTCTCGCTTGGGAATGTGAGATTTAGAATGCGAGGGAGAAGTTGGAGGTGATGGTGAGGGAATTTTACTCTTAGAATGGCCTATAGATTTAGGCTTACTCGCCATTCACAGTCAGGCCCTCCTTCTAGCGCCAAAAATGTTGATGCCTCTAAAATCGCTGCAACAACATTGGGGTATAATCACCTGGTTCGGCCTTAATACAGTTTCTTTTCCGTTTGGGATGGTGGCTCTGACTAGATAATATGGGAGAAGTTTCCCTATAAAGACGTGTTTTGATGAGTGGGTGTTTAAAATATGTAAGAGGATGATAGATGGCTTGAATGGTAATACTTCTGAAAATATACATACATACATACATACATACATACATACATATATATACATATATATATATATATATATATATATATATATATATATATATATATATATATATATATATATATATATATATATATAGATATATATATATATATATATGTATATATATACATATATATACACATATATATATATATATGTATATATATACATATATATACACATATATATATACATATATATATATATATATATATATATATATATATATATATATATATATATATATATATATATCTAGAGAGAGAGAGAGAGAGAGAGAGAGAGAGAGAGAGAGAGAGATTTAACTCGGGTAACCCAATATCTATGCAATTTATGATGACTTTAGGTAATCAATCACTAATAAAGATCAATCAATCAATTACAGAAGTTAAGCATGAATGGTGATTACTTCAAACAAAGCAATGTAAAATAGGTCTCATATCATCTTAACATTAATTCTCAGCATACATTTTCAGGATATCAATTCCATAATTACTTAGAAGTGATATAAATGAAGAACTGGGATGGACAATCACATATACAACAATATTGAATCAAAAGACTGTTAAATTACCTAACATGAAACAAAATGACATCGATATAAGTACCATATGTATTTGAATCGTGTTAAGAGAATAACAGTTTGGTTTGTTCTTCGTATTTCCAAAAACTTAAAAAAAATACAGAAATGCAAGTCCTCTTGAATTCTCCTTTATAACAAGTTTGAACCTTGATCCTTCTCTTCTAAAAAAATAAATCTAGAAGTGCAGAAGTGCTATCTTCTTAAATCTAATTTAATATAATTTTAGGACCCTTTCTAAAATGACATGAAAGGGTCTTTATAGTGAAAATAAAACAAACTATTCATAAAATATGCTTGGAGTGGTTGGAACAACCTCTCTAAAAATATGGGATTTCATGACAATAATAGATTTGAAAATAACTTCTAAAAGATGCATTTCATCTATCATTCCTCCTGTGGCTTTAATTGAAAAATCTCAAGCATAGTTTGGACTTCCGGTGGATGACTCATCCTGGCATGCAATTGACCTATGTACACTGCATCCGAGAGTTCAGGTATCATGCGATCAACTGCATCCGCAAGACATTTGACTGTCATTTGTTGGATATGTGGTTTGACCAAATAGATCCAATGCGTATCCCAATTGAGGCCTTTTAATTTTTTAAGTTTTTCTTCTCTCGTGTTCGAATTTTGCTTCCATTGTTTTTCCAACACTTTTATCTTACGAAGATTTTCAGGGGTACACTCAAAAATTAAGTTGGCGCTGTGTAAATTATCATTTATCAATTCAATGATATTATTCCTTGCTACCCTGACCCTTGAAGTTGCTCTTTCTACTTTGATAAGCTGTGTTTCCCATTCTGAGAATAATATCTCTTTATGAGATTCTTCGATCACTGGTAATTTAGTAGCCCTTCCCTTCTCTGTGTTTTTCCAAGAGATATAGTCTGTAATCTTGTCATCTACATCCTTGAATTCTAATCTGGAATTGACCGCTTGATCTACTTGTGTGTTAGTTTTGATGCATAATGGATGAATGAGGGATATATTTTGGTAGAGTTTGGTTAGTTGTTGAGATAAGAAATTATTTATTGGTAACGCTTCCTTTATGAACTCTTCAACTTTAGGATTTTCTTTGAATTTCTCTATTGAGAGCTATAGCTGCATTATTTGCTCATCCTTAGCTTTAATCTCTTCATGATGCGCCAATTTTAGCTATTCAAACTCTTGGGATAAATGTTGTTGTCTTTCGATTACCTGCTGATTAATCCTCTGTTTCTCATCCTTTAGCTGATCTTCAGGTTGTTTAATCTTTTGATGTTTTTCCTTGATCAATTGATTAAATTCAGTTGATTTATCAATCGTGGCAGCTGTATATGCACCTGCAAACTGAGATAACTTAGTCAAGTCTTCGGAGGGATCAACTAATGAGTCTTTCCAAATGACATTCATGAATTCATCTTGAGAGACTGTTGCTGATACTTGGTCTATTTTCCTCTTTTTCCTCTACCTTTTGACTACAACCCTCTGGTTAGGGCTATAAAACACATCCAACGGTGGGATCTCCTCAATACTCAATATAATCTCTGATGAAGGATTCTCAGGGATTATCTCGACTTCCCTTATAGTTGAATCCTTGCGAGATGCCTTTTCAACCACAGGCTCATGAATCAGGGGTTGTTGTTTTAAGGGATATTCTAGTGCGATAACAGTTTGGGTATTACTCTGACCTTTAATCTGTTTATCAAACTGTTCCCATTCTTTGATCAATATCGAATAACTTTGAACATCTGTGTCCAACTGCTCCATTTCTTTCTCACTTGTCTCGGCTGCCTCAAAAGTTTTCTCCTGCCTGTGCTTTGCACTGTTTGATGGATGACTGGTGAAATACTCAACAAGTCCAATGGCACTGTTTGAAGCCTTTGCATCTTGTATTGGATGAATTTCTCCATTTTCCCTGGTCCCAGCTTAATCTTTGCTAGGTGGTGTACTTGTGAGAACGACTTGGCTGATCTGAAGAAGTCATCAAATTCATCTTTCTCATGGATTAATTGTTTAACTTTTACCTGAGTAGTGAAATTAAAGGCAACATTATTCGAATCATACTTCCTTTTTATGAATAACCACTAGTTTCAAACTCCCTATTTTCTGAGCTTCAATTTGGGCATGCTTATAATCATGTAATGAATAAATGCCGCAACGAACCAGAAATGCAAGCCATAATTGTTTCTTGGCATCTTTGAGATTTTTTGTAAGCCCTTTTTCAATCGTCTGATAGGCTATTTCCCTAGCCAACAATTTATCTAGGACATATAGGGGAAGGACATGTGGGTCGGTAATGCCACCAAAAACCCTAATGTATGTAAACAACTCTTCCCCAAACCAACCACCAATTGAAGTTAGATCGATGCTAGCTTCCTCGGACAACTGAGGGGTTGGTCTATTAAAGATGGCCTGATGAATGGGTAGGATGAATCCATGGAAAATATTGTAAAAATGATTCTTATATTGTTTCTGCCATAGGTCTTTATGGTAAATATGGATAGGGGTTGGGTCCTGAACAGTCCATTTCCATCCCATGATGGGAAAATCGGAATTGAAACAAATGGTATCAACTATGTAGGCACTCATATAGAATGGGGGGACAACTCGAGTGGTCACAAACCTATTTTTCCTATAGTCAAGTATTTGGACTGTCGTTTCGTCTGAGAGGAAAGTAGCCCAATCCATCATAAAATAATTCAATGCTGCTTCTATTAACATGACCATTTCAATGGAAAGCTTAGCAGAATTGGGGCTTCCAAATAACCTACACATCATTGCAGCAACATAACAATATGGGGATGCTAGAGAGTCCACAGAATACATACCGGATAACTCGTTTAGCTGGCTGCATACTTTCATATTCGAACTGCAATTATATGAAATAGAAAAGAGTGATAAACTTAAACTTTTAGAGTGGTTAATGCTTGAACATATAGTGGTGATAATAGTACAGTCGAAATTCACGGCAGGAGTATTTGGTGCGAAAGACTTCGTATTATGAAATAATTTAACACGACCGATGAAATCTTGAAGGACTGAAGTCATTACTATTCTTAATGTTTCACCATATTGAACGTCGTCAAACTTAAATACTTCAATAAATAGATCACATCACAGTTTTCCAAAGGCCTAATTAGAATGCGTGCCATCAATCTTCCGATTTTGCAATAAGCTATTTCAATATATATTATTTTAATATTCCGAGAGCCATCACATATCGCAAATAGGGAGGTGTAGCTGCCATGTTCTAAAATCCTTTTGAATTTATGCAATTGTGATGTATGATGACTTGGCACAAGAGTTGGGGAAATCCTTATTTACCCGCCTGCAATTTTTTTTCTTTTTATTATCACTTTATTTATATTTAACATCGCATCGCATTTCCCTGAGGTGAGTATTATTTGTCTCCACTGGGATTGTGATATGTGAGATGCGAGAATCTTATCGCATCGCAAGTTTTCGGGTGTGGCTTCTCTTGGTTTCGGCGATATGCGAGATGCGAGAATATTATCGCATCGCAAAGTTTCAATGTCCTGTTAAACCTATCACTTGGAATTTGCAATGCGATAAGCAATATGCGATTGCTTTATCGCATCGCATGTTTGTCAATGATTTGCTTAAGAAGCTCTAAGGTTGAGACTTTCGGATCGCAACAATATCATATGGATTGTATGTTCCTTAATCTTAAGTGATTTGCAATGTGAATTGTTTTTAGAGGGGTTTTGAAGAACTTTTATTTAAAAAGCGAGAAACAAATAAATTGATTTATATGTAAAGATTTTATTGCTTTTTACAAACTAAAGGGACCCTATTTCTTATTAGCATCTAAGAATAAAATTAAGAAAAATTTGAAATGAGGGGGTTGTTGTATAGCACAACAATTGGTGATTCACTGAAAGAACTAGTTATCTCTGACTAAAAAGATGAATTTTCTAACACTTTTTTTTAGTACAGACAATTGAGGAAAACTTAAACTATTTTGAAATATGTTAGACAAACAAAATTACTCTGAAAAAGAAAAATTGATCAATTTTACGATTTCTTTTACAAACCCTTATTATTAATGAAAACATCTATAGTTTCTTCTAGCCTTGATTGGTTAATAAAGATAAAGTAGGGGGCTTCTGCAACTTAGCTCTTTTGTCATAGGTAGAGCCATTGCTACCAGCAAACGTCTATAGTCTCGATAGGGTTACCTTTTAACCATAAATTACTCATTATCCCATCCATCTATGAAAATAATCTTTTAAAGATAAACTCAGAAAGATATATCTATATATTTTCATGTTTTTTATATTTACTTTTTATTTTTTCTTTTCCGGATAAAAGCCATTGTCTTGGTTTGGGAGCCAGAAGATGACAATGCCATTCACTGGTGTAATTGAACTAAACAAGTTGGCTCGTAATGAGACCCATTGTCTTCTGATTATAAGCCATTACTCTTTTGTCATAGGTAGAGCCACTGCTGCCAGCAAATGTCTATAGTCTCGACAGGGTTACCTTTTAACCATAAATTACTCATGATCCCATCCATCTATGAAAATAATCTTTTAAAGATAAACTCAGAAATATATATCTATATATTTTCATGTTTTTTATTTTTACTTTTTATTTTTTCTTTTCCGGATAAAAGCCATTGTCTTGGTTTGGGAGCCAGAAGCTGACAATGCCATTCACTGGTTGTAATTGAACTAAACAAGTTGGCTCGTAATGAGACCCCTTTTATTTTGATTATAAGCCATTACCCTATTTTGTTATGCAGTATTGGTAATGTCAGTTTAATTAGTTCCCTATGATCATGGTAAGTAGGCACGTAATGAGACCTCTTATCTTTTAAATTAGATATATTTTATAATTACACTCTAAAAAACCATAGTCCTAATGGATGGGGTGAATGTTTGACTCCTTAAGAGTTATTGGATAACAATTGTATAGATGTAGATGCTTAGTCGTAGAAAGTCTTTACTTTTTACAAAATAACCTTTCTCAACTGATAAAACTTAAAATGATTCACTATGCTTTCCTGGTTTGAAAGATTTCACAATTTCAAAGAACATTTCAGAGTTTTATGATGTTTATCTAATTTCCGAAAACTGTAATCACTTCCTTAAAAGTTTCTACTTTCTAAAAGCGGATATTCACAATATGTTTTCAAAGGGATTTCAATAGTAGAAGGCCAATGGTATACTATTAAAAAAATTATTGAAAGAAATCAAAATTTGCATAAAAATAATATGTATAGATAAGAAGGGGTTACCTACTCAAGGAAAGAATTTCTTTAAGATAAGCCCATTCACAAGAAGAGAATCTCTCTTTCTTGATAAGTCTTGTAGTAAAAACGTTGATGAGCCTACCTTTTCGACAATCTTAAATGGTCCAAGCCACATCTTCTGAAATTTGGTTGGTCTTCATGTGCTTTGTCCCATTTCAAAACGAGATCGCCAATCTGTAATGATTTTGAGCTGGCTCAACTTGCATCAAAAGAGGATTTAATGACTTGCTGATGTTTAACATGAGTAATTTTTTCTTTTTCTCTTTCCTCATCTAATTTAAGAATTTGATCAAACCTTAATTGAATAGAGGAAGAAGGATTTTATTCAATGAATTGTACTAGGGCTAGTGATGGGAGGGCTAGATTTGGTGGTATAACAACTTCTTTCCCATATACTAAGTTAAAAGGAGAAGTACCAATTGAGGCCTTCTAGGTTATACGATCTTCCCATAGTGCAAATATTAAAGATTTATGCCAATTCTTTTGGTTTTGATCAACAATCCTTTTAATAATCCTGATGAGATTTTTGTTAGTTGACTCTGCTAAGCCATTTCCTTGTGGATAGTAATTTGCAGAGTATTTTAACTTAAAACCTCTCTTAAGAGAAAATTCGACTATACTATTTCCAGAAAAATAATATGCATTATCAAAGCTAAGCGCATTAGGTAAACCAAACCTGGTGATGATGAAATAATCAATAAATTCAATAATCGCGTCAGAATTTGCTACCTTTAGTGGAATTGCTTCTACCCACTTTGTGAAGTAGTCCGTGGCTGTAAGGATATATATGTGCCACTTGGAAGAATGAGGAACAATCTCTCCTATTATATCAAGCCCCCACTACTCAAATGGTTGCTTAATATTAACTGGTTGTAAAGGAAAGGCTGGTTTCCTTTGCCTCCCACTAACACTTTGGCATATCTTACATTTCCTCACATAGTCATGGGTATCTTTGAACAAAGTCAGCCAATAATACCCAACATGCAATATTTTGTGTGTTGTAGTGTCTCCTCCAAAATGTCCACAAGCTCGGGCATCATGCAATTCCTGTAAAACCTTTTGCGCTTCAGACTTTTTAAGGGATCTTAATAGAATAGAATCATAATTTCTCCTGAATAACACATTATCAACGATTTCATAGTGTTTGGCTTTTAACCTTAAATCACGTTTGTTTTTTGTAGCTGAACTCAGGGGGGGCATATCCATTTCTTAAGTAAAAAATCAAATTATCATATTGAGATTCAAAATCAATTATACTTATCTCATTTACTTGTGCGGTACTACCTGAATCTTCATGATATGGTATATTGGAAGCTCCTGCTAGCAACTTGCAAAAACCTTGTCCTCTAGCAATTTTCACTGGTTTAATGTCAATATCATATTCTTGTAAAGCTGTTACCCAATTAGCTCTTTTATCTCCTACTTCTCTTTGAATTAGCAATTGCCTTACTGCAAAGAATGGGGTTATTACTTTTGTATGTGTTTTCAGGAGAAAAGGTCTAAAATGTTTAATTGACTTAAACACAACGAAGGCTTGTTTTTTGACTTCTGAATAATTAAGTTCAGCACCTTGTAAACTGGAACTAAAGAAAGATATGGGTGATTCCATTTGCTGATCATTGATTTGTGTTAAAACATCAGCATAAGATGATTCAATGGCCAGAGTGTATAAAATAAAATGACTAGAAAAATTCGGAGTATTCAATGTAGGAGAATTAATGATTGCTTGTTTGATTGAGTCAAAAGCTTCCTTTTCATTATGTCCCCATTTGAAGACTGAATTTTTCTTAATCATGGATTGCAAGGGTAGAACAATATGAGAGAAATCAAGAATGAATCTTTTGACAAAATTTATCTATCCCAAGAATGATTGCATAGATTTCTTATTATGTGGTAAAGGGATATCATAAATCTCCTTTATCCTATTCGGATCAATATATATGCCATTTTTGGATACAATAAACCCTAATAGTTTACCTTCATTAAGAGCAAAGAATGATTTCTTGGGATTTAAGGAAATCCCATACTTTTTGCAACGTTCAAATATTTGCTTTAAATCATGCAAATGGTTTCTTTTTTTCCTATAATAAACAACTATGTCATCTAAGTAAACAATGAGCATTTTATTGATCAAACCTTTGAAAGCTATATCCATGGCTCATTGGAAAGTAGATCCAGCATTTATCAAAATAAAAGGCATTTTCTGATAAGCATATGTTACCCATTTAGATCTAAATGTAGTCTTTAATCTATCGTCTAGATGTACCAGGTTCTGATTATATCCCGAAAAACCATCAAGAAAAGACATTAACTCAGAGCTAGCTACTAATTGAAGTATCTGTTCCATTGTTGGTAATTGGAAATTATCCTTCTAACATGCTTTGTTGATATTTCTAAAATCTATGCAAATCCTAATATTGCCATTATTTTTCCTAACATTTACCAAATTTGAGACCCATTTCGAAAGTTTGACAAGAAAGATTATTTTGGCTTTAAGGAGTTTATTCAACTCCGTTTTGATTTGACTCTCAAGATTGGGGTGAATTTTCCTTAATTTCTGTTGTACAGGTTTCTTGTCAGAAATCATTGGAATTGTGTGTTGAATAATAGAGGTATCATAGGTCTTCGGATCCTCATAATTCCAAGAATTTTTTTTTTTGTATTTCTTCAATAATCGAATGAAAGCAAATCTTTCATCAGGTGAAAGTCCAAGCCCTAGATTAACATTTTGTGGTTTGGTATTTGTACCAAGGTTTACTAATTCAAACCTTAAAGTTGAACTTTGAAGTTTTGGATTAGTGACATTTTTTAATCTATTCTTAATATCATAAAGATCTTCCAATTTAACCACAGATTTAGGAATAGGATTTTCTTTGAATTCCTATTTTAATTGAAGATCATGATCACTTTCATCAATGATTTGATCATCATAAGACCCCTTAGATGTCAAGAAATTTAGGATATCCTCATCATGATTGAACACACACCAATTGGTGACGTTATCTGGGACAGATGACCGAAACATTAATTCAATAGAAAATCTATCTGGAATATAATCCTCAGATGAAAGGAGTTTAGAAGCAACATTAGCCAGGAGATCTGTTGCTGCATTATGTGATCTAGGAATAGGAGAAATATAAAATGCTAGAAAATGAGTTATAAGATCTTGAGCAAGTGATTGATAATGTTTCAGATGCCCCGAAAGACAATGGATAGTATTTCTCACTTGCTTAATGACAATTTCAGAATCACCAAATACTTTTAGATATTGGATATTTAGGCATATTTCTTTATAAATACCTTGAATCAAGGCTTCATATTCTGCAATATTATTAGTACACTCAAATTCTAACCTGCATGATAACATAGTTTTCTCTCCTTCAGGACTGACTAAGATACATCCTACTCCGGCACCGTCATTGGATTTAGATCCATCGAAATACGAAGACCAAAATAAAGTCTTATTTACATGTTTATCTACAATTTTATCTACAACATTAACACACTTAGAAGTATCTGTTTGTGAAAAAATTTCAACTTGTGAGGTGACATTACTAGCTAAGAAAGGTGATTGGTGAGCAGTGAAGTTCCCAAAAAATGCTTCAGCCAAATAGTTACCAAGAATATTATTATTGAAGGCTACCAGTTCATTTTCTTCTTCAAACTCAGTTACTGTGTGAGTAAGATGCTTTTCATGGTCAATTTTAATTTGATTTGGCTTCCCATTATAAGGAAGCCACATGTGAGACCAATCCTTTGAAATATAACCATGGAGTTTTTCAGACCAATATCTGCTAAGGATTAAACCATAAAACTCAGGGATGTCAGTAATTAATATATCAATTATTTGAACAGCCCTTGGATCAGCAGATAGTTTGATAGTAACTGAACTTATTTCTCCTAAAACTTGAACCTTAGTCCGATCTAATTGAACAATATGAACTGTAGATTTCTGGAGTTCAATATTTAGTTTGGAGCAAACTGATGCTGGCATTATATTTGATGAAGCCCCTGAATCAATCAAGCAGTTATGCAAGTTTCTATTGTAGATATCATAAGTCAAAAGAAAAGGGGGAGTATGATAATTTGATCTATCTCCCATTAAAATGGCATCGGTAGCATCCACCTTATCAGCTGGTGGCTTACCTGATCCTCTGGCAGCCTTGGATAATACACTAGTTGGAAGAGGAGAAGAAGGTACTGCATTTAATTCCTTAAGCAACAACTTTTGTTGATGTTTGAGCTTGCTAAGTTCATGCAGAGAAATATTTTCTCGAGTCTTCTTCATATCTTCAACTATGTTATAATCCATTGGATCTAAAAATACTAGAGTCTTTGATGATGATGGAGGATTAGACGAATATGATTTTGTTTGAGGAGATGAAATTGGAGTTTTCCTCGCATGAGCTTTCTCTTTCGTAAAAGGATTGGAGTTTTTATTCTTTTGAGTTGACTGATTAGGTTCTATAAAACTCTTACTTCTAGTGTTTACTGGTAAGGCTTCCTATTCACTTTAATTATTAGAGTTGGAAAAAATAAAGTCCCATATTCCATGACATTCAACTATTTCTTCTTCCTCTATTTCATCAGCTGATAAAGTTGTAGCTTCCTCTTCTTCATCATCTAAATCAGATTCTGCATTTGATATAGCATTTGGTGGTTTAGGATCAGTTGGCTAATTTCTTTTAAAATTCCTAAATGGTCCTTTTGATGAGGTTTCAACTACCTATTTTTTAATTTCTACCATTTCATTGGACATAGTTTTAAGAACGTTTTTGCAAACCCTCCATGTCATATGGATCTTTGGTTCCTTTCTTCTTTGATTCCTCTCTAAAGGTTACTTTTTTGGATTTTCTCTCCTCTAGTGCATTTTTCTTTTCTAAGGCTACGAGACGTTTTTCAACAGCTATTTCTTCTTTCATATTTTCTGCTAATGTTGGTTTAGTAGCTCTATCAACAAAGATAGTTGTGTTTGAAGGTAGGGCAGAAATGTACAACTCATTTCGGACCTCCTCACTAGGCTTGGATGCCGTAGGTATTTTATTCAATAACTTATTGAAATGTGAATTGAAGTCCTTAATGGGTTCTTTGGGTTCAGCTTTCAAATTGGAGAGGTCATTTATCAGAGTTGTTGTAGACCTATCGTCTCCAAATTTGGATAAAAATTGCTCTTGAAAAGAATCCCAGCTATTGATCAAGCCTGATGGTAACAAGAGTACCATGATCCAGCTACTCCTTGTAATGTATATGGGAATAACCTTACTACTGCGTCCTTTCTATTACTCCATTCAAATTAATAGACAACATGAAATTATTTATATGTTCTTCTGCTAACAGGCCATTATCAGGGTTGAATTTAGGTAACCATTTGTCCAGATGAGCTGGTAATTGTGTCAAAGGGGCAGGAATTGTCACAGTTCCTAGATTGGTCCATGGCCTCAGTTGAGGTTGATTATGTGCCATTATTGAGCTATTAGTAGAAGAGGGTGAAGAAGCGGTTGAAAGTGATTGCGTAGAGGATGTTGAAGCTCCTATACCTGTTTGGACTATGATCTGGAGTTGAGAAGGGGGTGTGTGAACCTGCAATAGTATGGATGATGATGAAAGAATCTCGTTGTAGGATTATGATGGTGTCTTCCTATCCCTTTTTCGACTTGGCAGAGGGAATTCAATTGGCGGGATTACAAGTTTTTCACTCTTTTCTCTAGTTAATGGTTGTGATGGGATATACTGGGAAGGGACACTGCCTTGGGATAACTTAGACTCTTCTTGAGAAATTGAAATCCCCTACAATTTGTGGACCAAAGATTGTACTTCAAGGGTTTCAAAAGGAGTAATGTCTAGTTTGTTTAGGATTTTAGCAATGGGTTGTGTATTTTTCTTTTCTACTTCTCACTTGGGAATAGGAGATTTAGAATGCGAGGGAGAAGTTGGATGTGATGGTGAGGAAATTTTACTCTTATAAAGGCCTGTAGATTTAGATTTACTCACCATTCACAGTCAGACCCTCTTTCTAGCGCCAAAAATGTTGATGCCTCTAAAATCGTTGCAACAACTTTGGGGGATAACCACCCGGTCCGGCCCTTAATACAGTTCCTTTTTCGTTTGGGATGGTGGCTCCAACTAGATAATATGGGACCAATTTCCCTATAAAGATGTGTTTTGATGAGTGGGTGTTTAAAATATGTAAGAGGATGATAGATGGTTTGAATGGTAATACTTCTGAAAATATACTAATATATCTATCTATATATATATATATATATATATATATATTTAACCCAGGTAACTCAATATCTATGTGATTTATGATGACTTCAAGTAATCAATCACTAATAAAGATCAATCAATCAATTACAGAAGTTAAGCATGAATGATGATTACTTCAAACAAAGTAATATAAAATAGGTCGCATATCATCTTAACATTAATTGTCAGCATACATGTTCAAGATATCAATTCCATAATCACTCAGAAGTGATATAAATGCATAACTAGGATGGATAGTCACATATACAATAATATTGAATCAAAATATTGTTAAATTACCTAACATGAAACAAAATGACATCGATATAAGTACCATATGTATTTGAATCATGTTATGAGAATAATAGTCTGGTTCGTTCTTATTATTTCCGAAAACTCCAAAAAAATATAGAAATGCAAGTCCTCTTGAATTCTACTTTATAACAAGTTTGAACCTTGATCCTTCTCTTCTACAAAAATAAATCTAGAAGTGCAAAAGTGATATCTTCTTAAATCTAATTTAATATAATTTTAGTACCCCTTCTAAAATGACATGAAAGGGTCTTTATAGTAAAAATAAAAAAAACTATTCGTAAAAGATGCTTGGAGTGGTTGGAACAACCTCTCTAACAATATGGGATTTCATGAAAAAAATAGAATTGCAAATAACTTCAAAAAGATGCATTGCATCTATCATTCCTCCTATGGCTTTAATTGAAAAATCTCAAGCCTAGTTTGGACTTCCGGTGGATGGCTCATCCTGGCATGCAATTGACCTGTGTACACTACATCTGAGAGTTCAGGTATCATGCGATCGACTGCATCCACAAGACATTTGACTGTCATTTGTTGGCTATGTGGTTTGACCAAATAGATCCAATGCGTATCCCAATTGAGGCCTTTTAATTTTTTGAGTTTTTCTTCTCTGGTGTTCAAATCTTGCTTCCATTATTTTTCCAATACTTTTACCTTAGGAAGATTTCCAGGGGTACACTCAAAAATTAAGTTGGTGCTGTGTAAATTATCATTTATCAATTCAATGATATTATTCCTGGCTGCCCTGGCCCTTGAAGTTTCCCTATCTGCTTTGATCAGTTGTGTCTCCCATTCTGAGAATAATATATCTTTATGAGATTCTTCAGTCACTGGTAATTTAGTAGCCCTTCCCTTCTCTATGTTTTGCCAAGAGATATAATCTGTAATCTTGTCATCTGCATCCTCGAAATCCAATATAGCTTGATCTACCAATGTGTTAGTTTTGATGCATAATGGATGAATGAAGGATATCTTTTGGCAGAGTTGGGTTAGTTGTTGAGATAAGAAATTATTTATTGCTAAGGCTTCCTTTATGAACTCTTCAACTTTGGGATTTTCTTTGAATTGCTATACTGAGAGCTGTAGCTGCATTATTTTCTCATCCTTAGCTTTAATCTCTTCATGATGCGCCAGTTTTAGCTGTTCAAACTCTTGGGATAGCTGTTGCTGTCTTTTGATTGCCTGCTGATTAATCCTCTGTTTCTCGGCATTTAGCTGATCTTCAAGTTGTTTAATCTTTTGATCTTTTTCCTTGATCAATTGATTAACTTTAGGTTCTTTATCAATCGTGGCAGCTATATATGCACCTGCAAACTGAGATAATTTAGTTAAGTCTTCAAAGGGATCAACTTCTAAGTCTTTCCAAATGACATTAATGTATTTATGTTGAGAGACTGTTGCCGATACTTGGTCTATTTTCCTCTTTTTCCTCTGCCTTTTGATTACAACCCTGTGTTTAAGGCTATAAAACACATCCAATGGTGGGATCTCCTCAATACTCAATATAATCTTTGATGAAGGATTCTCAGGGATTATCTCTACTTCCCTTATAGTTGAATCCTTGTTGGATGCCTTTTCAACCACAGGCTTATGAATCAGGGGTTGTTGTTTTAAGGGAGATTATGGTGCGATAACAATTTGTTATTACACTGACCTTTAATCTGTTTATCAAACTGTTCCCATTCTTTGATCAATATCAGATCAATGTGAACATCTGTGTCCAACTGTTCCATTGCTTTCTCGCTTGTCTCGACTGCCTCAAAAGTTTTCTCCTGCTCTGTGCTTTGCGTTGTTTGCTGGATGACTGGTGAAATACTCAACAAGTCCAGTGGCACTGTCTAAAGCCTTTGCATCCTGTATTGGATGAATTGCTCCATTTTCCCTGGTCTTAGCTTAATCTCTGCTAGGTGGTGTAACTGTGAGAATGACTCGGCTGATCTGAAGAAGTCATCGAATTCATCTTTCTCATGGATGAATTGTTTAACTTTTACCTGAGTAGTGAAATTAAAGGCAACATTATTCGGATCATACTTCCTTTTGGGAATAACCGCTAGGTTCAAACTCCCTATTTTCTCAGCTTCAATTTGGGCGTGCTTATAATCATGTAATGAATAAATGCCGCAGCGAACTGGAAATGCAGGCCATAACTTTTTCTTGACATCTTTGATATTTTTTGTAAGCCCTTTTTCAACCGTCTGACAGGCTATTTCCCTAGCCAATAATTTATCTAGGACATATAGGGGAAGGACATGTGGGTCAGTAATGCTACCAAAAACCCTAATGTATGTAAACAACTCTTCCCCAAACCAACTACCAATTGAAGTTAGATCGATGCTAGCTTCCTCGGACAGCCGAGGGGCTGGTCTATTAAAGATGGCCTGATGAATGGGTAGGATGAAGCCATGGAACATCTCGTAAAAATGCTTCTTATATTATTTTTGCCACAGGTCATTATGGTAAATATGGATAGGGGTTGGGTCCTGAACAGTCCATTTCCATCCCATGATGGGAAAATCAGAATTGAAACAAATGGTATCGACTATGTAGGCACTCATATAGAATGGGGGGACAACTCGAGTGGTCACAAACCTATTTTTCCTATAGTCAAGTATTTGGACTGCCATTTTGTCTGAGAGGATAGTAGCCCAATCCATCACAAAAGAATTCAATGCTGCTTCTATTAACGGGACCATTTCAATGGAAAACTTAGCAGAATTGGGGCTTCCAAATAGCCTACACATCATTGCAGCAGCATAACAATATGGGGATGCTAGAGAGTCCATAGAATACATACCGGATAACTCGTGCTTGTGTTTGTTAGGGAAGTGCCTCCATTGTTTGATGGGGTCTGACTCTATTTCGTTTTCCTTCGCAAAAGCTTCAAGGAATGATTTGTTACAACACTTCTGAGGCTCTGGCAAGTGATGCATTTTCTTCAAGTCCTCAGGCTTGAAGGATCCAAACATTCTTTCGTCGACTGTGAATAGCATCCTGTCTATTATATTGATGCCCTCAACTACCCATTTTACCATGTCATTGTATCATAAAATCTTTGGTTGGGCCGCTATTCTATGAAGAAAAGAGTCGGCTAAATCACTCAGTGTATTCTTAGATTCTGCAGGTCCATCTATTGTTGCCTGTCCTTTAGTTACCTTAGGGTTTTCCTTCTCCAGCATATCATATATGCCTACCCATGAAATTTTCCCACAGTCCTGGCATGTCATATTTGAGATCACCACAACGTTTTCTGTTCCTTCGGCTACTGCATGGGAAGCTTTCGTCTTCGGGCTTTCTTTGTCATTTTGGCTAGTTGCATACTTCCATATCCGAACTGCAATTATATGAAACAGAAAAGAGCGATAAACTTAAAATTTTAGAGTGGTTAATCCTTGAACAGATAGTGGTGATAATAGTACAATCGAAAATCTGGGCAGGAGTATTTGGTGCGAAAGACTTCGTATTATGAAATAATATTAACACGAATAACGAAATTTTGAAGGATTGAAATCATTATTGTTCTTAATGTTTCACTGTATTGAACGTCGTCAAACTTAAATGCTTCAATAAATATATTGCATTGCAATTTTCCCAAGGCCTAATTAGAATGCGTGCCATCAATCTTCCGATTTTGCGATAAGCGATTTCAATATATATTATTTTAATATTCTGAGAGCCATCGCATATCGCAAATCGGGAGGTGTAGGCGCCATGTTCTAAAATCCTTTTGAATTTATGAAATTGTAATGTATGATGACTTGGCACAAAGAGTTGGGGAAATACTTATTTACCTGCCCACAAAATGTTTTCATTTTATGATCACTTTATTTATATTTAACATCACATTGCATTTCCCTGAGGTGAGTATTATTTGTCTCTGTTGGGATTGCGATATGTGAGACGCGAGAATCTTATCGCATTGCAAGTTTTCAAGTGTGGCTTCTCTTGGTTTCGGTGATATGCGAGATGCGAGAATCTTATCACATCACAAAGTTTCAATGTCCCGTTAAACCTATCACTTGGAATCTGCGATGCGATAGGCGATATGCGATCACTTTATCGCATCGCATGTTTGTCAATGATTTGCTTAAGAAGCTCTAAGGTTGAGACTTTCAGATCGCAACAATATCATATGGATTTTATGTTCCTTAACCTTAAGCAATTTGCGATGTGTGTTTTTTTAGAGGGTTTTTTGAAGCACTTTTATTTAAAAAGCAAGAAACAAAGAAATTGATTTATATGTAAATATTTTATTGCTTTTTACAAACTAAAGGGATCCTATTTCTTATTTAGCATCTAAGAATAAAATTAAGAAAATTTTGAAATGGGGGGGGGGGGGGGGGGTTTGTTGTATAGTAAAACACCCCGCTGCTGCTAGGAAACTGCGATTTGCTATTACAATGAGCCTCCCCTGGTATTTCCTCTTTGCTTTCTAGCTTTCAAAGGGAAGCTTCAATCTGCTCTAACTTCTGATCCAAAAGTCCATTTTTGGACTTCCACCACCATTGGAAAGGTCGTTCTGAGCACTATGCAATGGAGAGGGCTGATTTAGCTTTGAATGATTATGTGACCCAGAAGATGGCTTCAAATTTCACTAGTCTTTGGAAACTTTGATCAGTTGAAGACTCATAATGCAGTGAGTGACAACATTATTTCCAAATGAGGACGTGCCTTGCTGGCAAGGTGCTGAGATCCTGTAGACCAATTGCTTTCCTTCGATTGGGCATGGAGTCATTTCTAAACAACAATAATTCTGTGAAAGTATAGTTTTCAACATAAACTGGAAATTTCATATAACACTTACAATACACACACCAATATTTACAATGAGTGCAAGATAGGTACCTCTAGTTTTGGAAATAAATTTTGAGGAACTGACCATTTACCGGCAGTTCCAGAGATTCACTGTCTAGATTTTCAAGCATGTACGTCTTATTTCCTCTTTCTTCTGCAATATTGAAAGGGTCAAACCATAGCGGATCAAATTTTCCGTGTTTCCCTTTGTCTTCCCTTTGGGCGTCATAGCGGAGAACTAAATCTCCTGGTTGAAGAGGTCGATCCTTGGCCTTCTTGTCAAATAGTGATTTCATCTTTTGTTTGTAATTTGACAATTTGGCCCCCACCTGTTCTCTATTCTCATGAATCTCGACTAGTTGATTTATCATTCGCGTTAAAGCACTTGGCTCTTCCTCCACTTCTTGTAGTAACTTAGCCACCAACATCGCTAATTAGATCTAGAAGACCACAACCTTACCATACACTAGCTCAAAAGGTGATTTCCCCCTGGATTGTTTAAGAGTTACCCGGTTGGCCCATAGGGCAAACTTCAGTTGGGAGTTCCAATTTCTCTGATTCTCAACGATGGTCTTCTTCAACACCCTCATCACAGTTTTGTTTGAGGACTCAGCCAAGCCATTTCCTTGAGGATAGTAGGTAGTGGAGTGTCCGATGACGATATTGTATTTATGGCAAAAGCTAGTGAACTGGGTAGACTCGAAGACCTGAGCATTATCAGTGATAATTTTGAAGGGACAACCAAAGCGAGCTAATATGTTCTCCTCCATAAATTTGATTACCACTTAGTCTATAGCATTTCTAACTGGGATGGCCTCTACCCACTTGGTGAAATAATCGGTGGCTGTCAATATCCACCTATGTTGGCCATTAGATGGCGGGTTTATTTCTCCTATGAAATCTAGTCCCCATTGTTTGAAATTTTCTTCCACATGTACTGGGATCAGGGGGAGAGGAGAAAGCTTTTGCCTCTTAGTAAACACTTTGCACTTATAACATGATCTGACCTAGGAATGAACATTCCCAAACAGTGTAGGCCAGTAGAATCCTGCCTTGAGGATTTTATGTGCTGTGGTCTTCCAGCTGTAGTGTCCTCCACAAACTCCTCCGTGAAAATCCTCAATCACCTTATGGGTTTCACCCTCTACCAAACATAGCAGCAATACTCCCACCGGGTCCTTCCAGTAGAGTAGACCATTGGATATGATATATTTTTTCGCTTGCAATCTCAGAATTCAGTATTTGGATTTATCCAGCCCCAACGAGCACCTCAGGAATAAGAGATAATGAAAGATGTTCTTATACCAAGGTGATCGCTCATATTTGGCATAGATTTTCTGCTAATATGTTTTAATCCCGCTCTGATGATCCTCTGGTTTGCCTTCCTCTCTAATCATGTTTATCCCTAAATAAAGCTTGGCAATTAGATTCGGATAAAACCTTGGCCAAACCCTGGCCTTTTATGAGCTTAATAAGCTTTATGTCTAGCTCATACTCTTATATTTTTTCTATCCACCTCCCCATTTTTCCTTCGTTGTCTCCTTGCACCAGGATGTCCTTAACTGTTGTCGTTGGGACAAACTTTGTGTTTTCCAATTGTAGCACATACATACGAAATGCCTTCAAAGCCTTGACTAGTGCATAGGCTTGTTTCTCCAATATGTTATATTTTAGCTCAGTATCCATCAGAACTTGGATGAAGAAAGTGATGGGCTGTTCATAACCATATTTATTTTTTTGTAGTAGCATTGTGGCAATAGTATGTGGAGAGGTGAAAGAAAAGATGTAGAAAGGCACTGAATGGTCGGGGCTGACTAGTACTGGGGCTTCAACCTAAGCTTATTTAATTCTAATGAGAGAATCTCTGGGGGCAGGGCTCCACTTGACTTCATTTTCCTTCTTAAGAATGTCTGTAATACCCTTGACAATTTTTTCATAGTTGGGTATGAACCTCCTCAAGAAATTTATTCTCCCCAAAAAGGCCTGGACCTCTTTCTTATTCCTGGGTAGAGGAATATGGTTGATGGCTTTGACTCATTTAGGATTGATATTCACACCTTCCTGCACTACTATGTGTCCTAGTAGCTTCCTCTCACTCAGGGCAAACTAAGATTTCTTAGGATTCAAAGAAAGACCATACCTCCTGCATTTTTCAAAGTTGAGCTTCAAGTGGAGGATGTGATCTTCATCAGTCTTAGAAAAGACTATGATATCATCTAAATAAACCACCACTAATTTGTCTTTCTCCCTTACAAAAGCTATGTCCATGGCTCTCTGAAATGTGGCCCCTGCATTGATAAGACCGAACGGAATGCAAGCTTACATGAATTTTCCCCACGAGGTGGTGAAAGCAGTGTTGCACAAAAATTGTCACCATGACATTCTGCAATCTATGTGAGTCTATCATCACTCATACTTTCCTCCTTTACAAGTCTTAAACCACAGTTCTTCATGTCAAGCCTTGAAAATAAGAGAAAGCCCTTAAAAGTCTCTAAAACTCTGGTTCCACACTTTCTCTTAGCATTACCTGTGGTCTCGCACCTATTGGTCATGTCCCCTGCGCACCTGACTGCTTTGTCTCTGTGTAATGGATGCGGACCCCTGTAAAAGTCAAAAAGGTGCAAGTACATTCTTAAAAAATCACTTTGAGTCATTTCTGGAAGCTTCTAGAAGGAATCTTGAGGTGGCAAGTTCGCTCCTTTAAGGTTCATGCATCCCATACCTTAAGGAGCTAACCCCTTGATGTGAGGAGCATATCCCTTTGAAGGAGGACTCTATCCCTTCATAGGTGGACCTGTAACCTCCTTCCTTTGCACTATAAAATGAAGCATTGGGATGGTTACTGAGGAGGCTGAAAGCTGAATATTTTTGAGGTGAAATGCTGCTGGAACTTAGTCTTCCTAATTGAGATTTTGTGAGGAGAGATTACATACCTCTTTGATCTCATTTGGAAGAATGTGAGGCTTGTCAAAGTAGAGGAGATTCCTGTTTCAGACACTAGGAAGAGCTTGTATAGCATCAAGGCACCAAAGGTTGTAAATTTATTCTATTTCAAAGTTAATACAATCAAGTTTATTTTTCTCAATAAGCTGTTTTATGGTTTATTTTATGAACTCCTTGATCATCATAATGAACATGATTTATTATATTAGCTATGCAGGTGTTATTTGATGTGTGCTTGTTTGTGATTGCAGGTTCTCAAAAGGAAACTCTTTCGGACAGTTGAAGGATGGCTGCCACAAACTAGCGTTGGACTTAAGGTAGGGTCTAAAACACCTCTTTAGTTTTTATTAATAAATCAAAATATGTTTAGAGAAAGGTAGATTTGCTTTTCCTGCTTGTTGCTAGATATCTGTTGATACTAGGGAGATCAGCCTTGTCCGCAAGAATGATTTATCCGGCCAACAAACAGTTATGTTTTGATCATCAAGGTGGACCGCCACATGGTTGTAACCAGAGAACTCATCCATCATGGACATTCTGGTTGAGCTAACTAACTTCTGCAATATATGATCCATCTTAGGCAGTGGGTAGTTGTATTTCAGCGAGGCCCTATTTAGATTCCAAAAATCTACACACAACCTTATTTCTCTGTTCTTTTTCCAGAAAGGGACTAGGTTGGCCACCCACTCAGAGTACCTTAAATGCACTATGATATTTTCTTGTAGCAGCTTTCTTACTTCCTTTTCAATGGGGGGGGAGTAAGAGTGGATTTATCTGCCTGAGTTTCTGATTGCATGGATTTATTCCAACCTTCAAAGGAATCTTGTGCTAAATGATTTTAGTATCAAATGCTTTCAAATATTCATAAGACCAAGCAAAAACATCCTTGTAGATTTTGAATAGATTTAAATACCTTTGTCTATATTACAAGGGGATTTCTTTTGATATCCTGATCATCTGGGGTCCCTCATCTAAGCCAATGTTTCAATCTTCTACTTGGTCATCTATCTCTGGGGCCATTGGTTTGGAGACTATGTATTCCTTATTAAAAATCATTTCCAGTGGGACCAGTCTGTGAGGAATGGTATTCCATTTTAGTTGCAAAATATTGCGCCCAACCACTATTTCTTTCCACAAAGTGGCTTCTTGATCGATGGGGTAGTGGGCGAACTCCCCAACGACTTCTATGAATCTTTTCACCTGCTCGTCATCCTCGAACACCTGCCAATTCTTGACATTATCAAATATTGAGGGTCTGTATCTGACAACTACCTCATACCTGAGGAGTAAATTTTGAGGGGGCCCGAAATTGCTTGCAGCTACAGCAAGGGAGTCAACCATTTTGTTTCCTTCCCCAAGTAGAAATTGGATATTAAAGGCCAGGAAGAAATTATCAATTACATCCCACACTTCATTCTGGTAAGTCCTCAATCTCGAGTGTTTGGCTTGGCATTGATTTCTGATTTGCCTTACGACCAACTTAGAGTCTCCGTAGACTGTTAGAAATTCAATATTCATATTTTTTTTCAATTGTAACCCAAGGAGTAATGCTTCATACTCTACCACATTGTTGGTTGCCTCAAACTCTGACTTGAATGAGAGGAGAATCATGTTTCCCTCTAGAGATACCAACACTATTCTAGCTCCATTTCCCTCTTTTGAGTTTGCTTCGTCAAAGTATAATTCCATACTTCATTTTCATTTGTGCACTGGTGATCTAACTGCCTTGTTGGGTGTAATGATGTTTCCTCCAAGAAGGTCTCATCTTCTTCCAGGAATAGGCAGGAGAGGTCACTTTCTTTCCCATGCAGTGGGGACTTTTCTAAGCCTTTAGCTGGGGTCACAGTTTTCACAAACCTGGATTCTATATACGACCTCCTTTTCTCGCCTCCAAAAGTGGGAATAGTGGCATAAGTAAGATCTAACATGATAGATCCCCCCACCTTGGAACCTCAAGATCTAGATAACAGCATGCCAAACCGAGGGGGAATGTTTGCCACTACTATTTCCATTACCATGATCTTCATAGGGATCTAAGCTAAGTTTACCACCAGATCCTTTATCATTTCCAAGCATTTGACCCTCTTAGAGTCAAAGGCGTATAGGTCGTTGTAGGGCTTGGTGATCTGCAAACCCAATTTTTCCATCACTACTAGGGGCATGAGGTTTTGTGAGGCTCCGTGATCTGGATTTAAACAAGAACACAACAAATTACAGAGATAACCATAAATACATAGATGCATCAGAAATAATACTTCATTTCACTAATGTAAAATACTGAAATATGCTTAGAAACAGAAATGGAAATAAACTAGCTCGGGCGATGGTAGCTTATCTTCGAGGAGAGAGGTGGCGGCTACATGCCTCTGGCCTATGTTTTTTTTTTTGTAAATCAACAGGTTTATATTAATTCATAAAATACATAGGATACAAAAGGGTCTGCACGCACAAATAGAGCCAAAACCTCATCGCATGCTCAAAATGTCTATAAGCAATTGAAACTTCATCTACTGAACCTGAGGCTAACCACGCAGTGCTGCACAAAGAGTGGTAAAAAATAAAAATAGATCTTCAGCCTGGGCTACTGGACAATAGTGCCGAAAGGAACGATAGAGGCCAGGAGGATCTCTACAGCTACGTGAAACCTGGAGCATAGAAGCCAGGAACATAACATATCAAAACCAAAAGAGATATCAAGAACAGAGAAGCCATTACAGCTTTAAGATAACATAGTCTGTACTGGGAGCACTTGGGCAAGCCGTTGCAGTCGTTTTATCAGTCTGCAGAATCATCTGAGGAGTGGGCCTCTCCACCTGACTAGTGTCGGTTGCCTCCTCCTTGACCTCTTTCGAAGTCGTGGATTCTTGACGCATGGATAACTCGAGGAGACTGATGAGGACACTAAGTTTTTGTGAGAGGACTTTGACTTCCTAAGTCAGGGCTCTGAAATTGAATTCCATGGCCTCAAGCTTAGCCAAATTCTCAGTTGAAACGAGAGAGATGACCTGGTGAGCTTTTTTGATGTCGTCAGCCTGCATGCTAAGCGCCTTAGCCAGAATGGTTTTCATCCTCCACATTTCTCCCTGGGTTCGAACAAATTGAGTTGCTCTAGTAGTTGTTATGCTTGGATCAGAAAGCCATTCTACTTCCTTTTCCAAATCTTGCACATCCAAACGTTCTTCCTCCTCTATCACTGTAGCTTCAAGCTCTGCGATTTTGCGTTTTTCTTTCTGGGTGGTTCGGGTTTCATAAGCCTCTTGGGCTTTCTGCAGGTTCCGGTTAGCGGAAACACTCCGACTTCCATCATGCACCATTATGTTATTGCAGGTCACAAAATCACTAGAAAATCTAGCAACACTGCGAATGCTAAGAGGCGAGCCGGGAGAGAGCAATGTGCTGATCTTTTGGTTGGATGCTTTAGATATAGTTGAGGGTGGGAAAGTTTGGCTGGAGATCTCCCACTTCTCCATTGGATAGGCATTGTTCCTACCATAATAAGTGCCATTATTAATTCCCCATTCATGTTCATGATGCGTATCCAGAGCCTTAACTTTGCCACGCTTGAGGCTAATTGTTGAATGCCATGTGTCCTCCCCTGTGTTTTGCTGATGCGCCGATCATATTTTTTGTAGCTCAATCTCCTCGTTCGCTGCAATTTGTCCTTGTTTATGATTTCCCACTCTTCCTCATGAACTTCATGGGCCTGACACCCGTTGTTCCTTCGGTTGGCTATCTTCATTTGCTATTAAGGCGTGATCCATCATACTTCTGCCACCCTCCTCCCTTTAACGAATGTCTTGTCTCGAGAGAAGTAAACACTTATCCTGAAGTTCTGTGCATGTGACATCATGCCAACAGGTGTTCGGGTAGGTGAAGTGGTGATCGATCTCATAGTTGGCCAGACAATCAGCTACCGCGTTTGCCTTTCTTCTCACTGCTTGCAGGATGATTTCGTCAAGGCTTGAGAGGTGCTTAGCTATGAGCTCTATGACCTTGACCAACCTCCAATGCTTCGTAACCTTACTCGGTTTTGCCCCCATTTTCATTCTCCTTGCTGCATTGATAGCCAAAAGGGAATCCCCTTCCACCACTATAGCTCCTGTTTCCAGGCGTATTAGAATTTGTAAACCTAGCTCTAAGGCTGCAAATTCCATTTCATTGTTGGTTCCTTCACCCAATGATTGGCTAAAATTATGTTGTATTTCTCCTTTGTGGTTCCGAAGGACACCTCCTACACCTGCCAGACCAGGATTCCCATGAGAAGCCCCATCAAAGTTGAGTTTGTGGAAGCCTGTTGGTGGTGGCGTCCAGAGATTCATGGAAGGTCCTTGTTTTTGACATGGTTCAGAGGAGACAATGACGGAACCTGTGTCAATTCCAAATGCCTTCAGAATTTGCAAGTTCGTGATTGAGAAATCCTTGTTTTGTTATGCTTTCCCTCTAGTAAGAACCGTTTCCCTCATGTTTTGCAAAATGGTGGCTTTAAGAAACTCTGTGGTTTTAACTTCATTTTGAAACACCCTTCTATTTCGTTCTTTCCACACCATCCACACTATAAACCTCAAGATTAATTTCCATAATGTATTGACCATTTGGGCTTTGGAAAAATCACTTCGCCAATTCCCTATGATTTCATGTATTGAGTTTTTGTCCCTGTCCATTCTCTTAAATATGCCTTCCATCTAGTTCCATAAGATTTTTGTCCATTTACAAATATTGAGGAGGTGATTCATGGATTCCTCCTCAATTTCACATAGTGGGCATCGTGAGGGGCCTATAAACCCTTTTCTTCGAAGGTTCTCCTAGGTAAGAGTTCTTCGGTGCATCAAAAGCCAGAGGAAAGTTTTAATCTTCGGCAAAAGATCAGCACCCCAAACTTTGCTATACCAATTGAATTTTTCCCTTTGGTCATTTTCTTCGATATAGACTCTTGCTTCTTTGAGGGAGAAATTACCTCCCTCGAGCTTGCCCCAATGTAATTGATCTGCATCATGAGCATACCTTATTCTCCTTTTGGCCAGCTCTGTCTGCAATGCTCTTATAATGTTATCTTCCTCTTCCGGCTGCTCTGTATCGTTGAATATCCACTGATTCCATGCTTGATTATTATCATTAGGTTTCCAGTAATGTCTCACTGTTGTCCTCCCTAGCTCCTGGTTTCTTCTCTGAATGGTTAGGTAATCAGGGCTTTCGAGCTTAGGTAATTGCTGCCAAGCGTCTTCCCAGAACAGGGCAGTCTGTCCATCATGGACTTCCCAAAAACTCTGTTCCTGAATTGTGCTCCGATTAGTTCTTGCAAGGTTCCAGATTGGAGATCCGTCTGGGGGTTCTTGCATCCTGATCAAATTCTGTAGGCTATAGTGATTAGCATACTTTGCTTTCCAGTGTTTGGCCTAGGGTAAATTCGGTTCCTTTACCCATCTCCACCATAACTTGGCTCCGCATGCTTGGTTAACGGTATAGGGGTCCTGAAGATTTAACCCACCCAGGTTTTTGGGTTTGCAGATTTTATCCCATGCCATTAAAGACCACTTCTATTTCACTGAGTTGCCTGACCAAAGAAAAGCTTTCTGAATGAGTCGGATTTTCTGAAGCACACCTTTAGGTGCCGGGAGGATAGAAAGCATGAAATGAGGAATAGCCTGGAGGACAGATTTGGTGAGGACTAGGCAGCCTGCAAAGTTGAGGGTCCTATGAGTCCAATGTTGACACCATTTCTCTAGATTGGCAATCATTTTTTCCCAATGAATTTTTTGCCAGGGTTTATCAGTTAGTGGAATGCCTACGTACCTTGAAGGGAGGTTACTCTTGAAATCGAGGACAGTAGATAGATTTTTCTGGATAGCTAGGTGTGTATTGAAAAAGAAAATGGAAGATTTAGCTAGATTCAGATCCATACCTGAGGCTAGGCTGAAGTGAATGAGAATGTTTTTGAAACCAAGAGCTTCTTTGACAGAGGGCATACCATGCAGCATTGTGTCATCGACAAACTGCTGATGAGTTGTAGCAGGGCTAGAGGGCAAGGGTTGGAGTCCCTGAATTATGCCATCCTCTTTTGCTCTTCTGATAAGCCTACTAAGACCTTCCATTAGAATCACAAACAGAAAGGGGGACAAGGGATCCCCTTGTCGCAAACCTCGAGAGGGTGTAAACTGGGCTGTGGGAGTTCCATTAACCAGAATGGAAAATCTGGTAGATTTAATCAAGGCTAGGATCCAAATTATCCATTTCTTCGCAAAGCCAAAGGCATCCAAAAGAGCCTCCAAATAGTGCCAGCTAACTTTATCATAAGCTTTTGATAGGTCCAACTGCATCAGCATGCCCGCTTTTGTTTGAGTTTGGAGAGTATGAATCATCTCTTGAGCTAGCAGTATGTTGTCCATAATCTATCTCCCTTCTACATAACCAGATTGTTCTTCCGAAATGATACCTGGAAGAATGGGTTTTAGTCTGTTAGCAATGACTTTAGATATGATCTTGTACAGGACATTGCACAAAGCAATTGGCCGAAACTTCGACAGAGTGTTTTCTTCCTCCTCCTTTGGAATAAGGGTTATGAACGTAGAGTTGAGGGATTTTAGGATGGAAGAGGAGTGTCGAGAATCCTCCACCACTTCCCATACTTCTGTTTTGATTATTTCCCAACAGGCTTTGTAAAAGTCGATGGTGAAGCCATCTGGTCCTGGCGCCTTACCATTTGGCATATCTTTTATTGCTTCTTCCACTTCTTCCAAGGTAATTGCTCGATTTAGAGCCTTGTTTTGATCCTCTGAGATGAGCTTGGGAATAGAAGTCACTAGGTCCATAATAGCTTCCTCTCTATTAAGATTAGGTTCCATCGCAATTTGGCTGAAATGATTTATGAGAAGGCTTGAGATTTCATGATGAGTTTGCACCGAGGTTCCTTGATCATCCTTTAATCTTAATATTTTACTAGCACCTCTATGATCAATGGCAGATTTGTGAAAGAATTTAGTGTTCTTTTCACCTTAAGCCATTAAATTCTAGACTTTTGCTTCCATAGAGTTTCCTCCTGTTGAAATCTTATTTTCCAGTCCTGCATTAGTTTCTGTTCTGTATTCATAGTTTCTTGATTAATATTTCCCTGGATCCATTACTTGTGAATTTGTTCCAATTGATCCTCCAGCTTCTTTTTTTCCTTGAAAATGTTACCGAAGACTTCTTGATTCCAAGATTTTAACCTGGTTCTGATATGTTTAAGCTTAGCTTGGAGAATGAACATTTTAGTGCCTCTTATACCTAACGGTTCACTCCACCATTGTTTTATTTTCGTTGTGAATTTAGGATGACTAAGCCAAAACTTTTCAAATCTGAATGGCTTATTCCTTGGTGTGCCTAGGATGGTCACATTCATTATTATCGGCCAGTGGTCCAAACCGCCACTTGGTAGTATGTCCGAATCCACAGTAATCCCTTCCAGAAGAATGGTTTCTATCACTAAGAACCTGTCCAGTCTAGAGGCAATTTGCCTATCACCCCCTCTTTTGTTGTTCCATGTGAAAGCTCCACTTTTGGGGAAGATGTCTACCAGCCTAGCTAATTTAATAAAGTCTTTGAAAGCTTCAGAATCCTTGTTGAGTGATCTGATGCCTCCTTTTTTTTTTTTTGCTGTGAGTGAAGTGATCATATTAAAATCACCTTCGAAAATGGCTTTTGCTTGGGGATATCTCTGCTACAAGTTAGATAGAGCTCTAAGCCATAGAAATTTGTCCTCTAGTTTCTGAGGGCCATATACATTTGTGCAGAGATAAGTGGCTGGATTTCCTACCATTTGGACTTCTATAGATATATGAGATCTAGTAGCTTCAGAGGATATAAGTTGGAGAACTTGTGGGTTCCAAAGAATGGACAGGCCCCCTTCCCATCCAGTGCTTGCTGTTTCTAGGTATTCCATTCATTTACCCAATTTTTTACTGATGTTTTCCATTGTTTTGCTAGTGCATTTAGTTTCTTGCAAAAAAATTATATCTGGCTGTTCCTTTTTGACCTTTTTCTTTAGTAACCGCTGCTTCTTTAGACTATTTAGCCCTCTAGCATTCCATGAAAGTACTATCATAATTAACAAATTTTAGGAGGTGAGTGTGAACGCCTCAAGGGCTTTCATCTTACCTGAGTTTAGGAGCATCTGACCAAGTTCTTGCAATGCTTCATTATTTGTCCTTCTTCCTCGTTTTTTCCGGTGCTTTGAGTTGGTGGTGGTTTGATGTAGTCCTTGAGCTTTTACCCCTAGCTCTTTTGTTTTTCCCAAGCTTCTTCTTTTCAAATCCAGTTTTTCTTGTTGTCTTGCTATGAATAAGTTGTTGATTCTGTTCACCTCCTCTTCTGATATGTGTTCCATGCCTTTCTTCTTCCAATTTTCTACCATGTTTGGTAGATCCATACCTTCTTGTTCAAGAATGTCGCTTAGTTCCATATCCTCTAGCCCTATTTCACTATTCATCATCTCGGAGTCTTCTTCTAAGCCTTTTGTTTGTCCCTGAGCCTGTGGGATGTTGTTGGATGGATTAGAAATGGGTTCTTTTGTTCCTGGTGTGGTTGTGGTTTGGCTTTCTTTCAGTGTCTCGCGCTCTGGATTTTTGTCTTCTGAATCTGTCTCTGACTCCAACACCTCAAAAGGATTGCTTGTGTTTCTGAAGGAGGTATTTGCTTTAGTTTGTCTTATTTTGTTTGCTCTCTGTCTGGCATTAGGTCGGACAAAGACTTGCTTATTCTTATCTCCTCTGTTATCCTTGGGTTTCTCCGTCGTTCTATTCAATGGGCATTCTCTGATCAAATGTCCATGTTCATGACATTTTCTATAGAAAAATGGGATCTTCTCATAGGCTATGGCTTGAAAATACACTTCATCTCTGTATTCCAGCCATAGGCCCTCATGAAGAGCTCCCGAAACATCCATCTCGACACAAATCCTTGCACAGGAGGTGTATCTTTTCTGTAATGTTGCCTCTGAGGCTTTGATGAAGGTTCCTAAGGTGTTGCCTATTTGTTCAACTGTTGCATGTCCCTAGTAGTCAATCGGTAGAGAGAACAAGTGAATCCATACCGGTACCTGTTTGAAGGTTTCCTATTCTGGTGCGAAGTTGGGTTTCCATGGTCTCATGTAAAGACCTACTGAGGCAAAGAAATACGGGCCTCCATCAAAGATTCGATCCTTGTCATCCAGATTGGTAAAAACCATTGTGAAAAAATCCTTTGGCTCCTAAGTGGAGTCTTACATCCCCTTTGGGTTTCCATTGCTGATTTATGCACATGCACAGGGCTCGTTTTGTTGGCCAGAAACCCATAAAATTGCAGATAACATGTTCTGCCATGTGGTCGTGGTACGCCTGTAGTTCTAGGTCAGAGATTATTACCTGTAGGCTTGTATGGTCCCTGGGTTTCTTTCTTTTTGACCTTCGTTGTTGTTCCTTCTTGTCCTGCCTTGGCTTGGTTTAGATCCTCCTTGTCTCCTGATCGTTCATCCTCAGGCCTATTTTCATGTGCTCGTTCATCCTCAGGGGAAGGGTTTTTCCTATCTCTATTCTCAGTACTGTTGCTGCCAATGATTTCTTTTTGTTTCAAGGTATTTTTTCCCTCACTATTTAGCTTTCCTTTGTTGGTCGGTTCCTCCTTTCCTGACTTCTCAGAGCCTGATATCTGCACCCCGTCCAGTGCAGTTTTCTCCTTGTGCATCATTACCTGTTTATAAGATGGGGTCTCGCTGGACCCCGCGTTTCTCATCTGTTGGGTCAAAACCTACCCTCTTCTGCCAAGCTCTACCGCTCTGGCACTGTCCTCCTCTAGAGTTGGTACTATGGCTGCAGCTTGAGCAGGTCTTCTTCAAACCCTAGCCGCCATCCTCCAGAGCTGTTTCAACACAGTCATCTCCTTTTTCCAACTCTTCTCTCCTAATCACCGCCTCTGGCCTATGTTACAGTGAGGCTTGAAGGCCTATTTATTGTTGAGAAACAATGAAAAACACAAAACATCCAAAAACCTAAGCCTAGGAGATGAAACGCCAAACTGTGGGCCTCGTTTGGGTAAATTGGTACATCAACTTCCAGGGGTCGTAACGTTGGCATACAATCTCTATTTGACGTGCAAAATACCTCGTTAGAAACATCTATCCAAGGAATACAACTTTGGGATGAGCAACATGGGTCCATTTACCCATGTTGCTCCCAGTTTTCCCAAAAAACATCAGTTAGGGCCTCAAAATGGCTCCGGAAGTTCAAGACCTGAAAAACTACTAAAAATAGTAAATTGTGTTACAATTAAGGAAACAAAAAGAGACAGTTGTGGGGGTCCAAGTCGGATAGGTGGGTGGCCACCAACATCCACCTGGATCATTCCTCCCCCTTAGGAATCAATGGTCCCCATTGCGTCGAGTTCTTCCATGAGATGAGGAAACTTCTGTTGAACTTGATCCTTGGTGAGCTGTTCTGCAACATTTGATGTGTCTAGTAATGGTGGGAAGCATGATCGAGGGTGGTCCACATTGAACACTCAATGCAAGTGAAGGAATGGGGGAATGTTGTCCTCCAAATATTTATTTCCCACAGTCTTGGTAATGGTGTAAGGACCATATCGGAGTGGTCTAATCTTCTGATGGGCTCTTGTAAGGGGTTCTTTCAACAAATGCAACAAGACTTTGTTGCCCACTTGAAATTTGTGTGGTACCCGATGTTGATCATGTCGCTACTTTTACTTGGAATTTTCCACAATGGAGTGGCGATAGATCAGCCCATTGGATAAACGTACTCTGGAAGTTAGATCGAACGAATGATTGACCTGACAATGCAACGGTACCCCTGTGGTGAGGAGAAGATGTCCCCTGTCTTCTTTCATGACCTTATCCTTCTATTTTTGCTACTGCATGGAGGAAACCTTCGTGGGGGTCATGGATGTGGCGACGATCTTCCCCCTACTTTGAGGGTGAACCATATAGAAAATAAATTTCCTAGTCTGGGAGATGATCTTACTACCTTTCTTAGCAGAGATCAAAGAGGTGGCGGTAGGTGGGGCTACCTCTAGTATCATGTCTAATGAATTAGCCAAACAAATAATAATAGCACAAGGCCTTGACTCATACATAGCATGTCACCTCCACAACTATGGTTGGCCTAATAATACATCACAAACATCAAGAGGTGCAACATCACACAATACCTCATCTGTGAAAGGCTTGATGTTGTAGGGAAGGCGACACTATTGGTGGACTCGGAGATCCCATCCTTGGTGAAGCCACTCGATGTTGTACGACTACGGGTGTGGTGTGGTTGGTAGGTCTAGCCACTTCATGAACTCTTCTAAAATGAGGTTCTTTTGGCTCCCACTGTCAACAATGAATTGTAGCGACGAACCCTTCACCCGCATATGTGAGTGGAAAAGATGCTCCCCCTCCTCTGGATCTTCGGGCTCATTCTTCTAGACCTTAGCGGTGGAAACAGTGGCGTTGGGCTTCGCATCAATGATTTTCTTCCCCTTGTCAAGTTTTGACTTAGGTTCGAAACATGCATCTGATTCTGAAGCCTTCAACTCGGCCACCAATGACTGCTTGGTCTGACACTCACTTGTGTTATGAGTGGGGCTCTTATGGAATTCACAACACTTTCTTGTTTCCTTCTTTGAATTTTTGGTGTTGGATTTTTCTTGCGGCTTCGACGGGTTGTCTTGGGTCACCCCACCTTGGCTTTGTCCTTTGTTCTTCGGATTCACAGATCCAAAGTCTTGCTTCTTTTGTTTAAACTTCTACTCGATCTTGACAGTGTATCGATACGTCGTGTCAAGTGAGGAGATTTCCCGAAACTCCATCTCGTCCTAGATGTACCTGTGTAGGAAGCCGCGATATTTGAGTACCAAATGCAGCTCAGAATCCTTGTTAGCCAACTTTGTGGGAAGGGTATGAAATATGTTTCTGAACTCCGGCACATCTTGGTCCCTTCCCTGTTGCAGCATGGTCCACATTATGTATTTGTCCTCATAGCTCCTGATAGGGTAGTATTGTTCCTTGGCATCCCGAAATGAATTCTAAGTGGGTGCGTTGAAAATAGTGAGGCCGTACTTTCATCCTTCTCCTCGTCGTAAGTTTCCCACCAGTCCTTTACATGGGGGGCTGCTTTGAGAAGTGAAAAAGTGATCTTTTCCCAGCTGGAAAAATCATGAACAGAAAAATACCCTTCTAGTAGATTTAACCATTTATCTACGAAATTTGCATCTATCTGGCCCTCGAATATGGGGACTTCAAAGTTAACTTGTACCTTAAAGGGTGTGACATTTCCAGAGTAGCTGCTGGAAGTAGTTGCGTCGCCCTTGAGTAGTCGCTGAAGGATTTGGGCAAAGTTGTCCATCATCGCGTTCCTTTGTCGCTCGAGGGATTCTTCGAGCAAGATTTTGATAGGATCTCCTGCCCCCTCGTCTTTCTTTTGATCTGCCATGGGATCCCATCAGGATTTACGAGGCTAATCTTGCAAAGGTTCAACCAAATCGACCCCTAGCCCCTTATATCCCGACCTCGTTGGGGAAATGGAAAGAAAAATAGAGAAAGAGTAGACCGCTCTGATACCATTGATTCAAATTTAAACAGGAACACAAAAAATTATAGAGATAACCATAAATACAGAGGTGCAACAGAAATAATACTTCATTTCATTAATGTAAAACACTGAAATATGCTTACAAATAGAAATGGAAATAAACTAGCTTGGGCGATGGTAGCTTATCCTCGAGGAGAGATGTGGCAGTTACATGCCTTTGGCCTGTGTTACAATGAGGCTCGAAGGCCTATTTATTGCTGAGAAACAATGGAAAACCCCAAACATCCAAAAATCTAACCTTAGGAGATGAAACGCCAAACTGTCGGCCCCGTTTGGGTAAATTGGTACATCAACTTCCCGGGGTCGTAACTTTGGCATACGATCTTCGTTTGAAGCGCACAATACCTCATTAGAAATATCTATTTGAGGACTATAACTTTGGGATGAGAAACATCAATCCATGGACCCATGTTGCTCCCAGGTTACCTAAAAAATGTCGTTTAGGGCCTCAAAACGGCTCCGCAAGTTCAAGACCCAAAAAAATGCTAAGAATAGTAAACTGTGCTACAATTAAGGAAACTGAAAAACTGAAAGATACAGTTGTGGGGGTCCAAGTGGGATAGGTGGGTGGCCACCAACATCTACCTGGATCATTCCTTCCCCCTTAGGAAGCAATGGTCCCCATTGCGTCGAGTTCCTCCATGAGATGAGGAAACTTCTGCTGAACTTGATCCCTGGTGAGCAGTTCTGCAACCTTTGATGTGTCCAGTAATGGTGGGATGCATGATCGAGGGTGGTACACATTGAAAAATCGGTGCAAGTGAAGCAATGGGGGAATGATGTGCTCCAAAGCATTGTTTCCCACAACCTTGGTAATGGTGTAAGGACCATAGCGGAGTGGTTTTAGCTTCTGATGGGCACTTGTAACACATTTTTCTACAGATGCAACCAGACTTTGTTGCCCACTTGAAACTTGTGTGGTAGCCAATGTTGATCATGTCGCTGCTTTTTCTTGGCATTTTCCACAATGGAGTGGTGATAGATCAGCTCGTTGGGTAGAGGTGCTCTGGAAGTCAGATCGAATGAATTCTTGACCTGACAGTGCAACGGTACCCCTGTGGGTGAGGAGAAGATGTCCTTATCTTCTTTCATGACCTTATCCCTCTGTTGCTACTGCTGCATGGAGGAACCCTTCACAAGGGTTGGTGGGCCCTAGTATTGCAACAATAATGTTGCAACTCCTGGGACTCCCTTCTTTACTTTTATCAACCCGGAAGTTCGTAACAAACTTGGAAGCGACGGTGCTATATGCACAAGTACTAGCTCTTGCTGCGACTATCACTTGATCAGCTGGCACAAGTTCACTAGGAGCTTAAGCCAACTTCTATGAGCTCTTAGAAGAAGCTTTTAACTGATGGATGAAAGCTAACTCAAAGGAGGCTAATCTACTTGCAGAAAGAAACTAAAAGCTGAAAGGAAATGCAAACCCTAACAAACCCTAGTTTTACCGACTAACCCTACTGGTGCAAGTAAAAGGATGAAAGCTACAGAAATGGATGCCATTTACTTCTAGAAAGGTAAAATTCATGTGACTAAGCTACTTCTGAAGAGAAATATGAAGAAAACATCTTTTTTCATTTTTGAGTAATTTCGCAGGGTTATTACGCATGTGCTTTGACTATTTTTTCTGTGCAGAGGTTGATTGGCAAAAGGAAATGCTTGCAAGAGGTTGGAAAGGTGAAAAGAGGGCCTAAGGGGTCCCTAACACCCTTCCAGAGAGTTTCACAGTGATCGGATCTCAAGAAACCGCCTTCGTGAGCTTCTACAGGAAGTCTGCAGGGGTTCTACAAGATGTACTATAGCTTCTACAGGATGTTCCAAAAGGGAATTTTGAAGGGTTGATGGTGGAAAAAAGGTGAAGAAGTGGGTATGGAGGTGAGATAAGGGTGTGAGGAGGTCTAGGACTTGGTGAATGAGGATGAAGAGTGGTTAAGGCGATTGGGTTGGTTCGAAGATAAGAGAAGCAATGTTGTGCAAGAATGTAGGAGCTAGGGCAAAGTGAGAAAACGTGGCAAACGAGAGGCAAGAATCTAAGTTAGAGGACGAAGCAGGTTGCATTGATGGGGTAAGGGTAGGAGAGGAGGTTTCACAGGTTCTCTACATGTTATTTTTCAAAACTAATCAAACAAAGACTAAGAAAACCAAAGATCTAGCTACTTTAACCTAATTTGACCTAGAAACCATAAGCATGATGAACAAAAGTTTATTGGCAGAAAATCATGTAAAAAAACTATGGAAACCAAGCAAGAATGGATCTAAGCATGTAATCACAACTGGTACTAACTTTTGCAACTAAGAATCTAACACTAGAAATTGCATGAAGAAGCAAGAACTGTGTTTTTATGGCAGCAAGGACACCTTGGTCTCAACTCATGGTCCCAAAGAGGGAGAGGTGAGATCAAGGGTTGCTTGATGGCCTTTTTCGAAGATATTTCTATTACCAACCTGTTAAATCACTTGAAATATGGAAAGATATTTTAATCATCAAAAGCAACCTAAGTAACAAAGCAAGATTTTAACCTAAATAACATATTTTATTCTAAGAATGCAACAAAGACACATAAAAATACACAAAGGAGGTACTGGGCACTTGGGTTGGGACCAAGCCCAAGAGCTACAGCCTCCTAAGAAAGATTAGAGCTGGTGCAAATCTGGATTCATCTTTATTGATCAAAAAATAATAGTTACATCCCAAAAACTGTCTACAAGAAAAAGCTTAAAAATGCGCTGAAATGCAGAGCTAACCTACTAACTAAAATCGAACTAACAAAATGACTAACTGAATAAAATCGAACTACAAACTAGCTAACTACAAATGAGGCCCTCAACCTTCTTATTTATACAAATTGAGGACCCCAACAATCCTCCTAAACTTTAGGGACTCGATTGCCAAAACTTGCAGTTAACAGCAGTCCTACTTGACTTGCTCAGCTACCCCGTGTGCTTCGAGTTTTTGATGGAGAATTCAAGGTAAGGGCTCATAAATGAAGGGGACACCTTCCTACAAATCCCCCCCCTTGTTCTTCCATGAATTTGGCTGCCAAGTGCTCATTTAAACCTTTGATTTTGTCTCAAAATTGACCAAAAATACTACATAAAGCACACATTAGACTTGTTGGCATAATGACTAACCCAATTCACTCTATTAGCATAAATATAATCAAAAACATGCAATAAACTAATGAGAATGGTGGATTAAGTCGAATTACGAGGCTGAATGAGCCCATATAATTACCCATTTCTGGGGCTCATCATCAACCCCTACTGAAAGTGTTGCTCATCCTCTGAGCAACTAATCTATCTCTTTATCTTTGATGGCCCTGGTGGCCTCCTTATCATCCCAAGCTTCTGATGTGGTCTACTCATGTGTGCCATAAAATCCTGCCTTCTTGTCCATGTCCTTCCACTGTTCCTCCTAGTCTGCTTGTTTGAATTCTTGTGCTTTTCCTGTTCTGTCTCTTCATCCTTTTCCTCTTCTATTTTAGTTTCTTCCTTTTCCTTTTCTTGTCTTGCTGAGTCATTAGTTGCTTCATCTTCTCCCCCTTTCTGCTCTTCTTCCTCACTGTCAGAAGGACTGATATCATAGGTGAGGGATTTTATGTCACTTTCTGCTGTCATGTCCCCGACGACTTCCCAACTAGGGAGTGTGAATGTATGGAGGGCTTCTTGGTCTTTAAGATACAATGCATAGGATCAAGCTGGTTGTCTTCATTGCAGGGCTTCTATTTCCTAGCTGGCCGTGCAGGCCATCTGGGCTTCTCTCTCCTGCAACTATTGTTTCAGCATCAGTATTTCAGCTACTACCTGAGACTCCCTCTCTTGCTGCTGCTTTATCCTCATTTCAACATCAGGCTATGTATCTTCCCTTGGTTGCTATTCCTCTACTATTTCCTAGCCTGCGAGGGAACCTTCCTGTAGTTGCTGCTCTTCAGAAATCTGTGTTATGTCTGCCCTTTTGAGTTTCCTGTAGAGAATTCTCAACTTCCTGTAGAACTGTCTTTGAGTCCATCATCTTAATTCTCTCTCTCTAGTGAAGGTTTTTGGCTTCCTCGTTCATAGGTGATGGTTATCTTTGAAGGAGACTCCTCCTTTTGTTTAGCTGTGGTGTCCTCAATGATAATTGGCTCCTTTAACTGTGGCTGGGGTCTGCCCACTTTGATCCGTGTGCTCCTCCTTTCTTTAAAGTACATGGAGGTTTGCCTCTTTCACTTCCCTTTTTGTTTTGGAGGTGTGCTTAAGGCAGCAAGTGTAGCTACAGCCTCCCTGGTCAATATCTTAGGTGATTTCTCCTCTTGTTGTTCTGTTTCCATGCTTCTTGTAGAAATCCCTGTGTCAACTATTTCTGTCTGTTTTGCTGGATGTGTCTTTTCCTTTTATTTCTGTGTGTCTGCTTTGGCTGTGACATCCTTCAGGTGGACTTTTTTAGCCCTCTCTGCCCAGAATTCGGCTGTCCGTTTATGAAAGGAAGAATTGTGTTTCTACGGACAGAGTACAGAGCTCAATTTTTCTTCTCAACACACATACAGACATGCAAGTTCAAAATTTTCCATACACAGGTTGGCCCCCACAGTTGCATATCTTCTCTACAGGAGAATTTTAAAGACAAGAAATGTGGAGGAGAATCTTGATGTAGACACAACTGAGAAACTCAGTGCAACACACAGGCAAACGTTTTATTTCCAATTCACAGGCAGATTTTTCACTGATTTTCCAATCTCATGCCATGTTCAATTCACCACTTTGCACAAACAAATCATGCACAAAGAAGCTTCCCCGATCCTACCTCGTTTTGAGCTTGAAGTTCGCTGAAAATCCCAGGTTTTCTTTTGCATAGATGTTTTCTACGTTTCCTGTAGAAGGTTCTCGTTTCCTATAGAACAAAATTGCGCTTCCTATAGAGCCCGATAGGCGGGATATTAAAAAAAAAAAAAGGCAGAAATCTTTAAAAATCAGGCAGGAATCTTGCAGAGGACCACTGGTTAGCTGATCTGGAAGTGGTGGACGCGTGCTTCAGTTGTGAATGTCGTGAAGGCGCAGTGAACAAAGAGTGGTGAGAGTTTCAGCCGAGCATCGTTTAACTGCAGCGTGATTCGTGTGAGAAGATGAGGTGGCTAGATGTGCATTGGCCCCATGCAGACTGCAGTGCTGTTATGAACTGTATGTTCTCTTCTTGTTAATCACTTGTCATCAGTTGCACTAGAGTTCAAACAGCCAACACTACCTGTTTTTTTAAATTTCACGTGAGTTGACTATACACGTATGTTGCATGATTTCTGGCTGAGCGCTAGAGAACTGGACAAGGCACTGTCTGAACTGGACGAGGGTGGCCAGTTAGCTGGCCACCGATCTTGTTTAATCCCAACCATCTCATTGTTCACGCAGTTCTTAAATTACATTCATGCAACAGAGGAATGGGTTTAGTCACGTACCTGGAAGTCGAATGTCCTGGTCCTTTTTGCTGCTGCATGCTCATATTCTGTGGATGCATGCTGGTCTGTTTGTTGATACATGGCTTATTTCCTGGTGCAGGTATCCTCTGGCTGGACCTACACTGCAGGAGCCTGCTTCAACGTTCACATTTGCACCCTCATGCTGTTGATGTTGAATTTTTACAGGACAACAACTTGTTTTCTCCATTGCTCCCAAACGATAGATCAGATTGACCTGAAACTTTCCGAGCATGCTTCTATCATTGTTATGCACCTCCCATAGCAAAATTGTGGTCAATGGATGCACGGATATCGAGAAAAACTGAAAATGGCTGAAGATTACAGGGGTCAATTTCTCGGAAACCGGGCATCGGAATCGGCTGAAACTGCTTGGGTAGGTTACTATCACCTATATGCATCTCCCCATGAAACAGGTTTTGAAATGGATGCATGGATATGGAGAAAATGCAAAAATGGCTGAAGGTGATGGAGGCTGATTTCTCGGAAACCGTGCACTGGAATTGGCTGAAATTGCTCGGGCATGTTTCCATCATCCCTATACAACTCCCTGTAAAACGGTTTTGTAAATGGATGCACGGTTTTCACGTGAGGGAAAAAACAAATTTATGTTCTATGTATTTTTGCTTCAAAGCATTCTGCAGTTTTTTGCATAGTAAGAAAAAATGAGCTTGGGCTATAATGCAGACTTGGAATTGATGGGAGAGAGGTTTGAGGATTGTAGGAGGACTTATGAACCCTTTAGGAAGCTATCATGTTCGCCAAACTGCCTTTTAAAATCCATTTCTAGCTTCCTGTAATTTCTACAGGAACTTCCTGTAGAACACACAATTTTTAGGAAAGAAGCACAATGAGATGGAAAAAATAATGGAGAAGGGTGAGGGATGGAAACATGGATGTTTTCAGGCCTCATGGACATATTCCCAGCCTTCGGGTCCTCTTCGGAGATCAATTTTGGCTTGTTTGAAAGCTTCCTGTAGAAGACACATAACTTCCTGTAGAAGGCATAAAACTTCCTCTGTCTTTGTTTTGAGCGATCCTCCTACCCTGCAATGTCCTTGCTGCAACCTACAATTATTCAATGGAAATTAGGTTTATTTTTCTTTTTCTTTTTCTCTCTTTTTTTTTAAAACAACTAGGGCGCCTCATGGAGGTTTTCACCCTAATTGCCTACCCTGGGTGCCTCCAAGGAAGGTTTTCACCCAGGGATCTTATTCTCTTTTTATTTTCTCTTCTTTCCAACTCATTGACTGCCTCATGGAGGTTTTCAATCAATGAGCCAATCTGAGGCGCTTCCAATGAGGTTTTCAGCTTAGATTTTTTTTTTTCTACCCTACCCTACTTGAAAAACAAAATCATTTTCAAGTATAAGAATACTTCCAATGGAGCCATGTGCACATCGAGATTAGAGACAAAATGATGTGGAGGCTTGAGATGCATGCTTTGACAGGTATCCGGATTTCAGAGACCAAATGATTTGACTTTGAAGGGATCAAACATAACTGAGGAAGAGAGTACTGCTGCAACTTAGTGACTATCTGAAACCATATCTCAATATAGCTCTGATATCCTTGGTCCTTTTGCTGATCTAGATCATTCTTCATGTCACCTTCTATCATGACCTTTTCATCTTCCTCTTTTTGCTGAATTTTCTCTTGAATACATGGAAGATTTGATGGTAACCATGAGGGAACTCTCTCGATCTCGGATTTTGATGCCTTCACTTCATTTCTTTTGCATCTTCTTCTGTTGGATGTGGTCCTTCAATGCTTTTCAATATAGTCTCTTTTTTGCAATACTCTTCCTGAGCTACAGTGAATATCATTGAGAGCAAGAGGAGTCGTTTGGACATGTTGTGCCTCAGCTTTGCAATTGGGTTGAGCTACTCCAATGTTTGGGTTTGGAAATGGTGGTACGGGTAGTTGAGTGGGGGTGTATGTTTGAGATGGATGTGGATGGGGTTGTGGTTGAGCAGGTGGTGGAGGCAAAGGAGTGGAAGGAGAGTTGTACTGGGGCCTCCACCTCTAATGAGGTGCATTCCATTGAGGCTGTGGCTGAGCGTAGGGGTGAAATGGATGAGTAGCTAGTTGAGCATGATATTGAGATGGATACGACCAAGGAGGGGGTGTGGACCAGGAAGAATGAGCAGGGGGACCCCAAGAAGGCATGAAAGTGGCTTGATAGGGGTTGTAATAAGTCTGAGATGTCGCTTTCATTCCCTGTTGGTAAGGTCTGGGTCCATTTGGCCTCCTTTGGTTCATTTGATAGAGTGATTCAATGACTCCTTTCACCCTTTGATATGCAGCTTTAAGTCCAGGCAAGGAAGGGCACTGATTCGTAGGATGGTCTTCTTCATAAACAAAACAGACTTCTATGGAGTGCAATGGACATTCGTCCCTAGGGTGCTTTCTTGTGCACCTGGGACAAAAGATGGCCAAAGCCCTCTCAGCTTCCTCTTGCTTCCTTTGGATCCACAAGGTATCCAGTTTCATAGCAAGAAACTGCCTCACCTCGCTCTTGAAATATTCCATCAGATTCTCACATTCACCTCTAAGGATTGAGTTGGAAGAAAAGGTACTGCTCCCAACATTTCTGTTTTCAGCCATTTGCTCAAGAGGAATGTTTTCTTCTTCTTCTCCCCTAGAAGTTCTTCAAACATGTCTTGCTGTCGACCTAGGGGTTCTTCTTAATCACAGCCATCGAAGAAGAGAGAAGGTTGGTTGTGTGAAGCAGTGGGGGTGTTGTGAAAATATTTTTCTGACTTATCTCTACTCCGACAAGGCATGAAATGAAATCTTTTTCGTTGATTTTTTTTTTTCTTGTACCTACAAAAACTTAAATAGATTGAACTGCAACTAACTATCTTGTTGAAATGAAAGTGCGGAATTGAAATGAAAGCAGGAAAGGACTAATCTATTTTGCTGAAATGAAATTGCAGGAACGAAATGCTAGGCTACGCTTGCAGAATTGAAATTGCGGAATTGAAATGCTAATCTACGCTTGCAGAAATGAAATTGCGGAATTGAAATGCTAACCTATGAAAGCAGGAAATGTCTAATCTACTTTTGCAGAAATGAAATTGCAAAATGGAAATGAAACAATCTACTTTACGCTCGCTGAAATAAACTACTTAGCAGAAGTTGTAGTAGAAAATAGAAGAAAAGCAACAATCACCAATACTCTGATGCTTCCCCAGCAACGGCGCCAAAAATATGGTGGGCCCCAATATTGCAGCAATAATGCTGCAACTCCTGGGACTCCCTTCTTTACTTTTATCAACCCAGTAGTTCGTAACAAACTTGGAAGTGACGATGCTATATGCATAAGTACTAGCTCTTGCCGCGGCTGTCACTTGATCAGCTTGCACAAGTTCACTAGGAGCTTAAGCCAACTTCTATGAGCTCTTAGAAGAAGCTTTTAACTGATGGATGAAAGATAACTCAAAGGAGGCTAATCTACTTGCAGAAAGAAACTAAAAGCTCAAAGGAAATGCAAACCCTAGCAAACCCTAGTTTTACCGACTAACCCTACTGGTGCAAGTAAAATGACGAAAGCTACAAAAATGGATGCCATTGACTTATAGAAAGGTAAAATGCATGTGACTAAGCTACTTTTGAAGAGAAATATGAAGAAAACATCTTTTTTCATTTTTGAGTAATTTCGCAAGGTTATTATGCATGTGCTTTGACTATTTTTTCTGTGCAAAGGTTGATTGGCGAAAGGAAATGATTGCAAGAGGTTGGGAAGGTGAGAAGAGGGCCTAAGGGGTCCCTAGCACCATTCTAGAGAGTTTCACAGTGATCGGATCTCAAGAAACCGCCTTCGTGAGCTTCTACAGGAAGTCTGCAGGGGTTCTACAGGATGTACTATAGCTTCTACAGGATGTTCTGAAAGGGAATTTTGAAGGGATGATGGTGGAAACAAGGTGAAGAAGTGGGTATGTAGGTGAGATAAGGGTGTGAGGAGGTCTAGGACTTGGTTAATGAGGATGAAGAGTGGTTAAGGCGATTGGGTTGGTTCGGATATAAGAGAAGCAATGTCGTGCAAGAATGTAGAAGCTAGGGCAAAGTGAGAAAACGTGGCAAACGAGAGGCAAGAATCTGAGTTAGAGGACGAAGCAGGTTGCATTGATGGGGTAAGGGTAGGAGAGGAGGTTTCACAGGTGCTCTACACGTTATTTTTCAAAACTAATCAAACAAAGACTAAGAAAACCAAAGATCTAGCTACTTTAACCTAATTTGACCTAGAAACCATAAGCATGATGAACAAAAGTTTATTGGCAGAAAATCATGTAAAACAACTATGGAAACCAAGCAAGAATGGATCTAAGCATGTAATCACAACTGGTACTAACTTTTGCAACTAAGAATCTAACACTAGAAATTGCATGAAGAAGCAAGAACAATGTTTTTATGGCAGCAAGGACACCTTGGTCTCAGCTCATGGTCCCAAGGAGGGAGAGGTGAGATCAAGGGTTGCTTGATGGCCTTTTTCGAAGATATTTTTTGTTACCAACCTGTTAAATCACTTGAAATATGGAAAGCTATTTTAATCATCAAAAGAAACCTAAGTAACAAAGCAAGATTTTAACCTAAATAACAGATTTTATTCTAAGAATGCAACAAAGACACATAAAAGTACACAAAGGAGGTACTGGGCACCTGGGTTGGGCCCAAACCCAAGAGCTATAGCCTCCTAAGAAATATTAGAGCTGGTGAAAAGCTGGATTCATATTTATTGATCAGAAAATAATAGTTACATCCCAAAAACTGTCTACAAGAAAAAGCTTGAAAATGTGATGAAATGCAAAGCTAACCTACTGACTAAAATTGAACTAACAAAATGACTAAATGACTAAAATTGAACTACAAACTAGCTAACTACAAATGAGGCCCTCAGCCTTCTTATTTATACAAATTGAGGACCCTAAAGTCCTCCTAAACTTTAGGGACTTGGCTCCCAAAACTTGTAGTTAACAGCAGTCCTACTTGATTTGCTCGGCTGCCCCGTGTGCTCTGAGTTTTTGATGGAGAATTCAAGGTAAGGGCTCATAAATGAAGGGGACACCTTCCTACAAATCCTCCCCCTTGTTCTTCCACGAATTTGGCTGCCAAGTGCTCATTTAAGCCTTTGACTTTGTCTCCAAATTGACCAAAAATACTGCATAAAGCACACATTAGACTTGTTGGCATAATGACTAACCCAATTCACTCTATTAGCATAAATATAATAAAAAACATGCAATAAACTAATGAGAATGGTGGATTAAGTCGAATTACAAGGCTAAATGAGCCCATATAATTACCCATTTCTGGGGCTCATCAAGGGTCATGGATGTGGTGACGATCTTCCCCTTACTTTGAGGGCGAACCAGACAGAAAATAAATTTCCTAGTCTGGGAAATGATCTTACTGCCTTTCTTAGCTGAGATCAAAGAGGTGGTGGTAGGTGGGGCTACCTCCAGTATCCTGTATAATGAATTACCAAAGAAATAATAACAACACGAGGCCTTGACTCATACAAAGCATGTCACCTCCACAAGTATGGTTGGCCTAATAATACATCACAAACATCAAGAGGTGCAACATCACACAATACCTCATCTGTGAAGGGCTTGATGCTGTAGGGAAGGTGGCACTACTGGCGTTCTCGGAGATCTCGTCCTTGGTGAAGCCACCGTTGTTATACAACTGTGGGTGTGGTGTGGTCGATAGGCCTAGCTGCTTCACGAACTCTGCTGAAATGAGGTTATTTTGGCTCCCACTATCAACAATGAATTGCAACAACGAACCCTTCACCCACATCTATGACTGGAAAAGATGCTCCCCCTCCTTTGGATCTTTGGGCTCATTCTTCTGGACCTTAGCAGTGGCAACAATGGCGCTGGGCTCCGCATTAATGATTTGTTTCCCTTTGTCATTCCCGTTGTCGAGTTCAGACTCGGGTTCGGAACATGCATCTAATTCTGAAGCCTTCAACTCGGCCGCCAATGACTGCTTGGTCCGACACTCACTTGTGTTATGAGTGGGGCTCTTATGGAACTCACACCCCTTTCCTGTGTCCTTCTTTGACTTCATGGTGTTGTTCTTTTCTTGCGGCTTTGAAGGGTTGTCTTGGGTCACCCCACCTTAGCTTTGTCCTTTGTTCTTCGGATTTGTAGATCCAAAGTCTTGCTTCTTTTCTTTAAACTTCTGCTCGATCTTGACAGTGTATTAGTACGTCGTGCCCGAGCGAGGAGATGTCCAGGAATGCCATCTTGTCTTAGATGTACCTTCGTAGGAAGCCACGATATTTGAGTACCAAATGCAGCTCAAAATCCTTGATAACCAACTTTGTGCGAAGGGTATGAAAATTTTTTGTGAACTACGACACATCTTGGTCCCTTCCCTACCGCAGCATGGTCCACTTTATGTATTTGTCCTCATAACTCCTGATAGGGTAGTACTGCTCCTTGATGGAATCTCAGAATGAATTCCAAGTGGGTGCGGCTGAAAATAGTGAGCATGTACTTTCATCCTTCTACTCGCAGTAGGTCTCCCACCAGTCCTTGACATGGGGGATTGCTTTAAGAAGTGCAAAAGTGATCTTTTCCTGGCTAGAAAAATCATGAATAGAAAAATACCCTTCTAGCAGATTTAACCATTTATCTACAGCATCTACATCTATCTGACCCTCGAATATGGGGATTTCGAAGTTAACTTGTACCTTAAAGGGTGTGGCGTTTCCATAGTAGCTACTGGAAGTAGCTACGTCGCCCCTGGGTAGCCATTGAAGGATCTGGGCAAAGTTGTCCATCATCGCATTCCTTTGTCACTCGAGGGATTCTCCGAGTAAGATTTTGATAGGATCTCCTGCCCCCTCATCTTTCTTTTCATCTGCCATGGGAGGTCATCGGGATTTGTAAGGCTGATCTTGCAAAGGTTCAACCAGATCGAGCCCTAGCTCCTTATATCCTGACCTCGTTGGGGACATGCAAAGAAAAACAGAGAAAGAGTAGACCACTCTCATACCACTGATACGAATTTAAACAGGAACTCAACAAATTACAGAGATAACCATAAATACAGAGATGCAACATAAATAATACTTCATTTCATTAATGTAAAATACTGAAATATGCTTACAAACAGAAATGGAAATTAACTAGCTCAAGCTATGGTAGCTTATCTCCGAGGAGAGATGTGGCGGCTACATGCCTCTGGCCTGTGTTACAATGAGGCTCGAATGCCTATTTATTGTTGAGAAACAATGGAAAACCCTAAACATCCAAAAACCTAACCCTAGGAGATGAAACGCCAAATTGTGGGCCCCATTTGGGTAAATTGGTACATCAGCTTCCCGGGGTCATAACTTTGGCATACGATCTCCGTTTGACACACACAACACCTCATTAGAAATATCAATATGAGGACTACAACTTTAGGATGAGCAACATCAGTCCAAGGACCCAAGTTGCTCCCATGTTTCCCAGAAAACGTCGTTTAGGGCCTCAAAATGGTTCCGGAAGTTTAGGACTTGAGAAATTGCTAAAAATTGTAAATTGTGCTACAATTAAGGAAATTGAAAAACTGAAAGAGAAATTTGTGGGGCTCCAAGTGGGATAGGTGGGTGGCCACCAACAGCCACCTGGATGACTCCGAAATCCAACATGCAGTTATGCAATAAGTGGTCATGGATCACTAGAGTCATGTAGAAGGGTGCAGTAGAAGGATCAAGTTCTTCCACATGAGGCCCCAAAACAACCATTGACCTCTCCTCTTGAAGGATTAAACTGTCATGGGTTGGTGCTGAGATGGACGGATGCATGAATTGAGAGACTTGAGCTTTATAAGTAGGCTGCTTTAGAAGCTCAATCAGAGGGAAAGAAATATTTACCTTTTCAATCTCCTTCTAAAGATTGAATGTAGGTTGGACCTTTTATATACCTCATGGCTTTTCTTCTCTTTCCTTACCATTGGCAGTTTTTTGTAGAACCAGTGCCTCCCTTTCTGCATGTCCTTCGGAACTATTGTTTCCATTATTTATAGAGACTTTTATCTTGGAAGGTTCAGGATTTATCTTACCTTTCCCTTTGTCTCGTACTGGAGGAATAACTTGGGGAGTAGTTCCCTCTTGCTGTTATGGTTCTCTTGACCTCTTCTTTAAAGATATTAGATCATACTTACGTTGTGGATGCACTTGCATGAAATCTGAAAACTGTTTACAATAATAATCTATATCTTCCTCATTCGTTGTTGCTTCTCTATCATGACTGGCCTCTTAGTGAGCCATTTTCTCATGTTCTTCTTTGGAGAAAGCAGAATACAGGTTTCCCTATATCTCGTTTGTATCCGACAATTGTTCATCAGGATCATCTTCTAAATATAGAGGATGAGGGATCTGTTCAAGTTGTTCCTTTCTCTCCCTTGGAATTATTTGCAATGGAGGCCTTCTATACTGTGGGTTGTAACCTCGGTTGTTGACTTGAGAATTCTTTTGGAGAGGCTCTTGTTCTCAATTTCAAGCTTTCCAACCTTTTGCGATAAACTTTTGATGATTTTTTCCATCTCATCCAACTTTAGGTCTAGTGATTCTTTAGCTTGACCTGAGGAGGATCCTTCTTCTTTCCCTCTTTTATTCCCAATAGGTTCTTTCTTTCCTCTTGACTTCCCTGCTGAGGTGAAATTGGATTACACCTCAATTGAATCGATTTGGAGTTGATATAGAGTGAGAGACTTCATTTCCCTTAGAGTAAAGCCAAATTTATATTCAAAGGCTCCCAAAAAGCTACATAAGCAGCGGCTGGAGGAGGCTTTATCTCACCCAGCAGGTTATTATATTGTTTGTTGAATCTTTTTATAAACTCTGAGATGTCCTCTTTTGGCTTCTTCTTTATAGCATTAAACTCTGCGAGGAGGTACTCGTGATTTCTCTTTTCACCCCATTTCTGTGTGAAAGAGTTTTCAGGCTCCTCCCAGGTAGTGATGGAGGCATTGGGTAGGGCTTTAAACCATTTTCTGGCCTCTCCATCGAGGGATTATACAAAAAGCCTTATGACCACATCCAATTGTTTCACATTTAGGTTATCAGCAAAGGCACAAAGGTTTTGATGTGTCTCTGTGCAGTGTTATCATCCTCCCCATTGAACCTAGGCAAAATATTTAGGTAGTCTTGGGGAATAGAACTTAGAGGCTAAGGTAAATTAAAAGGGGAATATTTATTTAACAAAAAACCCGAAAGATCCATCTAGATTAATGGAGGGGGATTGAGGTTTTCCTGAGGATCTTGGGCCAAAAACATAGTGGTACGAATGGCTAGACTAAAAGCAGGATATGTAAGGGTTTTAGGAGTAATTCCTGAGTAGTGAGTAATAGTGGGTTGAGAGCTGGATGAGGAGGCTTTGAAGACTGATGAGATGGTAGTGCAAGCAGTAGGATTTTTCTCCTTCCAGAATTTCTTGAAAATTATTTTCTCTGGGTTAGATACAAATGGGGCTTTCTGCTGAGAGGCATCCAAGCAAGTGTGGGGCTTTTTAAAAGGCAGGATGATATATGATGATGGAGTGTGTTGAGTCGCAAAGGTGATCTGGATGCAATCAGAATGTCTTTTCTCACCTACATAAAGAGTTCTCAATTTGTCATATCCCAAAGGAAAAATCCTTCAATACATTCCCCAGCAATGATGCTAGAAGATGTTTTAGCTCCCAGAGATAACCTTGGATTGCTTACAAGACAAGTGCCCGGGAACATCTTGATTTGAGGGTCTTAAATGATTCTCAGTAAAATGGAGACATCACATATGCTCTATATGTATATAATAAGATAGAATGGGTTGGTTCATTCATGATCCAGGTGGATCTCTAGACACCGGGGGCATGAAAAAGGCTCAAAATTCAAAGTGGTAGAATGTTGATTAACTTGGCATTAGATTGAAGTGCCCGTCGTCCTGATTCCAACGGTGCAAACATCACTCCAATCTGAGTCCGTATGAAGAACATACAGGTAGTCAAAGTTTTGGGTTGACTTACCCATGTGGTAGGCTTAAGGAGGGCGCAATTTGGCAAGAACCTAGCATCGGAATCCGGCCAGTTTTCCAGGTGAATTTTTGGGTCCGTTAATTTGTCTTCTATCGCCTAAGGTTTTGGAAAAACTCAAAAAAGGGCTGGTGGTTATTATTTAATATATATATATATATATATATATACATATATATATATATATATATATATAAAAAATGGGGCGGGCGACCATGACCCCGCTGCCCTGGAACCACGGTAACATGAAACTATTTCAAGTTGGGTGGGCGGCCATGACCCCGCCACCCTGGAGCCCACACAACAACATGGATTTAAATATAGTATGGGGCACGGGCTGTCAACCCTGTCGCCCTCTCCACCTCACCACTATACTTACCTCATACGGCAGGAGCAGAAGATGTTAGGGGAGCGGGCCACTGAAACCAGCGGACCCGCCTCCCATTTAAATAACAATATAACTGCTATGAATTTAAAAAAGGAAGGGGCAACATTTGATCCCCTGACCCCTCCTCAATGAATTTCTAAAGTTTCCAATGCACCCAAACCACTTTCTTGTTTATTTTTCCCATTAAATATTACTTAAACCTTTTTTCACAGTGAGCTGGGAGGGGCGAGCGTGGCATGTTTTTCGAGACAAAGGAGGCGGAACCCTGAGCAGACCTATGAAAGGGGGCAGAACCTTGCCTAAGCACATTTTCCAGGGGGTCAGTTTTGGTCCAGTGTTAGAATTGGGCAAGTTTTATATCGATTTTGCACCTCTCAGTGACAGGAACTAAATGGTGATGCCAATTTTTGCAATAGATCTCTCCATTTTCTATCCATTCTCCAGAATGGAGGTATAAGACCCCTTTTTTGTAAATGATGATTGTACTCTTCTTTCTCATGCCACTTAATGAATGAAGACCTCCCCATTGATTGAGCAAGGCCCGAGACGTATTCCAAATTGGACGAACTCTGTTATCAAGTCTCTTGTCTTCTTTCATACTTTTATGTGTTTCTCCTCTTCTCTCATGTGCACATTAAATTTTTATGGTTAAGCTGCAATTATGCATGTAATTCTTTAATACATCTATAAGCAAAATATTTTGGATCGAGTGGTATCAGAGAAGGTCTTTGTAGATGTGAATTGCATGTTTGTATGCTAATAAGAAACAGGATCCAAAGAGACAAAGGGAAACTAAAGTATTTTGATCTCGAAGCGGGGCGTGCACATAGAAGGAGAAACATGGCAGAGGAAGAGGCTCGTTATGAAGAGGAGCTCAATTTCCACAAAACCTTCTATACAATGGCAAAAAATATCGGCCAGTTGCTTTCAAGGCTGCAGAAAGTAGAAGGAAAAAGGGAAGAAGAACAAGGTTCAGTGCATGGAAATGATGGAGAAGAACCCCCTCCTTCTCCTTCCATGAGTGAAAGTTCTTCTTCCTCTCATCACCATCATCATAGAAATTCAAGGGATGCATCTAAGATACCTTTGTTTAAATTAGATGTCAAATTTGATCTTCCCATGTTTAACGGTGAAAGTAATGCAGAAAAGCTTAGTAACTGGATTAGGCAGATTGAAATCTACTGTAGGATTCAATAGATCGAAGAGGATGAGGCAAAGATTCAGCTGGCCTCTCTTTGGCTGAGTAGCACTGCTCTCGTTTGGTGGGAGAGAAAATTGTGAAGCAGTAAGAGTGTGGGTCATCTTCTTTCCTCATGGCCTAATTTCATTTCTGCATTAAAGGATTTTATCCCTTGGTTTATAAGAAAAAAGCCTTAATGGATTGGCAATACTTAAGGCAAGGTAGAGGTTAGGATGTTCAAAGCTTTACGGAGGAGTTTAGAAAACAAGCACTTAATTTGTGCATTGCACTTGACTCACTTGAAGTAGTAACTAAGTATATTGGATCATTGCATACTTACCTTAGACATTCATTATTATTGTTTGAACCAACTACTATTGACTCAGCCAATGTAAAGGCCATTCATCTTGAGAACAAGGGAAAAAATGAAAGAGATGACCATTTCAAGAAACCACTTCTCAAACCTCCAAATGGAAAACCCAAAGTAAAAGGAAAGGGAAAGGAGAAGAGGACGACATCAACCAAGAAGGATGAAGGAGAAAGGCCTTATTGCACTCACTAAGAAAAGGAAGGTCATGACGACGATCATTGTTGGAGATTGTACCCGGAAAAGAGACCAACGATTATGGAGGAAAAGGCAAGCAGAAGACAGTGGCAACTGCGCAGCAAGACCTTGGATCCGCTCCTAGAGATGAAGCATTGATCACATTAGTAGGAACAAAAGGTACTCTTACACCTCATGTTAATTCTGAATCACATGAAGGCACTAGTTCAATAGATGAGTCTCTTCCTAATGAACGAAAGAGAATTGAGTTATTTCATATTAGAGTTGTCATAAATCATATAAAAGTGGAAACTCTATTTGATGTTGGGTTGTGTTATATTCTTTCCACAACTAGCCCACATAGTTAATTGGGGGGTTAGAAGGGGGGCGGAGCCCTCCCTCGTTGCACTAATTGCGTAGCGGGGGGAGTCACAGGGGGTTTGCAGGTTGCAGGTAACCCCACTCTATGGGTCCAGGGCAGCGCCCCATAAAATTTTGTTTTTGGACCCTATATTAGGTTGGGCGGACCTACCTATGGTTTTGTCCATGATTTTTCGCATATGGTTTTGGATGCGATGGTTTTTGGTCCATGGTATTGGATGGTTCAGTATGTTTAATATGTATTGTAACATTGAAATGAACATAATGAAAAATCAAGCTGGTAGTCCCGGTTTTGGGATCCAGGGGTAAATCTTTGTGTATATGTGTTTTATGTGTTATGCTCTCGCATTATTATTTTTTGTGTTTTAGAATTCGTATGCAAGTAATTTACGTACAGGGTTAAAACCTACATTTGGTATTAGCACTGTTTTGGCTTCAAGGGGACGCCTTTGGTGTTGAGGGGTTTCGCTCGGGCCTATGCTAGACCCTGTTCAGCGGGAGATTTGCAGGATCGATTTTGGTAGTGAAAGAAGATGGCAAGCAGTGGAAGGATAGATATCGAGAAATTTAATGGTCAGAGTTTTGAGTTGTGGAAACTCAAGATGGAGGATCTGTTGGTGGATAAAGATCAGTGGATCATGGTAGATCTGGGTACTAAACCAACGGGAGTGTCTGATGAAGATGGAAGAAGTTGGATTGGAAGGAAAAGAGCACAATACGATTGTCTGTCTCAGATTCAGTATTTCTGAATGTATCATGTGAAGCTACAACAAAGGCTTTATGCGACAAGTTAGGGACTTTTTATGAATCTAAGTCTCTGGTGAATAATTTTTTCCTACGAAAAAAGCTGTATAACCTAAGGATGAAAGATGGAGACTCGGTGACAGAGCATCTGAATGTGTTTAATACTATGGTAAGTCAGTTATCTTCTGTTGATATCAAAATTTCAGATGAAGATAAGTGCATTAGTTTGTGGTGTTCTCTACCAGATTCATGGGATAGTCTAGTTATTGCAATAGGTAGCAATGTTATTGCCTTGCAGTTTGATGAAATAGTCTCATCCTTGCTGAAGGAGGAGAAGAGACGGAAAAATATGGAGAGCCAGAATGGTGATGCCTTGTCTGCATGAGGACAGTCCCAGAACATAAACAAAAATAAGTCATCGAGTGGGAGATCTAATTCTCCAGGAAAACCTGTAAAGGTGGTGTGCTAGAAATGCAGAAAGGAAGGGCACTACAAAAGGGACTGTAAATCTAAAGCTCTTGACAAAGGAAAGGGATCTAATGATGCTCCTTCTGCAGAGGCAAAAACCACCTTAGATGAAGGTGGGGATGTGTACTTGGCTTCTTCAAGTACACATGTAGATCATGATGCATGGTTGACTGACTCATCTGCATCCTTTCACTTCACTCCCCATAAAGAGTGGTTCTGCGAGTATGAGAAATATGATGGTGGTGATGTCTTCTTAGGGGATGATAGGAAGGCTATAATTGTTGGTCGTGGAAAAGTAAAGTTGAAGTTGCAAGGTGGAAGGGTTAGAACACTTCTGAGTGTTCTACATATTCCTTCATTGGCCAGAAATCTTATTTCTGTAAGAAAGCTGGATGATGCAGGTGTAAAAACAGTGTTCGAGAAGGATACCTACAAGATGGTTTGGGGAGCACTAGTATTGATGAGGGGAGTTAGGATTGGAACTCTCTACAAGCTACAAGGTAGCACTGTTGTTGATAGGTGCAATAGTGTTGTGGTTCCTGAAAGTGGAGCAGAAAATCTAGTGGTCTCTGGAGAGAAGACCATGCTGTGGCATCAAAGGCTTGGACATATTTGAGAGAAGGGCCTTCGAATACTTCATGGTAAAGGTATAGTAGAAGGTATGAGTAATATCTCTCTGGATTTTCATTTCTGTGAAAATTGTGTATATGGGAAGCAGAATTGGGTGAGTTTCCCCTCTAGTGGTAAGAGGGTGAAACAGATATTAGAGCTTGTGCACAGTGATGTGTTTGGACCTGTGAAGGTTCCATCACTGGGTAAGTCTATGTACTATGTATCATTTATAGATGACTTCTCAAGGAATACATGGATATATTTCCTTAAGAAGAAATGTGAAGTCTTTGATAGGTTTAAAGAATTTAAGGCTCTGGTGGAAAACCAGACAAAGAAGAAGATAAAGGTGTTGAGGACAGATAACGGTGGAGAGTTTTGCAATAAGGAATTTGAAAATTTTTGTAAGAAGTGTCGTATAGCACGACAGAAGACTACTCCATATACACCTCATCAAAATGGAGTTGCAAAAAGAATGAACAAGACATTGATGGAAAGGGCAAGAAGCATGCTTAGTGGTGTCGGGTTAGGACAAGAATTCTGGTAAGAGGCAGTGGAGACAGTATGTTACCTGGTCAACAGATCATGTTCATCAGCGTTGGAGGATAAGACTCCACAAGAGGTATGGACTGGTAAGAAATCCTCTCTTTCACATCTGAGGGTATTTGGATGTGATGCATATGTACATGTTCCAAAGGAGAAACGAACCAAGTTGGATAGTAAATCTGAAAAGTGCATCTTTATTGGGTATAAGGATGGTTTAAAGGGTTATAAGCTTTAGAACCCAATAACAAGGAAGGTTGTGTATAGCCGAGATGTGGTGTTCAAAGAGGTGAAAAATGTCATTAAACATGAAGTCCAACCAAAGGAACCTGAGAAGATAGAGTTTTAGCTAAAGGAGGAAGAATTAGCCTCTACGGCAGATGATGAATTAGAAGATGGAGAGCCACAAACTTCGTGTGTGAGAAGATCAGTTCAAGAAAGAAGGCATCCATAAAGGTATATTCCATATGCTTTCTGTTCAAATTTTTATTTATCTATTACTGATGATGATCCCATAACTGTGAAGGAAGCAGTAGATTCAGAGGATGGAAAACTCTGGAAAGAGGCCATGGTTGATGAAATGGCATCTTTTCACAAAAATGAGGCTTGGGATCTGGTGGAGTTGTCGGATGGAAGGAAACCCATTGGCAGCAAATGGGTGTTCAAGAAGAAGAAAAATGCAGAAGGAAGTGTGGAGAAATACAAAGCTCAGTTGGTAGCAAAAGGTTATTCCCGGGTGCTAGGAATTGATTTTGGTGATATTTTTTCTCCTGTTGCCAAGGTAACTTCTATTAGATTACTTTTATTTGTTGCTGCTACTTTTGATTTTGAGGTAGAATAGATGGATGTGAAGGTAGCATTTATTCATGGGGATCTAGAAGAGGAGATCAACATGAAGCAACCTAAAGGCTTTGCGCTGAAGGGTAAGAAAGAACTGGTATGCAAGTTAAAGAAGTCTCTGTATGGGCTAAAACAGTCACCAAGGATGTGGTATCAGAAATTGATACATTTATACAAGGACTTGGCTTCACCAAAAGTAAAGCAGATCACTGTGTGTATTTTAAATTAATTGGTGACCATGTTATTTATCTGGTATTGTATGTGGATGATATGTTGCTGGTTGGATATGACAAAGAAATTATCTAGAATTTGAAGACCCATTTTCCTCCAAATTTGACATGAAAGATCTTGGTGCTGCAAACTATATTTTGGGCATGAAAAGTAAAAGAGATCGGACAAAGAGGAAGCTCTGGTTAAACCAGAGGAATTATGTCGAGACAATATTGTAGAAGTTTAATATGCAGGATACTAAACCGTGAAGGTTCCTGTTCCTGTAGGTGTAAAGTTATCTGCTGAACAGTGTCCCAAGACACAAGAAGAGGAAGAGGACATGTCTCGTGTTCCATATGCAAGTGCAGTCGGTAGCCTGATGTATGCAATGGTTTGTACTATACCAGACATTGCACATGCAGTGGGAGTATTGAGCAGGTTTATGTCAAAACCATGGAAGGAGCATTGGACAACAATGAAGCGGGTTTTCAGGTATTTGCATGGCACTAGTGATTATGGTTTGTGCTACCAAGGAAGACGAGGATTGGACAAAGTGTTGGATATTCGTGGCTTTGTTGATGCAGATTGGGCTGGAGATCTGGATCAGAGAAGATCTACAAGTGGGTATGTGTTTAACCTATTTTGAGGTGCAGTCAATTGGATGAGTAACAAACAATCTGTAGTGGCACTATCAACTATAGAGGCAGAATACATGGCAGCCACTCATGCAAGCAAGGAAGCAGTTTGGTTGTAAAGATTGTGTTCAAGTATGGGGTTAGTATAGGGAGCTATAAGGATAGACTGTGACAACCAAAGTACAATTTTCTTGGCAAAGAACTCTGCATATCATTCAAAGACAAAGCACATTGATGTTCAGTATCACTTTGTGAGGGATATGATAGAAGAAAAAAAGGTGTTGTTGGTAAAGGTGGACACTTTGAAGAATATTGCAGATGCATTGATAAAATTTGTGAACTCTGAGAAGTTCTCTTGGTGTAGAGAAACAATGGGCATTACAGGGCTGGATAAATGACTAAGCTCTCTTGTGCCCCCCTGTGGAAAGAAAACAACAAGTGGGAGAATGTTGGGTTGCGTTATATTCTTTCCACAACTAGCCCACGTAGTTAACCGGGGGTTTAGAAGGGGGGCGGAGCCCCCCCTTCGTTGCGCTGATTGCATAGCAGGGGGAGTCAGAGGGGGTTTGAGGGGTGCAAGTAACCCCACTCTATGGGGTCCAGGGCAACGCCCTAGAAAATTTTGTTTTCGGACCCTATATTAAGTTGGCCGGACCTAGCTATGGTTTTGTGCATGATTTTTCGCACATGGATTTGGACGTGATGGTTTTCAGTCCATGGTGTTGGACGCTTTGGCATGTATAAATGTGTTTGTAACATTGAAATGAATATAATGAAAAATAAAGCTGGTAGTCTCGGTTCTGGGATCCAGGCGAAAATCTCTGTGTATATGTGTTTTATGTGTTATGCTCTCGCATTGTTTATTTTTTGTGTTTTAGAATTCGTATGCAGGTAATTTTTGTACGGGGTTAAAACCTACATTTGATACCGGATCCCAAGCAAATTTAATTTCAGAGTCCTTGGTAAAGAAGCTAGGCTTAGAAATCAAACCACATCCAAAACCTTACCCTCTTGGATGGATACATGATAAAGCAAAATTGAATGTAACTAAGAAGTGCAAGGTTAAATTTGTGATCGCTTCTAAATTAGTGGATGAAGTAGAACTTGATGTGATACCATTGGATATCTGTGGCATGGTGTTAGGGAGTCCATATCTATATGATAGAAAAGAAATCTTCTTCCGTCATGAAAAAAAATACCAAATCACAAAATATGGGGTAGAATATATTGTAAGGGCTCATCAAACTAAAATCAATGCCAGCCTTGTAAGTGCAGGACAAATGAAGAGGTTGGTGAATTCCAGTAAGGGCTGCATGCTTATGGTTGTAAGGGGGAAAGATGGAGAATTATCTGATGCTTTCCATGGTTGTGATCATATGTATAAAAAGGAATTATGTGAATTAATTTCTTACTATGATGAGATGTTTTAGGAACCAAGGGGATTACCTCCGAAGAGGGAAATCCAACATGAGATCCATTTGCAGCATGAAGCTCCTTTACCAAATATTGGTATGTACAGGATGTCTACCATTGAGATGGAGGAGATCAAAAAGCAGGTGTAGGAATTATTGAACCAAGGGGTCATCAGACCAAGCACTTCTCCATGCGGCTCACTGATTGTCTTAGTGTCGAAGAAAGATGGCACATGGAGGATGTGCATGGATTACCGAGCACTAAACAAAATTAGGGTGAAAAATCCTTACCATCTCCTGTGCATTGATGATTTACTAGATCAGTTAAAGAATGCTATCTATTTCACCAAATTGGATTTGCATAGTGGTTATCACTGGGCTTGAATTGCAGAGCAGGATGTGTGGAAAACTGCCTTCAAGACCAAACAGGGGTTGTTCGAATGGATGGTGATTCCATTCAAGCTTTGCAACACTCCAACCACTTTCATGAGGGTCATGAATGATCTCTTTAGGCCTTTCATTGATGAATTTTTTCTTGTATATCTAGATGATATTCTTGTCTTTAGTAAAAGTTGGAATGAACATGTATGTTATGTGAAGAAAGTGCTTGATGTATTGAAAAAAGAAAAACTCTATGTAAAATTGTCAAAGTGTGAGTTTGGGGAAACCTCTTTGGTTTACCTAGGTCATATTGTTGGTCATGGTCAATTAAAAATTGATCCTTATAAAGTTGAAGCAATTGTAAATTCGCCTAAGCCTACTAGTGTAACCGAGGTTCCCAGCTTTTTGGGTGCAATATAGTATTGGAGGAGATTTATTGCCATTTTCTCTATTATTGCAGCACCTTTACACACATTGAAAAGTGTAAAGCAAGTCTTTCAATGGGGAGGAAAGCAACATAAATCCTTCGAAGCATTAAAAGAAAATATCAGCACTACACTGGTCTTGACCTTACCAGATCTCCAGCATCCATTCGAGATCGAGACATACGCCAACGAATATGCCATGGGAGCTGTACTGATGCAGCAAAAGAAGCCGATATGTTACCATTCAGAGAAATTCTCTCAGGACATGATAAACTATCCCACTTATGACAAGGAGTTATATGCCTTGGTCCAGAGTGTGAAAAAGTGGAAACACTACCTGATCGGCAAGGAGAGCATCATCCATATGGATCATCAACCCTTGCAGTATCTTTAGCCACAAACCAAGTTGCATCAATCTTGTCATTTCAAGTGGATGGGTTTTCTTCAGTAGTTTCATCTGGTCATAAAGTATAGGAAGGGAACTAGCAACAAAGTGGTTGATATGCTATCTCGCCCTCCTATTTCTGCTTCTGTTATTTTGCATAATGCTTCGTTATCTTTTGAAAGTTATTCTAAACAATATGCTAATGATGATGACTTTAAGGAGATTTATGAAAAACTAATCCATGGTTCACATGTGGACAACTATCACTTGCAGGGGGAACTGTTGTATCACCTTGGTAAATTATGCATACCCACAGGCAAAAGGGTACATGTAATCCAGGAGGCCCACATCTCCCTTGTGTTTGGTCATTTTGGTATTAAAAAAACTCTGTCATGTACAAAGATTTTGCTTTTGGCCTCATATGAAGAACATTGTAACTCACTATGTAAAGGGATGTGTGATGTGTTCTGTTTCAAATCCATCTAATAGAAAACTCGGGCTCTACACACCACTCCCTATTTCGAGTCGTCCATGGGAAAGTGTGTCGATGGATTTTGTAGGAGGTTTGCCTTTGTCTAGAAAAAGTCATGACTATTTGTATGTCGTCGTTGACCATTTTAGTAAGATGTGTAATTTAATGCCTTGTAAAAATCAAATTATTGCAGAGCAGACTACTTATCTTTTCTTTCAGCATGTTTGGGTCCATTTTGGGTTGCCCACATCGATTGTGTCAGATCGGGACTCTCGCTTTCTCGAAGAGTTTTGGACCAGCTTGTGGAAGATGATGGACACCAAGTTGAAAAGAAGCATGGAATTTCATCTGTAAACCGATGTACAAACAGAGGTTGTCAACCACACCGTGGTACACTTGTTGCGAGGCTATTTTGGGGAACATCCTAAGTTGTGGGATGAACGTCTTCCATATGTGCAACATTCCTACAATTGAGCAGTGCAATCATCTACGCATCGTTCACCATTTGAGACATTTTTTGGCTACCTACCCAAAGATCCTTTTGATATTGTCTTTGGAGGGGAATATGACTCCAGTGGACGTGATGTCAGGGACAAAGCGCAGTGGTTCATTCAGCGGATCTAGTTGATTCAACAAGCAGTACAAGAGCAGTTGGAGAAAAGTCAAGCCCGGTACAAGGCTCGACATGACAAACACTGAGTTGACCATCAATTTCAAGTGGGCGATAAATTGTAGTTCCATATTAGCAAGGACAGAATGAAGGGAGAAGGGAAGAAGTTGTGACGCATGTAATTCTTTAATACATATATAAGCAAAATATTTTGGATCAATTCATCTAAAGGAGAAAGACATGGATTTTCGGTACTTCTTCACATGTACAAATCTCAGAAATATATGCATAAAACAATGGAGGCCGAGTAGTTTGAGGACTTACAGTTTAATAAGCTTTAATATAGCAATGAGAGAGGAAAAGAAGAAAGAGAAACTCATCACATAGAGCTTAAATCTTCAAGAATTCTACCTTTAACAAATAGATCTTGAAGCATTAAGGATTTCTACACTTGTTTGAGTTACAGATAGAAATAATGGATAAAAAGAGACCGAATGCTATGATTCATGGAGTCAAGCTTTCAAATATATACTTTCAATGATCCATACAGGCACATGCATTAACAATGTCGATACAAATGAATCTGTGAGTAAGTTATAGGCACATGCATTAACATATCGATACAGATGAATTTGTGAGGAAACTTGAAATATTTCTAATAGCCATGATTACATGAATTCAAATAAGAAACATGACAATAATGAGTTTTAACAGAGGGATAACATATTGTAATACTCTAAGAGGGAATCACCACCATTTCCTTGATATTCTGAAATATCTTCTTATAAAGCTATACACTATAAAAATACAATGTAGCTTTTTCTTTAGAATTTCTGAACCTTTGTGAAGTGTTTCTTCCCCCTATTTATCTAGAGAGGGGGAGCGTTTGAACATTTACTACAACAAAATATCTTCTGCTGAGTTTCAGCTGTCAGGTCAACCAACTATCTTGGTCAGGTATGGCTCCATGACCCAAAAACATTACAGAACGTCAATTGCCTCATGGAATGGCAACACATTACAGGAATACCAAACATGTAAATCAATCAGATGAGAATGCTAATCAAAAATATGTTCGTGCCCATCCATGTGATCGCTACTGCTTCAGGTTGTAGTTTTCTCATGGTATGGCCTCCTGTGCTACTCAGCCATCTCTTGTTGCTTCTATCTTCAATGCTTGATCCATTCATCCTTTAAAGTTGGGAATGGGTGTTATTAGTTTCATGCTGCAGTACTGAAGCAAAGGATCCCAGGGTGGTACTTTATCGTTCTTTTGTATGGGGACACCATGTTGGATCATCAAGTCTTCCCAAGCTACCAAGTCCTTGTTTTCTTTTTTTAGTGTCGACCCTGGTTCCGTGTCATAGAAAGCCTTTCTATATCAGCCCATGTTGGGTTTGAATGCTCCCTCTTCCTTATTAAATGATACAGCTGCTGACCCATCGTACCTTTAAAGTTTTGCATAAAACTATCGGCACCCTGATATGCCTGGTGATGCACTTATGTTGTAATATGGAGGAATTTCCAGCGCTAGACCTTATCACTAGAACATTACGAAACAGAAGATTTTTTATCCCCTTTAAGCCTTCTTACGATTTAGCCCCTTTTATTTCATGTGATTGGGGACTATAACTAGGTGCTTAGCCCTTAGGGGCTAGGGTCTTTAGACTCTTGTCCGGGGTCTTTTTCCTTTGTTACTTGGAATCCCGCATACCAATGACTTATAACACTTTACCTTTAACATTTCCCCTTGACACTGCGATCGCTAATCTTCGAGATTTGGCCCACCCAGGATATCACAATCACACTACGAGAGAGAGGGTTGAATGAGCGTGTGACCTTTGAAAGGGATAAACCCGTTAGCCTTTTAACTCCATTATATCAAAAATCGCGTCCGCAGGGTTCCTGCATATCGCAATCGTAATCCAAGAGGGACTTCGACGGAGGATAAAACTTTGTTTGCACAATCGCCGATTATGGGATTGATGACATCATCAGTGCCACATGACACCTCTTGAGTGGTGACATGTGTCACCCAGAAAAGCCCCAATAGGACCCCTGAAAATACTGAATCAATGTGCCATGTGTCCTCCATACCGCCACATCCTACCGATGTTAACTACCAAGTGGGTTCATCTAGACCAATGGTGCTCTACCATGTGGTCACCTAGTTGAGAGAGAAAAAGGCTCGCTCTTCCTTGTTTTTGCATCGCTTTCCTTTGTTAAATTCTTTCAGCCTTCCCTGGCGATTTAGAACTATATTGGAGCTTTTCCACTTCGCAGTCTTTCTAACCCTGGTCCCATTCAGAATCATCGACATTACGGGGAGCCTAATATGCGAGACCAATGATATTCCCCCCTTGGCCCCCTAGAGGAGAGAGAAAAGGGGCCATCTACCCTTGGATTTTCATTGATTTTCTTTGTTAATCGTTTTTTGGCCCTCCCGATGCTTTAACACTAAAGGTCCAAATTATCGACAATTTTCATGATATCATCGTGTGGCAGTGCTCTGAACCTGTGTTTGTGTGTTCTCCTTTTTACTTGCAATCACGGATATGTGATGTCGGCACTCCGCATCGTGATCCACCGATACGTTATGCGCCCTGGACCTTCAACCACCGATTGTGATTTGCGCTGTCTTGGACCCGCTGATAGCCGATCTACGATATCAGCGATCAGCTGATCACAGATTTCTGTGTCCACCCCCACTACTGCTGCTAAGAAACTGCGATTTTCTCATGCAATGAGCCTCCCTTGGTCTTTTCTCTTTGCTTTCTAGCTTTCAAAGGGCAGCTTTAATCTACTCTAACTTCTGATCTAGAAGTTTGTTTTTGGACTTCCACCCACCTTTGGAAAGCTCATTTTGAGCACTATGCAATGGAGAGGGTCTGATTTGTCTTTGAGTGCCTAGAACAGGGCTTAAAAATTCACTTCTATTTGGAAACTTTGATCAACTAAAGACTCATAATGCAGTGAGTGACAACAGAGTATAATAGTGAGAGTTGTGCCTTCACAGTTTAGGGTTACAAGCTTGACACATGATTTCTAAGTTTTTAGGTGTTCAATGTGAGTTTTTTGATTGGGTTTCAAGAGACTGCAAGAGATAGATCTGCACAATTTCAATGCCAATTTAGCACAGACGATTTTTGATATAACACATTTGGGACTGCAACGTAAGGTTCTCTATCTATAAGGCTATAAGGCTACGCCTTTAGAAGCTATTGTTGAACTTGGTAAAAAAAATTGTGAACGTGTGCCAATACCTATAGAGACCAACATTGATCCATTTAAAAAAAATATAGGATTGTAAATTTGAAGCATTGAAGAGAGAAGCACCCGACGGAACCTACGTTGAAGGAACTTTGAGAAATGTGAAGAATGAAGTGTTTAAAAATTAAAGGAGGTATATTTCTTTTGCAAAATTTACATGCACAAGCATTTTTTTTTTTAAAAAATCACACTTCATGTAGAAGGTTGCGCGTGGAGTAAATTTCTCTCAGAAATAAGTCATCAATTTTCCATGGAAGACAAATTATAGATTTGTAGCCTATTGTATCTAATATTGATGTGTGAAGAAATTATGGAGAACCAATCCTTTGAAAAATGGGTACTTGCATGGAATGAGTTCTGAATTGCCACGCTAAAATTGCACAACTAGACAAATTTGAAATACATGTCACAGACAGAGGCCTGGCATAAATTCTACTTGATGCTTCTTATGTTTACAACATGGTTCTCACACGATCAATGTGTTTTATTTGTTTGGCTGGTGGAGACTTGAACTACTACCTGGAAGTGATCTCACGCAACAAACATTTTGGAAAATAGAAAGTACTGCGTTGAATTATGTGTAAAGTATACACTGGACCTACAAGTGTTACATTATAAGTCAAAAGGCATGGCTATCATTTGTGAGTTCGAAATCCTAAGGGGAAACCTCACGATACATTGTTAGCTTATGACCAATGTGGTGTGTTCCTTGAAATGGATCTGTAAAGGCCTTGTGGAAAATTACCATAGAATACATGGACTTTTGTATGAAACAACTCCTTCATCATGGGTTTTCACTATGAAGTCAAAGTAACCTTAGCTCAAAATAAATTAAAAGAGATCTTAGAACAAACAAAGTCGTGGAATTTCACATATAATTACAGGAAGAACACTGTCAATAACGTTCCAACCCGACAAGGTACTCAAATGAGAGATATTGTCTTTGTTTTTTATTGTGAATTTTGTACATGGTCACATTGACATGTTAGAAATAAACTGAAAATGAAGGAAAAAGTGTTATGCTTTAATGTGGTGCTCAACAAAGGGAATATGAATTGTTGTAAAGACACTTGGAAAATAGTGTGTGTAAGTATAGAGGGTGATTTTATGGTGTTAAGATCAAAAGTGCATGTTATGTAAAGAATATGTTAAGGGTGGATGTCAAAGGTCAATGAAGAAAATTGTAATCAAGAAGTCAATTTATAAGTTGTATAGCTTGAGTCAAGCCAAGAATGAATCAAAGTTAGAGTCAAAGTACACCATTAATCATTGTAATTATTGTAATGAATAAGCCTTGAAGTCAAATAAAAGCTTATAGTCTTATGTAAAGGGGTGTATTTTCGATTGTACCGAACACCCAAGGTTCATTGATGTAAAAAGTTGATGTGAAATTAGAATTCTGGAGTCAAAAAGAAAATTAGAGTCATAAGTCAAGTCAAAAGTGCATTTAAGTTTGAGTCGTTGAAAGTAATGGGCACATGATCGATAGAGCCCGACACCCAAATTTTGGTCAGTGTATTGTAAAGACAAAGGATATTGCAGTTGTTTGCAGCAAAGAAAGAAGAGTATAAAGGAGCTTATACAAGAGAAGAAGGAGATGAAGATGATTATGAATAGTTATTTGTAAAATCTAGGAAAATGCCACGACGATGCCATAGCAGTTGGCGTACATGATGAAGCATTTGAGAAAGAGATCATTGAGTTGAAGACATGACTTGACATGTTAATTGAGTTGCTACAAAGTTAGAAACATGGATGGATAATGAATAAGACAGTTCGATGGACAATTAAGTAGTTGATTGCAAGAAGACAAAAGCATAAGTTGAAAGTTTTGTTAAGAGAAGCGGAAACACTCTAGATAAATGAGATGAATGTATGCATTTGTGAACCAAAAGAAGGACCAATGCTTGGTGAGGACAATAAAGAAATGAAATCTGTTGATGTGAATGTGGGTTTGATTCCCATAGATGGCTCCACAAACTCTTTAGAAGATCCACATAGGATGACTGAATTGTCGATGGAAGATAACAATTATGTTGGTTTTAAATCTGAAAATTAGTGTGTGGATGAAAAATGTATTGCAGATAATGGTTTTGTTTCATGCAGGGATCAAGACCAGTCTTTTGAAATGATTTCTAAAAGTGGTCGTAAAATGTTGATGAAATGTGAAGAAGAACTATAATTGCTAGAACAGATGTCGATGGAGCCTGAATCCTATCAAGTTGCAGATAAAGAAGAGAAATCTTCAAGCAACAAAAATGTGGAACCTGAGATAAAATATAATTTTCAATATAATGTTGGAGATGGTGAATTGATGTTCTAAACTAACACTAAAATTCAATCAGAAACTCAATTGGATGATGAGATTGAATAATTAAGGAAACTAATGGAAAAAATACACAAACCAAGATATTGTGAGATGAAGCAGAAGGACAACAACATGATACATTTGAATGCACGTGTATACATCAACAAAAGAGGAGGATAATTACAACATAATGTTTGGAAGACAAGAAAAGACAACGATAAAAAAACAACAATGTGACCAAACAATTGATTTATTGGAAGTGAAAGTTTTGGATCCAGGAGGAGTTTTATCAACTTATGAAGCAATATGGTTGGGAGACCATGAATTCCTTTACCTGGGGAGTCTGATGCAGGAGCATCTAACCTAGGGTTACATGTTTAACAAGGGAGTTGGTTCCCTAAGTTAGGATTGAATTATTTAATGTATTTTTCCTATAGTTTTAGGAGAGAATGAGAATTATTGTAAATATGAGAAAGTTCGAGAGTATTTTGGAAGAGTTGAGAGATTTGAGGGTTAGTTAGGTCTTATCTAAAGATAAGGGATTAGGTGAGAGTTTTTATGGATCATGAGATATATTGTGCGAGTTTGTTTAGGATCTAGAACCTACTTTGGGTTCAAATTCACCTGTATAAATCTAGGTGAGTGCATGAGACATGTAAGGAAGTAGAGTGAGGAATGAGAGGCCAATGATTAGGCCAAGAATTCTTTTGTAAATATTTTATTTATTAATGAATTATTTCTGAGATTTTATATGCATACGTATTGTGTGGATTTCAGTTTTATGTTGTGTGATAATTTTTAATTGGAAGACCCTATGGTCTGCGGCATCATTTTTGATATCAAAGAAAGAATGAGTGAGCAATGTGAAGTTTTTGACCAAGCTTAAACTAGGCGTTGAACGAGATTTTCAAGTAAATGAGCATGCAAAGCGTGAAGTCGTGGAGCACCGAATATGTGATAAGTTTTAATTGGAAGGCCCTAGTGCCGCAATTCTCCTCCTTCTTTGCTGATGTATACTCGAGCAGTCAAATGTATCATGTTTTTGTATTTCTACCTCTTCTTGCAATATCTTGGTTTATGTGCCTTTTCCATCAATTTCCTTAGTTATTCAATGTCAATATCCAATCTAGTTCCCTACTGAAGATTATTGTTACTAGTTTAGAATATCAATTCATTATATTTAACATTAAATTTCAAATTACATTTTATCTCAAGTTCCACATTTTCAATGCTTGAACATTTCTCTTCCTTATCTACAACTTTATTAGATTCAGGTTCCATCAACATCTTCTGTAGCAATCTAATTCTTCTTCACATTTAATAAGAATTTTACAGTCACTTTCAAAAATAATTTCAATATATTGGTATTCATCCTTGCATGAAATAGAATTATTGTCTTGTCCATCATCTGCAACACATCTTACATCCACACACCAATTGTCAGATTTAAAAAAATAAGGCTTTATAGTCTCGACAGATGATTTTGTCCTCAAGTCTTTATGTTGATCTTCTAAACAATATTCTTTCTTGTCATCTTCTTTTCCTAAGATCGACCCTTGTTCAGGTTCACAAATACAAACTGCTTCCTGATCATCCTCGCAAAGAATTGGTCCTTGCTTGGGTTCACAAATGCATATATTAATCTCAATTATATGGAGTTTTTCTACTTCCCTTAACAAAAATTTCAACTTGTGCTTCTGTATTCTTTCAATAAACTACTTGATTGGCCATCTAGATGTCTTCTTCATTATCCATCCATGTTTTTGATTCTGTAGCAGCTCCATCAAGTCATGCCTTAAACTCAAGGATCTCTTTCTCGAACTCTTCATCACTTATGCCAACTACTATGGAATGATTGTGGCTTATCTCTGAATTCTGCAAATGACTGTCCATAGTCATCTTAATCTCCTTTTTCACTTGCATAAGTTCCTTTGTAGTCTAATTTCTTTGCTACAAACAACTATAATATCCCTTGTCCTTATAATACATTGACCAAACTTTGGGTGTCGAGCTCTACCGATCATGTGCCCATTACATTGAATGACTTCAATATACTTTTGATTTGACTTATGATTCAACTTTACAACTTTTACATCGAGATATTTTTAATTCTAAGGACTTCTAACCATTTCTACTTGACTTGACAAACTCACTTGACCCACTTATTTCATAAACTCTTCATCTTTACTTTATTGGAAATTTTCTCAAAAGAAAACATTTAATTTGAATCTGGCTTTACACATCTCACTAAACTCTTTTGCATTCATTACAAATAGACCTTTACTTCCTCTCTTTTTTTATTCCTCTTTTACATGAAATTGTTCATGATTTCTCAAAACCACCCATTCACAATTAAACCACATTCCATTAAGACATGCTCATCATCCAAAGTGATGTTCTTAATACATGAAAATAAAGTTACACATGTTGATTCCTCCCAACCATTTATTGTTAAATTTAAAAGCCATCAACAATTTGTTTCCAAACCATTATAAGAATACTCTTAAACCTTTTAATTTCGATGACTTCTAAAATTTCACTTTAAAAATAAAGTATTTATTCACACACAATTCTTAATAATTCTTTGTTTTCTTTCTCCATGCATATACCATAAGAAGTTACGGAAATGTAAAATTGATTTACCAAAATTACATTCAATTGGAGCTTCCAATTTAATGTTGTCTTGTTTTTATTTGCATGGAGATTTAATTCTTTGAATAATCTTTGCATACTTCTCACGCTAGTTCATGCAACACGTTGACACAACCACATGTTGCAGTTCTTCTATTGATTTTTCTTAACGTTTCAAAACTCCATAACTATTCTCTGAATAGAGGGGAGGGCCTACATTCCAGACTTGCACTACGACCCTATACACTAATGAATTCAATGTTTGATTTATCTTGTATATCAATTTGGCTTTGGAACAGATCGTATTCCCTAGGAAATTGAGCCCAATGTAGTTCAACTCTTTGTTGGAAAATTACAAGTGTTGGGCATTGTTCATTTGTAGTAACGATCCATCCTCTACTCATTAATTAAGCTGGGCAGGATCTCAAGTTAACCTCACACATATTTTAATAAATAAATTCAAACTTACTATTAGAAAATTATCAATACTTACAATCATGTGTCCGTGTTCTCTTTCTATCAATTCCAGGAAATTGATCAACACTCATGAAACTTGTTATTCACATACAAGTCCTCAATAAATACCTTAAGCCCAACACTTCATCAATATTTAAAATTTAATTATCATTGATGCAACATCCAACACTTCTGTAAACAATGCAGGCTTTCAACAACCACATTCTTTACAATTGAATAAACAAAATAATAGAGACAAATAGAAAGAAGGTTCAAGCCATAATGTTGGCATCGAGACATCCACAGTCTCACCATGATTCGAGTGGTCAAGAATAAGGCCCAACAAGAAACCAACCTTCGCCTCAAATATGATCTAGTAATCGTGCTTTGTCTTTCTATCCAACATGTGCAAGTTGTGCAATTTTCTCAAACCCTCAATGCATAAATATGCCACTTCTCTTATGGCTCTGATACCAAAATGATAATGCAGAGCCAAGAGGAATAATTTAACATAAAAGAAAACATAAAATTTTATTAACTTAATTTTTCTTTCAAACTTGGTTTTACAAATGAATTACATGGATATTTATTTTAGAGGATGGAAACTCTCGAATTCTTCAAAAGATAGAACTCCTTCCTAGATATTTGGAGGAAGTTGAGAGAAATTCTCTCAATATTAGGAATCTATCCTAACTACTTAATCTCCAACATATTCTAAAAATCTCCATAAAATCTAGAATTCTCTAAAATTTTACAAATTAAAAAAATAATAAATACAAAATAGAAGATGCTCCTTCATTTTATGGAGAGTTTGAAATATTAAGAAAATTCAATAGAAGAACTTAAACATGTGGCTGCGTAAACTTGTTGCATGAACCAACGTGACAAGTATGCAAAGATTCTTCAAAGAATAAACAAGACAACATTAAATTGGTGGCTTCAATTGAAAGTAATTTTGGTAAATCAATTTTACATTTCCAAAACTTCATATGGTATATGCATGGAGAAAGAAAACAAAGAATTATTAAGAACCGTGTGTGAATAAATACTTTATTTTTAAAGTGAAATTTTAGAAGTCATCGAAATTAAAAGGTTTACTAGTATTCTTATAATGGTTTGGAAAAAAACCTTCGATGGTTTTTAAATTTAACCATAAATGATCGGGAGGAACCAACATGTGTAATTTTATTTTAATGTATTAAGGAGAACATCACTTTCGATGATAAGCATGTTTTAATGGAATGTCGTTTAATTTTGAATGGGTAGTTTTGAGAAACCATGGGCAGTTTCATTTAAAAGAGGAATTAAAGAAAAGAGGAAGAAAAGGTCTATTTGTGATGAAGTCAAAAGAGTTTTTTAGTAAGATATGTAAGGGCAAATTCAAATTAAATGTTTTCTCTTGAGAGAATTTCTGATAAATTAAAGATGAAGAGTTTATGAAATAAGTAGGTCAAGTGAGTTTGTCAAGTCAAGTAGAAATGGTTAGAAGTCCTTAGAATTTAAAATATTTCGATGTAAAAGTTATAAATTTGAATCATAAGTCAAATCAAAAGTATATTGAAGTCATTCAATGTAATGGGTGCATGATTGGTAGAGCCCGACACCCAAAGTCTGGTTAATGTATTATAAGGACAAGGGATATTGCAGTTGTTTGTAGCAAAGAAAGCAGAGTACAAAGGATCTTATGTAAGGGGAAAATGAGATGAAGATGACTATGGATAGTCATTTGCAAAATTCAAAGAAAAGCCATAATGATGCCATAGGAGTTGGTGTAAGTGATGAAGAGTTCGAGAAACAGATTGTTGAGTTGAAGGCACAACTTGATGTGTTGATGGAGATGATACAAAATCAAAAACATGGATGGATAATGGGGAAGATAGATAGATGGCCAATCAAGCAGTTGATTGGAAGAAGACAGAAGCACAAGTTGAAAGTTTTGTTAAGGGAAATGGAAAAAATCTAGATAATTGAGATGAATATATGCATTTGTAAACCTGAACAAGAATGAATGCTTGGCGAGGATGATAAGGAAGCAATTTGTATTTGTGAAATTGAACAAGGGTCGATATTAGGCAAAGAATATGACAAGAAAAAATATTGTTTAGAAGTTCAACATAAAGAATTGAGGACAAAATCATTTGTCGAGACTATAAATCCTTATGTTTTTAAATCTGACAATTGGTATGTGGATGCAGGATGCGTTGCAGATGATGGACATGACACTAATTCTATTTCATTCATGGATGAAGACCAATATTTTGAAATTATTTCTGAAAGTGACTGTAGAATTCTTATGAAATGTAAAGAAGAATTACAATTTCTAGAGAAGATGTTAATGGAACTTGAATCTAATAAAGTTGCAGATAAGGAAGAAAAATGTTCGAGTGAAAATGTGGAACCTGAAATAAAATGTAATTTGCAATTTAATGTTAAAGATGATGAATTGATATTCCAAGCTAGTAATAATAAAATTCAACAGGAAACTAGATTGGATATTGACATTGAAGGACTAAGGAAATTGATGCCAAAAGCACATAAACCAAGATATTGTGAGATGAAGTAGAAGGACAACAACATGATACGTTTGACTGCACAAGTATACATCAACAAAGCAGAAGGATAATTACATCATAAAGTTTGGAATCCTAGAAGACGAGAAAAAACAATGATAAAACAACAACAATGTGACAGAGAAACTGATTTACTACAAGTGAAAGTTTGGGATCTAGGAGGAGTTTTATCAACTTATGAAGGCATATGGTTGGGAGACCATGAATTCCTTTTACCTGGGAAGTCTTATGTAGGAGCATCTAACCTAGGGTTACATGTTACCAAGGGAGTTGGTTCCCTAAGTTAGGATTTAATTATTTAATGTATTTTACCTATAGTTTTAGGAGAGAATGAGAATTATTGTAAATATGAAAAAGTTTGAGAGTAATTTGGAAGAGTTGAAATATTTGAGGGTTATTTAGATCTTATCTAAAGATAAGGTATTAGATGATATTTTTTATGGATGATGAGAGATATTGTGGGAGTTTGTTTAGAATCTAGAACCTACTTTGGGTTCAGATCCACTTGTATAAATATAGGTAAGCCCATGAGGAATGTAAGGAAGTAGAATGAGGAATGAGAGGCCAAAAATTCTCTTGTAAATATTTTATTTATTAATGAATTATTTCTAAGATTTTGTATGCATACGTATTGTGTGGATTTCAATTTTATGTTGTGCGATAATTTTTAATTGGTAGACCCTATAGTCTCTGACATCAACTTGAAGCTATTTATTATGAAATTTTTACAGTAGATGCATGGAGGTGAGATGAATAAGCTCACTTAATTTCAGATTAAAATGCTTCACGGTTTTCGGGAAACGTGCCATTGTCATCTACAATGATTTTTGGATTTTCTCGATATCCGTGCATTAGATTTGGCTCAAAATTTGTGTCGAGAAGGGTTATAATTATATTAACTTGATTTGAAAAAATCATCTCAATCCGGATTACCCTTTAGGAGATATTCAACAAATATATTCATTGCACTTTTGGACAGTGAATTGTTTGACCATCAAATTCAACTCTAAAGCTTCCAAAACTGACTTTGAAGATGTTGAAAAGTGTCCTAAATCCTTAGGATGTTGAATATATAGATAATTGTAAATATTTAAGGTTTTGGTTATACATTAAGATTGAGGACTACAATAGGTAAACCACTTCCTAGTTTTTAGCATAGCAGGTCTACATTCATTGCATCTAGCTGATTACCATTTCTCCTTTGGGAAATTCAAATATGCTAGGTGGAAACTTAATGATTTTGATGTATATATTATGTAAATATCATACTATAAAGGGTTGGTCAGGTTTGAGAAGAAATAACACTGTGCGTATTGTATTTTTTATTTTCCAGTGAATGAAAGACAAAGGTCTAATTTACAAGGATTCTTATGTCAACTCTTGATGGTGTTGTGATTTTCTCATGTTGTAAGTTTTCCTTACGTTATTTCCATGCCATGAATGTATTTCTTCATGTTTGGTTGAACCAAAATTTACCTTAGAATTCATTTTAAAATTATCTACTATAGTTTACCAAGCAGTTTATTTTTCTTCTTAAAACAACATTTAGAATTCATCTTATAGTTTAATTCTCTATATGTTGTTTTCACCATTCTTATACTCACCCTCCTACATCGAATTAATTTGATTACACCACCAGGATTTCCTACCTTTCCCTTTTAGAATATCCCTCTTTCTCTTCATCTTATCATTGAAAAATGATAAACTTATATGACCATATTTCCCAATGGATATCTCTTCTTTCCTGCCAGCAAACCTTTACAACTTATACCCCACTGAGCACCATACCTAGCCTGATATCCAAGTGATTGAACATTTCAAGCAGAGAGATCCCTCTCTGAAGTTGGAAGGGATAGGTTCCAACTTCCAAGTGGTTTGTGGTTACCTCTGAGTTTCTCTTTTCAACATGGAGGAATTACAGAGAGCTAACAACATCAAACCAAAGAGACGAAGGAACATGCTCAAACGGTGAACAAGAAATAGATAATATACAAATTCAGCTCTTAACCATTGCAGAGGAAAAATATAATCAAATATTTGATCTAAAGACTCAGCTTTTAGACATGTCAGAGGAGAAAATAACCTAATTAGATGATTTACAAGATCAACTTTCATCCCTTGCTGAGGTCAAAATGAGGATGGAGAGTTATATGACTAAGTAAAATTCTAAACTACCTCTGAGAAGTGGCTTTTCAAACTCTTTGAATAAATTCTTTAGAAGTGTTTTATTTTCTACTCCACTAATTCTTTCTTTCCTAATCAATTTCAAAAGGTTAGTAACTATCTTATGTAGTCCCATTTCCCAAATAAAACCACAAGTGGAAAGAGATCATGCATGGCAGGACTGTAACGTGGTTGGATTATTGGAATGACCCAATCAATAATCCCAAAGAATTTAAATATGTATTCTTGGCTCCCATTAGTTCTTGAAAATGGCAAGGTGATAGAGAAAATATGAGAAGGCAAGAATTCTAAGGATTACATAGATAATATTCAAGCAACATATACCAGGTGGTTTAAGTCAAGGGATGAGACTAGTAAACAGATTACAATCGTAAAGTACCTAATTAATAGGCTTGCTCTGAGGGATGGCAATGAGAAGGATGATGACGAGGCTGATATAGTGGGTTGTTTCACATTGAAAGTGGAAAATGTGACATTAATTTCCCCAAAGGTCTCTACAATATGATTTCTTAGGTAAGGATTCCATTTTCTACTTCAACACAGTTGAGGTAGATGAAAAAGTCTTGACAAACATTGGTGACTTCAAGATGGGTAAAAGTGAAGGGGATGACTTGTTTGATATGCTTGAAACTAGTAAGTTGAATACATCTCAAGGAAATTATTCCAGACCTTACAAAAAAAGTCTTTAGAGCATATAATGCATCCATTACACTTAATAAACTTGGTGTCATTTTGTTAGAGAATATTTTTTGATTATCAAGATGCAAAAAAGGAGGCTGCAATTTTGTGTAACCATCAATGTTTTGTTTCAAAGGAACATGGTACCCAAATGGAAAGACTTGAAGGAAAAAGTGAAGAGTTAGAGAACGCGCTTAGGGAGCTCAAAAATTCAAAATTGATCATGATATGGCTAGAATAGGGAAGTTACCATGCTGCAACGATGTACTAGGGAAGCCTTCTAAAGGGAATCTTAAGTCCAGAAATGTTGGAGAAAAAATTATAGATACCAAGTTGAAGATTGAGAAAATGAAGGAAAACATGAAGATAAGAGATGATTTGAAGACTATGGTGTTGGGAACATCAAGAATTAATTACCTAGACCCTAAGAACCAAACCATGTCGCCCAAGATGAAAATTGATTGTTAAAAAATGATTTAAGAACTTTGTTGCAGTGAAGATGACGAGCTTTTTCTTACAAAAAAAAAAACTCTTAGGGGAATTCTAAATATCAAAGTATTTACTAATTAGAGGAAATTTTAACCTAAAATCGCCCATGATTTTTTCACGTAATTTCTATGTCATAATATGTAAACCAATCAAAATGCTTTAAATTTAAAAATAGGTACACATCCTAAATAATTTTAAATTGTTTAATTTGGGTATCTATGAAATATTTTAATATTAACTTTTGTATTGATGAAATATTTTCTTTCTGATTTGGGTAGCCTTGAAATATTTTATTAATGCTATTTACCTACCTTACCCATATGAATTAGAATGTATAAAAATATATTAATGCAATGTAAATCTTGATATTAGTTAAAAAAAAATAAATTAAAAATGCGGGCCTATTTGACATTAATAACCATGCCCCAAAAAACACCATAAAAAAGTTAAATATAAAATATATGTAAACAATTAAATATAAAATATAAATATGGACAATTATAGTTAAATAGTTAAAAAGTAGTTAAATATAAAATACAAAATATAAAAATAGTTAAATAGTTAAAAAAACATATTCCAAAAAACACAAATTACCAGATTCCGACCAAAAAATATATTCTAGGTGAAATTGTGGTTTTAGTAGACAATGTTGTTAAAAAACACCAAAAAAATAGTTAAATATAAAATATGTATAGACAGTTAAGAATAAAATATAAATATAGACAGTTAAATTTAAATATAAAATATAAAATATATCTAGACAACTATTTTAATAAAAGTATCATATATTGAGTGATTTCGATAAAATAAAAAGTTAAAAATAATATTATTAATTTTTTTTATTAAATCTGGTGCTAATAAATATTGTGGAACATATATAAAAGTAAAGTAATATTAAAAAAATGTCTAAATGACATTTTTTTATTAATTTCTTGATTTTTCCTTAGGAGACCACTTTTAGGCTGAAATTTCCTCTAATCTAAGTCAAGTCTGCAAAACTCAACAAGCTAAGAATGATGGATTTAGGCCTGAGACAAAATGGATACTAGATATAGAAGGTGTCAACATGTTAGTTTTGTTGCACCATGAACCATTGTTAAGATATTTATTTGATTGCATTGATATTTGAGATGGAGCAAAAGAAACTAATATGACAGGGAGAGAATATGATAGGGAGAGTAACACGATTATTGGGGGAGCACCCCATGCCATTGATATCAAAGGAGAAGACAATACTGAAAGGGGAGAGTATTTCCATCAATGGAAATGGGGGAGATTGTTGAGATGTCATCATTGTTGTCATTGATGGCCCAAGCAAAAGGAAACAAATATCTACCTATGAGAAGGAACGTTGAGTTACTTGATTGGTTTTCCTAATGATAGCTCTATAAGTCAACATGTTTCACTACAATGTAATGCGTCCTATGTTGCATTCTATGAATACAAATATATTAATTACAAAAATGTCCACTAACTGGTCAAAGGGAGTGCCAACTCCATCGTTGTCAATCACTATTTATCTCTTATTGTACCACATACTATTGTTGGCATGCAGGTCTAACAATATTGGCAATAGTTAGCATCCTTTGCGTGAAAACACCACTTATATATGTGTGTGCAAGCCATTTAGAGAAGTGTGCACAAGCTACTAAGGTGGGCACACATGTGCTACTAAGATGTGTGCAAGAAGGGAAGAACTTCACACACAAGAAGAATTTGGTGTGACAAATGTTATATATCTTTAATGGATAACTATTCTATTAAAAATCAATTAACATGTTGGCTTCAAAAGCCACAGGTCGACCCCAGTTAAAGACCATACACACACACACACACACAATGTGGAGCACAAACAGAGGAAAATATTTGTGGATCTGTTTGAGAAAACTAATTCAATTAAGGAAGGAAAGACAAGAAGAACTCAATCAAAAGGAAAGCACAGAACTTGTGACAAAATAAGAGAAGAAGGAATTTGGATATGTGAAAAATAAACAAGATGACAATTATATTTTTGTTTTGATCAAGCTTTCTTGGTGTCTATTTCCACTGAATCTCATTATCTTTTGTGATATCATCTAAGTAGAATAAAAACCACTTTTGGAGTATCGCTTCACCTTCTTTTCTCATATCTTTGTAACATCAAGGAAAAAAAGAACTTGACACAAGACTTCAGCAATAAAATACCTAAAATTAGATTGAAGTAAATTTTAAATTTGGACTGTAACAAACTTTGAATTCAAACCTATAGCATTACAAGCCTTAGCTCTGTGGAGGATCATAGGTCAGAACTGAGGTAACAAAATGGCTCAGACTTGAGGCAACATAAATTCGACTCTATGGAGGATCTGACATTGTGAAATTTTAGATTCTGAGATTTCGGTCGAAAAACCTTAGTTCATACCTAGATTTGTTGCATTGTCTAGATTAGTTTGGATTTTTGAAGAGGACTAATTTGGAGGAGACATAAAGCAATATTTTGAAGCACACTTGAGATTGTGTGTAACATACCTTAATTGAATGGAGGACATTCTTTAAGTAAACATGAAGAGCAAAGGAGACACCTTCAATGAATGATTTTATACTAGATGATAGCATAATTTTTTAAGGCCTTTAAAGTAAACCAAATTGAAGAATATTTGAATTTGAGAGTTTGCTAAATAGAGTTTTTGAGAAAATTTGAAAAACCCTTTGAGTAGACCTTGGAGTATCATTGCAAAGCAAATTTTGTAGCTTACATGGAACACCTTTTGAGCTAACCTTGGAACAAATATGTTGAAGTTGATCTTGAAGGCCCCTTGAAGACATCTGTATAAGTAGCTTTTGGAGACCCCTTGTTGCAAACATGAAGTTGAAGTTGATCTTGAAGACTCCTTCGAGATATCCTAGAAGAATTGCTGGAGAAATTCTTGAAGCATTATTGGAGTTTTTATTGGAGACCTCTTTCTAGACTTGTTGAAGAGACTTTTGGAAGTCTTGAAGCCACCTTGAAGGATTGAAGTAAATTGAGAGGGTTGGAGCTCTAAAGGATTGGATTCCTCATACAAGGTTAGAGCCTTGTAAGAAATTAGGTTGGAGCCTAGATTGATTTTAGAGGATCTGTGGTTCCTCATAAGAGGTTGGAGCCTGAAATTTTGAGGATTAGAGTCCTAATTGGCAACAAATAAATGTTGTGTTGTGTTATATTCTTTCCACGACTAGTACCCCTAGTTAACGAGGGGGTTAGAGGGGGGGCAGATCCCCCCCTTCGTTGCGCCAATTGTGCAGCGGGGGGGTCGCAGGGGGTTTCTACGAGGTCTGGGGCAGCACCCCGAGGAAAATGTTTTGGGACCCTATATTAGGTGGGATGAACCTACCTATGGTTTTGTGCATGGTTTTAGCACATGGTTTTGGGCACGATGGTTTTCGGTCCATGGTATTGAATTCTTCGACATGTATAAATATGTATTGCAACAATGGAAGGAACATAATGAAAAATCAAGCTGGTAGTCCCGGTTTTGGGATTCAGGGGAAAATCTATGTGTATATGTGTTTTATGTGTTATGCTCTCGCCTTTGTTTATTTTCTGTTTTAGAATTCGTATGCAGGTAATTTGTGTACAGGGTTAAAACCTACATTTGGTATTAGAGCTGTTTTGGATTCAAGGGGGCGCCTTTGTTGCTGAGGGGTTTTGCTCGGGCCTGTGGTAGACCCTGTTCAGTGGGAGATCTATGAGATTGATTCTGGTGGTGAAAGAAGATGGCAAGCAGTGGAAAGATAGAGATCAAGAAATTTAATGGTCAGAGTTTTAAGTTGTGGAAACTCAAGATGGAGGATCTGTTGGTGGATAAATATCAGTGGATCACGGTAGATCTAGGTACTAAACTAACGAGAGTGTCTGATGAAGAATGGAAGAAGTTGGATCGGAAGGCAAAGAGCACAATATGATTGTGTGTCTCAGATTAATTATTGTTGAATGTATCAAGGGAAGCTACGACGAAGGCTTTGTGGGATAAGTTAGGGACTTTGTACCAATCTAAGTCTCTAGTGAATAAACTGTTTCTACGGAAAAAACTATATAACCAGAAGATGAAAGATGGAGACTTGATGATAGAGCATATGAATGCATTTAGTACTGTGGTAAGTTAGTTATTATCTGTTGATATTAAAATTTCAGATGAAGATAAGTGCATCAGTTTGTTGTGTTCTCTACCAGATTCGTGGAATAGTCTGGTTCTTGCAATAGGTAGCAATGCAACTGTCTTGCAGTTTGATGAAATAGTCTCATACTTGCTGACGGAGGAGATGAGACAGAAAAATATGGAGAGCCATAATGGTGATGCCTTGTCTTTACGAGGACTATCCCAGAACATAAACAAAAATAAGTCATCGAGTGGGAGATCTAAATCTCCAAGAAAACCTATAAAGGTGGTGTGCTAGAAATGCAGAAAGGAAGTGCACTACAAAAGGGACTATAAATTTAAAGCTCCTGAAAAAGGATAGGGATCTGATGATGCTCCTTCCGCAGAGGTGAAAACCACCTTAAATGAAGGTGGGGATGTATACTTGGCTTCTTCAAGTACACATGTAGATCATGAAGCATGGTTGATTGACTTAGGTGTATCCTTTCACTTCACTCCCCATAAAGAGTGGTTCTGTGAGTATGAGAAATATGATGGTGGTGATGTATTCTTAGGGGATGATAGGAAGACTAGAATCGTTGGTCGCGGAAAAGTAAAGTTGAAGTTACAAGGTGGAAGGGTTAGAACACTTCCGGGTGTTCTGCATATTCTTTCATTGGCTAGAAATTTGATTTCTGTAAGCAAGATGGATGATTGTTTGGTTCCAATTGATGATGTCAATTAGAGTTCAATTTAATGTCAACCCGGGAAGGTAAACTTAGAAGCGCTTATCTAAAATATATAGATTTAGAAGGATCCTAATTTGTCCAAGATCTTAAGGTCCCCTTACAAGAACATATTCATTAAGACCTCTTTCAATAACTAATCAAACCTAGATCTAAAAATTATTTGAGATCTATGGTTCTCTTACAAGAACATATTCTACAAGATCTCTTCCAACATTAGAACATCTAATAAGAACTTAAAAGCCTAGATCTAATAATTGTTTGAAATCTTACGGTTCTCTTACAAGAACACTTTCAAATAAGACTCTTCCAATATTAGAACATTTAACAAAAACTTGAAAATTGAAATCAAACAAAAACATAAAATAAATTATACCTAAAATAAGCAAATAATCATGCAAGTGAGGCCATGGGGGCCCTCCATAACTCCACAAGCACACCACTTCAATGGAGACTCAAATGTAGAAGCAAAATTGAAGTATGATCCTTTATTCCAAAGTCTCCATTACAAACCAACTCTAAGATTACAACTCTAAGATTCTAAGATTACATACTCCAAAATTCTAAGATTACAAAAACTTCAAGATTCTAAGATTACAAATGGAGGAGATTGTACTCCTATTTATACAATGGGATGAGCAACAAACTCATAATAATCATCCACTAATCTCTCTTTAGTTCCATAAATCTCTCAACCATCTAGACACATAACCCCTTTTTTCCTTGATCTTCTCCATGAGGTTTATCTCTTCAAATTCGAATTTGATCATTCAAGGCCACATAAAGGTGTCTTGGAAGCTTCCTTGGCACCTACACATGTCACAAAAACAACCCACTTTCCATATATAAAGTAAAATATATTATTTTCTAATATTTAATCAAGAATTTCTCTTAAAAATGCTTAAAAATAAATAATATTTGGAAAATATAAATGAGACCCATTAATGGTGAATAATAGGGAAAATGGAGTGACATGGTGGTGAATAATGGGTGATATAATGGAAGCATAGGTGAAAAATGTATGGTAATGAGTGATATTTGTATGACATTTTGAAGTCCAAACATACTCCCCAACTGAAGCTCTTGCATGTCCTCATGCAAGCTACTACAATGACTTATTTGATTTATTTCTTAGATGAGCTTCCTTTTACAAGATGTTTGGTTCTTGTGTAACAAACATCTTTCAATCATGGACTTCCTTTTAACTTTGCACATCTTTGGATAACTTTTAATTTTTCAAAGCATTTGCATCTTTTAATGATTGGTTCTTGTGTTACAATCATTATTTACTTTGTTGAGATCTCTTTTTAATGATTGGTTCTTGTGTTTACAATCATTATTTACTTTGTTGAGATCAATCATTTTAAGAAGTCATTTAATATGCTCATCATTTTGTAGTAGTTTTTATTGTGGGAAGACTATGTGGGTTAAGATGTAATATGAATGAGGTAAAAAATGAAGTGTGAAATTCCCCCCTCCCCAACTGATGGTTTTTGACAATTTTTAATGAGAAAGGGAATAGTGAAATAGTGGAATATTTTCCAAATATCATCATTTTAGCATCTAAAAAGAATTTCAAGATTAAACGTTAGAAAACATCATACCTTACTTACCTACAAAAGTGGATGAATCATGCATGTTCAGCTGCTACAATTCTGATCTGAAGCTTTTTCTGCAAGTTGTGGATGAAAGATGGATCTGTATTGTTATATCTGCTACTGGATAGTCTGATGAATCTGATGAGTCTACTAAATATGGCTGAAAATCTATAAGGCTTGGAAGGTATACAAAATATATAAGTTACATTTTCCTCCTCCCAAACTTATTTGTTGACTTGTCCTCAAGTCATGACAAACTGAAAAACAATGAAAGGAAATCTGCTTCATCTGCTACAAAATATGGGTCTTCAAGTCTTCAACGGTCGATGGCACAAATCTTACTATGTGATTAAATGTGCTGGTGTCGAACATAGTAAGAAGTTTTTGACTTAGTGGCCATTAATGAATGCCACTAGCCAACACGAGAGCTCCCACCATTGATTCCAATGGGAGTCAAGATGCCTAACACATATTTGTAGGTACGAATGAATTTTTCGTGGTCAAGTCACCTACAAGATCCAACGAACAAGGGATATTAATGTACTCCCATTGTTCATTGGCAAGAGTACTTGCCATTAAGGCATGCAAGCCTCTAGGTGTTTTTACAAAGATAATTAGACTCTACGACTTTGACTCAGTGATATGTAGAAGCAGGATTTTATTGGCGGAAGATGAAAATGGTAGAAAAAAAAGGAAATGGAAATGACAAGGAAAATGACAATAAGTGAGCTTTTTGTAAGTGAGCTTCTTGTTTTATTTTGTGGGTTAGGGGTGAATGAAAAGAAGTAGATTTGACTGCATGATTGAAACTTGCTGGGAAAAAGGGATTTTGGCTTGCATTGAGGACTCATTGGGATTTACAATTTTACAAAGGGAATAAAAGACTGGTTGTAATGAATATGGACTTATTCACATGATTCATCATAAAATTGATCTGTTGGAAGTCCAACTGTCGACAAATTAGACTCCTTGAATGATCATCTGATTAACGTAAACCTGCAAAAACTTGGCATTCACAAAACATAAATATATCCAAGCAAAAGTGATCAATTTCTACTTGGTTTTTTATGCAAAAATTAAACACCAATGAAACAGATTTAAATAAAATCAAATGTATAAGTTAGCCCAATTCTATGATTTTTTTTACAAATCCATTTTAAATTATGAAATGAGTATAATTAATTCCCTTCTTATGTAAATAAAATTCAATTTCATTGCAACTATGTAAATCCTGACGATCGTCGAAATTGTTTCATGATTTGCATCTATGATATTAAATTTCACATGTCGTCATCGATCGATCTTGTATTTGCCAAAATCTACATCATTTAAAAATTGCAAGATGTTAATACAAATGCGTCAAATAAAAATAAAAATAAATTCAAAAAGAAAACTAATTGTTACTCTTTATCGAAAGTTTCGTCGTGTCGTGATTTTCTGTGCTTTGCCCATATACCATAACATCACCAACTCACAACGTTACACATGAAAAAATATCAAACGCTTGAATGGAGCGCACATAGAAAGTCAATGAATGTGCATAAGACATATGAACCAATTTACATTTAATATGTGAACCATTGTATGAAAGTGATTGTAAAAACAAAATTTCAACCTGCAATAAAGTGACCATGAAAGAAGTTACCAATGGTATCACATCATTTTCGACCTTCAAAGACTTTTCAACGCACCAAATAGAATGCATAAGCATATCTGAATTTCAACGCACCAAATTTCACTTACGTTTTCAGCAGAGAAAGGCATTTGTTTCCAAGGAAATAAAGTTCAAAGGTTTATCTCGATTCTTGGTACCATAAAATTTGTTGGTGGCACCAAAATGTTTGCTTCAAAAGCCCTTTATCTGTTCGTGAAGATGATCGGTACAAAATGTTGGGCTAGTTTCCAACAAGAATGCGACTTCTTGCAACAATATATTCTTTCAAATTTGAAAATGAATGGATATCCAGTAACCGTTAAAAATGATGCAACTCTATTTCTTACCATTATTTTCCATTGCTGTTATTTACCATGTAATATGCCAGTGATGTCGCATTGTTTTGAAAACAAAATTGAAATTCATATGTTCAACATGCCGAGTGGGAGGACTCAACACGTTTATTACCGTGGCATGGTGAGGTGTGACCATTTGATTAGCGCATACAACTCCCATAGTTTATGTCAACCATATGCCGAGAATTATATATGTCCAAAGTTTGATGTCGTAGTCTTCAGATGCGTGTCACGGTGGCATGATGAGTTTGCAGTCCATTCGGCGCATAGTGACCGTCGGAGTCAAACAATGCGAGGTGGCATGGAGCAGGTCGATACTACTGACGCTGCATTAGTTGGCTGGAAAAATGGCTGACGTTCTGCTTCTGATATAAGAGATTGCGAATTCATCATAATCATCAAATCGCTCCTGCACAAATCGCTCTCAACAGATATCAGAAATTATTCTACAAAATCTGCAGATTATCGCTCTCTTCCCCAACAGCTGCACTCAAGCATCCCGTGAGGAGAGGAGAAGTGGCAACATCACCATCGCAGAAGGTGGCATGGAAAGCATAAGACGGATTTTATGGAAGAAGAAATATCCTGAGTGATTTTCTGCGATATTTTAGCCTCTTTACTGTTTAATGTCACGTAGAAATTGCTCAGTCAACAAACAAGATATCATACATTGCAAAACATGGTCTTCTACCCAAATTACATCTTATCACTCACAGAATATCAATCTCTGAGTCATATGAATCATTGTAAAATGCAGAAATGCAGAGATTACCAGCATTCACGTTGTCAATGTTCCTTGGTAATTGCGCGGCTGCGTTCACTCCTTATCACAAAGATGGGAAGCTTTGGCAAGGTGGAGCTGGTCGTAACCCACCTCCCGATGCTCCTCACCTTGTTGGCACCTCACCTGAGAACCAACAGCAGCAGCAGGCAAATTCTGTCTCACAACCTGCGGTAAATTTTACAAATTAAAGAACATTTCGCACGACTTTTCCTCTCGTAGCCTTCACTGAAAGCGCCCTCCTAATCTGCAGTATGGGCATTTGGTCTTTTTATCCATGAATTTCATGCTGTTGAGTTTAAATCTCGGCAAAATCGGTTAGATCAATAGTTTTCCTGAAAATTTAAATTTTCAAAACATCTGTCATTAATCCTTTTGTTTCTCTATCTAGGTTGGTATGAATGAGATAAATGTGATCATTGCTCACCACACAATTAGATAGTCGACTTTCAGCTCAGTACACCATAAAAATATTCTTCAAATGTTGAATTTCTTGGTCAGTGGTTGGGTTTGAGAGCAAAGAATCATTTTTGTTTCCATTACAAATACGCCCAACTCAGACTAAGTTCACACAGAAAAAGAAATTATTTACTCATACTGCATGAAAAATGTATTTAATCTTCGTAGAGTCCCAAGCATCATGATGACAATGCCATAAGCCTGTTTTCAAAAATGTATATTGGTGAAAACTTCGGCTTCTCTGAGCAGGAATGTTACTACATGCCCACATGGATACCTAATATGATTTTAAAATTGGTACATAATATTCCCAAATCAACTATTCTCAAAGGAATCAAAATGCCATTTTTTATGAAGGGGCCTGGAAATGAGTCCTTAATATGTTTGATCGGAATTTTTTGAATTTGAAATATGTGGGTTTGATTTGGTGTTATGGGTTGACATTTAATGATGTAGATGCAGATTTGGTTTTGGGTGAAAATCAATTAAATTTTTGACAAGATGTTTTTTTTCATTTTGTAAATAATTCAATAGATTTTCTGATCTTCCTGATCGCTCGAAGCGCAGGAAGAGAGCATACTAATCTCTTGATTTATTTTTATTTATGCAGGTTAGCGTGGATGGATAAAACACAATTAAGATTTGCGACAAAACCTTGCATTATCTACACTCTTTCTGCAATATCACGGGGGCGTTTAGACTCTCGAAAGACAAGGCTTTCCAATAATCAAGCTCTTGGCTCACCCATGATACAGAAACAAGACATAGAGATGCAAAGATGTGCCACTGAATTTATTCATGATGATTTATTTTTTGAAAACAAGACTAAAAACTTCTAATGATAATGACTTCTAATGACTTCTAATGAGATCTCATTTTTATTTTTCTAATCTATTTTACATTAACTTAAAAGATGTTTTATTTTCTAAGTAAAAGAATGCTTCCAATGAAGCCATCTATAGACTAAAAATTCAAACATGCTCACATCAAGATTTAAAAATTTTACATTATGTTTTGCAAGTATGTGAGAATCCTATCTTAGAGTTGGCTCAAGGTTATTGTCCTTGCTCTCCAAGAAGTACCTGTTCAACATTATCAGATTCCTCATCCGTAGATGGATTAGTGAGAAATGGGGGGTTTTAAAATAAAAATCGAATTTAAATTAACTATGTGCGAAAATAAAAAAAAATGCTCCAAACTTTGAACTCCTTTATGAACCTTCTGTCACCAAGTTCCACAAATTAGTCCATAAAAACAAATGCATAAAATAATTACTAAATCCTTCTAGTTGCACTTCCCCGGCAACGACACCAAAATGTTTGGTTCCAATTGATGATGTCAATTAGAGTTCAATTTAATGTCAACCCAAGAAGGTAAACTTAGAAGCGCTTATCTAAAATATATAGATTTAGAAGGATTCCTAATTTGTCCAAGATATTAAGGTCCCCTTACAAGAAAAGATTCATTAAGACCTCTTTCAATAACTAATCAAACCTAGATCTAACAATTGTTTGAGATCTATGGTTCTCTTACAAGAACATATTCTACAAGATCTCTTCCAACATTAGAACATCTAATAAGAACTTAAAAGCCTAGATCTAATAATTGTTTGAAATCTTACGGTTCTCTTACAAGAACACTTTCAAATAAGACTCTTCCAATATTAGAACATTTAACAAAAACTTGAAAACTGAAATCAAACAAAAACATAAAATAAATTATACCTAAAATAAGCAAATAAGCATGCAAGTGAGGCCATGGGGGCCCTCCATAACTCCACAAGCACACCACTTCAATGGAGACTCAAATGTAGAAGCAAAATTGAAGTATGATCCTTTATTCCAAAATCTCCATTACAAACCAACTCTAAGATTACAACTCTAAGCTTCTAAGATTACATACTCCAAAATTCTAAGATTACAAAAACTTCAAGATTCTAAGATTACAAATGGAGGAGATTGTACTCCTATTTATACAATGGGATGAGTAACAAACTCATAATGATCATCCACTAATATCTCTTTAGTTCCATAAATCTCTCAACCATCTAGACACATAACCCCTTTTGTCCTTGATCTTCTCCATGAGGTTTATCTCTTCAAATTCGAATTTGATCATTCAAGGCCACATAAAGGTGTCTTGGAAGCTTCCTTGGCACCTACACATGTCACAAAAACAACCCACTTTCCATATATAAAGTAAAATATATTATTTTCTAATATTTAATCAAGAATTTCTCTTAAAAATTCTTAAAAATAAATAATATTTGGAAAATATAAATGAGACCCATTAATGGTGAATAATAGGGAAAATGAAGTGACATGGTGGTGAATAATGGGTGATATAATGGAAGCATAGGTGAAAAATGTTTGGTAATGAGTGATATTTGTATGACATTTTGAAGTCCAAACAATGATACAGTGTAAAAATAGTGTTCGAGAAAGATACTTGGAAGATGGTTTGGGGAGCACTGGTATTGATGCAGGGAGTTCGGATTGGAACTCCGTACAAGCTACAAGGTAGCACTGTTATTGATGGGTGCAACAGTTTTGTGGTTCCTGAAAGTGGAGCAAAAAATCTAGTGGTCTCTGGAGAAAAGACCATGCTATGGCATCAAAGGCTTGGACATATTGGAGAGAAGGGCATTTGAATACTTCATGGTAAAAGTATGGTAGAAGGTATGACTAATAGCTCTCTGGATTTTGATTTCTGTGAAACTCTCTGGATTTTGATTTCTGTGAAAATTGTGTATATGGGAAGCAGAATCTGGTGAGTTTCCCCTCTGGGTGGTAAGAGGGTGAAACAAATATTAGAACTTGTGCATACTGATGTGTTTGGATCTATGAAGGTTCCATCACTGGGTAAGTCTATGTACTATGTATCATTTATAGATGACTTCTCAAGTAATACATGGATATATTTTCTCAAGAAGAAATCTGAATTCTTTGAAAGGTTTAAAGAATTTAAGGCTCTGGTGGAAAACGAGACAGAGAAGAAGATAAAGGTGTTGAGGACAGATAACAGTGAAGAGTTTTGCAGCAAGGAATTTGAAGAATTATGTAAGAAGTGTGGTATAACATGACAAAAGACTACTCCATACACACCTGAGAAAAATGGAGTTGCATAAAGAATGAACAAGACGTTGATGGAAAGGGTAAGAAGCATGCTCAGTGGTGCTGAGTTAGGACAGGAATTCTGGCCAGAGGCGGGGGAGACAGCATGTTACCTGATCAACAGATCACCTTGATCAGCGTTGGAGGATAAGATTCCACAAGAGGTATGGACTGGTAAGGAACCCTCTCTTTCAAATCTAAGGGTATTTGGATGTGATGCATATGTACATGTTCCAAAGGAGAAAAGAACAAAGTTGGATAGTACATTTGAAAAGTGCATCTTTATTGGGTATAAGGATGGTTTAAAGGGTTATAAGCTTTGGAACCCAGTAAGAAGGAACGTTGTGTGCAGCCGAGATGTGGTGTTCAGAGAGGTGAAAAATGTTATTAAACATGAAGTCCCATGAAAGAAAACTGAGAAGATAGAGTTTGAGCTAAAGGAGGAATAATCAGACTCTATAGCAGAAGAGGAACCAAAAGATGAAGAGCCACAAACTCCGGTTTTGAGAATATCACTTTGAGAAAAAAGGCAGCTAGAAAGGTATAGTCCATCTGCTTTCTGTTCAAATTTTTCTTTATCTATTACTGATGATGATCCCAGAACTGTGAAGGAAGTAGTAGATTCAGAGGATGGAAAACTCTGGAAAGAGGCCACGGTTGATGAAATGGCGTCTTTGCACAAAAATGAGCCTTGGGATCTGGTGGAGTTGCCGGCTGGAAGGAAACCCATTGGTAGAAAATGGGTGTTCAAGGAGAAGACAAATGCAGAAGGAAAGGTGGAGATAAACAAAGCTCGGTTGGTAGAAAAAGGTTATTCCCAGGTGCTGGGAATTGATTTTGGTGATATTTTTTCTCTTATTGCCAAGGTAGCTTCTATTAGATTACTTTTATCTGTTGTTGTTGCTTTTTATTTTGAGGTAGAACAGATGGATGTGAAGACAACATTTCTTCATGGGGATTTGGAAGAGGAGATCTACATGAAGCAACCTAAAGGCTTTACGGTGAAGGGTAAGAAAGAACTGGTATGCAAGTTAAAAAAGTCTCTATATGGGCTAAAACAGTCACCAAGGATGTGGTATCAGAAATTTGATACATTTATACGGGGACTTGGCTTCACCATAAGCAAAGCAGATCATTATGTGTATTTTAAATCAATTGGTGACCATGTTATTTATCTGGTCTTGTATGTGGATGATATGTTGCTGGTTGGAAATGACAAAGAAATTATCCAGGATTTGAATACCCAATTGGCCTCCAAATACGACATGAAAGATCTTGGTGCTGCAAACTATATTTTAGGCAGGGAAATTAAAAGAGATCGGGCAAAGAGGAAGCTTTGGTTAAATTAGAGGAGGTATGTCGAGATAATACTGTAGAGGTTTAATATGCAGGATAGTAAACCGGTGAAGGTTCCTATTCCTGTAGGTGTGAATTTATCTTTTGAACAGTGTCCCAAGACACAAGAAGAGGAAGAGGACATGTCCCATGTTCCATATGCAAGTGCAGTTGGTAGCCTAATGTATGCAATGGTCTGTACTAGACCAGACATTGCACATGCAATGGGAGTATTGAGAAGGTTTATGTCAAAAGTAGGGAAGGAGCAATGGACAACAATAAAGCGGGTTTTCAGGTATTTGCATGACACTAGTGATTATGGTTTGTGCTACCAAGGAAGACTAGGATTGGATAGAGTGTTGGATATTCGTGGCTTTGTTGATGCAGACTGGGCTGGAGATCTGGATCAGAGAAGATCTACAAGTGGGTATGTGTTTAACCTATTTGGAGGTGCAGTCAGTTGGATGAGTAAGAAACAATCTGTAGTGGCACTATCAACTACAGAGGCAGAATACATGGCAGCCACTGATGCAAGCAAGGAAGTAATTTGGTTGTATCAATTGTGTTCAAGTATGGAGTCAGTACAGGGATCTATAAGGATAAACTGTGATAACCAAAGTGCAATTTTCTTGGCAAAGAACACTGCTTATAATTTAAAGACAAAGCACATTGATGTTTAGTATCACTTTGTGAGGGATATGATAGAATACAAAAAGGCGTTGCTGGTAAAGGTGGACACTTTGAAGAATACTGCAAATGGATTGACAAAATCTGTGAGCTCTGAGAAGTTCTCTTCGTGTAGAGAAACAATGGGTGTTGCAGAGCTGGATAAATGACTAAGCTCTCTTGTGGCCCGCTGTGGAAAGAAAATGACAAGTGGGAGAATGTTGGGTTGTGTTATATTCTTTCCACGACTAGTCCCCCTATTTAACTGGGGGGTGGAGACCCCCCTTCATTGCATCAATTGCATAGCGGGGGGGTCACAGGGGGTTTGAGTGGAGCGGGTAGCCCCCCTCTACGGGGTCCGGGGCAGCACCCTAGGGAAATTTTTTTGGGACCCTATATTAGGTGGGATGAACCTACCTATGGTTTTGTGCATGGTTTTAGCACATGGTTTTGGGCGCAATGATTTTTGGTCCATGGTATTGGATGCTTCGGCATGTATAAATATGTATTGTAACATTGAAAGGAACATAATAAAAAGTCAAGTTGGTAGTCCCAATTTTGGGATCCAAGGGAAAATATCTGTGTATATGTGTTTTATGTGTTATGCTCTCGTCTTTGTTTATTTTCTATTTTAGAATTCGTATGCAGGTAATTTATGTACAGTGTTAAAACCTACACCTTGAAGGATTGAAGTAAATTGAGAGGGTTGGAGCTCTAATGGATTGGATTCCTCATACAAGGTTGGAGCCTGGATTGATTTTAGAGGATTCGTGAGTCCTCATAAGAGGTTGGAGCCTCGTTGAGATTAGGTTGGAGCCTGAACTTTTGAGGCTTAGAGTACTAATACAAGATTGGACCCTTGTAGAAATTATAATTTTGGTGCACTGGTTGGAGGTTCAATTGTTGTAGAGGATAGGAGTCCTTATTGTTTTTTTTATTCATAAAATTATTTTTGTTGTTGTACATCTTGTGTTCTAGTTTAGCTAGTGATCTTAACTAGCATAATATAACAATTGTAAAGAAAAATTGATTCAACCCTCTCCCCTACCCCTTAGTATTTCCAAGAGACATTGCTTTTCTATTTCAAAAATATTTTAGTTTTACTTTAAGAGGGACATGTATCAACTCCACGTCTCACACATCACCTTCATACTACACTACAGAATATACCTCTATCAAAATAATGATTAAACATATACATTAAAATATTTGATTTTTATCAATATTTTAATAAATTAGGGTTAAATGGAGGTAGTGTATAAAGGAAGAACTTAGAACATCACATAAATGCAAAACTATTAAGAACCCATCATATGAAATCTGCTTTGTAAACTAAAATAGATAACGATCCCTGGACAACAAAATATGCCAACAACGGACCTGTTGAGGATCTCATCCTAATCAGTGATATAGGCCCAGGTTCCCTAGTCTGGAATGCAGCAAAGCAACACAAAAATTTAATCCAACAGCACAGCTTCTGGGAAGTTAGGGACGACACTATTGCAAGGTTCTGGGAAGATTCCTGGCAGCAAAAACATAAACTAAAAGAATTGATCAATACTCACCAAATTCCTAACTGGGAAACACAAAGGCATGATAAGATTAATCAATATTGGAAACCTAACATTTCTCAAGGATTCAGGCAATGGCTAAACTCTGATCACATCATCCAGAACGACTTGGCGTCCGACTAGCAAATCCTGGGAATGGAACTCTCCAATCAGAACATAAGATACACAGATAAGAAGGATGTGCTCAGATGGGGCTATGAAGCAAGAGGCATTTTCACTACGCATGAAGCTTACAACATAATCATAAAAGATTCCGCACTCAAAGATCCTCTCTGGACCAATATATGGGCCCCTAACATCTGGCCGAAGGTGTCCACCTTACTTTGGTTGCTTTGTCGAAACAAAATCCTCACTTGGGATAATTTGAGGAAGATAAACTTTCACGAACCTTCTATCTATCCCAATTGTAAACATGAAGAAGAAACCACCTGGCACCTCATGAATACGTGCTCACTAGCTCACAAGCTCTGGGAAAAAGTCATTTTTTGATGCCAAAGGAACAACAGAATTAACGAAGACATTCCTACCACAGTACGCAATTGGGCAAGAAATCCTTATAAGAGTAAGGTACTGAACTCCTTATGGAAGCTCATCCCAGGCCTTCTCATGTGGACTACATGGAAAGAGAGGAATAAACGTATCTTCAAGGATCAGTCCTCGCCTATGGAAATCATATGGAACACTGTCTACCAAAACCTCAAGGAAACTCTTCTACTTCAAACTTGGCATGATGATGACCTTCCCTCCTTGCCACAGGAAAAGAACATCTGGAACAACTGGAGTCTACAATGGAATCAAGAATTGAAAATCTCTACTAAATTGGTAGCAAAAAGTACAATATCAGACAAATGGTTTCCTCCACCCCAGCATGTGATTCAACTGAACTTCGATGGAGCCTTGAAAGGCAATCCAGGCAAAGCAGGGTTTGGAGGAATTTTCAAAGATCATTTAGGCACTCCTCTTCTAACATTCATAGGCTCAAATGGATGGGATACAAATAACTCAGCAGAACTTGAAGGGTTATGGCAAGGGCTCCTTCTAGCTCATTCACATGGTTTCTTCCCACTCATGATTGAAGGTGACTCTCAAATCCTAATAAATATGGTGAATAAAATTCTGCAGGGGTCTTCCTCAAACAAAGTAGGCAACAGTTGGAGACTAGCAGAAAGACTGGAACTTATTGAGGTTTAGCTCAGGACCCACAGAGCAGTTAATTTCAAACATATTTGCCGCGAAGGCAATAAGGTGGCTAACCTTCTTGCCAACATAGGTGTGGAGAGTAGCACTGCTTTGAATGCAAACGCGCTATCTACCATAGCCATGGAGGCTCAGATAAAGGAATTCAATGAACTAGTAGAGAAAGAGAAGGCACAGGAAGCAGGAGAGCACCCGGATGCAAGTGATACACAGTGAATTAATGGCAACAATTAATACTGGCGGCGAGAGGACAGGCCACTTGGCTGATGACGCCTCTCCCCATACCACCCTAAGATGCCCTCTTGACACACCGCAAGTGACATTTATTGCAGGCTCGAATCCAGGAAAAGTCATTAACTGTTTGGACATGGATTTACCTCGGTTCATCGTCTCACCCTCTCCCCTGCTCCACTGCAACTTCCCACTCCAAGCGTTCGATCCTAGCTCCCGCACTGTAACTAGGCGTCGCTGCTAGTTAGTCTACTGCGCTGATTTTGGAAATGGGTATCACCATTCCCATTCCAGTCTCTGCTATCTAACCATTGCTCAGACTGACCCTGCTCCCCCTCACAATCCCTCTGTTAGCTCTCCCTCTGTCATCGCTCCTTCTGTCATACCTCCCTCTGAACATTCAGCCAGCATTTCCAGCATGGTGAGGCATCGCATGCAAAGTCGAAGAGGTGGAACCCGAGGAGGCAGTTCTCGTCCTCAGACTGATGCGCACCTTGAGCCCTCTGCCTCCTCTCCCTCCCCTGAACTGCATCATCCCCAGAGGTATGGTTCGGGCAGATATCCTAGCACTCGAAGTGTATGGAGTCATGCTTGGTCTTCAGGAGCAAATCATGGTGATTTTGAAGTGCAAGCTGCTAGTTTTCCCTTGCCCCTTCATCCTGCTCCCTACTCAACCCAATTTAGATTCTGTAGCACTCTGAACAGGCCTGTAATTACTGCAACTATCTCCATACTCTTCACCAAAGACAATGAGCAGTTGGCTTCTCAGGTGGACAATTTCGACTTGCAGCAAGAGGAAGCCCCCAGACGCGGTAATGGAAGAGACACAGGGAAGAACGTGCTGGACGAAGGTAATTTTGCTCTACATGGCAAGAGTATTGGTGGCAGTCAGCATGCTGAGGGTGGTAGCTCTACTGCCAGGCGCTGCCCAGGTGGTATCGGTTATGACAGGTTAGCCTCGCAGGTGGTGACTGACGGGCATGGCAACGCCCTTTCGGAGGAGGAGCCACATGGCAGTGGAGGTGAGCCACACGGCAGGATGTCGACAGACAAGGCGAATGATTGGGCATGCCCAATTGTTGAGGAACCCATCCCGGATGATTTCAAATAGTATGACATGGATGCCAGGTGTCTTCTGTCTAGTTTTTTGCTTTTGCTAGTTTCGGTTCGAATCTGGTCTTTTGTCTAGATCTTTGTCGTGAGAAATCTCACTGGTTCCTTGGTTGTTTCCGGTTTCAAGAATTGATACCCTTGCTGGTTTTTTGTTTTTTGTTCCTATGGACTGATTTCCCTAATGTTGGGGCAGTCCAGATATATTCTGAAACACTATGTTAAACTCTGCTGAGGCTTAGTCCTCTCTGTACATTTTTGTTTATATCAATAGATTATCTTAACTTAGAAAAAAAAAATAGATAACGATCCCTCCCTCATGCCGTATATATATATCTATATATATATATATATATATATATATATATATATATATATATATATATATATTGGGGTTGTAGCATCTCTAGAGAATCCTGGAGAAAGATTGAACAAATCTAGAAGCGTTTTATAACGTATAACCTCAAAATTAAAAGCAACACACCCTATCCTATTCTCCTTATAGAAGTGGGTCTTTTCTCTATCGAGAGCCTAGCTATGACTAGGCTTCTGTTATACAAGCACAAACTTAATAACATAGGAGACCATAGACTTCCTAAGCTAGCTTTAAATTCCATCCAAAACCACCTAAGGCTCAAACGAGGTTGGTATAAAGACACCAGGGCCTGGTTAAACCATTGGGAGATCGACGAGAATGTTGCATTACAAAACATTGATAACATTAAAAATATTGTTACTTCTAAGTTCAAAGAAAAAATGTGGTGTGAGAAAGATTTAGCAACTAAAAGAAAATTAACATATTATAAGGAGGTCATCAACTCCACCCTAGAAGATCAAAAGTATCTCTCTGTTTTAACTAGCTCAAAGAAAAAAATTAATATAGCCAAGATTAGAACGAACTCTCATGAGCTCCATAGTGAAACGGGTCGTTGGGTAGTTCCTAAAACACCATGGATGGAAAGGTTTTTCCATCGCTGTGAGAATACAAACATCGAGGATGAAAATCAATTCCTCTTAGAGTGCCCCGCGTACAACCACATTAGATTTCAGTTTCAAAATCTTTGTTGCAATACTGACCTTCCTAGCCTTTTACGATGTCAAAATTACAGTGAGCCCGGGAGGCTCCTCTCTAAGCTTTGTGAGCATAGGAATAAAATCTTAAATCAAACTAATTAATTTGTTTCTTTAGGTCCGATAGACCAAAGTTTGGTCTCAGTGGACGTTAACCATCATGATCATCATCATCATCATAATTTTAATAGAAAATATTAAAAAAATATTTTATTTCAATTTTTGTAAATTAAAATTAAAAAGTTAATCAATACAAATTTATTTTATATTATTTATAACTAACCTAGATCTATCTTAACTCTAGATCTATTAAATGACTGGAGGGATCAATTTTTTCACTCTAAAAGAGGTTTGCATCTCAAGAGATTTGATCCCTCCCAACACTTGGATTGGGTTTGCATTTCAAGAGATTTGATCCCTCTTAGAACTTGGTAGATCCAGAGTTAAGATGGATCTAAGTTCATTTAATTTCCGCTTTAAATATGTTATATTGCACATGAATACCATGGGTTATAAATACAATGGGTCATTTTTTTTAATATTGTTTTTTTTAAGTAAAAATGTTTACATTGCATTGTATTATTTTATTTTTATGTAATTTAACTTAGTCAAAATGTTAAACATTACATTACAACATCTCTACCCTACTAGACTGGAGAGTGAGTAATTAAAAATCATAATAAAATAAATCAATAGACATATATTTTTTCAAATTTAAAAATAAAATAATTAAAAATAATAATAATAATAATAAATAATATAAATAATTCAATATAAATATTAATAAATAATAAAATAAATTAGAGTAATTCATGGGATGGTATCATTTCCAAATAAACTACCAAAGTCTTACAATGAGGTTTGGGGAAAACAACAAACTTTAAATATAAAAACAATTTAAATGCATTTCAAATTAAAGTTACCAAAGTTTTATATTGTGGGGAATTTGGCTAGGTCTATTGTTTGTTTGAAGATTTTGTGGTTTTCTATAAAGTTATAGAACATAATGCAAGATAGCCTTACTACTAAAATGGAAGAAGATCAAGTTAATAAAATATGTGAAGTTGCTACTGTTATAGGGTATAGTATGAGGTAGTGTATAGTATGAGGTTTCTTTGATCTAGTTAGTCAGGGGATGTTTGTGGTGTGGCTATAGTCATTTTCTTCTCCCATACTATGATGATTAAATGAAAACTAGGTATTGGCCAAGACACACATTTTACACTTGAAATCCTTGCTATGTGGTGTGCCATGAGGATTGTCTTTTGAAATTGTATGGGATTCAAAAGTCCTTGTGGTTTGGTTCAATGAAAGAATTGACTTATGGGTCCTTCATTTAGAATCACAGTAAAGGAAAATATGCTAGCTACAAGAGCAATATGACGATATGCAAGTTCTTCATACATACAAGGAAAATAATACCAGGGTAAAGGAAAATCTGCTAGCTACAAGAGCAATATGATGATATGCAAGTTCTTCATACATACACGGAAAATAATACCATGACAGATATGTTATCCAAGGAAACTCTGCTATTAGATGTTGCTTTAATTTCTATCTTTAAAGTGTCTACTAATAATGTGTTGTCTATTTTGTTCTTTACTATGTTTGATTTTATTCAAATAAGTTTTAGTTAAGTTTTCAGATATGTTCAAGCTCTAAGATATATCTAGAATTTTATTCTGAATACTAAATACAACTTTTATTTTATCACATGTGCTCCTATGCACTGGAAAAATTGTATTTTTGATTTTCTATTAAAACTAAAAATATATTTTTCCAAACAGATAAAAAGCTACCAAAATCTTATGATGAGCTTGGGTGGAAACAACAAACCTTAAATCTGAAAACAATTTAAATGCATTTCAAGGTAATGCTCGGAGTAGCCTCAATCACCTTATAGCTTTTGATGGAGTGGTATCATTTCCCTATGAGCTACCGAAGTCTTACGCTGAGGTTCATGCACAACAAGAAGTTTAAAAATAAAATAAAACCATTTAAATACATTTGAATTCTCAAGTAGTGCATAGAAATTAAATAGCTAATAAACCTAGATAAACATTAATTCATGGAAATCAAAACACCTACCTGTCTTAAATTGGAACGCCTTAGGAAAAAGAGTTTGCAAAACACCACTCTTACTAACGTCTCATGAAAAACAGTTTGCGAGGTACGTTTTACGTACTGTTTATTTATTTTGCGGAGGACTATAATGTAGATACTGTGGCAGGGGTGCCTAATCTTTCCTACTTGCTTCGCGTTGAATTGAATGACATTGTAATTCTGCAACTTTTGACTAAAACGTTCAACGTCGAACGAACTTCAAGAGTCCCAAATTGGCCCAAATGCCGGAATGCCCACAGCTTTGCATCCGTTGACCACATCCCTGCTTCCGCTCGGATTACTCGTCACGATCACCACTTCGCCTCCCCACCTTCGCACTGCTTCCACTGTCATCTCCCAAACGTTTGGCCGACCAAACACAGCTGTGTCGTGGATCACCATCTTCTCCGCAGGGTAACTCTTTATCTTTCTCACAATCTCCTCCCCGAAATTCTCTTCAATCCCTTTCGCCACCCAGATGACATATACATCGGCAGGGCAAGGCTGCAGCATAAAGGAGAGGATGACGCAGATTCCCGAACCCGTTGCCACTACCACCACCCTTTTATACATGTTTATCAGATAAGGCAACACTGCGAAGTGCAGCCTACGGACCCACAAGTGTGTGGGAGGCTCCGATACGAGTCGTCTGGTGAAGTCCCCAACGGCCCCGGCCAACATCATGTGCTCCTCCTTCCCGTCCGATATAATCCCAAACGCATGCCAATCTGATAGAGGCGAACGGCTGATTCTGCCCAGGATGCCTGATTCTATTCCGCCTTGGAACTTGATTAGGCTCGCGTGATTCGAAGGTGCCGACACTTTCACCGGAACTCTTCTCGCGAACAACCATGGGAAGATTATAGCCAACGTTATGACTACAGTGAACCAGAATTCCTGCTTCTTCACCAGACTCGAACCACGAGCGTCATAGGATTTGTCGACTGGATTGTAGCTTGCAGTGAGGATAACGAAGGCCCAGAGCAAAGCAAGCGCAGCCCACCCGGCAAAGCGGTGAAAGTTTTCGAAGACATTGTGATGCAGGTGACGCAGTACAGGAAATGCTGCGAGTGAGCTTATGATAAGGAATCCCAGGATGGCGCTTGCGACTCCTATAATTTCATCGGAACTGCTCTCACGGTGGGAGAGTGTTTGGTGCAAGGAGTAAATGAGCCACAATATCGACGAAACCCCGCATCCGCTGTGAATTCCTCCCACGCTCTGGAGAAACGAGGTAGCGGCGGTCTTTACCGGGAGTGGAACCCATGACCACCTGCCTAGCAGCTTCACCGTGATCCAGAAGACGCATCGAAGAAAAGCCTCGCTTCGGCAGAGCACCGAGGCGAGAATGTTCCCAATGGAGAAAAGAGCAGCTTTCTCTTCAGCGTAGGGGAAGTAGCCTGTAATTGCCGCAACCAATCCAAGTAAGTTCACAGCGAAGCACAGAGAGAAGAGGCGCTTATAGACAGTGAAGAGGCCTTGATCTAACAATATCACTGACAGCCGCGATTCCTTCGACCCAGGTTTTGCTGCTGCCGCTTTCTTGGACCGACTCAAGCTGGTGCTCTTCAAGCCACTCGCAGGTCTGGATAGTTCTACCGGGTCCTCTATGTCATGGAGATCTTCATATTCCTTGTCCTCTTCCTCCTCGTCACTCTCATCTATATCACAGAAATGGCTGCTGGAACGGCTGTAGGTTCTTTCTGAATTGAAGCGGGATGATAGTACAGGAGCCAATTTTGAAACAGAAAGCGTCGACTGACGGCGCCAGGAGTAGCAAACCCGGGGAGGAGGAGCGGCGGCTGTGGCCGAGTTACCATCTTCATTTGTAGAATCAGAAACAAAGTTGTTCTTATTCGTATTGATTTCGAAAGAAACCCCCCGACAGCTACAGTATTTCGTCAGTTCGGCCATTACTAAGCAAAAAGAAGCTCGTTGATTGAATGTAAGAATCAAGACAGAGTCCGACAGAACTTAATGAATTTGATAGTCTATATGAAACCTGAATTGACGGATGGAATGAATTCCCTGAGGAAAGATCATTAATCCAGAATTGAATACTTGGCTACGTTGTACTTATAGCCGAATGTGCCGATGCGAGCTAAGCCCAAATTCAGTTATATTTTTATTTTTACATTCTGAGCGTCTGTCGTCAAGCCATGTGGTTGTGAATGGCAGCACAGATATTTATTTTTCTAGCGAACAAGAGGCTGCGATTGTGATCCGAATTACTCAATTCACGAGTGTTTCGGATTGCAAGAAAATCCCCTGGAAATTACACTGATTCGGCTTTTCATTTAGTCTCAGTGGATCATCATTTAATATTATCAGGAAACTTGAAATTTCTGCGAAATGATTTAAATAGATTGCTTATGTAGTCGCGTGAATGAAAAAGACAGACAGTAATCAACAAGTCTAATAATTTTAGCTGTTCCATTTCGCCCTAGTAATTACAGAATTCAACGTAATCTTCGTTGGATTCCATCGATTGGACGGAGATGTTGAATTCTGTGTTGGATACCATGAATTCGACGAAGTCAAAGTGAAACAGTACCAATAGAGAGAAGACTTATCCAATTAAATTTTATTAATCCATCCATTCTACATTGCTTAATTATTTTCTTTTATATAATTATAAGTATTTGTTTTATATAATTATAGATAATTCTTCAACTATTTCCATAATATCTTTTATAATCTTTTATTATCTCTTCAAATCCTTTTATGAATCTCTCAATAAATTTTCATCCCTATTTTCAATCTTTCCTCCTAATTTTAGATAAACTTTTAAAATCAATCTATATCTCATTATATTATTATTAGTTTATTATTATATTATTTATTTATTATACAAATATAATTCATATTATAACTTTTATATATGCTTATGTATTTTATATATTTTTTAATTCTAATATTTATGGAAAAAATGAACCAATGACTTATTAATTTACCCATTTACCATTCATCTACCCATTCACCATCAGTCCAAGCTTAAGCCTGCTGGAGTGTTCTTACCATTAAATTACAGATTTCACTTTATTTTTTATTTTTATTTTTAATTTGCTTTTACTTTTTTTATATATATTTTTTTATGTGTTTCATTTTTATTTTTAATTAATTTTTTTCATTAAATTTTATATTTTCAAAGTTATTTTTTTAATTTGATTTTTTAATATATATATATATATATATATATATATAAACACTTCAAAAATCATCCTAAAAAATAGCTATCAATAACACCACTTCTCAAAACTATCATAAAAATCATGAGTAAATATGATATGTTTTTTACTAAATTCATAACTTCTTAGCATTTAATTCTTCATATATAATTTTATTTAAAAGTTAATTTTATCGATATCTTACCTTATTTTGTTTTGATGGATGTTCATTAATTTATTAAATGTTCAAAAGAAATACTTTAATTACCTATATATATGATAGTTTATATGCTCAACAACAATTCCTCTGGGAGTCCAGCGCTGGGCAAGTTGTTGTTCAGCAGGACATGAAAATTCTGATAGCCGGAGCTCTCCCAAACCGGAGAAAGGCCCAAATGGCAAACCTGAGCGGAATCCCCACGACGGTTGCCACCTCTACCGAAGCGCGTAGTCTAACGAGGTGGAGGAGTTGCCCGGAAAGTTATAGAAATTCTGGTTATATTTAAAGAAAATCTGGCAAGGATTTTTGTAAATCCAAGTTATAGTTGTTAAACTTCAAAATTCTGAGTGTTCTGGACGTTTTTGATGGTGCTGAATCCATTTTCATCATCAAAAACACGATTCAAACACTATCTCTACAAAAAAATTTGAAATGTTTTTCACCTAGATTCTAACCACTTTGAACTGTCCGGGTAATTCCTCCTCCTCGTTAGACGACTCCCTACCGAAGGCGAGGAAACTCCATTGTCGGATCAAAAACCTAACAGGTGTACAACTCAGATTAATTCCAAGTGTGTTACAGCTCGGGTCTTGAGAACTTTCTAAAAAGAATTTAACAAGCACCGTGATGAAATATGAACCCCGAAACTAATGCTAAATTTAGTCTATTTCAATATCTTACCTTATTTTCTTTTGATTGGTGTTCGTTAATTTATTAAATGTTCAAAAGAAATACTTTCATTACATAAAAATCTGATAATCTATTAATTCAATATCTTATCTTATTTTGATTTGTGTTCATTAATTTAATAAATGTTGAAAATAAATATTTCCGTTACGGAGATATATGATAGTTTATTAATTCAGTTTATGTTAATTTGAAATGACTCGAGTTATTTTGAAATGTTATACGTTATCTGTTTTTATTTTTATTTTTAATGAAAATATAAGGAGAAATGTTTTTCTTATTTTTATAATTAAGATCAATGAGTTACATTTAAATATATTTTGAAAACAGCGTTTCATGGCATTCTATTTATTTATATAAACTATATTTACAATGCTATTTAAAATATGGTTGATTTCGCAATACCAAATATGTTTGAGTTCACAATAACAAATTTCAAATAGAGATTGCTATCAAAATTTTCTTTCACCATGTTTTAATGATTTTTTTGTCATTTCAGTTTTAAAAAAAATGTTTGGAATTGTGAAAGGAAAGTTTCAAATAGAGATTGCCATCAAAATGAAGCAGTTGTTGACCAATGCTCGAGTTCTTAAGATTGCAGATCTAGGCAAAGAGTTCATGATGTGTATAGATGCCTGCAAAAGTGTAATGCCCCAGGAAAATGTAAATATTTGACTTTACTGTGGTTAAAAAAAACTGAATATGACATTATTTATTGTTTTGGAATTTAATAATATTTTTATTGTTCCTTTAATAAATAAGAAATGTTTTCTTGGAGAAAGCTAGCAACTTCTGAGAGGGAAGTTGGGGAAAAATGGTTGCAGTGAACTGCAACCCTAACCACCTCCCCTAACTGGGAAGGTTCCTAGAGGAGAAGGGGAGGAAGGAGGTTAGTTTGTGCGGGAAGGACAGGCAGAGAGGAAAAAAGAAAAGAATAGAGGGCTAAGTCTAGTGAGGACCAGATAGCCAGGCACTAGGTGTTGATATCTTGCCGAGGACAACAGTCCTGCAAGTGAGCACGGGGGAGAGATTCTGGTCCCGAAAGATGAATCTCGAGGTTGGGTGGCAGATTGGAAGCAGAAGACAAGAGAAAGTTCCGCTTCTGTAAAACTACGCAGAGCACAGTGATACAGGAAGCAGAGGTGAGCAATTCGGTTGCAGTCAGACTAGAACAACGAGCAGACAGGTACGGAAATTACCACTGAGGTGCCTAATTAAGTTTGTGCCATTAATTAAGTCTGTGCCATTAATTAAGTTTGTGCCATTTATAACTTGAAATTCGTAACAGCAAATTTTAGTGCAGCTATAACTCTCAATCAAAAGGGAAAACTCAGAAATAATGGTAATAGAGTGATTAATTGTTATCTACATTTAAAAAGGAAATGAGAAAGGAAAGTACAGCTAGAACTCTCATAGGTTATGGGAAATCTGTTCGTAACAGTGTCACTGCAGAACAAACGTAGGGTCACAAAATGATTGGACCCCGTGAAATCCCTGTTCATTAGAGAAATCCTTAAGGGTGGGGGGGTTAGTTAATGACCCGACAGAAACGTTTTCCCTCCATTGAGTAATTCGGGCGTGTAGAAAAACTGAAGCTGACACTGTATAAAATAAAAAATAAAAAAAATGTATTCAGATATACATGCATCTGATAGGATTGTACAGGTGAATAATGGAAAACAAAACCCTAGGACACTTCATCCTGAAGGCATAGGTAGTAGAAGGGCATGACGTGCCAAATTGGCAACAACCGAGTTAGATAAATGAGCATGGTAGGAAACTGTAGTAGAGCGACCTTCTCAAGAAAAGAAAAGGACTAAGTGCAATAACTATTTAAATAAACATCCTTTCGCAAACTAACGAACAATTGGATACTCAGAACTTTAAAATGAATTTAGTTGATATTATGTTGAATATTCTCATAATAATAACAGTAGTCACCATCAAGACGGTGGTGGGAAATTCTTTTAACAAATCTGTTATCTGCGAAATACCAGGGACAGCTGATACACAGTATGAGGCTACGACTAATCTTTGTCAACTGTTTAAACGAGAAAACAAGGAGATACAGATAGATAAGGACAACGACCCTTGGAAATTCTCTGATAACAGTAAGGTTAAGTGGGTTCCCTGAAACTCTTTATAAACCCTAAAAAGAACAAACAGAGAATTTGACAGAAGATGTTATAGCCATATTCTTTTACTTCAAGCAAAAAACTATGATCAAAGAAATACCCATGAATATATGTATAATAGCCATAGCTCGGATGATAGCCAACCAGATTCAAAAACCCTTGAGTCATATACACATTTGGACATGTAACATGGATACCTAAAGAGAATAGTAAATAAACTGGAACATGACTGGTATTTCAAATAATTCTTATATACATGGAAATTTATAAACAACCAGGCATGCCACAGGGTCAAACCCTGACAAGTATTAATGCATTGATTCAACTAAAACAGCCACTGTCCATGCCTCATTCTGGAGGCAAACCCTCAACGCGAATACCGCGCAAGGGTTTCTAACTTCCATGGCACATAGTTGATAACTTACATAAGCCTCTAAACTCAAAAGACTGCGAGCTATCCGTGAGATAGCTTAGGAATTCAGTGGAACCAAGAAACCCTGCCAGTATGCGGGGAAATAAAACTCAGCTGAAAAACCCTCAATTTGCAGATAACTTCTTACCCGGAAACTTGGCAGCGAGTCTGGTAAATGACTACCACGCAACCTTAGCGAATAGCTCCAGAGTCCTGGAGAAGGGCCCTACGATCATACCACAATAATCCATTAGTTAGACAGGGTTGGGAAAGATGCCTATCAAGGGAAAGTTTCAATGGTAGAAAAATTCTAATACTTGAAACCAGAATACTTACCCGAGGCTCCACCAGGATGAGCAGATGCCATAGTCTGTTTTCCAGGAGCTTCTAAACCATTCTGGTACCTGGAACAATAGTCGAACAGGTCGCAGAAAACAAACAACAGGGAAATGGAGCCGGTGCCAACACGAGGAAACAGTATATCAAACGAGGAATGGTTGACATAATCCCAAGAAGAACTTTGAACCATAGATTTGTAAACCCCCATGACATCCGTCGATCTGGTGACAAGCCCAAGGATGGTGGCTACGATGGTCAAGCCTACTCGTGCCATGCATAGGGTAGAGAAATGAGATTTACACCAAGCGTACAAACTCAATGTTTAATTAATAACAAATGCCAGATGTCAAACCAAGTCACCCACTTGCAGTTCGCGGGTAGTTGGGTGTTTTCCCAAGGTAACAATAGGTTAATGAACTCTGAAGAGACAGGACCGAGCTTTTATTACCATCGGGGAAAACTACCAGTTGGTTGCCCAAAAAACGGTAGAATGGTTGGAGCAATAAATATTGCGTTAAGTCACCAGTTACACTGACATGGAAAACAGTCATACAGTGGGAATACCAAATTTAAAAAAAAAAAAAAAATTATGATGGAGACATTACAAGTGTTATCAGAGGCCAGTTACAAAACTGAGGCCTCTAGGAATTGAAAATTGAAAATTGAAACAGAAAATAGCACATACAACAAATTGAAAAATTGAAACAGAGAGTAGCACATACAATTTATTTTTGTAGTTAGTGTATTGATTTACTTTTCTCATGTTAAGGATAGGAAACTGGAAGACTGACAGTATGAGAAGAGGGGACAGTGCGTCACACAGGTATGCGATGGGTCAGGGACCTGTACCTAGCCCTGAGAATAATCCCGAGCTATGGGTACAGCTCAGAGAGGAAGCTCGCAATACAAACCAGGCTATTTTGGAGACAGTGCAGGAATTGAAAAATGAAATGGCCCGGTTACGTGAAGATAATGCACGACTAACTATGGAACAAGAGAGAATTATAAAAAGCATGTCCGACAAACAGAACCAACCGCCAGCTAATCCCAGTGCGGAACAGAAAAGAATGTCAGAAGAACAGAATCACCACACAGAACCTGAAGGATCGGAAGAGAGGGAGGAACGATTTGATAATGCATCTAAACAACAGACTTCAAAAAGGCAACGGATAGAGTTGCAAGGGGAATTCCGTAAGATCAAACCACCACACTTCGATGGGGAAGAGGAGGAAGCAGCTGAGGCATGGTTGATCAACATGAACAAATATTTCCAGTTATACGAATACGATCACAACCTTAAGGCACGACTGGCCATTTTCCAACTGCAGGGAAAAGCCACCCTATGGTGGGAAGAAGTTAAGATCGTAAAGGGAGTAAGCGAACAGACCATAACTTGGGAGAAATTTCAAAGGTACTTCAAAGAAAGATACCTGACCGAGCGTTTTTATGACGAAAAGGCAAGGGAATTCCATGACTTGCAGTTGGGGCAGCAACAAAACCAGCCACCAGCTAATCCCAGTGCGGAACAGAAAAGAATGTCAGAAGAACACAATCACCACACAGAACCTGAAGGGTCGGAAGAGGGGGAGGAACGATCTGATAATGCATCTAAACAACAAACCTCAAAAAGGCAATGAATAGAGTTGCAAGGGGAATTCCATAAGATCAAACCACCACACTTCGATGGGGAAGAGGAGGAAGCAGCTGAGGCATGGTTGATCAACATGAACAAATATTTCCAGTTATACGAATACGATCACAACCTTAAGGCATGACTGGCCATTTTCCAACTGCAGGGAAAAGCCACCCTGTGGTGGGAAGAAGTTAAGATCGTAAAGGGAGTAAGCGAACAGACCATAACTTGGGAGAAATTTCAAAGGTACTTCAAAGAAAGATACCTAACCGAGCATTTTTATGACGAAAAGGCAAGGGAATTCCATGACTTGCAGTTGGGGCAGCAGACTATGGATGAATTTATCACCTGTTTTACTTCCTTGCTTAGTTATGTGCCTTATATTAGAGAGGAAAAAGCTAAGGTGCAATGATTTGTTAGTAGTTTACCTCTATATATGCGGGAAATGATTGAGTTTGACAATCCAAAGACAATGGATGAAGCAATACGTAAAGCCAAGATTTGCTACTAGCAGAGTAAACAGAAGGGAGAAATCCCAGGTAAAAGATGGAACGATAAGAGAAGTAATAAGTCAGCTAGAAACAATAAAGGAAATCGCAGTAGTGGTAGCAAGGGAGTTGGTAAGGGGAAAAACAACAGGACTGTACAAAAAAATTCATTCAGATCCAAGCCAACCAATGAGTCCAGAGTCGGCGAACAGCCTGCAAAATTGGACAACGAAGGGACAGCAAGACCTCCAGTGCAGTGTTGGGGTTGTGGAGGGCCTCACTACGTCAAAAACTGTCCGCAGCGAAAGGGAACCGAACAATTATCCCAAATCCATGAAGCATCGACAGTCGGCGACATAGGACGTAGCCTACCGAGGATTAATGCAGCCCTGGACGATCGTCAGGCGGAGTACCAGCCGACCATGGTGGAATTCGAAGGTAAAATCTCAGACCTTACTGTAGCTGTTTTAATTGATCCTGGAGCCACATTAAGTTATATTAGTCCTAAGGTGGTAGAACATTGTAAACTACAACCTGTTAAATTCAAGAATCCGTGGCTAGTACAGCTGGCTACAGGGGCCAAGAGGCGAGTGCTTGCAAAAGTCAATAACTGCTCTTTAAAAATAGCAGGGCAGCCAGTAATGGCAGATTTAAATGTGCTTCCCCTCGGTTCATATGATGTTCTGATCGGTATGGACTGGTTAGAAAAGCACTGGTCATTGGTCAACTGCAAAACAAAGACTATTTATTATAGGGATGAACATGGAGCAAGGCAGGAGATGCAAGGAATTAAGCGGCCAGTACAGATTCGACCAATAACTGCATCTCAGTTAGCAAAATGCATTAGGAAGGGGTGTCAAATTTATGCCATCCAAGTGGGCTATGCTAACTCGAAAGATAAGACAGCCACATTGGACAACATCCCTGTGATACAAGAATTTGTTGATGTGTTTCCAGAAGAGATTCCCAGACTGCCACCTAAGAGGGATATAGACTTTACTATCGAATTGGTACCGGGGGCAGCCCCAGTATCCCGAGCGCCCTACAGAATGAGTATACCTGAGTTGACAGAGTTAAAAATGCAGCTATAGGAGCTGTTAGACAAAAACTATATTCATCCCAGCGTGTCTCCTTGGGGAGCTCCAGTATTGTTTGTTAAGAAAAAAGACGGGACTCTTCGCATGTGTATAGATTATCGTCAGCTGAATAAACTGACAATCAAAAATAAGTATCCTCTACCTCGAATTGATGAACTGTTCGACCAAGTGAAAGGTGCCACAGTATTCTCCAAGATCGATTTGTGATCAGGTTATCACCAAATCAGGATTAAGGAAGAGGACATAGCTAAAACAACTTTTAGAACAAGGTATGGACATTACGAGTTTGTGGTGCTACCCTTTGGGTTGACTAACGCCCCCGCAACTTTCATGTGCTTGATGAACAACATATTTCATCAATATTTGGACAGATTTGTGCTGATATTTATCGATGATATATTGATATATTCTCGTACCATGGAAGAGCACAAGGAGCACCTCAGATTGGTGCTGCAAACCCTCCGAGAACACCAGTTATATGCCAAGTTCAGCAAGTGCGACTTCTTCAAGGAAGAAATACAGTATCTGGGCCATATAATCACAAAGGAAGGGATCGCAGTGGACCCTGAAAAGATAAAGACCATAATGGAGTGGCCCGTACCGAAAGATGTAGCAGACATCAGGTCCTTTATGGGGTTAGCTGGTTATTACAGACGATTTGTGGAAGGCTTCTCAAGGGTAGCGTATCCTATCACCTCCTTACAGAAAAAAGGAAGAGCATTCAGATGGACCCCGGAATGTCAGAGAAGTTTTGAGCAGCTTAAGCACCTACTCACCACCGCACCCATTTTGAGCATAGCTGATCCTAATAAGGACTATGTGGTGTGCACTGACGCAAGCAAGGAAGGTGTGGGAGGCGTGTTGATGCAAGAAGGGAAAGTAATTGCTTACGAGTCAAGGAAACTAAAAGAGCATGAGCAGAAATATTCTGCTTATGACTTAGAGTTGGCAACCGTCATACACGCTTTGAAGATGTGGCGACATTATCTTATGGGAAGGAAATTTTTATTACTGACAGACCACCACAGTCTGACCAATTATTTTAGCCAGCCCACTTTAAACGCTAGGCAAGCATGGTGGGTATATTTCCTAAGTGGTTTTGACTTTGAAATCAAACACTTGAAGGGGAAAGAAAACCGGGTGGCAGATGCTCTAAGTCAGAAATTACAATGTTTGTATGAAATTTCCTTTAGCAAATGGAAAAGCCCCTTTGAGGACATAATAAACAAAGGCAGCAGAACGAGATGTTGCATACCGGAAAATAAAACAGCAAGTACAACAGTCTACCAGCGAGGAAAATTAGCAAGGCTACGAGGTGGATGATGCTGGAACGTTGTACTACAAGAAAAGGCTATATGTACCTAATCAAAACAGCATTAAAAACCTGATTCTGGATGAATTTCACATCAGTCACTATGCTGGACACCCAGGATATCAGAAAATGATCACTGCACTTCGAAAAGAATACTACTAGCTGGGTATGAAGAAGAATGTGGCCGAGTATTTGGCACGGTGTTTAGAGTGCCAACAAATTAAGGCAGAGCATCAACATCCAGTGGGGCTGTTGCAGCCATTACCCATTCCGGAATGGAAGTGGGAAACCATTTCTATGGATTTTATAACGGGGCTGCCTAATAAAAGCTGCTCAGGATAGACAAAAGAACTTTGCTAACCGAAAGAGGAGGTTTAAAGAATACCAAGTTGGTGATCATGTGTATGTGAGAATTCAAGCAAGGAGGAGTACACTGCAGTGGAGCGGGTGTACCAAGTTGGCACCCCGATATTGTGGACCATTCCAGGTCTTGGCAAGAATTGGGCCGGTGGCTTACCAGCTCACCCTACCAAGTCACATCCGGGTCCACAATGTCTTCCATGTCTCTGTGTTAAAAAAATACGTTTATGATCCTAAACATGTGATCAGATGGCAGGATATTCAGGTGAGAATTACTTCCAGTAGACCAGTCTAAAAGTTTTTCTTAAAAGAAACTGATTTAGAATATTGCATGTTGCAGGTCGAACTGGAAGGAGAAGTCTTGGTCGAGCCGCTGAGCATTCTCGACCGGAGAGAAGTACAGTTGCGGAAACGAGCTATTATCCAAGTTAAAGTGCAATGGCAGCACTTTGGGCCTGATGAGGCCACCTGGGAGGATGAAGAACTCATGAAGAAAGCTTACCCGGAGTTGTTCTTGGTCAACGGACATCGGGACGATGTCCAATTTCAAGAGGGGGAGATGTAATGCCCCAGGAAAATGTAAATATTTGACTTTACTGTGGTTAAAAAATAAATGAATATGACATTATTTACTATTTTGGAATTTAATAATATTTTTATTGTTCCTTTAATAAATAAGAAATGTTTTCTTGGAGAAAGCTGGCAACTTTTGAGAGGGAAGTTTGGGAAAAACGGTTGCAGTGAACTGCAACCCTAACCACCTCCCCTAATTGGGAAGGTTCCCAGAGGAGAAGGGGAGGAAGGAGGTTAGTTTGCACGGGAAGGACAAGCAGAGAGGAAAAAGAAAAGAATAGAGGGCTAAGTCTGGTGAGGACCAGATAGCCAGGCACTAGGTGTCGATATCTTGCTGAGGACAGCGGTCTTGCAAGAGAGCACGGGGGAGAGATTCTGGTCCCGAAAGATGAATCTCGAGGTTGGGTGGCAGATTTGAAGCAGAGGACAAGAGAAAGTTCCGCTTCTGTAAAACTATGCAGAGCACAACGATACAGGAAGCAGAGGTGAGAAATTCGGTTGTAGTTAGACTAGAACAACGAGCAGACAGGTACAGAAATTACCACTGAGGTGCCTAATTAAGTTTGTGCCATTAATTAAGTCTGTGCCATTAATTAAGTTTGTGCCATTTATAACTTGAGATTCGTAACAACAAATTTTAGCGCAGCTATAACTCTCAATCAAAAGGGAAAACTCAGAAATAATGGTAATAGAGTGATTAATTGTTATTTGCATTTAAAAGGGAAATGAGAAAGGAAAGTACAGCTAGAACCCTCATAGGTTATGGGAAATCTATTCGTAATAGTGTCACTGCAGAACAAACGTAGGGTCACAAAATGATTGGACCCCGTGAAATCCCTGTTCGTTAGAGAAATCCTTAAGGGTGGGGGGGTTAGTTAATGACCCGACAGAAACGTTTTCCCTCCATTGAGTAATTCAGGCGTGTAGAAAAACTGAAGCTGACATTGTATAAAATTTAAAAAAAAAATTATTCAGATATACATGCATCTAATAGGATTGTACAGGCGAATAATGGAAAACAAAACCCTAGGACACTTCATCCTGAAGGCACAGGCAGTAGAAGGGCCTAGCGTGCCAAATTGGCAACAACCGAGTTAGATAAGTGAGCATGGTAAGAAACTATAGTAGAGCGACCTTCTCAAGAAAAGAAAAGGACTAAGTGCAATAACGATTTAAATAAACATCCTTTCGCAGACTAACGAACAATTGGATACTTAGAACTTTAAAATGAATTTAGTTGATATTATGTTGAATATTCTCATAATAATAATAGTAGTCACCATCAAGACGGTGGGGGGGAAATTCTTTTAACAAATCTGTTATCTGCGAAATACCAGGGACAACTGATACACAGTATGAGGCTACGACTAATCTTTGTCAACTGTTTAAACGAGAAAACAAGGAGATACAGATAGATAAGGACAACGACCCTTGGAAATTCTCTGATAATAGTAAGGTTAAGTGGGTTCCCTAAAACTCTTTATAAACCATAAAAAGAACAAACAGAGAATTTGACAGAAGCTGTTATAGCCGTATTCTTTTACTTCAAGCAAAAAACTATGATCAAAGAAATACCCATGAATATATGTATAACGGCCATAGCTCGGTTGATAGCCAACCAGATTCAAAAACCCTTGAGTCATATACACATTTGGACATGTAAAATGGATACATAAAGAGAACAGTAAATTAACTGGAACATGACTGGTATTTCAAATAATTCTTATATACATCGAAATTTATAAACAACCAGGCACGCCACGGGGTCAAACCCTGGCAAGTATTAATGCATTGATTCAACTGAAACAACCATTGTCCGTGCCTCATTCTGGAGGCAAACCCTCAACGCAAATACCACGTAAGGGTTTCTAACTTCCATGGCACACAATTGATAACTTACATAAGCCTCTAAACTCAAAAGACTGCGAGCTATCCGTGAGATAGCTTAGGAATTTAGTGGAACCAAGAAACCCTGCCAGTATGCGGGGAAATAAAACTCAACTGAAAAACCCTCAATCTGCAGATAACTTCTTACCCGGAAACTTGGCAACGAGTCTGGTAAATGACTACCACACAACCTTAGCGAATAGCTCCAGAGTCCTGGAGAAGGTCCCTACGCTCATACCACAATAATCCATTAGTTAGACAGGGTTGGGAAAGATGCCTGTCAAGGGAAAGTTTCAATGGTATAAAAATTCTAATACTTGAAACCAGAATACTTACCCGAGGCTCCACCAGGACGAGCAAACACCATAGTCTATTTTCCAGGAGCTTCTAAACCATTCTGGGACCTGGAACAATAGCCGAACAGGTCGCGAAAAACAAACAACAGGGAAATGGAGCCGGCGCCAACACGAGGAAACAGTATATCAAACGAGGAATGGTTGACATAATCCCGAGAAGAACTTTGAACCATAGATCTGTAAACCCCCATGACATCCGTCGATCTGGTGACAAGCCCAAGGATGGTGGCTGCGATGGTCAAGCCTGCTCATGCCACGCACAGGGCAGAGCAATGAGAATTACACCAAGCGTACAAACTCAATGTTTAATTAATAACAAATGCCAGATGTCAAACCAAGTCACCCACTTGCAGTTCGCGGGTAGTTGGGTGTTTTCCCAAGGTAACAATAGGTTAATGAACTCTGAAGAGACAAGACCGAGCTTTTATTACCACCAGGGAAAACTACCAGTTGGTTGCCCAAAAAACAGTAGAATGGTCGGAGCAATAAATACTGCGTTAAGTCACCAGTTACACTGACATGGAAAATAGTCATACATTGGGAACACCAAATAAAAAAAAAATTATGATGGAGACATTACAAAGAGAGGACTTGGTGGGGACTTGATGTAGGAGGGACAGGTGGTGTGTTATGAGTTCAAGAAGTTGAAAGAGCATGAGAAGAACTATGTGACTCATGATCTTGAGTTGGAAACTATTATTCATGCCTTGAAGATGTGGAGGCATTATTTTCGTGGCAAGAGGATTGTATTAATGAGCAATCAAAGTGGGTTGAGATATTTGTTTAACCAAAAAAATATGAATGCCAGGTAGGCTAGGTGGTTAGGCACGATTAACGAGTTTGACTTTGAGATCAGATACATTAAGGGTAAGGAGAATGGGATTGTAGATTCTCTTAGTAGGAGTGTGCAAATGAACCATGTTGTAGAAGTGATCTCTTATGGGACAAATTTAGAGGATCATATCTTATATACAAGATAGTAGGATGACATGTACATGGAGTTTAGGCATAGGTTACAATAGGGTACAAGTGATCAATATGTGGACTATCATCTCACAACAGATGGTTTGGTGAGATTCGGGGACATGATATATGTGCCGGATGATAGTGGGCTCAAGAAGTTTATCTTGAGGGAGTTTCATGTCAAACCATATTCAAGACATCCAGAATATCAGAAGACATTGACAACAATGAAGAAGTAATATTATTGGATAAATTTAAAGAAGGGAGTGGCAGAGTTTGTGGCTAGATGTTTTGACTGGCAACAAGTGAAATCAAAGTGTAAGCATCCATGTGGATTGCTTCAGCCTATTCCGATTCCAGAATGGAAATGGGAGGTCATTTCCATAGATTTCATTAAGGATGCCGAGGAAACATGATTCTATCATGGTTGTGGCTAATAGATTAAGTGGGGTAGCTCACTTGATTCTAGTGAAGACAAATTATTCAGCTAGTGAGGTGGCACAGTTCTTCATCAAGGAGATTGTGAGATTGCATGGTGTTATGAAGAAGATTGTGTCAGATAGGGATGCTAAGGTCAGTTCCAAGTTTTAGAAGGAGTTGTTTGCAGGTTTAGGGACATAGTTGGCCTTCAATACAAATTATCATCTGCAGACAGATGGACAAATAGAGAGGATCAACAAGATTCTAGAGGATATGTTGAGGATGTATGCCATGCACCAGAAGAGGATATGGGAGGAGTACCTTCCATTGGTCGAGTTTGCTTATAAAAATGGTTATAAGGAGTCACTAAAGATGAGACTGTTTGAGGCACTCTATGGGAGGAGTTGTAATACTCCCATTAGTTGGGGTGATCTAGTGAACAAGGTACTTATTGGACTAGATATGTTGGCAGAAATGGAACAAGAGATGCAGGTTATTAATAAGAATATAAAGGCATCATAGGACAAGAAAATAATTTATGTAGACCATCATAAGGCATTTAAGGAGTTTCAAGTTGGTGAGCATGTGTATTTTTGCATCAAGCCTAATAATAGATCCTTGAGGATTGGATTACATGCCCAGTTGGAACCATGATATTGTGGGCCTTTCAAGATCCTTGATAGGATCGGACCAGTTGCCTACAGACTTTCACTGCCTCCAAAAGTGAAAGTCCATGACATTTTCCATGTTTCATTACTTAAGAGATATGTATAGAATGTTAATCATGTTATTGATTGGTCTGTATTGCCTGTGGAACCAGAAGGAGAATTACAACTGTAACCTCAGTGGATATTATATCGGAAACAACTCATGCTCCATAATAGAGAAATCGAGCAAGTTAAAGTATAGTGGAAGCACTTTGGGCCTGATGAAGCTACATGGGAGATGGTTGATCAGATGCGGGCTATGTATCCTTCATTGTTTTCTGGTTGAGGCAAAGCAGTTTTGCATATGTATATATGTACATGGATGTAAATACCGCCATGAGTTGTGTTATAAAGCTCCAATCAGTGGTATGGTTGTCATTTTTTCATGATGGTTTTTCCTTTGAGCACATTGTTTATTGTAAATACTACAACGAGCTGGGTTATAAAGCTCCATGGGAAGTATGTTTTGGTTTTCAGTCATTTTGTTGGTTGTATGTGTCATAAAACGCTAAGGACGGTGTTCCCCTAAGGGGGAGGGGCCTATAATATCCCCAGGTTAAAAATTCATGTAATAAAAGTTAATCAAGGCAAAATAATACCAAGGTCAAGGGACACTTATTCCAACTTGAATGTTGGGAAAAATATCCAATTGGGCATCACTTGTTATGTATTATGGCTAAGGGCGAATTGGCAAAGGAAATGGAAGAGACTTTGAAAAGGAAAAAAGGTATTATTGGCATTTTATTTATGAAAATAAAACAAAATAGGAGAAAAGGGAAGTGAAAGGTCATAAGTTGCATGTAGGAAATTGAAGGAAAATTAAGGAAAAATGAAGAAATTAGAGGCATTAATCATAAAGATACGTAAGAGAATCAATTGGTAGCTTTATATTAGTTCATTTTCAAAATTGGTTGTCAGAGAGGAGAAGAGCACCAAGAGGAGAATGAAATCAAGCAACCGAAGGAAGGACAAGGAAGGAAAAAGAAGGACAATGAAAACAAAGGAAAGCAATGATCAAGAAAGGAAAGGTTGGATCAAGTAGCTTCAATAGGAATACTTGTAGGTAATAGGTTGCATGTATGATGTCCTAGATATTTTTGGCATGCATGGTATGTGCATATGTATTTGGTTTCATTGTTGCCGGTGGCATGGATTTTATTGGGTTTTGACAATGGTTTTTAGCCTGCATTTACATTTCCGGATAGCCATGGTGTGATGGGATTCTTCTTGATTGAGCTTTGGATTTCCATAAGGTTTTGGATCTAGGTGTGGTGTTCTCAGGAAAATCCCAAGCGTTAGGTGTGGAGGTGGTCTTCTCCGGGAAGCCCTCAATAGGTGGGTGGAGACAGGAAAATTCCTCAAGGGATGGTCAAGGAATTATGAGGCATCCAAGCTTGGTTTGGTTTTGTGATCTGAGAGATCTTTTAGGTGAGGTCACGGTATGTTGACGGTGAAGGTGGTTTAACCTCTGGATTCCCTTGGTTGTTTATGGATTGGTTTATCCCATGATATTCCACATTCATGCTTGGAATATGGCACACAAGCGATTGGATGAAAGAAAGATTTGGTTCAGCCTAATCTATGGTCAAGGGGTATGTGTATGTCCCTGACTTGGTTGGCTTTTCATATGGTTAATAAGAGCTAAGTTTATCTTTTCTTTTGTAAGTAAATGTACTTGTTATTACATGGCTTTAATGGATGATATATAATTGTTATTTATCTGGTTATATGCTGGTTATAAGCATGGTTATATGACATATCTATGTATGCCTCTTATCACATTTCATTCAATGAATGTGTGGTTAATGAATGTATGACCTAATTGGTGTTATGAAAACTATTGTGAGAAGACATAGATTCTTCTTTTTAAACCTCAGATAAGTTTGAAGATCCTTATGTTTAGATATGCATTGATGACCTGTAGGTTGCATGTTCATCATGTGATGGAATGTCAACCCTAGTGAGGAAAGGTCAAGTTAAGTCCTAGTTTAATTTCTTATTTGGAAGCCTTGTTTCTATGTGATTCATCATTTTTGGAAGTTTCACCGAGTTCTGGGTAGGGGCCTAAGTCTTAGCCCTAGAAAAGTGGCTCAAAATTTGGGGTCGTTGGCATAGAACTCGCTAAAAAAGTCCACAGTCGCTAGGGAGCAAGCCTATGGGAGCTAATAGAGGGTTGCAGTCACTTAGAGGCCTTGGCAAGAGAGCGACTAAAGCTCTAGGTCATTTAAATAGAGATTTAACTTAGGAGTTGGACACTTGGAGGGGTTGAGTTTCTCCTAGAGGTACTATGGCACATGAGTGAGGTCAATAAAGTCTTAATTTGTCGACTCCATTTCCTTAAGGTCATATATGAGGTTGAGTCTTATCATAGTGACCTTCAAATCATGTTTACCCTAGGAAAACCAGTGAAAATGGGTAAATGTAGGAGGAGGCGGGTTACATTTAGGGCCTCAAAATTTCTCTGGAAGTTTAGGACCTGAAAAACTACCAAAAATAGAAAACTACCAAAATAGGAAACTGTGTTGGAAACTAGGAAGTTGAAAGAAAATAGTGTTGGGGGTCCAAGTGGAATAGGCAGTGGCCACTAATATCCACTTGGATTAGTATTCCCCCCTTAGAAAGAAATGGTGCCTATTGCGTTGAGTGCCTCCATGAGATGGGGAAAATTCTATTGAACTTTGTCCCTAGTGACCCACTTTCCTTGGTGTAGGAGATGGCCAACTTTGACAACCCAATACATATGAATTCTTTGTTGGTGAGTGTTCTTAATCTAGGTATCCATAATCTTATCAATTGTGGCCACTTCAATGCAATCTGGATTGAGCTCTGTTGGTGTCAGCTACACAACAATGCATGATGTGTCCAACAACGGTGGAAAGTATGGCCAAAGGTTGTCCACATTGAATACTAAGTACAAGCCAAGGAATGGGGGATGCTCAAATTGAAATAATTGTCATCCACAACATTAGTGATGGTGTAATGCCCATATCAAAGTGGTCTAAGCTTTTGATGGGCTCCAGTAAGGAAATTCTTCTACAAATGCAACCACACCTTGTTGCTAACTTGAAACTTATGTTGCACCAGATGTTAATCATGACATTGTTTGTACTTGGAATTGGATTTATCTAAGAAATCATGAACCTGTTGGTGGACGTGCTAGATACATTCAATAAACATAGTGGATTTGTCAACTTTATATTGAATATGTGCAGATTTTTCCTTTGTAGTTGCAAAATGCAATGTGACATCAATGGGGCACAATGGTTGAAATTTGAGGCCCACTTGAAATGGGTTGTGGCTAGTCGAGCTATGGAGAGATTTTTTACAACTGTGTTTCACATAGGGAAGACTCTCATCCCATGTTCGTGGGTGCTTGGAGTTGTACATGCATAGTATGCGCACTATTATCTTGCTGACAACCTCTGTTTGGTCATCCTTCTGAGGATGGAATCAGTCGATTTGGTGAGCTTGGTGTCCAAAAATAACCAAAGGCTCGAATAGAATGTGCTTAGGAACATGCTATCCCGATTTGAGATAATGATCTATGGAATCCCATAATGTACCTATATGCATTCAAAGAAGATTTTGATAGTGCCTTGTTCTATGATACTCTTCTTATGAGCAACCAATATAGCCATCTTAGAAAATCTATCAACGAAAACAAATACACAATCATTACCATGCTTGGTAGAGGGGAGGCAAGACATATAGTCCATGGAGATGGATTCCCCAGGCTAGCTAGGAGTAGGTAGAGGAGTGTACATGCCTTTCTTCTTAATGGTTGGATTGGTGATGGCATAGGCAGTGCAATATCTGATATATTTTCCAACATATTCTCAGAGTTTTGGCCAATAAAAATACTTTTGTAGTACTGCCACTTTTTTCTCCATACCAAAGTGCCTTGCGACCCGATTGTAGTTCACCTCCCAAATCATCTTGGCGTGCTCATTTGAAGGAACACAAAGGTGTCCTACGTAGCATAAAAATATGTCCTAGAGGTGGAAGTATTGTACTTGCTTTCCATCCATTAACATTTGGTATGTGGTGGAAAATTTTAGATCATTTTTGTATAGTTGCACCTATTCAAATGTCTCATGCCCACAATAGTTGAGAACAATGATCAGTGCCACAACCGAGGGTTGACTGAGGAAATATGCAACATTATTGGTGCTTCCCTTCTTGTATTTAATGTTAAAATGGACTTTTTGCAGATATGTAGACCACAGTACTTGAGTATTAGATACCTCTCAAAATCCTTGATACCCAACTTCATTAATAGGGTATGGTGAATATTCATGAACTCTAACACATCTTGGTGCCTTTCCTACCATAAGGTGGTCCACTTTATGTACTTATCTTCATAGCTCCCGAATGGGTAATATTGTTTCTTGACGATATCTTAGAAGGAATACCAAGAGGGTGTGGTTGAAAATAGTGAGGGTTCTTGCTTGTCCCTTTGTTCACAGTAAGTTTCGCACCAATCCTTGACATGGGGGTGAAATTAAGGAGTGCAAAAGTAATATTTTCCCTATCAAAAAGATTATGGACCGAAAAATATCCTTCCAACACATTTAACCACATATCCAGGGAATCTACATCTATCTAGCTTCAAATATAGTAATTTAAAAGTTAACTTGTACCTTAAAGGGGGCGATGCCCCCTAAGTGACAGTTGGATGAAGATATTTCACCTATTGATACCTGTTGAAGGATATGGAAAAAAATATCCATCATCTTGCTCCTTTGTCGCTTGAGGGCCTCTTATAGCAACATTTTGAAAGGATCTCCTGATCCCTTGTATTTATTTTATTCCTATATAGGAGGTCGTTGGGGTTGGAAAGGCTGGTCTTACAAGGGTTAAACTAATTTAAGTCCCAACTCCTTATAACCTGACTTCGTTTGGGACATGCACAAAAAACATAGAAAGAGCAGACTGCTATGATACCAATGATCCAAATTTACAAAGGAACAAAATGAAATATATATTAAAACAAAGATATAGTGAAGTAAAACTTTAATTAATAAATAACAACTGCTGAAAGCTATTTGCATGCAAAAAAGAAACAAACTAGCCCAGGCGATAGTAACTTTTCTATGAGAAGAGATGTGATGAATTCATGCCTCCTGAACTTAGTCATAATGAGGCTTTTAGGCCTATTTATCATCAAGAAACAATGGAAAACCATAAACATCCAAAAATTTAACCCTAGGAGATGAAGCACCAAAAGTTTGTGGGCCCTGCTGGGGTTAGTTGGAATGTCAACTCCCTGGGGTTGTAACTTTAGTATATGATCTCCATTTGGTGCGCACAATATCCCATTAGAATGGTATATCCGAGGACAAAAAATTTCGACTCCAAACCTATAGGTTTGCCCGTTTCCCCAAAAACGTCGTTTATGACCTCAAAATGGTTTCGTAAGTTCACGGCCTGAAAAATAGAAAAAATAGGAAACTGTGCTAGAAATTAGGAAACTGAAAGGAAATAAGGTTGGGGGTCCAAATGGAATAGGTAGGTGGCCACCAATATCCACCTGGATTAGAGCCGCTAAATTTGAACATTTAACTATAGAAATCCCATGATTGGATATGGCGTCAATCCATAAAAGTTAGAAATTAATGTTTTTAATATTGTTTAATATGCCTTTAGGAACTGATGCAATATAGATCCAATATACTTGTATGCTTTCGGTTAGAAAATTATATATTACAGAGCAATGGAACACATAAAATATTGCAGAAATATAAACACAGAAAACGCATAAAACAAGAGAGACACAGATATACGTGGTTCACCCAGTTTGGGCTACGTCCACCTCGAACAGCTAGTCCTTCCTTTCTATTATCCAGCAAAATGAAGAGACACAGCCTACATCAGATCCGCTGTAATATCCTCTGTTTTCTCTCACAGTCTCACCTCTCTATTTCTCACTCACCGAATACACATCGATTTCATAGCCTCAAATACAATGCCCTCATACAAAGAGAGGGGTTGCCTTCTAGGGCAAAAAACCCTAAACTAAACATAAGTTCTAACGTCAGATCATCCGTCTAATGAACGGCCCAGATTGACTAGAAATTACTATACTTTTACAAGGGAATTTTACTTTTATTTTTGGCTTCGAGGGCGCTGCCCTCGAGCCCCCGCTGGGGGACCGTTGGCCCCCGGACTCCCCAGCCAGGGGGATCGGCCCCCCGGGATCCTCGCAGGGGGAACAAGTCCCCCCTGCACCCCCCACGTGGAGGGGTGTACAAAACTTCCTGGGGTATACATCCGGCTGAAACAAAGACCTCTGAACAATCACGCTCCACACACAACACTTTCCAATACCAACTTCAATAAAATAAGGTACCCACCTTTGCAGTGAAAGTGGTGAGTCTAAACTGAGATCCTTGATCCAACCCTTTTTATTAACCATAGCCAATATGTCTATCTGTACTTGCTTGGAATTAAATAAAAACCCTAAATATTTAAGACCATCCTCTAGAGGTTTGGAGGGGAAGGGGAAATTATCACTAGCTAGCAATCGAACAAGATCAAAAGAATCAATTTTTTAAGAATTTAGATATCCAATTAAATAATATAAAATTAGAACGAGGCAAGAAAACATTCCAAAAATGAGTTTTAGAACATATGAAGGTCATTACGAGTTTTTGACAATGAAATTTGGCCTTACTAATGCAACTAAAACACTTCATGGCTTAATGAATTATATATTTAAACCATTCACAAGAAAATATGTGTTAGTATTTTTTTGATGATATACTAATCTATGATGAATCTTCTAAAGAGGATATACAACATTCCTATATGGAATTCAAACTATTATAGGATTAACATATATACACAAATCCTTCCAAGTGTGCCTTTAGGGTTCGATAACTAGAATATTTGGTTCCTATTATATCTCAAGAAGTTTTCAAAGTGTACCCTAAAAAAATAAAATCTATTATGGAATGGAAAATTCCTTAAAACTTGAATAATATTGGAGGATTCTTAAGATTAACATGCTATTCCTGCAATTGTTTAAGAATTATGGTCAAATAACAACATCTCTAACAATATTGTTGCAAAAAGAGGCATTTTATTTTAATCAAGAAGCAACCAAATCTTTTGAAAAACTTATTGAATCTATTTTTACTACTCTTATCTTAGCCAAAATTGACTTCACAGAAACTTTTATTGTGGACTGTGATGACTCAAAACATGGCATAAGTGTAGTTTCAATGTAAGAAGGAAGTCTCATCACCTTTGAAAGTAGCCAAATAAAAGGAAAAATCTTACTCAAAGACATTTATAAAAATTAAATGTGGGTCATATTATGTATAATTATGAAGTGACGTCCTTACCTAATAGCAAGACACCTAAAGGTAAAATACATCTTGATAGTTTAAATTATTTCCTTGATCCAAGATCTTTCCTTCGACGATGTCAAATATAATTTCTTAAAGTGCACGAAAATACCATAAAGTCAACTTCCATTAAAAAGCAACATAAAATATGGCAATATAGAAAAGGCATGAAGATCTATTAACGAATTTCACTCACAATGTGGGAGCTATGTCTCTGGGCCGAAATTGAAAGTAGAGAGGCATCTATATTATCTCAACAAAATAATGGAAAATACATGGAAATACCTCACATTTGGGAATGACCTGAAATTGTTTTCCTTAGATCCCAATTCTTTTTACACCAGTGGATTCCTTGTGAAATTTCATGAAAAATGACTATAAACTTGACATGGTTCTATCAATTTCACCTCTGGGACCCTTAGGGAATCTTCAAGATGCTACAAGAGCTAGAATATTCTAGCAATATTCTTGTAAAATATTCACTGAAATATACAAAAGGAATCTTCCTTGAAAAATGTACCCTCCCGACATGGTTCCACTATGCCTGTGAAGAGTTCCACTCAACCCTCCATGGCCCAAGGACCATATGCCCTATTCCTTAAAGGTCAAATGGTGGGTTTATATAATATCCTACCAACCGACATACCAATGTGGTCCATTGGGCATATTTGTTGTCATTGCTATGTTATAGTGTTGCGATTTGGGGAGGTCCTAGGGTCAAGCCCGTGGGCCTCCCCACTTTAGCGTTAAACATGGTATATATGCTTGCGGCTATAACACATTGTTGTCGTTTAATTAGATTTTACGAAGCTGCTAGACTTGGCGGGCTCTGCCCGCCCCCCTCCCACCACGCCCCCCCCCCCCCCCCCCCCCCACATTTCCTAGATTTGGTTACGATACTGAATCCTCCATTGACTTTGACCTTAGACTCATTGGCTAGATTTTGGGTTCCATATGACACTGTTGGATTGGGCCACGTCTTACCACTGAATTGGTACACCTCATTATGTCAACTGTGCCTTAACACATCACACGTTCCATGTGTCGATCATACTTTCGTTGACCTTTGTGGGTCCCACCAACCATTGACTAGGATGGTGACTAGGTTACAATGTGGCAACCTATGGGAGTTCCATGTGGCATACTATGGGTCCAGTCGCACACAATGTCTTTTATGTGTGTGCCAAAATTCAGATGATCATAAATTTTTCATGTAGAATCAGATTGAGGTGCAGTTTGTTGGAATTTTCTCGATGAGATCTACAACTTGGTGTCAGTTTTCTTGAGATTTTGGGACTTCAAATTTGAGACTTTTTGGATCCTCCTAGATCAATCCTCCCCACTGAGAAGCTTTTGGGCCTCCAAAAGCCTTATCAATTGGTAGGTAGGTGAGGGAATTACTCACTCACTTTCTCCTTTTCAATCCATTGTGCCTTGCTAAGATGCATTCATTTGAAACCCACTTGAAGGTACTCTACATCTACCCATCATGAAGACTTGGCCCTTCTATCTAGGATGATGTCATTGGGAAACTTTTCCAAGTAATCTGGAGTGAAATCATCAATTGATGGAACTTGACCACTCATTGGATCCCTGATCATGGTAGGTTCATAAAGTTTCAAGTTATCTACATTAACTACGAAATACATTTACATATAAGCTGAAAGATCAAGGTAGTAGTAATTTGTCCCAATCCTCTCTAATATGGTGAAAGGACCATATATGATTGGTTTCAACTTCTTTCCTTTCTCCCTTCAACTTATCCTTGCTGATGTGAATCCATACTCGGTCTCTAACTTGGAATTGATGATCAACCTTGTGCTTGTTGTGTTAGGCTTTATGTTGTGCTTGACCCTTCTCCAAATGTCCCTAAACTACTTGATGTATCATTTGTATCTTTTTAATGAGCTTGTGAGCTCTTTCTTCATCACCTTTTTCAATAGAATCATCATCTTTCGTAAAGACCAAGTATAATGGTGAATTTTGTAGGTACCCAAAGTGTGTCTCGAATGGTGAACTTTGAGTAAAAGAGTGAAAATCCTTGTTGTGTGCATGCTAGACATAATGTGTCTATTCATACCTCAATTTAGGATGCTTTCTACAATAACCTCAAAGAAAATGAACCACTATTTTGTCGATAGCCTCTATTTGTTCATCAATATTTGGATGGAAACCCTTACTCCTCTTTATCTTGGTGTCCATTATTCTCCACAATATTTTCCAAAAATCTCCAAGGAATATATAATATTGATCCGAGAAAATCGATGTGGGTAGTCCAAAATGGACCCATACATGTTGAAAGAAAAATTGAGCAACCTGCTCATAATCTAATTTTTACATGGCATCAAGACACACATATTTCTAAACCTATCCACTACTACATACAAGTAGTCATGACCCCTTTTTGACAAAGGAAACCCCCCTACAAAATCCATGGAGATACTCTCCCAAGGATGAGAAGGAATAGGGAGTGGTGTGTACAACCCTAATTTTCTATTAGTGGGCTTACAAATAGAGCACATCACACACCCCTTTACATGCTTGGTTACAATTTTGAGGCCAATAAAAAAACCTCTGGAAATTAGCGAGGGCTTTTTCTACCCCAAAGTGACTGGACACAAGAGAAGTGTGAGATTCTCAAATTACATGGACTCTTTCACTTATAGGAATACATAACTTTCCAATATGGTAGAGTAACTTTCCCTACAAATGATAGTTCTCCACTTTGTGATCCATTGGTTAGCCTCTCATAAAAATCTTTAAAATCTTCATAAGTAGCATACTATTCAACATATCTATCATGAGATAAAGAAGCATTTTTCAAATCAATGAATGCATAAACAAGAGGCCTAGAAAGAATATCTACCACTTTGTTCTTGTACCCTTGTTGTAATTGATTACCAAATGGAACTATTGAAGGAATCCCATCCACCTGCAGTGACGAGCTTATTGCAACTTGGTCTGTGACTGGAGATACTATAAGGGATGATGATCTATATGGATGATAGAGTCCTTATTGATCCAGGTGGATGTTGGTGGCCACCCACCTATCCCATTTGGACCCCCACAACTGTCTCTTTCAGTCTTTTCAGTTTCCTAAATTGTAGCACAATTTACTATTTTTAGCAGTTTTTCGGGTCCTGAACTTCCGGAGCTGTTTTGAGGCCCTAAACGACGTTTTTTTGGGAATCTGGGGCAACATGGGTCCATGCATGGACCCATGTTGCCTCCCAAAGTGGTAGTACTCGGATAGATCTTTCTAACGAGCTATTGTACGCGTCAAACGGAGATCGTATGCCAAAGTTACGACCCCGGGAAATTGATGTACCAATTTACCCAAACGGGGCCCACAATTTGGCGTTTCATCTTCTAGGGTTAGGTTTCGGGATGTGAAGGGTTTTCCATTGTTTCTCAACAATAAATAGGCCTTCGAGCCTCATTGTAACTCAGTTCGGAACAGTTCAGAGGCATGTAGCCATCACATCTCTTCTCGGAGATAAGCTACCATCGCCCTAGCTGGTTTATTTCCATTTCTGGTTGTAAGCATATTTCAGTATTTTCCATTAATGAAATGAAGTATTATTTCCGCTGCATCTTTGTGTATATGGTTATCTCTGTAATTTGTTGCATTCCTGTTTAAATCCGGATCAGTGGTATCAGAGCGGTCTTCTTTTCTTTGTTTTTCTTTGCATGTCCCCAACGAGGTCGGGATATAAGGAGTTAGGGCTTGAATTGGTCGAACCTTTGCAAGACCAGCCTCGAAAATCCCGACGGCCTCCCATGGCGGATGAGAAGAAAGACGAGGGGGCAGGAGATCTTATCAAAATCTTGCTCGAAGAAGCGCTCGAGCGGCAAAGGAACGCGATGATGGATAACTTTTCGCAGATCCTTCAGCGGCTACCCAGAGGCGACGCATCGGCTTCCAACAGCGACTCTGGAAACGCCACGCCGTTTAAGGTACAAGTTAATTTTGAAATCCCCATCTTCGAGGGTCAAATAGACGCAGATGCCGTAGATAAATGGTTAAATCTGCTAGATGGGTATTTTTTTGTTCACGAATTTTCAAGTCGGGAAAAGATTGTTTTCGCTCTTCTCAAAGCAGCCCCCCACGTTAAGGACTGGTGGGAAACCTACTGCGAGCAGAAGGATGAAAGTACAGGCTCACTATTTTCAGCCGCACCCACTTAGAATGACTTCCGGGATGCCATCAAGGAGCAGTACTACCCTGTCGGAAGCTATGAGGACAAATACATCAAATGGACCACACTGCGGCAGGGACGAGACCAAGATGTGGCAGAGTTCACAAACATTTTTCATACCCTTCGCACACAGTTGGGTATCAAAGATTCTGAGTTGCATCTGGTACTCAAATACCGTGGCTGCCTGCACAGATACATCCAGGAAGAGATGGTGTTCTTGAACATCCCCTCACTCGGCACAGCGTACCGATACGCTGTCAAAATCGAGCAAAAGTTCAAACAGAAGAAGCGAGACTTTGGATCTGCAAATCCGAAGCCAAAAGGACAAAACCAAGGCGGGGTGACCCAAGACAACCCGTCGAAGCCGCAAGAAAAGAACAACACCACGAAGCCAAAGAAGGACACAGGAAAGTGGTGTGAGTTCCACAAGAGTCCCACTCATAACACAAGTGAGTGTCGGACCAAGCAGTCGCTGGTGGCCGAGTTGAAGGCTTCCGAATCAGATGCATGTTCTGACCCTGAGCCAGAACCCGACAAGGGGAACGGAAAAGGGAAGCAGATCATTGATGCAGATCCCAGCGCCACTGTTGCCACTGCCAAGATCCAGAAGAATGAACCTGCAGATCCAGAAGAGGGGGAGCGTCTTTTCCACTCACAGATGTGGGTGAAGGGTTTGCCGCTACAATTCATTGTCGACAGTGGCAGCCAAAAGAACCTCATTTCAGCAGAGGTTGTGAAGCGATTGGGCCTACCGACTACACCGCACCCGCAGCCGTACAGTATCGGGTGGCTTCACGAAGGACGAGATCTCAAAGTTCGCCAGCAGTGCCGCCTTCCCTACAGCATCAAGCCCTTCACAGACGAGGTATTGTGTGATGTTACACCTCTGGATGTTTGTGATGTATTATTAGGCCAGCCATACTTGTGGAGGCGACATGCTGTGTATGAGTCAAGGCCTCGTGCTGTCATTATTTCTTTGAGTAATTCATTATACAGGATACCAGAGGTAGCCCCACCTACTGCCACATCTTTGATCACTGCTAAGAAAGGCAGCAAGCTCATCTCACAGACTAGAAAATTTATTTGTCTGGCTCACTCCCAAAGTAAGGGGAAGATCGTTGCTACCTCCATGACCCCTGCAAAGGGTTCCTCTACACAGCAACAGCAGTAAAGGGATACGGTCATGAAAGAACACAGGAACAACTTCTCCTCACCCACAGGGGTACCACACAAGTTTCAGGTGGGCAACAAAGTTTGGTTGCATCTGCAGAGAGAACGCCTTACCAGAACCCATCAGAAACTCAGACCACTCCGACATGGTCCTTACACCAGTACCAAGGCTACGGGTAACAATGCTTGGAAGCACAGCATTCCTCCATTCCTTCGCTTGCACCAAGTGATCAATGTGGACCATCGTCGACCATGCTTCCCACCATTTTTGAACACATCAGAGATTGCAGAACAACTCACCAAGGACCAAGTTCAGCAGATGGAGGAACTCAACGCAATGGGGACCATTGCTTCCTAAGGGGGGAGGAATGATCCAGGTGGATGTTGGTGGCCACCCACCTATCCCATTTGGACCCCCACAACTGTCTCTTTCAGTCTTTTCAGTTTCCTAAATTGTAGCACAGTTTACTATTTTTAGCAGTTTTTCGGGTCCTGAACTTCTGGAGCTGTTTTGAGGCCCTAAACGACGTTTTTTTGGGAATCTGGGGCAACATGGGTCCGTGGACCCATGTTGCCTCCCAAAGTGGTAGTACTCGGATAGATCTTTCTAACGAGCTATTGTACGCGTCAAACGGAGATCGTATGCCAAAGTTACGACCCCGAGAAATTGATGTACCAATTTACCCAAACGGGGCCCACAATTTGGCGTTTCATCTTCTAGGGTTAGGTTTCGGGATGTGAAGGGTTTTCCATTGTTTCTCAACAATAAATAGGCCTTCGAGCCTCATTGTAACTCAGTTCGGAACAGTTCAGAGGCATGTAGCCATCACATCTCTTCTCAGAGATAAGCTACCATCGCCCTAGCTGGTTTATTTCCATTTCTGGTTGTAAGCATATTTCAGTATTTTCCATTAATGAAATGAAGTATTATTTCCGCTGCATCTTTGTGTATATGGTTATCTCTGTAATTTGTTGCGTTCCTGTTTAAATCCGGATCACTTACCTATAAAGCAATGCTTCCATTTCTTGACACTTTTAACCAAGGCATACAACTCTTTGTCATATGCAGGATAATTGACAACAACTTGCAAAACATTATCAGAGTGGTAACAAAAAATCTTATGATGCTACATCAATATTTCACCCATGGCATATCCACTGGAATCTGTCTTGATTTCAAATGGCTGCTAAAGGTCTAGCAAGGCTAGTATTGGTGCAATGTTGATATTCTCCTTCAAGGTGTTGAAAGCCTTCTACTGCTTTCCTCCCCAATGAAAGACTTACTTTACACTGGTTAGGGCATGGAAAGGATATGAAATGACTAAGAAGTTATCTATGCATCTTCTCCAATACTAAACTACTCCCAAGAAGCTTCTTACTTCTATCGCATTTGTAGGTTTAGGCCATTTTACAATTACATCAACTTTAGAAAGATCAATTTTTAGTAGCATACAGTTCAACATAGATATCATGAGATAAATAAGCATTCTTAAAAACAATGAATGCAAAAACAAGAGGTATAGAAAGAATATATTCCGCTTTGTTACTTGTACCCTTCTTTTACTTGGTTATTAAATGGATTTGTTGAAGGAATCCCATCCACCCGTAGTGACTATCTTGTTGCAATTTAGTCTTTGAATAAAGATATTGTAAGGGTTGATGATCTATATGTATGGTGGTATCCTTGTATATCAAGAAATGCTTCCATTTCTTGACACTTTGAACCAAGGCATACAAATCTTTTTCATATGTGGTATAATTGACAACAACTTGCAAAAATGTATCTGTGATAACAAATAGGCTTATGATGCTACATCAAGACTGCATCAATGGCATATCCACTGGCATCCATCTTGGTCTGAAATGAATGATGAAGGTTTGGAAAGGATAGTACTTGTGTGATGTTTATATTTTCCTTCAAGGTGTTGAAAGCCTTCTACTGATTTACTCCCCACTAAAATGTTTTCTTTACAATGGTCAAAGCATGCAAAGGATATGCAATGACTAAGAAGTTAGAATACATCTTCTCTAGTACTAAACGACTCCCACAAAGATTCTTACTTCTATCACATTTGTAGGTTTAGGCCATTTTACAATTACATCAACTTTAGAAGGATCAATTTTCAGTAGCATATTGTTCAAGATAGCTATCATGAGATAAATAAGCCTTCTTCAAAACAATAAATTCAGAAACAAGAGGTCTAGAAAGAATATATGCCACTTTGTTACTTGTAACCTTCCTGTACTTGATTAACAAATGGAACAGTTGAAGGAACCCCATCCATTTGAAGTTACGAGCTTGCTGCAGCTTGGTCCATGACTCAAGATACTGTAAGGATTGATGATCTATATGTATGATATTCTCCTGACCTAACAAGAAATGCTTCCATTTCTTGATACTTTCAACCAAGTCATATAACTCTTTGTCATACGTGGGATAATTGACAACAAATTACATAAAAGTATCAAAATGGTAACAAATAGACTTATAATGTTGTGTCAATACTACACCCATGGCATATCCACTGGCATCCTTCTCGATCTCAAATGGCTACTGAAGGTTTAACAAGGCTAGTAATGGTACAACGCTAATATTTTCCTTTAAGGTGTTGAAATCCTTCTGTTGCTTTCCTCCCCACTAAAATACTTTCTTTACACTAGTCAAGGCATGCAAAGGATATGCAATGACTAAGAAGTTAGCTATGCATCTTCTCTAGTACTAAACTACTCCCAAGAAGCTTCTTACTTTTCTCATTTGTAGGTTTAAGCCATTTTACAATTACATCAAATTTAGAAGATCAATTTTCAGTTGAAATCCTCCAACAATATAACCCAAACACAAAATATTTTTTTCCAAATTTACATTTGGACAATTATACATCCAATTTTCTCATTTTTCAAAGTATCTAGTACTTTCTTGACATTTCTTACATAATAATCCCATGTTTTACTAAAGACAAGAATGTTATCTAAGTATATAAGAACAAACTCACCTAAGAATGGTTGAAATACATCATTCATTATGAATGTTGTAAAGGAATTACAAAGCCCAAATGGAATTACCAACCACTCAAACAATCCTTGCTTAGTCTTGAAATAAATTTTCCATACATAATTTTCTGCAATCCTGATCTAATGGTAACCATTGTGCAAATCCGACTTAGTGAAATAAACAAGATTATTCAATTGATCAAGTAAATAATCCATGCGATGGAGGGGATATCATTTTTTCATCGTGATATTGTTGAGAGCCCAATAATCGACACACATTATCCATTTTCCATCTTTCTTCTACACCAACATAATTAGTGAACCACATGGGGATGATATAGGTCTGAGGACTCGTTGATTATAACTACTCACTTTGGTGATTTTCAAGTCAAAATATATTGATTGGTAAACTTATATCCATTACTGATTCACACCCCCCATCTTAGTCATTCCCTATTCCAATATTTGGTATCAGAGCCCAAGTTCCTTTAGGAACATTTTAACCACTGAAAGGTATATGTATAATGAATCATGTCTAGATAAGAGAGTCAGGATGCATACTCAAGTAAGATACCAGTACTTTATGGGATAGAATATTATTTTTGGAAAGTCAAGATGGAAGCCTATCTCATGTCCCTAGGGGTAGATGTTTGGAGCATTGTGTTGGTAGATTATGTTGTCCCTGCAATCCCTCCTACAAAGGTAGATGGTTAAAAGGTGTATGGAAATAATTTAAAGGACAATAATTCCATTCTCTTTGTTCTTATTCAATCTAAAATTGTAAAGGTTATTCAATTTAAGTATGCTAAGGAAGTATGGGACAAAATCAATTAAAGTCATGAAGGAGATGAGAAAGTTACGCAAGCCAAACTTCAAACCTTCAGGATGAGGTTTGAGAGCTTACAGATGAGTGCAAAGGAAAGTATAGAATAATATTTCTTCAGAGTTGAAGAAGAAATCAATATGATAAGAGGACTAGGTGAAGCTATCAAAGAAGAAGTGATTGTTCAAAAGGTATTGATATATATGCCTATGATATTTAATGCCAAAATCTCAGTCATCAAGGAAATCACTAAATTGAAAAGTCTCACAATGGACCAACTACTTGGTACTTTCCTAACCTATGAGATGAGAGTAGGTAAAGACAAGATCGAATCGAAGGAGGCAACATTCAAGGAGTCTGAGAAGGCTAAGGAGCACAAAGATCATCAAGAATGTTTTAGCTATGAAATTGAGCAAGAACTAGCCCACTTTTCTAGATTACTAAAACAAGGATCAGGGAAGTATAGAGGCAAGCTTCCCTTCAAATTATTTGATTGTGGAAGTGTTGGACATTTCACTTCCAATTGTCCTTATAAAGAAAGTTTATATATGGAGAAAGATAAATTCCCAAAGATAAAGCTCAAAAAAAATAAAAATGAGGGAGGAGTGGACCTTGAAGGGGAGCTCATTAGTGCTTTTGATGAGTTAAAGAAGGCCAAAAAAAGGAACAAGAAACTAAAATAGTAGTCAATGCAAGTTGAAGAAACTCAGACAATTAGGAGTTTAAGACATGTTAGATCTCTGATTAAAAAAAAAAACATGTAAAAAGCTAGAGGAGGAGAATAGACTCTTAAAGCAGGAGCTAATCAAGAAAAAGGAGGAGATAATCTCTGAAGCCTATAAAGGAGAGATTCTATGCCTGAAAGTCAATTTTGAGGAAGAAGAATGGAAGGAAGAAGTTCTTAATGACTTGATTCTCGAATGGGAGGAGAACTGTCATAGTCTAGAAGCATAAATTGTCTCCTTGAGAAAAAATATTGAGAGGTTAAAGACTGAGAAGGATCTAGAAAAAAAGTTTGCAGAAGGGACAAAGAAGTTAAACCTTATTTCGAGCAGTTAAAGGCCTCTAGAGAAAAAGATAGACTTGTGATTCTTTGCATCACAGAAGTCTTCCACATGAAAGACAATTTTCAGGTCCGTAGGATTTGAAGACCCCTAGAGCTATACACAGGTGCTTCAAGGTAGAATCAGTGAATATAAAAAAAAAATCAATCCAGAGAGGCACTCAACATTGGAACAAGAATTCTAACTTCTCAACGGACTCATAACATAGATGATTTAACCAATCAGAAAAATGAAAAAGGTACCTACGACCAACTCAAACTCGTCAATTCTCCAAATTTAGGAACCATAATTTGTTTTATGGTAATTGCTATAAATTCCATATATTTGGACATAAAACTATTAATTGCAGAAGAGTCAAAGTTGAAAGAGATGAAAATTTAAGATACATAAATTATTAGAATTCTAGAAATCATAATCCATTCTCTCCTATGATGAATGAAGTTGAATATTTCAAATGTAATAATTTTTAGCACAAGGAATGTGAGTGGAGAAGCAGGTTTGAATAACCTTCCAAATCACAGTATACTTGGCAGCCAACTTTCCTCAAGGACAATAAGATTTGGAAATAGAAGACTAAGAAAACAATGGAGTGTGGAATTTCCTTCTCTGTGCATCACCAAGAAAATATATGGTATGAAGATCATGTTTGTTCTAACTAGATGACTAGGGATAAGAGTAAATTCTTGTATTTGAAAGAAAAGGACAAAGGGATCAATGTCACCTTAAGAAATAATTCTCCAACAAGAATTAAGGGAAAGGGAATACTTAGCCTTGATGAAAAAACTAAGGCTCAAAATGTGTTGTATGTGTTATCACTCCTCCGAATCTCCAAGGCTGAGAAAGAGTCTAGCTGAGGTAGCTGTGGTATTCTTTGCTTCTAGCTTTGTGTCATAATTTGCATCGAGTTTTACACCATCTTTGGCATCTGATTTAGTGCATTTTTTTACATCCAGTATGTGCCAATTTTTGCACCTGGTCTTATGCCATTTTTTGCTTCTAATTTTGTACTTATTTTTACATCTATTTTTGTGCCATTTTTTCTGCCTTTTTTTATACCATTTTTTCCATCCAATTTTGCACCATATGTTGAATCTAATTTAGTGCCAAATGTCGCATTCATTTTTGCACCATTTTTTTCATCCACTTTTGCGTTTTATTTGTCTCCTTTTTTTGCATCATATTTTGCACCATATTTTGCATCATTTGTTGCATCCAATTTAGCATCATTTTCAACACCATTTCTTGTATCCAATTTTGCATCCTCTTGAGCATCTAAATTTGCATCCTATGTTGAACCATATGTTGCATCCACCTTTGCATCCCATTTTTTGTCTATTGTTATGTTCAATTTTGAGCCATTTTTTTCGTCTAATTTTGCATTTGTTTTTGCACCAAGTTTTGAATGATTTGTTGCACCTCATTTTACATCCCAATGTTGCATCTCAATTTTCATCCAAATTTGAACCATTTTTATGCCCATTTTTGCACCGTTTTTTCTTCTTTTGTGTCCAATTTTGCACCATTTTTTATGTCCAAATGTGCATCCTTTTTGGTATCTAATTTTGCATCCTATTTGGCTTCGAGATTTTCATCCTTTTTTCTGCCACATTTTGTGTCCACATTTGCATCTCATTTTGCACCTAGATTTTAGTTTGAATTTTCATCTAGTTATGCATCATTTTTGACATCCTTGGTTTCACCCTTTTTTAGTCCCATTTTGCATCTTGTTTTGTGTCTTTTCTTACATCCTTTTTGCATCCTAATTTTACACCATTCTTTGCATCCTCATTTTGGTGTCCATTTTTGCATCCTTGTTTGTGCCCAATTCAGTATCCTTTCGTATGCCATATTTTGTTCCCTTATTTGTGTCTAGTGTTACACCCTTTTTTAATTTTACTTTAAAATCCTTTTTGTGTCATTGTTTGCATCTTGTTTTGATGGCTAGTTTAACATCCAATTCTACTCCCAATTTTGCATCCATGGTTAAATCCACTTTTGGCTTCTTGTTTAGAGTTTTACTTTTATTTCCATTTATGACCCCCTCTATGGGTTCATTTTACTATGTTAATTTACATGTAGTGAAATATATTAAAGTTTCTAAACATCATTTTGCTGTAGGATTTGATGCACGGTTAAATGAAAATAAAACCCTCTCAATTTATCCCAAAAACCTAGGACAAACCAATTAAGAGAAAGGTTGTTCTAAGGCTTAGGATTCTTAGTAGATAAAGATGTAGAGTATAGATTAAGAAAAAGAGAAGGAAGTCTTGTGAGTCCTCGCATGCAGGTCTTCTTGGAGTTTTTATTATAGCTAGGAAATGCACCTAGCTAGCTCCAAAGCTTGGTCCTACACATAAGAGAGAGAATAAAGCAACCTTAACAACATAATATCTTGATAATCAAAACTATCAAAAACATATAAATATTATTGAATAAATAAATATAAACCAAAATCCCATACATCCATTAGTTAAATAGAAGAAGTAAAGAATGAATAGAAACATATGGAAGGAAGAACCCCTGATCTATAAAGGAGTTGGAGGAAAGTTACAACAATCAGATGTAGTTGCAACATCACCTCCCCCAAATCATAGCTCCAAAACTCTACCTCTCGAGATAGATCTCAGCAGCGTGACAATACAAGAATTCCCATGATTTTTTCAATGGCCAAGCCTCCAATATATAGGAAAGTGAAGGCTATGAAGATTTCCTAAATTCCTCATTAGTTCAATTTGGGAAAAATATTTTGGGTGAATAATGTTTCCTCATATAAAAATGGCCTTTTCCACTTTTTAGATGCTTTTGTGCTTAGGAAAAAGCTTCCCCATGATTTATGGCTCTTACTCGCTTTTGTATGCTTTTATTTTTTAGGAAAAAGCTAAAGATGAGGATAAAGAGATCACATTCCACCATATGAGTTTCCAAAAGTGAACAAGAGTGTCAAATTCAAATTCTAGTTTGCTTATGTTTTAGTTTTTTTTTAAATATATATTTAGTTTTAGTATTTTTTGATTTTCTAAAAAAATATATTTAGTTTTTGGTATTCTTTTTCTATAAGAAAAATTATATTTTGTTTTTATAAAAATGGATTTTAAACATTCCATTCATGCTAAATTTGTGATTTTATGATAGGAGTTTAAATTATATATAAAAAAGTAACTTAATGCCATGTGTTGTGTCGTTGAGATGGGTGTTATACATCTCTTCTTTGCTAAGTTATAGACTGTGCTTGCATTTTCTTAATGTGATAAAACTAATTATGTTCTTCATGATATCTTGAAATGTTCATCTTGAACCAGGCTAATAAAACAATAAAGTTAAAATAAGTTTGCCTTTGTCCTTTGTAGATATTTGTCCCCATTAATCTTGGTCTTAATAGATGAATTGTCTTATGGTGGCCTTGAGTGGTCACTTCCATTAGGTGCATGCTTTATAGTTTTCTGTTAGTGACATTTTTTAGGCTTGATAATATGTTATTTAATTTATCAAAATGTGTTATTGTCCATATTATTGTTAAATATTAATATTAAATATGTTGGTTTTTTAGCATGGTTTAGAAAAACGTTCCCAAAATGTTTATAGATTGTATTTTATAATGCAATGATTCATTGCTTGATGAAATTGTTTTGGATATTTTTTTTAGTATATTAAATTGTATGTGATAAAGTCAAAAGTCACCTATTTTTTAGATTTTCATTGGTCAATTTCCCTTAAGGCCATCAAGTTCACCATTCGGTCCCAGGTTAAGGAAATATAGGAGTCATGAAGTGGAATTGTCCAAGCACTTAAATATTGAAACATGTTTTTTTTTAGTCACATTATACTTCCTTTCTATGTAAATTATTGATGAAAATAGTCTCATGGAACATGAGGGGTCTCAATAATAAAGGAAAACAAAGACTCATAAAAGAAAAATACTACGCAAAGAACCCATCAATAATGTTGATATAAGAAGCAAAAATATTAAGTGAGGTTCTACCTCATATAATTAGAAAATGGGGGAGGAATTTCCAAGTAGTAGTGGTTGATTCTTAGAGATACTTGGGTGGAATGGTTATTATTTGAAATGATCAAGACATCAAGGTTGCCAATATGTTTACCTCTTTTCGCATTATGTCAATACAATTTTAGTTAATTGACATCGAGGACTGCTACCATGTATCCAATGTCTATGACTCCAATATCTCAAATGGAAAACCTCTATTTCTCAATTCTATTTCTAGCACAAGTAATTTATACTCCCCATCTCCATGGATTATTGGGAGTGACCTCAATATTATCAAGTGTCTCGAGGAAAAGAAAGGATGAAACAAGATATTTTGTAAGCTATACCATTAAAGCCATAAAGTAGTCTCCATTAAAGTTCTCAAGAAATGAGTCTCCCATGTGGATCAATGAGATGTAATACATGTGTGTGTGGTGACTAACTTAATACACTGCTCTAATAACTCCACAAACTTATGTATTTCACTTCGTCACATAAATTTTCAGTAGTGTGACATAAGTAAACCAAGAGTAGACATGAAGCCTTAGGCAACAAACATTCCCTAGATCCTCAATTAGGTGCTTAAATGATGAAGTGAAAATGCAAGGAGAAAAGAGGAATTCACGATTTAACAATCACAAAAATGTGATCAAGTGTGACTAGGAGTGTATATTTTCCAAAGAGGGAGTGAAGACATGAGTTACCATTCATTGGGCCTTATTTTTCTTTCTTTTTCATTTTCTTATATAAAGGACTTAGGGAATAAGGTTTTCATAAGTTTGGCACAACTCATAGATATAAGATTTACATGAATTTTCACTTCAACTTTAGAGTTGAGACTTAGATAAATCAATATAGTGTATCTTTAATGATTTTTTCTTTCACTTTTTGATTTTATTTCATCACAAATGACAAAAGGGGAAATATTTTTCCACAAATCTATGAATGTTTAATCATAATGGTGTCATGTGATGAAAACAAATTAATGATGTTATTCTCTATGAAAATGATGGGTATTCTTGAGAAAATCTTATGCTTATGGATGTCTCCTCTCTGGTTGAGAGGGAGTGAGGGTAGACACCATATTATCCATGTGTGATGTACTATGGTTAGGACTAATAGTCGTAAGTCTAGTAAAGACACTAGTAGGGATAATGGTGGATTGGATAAACATCTCAGACCAATATTCTTTGAGAATTTGGACTTTGACTAGGACTAATCGCCATAAGTCAAGTACATTAATCCAAGGTAACAATAGTCATGAGGATTGACATTTCCTGGTGTCAAATATTATGATAGTGGATTAGGAAATGATCATGTGAGGACATACCTTGTGAACATCCTGGTGGGGTAAGTGCCTAGAGAGGCAGTGGTGTCCAAATTTATGCCTCCCAACATTGTGCTATGATCTAATGGAGAGATAAACTTGTTAGTCAAGGCCTTACTATTTTGACAATGTTGGCTATGATGATGTAAATCATCATTGATGCTTATCAATCCAGATCCCTTCTTATATGAATATTTCAACTTGAGAGTACTTTTTTGTCTCATTATGAGTACCTCCCTAGTTTAGAGGGAGGGTCATCAACTTCATTATTGCCATCATCACCACCATCACTGTCATCATTATTGTCATCATTTCATTATCTTCATAATCACCATTCATGTCATCATCATCATCATCATCATCATTATGTACATTGTCGTCAATTGTTCATAATTATAGGTATCATAAGAAATATCATCAACCTAAAAAATGTTACGAATGCTTGAAAAGGGTTGTTAGGACACATGATATATGAAAGAAAAATAACGACTTTATTTTTTAGAGATGATCGATGATCATCATCATCACTACCATTATCATCGTCATTATAATTGTCATTATCCCCATCATCATAACTAATATATTTTTTATCATAATTGTTGTCATCTTCATCATGAACATCATAATCATCATTCATGCCATTATTGTTCTTGATGATGACCAAGATGAAAATAATAATAATGATGATCAGATGATGATGACTTGGAAGATGATGCCAAAGATAATTATTATGATTATGACCATGACAACATTTAAAAATTGGGAAGAATGGCCAATGTCATTAGCATCATCATCATCATTATCATTGTAACTCCCATCATCTTTATCATCATTGTCATTATCATAACAATCGCAATTCATGTCATTTTCATCATCTTCATTATCATCATCATCATAATTATTGACATTGTCATCAATTATTCATAATTTTCAATGTCATAAGAAATATCATCAATGCAAAAAATATGATTGTGTGTTGGAAAAGGGATGCAAAAGTGAACAAAAAAAATGGGGGTAAAAATAGAAGTAAATTTTGATGAAGAGTGGACACAACATAAGTAGATGCAAAACAAAACAGAAAAATTGATGCAAAAGTGGATGAAAAGGTAGATGCAATAGTTGATGCAAACTTGAACACAAAATAGGATTCGAACATGGATGAAAAAGTGGAAGAAAACATGGGCACAATAGTAGGCATAAAACATAGCATGAATTGTGGTGAAACAAATGTGGATAATACAATGAATTTAAAAAAAAAAAGGCACAAACTTAAATGCAAAAAGGAGGAAAACTTGGATGAAAAAAGGGATGTAAACATGGGCCAGACATGGGTGCAATAGTGGACACAAAATTAGTTGCAAAATTGGACGAATCAAAAGTGGATGTAAAAGTAGATTCGAAATGGGATGCAAAAAACATAAACAATATTTGATGAAAACTTGGACACAAAAAAGGATGCAAATGTGGATGCAATAGTGGAAGAAAATGTGGGTTGCAATGATAGGCATAAGATATGACACAAATCATAGCACCAAAAAAGTGGATGAGAAAGTGGATGTAATAATAGACACAAGAAAAGATGCAAACTTAGATGCAAGACAAGATGTTATAAGGGATGTAAAAGTGGATGCAAACATGGGTGCAACATGAGAAACAAAACTAGATGCAAAATATGGATGCAATGGAAGTACATGCAAAAGAAGATACAAAATGAGACGCAAAACCCAACACAAAAGTGGATGCAAAAATAGATGTGATATTTTATGCAAAAGAGGATGTGAAGATGGATGCAAAATTGGAAGCAAATGTGGGTACAACAGTAAGTACAAAACATGGCACAAATTGTGTCACAACAAAAGTGGATGTAATCATAGATGCCAAAAAAGAAGGAAATGAAGATGAAAAATAGGATGCAAAAAGGGATGTAAAAGTGAGAGTAAACATGGATGCAACAATGGATGTAAAATAGGATGCAACACTTGATGCAACAAAATTCTATGAAAAAGTAGATGCAATACGAGACACAAAAACTGATGCAAATCTTGACGCAGAAGTGGATATAAAAAGGGATTAAAAATAGATGTAAAAGTTGATGAAAACCTAGATGTATATGAGGATGCAATCGTGGATACAAATTTAGAAACAAAAAAGGGTACAAAGGGAGGTGTCAGACTAGGTGCAAATTATGGCACAAGAAAAATGGATGCAATAGTCGACACAATAACAAATGAAAAAGAGGATGTAAATATGGATGCAAAACAAGATGTGAAAGTCAATGCAACAAAAGTAGATACAAAATTAGATGCAAAACTAGACACAAACCTTGATGCAAAACTTGGCACAAAGGGGATGCAAAAAATATGCAAAAATGGATGCAAAAAATTATTTAAAAAATGATGCAAAAGAGGATGCAAGAGATGATGCAAAAGTTGATGCAAGTGTAGGTGCAAAAAGTGCATGCAGTAGAGGATGCAAAAGATGGTGAAACAAAATTAGGTGCCAAACTTGATGCAAAACATGGTGCAAAGGATGGCACAAAACTTGGCATAAAACCTGGCGTAAAACTTGGTGTAAAATCTGGTGCAAAACCTATTACAATACCTGGTGCTAAACTTGATGTAAGACTTGGTGCAAAACTCGGTGAAAACTTTGCATCAAGTTTTGCACCATATTTGATAAATGGACACAAATAGCACCAAAAATGGTCTCTAGACGCAAAAAAGGAAGCAAAAAGGGATGCTAATCACAGGGTTTTGTTGTAGTGTGAGGGAATGATGAAAAAGGCTCTTCATTTGATCTTTGTACTCCCTCTTTTGGGAAATGTAGGCCATCTTCTCAACACTCCGGAAAATATAGTAGGGTATATTGAGCATTTTTACCCTAATGAAATGCATTAAAAGCCGGATATGATAACAATAGACCCTGGAAAATCTGCTTTCACATGAAAAATATTTCATAATAATCTTCATCATTGGGGCATATCTGTCAAGGAGGTGTGAAAAAGTAAAATAACCCCTTGTTTCATTTCGGTACCTTGGTTTCATGTAAGGCTCATAATAATGCCTCTCCAAATCACCTTGTTTAAACCATTTCTCCCCAACATCTGGGATGTCGGTGGCAGCTAATATAATGGTAGTAGATAGAGTAAAAGTGATACCTGCTAGAGTGACCTGGTTGTCTTGGAGTTTTGATATGAAGAGCCTAGTCAGCTTAGGATGGTGTTGGACTGCCTAGACTTGCTCATAGAAATCATAACATCCTAGCCATTTGAAGGTTGTCACAATCATAGGGGATGTTAAGAGTTACCTAAGATCTATGGGCTCAAATCTGTGTATCTGGCCCCCTTTGTGAGCTTTCTTGACCTCTGTTTCTTCTCTATCAATTTCCTCTGCCTCAATGTGTGGTTTGTATTCCTCATCTTCCACGGTGTTAAATATCAAACCCTAGGGAGGTATGGGGTAGTGGGAATGTAGTTTTTTCGAAATAGTAAATGGGGAAGGGTAAATATGAAGATGATGGGTGAAGGGATATATGTATTGGAGGGGGATATAGGGTAGTAGTATGATAGCTTTGGGAATGGGGGAAATTGTTTGCAATATAGGGGGTTTAGGAGCCTAGGTAGTTGTAGCACCTAGGACTTACGGTTTTGGGACAGAGGGTTAGAGGGTATCTAGGATAAAAAGTTTAGGGAAAGGGAAGGAAGGTGTAGGGGAGTGTATAAAAGGGATTGAGAGTGCAAGGTAGTTTTTTGGGGGAGATCTAGGGTTTAGATATAGAATTAAACCAAATATTCAATTAAACCTTTCAAACACTTAGGGAGTGACTTGAGGAGGAAGAAAAACACATTCCTTAGCTGCTACTTACTTGTTTGGAGGTTGAATGCACCTTGGAGGAGCTGAGGAGGTGATTGTGGCCTTCCTAGACAAACGCGCAGCGCCAATGCAGAGTGTGCAGCACCTCAGGCAAGTGCGCAATGCCTTAAGGAATCGCGCAACACCTTAAGGAAACGCACATCACCGGGTAAACGAGCAGCGCCAGAAGAAAATGCGCAGTGCCTGCTCTGTTCTGCTGATTTTCACCCTAAACTGTGAAAAGGGTCTCTTGGGGTTTGCTCAATCAGTGGTAAGAGGCAAATGAAGCTGAGTTTGAAGCCAAGAAGTCCTTTATAGTTGAGTGAATTTGATATTTTAGATTAAAAACCCACTTTCTAATGTTTCATTTCACCTTTTTGACCTCTTTGCTAATTTCCTTTCTGACTTTTTCCTTTGCAGGTGGATGATGCTGAAGTTTTGGCAATCTTCACTTTTGAATTTTTCTTGGATGATATTGGCAATAGAGTTTGAGTAAACAACTAGGAATAGTGACTTATTACATATGATAAACATAAAATTACATAAATAAATAAAAATATTACATCTCTCTTTTTGAAATAAAATTACAATCTAAAACAAAACTTTTACTTTTGGAATGAAAATTAGAGCTCTGGCAACCATAGTTACATGTTTGCAAATCCTTTTTGAATGAAAAAGGATATTATTTCTTTCACTCTCATGCTTTTGCTGGCCTTATGCAGTGAAATGGTGTTTTATTGGACCTTGAAAAAAATGAAACCTAGAGACCTAATGAAAACCTTGAGTGAGCAGACTTCATGGTGACTTTACTGACATAAATACATGATAAAATAAACTTTCATAATTGATGTATGCTTAGTAAGACATGAAGGTGGGCCAGCAAGTAGAGATTTTTGAGGAGAGTGAGGTTTTTTACTAGGGCTACCATCAACAACTAGATTTTTGAGTGACGACCTAGGTGGAATGACAAAAATTTCTAAGTGAGACCCTAATATGAAGATGAAAAGAGGAGTTTTGATCACTGATGGCAGTATGCAAACACTGACACTAACAATATGTATAATACGTCAAGCACAATTTGCTTAGTGTGAGCCAAATATGTGGTAATGTTTAAAATGTGACTTTTCGATCCCAAGACCTTGAGATCTAAAAAGAAGAAAATGGAAAGATAGTAGGAAAGACGATTAAAACTCACAATAATGTATATGTGTTTGATGACTTTGATTAAGTTGTTGTTTTAGTAAGGCAAATTAAAATTGGTTGTGGCATAGGAGACTTGGTCATACAAATTTTGACAGCTTGATAGAAATCAACAATATAAAAGTAGTAGGAGGATTGGAAAGATTGTTGAAGCTTGATGACTCAATCTGCAAGTCTTGTCAATTTGGTAAGTAGGAAAGGACTTAGTTCAAGGAAAAGGTGTTCTAATTTTCTAAACCTCTGGAGTTGATTTACACTGATATCTATGGCCCAACAAGGACAAAAATACCAAGAGGAAAAAGGTACTTTATTTTATTCATTGATGATTTTACCAAAGCCACTTGGATAATGTTGTTAAAAGAAAAATAAAAAGATCTAAAAAATTTCAAGATATTTAAAGCTTAGGTAGAAAATGAGAAAGATATAAAGATCAAATGCTTAAGTTGAAACAAAGGTGAAGAATTTATTTCAAGAGAATTTGAAAAGTATTGTGAAGAGAATGGCATATTGTTTAAAATAGAAACGAGAAATGTTAAACATAATATCAAGAAAGAAAATCATAATTTGATTTGTCCTCGAATTAAATTGGAAATTAAATTGTAATTCCACATATCATGACAACTTGTAATATTTAACTAAGTTAATTTGACATAGTTAGCTTAGTTAATTCAAGTTGAGGGTCTAACTAGAGTCATATAGAGTGTCTCCTACAATTAGGAGCACTAGTCGAGTTTATTTTGAGTTGTAATTACTTATTTCAGTCCAACTGAGTTAAATTCAGTTAAACTAGTTCCAACTGATAGAGGAATTAGCGAGCGATCCAATAGTGAGGTGTAAACCACAAAAGTGGGGTGTAACTTATTATAGGGGGGTGTGACCTTCAACAATGGGTGAAACTTACTGTAGTGGGGTGTGACCTGCAGCAATGGGGTGTAACTTACTGTAGTGTGGTGTAAATTATTGTAGTGGGGTGTGACCTACAGTAGTGGGGTGTAACCTACAGTGATAAGAAAATTGAAGATTCACTCATAATTAACTCATGCATGTCAGATCAGAGAAAGAACTAGTTGAGATTGGAATTAAAGGACAATGTACTACCATTTGTATAATCATCTAAATTGTACAGGTGGTGCATGAAAGGCCTACGTGGATTGCGCAATTCATAATTGTGGAATTTCCCAATTAATTATGGACTAATTCCTAAGGGAACAACACAAGGAAGTAGGATCTTGGAAGGCTAGGAATTTGGCTAAGTATTTTCCAAAGGCAGTCAGTCAAGCATAGGATAGAAATTACTTGTGTAGGTTGAGCTCAAGGTTGCGAAGAGCATATTGTATTCATCCAAGGCTTGCTTAGGAAGGAGTGAGATAGATATAGATAGTGTAGAGGTTGCTCATGCTTGAGAAAAGCATTGCACTCTTCTCATATTTTCTTATTAATGAAATATGCATATAGCAGGGGTTTTTAGCTGTGGCTTTCCCTAGAAAATCATTTTGTTATGTGTGATTAAATTCTTTCTCTTATATGCTCCATGATTTCATCGATTGTTTGTTGTTTCAGTTGATGAGTAGAGTAGATTCAAGTCAATTGTTTTAGCATATTACAATCTACAGTTTGAATCTACTAGAAATTTCTACATGGTATAAGAGTTAGATTTGTAGAAATTTATACATGGCATGAGAGCTAGATTCATAGAAATTTATACATGGTATCAGAGCTAGATTTGTAGAAATTTCTACATGGTATCAAAACTGAAATCACTATAGAAGAGGATAATTCAAAGTTGTCCTTGCAGATTGATGGAGCTCTAGCTTAGGGTAGATCTAGAATACCCTATTTGCAAACTTCTTAATGGAGCAAGAAGGCTACTAGTGGGAAGATCAGTGAGCCAATGTTTAGTGACACAAAAAGGAGTTGTGATCATTGATATTGGTAGATTGAGGAGTAGTGAGATTTCCCATAGGGAGATCGAGACTTAGAGGGAGGAACCCTATGGAAACTAGTACTCCAAGGTTTGGGGATATCAGACTCATTATTGCAGTGGTTGTAGTAGCAATGCGGAAGCAACAACAACAATATGAGTAGATAAAATCTAGCTCATGCATGCAAATACTTGAGGATCAAGGTAGATACTAGAGATTTGGTGGTTGAGAGGGAGAATGTTAGACCTCTCAACAAGCAACCTCAAAAGCATCCTCAGCAAGTTGTAGAGCAACCAAAATTGGAGAAGAAAAGAGGAGAGCGAGTGGATACATACACTCAAGCAGAGACCTCCAGTAGGGGGAAATTTCAAGCGAAGTGGGTAGAGAGAGCACATGAAGCCATACCTCCAGGTGAGAGGTGGGGCGTTGTGAAGCAATAGTCCCAAGAGTGCAGAAATTTGGGCAAGATCTGTTGAGGTGTTTTTTGTCTCATGGATCATTACCTTGCTGTGGGGGCCCATAATATTTAGTAGTAGGAGGATCAGTGTCAGTCAGATATTGAGGAGTGCATAGTAGTGTTGAAAACAAAGCAGGAGGATCAGTAGCAGAGTTAGCAGGCAACACAACTTTCCTAGTAGACAGTTGCAGACATAGTTGATTTAGTTTTTTTTTGTTTTTGGATGCTTTTTCGTTGTAGATGTTGCAGTATTAATAACAACAGTAACAAGTGTTTCATGCAGAACTTTCCAAAGCTACCAGATTGGGATATAATTGAATTCCTTTCTTGTTGAGAGGGAGCGTTGAAAATACCAACAAGAAATGTTAAAAATAAAATCAAGAAAGAAAAACCTAATTTAATTTTTCCTTGAATTAAATTGTAATTTCACATCTCATGACAACTTATAATAGTTAACTAAGTAATTTGACATAGTTAGCTCAATTAATTCGAGTTGAGGGTCTAACTAGAGTCATGTAGAGTTGTCTCCTACAATTAGGAGCACTAGTTGAGTTTATTTTGAATTGTAATTATTTAATTCAGTCCAACTAAGTTAAATTCAACTAAACTAGTTCCAACTAATGGAGGAATTAGTGGGAGATCCAATGGTGAGGTGTAGCCTGCAGCAGTGGGGTGTAACTTACTGTAGTGGAGTGCCACTTGTAGCAGCAGGGTGTAACTTACTGTAGTGGGGTGTGACCTACAACAGTGGGGTGTAACTTACTATAGTGGAGTGTAACCTTCGATTGTGGGGTGTAACCTGCAGTAGTGAGGTGTAACCTACAATGATCAGTGAATTGAAGATTCACTCATAATTAACTCATGCATGTCAAATCAGAGAAAGACCTAGTTGAGATTGGAATTAAAGGACAATGTACTACCATTTGTATAATCATCTGAATTGTACAGATGGTGCATGCAATCATAGGAAGGCCTATGAGGATTGCGAAATTCATAATTGTGGAATGTCCCAATTAATTATGGACTAATTCCCAAGGGAAAAACAAAAGGAAGTAGGAGCTTGGAAGGCTAGTTTCCCAATTAATTATGGACTAATTCCCAAGGGAAAAACAAAAGGAAGTAGGAGCTTGGAAGGCTAGGAATTTGGTTAAGTATTGGCCAAAGGCAGTTAGTTAAATAAAGGATAGAAAATACTTGTGCAGGTTGAGCTCAAGGTTGAGCAGATCATATTGTATTCATCCAAGGTTTTCCTAGGAAGCAGTGAAAAAGATAAAGATAGTGCATAGGTTGCTCGGGCCTGAGAAAAGAATTGTAATCTTCTCATATTTTCTAATTAATGCAATATACAAATAGCAAGGGTTTTTAGATATGGATTTCCCCATAAAATCATTGTGTTATTAGTGGTTAAATTATTTATCTTATATGCTTCGTGATTTCATTGATCGTTTATTGTTTCCGGTGATGAGTAGAGTAGATTCAAGTCAATTGTTTTAGCATATTACAATCTGCAGTTTGAATCTACTAGGAATTTCTACACATAAGGAAGTAATACCCAGTGGCTAGAACCCCACAACGGAATGGAGTAGTAAAGAGAAAGAACAAAACAATTCAAGAGATGGATAGAGCTAGATGGATGAAGCAGAAGCCCCACACACCTTTTGGGGAGAAGCAACACAAGCAACTGTGTATTTAGAAAACAAAACACAACTCAGGCCTAACAATGATAAGAATCCTTATGAGTTATGGAAAGGGATACCAACATCAATGAAACATTTCAAGGTGTTTGGGAGAAAATACTTTATCAAAAGAAATGATACAAATCTTGGAAAGTTTGATTCTCGAGCTAACGAAGGTATATTTCTAGGGTACTCTGTTAGGAGTAGATGATACAAGTTCTTCTACAAAAGGACTAAATGGGTGGAAGAATGCATTGATATTGTAGTGGATGAAATATTTCCACAACTACAACCATCTAAAGAAAACAAGAACTCATATGGAGAAGAAAGTTCAAGCACCAGATTCTCATACCAAGAAGAAGTAGAAGCAGAGGAGGAAGATGAAGAAGTAAGTACAACACAAAGACCCAAAACTCCTTCCATATATGTGCAAAAACAACATCCAAAAATTCAAATTATTGGTGATAGAAGACTTAGTGTTCAAACTAGAATGACATTCCTAGGTAGTCCAAGTTACACAAACCTTGCCCTATTGTCACAAATTGATCCTAAAAATATTTTTCATTAAAGTGAAGACAAGTCATGAGTGAAGGAAATGAATGAAGAATTGGATCAAATTGAGAAGAATGAAACTTGGGAGCTTGTTCCAAGACCCAAATAAAAAAATGTCATAAGCACCAAATGGATCTTCAAAAATAAGCTAAATGAGAAAGGCAAAGTGATAAGGAACCAGGCTTGATTAGTCTAAAAAGGGTATGCTAAAATAGAAGGGACATATTTTTAAGAAACTTTTGCACCTATAGAAAGATTTGAAGCCATAAAAATGTTTCTTTCCTTTTCTAGCATCAAGTTATATCGAATGGATGTAAAGTCGGTCTTTCTTAATGGAGACTTGGAAGAGGAAGTATACATCAAGCAGCCAAAAGGTTTCATGCTCTCAAAGAATATATATTATGTATGCAACTAAAAAAGGCCTTGTATGGGCTCAAACAAGCCTCTAGAACTTGGTATGCCATGTTGGACAAATACCTTCAACAACAAGGCTTCAAGAGAGGCACTACATATAGAGATTTGTATATAAAGTCTGAATATGATTACTTATTGATTGTGGTGGTTTATCCAGATGAAATCATCTTTGGCAGCCATTTGGAGCAGTTGGGACACTGGTTTGCAAAGTGTATGCATAAAGAATTTGAGATTCCCATGATAGGAGAAATATCCTTCTTTCTAGGGTTGCATTTCTCAATCCAAATACGGCATATTCATCTGCTAATACATGTATTTAAGAGAAACAATGAAGAAATTTGGGATGGAGGAATGCACACCAGTTAGGACCCCCATGATTACTAGTTTAAGTTACGTAAAGAACATGAGACACCTCTAGTAAATCAGACAGTCCACAAATCAATGACTGGAAGCCTCATGTACCTCATAGTCTCAATACCAGACATCATGCAAGTAGTAGGTTTGGTGGCCAGATTTCAAGTCTACCCTCGAGAAAGCCATGTCGTTGCTATGAAAATGATTTTCAAATAATTACAAGGAACAACCAACTATGGGTTATGGTATGCGAGAAGTAGAGATTTTAAATTAAAAGTTTATATTGATGCTAATTGGGTAGGTAGCCTTGATGACAGAAAAAGCACCTCTAGAGAAACATTCTTTCTGGGAGATTTTTTAATGTGTTGGGTCAACAAAAAACAAGACTCACTCTCATTATCAATAGCTGAAGCAGAGAACACTATTGTGGCCACCTATTGCACACAAATTCTTTAGATGAACCTAACCTTAAAGGACATCAAGGTAGAGCTAAATGATTCAATTCCTATAATGTGTGATAACACTAGTGTTATCAACATCTCTAAAAATCCTATCATGCATTATAAGGCCAAGCATATTCATATAAAGTTTCATTTTCTAAGAGAACATGTTGCTTCTAATGTTGTTTTTCTTGAATATGTGGCCACTAACGTGCAACTCTCAGATATCTTTACAAAGCCTTTGTCCCGAGAACCCTTTGAATATATTAGGCAACAAATAGGAATTATTTCTCCTATAGCCAAATGACTTAATTTCAATGAGTATTGGCAGCTACCGTAAGCCTGTTGAACCAATTAAGGAGTAGGTTGCAAAGTTTATGCGGGAGTTTCTTTCATTGACTGCATACTTTTCCATTGATGTCAAAGGGAGAGAAGAAGCTTCTGAGTGGAATAATTATTGATGATAGGGGGGTTGTAGAGGCAAAGAGAATCCTACTTGACTTTAGGGAGGGTTGCTACAATGGAATTGAGGCCATCAATGCCAGAGGGGGAGATTGTTTGACAATTGGTACTATTAGAATGGCACGTGGTCTCATGTGTGTTGGCATTGATGTCAAACATGCTAGGTTGATGCTAAATGGGTAAGGATAACATATGCATGAAGTGTTCCACTTAGGGGGAGCCCTATGGTTGTTACAGTCTTTAGTAGAGAACCATCATAGTAGCAGGATATGCAAAGGAGCTATAAAATATTATGGCAATGATGGGTGGATGGCCCAGGATTTGAGAGAATTTTTTCCTCAAGAGACTAGCTCATATGTATTTAAAAATGACACAATTGAATAGTGATCTGAAAATACTTTCCAACGGTATGCTAAAGTCTAGAAAATACCTTCTAGATCATGAGTTTTGGCTGGTCAAAGTTTACAGACTAAAAGGTAAACATGCAAGGTTCCACAGCGAGGCTCTGCTTCTCCCTTGTGTTTTGTTCGAAAGTTTTTTGATTCTGGACTTAGGCAGATTTTAGACGGAGGTCAGGAATTAGATGATTTGGACCTAGTTGGAGGTTGACTCGTGCATCAGAAGTTCGAAAAGGGGAGATCTTCCCTGACCCCCAACATGTGTGGGACTCACTACCAAGTTGGGCCCGTGGACTAGTCGGTAATCGACCAAATCAGGAGCTTACGACAAGAGCTCATAGAAGCGACTTCGACCTCCAACCTATGCGGGACCTGGTGTAGGCAAACAATTGGCAAAGGTAATATGTGGAGCACAAGTGGTAGCGAGGGTGGAAAATGACGTTAACTCAAGGTGACATGGCAACAAAGGAAGACGACATGTGGCATGTGTTTTGGCACTTTCAAGAGACCAAGTGGGTGAAATTGAGGTGAGAAGTGTCACCATGAAGAAGGTACCACATGGCCAGATGATGTCACCATGACATAAGCTGATGATGTGGTAGGTCCTCAAAGTTTATGCAAGGAGGTTTTTCTATAAATGTTTTTCCGCGCACTTGGTTTTCGACGTTGAACAGGTTAAAACAATGGAAATGGACCCAAGTTGGGCCTCAAGGTCTAGTTGGGCAGAGAGAGGGAAACATAAATGCATAATAGGTGGAGTGGGTGGACCCACAACCTTCCGATCTCCCAACCTGTATTGGAAGGTGTGCCTAGAGCATAATAATGAAACAACCCTTGCATTGATGAACACCATTCCTGATATCTAATGGAGACTGAAGAGAATCGAGAAACTACGCAACATGAAGGTAGCAAGGACCATGACTTGCAAAAGAATGAATGGAGAGCCATGCTATCAGGACGGGAAAATTTAATGATGCAATTGAGAATTAATAACTAGGATTGCAAAACCTTTGGAATTCGCTCGAAAACTTATTACAACTGCAACCGCAGAATGACTAAGTCTTTAATAATGTGCAAGTAGTCTTGCAGAAGCTTATGGAGCTGCAATGAAGACCATACCAATGTCAGTTGGTTGACTAAACTAATCCCATACGTATATTCTTAAGTGAAGACGAGATAACCATATTGTGCGTTGAATGTAGTAGTGCATTGTTCATTGTGTAGCTAGTAAACAAAAAGCTCAGAAAACACTGATTCTGTGTTGGGGGAACCATTATTGTATGCTTTGTGAAGTCTAGTCCGGACAGTGGTAAGTGACCGATTGCGTGCATAAGGCATATTATGGCCAGAGCTCATAATTGTATTAGAAAAACATAGGGCCAAGACCGACGTTGATAATGCAGTGAAGTGAGCAGTGTAAAGGAGCACTGCAGAGCAAAGAGGAAGGTGCTATGCGATGTAGTCAACGATGCAAAATTGCGGGCATTCTGCGTTTTGGCCCAATTTGGGACTATTGAAGTTCGTTCGAGTTGAACGTTTGTTTATGTTCCTTTTTGTTGAACTTGCATGTCACTCAACTCAACATTACGTCGATCTGGCAGCCCTGCCATGGGATGTACATCATAATCCTCCACGCAAAATAAAAATCGTAGGTAAAACCAACCGTTACAAGGCTTGATTGGCAAGGCTGTGTAACCCGTCCAATGTTATATTTTAATATATTAAGTGAAATGCATTAGGATTGTTTTATTTGATTTTTGAAGTTGGTTGCTGCGGCCATTAGACTTTGGCAGCCCATTTGGAAACGATGAGAGTCCATTTCAAAGGTGATTAAGGCTCCTCGTTGCCTTGCACGTGTATTTGTGTTTGATTGTTAAAGTGAGAATTAATTTATATTTATTTAATTTATTAATAGTTAATTAAATAATTTGAAAATTAATTTATTATTTTTTAATTAAGTAATTGTGTTGAGAGGCTTACGCAATTTTGTCCGTGGAAGTTGACATGTACTCTTTTAGAATAAAAATAAATTACGTTCTAAATAGAAAAACAATGATGGTTATAATTAAAAAAAATGAATAAGTTGTAAAGTAATTAGAAGTAAAAAAACTGTGTGAGCAAGATGTTTAAACTTTATACTTTTCAAAAATATTTCAACAAGAGATTTAAATAAACTATTTGAAGCTCTATGCTAACTAATTTGTGTCTCGATATAGATATCATGTAAAATATTTTAATGGAAATTATGTATATATTATATACTAGCTTAGATTCATCTAAACACCAGACCTATCATGCGCTTAGAGGGATCAAATCCCTCGATGTGAAAACCTTAATTTTGAAGTGTAGAACTTGAGGAAAGATTTGCACCTCGAGGGATTTGATTCCTCTCTGCACATGATAAATCCGATGTTATAGTTCAGGGCATCAATGTCACATTTTTATATTATCATTATTATGTATATGTTTGAAAACTTCAAAATTCACATTATGTTTTCTTTGCTTGGCATGACCATATCATTCTCTTTTTTAATTTAGTCAGTGTTTCTTGCCTTCTGATGTTATAGTTCAGGGCATCAATGTCACATTTTTATATTATCATTATTATGTATATGTTTGAAAACTTCAAAATTCACATTATGTTTACTTTGCTTGGCATGACCATATCATTCTCTTCTTTAATTTAGTCAGTGTTGCTTGCCTTGAATGGTTTATACGTCTGTTTTTGGATGTTTTGAGTCATGTGTGTGTTTAAATGTGTTTGGATTTGGATGGTAATGTTTGTAAATGTACAATTGTTGTGTTATATTTTTGTGTATGTAATTGTTTATTAGTGATTAGTTGGTGATGAACAAGGAGGACAATTTTGTGAATAGTTGGCAGGAGGATTGATACTACACATCTATTTCAATTAGTTTTAGGTATCACAACTTCTCACAACTAATTATTCTTAATAGTGTCCCTCTAGGTATTACTAAATATATCTTGAAGAGTACTTTTAATAATTTAATAAGTCAAGATTCCTCTTGCAATATTTTGTTTCTTTCCTAATGTTTGAAATAACTTTTTTCCTTCAAGGATATTTTGATGATATTTTTATCTATAGTCTATTTTGCAAAGTCAAGAAATAATGTATTTTTGATTTTTTTTTATAATGAGTGGTAAGATTTATAAAATCTTTACATTATTTGTTTCTCCAAACAATTATCACATCTCCTTCAAGAATATTTTGATTTATTTTGAATGTTTATAAATATATATTTTCTTCTTATTAATATTTTGAATATATCTAATTGTCTAGTAGTAATTAGTTGGTGATGAAAAAGGGAGACGATCTTGTAGAGATTAATTTTCACTTTGCAAGACAATCAATTCTGCATATCTATTTTATTTTAAGTCTATGTATCACAACTTTTAACAGTTAATTAATTCTTAATAGTATCCCTCCATGTATTACTGAATATATCTTGATTATATATATATATATATATATATATATATATATATATATATATATATATATATATATATATATATATATAATCTACAACCTCAAGATTAATAACATTTAATGCATCTAATGCAAACATTCAAACAGGATTATAAATCAACATTTATACCGAAATCAATGCATCTAGTGAAAGCAATCAAATAGGATTAAAAACATATACACTGAAATCAATGCATCCAGTGCAAACAATCATCTACACTGAAATCAATGCATCTAGCGAAAGAAATCAAATAGGATTAGAAATAAGCATCTATTTTAAAATCAATGCATCTAGTTCAAGCAATCAAATATAATTGGAACCCAACATCTATACTGAAATCAATGCATCTAGTGTAAACAATCAAATAGGATTAGAAACTGCCATCTACACTAAAATCAATGCATCTAGACCAAGCAATCAAATAGGATTAGAAATAAACATCTACTTTAAAATCAATTCATCTAGTGCAAGCAATCAAATATAATTAGAAACCAACATCTACACTGAAATCAATGCATCTAGTATAAACAATCAAATAGGATTAGAAATCGCCATCTACACTGAAATCAATGCATTTACAACAAACAATCAAATAGGATTATAAATAAACATCTACTTTAAAATCAATGCATCTACTGCAAGCAATCAAATATAATTAGAAACCAACATCTACACTGAAATCAATGCATATAGTGTAAACAATCAAATAGGATTAGAAGTCGTCATCTACATTGAAATAAATGCATCTAGAGAAAGCAATCAAATAGGATTAGAAATAAACATCTACTTTAAAATCAATGCATCTAGTGCAAGCAATCAAATATAATTAGAAATCAACATCTACACTGAAATCAATGCATCTAGTGAAAGCAATCAAATAGGATTAGAAATCATCATCTACACTGAAATCAATGCATATAGTGCAAGAAATATTCTTCCCTCTCTCCCCCCTCCATCTATATCTATATCTCCCTCCATCTCTCATTCTTTGTCTCTCTATATCACCCCCCCAACACACACATGTTCCCTCTCTCTCTCTCCCTCCATATCCATCTATCTCTCCCTCTCTCCATACTCATCTATCTTTCCCCCTCTCCCTCCCTCTCTCTATCTCTCTTTTCTTCCTTTTGTTCACCTCTCATATATATCTCTATCTCCTTCTGCCTTTCCTTTGTCTCTCTATATCACCCCCAAACCATACACACACTTTCTCCATAACTATATATCCCCTCCTTCTTCCTTTCCCTCTCCCTCTCTCTTCCTCTTATCTCCCTCTCTCCCCCTTCTATCTCTCTTCCCTCCTACTCTCCTCTCTCCCTCTCTCTCTATCTCCATTATCACTCCTTCTCTCTCTCATGTCCTCTCTCTCTTACTTCCTCTCTCTCCCACTTCCCTCTGTCTCCCCCCATCTCTCTCCCTTTTCCCTCCAAATTTTCACTATCTCCCTCCCCCTCTGCTTCTCTCCCCCCTTCCTTCCATCTCTCCTTCTTTGTCTCTCTATCTCACCCCAAAACTTACACTCTCTCTCTCCATATATCCCTTATAACTCCCCCCCCCTTCTCTATATTTCTCTCTCTATGTCTTTCTTCTTCACTCCCTCTCTCCTCCTCCAACTCCATCTCTCTATCCCTCCCTCTCTTCTCCTCCAACTCCATCTCTCTATCCCTCCCTCTCTCCTCATCTCTCTCTGGTCCTTCCTCTCCCTCCCTTTCTCTCTTACCTCCCTATGTCCCCCATAACTCTCTCTCTGCCCTCCAACCTTGTCACTATCTCCCTCCCGCTTTGATTCTCTATCTCCCCCCTCTCTCCCCCTCCATATTTATGTCTCTCTCTCTCTCTCTCTCTCTCCATTCCTCCTCACCACTCTCCTTCATTTTATCTCCATCTCTCTCTTGTCACTCCCTCTATCTCTCCACCTCTTTCCCTCTATCTCTTTGTTCTTCCCTCCATCTATATCTAGAGTTAATATATACCATGATATATTAATATATATTATAATATAACAAATTGAATAATATATTAAATTTAATAATGTATTAATCCAAAGCTATTAAATTGAATAATATTAATATTATAATATATTCATATTAATATTAGATTTAATGATGTTTTTATGTCACATGGTAACCAAATTTATAATAAAACTACATCTAATTAATATTTTCAAATATTACAACTTTGATGTGGAAATATTTATGTCAAGATTTTAATATATCCATAGAACATGACTTTTCCTTTTAAAATTTATTTTACAAATATTTAATTAAAATAAATATTAAAAGATTTTGGAGCAAGATTTTATATTCTTTCCGTTGAATTAAACTTTTTCCTTTGATTTAAGAAATGATAGTAGCTTTAGTAAAGAGTAAAGATGTTTAAAATTTTACTTAATTTGGAATTTTAATGTGGTATTTTTTTTGTTAAAGGTAAATTTATGATCCATTCAAATTCACGTGTATATGATAAGGAGATTTAAATTATATATAATAATAAATAGTTATATTTTAGTAATTAATGTTAGTCCATTAATAAGATTAAAAAGTTACATATACTATAATTTAAGATTCAAGCTAATGTTTTGGCTTGGAAATTATTTTTATTATTTTGAGGACATGATAAACTTACACATGGGGGATCAAACTGGGATGTAGAATGTGGTTCTCGGCTCAATCATTTAAAAAATATATGTATATATCACGAAAAAAAAATTATGGTTAAAATTGTTATGTAGTCCTATATATACTATATATAATATTAAAAATACAATTTAAATAATGAGACATTACACATTATATTTTGCACTTGAAAGAAGTTTGTGTGTGAAAAAAATTGATCTCTCTCGACTCAGGTTAGATCCGTACTTAAGATGGATCTATGGTGGTTTAAAAAAATTAAAATTTTATTCTGGATAGGCATGTTCATTGATTTTATTTATTATTATTGTCTGTGTGTATTTATTTTATTTTATTTTTATATTTACAATAAGATGTATTAAAGTGTAATTTAATCAACAAATTAAATGGTTTTTTGGCCATAATCCAAGAATACAATTTTTAGTAAGATTGTGATTTTTTATTGCTTAAAATGCACTTTTGAATGCATAAATAGGTTCAATGCCCTCAACAGATTCCTTACCTCTGAACTTCTCTAGAGTGAATTGTCATGTTCACTTGGGAACACGTTTGGGAGAGGTAGCAATAGAATCTCATATGCAAGAATAATCCATTTGTTTGGTATATGATATGGAAATGACCACATACTAGATTTGAGATCTAAAAATTTGAGCTAAATTTGGTTCAAAATATATGTTTTTAAAACTTTTATTGTGATATGAAGATAGATTTGCTACCATTCCAGTGTATTTTCTTATCAAATTCAAGATTTATTTGTGGCTAGCCTTTTGTTTTGTTCAATATGGAGATTGTAGTAGGAGTAGCTAACCATATAAATTAAATGGTTGGTAACTATTAATAGACATCAATTCATTATATCCATTAAAACACTTCATCAAACATATCAAATTGATAACATTAAAAATAATTTAAATAAATTATAATTTTATTCAAAATTATTATTAATATTATTAATGATAAAAGAAATTAATATATAAGTTAAACACATACATTTAGAAAAAAAATATTTAACAAAATTCATAATTATAGAGATTATTAACCCTACTTTATCATGGAGATTCTTAGTTTTTAAATAGGTATTGTTACAATATCATTGGCTAATACCACAACCTATCAATATCACTGCCCAAAAAATCATAACTCATGTTCATAAAGCATATTTTTTAATTAATGAATTTAATTAAAAGGTAAACAAACAAACAAACGAACAAAAATACTATTTTGGAAAAAAAAAAGAGAACTATTTTGGAAATAAATCTCAATTTTTTTATTTGTATATATTATTGAAAATATTCTATTAATTTTTTATTTGTGTATATTACTAAAATTATTCTATGATCATATGTCTGTTCTTTCTTGTAATGATTGGTCCTTCTTGTGGCACATACTTCAAACACACTATGTGTGTTTACAAAGTGTAATTTGTATTTTCACTTAATAAAAATTATGACTTTTTCCAAAGATTTGTAATAACTAATATTTATTTTGATTATGAGTTGGTAAAATGAAGTGTTTATTTAATTGGTTTGCAATAAAAAATGTAATGATAATCATTTATTTCCATGAGATATTAATGAAATTAGAAAATGAATGTATTTTATTACTTGACATGAACAAAATAAGAATAAGCTCTTCTCATATTTGATTTCATTATGAAGTGTTGTACAACCCAATATAGGGGAGATGTTGATGTCTTTTATTAGTTGATATGAACAAAATAAGAATAAAATGTTCTCATAGTTGATTTCATTGTGAAGTGTTGTAAAACCTAGTAGAGGGGAGATGTTTTCTCATAACATTAAGTGACAAAAAAAAAAAAAAACTATGCATGTACATATCTACATGGAAATAAACAAATAATTACTCATGTATTTACGTACATGGAAACATTTATTACAACCAACCAAAGTATATCTATCTTAAACCCAAAATTATCAATTACTTGGAGAGATTAAATTTCTCAAAATATTTTTTAATCATCATCATCAATATGAGGGAATTAATATATGATATAACATTAAATGATTAAAACATAAATACATGATATAAAAGTAAATGATTAAAACACATACATCTTAATGAGTTTGATTACTCATCATCATCATCAATAATTTTTTAAACTAATAAAATCAATGAAATTTCGAAGAGAATCATTCTATAATTAGTTAATTTTTCTTGTATGTATATTATTTAATTTGTTAAACTTTCACATAATAATGGATAATTCTTGAATTTATTAGATATTTTTATGTTTTGTTACCACTTATTGTTGTAATTAGTCTACACTGGTTCCCATATCTTATTTTCTATGAATTTGTTCAAACGGCTAAACCGTATTGTAATGTTATACATATACTTGATTGCTAATATGGTTAAGGTAAGTGTGAGTGCGAGCAAGATCTAGTGTGAGTGGTGTGTCACCTGAGAGTTGCAACTAATCTTCAAATCATTTTGTCTTCCATTACTTTTGTTTTGGTATTTGAGCAAGGGGTGTGGAATCTTAGAGCAATGGTTTTTGGTGAGGGATCCTCGACATGTTGAGTTGAGCTTTGAGTCTGGTGTGATAAAGAGAATATCTAGATGTGGATACTTGTGTTTTGAGACAGTGGATTTGTGTGAGCTATGTGTTAGGTTCCTATACCAATAGGTTTCATTTTTCATGATTGACTATGGAAGTGCCAAATATGTTCATCCTGGCATGCTGCAATGGTTCCATATTTTGTAAACAAAAGAAAAAAATTAAAAAATGAAAAGAGGGTATGCCTTAAAAGAAAAATCAAAGGGCAAAAAGAGTAAATTGGTCAGAAAGAATAAAAGAAAATGAAGCCCAAAAGAAAGACCAGGAAAGTGGCCAGTCAAAATGCCACTGCTATCTTATTTGCAAGTTCACAATGTGCAAATGCTGTTGTTTATCACATTTGATGGATGGCCCAACAGTTCAAACTGGACCATTCCATATTTAAATTTGTTGTTGTAGAATAGAGAAAGAATATCTGTCCAAACAGTTTAACCTTGGCAGATGAGTAGATAGGTAGAGAAATTAAGGAGCCCAACTGCTTAATCTGGGCCCTTGGAAGAGATAAGGGTAGATTTAGATAGGAGGGCAGTCAAAAGAAAAGAGGAAGATCAGGGTTTGCCAATTCAAGTGCACCCAATCAAAAGGAAGAAAATATGTTAGGTGTATTAGGCTGGGTAGGTAGTTTGAGGTTGCAGAAGCAGATGGGTGCTCACTTTTGTCTTGTCAAGAAAGACTCATATCATCAGTGACATAAGTACCAAGGCAGTTGTTGGACTGTAGAACAATGGAAGCATGACTAATTTCCCCTTCATTCCCCATAAATCATTTTGCTAACATCCCCTCAAGGACCTTGGGATCTGCCCAAGGGTCCTGTTTCACTTCATTTCATGATAAATGCTGAGTTGAATCTTGAGTCCACTTAGTGAAAAGAAGCCACATCTCTTGTGTAAAAAATCATCATTCCAAACTCCTTTCACTTCCCTATGCCTAAGTTTTCATTCTATAAACTTAGCATTCATCCATACAACTTCAATTCATAAGGTCATATTAACCTCTAACTCTATTATTTAGCTCCCTTAATCATTTCCCTATCCCTATAGTACAAAAAACTATATAAAAAACCCAAAAAGTGTAAATATTCCTACCCCATAGCACTATAGCTATATAACCTAAAGTTCGGGAAACATTGGTTCATTTGGAACCTATGATTAACCCTTCCGCGTCCAATTACCTGGGATTAATTTAACATCTAGTTAAATTAATAACTATTCTAAACCCCCCTCCTAAACCATACTATGACCCCGCGTGCATATATATAATGGGTTTAGTTTAACCTTTGGTTAAACTAATAACCAAGTCTTCCCCCTATAAACCATATAACATGCCGCATAACCAAAGTTCATTACCATCGACACATTATTAAACGTTTAAATATGTGCGGGCCCCCGCATTGTCAAAACCCCACAGCTTATAACCTCCCGACCACCGTTTGATTCACAGCACTTAATCCAACGGTTGGCGGCCATATCGGGTGCCCCGATCTGCCAGAGATTAGCGTCCGAGGGATGGGCGATATTGCTACCGTACCCCCGCCACGCATCAATCTCCCAGCGTGATCAAAGGCCCCCTCTGCAAAACCGCCCCGGGCCAAAAGTGGTGCGGGGAAATCCGGAAACCGCCCGCCACCTGCCCCCTGATGTCAGCTCCCACGTCACCAATGACGTCGCATCCGCGTTGGCCCCCCGCTCTGCTGCAGTACTGTCGCATCATCCGCCGACATCACCACCCGGCCACTGTGTCACATGCCACGTCACCATGCACGTCGACTGCCACATCATCTTCCATACCCACTCCACGCCAAAAATACGTCATGCTGACGTCATCCCCGAAAAGCGCCAAAAGCGCCAAAATGTCCAAAATTCGATAAAAAGTCGTGAAAACGACTATTTTGTTTGTTTTCCATTGTGCACCCGTGGAGTCATTTGCATGAGATTTTACGTTCAAATCGCCCAAGAACCTGCACAGTGCGTCAACCTGCGAATTTGGCTCCATAGCCCGACCCTGCAGCTCGAGCTGTACCTGCTAGTTGCCCTCGGCACCATTAAAACAGGTATTTACCCGTCTGTTTGCCTCCAAACCCTATTTTTTCACAGTTTTCTCCATTAAAGTTGTTTGAACATCTGCCAATTCAAACCAAAAAGCACTCCAGCACCTGAAATTCCACCTGTTAATTCACTAGGTGACCCTTTGTTCAAGAGTAACCCTGCAAACTCGCCCCTCTCTGCAAATTCCGCCATTAAAATACATTTCGAGACCATTTTCACCGGCAAAGTCTACGAACTGTCCATGCATTCAATTCCTTTGTCAAAATCCTTCGTAAAATTTCACTCCTTTGGCTAGAAATCAATCCCATTCCCTCTGCAGTTTACCCACAGAGCCTATCAATCCAATGAATTCATTTAAAAAGACTGTCTAAACTCTGCAGAATCTGCTCTTTTACCATAAAATTTACACAGTGGGGCCACATCTATATCAAAAGTCTAATCTGCCAGCTCCCTTTCAAAGCTTCAGAGACAATCTTTACTGTTTAGTTGTTGCACAAATCCTAATTTCAAGTACAAAAACAAAAAAATTTGAAGATGACCACCCGAGCAGCCTTGAACATTGCTCCTCTTAATGCACCTCACAAGGAACTTGAAGCATTACCCCTGGATGATAGGGACCACCTTATTCAAGATTTGGTTGGAGACAGAAACCACTTGCAGACCTTTTGTCAGCTGAGAAATAGTTACTTGAACAACAGTGACATCTATGGCATTTGGGAATCAAACTTTCCCATTTACTTCCTCCCTTCTATCAATATTTTCCCTGAAATTATTCGCCTCTACTGTGAAAACTATGACCCATCTCAAAGAGCAGTTAAGTCTCCATATGGGAGCACCCTCTTCCAAATAACTCATGATTCAATCAACCAGATGCTTAACTTCAAGCAAACTCAGCTTCTAATGCCTCTCTCTATGAAATTCCTACTTGATGAAGGTCCTAAACTCTCCAGCTCTGAGATAGCTCGAATTGCCAAAGTATTCATGAGAGCAGACTGCCAGCCTACAGGGCCACCTCCTTTTCTTTATGTGTGCTTTAATGAAGTGGGAAATTTACTAGTTGATATGATATCCTATGTACTAGGTTTCAAAACAAGTGAGAAGATTGATGAAACCATACTAGTCATGCTGTCTGCATTTAGCCCAGGACATCCCCCTGATGTCAATTATAATTATGCTAAGTTCATCTCCAACAAGATACATGACCAACTGCTGAAACTGGATAGGGAGGGAGTCTTCAAATATTCATCCTATATCTATCATTTATTCATGTATTATCAGCCAGACTGCTTCCAATGCCCCATCAAAAGATTGGACTCTAAAGGGGAAAAGAGGTCTGTAATTTTCTGGACCTCAGTCTTTCATGAAGTCTAGAACTCCCCCTACTCTTACTGTGAGTTTATTGACCTGTTTGTCTATCCAGTTTTTTGTCTCCTGAAGAGAGCCCCTCCTGCTAGGCTATCCTATGACATGCAAAAGATATTGCAGCTTTCAAAGAACTACAAAATAGGTGACTGGTACTTTTACCAAAATCACACTGTCATTAGGATCTATGGCTGTGAGCTCTGTCCCTACAGGCTCCCAATATACGTGCCAATGAGACTCTTTGCCTTGGAGTATTACAGACAACTCATCAATTCAGATTTAACTCACTTTCATAGTGCCAAGAAGAAGGCTCGCCTGAAATTCAAACACCAACTAGGCCCCTTTGTCATGAACAAGAAAGAAAGTTGGCAAGATGCTGATCAAATACTGGGGGAGAAACTCAAGTTAAAGAGGAGTTTTTGGTGGGTCCCTTATGACCCAGATGGCTTTATTAGTGCCAGAAAAATAAAATATAGGCTGTCAGCCTATGAGCATTGTAAAATCCCACAGATTGAACAATTTGCCAACCAAGATGAGTGGGTGGCAAGGACACTAGTTGAGGAATTCACCCAAGAAGAAATTATGGAGCAAAATGTCAAAGATTTAGAAAAAACTCTTTACTTGGATTCTTTTGAGTAGGTAATATTCAAACTGCCACATCAAGTCGGAGAAGGCACATCTACTGCTGTAGCTTCAAAAGCTGCCCAAGAAAGATCTACACCGGCAACAGGTACAACAAAAGGCAAGGAGGTGATGGATGCAGAGCAGGAAACAACGACAAAACAACCTACCACCTCAAAGGAGAAAAGTCAAGGGCAGGCCCCTCCACAGCAAACTGAGGCACTGGAGGTGCCAGCTTTACAGAATCCTCTTAATGAGGAAAGAGGTAAAAATAGGGATAGGGAAGAGACCACACCTCCAAGTGGGTCAATCCAGCAACCAGAAGCCAAAAGACAGAGAGTTGATCCTCAAGTTGAGGAAGAAATTACTGAAGAAGTCATAGAGAGCCCGAGGAGTGGAAGAGAAACTAGCCAGCAAACACCCACTAGCTCATTCCAGCAAGAGCAAGAGAGGCAGCATGGTATGGAGGTATCTTCCTCAAGGCAGCAAAGCAAGCAACCGCCTGGCATCAAAGCAACTTTCATGGAAATCAAGGCTCATAATGAATTGCTAAGAGTACAACTATATGATCAATTCCTCAAGGCAACACCCTCCAAACAGCAGAGATTAATGGCAGCCTATGACTTTAAGGAGGAAAAGATGATTCTGAGTCACTTCAAGCCTAAGATACCACAGCCCCAGACAGTTGCAGATTATATAAAGACAAGCTTAGAGGTCCTCTCTAAGGACATACACCCAATGGAACAAATAGAGCTGCACAAGAAAACAGGTGAGATGGTCTATGCCGCCCTAGCAGACAAGGCCATGCTAGCCCATCAACTGAAGGAATCACTGAAAAACACAAACACTCAATTAGATTTGGAAAGAATGTCTTCCTCTACCAAAGATAATAGAGTAAAGACATTGGTGGAAATCATTGTGGAACTAGGACATGATCCTAAGAAGGATGCTAAAGCCGTTAGGGTCCCACCCTAACCCCCTTAATTATGTCATGGGATCACGTCATAGTCAAGAGTCAATAAAGCCCATATTAATATTTGTAAGTGGTTAACTCGCAATTAATGACGGGACCACAGTTAGTTGCAAATGGGCGGTAGTATTAGATAGATGGTAAATGGGCGGTAGTATTAGATAGATGGTATTAATAAAACCCACGATATTGGCCCGTGGTATTGCATGTATGAGTCATATATAAAGGATAGAGACTCCCTGCGAGGAGCATTGTGTCTTGTTTTGTAATCGAGCTCTGCTTTATTGGAGGTTGCCCCCTCGAAGAGGCCTGTGAACATTTCTCTCTGAATAATAAAATCATTGCTATTTTGTGTTCTGGGTATATTTTCTTCGCATATTCTGTGTTCTCGGTATCTTTTCTTCGCTTGGGTATTTCTTTGCAGGTTAAAAGCATAACAAATGGTATCAGAGCACTTTCCAGGGCTCGGTGAGATCTCCAAATTTTAGCAAATTTTTTTTTGGCTAGAGACGTGTTCCGGCGTCTTTAAACCACGGGATCTGTCGTTAAGCGCATAAACCTGCGGATTTGGGGAAGCATGCACGCAGGAAATACAAGAGGTGGTCACGTCTGTTGGACTCCCTTGTAACCCCTATGGGTACCCCTTCGAGTAGTAGCACATTAGACAGAACCGCACACGGACTGTCTTCCACGTACCCTCTGGGTATATAGGAAGCCCCCTAGCTCCCTTGAAACCTCGCCATAGATAAACCTTCAGCCGTCTTGTGGCTACAGTACACCGAGAACAGCACTCGGATAGATTACTCGCCCGTACGATAGGGTAGTCGGGTTGTACGGCTAAGGGTACGGTCGATCCTCCTTAGTTAGAACCCTGAAACATTGGGCCGAGTACTACTGTCAGACCCTTATGTATATTGCGATCTGTAGCACCTGACACTCCCCAAGACCATAGTTCCCTTTCTATTGGGGGGATCACACATCATCTATTCCAGATCAGCAGCAGCAGTTGTTACACCATTCAGATCTATCAGATCCACCAGATTGGATATTCCAGATCAGCAGCAGCAGTTGTTCCACCATTCAGATCTCTCAGATCCACCAGATCGGAGTAGTTGTGAAGGGTTCCTGTACCTGGATATAATTTTCGCAGGACTTTTGGCGGCATTGACATTTTGAGGATTTGGCGACTGCAGTATTGATCAGGAAGGAGTAAAACTCCGTTAGGAGTTTTCCAAAAAAAAAAAAAAAGGGTCTGAGATCTTCCAGGGCGCTTATTGGTGACCTAGCCCATCAGTATCAGGACGACGAGCTGAGCAAGGTGGTACCATTCAATTTCTTAGTAAAAATTTTTAGGCGGTCCCAATTTTTCATCAGGTTGGTGTATGGTAGAAACTCACGCTCAAGCGATGGCCAATGAAAGGATCGACAAAATTGAAAACCATGTGCACTCCCTCCAAACTGCGGTGCACAAGATCGAACTTGAGCTTCAAGGAATGAGTAACCACATAGAACTTGAGCTTAAAGGAATAAGTAACCAGTTACAGGAGGCATTCCCAAAGGGCAAGAAGCCAGCCCACGAGGAGGCGTATAATGGCCATGAATACCATGAGGGTGAGTCTAGCCACTCTCCTCACGATTGGCACTCCCAGTCAGCGACCTCCCAAGTTGGATATGCAGAAATTTGACGGTTCTCACACGTCCGCATGGCTAGCACAAATGGAGCAGTATTTCCAATTGAATCATATCACAGATGAGGGGACTAAGCTTATGGTGGGCTCCATGTACTTGGACAATGAACGATGGCAATGGAAGGAATGGCATCAGCGTTGCAATGGACATTTTCAGAATTGGGCCCAATTTGCCAAAACTCTTCGCAGTCGCTTTGAACAGGAAGACTCTTTTTTGGGGCGTCTCACTAAGCTCCGACAGACGGGTACAGTGGAGGAATATATTACTGCTTTTGAAGCCTTAGCCTTCCGCACTAAGGGTCTCACAGATGAGTTCTACATGGAATGCTTTATCAGCGGTCTTAAAGAAGCCATCAAAGCTCAGGTTCTACTCCACCACCCTCCCACATGGACAGAGGCTTGCCAGGTAGCCCGTAAGGTGGAACGTGCATTAACAGCCCAATCCAGCCGCCCCAACTTCCCCGCTAAAGGTCGTCCCTCACAGGCTCCCAATATGACTCAGACACTTAAGATTCAAAAGGTGTCACCTGCGGAAATGGCCGAAAGAAGGAAGCAAGGACTATGTTACTACTGTGATGAAAAATATTCCCCAGGTCATAAATGCAAAGAGCACAAGTTTTTTCAAATAGATGCCACTGACTACAGCTCCACCGAGGAAGATCCACCACTTGAGGAACCGGAGGCGATCGAAGAAGATAACCAACAGGAGATTGTATTTGATGAACCAATTATTTCGCTAAATGCATTGGCAGGAATTTCTTCCCCTCAAACTCTCAAAATCAGGGGTTTTCTTAAACATCGCCCAGTAGTAGTCTTGATTGATAGTGGAAGTACCCATAATTTCATCCACCAAAAGATTGCTGAAACAACACATTGTTTCGTCTGGGCAGTTTCTAACTTCCAAGTCCAGATTGCAGATGGGGGCACAATGAAATGTGAAGGTCGCTGTGAAAATGTCAAAATTCAAATGGGGGATTATCAATTGAAAACCCACATGTTTGCAATACACATGGGGGGTTGCGACATTGTCCTCGGCGCGGAATGGCTCCGCACTCTTGGGCCAATCACAATGGATTTCCAGGAGTTATATATGAGTTTTAAGCAGAACAACTCCACACATACCCTCCGTGGACTACAGGCGGGAGCCCCCTCTATCATCAGCTCGCATAGGATGGAAAAATTGTTAAAAAAGGGCCATCATGGAGTGGTAGCTCAATTTAATGCCATCCAGGTAGTAGACACCATGTCTCAGCCAATTCATCCTAAGATGCAACAGATTTTAAATAAACATCGGACGGTCTTTGATAAGCCTCACGAGCTTCCACCCTCGCGAGGGGAACATGATCATAGCATCACATTGGTTCCAGGGGCCCAACCCCCAAATGTGCGGCCATATAGATATCCGTTCACCCAAAAGAATGAAATAGAAAAAATCATCAAGGAATTGTTAGAAGCAGGTGTCATTCGTCCCAGCATTCGTCCTTATTCATCTCCAGTGGTCATGGTCCTCAAGAAAGATGGGGAGTGGCGGATGTGTCCAGACTTCAGGGCCCTCAATAAGTTAACAGTCAAAGATAAATTTCCCATCCCATTGGTTGATGATTTGCTGGACGAACTCAATGGGGCTCAATTCTTCACTAAGTTGGATCTTCGCTCAGGCTACCACCAAATTCGCATGAAGGAAGTCGACATTCCTAAGACAACTTTCAGAACTCATGAAGGCCATTATGAGTTCCTGGTCATGCCATTTGGTCTCTGTAATGCCCCCTCTACTTTTCAGAGCCTTATGAATCACCTCCTCAAACCATATCTCAGAAAATTTGTCCTTGTCTTCTTCGATGACATCCTCAGCTATAGTGGCACTTGGGCGGCACATCTTCAGCATGTATATCTACTCTTGCAACTGCTCCGCACGCATAAATTATTTGTCAAGATGTCTAAGTGTTCGTTTGGCATGGAAGAAGTTGAGTATTTGGGCCACATTGTGGGGTGTGAAGGTGTCAAGGTGGACCCAAAAAAGATCCAGGCAATGCAAGAATGGCCTCAACCTAAGACCTTGAAAAGCTTGAGAGGATTTTTGGGTCTCACAGGCTATTATCGTAAATTTGTCCGCAACTATGGCCGCATAGCGAAGCCCCTAACGCAACTCCTAAAGAAAAATTCCTTCTTCTGGAACGAAGAAGCACAACAGGCATTTACAGCTCTCAAAACCGCCATGTGTTCCACTCCTGTCTTAGCACTACCGGACTTCACCAAATCATTTGTCATTGAATCTGATGCTGCGGGAACAGGTATTGGAGCGGTCTTAATGCAGGAAGGGCGACCATTGGCCTTCACCAGCCAACAACTAAGTGGGAGGAATCTGGGCCAATCTACCTACGAGAAGGAAATGATGGCCATCTTACATGCAATCGAGACCTGGCGACCTTACTTGTTGGGGCGACGTTTCCAAATCTGCACAGATCATCACAGTGTTAAATATTTTTTGGAGCAACGCCTATCTTCCCCACAACAAAATAAATGGTTAGCCAAAATGCTGGGATATGATTATGAGATCATTTACAAGAAAGGGAAAGACATTAGGGTAGCAGATGCATTGTCGTTCCAATTTGAGGAGGAAAGTACTCTGCTCGCCATTTCCCTCCCCATTCCAGACTGGATTGAAGAGGCTCGCAGGGAATGGTTTTCACATCCCGGACTCTCCCAACTCATTTCGCAATTGCAGGTAGATCCTAATTCCAGCAAGGGCTACTCGTGGTAGAATGATATTCTTCGCTACAAGGACAGAGTCGTAATATCACCAACATCCACCCTCAAAAGTCGCATTTTGGCAGAATTGCACTCATCTCCCATTGCAGGACATTCGGGCTTTCAGAAGACATATGCTCGCACCAGAAGATCATTTTTTTGGGCCAACATGAAACAGGACATCCTTACTTTCGTAGCAGAATGTGACGTCTGTCAACGCCACAAAGGGGAAACCGTCAACACACCAGGCACATTACAACCATTGCCCATTCCGGCGTCAATTTGGACAGAGGTCTCCATGGATTTCATTACAGGTCTTCCAAAGTCTGGGAACAAGTCAGTCATCATGGTGGTTGTGGACCGACTGTCGAAGTATGCTCATTTCTGCGCCCTACCCCAACCATTCACACCCACTTTGGTTGCTCAAACTTTCATGGATCAGATCTTCAAATTGCATGGCATGCCCACTTCTATTGTGTCTGACCGCGACCCAATCTTTACCAGTAATTTTTGGCAGGAGCTTTTCAGAATACAAGGCACTCAACTCAAACTCAGTACTTCATACCATCCGCAAACAGATGGTCAAACCGAAGCCATCAACAAATGTCTAGAAACCTACCTTAGGTGTTTCACTTCAGAAAAACAACACCTTTGGGTACAGTGGTTACCTCTGGCGGAATGGTGGTATAACACCAACTATCATGCCACCACCAAAATGACTCCCTATGAAGCAGTCTATGGACAACTTCCGCCTTCCCCTACTTCTTATCTCACGGGGTGCTCCAAAGTACAAGCCGTGGATCAACTCCTACAACACCGCGCAACCATGCTTGCCCATCTGCGCGAAAATCTTCATCAAGCTCAGAACCATATGAAGCAGCAGGCTGACCAACATCGCTCAGAGCGCCAATTTCAAGAAGGGGATCAGGTCTTTTTGAGGCTGCAACCATATAAGCAAACATCACTCAAAGACAAGGGTTGTCAAAAGCTCTCTCCAAAATTCTATGGACCATACCAAGTACTTCAGCGCATTGGAGAAGTGGCTTACAAGTTGGCTTTGCCACCTACAGCAAAAATCCACCCAGTTTTCCATGTATCGTGCCTCAAGAAAGTGATTGGGAACAATTGCCGAGTTCAAACCAGTCTACCTGAATTGGACGAAGAAGGGTCAATCTGGCTTCAACCTGAACAGGTTCTAGACACACGAGAAAAGCACATGCGCGGCCGCATGCTTAAGGAGGTCCTCGTCAAATGGAAAGACACCTCTCCGGATGATGCAACTTGGGAACCAGCCACTATTCTTCAGCAGTTTCCGCAGCTTCAGCCTTGAGGACAAGGCTAGTCTTAAGGGGGAGGGCATGTTAGGGTCCCACCCTAACCCCCTTAATTATGTCATGGGATCAAGTCATAGTCAAGAGTCAATAAAGCCCATATTAATATTTGTAAGTGGTTAACTCGCAATTAATGACGGGACCACAATTAGTTGCAAATGGGCGGTAGTATTAGATAGATGGTAAATGGGCGGTAGTATTAGATAGATGGTATTAATAAAACCCACGATATTGGCCCATGGTATTGCATGTATGAGTCATATATAAAGGATAGAGACTCCCTGCGAGGAGCATTGTGTCTTGCTTTGTAATCGAGCTCTGCTCTATTGGAGGTTGCCCCCTCGAAGAGGCCTGCGAACATTTCTCTCTGAATAATAAAATCATTGCTATTCTGTGTTCTGGGTATATTTTCTTCGCATATTCTGTGTTCTCGGTATCTTTTCTTCGCTTGGGTATTGCTTTGCAGGTTAAAAGCATAACAAAAGCCATCCAGGCCCTCATAAGGAAAAAAGCGGAAGATATTGCTGCACTCAAAAAGAAATTGAGGATACCTGTAACCATGCACCATCAAACTGCAGAACTTGTGCAAGAGAAAGAAACTGAAGATACCATGGATATGCTAATGAAGATGAACCACATAATAATTCAGATGGAGGAAGAGTTGGAGAAAGCATTGCAAGGCAAGTAGGGAGAGTCGACCTCCCAGCCACCTCAAATAGCTCCAACTGTTGCCACTACTGTTCCTCCTACACAATCAGCAACAATCCCTCTTGTTATCCCAGCATCCACAACAACTACATCAACTACAGATGCTACAACAGCAGCAACAACAGCAACACCTGAATCTAGCATGAGCATGGAAGAAATGATGAAAGCAGTCAAAGAGCTAGAATTTCAGGTGACAGAGGTGAAAGAGGCCAAAGAAAAGTTGGCCAAGCTAGAGGCAAACTATGACAAGTCCAAGATGACAGTGGCTGAGAAACAAAGAGAAATAAAAGCCTTGGACAACAAAATAAAGGCCTTAGAGAAAGAGCTTACTTTAGACAAAACTCTGACTGAAATCAAGAAGATTTTGTGGGCCAAGATTGGCCAATCAATCACTGACCAATGGCGATCGATTCAGGCCATACATGAACAGATAGAATTGATAGGCCTAGCTCAGTTTGAGACTCAAAGGGCTAGAGTAGCATTGGGAAATATGCCTGAGCAGGCCAATAAAATGATTCACTTCCTCAACACTCATACCAAAGAGGAAATGGCAGCATTAGACATCAGTAGTAGGACAGATACTATTTTGATAGCAAAAAAGGTGCTGACCTTAAGAAATTTTGTGCAAACTCTAGAAAGGAAGTGCCAGGAAATGCAGGCAGAAATAGATGATTTCAAGTTAAATCTTGCAGCATTGCAGAGCAGAGGGTTGCCCAACCTATTAACCAGCGTTGGAAGACTGCTAACCCGTGAGTAGTATGCTACCAGGATGAATAACTATGTTTTAAATTAGATTACAACATCCTCAAGTACCTCAGAGGAAACAGGGCCTCCCTCTGGACAGACTCTGTATGACAAATTAGAAAACCTGTTTTATATTGAACATGAAATAAATCACCTGTTTGAGGTTCAGCCCAATTTTTACATATACACTGAAGCTGATGAAACACTCATAAAGATACAAAGACATCAACTGCCTACTGAGCATTGGTGGCAAGCAATGCTGGAGATTTTGCCAAGGTAATTTCGGTCCTTTTCCCTCTTTTGATCAGCTTCATATTTTGGTTAGCTACAGGTCCACAAAATTGGGTACACAGGCCACCAGTTAAACCATGAAGACAGCGGGCAAAAGAAGTCAAAGTATGACTACAACAATTTTATGAAAAACCAAGTATGGATACCAAGGCCAGGACAGCAAAGCAGTGACTCAGCAAAGCACCAGGACAACAAACACAGAAACTGCAAATTAAAGACGCAGCTTTAGCCGACTCAGTTAGTCCAAAAAGTCAAATTTCTCTGACAAAGTGGACAGCTATTGCACCAACAATTACTGCAGCATTTATTTCTTTCATTTACTTCTTTTGAAGAGTCGGTGAGGGAACATATTGCATGAAGACTCATCCATAAGATATTTTGTATCTCATTTTTGTACAAATACCTCCCCATAGAATGTATTTGGGGTTGGTGATTTTCTCTCTAAGCTACGTTGTAATTTCTGAGACTCTCTAATACAAATGGCTGTTGAAGTTCATGGTTTCTGCGCTGTCTGAATGTGGAAATGATGGTCTAGGACCTGCTACAGAATTCTTGTGTCTCTCTATGGAACAATAAGTTATTCTAAACTCCATTTTATGTTTTCTGTGTTTGTAAATGTCATATATGTTCCATAATCTTAGTAACAGAGAAGAAGAATAGCCCAGGATTTGTTTAAATGCACCCTGTGCTCAATCTCTGCTATTAATTATGTTTTCTTCAGGATTAGTCATAAATATGAATTCTTAACTGCTCATGTTTGCACTAATTCCTTCATTTTGAATATTCTTTAGGGATTCTTAATTGCTCCTGAATAACATTCATACACTTTCCCTCTGCCAGCATAATGAAAGATTCTTGATTTCCTTTCATTCCCTGACTTCATTCCACCAATTTCCAGATTTGAAAATTGTTCCAGAGCTGCCTATCTCGCTCTGTAGTATTACCTTTACCCAGGAAACATTTTCAGCAGTACACCATCATTGACTCCATTGCCCAATGAAATAGACTGTTGCAGACTTGCATTCCAGCTCTGCTTGAGATCACCATCCAACAAACTTAAAACAAACCCTGTACATCATAACTAGCCTAAAATACTTCAAAACAAAGCTAAATTACAAAGAGAGAGCCCTCTCTGGTTGCAGGTAGGCTAGGACCTACAGCTAAAAGATTGGTTAGTGGTTACCTCGGTCGTATTCCCTTCAGGAGGCAGGGAACAACCTGAGTGATAACATCATTGGTGACTCCACTCGGGAATCTGAATGTTTGTTTATAACTACTGTCTATTTTCTAAAACTACAGATGGAGCCTAAAGTTGGCCAGGTAGCCTTTGAAACTGTCTTTTCTTTGCATTTACAGGAGTAAATAAAAGCTGCTTCAGTCAATCTCCAGTATAGTTTTAGGCTATAAACAGTTGTTCCAAAGATTTGATCAGTTTCCCTGTTTCAACATATTCAAAGGAAAGCCCAAAGCCTCCTATATTTCAAAGAAATCCTTGTAGAATATTGTGAAAAAACTGTGATCTTAAAATATTACCTGAAAATACCAAAAAATAGATTTAGAAGCTGGCTCCAAAGAAGAAAACTCGTTACACCAGGTCAAATCCTGACCCAGATCCTCGAGCTGTTTTTAAAAATCCCAACTTGATCACTAAGAACCTTAGGAGACAAGAAACTCAAGAAAGTTCTGCTGGTTTAGACCTTGAAACAGTTCAGCAGAACTATATCCCAACTCCTTCTAAAGCCTCAACCCGTTTTCACATTACTGCTACTTCCCCTAGTTCTACATCCACCTCCCAAAGCACCTTTTCCACACCTCCATCCACTGCACATATTTCTACTCCAGTCCCTGCAGTTTTAGCTGTCCCATTCTTTCCTATTATCCCATTTGTCCCTGTAAATATGGCAAACTGTTATGCTCCACTTCAGTTACCTGGAAATCCAGGGGCTATGCCTCAGGATTATCAGAGCAAAATCACATATTTTGATGGTACTGGCTCTTATACTGCCCAACAACACACCAAGAAAATGCAAGATTACTTTGAAAATTATGAAATAGATGATGATGATGTGAGAATGAAGATTTTTGTCCAAAGTCTAACTGGTGATGTAAGGATTTGGTTTAGAGCTCTTGCTGCAAATTCCATAGTTGATTCGGAAGCTCTTTATCAATCCTTCTTAAACAGATGGGAAAAGAAGAAAGACCCTTTACACATCTTAACAGAATATGACAATTTGAAAAGATGCCCACAAGAAACTGTCCAAGACTATTGTGCTAGGTTCAACAATGTTTATAATGCCATTCCTCAAAACCTTAGACCTCCACCCGATTTAGCTTTGATCAAATTCCCTGATGGATTTGATTCCGACATGGCATACCAACTGAGGGAAAGAGCCCCTCCAAGTTTAGCAGACATGCAGAATATAGCTGAGTGTGGAGGCAAACCTTATTGCTAAGCGAAATCGGGCAAGAGCTGAAAGAGGAACAACTTTTAAAGAAGAACCTTCAGCATTTGAACAAAAACTTGATGCGATCATCAAAGGTATGGACATACTTGGGGATAGGGTGGAAACCATCGAAAGAAAATCATCATGGGAAGGTCAACCAAGTAACACCCCAAGAAACCCAAACTTTAGAAAAAATCAAAATCCAAATGTTGGAAGGGCTGGCCCTGACCAGAACATCAGACTTCCATTTCAAGAGAACTATGCCGAAGCCTCAACATCCAGCGAACCAATAGAGGACACCCAAATCAACCTAATGGGGTTAAGCAATGACCAAAAAATTTTCCTAACACAAGATGACCAAGAAGCTCATAATATCAATCAATTTCAAACTAAATTAGGAGAGTCATTTGATTTTAGGGAAGGCTATGATGCAGCAGTCTATGAGGCTCATAAATAGTACAAATTAAGAAGCAGAACCATAGATGTGTCTGAACCTATCAAACTCAAGGATTCCAAGCGGCCGAAGAAAACAAAAGATAAAGCTATCCTGACAGAACCCTCCACTAAAACGGACCTAGACCCAAAGGAAGTCACTATGGAAGATATATCAGACTCACAGTCTTTAAAAAATCAGCCATACCTCTCCCATTCAGCAAAAGAAAATTTGAATCAACCTCCCGAAAGTAATTTCAAATCAGATGTACCCCAAAACAGCACTCATAATCAAGAGGAGATCACTGAAAATCTAGCTGAGAAAGAAAAGTCTGCTGTCCATAATACAAAAATGCAGATAGAAAAACCTTTCAACTTAGAAATAGAAATAGGTAAGCTGAAGATAGTTGTTCCTCTCTCTGAATTAGCTAAACATGAAGTGTACATACAACAAATCAATAGGTCGCTACAAATACCAGAGAATAGGGATGCAGTCAATGTTTTAGATGATCAACCAGAATTGATTTTTGGTCCTGAAGTCAATGGTAAAACAGTAGATGGAGGGGTTCCTCCATTCTATGTGAGCTTAAACATTCATGACAAAGTGCTGCATAATGCTATGTTTGATTCAGGAGCTTCCCATAACCTAATGCCAAAATCTGTGATGGAAAGACTGGATCTAGACATCACAAGGCCCTACAAAGACTTGTTCTCATTTGATTCCAGTCAGGTCAGGTGTCTAGGCCTAATCAAAGACCTTTGTGTATCTTTAGTCCAATATCCAGCTAAAACAATCTTGATGGATGTGGTGGTAGCTGATATTCCACCTAAGTATGGTATGCTTTTATCCAGATCTTGGGGTGCGAAACTCCAAGGATCTTTGCAACTAGACATGTCCTATGCCACTATTTCAGTCTTTGGATAGCCAAAGAGATTATACCGAGAAACACTAATGAAATATGTGGTTAGTAGTCAAGAAAAACCCCAAAACTTCCCCATCTATTCTATGCATTCCGATATGGATTCATTCATCTTATATAATGCTGGGATGTGTCCCAAAACTGATGTCAAACTACTAGAAGCAGCACAAACACAAAGCATATAAGAACAATATAGTGCCCAAGGTAAGAAATTTGTTGATATGATTGATGTTCCAAATGGAAATGATATACCATATGAACTGCAAGAGCCAAACCTACCCACCGAACAAGCTTCTAAAACTCTTAAAGCTAGTCACAACCAAGAAATCTTATGGTACTTAGAGTTTGATGGCTCTGTCAACAAATTAGGAGCAGGGGCAGGGGTTTGAATACACAACATGCAAAATGACCATGTTGAAGTCATGAATATAGATTAAATTTCAGATGCACAAACAATATGGTCGAGTATGAAGCCCTGTTGTTAGGACTCAAACTGATCAGAGGTCTAGGGGCAACCAAGGTTTCAATTCTAGGGGATTCAGATTTGATTATACAGCAGATGAAGGGAAACTTTGTTACAAATGATCTTAGGTTGAAAGCTTACAGAGGGGTAGCCATTGAAATACTTATCACCTTTTCAGAATCTCAGCTCACCAAAATTTCTAGAAAGCACAATTTACATGCACATAGCTTGGAAACTTTTGCCAGCACTTGCAAGCTACCTTTTGAACCCAACCACCACTTCACCACTGAAATCAAACACAGACCTGCTGTCCCAGACAATGTCAAAAATTGGCAAGTCTTTGAGAATGATACACAGATAAATAATTTCCTAACTTTGAAGGAGGAATTCTCAAGTATAAACATTGATACAAGCACCATGGATGACCAACAACATCTAGACAAAATTGAACAAAACATATCAGCTGAAACAACAAATCTGATTTTGCACCCAACAACTTTTGATGACAAGAATGTACAAGAGCTGAAGCAAATAGACCTTGATGAAATAACTGAGGCAGAGTCTGAAGTAATTGAACTAAAGGATAATTGAACTGTTCCTCCTACACAATCAGCAACAATCCCTCTTGTTATCCCAGCATCCACAACAACTACATCAACTACAGATGCTACAACAGCAGGAACAACAGCAACACCTGAATCTAGCATGAGCATGGAAGAAATGATGAAAGCAGTCAAAGAGCTAGAATTTCAGGTGACAGAGGTGAAAGAGGCCAAAGAAAAGTTGGCCAAGCTAGAGGCAAACTATGACAAGTCCAAGATGACAGTGGCTGAGAAACAAAGAGAAATAAAAGCCTTGGACAACAAAATAAAGGCCTTAGAGAAAGAGCTTACTTTAGACAAAACTCTGACTGAAGTCAAGAAGATTTTGTGGGCCAAGATTGGCCAATCAATCACTGACCAACGGCGATCGATTCAAGCCATACATGAACAGATAGAATTGATAGGCCTAGCTCAGTTTGAGACTCAAAGGGCTAGAGTAGCATTGGGAAATATGCCTGAGCAGGCCAATAAAATGATTCACTTCCTCAACACTCATACCAAAGAGGAAATGGCAGCATTAGACATCAGTAGTAGGACAGATACTATTTTGATAGCAAAAAAGGTGCTGACCCTAAGAAATTTTGTGCAAACTCTAGAAAGGAAGTGCCAGGAAATGCAGGCAGAAATAGATGATTTCAAGTTAAATCTTGCAGCATTGCAGAGCAGAGGGTTGCCCAACCTATTAACCAGCGTTGGAAGACTGCTAACCCGTGAGTAGTATGCTTCCAGGATGAATAACTATGTTTTAAATTAGATTACAACATCCTCAAGTACCTCAGAGGAAACAGGGCCTCCCTCTGGACAGACTCTGTATGACAAATTAGAAAACCTGTTTTATATTGAACATGAAATAAATCACCTGTTTGAGGTTCAGCCCAATTTTTACATATACACTGAAGCTGATGAAACACTCATAAAGATACAAAGACATCAACTGCCTACTGAGCATTGGTGGCAAGCAATGCTGGAGATTTTGCCAAGGTAATTTCGGTCCTTTTCCCTCTTTTGATCAGCTTCATATTTTGGTTAGCTACAGGTCCACAAAATTGGGTACACAGGCCACCAGTTAAACCATGAAGACAGCGGGCAAAAGAAGTCAAAGTATGACTACAACAATTTTATGAAAAACCAAGTATGGATACCAAGGCCAGGACAGCAAAGCAGTGACTCAGCAAAGCACCAGGACAACAAACACAGAAACTGCAAATTAAAGACGCAGCTTTAGCCGACTCGGTTAGTCCAAAAAGTCAAATTTCTCTGACAAAGTGGACAGCTATTGCACCAACAATTACTGCAGCATTTATTTCTTTCATTTACTTCTTTTGAAGAGTCGGTGAGGGAACATATTGCATGAAGACTCATCCATAAGATATTTTGTATCTCATTTTTGTATAAATACCTCCCCATAGAATGTATTTGGGGTTGGTGATTTTCTCTCTAAGCTACGTTGTAATTTCTGAGACTCTCTAATACAAATGGCTGTTGAAGTTCATGGTTTCTGCGCTGTCTGAATGTGGAAATGATGGTCTAGGACCTGCTACAGAATTCTTGTGTCTCTCTATGGAACAATAAGTTATTCTAAACTCCATTTTATGTTTTCTGTGTTTGTAAATGTCATATATGTTCCATAATCTTAGTAACAGAGAAGAAGAATAGCCCAGGATTTGTTTAAATGCACCCTGTGCTCAATCTCTGCTATTAATTATGTTTTCTTCAGGATTAGTCATAAATATGAATTCTTAACTGCTCATGTTTGCACTAATTCCTTCATTTTGAATATTGTTTAGGGATTCTTAATTGCTCCTGAATAACATTCATACACTTTCCCTCTGCCAGCATAATGAAAGATTCTTGATTTCCTTTCATTCCCTGACTTCATTCCACCAATTTCCAGATTTGAAAATTGTTCCAGAGCTGCCTATCTCGCTCTGTAGTATTACCTTTACCCAGGAAACATTTTCAGCAGTACACCATCATTGACTCCATTGCCCAATGAAATAGACTGTTGCAGACTTGCATTCCAGCTCTGCTTGAGATCACCATCCAACAAACTTAAAACAAACCCTGTACATCATAACTAGCCTAAAATACTTCAAAACAAAGCTAAATTACAAAGAGAGAGCCCTCTCTGGTTGCAGGTAGGCTAGGACCTACAGCTAAAAGATTGGTTAGTGGTTACCTCGGTCGTATTCCCTTCAGGAGGCAGGGAACAACCTGAGTGATAACATCATTGGTGACTCCACTGGGGAATCTGAATGTTTGTTTATAACTGCTGTCTATTTTCTAAAACTACAGATGGAGCCTGAAGTTGGCCAGGTAGCCTTTGAAACTGTCTTTTCTCTGCATTTACAGGAGTAAATAAAAGCTGCTTCAGTCAATCTCCAGTATAGTTTTAGGCTATAAACAGTTGTTCCAAAGATTTGATCAGTTTCCCTGTTTCAACATATTCAAAGGAAAGCCCAAAGCCTCCTATATTTCAAAGAAATCCTTGTAGAATATTGTGAAAAAACTGTGATCTTAAAATATTACCTGAAAATACCAAAAAATAGATTTAGAAGCTGGCTCCAAAGAAGAAAACTCGTTACACCAGGTCAAATCCTGACCCAGATCCTCCAGCTGTTTTTGAAAATCCCAACTTGATCCCTAAGACCCTTAGGAGACAAGAAACTCAAGAAAGTTCTGCTGGTTTAGACCTTGAAACAGTTCAGCAGAACTATATCCCAACTCCTTCTAAAGCCTCAACCCGTTTTCACATTACTGCTACTTCCCCTAGTTCTTCATCCACCTCCCAAAGCACCTTCTCCACACCTCCATCCACTGCACATATTTCTACTCCAGTCCCTGCAGTTGTAGCTGTCCCATTCTTTCCTATTATCCCATTTGTCCCTGTAAATATGGCAAACCGTTATGCTCCTCTTCAGTTACCTGGAAATCCAGGGGCTATGCCTCAGGATTATCAGAGCAAAATCACATATTTTGATGGTACTGGCTCTTATACAGCCCAACAACACACCAAGAAAATGCAAGATTACTTTGAAAATTATGAAATAGATGATGATGATGTGAGAATGAAGATTTTTGTCCAAAGTCTAACTGGTGATGTAAGGATTTGGTTTAGAGCTCTTGCTGCAAATTCCATAGTTGATTCGGAAGCTCTTTATCAATCCTTCTTAAACAGATGGGAAAAGAAGAAAGACCCTTTACACATCTTAACAGAATATGACAATTTGAAAAGAGGCCCACAAGAAACTGTCCAAGACTATTGTGCTAGGTTCAACAATGTTTATAATGCCATTCCTCAAAACCTTAGACCTCCACCCGATTTAGCTTTGATCAAATTCCCTGATGGATTTGATTCCGACATGGCATACCAACTGAGGGAAAGAGCCCCTCCAAGTTTAGCAGACATGCAGAATATAGCTGAGTGTGGAGGCAAACCTTATTGCTAAGCGAAATCGGGCAAGAGCTGAAAGAGGAACAACTTTTAAAGAAGAACCTTCAGCATTTGAACAAAAACTTGATGTGATCATCAAAGGTATGGACATACTTGGGGATAGGGTGGAAACCATCGAAAGAAAATCATCATGGGAAGGTCAACCAAGTAACACCCCAAGAAACCCAAACTTTAGAAAAAATCAAAATCCAAATGTTGGAAGGGCTGGCCCTGACCAGAACATCAGACCTCCATTTCAAGAGAACTATGCCGAAGCCTCAACATCCAGCGAACCAATAGAGGACACCCAAATCAACCTAATGGGGTTAAGCAATGACCAACAAATTTTCCTAACACAAGATGACCAAGAAGCTCATAATATCAATCAATTTCAAACTAAATCAGGAGAGTCATTTGATTTTAGGGAAGGCTATGATGCAGCAGTCTATGAGGTTCATAAACAGTACAAATTAAGAAGCAGAACCATAGATGTGCCTGAACCTATCAAACTCAAGGATTCCAAGCGGCCGAAGAAAACAAAAGATAAAGCTATCCTGACAGAACCCTCCACTAAAACGGACCTAGACCCAAAGGAAGTCACTGTGGAAGATATATCAGACTCACAGTCTTTAAAAAATCAGCCATACCTCTCCCATTCAGCAAAAGAAAATTTGAATCACCCTCCTGAAAGTAATTTCAAATCAGATGTACCCCAAAACAGCACTCATAATCAAGAGGAGATCACTGAAAATCCAGCTGAGAAAGAAAAGTCTGCTGTCCATAATACAAAAATGCAGATAGAAAAACCTTTCAACTTAGAAATAGAAATAGGTAAGCTGAAGATAGTTGTTCCTCTCTCTGAATTAGCTAAACATGAAGTGTACAGACAACAAATCAATAGGTCGCTACAAATACCAGAGAATAGGGATGCAGTCAATGTTTTAGATGATCAACCAGAATTGATTTTTGGTCCTGAAGTCAATGGTAAAACAGTAGATGGAGGGGTTCCTCCATTCTATGTGAGCTTAAACATTCATGACAAAGTGCTGCATAATGCTATGTTTGATTCAGGAGCTTCCCATAACCTAATGCCAAAATCTGTGATGGAAAGACTGGATCTAGACATCACAAGGCCCTACAAAGACTTGTTCTCATTTGATTCCAGCCAGGTCAGGTGTCTAGGCCTAATCAAAGACCTTTGTGTATCTTTAGTCCAATATCCAGCTAAAACAATCTTGATGGATGTGGTGGTAGCTGATATTCCACCTAAGTATGGTATGCTTTTATCCAGATCTTGGGGTGCGAAACTCCAAGGATCTTTGCAACTAGACATGTCCTATGCCACTATTTCAGTCTTTGGACAGCCAAAGAGATTATACCGAGAAACACTAATGAAATATGTGGTTAGTAGTCAAGAAAAACCCCAAAACTTCCCCATCTATTCTATGCATTCCGATATGGATTCATTCATCTTATATAATGCTGGGATGTGTCCCAAAACTGATGTCAAACTACTAGAAGCAGCACAAACACAAAGCATAGAAGAACAATATAGTGCCCAAGGTAAGAAATTTGTTGATATGATTGATGTTCCAAATGGAAATGATATACCATATGAACTGCAAGAGCCAAACCTACCCACCGAACAAGCTTCTAAAACTCTTAAAGCTAGTCACAACCAAGAAATCTTATGGTACTTAGAGTTTGATGGCTCTGTCAACAAATTAGGAGCAGGGGCAGGGGTTTGAATACACAACATGCAAAATGACCATGTTGAAGGTCATGAATATAGATTAAATTTCAGATGCACAAACAATATGGTCGAGTATGAAGCCCTGTTGTTAGGACTCAAACTGATCAGAGGTCTAGGGGCAACCAAGGTTTCAATTCTAGGGGATTCAGATTTGATTATACAGCAGATGAAGGGAAACTTTGTTACAAATGATCTTAGGTTGAAAGCTTACAGAGGGGTAGCCATTGAAATACTTATCACCTTTTCAGAATCTCAGCTCACCAAAATTTCTAGAAAGCACAATTTACATGCACATAGCTTGGAAACTTTTGCCAGCACTTGCAAGCTACCTTTTGAACCCAACCACCACTTCACCACTGAAATCAAACACAGACCTGCTGTCCCAGACAATGTCAAAAATTGGCAAGTCTTTGAGAATGATACACAGATAAATAATTTCCTAACTTTGAAGGAGGAATTCTCAAGTATAAACATTGATACAAGCACCATGGATGACCAACAACATCTAGACAAAATTGAACAAAACATATCAGCTGAAACAACAAATCTGATTTTGCACCCAACAACTTTTGATGACAAGAATGTACAAGAGCTGAAGCAAATAGACCTTGATGAAATAACTGAGGCAGAGTCTGAAGTAATTGAACTAAAGGATAATTTTCTGCCCAGAGTCTGATGCAACCTCTCAAATAGACCTTTTGGACTCAAAAATGCAGGGGCCACATTTCAAAGAGCAATGGATATAGCCTTTGCCAAATAGATCCATGATTTCTTAGTCATATACCTTGATGATCTCACTGCTTTTTCAAAATCAAACCAAGAACATTTAGAACATTTAAGGCAAGTGTTCCTAATTTGCAGAAAATATGGCATATCATTGAACCCAAAGAAATCAATGTTTGGCCTAGAAGAAGGCAAACTCCTAGGTCACATAATCTCAAAAGATGGCATTAAGATATATCTGGATAGAATTCAAGCTATCCTTCAAGTGCCTCATCCAAGAAACATCAAAGAACTGCAAGCTTTTCTAGGAAAGATCAATTTCCTAAGAAGGTTCATTCCCAATTTAGCTGAGCTAATAAGACTGTTGAACAACATGCTGAAGAAAGATTCTAAAGTCAAATGGACCATGGAAGCTAAACAAGCCTTTGAGGACATCAAAACAGCTTTGACAAAAACACCAGTCCTCACAAGTCCCAAGTTTGATAGAGATTTCATGATCTTTTCCTTTGCATCTGAGCATACTATTGCTGCTGTCCTATTGCAAAAAGATGATCAAGGGTGTGAAAAGCCCATTGCCTTTTTCAGCAAATCCCTTAGAGATGCTCCCTTGAAATACCAGATCATGGAAAAGCAAGCTTATGCCCTCGTAAAAGCCATCAAGGATTTCAGAGTTTACATCTTGTACTCACATGTGATAGCCTATGTTCCAAATGCTGTGGTTAAGGATATTTTAACTCAAGAAGGGATTGAAGGTAAAAGGGGCAAATGGATAGCCAACATCTTAGAATATGACATTGAAATCAAGCCTACAAAACTCATAAAAGGATAAGGGTTAGCCAAACTAATGACTGAAACCAATTTTCAAGCCCTTGACATCAATGAACTGGACAACGAACAGGAGATGGCGACTCCACAGATCAATCAAGCCTTTTTACAATCACCTTGGTATGTTGACGTATGTTTTGTATTGTTAAACCGACAATCTCCTCCAGGGTTGTCCAGGACTAAAAAGAGATTCTTGAAAATGAAAGCATCAAAGTTTTGTATTAAAGACAATGTTTTATTTTGGAAAAATCATGAAGGTATTTTGCTTAATTGCCTAACATTGGATGAAACTGACAAAGTGCTCAAGGAATTTCATGCAGGAGATTGTGGTGGGCACTTGTATTGGAAATCAACAACTGATAAAATCCTAAGGGCTGGATTTTATTGGCCATCCCTGTTTACTGATGCGAAAAAATTTGTAGTTTCATGCCACAAATGCCAGCTCTTTGAAGGCAAGAGAAAGCTGTTACCTTTACCCCTCAAAACTATTTCAACTGAAAGACCATTCCAACAATGGGGTTTAGACTTCATTAGTGAAATCCACCCTTCATCCTCTGGCCAACACACGTGGATTTTGACTGCCACAGACTATTTTACCAAATGGATAGAAGCCATCCCTTGTAGGCAAGCCAATGACTCGATCATCATGCAATTCTTAGAAACCAACATCTTGTCTAGATTAGGTTGTCCAGAAAAAATTATTACAGACAATGTTGCTGCTTTCAAATCCAAAAGAAAGATCAACTTTTTCCACAAATACCACATTACCTTCGGCCATGCCACAACCTATTACCCTCAAGGTAATGGCCTAGCTGAGTCATCCAACAAAAGCCTCATCAACATCATCAAAAAGGTCTTGGAGGAGAACAAAAAGAATTGGAATAAGAAGCTTGTAAATGCACTATGGTCAGACAGATTGACCACCAAAAGATCCATTGGAACAAGCCCATATGATTTGTTATATGGCCTGGAGGATATGTTCCCATCCTCCTTAGGAATCCCTGTGATTAAGTTGCTACAAGAGATACAAGCAGAGCCTAGTGACATGCAGAGAAGGATCAATCAAACTATTCACTTGTAGCAAAAAAGAGAGGAAGTATATCAGAGAAGTCAGGTTTTACAAGAGAAGCTGAAAAAGATTTTTGATAAAAGAACAAAAGCTGAATATTTCTTCAGAGGAAACAAAGTGCTGAGATGGGACTCTAGGAGGGAAGATAAAGGGAAGCATGGAAAATTTGATTTCGTATGGAAGGGACCTTATGTTATTCAAGCTGTGCAAGGTAACCACACCTATTTTTTGAAGAGTTTGGATGGAAAAGATACTGAGGAAGGTCCAGTCAATGGGAGAATGCTCAAGAATTATTTTGATTATCTGTAATCAACATAACACAACTGTATATTGTACATTAATATTTGTATTTCCATCAGTTTTTATTTACAACAATTAGATAAGGAACAAGATGCAGCAGGTTTTGAAGAAAAAGTCAAGAAATTACATCACTTTTGGTGTATATTTTGAGTTTACCACAAGAAATTAAGAAGAATATTTGGGAATTATAAAGGTGATGTCAAGCACTCAGAAAAACCAGCAAATACAGAGCAGTAATTTTGCACAGATCAGCTCATAAGGACTGCATACAGGCTACCAAGGTTTAGATCATTGGTTCCCAGGAAAAGGAAGATTGAAATTAAAACAGCCAACTGAGAATAAGACCATCTGACCTACTCTTCTTGACTTTTCACCAGGAAAAGCCATCCCCAAGTGGAGCCACTGTTAGGTTCCTATACCAATAGGTTTCATTTTTCATGATTGACTATGGAAGTGTCAAATATGTTCATCCTGGCATGCTGCAATGGTTCCATATTTTGTAAACAAAAGAAGAAAATAAAAAAATGAAAAGAGGGTATGCCCTAAAAGAAAAATCAAATGGCAAAAAGAGTAAATTGGTCAGAAAGAATAAAAGAAAATGAACCCCAAAAGAAAGACCAGGAAAGTGGCCAGTCAAAATGCCACTGCTATCTTATTTGCAAGTTCACAATGTGCAAATGCTATTGTTTATCACATTTGATGGATGGCCCAATAGTTCAAACTGGACCATTCCATATTTAAATTTGGTGTTGTGGAATAGAGAGAATATCTGTCCAAATAGTTTAACCTTGGCAGATGAATAGATAGGTAGAGAAATTAAGGAGCCCAACTGCTTAATCTGGGCCCTTGGAAGAGATAAGGGTAGATTTAGATAGGAGGGCAGTCAAAAGAAAAGAGGAAGATCAGGGTTTGCCAGTTCAAGTGCACCCAATCAAAACGAAGAAAATATGTTAGGTGTATTAGGCTGGGTAGGTAGTTTGAGGTTGCAGAAGCAGATGGGTGCTCACTTTTGTCTTGTCAAGAAAGACTCATATCACCAATGACATAAGTACCAAGGCAGTTGTTGGACTGTAGAACAATGGAAGCATGACTAATTTCCCCTTCATTCCCCAGAAATCATTTTGCTAACATCCCCTCAAAGGACCTTGGGATCTGCCCAAGGGTCCTGTTTCACTTCATTTCATGATAAATGCTGAGTTGAATCTTGACTCCACTTAGTGAAAAGAAGCCACATCTCTTGTGTAAAAAATCATCATTCCAAACTCCTTTCACTTCCCTATGCCTAAGTTTTCATTCTATAAACTTAACATTCATCCATACAACTTCAATTCATAAGGTCATATTAACCTCTAACTCTATTATTTAGCCCCCTTAATCATTTCCCTATGCCTATAGTACAAAAAACTATATAAAAAACCCAAAAAGTGTTAATATTCCTACCCCATAGCACTATAGCTATATAACCTAAAGTTCGGGAAACATTGGTTCATTTGGAACCTATGATTAACCCTTCCGCGTCCAATTACCTGGGATTAATTTAACGTCTGGTTAAATTAATAACTATTCTAAACCCCCCTCCTAAACCATACTATGACCCCGCGCGCATATATATAATGGGTTTAGTTTAGCATCTGGTTAAACTAATAACCAAGTCTTCCCCGTATAAAACCATATAACATGCCATATAACCAAAGTTCATTACCCCCGGCGCATTATTAAATGTTTAAATATGTGCGGGCCCCCTGCATTGTCAAAAGCCCGCAGCTTATAACCTCCCGACCACCGTCCGATTCACAGCTCTTAATCCAACGGTTGGCGGCCATATCGGGCACCCTGATCTACCGGAGATTAGCGTCCGGGGGATGGGCAGTATTGTTGCCGTACCCCCACCACACGTCAATCTCCCGGCGTGATCGGAGGCCCCCTCTGTAAAACTGCCCCGGGCCAAAAGCGGTGCGGCGAAATCTGGAAACCGCCCGCCACCTCCCCCCTGACGTCAGCTCCCACGTCACCAATGACGCCGCGTCTACGTCAGCCCCCCGCTCCGCTGCAGTACTGCCGCATCATCCGCCGACGTCACCACCTGGCCACCGTCTCACATGCCACGTCACCATACACATCGACTGCCACGTCATCTTCCGTACCCACTTCACGCCAAAAATACGTCATGCTAACGTCATCCCCAAAAAGCGCCAAAATGTCCAAAATTCGATAAAAAGTCGTGAAAACGACTATTTTCTTTGTTTTTTATTGTGCATCTGTGGAGCCATTTGCATGAGATTTTACGTTCAAATCGCCCACCAACTTGCACAGTGTGTCAACCTACGGATTTGGCTCCATAGCTCGAGAGTAACCTTGCAAACTCGCCCCTCTCTGCAAATTCCACCATTAAAATACATTTCGAGACCATTTTCACCGGCAAAGTCTGCGAACTGTCCATGCATTCAATTCCTTTGTCAAAATCCTTTGTAGAATTTCACTCCTTTGGCTAGAAATCAATCCCATTCCCTCTGTAGTTTACCCATAGAGCCTATCAATCCAATGAATTCATTTAAAAAGACTCTCTAAACTCTTCAGAATCTGCTCTTTTACCATAAAATTTACACAATGGGGCCACATCTATAGAAAAAGTCTAATCTGCCAGCTCCCTTTCAAAGCTTCAGAGACAATCTTTACTGTTCAGTTGTTGCAGAAATCCTAATTTCAAGTACAAAAACAGAAAAATTTGAAGATGACCACCCCAGTAGCCTTGAACATTGCTCCTCTTAATGCACCTCACGAGGAACTTGAAGCATTACCCCTGGCTGATAGGGACCACCTTATTCAAGATTTGGTTGGAGACAGAAACCACTTGCAGACCTTTTGTTAGCTGAGAAACAGTTACTTGAACAACAATGACATCTATGGCATTTGGGAATCAAACTTGCCCATTTACTTCCTCCCTTTTGTCAATATTTTCCCTGAAATTATTCACCTCTGCTGTGAAAACTATGACCCATCTCAAAGAGCAGTCAAGTCTCCATCTGGGAGCACCCTCTTCCAAATAACTCCTTATTCAATCAACCAAATGCTTAACTTCAAGCAAACTCAGCTTCTAATGCCTCTCTCTATAAAATTCCTGCTTGATGAAGGTCCTAAACTCTCCAGCTCTGAGATAGCCCGAATTTCCAAAGTATTCATGAGAGCAGACCGCCAGCCTACAGGGCCACCTCCTTTTCTTTATGTGTGCTTTAATGAAGTGGGCAAGTTGCTAGTTGATATGATATCCTATGTACTAGGTTTCAAAACAACTGAGCACATTGATGAAACCATATTAGTCATGCTGTCTGCATTTAGCCCAGGACAGCCCCCTGCTGTCAAGTATAATTATGCTAAGTTCATCTCCAACAAGATACATGACCAACTGCTGAAACTGGATAGGGAGGGAGTCTTCAAATATTCATCCTATATCTATCATTTATTCATGTATTATCAGCCTGACTGCTTCCAATGCCCCATCAAACGATTGCACTCTAAAGGGGAAAAGAGGTCTGTAATTTTCTGGACCTCAGTCTTTCATGAAGTCTAGAACTCCCCCTACTCTTGTTGTGAGTTTATTGACCTGTTTGTCTATCCAATTTTTTGTCTCCTGAAGAGAGCCCCTCCTGCTAGGCTATCCTATGACATGCAGAAGATATTGCAGCTTTCAAAGAACTACAAAATAGGTGACTGGTACTTTTACCAGAATCACACTGTCATTAGGATCTATGGCTGTGAGCTCTGTCCCTACCGGCTCCCAAGATACGTGCCAATGAGACTCTTTGCCTTGAAGTATTACAGGCAACTCATCAATCCAAATTTAACTCACTTTCATAGTGCCAAGAAGAAGGCTCGCCTGAAATTCAAAGACCAACTAGGCCCCTTTGTCATGAACAAGAAAGAAGGTTGGCAAGATGCTGATCAAATACTAGGGGAGAAACTCAAGTTAAAGAGGAGTTTTTGGTGGGTCCCTTATGACCCAGATGGCTTTATTAGTGCCAGAAAAATAAAATATAGGCTGTCAGCCTATGAGCATTGTAAAATCCCACAGATTGAACAATTTTCCAACCAAGATGAGTGGGTGGCAGGGACACTAGTTGAGGAATTCACCCAAGAAGAAATTATGGAGCAAAATGTCAAAGATTTAGAAAAAACTCTTGACTTGGATTCTTTTGAGCAGGTAATATTCAAACTGCCACATCAAGTCGGAGAAGGCACATCTACTGCTGCAGCTTCACAAGCTGCCCAAGAAAGATCTACACCGGCAACAGGTACAGCAAAAGGCAAGGAGGTGATGGGTGTAGAGCAGGAAAAAACGACAGAACAACCTACCACCTCAAAGGAGAAAATTCAAGGGCAGGCCCTCCACAACAAACTAAGGCACTGCAGGTGCTAGCTTTATAGAATCCTCTTAATGAGGAAAGAGGTAAAAAGAGGGATAGGGAAGAGACCACACCTCCAAGTGGGTCAATCCAGAAACTAGAAGGCAAAAGACAGAGAGTTGATCCTCAAGTTGAGGAAGAAATTACTGAAGAAGTCATAGAGAGCCCGAGGAGTGGAAGAGAAACTAGCCAGAAAACACCCACTAGCTCATTCCAACAAGAGAAAGAGAGGCAGCATGGTATGGAGGTATCTTCCTCAAGGAAGCAAAGCAAGCAACCGCCTGGCATCAAAGAAACTTTCATGGAAATCAATGCTCAGAATGAATTGCTAAGAGTACAGCTATATGATCAATTCCTCAAGGCAATACCCTCCAAACAACAGAGATTAATGGCAGCCTATGACTTTAAGGAGGAAAAGATGATTCTGAGTCACTTCAAGCCTAAGATACCACAGCCCCAGACAGCTGCAGATTATATAAAGACAAGCTTAGAGGTTCTCTCCAAGGACATACACCTGATGGACCAAATAGAGCTGCACAAGCAAACAAGTGAGATGATCTATGCCACCCTAGCAGACAAGGCCATGCTGGCCAATCAACTGAAGGAATCACTGAAAAACACAAACACTCAATTAGATTTGGAAAGAATGTCTTCCTCTGCCAAAGATAATAGAATAAAGACATTGGAGGAAATCATTGTGGAACTAGGACATGATCCTAAGAAGGATGCTAAAGCCATCCAGGCCCTCATAAGGAAAAAAGAGGAAGATATTGCTGCACTCAAAAAGCAATTGAGGATACCTGTAACCATGCACCCTCAAACTGCAGAACTTGTGCAAGAGAAAGAAACTGAAGATACCATGGATCTGCTAATGAAGATGAACCACAGAATAATTCAGATGGAGGAAGAGTTGGAGAAAGCATTGCAAGGAAAGCAGGGAGAGTCGACCTCCCAGCCACCTCAAACAACTCCAACTGTTGCCACTACTGTTCCTCCTACACAAGCAGCAACAATCCCTCCTGTTATCCCAGCATCCACAACAACTACATCAACTACAGATGCTACAGCAGCAGCAACAACAACAGCACCTGAATCTAGCATGAGCATGGAAGAAATGATGAAAGCAGTCAAAGAGCTAGAAGTTCATGTGACAGAGGTGAAAGAGGCCAAAGAAAAGTTGGCCAAGCTAGAGGCAAACTATGACAAGTCCAAGATGACAGTGGCTGAGAAACAAAGAGAAATAAAAGCCTTGGACAACAAAATAAAGGCCTTAGAGAAAGAGCTTACTTTAGACAAAACTCTGACTGAAATCAAGAAGATTTTGTGGGCCAAGATTGGCCAGTCAATCACTGACCAATGGCGATCGATTCAGGCCATACATGAACAGATAGAATTGATAGGCCTAGCTCAGTTTGAGACTCAAAGGGCTAGAGTAGCATTGGGAAATATGCCTGAGCAGGCCAATAAAATGATTCACTTCCTCAACACTCATACCAAAGAGGAACTGGCAGCATTAGACATCAGTAGCAGGACAGATACTATTCTGACAGCAAAAAAGGTGCTGACCCTAAGAAATTTTGTGCAAACTCTAGAAAGAAAGTGCCAGGAAATGCAGGCAGAAATAGATGATTTCAAGTTAAAGCTTGCAGCATTGCAGAGCAAAGGGTTGCCCAGCCTATTAACCAGCGCTGGAAGACTGCTGACCCGTGAGCAGTATGCTACTAGGATGAATAACTATGTTTCAAATCAGATTACAGCATCCTCAAGTACCTCAGAGGAAACAGGGCCTCCCTTTGGACAGACTCTGTATGACAAATTAGAAAACCTGTTTTATATTGAACATGAAATAAATCACCTGTTTGAGGTTCAGTCCAATTTTTACAGGTACACTGAAGCTGATGAAACACTCATAAAGATACAAAGACATCAGCTGCCTACTGAGGATTGGTGGCAAGCAATGCTGGAGATTTTGCCAAGGTAATTTCGGTCCTTTTCCCTCTTTTGATCAGCTTCAGATTTTGGTCAGCTACAGGTCCGCAAAATTGGGTATACAGGCCACCGGTTAAAGCATGAAGACAGCAGGAAAAAGAAGTCAAAGTATGACTACAGCAATTTTATGAAAAACCAAGTATGGATACCAAGGCCAGGACAGCAAAGTAGTGACTCAGCAAAGCACCAGGACAACAAACACAAAAACCGCAAATTAAAGACGCAGCTTCAGCCGACTCAGTTAGTCCAAAAAGTCAAATTTCTCTGACAAAGTGGACAGCTAGTGCACCAACAATTACTACAGCATTTATTTCTTTCATTTACTTCTTTTGAAGAGTTGGTGAGGGAACTTATTGCATGAAGACTCATCCATAAGATATTTTGTATCTCATTTTTGTATAAATACCTCCCCATAGAATGTATTTGGGGTTGGTGATTTTCTCTCTAAGCTACGCTGTAATTTCTGAGACTCTCTAATACAAATGGCTGTTGAAGTTCATGGTTTTTGCGCTGTCTGAATGTGGAAATGATGGTCTGGGACCTGCTACAGAATTCCTGTGTCACTCTATGGAACAATAAGTTATTCTAAACTCTGTTTTATGTTTTCTGTGTTTGTAAATGTCATATATGTTCCATAATCTTAGTAACAGAGAAGAAGAATAGCCCAGGATTTGTTTAAATGCACCCTGTGCTCAATCTCTACTATTAATTATGTTTTCTTCAGGATTAGTCATAAATATGAATTCTTAACTGCTCATGTTTGCACTAATTCCTTCATTTTGAATATTGTTTAGGGATTCTTAATTGCTCCTGAATAACATTCATACACTTTCCCTCTGCCAGCATAATGAAAGATTCTTGATTGCCTTTCATTCCCTGACTTCATTCCACCAATTTCCAGATTTGAAAATTGTTCCGAAGCTGCCTATCTCGCTCTGTAGTATGACATTTACCCAGGAAACATTTTCAGCAGTACACCATCATTGACTCCATTTCCCAATGAAATATACTATTGCAGACTTGCATTCCAACTCTGCTTGAGATCACCATCCAACAAACTTAAAACAAACCCTATACATCATTACTAGCCTAAAATACTTCAAAACAAAGCTAAATTACAAAGAGAGAGCCCTCTCTGGTCGCAGGTAGGCTAGGACCTGCAGCTAAAATATTGGTTAGTGGTTACCTCGGCCGTATTCCCTTCAGGAGGTAGGGAACAACCTGAGTGATAACACTGTGAAGAGGATCATTAGAGTGATTTCACTCCCTATTGTTTTCTTACTTCCTCTTCTAGTGGCAAGGGAGTCATATTGTTGGAGTGTTAGGTCTCTATGGTTGAGTTTGTTGGGCTGTGTGAGCAGTGAAATGAGCCATTGGTGTTGTTGGGACTTGTGAGAGATGAGTGAACCATTTGTGTTGTTTTTGTGTCCGTGTGAATGTGGATAAACATTTTCTTGAGCTGTGGTGAAAGTTTGGTATCTGTGAGCCATTGTGTAATTGTGGTGGGGTGAGAAAGGCGCAATGTTGTTAGAGTGTAGGAGCTAGTTGCATTAAAAACATGATTAAACTGGGGTGAATTAATTTTGTATATTCATGGACATAAATTAATTTCCTTTTAAATGGTTAACTAAAATTTTAAATGAGCAACATAACACCTTATGAACAACATATTTAATATGTAAACAACATGTAATATGTATATCATAACATAAAAGAAACACATATAGATACCACATATAAGGAATGTCACATAGTTCAGAGTCCACTTCGAATTCAACAACAATAAAGTTTGATTCAACTCAAATTTTTCCATGAGATTTAGATAAAGTTCGCCATTAAATTCATCTATATACATATTGCACATTTTCAAAATATATAAAATTCATATTATATATATATATATATATATATAATTTTGTATTAATAAATTTATAATTTTAAAAAAATATAAATTATATTGATTTATAATGTATATAATATATTCAAATTTATTAATTTGTAAATTACGATTCATGCCAACCATAAATAACAATAACATATACTCCATTCCATAATCATAACGCACATTCACCCCTAACACACATTCCTGCGATTTGGCCTCGATTGTAATTAACTTCTCCCAAGGCTCTTACTATGCAGGCCTCGAACATAATTGACTTCCACTGAAACCTACGATACATTGACATGAAAATACGTCACATAAATTAACCTGTGAGTTGGTAATCCGCGTCAAAGGCGCTTTGAATGCGTTGTATTTCCAGTTAGGGATCAAGACAATGATATTCATTTCGGTAAATAGGTTTTTACACATTTTTTTCTTGCCACAATTATTGTTTTGCCTCAAGTATCAAACCTATCGAACTTATGCTTATAACCCGTTTCCATGTTCCTTAACCTCAAACCCAACGAGGATGTTTCCATGATGCTTAGCCTCTAACTTGGCAAATCAAAATGAATTCTTACACATTCTTTGAGGTTTAGATGCAAGGAACCTTGTGACATAGTAAATAAGTGGAAACCCATCCAGGGAGAAAACCATGAGTTTATTATTTTTATGATGTGAAGGAAATCTACTATTTCCTTATTACATCAAATTTTGTGTAGGCTTTGTTGACACCTAATCATGAGGATTGGGTGAATAACTGAAATTGATGTAAATAAATAATAGAGAATATGAATAGTCATCGGGATATGAAATGAACAATCTCTCCCTCATGTATATAATAAACACCAACCTAAATGAAATCAATGAATTGTTTTGAGGAGTTACTGCCTGGTCTGACATGGTATCAGAGCCAACTCCCAAAATTAGTTTCTGTGTAACTCCCAGCGTCGGGTTCCTGCCTATATTCTGCTTGGTTGCCTGAAGCCTACACCAAGAAGTGTCATATCCATTTTTTTAATATTGTATGCGTTTTTAAAGTCTGTACCCTCTGTCAAGTTTGTGCCCTCCGTCAAGAGACCTGGTGTGAACGTTGAACACTCGTGTGTGAAACTCTGTCATATGCACTTTTCAAATGAACGCTAGTGCTCTTCATTTTAATTTTCGATGTAGAAGCTCTTGTTGCTCCTCTGCATACATCCCAAGTTAGCAGCAATAACCAGACAAGGATCTGAAGTTTGGTTTCCCCCCTACCTTACGTAGGAAGAGTGCAGACATTCATCTTGTTGGGCGCCACTTAGAAGTTTATGAGCCCTGTGATGATTCATTTGCACTTGTAGATGCCCTGCTCACTGATCGAGTTCATCTTGTGGAAGTTCAACCAAGCTTGTGTTTGGAACTGGATGTGGGACTGGATATGTGATGACATCATTGGCACTAATGCTTGGGGAAGGCACCGGGATCCAATACTTTACTACTGACATTAGCTTTGCAGCTATTGAAGTTACAAAGAAGACTTTAGAAGCTCATGGTGTGCACAACGGAAGCGTGGTGGAAGCCATCCCATTCTGGTGTGGTGAGTGTTCCTCCATTTTTTGACATGCTGGGGCTACAGTGTTTTTGGTATATATAAAGCCACTGTTTTGATATACATAACACTGATATATATTTAAAGGTTTTCTCAAAAAAAAAGAGTAGTGTTTCATGTACATAAATGCGCAGGAGGTATCTTAATAGTGTATGCAATCGTGGTTTGTGGCTTTTGGATGGTTTTAATACATTGTTTTTAATACATCATTTTAATACATGCGCGCTGCCTCTCCACCGGTAGCCATACTTTTTCCCCACACCACCTCACTGGTTGTGTGTGTTTTTTGGAGAATGTCGAATGCTACTGCATTAACCATATGGGTTGAGCTCTTGTAAAAATCTATTAATGTGTTAGTTGGGATATAAACGATTATTCATATTTTGATGATCATGTGCACAAGAACCTGACCTATGATTTTTTTACATCAAAAGCACAGTTTTCCAGCAGAAGTATTTTTTTAAAACAATACACAAATTTTTTTGCCAGTAGAAGTTTTTTTTTACAGTATGCATTCAATCATATCCATTGTGGGAATAGTTCTTACTAGCAAGGAGAACTATCCTGAGTGGTCCTGCATGATAAAACACACCCTCATTATCAATGAGTTGTGGAAATGAGTGTGTATTGGAGACAGAGACAAAGAGCCAAAATAGCCTACCTGATACAAAGAGCTCGCCATTTGGGAAAATAAGAACAACAAAGCCTATGCATTAATTGCAGCATCTGTAAGTGAAGAGGTGAGTCACCATATTTCGCCACTTTCAACTGCTTTCGAAGCCTTACAAAAGCTCAAAGAACTCTATGACTCACATTCTGCACTTGAAGTTGTTCAAATCATGATTAAACTCTTCACTCTTGAATTACAAAATAATGATCCTCTTGCTCTTGCATCCGAAGTAAAATCTATAATGCATGATATCAAATCCACTAAGGTTGCATTGGATATTCCTCTTATCTCTTTTCTCAAGGCACTTTATCCTACTTACTCCAATTATCTTGAGTCATTGCAAGCAAATGGAAATCTCAAAGATATTACCTTTGACTCTCTTGTGAAAAAAATTGCTTAAAGAGAGAAAGCTTTTGGAAAGAAACAACCCCTGAATCTTCTGAAGAGGCTATGTTCCTTGCTCATAAAGAAAAGAATCTTGCCCAAGATTCTTCCGAAGGAATAGGTGGTCAAAGAGGAAGAAGAAGATATTTCAGAGGTAGTGGGGCAGACACTCTCAAGGAGAAAAGTCAGACCTGCACTGCATACGCTGCAAAAGAAATAGATCACATGATGCCTCTACATGCAAGTTACCATGGGACAAAATTGAGCAGCAAAGAAACCAACAGAAAGGTAAAACTAATGACACAGAAAAAGGTAAAGCACCTGAATCCGCTCATTATGTTGTGGTACAATGTAATATCAGAGTAAATGAAGACTTATTTAATGCTTCACTTGCTTCTTGTAAAAATGATTGGTTGCTTGATTCAGGAGCAACTTGCCACATGACTCATAGAAAAGATTTTTTTGAAGAATTTACTGACAATGTTGATGGAGCAGTATACTTTGTAGACCAATAAAAAATCAAGCCATCAGGACTTGGCACAATCAAGCTTAAATTGCCTGGTCTTCCAGACTTTCTTCTGCACATGTTCTATATCTCCCACAGCTCAAGAGAAACTTGTTGTCCTTGGTCTACATCCGCCAGCAAGGTCACTCCATTCATATGTTTGATGGCAAGCTTGAGGTAAGAAAAGAATCTGACCACCCACTTGTCATGAGGGGGACAGAAGAAGAAACACTTCTCAAGCTGCAGGGTACCTCTGCTCGTGCACAACATTTCTCATACAACTCTCATTATGAAGAAGGTACACTTCCATCAAGTTTATTATGGCATGCTAGATTTGGACATTTGAACTATGACAGCCTTCGCTTGTTGAAGAAAAATGGTGTTGCTGGTTTTTCCTACAATTCCTAGGAATCTTAAGCAATGTGATGCTTGTATTCTAGGGAAGCATAGCAAATCGTCTTTTCATGATTCACATTCAAGAGCACACAGAAAAATCGAACTCATTCATTCAGATTTATGTGGTCCAATGCCTGTTCCTTCTGCAAATGGAAATAAATATATGATGACATTTATTGATGACTACACCAGAATGTGTTGGGTTTATTTATTGAAGAACAAATCTGATGCTTTTCAAACATTCAAGAACTTTCATAAATGGATAGAAAATGAAGCACAATCTCATATTGGGTCTATTCACATTGATAATGGAAACGAATACACATCAAATGAATTTGAAAACTATCTTCGCCAACATGGGATCAAACATCAAACAACTGTGCCTTATAATCCCCAATAGAATGGTGTAGCTGAAAGAATGAATAGGACAATATTAAATATGGTACTCTCCATGCTCTTCTTCAAAAATGTAAAAATAATGTTTTGGAATGATGTTGTTCTATGTGCTACATAAATAAAGAATAGATTTCCATCTAACGCTATTAGAAACAAGACTCCATATGAAATATGGTATGGGTACGTTCCTTCGGTAAAACATCTTAGGGTCTTTGGTTCCACCTGTTATGCCTTGATACCAAAGGTACATAGAAACAAACTTGGTGCAAGAAGTCATAAGTGTATCTTCCTGGGGTATTCAAACACCTCCAAAGCATACCGTCTCTATGATGAAGTCAATAAAAAATTTGTTGTATATAGAGATGTAATTTTTCTTGAATCATCCAAAACTGACAATATTGTTGAGCGGCAACTTGATCGCTTGGATAGATTCGCAAATGCAAAATCATTTCGAGAATTTGATAATCAGATTCCACATCTTGAAGGGGCAATTCCTATACTAGATCAACATGTGGAATCTTCTTCTGAAGAACTCTCTCCCCTGCATGAAACTCCAACAATGGATGATGCTTTAAGTGATTTGATTGATAGAATTAGGAGACTCAATCTTGATTCAGTCCCAAATTAATCAACGGAGCAGCCTGGACCATATAAGAAAGGTCCTCCAAAGTGGTTGATAAAGACACTTGAAAGTGTTCATCCTGATGAGGTTGGAAAGACAGGAACTAGAAATTCAAACCGGTAAAATGGAGGTGATGTAGATGACTCTGATTCACCTGTTGATATGGATGTTTCTTATGATTGTGAATTGAATTTTTCTACATATTTCGAACCAACTTCCTTCAAAGAAGCTGATTCTCATGATGAATGGAAAGAAACGATGCAAAAGGAGTATGATGCCCTGATAAATAATGGCACTTGGAAGCTGGTTGATCCTCCATTAGGAACCAAACCAATTGGCCACAAGTGGGTCTACAAGAACAAGTATAAAACTGATGGCTCACTTGACAAGCACAAAGCCAGGCTTGTGGCAAAAGGTTTTGCACAGAAGGAAGGGGTCAATTATGAGGAGACTTTTTCCCCCACAATAAAATGGGCTACCATCCAGACACTCTTTGCCCTAGCAGCTTAGGATGGTTGGAAAGCCCATCAAATGGATGTAAAAATTGCTTTCTTGAATGGAGATATAAAAGAGAATGTTTTTATGTCCCAGCCTGAAGGATTTACTGTGAAAGGACATGAACATAAAGTACGCAAACTTGTGAAATCCTTGTATGGCCTCAAACAAGCACCGCGAGCCTGGTATGAAAAACTATCTAAGAATCTTCTGAAACTCAATTTCAAACATTATGATCTTGATGATACAACTTTATTTGTCAAGAAAGTTGGAAAAATAGTTGTATATCTTGTGGTATATGTAGATGATCTTTTAATGACCGAGAACAATGAAAGATACATTGCATCCATAAAGAAGGAATTGGGGAAAAGTTTTGAAATGACTGATTTGGGCTATGTTCATTAATATCTTGGTATTGAAGTAACTCAACATCGAAGTCCATATTTCTTTCTCAAAAGAAGTACATTGGAGATCTGTTGAACAGGTTTGGCATGAAAAAATGCAATCCTCTTACTACTCCAATGGAACAGAACTTAAAGCTCACATCTATTGAAGGAAAAGAATTTGAGGATGCAACAAATTATAGACAGCTTGTAGGAAGTCTCAACTACCTAACTACTACCAGACTAGACATTTCGTTTGTTGTTGGAATCCTCTCCAGGTTTATGCAAAAGCCTTGTGAGGGACATTGGTCTACTGCAAAAAGAGTTCTAAGGTACTTGAAGGGAACTCAAGACTTTGGAATCAAGTATACACAGGTGGATGACTTCAGCTTGATTGGATGCTCTGATTCAGAATTCGATGGAGACAAAGAAACTGGGGTATCTAATTCCAGATATGTTATGAGTCTTGGATCAGGACCTGTCTCCTAGAGATCACGCAAACAATCAGTTCCATCAGATTCCACAACAGAAGCAGAATACGTGGCAGCAGCTGAGGCAACAAAAGAAATTGTGTGGCTCAGAAAAATTCTTGAAGATTTGTAGGTAAAACAAGTACAATCAACACCACTCATGATTGAAAATACCTATGCAATAAAATTGGCCAATAACCCAAAGTTCCATGATCGAACGAAGCACATCAATACTAAATATCATCTGATTCGACATCATGTTGAGGCCAAAACAATCCATCTCCACCATTGTTCCATAAACGAGCAAATTGCATACATCTTCACCAAAGCGCTTGGAAGAGAAAAGCTTGAAAGATTCAGAATGATGCTTGGACTCACGAACATCCCTTCAGTCTAAGGGGGGGAATGTTGACACCTAAACATGAGGATTGGGTGAATAACTGAAATTGATGTAAATAAATAATAGAGAATATGAATAGTCATCGGGAGATGAAATGAACAGTCTCTCCCTCATGTATATAATAAACACCAACCTAAATGAAATCAACGAATTGTTTTGAGGAGTTACTGCCTAGTCTGACAGGCTCCAACCTATATGAGGCTACTACCTCAATTATTTTGCAAGCTTCAACTTGCAAGGAAGCTCCAACTTCCGCATTTTTTTTGCAGGTTACAACCAACATGAGGCTCCTACTTCAATAGGCTCCAACCTATTATTTATCAAGCTACAACTTGAAAGGAGACTATAATCCCCTGATACATATAACAAATAACATGTTGGCTTACCTGGTCTATTATAGATACATATAAGAAATAACATGATGGCTTACCTAGTCTATAATTCTACATATCTCCATCTCTGTCTCTGCTTCTTATTCTTCTCAAATATGCTTCACATCTTCTATATATGTGTTAGCTAACTGATGAAAAAGAACTCAATCAAATCTCACATTATCTAACACTCTAACCTTACAACCTTCCAACTTCACACACTTTTATAAACAAGATTTCCATACAAGAATCTAAAATGATAAGTATTGCATCTTTACATTCCAAGGGCGTCTCTTCAATTTCAATAGTATTTCAACCTTTGAATAATAAAATCCATAAGATGAATTCAAAATATGCAGTAGTACAAGCTAATTTTAATAATTACAACAACCAACCTAAACAAACACACATCAATGCAGTGTTTTTGGAATAGTATTGTGTTATAGTCTAGGGTAACACTATTTGGATAGTAGATAACCTATGTTATAACTCAGTTTGCACCGTAAATTACCTGCGTTATAGTTCCTATCATGCATATGTCATGCCTTTTCATTGCATCATTCATTTTCCTTTTCCTTATACATTTTCCTTTTCCTTATACCTTTGCATTTTCCTTTTCGTTTTCCTTATACCTTTGCCTTTGCCTTGCATCACAATAAGTTCCGCAACATAACAATCTCTGCAACATTCTGTCATCAACAACCAACAAGCATATGTAACCAAAAAGGATATGTCACTAATTACACAACATATTCAAGCAACATAAGAATTCCAAGACAACCATGCCATGAATGAAACCCTTTTCCATCCTACTTTGTTGCTCCTTTGTCATCACCCTTTTCAGTACAACTTCTTCACGTCTTTGCAACAAAAATATATGCAACAAAAACATCCCCATAATAATATATGCAACATTAACATCAACATCTCCATACCTCTACTCTAATCTTGTTGCTAAAAAACAAACCTTTGTTCTCTGACAAGTAACATGTACTCAATTGCACTTCCTCACACACATATGGTACAAGCATCACAAGCATACCCCAAGATCACAAGATCACCTCCTTCATCTCTTATCAAAATAGCCTCTACAACATATCAAGCATACCAAACCATCAAAATTCATAAGCATACCTTGCTGCTCATATTGATCACTTTCCATCAACGACAACAATGCCAACAAGATGCAAAGTAATCCATTGGTGAGTTGTAGGAGTAGTGCTTGTACCTCCTCATGTGTATCTCCTTCAATGCTATATAGTCATGAACAACATCATTCAAATAATATTCAAGCATCATTTAGCCAATGAGAAGCATGTGTGTTGATAGATTGAGTGTACGGAGCCTGCGGCCAGTTGAGTGCATTGAGCCTGTAGTTAGTTGTTTTCTTCCCATTGTGGATTGAGTGCGTGGAGCATGAACTATTGTTTTGTTTTATCTACATGAAGGCGATGAAACATGGTGAGTTGTATGGAAATTGAATTTTTTTTTTGGTCTCCTCTAGGAATTCTATAAAAATTGTGATCGTGTTTCCACTGGCTTTAAGAAGGATTTTTTTCAAGTATTTTTTTTAAGGTGTGCAATTATTTGTGCCTAATGGATAACTCTTTGGAAAAATCATATTTAAGAAAATCAAACAAGTTAGATGAAACTGATTATATGAATTGAGAGTTTAAAATGCAAACATTAATGGAAGGGTATAATGTATGGTTGATAGTAAGTTGTGATGTAGTAAAGGTAGATGTCATAGTAGGAGCTACATTTGCATCAATCCAAGATTGGGAGAAGTGAGAGGCTAAGGAAAAAGCGTTGCTAAGAATGTTCGCAAAATAAAACATTATACATCATATCAAGACTACATAACATGCAATGAAACACGAAAAAAATTCGAAGACACGTATGAGTTGAATAATACAAATCAAGACTTTTCCCTTACGAGTAACCTAATTTTTGTTATAATAGATGAAAATGAAAGGATCAATAATTTCATTTCAAAAATTAAATATATTAAAGATAAACATGGAGATATATGTGAACTAGTTCTAACACTCACCTAATCACTATAAACCTAAATGGAATGTTAGATGAGTTCCAAATGTTTATCATAAGTCTTGCAGCAAGGGAGAAAGCTCATAGTTTTGACAGGTTTGTAGGTATACTCATGCACGAAAAGAAAGGTGAAATAACCTTAGGCCTCAAAGTTTTGATCTAATGCTCATGGAAAAAGGGAAACAAAATTCTATAGAAAAGACATGGGAAGAAAGTAAAGGAGGAAGGTAACTACATGGAAAGACATCATATGGAAAGCCACCATATGAAAATATGCAACAAGGTATGACCACCTTAATTATCATTATTTGTTGCTAAGTCAAAAAAAAATGGTGGAGGGACTTCCATTGCTTAAGAATACATATTTTTCATATGAAGGGTGTGCATTAGGGAACATGCATAGGTAAAAGTTCCCTACTCATATAGATAAAGAAAAGGGGATATTATTGGACTCGAGCATACAAATGTGTGTGGAATTATGAAAACAAGATCATTAAGTGGATCAAATTATTTCTTGTTTTTTCTTTATTATTGCACAAAATATACACTGGTTTATTTTAGGAGAAAGAAAAGTGATGTATTTGAATACTGCAAAGAGTTTAAATATATGGTTTAGAAGCAAACAAGAAAATACATCAAGATGCTCCTATTAGATCAAGGGAAGAATATACTTCAAGTCCATTAATCAAGTACTACAAAGACCATGCAATTTTACAACAATACATGATACCATGTACTCCACATCAGAATGGAGTAGCTGAAAGGAAGAACAAAATGCAAGTGGAATGTGCATAAAGCATGTTAAAAGGTAAAATCCTTACGAATTCTTTCTGGGCTGATGCTCTTAGTATTGTTGTTTATTTGAAAATACAACTCCGACTGCAAATTTATGTCATATGAATCCTTTTGAAGCTCTTTATGGTTATAAGCTAGTATTAAGCCATTTAAGCATATTTCGAAGCAAAGTATTTTCTCATGTTTTGAAAGAAGGTAGGAATAAAATTGATGAAAAAGCTATCAAGTGTATTTTCATTAGTTATTGTTATGATCATAAAGCATATACTTTTATGATCCATGCACACATACAATTTTTGCAAGTAGAGATGTGTTATTTCATGAGCATGTAGATGAAGACCATAAGGAGGACAATTATGGTCCATGAAATATTCCTTATGATTATGGTGATGCCAAAGATGAAGTGGATGATAAACATGAATAGAAACAGGAGGAAGACTCGAGAAACATGGACATCTCAAACAACCGTGACACTCCAAGGCTAGGATAAGATTCACTAAAAATAAGGAGAAACGATGAAAGTACTGAATCTCCAAGGAGGTGATCACACCAAACTCAACCACTATTAAGGTATAAAGACTATGCCTTGATTATAGAATTGTTGAATTCCATACAATATTTGAACTTTAAACAAGCTAATCAACATACAGAATGGAGATACAGTGAAGGAAAAATATCAGTGAATAATAAAAAATTATACTTGGGAATTAACCAAATTTTATAAAAATAAAGTAGCCATAATATCCAAATGGATTTTCAAATCAATATTTAATGCCGATGGAGGAGTAGATAAATATAAAGAAAGGTTTTTTGCAAAAGGTTACTCACAAAATGATGGAATTGATTATGAAGAAACATTTTCACTTGTAGCTAAGATAAACACAATTAGAGTAATGGTTGCATTATCTACAAGATATAATTGGAAACTACACCAGCTAGATGTTAAGTCTACTTTTGAATGGGGAGATAAAGGATGAAGTATATCTTTTTCATCCAAAAGGATTTTTAAAGAAGGGTCTAGTGCATATTGTTTGTAAATAAAAGAAAGCCTTATACAAATTATAAAGTGAACCAAGATCTTGGTATGTGACGATTGATTCTTTATTTATTCATAAAGGTTTCATAAAAAGTAAGAGTGATCCTAACCTGTACATATAATCATATCAGAAAAGGCATATTTGATTTTTGTATATTTTAATGTTATTATTATAACATGCAATGCATCTAAGTTGATTGATGAAGTTAAAACATAATTTTTCCATGTTTTTAAAATGAAATACCTTGGTGAATTGATTTGATGCTTAGGTATTGAAATATGGAAAGAATTTGGTCAGACATTGGTTACATAGAGAAAATATGCAAAAGAGTTACTTGAAATATTCAAAATGGATCAATGTAAGGAAATATCAATACCTTTAAAACATAATGCCAAAATCTACAATGATGACGGGACAAGAGAGGTGGATGGTACACTATCTTGCCAGGTGGTGGGAAGTATAAACTTCCTCACTACAACTAGGATAGACATAACATATTAAGTCAGCATACCAACTCTATTCACGACAAAGCATCTTGAAATCCAATTGGAAATCAATGAACAAAGTCTTTCAGTATATGAAAGGGACTGTTAATTTTGGTATTAAACATATTGATGATTTATATGTTGAGTTGAAATCTTATTTTGATTCATATTGGGCTAGAAATATTGATGAAAAAAATCAAATTCAAGATATGTATTCAGTCATGGATTTAGGACTATGTCTTGGAGCAGCAGGAAACACCCAATTATTTATTTGTCATAAAATGAAGTTAATTACAAAGGTTTGTGTATTTCTACTTGAGAAGTAGTTTAGTTGAGGTGAGTTCTTGAAGATGTGGGAGAAGAACATAAAACACCAATGATTATCAAATGTGATAACAAAGCTGTATCAAACTAGCTAGGAATCATGTATATGATGGAAGAGCAAAACATGAGACTCACTATTATTTTGTCAGGTAAAAGATGTAATATAAGGAAATTAATTTTGTTTATTGCGAGACCATTGAAAATATGGCTGACATATTTACAAAGCCTCTTGGAAAGGAAATGCTTGAAATATGTTGGACTCTATTAGGTGTGTTAGAGAACACATTTCTCTATTAAGGGGGGGTGTCATAATAAGGGATAATTCTATAATTTGTTATTATTAGAGATTGTTATGTTTTGTTAGGACTAAATGTCATAACTAGTCCTAATAAGTTTCCATATCCTATTTTCTACAAATATGTTCAAACTAATAAAGTATATTTTAATTATATATATGCACTTGATTGCTAGCTTGGTAAAGATAAGTGTGAGTGTGAGTATTCTCTAGTATGAGCGTTGTCTCACCTAAGAGTAGCAATTCACCTTCCAATCAATTTGTCATCCATTATTTTTGTAACTCAGTAAAAGAGTCAAGGTTCTTATTTCAGCAATGGAGGTTTCAAATACTGATATTATTGGTGACTCGCTGTATTAAGCAAATAATATTACATGTAATTAAATATTTTAAAAGACATGGGGATTCTCTATAGTAATGGCTCATATGGTTGAGGCCATGATGATTTTAAATTGGTTGTTTTTAAGTGAGGATAAGAATAAATCTATTATTATGAGTTGCTTTTTACCCAAATATTTTAAGGAAAAACTACGATGCCCGTGTATTGTTTCTTTTATCTATTTCTATCATGTTTTTATTTATCTCTATTGTTATAAAAAGTGGTATCAGGTCCAAACGAAGCAACAAAGAAGACAAGCTGCTACTTCGCGAAGAAATAGATATATATATATATATATATATATATATATATATATATATATATATATATATATATATATATATAGATAGATATTGTTTTGTATAGTATTTTTTTAAGTTGTGAAGGAGTCGAAATAAATGCATAGATGCCCCTCTTAGAGATGACATGAAACTGTTGATTTAACATGCAAAGGAAAAGGCCAAAGCTAGTATAGAAAAAAACTATATCAAGATGTTGGTTGCAATGAAGTGGAATGAAAATAACACCTAGTGTGATTAGGTACAAAGGAGAGAGGACAAATGCTTAAATTATGGGACAAAAATAAATACTTTGGAGATCAAAATTATTGTTAAATTACATGTATATGGGCATGCAGATGTAAAACCCATATTGGTAAATACTAGATGTCGACATAGGTGATTGGGGGATGTGTATATGGATTTTTAAAATTGGATAAGAAGAATTTCCTAGTTCAAGTTTAGAGGAGGATTGTTAGGTAAACTTGATTCGGTAAAATATTCAAATTTGTTAGGTCAGTGGTCTTGGGCACTTACTATTGGTGACTTGTCATAAATATATAACATATGGTTAAAGCCTTTAAAAGAAGTCTTGAGATAATCCATTGTAATATGATAGAGTTGTGCAGAAGGCTCACTTGGAATAGGCAAATCTAGTTGGCTATGTTTAAGTCAAAGATAATAATCAATCTATTTTTAAATATGTTTTCCTCCATTGGGGTTTTCCATGGTAAGTCATATCAGGTCTACATGGTTTATGCTTATGTTGATTTATAATTAATTTTCTTTTCATATCATTTTAATTATTAATAATTTACAAATCAATTTCTATAAGTATGTGCAATTTTGTGAATAGATAAAAGGAGATAAGAATATGGAAGTTAAAAATAATGGATAGGTTTTTTATGAGGCTAGAACTATTAGGTTTGTCAACCGAATTTATAGCCAAAGTAATCAACTCATTCAACATATTGAGGAAAAGAGGTAATCCCACCAATATTTTCTTAGTTTAAAGAGGTAATTCCAAGTTACAATATTTTTTTAATTAATAGTGTGCTTAGTAATTAAGAACATGTGTTTTCTACTATAAAATTTTAAATATAAGTTCAGAAAAGTAGTATTAATTTCTCATTCTTTTTAAAATAATTTTTAAATTTTTTTTTTTTACCATTTGAATTTTCTTATACTAGTAACATTTATTTTCTAATATCTATTCCTTCTATTTCTTTTTTTTAATGTTAAGTATTATTTTTCCTCGCATTGTTTTTTTTTCATTTTATTTTTCCATTTTATTTTTTCTTTCTTATTTTTTTAATATTAAAAGGAAAACAAAATTATGATTACAAGAGAATTAGAAATTACATAAAATAAAGAAAACCATTAAAAATAAAATATTGGAAAAGGAATAGAAAACCCCTCATTTTGACAATTTTATTATAAAATATTAATTAACTAATTTTAAAAGGTATATGAAAAAATAATGAGAAAATTAGCTCAATTCAAATCAAATTCATGCCCCTTCGGATGTATTCTTGTTTGTAAGATTCTAGTAAGATCTATGCCATTACAGTTCTTCCATGCTCCATCTTCATTTCAACAACGCCAAGATGATTCTGGAGATTTGGAGGAAGATGTAATATTGGGTCATTTCTACTTTAATGATATTGGAATACATATAGTATATGTAATATTGGGTCAGTGATACTTGATGTGATTGAGGATTGGATCTAATTAGACGAAAATTGGAGATTGGAATACGTATAGGATATGATGTACATAGATCGGCTAGCTAGTGTATTTAGCTATATTAATCATTTTTATTTGGAGAGCTAGTCTACATGGCTAATTTGGCTAACTTTTCTATCGGGGCAACATTTATGGATAGGTATCTAATGTGGATTAATGAGCATTTCTATCTAGTTAGATCATATTGATGGCCTTTCTATTTAACCAACTCATCTATGTCTCCATCTAAGGGTATCTATTTGACAAATAATGAAAAGAAATACAAAGAAGATATTTCTCTTCTCAATATTATGAATCAGTTAAATAAGATTATATTGGAGACATCATTAATAAATGACTGCAGTGAGACTGAACTGGACTCGAAAAAACTTGACTAAACTAAAACAGATTGTGACACTTGGATGGATAGTTGTGACACCTAGTAGGTGGTTGGAATTAGCTTCTCCAAAACTCTCCCTTAATTACAACCACATAAAAATTAAGATGTCCATTGGTCTAAGTCTCAACTAGGCTTACAATTTAAAAAATTGATATCATATGGACTTCCTTTTCTTTTTCTTTTCTTCCAAATCCTATAGCCTCTAAATTGTTTCAGTTTTTTTTTTTCGTAAGCTTCAAATTTCAAATTCTTCATTTGTTGATTCAACTCTTCCATTGTTCCAAGATATCTAAACATTTCCTCGATTTCTTCAAAAATAAACTTGTATGTGGATTGTTTCCACGTGTCATCTCTTGTAGTGTGTTTTTCATCATCAATCTGTTGCAACATAAGTTCATAAAAAAAATATCATATCTTCAGGATTCGAATACATGAAAATTTCATTAATGTTTTCATCATCAAAGTTGTCTTAAAGGTTCATTTGCTACAAACTCTACACATACCTCATCTAGATATGTTGTTGCAAGCCATGCTTGAAGGAAATTTAACTCTTCCTCATAATCCTCCTGTTTACTTGCACATTAGAAATCAATGGTAAGTTTACAAACATTTGCAAAACCACATTAGTTTTGTTCCTTGTGTTATGCAATGAGATCTTTCTCCTGTTGTGCTTCCTTCTCTCTCTCTGCTTCTATCTCTATCTCTTCTACATCTTTACTAACTTATGTTACTGCAAACATGTTGTCTTCCACTTTGTTTTCAGACTCAAGTGGGATTTTCTCATCGAATATCATCATGTTGATATGATGTTTATGTTGCATCATCCACAACCATTCATCTTTAGCCAACTAGTATTCATCAAATTTAACATCAACAAATTGAATTGTTGGCTTCACCATAACATTGGCTGCTCCAATGGAAGCTTCACTGTCATTAGCAAGCATTGTCGCTGGATTCACCAATCGTCATTAGCAAGCTCAGTTCATGGATCCTTCAAATTGTCATAAACAAGCTCTATTGTTGGATTCACCAAATTTTCATCAACAAGCTCTACTGATGGATTCACCAAATGATCATCAACATGATCTATTGCTGGATTCGCCAATTTTTCATCTTCAATGAGATTACTCCCCCGTACACCAAAACTTCTTTTCGTTTGCAAATCTTTCAAAAAATAATTCAAACATCTCCTGCTACTTCTTTGACTTTCTTAGCCTCTTGGCTTTTCCCATTTGTTGAGCATTGGCTAACTGTAGCTTAACAAGAAAATGTACTTGTAGACATAGTGGTTGTCTAGAACAAAAACATCTTTGCAATGATTTCTCTGTTGCTCAACTTCGAAAAAAAATGGGTCTACAAATTTTCACAAGGGCAACACGTTCACAAAATCCTTTTTAAGACAGCTTGAAAACTCTTTTTCAAATCCTTTAATTAAAAAACACATTTTTAAACAAAGCAACACTTCAAAAAAATCTCCCTTTTCTTTAAAACCTGGAATAAAGCTCTTCCAAAATCAAACATTATAATGGCCATATGAAACGCAAATATGAATGGACTTTATTTTAAAAACAAATCATTCTTCCCAAAAAAAATCTAATTTCTTTCACACTTTACAATGATAACATAGCTTTTAAAATAATCCCTTAAAAAAATATTAGCAATTTGCCCTAAAAGTGTAAAAGTACAACGAAAGAATGGAACATTTGGAAAATCATTTCACTACCAACAAAGCCGACACTACTGAATGCAAGACAACGAATATTTTCTTTTCAAATCGATTTATAAGATACAAATAAATGAAAGCTTTTTAAAGTGACTCGATATAATCAAATTAGTTAAGATTAATAAAGTGACTAATATTGAATAGACATCAATTTATAAAAATAAAAATAGATCCAAGCTTTTTGAAATGACTCGATATAATAAAATTACTTAAGATTAACAAGCGAATGATATTAAATAATAATATTGAATAGGCACGAGTTAAATAACTGGAAAAACACTAAAAAGAAAACCATTTTTGTCCACTCAAGTTTTTAGTGAATATTTACAACACAAAAATCCAAAATGGAGAGATCACTTAAAAAAAAAAATATAAATAAAAAAATATTTTGAGCCATTAATTAAAAGCAATTTAAAGTTTTATTAAACTATCAAATACATATTAACATAATTATACTTTTATCTCCCACAGACCTGATAAAGTTATATTACATTAGTTTTCAAATTTATTTATGATGAAGTGTGAAATCCAAAATATTACACAAAGTCAATTCAGAAATTTTAGTGTAGAGACCCTCACATAATTGTCTAAGAGAATATTCGAACAAAACAATCTTTTTAGGTAGGTTTTAGTGCATTCTTAGTATAAAATACGATAATATTTTAAGATATACATTTTTAAATTAAATATTTTTAGTAGGATTTAATGTTTTCTTTATATTACACTATTTTTGATAAAAATGATAATGTTTGTATTAATGAAAATAAAATCCACTGGTCAACTCTACAAAAGAGAGTCTGAACCAGGAGAGTCTGGCTCTGCAGAACGCTCTACATTGTTCATCAACATTACACATTAAATAGAATACATGGTTTTAGGGAAGTTAGAACAACATCCTAAGAAATAGAAACTAATTCCTATCCTGAGGCTACGTGAACCAACTCTACCTATTCTAGGATATTCTCCATTATCTTCAACACTCCCCCTTAATGGAGAATGGGTTCACATATATGCCTAACATCTCCCTAAACATTTGAAATTTTATTTTTCCAAGGGGCTTAATGAAAATGTCCGCAACATTATCACATGTATTACAATATTCCAGATGAATTTCTTTAGATTGCACTTTCTCCCTTACAAAATGGAATTGAGTATCAATATGTTTCGTGTTTTTGTGAAACACCAGATTGTTGGCCAGCTTGATTGAACTTTGATTGTCGCATCTGATTGTTGTTGCGACTATTTGTTCTTCCCCAACATCCTAGAGAAGTCTCCACAACCAAACCGCCTCGCACGTTGCTGCACACATGGCTTGATACTCTGCTTCTGCTGAGGACAAGGAGACTGTGTTATGCTTCTTGCTGCTTCAAGTGATCACCCCGCATCCAAAACTAAATGAATAACCTGTTATAGATCCGCGATCATCTACATTTCCCGTGCAATCTGAATCTGCAAATCCTGCCAATCTAACATCAAAAGAGTCAGTGTAAATAATTCCATAATCTACAGTACCTTGTAGATACCTCAAAACATTCTTCGCTACATTCCAATGGCTTTCAAGTGGCTTAGACATAAATTGGCTTAACACGCTGACTACATAAGCCAAATCAGGTCTAGTGGTGGTTAGGTAGATCAGACTCCCAACCAGTTGTCTGTAAAGTGTTGCATCCACCGCTTTTGAGCCATCCTCACACTGCAATTTGATGTTCTACTGCAATGGTACCGGTGCAGACTTGCACTGATCCATTCTAAACTTCTCTAACAGGCCTTTGACATACTTTGCTTGAGACAGAAATGTTTGACCTGAATCTCTCCAGATCTCGAGACCTAAATAGTATCTGAGTTCACCGAGATGCTTCATCTCAAACATCTGTGACATCTGCTACTTGATTTCATCAATTAGATATATCATATCACTTGTAATTATCAAATCATCTACATATAATGAAATCAACACTACGCACCCTTGTTCATCTTTGATGGTGTAAAGATTAGGGTCATTCTTACTTCTATGATAGCCATCTTGTAGAAAAAATGAATCAATTTTCTCATACCACGACCTAGGAGCTTGTTTTAGTCCATAGCGTGCTTTCTTCAACCTACATACTAAATGTTCTTTTCCCTTCTAGACGAACCCTTCCGGTTACTCTAAATAAACCTCTTCTTTTAGTTCCCCATTTAGAAATGTAGACTTTACATCTAGTTGGTGCATCATCCAATGTTTCTTAGTAGCTAAAGCAATTAACATTCTGATGGTGTTCAATTTAGCTATAGGGGCGAAGGTTACTTCATAATCTATCCCTTATTTTTGTGTATACCCTTTTGCAACCAACCTAGCTTTTAGTTTTTTTATAGTTCCATCTGCATTGATTTTCGATTTATATAACCATTTGCAACCTATTTTCCTCTAGGGAGTTCTACCAATTCCCAAGTGTTGTTTCTGATTATTGAATCATATTCCTGTTCCATGGCTATTTTCCATTCATTACTTTCATTTGCTTCTTTATAACTAGATGGTTCAACAACATTCATCATACTAGTTATAAATGCATTTTCCCTATATCTTGCAGGCATTTGAGCTTTCCTACCTGATCTCCTGAGTGGTGGGGTGGTGGTTTCAAACCTTATTTCTTCCTGCTGCTGCTACTGTTGTTATTGTTGCTATTGCTGTTGTTGTTGTTCATCCTCTGCCTTTGTTTGTTGTTGATCCTGATTGTTCTCTGCATCCTCTTCTTCAAAGTACGGAATGTCCCATCCATCATAGTGCTCATTAGTTTCTTCACTATCCTGCTCATGGAATTTAACATCTCTACTAACAAGGACCTTGTGAGTAGAGGGATTAAATAATCTGTATGCTTTATATGACGAACAATACCCTATAAAAGTACATCTGATGGCTTTTGAGTCTAATTTTCTTCTATCTTCCTTTGGTATGTGGGAAAATGCTTTACATCCAAATATTCTTAAGTGTTTTACTGTAGGCTTATATCCATATAAAGCTTCAAAAGGAGTTTTAAACTCAAGACTTCTTGTAGGACTCCTATTTTTTAAATAAACTGTAGTACTCACTACTTCAACCCAAAAACCATTTGAAAGATTCTTACCTTTCAACATACTTCTCGCACATTCCACCAGAGTTCTATTCTTCCTTTCTGTTACTCCATTCTGCTGTGGAGTATGGGGTATTGTAAACTGCTGCAAAATTCCATGATCTTCACAATATCTGATGAGTTCATCTTTCCTGTATTCTCCCCCTTGATCAGAGCAGAGAATTTTTATCTGTTCCCTGTTTGTCTTTCAATCATATTTATAAACTGCTTAAAGTATTCAAATGTATGACTCTTCTTACTTAAGAAATACACCCAAGAAAAATTTGTATAGTCATCAATAAACAGTAGGAAATACACTGCACCTCCTAATGATTTTGTCTGCATGGGACCACAAAGTTCTATGTGCACTAACTCCAGTATATCTCTCTGTTTATTTTCTACTCTAACATGGAATTTTTCTCTATCTATTTTTCCTAAAGTACAAGCATCGCAATCATTATGTACTTGCTTTAGCATAGGAAGATCTCTTACCATTTCTTTCCTCTGTAGTAACAACAAATCATTGTAACTGATGTGGTTGAATCTCTAGTGCCCAAGCTCTTCTGTATTCAGGCTCGCTACTGTCAATGCTCAAACCGGTGCAGGTCTCACATCCAACTTGTACAGTCCTCCTGTTCGGATTCCTATAGAAATGTCTTCATTCCCTCTAGCAGATCCTTAATGTAACAGTTAGATTTTAAAAATTCAACTTTCAAATCTTGATCTGTAATCATGGATACATAAATCAATTTCTTTGTTATTCCAGGCACATACATAACATTATAGATTTGTTTAATATTACCATCAAGTAGAATTACGGAAAATTTCCCACATCCTTTGATTTGATGACTTCTGTCATCACTTAGGTAAATCTGTGTGCCTTCATTGATCTCCTTAAAATCCTCTAGCCAGTGCTTGTTCCCTGTCATGTGTGTTGGTGCTCTTGAATCTACATACCAGATGTTTGCTTCAACATTTTCATCACGATCTGCCATGAACAATCTCAAATTCTGCACCTGATCACCATTCGTGAGATGACCTGCATGTCTCTTTGGCTTCTAGTGTTCTTCATGATACTTCTTTTTCCTACATTCTCTGGAAATATGACCCAATTTTCCGCAATAAAAACATTTAGTTTCAGAGTAGTTTTTATTTGGGTGCATACCTTGGGTCAGATTTGGCCGTTTCTGTGAACTTGCTGCATTTTGCTGTTGTGGACCTCCTTTTCCTGTGTAGAAGTTCTTCCTCGCCACCAATGCAATATCGGTACTCTGGGCATGAGGAAGGGCATGATGATTATTTTCAACTCATGGAGCCACGAAAAGTCAAAGATTTTATTTTCGTTCTCCTTGTCATCTAGTGAAAGAGGGTAGTTTGAGGACCTTTTGTACCTTAAAAACAAATCACTCAAAACAAATTGTGTTTTTGTCATTTGCGCAATTCCTGATAAAGGTTTCTTGCGAACTCCTTCAATTGATGGGTGTGTCAATTCTAAATTTTATTTAATTCGGTAATTTTTTTACTTTTTTGCACACTTTTTTGTTGGGGTGTGAAACTGATGCATTTGGCTCTCTTCACAGGTGTGAAGTTTTCACACTTTCTCTTCAGCTTCTCATTCACGACTTTTGATGACACACTACTCTTTCTAGGGTCTTATTCCAACTGTGTCTCTGATACCATAACAAAGAATGAACAAAAAACATGGAGCAAAGATTTTTTTTCTCAATATTACGAATCAATTAAATAAGATTACATTCGAGACATTAGTAATAAATGAATGCAGTGAAACTGAACTGAACTCAACAGAACTTGACTAAACTAAAACAGACTGTGACGCTTGGATGGACAATTGTGACACCTAACAAGTGGTTAAAATTAGAGAAACATGGAGAAGATATTGTTCTTCTCAATATTATGAATCAGTGAAATAAGATTACAATCAGTTGTGACACCTAGCAAGTGGTTAAAATTAGAGAAACATGGAGCAGATATTGTTCTTCTCAATATTATGAATCAGTTAAATAAGATTACAATAGATACATTAGTAATAAATGTCTGTAGTGATACTCAACTGAACTCAACAGAACTTAACTAAACTAAAACAAGTTGTGACACTTTGATGAACAATTGTAACACCTAACAAGTGGTTGGAATTATATTCTCAAACACCAACATTTGGAATTATATTCTCAAACACCACTCACATGAAAGACAAAATACTTTCACATCCAATCAAATCATATGTACCTATTCTTCCTACCTTACCTATTTGAGTGAAGTATATGATATTGTAACTAGCAATAGAATATAATAAAATAGAATAGAAACCATTTCAAATTAGAGCTTCTTATTTATATGTACACATGTTTCCTACTTGTTCGTCAAATTTGTGGGCTTCGATTAGACTACAGAACATGGAACCAACGTTGATATCACCGTTGAAAGGGATGAATTTTTTACAATGAACCCAATGGATCAAAGGAAACAATGACTACTTTGTTAAATTACACTTCCTTTTCAATTGGATTTTTGACACAAAGTGAGAACTTAACCTTCAACAATGTTGCTATTATGTATAATATTATGCAGTTGTAGTATGTAATGTTATACCATATATATGGTAATAATTGTGAACTTATATTGTATCTATTATCATAAAGAGATAGTTTATAGGATACCAAGTTCTCAAAGAAAAGCCTATATTTTTTCAAAAAATGACAAAAAATAATTATATGCTATAATAAATATTAAAAAAAAAGAGAAACACATTCAACAAACATTCTATTCTTTATATTTGTTTTTGTCTTCTTTTAATTTTCCATTTTTCATATTTTAAATAAAATCAAGTAATTTTTTTTCCCATTTTTCTAATTTTTTTCTAACATTTTTAATAAAAAAATTGAATACATTTTTTTTTTTTCTTATTTTTATTCTTATTGAAAAATATTGTTTCAATTATTTGGTTTATTATTACTATTTTTTATTATTTTTAATAATAATAAAAAAATCATTCTTTAAGGTGTTATTCCTCTCTTTTTTTCCTTTTTTTATTCTTTATCTTTATTTTTTAAATGAAGGATTATTAAATGAAGGCAGAAGGAAGATAGAGGGTAGTTCTTTATCAAATAAATAATAAATTGAAAAAAAATTTAAAAAGCATACAAACACGAGCAAATGCACAAACTAAATAAACATATATATCTCCCAATCACTTCAATTCTATGGTTTATTTTATATTTTTTTGTTGCAACAAGAGTGGCCGTTAAGGCCATGTTTCAAAATGTGTTGCAACAATAGTGGCCGTTAAGGCTATGTTTCAAAATGTGTTGCAATTGTTGCAACAATAGTGGCCGTTAAGGCCATGTTTCAAAATGTGTTGCAATTTTAAGCCCAGAAAAGGAAAAGGGTGCTACTATTACCACTTTTTCATTTGGACGTCGATTTTGAGGATGTTGTTAGAAACATTATGATATTTTAAAGTCATGGATACGACATGTTGTAATTGTAATTTTAAAAATACAAAACGCTATTTACATGACCATATTCTTATTCAAGAGTTGATCTTCATGGTTTTAATGTAAAAGTAGGAAATTATTTAGCTAGAGGCCAAACATCTTTTTGAAACCATGAAATTATTTAGCTAGAGGCCAAACATCTTTTTGATTGTATGATTTTGTAATTTTAAATATACAAAACACTACCTATAGCATCATATTCTTATTCAAGGGTTGATTTGGGTGATTTTAATGCAAAAGTATGAAGTTATTGAGTTATAGATCAAGATCTCTTTGATTCGTTGATTATGCATATGATATATGTTTTATAAGGAAATATTTAGCTTTAAGACCAATACTCCTTTCATGGCCATATTGAAGGTGCACAAGCACATCTTCTCTTCTTTCACAACAACCTCCTTTAAACTTGTCTATCTCTCTCGCTCTCTGTCTCCCACAAGTATCTCATTCCCTATGGCTTCCTCACCCTCTTTCCCTATCTCTCTCACTTTTCGACTCTCACTCTCTCTACCCACTTCTTTGCCCCTCACCCACCAATCTTCTTCACTGCTGCTCCTCCCTCTCGTTCTTTCTCTCTTTATCACCCCTTAGCCACTCTATCCCTTCATCTCCGACTCTCTTGTTCCCCAACCCCCCTAACACCACCTTAATTATTTCCCATGTATTAAAATTACTAGCTGTAGGAAAGTGCACATGTTAATATCACTAGGAATGTGCACTTGTTTTTAGTACTAGTAACAAACATGCAATTTTAATACTCCAAATGCACACATGATTTTTTGAATTTAAATTTTCTATGGCAAGAAACTTACATGCATGATGAATTGGTTATTTTAGATATAGGTTTGAGATCAATAACCTATTGGTTTTGTGATGCAAATACATGTAAACATCAATTAATGGTGTTTACTAATTTTAATAGAATTTTCTATTGACATAATTATGCCCTTCATTAATTTCCACTATAACTTTTTAGACCACAATTATTTGATAATGTCAATACCCTTTTAGATTGCACTAATGGAAGACTTTGTAATTTCAAGGATATAATGAATTTCATAATTTAAAAAATATATATGAAATTAGGCTTATAATTTTTTTTAAATAGCTATGCACAAGGACACTCTTTCCTTAGACCTATCAAAGTTTTAATAGTAACAATCTGCAATTGAGGAACTCAAATGTTGCACTAATAGAATAATATGTATTATATTTGCATGAATAATAACATATCATTGAAAAAAATAAAAATTTAGATAGAAACAATTCCTATAAATAAAAATTATATATTGGGAAAGCTAATTCATTTTTTTATATTTCATCATTTTATACTATCTTCAAATTGATTAAGTACCTTTATTCATTCCTCCAAGTTCAATAATATTTCTACTTTTTCATTCCCATTAGCCTCATTCCTCCAAGTTAACATATTATCATTTTTCTAAGTTTGCATTCCCATTTGAGTGTCACAAGAAGTCATCATTAACTTGTACCCACCCTAATTTGAGAAAGATAATGTTCATATATCTCTTAGAAGGATGTATCCTTACCCTTATTTGAGAAAGATAGTGTTCATATACCTCTTAGAAGCATGTATGTTTATGTTATAGATTCAAAAATATAACATGGATTTTGAAATGGATGAGAGCTAGCATTGATATTTCTTTTGTTAAAATTTAACATAGCTTTTTAGATCACTGAAAGTAAACCAACCTAGATCCATCTTAACTCTTGATCTACCAAGCAAAGGGATCAAATCTCTTTTCACTCTAAAAGAGATTTGATCCCTCTAGACTCTTAGTAGATCGAGAGTTAAGATGACTCTAAGATGGTTTAATTTCACTGTTTAAATAAACATCAATAAAATGGGTTCTCAATACCATAAATCTTTTTTATTTCTATTTCTATTTTTTATATAGTTATTTTATTTTGTTATTTCTATTTCTATTTCTATTTTTCATTTTATTTTAACTAAGTTAAAATATTTACATTACATTAATATTTTTATTTGATTTTATTGTTAATTTTATTTTTATGTAATTTGACCTGGTCTAAATGTTAAAATTATATTAATAACATTTCTACCATAATAATATTGTTTTTATTAAAAATCAATATATTGCGGTTGTGTTTAATTTATATTTTAATGTATTATAGTAAAAATATCTTATAATTTAATAGGAAGAAAATGTTATTATCAACCAATATAATATACAAATACATTAGAAAATTAAATTAGAATTAAATGATTAAAAATACATATTAAAAAAATTATCCTTATCAAATAATTAGTTGTGAAGATGATTTTTTTTTTAACTTTATAAGAGTATAGTTTTACTTTAAAAAAAAAAAAATTATGGTAAAATAATATTTTAATTTAAATGTATTTTTAATTTCGAGATTATATTTTATTACTCTATTTTTATTTTTATTTGTAAAAGTAAATATATTTTGTAATTTCAATAATAAAAAATTTATTTATTTATTTATTTTTAATTTATATAAATTAAAAAACAATTAATTTATATAATAAAAAAAATAATTAATTTAAATTTATTTGAAATATTTATCATTTAAAAGTAATAATAAAATAATATCAATGAAGGGTGGTCTAAAAATATTAAATGCCATATCAGGGTTAAGAAAGGTTGTCCCCTTTCCTTTATTTTTTTTGGTATTTACATCGATAAACTAGAGGAGTGTCTGGAAACTAAGGTTGTCCCCTTTCCTCTAACTTTTTTGATATTTACATCGATAAACTAGATGAGTGTCTGGAAACTGTGGGCTACAAAGGCACCGAGCTCATTAGTATTATCACTACTCTTCTCCTTTATGCTGATGATATTGTTCTTCTTGCCATGAGACATGATGACCTAGAAAAACAGCTTAAGACTCTTCATTTCCACTGTAACTCCAAGATGGGTATGATAGTTAATACCGACAAGACTAAAGTCATGATCATTAAATCCAAAAAGGTCACCCATGGTAGTCTCGTCTATGATAACTACTATCTTGACCAGGTTTCTTCTTATAAATATTTGGGTATTGACTTTCCTCATCAGCTCAAATCGAATTATAGCATCGAGAAAATAATTATTGTAGGTTGGAAAGCTTATTATGAGCTTGAAAACAATTGTAAGTCTAACGATATTTATATTTGGAGTAAAAAAGGTTCATCTTTGAGACTCTCATCAACCTTGTTATCTTATACGGATGTGAAGTTTGGCGGTGCAGTATATCTAGGGAGTCGTGGAGAAAGATTCAGATGATCCAAAGAAATTCATAACCTATAACCTCAATATCAAGGGAAATACTCCCTATCCTATCCTCTTGATCGAAGTTTGCATGTCCCCCATTGAAAGTGTGGCTATGTTTAGATATCTGATGTATAAGAATAAGCTTCACAAAATGGAATACAAGAGGCTCCAAAAAATTTCTTTTAACTTTAGTCAAAACCCCCACTTGCGCCTGAAGAGCAGGTGGCATCAAGATGCTCAGTCTTGGCTCAACATTTGGGGGATTAAGGAGGGGATCATCATGGGAAGCAAGGATAGTATCAAAGATACTATTACCTCCCGTTTTAAGGACAAGGTGTGGGATGCTAAGGAGCTGGAGGGTAAAAGGAAGTTAAGGTACTATAAGGAGCTGATCAACCCCACCCTTGATAACCATAATTATCTCTCTATGTTGACTAGCAATAAGAAGAAAATGAACATCGCTAGGATTAGAACTAACTCTCATGAGCTTCGGAGTGAGACCAGGTGGTGGTCTACTTCCATGAATCCCTGGGATGATACAATCTGTCAGATTTGTGATACTAAGAAGGTGGAAGATGAAAATCACTTCCTTTTAGACTATCCAACTCTTGCCCACATCCTCTTTCAATTCCCTATCATTAACTACACCTCCAATCTTCTTGACTTATTAAGTCAATCCAACTATAATGATTTTGGAACACTTCTTTCCCTATTCCTTGATCACATAAACAAGATTTTGAAGAATAATAATTAGACTCTCTTTTCTTAAAGTCTAATAAACCACATTAATATTAATGAATTTTAATCATCATCATTTTAAAATTAAAATTAAAATAAATAAATAAAAACAAAATAATAAAACTAATCCATGTAAATATTAACAAATAATAAAATCTTTGTAACTACTTCGTTACATATTAATAAATTAAATAAATGTAAATTAATCAATCTGGTGGGTTCATCAATAAATCACGAATATGTTTGTAAGGCCATGAGCAGCTCAATTACTTTGTAGATTTTCATTTTTCTTTGGAATGGCTTTTCACAATTTCCACATGGACTCTTAAAGTTTAAAGTTGGGTTTTTAATTATTTCATTAAATATTAATAAAATAAATAAATGTAGATTTATGTTTCACTTTTATCAATAAATCACGAATACCTTTGTAAGGCCATGAGTAGTTGAGGATTTTCATGTTTCTTTAGAATGGCTTCTCACCATTTCCAAATGGACTCTTAAGTGTAATGGTTATATATATGAATGACTTTTAACAATAAATCACGAATATGTTTGTAAGGTCATGAATAACCTCAATTACTTTGTAGATTTAGATTTTCATGTTTCTTTGGAATGGCTTTTCATCATTTCCAAACGGTTTTATATATCTATATATAAAAAATAAAAATCTCTGAATTATAATTTTATTTGAATTATTTTATTAATATTAATTATAAATAAATGAATATAAAAATAAATATAGATATAGTAGGTATCAATGTCTTAAAGCATATAAGAATTAAATAACAAATATAGTAGGTAACAATGTTTTAAAGGTTTTTTAAAAGTTAGTAAAAGTTTTAAGGTTAAATAAGATTTTAAAGATCAAGTTTCAAGGGTATATTTTCTATTTATTTAAGGAATTGTCGATAAGATTGCTAAGATCTTTAGGAAGTATAATGCTTAGTATATCTTTAGGCCCCTAGACACCATTCACAATCCCTTAGATCGGTAAAAGACGTTATAGACCTTAAGAATATGAAGGGTGTTTATGTAATCCAGTGCTCTTGGGGGACACCTTAAGTTGGTGAAACTGGGCACTCAATAAATAAAAGAATCCATGAGCACGCAACCGACATCAAACATGGGAGGATCCCCTCTTTAGCATTGGCAGAGCACGCGGAGAAGACACAACACCACATCTGCATTGAAGAAGCCCGAATGATTGCTAGGATTGATCATTTTCATCACTACAAGTTTAGGGGAGTGATAGAGATTGAGAAGAGGCATAGTAATTTGAATAGAGATGTTGAGTGAAAAATGAGTAGTTATTGGGTCCCCGCTCTTTCTTTATAGGTAGTTTTTATTTCTTTGTCTCTCCTTTGCCTTTTATTTTTATATATTTTAATTAGTTAATTAATCTATTTATTATTATTTATTTATTTTTATTTTTATTTTTTAGGGTATATATATATATATATATATATATATATATATATATATTTTCTATTATTTATTAATAAATTTATATTATTCCAAAAAAATTATTATTATTATTAAAGTTAACAAACTATTTTCTTAAATTTTGACTTGGACTTTGATTATATATATATGAATGAGATTTTTCATTTGTTAATTAATTTTAACTCTAATTTATTTCTTTCTATTTGTTCTAGATTTGTTTTTGTTAAATCTTGATTTGTTTTATTTTTTTAATTTGAACTCTCTTTACTATGTTTTAATTGATGGGTCATTTCTTTCTCATTTTGGTTTATTTTTTAGAATATAAAAATAAATTAATACATTAAATAAATAGATAGCATAATAGGGATAATAATAATTATTTCCAAAATAAATTTTCTTATTAATAAATATTTTTGGTCAAAATAACGTTTGTAATCTAATTGTTATAATTAAGTCTTTTTTCATGACATTCTCTTTATTTACTCTAATGCCATGATCTGATTCTTCAAAATGCTTAATGTGATTTGTAACAAAAATATTTCTATATATAGGTGAAGTCTATTTTTTTTTCCTCATCGTAATGCGTAAGCCCACCCGAAGGGCTTACACCGATTGGGGTACATTTTACCTACAATTTATTTTGCAACGTCTTATGAGTTAGCACGGTACATTTTAGGTACAATTTATTTTGCGGAGGACTATGATGTGGACCCTATGGCAGGACGAGCAAATCAACGCAACGTTTCCTTCTTTGCATTGCGTCGAAAGTAACGTTCAACGTGGAACTTCTAAGAGTTGTAAATTGGGCCAAACGCTGGAATGCCCCTACCTTCACATTCCCCACTTTGAATGCTTCCGCTCAGATTGCTGGTCATGATCATGACTTCAGCCCCTTACCTTCGCATTGCTTCCACTATCATCTGCGAGACATTTGGCCACCAGAGACAACTGCGTTGTGCATGATCATCTTCTCCGCATGCTAATTCTGTTCAATTTTTTTAGCGAGTCAAATAGATAAGATATATATCTTAGGGAAAGGAGAAGGAAACATAGATTTTTGAATATGTTATTGTAATTACTATTTTTAAAATTTAATTTAATTATCAATAATTATTAAATAGATGATAGACATTCAATTTCTATAAATATTTAAGTAAAATTTTTACACAGTGGATTCAAACAATATGAATAATTGTAAAAATTTCAATATTCAAATATTCTTAATAGTATACATAAATTTAAAAGTTGAAATTTATCTCCAAAATAATTATGTTATTTTTTTTAGTTAAATTGATTAATTAAAAAAATTGTATGAAATTTTTTATATGAAGTGACTTATGGTTTTTTGGGCATGTGATAATAATAAGCCATGGTATTGATTTGATGCCATAATAATCTTCCTTACATTGCTATTTCAGTTGATTTATTTTAATTTTTTTTTATAATTTTTTTGGCATTTTCTTTTGTTTTCTTATTTTCAATTCAATAAATCTTCAATTCTTTTCACTAATAAAATAGTACAAAAACAAAATTTAATATATCATGAAAATAAAATTAAAAAAAAATATTTGTTAAATAATTTTCATAATTATTCATAATCATTATATAACAACTTAATACTTACAATAAACATTTTTTCTAACTTATATCTTATTAATGATATACAAATTACATTAAAAAAAATAAATTATAAAAAGTATAAAACATGCAAAGAAAAATGCAAGTTTGTGTATATGTAATTATTTCATATGCATATTTATTTTGAAATAGGGCTTCCACAATTTTAATTTAACTATCAATGATAATGATTATTAGGTGAATAGTAGGGATTTAACCTCCATAGAATATTGTAAAATATTCTTAGACATTTACACAAATGGAAGACTAAAATTTAATTTCAAAGTAGTTTTGCTTTCTTTTTTCCCTTTTAGTTAAATTCATTAATTAGAAAAAATGTGATATGAACAAGTGTCATATGAAATGAGTTATGATTTTTTGGGAATGTGATATTGATGAGGCATAGTATTGGCTCATGGTATTCTAACAAAACCTAATTATAGATTAAGAATCTGTATGATAAATTGGTGGTGAATTTTCATGGTTAAAAATTTTGTTGCATATATTTTTTTAAATGTATATATATCTTCAAACTTATATATTAATTATTATTATTATTATTATTAATGATAAAGTATAATTAAAGATTTTTTATAATTTTTTATTTTATTTTAACAAATGATGAAATAAATGTTTTGAGGTCTATTGTGAATTGATGTTTATAGAAATTTACTAACCATTTTCATGGTTAAAAATTTTGTTGCATATATTTTTTAAATGTATATATATCTTCGAACTTATATATTAATTATTTTTATTATTATTAATAATGATAAAGTATAATTAAAGATTTTTTATAGTTTTTTTTATTTTTTATTTTAACAAATGATGAAATAAATGTTTTGAAGTCTATTATAAATTGATGTTTATAGAAATTTACTAACCATTTAATTTATACAATTGTGCCAATAGAAATAAATATTTTGACCTTTATTATGGATTAATGTATATAAAAATTCATAAACCATTTAATTTATATAATTATACTAATAATGTTGCTTAGTGTGCTTGAAAATGAAGTCCATATAAATACAAGTTTGCCAAAGAGTGAATAAGTGTCTTTGGGCGAAGCCTCCCATCAGAATAAATATATTTATACTAATTACGGATTCTAAAAATATCCCTGAAACTAACGATCAAGAGAGGTATCAAACAATTAACCTTTTGCCTTTTTCTTGACTATCAGATTTCAGAATAATATCATAATATGCAATCAACATACACTTCAGCGCAACACCTACTAACACGATGTGCTCCTGCAACCTGTCAAATATGATCTCAAACGTGTGCATTCCGATGGAGGCTATTGGTTGATTCTAGCTAGGACGCCAAAATTCATTCTGCCTAGGAATTTGATAAGGCTCGCATGATTCAAAGGTGCCCACACTTTCACCTAAACTCTTCTCAAACATAGCCATGGAAACTATGATTACGGTGAACCAAAATTCCTTCTTCTCCACAAGACTCGAACCACGAACGTTATAAGATTTGTTGAGTGGATTGTAGGTTGTAGTGAGCATGCGGAAGCTCCAGAGCACAACGAGCACATTTTAGCTAGTAAAGCGGTGAAATCTTTCGAAGAGATTGTGGTGCAAGTGACGGACTAAAGGAAAGGTTTTGAGTGAGGTTATGAGCGAAAATCTCAAAGATGGTGGATGAAATGCCGCTAATCTCATCGAAATTGCTCTCACGATGGGATAGCGTTTAGTACAACGAGTAATTCAACCACACTATGGATGAAACCCCACACCTGCCGCATATTCCTTCCAAGCACTTTAGAAATGATGGGGCCACATTCTTTACGAGAAGCGTAACCAATGACGACCTGCCCATCAGCTTCACCGTAAGCCATAAGACACATTTAAGAAAAACCCGATTCGGTAGAGCACGGAGGTGACAATGTTCCCAATACAGAACACAATAGGTGTGTCTTTCGCATAGTGCAAATGGCCAATGGCTGTTGTAGCCGCCCCAACTAAATTCACAGTGATACACAAAGTGAAATGGCACTATAGACAGTAAAGCTGCAATATCACTGATGGATGTGTCTATGCAGGCCCAATTTCACATGAACTATGATTTTCTTGTTGGAATAGGATGATTTTCTTTTGGTTGGAATTTAATAATTTTTCTTTTTCCCTTTTCCAAAAATATGAAAGTGGGAGTGTTTGAATCATTTTTTTAATGGTTGAAATCTACATTACCAGAAATCAGAAATCAGAAATTGGAAATCAAACTGAAACGGCAACCAGAATGGAGTTTAGAGGTTTCACATTCTAAGAGAGAAAAAAACAAGAAAAATGTGAAATACATAAAACAAAGCGTACATCTTCAACATTTTCCAATACTATGCTTCATAAGTAGTTGCTCATAGGCTTTAACTGTTAACATGTGCCATTTTGGAATATTCATGAGAAACAAAACTTGTGTTGCTTACATGGGTCATTCTCAAATACCTATATTTGATCCTCTAAGCTTACAAATACAATAGTGAAGAAACCTTTGGCACTGAACTCAAGCTTCATTTGGCATTTCCATTTCCACTTGATTTGGACCTAGTGAGAGTGGGTTTTTGTTAGAGGACATATCCCTAGAAATTTCCCAATGAGTACACGATCCCGCATACACTGTCTATATTCTCCCATGTGATTTGAGCGGGCCTCAAATTTGGATTCTATTGTAGTATTTGGCAGCAATGACTAGGCTGTAGTTTCCCTAATTGGGTAATAGGATGGTGAAGATTGAATTGATTTCTATTGGGAATAGAGACAAAACTATAGGGTTGTTTAGAATTACTACTACCTACAACTATCTTGCTATAGGAAAGAGTGTTGCTCCCTCACTAGAATTTCCCATAGAAAAAGGGGATGGGCTAAGAACCATAAATGCTACAACTAATATTTGAAAGCAAAACCTAAAAATAGTTACCTTTAAACTTTATCATTAATTTATTATAATAATAATTAATCTTTATAAAATCAAAATAATATATTTTAAAAATATAGTTAAAATAGATATTAAAATCTTCACTATATTATTTAACTACTAATTTATAAAAATATATAATGTAATCCACGCATTTAAATTTATAATTTTACATGAAAAAACAATTTATAAATGTTAAATACAATAAAACTATATATGAAACTCTACACTAAATCCACTTTTAAATAAAACTAACCCAAAAATTAAGAAAAAATAATTAAAACATTAAATAAAACATAAAAATAGGAAACACATCGAAATAATGTAATTTTAAGAAACAAAATCCCTAAATGGCAACGTTGTTAACATAATTTTAGGCTATGTACAACAGACCAGGAAACCACCTAGGAAACAACCTTCGTTGATTCAGCTCAACGTTCAATCGGAATGAGACCAACATTACAAACGAATCAAAACAACGTTTTTGAGGAAACTGGTTTCGTGTATTGAAAAAACAAAAACAACCGCATAAAATGATGGTTTTCAGTATCATTTTGTTTTTTTGGTTTTTCTTCCAGAAAAGAAATCTTTTGTTCAGTTTATGGTAAAGTAGGTAGATGGAAATGGATTCAATAGATTGTTTAAAAATTAGTGAAACACTTCAAATTTTGAAACTTGACAATTTTGATCTAGATTTCCAAAAATTTCCTAACTATGATTTGTTGTCACCACTATCTTGGACTAAGCTAAGCTGCCACTCTTCAAGCAACTCAAACGTCTAGATAGCAGTACTGAGTCCTCTATGTCAGGGATATCTTCATATTTCTCATTATCTTCCTCATTTAATTTCAACTAGATCACAAAAACTGTTGTTGGAACAACTATAGGCTCTTTGTCATTGGAGCGAGATGATAAACTGAAAGCGTCGAGAGACGCAGAAAGAGTCACCAAGCCCCAAAAGGAGGAGTGGTGGCTATAGTCAAGTTGCCATGTTCATTTGTAGAATTAGAAACAAATTTGTTCCTCTTGTAAATGTGTTAGAAAACCTGCATAGAGGAATCTAGCTAGTAAAGGTTGAACACATAACTTTGTAGAGCAAAAACACTAAAAGAAAATCGAAAGAACAAAAAGAATGATTGATTCATAAAATAGGTTACAATGCTCATGATATAGCATTTCTCGGTGAAGATCCCAAGGTAATGTGCCATAGTGGTGATCAATGAGAGGACTCGACACCTACAACAAGTTCCAGAGAGAACTAGCCAGTTGCAGAGTGAAAGGAGGAGCAAATCAGGGAGTAAATCATGCAGAAAGGATCTTGCATGTAGTCCCACAACAAGTTCCAGAGAGAACTAGCCAGTTGCAGAGTGAAAGGAGGAGCAAATCAAGGAGTAAATCATGTAGAAAGGATCTTGCATGTAGCCCCATGCATGAATAGACAGTCAAAGGCACCAATCTGGTGAAGATTCCAATGTTGAAGCCTTTCATGTCAATGAATTCTCTAACTAAGTGTCCTCATGTGCCAGTAATGAAGGTCCTAGGTGTGTAGTACCTCCAACACCGCCCATGAACACCACTATGGGGAAAAATAGAAAATGGGCCCTGGCAACTAAGGCCAAAGGTCACAAAGAATACAATGCAACTTGTACTAAAATTGAGGAAAGAGGGAAAACCTCGTGGGAACCCCCCCCCCCCTTCAAAATACAATGTAATCAAAAGAAAAGACAATTGCTAAGCAACTGTGTCCTTCAATCCAAGACGATCACGCAGAGAGTGAAACTTCTGCTCAGTGAATGTCTTGGTGAAGATGTATGCAGTTTGTTCTGCTGAAGGACAGAACTGCAAATCAATGACCCGATCATGTACTAAGTCTCTGATGTAGTGCATATGGATCTCTATATACTTCGTCTGTTGCCGCTATATTGGATCCCTGCAAAATTTGAGAGTGCTCTGGCTGTCGCACCAAATGACAGTGGGCTAGCAGAACTAAATGCCCAACTTAGTGAGGGAGTGTTGTAGCCATAGAGCCTGAATGGTGATGTTGACTACTCCTCTGTACTCGGCCTCAGCTGAAGAGAGAGCAATAGCAGCCTGCTTCTTTCTCAACTAACAGATAGGGCTAGACCCTAGACTGAGTGAATACCCAGAGGTGGACTTGCGATCAATGTTGTCACCTGCCCAATCAGAATCTGTGAAACTAAGGAGATTCAATGCAGTGCCTGCTGCATAGTGAATACCGAAGGTGATGCTACCCTGCACATATCGGAGGATGCGCTTGGCAGCTTTCTAGTGTAGCTCATGTGGCTCACGCATGTATCTGGAAACTACCCCTACTGCATATGAGAGATTTGGTCTGGAGTGGGTGAGGTACAGTAAGCTCCCCACTTGCTGTCGGCAGAGAGTACTGTCAACTAATGGAGTGTCACTGCCATCCTCAAGGCGGACCCCAGACAGAAAAGGAGTCGGTGCTGGCTTGCAGTTAGTTAGGTTAAATCTCTCGAGGAGATCCTGTGCATACTTAGCTTGAGAGATTTTGATGCCTGTGGCATCCTGGTTGATCTCAAGACCAAGAGAAGTGTAATGGACCCATGTCTATCATCAAGAACCTATCATGCAAGGTCCTCTTGACTGCAGCAATGGCTGAAGCCGAGATGCTGGTGACCAGGAGATCATCCACATACAAAACTAAGATAAGAAGAGAATCATGTGTCCTAAGCATGTAAACATTCGGATCAAACTTACATATTTCGAAGTTTTGTGATAAGATAAAAGAATCCATCTTCGCATACCAAGCTCTCGGGGCCTACTTAAGGCCGTAGAGAGACTTCTTCAGTCTGCAAACCAAAGATGAATCCTGAATGAAACCATGTGGCTGCTCCATGTAGATATCCTCATATAGGTCTCCATGAAGAAAGGAATTCTTCACATCCATCTGATGTACTTCCCACCCCTGGGCAGCTGCAATGGCAAGTGAAAGGCGTATGGAATCCATATTTGCTATTGGAGCAAAGGGCTCATCATAACCAATGCCATGCACTTGCTAGAAGCCTTTGGCTACTAGCTTGGCTTTCTGTCTGGCGATTTTCCCATCTACAATACTCTTGGTCCTGTAGACCCATTTGCATCGGACAAGTTTCCTTCCTGAAGGAAGGGGGACCAGATCGCAGGTCTAGTTCTCGAGGAGGGAGTTGTACTCCTCCTCCATGGCGGACTCCCAAGAGGGATTCCCAGCAGCCTCAGCATAAGACTGCAGATTAAAAGACTGAACCAAATGACAATGTCGGGATGGCGTTGGTTCAGTTGCAGTGAGGGCAAGAGGAGGCTCAATAAACTCTAAGCTAGTCCTCCACGGATCAGAATTATCCCCCACAAGACCATTTCTAGCAGTTGGGTGGTCTTGTGCATATATCTCACTTAAGCTCCTTGTTCTCTGATTTATGACAGGGGAAGTTGATTCATTGCTTGAAGCCTGATCTGGGCTTGGATGTGGATCATCATATGCATGCAATGGATTTGTATATGAAGACTCTGTCTTTGCATCTACATTCTCTACCTCGGCATATGCATGCTTTGTATTTGCATCTGAGTGTATTGAGTCATCATCTTGGTCATGAGGTAGATAAAAGGTGTCTGCATGTGACAATTGAGGTGCATGCAAGAGAATTTCCTCAAATTGGACACTTCGCTCAATGATGAGCTTGTCCGTAGAGGAAATCAGGAGTTGGTATCCCTTCACACCATCAAGGTATCCAACAAAGATGCACTCAATGCTCTGTGGATCAAGAGCTTTCCTCTTTTCAGAGGGGATCCTAGCCCATGCTCGAGAGCCAAAAACACGGAAGTGGGTGACCTCTGGTTTAGTGTCGCTCCAAGCCTCAAAGGGGGTCTGATCCTTGATAGATCTATGAGGAGATCTATTCTGGATGTAGTTAGCACAATTAAGTGCTTCAACCCATAGCTTATGAGGTAGTGACTTAGCATGCAGCATGCAGGAAGCCATCTCTTTAAGAGATCAGTTCTTTCTCTCAACAACTTCGTTCTGCTGCGGAGTGTATGGAACTGTGTGCTGCAACTGTATGCCGAACTCAAGGCAAAGGTTCTGAAGTGTTGTGTTAACATATTCCCCCCCATTGTCTGTACGGAGGGCTTCGATATTTCTCTCTAACTGTGTCTCAACTAGTGCTTTGAAATCTTCAAAGTGCGCAAAAACTTCAGATTTGGCCTTGAGAAGATACACCCAAGAATACCGTGAGAAATCATCAATAAATGTAAGCACATACCTTGATTTGTTGATGGAAGGATGAGGAAAAGGCCCCATGAGATCACTATGGATCAGATCTAGAGGAGAGGATGCTCTGTGAGTCTTGCCAGTGTCAAAGTTTTCTCTAGGATGTTTGCCAAGGACACACCCTTCACAAACTCCTTTGGAGAAACTGATGTTTGGCAAGCCTTCCACCATCTCATGCTTTCTTAACTGCTGCATATACATGTAATTTAAGTGACCAAACCTCTCATGCCAAATCCTACTACTATCATCAGCATGTGTAAGCAATAAGGAGGATTCAAGTTTAATAAATTCAGAAAATGTATACAGTCTAGCTCCATTGTTTACCTCACCGGTTGCAATTTTGGAGCTACTATGTAGTTCATATATGTTCACTACATCTGGAGTGAATTCCACTCTCTTTCCGGTGCCGGAATGAGTGATCTGATAAACTAAAAGTAGGTTTACCGAAATTTTTAGAACATGAAGCACATCTTCAAAGCTTCTATGTAAAAGTTCCACTCTACCTTTTCTGGTGACCTCAATAGGTGATTCATCTCCCATGAGGATGGGAGGTCCTTTGCATGCATCCAAAGAGGAATAGATGTCCTTTGGAGCAGCCATATGATGTGATGCACCAGAATCTATAATCCATGCATCAGTGGAAGAGTTAATTGCAACTAAAACATGAAAATTGTTACCTTTCCCGTGTGGCGGATCCTCAGTTTTCTTCTTGGCGCCATGAGGGATGTGGTCCCCAAGGTTGTGCTTCTGAAGGATTTCTACCATTTCGTCAATTTGTTTCTTCATACAAGAGGATTCAGGATGGAATCCTCAATGACAGTAGGTGCATTTGTCTCCTTTCTTCCCTTTCTCATTTCTGGAGTCGGAGGAGTCATTGAAGGGCTTGGTGTACCCTTCCTTATTTGGATGGGAATGCATTTTTCCCTTGTCTTTTTACTGCTAATTTTTTTTATTTGAATTAGATCTGTGATTTTTATTGTGGCTGCCATCATGCACAGCAAGTGCATGCACTTTTGGAAGTTTGATTTCCCCATGCCAATGAGTTTATCTTGCTCAAAAGTGAGGGACTCCATGAACTCTTTGAGAGAAGGCATAGTGTAGGATTTACCTGTTGCAAGCCTTACTGAATGAAATGTAGACACAAAGATAGAGTATTATAGTCTGAGATTTGACATAATAGAGAGAACTTGGCGACTCTCCTCCTTGGATTTGTCAATTCCACAACCCTTGAGTTGCAGCAATAGATCATTATATTTGGTGAAGAAGTCTTGAATTCTATCATAGTTCCGTGGATCTAATGAGAGCAGCTCCAATTCGAGAAGATGTCCTTTCATCTCATCGTGTTTCCCGTAGAGTTTTTCAACCTTTTTCCAAATCTCATTGGGAGTACTGCAGGCAAATAGATGAAACTGCAACTCTGGGGAGATGCACATGCATATGGATCTGTGGGCCTCATCCATGCGGTTGAGGTACTTGGATTTCTCTATGGCTGAAGTGGGTTCCACTTCTGCAGCCATGGTAATCCTGTACAACCCTTTCTGACAAAGGTATCAAGCCATTTGGTCCTTCCATTCGTGATAGTTGTATGGTTTTAGGATTGATGCTTTGGGAAACTCCAATTTTCTGTCAATCTTCGATCTCCAAGCTGTAATACCTACAAGATAAAGTATTGGTGCACCTTTTATCTAGAAACCTATGGGCTCTAATACCGTCGAAATTTGTTAGAAGACCTGCACAGATGAATCTAGCTAGTAGAGGTTGAACACACAGCTTTGCAGAGCAAAAACACTAAAAGAAAATCGAAAGAAAAAAAAGAATGATTGATTCAGAAAATAGGTTATAATGCTCATGATATAGCATTACTGGGTGAAGATCCCAAGGTAATGTGCCATAGTGGTGATCAATGAGAGGACTCTACACCTACAACAAGTTCTAGGGAGAACCAGCCAGTTGTGGAGTGAAAGGAGGAGCAAATCAGGGAGTAAATCATGCAGAAAGGATCTTACATGTAGTCCCACAACAAGTTTCGGAGAGAACTCGCCAGTTGTGGAGGGAAAGGAGGAGAAAATCAGGGAGTAAATCATGCAGAAAGGATCTTGCATGTAGTCCCATGCATGCATAAACATTCAAAGGCGCCAATCTGGTGAAGATTCCAATGTTGAAGCCTTGCATGTGAGTGAATGCTCTAACTAAGTGTTTGCATGTGCCAGTAATGAAGGTCCTAGGTGTGTAGTACCTCCAACACCTCTTTGTAATGATTTCAAAAGAAACCCCCTACAATTAGGGAATTTCCGAAAGAACCCCCTACAATTACATAATGTCAAGAGTTGGGTTATTATTCAGGAAAAGAAGTTCATTGATTGAATGTAAAAATGAAGACAATGAGATAGAGGTTAATTAATTTCATATATATTAGTTTAGATTTATCTTGATTTCAAATTTATTAAGTGTTAACAGTGATCAAATCTTTCAAGGTATAAATTTATTTTTTAAATGTAAAATTTTAAAAAAAGTTTACATTTTTATAGATTTGATTCTTTTAAACTTAATATGGATCTATACTTATCTTAATTTTAAATTTAAATAATTTGACCAAGTCAACATAACATTACATTAGCTCTGAGACACGATATCAGTCTCTCCTAATTCCTTCAATCACATTTATAATTTCTCTTAGCTTAGGCCACTTCTTGTGCAGAGAGGTTCATTCTACAGTCCAACATTCAACTTGGAGTTGACAAATGTCCCTTAAAAAACATATTTTAAATGAAAAAACATGATCAATTATAATAAAAACATAAATGATTAGACATATTTAATTAGTTTTAATTAAATAAAATAATTATACATATTTAAACTAATTTTAGTTAAAAATATTATAAATAATTCACAATCTCATTTTCATTTACATAATTTGCACATGCACTTTATCTCTATCTGTGCCAATTCACAACAGATAAATGGCTGCAACCACTGATCGACCTTCCACTCCTCTACAGTTACACATAATGCTGCACATTAATATGGAATCCATATTCTACTCCCCTTCAAAGAACTCCGACCTCTGTCCCCATTCAAACTGCTCCAATATCCCTCCACTTTTCCATTCAAGTGTGAGCGTGATGTGATTTGGGTAGTTTCTATTTGAATCACAGGGACCTGTAGGGGACGTCATGGAGGATGATTAGCTCAAATCCAGGGGTAGTTTTGGTTACGTTTAAGGTGTTACATCACAAAGAAAACCCTAATTGTAACTGATTTACAACGAATCGATATGATCGGACTTGGGTATTCATTTATTGCACGCTGGCTATCATAATCAATGACCTCTTTCTCTGTAACTAACGTGGAATGTTGTACGATAGACAGGTAGATGGAATTAATCTACTCCTTATCACTGTATGCAACAAATTACATGGATATAATTCCATTCAAACTACTTCGACCTCCCTCCACTTCCATGTGCAACTGTGAGCCTGATGCGCGCTGGACAGTTTCAATTCGAATCACAGGAAATTACAGGGGATGCCATGGAAAATGATCAGCTCGAACCCAAGGATAGTTTTGGTTTCCTTTAAGGCAATCCATTACAAACCCAAAAGAAAACCCTAGAAACCCTAATTTTAAGCACTTTACAGTGTTGGAAAATTACGCCTAACCATGTCATTAAACGACAGACAGTCTGTAAATTTTTTGTCTTACACAACAGTGAATGAGCTGAAGTCTAAGTTTTAGTCTTGTATTTGTTTTTGCGTCATACAAATCTTAATATAGAGTATTTTCTGTTGCACACTCAATCTGAGAGTGATTTTTCAATTATGTCGCACAATACTCCATTTTACAGTTTGTTGTTACCCTCAATTATTTTGTTGTGGTGTTACTGTGTGCTGTTACCGTGCATAATTTTCTGGATTTTAGCTTCTTTGCTTCAAACAAACATACAACGAATCGATACGATTCAAATTGGGTATTCATTTATGTTAGAAAATTATATATTACGGAGAAATGGACCACATAAAATATTGCAGAAATATAAACACAGAAAATGACTAAAACAAGAGAGACATAGATATACGTGGTTCACCCAGTTTGGGCTACATCCATGGAGAAACAGCCAGCCCTTCTTTTATTATATTATCCAGCAAACTGAAGAGATACAACTTACAACAGATCCGCTGTAACACCCTCTTCGCTCTCAATCTCCTCTCTCTTCCTCACTCAGAATATAGATATATATAGACGCAATACAATTCCCTCATATATAGTGAGGGGTTGTCTTCTAGGGCAAAAAACCCTAAATTAAACATAACTTCTATCGTTAGATCATCCGCCTAATGAATGGCCTAGATTGACTAGAAATTACTAGACTTTTACAAGGTAATTTTACATATATTTTTAGCTTCGAGGATGTTGCCCCCGAGCCCCCGCCGAGGGACTGCTAGCCCTCAGACCCCCCAGTTGGGGGGGATTTACCGCCCCCGGACCCCCGCGGGGAGGGGGACAATTCCCCCTCACACCCCCCCCGCGTGGAGGGGTGTACAGTCTTCCTGGGGTATACATCCAGCTGAAACCTTTGAATATAGAAGATAATCAGGCTCCACACCCAACAATTTATGGGCACGCTGGCTATCATAATCAATGACCTTCTACGAAACTGCCCTAAAATGTTGCAAGATGGAGTGGCCGCTGGAATTGATCCACACTTCCATCTCCTTATCTTTGTATGCAATGAAGTACGTGGTCCTGCTCCCATTCAAATTGCTCCAACCTCCCTCAACTTCGCTATGAGTGTGAGCATGATACCCATTGGGCATTTTCAATTCGAATGACAGGAAACTGCAGGGGACACCATGGAGAATGATCAACTCAAACTCGGGGTATTTTGATTACCTTAAGTTGTGCCATCACAAACCCCAAAAGAAAACCCTAGAAACCCTAATTGCAACCAATTTACAACGAGTAGATACGATTTGAATTGGGTATTCATTTATCAACTCAATGGTTATCATAATCAATGACCTCCTTCTTCATAATTGACCTCGAATGTTGTGTGATGGAGCGGCTGATCGAATTGATCCATTCCTTATTGTTGTCTGCGATGAAGTAAGTACATCGTCTCTATGCTTGTCGAGTGCTCGAAGGCAAATGGGCTAGTGATTTTTTTCCATTATTGTTACTCCAGGTAGGGAATTATACATAATTTGTTGCATTGATATAATGGTTGCCGATGACTTCATAGTCTAATGGAGAAGTCAACTACTCATATTCTTAGCCACTCATAAGGGTTACTAAGTAGAATGTTGTATGTTTGTATGTCACAAATTAAATAGCGTTGTTTCCGCGCAGCGATTTGACTGCTAAGTCTACGAAGGCATACATACTCTACCCCCCTCTGGTTTTGAACCTGTGACCTCTTAGGAGGAAACACATGCTCTTAACCATTAGGCCCACTCAAGCTATATTTTCATGCAAACTTCCAAATATAATTTGTATGTTTGCTTGTGAGGAGGGAGGCTACAAATTGAATTTGTGACATAATGAAACTTTCCTTTCATTAGCTCTTTTTAAGTTTAATTTTTTTAATAATTATGAAGATATTTTTATAAGTTTTTTCATATGATTATAGAAATATTTTTCATTATTATTTGATTATAGTTATGCTATAAGATTATATAGATCGTTTGTAAATTATATTTTTTAAATATTATTATAATTGTTTTTATTTATTTATAATGTTGACACCTAATCATTAGGATTGGGTGAATGTAATTAATGTAAATAAAAAATAAGAAATATGAATAGTCATTGGGAGATGAAGTGAACAATCTCTCCCTCATGTATATAATAAAGACCAACCTGAAGGCATAAGATATGAATTAATTTGTGGAGTTACTACCTGGCCTGACATGGTATCAAAGCCAGCTCCATTTTTGGCATCTCTTTCTAGTCTTGTAACTCCCTTCTACCATTTTCTTGCAGTCTGTCCACTGCCCCCTGTGGAGTCTGTCTACTACCCTCTCCAAAATCGTTGTTGCAAATCTTTGACATTATCTGTGCCCTCTGCGCTCTCTGGGCTCTCTGCCATCATCATTGGAAGGATTGCTCCAATGTGAGACCGACGACTGATCTCTCGGCAATTCATTTTCGCTGGGCAGTGGAGGGAGGATGGCAGCTTATGCGGGAGCGTTTTTGAATCCTTATGTGCCTGTTTCGAAGATTTCTCTTCTTTGGTTTTCAATTCGAACTTGTCTTTGAAGCAATCCGAAAAAGGCTTAGTGATATGTTGGAATATCGTGGTGTTATGTGCATGGATCATTGTTGCATTGAAACGATATTATATGTTGCATTGTCTGAGAAACAATCCATTGATACACACTAAGCATGCGAGTTTGAATAGTATTATGACTGTGAGGTTGGTGTGGTGCGTTCAAGACTGTTGCAACAATTCGATTGGTGATAACATATGGTGCGTATTGTTGTGAGCAATCTATGGTGTGTTGGGTTGATATATTGACTACGTGTGAATTGAATGTTGTGTTGTTCATTCCTGATATGTGCATTGGTATCTTATATGGTTGTTTACATTGCCCCATCCATATATATTTCTTGAACGCTGGTTCCATTAAAGTTTGAATAGTTTCTTGAACGCTGGTTATATTGAACGTTATGTTTTCTATTGTATTTAGACTCACCATATGCTGCCCCACTCGTGTATGCATTGAATTTTTTTTTTGGCATATAAAAATCGTTGAATGCCATGTGTTGAATAGAGTTTTTAAAACAAGGTCGTGGGTCAAAGCACTGTGGCATGAAGTGTTGTGAATGCTATGGTCTCACGCTGTATGGTATATACCTCTGATATGATACCTCTGTTGAATGCGTTGTATAGTTTTTTTGTGTATTGGAGCTGCTCCACAATATATTTAGGCTGAATTATATTAGGCAGAAGTTTTTTTGTTACAGTATGCATTCAATCATATCCATTGTGGGAATAGTTCTCACTGGCAAGGAGAACTATCCTGAGTGGTCCCGGATGATAAAACACACCCTCATTTTCAATGAGTTGTGGAAAGGAGTGTGCATTGGAGATGGAGACAAAGATCCAGAACAACCTAACTTAGACAAAGAACTCACCATTTGGGAAAATAAGAACAACAAAGCTTATGCATTAATCGCAGCATCTATAAATGAAGAGGTGAGTTGCCATATTTCGCCATTTTCAACTGCTTTCGAAGCCTTACAAAAGCTGAAAGAACTCTATGACTCACATTCTGCACTTGAAGTTGTTCAACTCATGATTAAACTCTTCACTCTTGAATTACAAAATAATGATCCTCCTGCTCTTACATCCAAAGTAAAATCTATAATGCATGATATCAAATCCACTAAGGTTGAATTGGATATTCCTCTTATCGCTTTTCTCAAGGCACTTTATCCTACTTACTCCAATTATCTTGAGTCATTGCAAGCAAATGGAAATCTCAAAGATATTACCTTTGACTCTCTTGTGAAAAAATTTGCTAAAAGAGAGAAAGCTTTTGGAAAGAGGACAGCCCCTGAATCTTCTGAAGAGACTGTGTGCCTTGCTCATAAAGAATAGAATCCTGCTCAAGATCCTTCCAGAGGAAGAGGTGGTCGAAGAGGAAGAGGAAGATATTTCAGAGGCATGGGGGGCAAACACTCTCAAGGAGAAAAGGTAGATTTGCACTGCATACACTGCAAAAGAAATGGATCACATGATGCCTTTACATGCAAGTTACCATGGGACAAAATTGAGCAGCAAAGAAACCAATAGAAAGATAAAACCAATGACACAGACAAAGGTAAAGCACCTGAATCCGCTCACTATGTTGTGGCACAATGTAATATTGGAGTAAATGAAGATTTATTTAATGCTTCACTTGCTTCTTGGAAAAATGATTGGTTGCTTGATTCAAGAGCAACTTGCCACATGACTCATAGAAAAGTTTTTTTTGAAGAATTTACTGACAATGTTGATGGAGCAGTATACTTTGCATACCAATAAAAAATCAAGCCATCAGGGCTTGGAACAATCAGGCTTAAATTACCTGGTCTTCCAGACTTTCTTCTGCGTCATGTTCTATATCTTCCACAACTCAAGAGAAACTTGCTACCCTTGGTCCACATCCGCCAACAAGGTCACTCCATTCATATGTTTGATGGCAAGCTTGAGGTGAGAAAAGCATCTAACCACTCACTTGTCATGAGGGGAATAGAATAAGAAAGGCTTCTCAAGCTGCAAGGTACCTCTGCTCGTGCACAACCTTTCTCATACAATTCTCATTATGAAGAAGGTAAACTTCCATCAAGTTTATTATGGCATGCTAGATTTGGACATTTGAACTATGACAGTCTCCGCCTATTGAAGAAAAATGGTGTTGTTGGTTTTCCTACAATACTTAAGAAATTTAAGCAATGTGATGCTTGCAATCTAGGAAAGCATAGCAAAGAGTCTTTTCATGATTCACATTCAAGAGCACATAGAAAACTTGAACTCATTCATTCAGATTTATGTGGTCCAATGCTTGTTCCTTCTGCAAATGGAAATAAATATATGATGACATTTATTGATGACTGCACTAGAATGTGTTGGGTTTTATTTATTGAAGAACAAATCGGATGCATTTCAAACATTCAAGAACTTTCATAAATGGATTGAAAATGATGCACAATCTCATATTGGGTCTATTCGAACTGATAATGGAAAAGAATACACATCAAATGAATTTGAAAACTATCTTCACCAACATGGAATCAAACATCAAACAACCATACCTTATAATCCTCAACAGAATGGTGTAGCTGAAAGAATGAATAGGACAATAAATTAAATATGGTACGCTCCATGCTCTTCTTCAAAAATGTAAATATAATGTTTTGGGTTGATGTTGTTCTATGTGCTGCATATATAAAGAATAGATTTCCATCTAATGCTATTAGAAACAAGACTCCATATGAAATGTGGTATGGGCATGTTCCTTTGGTAAAGCATCTCAGGGTCTTTGGTTCCACCTGTTATACCCTGATACCAAAGGTACATAAAAACAAACTTGGTGCAAGAAGTTGTAAGTGTACCTTCCTGGGGTATTCAAACACCTCCAAATCATACCGTCTCTATGATGAAGTCAATAAAAAGTTTGTTGTATCTAGAGATGTATTTTTTATTGAATCATCAAAAACTGACAATGTTGTTGAGCAGCAACTTGATCGGTTGGATAGATTCGCAAATGCAAAATCATTTCAAGAATTTGATAATCAGATTCCACATCTTGAAGGGGGGATTCCTATTCTAGATCAACATGTGGGATCTTCTTCTGAAGAACACTCTCTCCCGCATGAAACTCCAACAACGGATGATGCTTTAAGTGATGTGATTGATAGAATTAGGAGACTCAATCTTGATTCAATCCCATCTCAATCAACGGAGCAGCTTGGACCATTTGAGAAAGGTCCCCCAAAGTGGCTGACAAAGACACTTGAAAGTGTTCATCTTGATGAGGCTGGAAAGACAGGAACTATAAATTCAAACTGGCAAAATGGAGGTGATGTAGATGACTCTAATTCACCTGTTGATATGGATGTTTCTTATGATTGTGAATTGAACTTGTCTACAGATTTTGAACCAACTTCCTTCAAAGAAGCTGCTTCTAATGATGAATGGAAAGAAGTGATGCAAAAGGAGTATGATGTCCTCATAAAGAATGGCACTTGGAAGCTCGTTGATCCTCCATTAGGAACCAAACCAATTGGTTGCAAGTGGGTCTACAAGAACAAGTATAAAGCTGATGGCTCACTTGACAAGCACAAAGCTAGGTTTGTGGAAAAAGGTTTTGCACAGAAGGAAGGGGTCGATTATGAGGAGACTTTTTCCCCCAGAGCAAAATGGGCTACCATCCGGACACTCTTTGCCCTAGCAGCTCAGAACGGTTGGAAAGTCCATCAAATGAATGTAAAAACTACTTTCTTGAATGGAGATCTAAAAGAGAATGTTTTTATGTCCCAGCCTGAAGGATTTGCTATGAAAGGACATGAAAAAGAAGTATGCAAACTTGTGAAATCCTTGTATGGCCTCAAGCAAGCACCACAAGCCTGGTATAAAAAACTAACTGAGCATCTTCTAAAACTCAATTTCAAACATTATGATCTTGATGATGCAACTTTATTTGTCAAGAAAGTTGGCAAAACAGTTGTATATCTTGTGGTATATGTAGATGATCTTTTGATGACAAGGAACAATGAAAGCTACATTACATCCATAAAGAAGGAATTGGGGAAAAGTTTTGAAATCAATAATTTGGGCTATGTTCATTACTATCTTGTTATTGAAGTAACTCAACATCCAAAGTCCATATTTCTTTCTCAAAAGAAGTACATTGGAGATTTGTTGAACAGGTTTGGCATGGAAAAATGCAATCTTCTTACTAATCCAATGGAACAAAACTTAAAGCTCACATCTATTGAAGGAAAAGAATTTGAGGATGCAACAAAGTATAGACAACTTGTAGGAAGTCTCAACTACCTAACTACTACCAAACCAGACATTTCGTTTGCTGTTGGAATCCTCTCCAGGTTTATGCAAAAGCCTTGTGAGGGACATTGGTCTACTGTAAAAAGAGTTCTAAGGTACTTGAAGGAAACTCAAGACTCTGGAATCAGGTATACATGGGTGGACGATTTCAGCTTGATTGGATACTCTGATTCAAACTTCGATGGAGACAAAGAAACTGGGGTATCTACTTCAGGATATGCTATGAGTCTTGGATCAAGAGCTATCTCCTGGAGATCACACAAACAATCAGTTCCAATAGATTCCACAACAGAAGTAGAATACGTGGTAGCAGCTGAGGCAACAAAAAAAATTGTGTGGCTCGGGAAAATTCTTGAATATTTGCAGGTAAAACAAGTACAATCAACTCCACTCATGATTGAAAATACCTCTGCAATAAAGTTGGCCAAGAACCCAAAGTTCCATGATCGAACGAAGCACATCAATACTAAATATCATCTGATTCGACATCATGTTGAGGCCAAAACAATCCATCTCCGTCATTGTTCCACTAATGAGCAAATTGCAGACATCTTCACCAAAGCGCTTGGAAGAGAAAAGCTTGAACGATTTAGAATGATGTTTGGATTCACCAACATCCCTTCAGATTAAGGGGGGAATGTTGACACCTAATCATCAGGATTAGGTGAATGTAATTAATGTAAATAAATAATAAGAAATATGAACAGTCATCAGGAGATGAAGTGAACAGTCTCTCCCTCATGTATATAATAAAGACCAACCTGAAGGAATAAAATATGAATTAATTTGTGGAGTTACTACCTGGCCTAATATATAATAACACATTGTTACAAAATAAATATATAATTTTTTTATTACTTTATAGTAATATAATTAAATATTTTAAAATTTAAAATTTAAAAATTGACATTTTTTTATTACTCTTTAGTAATATAATAAAATATTTAAAAAATATATTCAGGAGATTTTGAATAAATGATAATTAAGTGTATTGTTAAAACACTCTTAAATTAAATTGTTGGTTCAATTTCCCATCAAATTTAAATATTATTCTTAAACAAGATCATAAATTTCAACCATACCAAACTTAAAAAATATATTTTTAATTTTAATATATAATATATAATAATAAAATTACATATTATTAAAATAAAAGATAAATAATATTCTATCATTTCATTACCTCCATAAATATTTTATATGATAATATTTTAATTTAAGCTTATTAATTAATTCAACACGTTATAATATTATATTATACTAATTATGCCACCTCCTAATCTTATTCTATTCTAATAAACGTATTTCAGTGTCGTGGCTGCTCATTGGTTGTTCCATGTTGTGCATTTTCTCTTACCATTTTATCTAAATCAAAATAAAGATGCGGATTGCCACTTGCCACCCATAGTTATTATTATATATATATTATATTTAATATTCTTTGAAATATATTTTAAATTATGAATCTATTTACAATAAAAAGTTATATATATTTAGATTTATTTTAATTTCATTAAATATTAATTACTATAGGAATTTACAGGGTAAGTTCCTCATACAGAACACCAAAAAGACACCGCTCACAACCAGATCGCAGATCAATACATCAGTATTTTGACGTGGTTAAAACCCTCAAAGAGGGAAACAGTCCATGGCCTGAGCCAACGCGGCCACTTCAGGCAATTTATTAATAAAAGAATGAAAATTTACATATGTTTCTCTCATGCACGGATTACCCTACAAATGACCCTCCATGCGCTTTAAATAGAATACATGGACCAATCGGGTGTCAAGCCACGGATCAAGTGTCGGTAATACCGAGGAGAGAATGAACCGTCGGATCACTACATATCGTGACCGTCGGATTGTAAGTTACAAAATGTACAACGGTAAAGAAACACACTTTACCTAACTCTATACCCAACTCTATACTAGACCAAGTTGTACTTAACTATTTCCTATGTGTCGGAATATCCTAACATCCCCCCTTAAGAACAACTTGGGATAGGATTGAAGGATTTACAAATATGACACAATAGGAGAAGGAAGGAGGCACTAGAGCCTATCCCCCCTTAGTGACAACTTCCTGAACTCCAACCATAAATCGAAGTTTAGTGAACTTCGCCTCTGTGAGAGCCTTTGTGAAGATGTCTGCAACTTGATCATCTGTTGAACAATATTGCACTTCAAGAACATGGTCGTGAATGAGCTTTCTGATGAAGTGCATGTGCAGTTCAATGTGTTTGTTGCGCTGATGTTGGACTAGATCTTTGCATAGCTGAATGGCACTTTGATTATCACACCAAAGTGTAGTCAGATGTTGCTGCTCAAAGCCAAACTCTGATAGGATCTGACGAAGCCACAAGGCTTCCTTACTAGCTTCTACGGCACCACGATACTCTGCTTCTACTGATGAAAGAGAAATGGCACCTTGTTTCTTGCAAGCCCATGTAATAGGTCCTGAACCAAGAGTGAACACATAACCGGCAGTAGACTTCCGATCATCAGGGTCACCATCCCAATCAGAATCAGTGAAACCAACCAATAGAGGAGATGCTTCGGCACTGTAATGAATCCCAAACTGAATTGTACCTCGAACATAACGAAGTATTCTTTTAGCTGCTTTCCAATGACTTTCACGGGGGTTTTGCATGAACCGAGCAACAAGGCCAACAGCAAAGGAAAGGTTAGGACGAGTATGGGTTAGATACAAAAGTTTTCCTACAAGTTGACGGTATAAGGTAGCATCAACTTCAGGAGAAGTACAAGTGACTGAAAGTTTGACTCCAGACTGAAAGGGAGAAGGGGCTGGCTTACAGTCTTCCATGTGAAAATGACGTAGAATATCACAAGCATACTTGGACTGGGAAAGGGAAATACCCTCCTTGGATTGCAAGACTTGAAGACCGAGAAGATAGTGTAAGTGTCCTAAGTCTGTCATTTCAAATTTCCTTTTAAGGCTAGACTTCACATGGTTTATAAGGTTGGGATCACTACCAGTAAGGATAAGATCATCAACATAAAGAACAAGGATGATAAGAGAGTTGCCCACTTTCTTGGTGTAGACAGTATTGTCAGAATGACACCTAGAAAAGCCAGATTCTAAAAGAAAGCTATCCATTTTGGCATACCAAGCCCAAGGAGCTTGCTTGAGACCATAAAGGGATTTCTTAAGTCGACATACAAGGCTGGAGTCTGTTTGTATGAAGCCAATGGGTTGTTCCATATAGATTTCTTCATGCAAGTCCCCATGCAAGAAGGCAGATTTAACATCCATCTGATGGACTTCCCATTTGAAAGAGGCAGCAAGGGAAAGAACAAGGCAGATAGAGTTCATTTTGGCAACAGGGGAGAAGGTTTCGGTGTAGTCAATGCCTTCAACCTGTGAAGAACCCTTAGCAACAAGACGAGCTTTATGTTTATCAACTTTCCCATCTGGTCCATACTTGGTTCTGTAAACCCATTTGCATCTAACAAGTTTTCGTCCCTTTGGTAGAGGAATAAGATCCCATGTATCATTTGCCAACAATGAATGATATTCTTCATTCATAGCTGCTTCCCAATCTAGATGGCCTGAAGCTTCTGCAAAGGTGTCAGGATCATAATTTACTGGAGCTTGAGCCAGTAAAGAAGAGGCTCTCTCGAACTGAGAACGTGTACGTCGCTGATCTGTAGGATCACCGGCAAGATCACCTGCTGCATCTCGAGTAGCACAAACCCATTTTGGAAGCTGAGGAGCTGAAGGAAGATCCTGAGATGGTGGGGGAGGATTGTCATCCTCACTTTCATCATCTGAAGAAGAAATGTTTTCAAAAGTAGAAGAGATAGGGAGAGGTGGCACAACCGCCGGACTAGGCTCGCAGGCTGATATATTTTCATCAAATTTTACATCTCTTCTAATGATAACATTTTTGGACTTAAATGGAATAAGTCTATAGCCTTTGACATCTTCAGAATATCCAACAAAAGTACATTTTTCACTCTTAGGTTCTAAAGCTTTATGCTTTTCATCTGGAATATGGGCCCATGCTTCACTTCCAAAAACATGAAAGTGACTTACATCTGGTTTGATTGAGCTCCATGCTTCTTCTGGAGTGATATTCTTTAAAGCCTTAGTAGGAGTGCGATTTATTATGTAATTTGCATAGTTAATTGCTTCTGCCCAAAAACTAAGACCAAGTCCTTTAGATTGTAGCATACAATTAGCCATTTCCTTTAAGGTGCGATTCTTCCTTTCAGCTACACCATTTTGTTGTGGAGTATATGGAACAGTATGTTGCATTTGAATTCCATTCTCAGTGCAATAGTTGATGAATGTGTTTTTAACATATTCTCCGCCATTATCAGATCTTAACTTAAGAATTTGATGTCCAGATTGTTTTTCAACAAAGGCCTTGAAGGCCAAAAAAGTGTTAAATACTTCACTCTTGAGTTTTAAGAAGTATACCCAAGTGCGTCTGGAGAAATCATCAATGAAAGTTAAGAAATACTTGCAGCCAGAGAATGACACAACTGGAAGTGGACCACATAAATCACTATGCACAAGCTGTAAAGGGGCTGAGGCGTGCCAAGAGGCATGTTTTTCAAAACTGTCCCGATGATGTTTTCCGAGTACACATCCGGAACAAACACCATCTCTGCAAGACACCATATGAAGAACTGTCACCATATTTTCTTTACATAGATGCTGAAGGGAGTGATAGTTTAAGTGACCAAATCGCTCATGCCAAAGTTTGCTCACTTCATCGTTATGAGCAACAAATACTGAGGGAAGATTTGATGACCCAAAGTTGTGAAACTTATACAACCTTGTAGAATCATCAGCAATGCCAGTAGCCAAAATCTGTTTAGGATCTCTTAAGTCCTTGATTACAACATCATGAGGTGAAAACTCAACGATTTTACCTTCACCTGAATGAGTTATCTGATATACAGATAGAAGGTTGCAGGATAAGGTTGGAACACATAATACATCATTAAACTGACCATTGTCTAGATGAACAGTTCCAGTCCCTACAACACTAAGAGATCTATCATCACCAACATATATATTTTTGGTGTTACAATCATTTAAAGAAGAAAACATGGCTTTGTTTTTGGCCATGTGATAAGAAGCTCCAGAATCAATGAGCCACTCATGAGAATGAGAAGAAGAAGATACATTTAATGCATAGCCAGACCGAGATGCTTGACAACCACATGCAGAAAGTGCCATTCCTGAAGATGAAGTTGAAGTTGAAGATTGCCCCAAATGGATGTTATGCTTCTTCATTGCTTCTTCCAAGGCTTCCATCTTCTTAAAGCATTTTGATTCTAAGTGGCCATCTCGATTACAAAAATTGCAATGTCTATCAGTCGTCTTCCCTTTGTTTTTATTTGTCTTATCATTTTGTTGAAATGATTTTTCATTTTGGGGCTGAAATTGCTTAGGACCCTTGTTTGGTTTAGGACCATTCTTTTTAGGATATGACTTCTTAGGATTCTTTGAATTTGGTTGCTGCTGGGCGGCTAACGCTTTCTTGGAAGAGTTTCCAAGATTAAGAAGACCAAGGTGTAAGAGTTTTTCTTGTTCTCTTATTAAAGAATCACAAAAAGGGTCAAAGGAAGGGGGTTTGTAGTCTGTTCCTTGAGAAATGAAGGCTTCTCTTGTAGAATGGAAGGTGGAAACAAACATAGAGTAGGTTGGTCCCAACTTTGTAAGAATGGAATAGATAAGGTTACTATCTTCTTTCTTAACTTTAACACCTTCCAAAAGATATCTAAGCGTCTTGAACTTGGACAAGAAATCTTGAATGCAAGAAAAATTGTTAGGATCCAATGTAAGCAATTCATTTTCAAGTTGATGGGCTCTAATTTCATTTTTAATCCCAAAAACTTTATTGATTTGTTTCATTGCTTCATCAGGAGTATCAATTTCTGCAATATGGAATCTAAGATCTGGAGAAATAGACATCCCTATCAATCCACGTGCTTGATCTTGCCTATTTTCCCATTTAGCAGCCTTATCTTCATCCTTCGGTTTCTTTTCTTGGCCTGAGGCTATTCTGTAGAGACCTTTACTTCTAAGTAAATCCTCAATGTAAGCCAACCATTGGAAGTAGTTGGTGCTGTCAAGGGTAACTTGGTATTGACTTTCCATTTCAATAGAAACTGAAGCTAAATATGCTGAAAATAAGTGTTCCAATGGATAGATCTCGAAAAATTAAGCTGGTTTAAAAAAAACGGCTCTGAAAACGACTTCCGGATGAAGAAGTTATGGCTTTTTGAAAAAAAGTTGTTGAAGTTGTCGACGAAGTGTGGGAATGTGCGGAAATGAAAAAGTCCGCCCCCACAAAATGGAGACTTGAACCCAAGACCTCTACTCTCTTAAAATAGCTTTGAACGAATTGATCTATACAAAAAATTAGAGAGAGAGAGAGAGGGTGGGGGGGAGGGTGCTTTGGGTTGCATGCTTGCTTTGAGAAAGCTCTTTTTTCCCTACAAAACAAAAAACACAAAACCCAACACGGACATGCAAAGAAAACGAACCTTATGGCTCGAAGTTAGCTTTAGGCGAAAAACTAAATATTTTCAAAAATGAACCTTGCGGCTCAAAGTTAGCTTTGGCCGGAAACTAAATATTTTCCTCAATGTTTCTGATTTTCCGAGATCACCCTAAGGCGCAGGGAAAAGAGCATACGCATGAGAAAAATCCTTCCTTTCTGTTTCTGATTTGCCCAGATCGCACAGAGTCGCAGGGCAAAGAGCATACGCAGAAATGAAAGGTATAGATCCGGTAATAAAAAAGGCTAAATAAACCGAAACCGAAATAAACAGAGAGAAAATAACAGTAAACTGTAAATAAACACTGTATACCTCCAGATCTTAAAAATGACGCAGCTAGGGCTACCGGAAACCTTTTCGTGTGAAACGAAAGGGGTTCCTCACTGGAACAGATGCTCCCAACACAAAAAAGCAGTCCTCTCGGCCCGAAAGCAGTCAGAAACAGCAGATCTAGGAAATGGCAGTCGGATGCAGTTCTACCGGCTTCAGATTTGGATCACCAACGGACGCGGCCCTCAAATAGCTCTGATACCATGTAGGAATTTACAGGGTAAGTTCCTCAGACAAAACACCAAAAGGACACCGCTCACAACCAGATCGCAGATCAATACACCAGTATTTTGACGTGGTTAAAACCCTCAAAGAGGGAAACAATCCATAGCCTGAGCCAACGCGGCCACTTCAGGCAATTTATTAATAAAAGAATGAAAATTTACATATGTTTCTCTCATGCACGGATTACCCTACAAATGACCCTCCATGCGCTTTAAATAGAATTCATGGACCAATCGGGTGTCAAGCCACGGATCAAGTGTCGGTAATACCGAGGAGAGAATGAACCGTCAGATCACTACATATCATGACCGTCGGATTGTAAGTTACAAAATGTACAACGGTAAAGAAACACACTTTACCTAACTCTATACTAGACCAAGTTGTACTTAACTATTTCCTATGTGTCGGAATATCCTAACAATTACAATTCAATTTTTTGAAGTGAAATTTGAAATTTTAGTGAAATTTTATATAGTTAAAAATAAATATATATTTTTATAAATTTCATAGTTATTTTAATTATTGATTTATATTGATTAATATTATAAATTTTTTTCATAATTTTTATTGATAATTTTGTTTATGTGATTTATATATTTATAGATCTAGAGATATGTGATTACTACATTCACAAAATATTTGTATCAAATAAATCTATTTAAAGGGATCACTTCCTCATAAAACTTAATCCAAAAAAATGTCAAGAAAATTGAACTAATAACCTTTTAATAACAAAAATGTTTTAATGATTATAACTTCACTACTAAAACTAACCTTCAAAACAATTATAAATTGTAAATATGATAAAAAGATATTATTAATATTATTACATAATATTTATAAATGTAAAATTGGTAAAAAAATATAAATATGTAAATAATACTTTACGAATTAAATTTTTTATAATTGTAAATCATTTTATTAATATTTAATTTAAAACAATTTAAAAATTCCCCATATGTGTTTTGTGATTCAAATATTACGGAGGAAGTGACGTCAGTCAACTGTGAGAATACAAAAAAATTGTCCACAGAGCATTTTCTGATGAAGTTCATTCTTTTCCTAATAACACCTATTGTAATAGCATGGTATCTAAATCATTTTTCTAACCAACATTAAAATTAAATTTGGATTAATCTATGTTCACATATAATATAATAAGATTCAGTCAAATATTTCAATATCAGTATTGAGTGTATTTTTAAATATATTAATAACAAAAAATAACTTTAATATATAAAAAATGATATATAAATAAAAATTTTGAATGTTAATTATGTATAGAAATTTCAAATAGTTTAATTATTCTATATTTTAAATTTTTTTAATCATAGTAAATTTTATGTAAATATAGCATAGAGTTGTTGGAATTGTAGGTCTAACTACCTAGTCTACACAATAGAATCCATTTATGGATTAAAAAAAGCAGAAAGTGAGAGAACTATTATAGATCCATCTTAACCATGCATTTATTAAGGGTCAAGAGGGATCAAACTTCTTGAGGTGTAATTTTTTTCCCAAGATTTTCACTTTTTCACCTTAAGAGATTTGATCCCTTTGGGTGCTTGTTAAATCCACGGTTAAAATGAGCCTATACTAAATTCTATATTAGGAATATACATGTTCCATTCCTCAAAGAATTTCTTATTCTTAATAACAAATCTTGAAGCCAATATAAAAATGTTCATGATGTGAGCTACTGAATTGAGAAGGATAACAATCAACTCTCCCAACCATATGTGATAAATCCAATTGAATTCTTATGAAAAGAACGACATGTAGGTATGCTTTGATCCATATATGCATTCATGGGTTACAAAATTATTAATATAGTCTTTTCAGGTGCAACCACATGTTTGAACACTACCTCAATTTCCCCTATGACTTCACAGGATAAGTCCTACATAAAGTGAACCATACCAACTATTGAAAAAAATATTTAAATATTACCTTCTAATAATATTAGTCCATATATTATAGTCAAACTTCATAAAACTAGCCATCATAATTTTAACTATTATTATATTTCAGCCATAGTGTAGAGATGCACTCTACAAAGTTGTCATATAGTATTAGAAAGCATTATATATATATATATATATATATATATATACTTACATTTAAAAAAATCATAAAATAACTATAAAGTATTTTTTTTAAGTTTGGTAGATTTCCATCTTCATCATGTCCAATATATCATCTAGATCAAAGCACTGAATTTATGTCCAATATATCACCTAAATCTAGAGGGAAATTAAACTGGTGACTTCACTTCAAAGAATGTCTTAACAGGCCAACATTTTTCAAAAACCCCATAAAAAAATTTAAAATAAATTTAAATTTTAAATTTTAAATTTTACTATTAAAATAATAATAAAGTAAAAATATTTTACTATAAAATAATAAAAATAAAAATATTTTACTATCTATCAGTCACATGGGCTTAATCCTCTATACAAATTTGAAATCTTACCAAAGATACTTTACTCTTTTCTTTTTTATATAATTTGTTTTTAACTTGTTTTCAGAAAGTATAGGACTCACATGATTTTCCATTTTCTCAAGCAAAGAGTTTCTCCATACAGATTCAAGAAAGGTTTTATGAGCTACAATGAAATAAGCCATGTGGATGTTATAAAATGAATTTATTATATTCTATTGAAATAGATGTTGCAAAAGTGATAATTATCATTTATATATTAGCCATGTTAATGTTATAAAATGGGTTTATTACGCCGATAGGCGTCCCTCCTATTGGAGTTGGGCACTTTAATGATTTTACTAATCAAAAAAATTTATCGGACAGTTTCAATTGAAAGATGCCAGCATATTCTCGTAGTTGCCACAATATCAATGGATTGAATTCACACTACTAACTTCCCTGCATATCTAAATCACATGATTAAACCTTGTTTAAATTATTTTTTTACAAAGCTCCATTAAAAATTTAACATGCCATTTGTTTATTGACACCTATTAGGATTAACCATAATGGGAACACTACAAAGTGTAACAGACACATTACACATATACTTGGCATAGTAGTGGAAAGGTGTATTTCTGAATCCGTTTCAAACCTCCAAAGAACAGGTGTCTCTATAACTCCAAAAAACAACAGGTGTCTCTATAACTCCAAAGAACAGGTGTCCATCAATTTCACCATTCCACCCATCATTCCATTAATCCGCAATGGAAATAACTCTCCCACTCCATGCCCGATTGTAACCTTGAGCAATAATAGAATAACACTGCCACTCCATCTTGAGTGTTTCAAATTGTCATTAAATATTTATTGTACTTATTATTCATTACCATTCCATATATTATAATCAAACGCTCTGTGGATGGATGCATTTCTTTGTTAGCACTTAGGGTTGTTGGAATTGTTGAAGGATTACTGGAATTCTAGAAGGATTAATCTAAAGATTTGAAGGGCTTCTCTCAGCTTCTATCTGGTAAAAAAGGTGACAAATCTTTCATAGCCTTCCTTGTCTCTACCTACTATTTTTTCAGGTTTCAGCATTGGAGAAACCCTTTCTTAGTGTTTGTGTTTTTAATTGTTTGCGTCCTCTCCCGGCCGTCTCTAATAATTTGGTGTGGTTGGTGTCTGATTGAATTATTTCCTAAATTATGATGTTAAATTTCATTACATGAAGGAAAGAAGGAATGCAAGAGTTTGGGAAATGAAGTAGCTATGGAGAAGGTGCAGAGAATCAAGTATGATCGAAGGATTCATAATGGATAGACAATAAGAGCCACCATCTCATCTTACAGGTATCTACACATTTTCCTTCCGCGATATTTTTCCACTTTGATTCAAATGAGATGACTAGCCCGTAGAAAAAAGAAGGGAATTGATTGTGTATAAATTCTCCATGATATGACTAGCCTGTAGAAAAAAGAAGGTTCTGGTCTTTTTTTTAAACGCTCTCCCAAAATTTTTAATGGTTTAATAATTTTGTATTTAATTTCCGTGGGTGTAGTTTATGCACGACAGATCTTAAAAGACACTATTTAGGTTGTGGTTTTTTCTTAAACGCTATGGTCTAATAATTATATATATACTTTGCCCTGCGTCAGATTTACACTCTCAAAGTCTCAAAGTTTCTATTGATGGCGGATGAAGAATCACTACAAGAAGCCGATGTTATTGAGACTCCAGCCAACCGTCAATTATTATAAGACTTTAATTACCCTAAAAACAAAATGGAGCAACATCACTGTGAAAATAAATAGAAAAAATCAGTATATATGTTTCAAAGATTACAGAAAAAACGTATCATGTGTTCTGAGAAACTCTGCCACTGCATCGATATCTACTTCGAAACCATAAAATCTCTGTTGAAATAGCAAAACAACAATTTCGTAAGCAATATGGGAAGAAAGTGAGACTTGTGATTGAAATTATTAAGGCGGCAAAATAAAAACAAAAAATGAATTGTAGGAATTGTCTAATAAAACTGAGTAGCACACACTTTCTTAGTCGATAACAGGTTTCTTATGTAATGGGAAATCGCATGCTGATGATGGGTATGAAATGCATCAAAAGGCTCTGTAGGTTGAAACACACACTTGCGAGGTATGAAAAAAAAAATGAATTGTAGGCATTGTCTAATAAAACTCAGTAGCACACGCTTGCTTAGTCGGTAGCAGTTTGCTTCTGTAATGGGCAATCGCGTACTGACGGTGGGTATGAAATGCGTCAAAAGGCTCCGCAGGTTGAAACACATGCTTGCGAGGTCGGTAGCATGTTGCTTCTCTTAGGGGCAATCGAATACTGATGGTGGGTATGAACAAAGTGCGTCGAAGGGCTCAGAGTTTCGAGAGGATATGAACAATGTGCGGCAATGGGTTCCGCGGCTCCCATGGGTCCCTGTTACCTCAGCTAATGTGAGACTGGAGGATGCCTTTCCAGTTCCAATGGGTGCATATTTTAGGTTTAGGTTAAAGTAATAAAGGAATGTTATAATAGAACCTACGATTATACTATCAAACCACTTTCTGCATTTTGTATTTGGTTTCACTCATATGAAAGCATTGTCTTCTTTTTAACCCACGAAAATTTGGAATTTTCACGATGGAAAACTACACATTGGTTATTTGATATAGGGTTTACCATCAAACTTTCATGGTCTTTTGGTCTTTCATTGTTATTAAAATCCCTAAAGCTGCAAGCGTTTAAGTTTTGCTTAGTGGACCATAAGTCTAGCTGTAGTGTATCTCGGCGTTTATTTACGAGGCAGTTGCTGATCCATTCACTCTATCATTAATGTCATTAATTGGGAAAATATGTTTCAGGGATTACGAATCATTATTTGATATATGGTTTACCATCAAACTTTCATGGTCTTTTCGTCTTTCATTGTTATTAAAATCCCTAAAGCTGCAAGCGTTTAAGTTTTGCTTAGTGGACCATAAGTCTAGCTGTAGTGTATCTCGACGTTTATTTACGAGGCAGTTACTGATCCATTCACTCTGTCATTAATGTCATTAATTGGGCAAATATGTTTCAGGGATTACGAATCATTAGGTGATAAATTTTTTCTATTTATGAAAAGTTATACCAGTGATAACCACTGTAATATATTCATTGTTGTTTTCTTCAAACAGGAAAAAAGTTTCTATTACCGAGTGTAAAATATATATATATATATATATATATATATATATATATATATATATATATATATATATATATATATATATATATATATATATATATATATATATATATATATATATATATATATCTATTTATTAATTCAGGAGAACCCATTTATTTAGGATCTAAGGATCCGTGCAAGGATTACTAGAACTATTTGAAGGGGCTTCTCTGTGCTTCTATCTCCTAAGAAAGGTGCACAATTTGTTACCTAGATTTGTTTTCAATGGCCACTGTTAACTAGATTTGTCAATACTCTAATGTGGAATGGCTTTGTTCATTATTGCTCAAGTATTGTTGAACAATCCATACAAAAAATAAATAACACACACACACACACACACATATATATGAAATAATATATAGATTTATGACATCCATTGTTCATATTTAAAAAAAAATGTGTGTGGAAGTTGCACTTGATCTACTTAAATCAATAGCATAAGATTAGGTAGAGATGGTTTATCAAATGTAATTTTGTAGTCTGTTTTCAGTGTTTTTTGCATATGAATATTGTCTTTATATTCATATTACTTTATGAATAAGTTTATATTATTTGTAAATATATTTAAATTACTCATAATTAACCTAATTAATTGTTCACTATAAATTAACTATGTGGCACCATTGTTTTGAGAATTGTTTAAACATTTTTTTTTTTGAAAGAAATAGAATAATATAATTATATAAGAGAATAATGAAAAAACTCTTCTCATTATATTACATACATATTACAATATGTTAGAAAAATAAGATATGGATTTTATAAAATTATATTATAAAAAGTTTTATTAAATCTCTTACTGTAACCTTTTTTTTTCTTTCATAAATTATAACTACAAAAAAAAAACATTGTATAATAAAAATATGTATAAGAATAGATTAATTCAAAAACAAATATTTTCAATTTTTTTTAGAGAAACTTTAAACACAATTTTTTTATTCTTTCATAAATTATAATTACAAATATAATAAAAATATTTATAGGAATAGATTAATTCAATCAAACAAATCTTTTCAATTTTTTTTAAAAAAGAAACTTTAAACAACTTACTTAATATATGTTTAAATTCATGTGTTTTTAGGGTATGGCAAAGGGTTGTTGTTCCATTTGGTAGCACTTCACCCCCTAAGAATGTAGTGTTTTACAAAAGTAAATTGTTTTGGCTATATCTCGACAAGGAGTACGAAGATTATCCTCGGTACGGGTATGCAATCTACTAGTTTGACGTAATAAAAAATGAGTGGGGTTTTTTTATTTGTTCCAATCAATGACATACGTTGTATGTCATTAGAAATATACATGAATCAATTGATATGCTTTGTCAATGATGACTCCACTTCTGTATGGTCAATTGAAGAATTAGATCATTTCCAATTTGGTCAACCGTGTGTTGAAAGAAGAATTGACTACTTTGAAGATGATTAGGGTTTTAGATGGAAGTTGTTGGAAGGAATTTTTGCATATATAAATAGCAAATGTCCTGGCTATCTTTCGTTCTGAACAGTGCATGGTCTGGTTCTTATGTGCAACTACAGTGAAGTTCCTTTCCTACTATATGACATGGTAACTCGCATCTTTTTTCTAATAGATATTGTCAATTCAACTAATGAGCAGATGTCTTGGTTTTGGTACCCAACATTGGAGGATTGCAATGATTTTATTGAGTATGGAGATGTTTTTGCAATTGCTACCTGTATGGATTCTGTTGATGAGATTCCACCATTGGATATGGCTATGGATTCTTAGGATATTAGTATTCTTGGGAGTTCTTATAAATATTTCCATTTTATATACTCTCTATGGTTGTGGAAAATATTTCTATTTTTGCCTCTATACATACTATGTGCCTTTATGGTAATACTTTAAAACTATGTTTGTATCGATCTTTGTGATGTAAAATATTTAATATTGTTTCCCTAAAGTTTTCTTATTTACATGTAAATGTTTCTCGATGTTATGCATTTTCCTTTGTTTGTATAATTATAATTTCTATGATTTATGTTATCCATATTATTTGTACTCGTTTTTGTCATTGATTCTCAAACAATGTTATATGTTTATGTTCATTTTAATATTTATATTTATATTTTGATAGTATATATAGTTCCAAATTTTTAGATTATTGTGTCCCAATAGTATGGGTTTCATTTTGATTATAATATGATACATGGAAATTTAGACTTTTTTGTTTAAGCCATTCGGAAGAATTCATTTCTTTTTTTTCCATTTTGAAATTTTTTGTTTTTGTTTTTAGCATTTGGAAAAAGCCTTATACATTTTGATAAGTTTATATGGTTGAAAAAAATAACATATACACTTTTTATGTTCCATGTTTATGATTCCATAATGAATATTTTATTATTCATTGTAGACATGTCATCTGAAGGCACAAGCAAGCATACAAGAAAAAGAAATTTGTCACCACAATCACGTGAGAGGTCTAATGAAAGTCGTTGTTTACGGTATCAACAAAATAAGGATGCCATAAATGAGCGTAGGAGAGCTACATATAACAGAAAAACGAGTGAAGCCACTCTTCAAAATGATTCTATAATTCCTCGTAAGTATCGTACTATGGACGATATAATGGAAAGAACATTTCCTGTTGATAGTTCATTATCAGGATATGCTCCTCCTCAGCATAATCTTGTTGTTTGATGCTCTTCTGAAAATGTTCATAACATTGGGGAAACATCTTGCAATCAAGAAGAACGCCATATTGATATTGTGGATGCAAATTTCCACCCTAACCCTTCCGTGTGTCCAATTGCATGTTTTGATGGCCAAAGGTTGCAAAACATCCATGGTGGAGGTAATGATGACATTTTGTGTGATGATTTGGATGATAGTTTACTTGGCCATTTGTTTGATAATTTGGATCCAGTTGCTCGAAACAAAAGACCTTCAAATCCCGCTTCTCAAAGTAATGTGGTCCCACCAAGAGAATCAGTCATCCCTGATAGCATTTCGCGTGGCACAATGGAGGTAACACAATTATATTTTGATTTTTGCTACAATAGTGGTTGTTCTACTACATTCCTATATTTACAAAGTTTTGTTTACTAAACTTATGTTATTTTATTCTCTTCGGATATGATACAACTTGTTTTAATAGAGGTCTAGAAATTAACTCCCAAAGTGTTCCATCTACTAATCTGAGAAGTGAAGATGAAGCATGTCATAATCTTCTAGTGCATTCTCCTTCACGATCAAATTGCCAGACTAATGTAAATTTTCAATGTTTTTGATTTTCTTTTCATTTTTTAAATTTCTAATTGCTTAGACATTGAATTTTATGGCGTATTTTATTTTCTTTGAATAAGACACAAGTCATTTAAATAGAGGCATACAAATTAACTTCGTAGATGTTCCATCTGTTGATGTTAGAAGTGAAGAGGAACCATCTCATAGCATTCATCCACATCTCCAAACAAATGTAAATGTTGAGTGCATTTGATATTTTTCTCATTTTTCATTTACAGTTTCCTAGAAACTGTGTTTTGTAACCTTTCATGGAGAAACCATGATCTCATCTCATTAGGTTGGAGAATTGGAATCCAAAACATCAAATTGTAAAACTAATGTAGATGTTCAATGTATTTGATTTATTTTCAATTTTTGAATCTTTCTTTTTTGGACATTTAGTTTTATAACGTATTTTATTTTTTTGAAACAGGAAACAACTCATTTGAATAGAGGCAAAGAAACTACATCCAAAAATGTTCCATCCATTGATCTTAGAATCCAAGAGCAACCATCTCATAACCCTCATCCACATGAAGACACAAATGTAAATTTTGAATGCATTTGATTCTTTTTCATTTTCTTCATTTATAATTAGTTGGAAATTAAATTTTAAAGTCTTTTATGACAAAGAGACCTTTACATCCTCTTAGGTTCGCGAAATGCACACCATAAATTTGGAAAGACATTCTCATAGATCCATTCCACATGCTTCAAATTTACGAAGGGGGTCTCATGTTCTTGAAGATGAAGTAAACGTTAGAAGAGATTTTACTCATCCAAATGGTTTTCAACATGGTTCGGCGAGTAGAGATCATATTCATTTTGATGAAAACATGATTGCAGTGCATAAAAGGTTTCGAGCAAAGATAGATAGCTTGTCAGTTGTCCAAATGTGCCACATTTGCCAAGAATCATATCCCAGAATCCATGTTGTGAGACATTTTGAAGGACCTGTTTGCAGACGATGTAGGAGTGAAAGAGGAGCCCATCATTTTTGTCGATATGATAACATAGATCCTTGTGAGAAACCTCATATTTTAAGAGTTCTTACTCAAGTTGAAGAAATGCTAATAGCACGTGTGAATCCTATTTTTCAAGTGACACATTCTCGAGGTGGGCAATATAAGTATAGTGGTCATACAATTAGCTTTCCTCAAGATATTTCTACAATTGTACAAAGCCTTCCTCGACATGTTGAAGATATTGCCTTTCTAATTGTGAGGAGACATGGCACTCATTCTAAATATTATGAATGTTATGTCAAAAGATCTCGAGTGATGGATGCATTTCTTTTCAAAATCCAACATGATCAATATTATCGAGATGTTGTAATTGATTATGATTCAGTGAATGCTCTGCCCGAAAGATCAACAGATGTCTCCTCCAGGCTTAAATTTGTTTATTGTGATATTGAAGAATCTGAGATCAATGAAACTAATAATGAAGGGTTTCATGTTGAGCATTTGCCTTCTCATCCTTCTTCTTTTGTTGCTCGCCTACCAAATGAATGAAGAGAAGTGGAATAAATTAGAGAATTTCTTGATAATGTTGATTCTTCACATGTTCAAGACATGGATTGGCCCAGTATTGGAACCTCTCCAGTGAATGAATATAATACAGAGGGGTTATTAGATATGGCATTCCCAACATTATTCCCCACTGGTGATGCTGATTGGTTGCAACCACGTATTTGTAGTGTTGAACTTCATGAGTATGCATTGCATCTTCTTAGGTACTATGATCAGATATTTGGAAGCCATCCTCACTTTCGATATTACCTATTAAACATGATAATGTGGCATCGGAGCCAAGAAACTGCTGTAGTTTTTGCAAAGAAACATTTACATGATAACTCACCTACAACAGTTGAGGAGTTGCATCACCAACTATCTGATTTACCAGATAATAAGTTGGTTGAGCATCTTATGCAGTTTGGTTCTTCTCTGAGAGGTACAAGGGCATACTGGACTAAGTGTCGATCTGAATTGACGGACATGATTACTCAGTTAGGATGTCCATCTTTATTTTTTACTTTGAGTGCAGGTGACACAAAATGGGCAGATTTGCATAACCTCATGCCCATACATTCACATTCTTGTTCTACAAATGAGCATCATATGAAAATTGAGAATGTTATCCAGTACCCTCATATTGTTGCGACATTTATGCACCACAAATTCAATATTTTTCAAGAGGAAGTTATCCAAAAATATCTTAAAGCTAAAGACTTTTGGTATAGGTTTGTGTTCAATTTTTTTCTATACTTTTTCAACTTTTATTATGATTCTATTTATATTGTTTGTAGTAACTACATCTTCATATATTTCAGATATGAGTGGCAACATAGAGGTTCGGAACATATCCATGGTTTCCTATGGTTAGAAGGTGCTCCTGACATGGAAATACTTGATTGGTCAAATAGTTCTGATGTACAACTTGCAAAGATATTCTTCGACAAATATGTAACTGCATGGAATTCGCGTGACATACATCGTCGCAACATAATGGTTCCACGAAGCCTCAATGATGACCCTTTCTTATTGAATACTAGTTAGGTTTTCTCTTCTAATCCTCATAATGATTACGAAGAATTGTTAAACTGTGTCCAAAGGCACACAAAGTGTACTGTGGATTCTTGTTTGCGCAAAAAGGGCACTATTCTAACATGTCGGTACAATGCTCCATGGGATCTTTGTGATGAATCAAGATTGTTCATAGATGATCAAGGAAGAAAAAAATATGAGCCAACAAGAAATGATGACAAGCTTAATGTACATAACATTGACCTTCTAACAATGTGGCATGCAAATGTTGATTTCCAACCAGTGCTTTCTCACTATACTGTGTTGAAATACATTGCTAAGTATGCATGAAAAGTAGAAAAAAGGTCTGAAAGTTATCATCATATGTTAACTAGAATATCATGCTTTATGTGCATATAGAAAGTTTCTTGCAAAAATGATTGTTGACCGTGACATTGGAGCACAAGAAACATGCCATATGTTGCTTAAGCTACCTCTTGTTGTTTGTAGTCAGAAATTTGTTTCCTTAAATGTTGGAAGAAAGGTTTTTAGGAAAATATCAAGGGATGGCTTGCAATGTTCATCTAAGAATACTTTTGTTCAACATTATCAAAAGAGACCTTTTTTCCTTAAACATCTATCTTTGATAGAAACAACAAGATCTTGGACATTTGATAGCAAGCGTAAATAAGATCCATGGAAGCCTAGAGATGTTCATGCTATTGTTCGGGTTTGGCCATGGTTTTATTCTATTCCTGGTGAGGCTTCAGAGGAATTTGAAACCTTTTGCTGGACAAAATTGCTATTGTACAAGCCATTTCATGACATTCCTACAGAAATTGGCCTTTCAGCTGAAATTATTATTGAAAGTTGGAGGAATTTTCGATATCGAGCATGGCATGTTGATTGAAATCCATCAATTATAGACAATATTGAAGATGAAGAAGATGATGATTTTTTTAACCAGGAAATGAATCTTGAAGATGGTTTTCAAGAATGGCAGATTTTCTTTCATTTGGTTCCACCAAATGATGTGAATGCTTCTGATCTTCACACCCTTGGTCAAAGGGACTTTGATATATCATTTGACTGGGAAAGTACAACTATTTCTGATGATGTTGTAGAAGAAGCTATTAATTTTATGAGGAATGCAAGATCAACGGGTGATATTGTTGACCTTTCAAACAGAGCATTTGCATCTCCAGATTCTTTTTCGGAAAAGCAACGACTTGATTTTGAAATTTTCTTAAGGCACTTTGCTGAATATGAGATTCATGAAGCTCTTCTTATGATTATCCAAGGCACTGCGAGCAATGGGAAGTCTTTCCTTATCCATTGAATTTTTGAAGCTCTTTCTAATTCATCAAGTAATGGATGAAGCCCTTTGCTTCTTCTTGCCCCAACAGGAATAGCTTCTTTTAATATACATGAAAAAAAATACACTCAGCTCTAAAAAATCCAATTAAAGATATGTAACCACTACAGGGGTAGTCACTTGCAGTATTCCAAGAAGAAATGCGACATGTTAGATATATATTGATTGATGAAATAAGCTTTCTAGGATCAAGGTTTTTAATGAAAATATATGCTCGATTACGAGAAGCATTTCTAGAGAAAAATAATTGTCCTTTTGGTGGCAGATCCATCATCCTTATGGGTGACCTTGGCCAACTGCCTCCTGTGAGAGATAAGCCTTTGTATGTAGGTAATACAACAAGGAAAGTCTTGTGGAACAAATTCAACACTATTGTCACTCTTGACACAATCTTTTGCCAACAAGGGAATAATGAGAAACAAATATTGTTTTCGTAGAGTCCTCAATAACATAAGAAATGTAGAACATTTTCTTGAAGATTGGGAGTTTCTTATGTCACAGGCTGATATGAGGTTGCATCCTAGAGAAAGAGATTTATTTAATGCAACAATTCACATGTTTCCAACAAATAATTTGGTCTCCTTCCATAATAGGCATATGTTAAAATCATTAAATTCTCCAATCGCACGATGTGTTGTTGCGCATTCAAGGCGTTCAAAAATCAGTGGTGTTGATGATGATCAATTGGACCGTGAAGTTTTGTTGTGTTGTGGTCATTGTGTTATGTTGACACGTAATTTATGGGTTAAAGCTGGCTTGGCGAATGGTGCACTTGGTTTTGTTAAGGATATATTCTATCTGCCTACCTCTAAGCCACCTCAACTTCCAATGTTCACAACTGTTGTTTTTGATAAGTATGTTGGTGTTCCATTTGATGCAAGCAATCCAAACATTGTCCCTATCACCCCAGTGATAAGAGGAAATTGAAAACAAATTCTTTTAAAGATGGCATGGGCTCTTACAATCCACAAGTCACAAGGATTGACTTTAGAACAAGCGTCAGTTGATATTGGGAATAAAGAGCAGCAAGGCCTTACCTTCACAACCATATCAAGAGTGAAATCAATATATGGTTTACGCATTGCATCGCCTTTTTCTTTCCAATGTTATGCCAAGATGAAAGATAGCGCATATGTTACAATTAGGAAGAAGGAAGAGGAGCGATTGAAGTCCATATCACTATGAAATACAACTAATAACATTGTGACCTTCTTTATAGTATGTTTTTTGAATTGCTTTTATTATTCTCTTGATTTAATTTTAATATAATAATCATTTTCATATATTTATTAGATTAATAAATTCATCATATTCATAGTAATATTTGAGAAAGTTGTTTACATCATTTTTCATGTTGTTCATTTTACTTATTTATTTTTTTAAGTGCCTATTTCTCTTTTCTTTGCAACAGACCATTCAAACATAAACAATGAGTTATATGAACCAATCATTCCAAATCATTTCTATAACTGGTTCGTATTGATATTAATATTGTGGATTCGTATTACATCATGAAATGAAAAAATGGAGGTTTTGAATATTGGCCACGGTTTTATTCTATTTCTACAGTTTTTTCTATTGCATTTTGAAATGAGGCTTATATTTGTAGAAATTTTTATATCGTTTGGTTCATGTAACACTAGATTGTTTTTTTTCATGTAACACTATAACATTAATTTTTTTAACATAAATAAAAATGGGGTGTTATGTTTTATGTATATACATATACATATGTCTATGCTTATTTATTTGTGCATGTCTTTATTGATTTTGCTTTTGTTTTTGTGTCTTTCAAATGCAGATATGGACAATAACGATGTCATATATTATTCCAAAACAATACGGGATATTGCTGGAGCTATAAGCTTTCTTTCCTATCTTCGTAACAAGTTTGATAGAAAACATGGGTTCCACCCTGCATTTCTTGATGATCATATTCGTGAGCTAGATCAAACAAAAACACACATAAAATACTTGAAACATGTGCACCAGAGGGAGTCTGGGAGGAGAACAAGAAGGAATTGGTTGGAAAGTGTTAAGTATCATGATCATTATCCTGTTGATTTGAATTGGTGTTGCTTTTGTCATCAGTCTGGTTGTGTTTTGGAAGAGGCCACTCCATAGATGACTTTTGAAACATTGTTTGAACTTCAATTTTGTAGTGGAATTATTTGATGTAAAGAAAAAAAAAAATATATGTTAAGACTCAATGTTCTTTCTGTGGTTGCAATGTTGGTTAAATTGATTATTTTAAACACTAATGTTGTTTTTATGTACAAAATTGTATATCTCTGGTCTTAAAATGTCCTATTATGTTGTTCTTCTTTAAATCCAATGTGTGCAATTTAGATGTGTTTTTTTCATTTATGTTGCTTTGCTCCAATGGGAGTGTTACTATTTTATATCTTTCTCTTGCATTTCTGATTGTTGTGGTCTTTTGTGTGGATCCCTTCACTTTGTTCATGTCTTTCATAAATGAAAATATTGTTTACATTTATAATATTATTGTTGGATTTCATGTTCTAGGTGTTTATATCAATATTCTTGAGATTTATACTATTAATACATTCATGTATTGATATCAATGTATTTATGGCTTAAATTATATTTATTGTTTATAATGTAGTGATATAAATGTGTTATTATTAATGTAATGATGATTTATCATGTTTTAGTGCTTTATGGTTTGCAATGTGGTTCTTATATTGGTTTTAGTTTATGTTTTTTATTATTTTTTTGTGTTATAGCATTATTTATGTTTATATATTGATGCCATGGATTTAGGGCTTAGGTTCGGTTTACTATTTCCTTGGGTTTATAATATTAAATAATTAGGTTTATTTGTTCTTTAAGTTTGTAATATTAATAATTCCTTCAATTTATCATTTATTCCCTTTGTTTTATTAATCCCCGATATTGAGGTTTAAATAATAGTCCTAAGGTTTAATATTAATCCCTTAAATTTATAATGTTTATTCCTTAAATTTATTGACGTGCTACTTTCATAATATTAACAATCCCTAGGGTTTATTGATCCATTAGGCTTATAATATTCATAGTCACGTGGGTTTATCAATCCGTTGGGTTTAAAAAATTAATTCCTATTAATCCCTTGCCATTTTTGATCCCTTTGGTTTCTAATATTTTTCCCTTGGGTTTATTAATTCTCAATGGTTTATAATATCAAATTATTGGTTTTCTTTGCTCTTCAACTTTTTAATATTAATAATTCCTTGGGTTCATAATCCCTTGAGGTTTTAGTGTTGATCCCTTGGGTTTATTGTATCAATCCCTTGGGTTCATTATTCCCTTGAGTTTATATTATTAGTCCCTTTTGTTTAATAATATTGCCTTAGGTTCATAATCCCTTGGGGTTTTAGTATTAATCCCTTGGGTTTATAATATCAATCGCTTGGGTTTATTATTCCAAAGTCAAACATGGTTTATTATAATGTTGACCATGGTTCAACATGGAATTGTGATAGGAATTGTCTCAATATGTAAATCAATGATCGTCGATCATGTTTATTCTAATGTTTCTAATATTTTTCTTAGGGTTTATATACGTTGGGTTTATAATATTAGTCCCTTGGATTTAATATTATTCCCTTGGGGTCTTAGTATTAATCCCTTCATTTTATTATTCCTTTGGGTTTCTCATATTAATCCCTTCATTTTATTATTCCTTTGGGTTTCTCATATTAATCCCTTGGGTTTATTATTCCCTTAGATTTATAATATCGATCATGGTAAACCATTGTCAATCATAGCTAACCATGCTTGAATGTCACACTGTGACAAGGATTGTCTCACCATGAAAATAAATAATAATCCCTTGGGTTTATTATTCCTTTGGGTTTATTATATCAATCCCTTGGGTTTATCATTCCCTTGGGTTTATAGTATTAGTCCCTTTTGTTTAATAGTATTCCCTTTGATTCATAATTCCTTGGGGTTTTAGTATTAATCCCTTGGGTTTATAATATCAATTGCTTGGGTTTATTATTCCTTAGTCAAACATGGTTTATTATGATGTCGACCATTCCAACATGGAATTCTGATAAGGATTGTCTCAATATGAAAATCAATGATGGTCCATCATGTTTATTTCAATGTTTATAATATTTGTCTTAGGGTTTATATACATTGGGTTTATAATATTAATCCCTTGGGTTTAATATTATTTGCTTGGGTTCATAATCCCTTGGAGTTTTAATATTAATCTCTTGGGGTTTTAGTATTAATCCCTTGGGTTTACTATTCCCTTAGGTTTATAATATCAATCATGGTCAACCATTGTCAATCATAGCCAACCATGGTCAACCATGTTTGAATGTTGCATTGTGACAAGGATTGTCTCACGATCAAAATAAACCATGTTTATTTTTGTGTTTGTAGTATTTATATTTGGGTTTATCAATATTGGGTTTATAATATTAGTCCCTTGGGCTTAATATTATTCCCTTGGGTTCATAATCCCTTGGGGTTTTAGTATTAATCCCTTGGGCTTAATATTATTCCCTTGGGTTCATAATCCCTAGGGGTTTTAGTATTAATGTAAATAAGTTGGGTTTACTATTCCCTTAGGTTTATAATATGAAAATCAATGATGGTCGATCATGTTTATTTTAATGTTTATAATATTTGTCTTGGGGTTTATATACGTTGGGTTTATAATATTAGTCCCTTGGATTTAATATTATTCCCTTGGGTTCATAATCCCTTGGGGTCTTAGTATTAATCCCTTCGTTTTATTATTCCTTTGGGTTTCTCATATTAATCCCTTGGGTTTATTATTCCCTTAGGTTTATAATATCGATCATGGTAAACCATTGTCAATCATAGCCAACCATGGTCAACCATGCTTGAATGTCACATTGTGACAAGGATTGTCTCACCATGAAAATAAATAATAATCCCTTGGGTTTATTATTCCTTTGGGTTTATTATATCAATCCCTTGGGTTTTTTATTCCCTTGGTTTTATATTATTAGTCCCTTTTGTTTAATAGTATTCCCTTTGGTTCATAATCCCTTGGGTTTAGTATTAATCCCTTGGGTTTATAATATCAATCGCTTGGGTTTATTATTCCTGAGTCAAACACAGTTTATTATGATGTCGACCATGGTCCAACATGGAATTGTGATAAGGATTGTCTCAATATGAAAATCAATGATGGTACATCATGTTTATTTCAATGTTTATAATATTTGTCTTAGGGTTTATATATGTTGGGTTTATAATATTAGTCCCTTGGGTTCATAACCCCTTGGGGTTTTAGTACTCATCCCTTCGTTTTATTATTCCTTTTGGTTTCTCATATTAATATCTTGGGTTTATTATTCTCTTAGGTTCATAATATCGATCATGGTAAACCATTGTCAATCATAGCCAACCATGGTCAACCATGATTGAATGTCACATTGTCATAAGGATTTTCTAACCACGAAAATAATTGATGTTTATTTTAGTGTTTGTAATATTTATATTTGGGTTTACGAATGTTGGGTTTATAATATTAGTCCCTTGGGTTTAATATTATTCCCTTGAGTTCATAATCCCTTGGGGTTTTAGTATTAATCCCTTGGGTTTATTATCATTTGGGTTTATAATATCAATCCCTTGGGTTTATTATTACCTCATGTTTATAATATCAATCATGGTCAACCATGGTTGAATGTCACATTGTCACAAGGATTGTCTCACCATGAATAAATCATGTTTATTTTAGTCTTTGTAATATTTTTATTTGGGTTTACAAATGTTGGGTTTATAATATTAGTCCCTTGGGCTTAATATTATTCCCTTGGGCTCATAATCCCTTGGGGTTTTAGTATTAATCCCTTGGGTTTATTATTCATTTGGGTTTATAATGTAAATAAGTTGGGTTTAATATTCCCTTAGGTGTATAATATCAATCATGGTCAACCATTGTCAATCATAGCCAACCATGGTCAACCATGTTTGAATGTTGCATTGTGATAAGGATTTTCTCACCATCAAAATAAACCAGGTTTATTTTAGTGTTTGTAGTATTTATATTTGGGTTTATAATATTAGTCCCATGGGTTTAATATTATTCCCTTCGGTTCATAATCCCTTGGGGTTTTAGTTTTAATCGCTTAGTTTTATTATTCCTTTGGGTTTATAGTATCAACCTTGGGTTTATTATTCCCTTAGGTTTATAATATCAATCATGGTCAACCATGGTTGATTCTCGCATTGTGACAAGGATTGTCTCACCGTCAAAATAAATCATGTTTATTTTAGTGTTTGTAGTATTTATATTTGGGTTTACCAAATTTGGGTTTATAATATTAGTCCCACGGTTGAATGTCGCATTTTGACAAAGATTGTGTGACCATGAAAATAAACCATGTTTATTTTAGTGTTTATAATATTTATAGTTGGGTTTACCATATTAGCCCCGTGGTTGAATGTCCCATTTTGACAAATATTGTCTCACCATGAAAATAAATCATGTTTATTTTGGTCTTTGTAATATTTACATTTGGGTTTATGATTGTTGGGTCTATAGTATTAGGCCCTTGGGTTTAATATTATTCCATTGGGTTCATAATCCCTTGGGGTTTTAGTATTAATCCCTTGGGTTTATTGTTCATTTGGGTTTTAATATCAATCCCTTAGGTTTATTTTTTTCTTTTGACGAAAACGGGTATGGGGTATTTATATTCCTCTTGGGCTGAATGCCGGTAAACTGATTACATAGAGGTCTTTTGTATTCTGATGCGGGTCACTTTTGTGAGTGAGCATGCATCTTATTCTTACAAAGTTCTTCCTTGATCTAGTGTCTATGTTTTTAATTATTTTCCCCCACTTGGAGATACAAACAAATTGCTTTAAAAGAAGGCAGTAAAACATTGGAGCCTGCAGATTAAGGGATGGGATCCCATGATTCTTCTTTGTCTTTTTGCTTGATTCCTGTTGAGAGGAGAGTAGCTTTATTGGCCTCTTTGTCCGCCTCTTTGTTGAGGGCTCTCAGCACATGAAAGTAGTTTAAGCTCTGGAAGCGTTTTCCAAATCCCTTGATTCTGGATATCAGTCTAGTAAGCTTGAGATCCGTCACTGCGGAGCTGGATATCATTGCATCTATTATAATTTGAGAGTCACCGATTACATTGGCTGTTTCAATATTTGTGTCTTGGAGGAACTTGAGGCCTTGATATAGAGCTAGAGCCTCAGCTTGCACGCTGGTTGTATGTCCAAGCCCCCATGCGAAGGAATGAATTATTTCCCCATTTGGGTTTACTATGACCCCTCCTGCACCAGCTTTGCCTGGGTTTCCCTTTGCTGCCCCATCAAAGAAGAGGGTATGTCTTGAAAGCACATTGAGCCATTCTTTAAAGTCATCTTCAGATTTTCTTATATGCCAATTTTTGTAAGAGGGGACAGTTCTGTTTGCTGGATGGAATTGCAAGCCAATGAGTGAACCCCAGGAAATGTCTTGTTGGCTGAGGTTTGAATCATCTTTAATGTCAGCTAGGCATTCCTTGATTTGGCTTTTAACTTTGCTCTCTAAAACCTTGCTGTTCTGATTTGTGCCTCTGAAAATTCTTCTATTACGTTCAAGCCAAATTTGCCAGCAGATAGTCTTTGGAAGAATGGCCCAAGCTGTTTTAACTACCTGATTTTTTGGAGGCTGACCTGGATATCTGGCTGTCCAATTTGAGAACAGCTCCACAATGGAATTTGGCAATAAGAAGTTGAAATTCAAATTCTGAACGAAGAAGCACCAGATTCGTTTGGAGAACTTGCATTCAAGCATTATATGCGCAGCTGTCTCGGAGTTTTCTTTGCACAGTGGGCATATAGATGGTCCATGAATTCCTTTCCTTTGCAGAATGTCGTGTGTAAGAATTCTTTCATGGCAGAGCTGCCAGGCAAAAAAATCCGTCTTTGGCCATGAGGGGGTGCGCCATACTCCATGCCACGGTGCTGGATCGGGAGGAACATGAGGTTTCTCATTTAACTTTCTGTATCCCATGGCAACCGTGTACCCTCTGTCATGCGTTCCCCATCCCTTCTGATCCTGTTTTCTCATCTGCGTGGGGGCCAGGCCGTGTAGATGCTCTGTCAGCGTGGTCCATTCCTTGCGCAGGTGGTCCGGCACTGCCACGCTCTTCCAGCCCGCCCAGATCTCATCGTGCCACAGTGAGATATCCCAGAGTGTGCGCAGCCCGTTGCTGTCCATCCACGTGCGCAGATCCCTGATGGCGATTCTGTTTTCCATAGGCTCCATGTTCATTATTCGATCGGACCAGATGTTTATCCTCCTGCCATTCCCGGGGATCCAATAAGAGTGCTCTCTGATTAGGGGGCCTGCTTTAGCGTATAGTTTGAGAAATGACGAGTTCTGCTTGATGAGTGGTGAATTCTGAACCTGAATTTCATTCTCTAAACATCTTAACCGAGATCCCCTGAAATACTTTTTCCATAAAGCGAGCTGAGCCCATCCAGGTTTGGGCGCAATGATCCTCCAGATGGTCTTTGCTGCCATAGCCACGTTCTGGTGACCTATGTTTTTGAAGTTCAGACCACCTTCCCACAGCGGCTTGGCAATAGTTTCCCAGCTGATGAGAGGGATTTTCCTTTCATTTTGCTTTCCGCCCTTCCAAAAAAATCTGCGCATAAACTCATCCATCTTGTTAAGAATGGTTAATGGAGCAAGGAGTCCTGCAAAATGGAATATTGGGAGGCTGGAGAGCACAGATTTCACAAGGACTGACTTGCCAGCAGCGTTGAGCCAGCGGAAGCCCCAGGATTGGATTCTAGACTTGAATTTTTCAAGCTGTGGATGCCAGTCTTTGACAGAGAGCCTTTTATGACAGACAGGGAGGCCCAGATATTTAAAAGAGGTCCAGGAGGATGAGGCAGCAAAATCCAGACATCTAGAGATAGCAGAGAGAATCCTGGGCGAGGTATTCCAGCTGTAAATATGACATTTGTTCTTGTTAAGAGCACTGCCAGAGGCCTTGATGGAGACATCCAGGGCAGCTTTAAACTTGGAGGCGGAGGAGAGGGTGGCGCTGCCTAACAGCAGGGTATCATCCACAAATAAGGCATGGTTTAAGCTTTTAACCCCTCTAGCTATACACAAACCATTGATATCTTGGTCTTGCATTTTTTTATCTAACAGAAAACTGAAGACAGAGGCTTGAATGACAAAGAGCAGGGGGGAGAGAGGGCATCCCTGCCTGAGGCCTCTCGAGGTTTTGAAAAATTCTGTGGCTCTTCCATTTACAAGGGGGGCAATCCAAGGCTCTGAGATGCAAGCCCGGACCCACTTTATAAAATTTGCTCCAAATCCAAATTTACACATAACTTTTAAAAGGAATCTATGATTGACTCGATCAAAAGCATTTGCTAAATCGAGTTTGATCACCATACCTTGTTCCTTTCGGAGAAGACTTGAATGTATTGCCTCTTGAACGAGAGTGTAGTTGTCCACGATTTGCCTTCCCTGTATAAAGCCTCCTTGATTTTCTGGAATTATTTTTGGCAGGATGGGCTTCAGCCTGTTTGCAATGACCTTGGTAATTAATTTGTACCCAGTGTTGCAAAGCGAGATCGGGCGAAATCTGCTGAAATTGTTGGCACCTTTTTCCTTTGGTATGAGAGCTAAGAAAGCAGAGTTTGTGCTGCCTCCTATTTTCTGAGAATTTTGAGACTTTTGTACCATTTTAAGAAGGTCCTTTTCAACAATCGGCCAGCAGACTTGAAGAAATCTGGCAGAGAAGCCATCTGGTCCCGGGGCCTTGTCCGGCTCCATGTCAAAGAGGGCTTTTTTAACTTCCTCTTTAGTGATTTTGGCCTCTAGAATCCTGTTCATACGAGGAGAGATTGCTTGAGGGATAATGTCTAGCAGCTCTTGGTGCTGGAGCGGCTCCTGATCATCAGTGTATAGATTTTGGAAATGTAAAAAGGCTGCTTTCTTGATGTCTGCAAATTCCTTGTGCGTATCATTATCTTCCTTGATCTCAGAAATAGTGTTAAAGCATTTCCTAGCCTGAGCTTGCTTATGAAAGAAGCCCGTATTCCTATCCCCTGCTTTAAGCCACAGATTTCGCGATTTTAATCTCCAGTATTCTTCTTCGGCCAAGCAGGCCTTATGATAGCTCTGTTGTAGATGAGTTTCTTGGTCTATCATCTCCTCTGTGATTATGGCGCTCTCCATGCAAGTTTGGTGAGAGGCAAGGGAGGATTTGATGACTTTCCTTTCTGTTGCAGGATTTGGAAGGGTTTTTGCCCAGCGTTTCAAGACTCCTTTTACCCTTCTGAGCTTTTCCTCCCAAATGAAGAAAGGTGAGCCTTTAACAGGCTGGCTCCAACAGTCTTTGATTGTTTGCATGAAGAGGGGCTCCTTTACCCAGAGGGGACTGAATCGGAAGGGGATGGGGCCCAGATCTGGGTGGGCAAGCAGCTCTAGCTTTACCGGCTTATGATCCGAGATGCTGCAAGGAAGAATATGCATTCTAGGTTCTAGACCAAGTAGCAGGAAAGAACTTTGGATGAAAAATCTATCTAGCCTGGCAGCTATATGCCCAGGACCTACTCTTTTGTTAGACCATGAGAACTTACCTGTTGAGGGTTTGATGTCTAGCAAGTCCCAATCTTGCAGAAGATCCTCCGCCCATTCTCTTGCCGGATCTCGGACTATGCTTCCTCCCCTCTTCTCAGATGAGTGGAGAGTGAGATTGAGATCTCCAGCAATGATTGCATTTTCCAGACTTATCAGATCTGCCTGTCGTTTTATAGTATCCCAGCATTCCTTTTTCTCCCTTATATTGACTGGAGAATATACATTGAAGAGAGTAATGATTTCCTTTGTGTCGAGGTTCTGCATTTTTAGCATCAACCAATGAGTGTTGCTTGCTTCAAAGGTGAGTGCATATTTGTTGGAGTTCCATAGAGTACTGATCCCTCCTGAGGCACCCCTGGCTGAAATTGCTCTTGCTTCGCTTTTGGGCCACAAATTTTTGCTTATTTGCAGGAAGAGTTTGTCTTCCAGTTTGGTCTCCTGGATGAGAAGTATGTCTGGGGCTTCTGTTCTTATTAGATTTCTTATGGCTTCTTCCTTGACTTTGCTCCCCATACCTCTACAGTTCCAGGAGATGGCCTTCATTATTTATGCTTCTGCTGGGCTCCCTTGGAGCCTTGGGGCTGGTTTTTCAACATTTTGGGCTTTGAGGCAAGGAGCTTTTCCAGCGTTGGTTGGCTGCCCTGTAGCTTATCTTTGTAGGTCTGCTGCTCTCTTTTCTCTTTATCTGTTTTGCGACCTCTTGCAGATCTTCTTACCGAGGTTTGGGATTCTCCTATTTCTCCTTCTTCTTCTGACTCCTCAGTTTCTTGTTCTTCTTCTTCGTCTTCTGAGACCGTGTCTTTGGGGTTCTCAGCTTCTTTGGGGGAAGCTAGAGGTGTTCTTTTCCTTGAGGATTCTTCCTTTTGGATCTCTGCCTCTGGAGGTAAATTCGAAGAGAAAAAACCCTCGCCCTAGAAAGTAAGAGGTAACACTTTGGCTGATCAGTGGTGCCCAGTTCCTGTTAACCCATTGCTCTGTAGTTTTCGGGGAGGGCCAAAGTCCTGTGAATTGGCCAATAAGTCCCCGATCCGCCAGCGACAAAGCTACTTGCATGGGAGTCTCCGGAGGCAGAGAGATCTCTGGAATTTCATCTAATTTCTTGACGAATTTAGAGGCATCATTTCTTTTTTTCGGAGGCAAGCCTGCCAGGAGCTGATTAAATGCCTCTGCGGCAGGACCGGAGGGTGGATCTTGGCCCTGAGTCTCCATCAGGCTTGATGCCGGCCGCCACAGGGGCAGCGCAGCAGAGATCACCCCCTAGCCAGAAGGGCGACTAACTGTCTAGATCCGATCAGATCTGAAATCGCAGATTGCAGGATCAGCAAATCGAGGAGGAACGCAGGTTTAAGAGCCCGCGGGGGGCAGGTCGAGGGGAGCCGAGGCTCGTAGCAGAGACCTGGTCGCGCTCTCCTCCTGAAGCCCGTCCTATCTGTTTTGGAAATATTTTTATAGTAGTAATAATAACCATCAATCCCTTAGGTTTATTATTCCAATAAGGTTTATAATATCAAACATGGTCAACCGTGGTTGAATGTCACATTGTGACAAGGATTGTCTCACCATGAAAATAAATCATGTTTATTTTAGACATTGTAATATTTATATTTGGTTTTACAAATGTTGGGTTTATAATATTAGTCCCTTGGGTTTAATATTATTCCCTTGGGTTCATAATCCCTTTGGTTTTAGTATTAATCCCTTGGTTTTATTATTCATTTTGGTTTATAATATCAATCCCTTGGGTTTATTATTCCATTTGGTTTATAATATCAATCATTGTAAACCATTGTCAATCATAACCAAACATGTTCAACCATGGTTGAATGTCGCATTGTGACAAGAATTGTCTCACCATCAAAACAAACCATGTTTATTTTAGTGTTTATAGTATTTATATTTGGGTTTACCAATGTTGGGTTTATAATATTAGTCCCATGCTTGAATGTCACATTTTGACAAAGATTGTCTCACCATGAAAATAAAACATGTTTATTTTAGTGTTTGTAATATTTATTTTTGGGTTTACGAATATTGGGTTTATAATATTAGTCCCTTGGGCTTAATATTGTTCCCTTGGGTTCATATTCCCTTGGGGTTTTAGTATTACTCCCTTCGGTTTATTATTCATTTGGGTTTATAATATCAAAATTTGGGTTTTTTTTATTCCCTTGGGTTTATAATATAAATTGTAGCCAAACATGGTGAACCATGTTTGAATGTCGCAATGTGACAAGGATTGTCTCACCATCAAAATAAACCATGTTTATTTTAGTGTTTGTAGTATTGATATTTTCCTTTACTCAATGTGAAGTTTATAATATTAGTCCCATGGGTTTAATATTATTCCCTTGGCTTCATAATCCCTTGGGTTTTAGTATTTATCCCTTGGGTTTATTATTCATTTGGGTTTATAATATCAATCCCTTGGGTTTATTATTCCCTTTGGTTGATAATATAAATCATGGTAAACCATTGTCAATCATAGCCAAACATCATCAACCATGGTTGAATGTCGCATTGTGACAAAAATTGTCTCACCGTCAAAATAAACCATGTTTATTTTAGTATTTGTAGTATTTATATTTGGGTTTACCAATGTTGGTTTTATAGTATTAGTCCCTTGGTTGAATGTCGCATTTTGACAAAGATTGACTCACCATGAAAATAAACCATGTTTGTAGTGTTTATAATTGGGTTTAACAATGTTGGGTTTATAATATTAGTCTGATGGATTTAATATTATTCCCTTGGGTTCATAATCCCTTGGGGTTTTCATATTAATACCTTAGTTTTATTATTCCTTGGGGTTTATAATATCAATGCCTTGGGTTTATTATTCCCTTAGGTTTATAATATCGATCATGGTCAATCATTATCAATCATAGGCAACCATGGCCAACCATGGCTGAATGTCACACTGTGACAAGGATTCTCTCACCATGAAAATAAACCATGTTTATTTTTGTCTTTCTAATATTTATATTAGGGTTTACCAATGTTGGGTTTATAACATCAATCATGGTCATCTTTATGTTTCTCTTGTGTTTGTAATATTAATTCTTTGTGCTTCTTGATCCCTTAGGTTTTTAATATTTATCCATTGGGTGCACTAATTCCTTAGGTTTATAATATTAAAGAGTTGGGTTTATTAGTTCTTTGGGTTTATAATATTAGTCATTTTCGTTTAATATTATTCCCGTTGGTTCATAACCGCTTGGGATTTTAGTATTAAACCCTTAGTTAATAATAAACAAAAGGGACTAATATTATAAACCCAATGTATACAAACCCTAAGATAACTATTAAAAATACTAAAGCCTAATAATAATAATAATAATAATAATAATAATATGAGTTTATATTATTATAATAATATCAATATAATAATCATAAATATATAAGAATATAGTTGTTATTATTTGTATAGTTATTAATTATCATAAATAATAAATAATTGGTTTTTATTGTTATTATTATAATAATATATTATAATAATATTGATTATATTATTATTATTATAATAATTATAGTTGTATATTATTATAATATTATAATAAGATATTATTATTATTATAATATTTTATTATTATAATAATAATGCAATATAATTGTTATGTTGTTTTTTATAATTTTATATTATTATATTATTTTAATAATATAATGATAATCTAATATTATTATGAGCAATTCTATTATTAATTAATATATATTAGGATTTTATGATGATGATGATGATGATGGTGGTGGTTAATGTCCACTGAGACCAAATTGGTCTATCGGACCTATAATTTTCTTTCTTAGTTTCTAATTGTCTGGCTCCTCATCTTTCTTGGCGAGATTGGTGTTGTAGCTTTCTTTTTTTCTCTACAATCTTCCAACTTTCTTTATCTTGCATCTCCTTCATCTCTTCTGATTCTTGGGACATTGGTGTCTTAGCTTCGCGATCTATTGTGTTCGTCCTTTTGAAGATAGTTGGAGAAGAAGTTTGGTCTAGGAGATCTGCATTGCTATTAAATGAAGATTTATTTTGGTGGTATTCGAACCCTCATAACTATTGATGCTTGAGGGGTTGTTGAGTTCACTCTTTTATTGTTGGGTGGGGCTTTCCTCTTGCTTGTCTTAAGAGTTGTTTCTTTCTTGCCCGATTTCTTGTGATTCAGAGTCTTCTCAAGAGTATTCTTCTTTGATGACAGTGTAGTGTTCCTTTTGTGCTCCTTCCCACCATGTAGATCTATGGTGATTTTTTCTAGCAGAATTTTTCTGGGAGGCTTTTGATCAATTTTTGACTAGGTGGCCTGTCTCAAATCAAGATCAACATCTGAAGAGGACACTTTCATAATGGAGTTTCTGGTTCCACACATAGTCTTTATTTGTTAGGTGTATTTCTGCTAGGAATCCGGCCCTGAAGTCCATTTCCGCACAGATGTGTGCATAGGTGGTTCTAACATATTCCTCTATTTTTGGGCACCTACAGTGAAATTTCCCAATTGTATTTCCAATGGCTTTTAGCGAAGAGAAATTCTAGAGATGCAAGGGTAGGTTTGGCAATCTCACCCAAACTGGTGTTGAGGTTATGACTATTGTTGAGGGATCAAATGATGGGTTCCATGCCCTCATCAATAGGCCTGATTTTTCCCAAAACCAAGGGCCAGAATCTAGAATACATTGTCTTCTTTCAGGCTTTTCAAAATTTACCATAAAGAAACCCCTAGCAAAGGGGAATATATTAATTGCATCAAGAATTAGAGGCTTCCATACCTCCGAGATCGAACTGTGGAGAGCTGTCATCCGTGGCCAAAAGCCATTAAATCGGCAGATTAGGGCACTCTCAAAGAACTTCAAAGCCTCATTGAGTGAGGCCTGGACCACCTGGACAGTGGGAGCTGGGGCTTCACTGACGATATGGGCAGGAGCTTGCCCCCCAGAGGCAAACAAAACTGAGCCAACAACTATTTTCGCGATGCTGGGAGCCATCTGGAGAATGCTCTCCTGCTGATAATAAAAGATAGAGCTGTAGAGCGATCAACAGATATAAGATCTGCAGAGGAATCGACAGATCTAATATGGTGTATCAATGAAGAGTTGCAGATCTCCGCAGATCTAATATGGTGTATCGATGAAGAGCTGCAGATCTTCACAAATCTCCGCAGTAAAGAGCCGCTTAATATACTATATATATATATATATATATATATATATATATAATCTGGTTGTTAATATTTATATAGTTATTAATAATCCTACAGTTATTTATATAGCTATTAATAATCTTAAATGTGTTTGATAATATTTATATAATTATTAATAATCCTAAATACCAATAATAATTAATCCAATGTATACAAACCCTAAGATAAATATTAAAAATACTAAAGCCGAATCATAATAATAATAATAATAATAATAATAATAATTTATATTATTATAATAATATTAATATAATAATAATAAATATATAAATATATAAGAATATAGTTGCTATTATTTGTATAGTTATTAATTATCATAAATAATTGGTCTTTATTGTTATTATTATAATAATATTGATTACATTATTATTATAATAATAATACAATATAATTGTTATGATTTTTTTATAATTTTATATTAATATATTATTTTAATAAATAATGATAATCTAATATTATTATGAGCTACTCTTATTATTAATTAATATATATCAAAAATTTATATTATTAATATAATATTTATATAATAATATATATAAATTATTTGGTTGTTAATATATATATATAAATAATCTTAAATACCAATAATAATTAACCCAATGTATACAAACTTTAAGATAAATATTAAAAATACTAAATCCTAATAATAATAATAATAATATAAATTTATATTATTATAATAATATCAATATAATAATCATAAATATATAAGAATATAGTTGTTGTTATTTGTATAGTTATTAATTATCATAAATATTTGGTCTTTATTGTTATTATTAAAATAATATTGATTATATTATTATTGTAATAATAATTATATTTGTATATTATTATAATAACATAATATTATTATAATATTATAATTATATATTATTATTATTATTATGATTTTTTTACAATTTTATATTATTATATTATTTTAATAATATAAGGATAATCTAATATTATTATGAGTTATTCTTATTCTTAATTAACATATATTAGGAGTTTATATTATTAATATAATATTTATATAATAATATATAAAAATAATGTGGTTGTTAATATTTATATAGTTATTAATAATCCTAAATACCAATAATAATTAATTCAATGTATACAAACCCTAAAATAAATATTAAAAATACTAAAGCCTAAAAACAATAATAATAATAATAATATTATTACTATGAATATGAATTTATATTATTATTATATTATTATTATTATGAATATGAATTTATATTATTATTATATTATTATTATTATGAATATGAATTTATATTATTATTATTATAGAAGATCAAAAGTATCTCTCTATTTTAACTAGCTCAAAGAAGAAAATCAATATAGCAAAGATTAGAACGAATTTCTCTTGAGCTTCATAGTGAAACAGGTCGTTGGGCAGTTCCTAAAACGCAATGGATGGAAAGGATCTACCATATATGTGAGAATAGGAACATCGAAGATGAAAACCACTTCCTCTTAGAGTGCCCCGCGTACAACCACATTAGATCTCAGTTTCACAATTTTTGTTACAACACTGACATTCCTAACCTTTTACAATGTCAAAGTTATAGTGAGCTCCGAAGGCTTCTCTCCAAGATTTTTGAGCATAGGAATAAAATCTTAAATCAAAATAAATAATTTGTTTCTTTAGGTCCGACAAACCAATTTTTGGTCTCAGCGGACGTTAACCATCATCATCATCATCATCATCATCGATATTAATATAATAATCATAAATATATAAATATATAAGAATATAGTTGCTATTATTTGTATAGTTATTAATTATCATAAATAATTGGTCTTTATTGTTATTATTATAATAATATTGACTATATTATTATTATAATAATAATTATATTTGTGTATTATTATAATAATGTAATAATAATATAATATTATTATAATAGTATAATCAGATATTATTATTATTATTATTAATTTTATAGTATTATAATAATACTAATATAATAATCATAAATATATAATTATATAAGAATATAGTTGCTATTATTTGTATAGTTATTAATTATTATAAATAATAATTAATTGGTTTTTATGGTTCTTATTATAATAATATTGATTATATCATTATTATAATAATATAATATTATTATATCATTATTATAATAATATAATATTATTATATTATTATAATCAATTATTATTATTATTATTATTGTTATTATAACTAAAGAGGAAGTGGTTACAATACTCACTTTCCTAGCCTTTTATAATGTCAAAATTATAGTGAGCTCGGGAGGCTTCTCTCCAAGATTTTTGAGCATAGGAATAAAACCTTAAATCAAAATAAATAATTTGTTTCTTTAGGTCCGATAGACCAATGTTTGGTCTCAGTAGACTTTAACCACCACCATCATCATCATCATCAATAATAATACAATTGTTATTATTTTTTTTATAATTTTATATTATTATATTATTTTAATAATATAATGATAATCTAATATTATTATGAGCTATTCTTATTATTAATTAATTAATATATATTAGGAGTTTATATTATTATTATAATATTTATATAATAATATATGATGATGATGATGATGATGGTTAATGTCCACTCAAACCAAACTTTGGTCTATCGGACCTAAAGAAACGAATTATTTAGTTTGATTTAAGATTTTATTCCTATAGAAATAATCTAGTTGTTAATATTTGATGATGATGATGATGATGGTTAACGTCTGCGAGACCAAACATTGGTCTATCAGACCTAAAGAAACAAATTATTTATTTTGATTTAAGATTTTATTCTTGTACTCAAAAAGCTTGGAGAAAAGCCTCCTGAGCTCAGTTTAATTTTGACATTGTAAAAGGCTAGGAAGGTCAGTATTGTAACAAAGATTATGAAACTGAGATCTAATGTGGTTGTACGCGGGGCACTCTAAGAGGAAGTGGTTTTCATCCTCGATGTTCCTATTCTCACATATATGGCAGATCCTTTCCATCCATGGCATTTTAGGAACTGCCCAACAACCTGTTTCACTATTTATATAGTTATTAATAATTCTAAATCTAGTTAATAATATTTATATAGTTATTAATAATCGTAAATACTCATAATAATTATTAATGTGGTTGATATAAGTCTATCAGGCTATAGGCCTATAGGCATTTATCAATCACATTGGTTAATGTGGTTGTGCTAATTATATTCTCATTGAAATAAATGTTGCAAAAGTGATAATTAATATTTATATATTAGTCATGTTGATATTATAAAATGGGTTTATTATATTCGTATTGAAATATAATAAATAATTCGAATTTGATGATTCCCCCATTAAATTTAAATTTTATTACTGCTCATTTACTGTAATGGTTTTCTCTTACTACTGATATACTATAGTTTGTTCATATAGCAAATAGTGAAAAATATTTTTTAATTATTTTTAATAATAATAATAATTTTTTCAATTTTTTTTAATAATAATAATTTATAATTAAATTTTAATAAATACAAAGGTTAAATTATATATAAGTTATTTAAAATTTATCATTTTTACAATGAATTAAATTTTATTAGTCTTTGTGTGATAGGGTAGTCACTATATTTATCGTTTGAAGGGATTAATTTAGTTATATATAAAATTATAAAAACAATTTTATAAGGGACTTTGTTTCTAGGTTTAATTAATGTTATGAATACATGTTAAATTTTGGTTTTTTTGTTTTTTTTTAAATGAATTTTGTTGTTTATTATATTATCATTCGTGGAGGGTTTTTAATGGTTAAGTCTATATAGGATTGGAAAACTAAAAATGTCGTGGAACTTGAGTATGTTGACATTATTGTGGATGGTATGTTGATATCAGTGTGGATGGTTTGTTGGTTTAATGATATGGTAGGTGGAAATTTTGATGTTGTATTCGATGTTGTTTTTATTTCATTTTTGTTTGAATTATGTACTGGGTATTTTTTTCCTTTAGTTATATTTTCAATGTTTTCAATGTTTCAAGATGTTAGGCTTATGTTGGGTTTTAAAATGTTGAGCGGGTTTATTTTTACATAAGTTAATTATTTTCTCCATTTTTTCTTTGAATTATGAGTTTCTTATTGCATCGAGTTAATATATTTTTAGGATGGTTGTACATATTGAGTTAATTTGGAATATCTTATATTTTTTTGTAGTAGAAAATCTTCGTCAACCATATTTCTTCAGTTTTTGGGTAACTTTCTTCAAGAACTATTTCTTACAGAGAGTTTTTTTTGTAGTAGAAAATCTTGGTCAACTATATTTTTTCAGTTTTTGGGTAACTTTCTTCAAGAAATCTTTCTTACAGATAGTTCAATTCAATTTATTTTTTTTAGCATTTAATGGACCAAACTAAGGAATACTATGTTTAGGATGTCTATGTGATAGGTGAAATACCCTTAGGCATCTCTCCAAACACGTTCAAATAATGATTGATAACTTTTTGGAGATCCTATGGAGTAGATGATATAGATGGGAGACCTTTAGCATCTCTCCAAATACCTTCAAATGATTGTTGATAATTTTTTCGATATCCAATGGAGTAGATGATATAGATGTTTGAACATCTAATGAACAAGATTGTGTAATTACACCTCGATGTGCCTTTTTTAAACAAAATTGTTATGTTATTAGAGGATATCACTTTATTGGGTTTTTGTCGGATACCTCTAAGCTCAATTACCTTTCATTCTAAGAAAAATGTTATGAAAATATCTAGAAAATTAAGAGCCATTGTTTCCAATGATTTTGCATTGGACCCATATTACAACAACAACATCACCCATTTAGATTGCAATCATGGAACTAAGAAAACAATTACTCTTCCATATTAGATTAATATTATGGCACTTTCCTAAGGAATTTATGGTACCTCCATTTGTAATTATTACATGAAATTTTGGTGCTAGCTATACAAAGAAATTAAGAATTTTTGCTAATTTGTAATTAATGAGCTTATAGGTACTACCTAAATCAATCAATATTATTACATTTTCCTTTTGATATATCCTTCTATCTTGAGAGTTTGTGGAGTACTAATGTTTTGCAATGCATGACAAGAGATTGTTATAATCTCTTCTAGGTTTATATATTATGAAGCTTCCACTTCTTGATCTTCTTCATCTTCACCATCTATGTAGAATAATTTATTCTCAATGAATTTATGCCTCTTAGTATACTTACTATCATAGTTAAGACATAGTCCATTTGATGTTCTTTCATCCATTGGTTGAGGATTCAACCTTGTCGATTTAGGAGGGTGAGCATGTTTTTCTATATAGTTATTAGATACCAATTTACTAGTGTTCATATTTTTACTTTCAACTTTCTTTTCCACACTAAAAGCATGCTTTAGAGATTTAGTTTCAAAAGGATGTACCTCATGTTGAATGATTTCAATTTTAAAGTTCCCATTAATAGGTATATCAACTTATACTAAATAACATTCTTTCCTTTGAGACTCAATTTTTAGAATTATTGAATGTGCTCTGTAACAAGACTTTTTTGTCAAATATTTACCAATTGACTGAAGAATTTATTGTTCCTAGTATCCCCATAATGTGCTATCAATACCTATATGAAAATGGAACAATATATAACATCATTTTTCCTCTCTTGGAGTTATTGAAACCATACATGTTAGTTTTACTCTAAAAGCATGGTTGCAATATTTACCTTTAGTAAGGATGCCACTTCGTTTAGACCAAAGTAATACTCAATTTTAAATATCCATGTTACATGATCATTACTGTCAGACATCCTCGTATCGATATTTGGAATGTAGTAGTTCTTTGGTGCTGGCTTGAACCCTAATTTGGCAGGGAAACCCCCTTTTTCAATGAATACAATGTACAAGACAAGATTTGGTGATCCTAAGACTAGGTATTCTTAGTGTGCTTGTGTATGTATGTAGAAGACAAAGGGTACAATTATAGTAAAATGGGGCCATGAGGGGTTCTAACCTACATAAAAATATAAGAATAGAAATGTAATCACTCAATGTATAAATACTAATAAGGGGTTTTAGGGTTAACATGGGTGTGCTTGTGGATTTGAGGCAATGGTGTACCAAATCCAAGTAATCTTTTGCAACTTAGTTGCAACCTACAAAGAAGCCCACAATCAAATTGATTAGAAACAAAACATAAACACAAATGCAATGTAACTAAGTGAGAAACAAAGCATGAGACATGTAGAAGACAATAAAGAAAACTAAAACTCAAAAGAATGGGAAATGGATCCTCTACAATAAACATCAAAATACTTTGTTCATGATATATCTCAAGTTGTTAAAATTAAAAAAATCAAAAAAATAAATTTAATTATAACTTTATATTATTATTATTATTAAAATAATTAATATATAAATTAAACATTTATGCAATTAAAAAAAACATGTAATATGATTTTTAATGATGGAGAATCTTAGCCCATGGGGTTTTGGATTGACTGTGAATGGGTGCACTATTAAGGAACTCCTTGCAATAGGTCACTGGTTCAAATCCCCTGTGGGTGCTTACCTACCAAAAAAAATGATGGAGAATCTTAAGTTGTAAATAGTCTTCATTATAATATCATGAACCAATACAATAACTTATTAATACCATATGTCAAAGAAAATCATAACAGATATTCATATGACATTTTTTAGTAATAAATTTAATTAAAAATGTACAACATAATTATTTTAAAGATAAATCTCAATTTATTTCAAAATAAAAATACTTATAAATATAATTAATTATTCAAAAATATTTCCAAATTTTATCAATATTTATATATTTAAAAAATTATTTTAAAAAATAATCTCAATAAAATTTCCAAAATAACCATTATTATCTAATTTTAACAGTAAAGAAATAAAATTATAAAACAATTAAACCTGACCTTTAAATTTTTTTGGGGACTATATTTATATTTGATAATTAAAAGTGAATAGATTTGATGAAGATTCCGTCATCAATTTAGGCATAACATCCACGTTTTATTTTCTATTTAATTTTTTAAGCACCGGTTTATTATATTCCACATGTGGAGAACGTTGGCAAGAGCTCAACCCACTTATTTTGACAAAACATGGGCTGAACCCTGAAAATACTCCAATCCCACAGAAACTCACGTTTTCACACGTCGGGTACCCCACGATACAGTCCTCCTGTCGGATTATATTTGCAATTTAATTAAATTAAATTATTTCGCTGAATTCCTAACTTAACTTCACGGCTGATAAGATTAGATTTAAGATCCGCTGAGACTAAGATGCGATTGTGAAGACTTTTTTATTGCTTAAATTAATTACATCAGATAAGTATCCATCGTGTAATTCGAATCAAATCAGGGCACTTTCTTTTCTTTGTAATGTTGAGCATCAATCTCGTCGGTGCCATTTAGGATAGGATGGGAGGATAAAAGAGAAATTATAAATAATAATAATAATTTCTCAATTATCTAAATTGATAAGTGATACATACGATGGCTCTTTTTGAGATGGGGTTGAATCAAGAACACACCAAATAAATACTCAAGAACAAACTAAATCATATATTATTTTTGATTGATATGATTTCTAAAATTGAGAGGCTATTTCTACATCAAAGTCTCTAGATCATCAACAACTATTATAGCATTATTTGGTCATAATTAACTATTAAAATCATATATTATTTTTGATTGATATGATTTCTAAAATTGAGAGGCTATTTCTACATCAAAGTCTCTAGATCATCAACAACTATTATAGCATTATTTGGTCATAATTAACTATTAATGTTTGTATTAGCTAAGATATATGTAGTCTAATATGCTTGCTTCATTTAATTCAATTTTACAGAGACTTTCACTAGGTACACATGCTTTCTCATACATACTTTCTCTTTATGTAAAGTGTATATGAATTCCATTCAGTAAGTTCGTGGTCAAAACCAAACATCATGACTCTTGCTTAGTCCTTTGTGGTCAATACCAGACATCATGGCTCTTGCTTAGTCATTGGGTCTTTCTTGTTAAAAATTAAATTGCAAAAAATAAAATGTCCATTAAATTGCAAAAAATAAAATGTCCATTAATTGTGCACTCTAATATAATAATTACGGGGTTCTTATTATTGTAACGTCTTATTTTCCATTTGCAATGTACTTCACTGACTTCTAAAAATATAAATAAAATTTCTATGTTAGACCATTAACCATTCTGATACTCTTATACTAAAGCCTATTAACTATTGTAATATCCTTATACCAGAGTATTAATTGAAATTTGGCCATTTTAATATTATAATTACTTTTGTGTACAAACAAAAATACTACATATTACACTTATTTAAATCTATAATAATATCATTTTACATTAAAATATAATTTTTTTAATTTATAAATAATCTTTATTGTAATACTATAGATCGTATCCTAACTCATGAATACCAACGAATCATTTATTTTAATCTTCTGCAACCTTATCAACACATCATTTATTTTAATCCTTTGCAACACCTCAATATCTTAGTGGACAATTAATTTCCATTGTAATTTGAACTCCAAAATAGATAAGGAAGAACGCGGAGGATTGCGTTGATAGTTCCATTAAAACGAGAGGACCAAATACTCATTGAATATGAAAAAGACTTTCACATATGAATAAGAGGACATGAGCTCAACATGATAGAAACCTATAATGTTAATTTAAATATTCACAACTTAATTTCACACCTGAAATAATAAGATTAAGTATTGACGATGAAAGAAATAATAACATTTATATATACTATGATGCAGTTTCCTTTAAAAAAAAATCGTTTTCAAAATTGTGTTGTTAAAAGATTTTAAAATAATGAAAATTAATATTAGGATATTTTTATATTTCCTTTTTTATTGTTATATTAAGTTTATACTCATATCAATAATTGATTGTTTGAAGTTTTATAGTTTTTTTCATAGGATTATATGAAATTGTAGAATATATATATATATATTATTATTATAATAATTTTGATGTATAATTTTTTTCTTTTCATTTATGTGTTGTGTAGTTTTCTTAACTAGTTAAAATAATTGGTTTTTAAAAATATTTTATTTTATAATTATTTTTCATAAAATTTGGTTAATTATGTTATTTTTTTTAAAGTAATAATGGGTTGTTCTTTCTATTTTTGAGGACTATTTTGGTAAGGGTGAGTTGCATTACTATAGGTTTTTCGCAATTTTTTCTCTTTTAAAAAAGATTTTTTTTCCTTCTTTTCTCCTTTTAAGCACCCTATCAACTTCCTCAATTACCTTTAAAGGGTTTTGTTCTTTTCTTAAATGACCTCCCTTATCATGACTAACATTTAAGGAAAAGTGCAATCAACAACCTTCAAAATGTTTCTTGACCTATAAACACATAAATACAAATATATTATTAGTAAAACTTGAATCTTAATAGATGAGATATTCATACATTCTAATCTTGTAAATTACTATTAAGTTAAATCATAAAAAAATATTAATTTGATATATGCACTATATAGATAACTTTTCTATTATTAAAATGAAAATGTTTAATTTCATTATTATTATTATTATTATTTAAACAAAATTTCAAAAAATATATTTGTAAATTAAAATAATAAAAATACTTTATATTATATATATTATATTTATAAAAATATGAAACACAATTGTTCATTTTTTCTTCTCATTATTTCATAAATAATTAGTTATTCTGATTTCATATTTGGCGTAAGAATTTGTATTTTTTAATTTTAAAATAAGGTATATTTATTTGTAAATATAATATGTATGGATGAGACTTATGAGTATTTTTAAATGTTTTAGTCTTTTAAAATTAAATTAAATTTCTTTTAATAAAATTATAATTTCTTATTATCTAAAATATATTTCTTAAGATTCACAACTTTTAGATTACTTTAATTATACAAATTTTAGAACTTTATGATTTCAATAAATCTATCACAATTTCCGGATAGAATTCAGTGCATATCTATTAGAAAATAGCAAAAACACACCGACTACGGATTTCTTCAATTAAATATAGTGGCCAGGCCAATGTTATCTTTCATTCACAGCATATTTATCAGCAAAGAGCCAAAGGAGTTTGACTACCGATTTCTTAAATTAAATAAAGTGGCCAACTTTATCTTTCATGTGTTACGCTGATTTCTTTGTGGCTGACTTTTTATTAGCCTCAGCGTTAACGTTGACTATGAAATGAACGAGTATGAAATGAACTAGGCCATGCGTTGAGATGCCAACGCTTATCATTCAGTAAACCTTTTAGCAACGTTTCCTGATGTGTGTTTATTAAAAATGCCCCACGCGGATCAGTAAAAAATAGAGGAACTTAATCCATGCAATTTCATTTTGATGACCATAATTTTGTCTATAAAAGAGTAGTTGTAAGATTTTATTTACAATCATTGGGACTTGATGGATAAGGTCTTTCTTCATTCACGCAACGCAACGCAGATTCCATAAGCAATTTATTTAAGTTATTTCGCTATATTCTCGAGTTTCCTGATAATATTATATTAAGATCCGCCGGCATTTTCTTGCTTAATTAGAATCCGAATCATTTCCTTTTCAAGATGGCCATGAATTGAGTAATTCATGATCATATCTGTGGGGCCATTCACAACCACATGCCTTGTCGATAGACTCTCAGAATATAAAATAAACAAATAATTGAAGTTAGCTTTAGCCCGCAGCAGCACAACGGCTATAAGTACAAGGTATCCCAGAGTTCAATTCACGATCAATACTCTTTCCTAAGAGAATTCATTCCATCCATCCATTCAGGACCGTTTGATACCCCTATCACATTCATTAAATTTCGTCCGTTTCTGCCTTGATTGTTACATTCAATCAACTAGCGTCTTTAATTCCTTATTAATGGCCGAACTGTCCAGATTCTCTAGTTGTCGTGGGGTTTCTTTCGAAATCAATCCGAATAGGACCAACTTTTTGTCTCATTCTACAAATGTTGATGATGGCAACTCAGCTGTAGCCGTCGCTCCTCCCTCGCGGGCTTGGTACTCGTGGCGCCGTCTCTCGACGCTTTCTGTTTCAAAATTGGCTCCTGTACTATCATCCCGCTTCAATTCAGAAAGAACCTACAGCCGTTCCAGCAGCCATTTCTGTGATCTACCTGACACTGACGACGACGAGGAAGAGGAGGAGGCATATGAAGATCTCCCTGACATAGAGGACCCACTACAGTTATCTAGCCGTTCAATTCGCTTGAAGAGTGGAAGCTTGAGTCAGTACAAGAAAGAGGCAGCAGCAGCAAAACCTGGATCGAAGGAATCGCGGCTGTTAGTGATATTGTTAGATCAAGGACTCTTTACTGTCTATAAGCGTCTCTTCGCTTTGTGTTTCATTGTGAATTTACTTGGGTTGTCTGCAGCAGCCACTGGCCACTTCCCCTATGCTCAAGACAAAGCTGCTCTCTTCTCCATTGGGAACATTCTCGCCTCGGTGCTCTGCCGAAGCGAGGCTTTCCTTCGATGCGTTTTCTGGATCACAGTGAAGCTGCTAGGCATGTGGTCATGGGTTCCACTCCCGGTAAAGACCGCAGCTACCTCGTTTCTCCAGAGCGTGGGAGGAATTCACAGTGGATGCGGTGTTTCGTCGATATTGTGGCTCATTTACTCCTTGCACCAAACACTCTCCCACCGTGACAGCAGTTCCGATGAAATTATAGGATTCGCAAGCGCCATCCTGGGACTCCTTATCATAAGCTCACTGGCAGCATTTCCTGTAGTGCGTCACCTGCATCACAATGTCTTCGAAAACTTTCACCGCTTTGCCGGGTGGGCTGCGCTTGCCTTGCTCTGGGCCTTCGTTATGCTCACTGCAAGCTACAATCCACTGGACAAATCCTATGACGTTCGCGGTTCGAGTCTTGTGAAGAAGCAGGAATTCTGGTTCACTGTAGTCATAACGTTGTCTATAATCTTCCCATGGTTGTTCGTAAGAAGAGTTCCGGTGAAAGTGTCGGCACCTTCGAATCACGCGAGCCTAATCAAGTTCCAAGGCGGAATAGAATCAGGCATCCTGGGCAGAATCAGCCGATCGCCTCTGTCGGAATGGCACGCGTTTGGGATTATATCCGACGGGAAGGAGGAGCACATGATGTTGGCCGGCGCCGTTGGGGACTTCACCCGACGACTCGTATCGGAGCCTCCCACACACTTGTGGGTCCGTAGCCTTCACTTTGCAGGGTTGCCTTATCTGATAAACATGTATAAAAGGGTGGTGGTTGTGGCAACGGGTTCGGGCATCTGCGTTTTCCTCTCCTTTATGCTGCAGCCTTGCCCTGCCGATGTATATGTCATCTGGGTGGCCAAAGGAATTGAAGAGAATTTCGGAGATGAGATTGTGAGAAAGATAAAGAGTTACCCTGCGGAGAAGATGGTGATCCACGACACAGCTGTGTTTGGTCGGCCAAACGTTTCGGAGATGACAGTGGAAGCAGTGCGAAGGTGGGGAGGCGAAGTGGTAATCGTGACGAGTAATCCGAGCGGAAGCAGGGATGTGGTCAACGGATGCAAAGCCGCGGGCATTCCAGCGTTTGGCCCAATTTGGGACTCTTAGAAGATTCATTAGACGTTGAACGTTTGTTTGTTTTCCTTTTTGTTAAAAGTTGGATGTCATTCATTTCAAGATTAAGTTGATCTGCCAGCGCTGCCCTACAAAATAATAAATGGTAGGTAAAAGCTACCTTGTGGGACGTTACAAGGCAGTTCATTGCCATCTAAAAGACGGTTGGCTTTGTAAGCCGTCCAATGTTATTATATTTTTAATTAACTGTGATGCATTTTTGAATTGTGTGAATTAAAAATTTTATTAACTGAGGTGTCGAAGTGGTGATCGTGAGTAGTAACCAAGCTGAAGGAATATGGTGAAGGGATGCAAATCTGCGGGCATTCTGGCCTTTGCCCCAATTTGGTACTCTTAGAAGTTGCACGTCGAACGCCTGTTTCTTTCATTTTTGTTAACAAACGTAGATTGCTAACGTGTAAACCAGAAACGTAGATTGCTAACGTGTAAACCAGAAAGGTTACAAAATAAATTCCAGGTAAAACTTTAAGTATAATGGTCGTGGAATGGTATATTTTACACCTGCGAGTGCGTTTATATATTTCTTTATGTCCATACGCCTGTTTATTTTGAAATAGCAGTCATATTTATGAATGATTGATTAATAATTATAAATATTCATTATTATAGGTTTTTGGATATCTACGGTATAAGTGTAAATTTTGATCTATATTATTATAATAACGTTTATATATATATATATATTATTTTTAACTTTTTATTATCACCATACGTAGCATTTGGAAATGACGAGAGCTAATTCCAAAGAACCATGAAAATATACAAAGTGATTGAGGCTACTCATTGCATTCTCAATGTGTCATGATCTGATTTATTGAAGATAAATCTACATTTATTTAATTTATTAATATTCAATTAAGTAATTATAAAATTTATATTTTATTTATAATTATAAATTTATTATTTATTTTTAATATATATATATATATATATATATTAACTATGATTTTTTTTATATATATAAAGTAAATGGATTTTTCATTAATTATTAAAAAATTACATATAATTTGGATATCTAAAATAAAATTAAAATTTATGAGATTTTTAAGACTAACAAGATGTCTAGTAATAATATACAATTAGAAGCTAATAATAATAATCATGAAGACATAGAAAACTTCTTCATCAAGATTCACGATTTTCTCAGGGAAATGCCTTCGACATTGGCATGATTTTCCCTCAATTGGCTAATTGTTCATTGTCTTCTTGGATCAATGCTTTATGGCTCTTGTGGCCTCATCTTTTAGCTTCTTTGTCTTGCCTAGAGACCACCTTGAAATCCTTTGTGTGAACCCCAAAACCAAAATGTGAAGAACTTGAGTCAGTGGGTCTTTTCCCTTGCTTTAAAGATAGCCATTGTAAAAAATGCTAGTTTCATAAGATGATATCCCATTCAAATATTTTCCATGTCATTCTTTTGTAAGGGAAATTAGTTGTTGATAATCCAAATCTATATCTTCTGGTAGAGATTCTACTTTAACTTCATGTGATAGGGAGCTAAATATTTCCTGTTGTAATGGATTTTGTTAATGCTCTTTAAGAGACTTTTCCACACGCTTTGTAGGATTCAATATGGGTTTATGGAATTTTCGTTTCGCTGATTGCACACTTGATTGAACGTTGTCTTACTTTGGAGATTCTGTTAGAGAGGAGAGAGACTCAAACGTATTTCTAGATCTAGGGATCTAGTCAGGATTTGAGGTATTCTAAGGACTCAAATTTCTTCTCCTTTGGGGGACTTTTCCCAAATCATCTTACTCTTTCTAAGAAGGGTGTTATTCAGAAAATTCCTTGCTATTCATTGATAAATCACTAATAAGTTACTCATATTCATGATAGCATATGCATCTAAAGGGGACTTGTTCATAATACAGAGACTACTTCCAAACACTATGATGATAATGAATATCTATGGAGGTCGGAAAGGCCTGAGAGATATTCATATAAACACAAATTTGAGCATATGATGTGTATATCTCTCTCTTAGTAGCATCCCATACATTGACAAGGCTTTCCACGCCTTCAAGGGTTTCCTCTTCCCAATATTCCTTAATAAGAGAAAAGAATAGTATCCATACCAGGGTAGCAAAGAAGTCTTCTTTCTCAGAGTTATATTATTCCTTCCAAAATCACATGAAGAGCCCTGCATTGTTAAAAAAAATGGCCCTTTTTCAAAATTCTCATTTTTTTTTTAAGCTGGAGAAAATCATTATCAAGAACCTTTTTGCCCTAGTTCCAATTCTTTTTTACTTTAGAGGGTCCAATCATTTCAAATCCACTCTATTAGAGACTTTTAGGGCCATAATCTAGAATATTTGCATATCAGAGCGTGATTATGTTTATCTTGAATATGTTCTCTAATCTTGCTAGATTTAACTTTATATTTTGGATTTTGCACCGCTTTTGATAAACAATGCCTTAAATTCTTAACTTGAAAAACTATACCTTGTGACTGTTCTATAAAAATGATGTTGAAGATGTAAGAAATTAAAAAAAATACTAACAAATCCATTATCATTATAAACTTCTAAAACAATTTGGTTAAAAAAAACCACAACACTTTTAACTAAACATGAACACTTAGGTAGCAAAAACTCTAACATCACAAAATTATGTGAAAGTTTGGAATTCATTTAATTATAACCCTTATTCATTTAAAAAATAAAATAAAAATAATAAAACTCCACTTAAAAATAATGGTACGACTTATCCACTTAATATATATATATATATATATATATATATATATATATATATATATATATCATCTCGCGGTGGATCATAAGAGGCAAGTGCTATTTTAGAGACTATAGCATTATAAATGCACTCTTAAGAGTCTCTTAAGTACAGTCTTGGGAGCCGGGTTCTGACATCACCTCCGTTCTCCGGTAACAGATTCCGATTGCATAGTGATAGAGATATGCATGATGCCATCGTTGTTTGTATTGATGCCCATCGAAACGAGCTGCATATTTATCATGGCATGTGGTGTATCATATGCTATCCATTCCCCATACATTGCCACCAAATTTTGAATTGTATAATGGCGCTCCAGATTGGAATTTTGAATCTCAGAACCCGCGCTTTCTTTGCTTAGCATGAGCTTCCGGACGAGTCTGGTGCTAATGGCGATTGCGGTGGTTGTTGAAGGGTCAGTCCTCATTACCCTTCAACAGGAGAGAAAAGATGTGTTACGTGACGCCTGATTACCCATCCGATTCATCACGCACCAGAGACTGCCCCGAAGACAAGCACAAGTTCTGCAATGGCCCTGGGATCTTCACAGGTTTCAGTGCAAAGGGGTCCTCAGATTCAGATGGGGCCAAAAGCCCAACTTCTCCACTGGACATCGAGACATTTTCTGGAATTGGGATCACTGATTTGCATGAAAACGGCTTCGATTTCCCGTCGAGTTCTCCCAAGCAGCACAGCGAGACAATACCGCCCAACTTGTCCACTGGACATCAAGACATTTTCTGGAATTGGGATCACTGATTCTCATGAAAACGGCTTAGATCTCCAGTCGAGTTCTCCCAAGCAGCACAGCGAGACAATACCGATTGGTTCTCCTCATGGATTTACAAAAGACACCCATCAAACTGGAATGGATTATTCAAAGGGTAACACTTCTGTTATCTCCCATGGTTCAAAGTCGAGCACAAATAACATGTATAACCATTGCGGTATGGAGCCTGAAATTGTGCAATACCCTGTTCGGAAACAGCATGAACATGGACTATGGTTTGTCGCATCGCCGCCTCGGAGCTATTCAAGTGTTCCAGTGTTTCCTGTTGGCCATTTTCTCAGAGCATGCTATCTCTGCAAACGGCAATTGAACCATGGGAAGGACATCTACATGTACAGGTCTGTTATAATTATCATTCCATTGCTTTAAATCTTTGAGAATCAGATTGAATTGATTATAATTTCCTTTTCTTCGGAGCTAGCCTCATTCTGTGTTTGCTGATTATTGCAGAGGTGACAAAGCATTCTGCAGCGTGGAATGCCGGTACCAACAGATTTTGATGGATGATGGAATGCCGTTAACGACAGATTTTGATGATCTTTATGGATGAAAGCATTTGCTGCTTCTCCTCCATCTTCATCGAGTGCTGCCTCATAAGACCAAAGGCAGATCTGTAAATAAATACACGGCTGCATATCATATAAAAAATATACCTCTTTTAATAAGAGATGGCGGGGTGGGCGTTTGTGAGGCATATTAATAGGAGTGCGCATGTGATAACATCTAAAATTACTTTTATGCGGGTCCAATTCCCATTTCCATTTCCAATCTTTCCACTGACTCGCTTACAAGGGCATCTCGATTCTGTTTCAATTGCTATTTCCATTAAATCCTTGGTCTATTTAACTGCATCTTCAGCAAGAGGGAAAAAGAGTGGTTTTTATGCCAGTGGCACTTGGGATTTCTATGAGGTTTTCAGTTTTTATATACATATTATGTCCAGATTAAATTACATTGAAAATTCCTTTCTTTCTGGTCACTAATTTTAAACAGGTCCTCATGGATAGCTACTTTATTTAACAAGTGCCTATATAAAGCACTGCTGGCAGTGATAGTCCCTGTTGAGTAAATTTTAGTGCGATGGAAGTGGGTATGGGATTTTAGTGCGATGGAAGTGGGTATGGGTGAAGGAGAATGCCAATTCGGTAGGGAATAAAACTGTGCCCAAACATATACTAGATCAATTATGCTTTAGATATAACATCTTAGAAAAAAATTCGGCGCAACGGAAAACTTTAAGTTCAAAACTCCAAATTCAACATTGCGAAAACAGTCTACTGATTCAATCTTTAACAACAATTGGATTAGACCTTACATGAATCATTGCAATGGAAAATTGGATTAGACTTTAGATTAATCATTGCAAGGGAAAATGCTATAATAAACCAGGTCTAAATCCTTTAAGATTACTACCAAAGACCAAAACATTACTGTCTAAATCCTCGAGATTATTACCCAGGCTAAAAAGTTAGCAGATTTAACAACTTCATTGTTTATCTCATTCGTTCATAAATTGTTCCATAAGACAATGCTTATTCATAAATCTGCTATAGCACATGTAATGCTAGGATAGCTTGCCCCTCAGCTTAAACATGACAAATTGTTAGTGGATTCAATTAAAGGATTTCAATATCAATAATTGACATCTGCATTCATAACATTTTTCTTTTTGTTTTCCTTTTTTAATTTAATTGACTAGGGAGTACACAATTTAATCACTACCTCCCATTCACAAGGTGTTCCTTGAATTCCAAATATTCAAATACATAAAGTCTTTCAACAACAAGTTCATCAACATTGACACAAACACAATCCAATACACTAGCCTTTGGCCATACAACAAGAACCACCTTTCACACGAACATAATCCCACACACTAGGCCTTCTACAACATCATATACATAAAAAATAAATAAATAAAAATTACAAGTATATCCTCATAGGCCACATATTCTTAAATTGAACTCAAAGGTTACATATATAACTACATAGATTATCATCCAAGGTCACATAGAGTAGGCTATCAATTCAATGGAAAAGTATTGGAAAACAGGGAAATATGACCTAGCCAAGGCAAACCAGTCCCAAACTCCAAGCATCTAGTGCATCGTTCCACTACCTTCTTTTTATCTCCCTTCCTTTACCACATAAACATTGTTTACATATTATCGAATGTGATAATGAACACCAGTTGTCCCAACTTCCCTTTTCATCAATTCCCTAACCTTGCTACTCACTCAACACAACACCATGAGACCCCATAGTTCACATGGGGCTCACCCTAACTTGAAGGGATTAATCGAGCACCAAGTTGTGACAGAAAAATCTTCTTTTGTGAAGGTCTCTTCATGAGAAACATATTAAATTATTTTTCTCTCCTCTGCCCAGCATCACAAGTCAACCAAACATACCAGCGCATTCCTTAATAGGCTAAAAAATATCATGATTCCATGACACCTAGCTTCTACAACCACAAAGTCCAATGCCTGCAACCACTTTAATTTGAATTAGGGCTTTGTTGAAAAGCAAAAAAAATCATACATGCATTTTACAGTATCATAACACAACTTTGAAATGCAATATGAATATTTCCAAGGGTCATCATAATTCCTTGCCACGTCCACCTGTTGTCAAATGAACATGTCAACCTATAAGTAGAACGTGTTTGGTTTCTATTTCATCTCCGAATAATTTTAAAATTGTGTGTTTGTATCTTTTATGTATGTAATCAAAGCTATATTGGAAAAACAATATGAACTCTTTCAAAATGCACTTTAACATGCAAAAAAATAGCTAATTTATTGTATGTTCCTATTCAAAAGAAAATAGGATTTGTATCAAAATGTGATATATATTTTTATTTTTTATATAAAAATTATTTACACTATTGACTCAACAAATTGTTATTCTATTAAACATAAATTTAATCATATTATAAATTATGTTAAAATCTTTTAACAAACTTAGAAAATATGTGTACACATATATGATATGACATTGAAGTGAAACGGAAAATATAATCATGAGTAGTATGAAATAAAATCTACAAAACCCAAGAAAACCTTGTACTTGTGAAAACTACAAAACCATGAAAACCTTGTAATTGTTGGCATTTATTTTTTCTTTTGGTAGAAATGTTCAAGTTTAAAGAATTATAAGAAAAACCTCATAAACATGGTATCATGAACAATATACATGAAACTATATAAAAATAATAATACAAGTTAAAACAAATATATAACTCATATTTAAATATAAAAAATATTGGTTTTTGGATTAAAATCACAATTCCCTTAATACACTATAAATGACCTACTACAAATAATGCAAATAATGTTAGAGTGGATCTTAAGGAGGAAGAGTTTTGCATTAATATTACAAAACATTTAGAACAACATATTTATTTTCAATTTTAAAGATATTAATAATTTTTTATTTTTCTTTTATGATTTTTTTTGCAATTAATTTATTATTATTATTATTATTATTTATGTGAAGAATTTTAATTTAATATTTAAAATTGAATTATTTAACTAAAAGTGGGTAGGAAAATATCATGTTCGTGATAGTGATAATGATTTCTCATTGTACTCTTAGTAATAGCTCAATGCACATATATTTAAACTCTAAGGACATCACTTAACATAAATATAACCATATTTTTAATCAATAAATGGTAATTTTATTAAGATACTAACGTTCTCATTGTTTATTCATTATCATAAGAAATTCCTAATGTGGTAGCATTAAAATAAAAAGCATAACACTAATAGAGCATACAATTGTCACATCAACACAAAGGTTTAGAGTGGGAAGCTCTATCACATCAAGAAAAACCCACTTTGAAAATCATCTTGATTAGATCACAAATAATATAGTATATGATTAGAGACGTGACCTTTATAACAAGTTACTATGACATATATCTTTGTCCAAACCCAACAATTCATTATTCATCACATGATCACATATGACACTCATTTAACACTTACAATGTTGAGGATTCTTATGATACCTTAAATGCTTAAGGATCTCAGGACATTGAACCTAGGCCATTGAAAACACATAAGAGATTGAAGACATTAAGTAAAATTGGGAAACTGATGTTGTGTGATATGTAAACCATCATAGATATTGTTCTTTAGGATTTTATATAATATCCTAAGACTAAACCCACAATAAAGGGATTGGTCTTGACAAAAATAATAGGGAAATAAAAGGTTTGGTACTTGTGTGCTCTCCAAAATTCCAAATTATATTGAGAACCAAAATAACATTGAATGAGAAAGTCCTCAAAGAAAGAAAATGGAAGAGATACCCAATATTGGTTCCATGTTGATATCTCTCTTTGTGTATCCTAGAATATAAGAAAGTAAGTCATTTTTCTTGAGTGGTCACACCAAACTAATTCAAAATGTATTCTTAAATTCTTCTTAGAACAAAATCAATTTAGATATAATGAAAAGTGAGCCTAAAACCACAGTATAAAATCATCAAACAACATCATCATGAAAGATAGAGTTCTAGGCATGGGGGAGTGAGTGCTACACGTCATCTTGTCACCATTAGCACATGACCGCAAATCCAGATCTCTCACTATCCGATGAACTCTTGCAAGCAATCCCCTACAATGTTGGAATAAAAACCATTCTGAAAACAACAAGAATCTTGGATTACGTTGCTAAAAAACCAATTTTGAAAAAGTGTCACACTTTTCCTAGCAACTATCTGCGTAAATGCAATTTTAATGATTGTAGCCTACGTAATTTGTCGCACTATTCTCCATTAAAAAGTTTGATAACCTTTTAATGTAGGTTAAAATAAAAAGAAATTTCTAGAAGCCTTGTTGGGGAATATTATCTCAACAAGAAGGATGTGAGCCCCTACCTATTTGAGCCTCATCCCATGGTTTATGAATCTATTCCCTCTCATTATGGAACCCTAATCCCCATATTTGTGGATCTTATCCTTAGAAAGAGGATCTCTAACCCTCTCCTCTTGTCTTATAAATTCACTAATAAACCATAGGGAAAATGGTTGACTTTTGATGTAAACTTATGTTGTCAATTTGAGGTTGAAATCTTGTCACTTAAGGGAGGATTGGAGACTATTGGAAGGAGATTTTCCAACATCAAGGCTAGGTTGTATCAATCCTTTTCATTCAATCATAATACAAAAAAGTATTTCTTTCTCACTATATTTTCCATTGGATCTAATATATTGGATGTTTACTTTCATTTTCCATTGGTTATGATATTAAGTACTAGTCTCCTTGATCGCTAGTATAGGTTGTATTGAATCATTTATACATCATATGCCTTTAATCCTTTCTTTGTTATTGTGTTTGTAGGTTTGAATTCTGAGCATTGGGAAGTTGCATCAAACCATAGTGAGGATCTTCATCAGGCATTTCGTTTGAAAGGTATGGATTTAATACTTCATTGCTCTTGCTTATTATTTAATATAAATGGACCTAGGGAAACTAGTTTTCTTGCTTGTTACTAGATTTTGTCATTGAGTCTAGGGAGATCTTTCCTTTTCCATAAGACGAGATTTGTTCGCCTAACAAATTGGTGACCATAATGGGGAATTTTTTTGTTCTTCTGTATGCCTTCTTGTGTTCTCTAATTATATTCCACTACCTTGATTAACTGTATTTAGATGCTTGAAAAGTTAATTTTTTGGATCTGTGGCTACATTTTTTAATTTTATTTATTTTTATCGATTGTCATGATTTTCTGTTTAGCAATTCTACGACTTTCATACCCTCTGCAATATCACATGCAAGTGAACAAACAATAAAATCAATAGCATGATCCACCTCAGCTATTTTCACCTTTCTTCAAGCTCCAAACTTGATGAAGAGAAACTCAGGCTCCTCTGCTCTGCTGCACTTTCCTGTAGACGACATCCTGTAGGCGGCTCTCGCTTCCTGTAGAACGAAACAGTGCTCCCTGTAGAATGCCGATGAGCCGAAGGGTCTTGAAAAATGGCCGAGAAAGATCGGTGGAGGATATAAAGTTAATAGATTGTGGAAACTTCAGTGGAGGACGTGGAAAGTGCAGATGGACAGCAGTTCATGAGTTTCAGCCAAGCCGTCTTTAATTTCTCCGTGATTTGTGATGTGGTGGCAAAAACATGTGCGCTAGATTTTTCAAACTGCAGTGATACATGTCTTCTTCTCTCTGTTAATTAATTGACATCCTGTTCATTGGAGTTAAACTTTCTATCACTGTTTTTTTTCTTTTAATTTTTTTTTAATTTTTACGAGAGTCCATTGTCCACGTGCACTGCGTGGCTGCCGGCGGAGTTCTGAAGCAGACAATCAGTTGAGCCTTGCTACATTCGTGGTTTGATCCCTCATCTCATTCGTTTATGCAGTTCCCAATTAAATCTATGCAACAGAAGAATGAGATTAGTCACATACCTCGAAGTTAAATGGTTGCCGTGAGCTGTTGTGGCCTGTCATTGCTGCATGCATTGGTTTTCCTGATTGCATGTGGCTTGGCTGCTAATATTTGATTGTTTTTTTCCTTGTGCAGGTGTCCTCTGGCCGGATCTGAGCTGCGTGCATTGATTTCCACGTTCAACTCTGCCCGTTCAAGCTGCTGCTGCTGCCTGGTCACCAACCCAGAACTTCTTTTTGCCATTTCTCCCAAACGGTAGATCGGTTTGATCTGAAACTTGGTGAGCATGTTACTACCATCATTATGCATCTCCCATATCAAATTTGTGATCAATGGATGCACGGATTTCGAGAAAAATGGAAAATGGCTGAAGAATTCAGAGGTCGATTTCTCGGAAACCGTGCATCGGAATCGGCTGAAACTGCTTGGGTAGGTTACCATCACTCACATGCATATCCCCATGAAACAGGTTTTGAAACAGATGCACGGTTATGGAGAAAATGCAAAAATGGCTGATGGTGATGGAGGCTGATTTCTTGGAAACCATGCACCGGAATTGCATGAAACTGCTCAGGCATGTTATCATCAACCTTGTACAATTCCCCATAAAACGGTTTGTCAAATGGATGCATGGTTTTCAATTTATGGCAAAAACAAATTTGGTTCTATGGATTTTTGCCTCAAGGCTTTTTGCATGTGCTTGCATGGGATGACAAAATGAATTTTGTTTGTGATGCGGGTATGGAGATGATGGAGGAGGAGTTGGAAGATGGCATGAGGGCTTCTGAACACTTGAGGAAGCTACCATGCTCGCCAAACCACTTTTTGAAATGCATGCCTAGTTTCCCACAATTTCTACAGGAAGATCCTGTAGAAGCACAATGAGAAGCACAAGGAGGTGAAAAAATGATGGATGAAGGCAAGGGATGGACACCCAAGTGCTTGCAGGCCTAACCAATAGACTCCCACCATCAGATTCACTTTTGAAATTGGATTTGGCTCGTCCAAAGGTTCTACAGGATGTTTCCTGTAGAAATATAGAGCTTTCCTGTAGAAGACACAGTTTTGAGGAAAGAAGCATATTGACATGAAAAAGATGATGGAAAAGGGGTGAGGAATGGAAACATGGATGTGGGTAGGCCTCATGGACATATTCCAAGCCTTCAGGTCCTCCTCGGAGATCAATTTGGCTTTTTTTGTAAGCTTCCTGTAGAAGATACGAAACTTCCTGTAGAAGGCACAAAAACTCCTTTGTCTTTGATTTGAGTGCTCCTCCTGATCTACAATGTCCTTCTTGCAACCTGCAATGTCACTGCTGCAACATGAAATTATTCAATGGAGATTAGCTTTTTATTTTTTCTTTTTTTTTTCTCTCTTTTTTTTTTTTTTGAAAAACAACTAGGGCGCCTCATGGAGGTTTTCACCCTAATTGCCTGCCTTGGGCGCCTCCAAGGGAGGTTTTCACCCAAAGATCTTTTTCTCTTTTCTCTTTTTTCAACCCATTGACCGCCTCATGGAGGTTTTCAATCAATGAGCCAATCTAAGGCGCCTCCAAGGAGGTTTTCACCTTAGATTTCTATTTTCCTTTTTTTCATTTTTTTTTCTTTTTCTTTTTTCTTTTTTTTCTTTTTTTCATTTTTCTACCCTAACCTACTTGAAAAACAAAATCATTTTCAAGTATAAGAATACTTCCAATGGAGCCATGTGCACATCGAGATTAGAGAAAGAATGATGTGAAGGCTCGAAATGCATGCTTGGACAAGTATCCAGATCTCAGAGACCAAATGACTTGGCGTTGAAGGGATCAAACAAAGCTGAGGAAGAAAGTATTGCTGCAACTTAGTGACCTTATGAAACCATATATCAATATAGCTTTGATATCCTTGGTTCTTTGGCTGATCTGGATCATTCTTCATGTCACCTTCTATCATGACCTTCTGATCTTCCTCTTTTTGTTGATCTTTATCTTGAGTACATGGAGGATTTGATGGTAACCATGAGCGATCTCTCTCGATCTCTGATTCTGATCTCTTCTCTGCATCAAGTGCAGCCCATGGTTCTTTGATCTCCTCTTTGGAACCTTCTTTTTCCTTTGGTCCTTCAGTAGGATCTTTGTTTTGCAACATTCTTCCTGAGCTTTGGTGAACATCATTGAGCTCAAGAGGAGTCATTTGCACATGTTGTGCCTCAGATTTGCAATTGGGTTGAGCTGCTCCATTGCATGGCTTTGGAAATGGAGGTACGGGTAGCTGATTGGAGGTGTGAAATTGAGATGGAGATGGATGGCATTGTGGTTGGGTAGGCATTTTGGGTTGCCTTGGTGGAGGAGGAGGCGATGGTTGTGGATGAGCAGGTGGTGGAGGAAAATGAGCGGGATGAGAGTTGTACTGGGGCCTCCACTCCTGATAAGGTGCATTCCACTGAGGCTGTGGCTGAGCATAAGAGTGAAATGAATGAGCAACTGGTTGGGCATAATATGGATCTGTGAAGGAACAAGGAGGATATGACCAAGGAGGAGGTGTAGACCAGGAAGGATGAGCAGGGGGACCCCAAGAAGGCATGAAGGTGGCTTGGTAAGGGTCATAATAGGTCTCGGGTGTCCCTTGTAGTTCCTGCTGGTAGGGGACGGGTCCATGTGGCCTCCTTTGGTTCATATAACAGAGTGATTCAGTGGCTTCCTTGGCTCTTTGATATGTAGCTTTGATTCTGGGCAAGGAAGGGCACTGATCTGTAGGATGGTATTCTTCACAGATGAAACACACTTCTAGAGAGTGCATTGGACATTCGTTCCAAGGATGCTTTCTAGTGCACCTAGGACAAAAAATGGCCAAAGCCCTCTTGGCTTCTTCTTGCTTCTTTTGGATCCGCAAGGTATCCAGTTGCATGGCAAGAAACTGCCTCATATCACTCTTAAAACCTTCGATCTGATTTTCAAATTCATCTTTGGACAAGGGACTGCTCCAATCATTTCCGCTTGTAGCCATTTGCTTCAGAGGAGTGTTTCTTTCTTCTTCTCCCCTAGAGGTTCTTCAGATATGTCTTGATGTCCACCCAGGGGTTCTTTCATCACAGCCATCGAAGAAGTACGTTGGCTGTGTGAAGCAGTGGGGGGGTTGTGCAGTCATTTTTCTAACTTATCTCTACTCCTACAAAGCATGAAACGAAATCTTTTTGGTTGTTTTTTTCTTTTTTCTACTTCTACTTGCAAAACTGAAATAGATTGAACTGCAACTAACTGTCTTGCTAAAATGAAAATGCGGAATTGAAATGAAAGCAGGAAAAGACTAATCTATTTTGCTCAAATGAAATTGCAGGAATGAAATGCTAGTCTACGCTTGCGGAATTGAAACACTAGTCTACGCTTGCAGAAAGGAAATTGCGGAATTGAAAGGCTATTCTAGGAAAGCAGGAAATGCTAATCTATGAAAGCAGGAAATGCTAATCTATGAAAGCAAGAAATGCTAATCTACTTTTGCATAAATGAAATTGCATAATGGAAATGAAATAAACTACTTAGCAGAAGGTTGTAGTAGAAAATAGAAGAATAGCAACAATCACCAATACTCTGCCGCTTCCCCGGCAACGGCGCCAAAAAGATGGTGAGCTCCAGTATTGTAGCAATAATGCTACAACTCCTGGGGCTTCTTGTCTCTTAATTTTATCAACCCGGTAGTTCGTACAAACTTGGAAGCGACGGTGCTATATGCACAAGTACTAGCTCTTGTCACAGCTGTCACTTGGTCAGCTGGCACAAGTCCGCTAGGGCTCAAGCCAACTTCTATAGGCTCTCAGAAGAAGCTTGCTAACTGATGGACGAAAGCTATTCTCAAAGGAAAGCTACTCTACTTGACAAACTGAACTGAAAGCAAATCAAAGCATGTAAACCTAGGAAACCCTAATTTAACTAGTCTAACCTCTACAATGAAAAGAATGTGAATGAAACTTCAACCAAGGATGCCATTACTTCTAATAAGTGAAAATGCATGAATCTAATCTACTTGCATCTTAAAAGACATGTTTTTGTATTTTTTCTTTAAGTGGATGGAGTGATTGTGATTTTGTGCTTATTAGGGTTTGGTTGTGCAGATGTGATGCGGAAGGAAGGAAAGGTTGGGAAAGGTTGGGGAGGCTAGGAGAGGTCCCCAGAGATCCTTAGCATCAGTCCACAGAGGTTCCTCACGTTCAGAGGCTCAGCAACCGAGTGAGTGGCCTCCTACAGGATGTCTGCAGGGGATTCTACAGGAAACGCAGGGATTTCTACAGGAAGGTCTGCAATTCTTCTACAGGATGTTCTGAAATGGGATGTTTGAGGATGGATGGTTGATGGAAGATGCATGGATGGTTATGGAGGTAGGATGGGGGTCTGAAGTGACCCAGGAACTGATGGATGGAGTGGTGAGGTGATGTGGAAAGCTGACTTGGCTTGAAGGTGGTTGAGACAACAATGGGGAAGAAGGTAAGGTTACTTGGCAAAAGCGAAGATGGGAGATGAGGGAACAGACTTGGTGATGGAGGAGCTGATCTGAACGAGGCTCAGATGAACGAGGAGGTGATGAAGGTGATCGAGATTCCCTGCACAATGCTTATTCAAACAAATCAATGAATTCTTGCAAACAAACCAATTCCTAGCTAACTCAATCCAATTGTTAATGAATGAGTAAACAGCAGCCTTGTTTGAAAAGAGAACCATATACATCACATGAGAAAGGACATGCCAAAAGATCTAAATGCATACAAACTCCTACCAATCTATTATAAACATGAGAAGCTACTTGAACCATCAAAAGAAACCTAAGTAACAAAGCACGAATTAAATCTAAAGAGCAGATTTTTTCTCAAGAACGCAGCAAACACACATAAAGAGAAACAAGGGAGGTACTGGGCACTTGAGATGGGCCCAACCCCAAGAGCTACAGCCTCCCATGAAAGATTTAGAGCTGGTGCAAAGCTGGATCCATCTTTATTAATCAAGAAATGAAAAGTACATCAAAACTGTCCACAAGAAGAGCTTGAACATGAGCTGAAAGCAAAGCTACTCTATTGCATAAAAATCGAACTACAAACTAGCTGACTAATGGCTAAAACGAAATGACTAACTAGCTACAAAATGACTACCCACTAGCTAACCAAAATGAGGCCCCAAGCCTTCTTATTTATACAATTTGAGGACCCAACAGTCCTCCTAAAAGTTAGGGACTTGGCTGCCCAAGACTTGTAGTTAACAGCAGTCCTACTTGACTTGCTTGGCTGCCCTTGAGCTGATTGATTCGGTGGCCCTTGAACTCCGAGCTGATGGTGGAGAATTCGAGGTAAGGGCCCATAAATGAGGGGGACACCTTCCTACAAATCCTCTAGCTTGTTCTCCCACGAATTTGGCTGCCCAGTGCTCATTAAGACCTTCAATTTTGTCTCCAAGTTGACCAAAAAGGCTACACAAAGCACCCATTAGACTTGTTGGCATAATGACTAACCAAATTCACTCTATTAACATAAAAATAATCAAAAACATGCAATAAACAAATGAGAATGGTGGACTAAGCCAAATTAGGAGGTTGAATGAGCCCAAATAATTGTACATTTTTGGGGCTCATCAGTAGTTACACAGCAAATGCAATGCATTGCAAGAGGACTCGTTCTTTGCCATGAGGCAGGGGAAAGAACAGAGTCGCTGCTGAAATAATGAGAGATCAGCACCGTCAAGCGCACCCGGGATGCTATGAACCAGCGCGGAGATCACAAATGTTTACATTCAGAAAGGAGAAGTCGTGCACCGAAAAGAGCCAAAAGAAGAGAGGCATAAAGCCTGTCAAAAAACACGCCTCTCTGTGGCCCGAGGAAGGGCAGACCGACGAAGAGTATTTCCCATGCAGAAAAAAAGATTTCGCACAGGGAAGGAGCACCCATCGTCCAGGCAGAAATCCTGCGTAAACACGACCAGGATTCTGAAGAAAAGGAAAATGGAAATAAAGACCAGGTCGAAGCGGGCCTCCTTTTACAAGGAAAGCAGCCCGAGAGACCTGAGAAGGAGCAATGAAACAGCAAAGAAAAAACTAGAGAAACAAGACATGTATGTACAGAGCACAGGAAGGAGAAAAATAGAGAAGAGAACTAAGCGAAAATGGGCTGCTCAAGAGGACGAGCAACCCCATTTTCTTCTTCCAGGACAATCCACGACCCCATCATTTGATTAACACCTTCTTTGGAGAGACGATCAGCATCAGAATTTCTTTCCCTGTAAATGTGACTGAGAGAGAGCTCCGTGAAGTGATTTTTTAGTCGAGAAACTTCTCTGAGAAAGGGAAGCAGGGTGAAATTGTTGCATGACTGCGTCCCATTGAACCAACGCACAGTGTTCATAGAGTCCCCGAAGATCTGAACCTCATGCATGTTCCGCCGGACAAGCCAACCAAGGAGAAGGTGGAGGGCTTTCAATTCAGCAAAATTATTGGAGCCTTGCCTGAGGCCGACTGAAGCCTTGACAGTCTTATCCTTTGAGAGATGAATTATTAAACCAGCCCCACAGCGGCCATTTATATCTGAGGCTCCATCAAAGTAAGCCCACGGAATGGAAGGTCTTATTGTTTCTTGTCAAATCAGCCTGGGAGAAGGAGAAGTAGGCGGAGCAGGGATACTATCGAATATTGCAGCTCCTTCAGCGGCCAATCTTGCGATCGGGAAGACAGAGTCCTTGAAAATGACCTGGTTCCTAGCTAGCCACGTCCCCCAGGTGATGAGGAGCGGGATGGATCTCTCTCTGTCATTTGCAGCTTCATTCCACCACTTCTGCCAGGCTTCCGAAATCCCTTGCCCTTCCCACCTATAAGGGATTTTAATTAACCTTAACGATTCAGCCCAAAGACTAGTGTTGAAGGGGCAGTAAAGGAACAGGTGTTGAACTGATTCATCGATGTTCTTGCATGGAGGACACCAACCCGGGCCTATCCTACCCCGTCTTTGAAGAAAATCCCAAGTAGGGACTTTTTGGAGTAGAGCACACCAGAAAAAAAGTTTGGATTTCGCTGGACCTTTTAACTTCCATAAAGATTTGGCCCACCAAGACGGATTTTCCCACCCTTTCTGGGTCATCAGCCATTTGTACCCCATCTTTGGAGAGTAGATGCCTAGTTACCCATTTATTTGATTTTGGTTATTTAATTAGTTGATTAAAATTTGGAACAAATCTTTAATAAAATTCTATATGGCAGAATTACCAAGACATTCACATAGAATGTGAGGTTTACCCTCTTAATACACACCTGGTCAATTGGAACAAATCAATGAACAAAAATTAAAATCAGTAGAATCTGGAACATCAAACCAACCTGAAACATCGGGTGTTGCAGAACTTTAAACGACAAAATCTGAAGTAACTCAACTACAAAGGATAGAATTAGAGATAGCTCAATCTGAACCTAAAGTTATTGAAACCCTAGGACCTGAGATGATTCAGGGTGAATCAGATATCAATAGAAATTTACAAACATAATTTACCAAAATAAACGTTGAAGAACCTGAATAAGACATTTTTGAACCTAAGTCACCTTCAGTTGATATAACTCCTAGACCTCTACAAGTTGCATCTAAAAGAAATATTATTACAACTGGTCTACCTCCCGATCTTCTATGTATTAAAAATATTACTGAAGGAGAAGAGGAAAATATTTTATATCCTCTTCTTACTACTGGTGATTAGTTAATTTTTTAAGGTCTTCCTTTTGAACCTTTTTTACTAGATCCTTGGTATTCAAATCCATTAAAAAATTTAGGTAAAGGCATTCCTCATTTACAAACTCCTTTTGATTTTACACCTAGGAGAATCATGTCAGAAGCTTCTCCTGTAAGTCAAACTTCATCTTTTCAAATGAGTAGACCACTTAGCAGAGATTACGGTCGCCCATTGATGATTCATGGTTTGTTCAGTTCAGAGACAGCCAATTTCTTCGCAGAGACTGTTCTGATAATCAGATTCAATACAAAGTGCTTGATGTCACTCTGTTTTCCTGTAATAGGCAAGCTATTGGTAAGTAGTTAACATTTTTTGTTTGCTATACAGTTACAAGATGAGACAATGGGCAATGCCATTGTTGAATGGCTGAAATTTCTTTATGTTCATAATTTGTTACAGGGTTTTGTGCGCTAGCCGAAGGGTCTATGTTCCTTTCTTCTATAAAACTCCACTAAAGTGGGATTTTAGATCGATTCTGGTTACTGCACCACCATGAATTTCCCAAAGAGTGGAACAGTTGATTTAAACAAGTATGCTCACAAATTCGCTCAAACTAAACAAAAATCCGAGGCATGGGATTTGCACGATACTGACCCAATTTCCGTATATGCACACATCTTCCGTATATGCCCAGTTTCCGTATATGCGCACATCTTCCGTATATGCCCAGTTTCCGTATATGCGCACATCTTCCGTATATGCCCAGTTTCCGTATATGCGCACATCTTCCGTATATGCCCAGTTTTCGTATATGCGCACATCTTCCGTATATGCCCAGTTTCCGTATATGCCCAGTTTCCGTATATGCACACATCTTCCGTATATGCCCAGTTTCCGTATATGCGCACATCTTCCGTATATGCCCAGTTTCCGTATATGCACACATCTTCCGTATATGCCCAGTTTCCGTATATGCCCAGTTTTCGTATATGCACACATCTTCCGTATATGCCCAGTTTCCATATATGCGCACATCTTCCATATATGCCCAGTTTCCGTATATGCGCACATCTTCCGTATATGCCCAGTTTCCGTATATGCGCACATCTTCCGTATATGCCCAGTTTCCGTATATGCACACATCTTCCGTATATGCCCAGTTTCCGTATATGCGCACATCTTCCGTATATGCCCAGTTTCTGTATGTGCGCACATCTTCCGTATATGCCCAGTTTCTGTATGTGCGCACATCTTCCGTATATGCCCAGTTTCTGTATATGCACACATCTTCCGTATATGCCCAGTTTCCATATATGCACACATCTTCCGTATATGCCTAGTTTCCGTATATGCGCACATCTTCCGTATATGCCCAGTTTCCGTATATGCGCACATCTTCCGTATATGCCCAGTTTCCGTATATGCGCACATCTTCCGTATATGCCCAGTTTCTGTATATGCGCAGATGTGGGCATATACGGAAGATGTGCGCATATACGGAAACTGGGCATATACGGAAGATGTCCGCATATACGGAAACTGGGCATATACGGAAGATGTGCGCATCTACGGAAACTGGGCATATACGGAAGATGTGTGCATATACGGAAACTGGGCATATACGGAAGATGTGCGCATATACGGAAATTGGGCATATACGGAAGATGTGTGCATATACGGAAACTGGGCATATACGGAAGATGTCCGCATATACGGAAACTGGGCATATACGGAAGATGTCCGCATATACGGAAACTGGGCATATACGGAAGATGTGCGCATATACGGAAACTGGGCATATACGGAAGATGTGCGCATATACGGAAACTGGGCATATACGGAAACTAGGCATATACGGAAGATGTGCGCATATACGAAAACTGGGCATATACGGAAACTGGGCATATACGGAAGATGTGCGCATATACGGAAGATGTGCATATACGGAAACTGGGCATATACGGAAGATGTGCGCATATACGGAAGATGTGCGCATATACGGAAACTGGGCATATACGGAAGATGTGCGCATATACGGAAACTGAGCATATACGGAAGATGTGCGCATATACGGAAACTGGGCATATACGGAAGATGTGCGCATATACGGAAACTGGGCATATACGGAAGATGTGTGCATATACGGAAACTGGGCATATACGGAAGATGTCCGCATATACGGAAACTGGGCATATACGGAAACTAGGCATATACGGAAGATGTGCGCATATACGGAAACTGGGCATATACGGAAGATGTGTGCATATACGGAAACTGGGCATATATGGAAGATGTGCACATATACAGAAACTGGGCATATACGGAAGATGTGTGCATATACGGAAACTGGGTGTATACGGAAACTGGGCATATACGGAATATGTGTGCATATACGGAAACTGGGCATATACGGAAGATGTGTGCATATACGGAAACTGGGCATATACGGAAGATGTGAGCATATACGGAAACTGGGCATATACGGAAGATGTGCGCATATACGGAAACTGGGCATATACGGAAACTGGGCATATACGGAAGATGTGGGAATATACGGAAGATGTGCGCATATACGGAAACTGGGCATATACAGAAGATGTGTGCATATACGGAAACTGGGCATATACGGAAGATGTGCGCATATACGGAAGATGTGTGCATATACGGAAACTGGGCATATACGGAAGATGTGTGCATACACGGAAACTGGGCATATACGGAAGATGTGCGCATATACGGAAACTGGGCATATACGGAAGATGTGCGCATATACGGAAACTGGGCATATACGGAAGATGTGCGCATATACGGAAACTGGGCATATACGGAAGATGTGCGCATATACGGAAATTGGGCAAGAGATGCTTCCGCACCTCCAATTTGGGGGTAATGAAATTCAAATTTGAATTCATTCTGGAAAATCAACCCCGCCCTCATTTCCTTCAAAAACCCAAACCTCTATGCGAACCATGCCCATTATCGATTTCGTCAGTTGATCAGGGAGAGCTCCGACATGATGCCCTGTACAGATAACAGGGTCTCCTCAGCCCGCTTGTTGCCGAAGCACATACACAGAACAATGCATAAGAACGTGGTTCGAAACTGGTACACGATACAAACCGCTCCAACTGCTGCCCCACATCTGTTTCCTCACTGGCTTTATATCGCCTGCCCCCAAGATCTTGTCCAGGCAGAAGAATAGAAGCCCAAAAATCTCGTTGCCATGGAAGGGAAGTGCAGGATCTGTGCTATTGGAGAAATAGCGCTCTTTAAATGTTTCGAAGTTTTCTCCATCGCTACACGCCTCAAATAGGTTTGCAGCGGGATCTTAATTTCTAACGTTATAGAGCTATATATATTATATCAAAAGTTTTTGGTGTTTGGGATGGGTTTGCAACTGGATCTTAATTTCTAACGTTCTAGAGAGCTATATATTATATCAAAAGTTTTTGGTGTTTGGAATGGATTTGCAGTAGTCTTATTAGTGTTATATACAGATCTGGAATATTTGCGAAATATAGATTTTTAAATCTGTTATATTTTAAAGTTTTTGTTAAATTTAGGGAAATTATTTTATTGTCTAAATCTTAAATTTTGTTGTTTAAAATTAGTTTTTAATTATATATAGATTGTTCAAAGCCTTTGAAACATTTAGATAACTAGTAAAGAGTTTACAACTCAAATTTGTGATTTTCTTAATTTTAAATAAATTAAATCAGAAAATATATCAAAAATCACATATAGCAGAGACTATGACTATATTATATCAATTTTTTTTTGCATCATCTTGTCCACAAGCATTGTCATATATTTACTGAATTTTGTTGATATTTCGAGGTATATATTGTGACGCCCACAGAATTAGGGTATATTTCTGAAATTTCAAAAGAAAATTGTTAAATTTAAGCTAAATTTTTGTTTTTGTCTATATCTTAAATTTTATTATTTAAAATAAAAATTTAAAATAAGCTTGTGATTATATGTAGATTTTGAGAAATCTTTGAAACATTTAGATAATAAAAAATTTATGACTCAAATTTGTGATTTTCAAAATTTTAAATAAATTAAACCAAAAAGATATATCAAAATTCACGAGACTACCGCTATATTGTATCAAAAAATTTGCACCATCTGGTCCATGATCCACCGTCCACAGGCATTGTGATATATTTCTTGAGTTTCGCTGATATTTCGGGGTATATATTCTTATGTGTTTACATTAACCCTGCCCAGAGAATTGTGGTATACTTCTGAAGTTTCGCTACTACATGTTGCTTACTATTTCGGAATAAACAGTCATGAGGAAGAAATAATGAAATGTGTGTAGCAATTCTTTAAAGATTAGGAAAACGGGCAAAAGGTTCAACCTTTTCGGCTCCGTCTCTTCCCCGACCCCGCCCATGTTCAACTTATCATTTGAATGCGTTTGGGATCTTGCATGGAAAATTCGAAGGAACAGGCCCCTCGCACATTATATGGAGGGTTTCTTGCTCAAAATCTTTCACTCAATGCCTGTCAATATTTTTAGGGGATGCATAAATTTTACGGTTTTGGTTTTAAGTGATGTATTGTTTTAAGTGATGTACTGTGTCATCAAACATGGACTTTTTCTCTAGGTTTAGTTTTAATGAATGTTTTTGGAATTGTATGAGAATTGCTCATTGGTTAGTTTGGGTATGTGATAACAATAAATTTTATAATGTCTTCTATATATATTTTCTTAAAAAATATGTTTATGATTTTAATCATATTAATGTTTATAATTTTAATCATGTAATTGATTAAATGTGGTCTAAGTGGATCTTTTCAATCGAGAACCACAATGTGTTCTACGAAAAAAGAGATACTAATTTAAAACGAAACCATTGTGCATTTTAGAGTACAGTGGAAGCATTATGAAGCACAAGATGCCACTTGGGAAGCATTATTTGTTTTATTCCTATATTGGTTTTGCAAGAGGTACAATACTAAGGACAATGTTTCTTTTCTTTAAGGGGTAGGGTATTGTGACATTTTTTTTTTTATTTTGTTGATTTTTTGTAATTAATGACAAATAATGTTAGGGTGTTAGCATTGATGTTATGAGTTGAAATTTTATTATGAGATGTAATATTTTGTTTTATTAATAAAATATATTAGAATTAAACAAGAAAGACAACCAATAGATTATGATGCTTTGAGAGTAAAATATATACCTTGAATTAATAATTCCATTAATGTGATGATTGAGAAGATGAAGGGTCAATATGTGTTTATAAAATGGAGAAAAGCAAAGGAGAAGAATTCTTTTTCCTTTTTATTTTGAGAATTAATCTATTATTATTCTCATACACTCATTTTCTCCCTATGAATCAAAAATTTGAATTGGAATGAAAATTGGTGACATGTTTTGTAATAGAAGTTGAATGTGTTGTAGTGTTTTTCCTTTGGACTAGATGGCTCTAAGGACTATGTGGCACAAATAGCACTAAAGAAGGGAAGGCCGAGGGACTACATAGGTCATAGGAGGACTCCCTTGTGTTGTGCAGACTTTCATTTTCATTTGTGAATTTCTATGGGCTTGGTCAATGAATGGAAAGGAAAAACACTTAGATTCTCTCTTGTGTGTGGAGAAGAGTAGCCCTGAAAATCCTTGATTTTATTTTTTTATCTCAGGGCTTCAAGATCTAGCTTGAGGGTGATCAACTATGAGAAAGGTTGTAGCATAGCTAAGCCCATATTTGGTGGCTCACCCTTCTTCAGTTCCAAATTGTAAAATACTTGAGTCTAAATAAGTATCTCTTATGAAAGATAATTTAATTGCTCTTTTGAACAAGTTTATATGTACATACATTTACTTTCCAAAAAATTTATCATGGTTGTAGATTTTATATTATTTGGTTGTAGCTTTTTATATGTATTAGATTTTCTAAAGTCACTATTTGAGGAAGATAGGCTTCCTAAATTCTTCTTTAAACATGTCATGTTTCCATTTCTACTATAAATTTTCTTTTGGGAGGTTCAAGGAGCTGAAATTTGGACCATTGTGAGGGAAAACCACACTAATCCTCTTGTCCAATTTTTAGATCTTGCTTCATGATTTTTTAGAAAATACGATTAGAGGGAGTTTACATCAAAAGTCAACCATTTTCCCTATGGTTTATTAGTGAATTTATAAGACAAGAGGAGAGGGTTAGAGATCCTCTTTCTAAGGATAAGATCCACAAATATGGGGATTAGGGTTCCATAATGAGAGGGAATAGATTCATAAACCATGGGATGAGGCTCAAATAGGTAGGGGCTCACATCCTTCTTGTTGAGATAATATTCCCCAACAAGGCTTCTAGAAATTTCTTTTTATTTTTACCTACATTAAAAGGTTATCAAACTTTTTAATGGAGAATAGTGCGACAAATTACGTAGGCTACAATCATTAAAATTGCATTTACGCAGATAGTTGCTAGGAAAAGTGTGACACTTTTTCAAAATTGGTTTTTTAGCAACGTAATCCAAGATTCTTGTTGTTTTCAGAATGGTTTTTATTCCAACATTGTAGGGGATTGCTTGCAAGAGTTCATCGGATAGTGAGAGATCTGGATTTGCGGTCATGTGCTAATGGTGACAAGATGACGTGTAGCACTCACTCCCCCATGCCTAGAACTCTATCTTTCATGATGATGTTGTTTGATGATTTTATACTGTGGTTTTAGGCTCACTTTTCATTATATCTAAATTGATTTTGTTCTAAGAAGAATTTAAGAATACATTTTGAATTAGTTTGGTGTGACCACTCAAGAAAAATGACTTACTTTCTTATATTCTAGGATACACAAAGAGAGATATCAACATGGAACCAATATTGGGTATCTCTTCCATTTTCTTTCTTTGAGGACTTTCTCATTCAATGTTATTTTGGTTCTCAATATAATTTGGAATTTTGGAGAGCACACAAGTACCAAACCTTTTATTTCCCTATTATTTTTGTCAAGACCAATCCCTTTATTGTGGGTTTAGTCTTAGGATATTATATAAAATCCTAAAGAACAATATCTATGATGGTTTACATATCACACAACATCAGTTTCCCAATTTTACTTAATGTCTTCAATCTCTTATGTGTTTTCAATGGCCTAGGTTCAATGTCCTGAGATCCTTAAGCATTTAAGGTATCATAAGAATCCTCAACATTGTAAGTGTTAAATGAGTGTCATATGTGATCATGTGATGAATAATGAATTGTTGGGTTTGGACAAAGATATATGTCATAGTAACTTGTTATAAAGGTCACGTCTCTAATCATATACTATATTATTTGTGATCTAATCAAGATGATTTTCAAAGTGGGTTTTTCTTGATGTGATAGAGCTTCCCACTCTAAACCTTTGTGTTGATGTGACAATTGTATGCTCTATTAGTGTTATGCTTTTTATTTTAATGCTACCACATTAGGAATTTCTTATGATAATGAATAAACAATGAGAACGTTAGTATCTTAATAAAATTACCATTTATTGATTAAAAATATGGTTATATTTATGTTAAGTGATGTCCTTAGAGTTTAAATATATGTGCATTGAGCTATTACTAAGAGTACAATGAGAAATCATTATCACTATCACGAACATGATATTTTCCTACCCACTTTTAGTTAAATAATTCAATTTTAAATATTAAATTAAAATTCTTCACATAAATAATAATAATAATAATAATAAATTAATTGCAAAAAAAATCATAAAAGAAAAATAAAAAATTATTAATATCTTTAAAATTGAAAATAAATATGTTGTTCTAAATGTTTTGTAATATTAATGCAAAACTCTTCCTCCTTAAGATCCACTCTAACATTATTTGCATTATTTGTAGTAGGTCATTTATAGTGTATTAAGGGAATTGTGATTTTAATCCAAAAACCAATATTTTTTATATTTAAATATGAGTTATATATTTGTTTTAACTTGTATTATTATTTTTATATAGTTTCATGTATATTGTTCATGATACCATGTTTATGAGGTTTTTCTTATAATTCTTTAAACTTGAACATTTCTACCAAAAGAAAAAATAAATGCCAACAATTACAAGGTTTTCATGGTTTTGTAGTTTTCACAAGTACAAGGTTTTCTTGGGTTTTGTAGATTTTATTTCATACTACTCATGATTATATTTTCCGTTTCACTTCAATGTCACATCATATATGTGTACACATATTTTCTAAGTTTGTTAAAAGATTTTAACATAATTTATAATATGATTAAATTTATGTTTAATAGAATAACAATTTGTTGAGTCAATAGTGTAAATAATTTTTATATAAAAAATAAAAATATATATCACATTTTGATACAAATCCTATTTTCTTTTGAATACAAATCCTATTTTCTTTTGAATAGGAACATACAATAAATTAGCTATTTTTTTGCATGTTAAAGTGCATTTTGAAAGAGTTCATATTGTTTTTCCAATATAGCTTTGATTACATACATAAAAGATACAAACACACAATTTTAAAATTATTCGGAGATGAAATAGAAACCAGACACGTTCTACTTATAGGTTGACATGTTCATTTGACAACAGGTGGACGTGGCAAGGAATTATGATGACCCTTGGAAATATTCATATTGCATTTCAAAGTTGTGTTATGATACTGTAAAATGCATGTATGATTTTTTTTGCTTTTCAACAAAGCCCTAATTCAAATTAAAGTGGTTGCAGGCATTGGACTTTGTGATTGTAGAAGCTAGGTGTCATGGAATCATGATATTTTTTAGCCTATTAAGGAATGCGCTGGTATGTTTGGTTGACTTGTGATGCTGGGCAGAGGAGAGAAAAATAATTTAATATGTTTCTCATGAAGAGACCTTCACAAAAGAAGATTTTTCTGTCACAACTTGGTGCTCGATTAATCCCTTCAAGTTAGGGTGAGCCCCATGTGAACTATGGGGTCTCATGGTGTTGTGTTGAGTGAGTAGCAAGGTTAGGGAATTGATGAAAAGGGAAGTTGGGACAACTGGTGTTCATTATCACATTCGATAATATGTAAACAATGTTTATGTGGTAAAGGAAGGGAGATAAAAAGAAGGTAGTGGAACGATGCACTAGATGCTTGGAGTTTGGGACTGGTTTGCCTTGGCTAGGTCATATTTCCCTGTTTTCCAATACTTTTCCATTGAATTGATAGCCTACTCTATGTGACCTTGGATGATAATCTATGTAGTTATATATGTAACCTTTGAGTTCAATTTAAGAATATGTGGCCTATGAGGATATACTTGTAATTTTTATTTATTTATTTTTTATGTATATGATGTTGTAGAAGGCCTAGTGTGTGGGATTATGTTCGTGTGAAAGGTGGTTCTTGTTGTATGGCCAAAGGCTAGTGTATTGGATTGTGTTTGTGTCAATGTTGATGAACTTGTTGTTGAAAGACTTTATGTATTTGAATATTTGGAATTCAAGGAACACCTTGTGAATGGGAGGTAGTGATTAAATTGTGTACTCCCTAGTCAATTAAATTAAAAAAGGAAAACAAAAAGAAAAATGTTATGAATGCAGATGTCAATTATTGATATTGAAATCCTTTAATTGAATCCACTAACAATTTGTCATGTTTAAGCTGAGGGGCAAGCTATCCTAGCATTACATGTGCTATAGCAGATTTATGAATAAGCATTGTCTTATGGAACAATTTATGAACGAATGAGATAAACAATGAAGTTGTTAAATCTGCTAACTTTTTAGCCTGGGTAATAATCTCGAGGATTTAGACAGTAATGTTTTGGTCTTTGGTAGTAATCTTAAAGGATTTAGACCTGGTTTATTATAGCATTTTCCCTTGCAATGATTAATCTAAAGTCTAATCCAATTTTCCATTGCAATGATTCATGTAAGGTCTAATCCAATTGTTGTTAAAGATTGAATCAGTAGACTGTTTTCGCAATGTTGAATTTGGAGTTTTGAACTTAAAGTTTTCCGTTGCGCCGAATTTTTTTCTAAGATGTTATATCTAAAGCATAATTGATCTAGTATATGTTTGGGCACAGTTTTATTCCCTACCGAATTGGCATTCTCCTTCACCCATACCCACTTCCATCGCACTAAAATCCCATACCCACTTCCATCGCACTAAAATTTACTCAACAGGGACTATCACTGCCAGCAGTGCTTTATATAGGCACTTGTTAAATAAAGTAGCTATCCATGAGGACCTGTTTAAAATTAGTGACCAGAAAGAAAGGAATTTTCAATGTAATTTAATCTGGACATAATATGTATATAAAAACTGAAAACCTCATAGAAATCCCAAGTGCCACTGGCATAAAAACCACTCTTTTTCCCTCTTGCTGAAGATGCAGTTAAATAGACCAAGGATTTAATGGAAATAGCAATTGAAACAGAATCGAGATGCCCTTGTAAGCGAGTCAGTGGAAAGATTGGAAATGGAAATGGGAATTGGACCCGCATAAAAGTAATTTTAGATGTTATCACATGCGCACTCCTATTAATATGCCTCACAAACGCCCACCCCGCCATCTCTTATTAAAAGAGGTATATTTTTTATATGATATGCAGCCGTGTATTTATTTACAGATCTGCCTTTGGTCTTATGAGGCAGCACTCGATGAAGATGGAGGAGAAGCAGCAAATGCTTTCATCCATAAAGATCATCAAAATCTGTCGTTAACGGCATTCCATCATCCATCAAAATCTGTTGGTACCGGCATTCCACGCTGCAGAATGCTTTGTCACCTCTGCAATAATCAGCAAACACAGAATGAGGCTAGCTCCGAAGAAAAGGAAATTATAATCAATTCAATCTGATTCTCAAAGATTTATAGCAATGGAATGATAATTATAACAGACCTGTACATGTAGATGTCCTTCCCTTGATTCAATTGCCGTTTGCAGAGATAGCATGCTCTGAGAAAATGGCCAACATGAAACACTGGAACATTTGAAGAGCTCCGAGGCGGCGATGCGACAAACCATAGTCCATGTTCATGCTGTTTCCGAACAGGGTATTGCACAATTTCAGGCTCCATACCGCAATGGTTATACATGTTATTTGTGCTCGACTTTGAACCATGGGAGATAACAGAAGTGTTACCCTTTGAATAATCCATTCCAGTTTGATGGGTGTCTTTTGTAAATCCATGAGGAGAACCAATCGGTATTGTCTCGCTGTGCTGCTTGGGAGAACTCGACGGGAAATCGAAGCCGTTTTCATGCAAATCAGTGATCCCAATTCCAGAAAATGTCTCGATGTCCAGTGGACAAGTTGGGCGGTATTGTCTCGCTGTGCTGCTTGGGAGAACTCGACGGGAAATCGAAGCCGTTTTCATGCAAATCAGTGATCCCAATTCCAGAAAATGTCTCGATGTCCAGTGGAGAAGTTGGGCTTTTTGTCCCCTCTGAATCTGAGGACCCCTTTGCATTGAAACCTATGAAGATTCCAGAGGCATTGCAGAACCTGTGCTTGTCTTCGGGGCAATCACTGGTGCGGGATGAATCGGCTGGGTAATCAGGCGTCACGTAACACATCTTTTCTCTCCTGTTGAAGGGTAATGAGGACTGACCCTTCAACAACCACCGCAATCGCCATTAGCACCAGACTCGTCCGGAAGCTCATGCTAAGCAAAGAAAGCGCGGGTTCTGAGATTCAAAATTCCAATCTGGAGCGCCATTATACAATTCAAAATTTGGTGGCAATGTATGGGGAATGGATAGCATATGATACACCACATGCCATGATAAATATGCAGCTCGTTTCGATGGGCATCAATACAAACAACGATGGCATCATGCATATCTCCATCACTATGCAATCGGAATCTGTTACCCGGAGAACGGAGGCGATGTCAGAACCCGGCTCCCAAGACTGTACTTAAGAGACTCTTAAGAGTGCATTTATAATACTATAGTCTCTGAAATAGCACTTGCCATCGTAAGATATTACGAGGAACGGATCTCAACATTGTTGGTTGCTTAATCATTTCTCTTTTTTCAAAGTAAATAGATGGAATTGTTTTGTTCTGGTTTCTTTGACTTCTCGTTGGTTTTGGACGGATGGACGGTGGTTTTTAAGTTGCGGTTAAGAATTAAGGAAGTTAATGGTTAAGATTGAAGATTGAAGTTGATAAATAGGGAAAATAAATTTTAAATTTTTTAATTAAATTAAAAAAAAGGTTTTTATAAAAGTTATAAATGTTTTTTTTATAATTTTTATATAATAGAAGTGACGTATTCACAAAATTTTCAACTTTAAGATAATTTATATGCTAAAACATTAATATGTTTATAGTTGAGTTTCGTATTATATTCTCAAACCTCAACCTCGTAGACAAGTTAATTGATTGTTTTTAATTTCTTAAGTTAACAAGGGAGCCACTGTCGTGGCTGTAGTCCCTGCCGGGGTCTGCCACAACAACACAGTACAAACGCTTTGTGCAACTTGTCTTGTAGCATGCAGAAATACAAAGACATCAGAAGAGTTGTTCCGAGATGGCTACATCCATCCCTCTTCATCTCCCTGTGGCTCTCCGGTGATTTTGCAACCTTGAAAGGATCGTTCATGGTGCCTGTATTGAGGATTGGGCATGAAATTGAGCCAATACAATTCTCTTACAAGCTTACAGAAAAAATATTTTGACTAGCATATCGGTGTAGGATACAATCTCAAAATTGATGGAAGGTGTTGTCCTGCAACACGATCCGATGGATCATGGAATGAAGGGTTTCGAGTGAGGTTGCTATATGAATGTTTTGTCCTGCCGCCGAAGTTCTGCTACTTCTTGAAAATACACTTCATTTTGGTCACCTTGCTTGATGTCTGCACCATCCTTCTGAAAGGGTACTAAAGTTATCGTTCCTGCTTATCCAAAGGCCTGTGCAGATCCCTTGTCCCTTCTTTTTATAATAACTATCACAAGCCTAATGCAGATCTCTGTTATGGATTGTGATAATTTAAAATATGGAATATCAGATATGCAAGAACAACAAGATATGGGCGATCTATTTTACTAGCATTCGCAGGTCTGCTTCGATAAGCAATAAACCTCCAAGATTGATATTATAAATGGCCCCTTCTGTAACTCAGTTGATAGACACTAACTGTAGATTATTACTGTAATCGCTGAAACAAAAATGCTATCGCGTTAATATGTCAGGAAATCCTAACTTCATAAGCATAAATTAATATTTCTGCACACCTTTCTCTTTTTAAATTTAATACTTAACCAAAAATTTTAAAAACAAACTCAAAAGCAGTCTTCTTATTACATAGGTGAAAGATTGACTTCCAAAGTAATTTTAAATAACTAAATTTAAGACCATACAAAGCAGGATTAACACTGGACACTATTTATCCCACACTGTTATTATTCTCAACACGGATGACTGTTGATGCACGGAGCCCCCTCCAAAGTGACAAATACAACCTCCTCGTCATAGAAGTAAGTTTGTTCGAGCTTATGTTGATGATTTAATGATACTTCAAACTTATTCGGATTCGTTAGACCTTAGGTTTAGTTTGTTCATCACTGGTAGTTTTTAAGATTCATTAAAGTATGGCGAAATGGCCAATATTAATAGTTTATATTTATTGATAAAGTTATGTTTTTAAATAAATTTAAAAATAGTTTGGATAATTAAATATTTTTATGTTTTGGTCAATGAAGGATGATAACAATGATGCAGCGTTGTAACTAACCCAATTATTAATCATATATATGATGCAGCGCTGTAACTAACCCAATTATTAATCATATATATGATGCAGCGCTGTAATGAACCCAATTCCATAATCCTATCTATGCTGCAGCGCTGTAACGAACTCGATTCAGCTCTCCTTCCCTGAATTTCTCGTAATTATTAGTTTTAGAAACCACTTATAGTTATATTTTTCACGCAAATTATTAGTAAACATTATTCTTGTATTCGAATAATTGGAGTTTAGAGATTCTATCCCAATCAAATTTTTGAGCCATTACAATCATCTCCAATAAACCAAAACATTTTGTTATATTCGAAGTCCAAAATTCAGATGTTCTTAAAATTCATTTCAGCCTCTTTGCTTATGCACAATTTTTTCACTTTACAATAAACCAATTTTTTGCATTTATTTTTAAAACTCAAGTATAGATTTTAGGATTTATTTATTTATCTTTATTATTTTTAATGGAATGAAATTTTTTTGAGAATCAGATACATCTATATTAGTTATTATTATTATTATAAATTTTTTTAAACATTTTAAAAAGGTTATAAATGAACCAATTACATGTTTATTAAAGAGCTAGATAAGTTATTTAACGTTTCACATACCCTTAAAACTTTAGAATATCCAAAAATCTACAATATAAATTTTAAAAAATATTACAAAATCTACCATATAAATTTTAAAATATATCCCAAAATCTAAAAAATAAATAAAAATACCCATTTTCTTTTTATATTTAATCATATCATTTTTCATGAAACTAAATACCATTCCGATAACGATGTTCATGAAATAGATACCCATCCTTGGATATACTTGAAGGGTAACGTAATAATTTGTAGAAAAAGAGCTTTTTTAATATATATTTCTTTAATAAAATTTATTAAAAATTACAATAATAACTTTGAATTTTTGAGAATAAATAAAGCTATTTTTATTTTTCAATTTAGTACAATAACATTGGAAAAGACAGGACTATATATATAAAGTTATTTAGAGTTATAAAATATAAAATTATTTATTTTATTTATTAGAATACAACATATCATAAAATATTAAAATATGTATTTTATTTATTATGATAGAAGACATTTAAATATACTAGCATAGATTTTTTTTAAGTATAGATCTGACATGAGCTGAGAGGGATCAAATTCACGTGTAATTTCTTTTAAAATGTAAAATATAATTAGTTGTTTAAATTGTATTTTTGAATACTAAATAGCGTATATATAAGTTCAACTAATTTTTTTTTCTATATATTAATATATATGAAGTTAGGTAACATAAATCTTCAAATAGTTTATTTAAATCTCTTGTTAAAATATTTTTGGAAAGTATAATATTTAACGATCAGATTCACACATTTTTTTACCTCTAATTACTTTAGAGCATATGACCACCCATCAAAACGTCTAACACAAATATATTTCATTAAAATAAATTATATATATATATATATATATATATATAGTATTTTTTTCAGTTAAATGTTTTTAACTATAAAATTATTTTTATGAAATAGATGTAATTTTTTTTTAATATATTTCACTAATTTATAAATATTAAATATAATAATTTGAAAGGAAAAGTGTGTATATATCTATATATATATATATATATGATTCTCATAAGTTTATTATAAGAAGAAAAAACAAGTCAAGTCTCATGAGCAGACAAGATCCTTTGTTGTTGAAACCATGGAAATGGAGTTCGAGCTTAAACGTCTTAAAATGGATCTTCTCAATTTGGAATCTTGGCATTATGAGGCCTTTCAAATTGCAGCTGGCTCGCTTGTCATTAATTTTATAATTGTCTTTCTGATCTTATCGTTTCTTCTTGTTGCTAACGATTGTAAAAGAGAATATGTATGCATGTTATAATGATAACTCACACGGAAGAAATTAAATGCATCACTGCTTCTTTAGGAGCACTATATTCCAGTGAATCCAAAGATTCAATTCAAGAAAATCCAAATTCAAGTCGCTACTAAAAGCTTTAATATATTTACTTATTTATTTAAATAAAATATTAAATCTTAATAAATTCAAGTCACTGCAAAAATCTTTAATATATTTACTTATTTATTTAAATAAAATATTAAATCTTAATAATTGAAATAAAATAAATTATTAAATATTAATAATTGAAATAAAATATTAAAAAGGTAAAAGAGTAAAAAACTTTTGGGTAGCATGCCTGATATGCATGCACCACGTGTGCACTCCACCTGGCGTTTTCTCAATATAACAACTGCTGTGTCGATCCCACAGCTTCTCTGATCCTCTACCTGGTGTTTTTTCAATACAACAACTGCTGTGTTGATCCCACAGCTTCTCTGATCGTAAAATCTCCCCGTGATTCCTGAGTTTTATGTTCGGGGACTTTCCTGAGTTTGATATGTTTCTCATGGCCGGTTGTCCTACATTTTTGTTCTCGGGGCATCTATTAGGAGTGGTGCATCGAGTTCTCTGACAGTCTTTCCTTAGTAATTGAAACCGGTCCAGCTAGAGGATTAGACGACTACCTCCTCTGTTTTCTACCTTCCTTCTGATAGTCTTTCATTCCCCATCCGGGGTGTAACTCCTCTAATATGATATAATTTGTTTTTCACTGGTACATCCTTTCATAATCTCAGAGAAATGGATGCTGGGAACAGTTCAAGTCAGATAATTTACTTTTCGAGGTATGAAATGGAAGACCAGGAGGCTGGAATGAACAATTCCGGGCCTCATTTCAATTAAGCTGAAAACTTCCACTCAAAACTGCACACCGCATCATATATATCTGATTTGGACATTTCTGCGCAAAGCAGATTCAAGTCGAAGAACGGTGGCTTTGTATGGAGGCTTGTGGTACACCACTGCTTCCGAACGAATTCATCCATGAGCCTGGAAATGGTGCTCCTTCATTTCTACCTTTTCGCTGGCAGATTGGTCGACTCTCCCGAGGGTTTTCTAAACATGGAATGCAATGACGAGGGTGCCCAATTTACAGATTCTCCTTCACAAAAGTCCTCGCTATATTCAGGAACCGTTGTTTCCTCTGAACCATTCTATTTGTGCAGACGGCCAGTCTTTTCCTTTGCTTGCAGTTCAGGTATGTGATTGAAAAACCTCCTAATTATAATTTGCATTTAATTAATGATTTGAAAGATGTTTTCTTTGTTACAGTTTACTATACACAATGTAGAAAACAGACTTTTCTACAGTATATATTTTTTGTCAGTTACAAATTTGATAAGAATTGGGTAGAATCCCAACTATGGTCGAAATATAATCAATTTTTTGAGCACCCAATAGTTTTGTTCCATTTAAATAAACTTAAATTATAATAAAATATGAAATTGTAATTCAATAAAAACTCTACTTTTCCAGTTTTGCAGAATAGGCTCATTCTCTCGAATGCACCAAAACACCTTAAAGATCTTGAGAATACTAAATGAGAATACTAAATTAGGCATTTACCGTTATTTACCGTTGAGTTTTTGAGTAAGTTTTTCATGTTCAATATCGCCTGCAGTAAATAAAAATAAAAACAGTTAAAGAAAAAAAAAACGATGCATTTAAAAGCAGAGGAAATTAAAGAAGCAGAGGAAATTAAAGCACAACGGTGCTAAATTTATGTTTTAAATTAACAGGTTCTCCATGATCCTCTGCAGGTAGATCCCTTGCAGCTAGCGTAATAACACAAAATAACAAGTAAATAACAAGTAGCAGCGAGCGTAATAACACAAAATAACAAGTAAATAACAAGTAAGGTACTTCTCCGGAGTTAGTTGCATCTGAAGTTTGCCCAAATACATAAAGATAGTCTGATACATACCAGGTCTGTCAGGTCGCAAACTACAATGCTACTGCCTTCCACAATGCCATCTTGCAGACTCAAGCGACTCAATGGCATCTTGCAGACTCAAGGGACTCAAGCTTGTAGATAACAGAGCACGTTCAAGGACTGCAATTGTAATCTTGCAGACTCTTCTGGGCAGGCGGCGACTATCTTTTACCATACCATACCAGAGTTGCATGCTAATAGCCATATGGAAGGGGCTTTGCATGCTAATAGCCATGTGGAAGGAGCGTTGATATACATGTGGAAAGGACCTCGAATGGGCTACTAGCTTGGAAGTATATTGGCTCTCTCTCTGAACTTTGGATAAAATTGTATTGCCGCAGTATTCACATTTTTCCCTATCATTTATTAAATTTAATTAATTATTTTATAAATTGTCATAGGCCTTTTCTCATTTCCATAGTTCTAAAAATATTTTTTTAATAAAATAGTCATACTTTTTAATTATTTAAAATTAAGAAAAAACTATAAATTTAAAAAGCAACATTGTAGGTTGTTATATATCCTTTTTTTATATAGTTAAACATTAAGGGTATGATTGTTTTTTAAGATGTAAAATATATTAAAAATATATCAAGGTTAAAGAGGGAAAAATAAAAGTATAATATTTTAATTAATTAAAATTAAAAAATTCTTTAATAAAAAAATAAAATAAATTATATATTATTTAATTTTAGAAAACGTACAGTAGAAGAGTCAATTTGATGATCTTTATAAAATAAAAAGTAAAATTAATATTATACTTTTACTATTTACTATTTAAAATGTAAAAAATAACATTAACTATATATTTTCCAGATTTAAAATTGGAAAAAAATAATTAATTATTCTCTAAACATGAAAGTTTTCCATACCTATCTATAACTCAAATTTGCCCCTATGATTTTTTTCTACCATGCAAAACGGTGCAAAATAAAATAAACTTTTTACATCAAAATTCATTGAACAAGTTTGGATAATATGAGATTGCCTCAATATTTTTGCATCGGGCAACGTGAAGGCTGCAATAAGACCTCAATAGTTTGCCAAACCAAAAACTTTGGGTAAAATTTTGTTGAATAAAATTGGGAGCATCAAACTTAGGTTAAAATGTGAAAACACGGAAAAAAAAACCGGTCAAAGTATCAAGTAATGGTCGGTCAACGATCGATCGATCGCTATTAGTCCCAGGCAGGGACTCATAATTAAAGCTTTTATTGAATATCAATATGAACGAAAATGCATTGTCTATTGTTAACTTATTAGGTTTAATTTTATTTAAATTCATTAACTTCAAATTTATTAAATATAAATGGATAAAAATAAAAAGGGGATAAAATTTAATTAATTTAAATTTATTAATTTTAAATGGATTAAAAAAAATAAAAACTATATATAATTAATATAATTAAATTATAAATCATTATGTTTAAAAGGGATATAAATATTTATGAATGAGGATTTCATTTCAGTAGATTAAATTGAATTAAGGAAAGAGGTTCAAAAAGGTAAAAAAGAAGGAAAGTAGATTAAATTGAATTAAGGAAAGAGGTTCAAAAAGGTAAAAAAGAAGGAAAATGGATAATTATTATTAGGGATAGATATCAAAAAGAAAGTAAGAGTTGGGAATTTGGAAATATTTGGATTTTCTTTTGGAATTGTATCTAGAGTGAAATTGATATTATATTTTTAGTTGAAATTGGCAAGCATGATGAAGAGAGTTTGGATGCTCGGAGAGGGATCTGCAATCTGAATTAGGGTTTGAGTTACGGTTTGACAACTGGTAACCATGGTGGGTCATGGAGGAGGGAGTTCTGCTCTCAACTACAGTTAAATAACCGCGAATAGAAGCAAGGGAACTGGTCTATATCGCTTCAAGAAACCACCGGAGGTGATAACTGAGGATACTAACAAAGGAAATATCAAACCTCACGGATAGAAAGAAAATCATGAGGAAGATAGCAGGGAGAAAAGGAAAGAGGGTAGCAGTCAGAAAGTTGCACCTATGAGTGCGACAGGGGTCTGTAAACCCAAGTCGACCATTATTCCTCGGGTCGTTTTAAGTGACCCAGCGCTACAGGTGCACAGAGAACACATGGCAGAACACGCGGTTATATGCAAATTTATGGGGATTTGGCTGACGGAAAAGGCCTTACACGTATGGATAAGGAACCACTGGAAATCGAAGGGGAAATAAACCTTCACCTTGGATCCAAGGGCTTCTTTACGGTGGTGTTCACGAGCTTAGAAGATAAAGACAGAGTGTTTGAGGGAGGACCTTATTTTTACACTGCTACAGGCATTTACATGCGACTATGGGTGATGAACTTTGTCCCAGAATGAGAAATGTTCACTTCAGTACCAGTATGGATAAGACTATACTCCCTTCCTTTAGATTATTTCATGTCGGAGTCTTTAAAGGCTATCAATAATAAACTAGGGAATTTTATAAAAATATCAGATGCGACTTTAAGAGGCAAATACACCTATTTTGCCCGGATCTGTGTGGAAATGGAATTATCTGGGGCACTTCCCGACGAGATCATTTTAGAAGTATATGTTGAAGAATGGGTGTAGGCAGTGGACTATGAACATGTCCCATTTAAATGCTGCAAATGCCATGAACATGGGCACCTATACAGAGACTCCCCATCAAACAAACTAGAGAGCAACACAAAAATCACCACAAGCAAAGATCCCGAGGGTTTCACTAAGGTGGGGGGCAAAGGGAAAGGAGGAAAACGATACCAAAAGAAAATCAACGAGGACGGGCAACTGATCCACAACAGTTTCAAAAACTTAAAAGAAGAAGATGGAAACAACGAGGCAAACCAGGAAGCAGAGACTAATACTAATGAGAAGGATAGGGTTGCTAGCATGGAGGATATACCAGAGAACATCCAACAAAAGGATGATCTACCAAGCATTATGGAGCTCAATAGGGACCATGAGATGACTCGAAGTGAGGAAGAAACAGAGGACCATGAACTGCAGGAGATTCTTGAGAGGGAGAACTTAGATCTAGAAAAGTTTCTGGAGTAAGGTATTGCCAAAGGGGTTGATTCCCTGCCAAAGGAGGAGTTTGACAGGGTTCAACAACTCTTCCTCTGGAGATCCAAATCGAAGGGCTCTAGAGTCAAGAGAAACCATGACAGCCAGGAGAATAGAGGGATGAAAACAATGGAGGAAACACTAGGGCAGTCTTCCAAGAATATGGGTAGGAAAAGAGGAAGGAAAAGATAGAATGAGTTGCTGACCGAATGTGGAAAATGCATGAATAACTCAGGTAAGATGAGAGATCTCACCAGCTACTCCTTTACAAACCTTTCTTAATGAAGCTCACAACCTCGAACATTAGGGGCCTAGGAAGTAAAAAGAAACAAAGAAATCTTAGCAATAGAATAAAAGAAGAAAAACCAGATATGGTTTTTATTTAGGAAACCAAGTGTTCAATGGACAAGATCAGAGAAATACAAAGTAAATGGTTAAGCAAGTATGAGTATCCAGAGGTTAAGGTAGATAACTCGGCAGGAGGGATTCTTACACTTTGGGATCCCTAGAAACTTGGAATCCTGGATTCGAAAGCGTCCAGGAACTATCCATCACTAGCGATTCAGCCTTTGGGTGATAGGGAGACTTACATGATTACAAATGTCTATGGTCCTCAAAAACTAGAAGACAAATTCACACTTCTCACCTCCCTTGAGGAGCTAAGAGAGAGATATCTTGATATGCCATGGATTCTAGCAGGGGATTTCAACAAGATCAAATCTCTTGCAGAGAAGAAAGGTGGTACCAAAACACTAGGCAGAGACTCCATTGCCTTCCTGAACTTCATAAATAAAATGAAACTAGTGGATGCTGAAACAATAAATGGCACTTTCACCTGGAACAATAAGAGAGGAGGCGCTTCTCAAGTTTCCTCTAAACTAGATAGATTCTTAAGCTCAGATGACCTCCTTCTCACAGGCCTTGACATTGCAACTCTAATCCTTCCCTTTGGAGGCTCGGACCACTGGCCTGTCCAGCTTGAAAACACATTTATAGGTACACTAAGGAACAAACCTTTTAGGTTTGAAAATTTCTGGCTCTCTCACCCGGACTTCACTAGTAATATTGACATATGGTGGATGGAAGATTTTCCCATTCAAAGCACTAAAATGTTTATGCTACAACAAATACTTAAACACATCAAATCTAGACACAAAGATTGGAACAAAAAAGAGTTTTGTAATATTTTTAAAGCCAAAAGAGAAGTTTAACAGAAACTCCAGGGGATTAATTAGATCATAATCACAGATGGTTTTACCGAAGAAAGGAAAACTCAAGCTGGCTCTCTTCAGAAGGAATGGGAAGATAGGTGCATCCTAGAGGAGATATTCTAGAGGCAAAAATCTAAAGTGCAGTGGATTAGAGAAGGGGAAAAAACACAAAGTTTTTCATAAACCAACTTTGGATCATAGGTCAAATAACAGAATTTCAAAACTCAGAGATTTTCAAGGGGAAGAGCTTGTCTCCCACAAAGAAATGGAATCTGTCCTAGTACAACACTTCCTTAGCATTGGAAAGGAGCCTCTCTTAGACAGCTCACAGTTCATTAACAATTTCATGAAGTACATTCCCAAGCTTGTAACAAGGGAAGACAATCACAATCTTAACAGGCCAATGTCTGAAGATGAGGTCAGTGAAGTTATCAATGAGATGCAAAATGGGAAAGCTCCTGGCCCGAATGGATTCAATGTGGACTTCTTCAAGGCATGCTGGAAAACAATCAAACAAGAAATCCTTGATGTAGTGGAAAACTCTATAAGATCCAGAACGGTTTTGGAAGGCTCTCAATGCCTCTTTCATAGATTTGATTCCAAAGTAGGAAAAAGCTATGACACCGTACAGATTCAGACCCATAGCATTATGTAATGTGGTGTACAAGATTATTTCCAAAGTGATCGCTAACAGACTCAAGCCACTTCTTCTAGCTCTTGTCTCAGAGGAACAAACTGGTTATGTGGAAGGAAGACAAATTCTCAATAACATCATACAAGCTCATGAGATGGTACACTCTCTTAAAAGCAATAAGCAAGCTGGCATGATTATACAACTTGACCTAGTGAAAGCTTATGACAAGCTAAGCTAGTCTTACATCAGGGCAGTGCTGAGAGATTATGGTTTCGACCACAACTAGATTAGATAGGTTATGGCCCTAGTATCCACAACTAGATTTTCAATCCTTCTTAATGACTTGCCCTCCAGAACCTTTTTGCCTTCTAGGAGTCTCAAACAAGGAGATCTGCTTTCCCCCTTCTTCTTTGTGCTCATGATGGAAGGACTAGGCAGAGCGATAAAAAATTCAAGTGCTAAAGGAAGAATCTAGGGACTGAAACTGACCATAGATGGAGCTGCTTCAACTCACCAACAATTTGTGGATGACACTATGCTGCAGGGCATTCCCACGGTCAAGGAAGCCAAAGCTTTTAAACAAATCTTGAAAGACTTTGCTATGGCCGTTGGTACAGAGGTAAGCCTTGACAAATCAAAAAAAATCTTTTTTAACACTGACATTGCTATTCAAAGAAACCTCACCAGAATTCTAGGGTTTCAAAGGGATCAGTTACCTTCTAAGTACCTTGGAATCCCTCTTACGCACAAACCTCTAAGTAGGGGAGTGCGGGAGCCAATAATTAACAAACTTCAGGATAGGATCAGGAAATGGACATGCAGATATTTGAACTTGGCAGGGCGCCTTGTGCTTACAAAGGCTATCCTATAGGCCATACCCATTTTTATGATGTCAACTCTTCCTGCTCCTAAAGGAGTTATGCAACAAATCAGGAACATTCAAAGAGATTTTCTTTAGGGCAAAGGGGAAGAGAAAATAAATGGGCTTTGGTAGCTTGGGACAAGATCTGAAAACCTAAAGCCCATGGTGGTTTGGGGCTTCAATCCACCTCCACCAAAGTTTAGCACCTGAAACCCTCAACAGAGTTTCAGGTACTAAACTTTGGTGGAGGTGTATTAAGGAATCGGAAACCCCTTGGGCCAAGATTTGGAAACAAAAATACACAAATAATTGGTAGCAGAGGGATCATATTCAAATGTATGGGCTTATCAAGGGCTCCCACATTTGGAATCTGGTTTGGGAAAACATAGCCATTGTCCAGTAGCATAGCTTCTGGGAGATTCGAGTTGGGAACCTGGCAAGATTCTGGGAGGACAACTGGCAGTAGGAACCAAATTTGTTGAAGGCATAACTAACCGCTCTCAAGAATGACACTGACAACAAAGGCTTATGCATGGTAAGTGACTTCTGGGATTAGGCAAGGAACAATGGTAAATGGAGAATATGGAAGGATCTGGGCTACAATGGAGAGAGCCCTTTGAAAGCTCAGGAGGGCTCTCTTGCTCGAGACTTGGAACAAAGGAAGATTTTGGTATCATCATCGTCTAACCAACTGAGATGGGGAAGAAACACAGAAGGTAACTTTAACCTCAAAGAAGCTAAACGAATAGCCCTAGGGTTTTATTATCAAAACCCTGATAAGGTATGGAAGGACCTTTGGCAACACCAACATTGGATGAAAATAAAGTTGTTTATGTGGTTGGTTCAACAAAAGAAAATTCTAACTTGGGAAAATCTTCTGAAAAGGGGTTTTGTTGGCCCATCCGAATGCCGCCTATGTGGTTCACAAGAGGAGACCATTGAACACTTACTCAACCTCTGCCCTTTTACCTCTTCCTTGTGGGATTGGGTGGCCTTAATCTTCAGGCAGACTGACAGGGACAGACTCAACATTACCAACACCTTGAAGAATTGGAAAAAAGACTTCTTAGGCAATGAAATCATCAACAAAGCTTGGACTCTGGTTCCAGGCTTCTTAATATGGGATGTCTGGAAAGAACACAATGGCAGGATTTTCAAGAATAAAACTGGCTCAACCTAGAACATTATTGCACAAATAATAAGACAACTCAAAGGCACTGTTGGAGCCATTTTAGGAGGACCTCTTGAGGACCCTACTCTACCCTAGGATGCTCATATACTGCTACAGTTGGGTCTCAATTTGATATTTCCCCAGAGCTGCTAGTAAAGACATCTGGAAACCTCCTCCTCATGGTTTCTTGAAATTCAATATAGATGGAGCCTCTAAAGGTAACCCAGGGATGGCTAGTTTTGGAGGGGCCATCAGAGATGAGCAGGGGTGCATTAAGGTTATCTTTCACAGTCATTTGGGGATTGCCACTAATAACATGGCAGAGCTCATGGCCTTAGAGCAATGCCTGGAAATAATGATAGAGTCAAATTTACATAATTCCATCATTGAAGCAGACTCTGAATTGATTATTAATGCGGTCAAGAAGATTTGTAATGGAAAAGCGTCGGGAAAAGTTTCAAAACATTGGCGGCTTTTGTAGGTTTTTTAGCATATTCATACCCAACTATAAACCCTGAGAACGGTTAGCTTCGTTCACCTGCGAAGGAAAGCCAATACACTAGCTAATCGTCTAGCGAATGAAGGAGTGTTATGTAAAGAAAGTTACACATGTATGCTTGGGATTCGACACCCTTCGGAAAATTGCGTGAGGATTGTCAAACACAGGCGGCCAAAGACATGGAGAACTTCCAGACTATCAGGAATGAACAAGAAAGAAGACCAGTGGAAGCAGGAGTGAGTGGAAGAAAAAGTTTTTCTTAACTGTTGATCCCTAAAAAATGCTTAAAACAGAGCTTTCTACAGGGAAGGGGCACTTGGTAAACAACAGGCTTCTTAGCAAGTCGCCAACCATAGATCTTGATAGCTTTCGCCATCGTCTAGATATTGGGTGGGAAAGTGACCGAAGGTTAAATAATCAAGCAGACCTGAAGATTTTAGATCAACGGTTCATAATCTTCATCGGGTCCGTAAAAGAGGGTAAAGACCATGCAAGTTTTTGATCTGATATCGCAGAGGACCATCAGATCAACCAAGACCTAATCGTATGGATTTCAGGTTCTAAAAGTAATCGAAGGTTAAGTCTCAGATCGGACCTGAACATTTATAAGCCAATGGCTCATAACCTTTATCATGTCTATGAACCGTGTAATAGGGGCACTTTTTGCCGAGGCAATATGTTCATGACCGTAGGATCTTACGGGATACGGATCGATGAGACATCAGGTTTTAACATGGGAGGAGGTTAAGGCCAAGAACGGACCCGAAGTTTTATACATTAACATTTTATTTAACCTATAGGCTCCGTAAAGTTGGTAAAGGTCACGCATATCTCTGAATCGATTTATTTAAAGACTGTTGGATCACGGGAGTTCTTATCGAATGGCCATCAAGTTGGATAATGGGCGAAGGTTTAGATGTAATACTAAGGCATAAGGTTTTGGGTTTGTTTCAGGTTAATATTCATTATGTTAGCCCTTGTTGGTCTTTACACTTGTAGAGACATGTAATATATGTAATATTTCGTGCGGTTAATAGAAGGCTCCACTCTTACTTGACCAAAAAAAAGGAATTGGGGAGCATGATGAATCTAAGGTCTCTCATATAGATGGATTCATTATATGGTCATCTTGGAACAAGAAATCCTCTCACAGTGGAATTGAAGGAACAACTTGTTATTTAAAAGGAGTATATTTGTTGAGTGTTGGTTTCATAAGATAGACCCCCTTAATCGGTACATTTGAATCAAAATACCTGACATTAATTCTAAAAGGATTTATATCCTAATTTATTATTTCATGCGCATTAACTCTTCCTTTTATTAAGAAAAAGTATATAGATAAGAATTTTCCTTATAATAACTTAGAGAAGAATACTCATAGTTTAAGGAATGAAGGTAATCTCATCTTGTTAGGAGATTTTAATGGTAGAAATGTATCTAACCAAGCTATTCTTCTAAGTAATTATTCAAACCCTAGTCTTCTCTAGCTAGATGAGGACCTTGATTTAGTTGGTATATTCATGAGAAATTCTAAAAACCTAACTAAAAATTCATTTGGTACCAAGTTAGTCAAACTTTGTATTTCACAAGACCTTAGAATTTGCAATGGTGTAATCAAGTGGCCAAACTCTAACCAAATGTCTTGTATTCATTGACTTGGAAGTAACATTGTGGATTATGTTATATATGATATCCTTTTTCCAAACAAATTATAAACTCTGACCTCTTAAATGACCACGAGCCTAAATCTGACCATAGACCTTTAACCTTAACTATAAACTCCTTAACTATAAATTTTTCCATGCAAAACAAGCACATGCCTGAGAAATGTGAGAGTCAAAGCTACCCGCTTTTTGACAAGAGTAAATTGGTTTTTTTTACAAGATTTAAATATGGATTTACATATATTAAATTATCAAAATAACATTTAAAACCTCTATCATAATTTTACTACAACTCTCTCTACTAACATTAGCAAGTTTCCTACCAAGGTGTCATATAAAAAGAATACTATAACTACTAGATATTACAAAAAAAAAACCTTAAAAATTGATAAGATAAATATCTCTTATTAAAAGAAAGAAAGATATTATATAATTAGAAATTAATATGCCTTTCTAACTGTGATCTTATAAATTTTTGGAGGAAAATTATGATTTGTAAGACTAAAGAAAATCAATTGTTTCCCTTGAAGAACTATAATATTTGCCTTAAAAACCTCTTTGAATCCCCTAACACCATAGAAAGAATTATGAATTACCCTTATACAAGATGATATATTTTCTTATTTGAAATATATTGAGTTTGGGTTAAGAAGCTTGCTAAGGAGAATTTAGTTAAGGACACCGAAGGTTACCAAGCTAAAAAAAATAGAATGGAAGAATTTATCCCCATCCCACATAACAATAACTATATAACCCCACAAGATAATGTAAAAAATAAATGAATATATACAGTTACACATATTGTTTATTCCTTTAATCTTTATTTTTTAATACATTATCAGTCTACCTGTAAGAGTATTTTTTTAAATTACATAAAAATCTATTTCAAAACATAATCTATGTGGGGTTCTTATATTGATTATGTTAGTATTTTGAGCCCATTTATACTTAATTGAGAAATAAATGCATAAAGAAAATAAACTAAATCACATAACAAGAAACAAAAGCAATTTACGTGGTAAAACCTTGACAGTGTGTCAAGGAATCCTCTAAGGGGCAAGGGATTGGAAATATTATTGCTAAGAGTAAAAAAAGGACTCTCCAATGTACATCAAGCCTATCAGGCAATCACAAATTTAATATGAGTTATTTCGTTATGTAACTTCCTATAGTTACAAAACTGACTCAACGGTAAAATAGATTTACTTAGTTAATTACATTATTAACATTAAGTGTTGTCATTCTTCAACAATCTCCACCTTGACAATAATTTTCCTAATCCCTTGCCCATGCTCATTCATCATCTCTTCTACATGCCAAGAGAAGCCAAACACCATCGCAACTTCTCTACCAATATTGGCTTTGTGAACATGTCTACACGATTCTCCTTTGTATGGAGCTTCTTGAGAGCTACTTTGTTGCTAACGATCGCCTGTCTCGCAAAATGGTAGCTTACATCAATGTGCTTAGTTTTGCTTTGATAAGTTGGATTTGTGGCCAAATGAATATCACTCTTACTGTCATAGAACACATTCACTTTCTCCTACATCCTTCCAAGCTCATCAAGTAGACCTTTTAACCAGATTGCCTCTTTACAGACATCTAAAGCAGCTATATACTCTGCTTCAATAGTGGACAAAGCAACAGTTTCTTGAAGCTTTTACATCCAACTAATTGCTCCACATATAAAAATAAAGACATATCAAGTAGTAGATCTCCTCTTGTCCAAATTACCCACATAATAAGAATTTACATATCCACAAATTGAACCTTCACTACCATTAAAGATGATACAATGGTCATTTGTGCCTCTCAAATACTGAAGGACCCATTTCACAACTCACCAATGTTCTTCTCATGGATTTGCCATGAACTTGCTGACAACTCCATCTGCATGTGAAATGTCAGGACCTGTAGATACCATCGCATACATTAAGTTGCCTACCACATTTGCATATGGTACACGAGACATATGCTTCTTTTCTTCATCAAATCTAGGACTCAAACCCAAAGAAAGCTTAAAATGGGAAGCTAATGGAACATTAACAGGTTTCACATTGTTCATATCGAACTTTTCAAGTACTTTCTCCACATACTTCCGCTATGATAACCATAGCTTTCCATTTTTCCTATCTCTGTATATCTCCATCCCAAGATATGTTTTTCCTCTCCAAGATCCTTCATGTCAAACGTCCTAGGGAGCCGAGCCTTTAACATGTTGATCGCTTCCATGCTTTTGCTTGCATTAAGCATATCATCAACATAGAAGACCAAGATAATGAATATGGTATTGTAACTCTTAAAGTATACACAACGATCATACTCACTTCTACTAAAGTTTTGGCTCACCATGAAAGAGTCAAACTTCTTGTACCATTGCCTAGGAGACTGCCGCAGGCCATACAATGATTTCCTCAGCTTGCAAACTAATCTTATGTTGCAAACTTGTACAAAACCTTTTCCTTGTTCCATATAAATCTCTTCATCCAAATCTCCATGAAGAAAAGTTGTTTTAATGTCTAACTATTCTAACTCAAGGTCAAGTAATACAATTAGTGCTAACAAGGTATAAATAGAAACAAGTTCTACGACTGGTGAAAAAGTCTCATGAAAGTTAATACCTTCAACCTAAGAATACCCTTTTTCTACTAGCATGGCATTATACCTTTCGATACTTCCATCAACATTTCGCTTCAATTTGAAGGCCCAGTTGCATCCGACAACACTTCTCCCTTAATGAAGTTCTACAAGATCCCAGGTTTTGTTCTCGGCTAGAGAATCCATTTCTTCATCCATAACCCTTTTCCACCTTTTTTTATCTACATAATCCACTGCTTCTTGATAACAAGAAGTTTCCCCATCTTCAGTAATCAATGCAATATATGAGCATAATCTTCATACCTTTTGGGTGTTCTTCTTTCCCTTCACTACAACAAAACCAGCGATTTCCGCCAAATTTAGCGCCAGATTTTAGTGCATTTTTTTTGTAATTGTGATGAGCAACCTGGCGCTAAATCTGGCTCTATTGTACAATTTTTAAAGCGTCCTTTTTTGCACCTGATTTTGCATCCTTTTTCACGCTAGATTTTGCATCATTTTTTACACCAAACTATGCATCAGTTTTTGCGTCAAATTTTGAACCAAGATTTGCATCTTATTTTATGACAGGTTTTGCTTCTAGTTTTGTGTCATTTTTTGCATCTATTTTTCATTCTCTTTTGCTTCCTATTTTTTGTCATTCTTTGCTTCCATTTTTGCACCATCATTTGCATCAAGTTTACACTGTATTTTGAATCCAATTTAACGTCTTTTTATGCATCCATTTTGTGTCAGTTTTTGCATCTAGTCTTACGCCAGGTTTTGTATCTAGTCTTACACTAGTTTTTGCTTCTATTTTTGCACCAGCTTTGGTGCCTATCTTTGCACCATGTGTTGAATTTGATTTAGCACCAATTTTTGCATCCATTTTTGTGCGCATTTTTGCATCTTTTTTTGGACCATTTTTTACATCCACATTTACGTTTGATTTGTCTCCATTTTTCCCATCTCATTTTGCACCATATTTTGCGTCATTTGTTTCATCCAATTTTGCATCATTTTTAACACCATCTCTTGCATCTAATGTTACATCATTTTGAGCATCCAAATTTGCATTTATATTTGCATCTTATGTTGAGTCATGTGTTGTGTCCACCTTTGCATCTTATTTTGTGTCTAATGGTACATTCAATTTAGAGCCATTTTTTACGTCTACTTTTGTATTTTTTTTTTCACCACGTTTTGCATCCAATTTTAAGCTATTTTATGCCCCTTTTTGCACCATTTTTTGTGTCTACTTGTGTCCAATGTTGCACCATTATTTACACCGAATTTTTCATCCAATTTTGCATTTTTTTGGTGTCTAGTTTTACATCGTTTTCACTATCCAAATTTGCATCTTTTTTTGCCTCATTTTGTGTCCACATTTGCATATAATTTTGTGTCTGAGTTCGAGCCTAAATTTGCATGTGATTAGGAATCATTTTTTACATCCAATATGGCATCCTTGGTTTCACCTTTTTTCAGCCCCATTTTGCATCTTGTTTTATGTCTTTCTTACATCTTTTTTTTTCCTTTTTTGCACCCAAGTTTGCATCCCAAATTTACACCATTATTTGCATCATCATTTGGCATATTAATTTGTAACGTTTTTTGCTTCTTTTTAACGCTCAACTTTGCATCTTATTTTACATCTAGTTGTTGTCTTTTTTTGCATCTAATTTGGTGCCCATTTATGTGTCCTTGTTATTGCCCAATTTGATATCCTTTTGTATGCCATGTTTTGTTCCCTTCTTTGTGTCAACTATTGCACAATTTTTCACTTCTAATTTAAAACACTTTGTATGTCAATTGTTTGCATTTTGTATTAATTCCTAGTTTAACATCCAATTTTACTTTCAATTTTGCATCCATGGTTACGTCCACATTTGACTTCTTATATAGAGTATATTTTTCTTTACATATATGACCCCCTTTATAGATTCATAGTGAAATATATGATAGTTTCTAAATATCATTAAAGCAGATATCACAATTCAAAATCATTTGTAAAGAAATTTAAGAGAAATTGACAACATCCATCCAAAAAAATAACAATGTGTCATTAACAATTTTCAAAACATGTATAAAATAGCAACATAATACTAATAAAATCAGTATTATTTTTAATCAAAACAAGTAAAATTCAAATATGATTAACAAATCAAAATATTTCATGAATATCGTTATTCTACGATAAATTAACAACATACATAAATCAAACTCATCGTATGATTACAAAATCAAAATGTCTCATTGATATAGGGTAAATTCACAACACCCATCTAAACATAACAATGCCATTCTACACAATAATTTCTTCATAAAAAAACAATGCATGTGCATGCCTAGCTACCACCACCAAGATCATCCTCATGATCATCTTGACCATCTTCATTACTCTGATCCACATCATCACCAACACGGCAACTATCATCATCATCTCCTCCTTCACCACCATCATCCTCATCCTCATCCTCATCATCTCCTGATATATGTTGAACATAATTTGGATCATCGTCTTTGCAATCATTACCTATAGCATTCTGACAAAAAAAATCAATATTACATGTTAGTATTAATTACATAACACAACGCATGTTTTTGTTATACAATGTTAACCATAAAATGAGGTAAGATATACTAGCATTTGCACCAGATGTTGCAAAGGAAACGTCGTAAGGCATAAATTGAAAAATACAAATACAACAAAAGAATACTTTGATAAAGAATAAAAATATATTGAATGCTCAAATCAATGCCCCATTAACTGGAAGCATATAGTAGACATATCTAATGCAGAGACAAGCAAAAATATATAATTCTTCAAATTCTAGATGGATGCAATCACTTAGTAATGCCATGTTGAGAACCTTCCTCTACTTGTAATATCCTCTATCAGGGGCAACCTTCACGCCTCTACCTTATATCAACACTAACGAAGTTAGCAATCCCATTGGCCCATCCTATTTATCTGTCAAGTTTGAAGCATAAGGCAAGTGACTGGACACTGGTATTATACAATAAGCTGAAACCTAAACTGAACTTCCCCCATGGGCATGACGGACAAGAGATGGGGCTTTTCTTAAATAGAAGAGATAGGGCAATCTTTACATCCCTACCTCATCAACACTGATGAAGTTAGCAATCCCATTGGCCTATCCTATTTACCTGTCAAGTTTGAAACATACGGCAAGAGACTGGACACTGGCCAATCCTATCAGATATCCCTCTATCAAAGCAACATTCTAATGGCCCCTGCTACAATTATACAATATCTAGAGAGCATCATTAGAAACATCCTTTGGAGAGATAAAAATGAAAACAAGTGGCCTCTACTCCATTGGAAATGGGTGGCATTTCTTAAATAATGTACGAGGGACAGAATGCAAGATCTTTTTAGCAAGGTCCCCTATACGAAAATCTATTGATACTATTGATGGAAACACACTTTGGAATAAATCAATTAGAAGTATCTGGTGTGAGGCAAAAAATAGAAGAGATAATCAAGAAAATATGTATGCCTAAAGGTTGTATAATCTACAACGATGTGCTTCAAAGTAAAATTTTATCTAAGGTAGACACAGAAGTTTCAATTCATACAAAATTAACTATCAAATTGTTTTGTTTAGACTCTTAGAGCTAACTTTAAGTTTTAACAGAAGAAGATCAGACAGACCAGTAGTTTAGGAACTCTGCACTCCTCACCATTTTTGTATACTTATGGAGAAATTATAGATTTGTCAGATGGATGAAGATGTTTCTGAAAGCATCATTTTGCAAACATGCGAATTCTCCTTTGCATAAACAAATAAAAGCTGAAAAAAGAGAAGAAACCAAAAAAGGGGTAGAAGTATAGGCCAACCCAATGTGAAATTTCAATATAACCTTCTCTAACCTTGTCTAATTTCTAAACAACACATTTAACTAGTCATTGATGTCATGTTTCCTCTTTGATGCTTTACATCAAATTAACTTCATCTAACCCCAGTAAGGTAGATGTGCCCACCACACCACTTCATGAGAATGTGTACACAGTTGTACGTCCCTTCATTATCTCAGATGATGCTTTTACTCTCCACCAAACTCCTCGCATGAGAAAAGCAATCTTTGCAAGGTCTCAGTTCAGATTTGGGAAGCTTTTCAAAGGCACATTGTGTTGTTTCATGATGGTAAATGTTATTCATGAATGGAAATTTCTATCTGATTATGCTGAATCCAGGGCATCCTCTGTTATTCCTTGCTGCTTTATGGTTTTTCTGGTTTTGTTTATGGTGGTGTGAGGCTTTGTCGAGGTGTGGTGTGAGAGAGGGACCAGACCATCTTGGGCTACCCTCCTCTTGGGATCAGCTCCTACTCAGGTCTCTCTATTTTCTTCCTCTCGTCAAGTCCTTACTCCTCAGTTGGCTGGGGCACGCACTTCTAAGGTGGATTCTATCTGCAGCAGGGCCTCCTCAGGGCATACATAACCTTGAAAGCTCATCAATTGCCGTGTGAGTTGGAACTAGCATTTGAGGGTGGGAAAATGGCAATGGAAATTTGAGAGGTATCACTGCTTCATTGCTGAAAGGTCATCTATCAAGAGTAGATGTACCAGTCCCATTACAACTAGACAGCTGCAGGGAAGGGTACTCCTTTCCAAAAATGACACTAAAAACAAAATTCTGATGATGATGAACATGATGCAGTTGGAATTTAAAGCCATGGACAAGCATTTGACAAGGATAAAAGCAGTCTTACTGCATGGCAAAGGCCCAACTCATCTAGACAATCTAGGTGATCAAGCACCCATAGATGTGGAGGTTTCCACCTCCTAGTCTCCTCATGAAAATTTATGTTTTCTATCTTTACTATTATAGTAGAATTATGTGCTATATTTTGTGGCTGTTAAGCCAAGGCACTGTAGGCTTTTTTAGAACTCAGTATATTTTTTTAAAATGTATATTTTTGGACAGCAGACCTCCTGTATTGCCAATGGTCCGGTTTCCCTAGTGGCAGACCAGAGGCATACAGAAGGTTGGATCATATGTGATCATCAACAGTTAATAAAAGGCCTTTAAATTACTTCCCCACCCCCTCTCAAAAATAAAAAATAAAAATCATCTATAAAGTTTAGAAACTCAATTATTGAGAAGACTTTTCGGCATAAATCATTTGTCGATGCGTTCCAAACCAACAAGTGTGGTTCATCGTCAGGACAAGTTGAAGATCCAGACCATGGCAGATTATTTTCCAACTAGCAAAATTAAATCACAACTAGGTTATTATCCAGCTAAGATTAATCAGAAATCAATTTTTTAAAAGTATGTTCTTATCCAGCCCAAATTTAATCAAACTTCAATTATACCCTAAAGATGAGCTCTGCAGTGTGGTCAAAAAATTGAGGAATAATCTACTCCAACACAGCTCTCCTCTTGAATAAAATAATGTCCAGCTACCTGAGCTTTAAAGTCATTCTAACCTTTTGTATGGAAGATTTATAGAATTCATTTCCATTTTAGTTATAGAAAATCCCAATAAAGATAGTGATTGATTTCGTGTTTGTACATATGTAATGAACACTTAGCACAATAGTATAGCTCAGTTTTCCCAACCCTTTCTACAGAAGGCATAATACCCAGGGAGGTTACAGGATCTATTCCCAAGTAGTTCCGTCCAGTTACCAGCTGGTATTTCAACTAGAAGTCAATTCCATTCCTCACCCAGAAAAAAAAAATACAGGGAAAGGAGGGAGAAAGGGGGATTCCATCACTCTGACAATGTACCAACTTCCTCACTTGGAACAGTTAATATGTGGGCAAGTTAAGGGAACATCTTTCTCTGGGAAAATTAATATAAACAATTACTGATGCAGTTACCTACTTATAATGGCATAAATAAAAATTTTGTTGAATTAATGTTTGTAAGGAATTATCTTTGTAAGGTTCCAATTTTGATGTACGGGCAGAACAAATTATAAACCTATCCATCAACCAAATGAGTCTTGCAAAAAGAAAGAGATAAAGAGAAACTATTCACAAAACTTACCTTTAGCATTTGATGGCCTCCACTTTCACTGGTGCTGAAAAGTTGCAACATCGGTGTTTCTTTTTGCGAAGGAGAGTGAGTAATTTCACTGCCTTTCTCAAAATTTGATAAATCACCCTCCCAGTCCTGTAGTAGTCACAAAGAAACATCTTAATATAATGAGGCATTTTCCAAACAAAACCTTTTTAAAAATGGTGTATTGGATAAGGTAGCCTATGTCAGAACACTGTATAGGTCATAGAGGGAAGACCTGTAGCTGCTCTCGGATGGCAGGCAAAACCTTATGCAAACTGTCAAAACAGCATGGCGCACTTCCCGACTTCACATCATTGTATGTCGAATCTATGCTTCGAATAAGACACAGTAGCTCTTTTGAAGATACCAAAACACTTAATACCTACAGATGAAAACAAAATATTACATTAGAATACAACAGACTTTAAAAAATTATAAAACCGGTTTTCTGGAAAAGCAAAGAATAGAGGTAACACTGCAAAGGACACGTTCAGAAAAAGATGTTATTGCCATTACATATCTCAGTTCTAATGATACAATGAAATACGCATGGAAATTCAACTGTGAATAACCACAGTCCACCCTTTTGAATCCCATTTGATATACTTGTCAGAAAATACATTAACAAACAAAATTATACATGTACTATGAACTCCAGTATAAACTGACATAAATCTCAGCCAAATACCAAACCTGTTGAAAATTAAAGTGATCATGAATATACAACGAAAATGCACGAATGTAAATTGGATTTCAAGTATTGTTTCTATCTGGATAAAAGAAACAAATTAGAAATAATAACCACCAACTGCTACCGTTATCAAAGAAGTGAACTTGTTAGAAGATCAAGCTAAAATAGTGAAATATTGAAATCCAGGAACATATTCAATAAGACATTAAAAAACAATCATCAAACTTGGCAGGAAACACAAGGTTTCAGGCAAGACCACTGCCCACCCAACCATGATCCACCTAAGTAACATTGAGTTGCACTCACTTCTTATGTGACTTGAGAATGGATTACGAATGCCGACTATTGGCATATCAACATTATCCAGACAGTTATAGGGAAAGATTTGAGAAACTTAGGACTTCAATTTTCTTTGAAAGCAACAGACTTACTACACACATTCAGGACATTTTTTGGTCAGAAAATCATTATGATTTACCAGCATGGATCCATTTTAAGCACGGATTCACATAAGTTGATATTCACATAAGTTATTGATATAGATCTTCAAGTCTTACTACACACATTCAGGACATTTTTTGGTCAGAAAAGCATTATGATTTACCAGCATGGATCCATCTTAAGCACGGATTCACATAAGTTGATATTCACACAAGTTATTAATATAGATCTTCAAGTAATTTATTTATATAAAGTGTTAACTTATTTTTTGAAAAGTATAAGGTTTAAACATCTTACTCGCATAATTTTTTTTACTTCTAATTACTTTACATGAAATTATATTATAGGTCAAATGGATAACTAATTAAACATGTATAGCATATTCTTTTTTTCCTTTTTATTATAGCCAACATGACTTTTCTATTTAGAGAATATTTTATTTTTATTTTAAGAGGGACACATGTCAACTCTAGAGTCCAAGTTGAGCACGGACATACTTACACATCACGTTCACACTGGGCTGTAAAATGAGCCTCCTAGCCCAATTATACTATAAAGACAGCAAACATGATCACTCCCAATTTGTGTTGAGAACCCTTGACAGTGCATAAGAATATACCAAAAAACATTTTCTTCAAAACTGCATAGTCAAACCAGGTTTGGGTTGGGATCACAAGTTTGTCCATATCCATTCAATATCTATGCCCATTATACAAAGTTAGCGAAGTACCTATCAGATGTAAAATGCAAAACCCAATCCTTCTTTGCAGAACTCGTCCAAAACATGAAGCATATAAATTGCTCGTTGAATTATCAAATAGAAGTAACTTCAGTGCAATGACATCAGGTTGAATTTACCCATTGTTTCTCGAGCAATAGACATGATAATTTATGGAAATGACCCTCCACAAAAGACTGTAAATAGATGGTGTGCTTAGCTATTTGATTGGAAATCTTGTCTACAACTATTTAAACTACAATGAATTTGTCAACATAAAATAATAAGTTGGATAGGTATTTTTCAGACACAAAGCATTTGAGATCCAAAAAATAGACGCTAATCTAAATGTCTCTAATTTAAACCACAAACAATTATTTGTTTGTTGAATTAACAACCAAATTAAGTTTCAATAACACGACGTAATTTTCACATACAAAGCATTTGAGTGCAAAATAAGAAAGATAGTTTAAACGCCTATAAAATAAACCAAGGACATTTTTTGTCTGTTAAACTAATAAACAATTATATCAAATTCAAGCCTACATTTACATGCATGAAGACTGCTCATAACTTAATCTATCAGGAATGGATCATTTGTTGTTAATGTTGAATTTTTTTGTTAATATAGCACTGACAGCAAGGCAAATTCAATATTTAAAAGGCAGCAATCTACATTCGGATCTGGACAACACTTTTTCTCCTTTCCTGCTATGTGATTATTCCCATGCAAGAGGAAGTTCCAAATAATTGATTTTCACACTTCCAAAAGTAAATTCCTCATGTCTGAATTTTCTAGATACAAAACCTAGGTATAATAATCCTAATTGTTGATCCTACCTTGAAATAAGTACCTTTAATCCACCATTGGATCTTGCTTTAAATAAACATGGGGTCTTGCTTGAAGTGTCAAAGTTTATTCATCTATTCCTTGCTATTATCAATAAGACATAATAGAATAAAGGAAAGAGCAATGCACCTTGTGAGTCATCTGAAGAACTGCCTTGGTATTGATGTGTACAAACTTGTGGGCAAATACAAGAAACTGAACAACAAGAGAGCTATAAAAAGGATAATTAGCCAGGACATAGTTTTGCCAATGATCATTATATCCATAACAACTTTCTTTCGTGCTTCTTTTTACTAATGATCACATAGAATCAGTACCAGTCTTTTGCTTTTGAAGCAAGCTACCTGAAAGTGGAGACAATCGTTGATCCCTATCCCTAAGCATCTTATTCTCTGTCTCCAAATAATGATCCTCTTCGAGAGCGGGCATCATTTCGCCTTCTTCACCAATATTCCAAGGCTGTAAATAATCCAACCATAGATCAATAATGTGTGTAGCCTTCTTCAGACAAGCACCTACTGGCCAATAACTGAAAGCTCGTAATATAAACCTGTACAAAGGCCTCTGTAACAGAAGGGACCATGTAGCAGGCACAACCAAACTACTCCGTGGCAAGGAAAATGACCTCAATCTCAAGGTATCCATTTGTGATGCAGCTCTCCATCCAGAATTCAACTCTTCTTGAGGAAGACACAAAGTACTGCTTACATAATTGACCAGTATTTTCACAGCCTCTGTTATTTCTACACTGGGGAGACCATACCTATGATATCGATTATTAACAGGTAACAAAATACCAAAAGACTGGCAAACCCGTGAAGGTAAGGGCGAAAAATCGTCATTCACTAACCAAAACTGTACAAAGGTATGAACAACAAACTCGGCGCGAGAAAATATCGATGGATTCTCCTCGAAAAAATGATGTACAGACACACTGGGAGCAAAAAAATCAGATATAGGAACAAATTTGTGTAGATACAAATTCAGAAGATGCAAATAAGGGCTAGAATTGAACTTCACAGGCCTTCCATTGTCATGGCTACCGTGCAAACTATGCAGAGAAGACGGCCATTTCTCGAAACAAGACCGGGAAGCCTTCTTAAACCCCAATTTCATTTCATTCGAATCCGAACGATGCATAATATCATTATCTTTGCATACAGCGTAATAAGAAAACCAAAACATAAAATACTCAAATGCATTCAACTGCACCTGAAATCCTCCTCCATGGCCGTCCTCCTTCAATCGGTCTTTAAACAAAGCAGGGCAGACTTCAGATAAGATATACAAACCCCTCTCCGACTGAAGCATGTGACGAATCCACGTCAGAAGGCGCTCGGATGGAAACACATAGCGAGCCACATTTTCCTCATCTGCGGCAAAGATTGACGAAAACAAAGCTCCAGACGGCGAGAGATGATTTACGACCGCATTCGCGGAATGCTCAGAGGTCTGCGCGATCCATCCGCCAATGCCGGACGGCTGTAAGACCTCCTCGAAGCCGAAGATCTTGCGGAGCAGAACGGGGAAGCATGTTATGTAAAAATGCCTGGTCTGATCCCAGCTGTGCCTATCGATGAAGGATTCCACGACCCGGCATGAATTCAAAATATCAGACGATGATGAGGAAGCATTCAATAACAGCGAACTTAATTCTTGGGTTTCGAAAGAGAAAGCTGTCGAAGGTGAAGAAGACACAGCCATTGCACCTCAATTTTACAGTCTCTCTACTGATCCGGTCGGAGGCTTAAATCCCGAGATAAACCCCTTGAATGTTCCTGAACCCTCATGCAGAACCACTAAACCCTACACTACATCGGATCGCAGCACTCACTGATCTAGTATTATAGGCATTTGAAGGTGGGGATACTCTTCTCTTTATTTCAAAATATTTGCACTGCCTTAAGTAGCTTTTCAACTTTTGCCATTTCCCTTGAAAGACGTTAGTGTGGGGTGGGGAAATTATGTTGTTTTTGAGGAGTTTTTTGGTTTGTGGGGACAGGGCCACTCTTTATGTGACCATCCGGGCAAGCGAGGCGGTAATCTTAAGTTCTTGCAGGGATATCTTATCTCTTATGGATTAATATGATTATTGATACTCTCTTATGAATTACTTACATTAGTGATAAGGATAGGGGATTAAAAATTTAAATATAATAATAAATTATATAAAAATAAATAAAAATTTGATGGGGTGTTGAGATGTGTGTTAGGTTATTGAGTGGATTTGTTATTCCGTTGTCACCCCAAACATTAAAGAGAGGGATAGTGTCACCCACATTTAATGATAATGCATTGTTTTAATTTGGAAATCTTTGAAACTTCCTCAATTTCCTACAATTGTTGGGGTCAAATTGATGATATTTGGTGTCAATGTCGTGTTGTCGGGTTATCTATGGGATATTTCCTCTGCGGCTTCTATAGTAGTTCCTTAAGCAACGTGGAAGGTCCAAGTTGTTCTTCCATGTTGGTTTGGCCTTCCATCCTTCACTCCATTTCATGAGCTAGACTATCTACATTTTCCACGTATTGGCAAGGTTGCATGTGGCCCGCATACCCACTGGTGGGAGTACCTGCACTTAAACTCTTCTAGGTTTATGGGAGCTCAACTCCAACAAGTATACTAGTATTGTCTTTGCTCTTAATTTTTTCCACTGGGTCAGCTACATTTATATTACTTTGGTTTGCTTGGTTTAGGATTCTTTGGGGAAGGTTCAACGTGTTATCTAGGGGTGAGGTAGCCTTGTCCTCCTCCTGCCTACGACAATCTTCCTCACATTATGTCTTGGTTTTACCATTCCTTTGCAACTCCTTTAGCCTTTGGTTTACCTTCCACCTTTATCCCTAAAATCCTTCATTTTGTACATTGTGCATTGGCCTCACTTTGGTTTTCAATCCCCTAAAATCCTTTTGTCTTTCGAGACTTCACCAATTAGGTTCGCTCGCCTCATTATCACCGTGCCTCAACAATGGATGTGGTCGAGACGTGGATCTAATGGTTAAGGCCCTTTTGGCAAACCCTGTGCTCAGTTGCAAGCCCTAATTGTTGTTTACCTCTTCAATGCAACTACCCCCCCCCCCCCCCCGCCTTCCCACGAGAAGTCCAGGATGAAATTGTTAGAAAATCAATAATGGCAGCTTATTGTACTTATTTTCCTTTAACTTGATATTTGCTTGTGAATATTATTTATCTTCTTTGTGTTCTTTAGTTAGATCTATTCATCAAACAATGTCAAGAACAATAATAACAACAATAGACACATATATTGGCTTTCTTCTTAAAATATGCTTCAAATGATATACAAAGACCCAAAGCCTAGACCAATCCTTCTCCTAGTACCAAGTCATCCCTTCCTTAAATCCTTCCTTGATTTTACACCAAAATGTTAGACACTGCAACTTTGACTTGCCAGCTTCAATACTGCTACCCAACCTGCAACTTCGACCCTGTAATTTTGACCTTAAAGCTTCCAAGGAAACCCTAGAGCAGCCTCCTCTTGGGACCTTCCTAATAGCAAGACAACTCCTTATGAGTTCTAGATCAAGTATCCTTCCTTCTAGTTACAAGATGTTGCACTTCATCTTCCTACAACTCAGACCTGTAACTTCACTTCTTCCTGCAGCCCAGAAACCCTAGAATTTCGCACGTGTGAGAGAGATAGAGCCCAAAACAAAATATTTATGTCCTTCTTGTGCTTTCTTGGCCTTCACTCTTCTTTTCCTGCTCTTCCCAGCTATAGATCGAACTCTTTCTTGTAGATTGAACTTGTTGAGTGAGTTTTTCCAAATGAGGTTGAATTGCTTCCTTTTATATCCTTCTCAAGGGGTCGAATTCTCTCCTTTAGGCCGACTTGATTTTCCCAGGGTCGACTTGTACTTTAGGAGCTTCCAGGATTTTCTAAACTCAAAAATAATTATTTTTACAAATATATTTTTGCCCATAAGGGTCTTATAAACATGATGTTGACTCCTTTGACTCGAGACAGTAAATCCTAAGACCTAACAAACCCTATAAGCATGAAGAACATGCTTTACCTAAAACACAATCAATAATGAGCATGAAACCCATGCTTTAATAATAATATATTTTCTTTTCTTTTCTTGTTTGTTACATAGGATACATATTGAAATGAGTACAACAATTATGAAGACCGAAACTAGTTACATTTTCAATAATACCTCTTAATTAGGGAGGTATTCATAATTGTACACTCAGTACAACATCATATCTCAAATTGAAGAGTTACCACAAAAAGAGTCGGATTGATAAGCCATATTGTAAGCATCATCATCATGACCAGCATTGTCTCTTAGGCCTAACTAGACAATCTCTTCTTTAATCAAGAGCATTATGTTGGGAGGCTTTATGTGTGATACCGCACTACCTCTACAAGGCACATACCCCATCTGGATGTCTATAAGATATGTCCTATTAGGACTATTCTTATCTTGGATCTCGAATCTTGAGTCCTCAAAGAATACCAGTCCTCTTCGACCACTCTTCACTTGGATACTTATCACATCCTCAAACAGTGTTGGTCCCTTTCCTTTCTTGAATGTAATATCATCAAGGAAACCACAAATTCTTATCCAATTCTCCGCCATTCTCTCTTCATCACTTGAAGAGGATAATGTACAAGTGATGTCCCACATCACTCCCTCTCAACCAAAGACAACATCCCTATTCTCCTTTAATCTTGAGAATAACCCCCTCTAAAAAATAGAGGAGATCTAGACTTCCCTTTTATTTGAGAAGTCATCATCACAAGCCTTACAATTTGCCTTCATAAGAGTATTAGCTACCAGTTCTTCATAGTTTTCTGGCTCCCTCTTTCCTCTACATCATCGAGCTTTCTTTCTTTCAAGATATCATGGAGCCACCTTCTCTCTTCAATCTTGTGACAAGTTTCAGGGTACCTTTCTTGCTTATCACTTTCATATTCAACATGAAGGCATTGCATTGAGCTTTCCCAAACTTGAAGCTTGATCATGGCTTCCTTATAAATGTGATATTCTTTAACCTTCAGGTTATCTTATCATACTTCTACCATCCCTTTCCAAATTAACATTTCTTGAACTTACAGCTTTCCAGTACCAAATATTGAGCTTCCCTCAATATTATTCATCCATACAATTGCACTTGCCTCAACTGCCATCATATATTCCTGCAACATTCTTCCAGGTAGCAAAATAATATGTTAACCAAATAACCAACAATAATGAAAATTAGACTTGCCTCGTTATGATGACCTTCTCATTCCATCAACATCCTCATGATCCATCTCCATATGAATCTTCCTTCATGCATCAAAGTGCCGAAGGATCGAACTTTATTACCAGGTTACAATTTTTCTTCTAGGGACTAGACTAGATGTTAATCATTGTTATACATATATTTTAGAGAAAGTCTTAAATTATTTACACATCCTTAAGTAAGCCAAATCATATTCCTTTCAAGAATCATATATCCATATCCATAAGCATATTTTATGACCAACTTTCTTTCACAAGATTCTATACACAAGAATCTTATCTAGAGTTTTAGATCCAACATGCATTCCTATGCTTTCATCCAATCATTTAGATATTCATATATCTCGCAAAGAGCCTACATCCTGACCATTGCATTCTTTCATCCCTTTACTAGTATTGGTTCCACATTACATGGAATGTCTACTTAACCTTGCCATGATGATTTTTCCAAAGACCTTCAAAAAACAATGGTCTTTCCTGAATCATGATGATTCAACTAAGCAGGATGATATCTTCTAATATAATGTTAGATAATGCTTGGATGGTCAATATGCAAAATGGTTTATCTATCCATCTATCTAGATGATCTCTACAAAGAAACTTAATCATGTAAATTCTATACATGCTACTATCATATGCTTCCTTCTAAGATGTTAAACAAAACATATTATCCTAAAATAAATATTAAACTTCACAGAGAGCCGGACAGTCAGTGAACCTTCTTTAGTAGTAAAGATCCTTCACTTCTTCCTTCTTTGCCTTCTTCTCAAGTTCTCCCATTGCTTCGGCCACATGAGCTTCATTCCTTTCCTTTATCTTATTGTTATGCTAGTTTGGAAAGTCCCTCCTAGAGTGTCCAAATTCGTTACATCCAAAACATTGCGCTTTGGATATGTCTTTCTTCTTGGCATTGCCAAACTTTCCCTTCTTCAACTTCTTAACTCGGGCTAGAAAGGCTTGAGATTGCCCATCTAATCCAATATCATCCTTGACCTTGATCCTTGATTCTTCCAATATGCATTGCACCCACAACTTATCAAAGGGAGTTGAATCCTTCTTGGAGTAGATGCTTGTTGCAAAGTTGCTCCATTATGGTGGCAATGCATTTAGTATACAGATGGCTACTTCAGAATCAATGATTGGTTCCCCAAGTCCTTACAGATGGCCTCTTAGTTGAGAGATTGTCATGAGGAAGGATGCCACATCCTAATCCTTTGATTTCCTCATTATGTACAACTTGTTCCTTAGCAACATATTTTGACCTGTTGTACTGATGTCATCGACGGCCATATGGTAAACCTCTACTCTAGAGGTTCTATTATTGTAAAACTTCACAACTATGGAAGTTGTGGCAAGGTCTCAAAGGAGGGACTTTCTTTTTGGGGCAAAACTAACCTTTTTTCAAAAGATAGTTTCTTTAATTGAATCCATCTTCAATATCCATTTCTTCAACCCCACTCTGTCGGATTTGAATATTGAACCCCCCCTACTTATTTTGGGATGAGATGATCTTTCAAAAGCCAACATAAATATATTGGGGACTTACAACAATATACAAACTAAGCAAGGAAGGGTATACACACATGTGTTAGAATTTGAATTGAAGTTGACTTGAGCAAAGGTATAACAATGCATATTTAATTAAATATTGGTGATTTTAACAACCACGTCCATTAGATTAAAATAATGATACTTTATGTGTATCTATATGCAAAGACAAAATACTTGAAAGGCACCTTCCCAACAACAAAGGTCATTATAAGAAAAATGGAAAAATAACAAGTTGATGGGTGGTATGATTGAATGAAGAATCAAAGGGCAAGAAAGAAGAGACATCCAAGTTTAGTCCTAATAAAAGATTTTATGGCCCCTTCCAAGGAGTGCGTTATTAAGAGGGACACAAACATGATCATGGAGTCTGTGCTAAAGTCTTATGGGAGAAATAGGAAGCATGTGAATGAGATATTATGGATTTCAAAAGAGAAATCATGTTATTCAATCCAATAGAAGCAAGTGGATTGGTGCTACTTGAGACTCCATAAGCTCTAAATCAATTGGTGAAAGCAAGAAGTCTAAAAGATAAATGCAAAGAAAGGAATATCCATCTATGTACAAATCTACAATAAATAAATTCAAAACTATACAGTGTTTCCATATAGACAATGTTAGGTCCCTATAACACTAGTGATTCCCCCATTACTAGTGTCATTGTGGCCCTTACTGTTATTGTTGTGCCCTTATTGTCCCCATATTGTTATTATTGTGCCCCATAGAAGCCCACTATTGTTATTTTTGTGCCCTTATATTATTATTGTTATGTTGACTTTGATTATATTGTGACCCCTTAGACTCCTATATATAGAAATGAGGCTTTTTCATTTGTATCATCCAATAATTGTTCTTTTGTGTAATGTAAAGGAGGTTGCCCCCTCGAAGAGGCTAATTTCTAAGTTGTTGATCTATCTTTTCTATCTTTTTGTGAGTTGGTTTCATAACAGACAACCTAGATTCGAACCCTAAAAAGTGTAGGGTCTTTGTGAGTGTTTGTGAGGGAATGTGTTTGACATCACATAATTGGATTCCCTTCATCATCAAAGAGACATGTGTCCCAAAAGTCAATTTGGTTTAAGTGGATGTTAATATGATACATTGTATATTTTCTTAGGGTAGTAGCACAATTGGAAAAAAGCATGTTGGCAAGCCCTTGTGTATCCAAGTGATCGAAAGTTCAATCCCCCAGACATATCTCACCAATTGAACTTAAAAAAAATATGATACATTGTATATTGCAAAAACATTAAGTTAAGTAATGACCTTGGCTAACCCAAATATTTAATTAGAATTTAAGCTCAAACACAACATTAGAAATGAAACCTTCACTCTAGATCTAAGGATATAGGGGTCAACATTGGATATTGGATACAAGACAAGGTGATCAAATGTATCTCTTGGACTAGCATTTTTTACAAAGGAATACAAATTTTAATGCTTATATTAACATGTATGTATAATATAATAATGAAATAGTCACTCTTTAGTTCATGGATAAAAGTGTTGGTGTGGAAGGAAATCTCGAGGGATGTGTCACTATAGTCATAAAAATTGCATTTATTGTGGCACATGGAGAACTTATTAATTGGGTGTAGCTTTAAAAATGGATAGGAGTGTTATCCTCCCCACCTAACTGCAATTCCTACAAATGACATATTTAGTGATTAATGAGTATATTGTTGTAATAATTTTGAACCCTGTGTTAAGAAATTGCCCACTTTTTCTAAGAGATCTAGATGGGTAAAGTGAATGGGAAAACTGGGAATCTTACCCATACTAGAGTAGTCATCGGCAACATAGTGAGAGGATTGAAGTTGGGAAACCATGGCTTCACTAGAAGACCAACTCATCCCCAAAACCATGGACCTTGGTCAAGGATTTTTTTCTTATCCTCAAGACATTTGAAGATCACCACAAAAAAACATGGGTTTACATCCACCCAAACCGGCGTTCATCCAATCCTATCATAATCGAACAAAAAAACGCTACTTTTTCAATAGAAAATGGGGAATAAAAGTATCACCCAAGGATAATGACCATCGCATCAAGCGCTCAATCATAAGGGAGGAGCAATAATTTGACAATCACACGTCCTTGATTTCTGTTGATTTAACTCTGAACACTCACGTAATATTCTCTTGCTTGGCGAATTAAACACCACTGCATGGAATGGACGAGGATTGAGCCGAACCCTGGATGAAGCCCACTTCATTCTCATCTAGACACAAAACTATATATACGTCAAAGCTATTACAATATATTTTGACTGTCAACACCTCGAGGTTCTGTTTATATGTGGCTACCTTTTACGGTTACTAATTGAATGTGTGATTGGCAATAGTAATGGCAACTTAGGGCTGCCAAATTTCCTTCGATTCCCTCACTACATCCTAACGCAAATAGTTGTTCAATGCCTTGGGTGTCTTTCAAAACTGGTAGGCAGCGTCTTCTTTGATATTTCTCGATGGTTTTAATTCCACTACAATCAAAACTTTCATTTACATAAACTTCGTGTTTTCGCACGAGCGACGATTGTTCCAAGGTGAAATGTCACTTGGATGGTTTCAATGTTGTTGACCCATCATAACTAACTAACGGATATGCCCATTACAATTTTATACCACCCCATTATCAATATCAATTATGCATGGGAACCAATTAAAGCAACTTTTCACATTAATTTTATATGAGCATGAGAACATGTGTTAACAAGCAGCCCATAAAGCCTCATTTTGAATGCCATAGTCACTTAGAAGGAATTCCTCTTGTAGTAGCATCCTCCCTACTAAACTTTGCTAGTGCTAACATTAGAACCACCATTACAACAAGATATCTTTCTAGTGTTGACAACACCATTATAGTAAGATACCTCAAGAGAGACAAAAAATTTAAAAAGTATGATAGTAATACTTATCCAGAAGATGGTATTGAAACTAGTAATTGTTCATGAATCCATAAGATTGTAAGGTCATTCTCATTATCATAATCATTGTCATCATCATCACCATCATCCTTGTCATTGTTATTGCCATCATTACATTATCATCATAATCACCATTCATGCCATCATCATCATCATTATGGACATTGTTTGCAATTGTTCATAATTGTAGATGTTGTAAGAAATATCATCAACCCAAAAAATGTGATCAGTGCTAGAAAAGGGTTGTTTAGGACACATTGATATACGTAAGAGAAATAACAACTCTATTTTTGACAGATGATCGATGATCATCATCATCACCACCATTATCATCGTCATTGTCATTTTTATCATCCCCATCATCATCATTAATGTAATTTCTATCGACATTGTTGTAATCATGCATCATCATCATTCATGCCATTATTGTTTTTGATGATGACCTAGATGAAAATGATGATCATGACACCAAAGATAATGCTTATGATTATGACAATGACAACATCTAAAATTGGGAAGATTCGCCAACGTCATTAGCATCGTCATCATCATAATCATTGCCATCATCATCATTGTCATTGTAACCATTATCGTCTTTATCATCATAATCACAATTCATGTCATCGCCATCATCTTCATTTTCATCATTGTCAATATTATTGACATTGTCATCAATTGTTCATAATTGTCAATGCCATAAGGAATATCATCAATGCAGAAAATATGATGAGTGTTGGAAAAGGGATGCAAAAGCGAACATAGAAATGGGGGCAACAATAGAAGTAAAATTGGATGAAAAGTGGATACAACATAAGTAGATGCACAACAACATGAAAAACCTGACACAAAAGTGGATGCAAAAGTAGATGCAGTTGTCAATGCAAACTTGGATGCAAACATGAAGGCAAAAGTGGAAGCAAACATGGGTCCAATGGTAGGTGTAAAACTTGGCACAAATTGTGGTGAAACAAATGTGGATGCAACAACGGAAACAAAAGTATATGCAAAAATGGATGAAACAAAAGTGGATGCAATAGGGGATGCAAACGTGGAAGCAAATGTGGTTGCAATGGTAGGCGCAAGATATGGTGCAACAAAAGTGGATGTAACAATAGACAAAAAATATGCAAAATAAAATGCAAAAATGGATGTAAAAGTGGAAGCAAACATTGATGCAACAGGCAAAACAAAATTGGATGCAAAAAATGGATATAATGTAAGTAGATGCAAAAGTAGATACAGAACGAGATGCAAAACCCAATGCATAAACTTGACATAAAAGTGGATGCAAAAATAGATGCAATATTTGATGCAAAAGAGGATGTGAACATGGATGCAAAATTGGAAGCAAATGTGGATACAACAGTGAGTGCAAAACATGGTGCAAATTGTGGCATAACAAAAGTGGATGTAATGATAGATGCAAAAAAAGAATCAAAGTATGATGCAAATGAAGATGTAAAAAGGGATGCAAAAAGTGAAATTTAAAATGGGTGCAACAGTGGATGCAAAATTGTGTGCAAAAGTGGATGCAATAGAAGTCGATGCAAAAGTAGATGCAAAACGAGACACAAAACCCGATGCAAATCCCGGTCCAAAATTGGATACAAAAAGGGATGCAAAAATAGATGTAGTAGTTGATGAAAACCTAGACGCAAATGAGGATGCAAACGTGGATGCAAAATTATAATCAAAAGTGGGTGCAAAAGGAGGTGCCAAACTAGGCGCTAATTGTGGCACAAAAATATTAGATGAAATAGTGGGTACAATAATAGATGCAAAAGAGGATGTAAATATGGATGCCAAAAAAGAGGAAAAAGTGGATGCAACAAAAGTAGATGCAAAATTTTATGCAAAACTAGACACAAAACACGATGTAAAACTTGGCACAAAAGGGATGCACAAATGGATGAAAAAATGGATGCAAAAAATGATTTAAAAAAGGATGCAAAAAAGGATGCAAAAGTTGATGCAAGTGTAGGTGCAAAAAGTGGATGCAAATGAGGATGCAAAAGTATGTCAAACAAAATTAGGTGCCAAACTTGATGCAAAACCTGGAACAAAACCTGGTGTAAAGGATGACACAAAACTTGGCATAAAATTTGGTGCAAAACGTGGTGCAAAACCTATTGCAATACCTGGTGCTAAACTTGGTGTAAGATTTGGTGCAAAACTTGATGCAAATTTTGTGTCAAGTTTTGCACCATATTTGATAAATGGATGCAAATAGCACCAAAAATGGGCTCTAGATGCAAAAAAAGAAGTAAAAAGGGACACTAATCACTGGTTTTGTTGTAGTGCTTGTAGACCTCCTTAAAGTGACTGGTTGTTGAACTGGTTCCTGAACTTCTACAGTTTCATTTGCATATTCTTCACCTTTTTCTTCAAAATTCTTTTCTTCCTCTCAACTTTCCAAAAAAGGTTTAGCATCCAACTAAATTTGTTGATTTGGCGATACCTGTTCCAGTTCAACTTTGTCAACATCCGATTTTAGAATAGAAGATTCATCAAATGTGACATATCTACTAATGACTATATTACGTGAAGAAGGATCCCACAACCTGTACCTTTTCACTGCATAGTCATACCCAACAAAGACATCACATTTTTCTTTTGGGTCTAACTTAGAACATTAATTCTTTGGAATAAAGCCATAGGCATCACAACCAAAAATTCTTAAATGTGAATAATCACAAGACTAACCCAACCAACTTATTCAGGAATTTTATAATTAATGGTAACTAAAGGTGATATGTTTACCAAATAACAAGCAGTAGATACTACTTATGCCCACAACTTCTTCTGCAAGTTAGCATTGTTGATCATGCTTTTGGCTCTCTCCATAATAGTCTGATTCATATGTTCAGCAATGCCATTTTGCTGAGGAGCATAGACAACAATTTTGTGTTTAACAATCCCTTCATCCTTACAATATTGTTCAAATTCTAAGGATGTAAATTCACCCCCATTGTCATTTATTAAAAATTTAATTGATTTGTGTATTTTATTTTCCACCATAGCTTTAAATTGTTTAAAAACATTAAACACATCAAGTTTTCTTTTCAGCTTATAGACCCAAACTTTCCTGAAGAAATCATGAATAAAGGTTAAGAAGTATAATGCACCTCCATAAGATATAGTAAGAGATGGTCCCCAAATATCATAATTAATATAGTCCAAAATTCGTTTACTATTATGACTTCCAATTTTAAATTTTTATTTACATTGTTTTCCATATGCACAATCTTTGCAAAAATCCAAACTTAAGGATTTCAAATTAGGAAGAAATTTCCAACTGTTCAGTACCTCAAGGCCCTTCTCGCTCATGTGACCCAGTGACTGATGCCATAGGCGAGTATATTCTTCCACCTTCTCAGATACAATCGCTGCCTCACTAACTTGAGTACTTCCTTTGAGTTTGTAAATATTCTGATCTTCTGTGCCTTCATAACAACCAAAGCACCCTTTGAAACTTTTAGCACTCCATTTTGACCTGTAAACTTGAAACCATACGAGTCTAATACTCCAAAAGAAATAAAATTCTTTCTCAACTTGGGTACATGTCTAACATCAGTCAATGTTCCAACTGTATTATCATAAATTTTGATTCTCACATTATCCATCCCAATAGTTTAACAAGATACATTAGTACTCATAAACACATAACTACCATTCACAACTTGATATGAAGCGAACCAATTTTTCTGTAGACTCATGTGATGAGAAGCACCAAAATCTAACAACCAATTTTCATAATTCCGAGAGACATTGCAAACTGGTAACGCTTCATCTAACATACCTATTTCAGCAGATAAAACTTCATCAATCATAACTGAATCAACTTGATTTTCTTCCTTCTTTATGTTTTAAATGGACTCGTTTCTTTTCCAGCAATATTTCTTGAGATGCCCTATGTTGTTGCAGTACCAAAATTTGGCTTTACACTTCTTTCCTTTTGATTTCGATCTCGAAGACTTCTTGCTTTCTCCCCACTTTCCTTGGACCAACCTCTTACTACCATGGCTTATGGTGCAGAAGCTGCAATGCTGGAATTCCTTCGTACTTATTCAGATAACAAATCCCCCATAAAAGAATCAAATTCCAAATATTCAGCTGTGCTCAAACTAATAAAAGTCACAAAGTGATCCCAAAACTCAGGCAAGGAACATAAAAAGATAATAGCCTTATCTTCTTCTTCAAATTTGACATTCATATCTTACAACTAGAAAATAAGTGTATTAAATATATATAAATGTTCAACAATTTTAATACCCTCCTTCATCCGAAGGCTATACATTTTCCTCTTCAAATAAATTTTGTTGCTTAATATTTTGTCATATACAATGTTTTCAATTTTACCCACAAACCTGTTGTTGAGGTTTCTTTAACAATGTTGAAGAGAACTTCACCTTCCAGGTACAATATGATGGTACTAAGAGCTCGACATCCAAGTCCTCCCAATCCAAATATGTCATGCCAACATGTTTCTTTTTAACCATATCTAATGCTTTGTGCAACCCTTGTTGCACCAGTAAATCCCTTACTTTCACTTTCCACAATGAAAAATTGTTTTTACAAGTGAACTTTCCCACCTCAAACTTAGCATTAGTCATTTTTTCCATTTCTTCCTACATGGGCTCTTTCAACTAATTTTATTAATGATAAAATTCTGTTGAGTCCTCCAACTAGGGTTTTCCATTTTTAATTTTTCCTTCACCTTGAATTTTTCTGAATTTTTTTTTTTTGGTTTCTTTAACTAAGGTTTCTCTTTTAAAAAACTTCAAACCCCCTACTAAAATTTTCTTTCAAAAAATTCAACAATTTTCTGAGACAATTTTCAGAACCCTACTTTTCTTTTAGAAAAACCCAACAAAAATATTTTCATAATTTTATTTACTTTCAACAAACAAATTTTTTTGCTTCCAAAACAAAAAAGATTACCTGAAAACCAACACTTTCTCAGCCTAATCAAATTATGGTCTCTTGGTATCCTCAATCGCTTCCTTTCTAACATCTCTCCATATGTAAATGTGATCTTTCTTTCATGCAGAACTGCCTTTCTTGGCTTGATCATGACGCTCTTTCTTATTCAAGAATGCAACTTCCTTAACTTCTTCCCAACTTAGCATTGACTCCTCCAGATAGGAAACTCGATGTCAATACACAAAATTACTTTGATTTTCTTCTTTTACAGAAACAATGCCTTCTCAACTGCTCCCAACTCTCATTCCTAACTCTAATCGATTAGCGGCTCTTTTGTTCGACTGGCGGCTTTGTTCTTCAATTGATGGATTCAATAAAAAAATGACGGCTCTATTCTCAGTGGGAAAGAGGAAAAAAACTTTCTTCTAGTTAGCAAGAAAAAAAATAACTCACATGGCTCCACTGTTCGACCTCTTCGACTCTCCATAGACGGTTTGGCGGCTCCTCCAAACATGATCAACGGTGGCTAGCTCCATGACTCTCCACAGACAATGGCTCAACTTACACTTTTGGTTTCTTTGGATACAAGCTCCAGACAACAACGGATAGTTGTTCCTTGTTGGCGACTGCTTCTTCCCAATTTTTTTTAGTCAGCAACGACTCGAGCTTGTGGGGGATTTCTCCTAGCAACCCTTTCCTCCTTCAATAAGACTCTGTAGGCTCCAGATATGGTGAAAAAACAACAGCTACATGGGCGCAAAAAAATTTAAAAGTTGACCTCACGACCCTCCCTCACAACCAAGCTCTGATACGACTTGTTGGTATTTTGAGCCCATTTACACTTAACTCAAAAATAAATGCATAAAGAACATAAACTGAATCACACAGAAAGAAACACAAGCAATTTATGTGGTAAAACCTTGATAGTGTGTCAAGGAAATCTCCACGGGGCAAGGGATTAGAAATATTATTGTTCAGTAAAAAAATGACTCTCCAATGTATTTCAAGCCTCTCGGGAAATCACCAATTTAATATGATCTATTTCGTTACGTAACTTCCTATAGTTACAACACTGACTGAATGGTAAAATAAATTTACTAAGTTAATTACATTACTAACATTAAGTGTTGTCATTCTTCAACGGATTCTTTACTCTCCTTTCTTTATTATATTGTTACTAATTCTCACTAAGTTAATAGGTGGTGGTGGAGCATAATTACATTTAATATCATATTTGGAATTGATGACAACTTTGTGTTATGTATTCTAGATGAGAAGGGTTTGTCGAGGATGGAAAAGGATTCCAAGTGTAAGTTTAGTTATAGGTTGAAAGAAGGTGCTATTGTAAATATGATATTCTCAAAGATAAATTTCATTTTCAAATAAGCCTTTCTTTCTTTGTCTTTTCTTTTGCATGTCTAATCCATTTGAGATAATGCAAAGTTTTTTTCCTACTAGACACCATCAAGACTCCCTTTGCTCAAGTGCACCAAGTTCTATCTCATGCACTTCCAACATGTTCCTAATTGAGCACAACTTTTTATTCCATAGTTTTTTCCATTAAATGCTAAAGTATCTGTTGAATTGAACTCTCTCTAAGAAAGGTTTCTTGATCAAATCAACGTAGAAATTGAAAGAGTATGGTTGACCAAATTTTTCTACAACTAAAAAATATAAAGACACTCTTGATCTCATGAAGCTCATCATGTATAGTCATGAAAACATATTAACTTGATGAAATCAATGATTCATAATTAAAAAAGAATGAAAGAGGAAAATCATTAATTTCATGCAACATTATACTTAAACTTTCGAATGCAAAACTAAACCTATTACCATCGGTGATGACAAAATAACTAATCCAAAATTTAGAAAAAAAGAATAGCCATTATTGGGGAAAATTTTAAGAACCCCCCCTAAATTTATATGTATAATAAATGGGCGAATCTTCATGGTATATAGGAAAAATGGAAGGCGATTTTATCAATAATATAATATGTATATATAATTTTTTGGCGAATCTCTCACTAGGCATGGCGAATATTTTACTCAATTATAAAATCTTGTAAGATCTTGGTGAGTCTTTCACTAAATAATAAAACTTTGTAAGGTCCTAGTGAATCTTAGCATTGTGAACCCTTAGAGAATTTTTTGAAAAAGTATAAAACCATATATGACAAGAGCCACATGGTGGCAATATCATTGTTTTTTTCACATTTCCACGAAATGGAACTTGTTTATAAAATTATAAAAAAGCCAACCAAGTCCCTTATAATATGCAGATAAGCTTATAACAGAGTCTGATACATCTACTATGCTTGTCTTCATTCAAGTGTCATAGCTGCTATACTTAACACTGTGAATCACAACTCTCTCAGAACTCAACTCTATAGTGTAATTAAAACCTTTGGAAATTGAATCTGACAACTCTATAAAAAGGATTAGTGAAATAGAAGATTTTTTGAATGAGCCCACTAATTATCACTACTAAACAATCAATCCATACTATGAAGTCTTCCATCTTGATCACAATCGTGCTCACAATCAAGGGAGTGCGACCACCTAGCCTGACATAATGGCCATCATAGCTTCTAGTAATCAACAACCACCTTGCAAGGACATCCTAGCTCATGTCTCATGAATTTTATTCATGAATCTTAACTAATATAAATATTATAAAGATAATATTAGAATCCTCTTTGGATTCACTGTTAATACAAGGGTAAAGGAAATTTTCTAGTTCAAGGCACTAGCTAATACCAACTTTGGTATTTGTGACCCCTTTGTGGGGATGCACCTCCCCTGCCCCGTTGGGTTTCTGCCTTGTAACATAGTTCAAGGCTCACAAGACTTTCCAATCTTCCTACTCCATTAGACACACTTTATATGCTACACATAGTGAATGGAAAATAAGCATTATAGAACACACAATTTCACAGAAGGAAGAAAAATATTAGCCAGTTCAATATCAAAATCTCAACCACTGATTAATAAAGAATAACAAGTAGTGTAATGAATTGTTCCGAGTTATTTATTTACAAGCTGTAAAGAATGTAGTGGAATGGAAAATATTACATAGGCAACCCTTCAATATTTTCTACTAATATGTATGTGCATGTACATATGAAATTAAGAGCATTGTTGAATACAAAGTTTCCTTTTCTCTTGCCTCCATTTTGACAAATCAATGTGAAATCAGTGTCACTTTGAATCTCCTTTCCTATGTGGATGTTTTGACAAATCAATTTGAAATCAAAGTCACTTTGAATTTCCTTTCCTGTGAGGGATCACATCCACAGTTGATTAGTAAAATATAATCTACTATATATTATGTTCAAGAAACTGACTGCAATCTACAGTGGAAACAGGACCTCAATTCTTATTCTGAATTTGAATATCTCAGGACAACATAAGAGATAAAAATGCATATGGCCTTAGTAACTAGAAAACAATCACTCCATAATTACAAGACCACCTAGATTTCGGCACTTAATCTAAATAATGGCACTAGTTGTAGTGCTTATTTGCATTAACACCATGGAAAAGAAACAACAATGTTTCAAAGTACACTTACTAGAAAAGTTGGAATGTTCTGAGAATATTTAATGATAGCATCTGAACCTCATAGCTATGGTGGGGAAACTAGGGAACCCAAATATTGGAAGATATCTCATACCAAATCTGAGAAAAAATAAAAAAGTGAAAAAATCAAAATCTATAAATCAAGCAATGAATTGTTTACAAATCAAATACAATTCCTTTAACTAACAGTTAAATTGTGGTGATATATTTAAATATTTAGTAAGAGGGTAAATTCAAACCATGGAATATTACCTTTGTCATCACTGTCATCCCTCAGTGACTGAGATTACAAATCAATACTTATGGAAAGATTGTAAGAAATTCTGTGAAATAGTAAAGCGTAACCTCTATTTTCAAGCAACAAAATCAAGACATTGTTACATCAAGAGCCATAACTGATACATAATCAATGAATCAAGTCCTTGTATGGCACAAGCTTGTTTCACAACCTCTATTTTCTCAATAAAAAAATCAAGACATTGTATGTGGTTATTTCCAAAAGGAAACTGCGTTCTAATTTGGAAGAGGATCTTATCAAAAGACATGGATTTATTCAAAGCTACAAATCCTAATGGGTTACTGAAAAATAAGTTGGAATATGGGATCATGATACTTAAATTGAAAAAATATGCTTTCCTTTTAGAAACATTACAGTTTTACAATGTTTTTTGAAAGCATTAGAATTTGAAATTGGGTCTTTCTATCAAGACAAATTTTCATTAACAGAATGTACTTTCCTACCTGAAATGTTGTAGATATCCAAGAAAAACTTGAAAAGCATAATAGAACTTAGCGTAATGTACTTTCTTTCCTTCCTTAACATTCTTAAAGAGTTGAGGTTCCCCAAGTCATCAGGTAACTTTCAAAGGAAATGACAATTAGTAATAGTCCAATTCACAACTGAAGATGTGTCACAAATATGAGAGGGCATCTCCTCCAAATCACAAAAGTGCTCCAGGTTAAAATCTAGAATTATTGGAAGCTAATGCTCGACTGGTTGTTATTGAACCCAGACATTTTTCCATTCTTCACTAAAAGCTTAAAAATAGCTTCTCTAAGTTCTACATGACTTTACTATCCTCTTGAAGTGGGGGCACATGCAGGCTTTCCAAGTGAATAGTCTTAAACTAAGTGAAGATAAGGCCGATAGATCATTCAGTGTGGATCTCTTTAACCCATAATTGAATACTATGTCTCTCTTGAACCGATAATTGAATACTATTAGGACTTTCAAAGTTTTCATGGAACTCAAAAATGTTGGAAGAAAGTATTTGCTTCCAAAAAGAGTAAAACTAAAGCCTTTGCTTGAGGACAATTGATGTCACACCACTAACACTTCTCCATGGAATCTATATAGGTAAACCACAAATGTAGAATTCCATTAGAATATTGTGTTTATTGAATACACAAATGAAATCATTGCATTTCTTTAAAATATCTTTTGAAATCAAAATTACTGAAATTACATATCGATACCCTAGTGGGTGTAGGATAAAATTCACCCGTGTCATTCACAGAAAGCATGAGAAAAAAAACCTAATACTATATATAAAACCAAGAAAAATTCAAATTCATCACTTCTAGGGACCTCCTAACCACCCTGCCAATACACAAGTATGTTCCTGTTTGCAGTTAGAAAAATTACCCAAATAACAATCTGTTTACTCCAGCATATGTTGGAAAGTTATAGAAGGATGACTAGTGCAATCAATCCATTCCTTTTAGCCCTGGATTTGTTTCAGTTTAAAATAGAAGTATACAAATATACTTGTCCAATGTCTATGCTTTAACCATTCACCTTAAGATGTTTTTACAATATAATTTCCTAAGTCTATTTAATATCTTCATTATCATAAAAACCAACCTATATCCATCTTAACTCCACATCTACCACTCTTAGGGGGATGAAATCTATTTATCCCTCTGAGCACTTGGTAGACCCAGAATTAAGATGGATCTAAGATGATAGAATTTCCCCTTTAAATAGTCTATGCTCACATGAATACCATGGTATTACCATGGGTCAATACCATGGGTTATCATAAACCTGGAGCTTAAAAATTACTATTAGTAATTTATAAAAATTAATAAAATTAATAGTTGAATTTTATTTTATTTTTTATTTTAACCAAGCTAAAATGTTTAACATACATTAAATTACAACATCCATTTTTACTCTTGATTAGAGGGATCAAATATTTTTTCACTCTATGCTAGTTTGCATATCACGATATTTGATACCTCTCGGGGTTAGTAGATCCAGAGTAAAGATGGATCTATGCTGGTTTAATTCCCCCATTTAAATAGGCTACATTCCAGGTGAATACCATGTGCCATTTTTATTTTTATGGACTAAATATAAAAAGAGGTTTTATTTATTTACTATAGGTCTAGTTTATTTATATTTTTATTTATTTACCATACCTTTTGGCTAAGTATAAAATGACGTTTTATTTATTTACCATACCTCCACTTTACTTATGTTTTTATTTGTTTACACCCTTGCATGTATATAAGGTGACTTATGGAGTAAATATAAAAAATGTTTTATTTATTTACCATACCTCTCATTTATTTATATTTTTATTAATTTACCATACCTCTTTTATAAATATGGTATTTGGCCCATAGGATTCACTTAAATAAAACCTATTATTGAAAATGGGCGAATGGATTCACTTAAATAAAACTTATTCTTGAAAATATTCTTGAAAATGGGCGAATGGATTCACTTAAATAAAACCTATTCTTGAAAATGGGCGAATGGAAGGTTGTAACTCCTAGTTTCAAGGGCTAAATTTACCTTTTTTACCCTCTCCCTTAAAATAAGGTGGGTTATTTGAGGTGATTTGTAAAAATGTGCTATCATACAAAATATTTACCCACTAAAAATTTAAAACCCCTTAATTTTGCCAAAGGGCAAACGTTCGCCCCTAAAATTTTCTATGGCCATTATATAATTCAAACTAGAATACAATAGAAACAACAATTACTTAATACAACATAAAAATTTCCACCTACCAGACCATTAAACCAACGATTCTCAATAATGTCAACATACCATCCACCTCAGATTCAATAATATTTTTGGTTTTTAAATTCGATATAAACTTAACATTTAAAAAACCTCCACCAAAAATAATGCAATGAGAACGAAATTTATACATTTCAAGATTTATCTTAATATATATATGTTATAGACATTTTTGTGCCTTACAGCATTGAGCATGAAATGTCCATAATCTAAGGGATCCAAAGTCCCTAAACATGTTGTTCCTACCCCTAGAGGAACAAGGCTAACAAACCACAGCAATTCACAGAAGTTCTCCACCAAAAAACCGCTCAAAACAAGTCAATTCAGGATCATTTCAGTGGCTACACTAGCTGTTTGCGCCGAATGTCAAAGCCAACACTGGCTACCTGCGTTGAATGTCAGCTGGAACAAAGGCTACCTGCGCTGAACGAGAGTGGACAAGTGGCAGGCTCATTTCTCAAGGTGTCAAAACCCAGGAAGCTTCCAAAATGACACTTGCCTCAGGGAATTCGACTGGTGATGAGTAAGAGGTTCCAAATCTCCAAGTGGACTCAAGAACTGACAGAGGGAGAGGACACTAGTCAGATCTCAAGCTGACTCATCCTCTCTCCAAACATCTATATATGGATCTCTCCTCCATGAGATCCAGGAGGCTGGAATTTTGTTATTGCAAAGAATTGCTGTTGGTTTGAGACTGGAATCATTGGTTGCTTAATGCTTTGAAGGGGCTGAAGATAGGAATTCCATTTTTTGGGAAGGAGATGCTGGATTGGAGCCCTCTGGGTTGTATCTCTTCCTGAACCTTGTTATTCATCAATAAAGCTATCTTGGTTTCTCCTATATGCTGATGTATTTTGATGTATGAATATATTAGTGTATTTGGTTTATTTCTAATCCTAAACTAGTTATGAATGTGAACATCTGTCTTTGTGTAGTGTTCTTCTCTTGTCTCAAGTAGTTGTTCTCTTGTGGTCTTGCAGGAAGTTGTAGCTGGATAAGCAAGAAGGCAAGTAGCTATTAACACCCAGAGAGAAGGGAGATTGGATCGAGGGACAAACGGAAGACACCGGTAAGTCTATTGATCTCTCTTCTTTCACATTTCATAAAGGAAGAAACCAGTATAGCTGTACTCGTTTGTTGCTAAGGCACTGTCACACCTTAGGTGGATAGGATCGTCCTGCATAGGCATTTTTCCCCACAACAAATTGGCGACTCCACTGGGGAGATTTGTTTAGTCATTTTATTTGTGTTTCTATCATTGTTTCTTTCATAGACTTGACAACAACAATCGAACTGCATCTTTCCCGGATGCAAAGTAGAAAGTTGCTGCTTTGATCCAATTGCTGGACTTGTCTATGATCTGAACAATGGATTCACAAATGATTTGATGATCCTTGTGATAGATCTTAGTAGCCTTCAAAGCATCCCTTTGATTACACCTTGCTTGTTGCTTTTATTTGGCCTAAAACAGTGAATTAAATAGCAATCCGTGACCCAAAACCTGAGGGAAACTAGAGTTTCTCCTTCAGCGCAGACCCAGTGAAGGGATTCTGCATTTCAACGTAGATCCCGTGAAGGATACCTGCGCTGAATGTCAAAACCCCTGTGTTGAACTTGTGCTGAACCAGTTTGCTCTTGTGCAGCTGGGGTTCTATGCTCTGTTTTGCCTTGTTTTGATCTCTGATTTTTGTGGCCTGTAACCAGCATAGGTACCAGTCTGAAAACTCCTTTTCTCTGATTACATTCCGCCTCCTTTTGTACAAAAAGACTGTGAGTGTTTTTATGTGTTTGTGACGCCATTTACAGTTTTCCTTCGCATGAGTGAAATAGTCATCCTGTAGCCCTTGATTCAGATCTGTTGGTTGTGATCTTAGAAGAGAGTTCATTGGTTGTTTGCAGATTGATTATACATTTACTTTTGCTTATTGGTTTGAATTTGTCTCTTTTAAGTGTCGAAACAAGTCTTTATTTCGAAAAACATTAAGTGTTGTAATCTCTTCTACCCTCTCTGATTTCGAAAAAGTAAACTTGTTTGTATTCATCATTTAAAAGCAAATTCAAAGTCGTACAAAAAGCTTTCTTTGTAGGCATCAATACTAAGAAAGCGGAAAACAAACACCTGCATTGTGCATTTGCATTTTATGGTTTGCATGTTGGATTTAGGAAAAGTGCATTAGAGTGTGCTGATTGCTCTTTGAGAAAAGATGGTGTCTTTCTTTTCCCTTAGTAGCTAGGATTTTCAAAGTTGAAAAGATATAAAGCTTGCTTATCATCTTTAGACTGCATTTAGGAATTTGTATCATACATCTCGTGGTGAACCTTGAAAGGCAAACTTTAAAAAGATCAACCTAAAATAAATTGAATGAACTTAACAACGCTTTGTAACATAATGCACAACATAGAGGTCTAGGCTAGAGACGTGTTCCGGCGTCGTTAAGACTGGTGACTGTCGATCTCGTAGAAGGTGGGTGATTCCTCCTGAGGGACGATAGCGCCAGTACGGATTGTGCTCCCTCGTACCGTCGCGTATATATTGGGAGACCCCTATAGGCATAAAACCTTTATCCTTAGGAAGCCGTGTCGGCCGCCCTACTAATCGCAATGCACTGAACACAACATTCAGGAAGATTGACCGCCCGTACCCTAAAAAGTATTCTACGGTTTTGCGAAAAGTTTGGCACACCCTCTGCCTAGAACTCCAGAGCAGTTCCTTTTGGCCTTTTTCAGACTCTATAACAGAAAAAGTCCATCCGAGAATTTGTCACTTCGTGCTCGTTAAAACATCGAAGGAGACTAGAGTCATCTTTAGCTTTTTCTCGACTCTTTAAAAGTGAAAAAGCAAGTTGTGTCTAAAAGCATCTAAAAAATTCATTTAATTCGGAAACACACTTTCCCCTTTTGTATTTTGGTTGATCGAGTAATCCGCAATCGTGGAAGAAAGTCAATTGAAACCCCGTCGTTCGCGGAGGCTTACGAGTCAACCATCTTTGTCTCCGGAATCGAAAACAGTATGGACGAAGCGAACTCGTTTAACCGGTTCTAAGTATCCTATCAAAGTTAGAACAAGTGTTCCGACAACATCTGAGATTCCGGTTACTCCAAACATTTCTGGAAACCCTGCCTCTATAGAAGAAGTTCAACAGCCACAGAGGGATAGTAACACTGATCCTATTCTGGGGGCAAATACTTGTGCTACTGAACCAGTTCCATCCGTAACCGGTTCAGAGAGTCTTGCTCCTCAAACAACTGTCGCTGTCGATTCAACCCCTTCTTCGGCACCAGAAATATTTTACGGACCTGACGGTCTTCCTCTTCCACCGGGTTTGATTGCGATAGAGGAAATTGAAGAGGATCCGCAAGCAAGTACTCCAACCCATTTTGGAGTCGGGGTCACTCTATTTCCTTCATCAGAAGTTCATCCACCACAAGTGGAAGTTCCTGTAGAATCGCTAGGCAATCTATTGGATAGACTCAAAATGTCTGAACAACCATCAACATCTAGGACTGTGTCGAATGACATAGCAACAGCAGAAGCCCCTGTCGTCACTCCAACAATGTTTGCCGGCATACCTTCTGTCCCGACTAGCTCGCAACAGCTAGAAGGAGTCCACCAAGGGACTATTTCAACAGTGTGGTCTGTTCCAGTTTGTTCATCCGGAATAATATCCGGCAACTCTTATGTTGAGACTCGCCAGATTGATCCGTTTGGAGGTCAATTTGGGCAATCTAGTCCCCAAGGACAAACAATCCCCTTGAGTTCCGGATTGCTACCGTATGGGGGGCAATATGCCCTTTCATTACCCCCTCCAGGAGGGTATCCATACGGAAGTTCACAATAGTATTTAGGTTATACTGGAATTACATCAAGTGGTTGGGTACCTATGCTACCTCAAAAACCAAGGGTTGTATATTCTATGCAACAGTGTGTACCCATGTCGAACATCCCGACCACACTGGCTATTGTAACAGTGTCACAAGTTCAAGCGATGCCTGTTGTATGTCAACCTCATATTTCTCAGGTTGTAATGCAACAGCCTCTTGACCCTGGGTCACAACCATAATCGCCAACTAGTGGGGCGACACAGGTCCAAACAGGTACAATTACCCCACACCTTGGTCCAACAGTTAGTATAGCACAACAGAACATGGCTTCACAACCGTGGCTGGCGCAATACCAACAACCACAATTCCAGCAAGTGTACCAAGGTTCTGAGCAGCAGATCTTTGCGAACAGTGGACAACCGTATATTCAAAATGGTCAAAACCAACCACTTTACAGTGGTCAAGTCCACCAACCGTATCAGTCATACCAACATCAATTACATTATGCTGGTATGCAAAGGCCCACTGCTCAGGCGATCCCATCGTACCCTGGGTATGCTTCACCTAACCTGAATCAACAGTTACCATTTGTGGCAACTTTAGAGTTACCCGATTTACACCGGTTAACCAACGATCCTATTGCTTACGCCCCTTGGTGGCCAGCAATTCCTCACAAACTTCCATCTGACATTCCTAAATTCAATGGAAATCTAGGTGAAGACCCATCGAATCACGTGATGACTTTTCATCTGTGGTGTTCATCAAACACCCTGAATGATGATTCGATAAGGCTTCACCTTTTCCAGAGGACGTTAACGGGTCCAGCGGCAAAATGGTATATTGAGTTACCTAGAGCCTCGTTCGACAATTTTAGCTCCCTAGCCATGACTTTCTTAACCCATTTTCAATTACCGATAAGATATGAAACGGGAATAGAAATATTAACCAACTTCAAGCAGACAACTGCCACTCATATATCCGATCATATACATGAGTGGCGTCATCGTCGTAGGATGGTGAAAACGTACGTTCCCGATCAGCTGTTTGCTGAATGGTTTATAAAGTCTTTACTTCCTGCTATAACAAAAGATGTGGCAAAGGGGGGAGTCGTAACAGTGGAGCAAGTTATTGCTCGTGCACAATATCTAGACTTAGTTTATACTCAGTCTGGCACGCTCTACGATAAAATACCTGACGCCACTAGACCGGAATTTTCAATTCCTCCTCCTCCTAAATCAGATAGTGACTCTCATTCCGGAGATGGCGTGATTGGCACGGCAAACGCGAAATCGACAAAGGCTTCGTCTAAGAAAGCCCGTAAGAATTCGGATCAAAATGCAAAAGAAGAAATTCTTGCTTCGGAAGTAAATGCCGTATCAACAGATAAAGGCAAAGAAACCAAACAACCAGGGAGCAAGAAGAAGAAAAACAAGGGGAAAAAGAAGAAACAGGGTGAGTCATCCCCTGAAAAAACTTCTTCAAACCCTCCTATTAATAGGAAATATCCATGTCAAATATGTGATGAGGAGGATCATTGGACAAGGGACTGTCCCTATAAAGCTGAGCTTAAAAGATTCTTCAAAAGTTTGCAAACCTCATCTGTGTTAACTGATCCATTTCCCAATCCAGGTCAAAATCTGGTTGATAGTGGAAATGCTTCCCCATCGCAAGTACTTATGTTTTTGGTTTCAAAACATCAGAATGATGCTTTGATTTCGACAAGGAACAAAGATTACGGGAATCCGCACCTGTCGAACGACAAAGGTAAAGATCAACCAAGTAGTTCGACAACAACTTCGATAGAAGTTGTAACGCCCATCATTCCTGAATTAAAAATAAAACCGCCAAAGGGAGTAGTACACAAGTCGACATTTAATCCTCGCGCCAGAGCGGCGCAGCATTATAACATAGTGGAAGATTTGGCCCAATCGCCATCCGCTATGTCGACTCTTGAAGTACTACAAAATTGCCCATCCCAAAGGCAGGCTTTGTTATCGGCTATTGGTGGGGTCAATCCTAAGGATTCCAATCTTGTATCTTTTGATCACAAAGGATACGATCCTCAGTTACCAGCTCAACTAGCTTTCCTTATTCAAGTGAAAGCCCTCAACAAAACTGTTCACCGAACAATTATTGATGAGGGGGCATCTACATGTATTATGTCGATGAGTTGCTGGAAAACTTTAGGATCTCCAACCTTGTCGCGATCTTCGACGACATTAAAAGCTTTCGACAGAAGGACTTATACCCCGTACGGTATCCTTAATAACTTGAAGGTTGAACTGGGAGGAAAAACAGTAGAAATAGATGTTGAAGTCATCGATGGGAATCTGGACTACAACATCCTACTGGGAAGACCATGGATCTATGCCATGGAAGCTGTTGTGTCGACTTATTTTAGGAAGATCGCATTCCTGTTTGAAGGAGGGATTACGATCGTCGACCAACAAAACTTCCTCCCTAATGGTTCACAAGTTACAGGAAGCATTCCCATGATCCATGGAAGCAACCATTCGCTTCAAGACATCGGAGTAGGCCTACTGAAAGACCCCACATTAATGGGAACTTTCGCACTTCCACCTCCATTCTATATAGGAGAAGTAGCATTCGTAAGAGCCTGCAACATGATATCTTCCACGAAGATCTCAGAAGACGATGTCGAAATGGATCATGCAATGGTTTTGCCCCCAAGCCCTATAGAAATATTGTAGCAATCAATGTTTCGAGCATGGGAGGCGAACCCAAATCAACGCTCATCAAGCGTTTGGGTAGATAGGTCTAGAGAATATGGTACCCCATTAGATCCTTGGTCGAAAGTACATGGGACTGACGAAGGAATTCTACAATCAATGTTGATTGAGGGGGCACCATGGAATGATTACCACCATCGTTCCCTTCTTCCGGATATGAAGAAGATACTCAACATGACCTTTATCACCCTTCAGTTTTTGAATTCCTATCAAATACTGTAAATACGGTGGATTCCGAGCGAAACTTATCCAATATTGAAGAGACTATAGCCATAAATATCTCGACTAAAACAAATGTTGTAGAGAATATTTATGTCGGCAAAGGTTGTTCCCCTTCAGAACTGGAAATATATAACGCTCTTTTTCGCGAATTCAGAGATGTCTTTGCTTGGTCATATGATGAAATGCCAAGCATTGACTCGAGTATCGTTGAACATGAAATTAAAATGTATCCTGATGTCAAACCAGTAAGACAACGGCTTCGGCAGGTGCACCCCAAGAAAGCCGCTGCCATTAAAGCAGAAGTTGAAAAGCTCCTCCATGCTGGTTTCATCTACCCGGTTCCTCTAACCGATTGGGTATCGAATATTGTCCCTGTTATGAAGAAACAAGGGACAATCAGAGTGTGTGTCGATTATAGGGATGTAAACCAAGCTTGTCCGAAGGACAACTACCCTACACCCTTCATCGACCAGATAATTGATGAATGCGCCGGATGTGAAATCTTTTCATTTATGGATGGATTTTCCGGGTATAATCAAATAAATATCCGCCCACAGGACCAGTCAAAGACTGCATTCATCTGTCCGTGGGGCACATTCGCTTATCGAAAATTACCCTTTGGTTTAAAGAACGCAGGGACGACATTTCAAAGGGCAATGAATTATGCCTTCCATGACATCAAGAACATCGTTCAACCATATCTCGACGACCTTCCGGCTCATTCGCGAAAGCGGACTGATCATCCGCAGCATTTAAGAGCGATATTTCTACGTTGCCGACACTACAAGATAAGACTCAATCCGCACAAATGTGTGTTTTGCGTCGGTTCTGGTCGTTTACTTGGCTTTGTAGTCTCTAAGGATGGGATTCGGCTCGACCCTTGTAAGGTTCAGGAAATCATTAATTTGCCTCCACCTTCAAATTTGCTTCAGATTCAGAAACTCCAAGGGAAAGCAAACTTTCTGAGGAGGTTCATTCCAAATTACGCAGAACTTGCTAAAGGTTATACTCGTCTTTTGAAAAAGGATGTACCTTTTGTCTGGGATCAGGTGGCGCAAGCTTCCTTTGATGCTCTGAAAGATTCTCTAGTAAAAGCATCATTAATGTATGCCCCAGACTATCAAAGAGATTTCAACCTGTATCTGGCTGCAGCAGATACGACCATTGCGATGGTTTTAGTTCAAGAAGTCGGTGGAATTGAACATCCTATATATTATTTAAGTAAAAACTTAAATGATACAGAAAGCAAATATTCTTATGTTGAAAAGCTAGCACTCGCTGCTGTTCAAGCGATACAAAGATTTCGACATTATGTCCTCTTTCGGAAAACTACCATCCTATCAGATTGCAACCCCATGACTTATATATTGTCGCGACAGTTGCTGGGGGGCAAATATTCAAAATGGATAGCGATCCTTCAAGAGTTTGATCTGGAATTTGTAAAATCTAAATCAAAGAAAGCTTTAGTGTTCGCAGAATTATTGTGCGATCTCCCATCGTCGTCCAACGATGAAACATCAGAAGAGTCAATCGTGGACGAAAGTTTGTTTCTGATATCTACAAGCAATGAATGGTATGGAGATATAATAATTTATCTCCAAACCCAAAAATTCAGGCCTGACACCTCTCACTCAGAACAGAAACGTATACGATACCAAGCGAAAGACTACATGATCGTCGGTAATACGCTTTACCGTCGTGGTATCGATACAGTTCTGAGGAGGTGTCTCACCCATGAAGAGGCTGAAAAAGCCCTGAATGAGTGTCATTCAGGCGCGTGTGGGGGGCATCAATCTGGATATACTACAGCACAGAAAATCTTACGAGCATGATACTTTTGGCCAACCATGTTCAAAGATTGCATAACCGCAGTCAGAAGTTGCAACGCTTGTCAAATTTTCGATAGAAAAACCAGAAGACCACCCGCACCTTTACAGCCAATAGTTGTTGTTGGGCCTTTTGCCAAGTGGGGCATCGATTTCATGCAATGTAACCCCACCTCGACCGGGGGGCATGGGTATATTATAGTCGCTGTTGACTATTTTACCAAATGGGCCGAGGCGATGCCTACATTAGATAACACTGGTGAAACAGCTGCCCTTTTCTTTTTCAATCATGTAGTCACCAGGTTCGGCGTACCACAAGCTATAGTTACAGATCATGGATCGCATTTTCGCAATCACATGATGGTCGAATTAGCTGCCAAGCTAGGGCTATCTCACGACAGCTCTACCCTGTATTATTCGCAAGCCAACGGACAATTTGAAGCAATCAACAAGGTCTTGAAGCGTATGTTGCAAAGGATGATCGGGGTTCACAAAAGAAGGTGGCACCTAATCCTGTACTCAGCCTTGTGGGCTTACCGAACATCGGTAAAGAACGCGACCGAGTTCACACCTTTCCAACTGGTGTATGCCCTGGAAGCAGTCTTGCCAATCCAGTGTGAAATTTCGTCGCTTAAACTCGCAATTGATCTCCTCCCTGGAACTTCGGAAGAAGAGGCTCGTTTCTTGGAATTAATCCAATTGGATGAAACCCGTCGTGATGCCGCTTTGGCTAACGAAGCCCATAAGAAACGATTCAAGGCGCAGTTCGACAAAAATGTCAAACCCCGTGTCTTCTCAGAAGGTGACTTTGTCTTGCTTTATGACCAAGAATCTGATAAATTGGGAGCAGGTAAATTGAATTCTTTATGGATGGGCCCCTATATTGTTAAACGAGTGTTAGCAAAAGGAGCCTACGAGTTAATGGATTATGACGGAATTCCACTGGCGCAACCCCGTAATGGGTTGTACCTCAAGCGTTACTATGCTTAAATAGTAACCTGTATGCTTTTGTTGTATTTTGTTTTCGCTAAAATGTTTGTTTTGGTCGAGTGATCCACCTTTTTACATTTATTGCAGATGTCAAACCTTCTGGGGACATGTGTTGGATATGCCGACGGAGCAAGTCGTAGTTCGCGGAACCTATCCTCTGTAGCCTGGGCCATTTTTGATCCAAGCGGCGAGTTAGTAAGTTTCAGATGTGTGTGTCTTGGGCAATCAACGAATAACATCGCTGAGTATAGTGCGTTGATAGAACTACTCTCTGATGCCATCGCCCATGGTATACGCTGACTAATTGTCAGGCTAGACTCACAGCTCGTGATACTACAACTCAATGGTATATATTCTGTTCGCAACCCAGCTATTTATCGCATGTTCCTAAGGGTTAAGATTTTGGAAAGGCAATTTGATTCAATTCAATACCAGCATATTTCTAGAAACTTAAACACATTAACCGACTCATTAGCAAATTATGTGTTAGATAGACATTTGCGACATTTATAAAAAGAGACACATCATCAATGTTGTACATATGGATCATATAACTCAACCAAAATAAACCTCGAAAATCAAAATATATATGTAAGTTGTTTATCGTTCATACATAATGTTCTGTAACCAAGACAAAAATCGGTCATATGACCCAAAAACTCAAAAGCGCTAGGGGGCACCCTAGCCTAGTGATGCTCATGATAGCACGTCACGACCTGTGCAATCATGCGCAAGAGACGAGTCCATCGTCTAGGCACGCCAGTAGTATGCCGCTGCAACTGTAAAGGTAACTCATCAATCCTCACATCGGGAATGCCAAGAGTAAGGCTCTCAACCTGCTCCTGCACAGCTGTAAGGGTCTCGGCTACATCAAGGTCGCGGAGAATAACTTTCCCAGTAGTCTCCCTTGCTGGGCAGCAACTGGCACTCTCGGGCGAACTGCTGGACGAACAGGACCAACATCTGCATGCACACATGAGTTTGATTAAAGTCTTGATAGAATAAAGCACAAGGACATTATAAATAAGAATAGTAAACAGTAATATGGTCGAAGATTTTACCAATAGCACCCCACTGTTCGCCATCCGACAGTACCAAGTCCGGATCACCTCGGAAATCCATACCAACATATGGATACTCAGGAGACCATCTCCTGACGCTCGAACCACCTGAAGAAGGTATCAGTGAAAGAAATCTGAGATTGACCAGCATGCCTAGACATGTGATCAACCCATCTCTGCATGCGTGGCTCGGTAGGAGAAGGCAAGTCGAGTGCAATATACTGAGGCTGCATCAGTGGTATTTTCTCCAAGGCAAAGGCAGTCAGAATAGAACCAAATCCAAAGTTCTTCAGCTTCCCGTCCTTTACCTCGTTCAACTGACTTTTCATCTGAAGAAGTACTGCATCACACCAGTTGAATACTTTCGGTTGGAGACACTCCAAGGCGTGCTGCACATAAGATCTGTTGGCAACATGTAGAGATGCGCTACCGGCCATCCTACCAATAGTATACAGAATGGACCTGAGAGACCTGTCAGTAATCTCACGGATAACAACCTTGCCATCTCTGCTCGGCTGGGACCCCTCCCTACAATACTGGCAGACATAATCTCTCACAAAGTCATTCCCTCGGGCCGAACCAGACAAAGAAATGGGGGCACCCCGCCTCGACAAACCAGTCAAGAAGTAAATGTCTACCACGGTCAAAGGTATGGATTTGCCCCTGATCTGAAATACTTGGTTAATAGGATCCCAAGCATCAAGCATATATTGCAGTAAAGAGATCTGTGCTCTCATACTAGAGATACGGAAGAACTTCAGCAGGCCACAGTTCCGCAGCGCGTTCACCGTGACAGGGTCATGGAGGGAAATCATGTCCTCCTCTTCATGTTCTCGTTCTCGCCATGTGAGGGTCATTTTGCTCAAAAGTCCCTGTAAAACAAACAAGAGAAAGAGTAAGATCCTGGATTTGATGAAAAACTGGCAAAATTTCATCAAAAACTGTGCAATAGAACTGCTTTTCTATGATCAACGCAATTGGCAAGTGTCCTACCTGCGTTGAAGGTCAAACTGCCTTCAGGCAGCTTGACATTCAACGCAGGTTTCGAATGGACTACCTGCGCTGATGGCAGAGCGCCCTAGCAAAACCCCAGGGGCTCATGGGAACAGGAAAATAGGCATAGAATGGAAAAAGGAAACCATGAAAAGAAAGAGCTAGAGTTTAGCTCCTACCTGGTCCAGACGGCACCGAAAATCGTCCGCAGAATCTCCCGGAATCAGCTGGTGAAAATCAAGGGGGAAGAGGCACCTCCAAAGCTCCAACAAACCAAGTTCAAATGAAATGGTAAAATGAGAGGTAAAAACACCTTTTAATTGCTTTTTACGTAGTTCAAAGCGAAATATTAGGGTTCTATTCTCATTTCCATGCAAATGTTATTCATTTCTAACTAGTTTGATGCAGCAATTGAGGATACAGTACTATCTTTGAAAAAGGGCAAAGCTAGTCATGGTAAAAAATCAAAATTTGACCATATAGGTTCGAGCAGTTTTAGCACAAAGTTCATGTTCGTTAAAAATAAACGCAAGATCCGAGCAATTTTAGCGCATAGTTCATGCTCGTTAAAAAATAAACATAAGATCGAGCAAGTGTTTCAACCCGCGTTTAAGCTCGTTAAAAAATGAACTATCCCGGTAAATAACCACTGTGAATGTAATATAATCAGCCGTTAAAGCCTTGGTCGTGTTTTCACCGTCACCTCCACCTTTCATTTGGCCGATCGTTCACCTCCATATGATTGTTTACCCATTTTGAGGAACAACTGCGAAGAGTGATTTCACCTAGCCATCCTTGTGACACTGTCGTGATTGGAAAATTCCAACCTGTACCTGCAATCAGCTTCTATCCCTGTTTATCACTCGTTCCTCAAAAGACGAGTCTTCTTTAAGCTCTTTTCAACTGACTCATAAAATATGAAAAGATTGCCGAGTTTTGGCCTTCCAGCTCGTTAAAACGACCGGAAGAGCTATCCCTCCTCTAGATTTTAATCTTTTTGGACCTGAGGGATTATTGCACAAAAAGATCGAGCGCTTGTTTTGTTCGGCTCGTTAAAACTATCGAAAATTCATCCCTTCTGTATTGTTTTATACTTTTTCGGACTTAAGGGATTAGATGACGAAAAAGGATTTTTGGAGTTAACTTTATGTACCTTTTCAGACTCTCTAAAAATGAAAAGGACCGAGTTATCCTTGTCGTTAGACTCGTTAAAATCATTAAATAGCGACAAACTTGTCTTTAGACGAGAACGAGTTTCACTATCGCTAGGCTCGTTAAAACATAGCGATGGGCTTGCCCGAAGGGCAGGTTATAGAACAAGCATATGTTATCCTCCTCAAGCTTGACAAAAATAAAGAGGTACTGGTCAGCAATGACTGGGGAAAAATTGGGAGAAACTAAAGAAAACTTTGATGGTAGCAAGTCGCTCTTGAACATGACACTTTTCATCCGTACCACAATCGGGTTGGGTTGTTTCATTCACCGGTCACATCCATGGTCTCGCCATACCATCCATATTTGGGGTAATGCTACCGATCCATCGTATCAGTGTCGCCATATGTTCAAGAGAAGTCTTTCAGAAAGAGTCAACTGTGTCCCATCCACTGCCATACATTATCCTTCATCCTTTCATGACCGCCACCCTGAATCATATGTCACAGATCGTTTTCACCTCCATTAAAATCATTAGCTCCGTTCCATGTCACTGATGTGGGATTCATTAAGGCCCTCCTTTGACAGATCGCTTCTTGTCGACATCAGCTCATTATCCAAGAAGTTGATCTAGGAACAACCCCTTCAGTACTTTGAAGCTTGCATGCCACAATGGCAAGTTTCTCACTTCCGGCGACAGGTATACATCAATGAACTTCGACCGAAAGATTTTGCGTGGTGTTCGACGCCAAGTCCTTTATTCACACCACGTGAATTGTACTGCAGTACCTTGAGGGTCATTATCATTATCGGTGATTCCTCTCGCGCTTGTTAACGGTTTACATCATTGACCGGTAATCAAGCAATGTCTTTCCATGTTCGACTTCAGAACAATTCTCACATGGATCGACTCGTACTTAGAGTGAAGATCGAACGAGTTTGAAGACCCCGGATCTAGTTTCATCCATCCGGGCTGCGATATATATTTAGGAAAGATAAAGACATTGATATGTACATCATTGCAGTAGATAATCATCCTACTCAAAGGATAATAATTTCATCAAAATTATCAGTCTATCATCAGACAATTGTCTGTTCTAATGTACAGAAAAATGAATTTATAAAGCTGAGCATGGGAATGCCCGCCTCAGCTAGATCATGAAAGCAGTATGAAAAATAATGTATTGTATTGTATTGTATTACAGGTCTCCTCCCAGCATTGGATGAACTTCGGATCCCCCTGATAAATCATTTCGCCTGATAAACAGCCTCATACTTTAGGGGGAAACTGTTATAGACATTTTTGTGCCTTACAGCATTGAGCATGAAATGTCCATAATCTAAGGGATCCAAAGTCCCTAAACATGTTGTTCCTACCCCTAGAGGAACAAGGCTAACAAACCACAGCAATTCACAGAAGTTCTCCACCAAAAAACCGCTCAAAACAAGTCAATTCAGGATCATTTCAGTGGCTACACTAGCTGTTTGCGCTGAATGTCAAAGCCAACACTGGCTACCTGCGTTGAATGTCAGCTGGAACAAAGGCTACCTGCGTTGAACGAGAGTGGACAAGTGGCAGGCTCATTTCTCAAGGTGTCAAAACCCAGGAAGCTTCCACAATGACACTTGCCTCAGGGAATTCGACTGGTGATGAGTAAGAGGTTCCAAATCTCCAAGTGGAAGCAAGAACCTCCAAGTGGACTCAAGAACTGACAGAGGGAGAGGACACTAGTCAGATCTCAAGATGACTCATCCTCTCTCCAAACATCTATATATGGATCTCTCCTCCATGAGATCCAGGAGGCTGGAATTTTGTTATTGCAAAGAATTGTTGTTGGTTTGAGACTGGAATCATTGGGTGCTTAATGCTTTGAAGGGGCTGGAGATAGGAATTCCATTTGCTGGGAAGAAGATGCTGGATTGGAGCCCTCTGGGTTGTATCTCTTCCTGAACCTTGTTATTCATCAATAAAGCTATCTTGGTTTCTCCTATATGCTGATGTATTTTGATGTATGAATGTATTAGTGTATTTGGTTTATTTCTAATCCTAAACTAGTTATGAATGTGAACATCTGTCTTTCTATAGTGTTCTTCTCTTGTCTCAAGTAGCTGTTCTCTTGTGGTCTTGCAGGAAGTTGTAGCTGGATAAGCAAGAAGGCAAGTAGCTGTTAACACCCAGAGAGAAGGGAGATTGGATCGAGGGACAAACGGAAGACACTGGTAAGTCTATTGATCTTTCTTCTTTCACATTTCATAAAGGAAGAAACCAGTATAGCTGTACTCGTTTGTTGCTAAGGCACTATCACACCTTAGGTGGATAGGATCGTCATGCATAGGCATTTTTCCCCACAACAATATATATATATATATATATATATATATATATATATATATATATATATAGTTATAAGATTGATTTCCTAATTAATACCTAATATGATTCATATTAATAAAATTTACTCTCTTTTTTTTTTCTAAGTAAGTTTAATCTATTAATATGATAAAAAAAGGCTTACAGTGAGGCTCGACCATGGAGGATCCTAGAAAATTCATCACACAGCCAGAATAACTGTTTTTCATTGCCCCAACAAAGGGGAAACCAGTCCAAAAAAGTATGAGTCCAAAAATAGCCCACACAGGGGTAACTAGTTTTACCACAACATAACATAAACATTTGAACCAAATCATAATCCTGACCAAGAGACAGATAAGACTGAACAGTAACTAAACCATCAACATGACGCAACTTCCACCTGGCAACTCAACACATGGCACTCAGTCGTCTGGGGCTAGTTCCTACACAATCGGACATGCATACTTGTCCGGGTCATCATCCTCGCCCGACTCGCCACGTCCATGAACTGGTTGGCCTCCCTCAGTGCTGCATGCTCCAACACGCAGTCCTGACGTGTCTTCGCTGTGACTACCAGAGGCCTGCGTGTAACTGAGCCTGCCTTTCTCAACATGCTGACTGCCAACAACTGCTTGGCCATGCATGGTGGCCCGAACTTCATCAGCTTCTCGATCACCAGTGTTTTCCCGTCTCCTGCTACTCGGTCCTACTCTGGTCTCCTCCTCAGCATGATCAACCAGAGGAGTTGGTGGCTCAATTTCTTCCGTGAAGGTAATTGAGACGGTGGTGACAATAATTGGGCGATTCAGAAGACTGCGAAAGCGGAACTGCATGGTGTGAGGAGCAGGGTGCAGAGGAAGGGGGAAGGTAGCAGTGTGGAGAGCAACACCTCCACAACCAATGCCATGGAGCAGGGCTCTGCCTCTACCACTTCGAGTCTCAGGATATCGCCCCGCGAAACTAATCGGGTTGGGGTTGTCGGCGGAGGAGGCAGGGGAAACCGAATCGGGGCTAGGCATTGTAGGAGAGCGTGAGCTTTCGCCTCTTGTGCCTCCTCTTCTACTGCGCATATGATGGCGGACCATGGTAGGGATGGAAATAGGGGGAGAAGCAGCAAGGATAGTGGATGAATTGACAGAGGAGCGGTGCGGGGAAATTACAGAGGAGTTGTGGTCCTGAGCAAGAATGCAGAGGTTGGTGTGGGAATGGTGGAACCCATTACCTAGATCGATACAGCTTAAAAGCCAGCATCTACTACCAGTGATGGTGCGCACATTAGGCTCTCCCGCCTACGGAGGACAGGCACAATGAATCAGGGGGGGAGGAATAACAGAGAAATTTGCAGGCTCCATGGTTAAACTCACCTGGGCTATGTGGGAATTGACTCTGCCTCGACCTGTGCACTCATTTAATGGCTTCTGCAAGGTGCCATGAATGCCATTCAGAGTGGCATGGGGGAAGTTGCAGGGGGCCATGTGGCCAGCCCGTCCGCCGCCTTGCCGTCTTGTCATTTTAATGCTTGGGATGAACACCCGCATCTAGGTGCATTTCTTCTTCCTCAACCATTTCCATCTGCACCAATTCTTTGTATTCCTACAGCTGAGAAGTAGTTGCCATAGTATTAAGTGTGCCTGCATGAAAAGTCCTTCCACTGTCTACCCCAATGTTAGCAAGAAGGTCTGCTACTTTGTTTCCATCCCTGCGAGAGTGTTTAAGATTTATAGCTCTATGGGTTGAGAGCCAGTTTTCTATTAGCTCAAGTCTCTCTGCCAGTCTCCAACTGCTTCCCACCTTGTAGGAGGGCATCCCTTGCAGGATCTAATTAATCATGTTGATGAGATTCTGGGAATCCCCTTCAACTATGAGTGGGAATAAATCATGGAGTTGTGCTAGGAGAAGCCCCTGCCATAGCCCTTCTAATTCTGCCAAGTTATTGGTATCCCAACCAATTGAACCTAAATAAGTTAGACGCAGAACACCCTTGTGATCTCTGAAGACTCCTCCATATCCGACTTTGCTTGGATTGCCCTTAAACACCTCGTCAAAGTTGAGTTGAATCATGTGCTGGGGTGGAGGGGTCCATTTTTCTGCTGTCTTTCCTTGCGAGGAAGTTCTACCCTGCTTTTCTTGTATGTGCTTCCATTGCAGGTTCCAGTTTGCCCAGATAGTCTGTTCCTGAGGGATGGCAGGATAATCTTCTTCTGACCAGGCTTGAAGCAGCAAGGTTTCTCGAAGGTTTTGACCTATATTATTCCATATAACTTCTTAAGAGGAGGACTGATCCTTGAAGATGCATCGATTCCTTTCTTTCCACACATTCCACATGATGAATCCTGGGATTAGTCTTCACAGTGCATTTAACAGTTTGCTTTTGTAAAGATTGTTTGCCCAAGTACATATAGTTTTAGAGATATTCTTCTTATCTCGTCCGTCTTTTTGGCATCTAAAGCTTACTTTTTCCCAGAGTCCATTCGCCAGTGGGTAGGAATTTATTAGGTGCTCAGTGGTTTCTTCTGCCCTTTTACAGTTGGGACACATAGAAGGCCCATGAAAGCTTCTTTTCCGTAGGTTGTCCCAAGTGAGAATTTTATTTTGGCATAGCAGCCAGAGGAAAGTGGAGACTTTTGGCCAAATGGTGGGGGCCCAAACTTTGTTCCATAGTGGGTCTTTGACTATTTGGGTGCTTATTGTTAAATTGTAAGCTTCTTGTGTAGAGAAGGTTCCTTTTGCTTTATAACCCCATCTGATTTTATCCCTCTTATCAGAGTAGCGAATTTTCCTATTTGAAAGCTCTCTTTCCAAACTTTCCTTAATGAGTTGAGTGTCTTGCCTGATGATGTGATCTGAATTTATCCATTGCCTATATCCTTGAGCGTGGGTAAGCATCCAGTATTGATTTACCTTTGCCATCAGTTGCCCTTCCCAGTCCTGTATGTGTTGAGGGTCGATTAGGTCTTTCAAATTGGGTCATTGCTGCCAATAATCTTCCCAAAACTGGGCATTATTACCATTCCTAATTTCCCAGAAGTTGTCCTGTTGAATTACATCCTTGTGTTGTTTAGCTGAATTCCAAATGAGAGAACCTGATCCTACTTCTGTGAGTCTGATTAAATCATCAATTGGTCGGTTATTGGCGTATTTCGCTGTCCAAAGGATGGCCCAGGGAATATGTGGCTCCGAGATCCATTTCCACCAAATGCGAGCTCCCATGACTGCATGACTATGCTGAGGATCATGAAGCCCAGTACCTCCATAAATTTTCGGGAGGCACACTGTGTCCCGTTTAACCAAGGCCCATTTTCTCTTTTGGCCTGTGTTCCCCCACAAGAAAGATATTTGAATATTTCTAATTTCTTTGAGGACCCATTTTGGAGCTGCCATAACTGAAAAATGGTAGAGTGGCATGGATTATAGCATGACTTTGATCAAGACTTGACGACTAGCCATGTTTAGCGTACGGTAAGTCCAGGAAGAGAGGCGGGCTTCTAAGTTTTCCAAAAGTATTTTCCAGGATGAGTGCTTTTAAGGAAAGTCCGTCATGGGAGCTCTCAGGTATTTGGAGGGAAGAGTAGCTATTGAAAACCCCAGGACTCAAGCGATTGAGGCTTTTGTTGCAGCAGGGGTATGAAAGAAGAAGATCTGGGATTTGGTCTTGTTAATGCAAGCCCCAGAGGCATCCGAAAAATACGACAAAATGGTTTTTAATTTGAGAGCTTCCTGGACTGAGGGATGGCCAAATAGCATATTATCATCCACGAATTGTTGGTGGGTGAAGATGGGGTCTTAGGAAAAGAAAGACCTCTTAATTGCTGGGAATGAAGCGCTTCTTTGATGCATCTTCCCAGTCCTCCTGCCATTATAACGAAAAGGAAAGGGCAGAGGGGATCTCCTTGCCGAATGCCTCTGGAGGGGCAAAAGGGTGAGGAAGGGATTCCATTGATTAGAATGGAGAAGAAGGAAGAGGAAATAAGACTCATGACCCATCTGACCCAAGGGGCGGAGAAGCCAAAGGCTATCAACATTTTGTGTATATATTTCCAGCTTAAATGATCAAAAGCTTTGGAAAGATCAATTTTTAGGAGCATACCTGCCTTTTTGAATTACTTCAAGGAGTGAATAATCTCGTGAGTGAGAATGATTCCATCCGTGATCTGCCTTCCTTCCACATAGCCTGATTGCTCGGGTGATATGAGTAGAGGGAGCAGAGGTTTTAGTCTGGAAGCAATTACTTTGGAGATGATTTAGTATATGAAATTACATAGAGCAATGGGCTTGAATTTGTTCGGAGTCTGAGAGTGATATTCCTTGGGGATGAGAGCTAAAAAGGTTGCATTCAGAGAGGGAAGCAACCATCTATTAGTTCTAGATTCCTCCACGACTTGCCAGACCTCGTCTTTAATAAGATCCCAAAATCTGTGGAAGAAATTGGAAGTAAAGCCATCGGGGCTAGGCGCGTTTCCTTCTTTGAGATGTCGCACGACATTCTCCACTTCTTGTAAAGAGAATGGCCTGAGGAGGAGCTGATTGTGTTCCTCAGTTATGATCTTAGGGATATTCTTGGTTATCTTTTCAATTGCCTTCATTATATCTATCTAAGGTTCCTGGCGTACCTTCGTAAAATGATTAATGAACTCTTGTTCAATGTCCTCATGTTTTTCCAACCAATCCCCCTGTGGATTCTGAATATTAGTGATATTGTTATGCATTCTTCTTTTGATAGTAATGCGATGGAATAACTTTGTGTTCCTTTCGCCCTCTTTAAGCCATCTGATTCTAGATTTTTTATTCCAAAGTATTTCTCCTTGCTCGGCTCTTTCGGATAGTTGTTATTGCGGGTGTTTTTCCAGCTCTGAGGTGTCTTTAGACTACCCTTCCATGATGATTCTCTATTGTAGTTGTTTCATTTATTGATCTAGTCCACGTCATGCTTGGAAGATATTTCCGAAGGTATTCTGATTCCATTGTTTAATGTTGCTTTTGAGATTTTTAAATTTTTGCTGGAACTGATACATTTTTGTACCATCCGGAGGTTTGAAATTTTTCCAAACCGCATGTATCAAATTGTTGAAATCTGGGTGCAGCATCCAGAAAGACTCGAAGCGGAAGGGCCTGCGAGTGGCGTTACCTGGCATCTGCCATTTAAGCGCGATTGGCCAATGATCTAAACTTGTGATTGGTAAGATTGATGCCGTGAAATCACCACCTATATGGATTGCATTGTCTGAAAGCAGGAACCGATCCAATCATGAGGTGATTTGATGTGCTCCTGCTCGTTTGTTATTCCATGTGTACACACCATTGTTGGATGCCATGTCTATGAGACAATTATCTTGGATGAAGTTTTTGAAGTGAATGCTTTCATTGTCCAATATAGCCCTTCCCCCTCTTTTTTCTTCCAACTTGGTTATCATATTAAAGTCTCCTCCTGTGATCCAAATTGGATATGTTCTTTCCAAGTTGATCAAGGCTAAGATATTTAGTATGTTTATCTAATTTATTGCTTCCTGGGGGAAGTAGACATTGGTTAGATGACCATGTACATTAGTCCCTGTAATATGGAAGGTGGCTTGTATAAAATTCTTACTTGCATGAATATTATCAAGTGTGATAGCTCGTTCATCCCAGATTATGGCTAGTCCTCCTGATGCACCAAAAGCATCCACTATTGCTGCTCTGCTACCTGGCCACTCTTTTGCAAGTGTCTGGTCTAGTATTGTAGAGTTACATTTGGTTTCTTGTATGAAAAAGATTTGGGGTTTCTCCATTTGAATCATGTTTTTTATCAGTCTGTATTTCCCAGGGCTATTTAGCCCTTTGATATTCCATGAGATGAGCTTCATGGAGCACTGCTAGGAAGGGGGTTGTAATACTTTGTAAGCTTGGAATATCTTCCTGATTCTACCAACATTTCCCCAATGCGGATGGTTCTCTGTAGATCAGTTTTCCTACCTCTTTTTTTATTGTCTTTAGTAGTATTTTTACCGTCCCATTGACTCCCAGGTTGGATGCCTAAAGATCTTTGTTGCTGTGCTCTGGAAAGGATGACTTCTAAGCTTTCCAGTTGCCTCTCTGGGATTTTGTCGTATTCCTTTTTCTTACACGCTTGCTCTAATCCCAATATATCCAGATCTCCAATGTCGAAGCTCTCTGGATCCTCTTCCATGTGCTGGATCTCACTTCTTTCTGCTGCTTATTCTGCTACAGTCGAGATTTCCTGTTGCATATTGTCAACCTCCATGCATTTAATATTCCATTTCAGTAAGTGACTAAGGGCGGCTGAGGTAGGGTCTGTGGATTGTACAGATTTTTTGGTAATCTTGGAGCTCTAAGGGGTGGAAAGAGGAGTCATCTTGTGGATGTCCTTCGATTGATCAGAGATTTCATAGGTGTTCTGTTCCGTCTGATTCAGGATCTCAAAGCTGTTGCTTGTAGAAGGCATTGAGGCATTGGCTAAAGGGCTTTTAAGGCTAGATGAGGGTTTCTTATGATTCTTTTCACGGTTGGTGACTTTGGTAAAGCCATCCGGGTCATATTTATCCATATTGGAGGGGTTAGAGGCTTTCAGGTTTGAAGCGTAGTCTCAGAAGAGATGACCGAGGGCATGGCATTTCCTCCAACGGAATGGAACATGCTCATAATCTATTGATTGTATCCATTCAAAATCATCATGGTAAAGACTTACCGCATTCGGGAGAGCTTTGCTGAGATGCATGTATACACATATTTGGGCGCACGAGGTATATCGCCTGAGTTTCATCTCCTCTACAATTTTAATGAACTCCCCTAAGCCATTCCCAATATCTTGCAGTGAGTCCTCATCCCAGTACTCCAAAGGGAGGGAGTAAAGGCGAATCCATATTGGTGCCTAGCTTAAATCCTCTTTGTCAGGGTTGAATCGCTCTATCCAATCTCTTAGATATAAACCTGCTACATTGAAAAAATATGGTCCTCCATCGAGGACTCTGTTTTAGTCTTCTATACAGTTGAAAATCGTTGTAAAGAAGCCTTTAGGCCCTAGCTGCAAGGTAATGTGCCCTTTTGGTTTCCATTTGGCTGTTATCCAGCCATGCAAGGCTTTCTCTGTGGGCCAAAAGCCTATAAATTTCCCAATCAACGCATGATCCTTCATGTGCTGGATTTGATTGTTGATCCGATGGCTTGGGAGCTCAATCTTTGGTCTTTCAGCCGCAACGGGCTTACATGTGGCTGACGTCGCCTTGGGCGCTTCATTCTTGTTCGTATTGTCTGGCAAAGTGTTTGGAACTGGTTCAGCATCATCCTGGTGTTCTGTCCTGACATCTTCAGCGACATTGGGGGGAGGCTCCCTATCCTCCCCCTAAGGGGAATCCATTGCTTGTGAACTGTGCCTTTGTCGTGTAGCATTGTGTCCTTACTGCTGAGCAAGAACCTGAAAACGTGGTCTGTGCAGGTCTGTCATTCACAGGTTTGACTCAAACCCTAGTCTTCCATGATCACCTCCCAGAGCACCCCTAATAAAATTTACTTTATTATGGGAGTCATCAAATTTGATTAAATTATACATAATCTAATTTTTATGCTTGCAAAAATTTGCAATTTAATATCTTTAAAAATTTATTTTCTTCATTTTCAATATGAACAAACTAATGCCTTTAAACAATAGATATATATGCTTAAAACAAGCAAAAATAAAATTCACTTTATTGTGAAAAGTCATCCAATTTGATCATACAAATTTCTATTCTTACTTAAAACAAAAACAATAGATATAAATTATTACTTTCACTGATATCTATCTCAATAGATATAATAAACTCTTCTTTATAACATAGACATTTCTCTCTCATTATAGTTATTTCATGAACTGTCGATGTTGTGTTCTAAGTTAATGGTTGGAAGTTAGTAGTTTGGATTATTTCATCGTAGGAGATAAAAACCATTATTTAAGCCTGGTTGGAATTTTTGTTTTTAAGTCAATTTGTAATCTTACTTTTTCCTTTTATCATCTATTCATTTTTCTTTTAAATTTTTTAATGTAAGTAGTGGACAATACTTCTTAACATAATAACTCAAATATAATAATGATGTAACATCTAAATTTTAAATCCCATATAAACTTTACAGAAAGACATAATAAAAAAAAAATTGGTATATCATTACCATTGACATATAACTATTAAACCAAATATATATAGTTTAAACAGGTTTGTATCCACAGAGATATACAATGCCATAACATTTGAGTACATATCTTGAATGCGATTTAAATGCTAATTAATTGGCAGGTAAGGAGATCCAACTCGAGATTCTCCTAGTTAATTGTGCAAATAAATTCATGGTTTGCATCGTTGTATGGGCCTTTGTCCGTAGCTCCACACGGTAGGCATTTGTATTGTGGGACAATACCTCCATGTGACCTTGCCATCTGTTATGGCTTTTTGTCGTTAATCTCCCCTCTGTAATCTGATGGTAGAGATTGGGTAGGGTTTAACCTAACCAAATCTCCATGCTGAACCCCGATGGTCTCATTGTTGTTGTCGCTCCTCTACGTCATGCTACTCTGCAAGGGCTCTGGTTGTAATACTCTACGAGTGATGAAAATAGAGGAGGCCAATATATTAACCAGAGAATGTATACCCTTCAGCTGTGCAACATTGAAACTTCGTTTGCTCGGGATGAAAGTCCAATATTAGTTTGGGTAAATGCTTTAAGTCCATTATAAGGTTCCTCGCCACTATTCAGGAATGACTTACGAAGTTTCGGAGATGGCAGAAGGCAAAATGCATCCCGGACCATCTCCAACAAGTATATAGTTTCTATGGCAAGTTTTTCATGTTGAATATTTGAACCCAGTCACTGGTCCTTGAGGGTTTTTCATTCTATATCTCTCTTATGATAAATTCTAGTTATATAACTGAGTTTTATCCTGTTTCTACAGGTTGGCGACTTGTCTAGACTGTGCCCTTAACTCAGGTAATATTTCTTTCTCGGTTATGGTTGAATTTATATTAATGAGTAGCAGGTTAATTACCTTCGCTAATAATGACTGACTCACAACCTTTGTAAATATGTATGCTACCTTTCAGATGGTCTATTGCTCGAAATCATGACCCTTGACTTCATAAAATCTTATGGCGTTTCCATTGCTTTCTAGGTTGGAGCTAAGTCTTTGGTTTCTGTCTGAAATTAAGTGATTGAAGGGTTTTAAGAAGAGGGTTTTTCCCTGATAGCGCATTTAGGTTGTAATGTTTAAGCACAGGTTTTCAAAACCTTTATTTTTTCTAAGTTACTCAACCAACTATCGTTGCCAACCATTTCCAAGTTTTGATATGTAAGTTATGATGAATTTGAAGGCCTTCGAACCTATTTCCATTTGTGTTGAGGGATGACTGGAGTGACTGTTTTAATTTTGTTGGAAAGGAGGCCAAGAATGCCATCAATTTGTTGTTCCAATGGCATCGATTGTTTCTTTGTCTACTATATTTAATTAACAATATACTATTTATTTTTGGCTTACTGTGTTATGAGAAGGAATCACTGCATTTCTCACCTTTCCTGTGCATGGGTATCCTATGATATAAAGAATGTAGAGACTAGATTTATTTAGCTTTGTTATTTTTTATAAAAGGCTCTTATAGCGTTATCTATGGTTTTGTTATACAACTTTATTCATTATGTCGACCCTGGATGTTGAAAATGCAACAAGATGATGGAGCTTAGTGAAAATAAGTCACCTTCACTAAGTGGGCCCGCAGGCTATTTTTGGCGCAAAGTCTATTTTTACACTGTCTATTTTTAGACATATGGATCATGGTCTATGAGTTGCAGGATGTTATTTATGGATGATTGGTCATGTTGGTAAAAATAGATGGACCTCTATTTTTAGACATATGGGCGGAGTCTATTTTTAGACTGCCAGTCAAAAAATAGAACAGTCGAATATTATTAGCTCTTAATAATATTTGGACTATAAACATTATCTTATCCTCTTGCAGCACTTCAGTTCGAGCTACGGATGTGGCACATGCAACTGCCAGAAGGAAATACGCTTTTCCTATGGGTTAGTTGAGCTATTACATGACAGACTTCAGTTAGAACTCAAGTGATTGAGTTTGGTGGACTTGATTGAGGAGTTGATGGAGTTGTGTTCAGTTTGACTTAGTTGAACTAGTTGTATTTAATCTAACTGCCAAATACACTAGTGATGAGTGATGTGAATTAATTATTAATTAATTCACTAATTATTAACTCATAAATCAACTAAATAATACATTAGTTAACTCAATGCATGGACAGTTTAATGGAGACAAGTGTTAGAGGTGGGTGAAAGGGTCAGACTACTATCATTTGTGACTATAGCTGTGCATGAGATTTGCACAATCATTGATTGAGATTTCCAATGAGGATTGCGCAGTACAAGCCAAGGGAATTCGAACTTGGATCTGATCTATTCTCAACTTGGATTGCGCAGTAGAGGGAGGCAAACAGTGGAGGAGATTTAAACCCGTGACTTGTTCAGATCTGAGCTAGTTTGTGTGTAGCATGTGGAGATAGTACTGAGTACTTGTGAGGAGTATTGTACTATGTATTGTTACATGTTCTCTATTATTATAATATATAGATAGTTGGGGGTTTTCAGCTGTATGCTTTCCCCATTACATACTGTGTTGATATGTGTGATTGATGTTTCGATGTGCGCATGCGATTGTTTTTTTAATTCCGCAAATTGATGATCAATGGTAGAGGAGATTATGTATTATGCATGCATTCCGCAAATAGTGTATAATCAGGATAATCTCTGTGAATAAGTGTTATATTATTCAAATTTCTACATGGTATCGGAGTGAAGTTGATCATCAGATCTATTATTCAGAAAGTGATTACATTTTATTTCTTCAGCAAGAGTTTGTAATCGGGCCAGGTAGCCTCTGGATTCATCCTTCTTTTGGAAGGTGAGATATCCGGTAAATGCCCATACAGTCAATCTTTGTACGAGAAATACTTTGTTCTCACGAATTTTATATTAGAAGCGGTTGAGTTTTGAGTTGGTGGAATTCGAATTTGCAGCAGTGTTTTCTTGGTGTCGAAGTTGAAATATCTTTCAATGGATTGCGATTGGAGTATGCCCTTGAAGGAAGCTCGAATTATATTGCATGGAAATACAGGATGGAGGCGGTGTTAGATGACAATGGGTTGAAGGAGTTCATAGATGCTGAGGTCCCAAAGCATATTGATGCTGCTCAAGTTGAGGCTTGGCAAAAGAAGACAACAAAGTGTCGAAGGATTCTGTTGGAGGGCGTGAAGGATCACATTGTATCCAGCCTACATGGAAAGGCTTCTCCATACTTGATGTGGAAAGTGTTGACAAATTTATTCCAAAGCAAGAGTGACCAAAGGAAGTTGGCACTCAAGGATAAACTCAGAAACATTAAGTGTGAGAAAGGAGACAGTATGCACAAGTATCTCATGAAGTTCACATAATGCCGAGATGAGCTAGGAAGTGTGGGGGTGACTGTCGATGATGAGGACTTGGTGAGCTTGGATCTCCTTGGTCTTTCGAAGAGTTGGCATTCTTATCAGGACTCTGTCAATGGTTAGAAGAAATTGCCAGGATGGGAGAGACTTTGGTATGATCTTGTGCAAGAGGAGATCAGGCGGAATACTAGGGACAGATCTTCATCAAAGGCATCTAATGAATAAAATTGTGCTTTGGCTGCGAATGCAAATAAGGGGAAGAACAAGAAAGCTTATCATTCTGGTGCGAAAGGCAAGAAGCAGGACATGTCCAAGGTGAAGTGATTTCACTGTCACCAGCATGGACATTATGCGACAAATTGTCCGTAGAAGAAGAAAAATAAGCAAGCTGCTGGATCTGTAGCTGGAGAGGCCTTAGCCTCACAGTTTGAGCTGGATTTTTCACTGATCGCATGCTTGGTATCAAGTGTGATGGGATTGGTATGGTTCTTGGACAGTGGTGCATCTTTTCACATGACAGGTGATCGAGATTTGTTTTCTGATCTGGATGAGAAAGATATTGGAGTGCACATCGAGATGGGCGATGATGGTAGATACAGTGCGACCAATATCAGTACCATTTCCTTTGAGAGGGAGTCTGGTAAACCCTTCGTATTGAAGGAAGTGATGCATGTTCCAGGATTGAAGAAGAATCTTATCTCTGTGGCGATGTTAGAAGACAAGGGATATGATGTTGTCTTCAGCGAGGGAAAGGCTTTCCTGCGCAGTAAGACAACTGGAGAAACCCAGAAGATAGGGGTTCGAGTCAAGAACCTTTATCAATTGCATGTAGATGACTGCGCAACAATGGCATGCAAGGTAGAAGGATTGGTGAGCCAGGATGATGGCGAGCTGTGGCACCGGAGATTGGGCCACCTTCACCATGGAGCCTTGAAGATACTGCAGCAGATTTCTACTGGGTTTCCTAAAGGCACTCTTGCGCAGTCAGATCAGTGCAAGGGGTGTACTTTGGGAAAATTTGTGAAAGCCACCTTTCACGAGAAGGATAGTCACGCCACGACGATCCTTGAGAGAATTCACACAGACGTGTGTGGACCTTTCTCAGTAGCTTCGACAGCAAAACACAAGTACTATGTGATCTTTGTTGATGATTTCTCTCGAAAGTGCTGGATCTTTTTCATGCAGAAGAAGAGCGAGACATACTCAAAGTTTTGTGAGTTCAAAGCACTGGTCGAGAAGGAATCGGGGAAGAAGGTGAAGGCTCTTAGGAGCGACAACGGTGGTGAATTCATCTCTAGAGAGTTCAAGGACTTCTGCAGTGCAGAAGGAATTCGAAGAGAGCTCATAGCTCCCCATAACCCACAGCAGAACGGGGTTGCTGAGCGGAAGAACAGAATGATTGTGGGTGCTGCACGGGCGATGTTGCATGATTAAGGCCTACCCCTTCACTTGTGGGTAGAGGCATGCAATACTGCAGTATATGTGCAGAACCGTTGTCCCCGCAAGATACTTGGCATGAGTACACCCGAGGAGGCTTATTCTGGTAAGAGGCTTGATATTTCCCATTTGAAGATTTTTGGTTCTCCTGTTTACATGCATGTGACGAAGGATGCTGGAAGAAGCTGGAGTCGTCCGCAGAGGTTAGGATATGTGTGGGGTACACTAATACGCCCCACAACTATCATGTGTATTTTCCATACAGTTGCAAGACTATTGTGCGACGGGATATCAAATTTCAGGAGGAGAAAGCCATGAAGTGTTCATTTGAGAGGGAGCCACACTTGCATGCAGATGAGGAGCTATTAGTTCCTAAGGATGAGCTTTAGGATTTGGATTAGCCACAAGATGAAGTTCATGGAGTGGAAGAGACCACTCATGTAGCGGCAACCATCAGAGGGTGAAAGCGCACTACAGAAGCTGAGCAACTGGCTCAAGATGCAGAGAAGGTTGTAGGACCACCTACAGCACAGCGCAGACAGAGACAGTCACTTGATCGGTACACTGGATACATGGCTCTTGTGAGAAAATGTGTCGTGACTGAGCCATCCTCTTTCGAGGAAGCTGTGGAGGATCCCGCATGGGTAGATGCCATGGTGGAAGAGTATGATTCGATTGTCAGAAATAGTGCATGGGAGATTGTCCCAAGACCGGAGGGGAAATCAGTGGTGGGTTCGACATGGATCTACAAAGTGAAACAGGAAGCTGACGGGAGTGTGGAGAAGTACAAGGCAAGATTTGTTGCCCGAGGCTTCTCACAGATAGAGGGGATCGATTATGAGGAGACCTTTGCACCTGTCGCAAGGTATTCTTCCATACGGACGATTCTTTCTCTCTCAGTGCAAATGGGGTGGCACATCCATTAGATGGATGTGAAGACTGCGTTCCTCAACGGAGTCATTGAGGAGGAGGTGTACATAGAGCAGCCCGAAGGTTTCGAGATTTTCAGCAACGAGTCGCATGTGTGCAGGCTCAAGAGTGCGTTGTATGGGTTGAAACAAGCACCTCGAGCTTGGTACACACGGATAGACAAGTATTTCACCAGACTTGGATTCTCCAAGAGTGAGGCGGATCCTAACCTATACCAAATTGTGGTGGAGGGTAAGTTGCTGATCATTGTCCTTTATGTAGCTGATTTAATTTTGACGGGAGATGAGCTGTTGATACTTTCATGCAAGGAGGATCTTGCTAGAGAGTTTGAGATGAAGGACTTGGGCCTCCTTCATTATTTCCTGGGATTGGAAATTTGGCAGCGCAGTGATGGACTATTTGTTTCTCAGGGTAAGTATGCCCGGGAGATACTGGAGAAGTTAAACATGCATGGCTACAAGCCTGTTGATACTCCTCTTCTTGGAGGTTGGAGGAAGGAGGATGCTACTTCAGCGGAGGTAGTGGATGCCACTGTTTATCGACAGTTGGTGGGGTCGCTTATGTATCTGGTCAATACACGACCCGATATTTGCTATGCTGTTAACCAACTTTCACAAGCTATGGTTAAGCCAACCAAGCTCTTATGGAAGGCAGGCAAGCATGTATTGCATTATCTCAGAGGCACATCGGGATATGGATTGTGGTACAAAAAGGAGGATGAGGTGAAGCTATGTGGCTTCACGGATGCAGATTGGGCAGGGAGCCCAACAGATAGAAAGAGCACATCTGGAGGGATCTTCAGTATCGGGTCGACAACAGTTTCTTGGTACAACAGGAAGCAGAGATCCGTGGCACTCAGTTCAGCAGAGGCCGAGTATATGGCAGCAAGTTTGGCTGCATGCGAGGCTATATGGATGAGGAAGATCCTGGTCGGGTTGTTCAGGTCACACTTGGAGCCTAGTGTGATTTATTATGATAACCAGAGTTGCATTGAACTCTTTGCTAATCCAGTATTTCATGATATATCCAAGCACATCGACTTCAGGTACCATCATATCAGAGATTGTGTGCAGCGGAGAATCATGTTACTTTCATACATTCCCACGGAGGATCAGGATGCTGATATCTTGAAGAAGGCGCTCACCAGGAGCAAATTCGAATACCACAGAGGCAGTATAGGGGTTGCAGATAATCCATATCTTTTTGAGAGGGAGTGTTAAAAATGCAACAAGATGATGGAGCTTAGTGAAAAGAAGTCGCCTTCACTAAGTGGGCCTGCAGGCTATTTTTGGCGCAAAGTCTATTTTTAGACATATGGATCATGGTCTATGAGTTGCAGGATGCTATTTATAGATGATTGGTCATGTTGGTAAAAATAGATGGACCTCTATTTTTAGACAAATGGGCAGAGTCTATTTTTAGATTGCGAGTCAAAAAATAGAACAGTCAAATATTATTAGCTCTTAATAATATTTGGACTATAAACATTATCTTATCCTCTTACAACACTTCAGTTTTAGCTACGGATGTGGCACATGCAACTGCCAGAAGGAAGTATGCTTTTCCTATGGGTTAGTTGAGCTATTGCATGATGGACTTCAGTTAGAACTCAAGTGATTGAGTCTGGTGGAGTTGATTGAGGAGTTGATGGAGTTGTGTTCAGTTTGACTTAGTTGAGCTAGTTGTATTTAGTCTAACTGCCAAATACACTAGTGATGAGTGGTGTGAATTAATTATTAATTAATTCACTAATTATTAAATCATAAATCAACTAAAGAATACATCGATTAACTCAGTGCATGGACAGTTCAGTTGAGACAAGTGTTAGAGGTGGGTGAAAGGGTGAGACTACTATCAGTTGTGACTATCGCTGTGCATGAGATTTGCACAATCATTGATTGAGATTGCCAATGAGGATTGCGCAGTACAAGCCAAAGGAATTCAAACTTGGATCTGATCTATTCTCAACTTGGATTGTGCAGTAGAGGCAGGCAAACAGTCGAGGAGATTTGAACCCATGACTTGTTCAGATCTGAGCTAGTTTGTGTGTAGCATGTGGAGATAGTACTGAGTACTTGTGAGGAGTATTGTACTATGTATTGTTACAAGTTCTCTATCATTATAATATGCAGATAGTTGGGGTTTTTCAGCTGTATGCTTTCCCCATTACATACTGTGTTGATATGTGTGACTGATGTTTCAATGTGCGCATGCGATTGTTTTTTTAATTCTGCAAATTGATGATCAATGGTAGAGGAGGTTATGTATTATGCATGCATTCCGAAAATAGTGTATAATCAGGATAATCTCTATGAATAAGTGTTATATTATTCAAATTTCTACACTGGATGCTACCATACTTCCTTATTCGTTTGTAATAATGATTTTCGCACATTTTGTCGAAAGGTTGATAAGCTTTCCTTTACAGTAATGATAGGTTATATGCACAGGGATGCGTTCTAGAGTTTATGTCAGTATTCTGACATTAACATTACTCTAGACTTTATCTTCCTTTCTTTCATGTTATAATTTATATAACTTGACTATAGGTGTATCCATCTTTTATTGAGTATCGAATAACTCCCTGGTTATTAGTGCAACATATAGTCTCCTAACTTATTTATTTAACTGTAATTCAAATATTAATAGTTACTAGTAAGAAATATGTTAACCGGTAATATAGATATTAATAGTTGTTGTACATTAAATTCTTGTATTCTTTCTACGCATTTATATTTATAGTTCCGCAATAAATCTTTAAAAATCTTGCTACCTCAGTTATTTGTTAACCTATAATGTAAATATATTTGAAAGGTCTCTCCTCCCATCCATGAGTCTGAAATCACGTCTAGACTCCCCCCCGAGCACCTTCTATCTTTTACACTAGATTTAGTCCAGTTACGGTCAGTACTATGGGCCTCAGGACTCTTGTCCAGCGTACTCTCTTATCCACTGTGCTGAGCAAATTTTCCCACTAGTTTGTTCCACGCATCTCTCAGAGTTTTGTCTGCTCTTCTTCCCTCTCTATATTTCCCTTCTTAGGTAGAGCATAATTGTTTCATGGCAATGGTTTTGATGGGACCAGCCCAACGCTTTACCCAAACTACCGTAGGAAAATGATGTTATAATGTTGAATTGTCACGCGGGAATGACTTTGCAATGTTTGTATGATTGATTAAATTATTTGATAGTGATGACACATATATGCAATGCAATCGGATATTTTGGGCTTTGGTAGATATGGCATTCAATTCGGAAATAATGCAATGTACTTGCCTTGTTGTCTGCACTTCTTGCTCAACTCTTTGCCTGTTCCTTTCGTTCGTTGGTATTCTTGGTCGTTTGTTGTTGTCCGTCGAGGGTTTGCTCCTCAATGTTCTGCAAGGTCTTCGTGGCTGCCTGGGTAAGACTCGTGTGTGTTCTAGTTTCTTTTTGTCGTGGTTCTACAGGTCACAGCTTGTTAGCTCATGCACTGAGGTTTTCTATTCTAGTTGGCAACTCGTTGTCGGCTTGTCTCCAGGTTTGGCTCGATGGCTTCCTTCGGTCTCAGGCTTGATGCAAAGGTAATCTATCTGTCTCTGTTTCAACAGTTAAGTTTTCTCTTATAGGCTATGACCTGAATGCGCCTTGTTCTCCAGTTTAGCGACGTTGTTGGTGGAACGCCTATCTTCGTCCTCACAACATCTCTCAGGTAGCGTTGGTAGTCTCAACGTTTCAGTTCTGTTGCTTCTTGGTTATAGTCTTCCACTTCATTTTCCTTGCATCCACTAACACCTGTAAATTCTTGGTTATGCAAATATCAAGGGTTTGTTGTTGGCGGATTTCAGGTTTTCTGTCACATCTTTTCTCGGTAGGCTCTTCCTCCTCTAACTTATGTCAGCCCTTCGTTCTGGCCTTCCGAACTCTTTCTCTTTTCGAGTCAAATGGGTTTGTCAACGTTCTTTGTGTAGGTTTTAACCCTATACAGAAATTACCTGCATACGAATTCTTAAACGAAGAAAATAAACAATGCGAGAGCATAACCCATAAAACACATATGCACAGAGATTTTTTCCCTGGATCCCAAAACTGGGACTACCAGCTTGATTTTTCATTATGTTCCTTTCAATGTTACAATACATATTTATACATGCTGAAGCATCCAATACCATGGACCGAAAAACCATCGCGTCCAATACCATGTGCGAAAATCATGCACAAAACCATAGGTAGGTTCGCCCAACCTAATATAGGGTCCAAAAAAAATTTTCCCGGGGCGCTGCCCCGGACCCCGTACAGGGGGGCTACCCGCCCCCCTCAAACCCCCCGGACAGGGGGGGCTACCGCCCCCCTCTAACCCCCCGTTTCACTACGTAGGTTAGTCGTGGAAAGAATATAACACAACCCAACAATCTCCCACTTGTTGTTTTCTTTCCACAAGGGGCCACAGGAGAGCTTAGTCATTTTTCCAGCCCTGAAACACCCATTGTTTCTCTACACCAAGAGAACTTCTCAGAGCTAACAGATTTTGTTAATGCATCTGCAGTATTCTTCAAAGTGTCCACCTTTACCAGCAACACCTTTTTGTCTTCTATCATATCCCTCACAAAGTGATACTGAACATCAATGTGCTTTGTCTTTGAATGATAAGCAGGGTTCTTTGCCAAGAAAATTGCACTTTGGCTGTCACCGTTTAGTCTTATAGCTCCCTGTACTAACCCCATACTTGAGCACAATCTCTGCAACCAAACTGCTTCCTTGCTTGCATGAGTGGCTGCCATGTATTCTGCCTCTGTAGTTGATAGTGCCACTACAGATTGTTTCTTACTCATCCAACTGACTGCACCTCCAAATAGGTTAAACACATACCCACTTGTAGATCTTCTCTGATCCAGATCTCCAGCCCAGTCTGCATCAACAAAACCATGAATATCCAACACTCTGTCCAATCCTTGTCTTCCTTGGTAGCACAAACCATAATCACTAGTGCCACGTAAATACCTGAAAACCCGCTTCACTGCTGTCCAGTGCTCCTTCCCAGGTTTTGACATAAACCTGCTCAATACTCCCACTGCATGTGCAATTTCTGGTCTAGTACAGACCATTGCATACATGAGGCTACCGACTGCACTTGCATATGGAACACGGGACATGTCCTCTTCCTCTTCTTGTGTCTTGGGACACTGTTCAGCAGATAACCTCACACCTACAGGAATAGGAACCTTCACCGGTTTACTATCCTGCATATTAAACCTCTGCAGTATTGTCTCGACATACTTCCTCTGGTTTAACCAGAGCTTCCTCTTTGCCCGATCTCTTTTAATTTCCATGCCCAAAATATAGTTTGCAGCACCAAGATCTTTCATTTCAAATTTGGAGGACAATTGGGTCTTCAAATCCTGGATAATTTCTTTTTCATTTCCAACCAGCAACATATCATCCACATACAGGACCAGATAAATAACACAGTCACCAATTAATTTAAAATACACACAATGATCTGCTTTACTTCTGGTGAAGCCAAGTCCCCGTATAAATGTATCAAATTTCTGATACCACATCCTTGGTGACTGTTTTAACCCATACAGAGACTTCTTTAACCTGCATACCAGTTCTTTCTTACCCTTCACCACAAAGCCTTCAGGTTGCTTCATGTAGATTTCCTCTTCCAAATCCCCGTGAAGAAATGCTGTCTTCACATCCATCTGTTCTACCTCAAAATCAAAAGCAGCAGCAACAGATAAAAGTAATCTAATAGAAGCTACCTTGGCAACAAGAGAAAAAATATCACCAAAATCAATTCCCGGCACCTGGGAATAACCTTTTGCTACCAACCGAGCTTTGTATTTCTCCACCTTTCCTTCTGCATTAGTCTTCTTCTTGAACACCCATTTGCTGCCAATGGGTTTCCTTCCAGCCGGCAACTCTACCAGATCCCAAGCCTCATTTTTGTGCAAAGATGCCATTTCATCAACCATGGCCTCTTTCCAGAGTTTTCCATCCTCTGAATCCACTGCTTCCTTCACAGTTCTGGGATCATCATCAGTAATAGACAAAGCAAAATTTGAACTGAAAGCAGATGGACTATACCTTTCTGGCTTCCTTCTTTCTCGACCTGATCTTCTCACAGCCGAAGTTAGTGGCTCTTCATCTTCTGATTCTCCTCTGCTGCAGAGTCTGATTCTTCCTCCTTTGGCTCAAACTCTATCTTCTCAGGTTCCTTTGGTTGGACTTCATGTTGAATAACATCTTTTACCTCTCTGAACACCACATCTCGGTTGTACACAACCTTCCGTGTGACTGGGTTCCAAAGCTTATAACCCTTTAAACCATCCTTATACCCAATAAAGATGCACTTTTCAGATTTACTATCCAACTTGGTTTGTTTCTCCTTTGGAACATGTACATATGCAACACATCCAAATACCCTCAGATGTGAAAGATAGGGTTTCTTACCAGTCCATACTTCTTGTGGAGTCTTATCCTCCAATGCTGATGAAGGTGATCTGTTGATCAGGTAACATGCAGTATCCACCGCCTCTGCCCAGAATTCCTGTCCTAACCCGGCACCACTGAGCATGCTTCTTGCCCTTTCCATCAACGTCTTGTTCATTCTTTCTGTGACTCCATTTTGCTGAGGTGTATATGGAGTAATCTTCTGTCGTGCTATACCACACTTCTTACAAAATTCTTCAAATTCCTTGCTGCAAAATTCTCCACCATTATCTGTCCTCAGCACCTTTATCTTCTTCTCTGTCTGATTTTCCACCAGAGCCTTAAATTCTTTAAACCTGTCAAAGACTTCAGATTTCTTCTTAAGGAAATATATCCATGTATTCCTTGAGAAGTCATATATGAATGATACATAGTACACAGACTTACCCAGTGATGGAACCTTCACAGGTCCAAACACATCACTATGCACAAGCTCTAATATCTGTTTCGTCCTCTTACCACCAGAGGGGAAACTCACTCGATTCTGCTTCCCATACACACAATTTTCACAGAAATCAAAATCCAGAGAGCTATCATTCATACCTTCTACCATACCTTTACTATAAAGTATTCGAAGGCCCTTCTCTCCAATATGTCCAAGCCTTTGATGCCACAACATGGTCTTCTCTCCAGAGAACACTAGATTTTCTACTCCATTTTCAGGAACCATAGAACTATTGCACCCATCAACAACAGTGCTACCTTGCAGTTTGTACAGAGTTCCAGTCCGAACTCCCCGCATCAATATCAGTGCTCCTCGAACCATCTTGCAGGTATCTTTCTCGAACACCGTCTTTACACCTACATCATCCAACTTGCTTACAAAAATCAGATTTCTGGCCAATGCAGGAATATGTAGAACACCCGGAAGTTTTCTAACCCTTCCACCTTGCAACTTCAACTTTACTTTTCCCCGACCAATGATTCTAGCCTTCCTATCATCTCCTAAGAAGACATCACCACCATCGTATTTCTCATACTCGCAGAACCACTCTCTATGGGGAGTGAAGTGAAAGGATGCACCTGAGTCAATCAACCATGCCTCATGATCTACATGTGTACTTGAAGAAGCCAAGTACACATCCCCACCTTCATCTGAGGTGGTTTTCGCCTCTGCAGAATGAGCATCATCAGATCCCTTTCCTTTATCAGGAGCTTTAGATTTACAATCCCTTCTGAAGTGTCCTTCCTTTCCGCATTTCCAGCACACCACCTTTGTAGGTTTTCCTGGAGATTTAGATCTCCCTCTAGATTTAGATCTCCCACTCGATGACTTATTTTTGTTTCTGTTCTGGGACCGTCCTCATACAGACAAGGCATCACCATTCTGGTTGTCCATATTCTTCCATCTCATCTCCTCCGTCAGCAAGGCTGAGACTATTTCATTAAACTGCAAAGCAGTTGCATTGCTACCTATTGCAATAACCAGACTATCCCACGAATCTGGTAGAGAACACAATAGACTGATGCACTTATCTTCATCTCAAATTTTAATATCAACAGATAATAACTGACTTACCACAGTATTAAACGCATTCAGATGCTCTGTCACCGAGTCTCCATCTTTCATCCTTAGGTTATACAGCTTTTTCCGCAGGAACAATTTATTCACCAGAGACTTAGATTGGTACAAAGTCCCTAACTTGACCCACAAAGCCTTCGCCGTAGCTTCCCCTGATACATTCAACAATACTAAATCTGAGACTCACAATCGTATTGTGCTCTTTGCCTTCCGATCCAACTTCTTCCATTCTTCATCGGTCACTCCCGATGGTTTAGTACCCGGATCTACCGCGATCCACTGATCTTTATCCACCAACAGATCCTCCATCTTGAGTTTCCACAACTCAAAATTCTGACCATTGAACTTCTCAATCTCGATCTTTCCACTGCTCGCCATCTTCTTTCACCACCAGAATCGATCTCACAGATCTCCCACTGAACAGGGTCTACCACAGGCCCGAGCGAAACCCCTCAGCAACAAAGGCGTCCCCTTGAAGCCAAAACAGCTCCGATACCAAATGTAGGTTTTAACCCTATACAGAAATTACCTGCATACGAATTCTTAAACAAAGAAAATAAACAATGCGAGAGCATAACCCATAAAACACATATGCACAGAGATTTTTTCCCTGGATCCCAAAACTGGGACTACCAGCTTGATTTTTCATTATGTTCCTTTCAATGTTACAATACATATTTATACATGCCGAAGCATCCAATACCATGGACCGAAAAACCATCGCGTCCAATACCATGTGCGAAAATCATGCACAAAACCATAGGTAGGTTCGCCCAACCTAATATAGGGTCCAAAAAAAAATTTCCCGGGGCGCTGCACTGGACCCCGTAGAGGGGGGCGAACCCCCCGACAGGGGGGGCTGCCGCCCCCCCGCTGCGCAATCGGCGCAACGAAGGGGGGATCCCGCCCCCCTCTAACCCCCCGTTTAACTACGTAGGTTAGTCGTGGAAAGAATATAACACAACCCAACACTTTGTGAGCGATGCTTTGTTGTATTTGGACCTCGGTCTTACAATGTATGTCAACTGTCATTTCTGATCGTAATGGCGGCTCCTTTTCAAACCCTCACTTAGGGTTTAACATCCAGGGTTTAGGCACTTATACTAGATTCGAATGCTTTATTTGAAAACCATCACTTAGGGTTCATGGCTTAGGGTTTGAGCGTGCATGGCTTCGGCCTTACAGTTCTGTTGTGTAATATTATTTCACTGAACTTTGCAATATTTTGAAAGTAATGTTTCCGGCATAAATGTGATAAGACTGGGTTGGAATTACCTGGTTATATACGTTGTTTGTCTTCTCAGAATTTTGTGGTTTGAACTTCTATTGAGCGCCTTTGTTTGCTTTAAGTAATTCGTGAGATTTTTTTATATGACCCTTGTAATTCTATTGGTACGTGATATGGCTGTCACTTGAATTGTAATTGGAAACTATTGCTCGGTCTGTCGATGGTTGGCCCGTATGAAATCCTGGCTTCTCCCGTGATCTAATTTAATGAATTTTCAAACCCTTGAATTTAAATCTGTTCTTTGGTTCTCTACCTTCAGGAACATGAGGAATTATTTATTTACAAGAATTTATGAATGGTTAGTGGTGTATTCAATTTGGTCATAAATCGAAAAACATAATGAAACACAATAGGTATACAGATTGGACAGAACTTCAATTTTCTCTGTTGTTATTTCTTAACTGAGTGCGAGAGGTATTGGACTGAACCCATTCTTTGGTTTTTCCTGTTACATTTATAGGTTCCCTGTTCTAGTTAATGAAATTGTACAGTTTTTTTTTTTTTTTTTTTTTTTTTTTTTTTCAGTTACCGACTCTTACAGTTACTTGTTATTAGACATTCGTTTATATTATGACAATATTTCCTCTTCAACTACATTTATCTTTTCCCTTTAAAATAAAAGGATAATCACAGTTTGTTAACAACAGATCAACACATGACTATAACTATTCAACTACCCTTAACTAACATAAAATAAAATAATAAAAGTCCTACCTACTTTCCTGTCAACCAAAAGAAAGAATAAATAAAAGTAAATTCAACTTTCTTTGACCTGGCAAAGACTTCACTCAGTCATGGTGAGCTAGATGCTCCTGCATTAGGCTCCCAGGGCAAAAAGAAATCATGGCTCCGGTCCATGAGCTTCTCGACTGAAGAACCTGTTTGTTCAATCTACTTGGCATCAAGCCACGAACTGTCCTCAATAGGATGGTTCTTCCACTTGACCAGGTATTGTAGATATTCCTTCCACCGAGTTCGTTTAGCCACTTGAGTGTCGAGGATGCTCTCGATCTTGGGAGGTTGAACGTAAGGCATCTGTCTCTTCCAAGCTTCTCCTTCATTCTGGGTGTTCCGTGTGGGTTGCGTGATTCCTTCTTCTTCCTTCTCCTTTGGGTCAACCGTGTTGGGAAACAGGTCTACTACATTAAAGATAGTCGAAATGCCTATCCCGAGTGGCAATTGGATCTCATAGGAATTTGCTGAAAATTTTCGAAGGACTTTGCAGGGTCCTATCTTCTTGTACTTCAATTTATTATACATACCTTTAGGGAAACATTCCTTGCGCAAATGCGCGGGGACTTCGTCTCCAACATTAAACTGTACTTCCCTTCTCTTCAAATCTGCGCTTCGCCTTTCTTGCAGTCCAAGATCCCGCAGTTCATGCACTCCGCGAGGATGCATGCCGTAAAGGATTTGAAAAGGGCTCAAGCCTGTGCTGCAGTTAGGTGAATCGTTATAAAAGAATTCTGCCTACGCCAGCACTCGATCCCACATCCGCTAATTCTCTCCCACTAGACTTCATAGCAGATTCCCTAAACTCCTATTTAAAACTTCTGTTTGTCCATTCGTTTACGGATGATAAACAGAACTGTAACTCAGTTGTGTATCCATTTTCTTCCATAGGGTATGCCAAAAGTGTCCCGTGAACTTCACATACCTGTTCGACAGAATGGACTTAGGCAACCCATGTAACCTAACAATCTCATCGAAAAACAAGTGGGCCACATGGGTGGCATCACTGGTTTTCCTACAAGGGATGAAAGACGCCATTTTGAGAGAACCTGTCCACTACTACCATTACCGAGTCGTACCCTCATTGTGTCTTAGGTAGACCTAAGACGAAGTCCAAGCTGACTGAGTCCCATGTTCTGCCTGGAACAGGTAACAGTGTATACAGTCCCGTGTTCTGATTGTGACCCTTTGCTAACTAGCACACTCTGCATCTAGCTACGAATCGCCGCACATCCGTCTGCATCTTTGGCCAAAAGTAGAAATGTCTGAGCTGCTCGAGTGTCTTGTCCATGCTGAAATTTCTGGCCAAACCTCCGCTATGCTTCTCTCAAATAATATTCTCCCTCATTGAGCAGTCAGATATGCACAACTGTCCTCCCTTAAACAACAACTTCTCCTGCAGATTTTAATCCAACCAAGGGTTGTTATTTCTCACTAAGGTATTCTGGCATGCCTCATAGGCCTCCTTAAAGTCTGTATCAATCTGGTATAAATCTCGTAAGTGCTCAAAACCCAGCACTTGCACAGTGCTTTCCTGCAGAAGTAGAGCTTTCCTACTTAGCGCATCCGCTACTTTATTTGCTTGCCCACTAATATGCTTCAATACAAAATTGAAACTTTGTAAATACTCCACCCATTTGGTGTGTTTGTGGTTCAACTTGTGCTATTTCATTACATATTGTAGTGTAGAATTATCTGAAAACAACACAAATTCATTTCCCAACAAATAATGCCTCCAGTGTTTTAATGCTTGTATAACAACATAGAACTCCTTATCATATGATGAATATTTTTGTCAACTTTCATTCATCTTTTCGCTAAAAAATGCTGCAGGCTTGTCCTCCTTACTGAGTACAGCTCCAATTGCTGTCCCATTGGCATCACAACAAACCTGAAATAACTTCTTGAAATCTGGCAATCTCAGGATTAGCCTCTCAGTAATCTTCTTCTTTAACAACTGGAAACTTCTCTCTGCTGCATTTGTCCATCGAAAAGGTTGGCTGGCCTTTTTAATGGTGTCCAACATTGGTGCACAAATTTTGCTTAAATTCTTTATAAATTTTTTGTAAAAACTCGCTAATCCGTGAAAGCTACGTACCTCAAATAAATTTTTCGGAGATGGCCAATTCACTATCATTGCCACCTTCACCAGATCCATCTTCAATTCATTCTCTGCTATTACAAACCCCAAATAAATCAATTCCTTCTGTAGAAAAGTAAATTTCTTCAAGTTTAGTAGCAGTTTGTTCTGCTGTAATTTCTCCAGCACCTTATGCACATGTTGAAGGCGTTCTTCCCTTGTCCTACTGAAAATAAGTATGTCATCCAAATATACTATCACAAAATTCCCAATGTACTCCTTCATCATCTCATTCATTAACCTCATGAATGTACTGGGCGCATTGCTCAGCCCAAATGGCATGACCAACCATTCGTACAGCCCCTCATTCATCTTAAAGGATGTCTTCCATTCGTCCCCCTCTCGTATCCGAATCTGATGGTAACTGCTCTTCAAATCTATTTTAGAGAAATACGCTGCCCCGCTTAAACAATCCATCATGTCATCCATCCGCGGTAGCGGAAACCTATACCGGATGGTGTTTTTATTGATGGCCCTTGAGTCAGTGCACATCCACCAATCTCCTCCCTTCTTGGGGGTGAGAACCGTTGGAACAACACAAGGGATTAAGCTTTCCCTTATCAATCCCTTGTCCAACAACTCTTGCACCTACTTCCTGATTTCTTCATTGTCTTTGGGACTCATTCGGTATGCTGCTTTGTTCGGCAAACTGGCTTCGGGTATGAAGTCAATATGATGGCTTATGCTCCGTTTGGGGGGTAATTTGTCTGGCATGTCATCTACCACTATATCTGTAAACTCCTACAACATCTCCTTGATTTCCAAAGGTAAATCCGATACCTCTGTATGCAACAATACTGTCCTTGCTTTCTTTACAACTATGTAACCTATCTCAGTGTCCTCCACCTGTTTTAGAAATTGTTTTCCACTAATCAACAATGCTATTGGTTCACTTGTCTCTGCTGCCCCTTCTTCCTTGAGGGGTACAAGCGTATGCTTGATTCCATCCTTAACAAATTTATAACAGTTTGTCAATCCATCGTGTACCACTTTCCGGTCGTACTGGCAAGGCCTGCCCAGCAATATGTGACATACATCCATTGGCATGATGTCACAAACAAATTTATACTTGTATTTGCCTATTTGAAACTCCACCTCGCACTGTTCATCTACCAGCAACTGATGGCCTTTTTGCAGCCATGAAACTCTGTAAGGGTTTGGATGTTTCAAACGCTTCAACTCCAACTTTTCTACCATCTTTGTGGACACTAAATTGTCAGTACTACCGCTGTCAATAATCACTTTACGACACTTACCTCCTGACTTACAAATTGTTCTGAATAAAGCCTTCCGTTGTGTTTGGTCGGTGATCTCCTTGACTAGTTTTAACAACACCTTGTGCAGCACTAAATCTTCCCCTGTCTCTGGAGCATTTTTTGCTTCTTGGGGAGGTGTTGTCGCTTCCTCAGGCTATGCCACATATGCACCCCGCTGTCCAGCTTGTTCTACTTCTGGACATTCAAACGATCTATGTCCCCATTTATGACACCGATAACATTGGTAACCAGCCCCTCTTCCTTGGTCGTTACCTCTGCCCCACTGGGATGACCTACCGCCTCTTGCATTATCTCCTCTGTCCATTGATCCAGAAGCTCTGGAACTGCTACCTTCCTCATTATTACTTGCAGTTTGCCCTCTGCCATATGACTGGCCTTTCCCCCTACTGGCTCCTCGTCCTCTCCGGGCATTCTGCCTTCTGGTAATTTTCTCTTCAGCCTTCATCGCACTTTGATACGCTTCCTCAGTGTTGTTCGAAGATAAAATATTAATTTCATCCAAAATATCTAACCTTAATCCATTAACATACCTGGTTGTTCTTTCTGCAGTATCCTCTGTATATTTGGCTCGCAAATTCACTCTATAGAACTCCTCCGTGTATTCCTTATCGTCAGTCCTTTTTGTCTTAGATTCTGCACCTGTCTGTGCAATGCAATCTGGTAGTCCTTTGGCAGAAATCTACCCTTTAACTTGGCCACCATCCTTGACCAGGTTTTGATCGGCATCTTATTCAACCTTTTCCTCTCGTTCTAGACACTATCCCATCACAAGGCTATGTGTCCCTTCAATTTAGTCACAACGAACCTAACTCTACGGTCTTCGCTGATTTCCTCGCACTCAAAATACTTATCCATCTCACTGATCCAATCCAATAAGACCTCAATAGATAGACTAGCGTCATAGGTTGGGAGTTTTGGTTTTGGTTTACTGCTTGCTACTAGAACAGATCTCAACAATCTCACTTCTGGACTCTCACCTTTTGGTCCATCTGCTGCTGCTTCAGGTTCCTCCTTGCTTTCATCACCCATCTCCGGGTCTCGTCTTCTCCCTACCTCCACTGCCTCCAAACCGGCAGCAAGAATTCGAATCTCCTCTCTCAATCCTTCCTCTGCCAACCTTTGAGCACCTCTACCATGACCCCGCCTTCCTACTTCCATATCTTCAATCAATTTTTCCTACTCTGATACCACTTTGATGGGACCAGCCCAACGCTTTACCCAAACTACTGTAGGAAAATGATGTTATAATGTTTAATTGTCATGTGGGAATGACTTTGCAATGTTTGTATGATTGATTAAATTATTTGATAGTGATGACACGTATATGCAATGCAATTGGATATTTTTGGCTTTGGTAGATATGGCATTTAATTCAGAAATAATGCAATGTACTTGCCTTGTTGTCTGCGCTTCCCGCTCAACTCTTTGCTTGTTCCTTTCGTTCGTTGGTATTCTCGGTTGTTTGTTGTTGTCCATTGAGGGTTTGCTCCTCAATGTTCTGCAAGGTCTTCGTGGCTGCCTGGGTAAGACGCTTGTGCGTTCTGGTTTCTTTTTTCCGTGGTTCTACGGGTCACAGTTTGTTAGCTCATGCGCTGAGGTTTTCTATTCTGGTTGGAAACTTGTTGTCGGCTTGTCTCCAGGTTTGGCTCGATGGCTTCCTCCGGTCTCAGGCTTGATGCAAAGGTAATCTATCTTTCTCTATTTCAACAGTTTAGTTTTCTCTTACAGGCTCTGACCTGAATGCGCCTTGTTCTCTAGTCTAGCGACATTGTTGGTGGAACGTCTGTCTTTGTCCTCACAAATCTCTCAGGTAACATTGGCAGTCTCAACGTTTCAGTTCTGTTGCTTCCTGGTTCTAGTCTTCCACTTCGTTTGCCTTGTGTTGAGTCTTGAAAATGTCATTCATTTCCATTACACTTTCACTATTATGTCCATTATATCACCTCCATTTCACTACTATGTCACCACATTCATCCCACTTTCATTATCATTGGGCCACATTTATGTTTTTCCAATCTTTATTAATTCTAAGCCTTTTAAGTGAATTTGTGGTTAAAAATTAGAAAATAATGTGCATATGCTTATACCTAACAAGTGGATTGAGATTGTTGACTTGTGTAGGTTGAAAGGAGGCTTCTAGAAGACCCTTATGTGGCACTCTAAGGCCAAATTCGAATTTGAGTGGAAAGAATCATGGGATCATGAGGATATGTGTCACATCTCCTAATTGTATTGTAACTCTAAGAAGAAATGTGTCTTATCAGTTCCTATTTTCATTAGGACTCTAGAGGTAGAGGGAGAGATTCATGGACTCTCATTAATGAGATGGATTCTCATATTTTTGTATAAATATGAGATTTCTCTCCTTCATTTGTTAGCTTGGCTTGGCTTTTAGTTCTTTAGCTGGGAGTTTGTAGTAACTTTTCCTTCATGGATTTTGAAAGCTTTGGAGAGCTTTGTTGTACTTTGTAATTTTGAAGAATTTGAATAAAGCTTTGATGTTCTCAACATGGAAGGAGATGTGAAGTAGATGTCATGGAGCATATTAGAATGTAAGGTAGAGTAGGTTTCATTTTGTAATTTTGCTTTGATTTCATTATGGCATTTGATTGCTTTCAAGTTTGATAGATTAGATTTTCCATTCATGCAATTTTAATTCATGTAAGTGTGTTCAACCGGTTGATTGTAGATTAGTTTTTATTTACATGTTTTTGCATCAAATAGTGACATGAGATTTACCTCTCTGCTGACTTTGTTTTTTTTTTAGCTTTTTAATTCAATTTTGTTCATTGGCTTTATTAGTTAGCTTAGATATTAAATTACTCATGTCATTATCAGTTACCTCCGAAAGCCATAGCGAGACTAATGGTGAGGGATTGAAATATGAGTGTGTAGTTTGATATTAGTTTATTTTTCTGCAAATTAGATATTAAATTGCTCATGTCATTATCAATTACCTCCGAAAGCCATAGCGAGACTAATGGTGAGGGATTGAAGTATGAGTGTGTAATTTGATATTAGTTTATTTTTCTGCAAATTAGATATTAAATTTCTCATTTCATTATCAGTTACCTCCGAAAGCCATTGCGAGACTAATGCTGAGGGATTGAAGTATGAGTGTGTAATTTGATATTAGTTTATTTTTTTGCAAATTAGATATTAAATTGCTCATGTCATTATCAGTTACCTCCGAAAGCCATAGCGAGACTAATGGTGAGGGATTGAAGTATGTGTGTGTAATTTGATATTAGTTTACTTTTCTACAAATTAGATACCAAATTTCTCAAGTTGTTTATGATTACCTCCAAAAGGCATAACGAGACTCACTGGCGAGGGGTCAGACTATGAATTGATGTGATCTGATTTTAGTTTTACTTTCCTTGCAATTTTTTTATTTCTTTGAGTGCAATAGCTTAACTTTTATTTCCATATTTAGACAAGCAGCAGAGACAGTGATTTCATGATCAGTATTTCATCTTTTGCTTGATTGAAGTAGTTGCATACTTACACTTTTGTTTAAGTACTAATTCCATCAATAACATGTTTTAAGATCTTTTGAAGTGCTAAGTTTTGGAAGTTACCATTAGGGACATAGACTTTGTCTTGAAATCTACATCCATACTTGACCTTTAAAAGTATTCTTAAGACCCTAGAATAGGATTTCCATTTGCATGAGATATTTTAGGAGATCAACAAGAAAAAAACCCCAAAACAAAACAAAAAAACTATAAAACAACGAAGTAATAAAAAGGTTCACTAAGCGCATATGGTGCACCACACTTCATCAGTTTACGATACCCGGATTGATAATTTATGTAGAGCAATTTAAGACATTAAATTGACTAGACACCTTGCATCCACTAACATTTGTAATTCTTGGTTATGCAGATATCAAGTGTTTGTTGTTGGTGGATTTCAGGTTTTCCGTCACGGCTTTGCACGGTAGGCTTTGCCTCCTCTAACTTATGTCAGCCCTTTTTTCTGGTCTTCTGAACTCTGTCTCTTTTCGAGTCAAATGGGTTTGTCAACGTTCTCTGTGAGCGATGCTCTGTTGTATTTGGACCCCGATCTTACAATGTATGTCAACTGTCATTTCCGGTCGTAATGGCGGTTCCTTTTCAAACCCTCACTTAGGGTTTAACGTCTAGGGTTTAGGCACTTATACTGGATTCAAATGCTTTGTTTGAAAACCCTCACTTAGGGTTCATGGCTCAGGGTTTGAGCATGCACGGCTTCGGCCTTACAGTTTTGTTGTGTAATATTATTTCACTGAACTTTGCAATATTTTGAAAGTAATGTTTCCGACATAAATGTGATAAGACTGGGTTGGAATTACCTAGTTATATACGTTGTTTGTCTTCTCAGAATTTTGTGGTTTGAACTGCTATTGAGCGCCTCTGTTTGCTTTAAGTAATTCGTGAGATTTCTTTATATGAACCTTGTAATTCTGTTGGTACGTGATATGCATGTCACTTGAATTGTAATTGGAAACTATTACTCGGTCTGTCGATGGTTGGCCCGTATGAAATCATGGCTTCTCCCGTGATCTGCTTTAATGAATTTTCAAACCCTTGAATTTAAATCTGTTCTTTGGTCTTCACTGCATGCACTGGTTCTCTACCTTCAGGAACGTGAGGAATTATTTTTTACAAGAATTTATGAATGGTTAGTGGTGTATTCAATTTGGTCATAAATCGAAAAACATAATGAAACACAATAGGTATACAGATTGGACAGAAATTCAATTTTCTTTGTTGTTATTTCTTAATTGAGTGCGAGAGGTATTGGACTGAACCCCTTCTTTGGTTTGTCCTGTTACATTTATAGGTTCCATGTTCCAGTTAATGAAACTGTACAGTTTTTTTTTTTTTTTTCAGTTACCGACTCTTACAGTTACTTGTTATTAGACATTCATTTATATTATGACAAGATTTCCTCTTCAACTACATTTGTCTTTTCCCTTTACAATAAAAGGATAATTAGAGTTTGTTAACAACAGATCAACACATGACTATCACTGTTCAACTACCCTTAACTAACATAAAATAAAATAACAAAAGTCCTATCTACTTTCTTGTCAACCAACAGAAAGACTAAATAAAAGTAAATTCAACTTTCTTTGACCTGGCAGAGACTTCACCCAGTCATGGTGAGCTAGATGCTCCTGCATCAGGTTTCTTAAAAAAAAAACAACAACAACAATTTATTTTTGTTAAAGTATTACTACCTATAATTTAGGTAGTTACAACATATGTTCCTTGGCTTTCTAGCATAAGTCAGTTAATATTTCTCATCAAAATATAAAATTTAAAATATCTTTTAGTAAAAACTCACTTAATGATCTCACTAATCTTTATGCAACTTGGGGTGTTACAAATGATTAAAGTTATGTTGTTTGATTTTAGTAAAGCTTTACTGGAATACATGAAGATATAGATTAAAATTATAAGAAAATTTATTTATATATATTTTAAATGGTTTTTAATATAATAATTGAAATATCATAATATTTAAAGATGTGTTGTTTGGTTGGCTAGGGTAGTTCAGTTGGTAATGGTCCTCGAAATCTTCAATTCAAATTTTGTACTATTCCCCGATAGCAGTGATCCAACATGAAGTCTTCAATTCAAAATTTGTGCTATCCCCCTATCATAGTGAGAACATGAAGTCTTCAATTCAAAATTTGTGCTATCCCCCTATCATAGTGAGAAGTTGGACACGATAAAGATGTAGTCCTACCAAACTTACAAAAAAAAGAAAAAGAAAAAGTTGTGTTGTCTGATTTATGAAATTTTATGGACTCAAATTTTATATACATACATAGATAGTTTACAATGTTTTTTAAAGTAATAACTGAAATATAATAATAATTAAAGTTATGTTGACTAGTTTTATGAAGTTTTAGTAGAATACATGAAGATATGGGTTAAAATTATAAGAAAGTATAGTTTAATTTATTTTTTTTAATTGATTTTTTAATTCTCGGGAAATGTTCAATTTATGTGAGGATCTAAGTGAGGGAGCACCTTGAGGTGATGGTTGAATCATGTAGTTTTGCCATAAATAGTTCAAAGTCTTTCTTTTTAAAGGAAGTTCAAAGTCTTTCTTTTCAAGAGAAGTCAATTACATTTATCTTAAATAAATGATTGTTGTCATCCCACCCATATTTAGATTTTGTAAGTCACATGAACTCTATAAGAATGACTTTAAACCCTTTATCATTAAATATGAACAACCCCTAAAATTCCGAATTCAAACCTAGTGAGCCAGCCAATCAACAAGAAAAGAAAAAGATAAAATTAAAATTAAAAAAAATAACTTGAAATATGATAATTAAAAGTGAAAAGATTTATTTACCAATAATTTAGGGATATCATCCACGTTTTAAATCATCAATTCCCCCACCTTCCCTCCTCCATTATACTGAATGTAATTTCCATTTTAATAATGAAAATTATGACGTTTTCTTGGGTATATATATATATATATAAATATATATATAATTTTGAATCACAAGATAACCTAATTAAAACTAACAATGTCATGAAAGAAACTTTTAATATGTCAAAATTGATCTTATACCATCTCTCACAACTAAATAATTTCAAGTGTGGTAGGGAACACTCCATTCTTGTTGTGTGTAAGTAAATCACCTTAAAGAAAAAAATCCATTCATCTCATGAGATAAATATTTTATCTTCCTACATATTCATTAAAATAAAAATAAAAAAACAAAGCAAGCAATATATATCATATCGAAAACAATGTCTTATAACAAGAATATTTACATATGAACATGAATGATCAATAAACTATTATATAATTATGTAATGATTGTATTTTTTTTTAATGTTTATATAAAATGAATGAACACAAATTAAAATAAGATAAATATATGTGTAGAACTTGTTGTTAAAGAAAAGTTATATATAAATAATTAAGTGCTATTATAAAACAAAGTTACCAATTTAAACTGACATATTTAGTGAAGTTTTTTATGACAGTTTTGAAAAGTAATATTACTAATAACATTTTTTTTGAAATTTCGAAATATTGATTTTTAAAGCATTTTTAGAAAACCACAATTTTATTAAAAATCACATTTTTAAATAAATGATTTTTTTATTATTAAAAATGAAACAAAAATTAATTAATTAAAAAAATTAAAAACATGAAATAAAATAAAATCAAGCAAGCAATATATATCATATCGAAAACAATGTCTTATAACAAGAATATTTACATATGAACATGAATGATCAATAAACTATTATATAATTATGTAATGATTGTATTTTTTTTTAATGTTTATATAAAATGAATGAACACAAATTAAAATAAGATAAATATATGTGTAGAACTTGTTGTTAAAGAAAAGTTATATATAAATAATTAAGTGCTATTATAAAACAAAGTTACCAATTTAAACTGACATATTTAGTGAAGTTTTTTATGACAGTTTTGAAAAGTAATATTACTAATAACATTTTTTTTGAAATTTTGAAATATTGATTTTTAAAGCATTTTTAGAAAACCACAATTTTATTAAAAATCACATTTTTAAATAAATGATTTTTTTATTATTAAAAATGAAACAAAAATTAATTAATTAAAAAAATTAAAAACATGAAATAAAATAAAATCCTAAAAAATTATATTTTATTTTGAAATTAAAAGAGAAAAATCTAATTTCCTCCCTGTAAAAAATAAAATTGGAAAATTAAAAGAAATTTAAAAATAAGAATGAAAAAAATATTAAAAAAATAATACATATATATATATATATAAAACAAATTATTAATGAAATTAAGAGAAAAATATAAAATAATTAAACAAAATTAAAAATGAAAATAAAAAATAAAAATATTAAACAACGTTATTAACTAAATTAAAAAATAACACGACAATAAAAATATTTTCAAAATAAAAAATAAAACAATTCTTTAAAAAAATTGGTTGAATTATGAAAGGTCTTTTAATAGTTTCCATTATGATTACAATTTTTTTAATAATTTTTTGGTTGATTATGTTGATAGAATTTTAATAGTGTTTTTTAATTAAATTATAGAGGAATAAAAATATTTTCAAAATAAAAATAAAACAATTCAAATTATTAATGAAAAACAAAATTGATAGAAAATATTTAATAATTTTTTTTAAATAAAAATGGTTGAATTATGAAAGGTCTTTTAATAATTTCCATCATGATTAAATTTTTTTTAATAGTTATTATGTTGATAGAATTTTAATAGTGTATTTTTTTAAATGATAAAGAAATAAAAATATTTTCAAAATAAAAAATAAAACAATTTTGAAAATTATTAATAAAAGAAGAGATTGATAGGAAAAATTTTAATAATTTTTTTTAAAATAAAAATTGGTTGAATTATGAAAATTCTTTTAATAATTTCCATTATGATTACAATTTTTTTAATAGTTATTTGGTTGATTATGTTAATAGAACTTTAATAATATTTCTTTTAATTTATTATTATCAAAGTTAATACATTATTTTACGACGCACCTTTCGGGACAAAAGTCCACGTTAACTAAATTTCTTTATATTATCGGCTTTGCGTGAATGACAGGGATTGCATATAATAAACGTGGATGTTAGGCCTAAACCTGTGAGGAGACTCTTAAAGGAATCCGTCCAATTCTAATTATCATATTTTAATCAATTATATTTCTAATTATCATATTTCAATATATTATTATCATATTTGCAATAGTTTTTAATTTTAAATTTTGTTTTTTTGGTAAAAAAAATTATTGCGTTCAGAAGTTTATTTTAGAATCCATTAAGAGATGTGTAATTTTTTCATATTTAGTTTATTAATTAATATATGTATTTTTCAAATAAGATGTAATTGAAAATAAAAAATTCAAGAAAATCTTAAAAGTCCATTAAATTATATATATAGATATATAGATGATGATGGTGGTGGTTAACGTTCACTGAGACTAAATTGGTTTATCGGACCTATAATTTTCTTTCTTACTTTCTAATTGTCTAGCTCCTCGTCTTTCTTGGCGAGATTGGTGTTGTAGTTTTCTTTTATTTCTCTACGGTCTTCCAACTTTCTTTATCTTGCATCTGCTTCATCTCTTCTGGTTCGTCGGACAGTGGTGTCTTAGCTTCGCGATCTATTGTTTTCGTCCTTTTGAAGATAGTCGTAGAAGAAGTTTGGTCTAGGAGATCTGCTTTGTTGTTAAATGAAGATTTATTTTGTGAGGTATCTGAACCCTCATAACTGTTAATGCTTGAGGGGTTGTCGAGTTTATATATATCTATCTATCTATCTCTCTCTCTCTCTCTCTCTCTCTCTCTCTATATATATATATATATATATATATATATATATATATAAACAAGATTCTTAATCATGGAGATTTACTTCCATTTTGTCTCTACAAATAGGATTTGTTACAATAGTATGGACCAATATCATGGGTTATTAATACCATATGCCTAAAAAAATCATAACTCATTTCAGATGACACTTCATTTAATTAATCAATTTCATTAAAAGTGCATAACTACTTGCAAGATAAATCTCAATTTGATTTGTGCATACTATTAAGAATATTCTAGAGCTCTATTCTAAAATAGACAAATCTATCACTGTATAAGTTAATCTTTAACATTTTTATTTTTTTTTAAATGAGCATTCTATAGCTTACTTATAATTATTTTTATGCTCAATCTTGAGTTGACATGAGTAACTTTAAAAAACATTCTCTTAATAAAAAGAAAAGTTATAATATAATTATTATTATAGTGCAAAAATTAGAGGTCTCACTATATGTTATTGATATATATATATATATATATAGATATATATATATATATATATATACTAACTTCAATTACTTTATATCTTTATTAAAATAAAGTTGATATAAAATTGTGTCATTTAATATCGAAACTAAATTATGGATTACACTAAATTGTTTTTTTTGGTTTCAATAGTTTTTTTTCAAATGCATTATATCAATTTTTTGTTGACTATGAAAGGAATTACACATCTTATTAATATTAAGCAAGTAATATTTCATGCAAAATTATGTTATTTAACATGAATATTGAAATATTTTATTTATGTTTGGCATTCAAAGCTATATTTTATTATTGATATTTTTAAATTTTTAATATATATTTTTAAGGTAACTTTACATGACAACGTTTCTCTCATACCAAACTGTAGAGTACGAAGAGTATTCCAACAACAACAAAATATAGATTGAAATTTGAAACATGTTTACTTATTTACCTCTCAAATAAATTTATAAACATTTATACCAACCTCATATATATATAATCACATAACATTATATTATATAATATTTTACAACATCCCTATTATATTGAATTGTAAAACACCTATCAATACAATAATGAAATAAATTATCAATACAATAATAAAATAAATTAGAAAGAAGAATAATAATCCTGAATTGAATTCTTGACTATGTTGTAACTGATGTGATGTTACAGGATAAACTAAAATTTCATTATTTTTTTATTTTATATTCTAAAACTCAATAAAAAATCCATGTGGTTTTCTTGCAAACAAGAAATTGCGTTTGTGATTTGAATTCATGCTCATCTTAAGATGGAAATGATTCAGATTCTAATTAAGCAAGAAATTCCCCCCCTAGATTTCACTTACTAGACTGTTCAATTAGTTTCAATAGATATTGAAAAACTTTCAATAGATATTGAAAAACTATTTAAAAAAACTTGAGAATTCAGAGAAATAATTTAACTAAATTTTTTTATATAATGTGTTGCATTGCTTGAATGAAAAAAAAGTGTATCCAACAAGGTCCAAGGACTTTAAATGATCTTAAAGTAAACCAATCTAAAATTGTAAATAATCTTACAAGGCTCAACACCACCCTTTTATGGAATAAATTCTATCAATCATTTGAATCATCTTAAAATAACCCAACCTAAGATTGTAAAATAATCTTACAATGCTCAACACCACCTTTTTAAAGAGAAAATTTTATTAACCAGGTCAGAAAAAAGATTGTATAAATTAAGTTCCTCTATTTTTGACTTATGGAAACGTGCTCTACGTCGGACATCATATATAATTGGATACCTGGAGATGGTTTTCAATGACCTCATAGTATCATGGAAAAGTCAACTAATGGCATTCTCATATTTTTCCATTTATAAGTCACTATCCCACCATTGGTGCTGAGTGTTATATATTTCCCTCTCATAGATCAAATAGAGTGATTCCAATCAATTTTGATGCAAATCTTCTTCCTGCCATGCCAATAAGGATTTTTTTTTTTTAATGAGAAAATAATAGATAAAGAAAATTGTTGATATTCATGTCATGAGTTTTTACTTTGACCTGTTTTACTTGCATAAAAAGGGTGCTTTGACTTGTTTTAGATTATGATTATAAAAAGAATTTTAATAATTACTTATAAATATTTTAATAATTCATTATGGTGGTTTGTTGAGTGTTTATTGGATTGTTTTCTGGTAGCTGTGGGAAAAGCATAGTTGAGCTCTAGAGGGAGGCGATCATGGCGTTATTGTGGCACTGCTGCCTGGCGTCTGAAGGTCTGGGCTAACCCTCACATCTCACCAGACTCCGTTCGTCCAACCTTATCTCCTACCTGTGTTTTCCCTGGTGTCTTATGTTCTCGTGGTCCTCCTGAATTTCTCGCCAACTGTTACCACCATCGACCGTTTACTGTCGGTTGCAATGGACCTGGACGAAGTGGACTATTCGAAGGACCCTAATCTCCATGTGGTCATTTGGTCTCGCCATCACGCCGTGTCGGGTTCTAGTCCTATTGCCACATATCTGCGACCTCTGTCAACTCCTAAATTTGCACTGGACCGACCTAGGCCATCTGTACCCCATCCTTCGCCCTCGGTTAACATCGAAGACGCCTCTGGCTTGGACTACCCACTAGTTTCCCGTGCGACCTTAAATCTGCTTGGTACCTGTATGCAACCTAAGCCCACTTTCGACGCGCAGCTACCCCATCTTCCCCACATCTCCACCCCACCCTGCCACCCGTCCTCCTCTGGCATCCCCCCTCCTAGGTCTACTACCTTCCCAAACCTTACACATTTCGGTTGTACCCTAAATCCTGGCGGCCCAAACCCCAACACTCCTATCTGCTCTAGATGCTTCAGCTCCCCGATCCGTAACCCTAAATCAACCCCATCCACCCCTCAGACGATAAATCAAGGAATTCGTGGTCTACTTCGGGACTATTTGATGGCTCGCCGATCTGACAAGCTTAAGAAAGGCAGGTGCCTCAAAGCTGTCAATAAGGACATCAACGTAGCCTTGGGAGAAGATCTATTGATGGGGGAAGTTGCTAATACAGCCAAGAAGGTCCTGGTGGGCCGAGTTCGTGGGCGAAACTATACTGTGGAGAGACTTCGTCTTTGGACCTCAGAGATTTGGGGCTCTTTACTTAAAAAATTGCCCATCATACAGGTGCTTGCGCGAGGATGGTTTGCCCTTTGCTTCCACAGGGACAAGTACACAGACTGGATACTATCTTGTTTCTAGCATATCGAATTAGCACCTGTTTTGCTAAAAAGATGGGATCCCTTTTTCGATACTGAGAGGGAACAGTTGGGAGTTGAGCCTATTTGGGTTCGTTTACCAGGGCTTCCGATGCAATACTGGAGTCCTGTTGTTTTCAAGCACATTGGAGACGTGTTGGGTACTTATTTGGAACATGATCAATCCTATGAAACGACGGGGATCATGACTATGGCTCACATCCTGGTACATTTGGATACCAGAGAAGGCCTGGAGGAAAAGATAACCCTACATTGGCAAAATTTCTCTCGTCGAAAAAACCTTGATTACGAAGGCATTCCATTCAGGTGTAGATGATGCCATAAGGTCGAACATCTCTTCAAAGACTGCCCACTACTCTTGCCTGCTACTCCGACTACTACTAAGGGAATGAAACACCAATAGATAGAAGATTTGATTGTGGACAAGCATCCCACAGGTCCGGATCATCCAAAGGATATGGTTGGGGTCACTGTACAACCATCCAATGCCTCCCAGATGCCGCCTATCTCCCCACCTAAGACTAGATCCTGTTCTGCTATGGAGGCTGCTCCTACATCAGGTACTATTTCTACTTCCTTATCCTGTACTCTAAATGTTAATCAGTTTATCGTCTCTCTGGCATCATCTGCATCTTCTTCTTGTTTGGTTACATCTCCCATTACTTGTGCACTTGAACTCTTGTCTCCTATCTTTTCCACCACCCTGTCGGCTGTCCTTGGCCAGGGACAACTACTCCATCCTATTTCACCTACTGCTTCAGGCTCTCACTGCTACAACCTCCGTTCTTGCCACCAAACAAATCCTAATGTGCTTGGTCTTGGTATCATGCCCTCTACTATTGAGCATAAACCCTCCCGGGGGAGGCCTTCCAAGATGTCCAAAGCCATTAAAATTGTTGGGGATGATGTTTCCTAGGGCCGTCAGAACACCATTGAAAGGGTACTTAGAGCACCAGACACCCTTGGCTTTGTTCCTCGATGAAGTGGCTCTCCTTTAACTATAGGGGTTTAACTAGTCCCTCAAAAAAATTAGCCCTTAAGAGACTCTTGAGCTGTGAGCCCTGTGACATTATATTTCTTTAGGAAACCCTAGGTTACTCCAAACAGATTGTTAAGACCCTTCTAGCTATCATGCCAGGGTGGCACTTTCAAGCCCTAGATGCTGTTGGGCGATCTGGGGGTCTGACTCTTGGGATCAACCCTCGAACCATAAAGGTTTCATCAACTTGGGGAGGTCAGGGTTTCCTTGGCATGGATATATTCTCTGCTAAATTGGGCAAACATCTCCGTATTATGAACATTTATGCTCCCAATCAAAATAGATTGGCCTTCTGGCAACAGTTCCTTGAAAATCCCCTGATCAACCAATCCTCTATCTTAGGGGGAGATCTTAATTTTTCCATCGGACATGAAGAGTCCTGGGGACACCACTCACAGCTGGATCCACTCTCGGATTAGCTGGGCATCCTCTTGGAGAAAAATGGTCTTATTGATGTTCCTATGAACAAGAAGATGCCAACTTGGCACAATAGATGGACCAGAGATGCAGCTCTAGGGAGGAGACTAGACATGTATCTCATCCATGAAGACCTGCTTACCTCCCTCACAAATTATAGACAATGGGTGGGCACTAGGGTATTATTGGATCAGTCCCCTATATATTTGGAAGTGGTTGGCTCATTCAGGAAACCTTGGGTTCCTTTTAAGTTTAACTCAACCTGATTAAAGGACCAATTATCTCAGGATGGTCTTGGAATTTTGGAAGGCTCATCCCCTACCAAATGTCCAGAGGAAGGCCGAAGGATTTTGTAGTAACTTGAATAATCTTAAGCGATTATCCATAGAGTGGCCAAAAGGAAAAAATACAGGGAGGAACATACCCTAGCTGACATTGAAAATCAGCTGGCGTCTTTAATGGATGAACAAGGAAGAGGTTTCATCTCTATATAAGCAAAACTACATCTTGTGGAATTGGAATCCCAGAGAACAAAGATTCTGTTGGATCGGGAAGAAACATGGAGACTCAGAAGCAAGGCTATTTGGTTACAAGCAGGGGATGGCAACACTAAATTCTTTCATAAATTTGCAAATGGAAGGAAAGCCAGCAACACCATATGGAAGATTCCCATGGAACAGGGTCTGATTGCAAATACACATTCTTAGCTGGCTCAGCTAGGTAACGCTCACTTCAAGCAGCTGTTCATAGCCCCACCAAACACTCCTCTTGTTTATATCATTCACATTTCTAGATATTTCCCCAGATTTGTGGAACCTGACTAGATGGAGGATCTCATAAAACCTGTTACTATGGGGGAAGTGGAGGGCACCCTGAAGTGGTTCAACAAAGACAAAAGTCCGAGGTTGGATGGTTGGTCCGTGGAATTATACCTTACATTTTTTGACATTATTGGACTGGGCCTACTTGATGTGATCGAAGAATGCCATTTATTGGGGAGAATGTATGAACCTATCAATTCCACCTATATAACCCTCATTCCCAAGACGGACTCCCCGCTATCTTTCAATGACTTCAGGCCTATATCCCTATGTAATTTCCTATACAAAATTATTGTGAAGATTATTGCAAATCGCATCAAACTGATCATGTCGGACCACATCTCCTCAGAACAATTTTCCTTCCTACAAAACTGAAAAATCCATGAGGCCATCGGCACAGCACAAGAGGCCCTTCACTCCATCAAACTGAAGAAGATTAAAGGGGCGATGCTTAAGATTGACCTCTCAAAGGCCTTTGACAGGGTCAGCTAGTTATTCCTTAGGATGATACTTACTCATCTGGAGTTCCCACTGGTTTTTATCAGATGGATTATGTGCTGCATCACATCTGTATCGTTCGGAATCTTAATCAATGGATCAACCTCCCACTCTTTCTAGGCGGAGCGAGGAATCAGGTAGGGGTGCCCACTCTCCCCACTGCTATTTCTTTTGGTAATGGAAGGCCTAAGCAGGTTGATTGCGTCAGAGAAGTGTGCAGGGCGGATCATGGGCCTCAAGATCACGGATCAATGCACACTATCACATCTGCTCTTTGTTGATGACATTCTCATTTTTTTAGAGGGGGAATTCAGGACATCATCACACTCTCTGAAGTGCTGAAACTATTTAGCACCGCAACTGGGATGGAAATAAATGGGGCCAAATCCACTATATCCTTCTCAGTCTGTACTCAATAGGAGACCTATCTTGCACTCCAAAATTTCCCCTTCCAAAACCTGACATTGGAGGATGGTTTGAAGTACTTGGGCTTTAGGATAAAAGCAGATGGATACAAAATTGTAGATTGGACATGGTTGATTGCCAAGGTGGAAAGAAGATTAAACATTTGGAGCCACCGTCTACTCTCCAGAGCTAGTAGACTGGTGCTCATTAAATCGGTTCTGGAAGCTACACCGGTCTTTTGGATGTCCCTGGCCTAGATCCCCCAAGGCATACTACAAAGGATTCAACGAGTCTGCTGTCATTTCTTATGGAAGGGTCACAAGGAAGGAAAACCCTATGCATGGGTCAAATGGAGTAGAATTGCTACTCCCAAAAAATGGGGAGGTTGGGGCCTAAAAACATCTCTACTTTTGCTCAAGCACTTGCGGCAAAATTAGGTTGGTTGCTCCTGAAGCACAAGAGCCTTTGGTCGGAGGTGGTTACCTACAAATACATCTAGCCACGCACAGTCTTGGATTGGTTAAGGTTACTTGCTTGGAACAGGAAGGGCATATCAGTGATTTGGAGGGCTGTTATAAATACCCTTCCCACCATAAGAAGGGGTCTTACTTGGAGGATCGGTAATGGTGTGTCTGTCTGCATTGGGATTGATCCATGGATTGGCTGTGGAAACTCCTACCATCTCCCTCCTGACCTGATTGCCTTCCTAAATCATAACAGAGTGGCAAACATAGCTCAGCTCGGGGACCCACACAATACAACTATATATCAGCAAGCGTGGCTATCTGGGGAGGCCTTGGATATACCAGCTCAATGGCACATGGAGTGGAGGACTTACTTGGCGGCATTAATCGAATCCCATGTGAGATTAAGGGATGAGGATGATGAACTGATCTGGGGATTTTCACAGAAAGGGAACTATACCCCAAAGGATGGATATCCTATCATCCATGCCAGCCATAAGCCCGAATCCCTGGAAAGCTGGTGGAGTAGTATCTAGAAGCTAAAATGCCCTCTGCGCTCTTGTTTACTGATGTGGAACATCATTATGGATAAAACCCTAATCAGAACAAATCTCAGAAAATGATCGAGCGGAGGAGGAATCAAATCAACATCTCTTCCTCTCATGCCCTACTACACAATAGGTCTGGGCGTAGGTCTTACATACACTAAATTTATCACTCATATGGACTGGCGATGGTATACTTAATGCCTGGAACAGGTGGTGGGCTGAAGCAACAAACCCGAGATCCCGAAATATTCCTCTAATGGTATGATAGTACATTTGGATGTGCCAGAACAACAACATCTTTTAGGGGAAGAATATTGTCTGGACACTGATTATTCCCAAGATCTGTAATAGCTATTTGGAAATCTCGGTAGATGAACAAGTTGTCCGGACTCGGAATATTATTCCAGAAGTCATTGAAAAAGAGCACCCTTGGGCCTACTTCGACGGATCAACACAAGAATAAGGCTATGGTGGTGGCATTATCCTCCATATATCTGAAACACATTATTTTCATATCTGTTTGGGGTTGGGAGATGGCACAAATAACTTTGCGGAGCTCCTTACACTTCATCATCTCTTATATTTTTCTATTAACAAAAATTGTAGACAGTTACAAGTTTATGGGGATTCCAAGATTGTTATTAATTGGTTCAACTACATTTCTACATGCCATGCATATACACTTAGAACCATATTGGATGATGTTTTATTTTTAAAAACACATTTTGATCATGTTTCATGTGCTCATATCTACAGGGAGCGCAATGAATCCGTGGACCGGCTTTCAAAAGCGGCAACACATCATCCTAGAGGGGAATGGTTGATCAGGGAGCATACACCTGAGAAGATCTATCAGTATTACCACAAACCATACATGGACCAGGATCTACAGAGGGCTAACATGCCCTAACTTATCTATATTTTTGTGTTTAATATTTTTGCCTATAGAACAGTAATCACCATGGGTGAAATTTTGAATATGTAAATAATATTGTATATGATCAGATACTATTAGTATACCCTTCTCAAGGTTTTTTGTATAAGTTCTTTGCTGTTACAAAAAAAATCATAAATGACCACCATCATTTTTATACATATACCTACGACATTTACAACATATAATTTTCTTTGATAATGGAAATTAAGATACTTTTTCCAAAAAATAATAATAATAATAATAATAATAATTAATTATAATTATGTTGATAAGATTACAAATTCGTTGAAGATTGGGTTTTTCAATTTTAGCATAATTGCTGGCTTATGTCAATCACATCACATAATAAAAACATAAACCTTTTTTTATTACTCTCTACTCTTAAATTAAGTACTATAATCTATATAACAATAGATTTGATCAAATAAAACCTCCATAAATATGCGCATTATTATTTTATACCATAAAATTTCATAAAGTCAATGGCATAGACTTTCGTAGGCCATGCCATGTGTTTATTTTTCAAGTTCCATCCTTGCCAGTGAGATTGATTGATGCTCAACGTCACAATAATATTTTTTATTGTAGAAATAAACCTCTATTTCTGATTCGAATTAGATGATAGATACCCATCTTGTATAATTCAGCAATAAAAATATCTCAACGTCACAATATTTTATTGCAGAGATGAAGCTCTGATTCTGATTCGAATTACACGATGGATACTCATATTTTGTAAGCAAGGAATACAAATATCTTCGCAATGTTCACAATAACATTTGCTACAATATTTAGCCTCAATGGATCTTAAATCTAATGTTATCAGCCGCGAACTTAGGAATTTAATGGATCTTAAATCTAATGTTATCCGCCGCGAACTTAGGAATTTAGTGAAATAATTGAAATAAATTGGTTATATAATCAGCGTAGCGTTGCGTGAATGACAGGGATTGCATCTATGGAGTACTCAACAAGTGAAACATCTATGGTCTTCCAATGCGATTGTGGTTTCGGTGTTCAACCCATCTTATCTTCGTTTGTTCAAACGATGTTATCTTCGTTTGGTTTCATAAATCAAGTGGGCTGACCTCTTGGTAACGCCCTCCAAATGGCATATAATAAACGTGGATGTTATGCCTAAACTTAGAGGAATCCGTCTCATTCAGTTATCTTTATAGTGGTGTCTCAAGATAAGGAAACTATTTTGGACACACAATAAATTGGTTGAGAGAATATCTTAACCGAGGGAAACTGCTCCTATATAATAGGAACAGGTTCCTTTACATAGAAAGTCACAACTCTGACAAGTAGGAATTACATTTTCCAACACTCCCCCTAAATGACTAATTGTCTCAATATCAATATGCAAGATCTACATCTGGTCAAGACTGATAATTATACCTTGTACCTTGTTCATGCAATTGTCAATGTCCATATAAAGGAAAAACCATCTACCGGAATGCATGGGTTCCCAACTGCTGCAACCGCTAGTCTACTAGGAAGTCCTTCACATACATGGTTCATCCAACCTCTCCATAAACTCCCCTAAGTATAAAATTTTACCTCATGGAGTCTAAAACCAATATGGCCCACCCAAGTGTATCCATCCTGCATGACACACTCTTCCACGGTGTTAAGACTCTCTAACAGAAAGAACACATAACAAAGGGTATCCATGCTTCTGTGGATCTTACAGTAAGTACGTACATTACAAAGACCACTACAAAACATTACATAGACATCCTTACTAATACATGTATGTGACACATACTACATATCTTGAGTATATTCTACAAACCCATACAAACTTACCACTGGTTTTCCATCATGCTTTCATATTTAACGCAACTCCTTTAATGTCATGTCTTCATCATATCCTCCGAATTTGTGTATCGTTGGAATGACTAGCTCCAACACACACTCAAAAATGTGAAAATGGCTAGTCAGACCAATGTCACTTCAATAAAAACCCAAAATACCATGACATGACATATTTATACCCACGACAATGCTCTGTAATTTGCAACATTCAACAAAACCTTGACATTAATGGTTTTTTTACCAAATTATCCAGCATCTTGGGTTAGTACTCGACACTGATAGAAAACTTCACTGCCTGACTCAATGCTTTACAGTTCCCTTGCGTTAATTAAAAAATTGTGCAACAATCGACCTAATGTAGCTACACCACGGAAAGGGCCTTATCTCTTCGCAAGTGCAGCGGCTCTCTCCTCCAACAGCACGCAACATGGTTTGAACATGATTGGATCAAGAAAATGCGGCCACCACTTTGTCAAAATAACTCGTGATGCTACCCTAGTGTTAGCGTGATCAACACCCTCCAATATGATGTCAATATTCCATGATCAACCAATAAGGAAGACCTACTTCAATGGTCTCTCCAAATAAAATTCTCTTCAAAAATGTATCACAGAGAATTGTTTCATAACTTGTTGGGTATTTTTTCGATAGGGAAATACCAAAACCAGACATTCTAACACCACAGAGCCAATGCTCTGTTTCCACTGTTCCAGGACCTTTGTGCACAGGGAAGCTTTTAAAAATAAATCTACTCATAACAGAGTATTACACAGCCATAAAAATATTTCTATTGATTAAAATACAAAGCCTGATACAAACTTCATCCTCTTTCACTCAGAGGGATTTTCAAAATAAAATACTCTGCCTCTTTTACAAAATGATTTTTACACTGCTGTGTAAAATCTTCATTCACTGCTGTAAAAACAACTTACTGCTGTAATAAAAGGTTACATAAGTTTACTGCTGTAAACAAAATTCACACAGACTTACAAAAAAAACTTCACCATTTTCTTTATGCACTGCTTGTGCAAAAACCACACATGGTTTTCTTACCACACCAAAATTACATCGACTGGTTCTCTTTTTACACACTGTTGTGTGTTCAATACATCGCACTGCTGTGCCTCACTCTTCAATTTCATTACTTCGCACTGCTGTGCATTACCCTACACAAAATTACATCACCTGGTTCTATCTTTTCACACACTGCTGTGTGTTATCATTCACATTTTAATTTCATGTGCAATTCACTCATATACAAAAATGAGCACACACGAGAAACATATATCAAAAACATTAAAGATGGGGCGATGACTTGCCCATACCATTCTTTAAATTTGCCCATACTTCCGTAAAAGAAATTAAAAACTTCACCAAAACTTACCAACCCACAGTAAATTGCATTTACTGTTTTACTGACATTTACTGGCGGTAAATGAACTTTTACTTCACGTCAAATTTATTTGCTGCAGACCTGTACTTTAACCATTGACTTTATTTGCATCGCATCGCAACTTTTCTCATGTCAAAGACCCCGACTCTATGACATTGCCGATAGCGATGTGCCGATGCGATATCGGCGATCGCTCATCGGCGATGTTTTACATTGCTGCCACTACCTGCCTCCGATGCTCCAACCTGCCGATATGCTGATTTGCCGATATGCGATATCGGCGATCGCTCGTCGGAAGCACAAAAGCTTCTTTATAATTCCTTCACTTCATTTTGCCGATGCGATATCGGTGATCGCTTATCGCAAACACAAAGGCTCCTTTATAATTCCTTCACTTCATTTTGCCAATGCGATATCGGCGATCGCAGTTGAAATTATATTTTCAACACTCCCCTTTAATTTCAACTGTTGGGCATTCAATCTTACCCAAGCACTTCCTCTCATGGAGGGATTCACCAACACTGCTGTTACAAAGACATCTTCCTCACATAGAGGGGTTCACCAATCTTCCTCGAATAGAGGGATTCACCAACTGCTTCTGCTGCAGTTCATAAACAAACAAAGTTGTCTTCCTCTTAATAGAGGGATTAACCTGAAACTGTGCTTAAGAGCACCTTCCTCATGACAGAGGGATTCACCATAACAATGTGCTGAAGGGAACCTTCCTCTTGACAGAGGGATTCACCTGTGACTATGCTGAAAAGCATCTTCTTCTTGATAGAGGGATTCACCACGACATTGTGCTGAAAAGCACCTTCCTCATTAATAGAGGGTTTCACCAAATGACTGTGCTGAAAAGCACCTTCCTCATTAACAGAGGGATTACAAACAGACACTGCTTTACATGCAGTTTCAAAAACAAACAATCATTGCACTGCTGTGTGTGCAAACTCATTACAATGTTCTTTTATGCTGCTGCATATTCTCTGCTGCCTTGTTGTGCCATCTTCTTTACTGTGTCTATCCCACACTGCTGTGTCTACACTTGCACTACTTCTGCACTTTTCAAAGACAAAATACTCTGTCTTTCTTGGAACAATTACGCTGTCCCAATTTACAAATTTACACTGCTGTGTGTAAACATTTCTTACACTCACTGCTGTTGCATATATTGCATTTCAATTCAATGAACAACAAATTCATTACATTTACCTTTACTGCTGTAAGGAAAATTTCTTTTGCATGTGCTGCTGTTCAAAACTTCTTGCTGTTGCATTTTTCATATTCACTGCTGTCCATACCCATAACCATAGACTGTCATCCCTGGGTTTTTATTTGCTGCTGCGTTGCCTCTGCAATTTGCACTGTGGCTGCCTTTTGTTTCATCATATTGTTGTGTGCTCATACACTAACTCTTTACTCTCCATTACTTGCACATAGAGAGAAATCATCCTCACGCTGTTTTGCGCTGCATTCTCCACACAACAGAAAATAACACGGGTTGCTGCCTTTTCCTTTTACACCCTTTCATTTTTTTCTGCCACACACATTGTTATACATCCAGTGTGCATTAAAAATCTGTTGTCCTTGTTTTTCTTTATGCATTTCTTTACATGCTGCATTGCATAAAAAAAACATTACATTTTTTTTACTGCTGTGTGAGAAATTTTATTGCATTCTCAGCCACTGGGCATTTACGCTCAGATGCGTTTTGCCTTCTCATTTTCTTCTCACTGCTTTGCATTTTCATTCCCAATACAAAACATTTCATCAACTGTGCATTACACTCACTCTGTTGTGAGTATATTCTCTCACATTACATAGAAGGAAACTACCTTCCATTGCTATGCATTTCAATGCATGTGCACCACAAAAAAAATTTCAAACTGCTGTTTTGTGTTCTATCTTCCCACTGCTGTGAGGGTTTCCTTGTTTTGCATTTTTCTATTATCTCGCTGCTGCTCTTTACATTTCAGCGCTGCCATTTTTCTTCTTTATGCATTTCTGTGCATATTGCATAAACACAAAGCAAAAACATTGCTGATTTCATCACTGATGCATATTACCTTTTAGAGGGATTAACAACGATTTCATTTGCAACTGCTGCGCTGCAATACATCCTCCATCAACAAATGACTGTTAATACAGTCCAGCAACAAAAATTACAAGCTCCCCTTTAATGTATGCTTGTCTTCTTTTAACAAGTTTTCTCAAAACAAACTTAGATCAGCTGCGTTGCTTAAGGGGCTTTCACACTGTATTTCTTTTCTTCTCCATACTTGTGTAACTTTCTTCTTTTGCATGGGTCTAGCTTGCATAGAAGCCCATGTTAAGTTACATTCTCGTGCCATATGCCCGATGTTATGACACTTGAAGCATTCAACATTCTTCATGAATAAAGATTCATGATTTCTTCTTGTGAAATTATTTCTTGGAGATTGTCGGGGACCACAACATCTATCTCCATTAAATGCTCTACAGTCTTTTGCCATATGACCAAAGTTTGAGCAAGCATAACAATAACCATAAAATGAACTTTGGTACCTGGGAGATGGAGGTTTCCTTGATGTACTTCTGAAGCCTTGCTGCCTTGAGATCCTTTGATGATCACCATTGCCTCTTGCCTCTTTGCCATCAGCTACATTTCCTCTTGAAGCTGGTTTTCTGCTTGGAGCATGATTCCTTCTATTGCAGCCTTCATTTTTCTCCTTGCCTTTGCTGGAACTAGGAGCATCACCATCTCTTTCTGGCTTCTTCACATCTCCTTTGCTTAAGGCATCCTCATACTTGTTTGAGGGTTCACCTACATACCCAAGTCCTGATTTATCAGATGGAGATCTGTGATAGCTGAGCATATCATCTAAGGCTTGAGAGCTCTTCATGATTTTGTTCATCCCTTCAACCTTCTTCCTGAGGAGGACAATCTCTTCTTCTAACTTTTCACATACATCATTTTTCTTTGCTAGTTGTCCCTCAGTTTCTTCCTTGCTACGAGTAGCTTCAGCTGCTACTATTTTGAAGGAGATAAAGTCTGTCTTCATTTTGGAGATTTCTGCTTGACTGCTCTCCATTTTCTTCTCTGCTCCTTGTGCCTGCTTCTTGGCTTCTTGTAGTTCGGACTTAAGGGAGGAGACCTCTACCTTGTACTGTCCAATCTCTTCTACAAGCTTGTTCACTCTCTTGTGCCTTTGTTCAAGTTGACTTGTCAAGGCATCTGCCTGCTTCTTTGCTTCATTCAGCTGATTTGTCATAGACATGACTTCTTCATGATGTTTCCTCTTGCATTGATCAAGCTCCTTCTTGAGCTTGGCTAGCTCTTCATCCCTTTCTTTTACTTGAAGCTTGATGAGGTCAAGCTTTTCATTCTCAGCTTCTATGATGGGTTCTTCTTGACTCATTGTCATGGTCAGTGCTCCCTTTGCATGAAGGTCATGCAGTCTATCCCATATATCCTTTGCTGATGTATATTTTCCTAGATTCCTCTTCACAGAATCAGGGAGTCCATCCAAAATTAGTTTTACTGCTTGTGCATCATACTCCATGGATTCTTCATCCATCTTGCTGTCATCAATCACTGACTCCCAGACTTCAATCCCCTCAGACATTAGGAAAGCCCTCATCATTATTTCCCATACATCAAAGTTTCCATCAAACTTTGGGGTTTGAAATAGAATGTATTCTAATGGATTGCCTTCTAGTTTAGTAGAGGAGGGAGACACATTTTTAGCAGGCTTGGAGGCTTTCTTCTTTGACTTTGCCATTCTTATCTAGGCTTCAAATACTTGACTGTGTTTTTTAAATCACTGACTGTCTTTAATAATAACTCAGAAACTTGGGAAATACCTGAATCCCTTTGGCTGAAACTTCACACTGCTGGAGAAGCTTTCTCTGCTGCAACCACACCTTCCTTCAGCTTCTTTGAGTCTTCAAAGAGCATGAACCTGCTCTGTCACCATCAAAGAGCCTGGACTAGGTCTGATACCACTGTTGGGTATTTTTTCGATAGGGAAATACCAAAACCAGACATTCTAACACCACAGAGCCAATGCTCTGTTTCCACTGTTCCAGGACCTTTGTGCACAGGGAAGCTTTTTAAAAATAAATCTACTCATAACAGAGTATTACACAACCATAAAAATATTTCTATTGATTAAAATAAAAATACTCTGCCTCTTTTACAAAATGATTTTTACACTGCTGTGTAAAATCTTCATTCACTGCTGTAAAAACAACTTACTGCTGTAATAAAAGGTTACATAAGTTTACTGCTGTAAACAAAATTCACACAGACTTACAAAAAAAACTTCACCATTTTCTTTATGCACTGCTTGTGCAAAAACCACACATGGTTTTCTTACCACACCAAAATTACATCGACTGGTTCTCTTTTTACACACTGTTGTGTGTTCAATACATCGCACTGCTGTGCCTCACTCTTCAATTTCATTACTTCGCACTGCTGTGCATTACCCTACACAAAATTACATCACCTGGTTCTATCTTTTCACACACTGCTGTGTATTATCATTCACGTTTTTTTTTATGTGCAATTCACTCATATACAAAAATGAGCACACACGAGAAACATATATCAAAAACATTAAAGATGGGGCGATGACTTGCCCATACCATTCTTTAAATTTGCCCATACTTCCGTAAAAGAAATTAAAAACTTCACCAAAACTTACCAACCCACAGTAAATTGCATTTACTGTTTTACTGACATTTACTGGCAGTAAATGAACTTTTACTTCACGTCAAATTTATTTGCTGGAGACCTGTACTTTAACCATTGACTTTATTTGCATCGCATCGCAACTTTTCTCATGTCAAAGACCCCGACTCTATGACATTGCCGATAGCGATGTGCCGATGCGATATCGGCGATCGCTCATCGGCGATGTTTTACATTGCTGCCACTACCTGCCTCCGATGCTCCAACCTGCCGATATGCCGATTTGCCGATATGCGATATCGACGATCGCTCGTCGGAAGCACAAAAGCTTCTTTATAATTCCTTCACTTCATTTTGCCGATGCGATATCGGCGATCGCTTATCGCAAACACAAAGGCTCCTTTATAATTCCTTCACTTCATTTTGCCAATGCGATATCGGCGATCGCAGTTGAAATTATATTTTCAACATAACTCTCAGTGTAGACAGACTGTGCAAATAACTCCTTTCATCACGAAAATTTCCTTCAACGATGGACCTCCCTTCATAAAACCCAGTATTCGCTTCAATGAGCTCCTCAAATCAAATATGGAGATGTGAGGCAAAGTAAAGTGGTAGCAACAAGGTTGCCATAAATCCCCAATCCGTAAGAGACAATGTAAAATCCCTGCACATAATAAACCTGAAAAATATATATAGTCGTTACAGCAAGAGATCCAAGCCATCTCCCAACAGGATGTGGCATTGATTTGTGCACGAAGCCTAGCCAAACCAGATTTGTTCGATTATTTCAAGTCACCATAACTTTTGTATGCCTTGGCAACACGGTGAGCTCTTCCTCCCCACTCTCTTTGCCACATGGAGAGTTAACTAGACGCGACAAACTCTAGCATTTTCATCCTCGCACCAACAGGGCATCAAACCACAGTGGTACCCTATCTACGCCTGAATGATTCGAAAACAGGCACAGACTCCACAACATTCAACAACAAGAGCTATTTCCACCTCTATAGCTCCATTAATGCACCTTCTAAGTACATCGGTACATGGGAACTCTGACATCTATGGGTTTTAGCTCTTCTTATAACTGTTATGGATCACAGAAGTCTCAATTCAACAATCTATTTACCAGTCAATCGATATACTTAATTTTCAGGCGAACACTTTCTGGTTAATAGTTATGGAGATGTTCATGATATGATCATCCATCCATCTGGCTATTTGTATTGATGGTCAAGATAGGCCCATCCATTCCTCTGATATTAATAGCCATGAAATGGCCTCATACGAAACACAAGACCCGCCCCGCCCAAATTCGAAATTTGAACTTGTACCGATGTATTAATGGGGTCGGAAATATTGGTTGCCCTCTACTAGTGTTCTTCTGAAACTGAAACCTGTGTTTGTAGCCATAAATCAATCATGGGTGAATGCTTAATTATAGCCGGACCTCTCTCTGTTCTGCCAGCTGAATCTGGTTCCGAGAGTGACGATGATAGATCGATGTCGCGGCAATCGCCACCGAGAATGGATCAGCGAGGAAGAATGGACTATCACTATTCAACAGAATTGCGATGTTGATTGCCTGCGATCGACAGTCCCGGCGTTTTAATTATGTAACCATTACCATATGAACCTTCATAATCCCAAAGGTACACAAAAAGTTATTACACTCGAATGATACGTATAATCACTGGTTTATTATCTTGCCATGAACCTTATGAATTGGTGAAAATTTAATAATAGTAGTTAAAGTGGTGTTTTAAAGTATAATTTTTTTAACTGAGCGTAGATAGGTGTCGAGAGATGTGACAGAAAGCCTTGAACTCCTTTTAGTGCACTCAATTTTACACATCAATTGATACCCTCTCTAAAGAAGCTCCAAAACTTCAAGTGAACACTATGTCCATTATTTAAATTTAATTAGGGATAAAGTAAAACTCCATAGAATTATTTCAATATCACATAAATTTTTTATATAATAATTATATTTATAATATTAATATTTTAAAATAAATTAATCAATAAATATTCCAATCAACAAATTTGATCTATAACATTGGTCATTTAGTACAATGAAAAAAAGATAAACCCCACTTGTGAGAAAAGGAAAACTGAAAATTAAAAATGAATTAGGCAAAGTAGCTCTAAAATCCGCGTTCACAAGTATTTGCATATATATGTTTTAAAATGTAATAGTAAGTTATTATTATAAATAATTAAAAAAATATTATAATAGATCAATAAATACCAGAAAAATATCTGGTTTAAAGTGTTAAATTAAAATTAAATATATAATTTTATTAAAGACAATTAGAACTATAAATAATATTTTTTTATATCTAAATTGAAAAGAAACGATTTTCTGAATTGATTATTTTAGATAAAAATAGAAATGATACAAGTTTTGTTAAATAATAATTATTTGAATAGTAATCATTTTTATTATATATAGTTATAATTAAAAAAATTAAAAGTAAACAAATATATAATCATGGTAAAATAAAGCCCGGCAAAAAATTACATATTCCAAAGAAGTATGGAAAGAAAGTTTGCATTTTCAGAAAAAGTAAGAAAAAAGGTTTACTGTGAAAGTAAAATAATTTGCATGTGTAGAAAAGTCAAAAGTAAAATAATTTTCTTATCTTAAAAAGTGAAAGAAAGTAATACAGTGGAAACAAAATAGAATTCTATGTTTGAAAATTTCCAAATGGCAAAGAAATATATGTTCAAAGTAAAAGAAAATGTTATAGGATATTTGCATATTCCAAACCATTTAAAAAATAGTGTGATGCCCCAGGTTAAATGTAAATTTTTTATTTTACCACAGTAAATGATAAACTAAATTGACTATTACTATCAGTTTGGATTTAATAATATTCCCTGTGTTTATTTTAAAAAAATGTTTCTTGAAAAGTTGGCAACTACCAAGAAGGTGGTTGCTGTGTGGATTCCAAAATACCCTAACTGCTTTCCTAACAGGGTTTTCCGGAGGAAAGAAAGCAGGAAAAGGGGTTTTGCACTGTTGGGACAGGCGGAAGAGGAAAAACACACAAAAAGAAAGAGGCTAAGTCTGGTGAGGATCAGATAGCCCAGCACGAAGGTGCAGTGACTTGCTGAGGGTAGTGGCCCGGCGAGAGAGCTAGGGGGGAGATTCTGGTCCCGGAGGACGAATCTCAAGGTTGGGTGGCATACTGGAAGCGGGAAAGCGGTGGAGGCCCAGCTTCTGGAGTATTCGTAAGTTTCACCAGTTCAGGTAAGTGAGTAAATAGTTGTAAGCAACTCTGCAGGAATATTGAATGAAGGTAAACGTACTGAGTAGGAAAAGCAGTTACTGTAGAAAAGACCAGAACTTGCTATTATCACCAACGATGTGTGGACTGATAGGATGTAACTCCCTGTTGATTCTTAATTGTTTCTTCTTATATAAACGAAGTAATTCCCTGTTGCTATTTAATTGTTAATCTTAAAAAAAAAAAAAAACCGATAGTGGTAGTGAATCCTGGAACCTTCCTGAGGATAGGTAGTGCTATGGGTACTACAGAATGGACATAATCATCCACTGTAGTTGTACTGTTCGTAAATATGGAATGAAAATAGTACAGGGAGGGGAAACTGTGTTATCTTTCGGATTAAAACCCTTAGCATACAAACTCAAGCAAGGCCTAGAGTAACGCCTAGCAGAAATAATGGAGTCTGTAGGAAGTTGTAAACCCTGGTCATGGGCTGTATGAGTTTAAGCGCCTGTGTGTTCAAAGGAAAAGACCGGTTAGTTCCCTTAGCGGGACAACTTTGGTCCGATAACCTGAACATTTGAGTCTCGTGTGTTGGTCGGATTGAAGATTTGTGTGCACTGACAGTGTAAAATCCGCGGATGAAAAACAACATCGATTAAACAATCCCTGCTAAAGGTATGACAGTGGGTAAGAGCTTTCCATACCTGGGATAGTCCCTGACATCAGACTCAGAAAGTTACCAGTTCAGAGGGTTACTCCGTAAATACCTCCCTGAGATGCTGGTCCAGGTTGAACCCAAGGGATGGGGTTTTGTCCTGGCCGCATTGTTATAGGGTAGGGCTATGAGTGTAGCAAGATTCAGGTCTAGCCTTTAAAACCCTCAAACAAAGACAAGTTCAGGGTAAGTGAAGACTGATGATACACTCGATAGAGATATACGGGAAACGATCATGCCGGACTCAACTGTGAGAACGATGTGTCGAGTGGAGCCATTAACCCGCAATTTAATATGTATACAGATAAACATTTGAGGCATACATAAATTGATACTTGAAATGTAAAATCCAGAAACGGAATCTATAGCCATACATAGAACAGCTGATTCAGTGTCATAACTCAGAGAGAAGAAACATATATATATATACAATCAGTTCGAGCCAAGAATCTGAGCAAACAACCGAATATAGAAGACATAGTATATATTAGAATTTCAACCAAATGTCCATGTACAGAAGCTAGTTTGGAAGACAATTAATAGAGAACATATATGACTGTTCATTCAAAAAAATAAACTGGGCTACGAAAAAATGCAGAGTAAGCCCAGGTCACGAATGAAACGAAACAACCAGTATAGGTCCAGTAGATAACAACCTGTGTAGCCCGGGGAAGGGGTTTTAGAGGAGCAACCCGAGGAACAAAGCCTCATACATTTTAATTCAAAAGAAAACAGTACCATTAGGGCCCAAAGCAGGGACACCTATATAAAAGTGTTCTCGCAAGTTGTAATTACAGTCAAGCACGGTGGCCTGTAGACCGAGAAACAGAGACAAATTCCAAATCTTAGCAAATGAAATAACTTCATACCCGAGGAAATTTGAATGACCAGTAGCTCATCTTTTCCTCCGTCCAAGGCCACCTGCAACCCAGCTAGCCGGCGCAAAGGTACCTGCGTGCAAGCCACACCCATTATTTAGGCTGGTAAACATCTTATCTGTACAAGATAAGCGTATTCGTGAAAGCCATAACAGGAAAACAACAGATGATAGAGCAGGGAAGAAACTGGGTGGTATTTACCTGGTGATGAAATCTGGTGGTAGGAGTAGGTTGAAACCTTGGGCGCAGGTCCTCGACATTCGTTTTCTAGCACAGTGATGGTCAAGCTCTCCGCCCAGGCGGAGGGCAGAGTAAGTTCCAGAACTCTCCGCGAAGGAATGAGACCCCAATACCGCGCCAAGGATAGAGTAGGTCGGCGAGCAACCTTGTTAACCGTTGGATCATCCGACTGTCTCATAGCCATCAATGCACAAGGATCCCGAGGTGGCAGCTGGGTGCTGCCCACGCCACGTATCCGGGGTGGGACGGGTCAGTAAATGCTCAAGTAATATGAATAGCCGCCCAAAAACCCATTATGTATTGAACCACATAAAATCCCTGTATTGAACCACATAAAATCCCTGTACTGATACTCGAAGTATTTAAATGATAAAGTATTACGTGTCAACCCTTTGGATAGTGGTACAACCTTTGGAATTGTCGTTACCCGGGCTTTTAATTTGAGCCTTGATGTAAAGGGTGTGGGTAATATGCATATAGAGCTGTTAACTGTGGGAAGTCCTTTTCAAGTCATAGTCAACCGGGTGGGTATGTCGAACACCCGCTAATCTTGTCAGCACACGATTATTAATTATTTATGAATGTTATTATGGAAAACTGTAAATATTACTTTATAATTTTTTTTACCGTGGGAAACATGACAAATAGATATGGTCAAACTAAAATAGATTCTAATAGGATGGAAAAGCATCAAATAAAACATTATATGGAAAAAAATTGCATAGTCGAGAGTAGAATATGGTCGAGGACAGCAAGGCTGTTTGGAACAAAGATAAGGAATATACAAGATGGAAAAAACCAACTTCTATCACAACACATTTGACAAGTTTATCACAACTTAAAAAATTACAACCACAAAATAAAGGGGAACAAAGATAAGGAACATACAAGATGGAAAAAACCAGCTTCTATCACAACACATTTGACAAGTTTATCACAACTTAAAAAATTACAACCACAAAATAATGGGGAATTATTAGGGACGGTACACTGAGAAAGATGACACCAATGAACTCCTCCACATTGTCACTCAAAAGATGGAAATTCTACCCAACAACATAAGAAACATGTGAAAATCGAGAAGACTAGTATTATTAGAATGCTTTCGAGAAGACTAGTATTATTAGAATGCTTTCTCTTAGTTAAAATGAATTATAACTTTTATGACTTTCAAATATTTGGGCTATTTTAAATTCGTTGGTTGTTATTTTCTTAGAAGAATTTCCATATTTACCTAAACTCAAGAGTTTGAAGTAATTAAAGATTATTTACTATTCTAAAGTAAGTTTCTAATAAAATTTAGTTACAAAAGAGTATTTTCAAATTTAGTTACAAAAGAGTATTTTCTTTCTTGGAAACATTTTCTCTTGTTTAGCTACCTACATCAGATGAGTTGCCTATGATCTAAGAAGGTGTAATGGCTTCACTTAGAATATTTACTATAATGGCATGTACAATATTAAATAATTACCAAAGAGTTATGGGTGTGAAGACACTTCAAAAATTAAGTGTTTATGGTTGTCCAATAACAAATATAGAAAGTAGAGAAAACATTGTTGTTAAAATGGTGGCAATGTTTATTGTAGGAAGAAATTACAAAGAGATATTCTCAATTGTGGAATAAAAAGGAAAATTGGCTTTATCGTGAATTTTTGAGTAACTAGCTCTTTCTTTTCTTAAGAAAATTTAATACCATTATATAATTTATGTTTGGCAATTACCATTATTTATTATCAAATTTTGAAAAAAAAAATTGACATCAGTGAGATAATGTTAATAACTATTTCACAATTTTTTAGATTTTTATGACAACTTCAATTTCTTTATCTCTAATCTTAAAAAAAATTATGAAAAAAGGGTTTGGATCGTCCCAAATTACTTTCATAAAATATGTGAATAATAAATTGTTATAATGATCTGAGTTGTATATTAACTTACCATGAAATATATTAAGTGTTCTAAAACAAATAAATATATATACAACCTTAATATATATGGATCAAGTAATGATATTATATAAATTTTGGTGAAACACATTTTCTTTTTCAAGAAAATTTACTAAGTTTACATATAATTTAATGTTTTTTGATGGTTATATATTATAAGATTTATAAAAGTAATTTAAGTGTTCTAAAACAAATAAATATATATACAACTTTAATATATATGGATCAAGTAATGATATTATATAAATTTTGGTGAAACACGTTTTCTTTTTCAAGAAAATTTACTAAGTTTACATATAATTTAATGTTTTTGATGCTTGTATATTATAAGATTTATAAAAGTAATTTAAATATTGCTAATATTTAATAAAAGTTAATAAGAATCTTCTAATTAATTTATAGTTTAGTAAATACTTTTAAATTAGTTTTTTTATTATAATTTTTTTTTCATTAATAAATTATAAATAATATTTTAGATCAAAGAAATTATACTATACATATTACATTAAAATATATAGCATATAACTAGTAATCAAATATTTACATTCATTTTACCATATGACTTAAAATACATATTCCATAACATAATTTTAATTAATAAGCACATAAAAAATTAATATTTACAATATAACAAAATTCTTAACCTTGAATATTCATCCTCATTTTACTTTATTTTACCATGGACATTATTAACTTCTAAATAAACTTTCTTACAATATAACTAGTAATCATACATTTACATCCATTTTACCATATGACTTAAAATACAGATTCCATAACATAATTTTAATTAATAAGCACATAAAAAAATAATATTTACAATATAACAAAATTCTTAACCTTGAATATTCACCCTCATTTGACCTTATTTTACCATGGACATTATTAACTTCTAAATAGGCTTTCTTACAATAGCATGGGCCAATACCATGGCTTATCATTACCACATACCCAAAAACCATAACTCATTTAAAAAAAACTATAATATTTTATTTTTATTTTATTTTAAATTAAATCTTAGTACTTTTAATAAACATACAATATGACAAGATTCTTAACCATGCATATTCACTGCATTTTACTATGAATATTATTAACTTGTAAATAGGATTTGTTACAATACTATGGGCCAATACCATGATTTATCAATACCACTTTCCCAAAAACCATAACGCACTTCAAAATCAAAATATTTACAAATAATTTATTTTATGACATTTTTTAAATTATTGTAGTGGTGTAAATGTTTTTAAACATTTACATGTGGGCTCAATTAAAAAATAATAAGAGGTTCAAATTTAATTGACTAGAAAGTCACCCTCCAACCAAGTATGTAGTGATGTTGTAATGTCTTGTAATCATTTTGATTTGGTCAAAATAAAATAAAAATTAAATTAAATTAAAAATAAAATAAGCCTAGATCCGTTTTAACACCAAATATGCTAATTTCGAATATGCTAAGTGCCAATATGTTGAGATGAAAACCTCTTTTTAAAGTGAAAAGAAATTTGATCCGAAATTAAAATAAATCTAAACGGTTTATATGATTTCCATAATCTAACAAAATTTTGTAAAATGCGAAAATTATACTTCTTAAAAATATTATGTAAAACTAAAAAATATCTTAAACATTATAAATACAAATTATGAATTTTTTTACAATAAGAAAATATTATTACGACGTAATACCTATTAAAATAAAATAAAAAATAAAGATATACTTATAATTAACCTATCTTTTTAAGTATGACATTAAAAAAATAAAATGTATTTAATAAAAATGTTAGTTTTGTTTTTGAAAATTTTGTAAAATTATATCGTTATTATTTTAATATTTAAAAAAAATATATTAAATATAAAATTGTTTTCTAAATTTTAATAAAAAATAAAAAATGTGTTTAATAAAAATATCCTTTACCCATATCAATATTTCAAAAAATTAACATGATATTATTAGGAAATGTTCTCGTTTTTATTCTATATTATCACATATTTCTCTTTATATATACTTTTAAAAAATATTGAAAAAATTTCTCAAATTTTTGAGTTTTTTTACTACTAAATTTAAAGACGGGTAGTCTAAAGAGGTTACAATTTTGCCTTGAAAATAATGGAAATTTTTGAAGGATTTTGAAAAAATTAGCAAAAGTTGTAAGAAATCCTTGTTACACCTGTCAAGCTAGATTTTCTGATGTCCTAGGGGTTTTTGATGGTGCTAAATTCATTTTCACCATAAAAAACAATTCAAACACTCTCATAATTGAATTTCTTGAAAAAAATCACTAGATTCCGATGAAAATTTAGCGGTCCAGGAAAAATTGTAGCCTTTGTAGACAAGGCCTTTAAAAACACATCAAATTGCTTTTTCCACTTATTTCTATAACCCTATATGAAATCTCTATATGAAATTATTGTGAGGTTTTAAGGGAAAAAGGTCGAATACAAGAACCAAATGGAGAAGCAATTTGTCCCATTGTGAAGTTTTACGGGAAAAAGGTAATTGAGAAGCAATTTGTCCCATAGGCTATCCTTAGCCTCGTGGATGTTAGAGTAATTTCTTCTTCTTCTTCTTTAAAAATGGAGAAGCAATTTGTCCCATAGGCTATCTTTAGCCTAGTGGATGTTAAATTAATTTCTTCTTCTTTTTTAAATATGTGTCGTCATTCAAGTAATTTCTTCTTCTTCTTCTTTAAATATGTGTCATCATTAAGAAGGTGTTAGCCAAACATTTCTTAAAAATATTCTTAGATATAAGTCTTCGAGTAATTTCTTCTTCTTCTTATTTAAAAATGGAGAAGCAATTTGTCCCATAGGCTATCTTTATCCTGGTGGATGTTAAAGTAATTTCTTCTTCTTCTTCTTTAAATATGTGTCATCATTAAGAAGGTGTTAGCCAAACATTTCTTAAAAATATTCTTAGATATAAGTCTTCGAGTGGTTTTATTTTACGTTGAAATAGTAGGTGAATAATCTTATCCCGTGCCATAAGTAGGCTTTCAGAGAAATCGTGAATCCTTTTAGAGAAATTGTGAATTGATATATGAAATAGAAAAAATAATTGTTGATTATGGGACAAGGACTTGCATTAAATTTGGTGGTTAGTAACCATTAGTAATTGGAGTGGTTTTATTTTACGTTGAAATAGTGGTGAATAAGGGTATTATGTGCCATAAGTAGGCTTTTAGAGAAATTGTGAAGTGATTGTAACACCTTCCAGATAGCAGTCAAAACTATTTTATTTTGTTGGTAAACGAGACTCTGAAAGTCTAATGACATTTTGGATGGATAATTAAAATGGTAATAATATTGTTTTTCTTTATATATATATTATGAAATTTCAGAATTCAAGAAGGGAGACCAGAAACGAATTCCAACCTCCATGCATTTGGGAACAATTAAAATAGTTATACCTTTCTTTCCTCGAGATAAAAGGAGATCTCGCTGGAAAGAAAGGGGTCCGGTCTATTTTGGAAAAGAAGTGGAAGTGAAGTAACAGAAGGAGAGTCCAGAGCTCGACTTGATCCAGTTGATCACCTCGTTACGAAAAGGAATCAAAGGCTGGAGGAATGGATTGTAGTCTTGAGGTCTGTAGCTTGATTCAAGAATAACTAGAACTATTGCCTACTGTTCTGGAGTGGAAGCTCGAGGGTAGAAGAGGACATTATTTCCCTTCTTACAGTTGGGTGGAGAAGGTCTCACCTTGTTCAATTCGACGAAATTTCAAAGAATAGATAAGTATCTAGGATTGGTCTTTAACCTATACTTTTGCATGGATGAGTACTTACTAAAGTTAAGGTTGAAACTGTGTCAATAAATTCTAAAATTTATATCTTGCTAGTGTTTATAAGCTGAAAGTGATTGGTAAAGGTTTTAAGTTTTTTTTTACATTCTGCAGTTGCAGACTGGTAGGAAAATGGAGTAATATTTAGTGTTGGTGTAAACTTCCTTAGGAAGTAAAGCAGATAAATGAAGGAATGGAAATTAATTGATCTGAATCTCTTCAACTACGAGAATTATCCAGGATCTTTAACTTTTGTGATGTTGTTAGAATTACATTTAAAAGGGCATAAAAGAACCACATGTGCATGCTTAAACAAGAGGAAACATGACGAAAATCAACAATTCAAAACACGAGACATTTGATAACGGAGTTCACCCAGTGTGGGCTATGTCTCCGAGCTCGGTGTCAAGATGGTGGAGGTCACTTCATATAATGATGGAAATGATGATGATGTACATGGAAGACTCTTTGTCACAACAAGGTCATATGCCCTCAAACAAGAGTGGCTTGTCTCTCCATGAGACGTTCCACTTCCAGGAATTCTCACTCAAGAAGGCTTCCTCTTAGCATGACAAACTAACAAGATCTCACAAAATGTGGCAATGAGTATCCCTTCAACATAGTTACACAGGGACCTTAACAACAATGCATAGCATGAAAATCTAATGACATCTCACATAATGTGGCAATAATGATCCCTTTACATAGTATCATATAGGGATCTCAAGAATAATACATCATCTCAACAATAATGAAAGGAAACATAACATGACTGCTTCATGTACCTTCACTTCTAAAGATGGCCAAAAAAAATGAAAAGGTTCAGTTGCAAAAACTGACTGCACCACTAAATTTATGGCGTTCAGTAGTGTAAAACTGATTACCAATTCGTCCAATTCTAACACTGTCAAATTCTGGGCCTTCGGGAATCTTTTAGATTCCCCATGATTCTCCAAAGATTCTGCTGCATGGGCTGACTGGAGATCTGCTACTCAGATCACAAATCTGATCATGTCATCATGATCCTTGTTAAATTCTAAGACTTTTGAGTATACAGTTGGCTGCATTCTGACTATGGCGAATTCCAGCCTCAAGGGAATCTAAAGATTCTTGAAGATTATTCAAAGATTATATTGTGCTAAGCGCCTGCAATTATGCTGCTCAGATGACGAATCCAACTTCACCATCGTGTTCCCTGTGAAAATCTGAGAAAAATGACTGTAAACATGATAACATTTTGACAATCTAAAGTTTTACCTCCCAAGGAATATCCAAGATTCCTTAAAAAATCTGCATGAGAATATTCTTGGAACTCGCCTCGATTTTCATGCCTAGGGTGAACCCCTCTACATTGCGACATGTTGCTCGCGTGCCCCACTAGTCTGCTCCGTTTGTCGTTCGGACGCTTCCCTCCTTTCCGTGCTAAGGATTGGCAAGGGGTTAAATACTTAGGCGCCGACGAACTTAACAAAGCCATGGCCATTGGCCTAGCGGCCAAGTCTAGAATATGGGTAACAAGGGGTTGGAGGATCAGATCCCACCTCTTCAAAAATCAGCCTGTATATCTTTTGGTTTTGGCGTTAAAATAATTTTAGAGTTTGGTTAACATATCTTTTAACCAACCTTATATTAATAACCTTCGACGGTTTGTAATATGATGGTGATTTTTAATACCATACCTTATAAAAATATACCCCATGTTGTGTGTGGAGCATGATTGTTCAGAGGTCTTTATTTCAGCCAAATGTATACCCCAGGAAGTTTTTACACCCCTCCACGTGGGGGGGCAGGGGGGACTTATCCCCCCCGTAGGGGTCCGGGGGCTAGCGGTCCCCCGGCGGGGGCTCGGGGGCAGTGCCCCCGAAGCTAAAAACAGATGTAAAATTTCTTTGTAAAAGTATAGTAATTTCTAGTCAATCTGGGCTATTCATTAGGCGGATGATCTGATGATAGAACTTATGTTTAGTTTAGGGTTTTTTTCCCTAGAAGGCAACCCCTCTCTTTGTATGAGGGAATTGTATTTGAGGCTGAGATATAGATGTGTATTCTGTGAGCGAGAAACAGAGAGGTGAGATTGTGAGAGAAAACAAAGGATATTACAGCGGATCTGTTGTAGGTTGTGTCTCTTCATTTTGCTGGATAATAGAAAAGAAGGACTCGCTGTTCGGGGTGGACGTAGCTCAAACTGGGTGAACCACGTATATCTGTCTCTCTCTTGTCTTATGCGTTTTTTGTGTTTATATTTCTGCAATATTTTATGTGTTCCATTGCTCCATAATATATAATTTTCTAACAACGGGTATCAGAGCTGAAGGTCTATTTGGATGATAAACGCGCAAGAAATAATGGTTCCTCGTTCAAGTGGGAGCAATGGCGGAAGATGGTAAGTCTAGGGTCGAGAAATTTAACGGCCAAAACTTCTCGTTATGGAAGATGCAGATGGAAGATTATCTGTATCAGAAAGATTTGTACCTACCATTGAGCAGAAAAAAACAAAGAAGCCGACGGCTATGACAAATGAAGAATGGAACCTTCTTGATAGAAAGGCACTCGGAACAATACGGTTGTGCCTCGCTGTGTTAGTCGCCTTCAACATTTCGAAGGAAACAACGACAGAGGGTTTGATTCAGGCATTGTCGAAACTATATGAAAAACCCTCGGCTTCAAACAATGTATTTCTTATGAAACGGTTATTTAATATGAAGATGTCAAAAGGTGGATCTGTTGCAGATCATTTAAATGATTTTAATATAGCTACAAGTCAGTTAAGTTCTGTAGGGGTAAACTTTAAAGATGAAGTTAGAGCTCTGTTGTTCTAGTGCTCATTGCCAGAAAGTTGGAATGGTTTAGTAATGGCCATTAGTAACTCTGTCTCTGGATCTAGTACTTTAAAGTTTGATGATGTTGTCGGTGCTATCCATAGCGAGGAAATGCGACGAAAAAGCTCTGGTGAGACATCGGGTAATGCTTTGAGTGCAGAGTCTAGGGGAAGAAAAATGGAAAGAGGAAAGAGCTTAGGATATCGCAGTAAATCAAGGAAAAACAGATCCAAGTCTAGATCGAGGATAGTGTGCTGGAAATGCGGAAAGAAAGGACACCTAAAGAAAGACTGTAGATCTTGGAAGGGAAAAGAAGGAGATGCACAACAAGAAAACAATCAAGAAGCAAATGTGACAGGTGAGGTGTTACAAGATTCTTTGATTCTTTCGAAAATATTACTGATTCCTGGGTGGTAGATTCAGGGGCCTCATTCCATATCACACCTCATAAGAAATAATTTCATGACTATGTTCATGGATATTTTGGACAAGTTCTTTTGGGTGATGATAAACCCTGTAAAATTGTTGGAATGGGTAAGGTTCTTGTAAAATAGCAGAATGGAAACCAATGGCTACTAAAGGAGGTAAGGCATGTTCCGGATCTAAAGAAAAATCTGATTTCAACAGGGCAGTTAGGCCGTGAAGGTTGTGTGACAACTTTCATAGCTAAAGCTTAGAAGGTCACCAAAGGGGCTCTGGTAATAGCAAAAGGCGAAAAGTTTGGTACAATGTATTTATGCAATGGTATTTCTAACTATGTTAATACTTTAACTTCCAAAGGAGATGATGCAGCATTATGGCATCATAGGCTTGGACACATGAGTGAAAAGGGGATGAAGATTCTTCACTCAAGGAATTTGTTGCCGGGTTTGAAGAATGTTGATTTGGACTTCTGTGAGAATCGCATTTATGGAAAACAAAAGAAAGTCAGATTTCTCAGAGTTGAGAAAGAAAAGAAGAGCGAAAAATTAGAGCTTGTGCATACAAATGTATGGGGACCTGCTCAGGTATCATCTCTCTGTGGCTCTCATTATTATGTTACTTTCATTGATGATGCAACTAGAAAAACTTAGATTTATTGCATTAAGAATCTATCTGATGTATTTGATACTTTCAAGAAATGGAAAGCTTTGGTTGAGATTGAGACATGAAAGAAATTGAAGTGTCTCAGATCAGACAATGGAGGTGAATATTGCAGCAAAGAGTTTGATAGGTACTGTTTATAGCTTGGAATTCGCAGAGAGAAAACACTTCCAAGAACACCACAAGAAAATGGTGTGGCATAAATGATGAACAAAACAATCATGGAGCGTGCAAGGTGCATGAGATTGCATGCAGGATTTCCTTTACAGTTTTGGGCAGATGATGTAGATATTGTTGTTTATCTAATAAACAGAGGGCCTTAAAGTTCCTTGGATGGTGGTGTTCAAAGGAAGCATGGATAGGTAAAAAGGTAAACTACCCATTTTTAAAGCCTTTTGGTTGTGAGGCCTTTGTCCATATTGATAAAGAAAATAGAACAAGGCTTGAGGCAAAGTCAAAGAAATATACCCTTATTGGATATGGTGTTAATGATTTTGGTTATCGCGTATATGATTACAAAAATCACAAAATCATTAGGAGCAGAGATGTAATATTCAATGAAAAAGTCTTCTATAAGAATCAGTTGCAGGAAAAGAAACAGGAAAAAGAAAACAAGGAATATGCAGTTCTTGATGAAATCACTGAAAAAGTAAAGGTGCCTGAAAATAATAATAATCAACAACCACAATAACAACAACCACCACAACAGCAACAGGCATCCCAAACACCTGAAAGTGGTGTTAGAAGATCTACCAGGATAAGTAGACCCCCTGAATGATACTCTCCTTCATTATATTATTTATTGTTGACTGATTCTGGTTAACCCGAATGTTATGAAGAAGCAATGCAGGTTGAAAGCAGGAAGAAGTGGAAGCTAGCCATGGAAGAAGAGATGGACTCCTTAATGCATAACCAGACTTGGGACTTAGTCAAGTTGCCTACAGGTAAAACTACATTGCATAATAAATGGGTTTACAGGCTGAAGGAAGAAAATGGAGGAAAACAGAGGTACAAAGCTAGACTTGTGGCAAAGGGGTTTGCACAAAAGAAAGGTATTGATTTTGATGAAATATTTTCTCCTGTTGTTAAAATGACTTCAATAAGAACTATTCTTGGTAACCACTTCTCTTCTTGGGCATTGACACATGTGATATGTACTAATAATGACCCTCCCATACGGTGGCATATGGCATGAATTATATGAGTTATTTTGAAGTTTGAAGATGATGTAAGTAGTGGCTTCTACATATGACATGACCCATTTTTTTATGTTGCATTGGACTTGTGTGCATGCTTCCAAATAAATGACTATGTTGGGTCACTTCACCTCACATTAGAGAAATTTTGAGGTCTAAAATGAGCCTCCTAATGAATATTATAATATAATAGTGGAAATAATAAAATAAAATTAGATTACATCATCAAATTTTAGAGGGAAAAAAGAAAAACTATTTTTTCAACTCGTATTTTCAACTTATTTCCATATGTTTTTGCTCAAATTTCAAGTGGGGGCACTCTTTGTATGCGGAATTTAATTCCTCATCCAAGAAGTACCCTTGTTGCGTACTTTCAATGCACTCTGCTACACGAACAATGAGAAGTACATGAAAAAATGTTATTGCAGTCACATTTTTCCATGTATTTCTCATTTTTCGTGTAGCAAGGTCCCTAAATTTCTTATGTGTGCATATCTTCTATGCGCATGTATGGAAATTGTGCATATACGGAAGATATGCGCATATTTTCCATATATACCTAACTTTCTTATATGTGCATATCTTCCGTATATGCATGTCGTTTATGTATTTGCATCATATATACGCAAATTCCATAAACAGAAATTGCACATTACGAAAATTGTGCATATACGATGCAGATACATAAACGACATATATATACGAAAGATATGCACATATAAGAAAGTTAGGGATATATGCACATATACGAAAGATATATGCATATCTTCTGTATATCCCTAACTTTCTTATATGTGCATATCTTTTATGCGCATATACAGAAATTGTATATATATGGAAGTATGCACATATCTTCCGTATATCCCTAACTTTCATATATGTGCATATCTTCTATGTGCATATACGAAAATTGTGCATATACGGAGGATATGTGCATATCTTGCGTATATCCCTAACTTTCTTATATGTGCATATCTTCTGTATATGCATGTCGTTTATGTATCTGCATTGTATATGCGCAAATTCCATATATAGAAATTGAGTATATACAGAAATTGTGAATATACGGAAGATATGCGCATATCTTCCGTATATTCACAATTTCTGTATATGCAATTTGCGCATATACGATAAAGATACATAAATGACGTGCATATACGGAAGATATGCACATATAAGAAAGTTAGGGATATACGGAAGATATGCGCATATCTTCTTCCGCGTATGCACAATTTCTGTATATGCACATATACAAAAATTGTGCATATACAAAAAATATCCGCATATCTTCCATATATGTGTAAATTTCATATATGTGCATATCTTCTATGTATGCATATACGGAAGATATGTGCATATCTTTCGTATATCTATAACTTTCTTATATGTGCATATGTTCTATGCACATATATGGAAATTGTGCATATACGGAAGATATGTGCATATATGTGCATATCTTCTGTATATCTATAAATTTATTATATGTGCATATCTTCCATATATGCACGTCGTTTATGTATCTGCATCATATATGCTCAATTTCTGTATATAAAATTTGTGCATATAAGATGTAGATACATAAACGACATGCATATAATATCTTCCCTATATGCACAATTTCCGTATATATGCAATTTCTGTATATGAAATTTGCGCATATACGATAAAGATACATAAACGACGTGCATATACGGAAGATATGCACATATAATAAAGTTAGGGATATACGGAAGTTATGCGCATATCTTCCGTATCTGCATAATTTCCATATATGCGCATAGAAGATATGCACATATAAGAAGGTAAGAGATATATGGAAGATATACGCATATCTTTCGTATATGTATACACGGAAGATATGCACATATAATAAATTTACGCATATCTTCCGTATATGCACAATTTTTGTATATGCGCATATCTTCCGTATATGCATACACGGAAGATATGCACATATAAGAAATTTGCGCATATACGGAAGATATGCGGATATATGGAAGTTGGGCATATATAGTAGATGCACATATACAATATATGGAAGTTGTGCATATACGAATGATATGGGCATATATTGCATATATGCACAATTTCCAAATATGCGTAATTTCTGTATATGGAATTTGCGCATACACAAAAATTATGTATATACGGAAAATATGCACGAATATCTTCCGTATATTCCTAACTTTCTTATATGTGCGTATATTCCGTATATGCATATCATTTATGTCTCTGCATCGTATATGCGCAAATTCCATATACAAAAATTGCGCATATACAAAAATTGTGCATATATGGAAGATATGCGCATATACGGAAATTGTGTGTATACGGAAGATATGCGCATATCCTCTGTATATCCCTAAATTTATTATATGTGCATATCTTCCGTATATGCACGTAGTTTATGTATCTGCATTGTATATGCGCAAATTTCATTTACAGAAATTGCGCATATACGGAAATTGCGCATATACACAAAATATGCGCACATCTTCCGTATATGCACAATTTTCGTACATACGCAATTTCTGTATATGGAATTGCGCATATACGATGCACATACATAAACAACATGCATATATGGAAGATATGAACATATAATAAAGTTAGGAATATATGGAAGATATGTGCATATCTTCCGTATACGCACAATTTCCATATATGCACAATTTCCGTATATGCGCATAGAAAATATGCACATATAAGAAGGTTAGAGATATGCGGAAGATATGCGCATATCTTCCGTATATGCATACACTGAAGATATGCACATATAAGAAATTTACGCATATACGGAAGATATGTGGATATTTTCCGTATATGCACAATTTCTGTATATGCGCATATACAGAAATTATATCCCTAACTTTCTTATATGTGCATATCTTCTATGCGCATATACAGAAATTGTGAATATATGGAAGATATGCGCATATTTTCCATATATGCACAATTTCAGTATATGCGCATATCTTCCATATATGCGTATAAAAGATATGCACATATAAGAAATTATGGATATACAAAAGATATGGCCATATCTTCCGTATATGCGTACATGGAAGATATGCACATATAAGAAATTTACGCATATACGGAAATATCTTCCGCATACGCACAATTTTCGTATATGCGCAATTTCTGTATATGGAATTTGCGCATATACGATGCGGATACATAAACGACATGTATATGCGGATGATATTCACTTATAAGAAAGTTAAGAATATACGTAAGATATGTGCATATTTTCTGTATATGCACAATTTTCGTATATGCGCATATTTTCCTTATATGTGCATAGAAGATATGCACATATAAGAAAATTAGATATATATATATGGAAGATATGCGCATATCTTCCGTATATGCATACACAGAAAATATGCACATATAATAAATTTACGCATATACGGAAGATATTCGCATATCTTCCGTATATGCACAACATATAATAAATTTACGCATATACGGAAGATATTCTCATATCTTACGTATATGCACAATTTCTGTATATGCGCATACACAGAAATTGCGCATATACGTAAGATATCTGCATATCTTTTGTATATGTCTAAATTTCTTATATGTGCATATCTTCTATATGCATATACGGAAATTGTGCATATACAGAAGATATGCTTATATATGGAAATTGTGTATATACGGAAGATATGCGTATATCTTCTGTATATTCTTAACTTTCTTATATGTGCATATCTTCTGTATATGCACGTCATTTATGTATTTGCATCGTATATGCGCAAATTCCATATACAGAAATTGCGCATATACGGAAATATACAGAAATTGTAGATATACGAAAATTGCGAATATATGGAAGATATATTTCCATATATGGCGCAATTTCTGTATATGGAATTATGCAGATACATAAACGACATGTATATCTTTCGTATATGCACAACTTCTGTATATTCACATATCTTCCATATATACGTAAATTTCTTATATGTGCATATCTTCCGTGTATGCATATACAGAAGATATGCGCATATCTCCCGTATATCCCTAACTTTGTTATATGCATATACGGAAGATATGTGCATATACGGAAATTGTGCATATCTTCTGTATATCCATAACTTTCTTATATGTGCATATCTTCTGTAAATGCACGTCGCTTATGTATCGGCATCGTATATGCGCAAATTCCATAAACATAAATTGCGCATATACGAAAATTGTGCATATACGGAAGATATGCGCATATCTTCCATACATGCACAATTTCCGTATATGCGCAATTTCTATATATGGAATTTGCGCATATACGATGCCGATACATAGACGAAATATATGGAAGACATGCGCATATACGGAAATTGTGCATATGCGGAAGATACGCGCATATCTTCCGTATATCCCTAACTTTCTTATATGTGCATATCTTCCGTATATGCACGCCGTTCATGTATCTGCATCGTATATGCACAAATTCCATATACAGAAATTGCGCATATATGGAAATTCTGCATATACGAAAAATATGCTTCCGTATATGCACAATTTCCGTATATGCGCAATTTCTGTATATGAAATTTGCGCATATACGATGCAGATACATGAATGATGTGCATATACGGAAGATATGCACATATAGGAAAGTTAGAGATATACGGAAGATATGCACATATCTTCCATATATGTACAATTTTCGTATATGCGCATAGAAAATATGTATATATAAGAAAGTTAGAGATATAAGGAAGATATGCACATATCTTCTGTATATGCATACACAGAAGATATGCACATATAAGAAATTTACGCATATACAGAAGATATGCGAATATACAGAAGTTGCGCATATCAAAAGATATGCGTATATATGGAAATTGTACATATATTCTGTATATGTGCATATACAGAAATTGTGCATATACGGAAGATATGCGCATATCTTCCGTATATACGTAAATTTCTTATATGTGCATATCTTCTGTGTATGCATATACGGAAAATATGCACATATCTTCCGTATATCTCTAACTTTCTTATATGTGCATATATTTTATGAGCATATACGGAAATTGCGCATATATGGAAGATATGCGCATATACAGAAATTGTGCATATACGGAAGATATGCGCATATCTTCCATATATACCTAATTTTCTTGTATGTGCATATCTTCCATATATGCACGTCGCTTATGTATCGGCATCGTATATGCACAAATTCTATATACAGAAATTGCACATATACGGAAATTGTGCATATACGGAAGATATGCGCATATCTTCCGTATATGCACAATTTCTATAGATGCGTAATTTCTGTATATAGAATTTGCACATATACAATGCAGATACAAGAACGAAGATATGTGTATATACAAAAGATATGCGCATATACGGAAATTGTGCATATATGGAAGATATGCGTGAATATCTTTCGTATATTTCTAACTTTCTTATATGTGCATATCTTTCATATATGCACGTCATTTATGTATCTGCATCGTATATGTGCAAATTCCATATAAAGAAATTGCACATATACGGAAGATATGTGCATTATACGGAAATTGTGCATATACGAAAAATATGCGCATATCTTCCGTATATGCGCAATTTTTGTATATAGAATTTGCACATATACGATGCAAATACATAAATGACGTGCATATACGGAAGACATGCATATATAATAAAGTTAGAGATATACGGAAGATATGCATATATCTTTTGTATATGCACAATTTCTGTATATGCCCATATCTTCCATATATACACAGTTTCTGTATATGCGCATGGAAGATATGCACATATAAGAAAGTTAGGGATATACGGAAGATATGCGTATATCTTCTGTATATGAATACACGGAAGATATGCACATATAAGAAATTTACGCATATGCAGAAGATATGTGCATATATGAAAGTTACACCTATATACGGAAGTTATGTTTATAGACTGCATTTTATATACACATAACTTCCGTATGTGCATATACGGAAGCTATGTCTATATACAGAAGTTATGTGTAGATTCACATATATAAATAACATGCATATATAGAAGATATACACATATAAGAAAGTTACGCAGATATGGAAGGTATGTGTATATACGGAAGTTATGTGTATATGCATTATATACGGAAGTTATATGTATATAAAATGTAGACTATGCATATACAAAAGATATGTGCATATACGGAAGTTACGCCTATATATGTGTATAGACTGCATTTTATACACACATAACTTTCGTATATATACATATCTTCCGTATATACGCATAATTTTCGTATATGCACATATCTTCCATATATGCGTAACATTCTTATATGTGTATATCTTCCGTATATGCATGTCTTTTATATATGTGAATCTACAGTATATGCGCAACTTCCATATACAGAAATTACACATATACGGAAATGTGCACATATAAGAAAGTTGTGTATATACAGAAGATATGCATATATCTTCCGTATATGCACAATTTTTATATACAGAAATTGCGCATATATGGAAATTGTGAATATACGAAAGATATGTGCATATCTTTGGTATATCCCTAACTTTTTTATATATGCATATCTTCTGTATATGCACGTTGTTTATGTATCTTCATCATATATGTGCAAATTCCATATACATAAATTGCACATATACAGGAATTGTGCATATACGGAAGATATATGCATATCTTTGCTGCTGTAGGCCTCTATATGAGGTTGTGGATTATGAACTTTGTTCCGGAACGTGAAAATTTCACCTCAGTCCCAGTCTAGGTAAGACACTACTCTCTACCCCTTGATTACTGGCAAACAGAATCTCTATCAACCATAGGAAACAAGTTAGGGCGTTTTGTCAAAGTTTTTGAGGCCACTAGAAGGGGAAGTATACTTTCTTCGCTAGAATATGTGTGGAGATGGATCTCTCTGGAGCGTTGCCGGATGAGGTTATTTTGGAAGTGTTTGATGAGGAATGGACACAAACAGTAGATTACAAACACATTCCTTTCAGATGTCGCAAATGTCACGAGCATGGAAATCTGGTCAGAGACTACCCTCTAAATAAGGTAGAGGATAAAAGTAAAGCTAATATAATGAAGGATCCAAAAAGCTTCTTCAAGGTGGTACACAAAAGAAAAGGGAGCAAAAGAGGACTAAGAACAAGCAAAGCCAAAGAGCAGCATGTTAACTAGAATAGGTTCTAAACCCTCGAAGCAGACGTAGATCCTACAGATACTGATAAAGCAGAAGAAGGAAACACAGTGGAGGAGGAGAAAGAAAAAGAAAAGGAGCAAATACAAGAGAATGACAGTATGAAAGAACTAATGATGAGTAACACGGAACAAGCGATGGATCATGACATGACCCAAAGTGAGACAGATATGGAGGACCATGATCTCCAGGAAATTCTTGAGAAAGAAAACCTAGATTTAGAAAGTTTTTTGAATCAAGGAACCAAAGAAGGGCTAGACTCATTACCTGCAGAGGAATTCAATAGGGTTCAACAACTGTTTTTATGGAGGACCCAAACTAAAGGATTGGATAGACTCAATCACAAAGAAAGACAAGGCAACGAAGGAGTGAAGACGATGAAAAATAAGGCAAGACTAGCACCCAGAATCCCAGGAAAGAAGAGGGGTAGAAAAAAGCAGAATGAGTTGTTGATGGAATGCAGAAAACTAATGATAGATTTAGGTAAGATGAAAGACCTATCCAGTTACTCCTTTACTAATATTTAATTATGAAGTTCACTTCTTGGAATATCAGAGGTCTAGGTAGTAAAATAAAACAAAGGTTACTGAGTAATAGAATGAAACAAGCATCTCTGAATGTGATTTTCATACAGGAGACCAAGTGTTCCATTCAGAAGATAAGAGATATTCATAGTAAATGGCTCAATAAATTTGAGTTTTTGGAAGTCAAGGCAGAGAATACAGCAGGAGGTATTCTCACTCTGTGGAATCCACAAAATATTGACTTAATAAATGCGAAGGCATCTAGAGATTATTTATCTGCAGTTTTTCAACTAGTAGGAGATAAGGAAACCTATATGGTTACAAATGTATATGGCCCATAGAGAATGGAGGCTAAACTAAGGCTTCTAAATTCTTTGGAGACTCTTAGAAACAGACATTCAGGAGTACCTTGGATCTTAGGGGGTGATTTCAATATGATTAAGTCACTCACGGAAGAAAAAGGGGGAACCAGAGTTCTAGGCAAAGACTCTGTGGCTTTTCAAACCTTTATTAATGAAATGAAGCTAGTGGACATTGAAATGCACAATGGAATCTTCACATGGAACAATAAAAGTGGAGGAGAGTCTCAAGTAGCTTCAAAATTAGACAAATTCGTAATCTCAGAGGATCTTATGCTCAATGACAAGGAAATGGTCACTGGAGTGCTACCCTTTGGGGGTTCGAATCACTGTCCGATAAAACTGAAGGTGCAGGGCATTGGTAAACCTAGGAACAGACCTTTTAGATTTGAAAATATCTAGCTCTCCCACCCAGATATCTTTTATATGTATATATGCAAATTCCATATATAGAAATTGCACATATACAGAAATTGTTTATATACGCAATATATATGCATATTTTTCGTATATGTCCATCTTTTGTATATTTGTATCTACCGTATATGCGCAACTTCCATTTATGCGCATATATTCCGTATATGCGTAAATTTCTTATATGTGTATATATTCCGTATATGCACACCTTTTATATATGTGCATCTACCGTATATACACAACTTCCATATACAAAAATTGTGCATATATAGAAGATATTCGCATATATATGTGAAGATATGTGCATATATATGTGAATATCTTCCATATATGTACGTCTTTTATGTATGTGCATCTACCGTACATGTGCAACTTTCGTATATGGAAATTTTGCATATACGGAAATTATGCATATACGGAAGATATTTGCATATATTCTATATATGCAAAACTTTTCTATATGCACATATCTTCTAGGTATATGTGCAACTTCCATGTATACATAAAACCTCCATGTATGTGAAACTTTAGTATATATAGCTTAGATTGTCAATGCTCCATTCTTTATGTGCATCATTGAAAAATGTTTGAGATTCTGGCAGCTTACCCTTACCACTCAAATCAAGAGCAGGATATCTTGAGTACTGGCTAGGCAATGGATCATAAACTGGCAGTAGATGAGAGTCAAATGAGGTTTCTGATTTTTCTTTAGGAAAAAAATTGGGAAATCTATCTACTGATTTCTGGATAGAATGTACATGGACAAGATGGCTAAACAATAGTGAAGAAGGAATGTCTTTATCTTTGGACGTAGAAGACAATTTTCCCAATTGTGAGGAAATATCTTCAATCTTTGTATGGGTCAACACAAAAGCTTTGTGGATTTCATTTTTAATTTCCTCAAACTATCCATCTATTTTCGCAGAAAATGTTCTTGCTTCATTATGACCTTCTCCTACAAATCCTTCTATTGTAGAAACATAAAACTGGAAATCATTCAGACTTTTATTTATATTGTTTACAGAGACTACCATAGAATCTACTTGTTCTTTTTGTGCATTTGATGATGATGCATGCATATCTAAACCTTTCAAAGCAGTATTGGTCCAATTTACGTGTTCACTGACTCTTTGTATTTTTCCTTCTATTCCTATGGCTAAGTCATCTTTGAGGACTAAAGGTATTGATTTAACCACCTTTCTTGTTTCTTAAAGGATTATTCCTTTATATGGAGGAAAAGTAGAGGTGGATTCTATCTTACTACCATCACAAGTTGTCCAATGGTGTTTAGAAGAAGATTCCACTGATAACATCTGTAAATCCATGTTTTCTTCTTGCTTATTCCATTCATAAAAGGAAATCCATGAATCTATATAATCTATATACTCCTTCTATCTTAATGAAAGATTTGTTTTTTCTGCTAGGGATGTAGTCAAATTGAATTGCTTGGCATCTGGATGAATAAATAAATCCCAATTTATCATTCTTTTCATCCAGTTTGAATTTACTTTATACTTAGGACAACCTTCCATGAGAGAGAAGAACTTAAACATCTCAAGCTTAGATGGCCTTTTGCAATCAATTGGGACAAAGTTCTGAAATCGGCTTGATGGGATGAGATGGTCCTTTTATTCCAAATACCCTAATCCATATCTAGGCATACTTGGCGCCCTCATTTTGCTAAACATTTATGTTAGCCTTGGATCTTCATTTTCAAGGGATGGAAGTTCATGTATCATCATGACAATATCATGTGGAAATGAGATGTCATTGCATTTTGGATTTGGACAAGAATAGTTTAACATAGTAGATGGAGCTTCTCCTGTCATAGGATTATGATTTATATGGGAGGTAATATGTACAAGAGACTTTATATTTACTAATGTCTAATGGGTAGGACACTTGATTACTAAATCTGAAAATTTTAAAATTTGTGCAAGCTCAAATAACTCAATGTGGGAACATTATGTACAAGCGAATAGATGATGTGACATAGATGCTTCAAAAGGAATAGGATGTGAAGCTTTATATTCGTGGCATTCTCTTTCAATTTTTTGAGTAGGGATGGAGGATCTCCTTGGAAATTATAGAATGGCAGAGGAGGGATTCTCTTGAATTTGTGCATAGGTGATGTTTTTATTTTTATTTTTGGAGATATGGGCATGTCAACTACCCAACTTTCTAGAAAACTTAATTCTTTCCATTTTATGACCTTGTTTTCAATCTTCTAATTTTGAGCATCTGTAATGACTACAACACTTGACTTTGAATCTTGGATGGGAGAATGTAACACAACAGGATACGAGGTATTTGTATGTCGAAAACAAGCCCTTGTATGGATTGAAATATTTGTTATATTTTTCTTCATATCAAATCCAGAAGTTTTGATCTGTAGTTGTAGAATGACTTTAATACATTCATCAAAGACATAGACTGATAAATTTGGATAACAATCAAACCATACTGGCCCATTGGATAGGGGAGCAACAATCCCACCAAGAAGGGAGTTAGTGTACTTGTTATGAGTGAGGTCTCTTATAGTTGCTAAGACGAATGTGTTTAATCCTCTGTGAGTATAAAAAGAATAATAGAACTTTCAACCCTTAGTGTGATAATGATTGTAAAATTGCTAGGAAAGTGATTAGTGATTGTAAAATTTCTAGGAGAGGATTTTGGCCTCTAGGAGACCATTGTAATCAAAGTAGTGAATCATGGAGTAGAGGTCTTGGTTAATCATTTTGGTTCAATAGGTCAATTTTTTTTATTTATTCAAAAAGATACTTTTTTTTTTATTCTATAGAATCAAAAAAAGAACATGTATGTTGTAGCAACATTGAGACTAATTTTCAAAATTTTTACATTGTAAACAACTTTTTATCTTCAAAGAAAAACATTGATTGACATAGAACATCTACCGACATGTCTTTTTGTTATATTTCTGCATTATTGATTGTCAAATAAGACATATATCTAATATTTGTCATAAAACTATAAGCTTTGAGATAGAAACAACAAAATTGCCAAAAAATCTAATCATAGAAGATATGACCTATAACTCATAAAAAGGAGAAAGATTGAGGGTACATGATTGTCAAAGCAAAATTGTCTTAAAGTGTTGAAAATATATCTTCTTAATACTCTTTGGATCTAAAATGTAAACATGTAAGGAGATAGAAGATTAAAACATATGTGCTAAATGGAGGGAGTGAGTTCTTAGGATAAAGTTACCCTCCCATTCTTCATATGATATATATCGTGGCTCCATAATTAAGGCACTCTTTGATAATCTATCTGTTTCTTTGTTAAATTCTGTGTAGATGTGCCCAAAACTGATGTCGTGAAAGTGTTCTTTCATTTCCACAATTTTGATTTTCCAAGACGCTAAATTTAGGACATCAAGTTGTCCCTGACTTGTTAGCCAGTGAATGACACAGTTAGAATCACCAAAAAATTTAATCCTTTTAATGTTTTTAAGTTTAGAGGATAGCAAGGACCAAACCGCAATCAATTCGCCTTTGGTATTCGTCCTCGATTCGATTCCAATTTTGAAGCAAATAGATTTTGTTTCTAACAGCTTCATCAGTCCTCCACCCCCACATGAATTATATTGAGTAGTTTCATCAAAGAAGCATACAGGATGAGCACGAGGGATATTTGGGAGAGGAGCAAGTCTCTGGGATTTGGATTTTGGAGACGAAAATAATCCTTGTAAAGAGATATGATCTTTTAGGCTTGTGGAATGATAGGTAACACTTCTATTTCTGAAGATAGCTCTGTTTCTAAGCAGCTAGATGCCCCATGCCACAAAGATAGGGAGTGCTCGGATATATTGATATTTCTTCACTCATAAATGGAGCATATATGCAAAGGTGTTCTCAATCATATTTTCTCTAATGTTCATGACTCAAAGAACAATAGTCCATATTTCCTAACCAAAAATACATTTCACAAAAATATTATTTATAGACTGTTCGTTATATTTGCAGAGGCATCAACCATTTTTCCCCATGAAACCTCTTTTTTTAAAGCTATCCCAAGTTAAAATTTTATTATGGAGGATCAACCAAGTGAAACACCTTAAATTATTGGGAATATGCCACTTCCATATGAGATTGTTCCACCATCTAAAGATTGGAATGACCTTTGTGTGTGATATTTCTTCATAAGCAAGTCGACTGTTTACCTTGCTGAATTTGGCATCCAAGCTCTAGACCAACTTTTTCTTTTGTATTACTAAGTCTCACTCCATTAAGATTCATCACATTTATGAAAGAGATCCATTCCAAAGCTAAAGGACCCACCAATCCAAGCTCTATTTAGGTCATCCAATAACTTGAGGAGGTCTGGTGAGGATGTACTCTTTTAATATTTGAGAGGTAGAAAAGCCCTTTGGAGTGTAAGATTTGAATCAAATTGGGGGATAGTTTGTAGACACCAGCTCCCCCTACGAAGGGATATTTTCTAAGAACAATTTGTTTTCCATCCCCTACATTCCATGCTAACGAGTTGAAGAGAGTGGGAAAGGAATCCATGAGAGCTTTCCCAACAATAAAGCCTCTTTTAATAGATTTCCCTGCCTGTTTTCTGAGCCAATCAACCATTCATTTCCTATTTAAATAGTTTTCTTTTAAAACCAAACTTCAAAACTTCACCAAATAGGCCTCTCCACATATTTTTCAGTGCTAAGACTTTTGCAAACCAGTTCAAATTTTTGAACCCCCAACCTCCAAGACTTTTTGAGATTGATAAAGAGGTCCAACTTGCCAAATGAAAAATTTCTTTGCTATTTTTCCCGGTCCACAGAAATCTAAACATTAACTGTCTAATGGATGTAATGATGGCAATGGGAATCTTTGCTAACGATAACCAGTAAAGTGGAATATTTTCTAACACATATTTGACCATAATTTTTTTGTCTCCCAAGGAAAACCAATTGTGGCACCATAAGTTTATTTGTTACTCCACTCTTCTTATCATCCACTTCCAATCCTCTTTATGGTAGTCATTCGACTTTAGAAAATAGTCAAGATATTTGATACCATTTTCCAATGAGGAAGTATGTAGGGGGAAAAAATAATGTATATCCGAGAGGATGTCCAGGCTGACAGAGAATTGGTGGAAAGAAGATTTGTTCAGGTTGATTTCCATTCCATTTGCACTGCAGAAAGGATTTATGGCTCTATGAAATGCATGTCATTCCTTTACAGTTCCCATTCCTAGAAGCAAAACATCATCCACAAATAGAAGGTGCATGATGAAAATCTTATGTGTTATTTTTACACCTTTTAAACTACTAGTTTATTTCTCTATCAATAATAATAGACTTAATCCTTCCATCACTAGCAAAAATAATAGAGGTGACAGTGGACATCCATGTCTAAGACCTCTAGTGCTAGTGAAATTTTTGGAGGGGGGGCATTAATTAAAATGGAGAAATTGACTGAAGTCACACAGTCCATGGTCTAGTTTCTAACATCCAAGCCCAACCCAATTTGGAGAAGAACGAGTATAAGAAAGGACCAATTAATTATGTCAAATGTTTTATTGAGGTCCATCTTTAGCACAAGGTAATTTTGATTTTTTGTTTTAATATAATTAATGGCTTCATGTGCAATGCCTATGGCATCATGGATTTGGGTATCTGCAAGAAACCCAATTTGATTTGGAGACATCTTCTCAGCTAGTGGATGCTTGATTAGTTAGCAATGATCTTTGTAATTAATTTATACACTAGATTAGCCAAGGAGGGTTTTTGGCTTTGAACATTTTGGAATCAGAAAAATAATAGTAGCGTTTATCGTTGTTGAGACTTTCCCTGTTTCTCTAGATTCCTCCACCATTAAGAGAATATTTGACCCATAACATTAAAGAAAGAAAGGAATAGTTCAATTGTCTAGCCATCAGGGCCATGACTTTTATCTTTGCTGAATTGTTTTAAAAACTCTTTAATCTCCTTAAGAGTGACAAGGCCTACAATATAATTGGTAGTTCAAGCACTCAACAATGAAAGTTAACTCACATCAGTGCTCAACATTTTTTTGGGATTTTCCTATCGACAAAGATCAGTTATATACCTTTCTTCAAAACCAATCGGTGCAAAGTTGTCAACATTATGCCATGACCCTCCAATGTGGAATTTAAACAGTTAATGGAGAAAATTAATCAGCTTTAGGAAGAAATTGTCTCGTTGCGCCATAATCAATTGGTGTCCAATCTGACCATTGTTGTGGATGATCCAGGTGGATATTGGTGGCCACCTGCCTATTCCACCTAGACCTCCAGTCAGTTTCATATGTTTTCTTGTTTATTTCAACATTTACTATTTTTAGCAATTTTTCGTGTCTTGAACTTCCGGAGCAATTTTGACCCCCTAAATGATTTTTTTTTTTGTTTTTATTTTTTTGCTTTTGTTTTTTTGTTTTGTTTTTTTGTTTTGTTTTTTCTTTTTTGTTTTTCTTTTTTTTTTGAAGGTCCGTTGTAGGTTTATGTCTACCAAAAATCTTGTAGTACTCAAAGAGACCTTTCCAACAAGGTATAGTATGTGCCAAACAGATATAATATGACCAAGTTATGACCGTGAGAAGTTCGCTGCCCAACTAACCCCAACGAGGCCCACAAAATCTTGGCGTTACATCCCTAGGGTTAGGGTTTTGGTTGTTTAGGGTTTTATCTTGTTGCTCAATAATAAATAGGCCTTTGAGCCTCATTATAACACAGTTCAGAGGCATGTAGCTACCGCATCTCTTCTTAGAGATAAGCTACCATCGCCCGAGCTAGTTTATTTCCATTCTCTTTTTAAGCATAGTTCAATATTTTTCTATTAATGAGATGAAGTGTTTTTCTGCTGCATCTCTGTATTTATGATTACATTGTAATTTTTTGCATTCTTCATTAAGTTTGGATCAGTGGACCTATTAGTTGAACATAGAACCTTAATACACATAAATGATGATGAGCTCTCTAGTCTCCGCTAACAAATTGAAGGCATTCAGTTTCTTATTGAGATGTGAACCTCAAATCCATCTTCCTCCAGTGATGACATTAGTATAGCTACACAAAATTTACCTTATCTTGATGTAAAAATGTTCCCCTCAAAAGGGGGAATCAAGGTTGGGTGATGACATTCCTCTTTGAGATACCTAACATGTTAGTCTACTCATGTTGTCGAATTCTGTATGTTTTTTTGGTATGTACATGCATATAGGAATAGTAGCTTGGACATAAAAGAACTCAAAACATTTGGCATAGTGGGCATTCCAAAGGTAGATAGGGGATATAAATCAACAAATGGAATTTACCCATCTTTTTATGTATTTGTTGCTTCCACACACATTTTTAAATCGAATTTTGTATAGACAAAATGAGACTTAAATTACTCTTATCTCAAAACTATTTTATGAGATATAAATATCAGAATATTTTAGTTCAAAAATATCTTCAACCATTGTATTTTTATGATATAGGTTTTTATCTAAATGTTTGTAGAATGTCGATATATCAATAATGTTAAGTTGAAGCATAATAGTAAGCTTTTGTTTCTAGGGCTATTGAGAAAGCATTCATGTACACCATATTTTCACATTTTCCCATCTCGCTTTTCTCTCATAGATTGCTATGAAGGAAAATCCTACAAATTCATGCTCAATTTCCAAACCACTACAAAGGTTAATTAAGAAACAATCATCAAATATCTGCAAGTCCCTTATGGCATCTCTATCAAGAAGACCAAACAATGCCATCTTCTTTGTACATATTAGCATGTGAGATTCCTTAGTTTAAAATTATAGAATTTGAAATAGTAAAATTCAAAATTTTATGTGCTCCATGATTATCATTTGAAACACTTAATTTCATATATCCAATTTTGTATGATAAGATGATATATATATTATTCTATCTCAAAAAAGGATATTATTTTTAATTTCATATGCCTAATGTATAATGTATAGACAAGATGAGACATATATTGACTTATCTCTCTCTCTCTCTCTCTCTCTCTCTCTCTCGATATATATATATATATATCTATATATATATATATATATATATATATATATATATATATATATATAATATTTCATTTCATATTTTTAATTTAGTATATACAAAATTAAACCTCTATTATTTTATTTTAGAAAAAACTACATTATTTTTATATATTCTAGAATTTCAATTCTTATTTCTTAAAACTTTACAAAATCAGTAATCAATTTATCTTAAACTAACATAAAAATATACAAGTTTCAAAATTATTATTTTCAATTAATTTAATATTTCAAAATTATTATTTTCAATTGATTTAATATTTCAAAAATATATGTTATTTTTCCATTAAAAAAACATGTCAAACCAAAAACATAAAATTGAGAATTTACAATCTCCTAAAAAATCATTTAAATACTAAATCCCCTGAACAATAATTTAAAGACTAAATCTAATTGATTAGTATTAAGTCTTCTCACATATAATATCTATACATAATATAATTTATTTCACAATTAGTAAGTTAAATATTTATACATAATATAATTTATTACTAATTATTTCACAATTAGTAAACTAAATCTTTATACATAATATAATTTATTTCACAATTAGTAAGCTGAATATTTTCAAATATATTATGTATACATAATATAATTAATTTCACATCAGTAAGGTATTTTTATTTATTCCATAGAAAAATGGTTGCATATATTTTCATATATATTATTTATGTGAATTTATTCAACTAGCAGCGTAAAAATATTTCCATAGTAAAAAGCATTTAAAACAAACCCAATTATATGAATTTCCATATTAAGAAACTATAGAAAAGCTAAATTTTAATCTATTTTCTTAAAAAATAAAATTACAAAGTGAAATTTTCTTCCTAAAATATTTTTGATGAAGTTTAAAATCATATTCATTTCCTCGTACAACCATAAATTTATATTTCTTTTATAAAATATATTTCATAAAGTAATAATAAATCCTAATTTAGGTAAACAATAATAAAGTGTCAATCATCCTTTATAGGTGACCATCCAAAGTTTCCAAATCTTAAATCACATTCAAAACTTTGTTTAATTTATTAACAAGTTCATTTCATTATAAATCAACGATAACTCTGTTTAATTTATTAACAAGTTCATTTCATTATAAATCCACGATAAATAAAATTACAACTGGCTGACTCTCCCTTCCAACACGAATGTGTTACACAACTTCCATCTGAAATTTAATTGAAAAAATCTGAACGAAGCTTAATGCTCCGCTTACCATTTGAACAAGTACAGATGATTGTAAACATGTTTTTATGATTCATATTACAAACAAGGGTAGCTGCGAGGCAGCAAGTCCCTGCATCAAGTTAAAAATCTAAGTACTAGTATCGATCTCTCTCAAATTCTTTTCCAGATAAATGAGCACTCCGTTGCTACCAACTCTTTTAGCTGTTCAGCACGATACCAACCATCGGGAGAGGCAAGTGCAACAGGTACACCAATCACTAGTAAAAATGAAATAGCAATTAATGCAAACACAGCCGATTGGAAAGCAATAGTCGAGGTTGTGATCTTACAAGCTCCCAACAGATTGAATAGACTATACCATCTGATCCCCAATTTTCAATTCTGATCAAATGCACTATGGAAAGGATTTGACCATAAATTGATCGAGCTTTCAAACTTTTTCAATTTGATATTTGAGTGTGAGGGGAGAGGGAAATTCGTTTCTTTTTTTTTCCATTCCAGATGATGAAAAATCATCAACAAGCTCCCAAGCTCCCCAGTCAGCTCAAGAAAACTAGCTAGCAATCAAAAAACCCTCGGTTAATCTGTATAGTATTTGATAAAAAGCAGTCAGCATAGTCATTCAGGTCAAACCATCATTAAGTATAACTAATGAAAAATGTTTAAACTCTGTTTGCAAAGATTACTCACAAGCAGTCATGCAGCTACTAAATAATATTGATCTCTCTCAAATTCTTTTCCAGATAAATGAGCACTCCGTTGCTACCAAATCTTTTAGCTGTTCAGCACGATCGGCTCCCCATCCAGCGCCCCAGCTTACAAGCTCCCCTGCCAGCTCAAGAAAACCAGCCAGCAATCAGCAAACCCTCGGTTAATCTGTATAGTATTTGATAAAAAGAAGTCAGCATAGGCATTCAGATCAAACCATCATTAAATAGAACTAAAAAAAAATGTTTCAAGTCAGCGAAAACATCTAAGTCTGGGTTTGATACATTGTTAAGTGACTAGTGTTGATCTCTACGAGTATTGTTGATAATTCAGACTCAAAACTTAGCCCTAGACCTATATAGTATTTGATAAAAAGGAGTCAGCATAGTCATTCAGATCAAACAATACACCAATCTACATCCCCAACCCTCCATCACTAAATAGAACTAAAAAAAATGTTTCAACTCTGTTGGCAAATGTTTATATGATTCCTAGACCATGCAGCACCAAGTGAAGGCCATATCATGCAAATCTATAATTGAGGAAGTAAAGATTACTCACAAGCAGACATGCAGTTACTAAATAACCATCAGCAGAGACAGCTATACATTAGCATTTAATGAAAGTCGCAACTTGTGTAGGTGCCAGTCATAAGTTGCAACTGAGGCCAAGTTTTGTTCTCATTACCGTCTCTAAATTCACTGGGGTGTTCCAGGACCGTATTTGAGTTCATTCTCGGATGCATGATGAAATGTTTGTGTTGCCTCTCATTTTCAGAGTTCAGTCCCATTCTGTTTCTTGGTTGCCATACATATATACAATAAAGTATATATACAGTAAAGTATAAACCATAGACTAAAAGGATAAACTGACAAAAGAAAAAGACAACAAATTACACAAGAATGAATTTGAAATCCACACTCAATGCACACTTAAGCAGGAATAAAAGAATGGAAGCCAGCTTAACACCGCAAGAGTGTGATACGGATTGAATGGATGCCTCATCATTATGCTTTTCAGAACCTGGTAGTTAATCACATTTGAAAACCTCATTTCTGACATTTGTTTAATATTGCATGAAAGCCAAAATGGAGTAATAGCTACCTTGTAACTTCTCCAGCTTCAGTGGGCTGGAACCCTACAGAAGACAGTGAGTTGGTAATTGATGGAAAGTAAAGTGCATGACAGGCACACAAGTAGCATTCAAACGCACTCTTTATGACTTGCACATTGGTTGAGTTGAAGGAAATCATGCCCACCCATTAAGTACTATGATGAATAAAGAGCAGTATTCAAGCCTAATTACTTATATTGCTCAGATCTTAGTTATAGAGAATTCCATAATATGTACAGATATGAACACGTGGCCATAAACAGGTGTAAATGACTAAACACACTTACTGTAATAGGTATAGATATAAAGTACATAAGCTTAGCTGATTACATAGGTTAAGCTTAGTTAGCTTCATTACCTTGGATTCATAGAACCAGGCTACCAGTAACACGGACAAAATGTTACACTTGAAACTGCTAATTACTATTTGGTTTTGTTAACTCTTCTAAATGCTGGAAAGAAAATATATAATATGCAATAAGCAAATTATAAACAAGAAATTTGCAAAATAAAGCTGATAGAAAACAAGTCCAAGTATATGACAAAAACTTAGATAATACACAACTATTGTATTACAGTGCAAATGTCAAGATGAGGTAAATCCGTGAAAACATCCCTCACTGCAATTTTCTAAACATTCTGTGTGATCTTCAAGGAAATCAGTGACATAGTAATTGGTGCTAAAAATGCATGTCACATTGTGTGCATCCTATTGGTCCAAGTGATTGCATGCTTTCACTGACCTCAACATTCAATCTATTAGGTTAAATGTATTGGTTCATCAATCTTAATCATGACCATTAATGAGAATCATGTATCCAAACAATCACATCCAATAACAATCCTAAGTTGAATGGGATTCCAATAACTAGTTGGACGAGATTTGATATAATTAAAGTAGTGATGAAACAACCATTTTCTTGGCAAATTTCATTTTTCACACCAAAAAAGCAACTAAAACCAATATTTCAAAATTAGCATAAGTAAAAAGATAAAGGAAAGAAGGTTGAACTAAATTATTACTGTCTAGAATACAAGTTCTAATTAAAATTGGACCACTTTCAGTGAGATGGAGGGTTGAACTTTATAGGAATGACAGACTTTCTTCTTTGGCCAAAAAGCTATAATACTCACAACAATGGTTGGACCAGAACCCTACAGAAGACAGTGAGTTGGTAATTGATGGAAAGTAAAGTGCATGACAGGTACACAAGTAGCATCCAAACGCACTCTTTACGACTTGCACATTGGTTGAGTTGAAGGCAATCATGCCCACCATTAAGTACTATGATGAATAAAGAGCAGTATTCAAGCCTAATTACTTATATTGCTCAGATCTTAGCTATAGAGAATTCCATAATATGTACAGGAATGAACACGATCAGGTCGAGGTCGAAGCCACAACTAGCTTCGAAATAAAATATAAAGCCTGCAAGCCACCTTATCCATTTCATCACAGAAAGGGCGAGAAAGAAATTCTGGCATATCCACTGGATCATAGAAAGCAGCCTTGAAAAATCACAGTCCAAAATCTACATGCCACCTTAAGTAACCATATGCATTTCATGATAGAAATTTGAAGAAGACATTCTAACATGTGTTGAATTGTAGAAGGTAGCCCTGGTGAATTGTAGAAGGCAGCCCTCGCGAGTAGAAGCGAAAGACCACCTCTATGGTACTTGTGGTGCAATAAATGGGCGAGGAAGACATTCTGACATATTCACTAATTGGATATAGATGCAATCTAGAAGTGACACTCTTGCTTGAAAGGAATGAGCATGCTTGCCTAAAAGAGCGACAAAACTAAGCCCTCATCTTGCAAAAAGAATGCTGGAAGATGCAACCATACCATGTAGCTCAGAGCCAATCTAGAGATCTAAAGTCTTTAAATTCCATAGATGTGTGTTCAATGCACAGCGACAACTAGAGGTGAAAAGAATACACAGCCAAAAAGACACGAAAGAGTGAAGACTATTGAAGACAGTTGCCAATTCAACAAATTAATGATTATGTGAAAAGGTTAATAGAAAGAACCACTCCGAAGAACAATCCCTTAGAGCCACAACTGGAAAAGGTCATCCACAAGCCTATTGTGCCAACTCAGGAGATGTTGCAACATCTATTGAAGTTTTGGGCTTGCAGAAAGTACCAGCAAGGACAGATAAAACTGCTTGAATTTGAATTTGGGTGCTTTAGGAAAACTAGCATCTATTGTATATCGATGTTATGATAGAGCTACTCACTTTGGCATTGAGCAGATTGGGCCACCCCACTAATACACTTGAAGTGATTAATCCTCCCAATGTAAGGGCAACGAAACTAAATCTATAATATCCACCTGTGTTTAGTAGTTAGGGCTAGTAGTACTTGAACTCAGCAAACCTTCAAATTGAATGTGAAGAAATTAAAATATAAAATCTTGTACAATTTTAACCAGAATGAATCAAGCCAACACCACCTCTGAAAGGAAATATACAAATCTGACAATAAAAAATAGGAATGCTTCAAAAATGGAATTTGAAAATTCAATTACAAACTTGGAAACGTGAGAAATTGAGGCAGCGGCCTATCTGCCGAAACAGAGGTACCATGAAAGACTGGAATTCATAAGATTTCGTTATTTCTATAACTTCCTCCAGTTCTCCCAGGAACAAAACTTCCTTTTGGATATTTGTGACATGCCAATACCTTAGTAGACCCCTAATAACAGTATCAACTAATGTCAAATCCTTTTCCACAAAATGAGTGATACAATATGATAGTTGTTGATGATAGAGAGCAAAGTAGTACTTGAACTCAACAAACCTTCAAATTGAATGTGAAGAAATTAAAATATAAAATCTTGTACAATTTTAACCAGAATGAATCAAGCCAACACCACCTCTGAAAGGAAATATACAAATATAACAACAAAAATTGGAATGTTTCAAAAATGGAATTTGAAAATTCAATTACAAACTTGGAAACGTGAGAAATTGAGGCAGCGGCCTATCTGCCGAAACAGAGGTACCATGAAAGACTGGAATTCATAATATTTCATTATTTCTATAACTTCCTCCAGTTCTCCCAGGAACAAAACTTCCTTTTGGATATTTGTGACATGCCAATACCTTAGTAGACCCCTAATAACAGTATCCACTAATGTCAAATCCTTTTCCACAAAATGAGTGATACAATATGATAGTTGTTGATGATAGAGAGCAAAGCATTTAGGCTTATGCAGAGGCAAAAGAGCTCTGCTTAAAAAGAGTTTATGTTCCTCTTTTAGAGGTAATGCAAAACCATTTATTATATATTGCAACAAGAGTTCATACACTATCTGCAAATGTGGCCATGCACGATCCATACTTTCATGTCCAAGATGGAGGCAAGGAACGAAAAATATTTGAAGTAAACATTTTGGCAATCTCCCCCTGAACTCTTTCTATGAGTGTGCCTGCTCCATACTGAACATAGTCAACAAGCTCTAGTAAGGTTTGCTGCTTGATCTCGTTCTCTGCAATATTTTCTTTAGGGTTTGAGAAATCATATTGGAGACAACAAATATTCAATTTTTTAATCAAGAGATCCTGTCTTTCAAAATAAGGAACATCTCTCAACAATGGCAAATTTGCAGTGGGGCTTAGACTACCATTGGAAGAATGTTCACAGTTGAAATGAAAGCCTTTGTCCTAAAAAAAAACGCAGTTCTATCATTTCAAAAGCAAATCTCGACAGCACAAAATTCAAGTCAACAATAAATTGCTCACATTACCAACACCGAACTATCCATAAGAAGGGTATAGAAGCCCCAGCGTGCATGTTGCTAGCCCAAAATCACACAACTGCAATAGAAATAGTCACATGAGCACTATATACCAAAGATCTGAACATTATTGAATAACTGACTTGCACAAGAAGGGTATAGAAGCCCCAGCGTGCATGTTGCTAGCCCAAAATCACACAACTGCAATAGAAATAGTCACATGAGCACTATATACCAAAGATCTGAACATTATTGAATGTGGAATCCATATGCAAGTTGCATCAAAAATAGATCTTCTGAACATTATTGAATGTAGAATCCATATGCAGATTGCAACAGAAATAGATCTGACCAATACATGGTTTCTCACCAGTATATGCAAACTAACTGTTACATTACCTTAGCTGTTTTCCAAGAGGATAAAAGAATGTTTGAGGGTTTTGATATCTCTATGTAGGACGCATTTTTGAGTACCATGATGCAAATAATCCACAGCCTTGGCAATTCCTACTGCGACTCGAAACCTGGCTGACCAGGACAGAGAGCCCTTCCCTTTCATTTTATTTTCTGCATTTTCACATCAAATCATCAGTAATCAGACTTCTTATTCTCAGACCAACAGAAAATAAAATGCCCAAAAGAAGATGAATTCTAGACATAACAGGACCATGAAAATGGTATGACAAACTTCTACCGTTAAACAATAAGCAGCTTTCTTTCTTTTCATTCCAACAGAAAATAAATGCCCAAAAGAAGAATAACTACAGGTATAACAATACCATGAAGATGGTAATCCGAACCATCAAAACACTCATCAGAGTTGTTTATTTTCAGCCCAACAGAAACTAAAATGCCCAAAAGAAGAGTTCTTATGTTCAAATAATAATAAAGACAGATATAACAATACCATGAAGATGGTATTCCAAGCTTCCACCAGATATGAACTTGTAGACCAGAGAAAGGCCTAGGCGATCAATGCAGTAACCTAACAAAGGAACCACATGACGATTCTTCAAACTGCCAGCAATGTGAAGCTCTCTGCAGAATGCCTTGTCTGATTCGTTATCATCACACTCCAGCCTTTTCACAGCAATCACTTTCCCAAACCTCAGCCTGCCTCTGTAAACGTAGTTGTGAGCTACCCTCCCTAGCACTGCCCATTCTGCTCATCAAGGTTGGTAGGCCCAACATTCAATGCCTTGAGTTCAAACTGTCCAGAAACTAATAAATAAGAAACTAAAAATATTTTCTACATTATTACAGAGTAAATTACTTGGCAGGTCTACAATATATGAATAAGTTGCAGAGACATGGAATCTGCTGCGAAATGTCGGAATGAACCAAGGTCCCACATAGCGTTTTGTGTAGGATGATTTCTATGTTATGTCCACAATGGTTACATACAAATAAAATGATGGTGAACTGTAATATATAGAATTTGCATGGGCTACGCGTGTCCTACTGCCTCACCACCAGAGGTGTAACGAAAGAATAAGTTCCTTCACAGAAACTCATCTGCCAAACACACAGCTTTTCACAAAGGATGGACTGGGAGTAGCCATGACCGTGCCTCATGTCTCACCACGTCTCACCACCCCAGTAAACCCTGCATTGCAGGAGGGAGTTAAAATCTTAGGTATGTGCTGCGATAAATCAATTATATTGACATTTGATAGCTATTTATAAACAGTTTGAAAACTGAGATGAACGTACCTCAAGAGGTAAGAACTGTGGTTAGAACGTTGGATGTGATCTCTCCCATATCCCGAATCAATTGATAAAGGGTCAATCTGTATGCTTAGGAGGCTGGACAGGATAGGAAGGGCTTTCCTACTGTCATCACTGTTGCACCTTCGCCAATGCCAGTTTGAGCGCTCTTTCAGCAACAAGAACAGCAGGTACTTTGTCATCCCACTCTGACCTGTCAACCACACCTGGAACCGGGATAGCATATGTCCTTGTAGGATATGCATATGGATCTCTATATTCCCCTAGATATGCTGTAAGTGATGGTGGTGAATCTGGAGCCGTACAAAGGGAAGTAGCGGGCCATGGGACTAGGGCAACCAGATATGTTACTTGAACAAGCCATTAGCTTAGCTCGCATCAACAGATAGTCGGATTTCAAGCCAAACACTAGCGTGATGAGGAGAGAATTCATTTTGTGAGAAATTGCACTGAATATATTTTTGTTCTTGATGAGGCCAAGAACAACAACCTTGGTATTCAATGCATGGGCTGCTTTACCCTTGACAGTATTTGATTTGGATTTCAGCACTGTGCTCAGGACCGACCACACTTCCCTCACCACCCATGGAAAGTTGTTTAAGCTCTTCTGAGCCCACTGTTTCAGAAAATCTGGACATTTATGTACAGTTTGTCAAGCCCCAACCTGTGCTTGTGAGCAGTCTCAGGGCAAGGATATCTACCAACAGCTGGTTTATCCAACACCAATTCCAGAAACCAGCTTGGTACATCTAGAAATGAGCGTGTTTCCAATCCAAACATTAGAGGTTCTGGGAACCAGGCTGATCGCATCTGTTTGACCTTTCAAGTTAGGGTCTGCCTTGGAGCAACCCAAAACCAGTCGCGAAGAGGCTTTCCTGACCAAATCGAACAGTATGATAACATGGACTCTTAAGGAAACACCAGCAACCAGCTAAGATAGCACCAGTGGAAGCATCTGTAAGTTGCCTTAATGCAACAGCTGCAGTGCATGCAGCCTGCATGCTGAACACTTGCCGCCTGCGAATATGCCAAACCTGAACAGTTTCCTGCGAATATGCCAAACCTGAAACTGCAACTGCAGATAATCCATCCAAACTCCATCCAAATTAATGTTAAGTAATCTTAACATTAATATATGAAATGGCTCTGACGGTCACCAATAATAAACCCGGCAAACGAAGATAACCTATGCTCCGGCCTCTCCCGCCTCGGGAAGAGGCCAAATAAGATGGCAAACCATGGCGCAGCAGAAGAGCTTGGTTATCCTCGCACGGGGCATTTGACGACTTTACTCTAACCACCGTAATCACTGAAATAGCAATTCAAACTAATGCTAAATCGCCCAATTTCGATTACTATAGTCCCTGGCCATTGCCAGATGGCAGGGACTAATAAGAAAAATAATGGAATTCCATAACACCAATATGGTTTTATGATTCATATTATAATAAATTAAATGGAATGCCATAATTCCAATCATTTTTAGAATCTGGTCACTACCTATAATTGGCAATGACCACAAATAATATATAGCTTCTGCAAAATTGTGTGTACCAGTCAAAGTATATGGAGTCTGCAATGTTTACGTGTGTTATGGAGTCTGCGTTGGCATCATTATTTGTGAAAAGCAAAACCAGAATATAAAACCTTTGAATATCATATGTATGGCATTGAATGATGCAGAGAAAATGCTTTTTTTTTAAAATGTTATAATGAAAGAAGTTTATTTCAAACTTTGAGACCATGCATATGTTTTTTCAAAATGTTACAACAAAAGTAATTTATTTTGAAATTTGAGACGAAGGAATCACCAGAGTAATTCCCACAAATCTCTGGGAAATAATTTCCTACATACTCTTGCACATTGCTTTCAACAAACACGTGTCATAGTTGCTCCCAACTACAGAGAAACCTAATGAAGCAATCAACTTCTCTGGACTTCCAGTGTCCCCAAATGGAGCATTTGGTTTGTATGTAAGGTGGATTAGAGGAAAGGTAATTTACCTCAAAGGTTCCTTGCTTTTCATCTTCAGAACTTTCCCATTACTTGTCCTATAGTATGTTAGGAACTAGTACTTCTTTCAGACATGAGGAAGAAACAGAAAAATGGCTAGTCTGCCAAAGAACAAGGAGGAAGAAGAGCGTTATATAGTTATCCAGCCAAAGATCAAATCGTGAGTTAATGGAATCGATCCATAAAACACATACATCAGAGGAAAACCACAACATTGCCAGAGCTATCGATACCTGTATTCAGCTTTATAGGTCATAACAAGCACCTTTATGAACAAAAATTCCAAGAATATTGCATTTTATTGAAAATTTGTAGCTAAATATAAATTCCTTCATGGAAAATAACTTTATAAGCTTATGGAGAATCAATGTCCAAGTCACGCAGTTCTTCCCTTGGAGTCTGTAATCTCCATTTCAATGCATTTACATGCTTTCTTCTTGTCTCTGTTGGGACTTAAAAAAAAACTGATCGTAATATGCAAATAAGCAGTTCAAAATATAAATTTGCACAATTTTGCATTTTATTGAAAATCTGCAGCTAAATATAAATTCTTGCACGGAAAATAAAATTATAAGCTTATGGAGAATCAAGGTCCAAGTCACGCAGTTCTTCCCTTAGATTCTGTAATCTACATTTCAATGCATCTACATGATTTCTTCTTGTCTCTGTTGGGACTTAAAAAAACACTGATCATAATATGCAAATAAGCAGTTCAAAATATACCAGCAAACTTCAACAGAAAGGGAAAAGAGAAGCCATACCTGAAAAATTGAATGAATGCAAGTTGCAGAGATTATAGGTGTCTTTGCTGAATTGGATCTTGGTGCTCCTGTAGCTGTTCGGCTGCACAAGAAAATATCTTGGTGATCCTGTAGCTGTTTGGCTTCACAAGGAAAGAGTTGTTCTGCTTCACGATCTCCCATAATACCTACTCTGGTGCGGCTTTCATACTATGTGCATCTATACAAGGTAAAACCCTATATATATCGCTCAAAAAATAGGAAAAAAAATGGAGACGGGGAAATATAAGATGTATTGAATGAAAATGGAGAAAACACGATGCGGTGCTCTGCTATGCCTCAGTGTCGTGCCAATGAATCCTTGCCGGTGCTCCTCGGCAGGACTTGTGAGTATCAATTGTGGAGGGAAAACAAAACATGGTGTCACTGAAGTCTTGATAATTGAATTTCTCAGCAGGAGCGTGATTTGTTTTTCCTCGCAACCGATACTGAAATCCTCTGCCCAAAGCTTTAATTTACAAGAAAATAATAATATGAACACAGGCACAGAATCAGCGACGAGGGTCTAGCTATCAGTAGAAAATCAATGATACGAAATAGAGGCTGTCAAGTTCCTTGAATGAATTTATACCCAAATTTCAGAGATGTTGTGAACCCATCAGATGAGTAAGGTAGTTAAAGAATTTTGCTTGAAAACTCAGCAGAAGCGATTGGTGTATTTAACCAAATATTGGTCCCGTTTTCATCCCGGCAAATACAGAGAAATACCATTTTATAAAGAAAATTACATTTCTAACCCAAAAAAAACACCCTCATATCAGCACTCACTGCTCAATCGGCAGCAGAGGGCTTATTCAATTTCTTGGCTGAAGCCCTTATCTCTACGATCCATTTTCCACAAAACCTCATATCACCACTCTGTTCAATCGACAGCAGAGGGCTTGTTTAATTTCTTGGCCTAATCCCTTGTCTCTCCAATCCATTTTCATCACCTGCGGCCTTATTTCCACAATCCATTTTTAGATGAAACCACCCTTTTGGGGAGGGGGGATTTGGTCTTAATAGAGGATTAACCGAAGAAATTGTGCTCTACTTCATTGATCCTGTACCACTTAGCTTTCCAAGCAAACTACCATAATAAATTTTGCTTACCTCTGTGAGTTTATCTGATGGAGTCTCCCTTCGAAATCGATCAGTGCATTCGACCATTCGTCTTCCATTGCTGGCAATGCCATTTCAAATTTGAATTTTATTCGCTGGCACACAACCTCATGTATGTTCCATGCCATAACCTCCGAACGCATGGCGTACTGTCAACGCAATTTCTGGGATCTATCATGCACATGGTGGATTGTGTGGCATCGACATAATCATGTGCATGGTGGATCATGTGGCATTGACGTAAGCCATAAGTCATGGTTAATCGGAATCTGTTAGCCGGATAAATGATGCACACTGGTTGACAGCCAAAGCCGATGTCAGAACCCACATATGCATGGTGGATCATGTGGCATTGACATAAGCCATAAGCCATGGTTAATCGGAATCTGTTAGCCGGATAAATGATGCATACAGGTTGACAGCCAAAGCCGATGTCAGAACCCGTCTCCCAAGACCATCCTTAGAGTCTCTTAATGGAGCTATAGAGGTGGAAATAGCTCTGGCCAATTCAACTCGCACGTCTCGCCTCCTATGTGAGGTTACTGTGCATGTCCATGGTTGCAAGAAAGGGTACCGATGGCGTGCTAATGGCCGCCGCCAAGAGAAATTCTTTGTTTCTTGAGCTTATTGGAGCCCACACAATGAACTTCTAGTCACCAACGGACGTTAGAAAGTTATGTTATTTTAAAGCCACGACAACATGCTATTGGCCCCGAGCTTCCAACACAGCTAACGATCTCAACAATGATCCTCTCTGATCCTACATATCTCGTGATCTTAGCCACCTACCAATGATCTAATCAATGTTCCTCTCCGATCCTGCAGATCTCGTAATCTCAACCACTTGCCAACGATCTAATTAACGATCCTCTCTGATCCTGCAGATCTCATGATCTCAACCACCTGTCAATGATCTACTCCACTATCCTCTCTGACCTTGCAGATTTCATGATCTTAGCCACCTGCGTGGAGGCACCACAGAACACGTTCCAGTACCATAGCTCGGATTTCACTCTCTGACTGGTAGACACACCACGAATTCATTGAGTAGAGGCATAGATCTAATACACATATCCACAAATTTCAATGCTCTTTCATCGCTAATCACACTTTCTATATGTCAAACGCGGTTGCAGCTTCCAATGACACAACTAACAACATCATGTCCGTTGGCTCCACTACACTACTCCTCTGCACTTCCACGATCGACTCACGTGGCAGGTCGACTCTCCACGCAAGTCGGTAACACAATCCACAGAGATATTCATGCACACCTCTTAAAAACACTCACGCATCTCTTAAAATTACTCATGCAGCTTCATGATCTGCAACTTGATCTTGACAGAAAATGACGACTCCAGTCCCTAACCTCCATGTAGCTGACTCAACTCACAAGTTGATAGTTGCATAAGGCTTCAACCATAATTCAGCCTTCACAATCGACCTCAATCATCCTTCACAACGATCCCAATGCTCGATGTCCCTTTCCTGGCCAGCGGTCAGATCAAACAATTTTCCACACTGATTTCAAGTGTCCAGCAAATAAGTCTGATAGACAAACCAAAAAATGAATGAATAAACAACATTCACCAAACTCTTTATTTCCCTCGGCCCAGGAGGGGCCAAGGCCCAGGCGCTATGATACCAAGATAAAATTTGATAGTGCCAAAATATACTATCATTTATCAACTATGATATTACATATATACAATAAGTGGTGTCTCAAGATATGGAAACTATCATGGACACACAATAAGTTGTTTGAGAGAATATCTCAATCACACACCAAACTAGGGAAACCACTCCTATAAAATAGGAAAATACTCCTTTACATAGAAAGTCACAACTGAGACAAGTAGGAAGTACATTTTCCAATAGATCAAACTTCTAGAAGTGCAAATGTTTTTCCAAGTTTTGCACTCTAAAAAGGGTTTTTACCTTAAGAGATTTGATCACTTCCATGCTTACTAGATCCTTGGTTAAGATAAATTTATATTGTTATTCTATATGAGGAATATACATGTTGTAATACTCAAATGATTTTTGACACTTAATAACAAGGACTGAATCCATTATAATAAAGTTTGTGATGTGAGCTACTAAATTAGGAAGCATAAAAAACAACTACCCCAACCATCTGTGATAAAACCAACCATCTATGATAAACCCAATTGAATTCTCTTGAATAGAAAGAAAAAGGAAAAGGAAAATGTTTTGATCCATTTATGCATGAATGGGTTACAAAAATTATTAATATAGTCCTTCTGAGTGCAACTACATACTATAAAACCATCTCAACATGTCCCATGACTTCATGGATAAACCCCACATAATTGAATCTTGCCCATCAATAATAATAAAAACCTTAAAACATTTAAACTATGCATATGTCATTAATAATAACAACAACGAAAATAACCAAAGTTGTAAGATGGCTTAAACCCTCCTATGCAATTTTGAAATATTAAAAAAAAAAGATCTAATGTCTTATTTTTTATATAGTTATTTTTGGCTTGTTTTAGAAAAGGCAATACTCACAAGATTTTCCATTTTATCATGGAAAGAGTTTGTCCATGTGGATTTCAAAATTCTTTTATGTGCTATGATAAAATAAGTCAAATTGTTAACTTCCTACACTCAAAATGAACGCCACAAAATCTACATGAAGTTTATTACAATTTATGTAATAATATGATTAAAGAGATACGTTTATGTAGTAAATTGAGTTTATTATATTTTACTGAAATAGATGTTGTGAAAGTAATAATTCATATTTATATCTTAGTAGAAATAGAGTTTGGATCATGTATAAATAAATTCATTTTCCATTTTCTTATAGAAATAATTTCTCTATCCATATTTGAGAATGGTTTTATGTGCTACTATAAAACAAGCCAATTCGACTTCCTACATTTATTAGAAATTTGGAGAATGAGAGAAAGATTACATTCAACACAAATCACATACTCTTATTTTATTGATCAAAGCAATTACATATATAGTATATAGATTACTGACTTCGAAAAATCTATATTCTAAGAAAGTGGATCTAGATAGCTAATACAACTCACACATCGGAAAACAACTACTTTTAGATTGACACCTCAGAACTCACAATGACACATGGAAGAATTACATCTAATACCCTCCCTTAATTCTTGCATGTAACAAATATTGAAAATCACACATTACAACAACAATGCTAATCTTTGTTATGTTTTTCTTATATTGTCATCACTAGCACTCACATCCACTTTGCAATCTCACGATTTTCGCTCTTTTTTCACCACACATTCAAGCTTCCCACTTCATCCATTTAAGGCATAACCGCTTCTGACCATCATTGACGTACTTTGTAGAATTGACACTTCTCAACCTACCAGAGCACAATAGGTCAGTGTTGATGCTGAACAATCCTATGGAACTTCCACCATTTGTTAAATCCATGACCCTTTGCAACCTTCATCAATTGTCTAGATATAATTTTGAGTACAATTCTATAACCAGACCTTATATAAAATAATAACATGTAATGATTCTCTCAGAGCATGACGTGTCACACCAACTTGAACTTATTGAGAATTATCTATAACTAATGCTCCCAGAGCACAACAAGTCATATTGGTTTGTTTAATAGTTGGTTTGTTCTTTGTGGTTCTGCATCGTTTTACTTTTGGACAATATAATATCATGCTACAACTTTACCTCACACCACGCAATAAAATTGAATAAAGAAGACCACAATATTTTACTAGTTCAGATGTAGAATGAGAAATGTTGACATTTCAATTACAAGTCGCAACTGTAGACTTGTTGTATTGTTAAACAAATAGATTTGAGCTCTGGAAAAAAATGTTAAAACCCCCAATATTTATTTGTCATTTTTCATACCCAATGTTTATATTGTGATGCATCTGCATCCACCATTCCTCCATCTCATTCATCAATTTCCCATTAAGAAATTCAAAGCGAGACCTTCATAAATATACTATATTTCTACATGCATTCAAAAACTATGATATTCTTAATATGAGAGGACTTTACTGTCAAAGGAATCTGAGATAGATTTAGCCTGACCATGGATTGCATGAATGAGAAATATAATGGAACTTGGTTGCTCATCAATCCCCAACTTCATTACAAAGGAATTATTTGCATTGGAGAATTCAAGGCCATCAACATTTGATATTTTCTCTACATAGAACAACATTGAACAATCACCCAAGCAGTGATTTATCAAGCAATCTAAAAGGGACAACAACAATATCTGATCCAGGCTGCGAATCTCGATTGGGCTTCACATGTTTGATCCATGCCCATTGCACAGTTGTTAATAAAATGGAATTTATAACCCGTTTAGAGCAATCCATCAAGTGTCATCTGGACTTAGTGGATGGGGCCAAGAAATTCAACATTGTTCTCTTTGACATGGATGTTGTTCTTTATGACAACAAAGAGGTGCCTCACTCTTGGCCATTGAGGAGAATTCTATGGAGCAGGAGCCCCTTTATGATAGGATGATGCAGCTCAACAACGTTACTCCCAAGGCGAGTGGTATAGGCCATTTTGTCACATCTGGTCAATAGGCTTGCAAACCAGATCAATCAACATATGTGAACATGTTGTCACCATCCCTTCATAAAGCCCTATGCACGACCTTTCCAAAATGTTTCAGTTGATGGGATTAATTGTTGAAAATTAATGTTTTTAGCCCCAACGTATCTTGTCCCATTAGCCACCCACGTTCAACATTGGTTTCTCCCTTTTGCACCAATGTTGGTCAGCACTAGTTTCTCTTTGTTGAGGGTGCACTGATTTTAGAAATTCAGAAAAATTAAAAATAATTTTGAAGGCTCCTCTTCCAAAAGATTCCAAGGGTTGTTTTAACCATTTACCATGGATAAGAAGCTTGAGTCCTATCTGATCCTACCTTGGAGACTTCACCTCTCATCCCTTCAGCTCATCCTAAACTAACATCCCTCTCCTATAAATTTACTACCATCCATAGCATCAGGGCTGGCTTTTGGAGATTGATAGTGCCCTTATCTTGTTTCCTTGAACCTAAAGGAGTCATAATTTTGATGCATTAGGGTTGATATTGAGGTGTGCTTTGTGACAAGGAATGACAAGTAACCTTGGGGATACATCTACAAGATCAACTACTATTTATGGTTGTAAACTCTCTCCTATTTCTATTAATACAAAGAGTATCTTTTTTTCTATATTTTTTGTGTTATGTTTGCACTCTTATATTTCAATTCCTTGATGATTCATTAAATAGAGATGTTAGACTATGCTACTTGGTTGTTGTGGATCCTTTGTTTGTTTTAGTTGTGTGTACAAGTTTTAATTATAACATTGAGAGCTACAATTGGAGCTTGTAAGCAAGGAAGAAAGGGAAACTTGCTACAGATCCGAGGTAGTCCACTTTTCATTCTCTAACTTCTCTAAGGAAAACTTAATATTATTTTTCTTCGGTTGTTCTAGACTAGTCCACTAGGTCTAGGAAACGCACCTTCGTTCGCAATCATAAATATTGCATAATAAGGAGCACAGATTTTGCACTACTAATTTATCAAGCTTTGATTTTTCCTTTCACGGTTTCGATCATATTCTCATAATAAAAAAAATATGTTGACATCACTGTCTTCATAACACGGAGATTGCTTCTCAATGCTTCTCACGTGAGCTATATATTGTTGGCACCTGTTGTTGCCTTTGATACGATAGTAATTCGTCAAACAAGAGTTTGTCCTCCTCTTACACATAAGACGCACACAAAAATACTTACAATGATATATAAAGAAATTTTCTTTGAACTTGTTAGATTTAATCTCATAATTTGGATCTTGCACCACTTTTGGAAGGCAACACCCTCATTCTTAGCTTTGCCAAAATGCACATAGTAAAGGTTTTGTTGTAAAACCAAAAACCTTACTTGGTTCAACTGCTCTATAAAAATGATGTTGAAAATGAAAAAAATAAAAGATAATACTAATAGATCCATAATCATTATAAACTTTTAAAACAATTTAGTTAAAAAAAATGGACAAAACCCTCTCACAAAATTGAGCATGGAAACTTAAATAGAAAAACCCATAACAATACAGAGGAAAACTTTAAATCTCATAAAATTATGTGAAAGTGTGGAAGCCATTTAATTATAATCATTATTAATTTAAAAACAAAAACATTTAAAAAAAATAATACAGCGCGTTCGCTTAAAATAATGGTATGACCTTAAAATATTTAGTGAATCATAAGATGTTAGGAGGAACAGCTTTCCACCAAACGTTGTTGGTTGTGTAAGCATTTCCGTTTTTCAAAGTAAATGGGTGGCATTGTTTTTCAACCAAATCCCATGTATCATTATTTTCAATAGCTTCAATTTCTTCATCCATGGCTTGCACCCAATTTTCATCTCTGATTTCTTTTTCAAACGAAGAAGGTTGGAATGAAAACAATGAAAAATTTGAACTAACATCCAAATCATCATAAATATCTTTTAGACTTCTCATCTTTCTCTTACCATTGCTTGATACATCATATGATTGATTGTTAAGAGAATTTCGATCTGTTGATCTACTTGAAGATCCATGCTGCTCTAAAAATCCTGGAGTCCTTGTTGGTGTGTATCTGTTTGGAGTCTTCACCTGTGATTCTTGCTGCTTCTTTTCTGCTACATCATCTTCTTCCATCAGTGGCACTTGTGCATCAAATGTTTTGTCTATAGTTCCATTCCATGACTCTTGTTCTTTGAACACAACATCTTTGTTAATTATGGTCTTCTTGTGACAGGGTTATACAATTTGTAATCTTTTGATTGCTCACTATAACCAGTAAATATGCATTTTTCACTTTTATCATTGTTACACAGTGATTTGTCACCATTGGTCACCGTCCCTGTTACCCCTTTCCCGTACTTTGGAGGACTCATTCTGGGACCTGTGAGCAGTGACATAACTTAAAAACACTTGCATTATGTTCCCCTGAGTATGGACTTCATGTGCCCTGAAGACACCTCTTGCAAAATATCCCTGAAAAGTGCCCTTTTTCCATTAGCGCGGGTCCACAATGTACTACCCGCGCCAATGAATGAGATCCTCAAAAGAAGGTGCGACCATTGGCACTCTGTCTTAGAATAACACCCGCGCCAACCAAGTTTGGAAAAGATTTTTAACAAACGCGCGCCCAGATGTTTTTTCCCTTCAAGTCATGAAGTCTTTTAAGGATAAAGCTCATCTTCTAGATGTCGAGAGTCATCATCTATCCCTTACATCTATCCACAACGGCTTTTTGGAGATAATGCCAATCCATAATGGGTGTCTTGATTCATTGTATTTTCTTCCCCTTCTCCATCTATAAAAGTCTGTCCTCATGCATTTGACAAGCTAGTTTTTGGAGTAATGCTAGTTGTGATAACGCTTGTTTTGAGTGATAGTAAGAGTCTTGGAGCATAGGGAGGTTATGCTGCCGGAAGTCTGAGAGAGAGAAGGTCTATTGCAAGACATGTATAGCTGCTCGCCCAGCCAGAGGAGAGGTTCAACGTCAGAACTTTGGTTGTATCTTTCTCTGTTGATTATTCATTAATGAACGACTATCATTATGGTTCCGATCTTATCGTTCGCTATGATAATGTTTGATCTATATCCTTTCTGACTGATATATAGTTGTATTTAGTGGATTTTATGCTTGTATTCGCTTCGTTCTTTGCATGTGCAGGTATCCATTCGCAGAGATCATGAGGATCGTGACCTACCGGAGCAAGGGAACGGGAGTATCAACTCTTTTACGACACTAGCGTTGGACTCCAGGTTGGTTTTCATAATCCACTTTCAGTTTGCAACTAGGAACTTGCATGGTAGCGTTAATTGATTGTTGCTAGACCCATTTTGGGCTAGTGGGATCGCCTCTGTCCGCAGAGGGGATTTACCTCTCCAACAATTTGGCGACTCCACTGGGGAAAAGCTATTTGTTGTTTGATTCATAAACCTTGGACGAAGTCTGAAGCACGGCCAGGCAGCCTTCGAAACGCTATTGCTTTGCATTAGCGAAGTAGATCAATGCCACTTCAGTCAATCTCCGGTTTGGTTTACGAACCGAACAGCTTGGAGTTTGTCTTGTATGTTGGTTTTCTCTTGATTGCTTGCGTAAATGAGCTTTCTGGGTCAGTTTTAAATTTGTTTCTTGCTGTTTGATCTGCCTGAATACTGTCGACCAGACCTTGGACTGCTTTTTTTATTTTTTAGGACATCAAACTTTATTAGCGCGTTTTTCTGCTTGACAGTCGCGCCAGTTGGCGCATGTTGCACAAAAGCAACTCGTGCTAATTCCTTAATAGCGCTAGTTACAGGCTGACAGTCGCGCCAGTCCTGTGAACTTTCCCAGTTTGTTTGTTGGAAGTTTTTTAAATTCAGATTTCTGTCTTTTTACATCCTTTTCAGCTACTGGAGTGTGTCACAACCCTGTTTGACTGGTTTTTTACCTTTATCCTTCGGGTGTTTGCCTATTTCCATCGATTTTATATCCCAGCCCTAGAGCATCTAGTGGCTTTGTATATCGAGCCTTCCTTGGGAGTTTTTGGTTCTTTGATTGTCCAGTCAACTTTTTGGTTGTTTTCCGCACTTGTCTAGTGGTTGTCAAAACTTATTATTCTGTGCTTCGAGCAATTCACCTCTAGCTCGTTTGGATTTTGCTTGACTTTGTTTGAGCTTAGATCACATGGTTCATTGAGGTCTTTGTGATTCTCCTTGTTTTGACAGTTTATCTTGGTGTTTCAGACTTGGTTCTATTTGCATTGAGTGAAATTTTCCTATTTACACTTGTTAATATCTCTCAAGACTTGTTTAAGTGCCTTATCCCATTTTAAAAGAGAAAAAAACAAATGATCTTTTTGCATTATATTAGTTAGCATTTTTAATTGTTATTGGAAATTAGTCACTTTTAAAAGAGAAAAGAAAAAAAGTTTCATTTACTGCTATTAGCTGCATTAGGATCTTTGTTGATTGTTTGGTCATCATTTTGTTTGTTTGAAAATCTCAACTCTTCTGTAGTTAGCATTCATTGAACGGAATGATATATTTTGGCATATAGTTTACATTTAGGAAATTCTGAGAGATCACATACGGTAGGACCTAAAAACTGAAACCTAATTGAAGATCAACTGTAAAATAAACCGAATGAATCTAACAACGCATTGGAACCTAACACATACATTCTAGAGGTCTAGGCTAGAGACGTGTTCCGGCGTCGTTAAACCTAGTCATTGTTGTTTCACATTATGGTTGGGTGATTCCTCCTCTTGTGACTCGATAGTGGTCTAGCACGGACTGAGCTCCCACGTACCGTCGCATATATAAGGGAGACCCCACTAGGTTATCATCCTTTATCCACGGGAAGCTGTGTCTGCCGCCTTACAAGCCGTAATGCACTGAACACAGCATTCGGGAAGATTGACTGCCGTACGGGAAGTCCTTGGTTTTCATCTGATTGCCAAGGTGTATAAGCAGTTTTACGGATTGTTTGGTAAACCCTTTGCCTAGAGTCTCCAGAGTAGTCACTTTTAATCCTTTTCGGACTCCTTAAAAGAAAAGGTGCTAGTGAGCGTCTTGTCACTTCGTGCTCATTAAACATTCAAAGGAGACTAGAGTCACCTTTTTGTCCTTTTGTCGACTCTTAAAACATGAAAAGGTCAAGTTGTGTCTTTGCGTCTTAAAATTTATTCGGCCACGATACACATTTACCTGGTTAGATTTTGTTTGCGTTAGTTTGAGTAGGGTTTAGTCTCGTTAGATTCCCTAGGATTTTCTGAAGTTTCATCCTGGCAGAATTACCAATTTCGTCTTCCGAGATACCGGTTGTGAGTGCAACTCTTTCTGTTTTTCCGAGTATACAACTGATTAGTTCTCGTGCTCCAGGCGAAGAGACTTACGAGTTTCATTGGAACCCTGTTTGGGAACCTTCTGAGGACGGTATCCCTTTTTGGGAATACACTTCTCCTCGTGTTCCAGCCCCACCAGTTTCTTCCGACATGGAGGATATATCCCCTACTTCGACTGACGAATCCATTGCGACGAGCAGTGAAATTCCCACCGCAACGGAACCTACACTTGTTAGTAGCACTCCTACTACTGGGAACCTACCTCCAGGCTATAAATCATTAAGGGATGCTATGCCCTCTGGAACTCCTTTCACGGGTTCTATTTGGTCACAGCTTGCTTTTCCCACCACGGAGCCTTTTACTCCACAAAGTCGCAGTACGTCTGTCACCTCAACCACAACCGCTCCAACGGTATGTGTGGCTTCTTCGACTCCTATTTTTAGTCATCCTTCGGCTTCTTTATTCGGAGTCTTCGATCCTACATCAAACGTCCCACCAGAGGGGCCATACGATCGATATTTTCCATCTCAACTGATTGTTGAGATTTCAGTTCCGTTGTCAATTGATTGGGGTTCCACCTCTTTTCATGGTGGCCAAGTATCGTCTGCGCAATCCCCAAGACCACCTCATCAAGACCAACAAGGGCAATCCTTCCAGGGAAACCCTTTTGCCGCTGGTGGTCCATTTTTCCCCTCTTTTGTTCAACCATCTGGTAACTCAGGTCAATCTTCTGTTCAACAAGCTCAACCTGGTATCCAGCAAGGTTATCCTACTGGAAAAATTGGTCAATCATATGTTAACCCAAACCAATCCAATGTCCAGTATGGTCCAATATCTGGACAAGCTGCTCAACCACATGGTCAGCCTACCGTCCAGTATAGTCAACCTTCTGGGCAAGTCGGTCAGCCTCAAATCCAATCAGGCCAACCAACTGCCCAGCCCACTCAGCCATCTGGTCCTTTAGGACAACCTTCGCTTGTGCAACAACAACTCCATTCCCAGCAGGTACAACCTTCTGGGCAGGGAGGCCAACCTCAATATCAACAAGGTCATCCTTCCGGCCAGATAGCCCAACCTACAGGACATCCTTCTGGCACTGCTCAACCCGGTTTTTTGCCCCAGGCTGGACCCCAGACCCCATCCGGTTTTCAAATGCAAGCTAGAGTTCAATCCCAACAAGCCTATCAAACTCAGCCTGTTTCTCAAACTCAGTTTGGAGTCCAGCCATCGTATGGTTACCAGCAACCTCAAGGGCAACCTTTGTTTGCCCCATATCAAAATTATCAACAACTGCAGGCGAATCCTTATCAGAATTATCCGCAACCATATGGTGCTCCTGCAGGACCGTTTGGTAATCCATGGAACGCTGGGGGGTAGAACCCAAATCCCTACGGACAAAACCCTATGGGGCCAAATCCGTCCGGACCAAGCCCTTGGGGGCAACCGCCAGTTGGTTGGAACCCCGGTGCTCCATCCCACCAGCAGCCCCAGATGTCCTTTAATCCTCAATTACCTTTCTTAGCAACTTTAGAATTACCGGATGTGTCTAAATTGACTAATGATCCTATTCTCCATAATCCATATTGGCCTCCGGTTCCAACGAAAATTCCTGGTGACTGTCCAAAATTCGATGGTAAAGCTAATGAAGATCCACAAGCTCATGTTATGACTTATCACCTATGGTGTTCATCCAATTCATGGCTTGATGATTCAATTCGGCTTCGCCTTTTTCAAAGGACTCTCACTGGCTCTGCAGCTAAGTGGTATATTGAGCTCAATCGTGGATCCTTTCAAGATTTCAACTCGTTGGCTATGGCATTTCTCACTCATTTTCAGTTGCCCATTCGATATGAAACGGGTACACACCTCCTGAAATCCTTAAGACAGACAAAGGCTACGCATATCTCTGATCATATCCATGAATGGAGACGGCGTAGATGTATGATCAAATTTTGGATTCCCGACCAACTTCTTACCGATTGGTTTACAACTTCATTTGTTCCTCCAATAGCTCGGGACATTGCCATGGGGGCGTGTGTCACTGAAGAGCAAGCTATCGCGCGCGCTCAGTACCTTGACTTGGTGTATTCTCAGTCAGGTACATTGTATGATTATCTGCCTGACGCCCCGAGACCAGGAACATCCAAAGCCCCGCCAATGCTAACTGTTGACGGTATTATTGGTTCTGTTAATTCATCCTCAAAGAAAAATCCCGCGAACCCTGGGAAGCAAAAATAAAATGCTTCGAATGAACCCACTTCTCAGGTAACACCCGCTTCGAATATTACTTTCAAGGTCAATGTCGTCCAGTCCACCACGGCAGATAAAGCCTCGAAAGGAAAGAAGAAAGGGAAAGCGAAGAATAAGCCAGATCAACCTAAACAGGACTCCCCTAAACCTCCGCCCGAGGAAGGTGCCAAGTGCAAACCCAAGTATTATTGTCTTATCTGTGATGAGGATCACTATACCAAAGACTGCCCTAGGTCGTCCGAAGTTAGTCGTTTGTTGAAAGGCGCTCCCGAGACTCCTGCGGTGCTCAAAGAACCCTTTCCCTCACAACAAACTCAAAAAACGCAAATGGTGGCTAACCCCTCTCAGCCTCCATCTTCCTTCGGTTCTCAAGTGTTTATGGCTGGAACGATACCTGTCAATATCAGTACTCGAACAAAAGATTATCCGCCATCTGCCGGGAAAGAGCCTGAGATCCCCTCTAGTGCTCCTCCGTTCAGTTCAGGTCCGCTCCACATCGAGAGACCTAGTACTGAGACGCCTATTCGACCCCCTCCAAAAGGAGTACTCCGGAAATCTTCTTACAACCCAAATGCTCGTGCTGCACAGCACTACAATATCGTTGAGGACTTAGCTCAGACTCCGTCGGCTATGTCCGCTTTAGAAGTTCTCCAGAGCTGCCCTTCTCAGAGGAAGTCCTTGCTATCCGCTATCGGTGGCATAGACCCGGCCGATTTGTATTTAATTGCTTTTGACTTAGAACGCCATACGCAGAGACTACCTCCCCAAATCGCATTCCTTTATTGATTCCAAAACGATTCATCGTACAGTCATTGATGAAGGTGCTTCTACTTGCATCATCTCTGTTGCCTGTTGGAAAGCTATTGGATCTCCAACGCTGAGCCAGTCTCCCACAACCTTGGAAGCTTTTGATGGAAGAGCATCTCGTCCTTATGGTATACTCCAACGTTTGCCCATCTCTTTGGAAGGGAAGATGGTCGAAATGGAAGTTGAAGTTGTTGATGCTACTCTTACCTACAACCTCCTTCTCGGACGTAGCTGGATATACGCGATGAAAGCTGTAGCTTCATCTTTGTTTCGTATCATCCGTTTCCCTCATCAAGGGAAGATCATTACCGTAGACCAGCTATCATTCTTCGCTTCCTCTTCGGAAGGAAACATCCCTTTTGTGGAGCATACCTAAAATTTATCTGAGAGTCTGGGAGCCGGACTTTTCAAAGATCCCACCCTTATGGGTGTTTTTCCGCTCCCTCCTCCTAACGTCGCTTCTGTCAATATGATTACTACTTGTTCTGATCCGTGGATCATCCCTCCCACCGACCAAGTAGATTTTTGGGGCGACCAGATGCCGTTGAGTCCTGCCGAGCTCAACTATGTCGAAATCATTGCTGCATCGGCTCCCTCTTCTGAACTTGCTCCTTCGAGCAAGGTTCTCCACTCGTTAGCTCCATCCTCAGGGCTTCTAGATGAGACTTCTTCGGACCCTTTAAAAGAAACATTCCCTTCCGACGAAGCCATTATTGAGACTATCTCTCTCGAGGAACCTCCTTGGCATGATTTTCACCATCGTTCCTCGTTTCTACCTGCCCCGCAGGATATGCTTACTTGTTTCGAGCGGTTTGCTCCTTGTCTCCCATATCAAATCCTTCAAACACCTATCCAAGTTTATCAAGTGTCCTCGGAAGGAAATATGGCGAAAATTATGCAAACCCAACCCATCGACATCTCTGTGAAACCAGGGATTGTCGAGCATCTTCACATTGGAGTCACTTGTACTCCAGAGGAGATTCAACTTTATTCCAATCTTTTTCGCGAATTTCGTGACATCTTTGCATGGTCCTATGAAGAAATGCCCGGCATTGATCCTAGCATAGTGGTGCATGAGATAATCACGTACCCAGGTGCTAAGCCTATTCGTCAACGTTTACGCCCTGTACACCCCAGAAAGGCTGCAGCTATTAAGGCCGAAGTAGAGAAGCTTCTTAAAGCTGGATTTATTTATCCTATCCTGCTCACAGATTGGGTTTCCAATATCGTACCTGTGACTAAAAAACAGGGTACAATCCGTGTTTGTGTCGATTATCGTGATATAAATCGAGCTTGTCTTAAAGATAATTTTCCCACACCATTCATTGATCAAATTATTGACGAGTGTGCCGAAAGTGAAATGTACTCTTTTATGGACGGTTTTTCTGGATATAACCAGATCAATATCGCTCTCGCTGATCAACACAAAATCGCCTTTATCTGTCCATGGGGCACATTTGCCTATAAGAAGCTCCCTTTCGGTCTTAAAAATGCCAGTGCTACCTTCCAACGTGCAATGTCCTATGTGTTCCATGACATTCGACACATTGTACAGCCTTACCTGGATGATCTCCCTGCTCATTCAGCGAAACGTCAGGACCACCCTAATCACCTTCGTGAAATCTTTCTTCGCTGTTGATACTACCGAATCAGGCTTAATCCTCACAAATGTGTCTTCTGCGTTGAATCCGGCCGACTTCTCGGGTTTGTCGTCTCCCGAGAGGGCATCCGTTTGGATCCCCTTAAGGTCGAGGCTATAGTGAATCTTCCTCCCCCTGCTTCTTTACAGCAATTGCAAAGCTTGCAGGGTAAAGCAAATTTTCTATGACGTTTCATTCCAAACTATGCCAAGGTGGCCAAAGGTTTCATAGGATTACTAAAGCGAGATGTCCCTTTTCATTGGGATACCATGCTCAGGAATCTTTTGAGCGTCTCAAGGGTCTCCTTGTTTCTGCTCCATTGCTTCATCCTCCGAACTATTATCGTGACTACACCTGTATTTGGCTGCCGCCGACACCACTATCGGCATGGTTCTCGTTCAAGCTGATGATGATGGCATTGAACATGTTATATATTATCTCAGCCGCAATCTTTTAGATATGGAAACTCGATATGCTTATGTCGAGAAGTTGGCTTTGGCCGTCGTTTGTGCTGTCCAAAGTTTCCGTCATTATATTCTGCTGCGCACTACTACCGTGAATTCTGATTGCAACCCCATGACGTATATTTTGTCACACCAGTTGCTGGGGGGAAAGTACTCAAAGTGGATTGTCATCCTCCAAGAGTTTGACTTGGAATTTACCACTACCAAGTCTAATAAATCCCTTGTATTTGCTGAGTTACTTTGCTCTTTGCCATCTTCTTCCCCGACCTCTCACACAGAGGATCAAATTCCGGATGAGACTTTGTTTCTCATTAGCACCCTCGACCCCTGGTACGGGGATATCATTATATATCTGCAAACGTCCTCCTTTCACCCTGGCGTGTCCAAAGATGCTCGGCGAAGGATTCGTCATCAGTCTCAACCATACCGTATCATTGGTGACACACTCTATCGCCTCGGCACCGACTCTGTTCTCCGCCGATGTTTAACTCTCGAGGAAGCTGAGCGTGTCTTGAATGACTGCCACTCTGGTGCCTGTGGTGGTCACATGTCCGGATATGCCACTGCCCAAAAAATCCTCCGTGTTGGCTACTTTTGGCCCTCTATCTTTAAGGATTGCATTCTTGTCGTCCGCTCTTGTCATGAGTGCCAGATATACCAGCGGAAGATGCGAGCGCCTCTTGCTCCATTGCACCCTGTTGTCACCGTCGGCCCTTTTTCCAAATGGGGCATTGATTATATGACCTATAACCCTCGCTCGGCCGGGGGGCATGGGTTTATTATCATTGCCATCGATTACTTTACTAAATGGGTTGAGGCGATGCCTACATTAACTGAAGACGGTCACACAGCGGCGCAATTTTTATTCAACCATGTTATCTCGCGATTCGGCGTCCCTCAAGCCATCATCACTGATCACGGGAAGCATTTCCGTAATCATATGATGTCGGAATTAACAACCCAACTAGGCTTGCAGCACGATAGTTCAACTCCATACTACCCTCAGTCCAATGGCCAAGTTGAAGCTGTCAATAAGATTTTGGTTACCATGCTTCAGCGGACCGTTGGCATGCATAAGTCTAACTGGCATTTGATGTCGTTCCCTGCCTTGTGGGCCTACCGAACCTCCGTGAAGGACGCCACTGGTTTCACTCCATTTCAACTGGTTTATGGACTAGAGGCTACCCTTCCAATCGAATGTGAAATCCCTTCATTAAAATTGGCTGTTGAGCTACTTCCCAACACTACTCCGTTAGAAGAACGCCTTCTTTACCTGGAACGGCTAGATGAGACCCGTCTCTTGGCCTCTTTTGCCATCAAAACGCAAAAGAAGTGAGTCAAGACTCACTTCGATCAGACTGTACATCCACGTTCTTTTGTTGAGGGAGATTTAGTCCTGCTGTACGATCAGGCAAAGGATAAATTAGGAGCAGGAAAGCTCGAGTCTATGTGGCTAGGCCCTTACATTGTCAAGAAAGTTTTGCAAAAAGGGGCCTACAAGCTAATTGATTATGAAGGGAACCCTCTTGGGAAGCCCCGAAACGGGTTGTATTTGAAAAAGTACTATGCATGATGCTTGTACATTTTATTTTGGACATACATGTACTCTAGCAAGTGTGTTGTATGTATGTGTGTCAGTTTTAAAGGCGTAACTGCCACTTATTGTGTCTTTCGCTTCTTGTGCAAATGTCTGATGCACCTTATGTTGGTTTCACTGATGGTGCCTGCCGCAGTACTCACAACTTGTCCTCTGCGGCGTGGGTGATCTATGATCCTCATGGCGAGCTGATAGATTTTCAAGGTGTGTGTTTGGGTCGTACCACTAACAATGTCGCCGAATATTGTGTTGTAATCGAGCTACTTGCTGAAGCAATTAATCTCGGCATTCGTGCATTGGTAGTGAACCTGGACTTTCAACTTGTCATCCACCAGCTCAACGGGCAATATTCCGTCAGAGACCATCGCATTCTAAGGTTGTATTTACGTGTGAGATTGTTAGAAAGGAACTTTGATTTTATCACATATCAACATATTCCACGACACTTAAACACATTATCTGATGCATTGGCTAATCATGTATTAGATAGACATTTGTGTAATTTGTAACCAAAACATTATACAAGCAAGCACATGAAAGCACAATAATAAACCATAGGCATATGTATATATATACGTGTGTATCATAATGTTTGCGCCGCGTGCATTTCATAATCCAAAAGATAATACATGTCCGAATATCATATGGCCGTAGACAACATGTCTCTCAAAAATATGCAAAAATGAAACCTAGGCGTCTAATCACGGTGATGCTCATGATAGCATGTCACCGTGCGCACCAAACGTCTTAGTAGACGGTGGACGCGAGTTGGTACTCCCACTGTGTGCCTCTGTTACGCGAAGGGCACATCCGCCAATCTGGCATAGTCTGGAATCCCTCGAGTGAGTACCTCAAGGTTCTGTACTAGCTCGTCACCCGCACCACCCTCTCCCTGAGGGTCGGCTGCGGGTTGTACCCTCCGTGCTGTGTGAGACAGACCAGCTGGTCACTCTGCACCAACATCTGCATACATATATATAGCTATTGTCAGAGACAGGCATGTATTACAAAAAAAATTAAATACATAAAAAACATCAAAAACACAAAGATTTCTTACCAAGCTCCTCATCCCAGTCTTCTCCCGCAGGCAATGGGAGATCGGGGTCTCCAGTAAAATCGGTGCCCGCATAGGGCCAGTCCTCTATAACGATCATCTGGTGACGAAACCATATGAAGAACTCGGGCCTCCAGGCCATCTGCTGGTCCCCTCCTCCTCTGGGCATGAGTGCTGCCCATCGAGTCAACCTCGGTTCCCGTGGCACTAGATCTGCCACTATACCTCCCTGAATCCGGAAAATCGGCAGTCGCTCCAAGAATAAGGATACTACAATGGATCCATACCTGAACTGTTTGTTACCCCCACGCTTACACTTCGTAAGTTGCCTCTTGATGTTTGTAGTCACTGTCGTGGCCCAGTCAAACAGCGTAGGGTGGAGACACTCGGTTGCCAGCAGTAAATGATTCTTGCTGGCCTCGTGGGGCGCCTGTACCCCAGCCATCCGTGTGATAGTGAATAGTATCACTCGTAGCACTAGGTCTGGAACTGTGACAATATCTACTTTGGCATTGTTTGATCCAAACTGTGCCCCAGGACAAACCCGTTCCATCACCTCCCCCATCTTTTCTCTGGAAGGCCTACTTCTAGTCAAAATGGGTCTTGCACCTCTTCGCGACAATCCAGTGATAAAATAGACATTGGAAACATCCGACTCCAATGTCTGATCTTTCAAGCGGAATACCTGATCCTCTATGTCCCAAGCATCCACGATGAATCGTAGTAGCTCCGGTTGTGCACGCAAATAGGAGGTAAGGAAAAATTTCTTTAAGCCGCAGTCTCTCAAAGCATCCATGCAGGCTTCATCCTCTAGTGCCATAGCATCTATGGCATCATGCTCTCTTTCTCTCCATTCTACAACCATTTTGACGAATCCTTGCAACCATAAAGTCGAAAATATCATCATTAAATCACTGGTGAAACCAAAATTAAAGGAAAATTGCAAAATCAATGGTTAAATCCATGGGAAAATTAGGTCACGCAGTTGGCGCGACTGTTTTCAAAACAGTTGCGCCAATGTCGCGCCCCCTTTGGGAAAATAATCCCATTGGCGCGATCCCGAGCAGGAAACCCGCGCCAATGGCGCAACCCTAAATTTTGCAAATCCCCTTGCAGGGGATCCGTCTGTGGATGAAAAGCTGAAAAAATGGAATGAAAATGAAGCTAAGGACAAGACCTCTTACCTGCTCCAGACAGCGGCTCGATTGCTTTCCTGGATTGATCACAATCAGCGGTTGAAGTTTGCACCCAAAACCCTCCAATGGTAAACTCACAAGGTGAAAAGTAAAAAGTAAATTTGTTTTTTTTACCATTTCACTATTTTATAGCATTTTTTTACCTAAATTGCATTAAAAATATTATTTTTTGGGTTAAAATAATTTCTTTTAAGTGTATTTTTGAATATATTTATATCAAAGTGGGTTTTACGCTGTTTTTGTATGATAACAGGTGTTGGTGCAACTCAAGCAACGAAACAAACTCCTTTTTCTACTTTTTCAAGCTCGGTAAAACATGTGAAAAGGTTACTTTGGGGTCCGCTTTCTGCTCTTTTTTGACCATTTAAAGACGAAAAGATTGCCGAGTTACTCCTCTTGACTCGTTAAACGTTAATAAGGGGCGGTCGTTTTAAGTTCTTTTTGTCGACCGTTAAAACATAAAAAGATTATCGGGTTTTTGTCGTTTCAGACTCGTTAATGGTTACGAAACGAGGTGGTTTTGATCGCTTTTTTACTTTTTCAGGTCGAAATCGCTATTTATGAAAAGTACTCCTCGATCGTAATGGTCGGGCGGTTCTTTCGAGCATTGTTTTATACTTTTTCGGGCTCGAGAGACGCAACTTTACGAAAAAGGACACCCTTGGAGTTTCCTTTTATGCTGTCTTTTCAAACTCTCTAAACATGAAAAGACGACGAGTTCTTCCTTTGTCAGACTCGTTAAAACCTGATGACATCTGATTTTGTCGAAATGACGCACCACAAGCATATGTTATCCCCATCAAGCTTGTTAAAAATAATTGGGGTACTCGCCGGAAATGGTGGGGGAAAAAAGGAACCATAATTATTGTCGTGTCGGCAGTATGTCGCTCTTGAACATGGCACTTGTCTGCTTTCGTGTCTGGGTGGGGATATCTCATCTCATTTTTAACTTGCCTCCGTGGATTTGGGTAATCCTGTTTGACCTCTCATCTGCTCATTGCCTCGTCACCATGACCTCTGATCCATTGATGTAAAATACTGCCAATTCCACTATCGTGTCGCCGATAGGTTCAAGAGAAGTTGACCTCTGCAAAGAAAAACAACCTCCCTCTGATAGCTCACATAATCCTGATTCACAACATTATCTCTCTGTCTCGTGTCGATGATGTGGGAAACATTATAGCCCACCTTCGATCAAGGTCACTTCCTGTCGACTTCAGCTCATTATCCAGGAAGCTGATCTAGAGACTCCCTTCTGGTGCCTTGGAGCCTGCATGCCTCAATGGCAGGTTCTTCGTGTTCGACGTGAGGTTTTCATCATTGGCCTCCGATCGAATGATTCTACGGGTGTTCGACGTCAGATCACTAATTCGCACGCCGTAGATTGTACCTATAGTACCTTGAGGGCCATTTTCATTATTGGTGGTACCTCTCGCGTCTGTTAACAGTTTTCAATATTGATTGGTAATCAGACGATGTTCATGCATGTTCGACTTCAGCTCATATATTCGCATGCTTGAACTTGTACTTTTGTTCGGGTCGAGATGGAGCGCAAGACCCTGGATTTTGTCTGTTGTAATCCAGGCGTGATTCTTGTTACATGACTCATTCACTAGATGGCTGCGACCATACCTGAGTTGATTCATTGATCCTAACCAGATGGCTGCGCCCATACTATGGATCTAGATTATTATGTACTCTCTTATGGATGGCTGCGACCATACCACATATATCATGTACTTGAGCTATCAGTTGTATCTCTCGATGCAGAATCTCGGCGGCAGCTACATGTGTTCTTGTAAAGCATTTCACCCCTCTCTCTCTCTCTCGGGCCTCATGCTTTAGGGGGCATCTGTTACACAGTAATTTGTCACCATTGGTCACCGTCCCTGTTACCCCTTTCCCGTACTTTGGAGGACTCATTCCGGGACCTGTGAGTAGTGACATAACTTAAAAACACTTGCATTATGTTCCCCTGAGTATGGACTTCATGTGCCCTGAAGACACCTCTTGAAAAATATCCCTGAAAAGTGCCCTTTTTCCATTAGCGCGGGTCCACAATGTACTACCCGCACCAATGAATGAGATCCTCAAAAGAAGGTGCGACCATTGGCGCTCTGTCTTAGAGTAACACCCGCGCCAACCAAGTTTGGAAAAGATTTTTAACAAACGCGCGCCCAGATGTTTTTTCCCTTCAAGTCATGAAGTCTTTTGAGGATAAAGCTCATCTTCTAGATGTCGAGAGTCATCATCTATCCCTTACATCTATCCACAGCGGCTTTTTGGAGATAATGCCAATCCATAATGGGTGTCTTGATTCATTGTATTTTCTTCCCCTTCTCCATCTATAAAAGTCTGTCCTCATGCATTTGACAAGCTAGTTTTTGGAGTAATGCTAGTTGTGATAACGCTTGTTTTGAGTGATAGTAAGAGTCTTGGAGCATAGGGAGGTTATGCTGCCGAAAGTCTGAGAGAGAGAAGGTCTATTGCAAGACATGTATAGCTGCTCACCCAGCCAGAGGAGAGGTTCAACGTCAGAACTTTAGTTGTATCTTTCTCTGTTGATTATTCATTAATGAACGACTATCATTATGGTTCTGATCTTATTGTTCGCTATGATAATGTTTGATCTATATCCTTTTTGACTGATATATAGTTGTATTTAGTGGATTTTATGCTTGTATTCGCTTCGTTCTTTGCATGTGCAGGTATCCATTCGCGGAGATTGTGAGGATCGTGACCTGCCGGAGCAAGGGAATGGGAGTATCAACTCTTTTACGACACTAGCGTTGGACTCCAGGTTGGTTCTCATAAACCACTTTCAGTTTGCAACTAGGAACTTGCATGGTAGCGTTAATTGATTGTTGATAGACCCATTTTGGGCTAGTGGGCTAGAAGGTTGGAATGAAAACAATGAAAAATTTGAACTAACATCCAAATCATCATAAATGTCTTTTAGACTTCTCATCTTTCTCTTACCATTGCTTGATACATCATCTGATTGATTGTTAAGAGAATTTCGATCTGTTGATCTACTTGAAGATCCATGCTGCTCTAAAAATCCTGGAGTCCTTGTTGGTGTGTATCTGTTTGGAGTCTTCACCTGTGATTCTTGCTGCTTCTTTTCTGCTACATCATCTTCTTCCATCAGTGGCACTTGTGCATCAAATGTTTTGTCTATAGTTCCATTCCATGACTCTTGTTCTTTGAACACAACATCTTTGTTAATTATGGTCTTCTTGTGACAGGGTTATACAATTTGTAATCTTTTGATTGCTCACTATAACCAGTAAATATGCATTTTTCACTTTTATCATCCAATTTCCCTCTTCGCTCTTTAGGAACATGTGCATAAGCTACACATCCAAATACTCTGAGATGAAATACGCTGCAAGACATACCTGACCACGCTTGTTCTGGTACTCTATTCATCACACTCTTTGTAGGAGATCTATTGATCACATAAATAGCACATGCAACTGCTTCTGCCCAATATTCATTAGACAAGTTTCTGCCTTTCAACATGCTTCTTACCATGTTCATAATTGTCCTGTTATTTCTCTCTGCTACACCATTCTGCTACGGTGTGTACCTGGTTGTAAACTGTCTATTGATTCATGTTGTTTGCAATAATCATGGAATGCCTTTGAGTCATATTCTCCACCACGATTTGGCCTCAATACCTTGATCTTTCAATCACTTCAGTTCTCTGCTACGACTTTGAATTCTTTGAACTTTGCATAAGTTTCAGACTTCTGCTTCAAGAAGTAAATCCAAGTCTTTCTGTTGTAGTCATTGATCTGGACTTAAACAGGAACGCAACAAATTACAGAGATAACCATAAACACAGATATGCAGCGGAAATAATACTTCACTTCATTAATGTAAAATACTGAAATATGCTTACAACCAGAAATGGAAATAAACTAGCTAGGGCGATGGTAGCTTATCTCTGAGAAGAGATGTGGTGGCTACATGCCTCTGAACTGTTCTCCCCTTTGTTACAATGAGGCTTGAATGCCTATTTATTGTTGAGAAACAATGGAAAACCCTTAACATTCCAAAACCTAACCCTAGAAGATGAAACGCCAAACTGTGGTCCCCGTTTGGGTAAATTGGTACATCAATTTCCCGGGGTCGTAACTTTGGCATACGATCTCCGTTTGACATGTACGATAGCTCGTTAGAAAGATATATCCGAGCACTACCACTTTGGGAGGCAACATTCGTCCATGGACCCATGTTGCCCCAGATTTCCCAAAAAATGTCGTTTAGGGCCTCAAAATGGCTCCGGAAGTTCAGGACCCGAAAAACTACTAAAAATAGTAAACTGTGCTACAATTTAGGAAATTGAAAAGGCTGCAAGAGACAGTTTTGGCGGTCCAAATGGGATAGGTGGGTGGCCACCAACATCCACCTAAATCATTCCTCCCCCCTTAGGAAGCAATGGTCCCCATTGCGTTGAGTTCATCCCTAAGATGAGGAAGCTTCTACTGATCTGGGTCTCTGGTGAGTTGTTCTGCAATCTCTGATGTGTCCAGAAATGGTGGGAAGCATGATCGACAATGGTCCACATTGAACACTCGGTGCAAGCAAAGGAATGGAGGAATCTTGTGCTTCAAAGCATTGTTGCCCATAGCCTTGGTATTGGTGTAAGGACCATGTCGGAGTGGTCTGAGTTTCTAATGGGTTCTGGTAAGGCGTTCTCTCTGCAGATGTAACCAAACTTTGTTGCCCACCTGAAACTTATTTGGTACCCCTGTGGGTGAGGAGAAGTTGTTCCTGTGTTCTGTGATGACCGTATCCCTTTGCTGTTGCTGCTGCGTGGAGGAACCCTTTGCAGGGGTCATGGATGTAGCAATGATCTTCCCCTTACTTTGGGAGTGAACCAGACAGATGAATTTCCTGGTCTGGGAGATGAGCTTGCTGCCTTTCTTAGTAGTGATCAAAGAGGTGGCAGTAGGTGGGGCTACCTCTGGTATCCTGTATAATGAATTACTCAAAGAAATAATGACAGCACGAGGCCTTGACTCATACACAGCATGTTGCCTCCATAAGTATGGCTGGCCTAATAATACATCACAAACATCCAGAGGTGTAACATCACACAATACCTCGTCTATGAATGGTTTGATGCTGTAGGGAAGGCGGCACTACTGGCGAACTTTGAGATCTCATCCTTCATGAAGCCACCCGATACTGTATGGCTGCGGGTGTGGTGTAGTCGGTAGGCCCAACCGCTTCACAACCTCTGCTGAAACGAGGTTCTTTTGGCTACCACTGTCGACAATGAATTACACTGGCGAACCCTTCACCCACATCTGTGAGTGGAAAAGACGTTCCCCCTCCTTTGGGTCTTCTGGATCTTGGCAGTGGCAACAGTGGCGCTGGGATTTGCATCAATGATCTGCTTCCCTTTGCCATTCCCCTTGTCGGGTTCTGGCTCAGGGTCGGAACATGCATCTGATTCAGAAGCCTTCAACTCGGCCACCAGCGACTGCTTGGTCCGACACTCACTTGTGTTATGAGTAAGACTCTTGCGGAACTCACACCACTTTTCCGTGTCCTTCTTTGGCTTCATGGTGTTGTTCTATTCTTGTGGCTTCAAGGGGTTGTCTTGGGTCACCCTACCTTGACTTTGTCCTTTGGGCTTCGGATTTGCAGATCCAAAGTCTCGCTTCTTCTGTTTGCACTTTTGGTCAATTTTGACAGCGTATCGGTATGCTGTGCCGAGTGAGGAGATGTTTAAGAACTCCATCTCTTCCTGGATGTATCTGTGTAGGCATCCACGGTATTTGAGTACCAGATGTAGCTCAGAATATTTGATACCCAACTGTGTGCGAAGGGTATGAAAAATGCTTGTGAACTCTAGCACATCTTGGTCCCATCCCTGCCGCAGTGTGGTCCATTTGATGTATTTGTCCTCATAGCTTTTGATAGGGTAGTACTGCTCCTTGATGGCATCTCGGAATGAATCCCAAGTGGGTGTGGCTGAAAATAGTGAGCCTGTGCTTTCATCCTTCTGCTCGCAGTAGGTTTCCCATCGGTCCTTGACGTGGGGGGTTGCTTTGAGAAGAGCGAAAACAATCTTTTCTCGACTCGAAAATTCATGAACAAAAAAAATATCCTTCTAGCAGATTTAACCATTTATCTATGGCATCTTCATCTATCTAACCCTTGAATATGGGGATTTCAAAATTAACTTGTACCTTAAAGGGCGTGGCGTTTCCAGAGTAGCTGTTGGAAGCCGATGCGTCGCTTCTCGGTAGCCGCTGAAGGATCTGGGCAAAGTTGTCCATCATCGCGTTCCGTTGTCGCTCGAGGGCTTCTTCGAGCAAGATTTTGATAGGATCTCCTGCCCCCTCATCTTTCTTCTCATCCGCCATGCGAGGCCGTCGGGATTTGCAAGGCTGGTCTTGCAAAGGTTCGACCAGTTCAAGCCCTAACACCTTATATCCCAACCTCGTTGGGGACATGCAAAGAGAGACAGAGAAAAATAAAACTGCTTTGATACCACTAATCTGGACTTAAACAGGAACGCAACAAATTACAGAGATAACCATAAACACAGATATGCAGCAGAAATAATACTTCACTTCATTAATGTAAAATACTGAAATATGCTTACAACCAGAAATGGAAATAAACCAGCTAGGGCGATGGTAGCTTATCTCTTAGAAGAGATGTGGTGGCTACATGCCTCTGAACTGTTCTCCCCTTTGTTACAATGAGGCTCGAAGGCCTATTTATTGTTGAGAAACAATGGAAAACTCTTAACATTCCAAAACCTAACCCTAGAAGATGAAACGCCAAACTGTGGGCCCCGTTTGGGTAAATTGGTACATCAATTTCCTGGGGTCGTAACTTTGGCATACGATCTCCGTTTGACGTGTACGATAGCTCGTTAGAAAGATCTATCTGAGCACTACCACTTTCGGAGAAAACATCCGTCCATGGACCCACGTTGCCCCAGATTTCCCAAAAAAATGTCGTTTAGGGCCTCAAAACGGCTCCGGAAGTTCAGGACCCGAAAAACTGCTAAAAATAGTAAATTGTGCTACAATTTAGGAAACTGAAAAGGCTACAAGAGACAGTTGTGGGGGTCCAAATGGGATAGGTGGGTGGCCACCAACATCCACCTGGATCAATCATCAATGAAAGTAAGGATGTAACAACTTCCACCAATCGACTATGTCCTCATAGGTCCACACAAGTCTGTATGCACTAGCTCATGAGGTTTCTTTGCTTTGTATGCAACTCCTTTTGGAAAATTTTCACAGTGTTTCTTTCCAAGATGCAACACTCACAAGTTGTAGCAGGTTCTTTGATGGGAGGTAATCCTCTGACCATTTGTTTATGATGTAACAATCTTACAACAGAAAAGTGCAAGTGTCCAAACCGAAAGGGCCATAACCAATAATCATCAGAACATGCATCAATAAAAGAATTGACCTGATCATTGTAATTCATAACTAGAGGAAAGAGTATGTTCAACGTCATCTGCACCTTCACTATTAGCTACTTATTTGGGGGCTTTTCATATATAACACATTGTTGACCTTGAAAGATAACTATGTATCCTTTTTGTGTTAATTGACCAACACTCATCAAATTATGTTTGACACTAGGAACATAATATACCTCTAAGATTTTTTTTGGCTCCCCCTTGCTTAGTCAGAATGTTGACCACTCTTTTTCCATCTACTTCCATAGTTTTTTCAGTCCCCAACTTTACTTCTGTTTTCACAGATTGATCAAAATTTGCAACCAAATCCTTGTTGCCTGTCATGTGGTTACTACAACCACTGTCTAATAACCACACATTAGCAGAAGGTTCATGCATGGCATGACAAACTAGGAACATGGAGTTATTACTCTCTGTAGTGACATTAGCTCTCTCGTTCCCTTGATCAATTATCTTCTTCCTGCAATCACGAGCATAGTGACCAAATTTATTGCAATAATAACATCTCACCTTTGATTTGTTAACTCTCTGATTATTGTTGAAGCTTCTGTAGTTGCTTCCACTTTCATGTTCATGCTCTTCTCGACCATCTCTCTGACCACCATATTTTCTGCTTCGTCCTCTGCCTCTGGATCTACCTCTGCCTCGACCTCTGTCTCTTGAAATAGAAACCTAACTTTTGAAAGCAGTCTCTAAAGTGGAATCCTTATTTCTGTCTATCATTGCCTCATCGATAGAATTGATCTCATCAGCTCATCAACTGTCAATGATACCAAATCTTTGGCTTCTTCTATGGTTATTACTACAACATCAAATTCGGTAGATAAAGATCTGAGGACCTTCTCAACCACTATTTGATCTTTAATTTATTCACCATAAATCTTTAATAGATTTACGACAATTATGACCCGATTCATGAAAGTATCGATGTCCTATGTTTGCGTCATCTGCAGACTTTCAAAATCTCTCCTAGTATTCTGCAACTTAACAATATTGACTTTGGCTATACATGTATAGTCTGTCGCCAAAGTATCCCATGCTACTTTTGTTAAAGATGTGATCATAATCTTCTAGAACACTATTCGGTCCACTCCCTATTGGATAAGTTGCAACGCTTGTGCATTCTTCTTCTTGTCTTTTTCCATTGTTCCCTCTCTGTATTACTAAGAGTTTGTTCTTCTACTTCATTCTTAAGTTCTGAAAACCCAAGCTGGACATAAGCCCAGACATCATATGTCTGCAACATGGTCGTCATCTTAATGGTCACGTAATTCTTATAACGCCCCAAACACCAAAGGAACCCACATGCATGCAACAACAGGGAAAAAACCTTTATGCTAAGTCTTGGCGCGTTATATTGCATTGTATATGATGCATTAATGTTTAAACACCACTAAAAAAAATATGTTTCTCATCGGGATTTCTGCTAATTAGTTTGCTTTTACTTTTTTGTAACCAATTTGAAAAGACAAAACAATAATTTATACATAGAACGCATGAGCTGTGGCTTTTCTATTGATCACACAAAGCTTGATACTTACCATGTTAAAAATCATCTATCACTAAATTCGACTTGACTAACACTCAACTATTAACACAAGTTAATTGAATCTCTAAATTTAACCAAGTCCTCATATTGAGTAATTATCTAATTTAAACATGGACATGGACATGGCCTTGATCTATACTACTTTCAATCTGAAATGATGGACATGGCCTTGATCTGTACTACTTTCAATCTGAAATGATTGAATGAGATGGAGTTATGCATGGAAGCCGTGATCTGTACTACTTTCAATATGAAATGAGATGAGGTTGTGATCGAGGCATGTGGAACACGCTGGTTTCGATCCTCTGTTAGTAACTGGAACAGGGGTAATCTGAGGTAAATCCTCCGTTTAAATCAGAGGCATTTGATATTGGCCACATGCTTCAATTACAATTTTTCCCATCTTTTGTGGAGGTAAATCCTCTGTTAGTAAGAGAGCGAATCAGAGGCTCTAATATTGGCCACGCTCCAATTACAATTTTGCGCATCTTTTGCACTGCTTTTTGCTCCCAACTAAAATCCCCCGCAACATTTTTAATTGGATCATAGAAAACTCAAATAAAAGTGTATTCTTATCTTCACGGGTGTATCAAAGTAGAGTGTATTCTTTTACTTGTCTTTGCGGGTAGTTTCAGAGCCACCGAATTGGTCCAACAGTTTTGCTCCCAACTGAAAATCCCGACCGGATTTTTAATCTGATTAAGGGAAAAAATCAGCAGAATAAAGGCCCCTTGTATCCACGCTCTTATCACTGTGTATTCTTTTACTATTGATCACGTTTTCCTATGTACATCCATTCCATAAATATGCCATAATGTCATTTAAGGTTCCATACATGTGGCCTGGTGCCTTTGCAATTAAAAAATAAAATAGAAATAACTTGAATAGACCTGGAAACATAAAAATAAAATGGCAATAAATTAAAGAGAATTGGAAACATAAACCTATTTAGTTTTCACCGTTTAGATTGTTTCTTTGTCAGGGCTTATTTTTCTTTACAACTATTCCAATTCATTGTTGGACTGTGCTTCAGATTGGGAACTTACAGGGTACTGTAACGCTGACAGTGCCCACTAGAGGGGTAGGATGACGGGCAAAATGGCAGTCTAACTCCAACCTTAACTATACTCATAGCGTTGTGTTCTGGTCGCTGGTTCAAAATCAATGAACCAAAAACGTTCTCCACTGTTAGATTTCCTTAGATTTCCTTGTTAATCTAGATCGTCCAAAGTGCATCGACTTACACTTGAGGAAGACCACGTGATAGTTATTAGGTGGTCATTATATTATTGGAAAATTTGAGGTGAAATCTTGATTTATATTATTTAAACTAATTTTTTGACTGTATATATGATTGAGCAACTTGGAAAACTATAAGACACTTAGATTGCACAATATTACCCCTCAACCTGGTACCGATATTACTCCTTGGTATATCGGTACTAACTGGTTCCATGGTCTGGCTGTGGACTTCAACACTGACTGAAAGAACTTCATCTCAGGAGTAACCTCTACAGTTTCCTCTTCTTCAGCAGCTTCAATTTCAGGCTCACTGACATCTCCATCATCTATATTTCTATCTACAGTTAATGCCTCCACTTTAGCTCGCAGCTCTTCTACGGTTGCCATTAGTTCAGCATTTGTAGCAGGTCGTCCTCTTCCACCACGTCCTCGTCCTCGTCCAACTCTGAAAGCCATCCTTCTTCTTCTCCTGAGATTCAGTTCAACGCCAGTTGATGGCTCTGATACCACTAATGATGGTGGGGATGCAGGCTTTAATGACAGTCTCCCTAATAATCCAGATATCTCTTCTATGGCTTGGTCAATTTCCTGTTCTTCAGAACTGAGCGCCTCAGTCATCAAACTTATGTATTCATTTCAAACTTCACCGTCGAGCCTTACGGCAACCCATGGCTTTTAAGGAATTTTAAAAGAGATGCCGTTGGAGGTTATGCGCACAACACATATATATATTCACTTAATACATATATCCACGCACGGTTATCATCAACAAAGCTCGAATATATATATTCGAAACGACCTTACCTCAGACAACGAGTGTATGCAGATGTCACCACCGTATATCGGACTAGAGATGCGCTGGCTTTAGTTATGGACGAAGGCTCTTATATCATGGATCAAAGCCAAATATATGTATATATCCGTTTACTGTAGTTAAAGTCGAATACACAGCAATTTCTATCCCCGCCCTTGATCCTTCGTTCATCGCACATATCAAATTCAACTTCAAACGATTTACATATATATAATTCCACTTGAAACGGTTTGTATATATTCAGGGCGCGTTCAATTCAAATGGAGTCTCGATTATACACTGGTCTTACTACGACAAGGCTCCCATATATACTTATATCGCTGTTCTTTTTATGGCTCTCGGTCAATTACATGCATACAACGTTCAAACTATAAGTTCCCCTCTATGATCGCTTCAACCAGTGCTCACTGCTCGATAGTCTTCAATCGATGCGTACAAAGCACATCATGGACAGCGTTAAAACAAAACAGAGACGCAGAATCTAGTGTGGGCAGGTTCGCTCTTCAAAGGAGACCACAGTATAATAGCAGATTCGGCCATCTCTTAACCGAAATTCAGAAATGGCGTTGTAACATCGACTCTACACTCGTCCCGCCGGAGTTTCGATTGCATTCCCATCGGAATCGCTGGTTTAAATCGAAAATCGACCATGCATTACACCTTTAGAGCTCCGGCCCAATGCAGATACAGGATCGATCCAACTAACAATTAAATACTTATAAAACAGCATTGTAACACCATGCCAACAGTTCCAAGTCTCAGCGCCGTAGCCAAACAATGATGATAATCCACAGGTAAATCATTCAATTATCAAACAGAGGTACCATCATTATGAAGAGAACAAATTCAATTATCAGTGCATCAAGAGGCGCATGAGGGCCAAACAATTTATTCCAACACACACCATTTTATTCCATAGTATTATGAGTATATACATTACAAAGAACTGAACTGAACTGAACTATCTGGAGCGCATAGGTTTCTCCTTTAAAAATATGCTCAAGGCACTCTTTCCTAGATTTTCTGCCTTTTGTTTTAGGATCAAAATAGGCATTTTATCCTTATCTTTTACAAAAGCCAGCTTTTCCCTTTTCCCATAATAATTTAAAGCATGAAGCTTTATTCTCCCTCTTATCCTAATTTTAACTGAAAAACATAGAAATTCTATCCTATTTCCCTCATATTCTTTTAGAAAAAGAATATTTACATAATCTGCTTTATTAAAATAACAAAATACTAAAAATTATCACACCCCCTTTTCATGGTCTTGATGCTCCCGCATCAAATTTTAATAGTGTTCTTTTATTAAATTATACAAGAATAAAAATATTTTCAAAATAAAAATAAAACGATTTCAAAAATTATTAATGAAAAACAAAATTGATAGAAAATATGTAATATTTTTTTTAAAATAAAAATGGTTGAATTATGAAAGGTCTTTTAATAATTTCTATTATGATTACAATTTTTTTTTAATAGTTATTATGTTGATAGAATTTTAATACTGTGTATTTTTTAAATTATAAAGAGATAAAAATATTTTCAAAATACAAAATAAAACAATTTTGAAAATTATTAATAGAAAAGGAGATTGATAGAAAAATTTTAATAATTTTTTTTAAATAAAAATTGGTTGAATTATGAAAATTCTTTTAATAATTTCCATTATGATTACAATTTTTTAATAGTTATTTGGTTGATTATGTTAATAGAAATTTAATAATATTTCTTTTAATTAATTATTATTAAAGTTAATACATTATTTTATGACGCACCTTTCGGGACAAAAGTCCACGTTAACTAAATTTCTTTATATTATTGGCTTTGCATGAATGAGAGGGATTGCATATAATAAACGTGGATGTTAGGCCTAAACCTATGAGGAGACTCTTAAAGGAATCCGTCCAATTCTAATTATCATATTTTAATCAATTATATTTCTAATTATCATATTTCAATATATTATTATCATATTTGTAATAGTTTTTAAATTATAAATTTTGTTTTTTTTTTTTAAATTATTGGGTTTAAAAGTTTATTTTTTATTTTTTTACAAAGTCTGTTGCTATATTAATGGCTGAAAAAAGAGGAGTCAGTTCTCCTGGAGTACAATATACTTTTGGTGATTTGGATAAAAGGAGTTACAAAATGGGATCTCTCCTTGATCCTTTTTCTGCTAGTTTTACCTCGAAAACTTCCTGAGCTACTATAGACTCTTACATATTGAAACAACCAAAATTTGCATTTGCATAACATCTTTAATCTATTTCTATGTGGCTTATCTGTCTTGATGTGGACTCTTTCAGATTTGGGTCCGGTTCTATTTGTTTAGCACTAGAAGAGCTAGTTGCTGCCTTGTTCTTTTTGTCCATCATATACTGCAGTATTGCTATGGACTCCTCAGCATGGCTACATTGGTTCGATAGATTACTAAACTGCGCATGAAGAGATGCTACCTTATGCAGAAAAATATCTATCCCTGCTCTGTATTTCTCATTAATGGTGCGGTTTTGATCTTCCATTATGGTCTCCAGGTTCCTTAGCTGATTCTCTAAGATGCGTTGTTGCGCCCTCACTTCCTCTAGTTCAGCGTGCAAGTCCGCACAGTGTAGGCAGTCCTCGGAGCGAGCCATGCTTGCTTCAGGGTTGTTGCGGTCCAAAATGCCTGCAACAAAATAAGAAACAGAACACAGAGGAACACGAGCTTGCTTGAGAGTGCAGATAGTCAAACGGGAGTAGGGAGGAGCTGTCCAGAGGTTCTGATTGACGCAGAAGGAGGAGGGGCAGTTTCTAAAAGAAGAGCAACAGATCGATGATGAAGACAAGACACAGAGGCCCTCAGAGAACAGATGCTCTCGGAGGTAGCAAGGAACAAAGCGATGAAGATGGAGGTGTGAGGAATAATAAATAGGAGGAGAATGCATAAAGAGAAGGCGGGAAGAGAGCATGCCGATCACGCTGTGGAGATGGTAAATCTGCAAAAAGGTCTAGAAAAAATCCTGAAAGATTCGAGGATCGGGTCCGAGTAGACGTTTCCCGGTTGGGATGTTGAAACTTTCGATGCCTTTGAGTGTTTTGCGAGTTTCATATCTGTCCCAAATCTTTATACCATAAATTGTCCTGCTGACTACCCAAATCTCATGATTCATCTCGATTCTATCAGTGATGCAGTGCTTGACGCTGAGGAGATGTGACTGAGTCATGGCAAGGGTTGGAAGGACTCGCTGGAGTTACAGCTCAGGATACCGATTGGTCTTTCATATGCTCTGTTGGCAACTTGGCACGCTCATCGGCTTTCTTATTCAATTTACAGAGAATATGATAATATTGAATATCTTCCATTTCCTGATGAAGTATTTGGTTACACCTGTTTATTTGCTAAAGGAGAGTGTTTGGGGTGTTCTGCTGATGCACCATAAGGCGAATGACAACTAAGGAGTCCCCGAATACCTTCGCCTTTTTTATTCCTATCTTGATTAATTGGATTAGGCCCTAGAGCAGAGCTAATGCTTCAGCTCTGTTGTTAGAGATCTTCCCGAGATCCCATTCATAATGGAGAAGACATTCTCCATTGGCATTACAAATCAGCCCTCCTGCTTCGGCTAGACCCGGGTTTGACTTGGAAGCCCCGTCGAAAAATAAGTGGAAGATGTTACAGTTGTATATCCAGTTAGAAAATTCTTCTTCTTTTAATCTCAATTTCCAAGTGCTGACTTCTCCTTTTGTATGAGCCTCCCTCCTGCGGGCTTCCTGAGCATTGGAATTGTTCTCCAGGATGTAACTGATTAAGTTTCGCTCCTCTGTGCTATAATTTGCTGCATCAATCTTGCCAGTGGTGTTACTTGAGATCGTTTCCAGTGCAAGTGTTTTAGCTTTGTGGCAGATTTTACGTATGCTTGAGCCTTTATCCTGGAAGACTTTATGGTTTCGAGCTAGCCAGATGTGCTAGAGTAGAGTGTGTGGGAGGGTGTTCCATACTCTCTTCACCAAACTACTTCTTTTTTCTTTCCAGGGGTAGTCTTTCCTCCATTTATATATTTTCTCTGCTATAGTGTGCAGGGGTTCCCAATTTATATTTCCTATTGAGGCCATTTTCCCCCAATAGCCAACGGCAACCAGACATTCTATGAATAAATGGTGCATCATTTCCTCTTCATTGCAACAGTTCGGACATTTGGATGGGCCAATAATCCCCTTCTTCTTAGATTTTCAGCTGTTAGTATTTTACCTTTCGATAAGAGCCAAATGAAGAATTTTATTTTTGGAGGAGCCTTTGTTTGCCATACTATTTTCTAGTGATTCCATAGGCTTATTTGATAGATGCTATTATAGAGGTATTGATGACCTGCTTTAACTATATAGTTTGTACCAGATGCATCCCATCGAAAACCATCCATTTTGCCTTCTTGAATGGGAGCCTTACTGTGAAGGAGCATCTTCAGATGGTTGAAGCTAGGTTCTAAAGCATTGGGAAGCTCAGGAAAATTCCAACCAATCCAAACATGGGAAAGGGAATCCTGTCTTGAGGTTTGAGACAAATGGTATAGTCCTCTATTGTTAAGCCAATTTATAACAGGAATGGCCTCTACGTTCATGACCAGAGGTTGCTGCCCCAGAATTTTGTCTATTCCAAACTTTATGCTGGTTCCCTCGCCAGGGACTTTTGAGATGTTTTGATGCATAAATGGAAGAGCTTTCTTGCAAAGTCTCCAGATTTTTGTGGATTCTCTGTTAGGGATGCTGGTGTCTAAGAGTTGCTGTCTTGGACAGCTCAAATATTTTATCTCCAGCACCTTTTTCCACCACAGTGTTGGCCCTGTTATTAATCTCCATATAATTTTTGCGTCAAAAGCCAGGTTTAAAAGCTTTGGTGATCTGATGCCAAGCCCGCCTCTGTCTTGGGTTTGAATTACATGCTTCCAGCTAGCTAAGTTGAATTTGTTCTTATCAGTCTTCCACCCTTGCCAGAGGAAATGTCTAAGAGCAACGTCCATTTTATGATGAAAATTAGCTGGAGCTTGATATAAAGAAAAGCGATGGATAGGAAGTGAAGCAATACTTGATTTAAGAAGAATAAGCCTGCCTGCTGGATTGAGCCACATTGTACCCCATTGTTGCACTTTCCTCTTAATCTTGTCAATGATTCCATCCAGGTTTCGGCCTTCAAAGGCCCCAAACTCACAGGCATACCTAAATAGGAGAAGTGGGTCCATTCCAAGTTGCATATGACGCCGAATATGCTTGCAATGTTGTGTATAACATGATTTGCAGTATTCCACCCATAGATGCAGCTTTTGAGCTGATTGACCTTGCCTCTGGAATACTCCATAAATTGGTCAAGGAGTTTCTTGAATCGCCTTGCTATTGTGGTGGATGCTCCCCCAATTAGCAAGGTATCATGAGAAAACTGAGAATGGTTAATGTTTTTTGCTCCATTCCCAAATTTGATGCCAGTTATGAGCCCCACTCTACGATTGTAATCTAAAACTTGACTAAAGGATTCAACCATGAGAATGAACAGGTATGGAGATAGGGGGCAGCCCTATCTTAGCCCCTGAGAGGATTGAAAGCTTCACAGGGCCTCCCGTTGATCAGGGGGGATATCCAGGGCCCAGAAATGCAGGCTACAATTATGTTGATGAAGGATGGCTCGAAGCCCATTCTGTTTAAAACAACAAAAAGGAAGGAATGTCTTACTCTGTCAAAGGCATTTGCTAGATCCAGCTTTAAGACAAATCCTTTTTCTTTCCTAGATAAGCTTGAGTGAATGGCTTCTTGTACAAGGAGGATGGAGTCGGTGATATGCCTATTGGGAAGGAAGCCTCCTTGATTTTCAGAAATCAAGGAGGGAAGAAGAGGTTTGAGCCTGGTTGCTAAGATTTTGGATATAATTTTATAGGACGAGTTACATAAAGAAATGGGTCGGAATCTAGAAAAGGAGGAGGGGCGGTTTTCCTTGGGTATGAGGGCAAGATAAGTGGAGTTAGTGAATCCTCCTAACTTTCCTTTTCTTAGCACCCAACGGATCATCTTTATCAGGTCCTTTTTTATCATAGTCCAATACTCCCTAAAGAAGCAGATGGGGAATCCATCCGGTCCTGAAGCCTTGTCGGGATGTAAGCTCCAAATTGCTTCCTTTACTTCCTCTTCCTCTATTTCTTTGCTGAGCTTGTTGTTCATCTCTTTAGTAACTCCTTTGGGCAGATGCTAGAGCAAATCGGAATAATCTTCCTCCTCTTTACATTCAGTTAGTAGGTCCCTGTAATGTTTAGTGGTAGATTTCTTTATGGTTTCCTGAGTGCTGTACTGATTTTCTTCACTATCCATGATTATGCTTACAGTATTCCTGAGCTTTCTAACGGTAGCTTGTTTGTGGAAGTATGTTGTATTTTTATCTCCTGCTTGAAGCCAAAGTTGCCTAGATTTTAGGCGCCATTTTATTTCTTCCTCCCTGTTAATATGGCTTAGTTGTGCATATAAGTTGCTTTCATGCTCTTTGTTTTGCTGAGATAGGCCTTGTTCTTCTATTTTTTGCTGAACATCATCTAGCTCTCTCTTGAATTTCTTTTTGTTCTCGTCTGGTTCCTGATAGTTGTCCCTAGCCCAATCTTTTAGTGCCTGTTTGACTCTTTTTAGCTTTGATTCCCAAATAAATCTTGGTGAGCCATCGACATGCTGGCTCCATGTCGTTTGGACAACTTCTCTAGCTGCTGGCATCCGATTCCACAAAGGGCTGTATTTAAAGGGGATGGGACCAAGAGGGCAGTGATTTTGCAGAGTCAAAGTAATGGGGTAATGATCAGAAGCCGATGTGTTGAGAATATTAGCGTATCCCGCTGAGAAAGAGGAGAGGAAAGCTATATTGATTAGAAATCTATCTAATCTTTCCATTATGTTACCAATACTGATCCTACGATTGCTCCAGGTGTATCTGTGATTTTTGGGAATAACATCAACTAAATTGTGCTCCTGGATGATGGTTTCTAACCGGCCTCTGGAGGGATCTGGAGTGAAAGTTCCTCCTCTTTTTTCATTGGCGTGAAGAATCAGATTGAAATCACCTGCAACTATGAGATTGTTGTTTTGTTCCCCTTCTATGCTTACCTTCAAATCGTCCCAACAGATTTCTTTTTCTCTGTAGTGGTTGGGAGCATAAACATTATAAATGGTTACTGTTTGACTGCCTGTTCTACTGTCAAGAGTGGTTTTGATCCAGTTCTGATGAATATTTGTTGAGCTGCAAACCCATTTGTTGTTGTCCCATATGGTTACAATTCCTCCGGAGGCCCCTCTGGCTTCACTGATGCTTCCAAAAAACTGTCTCTGCTGGTTTATAATTTTTTTCATCTCGTGCTGATCTTGTTTTGTTTCCTGTATTAGCATGATTTCTGGTTTTTCATTGTGAATTAGATCTCTGAGGGCAGCTAGCTTGGAGGGGTGCCCTAAACCCCTGCTGTTCTAAGAAAGAATTTTCATCATGGGACATTGGGCGTGCAGAGAGGTGCTCGCTTCTCATAGTCTTTGCTTCTTGTCTCTTTTTATTGATGCCCGAGAATGAAAGATTCTATTGGGGTTTGCGTGCCCATAGCTATATCTTTTTGGGCGCTCTCATCCCTCTGTTGCCTGGCTGATTTTCTGCCCGGTCCCTGTTTTTTCAAAACATCACTAGCTGCTCCATGCTCTTTGGAAGTACTTCTGGTAATTCTGGATGAAAGAGGATCAGGAGGGGGCTGAGAGGAGATAGAAGGAGGTTGCTGAGAGATTGGGGGTTCAAAAGAAGGGTTTTCGGGGGCAAATTCTACTGCAGAGAGGATAGAGAAGGGATTGGTAGAGGGAGGAAGAGGCGGTTCAGGGGGTTGTAGATCTGAGGATAAAGGGGAAGAGGAGGAAGGACGCGGATTGGAGGGTCCAGGGATTTCAGGATCCAAAGAAGGCTTGGAGGGGGGGTTGGTTTCTTCTTTTTGACAGTTTCCCAATGGCCATCCTGCTCTTCATTGTCTACATTAACAACTTTTGTGCATCTATTAGCGAAATGCCCGTATTCATGACATACCTTGCATTTAAAAGGGATCTGTTCGTAGTCCAGCTGCTGGATATGACTCCAATCGTCCACTTTCAGCTTTATCGCTTCTGGCAATCCTCGACCTAGATCCACTTCAACACAGATCCTTGCACATGCTTGCATGTTGTCCTTGGGCTCACTACGATCAATGTACTTTCCAACAGCATTCCCTATGGCCTTAACCGAATCATCACCCCCGCAGTGTAGAGGAAGGTGAGGGAGACGAACCCAAACTAGAACAACACTTGGGATGTCCAGTTCTGGGTCGAAATCTGGGGTCCATTTGTTGAGATAAAGCCCCCTTGAGTCCATGAAGTATGGCCCATTCCTGAATATTAGATCTTTGTCCTCCTTTATCACCCCAGCAGTGTAGAGGAAGGTGAGGGAGACGAACCCAGACTAGAACAACACTTGGGATGTCCAGTTCTGGGTCGAAATCTGGGGTCCATTTGTTGAGATAAAACCCCCTTGAGTCCATGAAGTATGGCCCATTCCTGAATATTAGATCTTTGTCCTCCTTTGATTCGAAATGAAATGTGTAATACCCTTTGCCACAAAATCTGATGGATATTTTCCCTTGGATCTTATCTAACCAGTTTCACTCAACCCATCTTTGAGCTGTTCTAGGCGATGGCCAAAGCCCTGTAAATTTCCCTATTAATCCTTTCTCAGCAAGGGAAAGTGCTGCCATACGGGGAATAGTTGGCGGCAGTTGAACTTCCGGCAACACATCAAGTTTCTTGACAAATTTCATGGTTACAGGTCTGGGTCGTTGTGGGGGAAGGGACTTCACCAGTTCAAAGAAAGCTTTTTGCGGATCAGGATCCTCATGGGACAGATCCAAAGGGGCCATGGCTGGGCCAAGGCCCAAGCCGAAGCAGATCTGAGCTCAAAGGGCGCAACTCAGGCAGAGGCGTGTAGCACAGCAGCATCAATTACCAACTCTTAGAAGTTTATTTTAGAATCCATTAAGAGATGTGTTATTTTTTCATATTTAGTTTAAATTAATACATGTATTTTTTAAACAATATGTAATTGAAATAAAAAAAATTTAAGAAAATCTTAAAAATCCATTAAATTATAATTATAATTATATATATATATATATATATATATGATGATGATGATGGTGGTGGTTAACGTCCATTGAGACCAAATTGGTTTATCGGACCTATAATTTTCTTTCTTAGTTTCTAATTGTCTAGCTCCTCGTCTTTCTTGGCGAGATTGGTGTTGTAGTTTTCTTTTATTTCTCTACGGTCTTCCAACTTTCTTTATCTTGCATCTGCTTCATCTCTTCTGGTTCGTCGGACAATGGTGTCTTAGCTTTGCGATCTATTGTGTTCGTCCTTTTGAAGATAGTCCAAGAAGAAGTTTGGTCTAGGAGATCTGCTTTGCTGTTAAATGAAGATTTATTTTGTGCGGTATCCGAACCCTCATAACTGTTAATGCTTGAGGGGTTGTCGATTTTATATATATATAAACAAGATTCGTAACCATGGAGATTTACTTCCACTTTGTCTCTAAAAATAGAATTTGTTACAATAGTATGGACCAATATCATGGGTTATTAATGCCACATGCCTAAAAAAATCATAACTCATTTCAGATGACACTTCATTTAATTAATCAATTTAATTAAAAGTGCATAACTACTTGCAAGATAAATCTCAATTTAATTTGGGCATACTATTAAGAATATTCTAGAGCTCTATTCCAAAATAGACAAATCTATCACTGTATAAGTTAATCTTTGACATTTTTTTTTTTAATGAGCATTCTATAGCTTACTTGTAATTCTTTTTATGCTCAATCTTGAGTTGACATGAGTAACTTTAAAAAATATTCTCTCAATAAAAAGAAAAGTTATAATATAATTATTATTATAGTGCAAAAATTAGAGGTCTCACTATATATATATATGAACTTCAATTACTTTATATCTTTATTAAAATAAAGTTGATATAAAATTGTGTCATTTAATATGGAAACTAAATTATGGCTTACACTAAATTGTTTTTTTAGTTTCAATAGTTTTTTTTCAAATGCATTATATCAATTTTTTGTTGACTATGGAAGGAATTACACATCTTATTAATATTAAGCAAGTAATATTTAATAAAAAATTATGTTATTTAACATGAATATTGAAATATTTTATTTATGTTTGGCATTCAAAGCTATGTTTTATTATTGATATTTTTAATAAAAAATTATGTTATTTAACATGAATATTGAAATATTTTATTTATGTTTGGCATTCAAAGCTATATTTTATTATTGATATTTAAAAAAAAAAAAAAATTTAAGGTAACTTTACATGACAACATTTCTCTCATACCAAACTGTAGAGTACGAAGACTATTCCAACAACAACAAAATATAGATTGAAATTTGAAACATGTTTACCTATTTACCTCTAAAATAAATTTATAGACATTTATACCAACCTCATATATATATATATATATAATCACATAACATTATATTATATAATATTTTACAACATCCCTATTATATTGAATTGTAAAACACTTATCAATACAATAATGAAATAAATTATGAATACAATAATAAAATAAATTAGAAAGAAGAATAATAATCCTGAATTGAATTCTTGACTATGTTGTAATTGATGTGATGTTATAGGATAAACTAAAATTTCATTATTTGTTTATTTTATATTCTAAAACTCAATAAAAAAATCCATGTGGTTTTCTTGCAAACAAGAAATTGCGTTTGTGATTTGAATTCATGCTCATCTTAAGATGGAAATGATTCAAATTCTAATTAAGCAAGAAATTCCCCCATAAATTTCACTTACTAGACTATTCAATTAGTTTCAATAGATATTGAAACACTATTAAAAAAAACTTGAGAATTCAAAGAAATAATTTAACTAAATTTTTTCATATAATGTGTTGCATTGCTTGAATGAAAAAAAAGTGTATCCAACAAGGTCCAAGAACTTTGAATGATCCTAAAGTAAACCAATCTAAAATTGTAAAAATTGTAAATAATATTACAAGGCTCAACACCACCTTTTTATGGAATAAATTTTATCAATCATTTGAATCATCTTAAAATAACCCAACCTAAGATTGTAAAATAATCTTACAATGCTCAACACCACCCTTTTAAAGAGAAAATTTTATTAACCATGTCAAAAAAAGATTGTATAAATTAAGTTCCTCTATTTTTGACTTATGGAAACGTGCTCTACGTGGGACATCATATATAATTGGATACCTGGAGATGGTTTTCAACGACCTCATAGTATCATGGAAAAGTCAACTAATGGCATTCTCATATTTTTCAATTTATAAGTCACTATCCCACCATTGGTGCTGACTATTATATGTTTCCCTCTCATAGATCAAATAGAGTGATTCCAATCAATTTTGACGCAAATCTTCTTCCTGCCATGCCAATAAGATTTTTTTTTTTTTCTTTTAATGAGAAAATAACAGATAAAAGAAAATTGTTGATATTCATGTCATGAGTTTTTACTTTCACTTGTTTTACTTGCATAAAAAGGGTGCTTTGACTTGTTTTAGATTATGATTATAAAAAGAATTTTAATAATTACTTGTAAATATTTTAATAATTCATTATGGTGGTTTGATGAGTGTTCATTGGATTGTTTTCTGGTAGCTCTGGGAAAAGCATAGTTGAGCTCTAGAGGGAGGCGATCATGGCGTTATTGTGGCACTACTGCCTGGCGTCTGAAGGTCTGGGCTAACCCTCACAGCTCACCAGACTTTGTTCGTCCAACCTTATCTCCTACCTGTGGTTTCCCTGGTGTCTTTTGTTCTCGTGGTCCTCCTGAATTTCTCGCCAACTATTACCACCATCGACTGTTTACTGTCAGTTGCAATGGACTTGGACGAAGTGGACTATTCGAAGGACCCTAATCTCCATGTGGTCATTTGGTCTCGTCATCACGCCGTGTCGAGTTCTGGTCCTTTTGCCACATATCTGCGACCTCTGTCAGCTCCTAAATTTGCACTGGACCGACCTAGGCCATCTGTGCCCCATCCTTCGCCCTCGGTTAACATCGAAGATGCCTCTGGCTTGGACTACCCACCAGTTTCCCTTGCGACCTTAAATCTGCTTGGTACCTGTCTGCAACCTTCACCCACTTTCAACACGCAACTACCCCATCTTCCCCACATCTCCACCCCGCCCTGCAACCCGTCCTCCTCTGGCATCCCCCCTCCTAGGTCTAATACCTTCCCAAACCTTGCACATTTCGACTGTACCCTAAATCCTGTCGATCCAAACCCCAACACTCCTATCTGCTCTAGATGCTTCAGCTCCCTGATCCCTAACCCTAAATCAACCCCATCCACCCCTCAGACGGTAAATCAGGGCATTCGTGGTCTACTTCGGGACTATCTGATGGCTCGCCGATCTGACAAGCTTAAGAAAGGCAGGTGCCTCAAAGCTGTCGATAAGGACATCAACCTAGCCTTGGGAGAAGACCTATTGATGGGGGAAGTTGCTGATACAGCCAAGAAGGTCCTGGTGGGCCGAGTTCGTGGGCAGAACTATACTGTGGAGAGACTTCATCTTTGGACCTCAGAGATTTGGGGCTCTTTACTTAAAGAATTGCCCATCATACGGGTGCTTGCGCGAGGATGGTTTTCCCTTCGCTTCCACAGGGAGGAGTACACAGACTGGATACTATCTTGTTTCTGGCATATCGAATTAGCACCTGTTTTGCTGAAAAGATGGGATCCCTTGTTCGATCCTGAGAGGGAATAGTTGGGAGTTGAGCCTATTTGGGTTCATTTACCAGGCCTTCCGATGCAATACTGGACTCCTGTTGTTTTCAAGCACATTGGAGACGCGTTGGGTACTTATTTGGAACATGATCAATCCTATGAAACGACGGGGATCATGACTATGGCTCACATCCTGGTACATTTGGATACCAGAGAAGGCCTGGAGGAAAAGATAACCCTACATTGGCAAAATTTCTCTCGTCGACAAAACCTTGATTACGAAGGCATTCTATTCAGGTGTAGATGATGCCATAAGGTCGAACATCTCTTCAAAGACTGCCTACTACTCTTGCCTGCTACTCCGACTACTACTAAGGGAATGAAACACCAACACACAGAAGATTTGATTGTGGAAAAGCATCCCACAGGTCCGGATCATCCAAAGGATGTGGTTGGGGTCACTGTACAACCATCCAATGCCTCCCAGATGCCGCCTATCTCCCCACCTAAGACTAGATCCTGTTCTGCTATGGAGGCTGCTCCTACATCAGGTACTATTTCTACTTCCTTATCCTCTACTCTAAATTTTAATCATTTTATCGTCTCTCTGGCATCATCTGCATCTTCTTCTTGTTTGGTTACATCTCCCATTACTTGTGCACTTGAACTCCTGTCTCCTATCTTTTCCACCACCCCGTCGGTTGTCCTTGGCTAGGGACAACAACTCCATCCTATTTCACCTACTACTTTAGGCTCTCACTGCTACAACCTCCGTTCCTGCCACCAAACAAATCCTGATGTGCTTGGTCTCGGTATCATGCCCTCTACTGTTGAGCATAAACCCTCCCGGGGGAGGCCTTCCAAGATGTCCAAAGCCATTAAAATTGTTGGGGATGATGTTTCTCAGGGCCGTCAAAACACCATTGAAAGGGTACTTAGAGCACTGAACACCATTGGCTTTGTTTCCCGATGAATTGGCTCTCCTTTAATTATAGGGGTTTAACTAGTCCCTAAAAAAAATTAGCCCTTAAGAGACGCTTGAGCTGTGAGCCCTATAATATTATATTTCTTTAGGAAACCCTAGGTTACTCCAAACATATTGTTAAGACCCTTCTAGCTATCATGCCAGGGTGGCACTTTCAATCCCTAGATGCTGTTGGGCGATCTGGGGGTTTGACTCTTGGGATCCACCCTCGAACCATAAAGGTTTCATCAACTTGGGGAGGTCAGGGTTTCCTTGGCATGGATATATTCTCTGCTGAATTGGGCAAACATCTCCGTATTATGAACATTTTTGCTCCTAATCAAAATAGATTGGCCTTTTGGCAACAGTTCCTTGAAAATCCCTTGATCAACCAATCCTCTATCTCAAGGGTAGATCTTAATTTTTCCATCGGACATGAAGAGTCCTGGGGACACCACTCACAGTTGGATCCACTCTCGGATTAGCTAGGCATCCTCTTGGAGAAAAATGGTCTTATTGATGTTCCTATGAACAAGAAGATGCCAACTTGGCACAATAGATGGACCAAAGATGCAGCTCTAGGGAGGAGACTAGACATGTATCTCATCCATGAAGACATGCTTACCTCCCTCACAAATTATAAACAATGGGTGGGAACTAGGGTATTATTGGATCAGTCCCCTATATATCTGGAAGTGGTTGGCTCATTCAAGAAACCTAGGGCTCCTTTTAAGTTTAACTCGACCTGGTTAAAGGATCCCGATTATCTCAGGATGGTCTCGGAATTTTGGAAGGCTCATCCCCTACCAAATGTCCAGAGGAAGGCCGAAGGATTTTGTAGTAACCTGAATAATCTTAAGCGATTATCCATAGAGTGGCCAAAAGGAAAAAATACAGGGAGGAACATACCCTAGCTGACATTGAAAATCAGTTGGCCTCTTTAATGGATGAACAGGGAAGAGGTTTCATCTCTATAGAAGCAAAACTACATCTTGTGGAATTGGAAGCCCAGAGAACAAATATTCTATTGGATCGGGAAGAAACATGGAGACTCAGAAGCAGGGCTATTTGGTTACAAGCGGGGGATGGCAACACTAAATTCTTTCATAAATTTGCAAATGGAAGGAAAGCCAGCAACACCATCTGGCAGATGCCCATGGAACAGGGTCTGATTGCAAATACACATTCCCAGCTGGCTCGGCTGGGTAACACTCACTTCAAGCAGTTGTTCAAAGCCCCACCAGGCACACCTCTTGTTGATATCATTCACATTGCTGGACATTTCCCTAGATTTGTGGAACCTGACCTGATGGAGGATCTCATAAAACCTGTTACTATGGGGGAACTGGAGGGCACCCTGAAGTGGTTCAAGAAAGACAAAAGTCTGGGGTTGGATGGTTGGTCCGTGGAATTCTACCTTACATTTTTTGACATTATTGGACTGGACCTACTTGATGTGATCGAAGAATGCCATTTATCGGGTAGAATGTATGAACCTATCAATTCCACCTATATAGCCCTCATTCCCAAGACGGACTCCTCGCTATCTTTCAATGACTTCAGGCCTATATCCCTATGTAACTTCCTATACAAAATTATTGTGAAGATTATTGCAAACCGCATCAAGCCGATCCTGTCGGACCACATCTCCTCGGAACAATTTTCCTTCCTACAAAACTGACAAATCCATGAGGCCATCGGCACAGCACAAGAGGCCCTTCACTCCATCAAATTGAAGAATATTAAAGGGGCGATGCTTAAGATTGACCTCTCAAAGGCCTTTGATAGGGTCAGCGGGTTATTCCTTAGGATGATACTTACTCATCTGGGGTTCCCACTGGTTTTTATCAGATGGATTATGTGTTGCATCACATCTGTATTGTTCGGAATCTTAATCAATGGATCGACCTCCCACTCTTTCTAGGCAGAGCGAGGAGTCAGGTAGAGGTGCCCACTCTCCCCACTGCTATTTCTTTTGGAAATGGAAGGCCTAAGTAGGTTGATTGCGTCGGAGAAGTGTGCAGGGCGGATTAGGGGCCTCAAGATCACGGATCAATGCACACTATCACATCTGCTCTTTGTTGATGACATTATCATTTTTATAGACGGGGAATTTAGGACATCATCACACTCTTTGAAGTACTGAAACTATTTAGCACTGCAACTGGGATGGAAATAAATGGGGTCAAATCCACTGTATCCTTCTCAGTCTATACTCAACAGGAGACCTATCTCGCACTCCAAAATTTCCCCTTCCAAAACTTGACATTGGAGGATGGTTTGAAGTACTTGGGCTTTTGGATAAAAGTAGATGAATACAAAATTGTAGATTGGACATGTTTGATTGCCAAGATGGAAAGAAGATTAAACATTTGGAGCCACCGTCTACTCTCCAGAGCTGGTAGACTGGTGCTCATTAAATCGGTTCTGGAAGCCACACTGGTCTTTTGGATGTCCCTGGCCTGGATCCCCCAAGGCATACTACAAAGGATTCAACGAGTATGTTGTCATTTCTTATGGAAGGGTCACAAGGAAGGAAAACCCTATGCATGGGTCAAATGGAGTAGAATTGCTACTCCCAAAAAATGGGGAGGTTGGGGCCTAAAAACATCTCTACTTTTGCTCAAGCACTTGCGACAAAATTAGGTTGGTTGCTCCTGAAGCACAAGAGCCTTTGGTCGGAGGTGGTTACCTACAAATACATCTAGCCACGCACAGTCTTGGATTGGTTAAGGTTACCTGCTTGGAACAGGAAGGGCATATCAGTGATTTGGAGGGCTGTTATAAATACCCTTCCCACCATAAGAAGGGGTCTTACTTGGAGGATCAGTAATGGTGTGTTTGTCTGCATTGGGATTGATCCATGGATTGGTTGTGGAAACTCCTACCATCTCCCTCTTGACCCAATTTCCTACCTAAATCATAATAGAGTGGCAAACATAGCTCAGCTCGGTTTCCCACACAATACAACTATATATTAGCAAGCATGGTTATCTGGGGAGGCCTTGGATATACCAGCTCAATGGCACATGGAGTGGAGGACTTACATGCAGGCATTAATCGAATCCCATGTGAGATTAAAGGATGAGGATGACGACATGATCTGGGGATTTGCACAGAAAGGAAACTATACCCCAAAGGATGGATATCCTATCATCCATGCTAGCCATAAGCCCAAATCTCTGAAAAGCTGGTGGAGTAGTATCTAGAAGCTAAAATTCCTTTGCCCTCTTGTTTACTGATGTGGAACATCATTATGGATAAAACCCTAATCAGAACAAATCTCAGAAAACGATCGAGCGGAGGAGGAATCAAATCAACATCTCTTCCTCTCATGCCCTACTACACAATAGGTCTGGGCGTAGGTCTTACATACACTAAATTTATCACTCATATGGACTAGCGATGGTATACTTAATGCCTGGAACAGGTGGTGGGCTGAAGCAACAAACCCGAGATCCCGAAATCTTCCTCTAATGGTATGCTAGTACATTTGGATGTGCCAGAACAACAACATCTTTCAGGGGAAGAATATTGTTTGGCCACTGATTATTCCCAAGATCTGTAATAGCTATTTGGAAATCTCGGTAGATGAACAGGTTGTTCGGACTCGAAATATTATTCCAAAAGTCATTGACAAAGAGCACCCTTGGGCCTACTTCGACGGATCAACACAAGAACAAGGCTATGGTGGTGGCATTATCCTCCATATATATGAAACACATTATTTTCATATCTGTTTGGGGTTGGGAGATGGCACAAATAACTTTGCGGAGCTCCTTACACTTCATCATCTCTTATATTTTTCTATTAACAAAAATTACAGACAGTTACAAGTTTATGGGGATTCCAAGATTGTTATTAATTGGTTCAACTACATTTCTACATGCCATGCATATACACTTAGAACCATATTGGATGATGTTTTATTTTTAAAAACAGATTTTGATCATGTTTCATGTGCTCATATCTATAGGGAGCGCAATGAATCAGCGGATCGGCTTTCAAAAGCAGCAACACATCATTCTATAGGGGAATGCCTGAGAAGATCTATTAGTATTACCACAAACCATACATGGACCAAGAACTATAGAGGGTTGACAGGCCCTAACTTATCTATATTTTTGTGTTTAATATTTTGGCCTATAGAGCAATAATGACCATGGGTGAAATTTTGAATATGTAAATAATATTGTATATGATCAGATACTATTAGCATACCCTTCTCAAGGTTTTTTTATAGGTTCCTTACTGTTACAGTTCACAGATGACCACGATCATTTTTATGCATATGCCTACGGCATTTACAACATATAATTTTCTTTGATAATGGAAAGTAAGATACTTTTTCCAGGGAAAAAAAATTATAATTAATTATAATTATGTTGATAAAATTACAAATTGGTTGAAGATTAGGTTTTTCAATTTTAGCATAATTGCTGGCTTATGTCAATAACATCACATAATAAAAACATAAACCTTTTTTTATTACTCTCTACTCTTAAATTAAGTTCTATAATCTATATAGCAATAGATTTGATCAAATAAAACCTCCATAAATATGCGCATTATTATTTTATACAATAAAATTTCATAAAGTCAATGGTATAGACTTTCGTAGGCCATGCCATGTGTTTATTTTTCAAATTCCATCCTTGCCATTGAGATTGATTGATGCTCAACGTTACAATAATCTTTTTTATTGTAGAAATAAAGCTCTATTTCTGATTCGAATTAGATCATAGATACCCATCTTGTATAATTAAGCAATAAAAATATGTCAACATCACAATATTTTATTGCAGAGATGAAGCTCTGATTCTGATTCGAATTACTCGACGGATACTCATATTTTGTAAGCAAGGAATACAAATATCTTCGCAATGTTCACAATAACATTTGCTACAATATTTAGCCTCACTGGATCTTAAATCTAATGTTATCAGCCGCGAACTTAGGAATTTAATGGATCTTAAATCTAATGTTATCAGCCGCGAACTTAGGAATTTAGTGAAATAATTGAAATAAATTGGTTATATAATCAGCGTAGCGTTGCGTGAATGACAGGGATTGCATCTATGGAGTACTCAACGAGTGAAACGTCTATGGTCTTCCAATGCGATTGTGGTTTCTTCCTAGTTATCATATTTCAAATAAAATATATCTCCAGTTATTATTTTTAGATATAATATAATATAATTATTATATTTTGGATAAATATAAGTGATGGTTTTAATTTTTTAATATGTAATTTATTTTAAGTTCAATTTAAGTTGGCACATGTACTTTTTAAATACAAATAAAATATTTTACTCTAACTCTTTTATATATATATATATATATATATGTTAAATATATGTACATTTAAAAATAATTAACAATATTCTTAACGATGGTGATTCATTTCCACTTTTACATATCGACAAACACACTTTGTTACAGTATTATGGAGTAATACCATGGCTTATTAATACCATAAGTCCAAAAAAAACATAACTCATTTCATATAACACTTCCGTTAATTAATCAATTTAATTGAAAGTGCATAACTCCTTATCCATACCACTAAGAGCATTCTATAAGATTCCATGGAGTTAAATATTTACCATAGACCTAACAATTATTGATAATTAAAAAATTTGGAAGCTCTATTCCAAAATAGACAAGTCTCTGGAGGTGAAATTTAATATTTAATATTTGAAATATTTTTCCCCAAATGAGCATTCCCTTGCAAGTTGTAATTCCTTCCATATTCAACCTTGAGTCTACATGAATACCTTTTAAAAAGAAATATTCTCTCAATAAAATACAAATGTCCCCTATGATAATTAAAAAAATAATGATTAGTTTTAATTAAAAAAATTATAAAACATCAATAATCTTATTTTCATTATGCTTAGTCATTTCCTTCTTGATATTACAACTCAACATCAAAGAGATGTGGTAAAAATATTTCACTCTCATAAATAAAATATTTCCACATCAATGTTAAGTAACATAATTTTATATCAAGTCTAATAGAGATAAAGAAATTAGAAGTGAAGAAAAAACCTTATATTTTCACTTTGGAAAATGTCCAATTATTCTTTTTTTTTAATATTTTAATATAGAATTTAAATAAAATATTTGAATATCCTTGTTAACTTACATATTTCTATACAACTTCGATATGAAAGAGAAAAAATTATTAAAAAATTAATTTAATGTTAATATTAATGAAATATTTGAATACCTAAAAAGAATAAGTAACTAAAAATAAAAAAAATTGAGTTATTTTTGTTTAGAGGAGAGATATATGTAAATATTTGGCATGAATAATATAAAATACAAAAGAATTAGTATGGGTAATAAATAAATATTTCAATATATAAAATTAAGTAATATTTAGTGTATTTAAAAATATATTAGTAACAAAAAATGATTTTAATGTGAATAATGTGATACATAAATAAAATGTTTCAATGTCAATTATGTGTAGACATTTCAATTAGTTTAATTATTCTATATTTTGGAATTTTTTTAATCATATTTTCTAGTCAATTTTATCTAAATGTAGAATATATTGATGGAATTGCAAGTTTAAACTTTGTAGTCTACACAATAGAATCCATTTACGGATTCAAGAATGTAGCATGAGTGAACTAGTATAGATCCATCTTAACCATGGATTTATTAAGGGCCTACATGGATCAAGATAAAATTTGATAGCAAAACTATACTACGATTGATCAATTATGATATTACATATATTCAATAAGTGGTGTCTCAAGATAGGGAAACTATCTTGGACACACAATAAGTTGGTTGAGAGAATATCTCAACCGCACACCAAACTAGGGAAACCACTCCTATAGAATAGGAACGGGTTCCTTTACATAGAAAGTCACAACTAAGAAAAGTAGGAATTACATTTTCCAACACTCCCCCTAAATGACTAATTGTCTCGATATCAATATGCAAGATCTACATCTGGTCCAGTCAGATAATTATACCTTGTACCTTGTTCATGCAATTGTCGATGTCCATATAAAGGAAAAACCATCTACCGGAATGCATGGGTTCCCAACTACTGCAACCGCTAGTCTACTAGGAAGTCCTTCACATACATGGTTCATCCAACCTTTCGATGAACTCCCCTAAATATAAAATTTCACCTCATGGAGTCTAAAACCAATATGGCCCACCCAAGTGTATCCATCCCGCATGACACACTCTTGCATGGTGTTAAGACTCTCTAACAGAGGGAACACATAACAAAGGGTATCCATGCTTCTCTGGGTCTTACAGTAGGTACATACATTACAAAGACCACTACAAAACATTACATAGACTTGCTTACTAATACATGTATGTGACACATACTACATGTCATGAGTATATTCTACAAACCCACACAAACTTACCACTGGTTTTCCATCATGCTTTCATATTTGATGCAACTCCTCTAATGTCTTCATCATATCCTCCGAATTTGTGTATTGTTGGAATGACTAGTTCTAACACACACTCAAAAATGTGAAAATGGCTAGTCAGACCAATGTCACTTCAATAAAAACCCAAAATACGATGACATGACATATTTATACCCATGACAATGCTCTGTAATTTGCAACATTCAACAAAACCTTGACATTAATGGTTTTTGCACCAAATTACCCAACATCTTGGGTCAGTGCTCGACATTGGCAGCAAACTTCACTGCCTGACTCAATGCTTTACAGTTCCCTTGCGTTAATTAAAAAATTGTGCAACAATCCACCTAATGTAGCTACACCACGGAAAGGGCCTTATCTCTTCGCAAGCGTAGCGGCTCTCTCCTCCAACAGCGCGCAACATGGTTTGAACATGATTGGATCAAGAAAATGCGGCCACCACTTTGTCAAACTAACTCGTGATGCTACCCTAGTGTCAGCGTGATCAACACCCTCCAATCTCATGTCAATATTCCATGATCAACCAATAAGGATGACCTACTTCAATGGTCTCTCCAAATAAAATTCTCTTCAAAAATGTATCACAGAGAATTGTTTCATAACTCTCAGTGTAGACAGACTCTGGAAATAACTCCTTTCATCACGAAAATTTCCTTCAACGATGGACCTCCCTTCATAAAACCCAGTATTCGCTTCAATGATCTCCTCAAATCAAACATCGAGATGTGAGGCAAAGTAAAGTGGTAGCAACAAGGTTGACATAAATCCCCAATCCATAAGAGACAATGTAAAATCCCTGCACATAATAAACCCGCAAAATATATATAGTCGTTACAGCAAGAGATCCAAGCCATCTCCCAACAGGATGTGGCATTGATTTGTCCATGAAGCCTAGCCAAACCAGATCTCTTCGATTATTTCCAGTCACCATAACTTTTGTATGCCTTGGCAACATGGTGAGCTCTTCCTCCCCACTCTCTTCGCCACATGGAGAGTTAACTATAGGCGACAAACTCTAGCATTTTCATCCTCGCACCAAACAGGGCATCAAGCCATAGTGGTACCCTATCTGTGCCTGAACGATTCGACAATAGGCATAGACTCCACAACATTCAACTCACACGCCTCGCCTCCTATGTCAAGTTATTGTGCATGTCCATGATTGCAAGAAAGGGTACCTGCAAGGTCCTCTAGTGTGTGACGCGTTTGGGCGTGGGGCAGACCGGGTGCGGGCGCGGGTATGTGACGAGCCGGAGCACACGACGGGCGCGCACGGCTGAACGGCGAGTTGGAGCGCAAGGCGGGCGTGCGCGGGTGAACGGCGAGTTGGAGCACACGACGAGCGCGTGCGGGTGAACAGGTGAGCTGAGGTACACGACGGGCGCGCGCGGGTGGACAGGCGAGTTGGAGCACATGCGGGTGGAGCAACAAACTTGCGAGGAAACAAAGTGACAAATGAAGAGCGATGGAGAGTTTATACCCCATGGAGCGTGGGGCAAGACATTTGGAGGCCGACCCATGATGGAGGGCGGGCCGACATGTTTTGCAAGCACTTGAGGGTGTGTAAACGATGGTTGGGTGGTCGGCTGGGCAGCCCCACCCACATGTTACGAAGGCTATATAAACAATGCGTTTGGGAGGCATTTGAAAGGCAATCACTCGACAACAACTTCGCACAAGAAGTGCGCAGATCTAGTGCGCAGGAAGGCAAGGAGAAGAGCGCATAGCTCATGCGCTTAAGACTTGGTTAGTGCACGGAGGTAGCTCGCACTTGGAGTTGGGCGAAGGTGTTGGGCAAGGTGTGCCCGTGGGTTGGTTGAGGCGTGCACGACGATCGTGCAAGTGCTCGTTTGTGCCAAGTCTTGGCGTGGGTGTCTTGGTGGCTCGGGTGAGCGCCCGCCCATCGTGCAAGGTGTGCACGAAGGTGAACAGAGGTTTGCCTTGATTGTAAAATTGGCTAAGTATGAAACTTGGATTTCCAAGTATACTTGTAAAAGCTTGTAAACATTGAAGATTGATTAATACATATATTTCGGGCAGACTCATTGTTCAGGGAGTTGCCCCTCCCTTTATACTGTGCAATTGTGTTCTTGTTATAATTGTTGTTGATAATGAATGAGTATGGGTGTTCATTGGTATAAAGGATAAACATAATAATACTTGGTTGCGAAACACAAACTAAGTAGGAGAAAGTGAATTAGGCGTAGTCCACGAACATAAGTATTGGTGAAAAGAAAGTGTTCGGTGGTGCTGCACCTCGCTAAGAGTGGTTGGAAGACTACTGCCGGCTTGGGGGCGTGACAGTACCGATGGCGTGCTAATGGCCGCCGCCAAGAGAAATTCTTTGTTTCTTGAGCTTACTGGAGCCCACACAATGAACTTCTAGTCACCAAGAGACGTTAGAAAGTTATATTATTTTAAAGCCACGACAACATGCTACTGGCCCCGAGCTTCCAACACAGCCAACGATCTCAACAATGATCCTCTCCTACCCTACATGTCTCGTGATCTTAGCCACCTGCCAACGATCTAATCAATGTCCCTCTCTGATCCGGCAGATCTTGTAATCTCAGCCACTTGCCAACGATCTAATCAACGATCCTCTTTGATCCTGCAGATCTCATGATCTCAGCCACCTATCAATCATCTAATCCGCGATCCTCTCTGACCTTATGGATCTCGTGATCTTAGCCACTTGCGTGGAGGCACCACAGAACACGTTCCAGTACCATAGCTCGGATTTCACTCTTCGACTGGCAGACACACCACGAATTCATTGAGCAGAGGCACAGATCTAATACACAGATCAACAAATTTCAATGCTCTTTCAATGCTAATCACACTTTGTATATGTCAAACGCGGTTGCAGCTTCCAATGACACAACTAACAACATCGTGTCCGTTGGCTCCACTACACTGCTCCTCTGCACTTCCACGATCGACTCACATGGTAGGTCGACTCTCCACGCAATTCGGTAACACATCCACAGAGATCTTCATGCACACCTCTTAAAGACACTCACGCATCTCTTAAAATTACTCATGCAGCTTCATGCTCTGCAACTTGATCTTGAACGAAAACGACGACTCTAGTGCCTAACCTCCACGTGGCTGACTCAACTCACAAGTCGATAGTTGCATAAGGCTTCAACCATAATTCAACCTTCACAATCGACCTTAATTATCCTTCACAACGCTCCCAATGCTCGATGGCCCTTTCCTGACTAGCGGTCAGATCAAGCGATTTTCCACACTGATTTCAAGTGTCCAGCAAATAAGTATGATAGACAAACCAAAAAATGAATGAATAAACAACATTCACCAAACTCTTTATTTCCCTCGGCCCAGGCCCAAAAGGGCTCTGATACCCAAAATATATTATCATTTATCAACTATGATATTACATATATACAATAAGTGGTGTCTCAAGATATGGAAACTATCATGGACAAACAATAAGTTGTTTGAGAGAATATCTCAACCACACACCAAACTAGGGAAACCACTCCTATAAAATAGGAAAAGACTCCTTTACATAGAAAGTCACAACTGAGACAAGTAGGAAGTACATTTTCCAACAGATCAAACTTCTAGAAGTGCAAATGTTTTTCCAAGTTTTGCACTTTAAAAAGGGTTTTTACCTTAAGAGATTTGATCACTTCCATGCTTACTAGATCCTTGGTTAAGATAAATTTATATTGCTATTCTATATGAGGAATATACATGTTGTAATACTCAAATGATTTTTGACACTTAATAACAAGGATTGAATCCATTATAATAAAGTTTGTGATGTGAGCTACTAAATTAGGAAGCATAAAAAACAACTACCCCAACCATCTGTGATAAAACCAACCATCTATGATAAACCCAATTGAATTCCCTTGAATGGAAAAAAAAGGAAAAGGAAAATGAAAATGTTTTGATCCATTTATGCATGAATGGGTTACAAAATTATTAATATAGTCCCTTTGAGTACAACTACATGTTATAAAACCATCTCTACATGTCCCATGACTTCATGGATAAACCCCACATGAATTGAACCTTGCCTAACAATAATAATAAAAACCTTAAAACATTTAAACTATGCATATGCCACTGATAATAACAACAACGAACATAACCAAAGTTGTAAGATAGCTTAAACCCTCTAATGTCTTATTTTTTATATCTTAAAAAAAAAATCTAATGTCTTATTTTTTATATAGTTATTTTTTGCTTGTTTTAGAAAAGGCAATACTCACAAGATTCTCCATTTTATCAGCGAAAGAATTTGTCCATGTGGATTTCAGAATGCTTTTATGTGCTATGATAAAATAAGCCAAATTGTTAACTTCCTACACTCAAAATGAACGCCACAAAATCTACATGGAGTTTATTACAATTTATGTAATAATATGATGAAAGAGATACGTTTATGTCGTAAATTGAGTTTATTATATTTTACTGAAATAGATGTTGTGAAAGTAATAATTCATATTTATATCTTAGCAGAAATAGAGTTTGGATCATGTATAAATAAATTCATTTTCCATTTTCTTATAGAAATAATTTCTCTATCCATATTTGAGAATGGTTTTATGTGCTACTATGAAACAAGCCAATTCGACTTCCTACATTTATTAGAAATTTGGAGAATGAGAGAAACATTACATGCAACACAAATCACATACTCTTATTTTATTGATCAAAACAATTACATATATAGTATATAGATTACTGACTTCGAAAAATCTATATCCTAAGAAAGTAGATCTAGATAGCTAATACAACTCACACATCGGAAAACAACTACTTTTAGATTGACACCTCAGAACTCACAATGACACATGGAAGAATTACATCTAATACCCTCCCTTAATTATTGCATGTAACAAATATTGAAAATCACACATTACAACAACAATGCTAGTCTTTGTTATATTTGTCTGATATTGTCATCACTAGCACTCACATCCACTCTGAAATCTCACGATTTTCGCTCTTTTTTGACCACACATTCAAGCTTCCCACTTCATCCATTTAAGGCATAACCACTTCTGACCATCATTGACGTACTTTGTAGAATTGACACTTCTCGACCTACCAGAGCACAATAGGTCAGTATTGATATTGAACCATCCTATGGAACTTCCACCATTTGTTAAATCCACGACCCTCTGCAACCTTCATCAGTTGTCTAGGATATAATTTTGAGTACAATTCTATAACTAGACCTTGTATAAAATAATAACATGTAATGATGCTCTCAGAGCACGACGTATCACACCAACTTGAATTTATTGAGAATTATCTATAACTAATGCTCCCAGAGCACGACAAGTCATATTGGTTTGTTTAATAGTTGCGTTGTTCTTTGTGGTTCTGCATCATTTTACTTTTGGACAATATAATATCATGCTACAACTTTACCTCACACCACGCAATAAAATTGAATAAAGAAGACCACAATATTTTACTAGTTCAGATCTAGAATGAGAAATGTTGACATTTCAATTACAAGTTGCAATTGCAGACTTGTTGTATTGCTAAACAAATAGATTTGAGCTCTGGAAAAAAATGTTAAAACCTCCAATATTTATTTGTCATTTTTCATACCCAATGTTTATATTGTGATGCATCTGCATCCACCATTCCCCCATCTCATTCATCAATTTCCCATTAAGCAATTCAAAGCGAGACCTTCATAAATATACTATATTTCTACATGCATTCAACAACTATGATAATCTTAATATGAGAGGAATTTACTGTCAAAGGAATCTGAGATAGATTTAGCCTGACCATGGACTGCATGAATGAGAAATATAATGGAACTTCGCTGCTCATCGATCCCCAACTTCATTACAAAGGAATTATTTTCATTGGAGAATTCAAGGCCATCAAGCAATCTAAAAGGGACAACAACAATATATGTTCCAGGCTGCGAATCTCGGTTGGGCTTCACATGTTTGATCCATGCCCATTGCACAGTTGTTAATAAAATGGAAGTTATAACCCGTTTAGAGCAATCCATCAAGTGTCATCTGGACTAAGTGGATGGGGCCAAGAAATTCAACATTGTTCTCTTTTACATGGATGGTGTTCTTTACGACAACAAAGAGGTGCCTCACTCTTGGCCATTGATGAGAATTCTATGGAGCGGGAGCCCCTTTCTGATAGGATGATGCAGCTCAACAACATTACTCGCAAGACGAGTGGTATAGGCGATTTTGTCACATTTGGTCAATAGGCTTGCAAACCGGATCAATCAACATATGTGAACATGTTGTAACCATCCCTTCATAAAGCCCTATGCACGACCTTTCCAAAATGTTTGAGTTTATGGGATTAATTGTTGAAAATTAATGTTTTTAGCCCCAATGTATCTTGTCTCGTTAGCCACCCACGTTCAACATTGGTTTCTCCCTTTTGCACCATTGTTGGTCAGCACTAGTTTCTCTTTGTTGAGGGTGCACTGGTTTTAGAAATTCAGAAAAATTAAAAATAATTTTGAAGGCTCCTCTTCCAAAAGATTCCAAGGGTTGTTTTAACCATTTACCATGGATAAGAAGCTTGAGTCCCATCTAATCCTACCTTGGAGACTTCACCTCTCATCCCTTTAGCTCATCCTAAACTAACATCCCTCTCCTATAAATTCACTACCATCCATAGCATCAGGGTTGGCTTTTGGAGATTGATAGTGCCCTTATCTTGTTGCCTTGAACCTAAAGGAGTCATAATTTTCATGCATTAGGGTTGATATTGAGGTGTGCTTTGTGACAAGGAATGACAAGTAACCTTGGGGATACATCTATAAGATCAACTACTATTTATGGTTGTAAACTCTCTCCTATTTCTATTAATACAAAGAGTATCTTGTTTTTCTATATTTGCTGTGTTATGTTTGCACTCATATGTTTCAATTCCTTGATGATTCATTAAATAGAGATATTAGACTATGCTACTTGGTTGTTGTGGATCCTTTGTTTGTTTTAGTTGTGTGTACAGGTTTTAATTATAACATTGAGAGCTACAATTGGAGCTTATAAGCAAGGAGGAAAGGGAAACTTGCCACAGATCCGAGGTAGGCCACTTTTGATTCTCTAACTTCTCTAAGGAAAACTTAATACTATTTTTCTTCGGTTGTTCTAGACTAGTTCACTAGGTCTAGGAAATTCACCTTTGTTCGCAATCGTAAATACTGCATAATAAGGAGCACAGGTTTTGCACTGCTAATTTATCAAACTTTGATTTTTCCTTTCACGGTTTTGATCATATTCTCCTAATAAAAAAAATTTGTTGACATCTCTATCTTCATAACACGGAGATTGCTTCTCAAAGCTTCTCACGTGAGCTATATATTGTTGGCACCTGTTGTTGCCTTTGATAGGATAGTAATTCATCAAACAAGAGTCTGTCCTCCTCTTACACATAAGATGCACACAAAAATATTTACAATGATATATAAAGAAATTTTCGTCGAACTTGTTAGATTTAATCTCATATTTTGGATCTTGCGCCACTTTTGGAAGGCAACACCCTCATTCTTAGCTTTGCCAAAATGCACATAGTAAAGGTTCTGTTGCAAAACCAAAAACCTTACTTGGTCCAACTGCTCTATAAAAATGATGTTGAAAATGAAAAAATTAAAAGATAATACAAATAGATCCATAATCATTATAAACTTTTAAGACAATTTAGTTAAAAAAAATGGACAAAACCCTCTCACAAAATTGAGCATGGAAACTTAAATAGAAAAACCCATAACAATACAGAGGAAAACTTCAAATCTCATAAAATTATGTGAAAGTGTGGAAGCCATTTAATTATAATCATTATTAATTTAAAAACAAAAAGATTTAAAAAAAATAATAATAATACAGCTCGTCTGCTTAAATTAATGGTATGACCTTAAAATATTTAGTGAATCATAAGATGTTGGGAGGAACGACTTTCCACTAAACGCTGTGGGTTGTGTAAGCATTTCCGTTTTTCAAAGTAAATGGATGGAATTGTTTTTCAACCAAATCGCATGTATCATTATTTTCAATAGCTTCAATTTCTTCATCCATGGCTTGCACCCAATTTTCATCTCTAATTTCTTTTTCAAACGAAGAAGGTTGGAATGAAAACAATGCAAAATTTGAACTAACATCCAAATCATCATAAATATCTTTCTGACTTCTCATCTTTTTCTTACCATTGCTTGATACATCATCTGATTGATTTTTAAGAGAATCTCGATCTGTTGATCTGCTTGAAGATCCATGCCTCTCTAAAAATCTTGGAGTCCTTATTGGTGTGTATATGTTTGGAGTCTTCACCTGTGATTCTTGCTGCTTCTTTTCTGCTACATCATCTTCTTCCATCAGTGGCACTTATGCATCAAATGTTTTGTCTATAGTTCCATTCCATGACTCTTGTTCTTTGAACACAACATCTTTGTTAATTATGGTCTTCTTGTGACAGGGTTATACAATTTGTAATCTTTTGATTGCTCACTATAACCAGTAAATATGCATTTTTCACTTTTATCATCCAATTTTCATCTTCACTCTTTAGGAACATGTGCATAAGCTACACATCCAAATACTCTGAGATGAGATACGCTGCAAGACATACCTAACCATGCTTGTTCTGGCACTCTATTCATCACACTCTTTGTAGGAGATCTGTTGATCATATAAATAGCACATGCAACTGCTTTTGCCCAATACTCATTAGACAAGTTTCTGCCTTTCAATATGTTTCTTACCATGTTCATAATTGTCTTGTTATTTCTCTCTGCTACACCATTCTACTGCGGTGTGTACCTGGTTGTAAACTGTCTACTGATTCATGTTGTTTCCAATAATCATGGAATGCCTTTGAGTCATATTCTCCACCACGATCTGGCCTCAATACCTTGATCTTTCAATCACTTCGGTTCTCTACTACGACTTTGAATTCTTTGAACTTTGCATAAGTTTCAGACTTCTGCTTCAAGAAGTAAATCCAAGTCTTTCTGCTATAGTCATCAATGAAAGTGAGGATGTAACAACTTCCACCAATCGACTGTGTCCTCATAGGTCCACACAAGCCTGTATGCACTATCTCAAGAGGTTGCTTTTCTCTGTATGCAACTCCCTTTGGAAAATTTTCACGCTGTTTCTTTCCAAGATGCAACACTCACAAGTTGTAGCAAGTTCTTTGATGGGAGGCAATCCTCTGACCATTTGTTTATGATGTAACAATCTTAAACCATAAAAGTGCAAGTGTCCAAACCGAAAGTGCCATAACCAATAATCATCAGAACATGCAACAATAAAAGAATTGACCTGATCATTGTAATTCATAACTAGAGGAAAGAGTCTGTTCCTCGTCATCTGCACCTTCACTATTAACTACTTACTTGGGGGCTTTTCATATATAACACATTGTTGACCTTGAAAGATAACTATGTATCATTTCTGTGTCAATTGACCAACACTTATCAAATTATGTTTGACACTAGGAACATAATATACCTCTAAGATTGTTTTTGGCTCCCCCCTACTTAGTCAGAATGTTGACCACTCTTTTACCATCTACTTCCATATTTTTGTCAGTCCCCAACTTTACTTCTGTTTTCACAGATTGATCGAAATTTGCAACCAAATCCTTGTTGCCTGTCATGTGGTTACTGCAACCACTGTCTAATAACCACACACTAGCAGAAGGTTCATGCATGGCATGACGAACTAGGAACATGGAGTTAGTACTCTCTGTAGTGACATTAGCTCTCTAGTTCCCTTCATCAGCTATCTTCTTCCTGCAATCACGAACATAGTGACCAAATTTATTGCAATAATAGCATGTCACCTTTGATTTGTTAACTCTCTGATTATTGTTGAAGCTTCTGTAGTTGCTTCCACTTTCATGTTCATGCTCTTCTCGACCATCTCTCTGACCACCATATTTTCTACTTCGTCCTCTGCCTCTCGATCTACTTCTGCCTCGACCTCTGTCTCTTGAAATAGAAACCTGACTTTTGAAAGCGGTCTCTAAAGTGGAATCCTTATTTCTGTCTATCCTTGCCTCATCAATAGAAGTGATCTCATCAGCTCATCAACTGTCAATGATGCCAAATCTTTGGCTTCTTCTATGGTTATTACAACATCAAATTCGGTAGATAAGGATCTGAGGACCTTCTCAACCACTATTTGATCTTTAATTTCTTCACCATAAATCCTTAACAGATTTACGACAGTTATGACCCGATTCATGAAAGAATCGATGTCCTATGTTTGCCTCATCTGCAGACTTTCAAAATCTCTCCTAGCATTATGCAACTTAACAATATTGACTTTGGTTGTACATGTATAGTCTGTCGCCAAAGTATCCCATGCTACTTTTGTTAAAGACGTGATCATAATCTTCTAGAACACTATTCGGTCCACTCCCTGTTGGATAAGTTGCAACGCTTGTGCATTCTTCTTCTTGTCTTCTTCCATTGTTCCCTCTCTGTATTACTAAGAACTTGTTCTTCTACTTCATTCTTAAGTTCTGAAAACCCAAGCTGGACATAAGCCCAGACATCATATGTCTGCAACATGGTCGTCATCTTAATGGTCACGTTATTCTTATAACACCCCAAACACCAAAGGAACCCGGCGACCCGCGTGCATGCAACGACGGGTAAAAAGCCTATATGCTAAGTCTTGGCGCGTTATAATGCATTGTATATGATGCATTAATGTTTAAACACCACTAAAAATATATGTTTCTCGGATTTTTGCTAATTAGTTCGCTTTTATTTTTTTGTAACCAATTTGAAGAGACAAAACAAAAAATTATACATAGAACACATGAGGTGTGGCTTTTCTATTAATCACACAAAGCTTGATACTTCCCATGTTGAAAATCATCTATCACTAAATTCGACTTGACTAACACTCAACTATTAACACCCAGTTAATTGACTCTCTAAATTTAACCAAGTACTCATGCAAGAGTAATTATTGAGTAATTATCTAATTTAAACATGGACATGGCCTTGATTTATGCTACTTTCAATCTGAAAGGATGGACATGGCCTTGATCTGTACTACTTTCCATCTGAAATGATTGAAATGAGATGGAGTTATGCATGGAAGCCGTGATCTGTACTACTTTCAATCTGAAATGAGATGAGGTTGTGATCGAGGCATGCGGAACACGCTGGTTTCGATCCTCTGTTAGTAACTGGAACAGGGGAGCCGTGATCTGTACTACTTTCAATCTGAAATGAGATGAGGTTGTGATCGAGGCATGCGGAACACGCTGGTTTCGATCCTCTGTTAGTAACTGGAACAGGGGTAATGTGAGGTAAATCCTCCGTTTAAATCAGAGGCATTTGATATTGGCCACATGCTCCAATTACAATTTTTCCCATCTTTTGCGGAGGTAAATCCTCTGTTAGTAAGAGAGCGAATCAGAGGCGTCTGATATTGGCCACGCTCCAATTACAATTTTGCGCATCTTTTGCACTGCTTTTTGCTCCCAACTAAAATCCCCCGCAACATTTTTAATTGGATCATAGAACATTCAAATAAAAGTGTATTCTTATCTTCACGGGTGTATCAAAGCAGAGTGTATTCTTTTACTTGTCTTTGCGGGTAGTTTCAGAGCCACCGAATTGGTCCAACAGTTTTGCTCCCAACTGAAAATCCCGACCGGATTTTTAATCTGATCAAGGGAAAAAATCAGCAGAATAAAGGCCCCTTGTATCCACGCTCTTATCACTGTGTATTCTTTTACTATTGATCGCGTTGTCCCATGTACATCCATTCCATAAATATGCCATAATGTCATTTAAGGTTCCATACGTGTGGCCTGGTGCCTTTGCAATTAAAAAATAAAATAGCAATACCTTGAATAGACCTGGAAACATAAAAATAAAATGGCAATATATTGAAGAGAATTGGAAACATAAATCTATTTAGTTTTTACCGTTTAGATTGTTTCTTTGTCAGGGCTTATTTTTCTTTACAACTATTCCAATTCATTGTTGGACTGTGTTTCAGATTGGGAACTTACAGGGTACTGTAACGCTGGCAGTGCCCGCTAGAGGGGTAGGATGACGGGCATAACGGCAGTCTAACTCCAACCTTAAACTATACTCATAGTGTTGTGCTCTGGTCGCCGGATCAAAATCAATGAACCAAAAACGTTCTCCACCGTTAGATTTCCTTGTTAATCCAGACCGTCCAAAGTGCATCGACTTTCACTTCGGTGAAGACCACGTGATAGTTATTAGGTGGTCATTATATTATTGGAGTTGTCTTTAGTGTGAGTGTCTGAATCTGGTGGAAAAATTTGAGGTGAAATCTTGATTTGTATTATTTAAACTAGTTTTTTCACTATATATATGATTCAGCAACTTAGAAAACCATAGGACATTTTGATTGCACAATATTAATCATCAAACTTATGATTTCAATAAATTCCTACCAAATTTGAAAAAAATTAAACTTAAACTTAAAAAACCCACTTAAAAAATTTCAAAAAAATCACATAAAAACGACTCCTATACCATTTAGTGCAGAGCAGCATTTAACGATGAGGACATACTGCATGTGAACCTGCGTCATTCCTTGGGCAGTGAAGCCGGAGATGGGGCAGCGTGTTGGGCTAAGCAAAAATATTTTATACACAAACCTAATGCTAAGTATGTAAAAAACCAAAAAAATAATAATAATAACTTTTAAATATAAATATTTATCTAAATAAATACTTAAATATTTATAATCAAAACGTCATTAATACACCGTCAATAACATAAATTAAATTGTTCTATATTATAACCTTTTTAATACAAAGTCATCACATTAATTATATTGTTCTATATTATTTCCAGCGTCATTTAGGATTTCTGATCCTAGGAGCGCATTTGAAAACCGGCATAACCATGTGGTTTACAGTGATTTTTTATCTACAGTGATCCCGTGTTGCATAATCCGCACCATATGGTATAATTTTTCCTTGATGTTTGTTGTACTGTCACGTTCATAGTTCACTTCTTATTCATTCTCATACGTAGACTAAATGGACCAGCTTAGATTCCATTTATCACTATTTTGAAACGCGCTCTTAATCGGTCAACTCATTAAAATAAAAATATTGATAATTGGTATAATTTATTTTTTTATTTTTTTAATTTAATTTAATTATAAATAATTATTTAATAAAAATTTAATTTCCATAACGTAATAAAAAATATTTAAAAGTTAATAATAATCTAATATTTAAAAGTGTGTAATAATAAAAATATTGATAATTAGTATTAATTTATTTTATAATATTTTTTTTCTAAAATTTAATTATCAATAATTATTTAAATAACGATTTAATTTCCATAAAGTAATAAAAAATATTTAAAAGTTAATAATTTATCTATATTTACATGGCAATGTGATAGTGGATATATCTTTGGGTCTTGGATAGATGGTAATTCGGTACTTTATAAAGGCATTCTTTGACTTCCACTTCAAGTTCAATTCCCCATCTTGATGAGAGTGATATATTGGACATGACGATGATGTAATAATGATGTAGTCCCACCCAAACTTACCAAAAAAACTAATATATAAATTCTTTTTATAATTAATAACCAAAACTTACTCTATATATATATATATATATATATTCTTTTTATAATGAATAATAATAATAATTTGAAACAGTTCTAATTTAGTTAATTTTTATGTTACTTTTTATGTGGACAATGTGAGATGTATAGTTGAATAACTGTTTTCATGTTGATAGGCATTTACCATTTATTTAATTTAAATGGTTGCGCAAATAGTAAATGTGGATAAACATCAATTCATAATAACCATAGAAACACTTACTTCATTTTACATCTATCAAATCTATTTTCACTCTAAAGGAGGCTTGCATCTCAAGGGATTTGATCCATCTTGGTGCTTGATCGATAATTTTGAATCTTTTAAGAGATTTGATCCCTTTTGGTGCTTGATGTAGAGTTAAGATGAATCTAGATTGATGTAATTATTAATTATAATTATAATTATAATTATAATTATTAATTTTTGTGTAGAGAGGCGCTCTCCATCCTAGTAGGGTAGAGATGTTGCAATGCATTGTCCTGTAAATAATTTGAATAAGTCAAATTACATTAAAAAAAAATTAATAAAATTAATAATTAAAATAAAATTGAGGTAAAATAGTCAATTTATCATTGGTGGTTTCTTGGTTCTAGGTTTCCACAAACCATGGTTTTCGACCAACATAGATTCATCTTAATTTTGGATTTACCAAGTTTCCAGAGGGATCAATGTGCAAACTTTTTTTTAGAGCTAAAAGAGATTTGATCTTTCTTCATGCTTAGTAGATCCGGAGTTAAATAGATCTAGGCTAGTTTTATTGTGCCCACTCGTAGAGATGTTATAACTTAAAGTTTAACAGTTTGACACACACATATATCGAGGGGGGTAAATGAAAATTAAACATTTTAACTCTATGAAAATAAAATAAAAGAAATAGAAAAAAACCTTATAAAAATAAAATAATAAGAAAAGTAAAAATAACCCATCACATTGAGAACCCATGGTATATTCATGTGGAATATTGTCTATTTAAAAAAGGAAATTAAACTAGCCTAGATCCATCTTAACTCTGGATCTATCAAGAAGGATCAAATCTATTGAGATGCAAATATTTCTTAGAATAAATCTGTGGAGATGCAAATATCTCTTAGAATGAAGAGATTTGATCAATCTCAGTTCTTGGTAAATCTGGAGTTAAAATGGATCTATGCTAGTTTCATTATTTATTTTATTTTATTTTCATCTAGTCAAAATGTTGAACATTACAACATCTCTATCATACTAGAGAGCATTTGTCCATATAATACATTTTTTTAATTTTTGTCCATATAATACATTTTTTTAATTAATCAATTTAATTTAAAAGATAAAAAGCACACAACTATTTTGAAAATAAATCTCAACCATTTCTTTATATATATTATTATAAATATTTTAAAATATTCTATGGAAGTTAAATTCTTACGATTCACTTTATAATTCTAAAAACCTTATTCTAAATAAACATATCTATACATGCCAAAAAACTTAGTATTTAAAATATTTTAACTCCAATAATTATATAAAAAATTATAATTAAAAAATAAATTAACTTATAATCAAATATCATTGCTTAATATATTATTTAAATTAAAAAATTGTTACCAATATTATTTAATTTGAATGAATCTCGTCCTTAAGTGAGTTAACAACTAACCTCCTTACAAAACACATACATATTTAAATCAAGGTATCTCATCATGGGCTTCACAAAGTCTTGAACGATGGGCTTGAAGGATGGGCCATCCTTGAGAAATCAATCAATCAATTCTAGACTTGGAATATTTCGAAAAAGAGTTGTTAATAGTAGAGTTTAGAAAATTTCAAAAGTTCGTTAACAACCGTTTAACTTTACTCATATACACCAAGAAATATTCCAGAGTCTGGATTCAAACAAATTACAACTACGTTAGATCAAGAAATATTCCACAATCTAGATTCAAACCAATTACAACTACAACAGATCTCAACGTCGGGGAGTGACGTGTGACGTATACAGTGTCTCACACGGAAGATGATGAAATTTACAGTGTGTTGCACGCAGGACATGATAAAATATGCACCAGGTCAATGGATTCTGGATTTATATGTAACGACTTTGTATTAGGAAACCACATGACCGGGAAATCGACCCAAATCAAAATAAACAAAACGCCAACAGCTCGATATTGATAGAGATGTTGCAAAAGTCCTCATCCTTGTATACAGTCCGTGTGTAATTGACTTTCTACTCCGCTAAATTAGAAATATCTTCTTTGTTTGCTTTCATGACATTGGAGACCGGAAAACTCATGATCACAACCAGATCGTTAGCATTCAAGGGAAGTTGGGTATTGCCGAACATATGGGTTACGAAGATCGTAAGTGCAGGCCTCTCGGTTTTCTGCTCGGACTTCCCTTTGCGCTTCTCGCCTTCTCGATTTCGTTAGTTGGTATCCCGTTTTGGATTGTTGGGTTAGTATTTATTTTGAAATTCTTCATTTTGCATTTTTAACGTGGTTCTTGGAGTTATTCAATCACGGTTTAGGTCACCGTTGAGGTATTGAATGGGATATTTTCAAAATCTGTAATGAAGGGTTGGGTATCAAAGGAGTTGTTTCAAAATCCGTCACCGGAATCTTAAAAAATCGCAGTAAAGACAACTCCGGTATTAAATGGAATATTTTCAAAATTTACCAGTAAAAGTTGGGTATTAAAAGGGATGTTCTCAAAATTGCAAATAAGAATTTAAGTATTGAATAACTAAATTTGATCAGAAGAGCTTGGATATTGAATAGATATTCTTCAAATCTGCAAATAAAGATGGGCTATAAGGGTTGGGTGTTAAATGGGATAGTCTCAAAATCTATAAATAAGAGTTGGGTATTAAATGGGATATTCTCAAAATTGCAAATAAGAATTGAAGTATTGAATAACTAAATTTGATCAGAAGAGCTTGGATATTGAATAGATATTCTTCAAATCTGCAAATAAAGATGGGTTATTTGATTGGCCTGGCCTGAGAATTAATTGGCTTGCCATTTTTCGTCATTTGAAATTGATGGGTGTTTGTTGTTGTTGCAGGATGTTGCTCAGCTGGATATGCCCATGTTGCATCTTTGTTACAGTTTGGGTGAAAACTGCCTCAGATTTTATGAAAGCTCCTCTGCATGTCATGAAGTGGTTTACTTCTCGAATACCTTGTTGACTTGACAAAATAAGAGATATACCCACACCCTTGAATATTCTTTTTTGCGTTGTATGGGCGTTGGATTATGCATCCCTTGAGTAACCTTTTGTCAATTTTGTGTTAGATGCGTACTAGATTATGCATCGGGGTTCACCATAAAAATTGCAGTATCGTATGGGCGTTGGATTATGCATCCCTTGAGTAACCTTTTGTCAATTTTGTGTTAGATGCGTACTCGATTATGCATCGGGGTTCACCATAAAAATGGCAGTATTAGAATAACCATGGAGCATAGCACTTTATTATATATGTAAAATGTGATATATTTTTATATGAAAATTTTAATTATCAATTTATTTGAAGTTAAGATGGATCTATGTTGGTTTTTTATAAAATAGATCTATGTTGGTTTTTTTTATATATATATAAACTCTATGTTGAGTCTCGAAGGAATTGCACATCTTCATTTTGAGCCAGACACAAATAAAATGTTTAAGTGATACAATTCTTGGTGAGATTGTAAATTTTTGTTGTTTATATTGCATTTTTGAATGCATAAATAGATTTAATGCCTTGGAAACCCACATGAACACTAGACAAAACCGAGTCCAAAATATATGCTTGCAAAAGGACCAAAACATATGAATATTTTTATTTTAAATTGCTTTATAGAGTATGTAGATAATTGACATTGAAATATTTCGCTCAACATGGGCATTGAAATATTGTATTTTCAATTGTTTTATTTAATAATAAGTAGTTGCTATTCCCCTATGGAGGTGTTAAATATATCGACGAATGTGGTTCACATTAAGCTCTGCCCATCTAACGACAATCCACATGCTTGATGCATCGGTCGATGCATTTCTCAACCTACATAGCAAGGAGCCTTAACTCCATCTATGTGAGCATGGCCTATTGATCATTTTCCATGAATTTCCTTAGTACACGCCTAGGATGGCTCACTCCATTAGTTTGCTTGACATTGTTGTTGATTTTTCCATCAGAAGCGATGGACTTTCCCTACCTCATTCCTTTGTTTATGTCAAGTTATATCAACCTTCTTCATCCCCTACTCTCACCCTTTGCGGATTTTGGTGATCACGCTACTCCTCTACTATTTAATGTCAACTTCCTATTGAGTCTCACTAAAGGCTCCTCCATCTTTTCCTAGTTGCATGTGATCCACCCTTCTCATTTGGCATTGTTCAATGTGGTGAGGCTCTTTCTCCCCACCATAATGGTGACTCGCCAACAAGCTCACAACAAAAAATGAGGATGAAGTCATGAAGATATTGTGGGTACACATTCCAGGTGTCGAGTAGATGCATTTGCTCCCCATTGTTAGGATGACACCCCTCTAGAAACTCAATCTAAGCTTAATGAGATTGAAATGGAAGTCATGTGTAATCATCAACGAATTTCTTATGTTAATGTTTTGGACAACATTACAGCTTGGATCCCTAACCCAGGGAATTATCAAGGATTGCAAAAGCATTATTTATATTTTCAATTATTCTTTCTATTGAAATACTTTATTTATAGCCAACATTAAAATCTCTCTCTCTCTTTGTGTTGGGTGTGGGACGGGGGTAGGGGGTAGGGGGGAGTTGATATTTAAATATATTAGTTAATATCTTTATTCATTTTTTCCTTTTTCCCTTTTTATTAAATTACATTATAATTCATACGCACAAAACATACCAGATATCAGTATTACTATCATGGTCTGCCACAAGGGAAAGTAGACCAACGATAGTAAAGCTAATGTAACATTCTTCTGTCTATCAAAAATAACCAAAATAAACCTACTTCCTATGAATCACTACATCAAGACAAATGTCTAGAAAAGTTATCAGAAAACTTACAAACAATTAAATAGGTATACTACACAAACCATAGCTGTGAAACATATGAGAAAGTAAAATAAAGTTTGCTAATATAAAAATAAAATAACAAGGGACCTAGGCATGCATCAATCTTGAGAAGTCGCAAGGGCAGGATCTTGTGTGCTTGGACCTATTGGGGAGTGTCTCCCACACTACATATACTTCTTAATGTGAGATATCCGAGCATCCAAGTTGATAATAAAAGAGCGTTGGTGCTTTTGAATTCACTGGTTGTCATTGAGGCAGATTAGGACTTCATTATGATCCTCCTATTTTTCTTTGATGATGCGGCCTAGTATTTTTTCCATTTTTCTATTTAGAGTGATGGAGTGGAAATATTGGTTCCTAAGATCTTTAATATGGATAGGATCTAGGACCTAATCATAAAAAATTTCCTAAACCTACGATTAAGAATGGGCATTGTAGTTGTTTATAGCTTAGGCATTAAGTTGGTGAATTTTGTCCTTGATTTCAGGAGGGTTGGATGAAAGATAAATTTCCGTTATAGACGAGGCCTTGGTTTGAGCTCTAGGTCTGCCTATGGAACCTCTGCCACCAAAACCATGCCTCAGGCACATTTATTTCCTCGACATGACACTAAGGGAGGACTAGAACTGAGAAAGAGATGCTTCAAGATATGAGTGTAGGTTGGGAGAATGAGAACTAGACAGAGCCAACATAGAGCTAATAAAAGGTAAAGCTTTAGGAGTGTAGAGTGTTATGTAACCAAATCACAAAACAAATGAAAATATAGACCAACGACTTGAAAATAAGCCTCTTTGAGGGGGAAACCTCCTTTTCCATCACATAAATGAACAATTATTGGATGATTCAAATGACAAGACCTCCTTGGTATATATAGGAGTCTAAGGGGTCATAATATAATTAGGGCCTACATAAACATAACAATGTAAGGGCACAACAATAACAATATGGGGGATACACTAGTATTATAGGGACCTAACATGCCCCTCTTTTAAAAAAGGGATGTCCTCAATGCTTGAGTAGTTCTAGATGCTTCTATATAAAATAATAATCCTCCCATGAGGAATATTCAGTTGGTAAGTTCTTCTACTTAATGAGATACTTTGAAATTGATCAATTTTGTGGTTGTCAAATTCTTGTTTCCATGATTTCTTTAGGCTCTAATATGACTTTTCCTTCCTCATCAAGTTCTGGAAATATATTTTGAGCTGGAAGTTTGTCACCTATGACCTTCAAACATGAAACTTGGAAAAATGGGCATATTCGTGAAGATGCAGGTAGGTCCAATTTGTATTCCATAGTACCAATATTTTTCAATACCTTATCAGGGCCATAGTACTTGGGGAATAATTTATTTTCCTTCTTAGCTTGCGTGAGTGACATTTATTTGTATGGTTGTTGTCATAAAAATACCCAAGCGCCCACATCAAAACTTCTTTCATTACAATGTTGATATGACAGTTGCTTCATTCGATTATATGCTAGAGTCAGATTATCCTTTAAGGGTTAAAGAACTTGTTGTTGATGCTTGTTGTGATCTTCCACTACTTGAAACTTAGAACGGTCTCTTAGAGATGATGTGATGGATGGTGGATGATATCCGTAAAGCACCATAAATGGGGTCATTTTTGTTGTGGTATGGAATGAAGTGTTATACCACAATTCTGCCAGAGGTAACCACTTGAACCATTGTGTTTCTTTATTAGATAAAAAGTAACAAAGATATCCTTCTAAACATTTGTTCATTATCTCAGTTTACCCATCAGAATGAGGATGATAAGATGAGTTATGAGCCAATTGAGTACCAAGACAAGAAAATAATTCTATCCAAATTTTTTTGGTGAAAATGGGATCTTTGTCACTTACAATAATCTTTGGGTTTCCATGTAACTTTTGAATTGTTTCAACAAATGAAATAGCGATCACACTGGTTTTGAAAGGATGAAATAATGCACAAAAGTGTGCATACTTAGTAATTTTATCAACTACCACCATGCTGACACTCTTTCCTATGAACTTGGGTAAACCTGTGAGAAAATCCATTGAGACCTCCTCCCAATGTTGACTTGGAATGGAAATCCTTATACTATTCAATGCATATTCCCCCATGGTTAGATTGATGTTATGGAACTTCCATGAGAAATTTATAGTTCCTCCATTTGTAACCATCACTTGGCACTTTGGTGTTGGGTATAAAAAACAATTCAAGTCCTTCGCTATCATAGAATGAATAAAATTATGGGTACTACCCAAATCAATCAGCATTATTACCTTTTTCTTCTTGAAATGTCCTTCTATCTTGAGAGTTTGAGGAGTGGTAATTCTCGCCAATGCATTACAAGATATGGTTTGATTAATCTATTATTTTTCATCCCCTAGGGTTGGTTCCTGGTTTATATATTTTTATTTTAATGTTTCTTGTCCCTTTTCTTCCTCCTCTTCACAATCTATGTAAAATAATTTCTTCTCAAAACACTTATGACCTTTAGTGTATTTTCTAACACAACTGTAACAAATCCCTTTTGCCCTTTTTTCCTCTAGTTGTTGTGGTGTCAACCTTGTAAGTTGTGGAAGGCTAAGAGTGGAAACACTTCAATCTTTATATTTTTGAGTGGTATACCTCCTTGTTGCCATAATTTTTCTTTCAACTTTTCTTTCCACCATGAATGCCTTATCCAATGAATTAGGTTCCCATGTTGGATGTTATCCTTTAAATTCCCTATGAATACATCAATTATATGCTCCTCTGGAATATTAGTTACCTTCATATTCAATATTTGGAATTCCTCAATGTGCTCATCCATTGAACCCCTTTGTTTGAGATTTATCAATTGGCTAAATAAGGTGATGCTCTTTTTATCCTCATAATGTGCTATCAATTCCTCCATAAAAATTCATCAAGTGAAAATTGATTTACAAGAAACAATTCATTGATATCACAAAAAATGATTGGGTTATAAATATAAATATGCAATGTGTACCCTTTGTGTGTGTTACACATCATGCAAATCAAAGAATTTCTTCATTTGTAGTATCCATGTTACCGGATCCTTGCCATCAAACATCCTCACATTAATCTTCAGAATATGGTTAGTCTTAGAACCAAATTTGGAGTCTCTAAAATCATGATTCACGTTCTATTTTTTCTCATCATGAGTTTCATGAAATACCTTATTGCAACTAGGAAACCTTCCTTCTAGAAACTTTGTCAAACCTTCCTTAAACCCTTCCATGTCTTCATTTAAAGCATTCATCTTGCCTTTTATTTCTACTTTTAAATCGACCATGTCACCTTTCATTACTACTTTTAAACAATCTAATTCATCTTGGTTTCTCTGTGTGAGAGTGAAAAATTTTGCACCTGTTCCCGCAATTTTGATATATCACATTGAATTTCTTCCTTTTCATGCGTCATAATAGAGCTTTCTGAGCCTTAATGGGTGTATAAAAAAAATTGTTTGGGAGGAATTTTAGAACCAATTAATGATATTTGTGTGTCATTATGACCTTTTAATCACTTCAAAATAATATTTCAAACAAAAGTTTTACAAATTTAAAAATACACACCTTTTAGAGCTTGATTTTGAGCTTGTTAATAATTATGAAATGGAACTGTTGTATCTGTATGATTTCTTCCTCCTAAGGTTTGAAATTGTGTCTTGAGGTAGCCCTATGTGTCCTCTTTCTGACACCACCGGTTATATTGAAATTAGACTTTTCAAGATGAATTTATGCCAAATCTCCCATGAGGACCTGATTATTGACTCGTTTAGTACAAACAACTTGTACGAGATGCCACATGTCACTATTTTCACCTTCGGCCGTAAATATTATACACAAGAAACTATAGTCTTTTCACTTTCAGTAACTTTTTACAAAATTAAAATTTGTTGAACAAAGAGAAAGCTATGAAGATTTTACTAAGAACACCTGTTTGAGATAGAATTATAGAGCATGCAAAAACCCTAATTTCCTTGGACCATATCTCCAAAAATATAGCAAATCAAGCTCTGAATTTTTTGCAAAAATGTTCATCAATATTTTGTGTCCACGTGGTCAAAATTTCAATTTCTAAAGCCTCACAAAAAAAATTATAGAGAAAATTCCAAGATAACTTGTTTGAAGAAGTGAAACCCTAGGATCCAGAGCTCTGATACCAAATGTTATGTAACCAAATCACACAACAGAAGAAAATATAGATCAATGAATTGAAAATAAGCCTCTTTGAGGGGACAACATCATTTTACATCACATAAATGAACAATTCTTGGATGATTCAAATGACAATACCTCCTTTGTATATATAAGTGCCTAAGGGGTCACAATATAATTAGGGCCTACATAACAATAAAAATGTAAGGGAACAACAATAACAATAGTGGGCTTCTATGGGGCATAATAATAACAGTAGTGGGATTCTACGAGGCACAACAATAACACAATGGGGTTTACACTAGTATTATAGGGACCTAACAAAGAGGACAAGGACAATGAGAGTTGAGTGAACTATAGTAATAAACAAGGGATTACATTAGGTAATAGGGGGTGTTTGTGGGCTTGAAAAGGAGCTAGAAAAACTCATTCCAATGGACCTCTAGTAGGTGTCTCTACCCTAATGGGAAAAACTATATTCTTGGACTAAAATGTCAAAGCCTCGTGACTATAGAAACAATACCAATAAGAGATGATAGAATTTAGTGAATTTACCAGTGTGCTAAATATGTGCTCATTCCATAATTTCTCATAAAAGTTATGGTGTTATCCCTAACAACGACTAATTCTCAAACCTAAAACATGCAACCCCGCGATTATGATAAAGTTGAAAAGTATCTAGCCGCTAATGAGTCAAGTTAGTTGGAAGGCCAGACCAGAAGTAACTGGACCTTCCTTCATAGGAGTGCCACAATTCTAGACATTGGGAAGGTAATATCCCATCTGTAGCCTAGTGATACAATGAAGACTCCAAAAAATAGTTTAGTAATTCCAGCCTTTCCATGATGGCATGGAAGTCGTGGGGGTTTCCATATTAATTTATTAGCTCATCATAACTCATAACATGTATGATTGTATGGGGAAGTTGGCCACGCCATTCCCCTTTTTAATACATGGGAAGGCATTAGGGTAGTAGGATTTCTCCCCTCCCTCAATAGGCATGCCATCCAACACCCCATAGGGATATGTTTATTCAAATATTTTATTTAAGGTCTACATTGAAATATTTTTAACAAAAATATTTTATTTTTTTAATATGTTCAATTATTTTATCTCTTTATATAAAGTTGATATAAAAGTATGTTACTTAATATGGAAAACAAAATATTTTATTTATGGTTTAGAGTCATTTTTTTTTTAAATTAAGATTACTTAATATGGACAACGAAATATATTATTTATGGTTGAAAGTGGAATATTTTTTGTTATTAACATTTTTTTCAAATACCATATGTCAACTCTATGTGAACTATCGAAGGAACTATACATATCCTTCATATTTGGTTTTAATATCAATCAACAAACTTAAAGAGCATAATTATTAATGAGAGTGAGATTATTCATGTTTTATGATGATTTTAATTAAAACTAAACAAATATGTATATTTTTTATTTTATATTATAGAAAATATTATTTTTTATTTAGTGCATATTTTAGTTTATTTTTAAAAGGGACATGTGTCAACTCTAGGTTGGTCACACAAGAAATTACACATATCCATTATACTAGAATATAGAGTGCACCTCTCGATGAAACCTCTAAAATAGGGGATTGTAACACCCCACCCCACATTTAACAACTTTTACAAGATCTCTAGGGTAAACATGAGCCGTGAGTTACTATGTATGACACGACATTCTAGTTCCACTTATGGAAGTGGGGCCTACTACCTTTAATCTTTACTGCAACCTCTAAGAACACCAGATCACCCAAGATGTCCAACAACATCTACTGATCAACTTTTTCTATAATTAGAGCTACTTTTTTTACTCACCTCGCAGCTTGGTTGCAATGTGCTAAGTTGTCAATGTAGCCAGAAGGCTCCATATGCACGCACAGGTTGTCCCCCGTGTGGCTACAACCAAAATTTCATGGTTAAGATACTGCGACCAAAAGCCTTGTTCTATTTTTGCAGGGCTAGCTCCATGCCAACTACCCAGAATATTCCAAAACTTTGTCATTAACCTGTAGGAGTTTTCATTTATTGTTCTTGGCCTATTTCCTACTCACACTTATCAAATACATGAAAATCATTTAGACAAACACTTGGTAGACAAGGTAATTGTAGGTTATAAATGCATGAATTAGTTAAGTTCATCAGAGAATCATCAAGAAGGCTTGTTTCCCTTTATTACTAGTTGCAATAACACACATTATCTCATGCATTCATACAAGATAATTAAGAGCCCATCAATCCATGGAATGGATCCTTAACTAAATCACATCATATTATGAGAAATATGCCATGCATGTAAGCAACATTTAATCAGATTAGAACCATGACAAAGTATTCATAAAATTACACATAAAATAAAAACGTGTGATCATAAATCTCAATAAGAATCAACACATAATAACATATGAAAATTCCAACCAAGTCAGGGACTTCCACGTACTACCTAACCATGGATTGGGATAACCCAAATATCTCTTTCAACCAATCAGCCTCGTGCCATATTCCAACCATGAATGTGGGATGTCATGGGATAAACCAAAATAGAACCAACTAGGGAATCCATAGGTTAAACCACCTCAACCCTCAACTACAGTGATTTCACCTAAACCAGTCGAGAAATCACCAAAAACAAGCTTGGATACCTCATAATTTCTTCACCATACCTAGAGGAATTTTCCTATCTCTACCCACCTTTTAAGGGCTTCCAGAGAAAACCATCTCCACCCCAACCCTTGGGATTTTCATGACATCACCTCACCTGGATCCAAAATTGTCTGGTAATCCAAATCTCGTCCAAGAGTGAATCCCATCACACCATGGCTATCAAAGGAAATGACAAGGAAAGGTTGTGACCACTGTCAATCTAGGAAAATCCCATGCCAATGACAACAAAATAATCATGTAAATCAAATGCATGTACCATGCAGTCAAATCCTAACAAGAAAATCACACATGCAACCTATTACCTACAAAATATTCATGTTGTAGTTGATGTTCCAATCTTCTCCTTGTGCTCCCTTGCTTTCCTTTTCTTGTCTTTTGCTTTCTTTCTCTCTCTCTCTCTATTGGAGTACGATTTCTTCCTTGGCAAAAATAAAATTGTCCAAAACTGAAACTGATCAAAAGTTGTCAATTGTTTCTCACATGTATTTTTATCATTGATGGTTGGTGTCTCTTCCTTTCCTTTCTTTTTTACTTTCATTTTCATGATGTTATCTATAATTTCCCTTGCATGCATATTCTTCTCTCTTCATCTTCTTTTTATCCTATTTTCCTTTATTCTTGAATTAAATTGCCATTTATTGCATTTTGTATTTTCAAATGCTAATGCCGATTTCAATAGCCATTGATTAACCACAAGCAATACCCACTTTAATTATTTTCCCTCCGTTCAGCTTGGAATACGTGTCCCATTACCTTGGTCTTATTTTTTCCTTTATAAGGTCCTTCCATTTACATGAAAAATCAACCTGAGGTAGTTACAAACCCCTCCCCCTTGGGAAAAAACCGTCCTTGATGTTCTATAAAACTTAAGACCAGCAAACTACTGAAAACAAAACATACTTGTTATTGGAGCTTTATAACACAAATTGTTACAATATTTACAATGTTAAACTGTTGAAAATATGACAAACATATTGTATATTGGATATTTATAATCAATCACACACACACACACCAAAACTCAGTTTCTTCAACCAACAAATAAAGAATGATATAATGCTCACATCTGATCAATCATCTCCCATGTAGCTTCGTCGGGCCCAAAGTGCTTCCACTGCACTTTAACTTGCTCTATTTTTCACTTCTGGAGCATGAGCTCTTTATGCTACAATATGCATTGAGGCATTGAAGCTCTAGATGGAACTCTCCCTCTAGTTCCACCTTCAATAGAGACTAATCAATCACATGATCAACATCCTGTACATATCTCTTAAGCAATGAAACATGGAAAGCATCATGGACTTTGATTGGTGGTAGCAAAGCAAGACTGTAGGCCACTAGTCCAATCCTCTCAAGGATCTCAAAAGGCCAACAATACTGAGGCGCCAACTTGGCACATGACTCAATCCTCAAGGATCTCCTCTTGGTTTTGGTCCATAAGTACAAATGCTCCCCAACCTGAAACTCCTTGAATGTTGTATGTCAATCTTCATAACTTTTTTTTAATCCTATGTTGTATTTAAATTCCTTTTAATAACCTACATTTCCTATTCCATCTCTGCCAACATATCAAGTCCAATCAACACCATGTTCACTGGATCACTCTAGCTGATAGGAGTATTACAACTCCACCCATAGAGAGCCTCAAATGGACTCATCTTCAAGGATTAATAATACACATTATTATAAGAAAAATCCACCAGTGGAAGATACTCCTCGCACTCCCTCTATTGATGCATGACATACATCCTCAACATATCCTCAAGGATCTTGTTAACCCTCTTTGTATGTACTCTGTCTATGGATGATAAGTTGTACTGAAAGTTAACTCTATCCCCAAGCCTAAAAACAAATCCTTCCAAAACCTATAAGTGAACTTGGCATCTTTATCTAATATAATCTTCTTGGGAACCCCATGCAACCTCACTATCTCCTTGATGAAGATCTGAGGTACCTCACTAGTTGAAGTTGTAGACTTCACTACAATGAAGTGAGCTACATTGCTCAACCTCTCAACCACAACCATGATGGAGTCATGTTGCCTTGATGTCCTAGGAAAACCTATAATGAAGTCCATGGAAATGACCTCCCATTTCCATTTTGGAATTAGAATAGGTTGCAATAGACCAGCTGGATGCCTGCATTCAACTTTTACCAATTGACAATCCAAACACTTGGAAACAAACTAAGCCACCTATTTCTTCAAATTTTTCCAATAGTAGAATTTCATAACAATTTTCAAAGTCTTCTAATATTCTGGGTGGCTTGAATATGGCTTAACATGAAACTCTCTCAAAATAATCTTCTTCAACTCACTGTTATCTGGCTCATAGATCATATTCCTGAATCTGACCAAGCCATCTATTGTGAGGTGATACTCCTCATCCTAATCACCTTAACCCTACTACTACAATCTCTACTTTAGTTACTGATACTTCTCATCATTTTTTCATGCACATAAGATCCGCTCATGTAAATATGTCCCATAAGAGCTCACAACTGAAATATGACACCTACACTCTCCTATTAATAGAATTTGCAACCCTATTCTCCTTACCTTTGATATACCTAATCTCGAAATCAAACTCACTAAGAATATCAAACCATCTAGCTTCCATTGCATTCAGATTGGGTTGGTCAAACAAATACCTTAGTCCATTGTGATAACTCATCAAGAGAAACCTCCTCCCAAGAAGATAATGTTTCCACGTCTTCAATGCATGAATAATAACTTCCAACTCAAGGTCATAAGTCACATATTTTTTCTCATGCTCATTCATCTTTCTCAATTCACAGCAAACCACCTACCCTTCCTTCATTAGGACTCCACCAAGTCCTTCCTTACATGTATTTGTACAAACCACAAACTCCTTATCAGGATTTGCAATATTCAAAACTAGAGCATTGGTAAGAAAATGGTTCAACTTCTCAAAGCTAGCTACACACTCAACAATCCTTTCAAGCTTCTTCCCTTTCCTCTGCAAATATGTGATAGGAAATCCAATATTGCAGAAGTTCCTGATGAACTACCTATAATAACCTACTAGTCCCATGAATGATCTGACCTCATCCACATTCTTTTGAGTTGGCCACTCCATGATAGCCTTAATATTTTCTGAATCCACTATTATCCCTTCCTTGGAAACAACATGTCCCACATAATGAATCTGAGTCTGAAATAAACTGCACTTGCTAATATTGGCATACAACTGATGCTCTCTCAACAATCTCAATATCGCCGCTAGGTGCTCTGCATGCTCCTCCTCATTCTTTGCATATACCAATATATCATGAACAAAGACTATCACAAACTTGTCCAGGTAAGGGCACAACACACAATTCATTAAACACATGAAGGTGGATGGAGCATTGTTAAGACCAAAAGGAACCACCATGAACTCATGGTGCCCATTCCATGTACAAAATGAAGTTGTATATATTTATTATTATTTGATGTGCACCTGATGATATCCGGATCTCATATTAATCTTTGAAATATCGTTTATCCCTTCAAATGATCAAATAAATCATCAATTTGAGGCAAATAATGCATGTTCTTGATAGTCACCTTGTTCAGTTGTCTGTAATCAATGCACAATCTAAGAGTACCATCATTCGTCTTTACAAACAACAACAGTGCACCCCAAGGTGACAAACTTGGCCTTATGTATCCCTTATCAAGCATCTATTTAAGTTGCAAATTCAATTCCACCAACTCCAGAGTGCTCATCATGTATGGTGCCTTAGATGTTGGTGTTTCTCCTGGTACCAACTCAATAGAGAAATCCACCTCTCTATGAGGAGGAAACTTTGGAATATCTGCAGGAAACACATCTTGAAACTGTTTCAAGATAGGATACTTGCTCGGGACTTCGTCATCCTCAACATCCTTTCCTTTGTCACTAGAAATATGAACTACGTGAAATACACACCATTTATTGTAGTTGTGCTTAGCTTGCATTGTTGTAACCATTCTCACTAATGTAGGATTCTTCTTTACCTACAATATTCTCTTGTCTCCCTCATAATTTAGGCACTTAATGGCCTTCTCATAGAAATATACCTTGGTCCTATGATTAAACAACCAATCCATGCCCAAAAGCATGCTATATGAACCCAAAGAAAGCACATTTATGTGTGTTGTTGTAGGCATGCCTTTAAGCTCAATTGCACAAGATTTCACCCAATGCCTGAAATCTTATCTTAGTCCATATAGCCAACTACACCAAACAAGATTTTGCATGCACTTCTTTATTCAAATGATACTGATCCACCAGGTCAAGACTAACATAGCTATAATTAGATTCATGATCAATGAAAATGGAAACAACTTGATCACAGAGCTTACCTTCCATCTAAATAATAGATGTGTAATGGTATGCCTACCTGTTATTAAGTGTTGCATTGATCCAAGGAATGCCCTAACCAACATCCTCAACTATTTGCGGCTCCAGAGCATAGTAGATATGTGGCCTTCCACCCTAAAACAATGTGCAATCCTTCTTATGATGGTCTTTAACACAAATCCAACACTTCAACAGTTTCCTGTCGTTGCCTTTATTATGTTCCTCTCTAGGCTAAGACCCATGTCCTTTCTCAATCATATTAAACTTGTTATGAGGGGTTTCATTTTCCTTCTCACCTTCATCTTGAGATCTTCCTCGCTTCTTGGGCCATTTTCCTTTATTATTCTCATTACCTTTCTAGTCACACTTGAATGCAGACTTACACTTTGACTACTCATAACAATGCTTCAACTTGTTGATGGCTTCCTCCAAACACCAAGGCTCATCAAACTCAATCTGGTCTTTGAATGATAATGCAAATCCACTGATGAATCTTTTTATCTTTGCTTTCTCATCCTTGAGGTAGACCTCAACAATTTTAGAAATTTGGTTGTATAATATTCATTTGTCATGGAACCCATCCTGAGCTCATAAAAATCCTTGGCCTTTCCATCATAATATCTCTCAGACAGGTACTTCTTCTTGAAGAGTCTTTCAAACTCATCCCAAGTCAACTTATTTTCTCTGATGTCTATTGACATTCTTAATATCTTCCCACTAGATATCTAATTTTCCCTTGAGACTGAAGGTGATTATATTAGCTTTCATGTTCTCTGAGTAATCATGCAATATGAAAATTTTCCACATTCTTAGAAGCCATACTTCTACATCTTCTTATTTCTTCATTTCCCCATTGAAAGTATGGTGCTTGGATTTTTTTAATTCCTCTAGAAAGTACTTTCTCCTCCTATGACGTTGGCGGTGATGGTGATGATGTCTCCTAGAAGAAGAGATAGAATGAAACCCATGTGTGCCAATCCTCTTGTCAGGTGTATCGAAGAGTATGCCACTCTTCATAGTATCATATATGTCCATCATGTACCTTTTTTGAGACCTTCTTCCATCCACCCCATTAGCCTTCTCTTCTTGCCTATCTCCATGACTGATCCCCAGTTATCTCCTACTTATGTAAGTCTGAATGACTCTGAAGAAACACTACATTGACTTCAACATTCTTTTCTTAAGCCTTTGAAAGTATTTTTTGTGTGTCAATCAACATGTTATTATCTTCCTTACAACTTATAATGTTTTCTCTCACACTCTTTATTATATCTACTAGATCAGGAGAATATTCCTCTCCTTGCTGCTCAACTGAGTTTTCCCACTCCATTGATTTCACTTCCGTTCTGTACAAGGATTCATGTGAATTGTAATCCACTATCCTTCTCTTCATCTTTTTTCCTTCTATTTCCTGCAAACATGTTGGGAATACTGAGAGGCGGGGTGAATCAATATTCCTTAGCAATTAGCACTTTTAAATCTTTTCAGAGCATTAGTTAATCTTCAATTATTATTAATGCTTATGCAGTGATAATAGTAAATAAAAAAACACAGTGGGAATAATAATTTTAGATGGAAAACCCCCTCCAGGTCAAAAACCACCGAAAACGTTTCTAATAAATTCTTTAATCCTCAACCCCAACTGAAATGAAAGAAACTTCCTAGAATTCTAGAAAAGAATTATTCTCTAAATCCCACTGGAAGGACGCCCCAACGCCCTGGTTTCTTCAGTAGTCAACTGAATGGATGCCCCAACACCGTAGTGAGCCTCAACTCGCCCTAGTAGCACCCTACTACCTTGAAGTGTTCACAAGCCCTAACCTGTAGGTGACTTCATACACCTACCTATCACCTCCCTACGACCCTATAATGACTAAAATAAGAGAAGACCGTGGATTCCCAAACTAGGGACAAAAATCCACGATATAATAAGATGTACAATGATTTTCGTGTACTTCACAAAATACCCAATCACTCTATGACCTGTAACTAAACCATGACATTATCCCAACAGAGACTCATATACCTCCCAATAATTCATTTTCGACTGTAGGCAGATTGACTCTTTTACAATAATGACTCTTCCAATGATGACACTTTTACAACTTCACAATGATGATTCTTGGCCTTGAACTTCTTCACAATATACAGATGACTGCCATGTCTTCAAAGGATGTCCCGCTACAATGCTTCCTTTGATTTGATACTTCTTCTCTTGAATTATGCTTGAAGTTGTACTTGAATCTTTTTCTACTTGCATGCAAAATTTGCCTGACAAAACCAATCCCAAAACAAAACAAAATACCCTTCAACTTACCTCTGCCTGCAAAACACATGTAAGTGCATAATAATGAATAAATACAAATTATAATTATAATTCATACCTAAAGTGTGCATGTCACTATTGTTGTTGACTTGTTGCAGCAGTAGACAAAGACTCCCACTCTTGATGTAGGCCTGGACTCTATGCAAGACTATATCCAAAACTGACCTAAAGATATATACAATAAAAAGTGATGATAGACCCTATACTTGTGATGGACCAAGTTCTAAGTACAACAACAGAGACCATTCTATAAAATTTGACAAGACAAGTAACATGAAATTACAACATCATATATATTTAGCAAACTTGGTGTAGCATCAAGAATATGTAGCATCAAATGTGTAGTATCAAGAATAGGATATTTGAAATGTGGTATCAAAACTAACTGTGACATATAGAGACATAGAGATATACCGAGACCCTGTATATACTTACGTTTTCCTGCAAAAACATATGTTAGAGATGATACTCATATTTCAAATGTAAACACTAATCATACATACCTTGCTGTAGGAGACTTACCCTTGACTGTTGATGCGTGGTCCTTACTGCGGTGATCCTTGAATGCATGCTTTTTCTTGTCGTCTAGGATCTCAATATTGAATCTATTGTTTCTATGTAATTTTGAATCTCTAGGGTCTGAAATTGCATCCTCTGGTAGCCCTCTAAGCCCTCTTTCCAACCCCATAGGTTTGATCAATATTGGATTCTTCAAGAAAGATTTATGCCCAATCTCCCACAATGACCTGATTATAGACTGGTTCAGTAGAGCGAACTTGTACGAAGTGCCATGTGTCACTGTTGCGACCTTCAGCCCTAAAAATGTTAATCAAAACACTACAGTACCTCCTCTTTCTGTGATTATTTATGAAATTTGAATCCAATTCTCAAAGAGAAATTTGTGATGATTTTCCCAACGTCACTTGTTTGACATGGAATTCGGGAGCCTGCAAAAACCTTAACTTCCTCAGATCATATCTCCGAAAATATAGTGAACCAAGATCTAAAATTAGGTCACAAGGTTCAGCAAGATTTTGGCTCAAATATATTTTAATTTCATCTTTTGAAGCGTCAAAGAAGAAACGTTCTAGCGAAAATTCCACGATGACCTGTTTGAAGCCTCAAAAGCCCTACTAGAGGAGGATATGAGGGTCATTATTTATATGAATGTCTTGAGTTGAGAGGGTCCTCAACAAGTGAACGTTGGATATATTTTAGGATATTTTATTATTATTATAATTAATTATTTACTATTCAATGACCACAACCATTTATGAGTGCCACGCCACAACCCCATAGGGTTTTAGCCCACTGACTGGTGTTACTAACTTCAAACACAAATATCTCTCAAACTGTGAAGAATTACATGGCATTCCATATATCAACGGAAACATCTTGACAAGTAAAATCCATATAGAAGATCCTTTACTCAGAATAGAGTAAGCTTTCAAGTCAAAATGCTCATGAAAGATCGGGGTAGCCCCTGGTGTTTCTTGGGTTGACATCAATGACAACCATTGATCAACAATCTCCCCATTTGGCATTGATGGAAACACAAGTACTCCCCCTGTGATCATGACACTTCTTCTTCCTACTACCTTCTCTCCCCCTTTTCATCAATGGAAAAGAGTAAATCCCCTTGACAAACAGCCATCTTGCGGACCTGTACACACCTCCACTTCCCCTTTCTACTTGAGTAGATAAGAGAAAGAGTCTAATGAAAACTTGCGAGAATCCCAAGATCTTGGTGAAGATACTCAAATTCTTCACGAGGTAATGGTTTGATAAAGATGTCAGTAGTTTTTTCCTTTGTGCCAAGATATTCAAGCTTGATATTCTTTTCAGAGACCTGCTCTCTAATGAAATGATATTTAATCAGAATGTTCTTCATTTTGGAATGCATCACGGGATCCTTGGAGATACTGATGACATTGGTGTTATCATAAGAGATTGGAATAGGTTCATCAAACTTAACTTGAATATCTTGCAAGGTTGGCTTCATCCAAAGAACTTGAGTACAACAAGTTGTTGCCACGATGTATTCTACTTCCACTGTGGATAACGAGATTGAAGACAAATTTTTACTTAACCATGAGACAAGGAAACCCCCTAGGTAGAATGTTGCTCGACTGGTACTCTTACGATCATCGACACTTCCTACACAATCTGCATCTATATAAGCTTGGATGACCAAATCATTTCCTTTGGGATACCAGAGACCATATTGCATTGTGCCCTTAAGATATCGAAGAATTATTTTGACGACAATGACATGAGATTTTTTTGGTGCTGCTTGGAATCGTGCTACTTGTCCAACTTCCTACATCACATTTGGACAAGAGGTTGTCACATATAGGAGACTATCAATCATGGATCTATACAACCTTTGGTCCACATCCTTTAATGAGTCTTCTAAGCTTAACTTGCAACATGTTACCATGGGGGTAAGGATTGGCTTGAAATCTTTCATCTGGAATTTTTTGAGCATTTCCTTGATGTACTTGGTTTGATATATGAATATTCCTTTATCCTACTGAGAAATCTGAAGCCCCAAAAAGTATGTCAGCTCGCCAAACATAGACATTTCAAACTCACTTTGCATTTTTATGGCAAAGTCTTTACTTAATTTGTCATCGTTGCTACCAAAGATTATATCGTCCACATATACCTCAATAATCGTTAGGTTATCTTAATCCACTTTCACATAGAGATTGTTGTTAGCGCTTCCTTTCTTGAATCCCTGTTGATGTAGATATCTCTCAAGACAAGCACACCAAGTCCTAGGAGCTTGCTTGAGGCCATATAGAGCCTTCTTTAATCTGCAGACATAGTCTTCGTTGTCAGAGAGCAGAAAACCTTCGGGTTGTTCAATGTAAACTTCTTCCTCCAATTCATGATTTAGAAAACGCAACTTAACATCCATTTGGTAGACCTTGATTTTTCTCAAGCAAGCATCAGTGAGAAACATCCTAATAGCTTCCATTCTAGCAACGAGATCAAATGTTTCTTCAAAATCAATTCCTTCAACCTGTGCATATCCTTTGTAGACTAATCTTTCCTTGTTCCTGGTAACCTGTAATCCTTCAACTATTTTGCTGATAATAATTGTACCTGTCTCGAACTTCACAATCCCTAGCCATATGTCCAAAATTGCTACATTTGTAACATTCAGCATCATCTCTCAAATGATCAAATTTGTTGATATTATGTTGAGTTCCAGAATATCCATTTCTGAAGGATCTCTTGGAATTATATTCATTCCAAACATACATGCGGAATTTTGCAGCTCTATGTCCACACTTTCCACATGAATAACAATGACCATAAAAGATAGGTTGATACTGTAGGTTTTAACCCCATACAGAAATTACCTGCATACAAATTCTAAAACACATAAAATAAACAATGCGAGAGCATAACACATAAAACACATATACATAGAGATTTCCCCTGGATCCCAAAACCAGGACTACCAACGTGATTTTTCATTATATTCCTTTCAATTTTACAATACATATATATACATGCCGAAGCATCCAATACCATGGACCGAAAACCATCACGTCCAAAACCATGGACTGAAAACCATAGGTAGGTTCGCCCAACCTAATATAGGGTCCAAAAAAAAAATTTCCCGGGGCGCTGCCCCGGACCCCGTAGAGGGGGGCTACCCACCCCCCTCAAATCCCCCAAATAGGGGGGGTTGCCGCCCCCCCGCTACGCAATCGGGGCAACGAAGGGGGGGCTCTAACCCCCCAATTCACTACGTAGGTTAGTCATGGAAAGAATATAACACAACCCAACATTCTCCCACTTGTTGTTTTCTTTCCATAAGGGGCCATAGGAGAGTTTAGTCATTTTTCCAGCCCTGAAATGCCCATTGTTTCTCTACACCAGGAGAACTTATCAGAGCTCACAGATTTTTTCAGGGCATTTGCAGTATTCTTCAAAGTGTCCACCTTTACCAGCAACACCTTTTTGTCTTCTATCATATCCCTCACAAAGTGATACTGAACATCAATTTGCTTTGTCTTTGAATGAGAAGCAGGGTTCTTTGCCAAGAAGATTGCACTTTGGCTGTCACAGTCTATCCTTATAGCTCCCTATACTAACCCCATACTTGAACACAATCTCTGCAACCAAACTGCTTCCTTGCTTGCATGAGTGGCTACCATGTATTGTGTCTTTGTAGTTGATAGTGTCACTACATATTGTTTCTTACTCATCCAAATAACTGCACCTCCAAATAGGTTAAACACATACCCACTTGTAGATCTTCTCTGATCCAAATCTCCAGCCCAATCTGCATCAAAAAAGCCATGAATATCCAACACTTTGTCAAATCCTGGTCTTCCTTGATACCACAAACCATAATCACTAGTGCCACGCAAATACCTGAAAACCCGCTTCACTATTGTCCAATGCTCCTTCCCTGGTTTTGACATAAACCTGCTCAATACTCCCACTGCATGTGCAATGTTTGGTCTAGTACAGACCATTGCATACATCAGGCTACCGATTGCACTTGCATATGGAACACGGGACATATCCTCTTCCTCTTCTTGTGTCTTGGGACACTGATCAATAGGTAACTTTACACCTACAGGAATAGGAACCTTCACCGGTTTACTATCCTGCAAATTAAACCTCTGCAATATTGTCTCGACATACTTCCTCTAGTTTAACCAGCGCTTCCTCTTTGCCCGATCTCTTTTAATTTCCATGCCTAAAATATAGTTTGCAGCACCAAGATCTTTCATGTCGAATTTGGAGGACAATTGGATCTTCAAATCCTGGATAATTTCTTTGTCATTTCCAACCAGCAACATATCATCCACATACAAGACCAGATAAATAACACGGTCACCAATTACTTTAAAATACACACAGTGATTTGCTTTGCTTCTGGTGAAGCCAAGTCCCCGTATAAATGTATCAAATTTCTGATACCACATCCTTGGTGACTGTTTTAACCCATACAAAGACTTCTGTAACTTGCATACCAGTTCTTTCTTACCTTTCACCGCAAAGCCTTCAAGTTGCTTCATGTAGATCTCCTCTTCCAGATCCCCGTGAAGAAATGTTGTCTTCACATCCATCTGTTCTACCTCAAAATCAAAAGTAGAAACAACAGATAAAAGTAATCTAATAGAAGTTACCTTGGCAACATGAGAAAAAATATCACCAAAATCAATTCCCGACACCTGGGAATAACCTTTTGCTACCAACCGAGCTTTGTATTTCTCCACCTTTCCTTCTGCATTTGTCTTCTTCTTGAACACCCATTTGCTTCCAATGGATTTCCTTCCAGCCGATAACTCCACCAGATCCCAAGCCTCATTTTTGTGCAAAGATGCCATTTCATCAACGATGGCCTCTTTCCATAGTGTTCCATCCTCTGAATCTACTACTTCCTTCACAGTTCTGGGATCATCATCGGTAATAGATAAAGAAAAATTTGAACAGAAAGCAGATGGACTATACCTTTCTGGCTGCCTTCTTTCTCGAACTGATCTTCTCACACTCGGAGTTTGTGGCTCTTCATATTCTAATTCCTCCTTTGTTGTAGAGTCTGATTCTTCCTCCTTTACCTCAAACTCTATCTTCTCAGGTTCCTTTGGTTGGAATTCATGTTTAATAACATCTTTCACCTCTCTAAACACCACATCTCGGCTGTACACAACCTTCCTTGTTACTGGGTTCCAAAGCTTATAACCCTTTAAACCATCCTTATACCCAATAAAGATGCACTTTTCAGATTTACTATCCAACTTGGTTTGTTTCTCCTTTAGAACATGTACATATGCATCACATCTAAATACCCTCAGATGTGAAAGAGAGGGTTTCTTACCAGTCCATGCCTCTTGTGGAGTCTTATCCTCCGACGCTGATGAAGGTGATCTGTTCACCAGGTAGCATGCTGTCTCCATCGCCTCTGCCTAGAATTTTTGTCCTAACCCGGCACCACTGAGCATGCTTCTTGCCCTTTCCATCAACGTCTTGTTCATTATTTCTGCAACTCCATTTTGCTGAGGTGTATATGGAGTAGTCTTCTGCCATGCTATACCACATTTCTTACAGAATTCTTTAAATTCCTTACTGCAAAACTCTCCACCGTTATCTATCCTCAGCACCTTTATCTTCTTCTCTGTCTGGTTTTCCACCAAAGCTTTAAAATCTTTAAACCTGTCAAAGACTTCAGATTTCTTCTTAAGGAAATATATCCATGTATTCCTTGAAAAGTCATCTATAAATGATACATAGTACACAGAATTACCCAATGATGGAGCCTTCACAGGTCCAAACACATCACTGTGCAGAAGCTCTAATATCTGTTTCATCCTCTTACCACCAGAGGGGAAACTCACCCGATTATGCTTCCCATATACACAATTTTTACAGAAATCAAAATCCAGAGAGCTACTACTCATACCTTCTACCATACCTTTACCATGAAGTATTCAAAGGCCCTTCTCTCCAATATGTCCAAGCCTTTGATGCCACAGCATGGTCTTCTCTCCAGAGACCACTAGATTTTCTGCTCCACTTTCAGGAACCACAATATTGTTTCACCCATGAACAACAGTGCTACCTTGCAGTTTGTACAGAGTTCAAGTCCAAACTCCCCACATCAATACCAATGCTCCCTGAACCATCTTGTAGGTATCCTTCTTGAACATTGTTTTTACACCTGCATCATCCAGCTTGATTACAAAAATCAGATTTTTGGCTAATGCAGGAATATGCAGAACACCTGGAAGTGTTCTAACCCTTCCATCTTGCAACTTCAACTTTACTTTTCCGCGACCAACGATTCTAGCCTTCGTATCATCCCCTAAGAAGACATCACCACCATCATATTTCTCATACACACAGAACCACTCTCTATGGGGAGTGAAGTGAAAGGATGCACCTGAGTCAATCAACCATGCCTCATGATCTACATGTGTATTTGAAGAAGCCAAGTACACATCCCCACCTTCATTTGAGGTGGTTTTTGCCTCTGCAGAAGGAGCATCATTAGATCCCTTTCCTTTATCAGGAGCTTTAGATTTACAGTCCCTTTTGAAGTGCCCGTCCTTTCCGCATTTCTAGCACGCCACCTTTATAGGTTTTCCTAGAGATTTAGATCTCCCTATAGATTTAGATCTCCCACTCGATGACTTATTTTTGTTTCTGTTCTGGGACCATCCTCGTACAGACAAGGCATCAGCATTCTGGCTCTCCATATTTTTCCATCTCATCTCCTCCATCAGCAAGGTTGAGACTACTTCATCAAACTACAAGGGAGTTGCATTGCTACTACCTATTGCAATAACCAGACTATCCCACGAATTTGGTAGAGAACACAACAAACTGATGCACTTATCTTCATCTGAAATTTTAATATCAACAGATTCTAACTGACTTACCATAGTATTAAATGCGTTCAAATGATCTGTCACTGAGTCTCCATCTTTCATCCTCAGGTTATACAACTTTTTCTGCAAGAATAGTTTATTTACCAGAGACTTAGATTGGTACAAAGTCCCTAACTTCTCCCACAATGCCTTCACCGTAGCTTCCCCTGATACATTCAGCAATACTGAATCTGAGACACACAATCGTATTGTGATTTTTTCCTTCCGATCCAACTTCTTCCATTCTTCATCGGACACTCCCGTTGGTTTAGTACCCAGATCTACCACGATCCACTAATCTTTATCCACTAACAGATCCTCCATCTTGAGTTTCCACAATTCAAAACTCTGACCATTAAATTTCTCGATCTCTATATTTCCACTGCTCGCCATCTTCTTTCACCACCAGAATCAATCTTGCAGATCTCCCACTGAATAGGGTCTACCACAGGCCCGAGCAAAACCCCTCAGCAACAAGGGCATCCCCTTGAAGCCAAAAATAGCTCCGATACCAAATGTAGGTTTTAACCCCGTACAGAAATTACCTGCATACAAATTCTAAAACACAAAAAATAAACAATGCGAGAGCATAACACATAAAACACATATACACAGAGATTTCCCCTGGATGCCAAAACTAGGACTACCAGCTTGATTTTTCATTATATTCCTTTCAATGTTACAATACATATATATACATGCCGAAGCATCCAATACCATGGACCAAAAACCATCATGTCCAAAACCATAGACTGAAAACCATAGGTAGGTTCGCCCAACCTAATAGTTGGGCTGTACCTCCCTCAGGTGTCAAATGTGATGCTGTACCCGGTCGTTTGAATCAGACTTCCATTTTGGTGCAACGAGAAGGAGTTTGCCACGGTCAGTGCAGTGAGATTCGTGGAACCAATCATGCCTCTACGCGTGCGCCCGGATACATAGGCCGACTGCTGAGCCCACTCTGGCTCAGCCGCACCTTCTCGAACAGGCCAATTCGGTTCAGGTGCGAGCTACCTAAGGAGCTATTATAGCGATATCGTGGCTAGAGCAGTAGGGAATAGAGGAGCCTCTCTAGCTAGTAAGAAATGAAATAATAAGGCGGGGATGGGGAGGGAATGAAGAAATGGTAATAGAGGTTCAATTTTTGAAGTAGGCCGTCAAAAGACTTCTCCCTCCCTAGGGTAAAAGCTAGGGTTTCCTAAAATTAAAACACACAAGGGTTTGAAAGAAATAAATCTAACTCAGGGCCTGGATCAAGGTGTCAAAAGACTCCTCCCTCCCCAGGACAAGAGGTCGGCCCTATAGAAACAAGAAAGAAAATAAAAACAAGCAAAAAAAAACACCTACGCTCAGGGCCTGGAGCAGAGTGAGAAAACTTGTTCTCTCCCCAGGATGAGAGATTGACCCTCTCGTTGGTCTGAATCGTGTCTTGCACCTTGTTAGCCTTCCCGACAACGGTGCCAAAATGTTGGGGTCCCGGTATGAACAATCTATTCACCCTTTTTCCTACATTAATTTACCAATTCGGGTGTGTATCCTTTTCAAGACAACACGCAAAGTATATGCAGGGGCAAGGTTACCATCTGTTCCGACCAAGGGTCCGTGATTAATACTCAAAACGTTGTTGTAAAACTAAAACTAACTATAGTATTTCAAGAAAGCAATTACAAGAATTAACAGTCTGCAACAGCAACCATAAAATAATAAATGTCACACAACAGAAAATACGCAGCACCTGATCAGAAGAACGGGCCCAACTCTCTGATCAGGGCTGCATTAATCACAACGAAGAATGGAGCAGCAAAAGAAGTGATATCTTATTAATCTGGAAAGAGCTATTACAATATCGGTGGGAAGTCCCCCATTTACAGGAATAACCTGTCTTTTAAACACAACGAAGGAGAACAACATCTTTCCCCAAAACCTGGTAACTGTATACCCAGAAATATACATTATTCCAGAATGGCACCAACACCAGATGAGCAAGATCAGCGAATGGTCCAAGAATGGTTCAGGGATCAGCGACTCCAACTACACGGCTTCCTTATGGCTGGTCGTTGCTATGAATTGCGGATCTGCTACGGGATTCTGAAAGATCGGTACCTGTTCTTCGGAATCTGTGGTCAAACATGCATTTTAGTGTTGTGCATAGGAAAAGCCCCGCGACTTTACTTCATTAATAAAAATATTCCAATAGACAGGAAAGGGGTAATTACCTTGTGGATTTAGCATGGTAAACATAGGTGAATAAGTGCAAAAAGGACAAAAAGAGGGATGGAAATGAAATGGAAAGATAGTCCGATTTGGTGCCCAACACAGTCTACACAGGCGAGACAACGTTAACAACATATACAATACATTTTCATTAATAGATTATGCATTGCAAAAAATGAATCAGTTCAAATTTAGAACAAAGGTTAAAGCAACATGCATTACAAGTGTTAAATATCAGTCTTACAACAGATACAATACATGTGTGCAAACGTGTTGGCTTGTTAGCAAGCTTCTGAATTAATTGAAAGTTCCAAGACACATCGTTACACCATACATCACTATCCCCAAGTGCGGGGCGTTGGAGCCACTACTTACTCCTCAAAGAAAAGATTATAAAATCTCTTGGCTATGTTGGAGGAGCTGAGGTGAGAAGTCCTTTGCATGTACAAATGAGGGGGTATTTATAGCCAAGGGTGAAACTAACCCTTGTGGCTGTTCGACTACCCTCATGATTGTTTGACTTCCATGAATTTTCGACTTACATGACTCTTTGTTCAACAAGTGGGTCTCTTGGACTTCCACATTAGATCACATTGATTTGAAAACATATCCCATAATGGAGATGTGGGCGACACGACTCATGACATGACTTCACATGACAGTGTTGGTATATTCATGCTACTATTGGAGTGCATGTCGAGTTAAAGTGCTACTGGCTGATGGATGTCTTCATGGTGTATCATAGATTCACCTCTGCATGGCGAAGTGCGCAGAGTCTTTGATGGTCCTTGGTTCACTTGATGAAGCTTTTGCATGTTGTTCCTTGCTTGCATGTTGGGAGGCTCGACAGGCTCATCTGTTCACAAAGGTGAATGTTCATTGTGTTCGTCTGTTTCACATGCATCATTTGTTCATCCATTGGTGAACCTATCCTTTTGCATGTGCTCCCTTTGTTCATCCCATTCATCGTCTTGCCATGTTTATTGGTGTACCTATACCTGCAGTCACTCATGATGAGACGACATCAAATCCAAAACCTCCTAGTCTACCATGAGACATAATCATTTCGGATGCAGGTGACCGGGAGAGGTAGAAAGGTTGTGAAGTGGGATGGTGGCTCTGGGCACTGCTGATGAAAACTGCGTAAGAGTCACTAAGTGATGGATACAGGCAATCTGAGTCGACAGTGACTGTCTACGAGGTCTAGCTTGGTTGGGAGGCAAAATTGCGCAAATTTTGGGAGGGACAGTCTGGGCTGCAAGAAGGCAAGGCAAGGATGCTTTGCGAATTTTTTAGAATGAACGGGCAGCGGGGCTGGATAGCCAGATTTGCGCAATTTTCCATAGGAATGGGTCGGGTTGCATGAAGGGTCAGCAGGCAGAAACTGCGCAGTTTTTGGGAGGAACTGCCCGAGAGACTGGCAGCCAAAACTGCGCAATTCCCGGAGAGAACTGGCAGTTGCCTGCTGGGGTCATTGGAAACCAAAACTTCATAATTTTTAGAGGGAACTGGCAGTTCGCTGCTCAGTCACTGGTAACAGAAACTACGCAATTCCTCAAGGGAACTGGAAGTCTACTGCTAGGGGTTTCTTGTAAGGGAATCTGCATTGAGGCCGGGAGGTCGACCTGCTTATCATCTCTGCGCAATTTCTAAACTGAGCTGACTGATGGGCAACAGAAGGCCTGCACATGAACACTATGCACTTTCTGAGATGAATAGTCGGTTGACTATCGGGATGACTGACTGAGAAAAATGCACAATTTTTAGAGGGAGACAAAGACGGGCACTTGGTGTCTATCTAGCCTGTCCGCACAATTTTCTCAGTCGGATGAGCAAGTAAGGTCAGTGGCCTCTGCACAATTTTTTAGGGGTGTTAGTCCTGGGGTGACTGTCGGGTCCAACTGTCCGGGTGGCCAGCATGAGGGTTGATTGAATTTCTTGCAGGCAGCGCAACTTGAAAAGATAGCTTGATGCTTCTACGTTGTTCTGGTTTACAGTCGATCAAGTCGAAAGTGGGGTGATGGTTTGGCTGTCAAAGGGGAGTGTGGTCTTCATAGCTTCAGGAAAAATGACTAAGTGTGTGAATGATCGAAAGATGCATAAGTGATCATACGAACACACACTCACATGACTTGATGACGAAACGAACTATTGAAGGCTCGAAAAATCAGGTCTACAACAAGGGGGATAACCACCCAGTCCGGACCTTAATGCAGCTCCTTTTTCGTTTGGAATAGTGGCTCCGACTGGGGATAATGGGACCAATTTCCCAATCTGTTTATGATGTGTGTGCTAACGGGATGATGTTTTTCTTTTTTGGAGTTTTATTGGGTGAATACTTGTTCTAAATCTAATCTATCTTCTAACTATCATATGCAATCTATGGTAATCAAAGAAAACATCTAATTCTAAAACTTTCCCAGGAGTAACGTTTACTTATGCGATCTAAAATAATTTCTAGAAGAGATTGATAATGAAGATCATTCAATCACAATGAGAATATAATCCATTTAAAAATGATTGTTTCATATAAAAAGTTAGCTGAAACAATTATGAGAAATATATCGCATAAGAGTCATTCACATATTCAGCATAAAGAGTAAGTCATCACCATACAGAAGTGCAATAATGATAACTAAACATTTCAAACTTTCATATATAAATAACTGAAAATGATTTATCGCTTGACACATAAGTAAAAAGTATTAGGAGATAAAAATACCATTTGTAATATGTTCTACTCATGAGCTGCAGCAATATCGATCTATCTTCAAATCACTTAACATCCACTAAGAGTACAAAAGTGCAATTCAGTAGCAGATATTAAACTCATATAGAAAATAAATCTCGTTCCATTCATTTTATCAAAACCTCCTCAGTGGGGGGAAAAATGCACATTCTGAAGAATTGTTTTTGATAAAACTCTGGACCCCTCTCTAAATGCATGAGAGGGGTTTAATACTACTTCTATGAAATCTAAAAATAAATATTACAAAAATAGATGAGGAGGTTTAAACGACCTGCCTCATTTTAAGCAAAAAATAAACTAAAACAAAAATAAACTGTATCTATGATAAATCCTGCATCTGATCCTTTAGATCACAAATATCCAGCATTGGTTTCAAGAGCGTTGGTTGGCCGACTTCAACTTTTAAATGTCCTGCAAATACAGCGTTGGCAAGAGCTGGCACTATCTTCTCGATAGAAGTTATGAGGCACTTTAGGGTCATCCATTGGCTATGTGGTTTTACCAAGTACTGCCAGTATGTTTCCCAGTTTAATTTATTTACCTGCTTAATCGCCTCTGCCCTTTCCTCTGCTGTTTGTTTCCACACTATTTGAAGTTGTTGTGCCTTTGGAAGGAAGCCCGAGGTGGTCTCTGCTACCAAATTGGCCTTGTGCAGATTTTCATTTATGCATTCAATGACACTATTTGCTGCTGCTGCTGCCTCTTCCATTGCCTGTTCCGCTTCCTTTAGCCGAGAATCCCATTTCGCGAATAAAATCTCTTTGTGTGATTCGTCAATTCTGGGCATGTCTGCTCTTTTTCCTTCTTCGGATCTCTGCCAGTTCAAGAAGTCTGAGACCTTCTTAAAAATTGAATCGTATTCAAGTCGTAATTCTACGACTTGATTTGTAATATTATCGCTTATTTCGCAATGGGAATTCCATTGTGAAATCTTCTGGCATAGTAATTCTTTCTATTGCAAGAGCTGAGAATTGAGAGCAAGTGCTTCTGTGATAAACTCCCTGATTTTGGGATCGTCTTTATGCAGTTCTATCATACCCTGTAACTATTCTTCTTTACTAGCTTTGTTGTGCCAATTGCATTTGCTGGAAGTCTTGCTAGAGTTTTGCCAACTGTGTTTCCGCTTGTTGATTGATGCTGACTTTCTGTAACTGTTGTTCCAAAATCAAAATCCTATCCTCTTTTTATTTAAGTAACAATTGAATCTCTGCTGCTTTATCAATAGTTGCATAAGCGTATGCACCTGCGATCTATGAGATCCATTTAGATTTTCTGATGGGTCTGTAGTGGGGTCTTTCCAAAGAACATCCAGAGGTTCATCCTCGGGAGCGAGCACAGCATCCAATTTTCATTTCTTTCTTTGCCTTCTGATGACAACTTTATGTTGAGGGCTATAAAACACATCTAGAGGAGGAATTTCCTCTATCCTTAGTACAATCTCGGATGAGGGGGCAACAGGAATGTGCTCTGTTTCCTGAGTATTGACAACCCTTTCTATTACCATTTCTATGGTTGTCTCTTTTGGATTTGTTGGAGGCTCTGGATTTTGTTCCTCTGTGCTCAGAATCTTATTAAAATTTTCCCATTCCCCTTCTAGATCAATTACAAGTGGCTTTGTTGGCTTTGTAAGAGGAGTGGGAACTTCAGCTTGTTTTGGGGACAAAGCCTGTTGATCAGGCTTTTCTGTAGATTGAGCTGTGTCTTTTATTGACTCCTCGCTTCTGCTGTGTTCACTCTTGGATTGATCACCAGACTTTTCAGTTGATTCTTTTCAGAACTTGTTTTGGACTTCTCTTTTGAACCTTCACTTATGCTAACACTGGGAGTAGGCTCCCTTATTGGTTCAATGAGCAATTGGTCCAATGGGACCTTTGATAACCTCTGCTTTCTGTAATTGTCAAACTTTTGGAGATTTTCTTGGTCAAAAACAATTCGTGTTGTATGTTGGACCTCTCTGAAGGTGTTTTTCTACAAAAAAACATCGTCAAAGGGATCTTCTTCATGAGAAAATACTTTTATTTTAACCATTGTAGTAAAATTACTTACAACACCAAAGGGATCATATTGCCTCCCCGAGAACTTTGGTAGTTGTAAACATAATACATTATCAACTTCTTTGAAAGAATGACCTAAGTCATGCAATGCAAATGCTCCGCATATTACAGGAAATTGGGGCCAAATGGCCTTCTTGTAATATTTCAATACTTTTCTCATTCCCCCCATGCCGCAGGTCTGATAGGCTATCTCCCTAGCCATTAGTTTGTCGGGGACGTAAAAAGGTAGCACATGGGGTGAAGCAATGCTGCCAAACACTCTGATATACGTGAACAATTCTTCCCCAAACCACCTTGCCATGGAGAGAATATCCACTTCAGCTTCTGGGGAAAACCTTGGGGCATCTCGGTTGTAGAGCATTTTATAAATCGGGAGCATAACTCCGTGACAAATTTTGAAGAAATGTGGGATGAAATTGGATTCCCACAATACTTTGTGATAAACCTGAATGGGAAGTGGATTTTGTACCATCCACCTCCATCCCATAATAGGAAAATCGAAAACAAAACAAATAGCATCCATAACATAGGCGCTCAAAAAGAATGGAGGGTAAACCCTTGAAGCAAAGCTTCTTTTAGTTTTGTATCCTAAAATTGCAGTGGCTAAATTGTCCGACAGGATTTGGGCCCAATCCATTATTGTGGCATTTGTAGCCGCATCCACTAGAGGTAACCATTCTGATGAAAACTTGTTGATGTCTGGTTTCCCAAACAATCTACACAACATTGCAGCGGCAAAACAGTAAGGAGAACAAAGAGAGCCAGTGGCGTACATACCGTTTTTATCCTTTTTTAATCTTTCCTCATTGTTTGACTAGTGCTTTGTGCATTCTGCCAAGTCTTCATTCTCCTTGGCAAACTTCTCGACAAATTACTTGTTGTAGCTAGCCTGTGGTTCTGGTAAGTGTTACATACACCTCAAATTGTTTGGAGTAAATGACCCCATGACTTCCTAGCTCGCCGTCTTAAACTCTTTGTCAGATATGTCTGCGTCATCTATAATCCATTTCACCATGTCAGTGTAGGGGAGTATCTTCGACCTTGCAGCAATGTGGTGTAGAAACGAGCATGCAAGTTCATTTAGGGATGCTTCAGAAGAGCTACGTCCATCCGCTATAACTGTAACTTCCATAATTCTTGGTTGTTCATCCTCCAACAACTGATACATAGCTTCCCACGTAGATATCCGTGCGTCCCAACTACAGGTAGTGTCTGTGAATAATGGGGCCATTTCTGTCTTCTCAAACGCAGGAGCCTTGCCTTTCTTCCCCATTTCTTCGTGTATTACGCTTTGTGTGTTCTTCCTGAAAATTGCAAGCAAAGAGCAAAAATATGATAAAGACGATAGTTAATATAGGAATAATCAATAGAAGGACGAAAATAAGGTGACGGGAGATCTTTAATTCTGAATCACATCAAAAGATATCAACTTGCGTCAAATAGTCCTTTACACTGATCCTAATCATTTTTAATAAATGACCACTAATGGACCATTATGCTAAACTTTAATGTTCATAACTTTGCATCGAACGCCGGAAAGTATTGTCCTAGAACTCTGAGCCCTTTGAATCGCGATAAAAGCGATTTTGCGATTTGCTTCGCAATATCGCAGATCGCTATATCGCAAAACCTATTCTTGTTAAAAACCATCGTTACATGAGCTGCTGCGATATGCGATTTGCGAGACGCTATCACATTTCGCGATATTTGGTTATGTTACATAAGTAGTGCCGCAGTATTGGAATTTGTGATGCGATGAGGTTGTAAGTTTCATGATCTCGCATTCTCGCGGATCGCATTTTTAAGGAGTTACTTTTATAAGGGATGTCCACTGTAACCTTTTGCGATGCGAGAATAATCTTTTCTAAAGCGGGTTTTTTAAGGTTTTCCTTAATGTTCGTGACCTTCCGTTATAAATTTTTTCTTAGGCCTTATAGTCATGTAGTGCTTTTTATAAGGAAACTCATAGTTTGTGATGTTTTATGCATTTGGAGTATGAAAAGGTAAATTTCCATGTTTTAGCAAGTTCCACTTTGACATCTTGTTTTATTCTAAAAAACAAAAAGGCAACATTAAATGCTAAGGTTTGATTTTTTGGAAGGGTCCCCATTTATTAATGTTATTACTAACACTAATAAAAAAGGGGTTGTTGATGGTCACAACAATTGGCGATTCACTTGGAAGAACCAGTTATCTTTGATGGTTTTTTGAATTTTCTAAAACTTCCAAAATAGAAATGGTTTTGAAAATGAAACTTAATTGTAGAAATATAAGGTAAATAGTGCTATTTATTAATAACAACATCTTGTTCTAACTATCTTTATTCTTATTATCTTCTTCCCAGAGTTAGTCATTTTACTCGCATTAGTCATTACTTGGTTGTAAAGATAAAAACAAAGACATCTCTTTATGTACTCATTTGTCATAGGTAGAGCCTCTGCTACCAGCAGGCATTCATAGCCTTGACAAGGTTACTTGTTACCCATTAATGATCTAGTGTCCCACTTGAGAAACATGCAATTTTCAAAGATAAACCCTCATATACACTTATTGCTTTTCCTTTCCTTATTTCTCTTTTAGTTCTCAAAGAACAATGTCTTGGTTTGGTGGCCAAAATTGACAGTGCCATTCACTTGATTTATAACTTAACTAAACAAGCTGGCTCGTGATGAGACCCATTGTCTTTTGATTGAAACAATCTCGAGCCATTACCCTGTTTTGATATGCAGTATGGCGATGTCAGTTAGTTATAATCTTTATGATCATGATAAGTTGAATCTTGATGAGACCTCTTATTCTTTAAGTTTAAAGTGCATAGTTGGATTACTTTCTGAATCTCACAATTTCCTAAAGTGGGGGGGGAATCATTGGTTCCTTAAGAATTCTTCTAGACGACAATTGTAGAGTTTAAAAATAGCTTTTCCACAGAGAATCTTTGTTTTGTTATTTATACCTTTTATGACTAATATAAGGAAAACTTCTCCCTAAGGTTGATTCTAACCAAAATTTGTATAGTTGAAACAAAAGAATAGGTAAAATTTTCATAATCATAGCACTTGACCCTATGTTTTAAAAATGGAGATTAATTTTCCTAATCACTCCCTACTTATACAAGCGAAAAAAAATAAAAAAAAATGACATGAGACATTATTCTTTTCATGGAAACCAAAAGTGAACATTCTCAACCTGTTTTATTATCAAAAGAAAACTTAACTAAAAACTATAATCTACAAAAAATAGAAGAGATCATATTCTATGGGAAATATTTTTTTAGGATCTGTCCAGTAACAGGTAAAGACTCTCTTTTCCCTACTAAATCTTGTAACATAAAAGTTGATGGACCAATGAGTTTGAAAATCTGGAATGGTCCAAGCCACATCCGTTGGAATTTAGTATGCTCGCCTTTCTCTTCATGGGCTTTATCCCATTTTAGTACTGAGTCTCCAAGTTGAAAATCTTTTCTAGACACCGAGTTTGAATCAAAAAAAGCTTTTATTAATTGTTGATGATGTGCATGGGTAATTATGGCCTTTTCTCGTTCCTCTTCAAGCTTAAGGATCTGCAATTGTCTTAATTGCAAGGATGAAGAAGGGGTTTCTTCAATGAATTGAACTAAGGCTAAAGAAGGAATAGCTAGATTTGTTGTTAGGACCACTTCTTTACCATAAACTAAATTAAAAGGAGAAGTGCCAATATAAGTTTTCTTAATTATTCGATCTGCCCAAAAAGCGTACATTAAAGACTTATGCCAGTTTCTATGGTTTTGATCAATAGTCTGTTTGATGATTCTAATAAGGTTTTTGTTTGTTGATTCGCCCAACCCATTTCCTTGCGGATAATAATTAGCAGAATAATTAAGTTTAAAACCCCTTTTGAGTGCAAATTCAGTCATAGCATTACCTAAGAAATATGATGCATTATCAAACATTAAAGCAGAAGGTAAGCCAAACTTGGTAATTATGAATTGATCTATAAATTCGATGATACTCTCAGAGTTGGCTATTTTGAGTGGAGATGCTTCTGCCCATTTGGTAAAGTAGTCGGTAGTTGTAAGGATGTATCTATGTTGTTTAGAAGAGTGAGGAACGATATCACCTATTATATCTAATCCCCATTGTTCAAATGGTTGATCAATGTTGACCGACTGTAATGGCAATGATGGTTTCCTCTATCTTCCAGAAGCAGTTTGACAAATCTGACATCTTCTTACATAGCTATGTGCATCTTTAAATAAAGTTGGCCAGTAATAACCAGCGCGCAAGATTTTGTGTGCTGTCGCATCTCCTGCGTAGTGTCCGCTCACTGGTCCGTCATGAAGTTCCTGCAATACTTTTTCTGCTTCAGATTTCTCAAGGCATCTAAGGAGAACAGAATCATAATTCATCCTAAAGAGTACATCATTTACAATTTGATATTGTTTAGCTTTTAGCCTTAGGGCTCTTTTCTTTGTGTGATTCAAATGCGGAGGAGCATATCCATTTTTTAAGTAGAACATGATATCAGCATACCTTGATTCAGAGTTGTTTAGGCTTACCTCATACACTTGTACTTCACTATCTAGAGACTGTGTTTTTGATATGTGCGATGCTCTAGCGAACATCCTACAAAAACCTTGACCTTTTACAAAATTTGTTGGTTTAATTTCAGTATCATATTCTTGCAGGGCTGTGACCAAATTTGCCCTCTTTTCGCCCACATATTTTTGTACCAATAGGTTTCTTACCACTGGAAATGGTACTATTATTCTGGTATGAGTCTTGAGAAGGAAGGGTCTGAAGTGTTTGATTGCTTTGAAAACAACATAAGCTTGTTTCTCAACATCGGAGTAATTTAGTTAAGCTTCTTGCAAGTTTGAACTGAAGAAGGAAATTGGGGCTTCAACTTTATCTCGATTCGCTTGTGTAAGTATGGCAACATACAATTTCTCAGAGGCGAATGTATATAAAGTGAAAGGATCGGAAAAGTTTGGAGTCTTTAGAGATGGGGCATTTATAATCTCTTGTTGTATCAAGCCAAATGCTTCATGTTCTGCATGACCCCATTTGAAGAGAGAGCTTTTCTTTATCATGGCTTGGAGCAGTGACACGATTCTTAAGAAATCAGGGACAAATATTTTAACAAAATTGATCTGGCCAAGGAAAGACTGCATTGCGTTTTTGTTATGGGGTAAAGATATCTCAAAAATTTCCTTAATCCTATCAGGGTCAATATGGATTCCAGATTTGGACACTATGAATCCAAGAAGCTTTCCTTCACTTAACGCAAACAAAACAAAAAATTGGATTAAGTGAGATTCCATATGTTTGACAACATTGGAAGATCTGTTTTATGTCTCTGAGATGATCACTGCGTTTTTTAGAATACTCTGTTATGTCATCTAAGTAATTCACCACTGACTTATTCACTAATCCTTTAAACGCAATGTCCATGGCCCTTTGAAATGTGGCACCAGCATTGATTAGCCCAAATGGCATCTTTTGATACGCATAAGTGCGCCATTTTGTTCTAAATGTAGTTTTCAATTTATCATCCGGGTGGACCAAGATTTTATTATACCTCGAGAAGCTGTCTAAAAAGGACATCGGTTCATACCTTGCGATTGATTGTAATATCTGTTCCATAGGGGGCAGTGGAAAATTATCCTTTTGGCAAGCTTTATTGAGATTTCGAAAGTCAATACAAATTCGGATATCACCGTTTTTCTTTCTAACTAGGACCAGGTTGGAGACCCATCTGGAATGCCTAACTGGAAAAATGATCTTGGCTCTTAGTAATTTGTTCAACTCATACTTAATTTGGATTTCCAAATTAGGATGTATTTTTCTCAATTTCTGCTGAATAGGATTTTCATCAAAGATCATCGGAATTGTATGCTGTATAATCAAAGTGTCGTAAGTTTTAAGATCATCGTAATTCCAGGCAAAGACACTCTTGTATTGTTTCAACTGTCAAATGAAAGCTGATTTTTCCTCAGATGTTGGACCAAGACCTAAGTTGATGTTCGGTGGTTTTATTTCAGTCCCCAGATTCACTAATTCATATCTTAGGGTTGAACTCTGAAGTTTTGAATTGGTAGACCGTTTGAATCTGTCCTTTAAGTCATATAGGTCCTCTAACTTAACTATGGATTTTGGTATAGCATTATTGTTGTTTCCTTGTTCCAGCTACTTGTCATGTTGGTCTTCATCAATTATCTGATTATTGTAAGAGCCTTTTGATGTCAGAAAACTCACAATATCAGGGTCATTGTTGAAAACTCTCTAGTTGGTAATGTTATCAGGAATAGAGGGTCTAAAGATTAATTCAATCGAAAATCTGTCTTGGCTATAGTCCTCTGATGGAATAAGCTTGGAAGCTACATTAGCGAGGAGATCAGCACTAGCATTTTGGAGTCTTGGAATGGATGAAATATTAAATGCTATAAAGTGTGAAGTCAGGTCTTGTACTAATGATTGATAGTGCTTCAAGTGTCCTGACAGACAATGTATAGTATTTCTTACCTGTTTAATAACAATCTCATAATCTCCAAATACTTGCAGGTATTTGATATTAAGCCCGATTGCCTTGTATAACCCTTGAACTAATGCTTCATATTCAACAGTATTGTTCATGCAATCGAACTCAAGTCTACATGTTAACATGGTCTTTTCTCCTTTTGGACTAACTAATATACAACCTACTTATGCTCCATCATTAGACTTAGAACTATCAAAAAATAATTTCCAAAACAAAGTTTTATTTATAGTTTTATCTACAAAGTCAATGCATCTAGAAGTGTTCATTTGAGAGAAATTTTCTATCTGAGATAAAACGAAATTTTCTAAAAAAGGTGAAGTATGAGCGTTGAAATTCCCTAAGAATGAATCAACAGAATAGTTTCCAATTATGTTGTTGTTGTATGCTACAGGCTCGTTTTCTCCTTCTAACTCTGTCACTATATACTTTTGGTGTCTTTCTCGTTCAACCTTGATTTGATTTGGTTTGCCATTGTAAGGGAGCCACATATGAGACCAGTCGGTCGCGAAGTAACCATGAAGCTTTTCTGACCAATCCCTGCTAAGGATTAATCCGTAAAATTCAGGGATGTCTGCGACAAGTATATCAATAACTTGACATACCTTTGGGTTTGATGAAAGCCTTATGGTCACTTGATTAAGTTCACTGATAACCTCTACTTGAGACCGATCCAACTGTACTATTCGTACTGCAGATTTCTGAGGTTGGACATTTAACTTTGCACAAACTGTCTTAGGAAAAATATTAGATGAGGCACCAGAATCTACCAAACAGTTATGCAAATTTTTATTGAAAACTTCAAAGGTAAGGAGAAATGGTGGAGTATGGGATTTTGACCTTCCTCCAATCAAAGCAATGTCATTTGGATCGACTTTATTTGAAATGCCAGTCGGAGGTTTCCCCATTTCATAAGTAGCTTGCGAAATTACAGCAGCAGGTAGAGGCGTAATAGGTACTGCGTTCAGCTCTTTCAAGAGCAATTTCTGTTGATGCTTTAATTTGTTGAGCTCATGAAAAGTAATATTAGCCCTAGTTTTCTTCATGTCTTTAACAATTTTATACTCCATTTCATCAAAGATGATAAGTGTTTTAGATGGAGTTGTTGAATCAGATTGGACTGGGTTTGTCTGAGCAGACTTTGGTGAGGATTTCTTACCTGCGATTTTATCCTTAGGAGTTGGGCTTGGGTTTTTCTATTTAGAATTGGATTGTGGAGGATCAAGTTGATTTCTACTTCTAGTAGCAATAGGTAATGCATCTTGATCTTCTTCATCTAGAAGAATGAAGTCCCACGTTCCTTGTAGTTCCACGACTTCATCATCATCGGTTTGTTGCTCATTTGAAACTCCCTCTTCTTCCCCTTCTAATTCTGTGTTTCTATATATATATATATATATATATATATATATATATATATATATATATATATATATATATATATATACATATAATATATATATATATATAAAATAAATAAATAAATCATAATAAAGGGTACTATTTTAATTATTAATATTAATTATTAATTATGATGTCGTAATATCAATTAATATTAATTATCAAGTATTAATATTAACTACTGTTTATTAATTGTTAAGTGATTAATAATTAAGTATTATTAATATTTATTAACGCTATTAATATCTATTAACATTAATAATATTGATTTATTAACATTATTAACATTTATTAATATTAATTAGTTTAATATATTAATTAATTTATATAGCAATTAATTAATATATTAATTATTATTAATATTAATTACTTATTAAGTGATTATTAATTAAGTATTATTAATATTTATTAACACTATTAATATCTATTAACATTATTAATATTGATTTATTAACATTATTAACATTTATTAATATTAATTAGTTTAATATATTAATTAATTTATATAGCAATTAATTAATATATTAATTATTATTAATATTAATATAATTTCAAATAAAAATTTTAAATAAAAAAATTTAAATAATTTTAAATATTACTACAATATACTTATTTTTCTATTCTTTAAATACTAATATATATTAAAAATAAATAAACATTTCTCATACAAAATAAAATAAATAATATTATATTAACATATATTAAATATTTAATGATTATTATTACCATTAAGGTTATGAAATTTTAATAATTTAAATTAATATATTAACTCATCAGTAAAAAATTAATATATAAAACTCAACAGTAAAAATAAAAATAATTTATTAAAAATAATAATAATAATAATAATAATAAATTAATTAATTAATTAATAAAAATAAATATTCAAGCCGACATTCCATTGATCCTTAAATTTATTATCCTCATTATTATTTATTTCCTTCTAATCAACTCTTCTTTTATCATCATTCATAAGTCCTGATGATGGATCCCAGTTGGGATTTGAAACGTTGACATAAAAATGGTTCGTACTGTGGATTCTCCGATAACTAAGTCAAAAGATATAAACCACAGATCTCTTAAATCCAGGTACTGAAAGCTGAAGAAAAACTCATAAAGAAGCAGTCTGCCAGAGGGAGAGGTACTTTCTGAGGAAAGGGAAGTCAGTGTGGTAAAGGAAGATCTACAGCACCTAAAAATGGAGCTAGCAGCAGCTCAACCCAACATGCAACCACAGGAGGTGATGCAAGTGGTAGAGGGAGTTTTTCTAGAGGAAGAGGAGGCAAAGGCAGAGGAAGAGAAGTAAGATGTTACAAATTTAACAAACTGGGACACAAAGCTTTTGAGTGCCCAGAGAATGCAGGAACAAGTCAGAGGAATGAAATTGTTGCTCAAGTTGAGGGAGAAGCAATAGCATCAGCAGTGACAAAAGAAGAAAATATACCAGAGAGAGGAGAATCTTTGGTAATCAATAAAGCTTTGCTCAAGCCAGCAAAGGAGATAGTTGAACCATCACAAAGAAAGACTTTGTTCAGAACAGTGTGTAAGGTTCAAGGGAAATGCTGTCAGATGATCATTGATAGTGGTAGCACTGATAATTTGGTTGTGACAGAAGTGGTGGAGAAATTGAAGCTAAATACAATGAAAAATCCAACACTTTACAAGGTGTCATGGTTACAAAAGGGACATCAGCTGTTAGTGAATGAACAGTGTGAAGTGGAGTTGCAGTTAGGCAAATATAAGGACAAAATTGTATGTGATGTGATGCCAATTGATGTGTGTCACATATTGCTTAGAAGACCTTGGCAATATGACAGAGGAGCTATGCGTGATGGGAAAAGAAACACCTACAAGTTTGGCAAAGATGGTATCAATCATACATTGCTGCCTATGGGAGAAGAAGATGCATCAGGAAAGAAGACTGATCCAAAAACTCTATTAATGGGAGGAAAGGAATACTTGCAGCAGATTGAAGAGAATGAGGTAAATTTTGCTGTAATTTGCAAGCCCAAGGTAATAATGACTTCTACTAAAGTTTCTGATTTACCCATTGAAATCCAAGAAATGTTGGGTAACTATTGTGATATCATTGTTGATGATTTGCCTAATGAGTTACCACCCATTAGAAGAATTAGCCATCATATAGATTTGATTCCTGGAGCAAATCTACCTAACAAAGCAACTTACAGAATGACTCCCACAGAAAATGAAGAGGTTAGAAAGCAGGTTCAGGAACTGCTTGACAAAGGACTGATCAGAGAAAGCTTGAGTCCTTGTGCAGTACCAACAGTGTTGAGTCCAAAGAAAGATGGAGGCTGGAGAATGTGTACTGATTCAAGAGCCATCAATAAAATCACAATCAGGTACAGATTTCCTTTACCTAGAATTGAAGATTTAATGGATTTCTTGAGTGGAGCAAAGTATTTTACAAAACTAGATCTTAAAAGTGGGTATCATCAGATAAGGATAAGAGAAGGGGATGAGTGGAAAGTTGCCTTTAAGACAAATGAAGAATTGTATGAATTGAGAGTAATGCCTTTTGGGTTGTCAAATGCACCAAGTACGTTTATGAGACTCATGAATGAAGTTCTTAAAGAATTTATTGGTAACTTTGTAATAGTATATCTGGACGATATATTAGTTTACAGCAGGTCTAAGGAGGAACACATGAGACATCTAAATTATGTCTTACAAAGGTTACAGCAAGAGAAATTATTACTGAATTTGAAGAAGTGTTCATTCATGAAAGAGGAATTAGTGTATTTGGGTTTTGTTGTTTCTGCTGAAGGATTGAAGATGGATCCAGAGAAGATCAAGGCAATCATGGAGTGGTCTTCACCTAAAAGCCTCTTTGAGGTAAGAAGTTTCCATGGTCTTGCTAGTTTTTAGAGGAAATTCATAAAGAATTTTAGTGAGATCAATGCCCCTATTTTTGAGACCATAAAGAAGGATAAACAACCATTTAGATGGACTGTTGAAGCAGAAAAGAATTTTCAGCTATTGAAGAAGAAGATCACTGAAAAACCTATTTTGGTTCTACCTGATTTTAGCAAGCCTTTCCAAGTGAAATGTGATGCCAGTGGAGAAGCTATTGGAGGTATTTTAAGTCAGGAAGACAGACCTATAGCTTATTTTAGTGAAAAGCTAAATGATTCAAAGAAGAAGTATTCTTCTTATGATAAAGAGTTCTATGCAGTTGTGCAGACATTGAAGAAGTGGAGATATTATCTAATGTCAAAGGAGTTCATACTTTATTTAGATAACCATGCACTGCAGTATATTATGCAGTAGCCAAAGCTTAACCAGAAACATTCCAAATGGGTAGAGTATCTTCAAGGTTTCCATTTTGTTTTGAAGCACATAAATGGCCAATCAAACAAAGTTGCAGATGCTTTAAGTAGGAGGAATACATTACTTCTAGAGAGTCAAATTCAAGTGTTGGGTTTTGATTTTCTTAAAGAATTGTACGAGACAGATTTATATTTTAAAGAAGCATTTGAGGCGTGTAAGAATCCTGTTTTGATGGATAGGAATAAATGGTTGGATTATTTCTTACATGATGGATTGTTGTTTAAGAGAAATCAGCTGTGCATACCAAATTGTTCTATGAGGGAGAATTTAATCAAAGAGAAACATAGTGGTGGACTTGCAGGACATTTCGGTATAGATAAGACTTATGAGGAGTTGAACAGATTTTATTTCTGGCCGAAAATGAGGTCTGAAGTGGAAAAGTATGTGAAAACTTGCAAAATCTGTCAATATGCAAAGGGAAGAAGCCAAAACACAGGTTTGTATGTTCCATTACCAATTCCAGATAGGCCTTGGGATATGGTAAGTATGGATTTTTTTTTGGGCTTACCAAAGACTCAAAGAGGAAATGATTCAATTTTTGTTGTAGTGGACAAATTTTGAAAAATGGCACATTTTATTCCATGTTATAAAACTAATGATGCTACTCACATTACCAATTTGTTTTTCAAGGATATTGTAAGATTGCATGGGTTGCTTAAGAGTATTGTCTCAGACAGGGATTCCAAATTTGTTGGACATTTCTGGAGGACACTATGGAAGAAGTTGGGAACTAAACTGAGTTTCAGTTCTTCCTATCATCCACAGACTGATGGACAGACTGAAGTTGTGAACAGGAGTTTGGGTAATCTTTTAAGGAGTCTTACTACAGAAAATCCAAAGCAATGGGATCAAGTGTCAGCACAAGCTGAATATGCATATAATGACTCACCTAACAGGAGTACAGGATAGATTCCATTCCATATAGTTTATGGAATGCATCCAAGAGGAGTATTTGAGTTAAGAAACTTGGGAAAAGATGAGATGAGAAGTGCAAAGGGTGAAGATTTTGCTTCAGAAATGCAAGCAATACATGAACAAGTGAAACAACAGCTACAGGATAGCAACATCAAGTACAAAACCAGAGCAGACATGAAAAGAAGAGAGGTGAACTTTGAAGTTGGAGATCTGGTTTTAGCACACTTAAGGAAGGAAAGATTTCCAAAGAGGGAGTATAACAAATTGAAGTTCAAAAAAATTGGACCATGCAGAGTATTAAGGAAATTTTCTGCAAATGCATATGAAATTGAATTACCCCCTGTTGTTGGAATATCTCCAATTTTCAATGTTGCTGACCTGTACAAGTATGAAGTTGAAACTGCAGATGAGACAGAATAGGATCAGGAGACACAAGAAATTGACTGGGTAAAACAGTTACCTACAACAAAAGAATTACAGCCAGAAAGGATTTTGGACAAGAAAGTGTTCAAGAAAACCAAAGGAAGGAGTACTTTCAATATTTGTTCAAATGGAAGGATCAGCCAACTGCTGAAGCTACTTGGGTAACAGAAAACATGCTATAGAAATTGGGCAGTTCTGTAGAAGAGCTCATGGGCAGGAGGCCATGAAGAATTTTATCGTCAGGAATCTGATGCAGGAGCATGGGACTTGGAGGAAAAAAACTTCAAACTTATTCGAAAAATACAAAAAAACTACAAGCAAAGGAGTGGGATCCTTTAGCCTTCAATTTCCATGTTTTTCTAGTTAAGCATAGAGATAGAATCTAGGAATAAATCATGATGTAATAAATGTTAAATAGTTAAGTTGTAGTGGGGGTTCTCGAGGAGAATACCTCGCTAAACAGATAGGATTAGTTAGCATAGTGGAGGTTCTTGAGAAGGATGTCTCGCAGAACTGATAGTTGCAATAAATTTAAGCCTTTGTTTTAGGATCTGGTTGTTAACACGAACCAATATATATGTAATTTGGATGCTATTGTAATGGGATTTGGACTGCATGCTTTTATTGCATATTTCTCAAAGGAAGAGGGTATTTCTCTATGTATTGGTCGATCCCGAAGGTGTGGTGACCTCCGAACCCTTTCTGTGCATCTGAACTTGTATTTGCCTGTTAAATTGGTATTTTTGCTTGTATTTGGCTTCATTTTTTCTTCTGAGTCTTTATAACAGTGATTTGGCCTTTTTTTCCAACGAATACTTCAATTGAAGCTTGTTGGCGTGTGATTCCTTTATATCGGCGCGTCCTGTTTCCTTTATATGCATTGTTCATTTTCGCAGGTGAAACTCTAGTTTACTCTGGAAAACCATGAAAACTTAGTCGGAATTAAGTTCTGGACTTGAAATCCTATTAAATATGACTAATACCCTTATCGGGTCCGCAACTGTTATCGCATCACAGTGTTTGAGCAAAGAGGGACTAGCCCTTTGAAGTGCCGAAGTCTGAAGTGCGACGTTCGGATCCAAAATATTATAAGGGAGGTTTTATCACCTATCGGGTCCGCGGACTTATCGCTTCGCAAGTTTTCGATGAGAAGAGCTTAGCGAGGGAGTATTGGAATCGCCGATTGCGATTGTCGATAACTCCACATGTTATCACATCAGAAAGACCCGTTATGTTATTGTTCCATTCCATGGGAACTGCCGATAACGATTGTCGATAGTGTTATTCCATTTTTATGGAGTAAAAGCCCCGCCGATAGTGTATTTGTGTATTAACGCTTTCCTCTGGAAAAATCTCACTGATAGTGTCTTTTCATGTGAAAAGCATTACGGCAATAAAACTCCGCTGATAGTGCATTTCCATGTATAATCGCATTATGGCAGTTTGAAACCACAGATAGTGTATTTATGCACAATTGCGTTCATTCCATTCAAAAACCCTGCCAATAGTGTATTTCGTCATTATCATGGAATTATAGCTCCGATAGAGGAAAAGAGACTCTGTTGTGTAAATTGTTCCCGATAACAAGGGTTGGGGTGATTTAGGGAAAAAGAGTGGTGATAGTGGCCGAAAAGGGAAATTTATGAACAGTCAGTCTAAAATAGATGATTGATACTCAAATTGGGATTGAAGAAGAGATTTAGCCAGAATTAGAGGAAATTGTTTCAGGGTTTGAAGGTTTGTCCATATCACCTGCACCGAGGCCACCAGTATTGGCTAGAACCAGCTTGTTAGGCAGTGAGATAGATTATACTTGTGCAAAGATTATTCGGGCTTGAACAAGCATTATATTTCTTATCTATTTTCTAACTAATGCAATACATATAGGAAGGGGTTTTGAGCACTTTATTTCCCCTTAGATAAATCTCTGAGCATATGTGATTGAATCTTGTCTCATGTCTATGTTGTGATTTCTTGATCGAATAATTTTTTCCGTTGATGAGTAGAGTAGATTCAGGACTTCTGTTTTAGCAAATTATTTAAGCAGTTTGAATCTATAAGGACTTTCTACACATAGAGCACTAAGAGAATATTTGGTGTCTAAAACACGGTTGTGTGATCCCCTTGGGCAGGACGATTTAACATGATTTTGTTTAGTCTTTAGATAGGCTACATAGGCTACATTAGAGATGAATACTATAGTAAAAACTATAAAGCCCAAAAAACTACGAGTACACCACCTTTACAAGTTTGACTAAATTTAAGTATAAAAAAAATAGTTAAAAAGTTCTAAAATAAAATAAAATTAGATATCATTTTGGGATTCAACTGCGTTAAGTAAGTCATGCATGTATGACCACTTTCATGAGAGTTAGTCGTAACTAACTAATTTCTCATGATTTTTGAATAGTCCACTTAGCACTCATTGCATCAGGTGATGCTCACAAGGGTGAAGAAGTGGATTGAAACTAGTGAAATGAATCACATAGCGTCAAACATCACTTCCAGGGCTTGCACCCGGTAACCAGGACTTCCCAGGAGGTCGCCCATCCCAGATTGCCTCTAAGTGTGCTTGATTGTGGGGAAAACTCCACAATTAAGCGCGCTTGAGCCAGAGGTGATCTGGGATGGGTGACCTCCTAGGAAGTCTTGGTTACTAGGTGCAAGCCCTGAAAGTGATGATTGACGCTATGTGATTCATTTCACTAGTTCCAATCCCACCTCTTCACCCCTGCGAGCATCACCCAATGCAATGAGTGCTAAGTGGACTATTCAAAAATCATGAGAAATTAGTTAGTCATGACTAACTCTCATGAAAATGGTCATACATGCATGACTTACTTAACGCAGTTGAATCCCAAAATGATATCTAATATAATGCATTGTGAAAACCCCTTAATACTTAAATTCAAAAGAGTGAAGGGAACTCTACTTGAATGGTTCATGAGGCACAATACTTGCTAAGGTTTTGCAAATGGGGTAGCAAGCTAAGTGGGCTTGATTGTGGGGAAAACTTGACAGTTAAGTGTCCTTGAGCCAAAGGCGATCTGGGATGGGTGACCTCATGGGAAGTCCTGGTTACCAAGTGCAAGCCCCGAAAGTGATGATTGACGCTATGTGATTCATTTCACTAGTTTCAATCCCACTTCTTCACCCCTGTGAGCATCACCCGATGCAATGAGTGTTAAGTGGACTATTCAAAAATCATGAAAAATTAGTCAGTTACAACTAACTCTCATGAAAATGGTCATACATGCATGACTTACTTAACACAGTTGAATCCCAAAATGATATCTAATATAATGCACTCCGAAAACCCCTTAATACTAAAATAAAATTATTACAAATTTGAAAATATTTACCAAAATATTGCTATACATTAGTTCCAAATATATAATCAAATTCTTTTGTATATCCACATATTGATTATTTATCCAATTGTTGAGTAGACTAAGACAAGATTATTAGCTCTAGTTGTCTATCTTATTTGGAATGTTTGGGAGTTGATTTTTAATTTGGACAATTGACTTCTCTGAAAGGGAAATGCAAATTGTGATTATTTATCCAATAGTTGAGTAGACTAGGACAAGATTATTAGCTCTAGTTGGCTATCTTATTTGGAATGTTTGGGAGTTGATTTTGAATTTGGAGAGTGGACTTCTTGAAAGGGCAATGCAAATTTTTCTTTCTCACTAAGTGGAGCATAGCTTTACTGTAGTAGTATAAATTTTAATATATGTACTAGTGAACTAACCATCGCAATATCCATGGCAGTTAACAGCTCAGTAAATCTATATTGTGACATGTTAAGGTACCATAGCCCTTACATTGCAGTGAATTTTTATTGTTTAACATGGGATTTGAAGACCTTATTGAATAATATTAAGATTTCTTTCATTTAAAATGTAACATATCACATATGTCTTCATTTATGCTCTTTCTCCATATACTATTGACTTACAACGTTTTCTTTGCAACATCTAGTGCAATTGCTAGTTATAACATATTTTGATCATGAAATGAGAGATGGTTCTTGGGCATGTGGTATTGATGAGTCATGGTATTGGCCCATGGTATTGTAACAAAGTTAATAATATCCATGGTAATGTGGTGGTGAATATCCATGGTTAAAATTATTTTTGTATTGTAAGTATTAAGTTTTTATGTGTTTATTAATGAGATTTAATTGTAGTTACAGAATTATTAATTTAATTAATATGGTAAGATGGATTGTAATTTATAGCTACCATTTATATATTATATATATTAATGTGATAGAGGGTTTAGATATATCTCAAAAGTAATTATAATTTTTTTGCTTTTAAATTTAATTAATAAAAATACTATAAGTTAAATTCAAATAAAATATTGATAAAATATTTTGATTGTGAAATGAGAGATGGTTTTTGGGCATGTGGTATTGATGAGCCATGGTATTGTAACAAATCCTATTTACAAGTAATAATATCTATGGTAAAGTTGGTGTGAATATCCATGGTTAAAAATATTGTTATATGGTAAGTTTATTGTAAATATTAAAATTTTGATGTGCTACAAAATCATTATTTTAATTTATAAGGTAAAAAGGATCTTAACTTATGGCTACTACTATATGTATATTATTATTTTATTTTTATTAAACAAAATAATAATATAAAATTTGAAAATTATTATTTTTATCACTTTTATTTTTTTTAGGATACTACAACATCTACATCTCCCTCGTAGTAGGCTCTATATTACTTTTAACTTTTTATTAAATGTTTATAAATCTTTTACATCTTATAAATTCAATATATTAAATTAACATATAGAAATATTTACAAATATTTTTACATTACATCTACATATCTACCTACCATATACTGAACCATAAACCGCCTCTTAACCCAATAAAAAAACACTCTTTTTATAAAAAAAAATTAATAATTATTTTAAACAAATTAAATTTTAAATCTTACTACAAAGAAAAACATGTTAAAATTAATACATTTTATATTCAAATTAATGCATTCTCATATTACTAGAAACACTCTTTTATCGTTAAATGAACTTTTATTATTAAAAAAAATCAAAATTTTATCGTTAAATGAACTTTTATTATTAAAAAAAATCAAAAAAAATAAAACATAAGGAAAAATTGTTTCCCACTGCAAACTTACAGATATGCTTGCACAAAAATAAAATAAAATAAAAATATGTTAATTAATTAAATCACTTTATTTCTCTATTAATTATAGTTTGATTATAAATATTGATTAATTTTTGTTTTTAATAATAAAATTTGAATTTGAATTTAAAAATAAAAATGGACAGAGTCAAAATTAAAAGAAAATAAAATTATAGTTTGATTATAAATATTGATTAATTTTTTTTTAATAATAAAATTTAAATTTAAAAATAGACAAAATCAAAATTAAAAAGAAATGAAATTAAAATAAATAAAACAAAAACACATAACCTAACTAGTGAGAAAAACTCTTTTAAATTGTTTTAATTTAATTTCCTATTAAATAGTATAAAATAAATTGTCCACAGACAATGAAGTGGTTTTTTAATAACGGGAACACGTTAATTTTATTGGAAATTTAATCTTTGATTGGTGCTATAAATGGTTATCATGTGTCAGTTGAATGTAAAAGTAAGCCTATTAGATAATCAAGTCAATTGGCTATTAGGATGGACCACTAACTAAGGTTAGTTATAATAATTATAAGTATTTTCCAGGAATACAAATATATAAATAATGATGTATTTACACGGAGTTTTATTGGGTGAAATACCATTTTATGTGAATTTATATTGAGATATATATTCAAAAAAATGACATAATATATTGGGAGATATATAGAGGATAAATGGTTTTTATTTTCACACTTATAAAAAATAGAGCTCAAAGTTAATGAAAAAATATAAAAATATATAAAAATGTTAATAAAAAAATAGATACCCATAATATGTAGTGAAACTAGGATTTTTTTAAATTGAGAAGGTGTATTGGGTTTGTATTAGTAGGGGATTAAATAATGTAATTTTTAAAAGTATTTTCCAATATATAGTAAAATTAGAAGTATTATTTAATATGTTATGAATGCACGTGATATGTCATAAATTTATTGAATAAAACCTCGTATATATTTGAAAGTCATTAATTTGATATAATAAAAAACTATTTATAATTATTTCACTACTAATTTTTTCTTTTTTATTTCCATATATATGTATGTTTATATATTATTTGTGAAAATATATTAACACCTTTTTGTATATTATATTAGCCATAATTTATATTATATAATCTCATATTGTATAATATAACATCACATTGTATAATTCCATAAATTATAGAAAATTTACTCATCTAAATATTCATGAAGTATCTCTAATATTCTAGATACATTATAATATTAAAGAAATAAAGGTCATTATATTACTTATGTGCACCACCCTTAGGATCACAAGCTAGGGGCACTGTCTTCTCCCAGAAAAAACAGCCACTTGGGTGGTGCCCTTTCACAATCTATTAGATCACGAGCCAGGGAACTCTCTTCGCCAAAAAAAATAGCCAGTTGGGTGGTGCCCTTTCACAATCTATTACATATGCATACAATTTAAAATTTAATTCATAGAAAATCAAAGAAAGATTCTATAAAACTTTTTAGAGAAAAATAGCATTATAAAAGAAACAAAACAAAAAAGCTTACATGTAAAAGAATACTAAATCTATTATCATCACATGTATATCATTCATGTACTAATTTATCTTATTATTTATTATTTTATGATATCATAATCAATCTTTTTTATTATGGTAGATATATTTTTGGCTTGTACATTATGAATATCAAACTTGAAGTGTAATGGAAAAGTAATTTCCAAGAAAAAATTATAATAAAAAATATAAATGGGATAAAAAGTATGTTTTATGTTTATATATTTCTCTATTTTATAATAAAAAATAAATTTAAATAATAAAAGTTTGAAAATATATATATATATTTATTTATTTAAAATATTATATAAATATATATTAAAAAGATATATATATATACCTTTAATATATACCTATATACCTTCACATCATTACAAATAAGAATTTCTATACATAAAACCTTATATTATCATAAGTCAAATATATACCTATATATACCTTCACATCATTACAAATAAGAATTTCTATACATAAAACCTTGTATTATCATAAATCAAAACGCACTCAAAATACCTTTCCAAGCATATTAACGCATTATAAATATGCATACGTCAAATCACTAAAAAAAGGTTATTACCCATGTAAGTAGGAATTTCCTTACGTGGAGCTTTTTGTTATCATAAATCAAAACACATTCAAAATGCCTTTCCAAGCATAATTGTCCATGGTGATTATAAAATCATTATATAGGTAGTCAAAGTTATATTTTGAATATCTTCATAACCTTGAAGAGACGTTATACCTTGAATGGGCAACATGAAAGGAGCTCCATCAGCCGGAAATATTTATCTAACTCACCTACTCCTGGTAGATTATGTGCTTATTTTTCTTGAGGGTACTCGTCGAGATGCTGCAGCATTCTATCATATAATCAAATTATTTGGGAAAGCTACAGGTATGGATACACATCATCAAAATTCTACTCTTTGCCACGGGATGCACTAAAGAGGAACTAGATTATGTGCTCAGTGTATTCCCATTCCAGTCAGTAAATTTTGAAGATGGTATCAAATACCTGGGTTTTTATCTAAAACTGAATGATTACAGGAAAACAGATTAGATATAGATGATACAAAAAATAGAAAAGAGACTTAAAGTCTGGAGCCACATATGGCATGTTAGAAGGCTAGTCCTTGAAGCCATACTTGTATTTTGGATGGCCCTAGCATGGGTTCCAAAAGGTATATTAAATCTCATTCTGAAATGATGTTGTGGCTATTTATTGTGCCGGTCGAAAGAAGGCATAATTTTCGCTTGGATCAAATGGGATGGAATTTCCCTACCTAAGAGATGGGGGGTGGGATATTAAAAACTTATATTACTTCTCTCAAGCTCTTGTAGCAAAGGTTGGATGGAAATTAATTACTACCAGGAGTCTTTGGAAATAAATGGTAATTAGGAAGTATATTTATCCTTTCTCTATGGAAGAATGGATCAAACTGCAAAATAAGGGAAAATCCAACATTTCGTTGAGCAGTGGTTCAATCTTTCAATATTATTGAATCCAGGCTTGCATGGAGAATAGGTTCAAGTGAGAGGGTGTGGTTTGGGATTGATACATGGTCAAGATATGGTAACAGGCATACTCTTCCTCGTGAATTAGTTAATTTTTTATCTGATCATGGAAAGAAAATGATAAACCAGATATCGGATCCTGAAAATACTACCATTTGGGGCCAGAGATGGTTATCTACACAGGCACTAAACTTACCAAACCAATGGCACCAATATTGGAATGATTATACCAATGCATTATCAAATGCACATGTCAGAATCATGGATCAAAATGATGAACTGGTATGGGTTCACTCGAAAAGGGGGGCTTACAATCCCAAGGAAGGTTAGTTATTTGTTTTGCTTCTAGATAACCTGAAGAGTTGATTTGGTGGTGGAAGATCATTTGGAAAATGAAGATCCCACCAAAATCAAAACTATTAAAGTGGTGCATCCTCACAAACAAATTCCCAACTGGAGAAAACCTTAAAAAAAGCATTTCAGAGCCCATCATGGTGTGCTTTATACAACAATGCAGAGGAATCAGTTGATCATTTATTCTTGTTGTGTCATGTAGTTGCCCTAATATGGAACCTGATCTTTCAAGTATTAAATATGTGTTTCAGATGGCAAGGAGTGTCATTGAATGAGGTGTGGCAGAGCTTGTGTCATGAGGTAAGCCCAAAAAAACTATGGAATGTCTCGATCCTTATATGTTGGGCCATTTCAATTGGGAGAAATAGGATTTTATTTTTTTTAATCATAATTTTTTGCTAGAAAAATTTGGTGCATAGATATTGACCATATATGATCTTATACCTAATGATGATCAATTAGTTACTACTCATATAATCTCCATTGAAATCATTGATCAAACCAAGCCTTGGGCATATTTCGACAGGTTTTTTCAACATGGGAGATGTAGTGGGGGGGTTGTTCTCTATCTAAACAATACACGTTATTTTGAGATGAAGTTTGGTTTTGGCCCTGGCGCAAATAAATTCACAGAACTTTACAGTTTGAATCTTTTACTCATTTTTTCTCTAGAACAAGGGTGTCGATAGCTGCAGGTTTTTGGTGATTCTAAAGTAATTATCAACTGGTTCAATCGAATATCTCATTTCCACTCCCACACCCTCAGAAATTTATTGGATGATACATTAATGATAAAAGCACAATTTGATAACATTTATTGTTTACATATCTACAGGGAAAGGAACAAACTTTTCGATCATCTATCCAAAGAGGGCGCACAGCAAGACCTTGGTACCTGGATGATTATCGAACAAAATGGAGTAGAGCACTATCAGTATTATCACTGCCCATTTTTTATCATGTTAATAGAGATGGTGCCTTGGACTCACATATGGTTCCAAATTTTTGTTGAGACACTTCGCATACTTATTTTGTTGATAATATATTATTGCATACTTTATTTTGTCAACTTATACAATCAAATGTAAAAATTTGTATATACATAGATAGATATCATGATATTTCATATTTTATTATGGATAGTTTGATTTGTTGAGTAGATCAATAGACAGTTTATTTTTGGATATGCTTCATAGCAACTACTACATGGAATTTTCACTATCTTGTTAATGGGAAAAGTGTCTATTTAGAACTGCTCTATCCCACTAAGGTGTGACAGCTACCTTAGAAACAAACAGAGAAAACTACTTTTGTATCTCCTTTATGAACTATAAACAAAGAGGAATAGGAAGAACCAACCTGTGTCTTGCGCTAGTCCTTTGATCCAATCTCTCTCCTCTTTGACAGCTTCCAGCTACTTGCTCCCTTACTTGCCCAGCTTCACCAAGCACCTGTAAGATCACAGAAGAAGGAAACTATACAAAGACATGGTTTATATTCATAAATAACTTAGGATCAGATTTAAGTTAACCATACAAATGTAACCAGCATCAATGATACAAAAGCATGGAGAAGAAACTCAAATAGTTTTTATTGATATACAAGAAGATCCAGGAGGAGTTACAACCGATGATTCCTGACCCAGCATCAACCTCCCAGCAAAGAAGTCCCTTCTTCATCCCCAACAAAGCATAGATCACCCAATTCTCTGATATGTATCTCAAAACCAACAGCAATTCCTTACAATGTGCAAAATTCCAGCCTTTGGATCTCTGGGATGAGGGATCCATATATAGATGTATGCAAGGAGGATGAGTCAGCGTATGATTTGATTAGTGGCTTCTCTCTGTCAGTTCTTGCTTCCACTTGGAGACTAAAAGCCTCTTACTCATCCTTGGTCGAATTCAGTGAGGCAAGTGTCTGTTTGGTCAATTTAGTGATGTCTAAATTGCAACTTTTAAATGTCAACCCGGGGCTCGTAAGCTGATGAAGTGATGGGTATTGTATGTACTTAGGCAACTATTTCTTAAGCTTTTGTCGTTTTTAACTTTTTAAGTTTGTTTTCAAGTCTATTTCTCCTACAGTGATGTGATGAAAATGAAATAAAGTGAGTGAGGTGTGTGTGATTGTGATGAGTTCTAGATGATTTCTTAAAGCTTAAAAGTAATCTACACGAAAGCTTTGAACAACAATTGAAATGAAATTAACTCTTAAAGGAAAAATGAAAGCATCAAATAAAAGACCAATGGCATTGGCCCAGTACCTATACTGCTGATAAAAATGAGATTGAAAATGACATCTACATTAACTTAAAAACAAGAGCAACTACTTTAATTCTTCAATGAAATCTCAAGCAATGTACAATCTAAGTGACAAATCGCACTACTTAATTTTCCCTTAACCTTTCTGCCTTCAGCTAGATTGATCATATAAGAAAGAGTTATGAGTGAGTTAGCAATGTGAGTCTTAAACAAAATAACCAAGCTGCACTTAAGCGATGTTCTGGCTCCTTGAAAAGTTAGTTGATTATGATAAAAGAGCCATTAAAAGATAAACAACTTGATAAGCTATGAGCAGAAAATAAAGTGCAAACTAAAGCAGTGATGCTAATGGAAATCAAAAACAAAGGTCAGCAGTTTAGATAAGACAGCCACAAGTGTCACTAGCTGCAAAAAAGAGTAAGAAGAAACTGTCCCGGGCACCTAAGAAATCTGCAAAAACATACTGATCAGTCATGGAAAAGTGCAGAAACATAAATGAGCAGAATTCAAAGTTATATACAGCTATTGTACATGATCAAAGCATAGCAAACAAAAGCATTCTGTACAACTATTATACATAGACTGATAAGAAGAAATGCATAAAATGAAAAGCACTGTACAGGCCTTAAGTAAACAGGGGCCCTCTGCTTACTCCAGCCAGCTCAAAAGATCACTTAAACGCTCAAATGGAGAACAGTCTTCTCATATATTACGTTTCAAAATGGAAAGTACAGTGAGGTTCAATATTACATAACAGCAGCTAACTAATCAGCGTTCAGATACGCTTTATTTATAGCAGAAAAACAAAACTAACTTAATCACAAACTACGCTATTCTATTAGCTGTGTGAAAAACACGTAATCTAGCACAGTCCACGGATTTAGGCAACGGTCGAGGTGGGCATTAAATCTCCTGTTGGATTCGTGTTCCCCATCATCTACGTGGCTGAGGAAGAGGCCAGTTGTGCTCTAAACCGAACACGCAGAGCCGTGTCACCGCCAATGACCTTTGTTTGACCGAAGTTGCCCCCTCGTTGACCATGGGTGTTTACGACTGTTATGGTTGAGCTAGAAGGACACACACCATGTCCTTGGTGCCACGCACTTGCCCATGTGGCCCTTCTGACCGGAGGACACCTGGATCATGCCGTTTAACAAAACAGCTGCGGAAACTGGGATCAGCTGCGGAAAGTGCAGGTTTTGAACCAAAATTCTAATCCAACAACACAGTCATTAGCATAATTAATAAACCATGTAAAAGTCCTATAATACAATGATTTAAGCAAATTGATGAAGGAAATGAGTGATAAAGGAAGAAAATGAATGGAAAAGGAGGCTGAGAGGTTGTGAAAAGAAGTGCAGGTCTGAGGCTCAACATACCCCCACTGTGAGGATGTTGCATGTCCTCATGCAACCAAAACTTTGTCAGTGTTTTTCAGTCCATGTGCTCAGATGCTTCTTCCAAAACATTCAGCCTTCTCCTCTTTCTCCTTGTTGCCAAAATTATCCTTGGTTTTCTGACTAAACACTTGAATTTGAAATTGATCAAGGCCCTGCTCAGTTTCTTACATTTTCTCTTCAATTTTCTGTTCTTCTTCTGCCAAAGTCCTAGGTGAAGCATGGTGTTGTCATGGACAATCTTGTCCACCTTGCTTTGTTCTTTCAATGCTTCATTCTCCTGTTTAATATGCCGGTTCAGGACTTCTAGCTCAAATACCTCTTGTTTTAGAGAGTGGACTTGTTCCTCAAGAGGTAATATAGTGCTTGGACCGGCAACAGATTGCTCCAAGGTCTCCAAATAATTATATGCCTCCTGCTGGTCAGGGTCAATGTCAGGTGTTTGTCTTGGCCTAAACTCAAATTCTTGAGGACTTTTTTCTCTTTCTTGCTGGAAGGGACTTTCCTCTCGTGGAGGACTTGGCTCAATATCTAGCTGGATTGGAGTCTTCTCAGGTGTGCCCAAATCAATGAAATGTGACTGCTTTTCTTTAGTCACACTCTTCTTTTCTATAAGTCTACTGCTTCTTCTCACTTGTACACTAGTACTCTTTTGCTGACTGCTTTGTTTTTCTTTTTGTTTCTTCTTGGAGAGGGCAGTAGCTTGGAGTTCTACTAGTCTATCAACCAAGGTTTGATAGTCCTCTTCTATTGAAGGTTCAGGGGATGAATATGATTCTTGGACAACTGCTTTCCCTTTATCCTTTTTCTGTTTCTTGGTCTTATCTCTTTCTACCTCTTCTTCTTGAATAGTCTCCTGAGTTTCTATAATGGGAGGATCTTGGGCTGCAACATCCCTTTTCATTCTCCTACTTCTTTTTGGGACTCTAGGAGAGCTGCTAGCAGAAGCTTCAATTACCTCTTGAAAATGATTCCTGACTAAAAACTTTTCCCATGTATCATTGTTGTTTTTCAATTGGTCCTCTATAAGAATTCTAATGAACCCATGATGATACAAGTGAGGTTCAATATTGCCTATATTCTTTTGGACAGTAGAACTCATTTTTGTTAGGCTTCTTAACAGAAAATAGGGTAAATTGATGGCATGGCCCTCCATGAAGTTCATCATAATTCTAGCATGGTACATATACATAGTGCCAAAGCGGCCTTCACATGTTATAAACTTTTGAAATAATAACAACAATGCAGTCCATTCTTCTTTAATAACATGTACAGGAATCCCTTTGGTGAATATTGAAGTGTCCATACCTGGATTCTTTAGCATATTTTTCCATTCCTGATCTTCAACCCCTCTGTTCTTGAACCATCGGTCTCCCACCATAGGTAAATTAGTTGTTGTTGCTATGGAGTTTTCTGTGACTGTGAATTTCAGATCTCCTATTTCCACAGTATTTCCATTGAATGAACGAGCAAACGTTTTCGTTACCTCCTTATCATATCCTTTGAATTTCTGAATGAACTTCAACCATTTTGCCTTTTTTAACGCTTCCTTTGTCTGTGGGTATCCTTCTAGATACTTCGAACCTTCAGGCTCAGCTCGAAGCAATTTCCCCATCTCAACTTCGGCTGAAGCTTTGACTGTATATGGATACTCAAGGAGGATGCTCACGGGAAAGACAGATAGACTACGGCTGTAGGTGGAATAGCCGCACTGTAATGCGAGGTAATACAGGTTGGAAACGGAACTGTGGAGCTTGAAACAGAGCTGCGGGGTTTAAAACAGAGACGTGGAGTTTAAAACAGAGCTGCGGGGTTTACAACAAAAACGAGAGTGGAAATGGTGTGAAGGTGAAGGAGTGGAAGACAAGCACGAGAATGAGTTCAAATGCGTGCGAAATGGAGTGATAAGGGAATGAAATAACGGCCAAATCCCTTGGAGTCGGACGGCTTTCATACACGTTTCAGTTTTTGGCTGCGGAGATCATGGTGGAGAAGAGACGTAGTACGATAGGTCTCTTCTTCCTCGTACGGATAATTAATGAAAGCGCAGTCTCGATTTGAGTTTAAACTAAGTGGTGATTATGAGACCGTTATGAGGATCTAAGGTGGATGAAGGATGATCATGGCGGAGAAATGGGATGATCTTTGCTTAATCATTGCATTTAGTGGCTCTGTCCACGATTAATAATTATGCACAACATGACATAAATGGTTGTTTGGAGAAAAATTTTGATCATACCTTTATGGGTTTACCATCTGTTGATTAAGGTTGTTGATCCATGATTGCCTTTTGATCCTGCAGGTGCCTTCCATCCTTGTTGCCTTCTGACTGTGATTTTTGAAAACAGAGTACTGCTGCTGTGGAGACAGAGTGTGCTGGCTGCGGAATCTGGTGCGAGCTGCGGAAATTGGTGCGAGCTGCAGAAACTTGAAACAACACCCTTCTGTCTATACAAAAAGTAGTTAGAGAAGACTTACTAAATGAAATAGTCCTGAGAGGGACTTTTATTATGAAATGGAGTGAGATGAATGAAATGAAGTGGAAATAGAAATGGAAGTGGAAGTGAAGATGAAAATGAAATGAGATGAAAAGAATGAAATGGAATGGAAATGAAGTGGAATGAAATGGCGAATGAAATGGAAAGAGAGAGAGATTTTTTTTTTATTTGGAAAATATAAAGTGTCAGGTGACCCTGATTTTCACCTTATATTTTCTGCATAAGACCGCCAATCCAAGATTGGTTTTCAGGCTTATACAAGAGATTTTTTTTTTTTTTTTTTCTCTTTTTTTTTTTTTTTTTCAACTGAAAGAAATAAAGACTAGGCTGATGGAGGAGAAGAATTCTTCTCCACCAGCTTCATTGCAGAATCTTCTTGGAATATTTTAACAAATTCCTCCTTTGAGAGTGGCTTGTGGTAGACTTTCAATCAGTGGCCATTCACAATGAGAGGAGTCTGAAGCTCATCAATGGTCTTTACTCGAACTGCTCCATTGTTAAAGACTTCATCAATCTCATATGGTCCAAGCCAATGAGTTTGAAATTTTCCTTTGAAGTCCTTAAACTTGGAATCAAACAATAGTGCCCAATCTCCCTTTTGAAACTTTCTCTCTTTGATGTGTCGATCATGCCACTTAGTTCTTTGGTGCTGAACTAGATCAGTCCTTAAAATTGCATCTTGTCTTATCTCATATAGCTCATTCAGCTGCTCCATTCTGTGCTTTTGGGCTTCTGATAGGCTCATCCCCAATTGAACTGTCATCTTGAAGGTCTTGACTTGGAACTCAATGGGGAGCAGGACTTCTTTCCCATAAACAAGTTCATAGGGAGAATGTCATGTTGTGTTCCTCCATGTAGTTCTATAGGCCCATAAGGCTTCAGGAAGCCTTTTTGCCCAATCTCTTCTGTGGAGATGAACAGTTTTGGTGATGATGCTTTCAAGAACTTTGTTTGTAGATTCCACTTGACCATTTGCTTGCGGATGGTATGGAGTATATGTTCTGTGCTTGATTTTGTATTCTTCCATCAGCTTCTCCATCAAGTTAGATGTAAATTGACTTCCCTGATCTGTCACAATTTCTCTTGGGACAACAAAACGAGTAAAAATATCCTCAAAAAGAAATTGAACAACTGAATTTTCAGTGGCAGAAGGTAATGCCTTTGCTTCTACCCATTTAGTAACATAATCAGTACAAACCAATATATACTTCTTTTGCTTAGATGGTGGGTTAATAGGTCCAATGAAATCTAAAGCCCATTTTTCAAAGGGTTCGATGCATACCTGTGGCTGTAATGGCATTTCATTTGAAAGAGTTGGTCTCCCAACTCTTTGGCAGCTGTCACACCTTTTGACATATTGTTTTGCATCTTTGAAGAGAGAAGGCCAATAATATCCTAAAGAAAGGATTTTATAGGCCGTCCTCTTGTCAGCAAAGTGTCCGCCGCACGGTTCATCATGACATGCCTTAAGGATGTCAGGCATTTCATCTTCCCGAACACATCTTCTGATCACACAATCTGGCCCTGTTTTGAACAATTCATTAGAAATCCATGAATAATGTGAACTCTCCTGAATGATTTTCCTTTTCTCATTAGGAAATAAGTGTGGAGGTAGCTTCCTTGTAACTAAATAGTTAGCAATATCTGCATACTAAGGAGTTTTAGTAGTTACTGCAAACAAGTATTCATCTGGAAACTTATCCTCTACAAGAGAATCTTCGTTAGTGTTTTGGATTCTAGACAAGAAATCAGCTACTGTGTTTTGTTTCCCTGGTCTATCTAACACAGTAATATTGAATTCTTGTAAAAGTAAAAGCCATCTTGTAACTCTGCCATTAGTAACAGGTTTGTTCATAAGATATCTAATTGCAGAATGATCAGTATGGACAAAAGTTTCATAGCTGGTTATATAATGTCTAAACTTGTTGATTGCATGAACAACGGCTAAGAATTCTTTTTCAGTCACAGTATAATTTAACTCAGTGGGAGTCAAATTTTTACTGGTGTAGTAAATGGCATAAGGGACCAAATCCTTTTGTCCCAAGACAGCTCCTAGAGCTGTATCTAAAGCATCAGTAGAAATGTGGAAAGGGAGTTTCCAATTTGGCCCTCTCAAAATGGGTGCTTCAGATATTCTAGTCTTTAAAGTTTCAAATGCAGATTGACATTCAGGATCCCATTTGAATTCACAGTCTTTTGTAAGCAATTTGAAGAGCGGAGATGCTATCTTGGTGAAGTTTTCAATAAATCTTCTATAATATCCAGTAAACCCAAGAAAACTTCTAACATCTTTCTGACAATTTGGAATAGGTAACTTGGAGATGACTTCAACTTTTGATCTATCAACTTTAATTCCATCTCCTGAAATATGATGTCCTAAAACAATCCCTTCAGTAAACATCATGAAACATTTTTCATGACTTAATGAAAGATTTGTTTCTTTACATCTTATAAGGACTTTTTCCAAATTTTCTAATGCTTCTTCAAATGAGTTACCATAAACTGTAAAATCATCCATGTAGACCTCTACACAATCATGAATTAGATCGGAAAAGATTCCTAATACTGCCCTTTGAAATGTTGCGGGTGCATTACATAATCCAAAAGGAAGTACTCGGTAAGCAAAAGTCCCCCATGGACAGGTAAATGTGGTTTTGTCTTGATCTTCAGGTGCTACCTGAATTTGATTGTAACCACTAAAACCATCCAAAAATGAGAAATACTTTTTGCCTGCTAAAGTATCTAATACTTGATCAATAAAGGGCAAAGGAAAGTGATCCTTCAAGGTTGCTTTGTTCAATTCCCTGTAATCAATGCAAACCCTCCATTTACCGTTCTTTTTAGGTACTATAACCAAAGGAGAAACCCATCGGCTATCTGAAATGGGGTAAATGAAGTTTACATTAAGTAACTTTTGGAGTTCTTCTTTCACTATCTCCCTAAGGTTTGGATTCATCCTTCTTTGAGGTTGTCTGATTGGTCTACTATTTTCCTCAATGTAGATGTGATGAATGCAAGTCTTAGGGTCGATACCTTTCATATCAGTATACTCCCATGCAAATGCAGTAGAATGTTTTTGCAAGATTTTGGTTAGCTCTTCCTGTTGTGATTTTTCCAAGTTTCTATTGATATTCAATGCTTTTCCTGGAAAGATCTCAATGGCAGAACTACCAAATTCTTCCATAGAGAAAAGAGACATTTGTCTAGATGATAGACACTCAATGTTAGAATCCAACTGAAATTGTGTGTGGTCATATTCTGAAGATGGTTCAAAGTTTTCTAATGTATTCAGAATTTGACTATCTTCACTAATCTCAGAAATGGTAAAAACAGGTTGTATAGTATCTTCATCATCAACCCACTCATTATCTCCTATTTCTGTAATTGCTTTTGCTGGAGGATACAGATTGAACTTCTTTGTCGAATTGCCATCAGAAATATACATATCCCCAGACCTACAAGTTATGAAAGCATCAGCTGCGGCTAGCCAAGGTCTTCCTAAAATAAGAGGATGTCCTCCTAGATTACTCTTGGGAGTTAAAATCATGAAATCCACTGGATATTCCCAAGAATCTAAGGAGACTGGTGATCCGGATTTAAGCAGGAACGCAATAGATTATAGAGATAACCATAAATACAGAGATGCGATAACCATAAAAACAGAGATGCAGCGGAAATAATACTTCATTTCATTAATGGAGAATACTGAAATATGCTTACAAATAGAAATAACCCAGCTAGGGCGATGGTAGCTTATCTCTGAGAAGAGATGTGTCGGCTACATGCCTCTGAACTGTTTCGAAGTGTCTTTACAATGAGGCTCGAAGGCCTATTTATTATTGAGAAACAATGGAAAACCCTTAACATTCCAAAACCTAACCCTAGAAGATGAAAACGCCAAACTATGGGCCCCGTTTGGGTAAATTGGTACATCAACTTCCCGGGGTCGTAACTTTGGCATACGATCTCCGTTTTACGCGCATGATAGCCCGTTGAAAAGATCTTTCTGAGGACTATAACGCAAACAACGATTTTTTATCTAAAAAATCGCAGCAGCATGATTTCCCAAAAAACGTCGTTTAGGGCCTCAAAACGGCTCCGGAAGTTTAGGACCCGAAAACTGCTAAAAATAGTAAATTGTGCTATAATTAAGGAAACTGAAAAACTGAAAGAGACAGTTGTGGGGGTCCAAATGGGATAGGTGGGTGGCCACCAACATCCACCTGGATCAACTGGAATATCTTCTAATACACCATCTGGTTTGATAATGGATCGATCTGCAAGTTGCAACAAGGTGGGTGTAAAAAGAAGATTAGGAAGTTTTAGCTGTTCCATAGTCTGTCTACTCATGATGTTGATGGCAGCCCCTAAATCAATCAAAGTATTTGGTATTTCTACCCCATTGATATGTGTTTTCACAATTGGACTACCGGGATCTACATATTTCTGCATAGTAATTTTTCCCATCATGATATCTGCAATTTTCCCTACCAGGTGGATCCTTCTGGTATCTCTTGGTTTCCTTCCTAGTCTTTTAAGACTCAACTCCTTTATTGTTTTTGCTAGAATAGGAATCTCTTTAATGGCTTGTAACAAGAGAATCTTGATACAGACATTCTTCAATTCATCTAGAAAATTATAGTCAGGCAACCAAATTTGTTTTTCCACTCCTTTGTCGATTTGTAATCTTTCAGGAAAAGGAGGTGTGGACAAAGATGTAGGTTGTTCAACTATGGGAGTTGTGGGGGTTGATTCTTTTTATTTTTCTTTTTGAGTGTTTGGGTTTTGAAGAGATGCTTCAGAACCCTTATTGGCTTTAAGAGACTCTTCCTCAGAAATGCTTGGCTGTTGAACATTTATAGAAGGTTGATCTAGGATTCTACCTGATCTGAGTTGTACTTCATTGAGAGGAACAATCATATAGGTAGGGAATGGTTGACCTTCCATCATGTAAGCATTTTGAGGGTTTTTATTATTGGGGTTTGGCAATGGCTGAGAAGGAAGTTGATTTGACTTCTGTTGGAATGGGAGCAAGAGTTGAGAACTTTGATTTTGTTGAGAAGGTTGTTGTTGTGGAAATGGCAATGATAGTTGTGGACTTTGATTTGGAAGTTGTGGAGCTTGCTGGTTTTGAAAAGATGGAGGATATTGATAGAATTGAGCAAATCTCCCATAAGGATTTTGCATACCTTGTATCCATGATTGAAAAGGATTTTGAGGTTGGGACCAAGGTTGTTGCCAAGGATTCCAATTTGGTTGGGGTTGAAAATTCATAGAGTTGTTAAACCCTTGATTTTGTTGCCCTTGCCAAGGTCTCCTTGCAACAAAATAGAGAGATTCGAGTGTATTTGGATCTTCTTGAAAGACAGCTTTGAGCCCAGGAATTGAAGGACAATCCTTGGTCTCATGGTTCTCTGAGCAAATTACACATGTTTCTACAACTTTTGCATCCAAGGGACATTCCCTTAGAGCATGTTTCTTCCTACATTTCGGGCAAAAGATGGCCAAAGCCTCAGCTTCTGCTTTTTGTTTATTGTGAATCTTAAGGGTGTCTAATTGTTCGCTAAGACTCCCTAAGATGTCAGTTTTGAATTCATCAAGCATATTGCCGATCTCAGCCCTACTTACTGATCCAGTTGCAGATTTATTTGCTCTAATGAGAGAAGGATCTTTAGGCCCTTTTTGAGTTTTTGATTTCCCCCTTGAGAGATGGACACATAGCTCAGCTATATCGTTGAGTGAAAGTTGAGATATATCTCCTTTCCCCATCATGTTCAGAATATCTATCCATTCATCTCTAATGGCTTTTAATAGGAGGGCTTTCAAGGTCTCCTCATCTAAGTTACTCACTTTTGTTCTTTTCAGGTTATATTGAAATCTTTCAAGTAAATCCTCTAAGTTTTCATCTTCTCTTTGTACCATTTTAAATACCTCATCCTTGTGATTGGTGGGCATACAATAGTCTAGGTACCTATCCAAAAAGGTCTGTTTCATATCATTCCAAGACCTAATGGATTGAGTGAGTAATCCCATGAACCATTTCAAAGCTTGTCCTTTCAATGTTGAAGGGAACAATTTGAGTTTTTGAGAGTCATCCAAATAATCATAAGTTCGACATACGACTTCAAACTCAAATAGAAATGTTTCAGGGTCCTCATTCCTTAACCCATGAAAGTTTGGGAGGACAGATGGTGAGATGTTTTTCATGGTAGCTCGGGAGTCCTCATCGACAATAGGAAACCCAAATGAGTTATCCCCATCCCTATTTCCTCCAATATTACCTCTACCTCCTCCATTGTTTCCTCCTCCTCCTCCTCTACCTCTACCTCTACCACCTCCTTCCTCTGTCATAGTAGTTTCCCTAGAGACTTCAGAGTCTTCTGGTTCTTCTACAAAGGGTGAACGAGAAGGAATTTCTCCCTCTTCTTCAGATGATTCTACTTCTTCAATTACAATTGGTCTTTCTGTAGAAGAAAGGAAAGGATCTCTTTCTGATTCAAATTCAATAGAAGGTGTGGGAGAGTCAATTCTTGCCTCTTGAATTCCAGGAATCCTAGGGCTAGGAGTGTCAGTTGGAGATGAGGGAGGTGTCTCTTGTCTATTCCTTGAAGTGGATGGACTTGTAAAAATCGAACTCTTGGCTCTAGCTAAAAACCTTCCCCTAGAATCTCTAGCTCTATGCATGTCATTTTTTTTATTTTTCTTCAAGTCAGGCTAATAATTCTCTTTCTGATCTTCCAGGTCACTCTAGGTGCAAGAAGAGAGCATACTTAAGAAACTATTAAATCAATAACTTTCTCTTTTTTGATCCTCCAGATCACTCTAGGTGCAAGAGGAGAGCATACTTTGAGAGGTTATCAATTTTCCTTTCTTGAAATTTTCTTAATTTTTTTTAGAAATTGGCTACCTAATTTCACTTCCCCGGCAACGGCGCCAAAATGTTTGGTCAATTTAGTGATGTCTAAATTTCAACTTTTAAATGTCAACCCGGGGCTCGTAAGCTGATGAAGTGATGGGTACTGTATGTACTTAGGCAACTATTTCTTAAGCTTTTGTCGTTTTTAACTTTTTAAGTTTGTTTTCAAGTCTATTTCTCCTACAGTGATGTGATGAAAATGAAATAAAGTGAGTGAGGTGTGTGTGATTGTGATGAGTTCTAGATGATTTCTTAAAGCTTAAAAGTAATCTACACGAAAGCTTTGAACAACAATTGAAATGAAATTAACTCTTAAAGGAAAAATGAAAGCATCAAATAAAAGACCAATGGCATTGGCCCAGTACCTATACTGCTGATAAAAATGAGATTGAAAATGACATCTACATTAACTTAAAAACAAGAGCAACTACTTTAATTCTTCAATGAAATCTCAAGCAATGTACAATCTAAGTGACAAATCACACTACTTAATTTTCCCTTAACCTTTCTGCCTTCAACTGGATTGATCATATAAGAAAGAGTTATGAGTGAGTTAGCAATGTGAGTCTTAAACAAAATAACCAAGCTGCACTTAAGTGATGTTCTGGCTCCTTGAAAAGTTAGTTGATTATGATAAAAGAGCCATTAAAAGATAAACAACTTGATAAGCTATGAGCAGAAAATAAAGTGCAAACTAAAGCAGTGATGCTAATGGAAATCAAAAACAAAGGTCAGCAGTTTAGATAAGACAGCCACAAGTGTCACTAGCTGCAAAAATGGGTAAGAAGAAACTGTCTCGGGCACCTAAGAAATCTGCAAAAACATACTGATCAGTCATGGAAAAGTGCAGAAACATAAATGAGCAAAATTCAAAGTTATATACAGCTATTGTACATGATCAAAGCATAGCAAACAAAAGCATTATGTACAACTACTATACATAGACTGATAAGAAGAAATGCATAAAATGAAAAGCATTGTACAGGCCTTAAGTAAATAGGGGCCCTCTGCTTACTCCAGCCAGCTCAAAAGATCACTTAAACACTCAAATGGAGAACAGTCTTCTCATATATTACGTTGCAAAATGGAAAGTACAGTGAGATTCAATATTAAATAACAGCAGCTAACTAATCAACGTTCAGATACGCTTTATTTATAGCAGAAAAACAAAACTAACTTAATCACAAACTATGCTATTCTATCAGCTGTGTGAAAAACACGTAATCTAGCACAGTCCACGGATTTAGGCAACGGTCGAGGTGGGCATTAAATCTCCTGTTGGATTTGTGTTCCCCATCATCTGCGTGGCTAAGGAAGAGGCTAGCTGTGCTCTAAACCGAACACGCAGAGCCGTGTCACCGCCAATGACCTTTGTTTGACCGAAGTTGCCCCCTCGTTGACCATGGGTGTTTACGACTGTTATGGTTGAGCTGGAAGGACACACACCATGTCCTTGGTGCCACGCACTTGCCCATGTGGCCCTTCTGACCGGAGGACACCTGGATCATGCCGTTTAACAAAACAGCTGCGGAAACTGGGATCAGCTGCGGAAACTGGGATCAGCTGCGGAAAGTGCAGGTTTTGAACCAAAATTATAATCCAACAACACAGTCATTAGCATAATTAATAAACCATGTAAAAGTCCTATAATACAATGATTTAAGCAAATTGATGAAGGAAATGAGTGATAAAGGAAGAAAATGAATGGAAAAGGAGGCTGAGAGGTTGTGAAAAGAAGTGCAGGTCTGAGGCTCAACAGTGTCATAGGAGAAGATTCTGGAAGCTTCCATTGTCTCTCCACCTCGCGGAATGACACTGCCATCTGTCATTTCCCGCTCAATGCACCCTGGTAGTGCATTTAGGTGCATTGCAACGCACCTAGCTAGTGGACTTAGGTGCTATGCAACGCACTTGACTAGTGGAGCAACTGAAATGATCCTGTTTTGACCTATTCTGAGCAGTTTCTGGTGGAGAACTTCTGGGAGAAGCTGTAATTTTTTGACCTTGTTCCTTTAGGGGTTGGAACAACACTTTTAGGGACTTAGGAGCCCTTGGTTTATGGACATTTCATGCTTAGAGCTGTAAGGCACAAAAATGTCTATAACATATCTTATTAATGAAAATTACGATTTTTCCTTTGGGAAAAAAAGGGTGGATGTTAGGTGTTTAACTTCTATCAAATATCCACATAATAATTTTAATAGTAGTCAGGGATATGCAGTTGATATGTGTCTAAAAAGTAGTTATGATTTTTTTATTTTCAATTTGATTAAACAAAAAAATGTCATATCTACATTATGTTTTTATTTATGGTATGGAACTTTAATTTTTTATTATTGCTTTAATATGTTGCATCTCTATTTTGGAATAGGGTAGAATTTTTAATTTAATTATCAATAATTTTTAGGTGGATGATAGTTCTTTAACCTCAATGAAATATCCAAGAACTATTTTATCTCAAAGGTAGTTATGTTGTTTTTACTTTTCAAATTTATAAAAAATTATCATGTCCACAAGTGTTATGTTCAATTTCATTTGGTTGTTATTTATGGCATTGAACTCTTATTGTTAATTGTTAATTTAATATGTTTTTCTTATTACATATTTTGAAAGGTATATATGTCTAACTCATATATTAATTTATTTTTTGATAATAATAAGAATTAGTGCAGTGATTCCTCAGATGGGGTGTTTAGAACAAGCAAAGGTGGGGGACAGGTTGTCGTCCCACCTGGCCATACAACCAGGGGACATGGAAGCACACCCCCTTAATTGCTTCACTATGCACATCGGTTTTCGAATGGGGAACACTCATAATCCATTGTCTAACATATTGCAAATGGAATGCCACCTTGTCTTTCCAGACCTCTATCACATCCACCTCCTATTCAAACAACTTCAATCTTTGATCGCTTGACCACCTCACCTCATGCGAATGAAAAAAAATTGTCGTCAATAAGAATGGTATTCATTTCTGAGGCCATGGAAATTCATTGCACTAATCTTGAAAGCAAACCTAGTTAGAAAACTATCAAGTAATGTAAGGAGCTTCAAATTTCCAATTCGAGAGCTCTAGAAACATAGTTTTTTCCCATGCAAAGGAGCTTGGCTTTTGCTAGTTAGTGCAATTTCAGCCTCATCTCAGTGCTTTGTTTGTAGTGCTCAGGCTCTTTGGGCCTCCTTGGAGAAAATCAAGGGAAGGAGTGTTAGCTCGTTAGTGAGCTTTGCTCCATGGAGCTCGTACTTTCCCTTCCCATATCTATTTTGCACTCTGGTTCATTTTACAATAGTGATCATTGGACAATGATCTCTCGAAATCCCTAGACCCAATTCGAGCATCTTGTTATTGGGCGGCATTACCTTCATAGATGCACAATATTATTTTATGGTAAGTCACTCCCTCTCACACCTTAGTTATTTCATAATTTATTTTGTAATGTTATTCTTGCCTTAACTTTATCTTTCAGTTGTGCTTGGGATTTTACTTCCCGTTTGTTGGTCATTGAGCCCTTGTGCTTCTACGAGAGGTCAATACTCCTCTGGCTCCCCAATACTAGGAATGCTCCATCTCTCTGGACCTCTCCTCTACCAACCTGTTACCTACCAGATTAGTCCTTGTTCAATTTCCTCTCTCTGTTTGGGACACGGTCCTAATTTCACTTTCCTAAAAAAATCCTCCATTCATGTCCACTTCCATCGCATTTCTGACAACCCCCTCCCTACTCTTTGGTGTTTATCTACCCCTCATGTAGCTACCATGCCATATAGCCTATGTCCACAGATGCGTTTCATATTATCAAGAGAGAGCCAATTGAGGCAGTGCACAAATACAACTCATAGTTGAAGATCTAGTAACTCACTTTTGGGAACTCATCCTGCCCCCTATTCAGGAAGAACTCACTCCTAACGAAAGGGAATAAGTTGACCAACAAAATATTCTCTCAAGCATGGAGGTAATTGTAGATTTCGCTAATTAGGTGTCTGATACGAGGCACAAATGTGGGTGTTTCAACCAATACATGCACACAATGGACCTGTATTGGCATATGAAATTCTTACTCAGCAAAGCTTTACTAGATCAACATGAACACAGAGAGGACATGCTGCTCTCCATGGGACATTTGTATCAGCACATGAAACCAACTAGAGCACATCGAGAAGCAACTTAGCATCCCCCCTACTACTAGCTACTCATTGGGAAGCAACAAGGAGCTAATCCAAGTTGCCGCAAAAAATTCAGGCCCCTCTTCCTAGTCTACTCACACTTATTATGTCATTGTTTTATTAGTTTCTTGTTTCTTTATCTTTCTCTCATGGACTCAAAGGCTTGATTTTCAGTGTATGTATTTTGAATCCTTGCTTAGCTTTTTGTCTTATGATGTTGGGTTCCCCCAGTGACTGGCCAATATAAACCATTTTCATGTAATATCTTGTTTAGAAGGTAATACAAATTTGTATTCCACAAATAATAATAATAATAATAAATAAATAAACTAGCACATCCATATAAATTAAATGGTTGGTAAACGCAGATAGGCATCAATCCATGATAAACATCAAAACACTTACTTCATGATACATCTCATGTTGTTAAAATTAAAAAAATCATAAAAGTCATTAAACCATAATTTTATTTCAAATTATTATTATTATTATTATTAAACATATATACATTTAAAAAAAGCATTTAACAAGATTCTTAATTATGGAGATACACCCCCACTTTACCATGGCAGTTCTTAATTTGTTAATAGACTTTGTTACAATACCATGGGCCAATACTATGCCTTATTAATACCACGTGCCCAAAAAACCAAAACTCACACTTGTTCATATGACATTTTTCTTTAATTAGTCAATTTAATTAACAGGGGGAAATGGCATAATTACTTTGGAGATAAATTTTATATCAAAGTAATACGAAATCATGTAAACCAAGAGATCCAAGGTTCAACCCCCTTTTGTAACTTGGTCTATGAAGAGGAGGACAGGTAATAGGCCCCAAAGATATAGTAGTAGTGGTCGAAATCGATCTCATGTCACATGAGTATAAGACTAACCCAATTGTCATTTCCTTTGGTTATACTACAAATAATATGCTAGAATATTATGTGGAGGTTAAATTCCTACCATCCACCTAATAATTATTGATAATTAAATTTAAATTTTGGGAGCTTTATTCCAAAATAGACATGCACTAGTAGTAGTAATAATAATAATAATATCAAATAAATTTAGTTTTTTTTTTTTTTTTTTTTTTTTTTTTTTTTTTTTTTTTTTTATGATCTTTCTAAATATTGACAATGTGAGATGTATCATCAGATAAGTGTCTAGATGGTTATTATGAATTGATACATATGAGTGTTTACCAACAATTAATTTATAAGGCTACCCTACTTCTGAGACACTTAGTCTATACAAATTTAACAACTCAAATCTATGAATTAGATAGCTCATTACAATCATTTAACATATATTCTAAGAAAAACTTAAAAGATCAATTTCAAGTGTCGATAATTCTTAACTAGCTCATTATGCATGCATTCTCACATGTCATCATCCTCTTGGCTTACCATGTGGTCGACTATCGAATTAAAATGAGTAAAGCATGTTTACATGGCAAATCTAAAGTGGATCCTTGTTCATTTGTAAACAAGTTATAGTTCAATTTCACAGGTTTAAGAAAAAAATGTATTAAAATTAGATCTTTAAAAACTATATATATATATATATATATATATATATATATATATATATATATATATATATATATATATATATATATATATATATATATATATATATATATATATATATTTCCACTGGAAAAATCATAATCTTTCATTAATTTTGAAAAATTACATGTTGTAGATGCTATTAAGGAATTGAGAGAGTCCTGAATTCTCCCATCCAGGAAAATGAGAACATCATCCACAAATAGAAGGTGAGTAAGGAAACAGGCATCAGATATCTTAAGACCCCGAAGGCTGCCATCTCTTTTGGTCGAGGTGAGCAAACGGCTAAGCCCATCCATGACAATCAGAAAGAGAAGGGGTGAGAGAGGGCAACCTTGTTTGAGCCCCCTCTCAGCATGAAAGAAATGGGAGGCAGATCCATTGATGAGAACACTGAAGGTAGGGGAGGTAATACAAGCCATAATCCAAGTGATGAAGTCATGGGGAAAGCCCAGGTGAATGAGAAGCATCTTAATGTAAAGCCAGCTGACACAGTCAAAGGCTTTAGCCAAATCGATCTTTAGGATAATGCCCTTTAGGTGTTTTGTCCAGATCGAGTGGATAGCCTCTTGGGCCGAGCCAATGGCTTCATGTATCTGGTGATGCTCAAGGAAGGCGAATTGCTAGGGGGCAATATGACAGGATAAGATGGGGCGAAGACAATTAGCAATGACCTTGGAGATGATTTTGTACAGACAATTGCATAATGAGATAGGCCTGTAGTCATTGAAAGAGGAAGGTGTATCAGATTTCGGAATGAGGGCTATAAAGGTCGAATTGACAGCATTATAAAGAGAATCGGACATTTTGCATTCTTCCACAACTTTCAACAGATCATTCCCCAATAGTTCATAGAATTTAAGATAGAATTATATGGTCCACCCATCCAGTCCAGGACTCTTGTCCTTTTTAAACCATTTCAGTGTTCCTTCGAGTTCACCTACAGTAACAGGAGCAGTTAACTCCTCGGCCTCATCATCATTTACAAATCTGGGAAAATGTCCAGCCACATTGATGATATCAGCCAGATTTGACCCAGGGGGGATTTTTGTAGAGATTCCTGAAATGTGAAGTGCCAAGATGGGAGAGTTTGTTAAAAGTATCAGCAACTCCCCCCTCAGGTAGTGGTAAGTTCCATATGGTGTTTGATACCTTTCTACCATTTGCATAATTCTGAAAGAATCTTGTATTGTCATCACCTGCTTTTAACCATATAGCTCTACTTCTGAGGCGCAAGGATTCCTCTCTCTCCTTCAAGATCCTAGCCTTTTGGTTTTCTAGCTCAATCAAATGAGTTTTGTCTTCTGCTGAAACAAAACCCAGGTTTCGATCATCAAGCAAAGTGCTCAGCTCAGATTCAATGTGAGTTAAAAGTGATTCCTCCCTCTGATGTTTCTCTTTTGCCCAATTGATAGATAGATGCTTAAGCTAAGACAGGTTTTGACAGAAACCCTTAGTCAAGGAATCAAACCTATCAATCGGGTTGGCAGCCTAGAATTCTGAGACCATGTTAATGTACTCAGGGTCCTGTAGCCAAACATGGTTAAATTTAAATGGGGCTTTTGGTTTAGGATGAGGACCAAACACCTCCAGATAAATGGGGGAGTGATCAGAGATGCCCCTTGAGCCAACCCATTGTTTGTAGTGATGCAGATGTTGCATAAGGGGGACCTTCATCAGAAACAGATCTAATCTTCGAGCAAGTGCAGCTTCGCCCACCCTTCTGTTTCGCCATGTAGGAAGAGGCTTATTCATGGGAACATCCACCAAGTTATGCTGCTCTAGAAGGTTGGTCATGTATCCTGTAATAGAGTCCACTTGTGCCATTGACCCCCAAGATTCACTAAAACCCAAAGAGAAATTGAAATCTCCTCCTAGGATGATGTGATCAGGGGAAAAAATCGTAAGATTAAGCAGGTGTTGCCAGAAATTTTCCCTCTGATGACAGGGACCATAAATGTTAATGACCCTTAGGTTAATACCAAGCTCTGCCAAAAAAATGTCAAAGCCAATGAATCCATGGCCACCCCAAGATGCTAAAACTCTGATGGTGCAAGGATTGTATCTAATGGCAAGGCCCCTTGATCGACCCACAGCATCCAGTGCCATAAAATTCCATCCAGGAGATATAGATTTTAGGGAGCTGGTGATGAAATCAGCCTTACCTAGGGTTTCTTGTAGCAGGATAATGTCAGAAGGTTCTACATCAAAAAGTCTACGCAAGGCTAGTTTCTTGGAGGCACTAGCCATGCCTCTGAAATTGAATGAGAGACACTTCATGGGGGAACCCTACCCGGGGTGTTCAGTGCTCTAAGAACCCCATCGAGAGTGGATTGTCTACTAGAGGTGACCTCAGCCCCTGCTTGCTTGATGGCTTTGGAGAGGTCTGATTTCCTCCCCCGAGAGGATAAAATAGCCGAACCAGGTAGGGTGAGTCCCAAACCAGCAAAATGTGTCGATGTACCGCTAGATAGGGTACGAGAGTAAAGATTATAATGGTGAGATGATGAATTCCTGTTAGAAGATGGAGAGGTGGAGGATGTGGATAGTGAGTGTAAAGATGGTGCGGTGGTGGCAATGGAAGGAGGTGAAGCCATAGAGCAGTGTGCCACAGAAGTGATAATGGAGGATGGAACAAAAGATGTGCATAATGCAATTGAAGGAGATAGAGAGGTCAGAGGAATACCCGATGCTTTTGCGGCTTCAGCTGCAGCCCGAGCTCTGGTAAGTGGGGGCGATGGCGATCTATGTGCTTCATCCACCGTCTTCGGGGGGGCATTGCTGGCCAGAGGGATAGGGCCCGGAATAGGTGAGCGATGCAGAGCCAGCGAGTCAATCCTTGTAGGTGTAGGAGATGCCTTCGGAGGATCCTCTGATTTCTTGATGAGTGGGCAGTCTTTAAAAATGTGTCCAACCCTGTGACATCTCCGACAATGGAAGGGAACTCCTTCATAGTCCAGGATCTGAACCCTGGTGTATTTCCCCCATTGAAGTGTGATTTTCTCTTCCAATCCCTCGCGTGTATCCAGATGAACCAGGATGCGAGCTAGGGTTCTGTTCTTTGACTGCACGAAAGTTCGATCATGGTCCAGGTAGGTGCCTAGGGCATTCCCAATTCTGATGAAAACCTCCTCACACCAGTACTGTAATGGAAGCCCTGGCAAGCGTACCCAGAGTGGCCCTGCCCCTATTTGCTCCCTCTCTGGGTCGAAGAGGGGACTCCATCTCTTGAGGAGTACCGGAGCCATCTCAATGTGCCAGTACCTTGCGAGGACCAAATCCGTGTAGTTTTCTTTTGCGAAATGTAGGGGGAACCAGCCTCTGGGTAAGACCTGCACCTCGGGCAGTTCCTTTAGCATTCCACCCCAAATCTCACGGACCCATAGGGTGAGTCTGGCTGCTGAATATGCTCTGCCTCGAACATGTCCAACTAAAACAGTGCTAGCCATATATGCCACTTCCCCGATAGTAGAGGTCTCACCAAACCGAATGATGATGTCCTTTGAAGTCACCTTCACACACTTTGTCTTCCGCTTCCCAGTACGAGGGGCAGATGGATGATCTGCCAATGGATCAAGTGAACCTTCCAGATAGGTATGTTCATAGGCTTGAGTCTTACTGCAGGGGTCTCAAAGCATCCCGACGGAGAGTGCGCAGAAAAGGAAGGGTTTGGAGCCTCAGATGCAAGAATATCTTCAGACGGTGCAGAGAAGAAGGTCGAGATGGTTAGCCGGTGGGTTTGGGTCAAATCAGGGCGAAGGAGGAGTGTTAGCTGTAAGAATGTGTAGAGTACCAGGAGATGATGGGGGGTATTCCAAAGTTTGAGATTCAATAGAAAGCAATCGAATAAACAGAGGAGTAGTACAGTGCCCCGAAAAGGAAACCACCGGTGCAGAAATAAACGGAGTAGGTTTGGACGGGAGGGTAGAGCCAGATGCTGGTGAAGAGAGATTAGGGTTTTCGAAGATGGCACGGTTAGGGAAAGGGTCCTCAATAAAATCGAGCTCCTCGACATCCATAGAATCGCCCATGATGCTAGTAGTAACCGTTGGAAAATGAAGACAGGCGCGACTGCAACGGAAACGGAGAGAGAAATTGTCAATCGTCGGGTGCCCAGCTCCAGGTGCTTGCAAAGAGATGCTGGTTTTACCCTAAACCCTTACAGAGTTTACCTAAATTCGCCATCTTTAGTCCTGGTACATCAAGATGTTCTCATGTATTTGTCCATTCCCTCTATTGAATCTAGCCATCTATATATATATATATATATTTTTTTTTTATTTTTTTTCCTCTGGAAAAATCATTATATATTTCAATAATAAGCAGTTTTTACATAAGGGTCTGTTATATACAGAGTATCTTCAAATGCTGTTTGTTGCAATACCACGCAGGGTATGCTATCAGTTCATTGCATTAAGCTGTTCATTCTAACAAAAAACCAAAATAACAGTATGTTTCTGTGGAAAGCTGTCAACAATAAATATATTTAGTGTGCTATTTGCTGATCCAGAGTTGGGTATCCTGGATCTATATATGGCCGGTGGTAAAATTTTTGCTCCTGTTGATCAGTGATCTCTGTAATCTCCCATAGTCCTCTGTCCATCAGCGCTGCCTCCTTGGAAAGTTTGTCGGCACCCTTATTGTGTTCCCTGTATATATGAGAGATAGAAATATGGTTAAATGCTGCTTTGAGATCGCGTGCTTCTTGTAGTATAGTGCTGAGTGAGTGCATGTGACAAGTAGCTGTGCCATTAATCCAATTAATAATGATCTGTGAATCTCCAAAAATATTGATGCTAATGCAATGGTGCCTCAATGCAAAGTGTAGAAGGTGACGAAGAGTAATTAGTTCAGCAAAGTTGTTTGTTCCGACCCCCAGGCCAGCCTTAATTTTGTAATGGTGATTTTCTGTAACATGGAGGATGAAGCCTCCTCCACAGCTCTGTTGGTTTGCAGCGCCGTCGAAATATGCCCAAGGCATGCTTGGGTCGATGGCAGGAGGCGGAACGGGTTGTCGAGATGGCGGAGGGGTAGGGTCGGGAAGTTCCCTCAGGGCAGCTACAATACTAGCCTCGAGCAAGGGCCAGTGAATAGGCTTGTCATCAAAAATGGCGCAATTCCTTGATTTCCAAATAGCCCAGTTAACAATGATGGGAAGGTTTATCGATTTCGTCCCTCTGTTTTTCTTTTCCCATTCATTCCATGCGCTTAAGATATCCTGTCCCCCCCAATCTCCTGCGTAATTTGTGTGCGCCTTGAGATTTCGCCACAGTTCTATGGTTGCACGACATCTCAGGAAAGTGTGTTCTATCGATTCCGAGGCTTCCTTGCAGAGCACGCACCAAGTGGGTCCGTGAATAGCTCTTTTCATAAGCTGATCACCAGTGGGAACTTTGTTTCTTAGTATGCACCAACTGAATAACTTTGATCGAGGGGAGGCGGAATATTTCCATATGTTCTGCCACCAGTTTGCCAATTCATCAGGCTTCCGGTGCTCAATGAGATGTATATAGCCATCCTTGGGTGTATATACACCGTGATCTGCTCGATGCCAAACAAGTTCATCCGGGCCCTCCGAGATGCGAATGTGAGCTTCCACTAATGCATCTCTATATTCATCCCATACAGTGTGCCATCTTCTCGGGATATTTAATTGAATTGCCGATTTCCATGCTTGTTGGAAAATGTCTGATTGTGCTGGGTCTGCAATCTGCGAAATAACCTTTATGTTTCGAGCTGAGAGAAATGTAATTAGATCTTGTGGGAGTGTATGTCTGCCTCCACTTCCGGACCAGGGATCAAGTCCAATTCTTGCACTGTTACCGTCTCTGATGCGCCATACTAGGTTGTCCCTGATGAGGGGTAAGGAGTGCAGAAGGGCCTTCCAAATCGAGGATATACCTGCTTTGTTCCATGTAGGCAATCTTACCCAATCGCTGATGCTGAGAGGCCAGATATATTTGTGGAAAGCAATATTTGTCCAAAGACTGTGGGTAGTCAGAAGAGCCCATCCCATTTTTCCAGCCAGAGCTTTTGCAAATATCGGGAGATCCTTCAGCCCCCATCCTCCCCATTTCTTAGGCAAGGCAATCTTGTTCCATCCGATCCATGCGAAGATTCGTTTGTCTTGGTTCCCAGCCCATAGGTATCGATTGCACATTTGTTGAAGTTTAGCCAATATGTTCCGGGGTATCCATGCCAGAGCCATCCAGAATACAAGGGTGGCTTCTAGAACAGCTTTTATCAAGATTAGTCTCCCAGCCCTGGAGAGATATCTGTGACTCCAGCAGGTTAACCTCTTTTCAATCTTCGACACAAGCCATACCCAATCAGCGGTCTTCTGACATGTCGGTTTGAGCCAGTATCCCAGGTATTTGAGCCCTCTTTCCAGAGGCTGTGGGTTATAGGGAAAAGCCGTTCTAGCAACATGTGATTCATTTACAGAGGTGCCAACCATAGTGATAGAAGATTTTGATCTGTTCACTTCCATACCCGTCGCCCTTGAGAACAGGTCAAGGATGCGAGAGAATGAGGTTGTGTCCTGAATGCTTCCATCCAATAAAATTAAGACATCGTCCACAAATAAGAGATGAGTGAGGAAACAGATGTCTGATATTTTAAGGCCTCGGATAGATCCCTCCCTGTTAGCAGAAATCAGGAGCCTACTGAGCGCTTCTATTACCAAGAGAAAGAGCAAGGGCGAGAGTGGGCAGCCCTGACGAAGCCCTCTTTCAGAGTGAAAGAAGTGTGAGGCAGATCCATTGATCAGAATACTGAAGGTGGGGGAGGTGATGCAAGCCATAATCCAATTGATTAAGGAGAGAGGGAAGCCAGTATGGATGAGGATCATTTTGATATACAACCAGCTTGCTCGATCAAATGCCTTGGAAAGATCTATTTTCAGCAGGATACATTTGAGGTGTTTGGTCCAGATGGAGTGGATTGCTTCTTGAGCTGATCCTATGGCTTCATGAATCTGTCTATTCTCCAGAAAAGCAAATTGTTGAGGTGAGATATGTCTGGAAAGAATGGGCTTAATCCTGTTAGCAATGATCTTAGAGATGATCTTATAAAGCACATTGCAGAGGGATATGGGGCGAAAATCATCGAAGGAGGATGGATTGTCAGATTTTGGGATGAGGGCAATAAATGTAGAGTTAATGGCATGATAGATACTTCCCGAGATCCTACTCTCCTCAACAACTTTAAGAATATCTCCTCCCAGAAGTTCAAAGAATGCAGAGTAGAACTCTATAGTCCATCCATCCGGTCCAGGGCTCTTTTCCTTCTTGAACCATTTTATGGTGCTTTCCAATTCTGCCATGGTGACAGGAGCTTCCAGGTCCTCTAAATCATCTTCCTCTACAAATCTGGGAAATTTGGTGGCCACATTGATGATTTCCGCCAGATTTGTGCCCACAGGGCTCTTGTATAGGTTTCTGAAGTGTGAGGTACCCAGATTAGATAACTTGTTGAATGTATCTGCCTGGCCTCCCTCAGGGAGGGGGAGGTTCCAAATGGTATTTGCCACTTTCCTTCCTTTGGCGAAATTATGGAAGAATCTGGAGTTCTCATCTCCAGCTTTCAGCCATGTAGCTCTACTGCGTAGCCTGATAGATTCCTCCCTTCCCTTTAGGATAACATTCTTCTGATTTTCCAGATCCACCAGTCGCGCCTTGTCATCCTGTGATAAGAACCCTAGATTTCTCTCGTCCAGGAGGTCCTTCAAGTCGTCCTCCACCTTGATAAGGTGTTCATCTTCGATCTTCTTTTTCTCCTTAGCCCAATTGACCACTAAGTGTTTTAGCTCAGTTAGATTTTTCACGAACCCCCTTGCCAACGAAGATTCTCGATCAATGGGGTGAGCTCTCCAGAATGTTGTGATCAAGTTTATGAAGCTAGGGTCTTGTAGCCACAGATGGTTGAATTTATAAGGAGCCTTTGGTTTCTGATCTGGACCCCGAATTTCCAAGGCTATGGGGGAGTGGTCTGAGATGCCTCCATTGCTTACCCACTGTTTGTATGAATGCAGCCGGTGAACCAAGGGTCCTTTCATTAGGAACCTATCCAATCTTCTGGCCAAGGCAGCCTCTCCTGTTCTTCTATTTCTCCAAGTAGGCTGAAGCTTCTGTACGGGGATATCAATGAAATCGTGCTGCTCCATTAATTGTCTCATGTAATTTGTGATGGGGTCAATCTGGGCCGCCTCTCCCCATGACTCACTGAATCCCAGGGAGAAATTCAGGTCTCCTCCGATGATGATGTGCTCGAGAGATAGGAGGTTGCAGCTGAGGATTTTTCTCCAGAAATATTCCCTCTGATGACAAGGTCCATAAATATTGATAATCCGGAGGGGGAGACCGAGTTCGATGGAGATGATGTCTGCTCCTAGGAACCCCTGTCCGCCCCAGGATGATACCAGCTTGATTGAGCTGGGGTTAAAACCGAACGCCAGACCCCCCGATCTTCCCATGGCATCCATGGCAATGAAATTCCATCGAGCCCCTACAGAGGCTAGTGTGCGAGTACAGGATTCTGCCGATCCAAGAGTTTCTTGTAACAAAATGATATCCGGAGACTCGACCTCAAAAAGTCGTTTTAGGGCTAGCTTTTTAGGGGCGCTGGCCAGTCCCCTGCAATTGAAGGAGATATACTTCATGAGGGACCACTCTTAGGGGGGTTTGTAGCTCTAAGGACCCCTATGATGGTAGCTTGGCGCCCAGCTGCAACTTCTGCGCCCGCATGTCTAATAGCTTTGTTGAGGTTTGATTTTCGACCCCGGGTAGAGTGGTACCCAGTGTCAAGAGGGACAATACCCAGTCCAGCAATGGGTTCAGAAGCCTCCGGGCGTGGTGCCCGAGGGCGAAGGGAGTAGGGGTGAGATGAAGACGACCGGGATGAAATGGGCGAGGGGGGCGGAGATGAGAAAGGCAGAGAGGGCGGAGCAGAGGAAGTCGTCGGAGGGGGAGGGGGAATATCACACTGAACCATAGTGCAAGCAATTGAATTTTCGTGCACAAGTGAGATATCAGATGAGATAGATAGAGAGATAGGAAAGGTACCCGGATCTTTCGCGGCCGCTGCTGCTGCCCGTGCCCTAGTCATTGGAGGCGAAAGCGGGCCTTTCTGATGCTCAAGCTCTTTTGCAGGGGTGCCTCGGGGATCCGCACTGATCTTGGGTGAACGAGGAATTGTTGGAGGTGCGCTATTCCTTGGCGGTCGCGGAATATTTGGGGGAGCCCTGCCTGGGTCCGATTGTGCCTGCTTGGGCGATCCATCCTGGCTGATGATTAATGGACAATCCTTGTATACATGACCGACTTGGTGGCACCAGTTGCATCTGAAGGGAACTCCTTCATAATCCAATATCTGTGTTCTGCTGAAGTTCCCCCATCTCAGGGTCATTTTACCCTCTAACCCTTCCCTGGTATCCAGGTGGACCAGAATTCTGGCCATGATTTGTTCATTTGTCTCCTTGTATGATCGATCGTGGTCTAAGTATGTTCCCAGCGCATTCCCAATCTTGATGAATGCCTCCTCAGACCAGTATTGTAGTGGTAACCCCGGCAATCGAACCCAGATAGGTCCTGCTCCGATCTGCTCACGTTCCGGGTCAAATAGAGGGCTCCATCTTTTCAATAGTACTGGTGCCAATTCTATGTGCCAGTACTGTGCCAGAACGGTGTTCGTGTGTTCCTCTTTTGCGAAGTGAAGTGAGAACCAGCCTCTAGGATGCTTTTGTACCTCCGGCAGCTCCGTGAACAATTCACCCCAAATTTCTTTCACCCATGATTTTAGTCTTTCCGCCGTGAAAGTTCGCCCTCGCACATGGCCTACCAGTGTCGTTCGTGCCAGTGCCATGGTCTCTTCAAAGTTGGATGGATCGCCAAATGATACTGTTATGTCTTTCACTGTTTCTCTGATACACTTTGTCTTCTTTGAGCGAGGAGCTGTAGGATGGTCGACGAGCGGATTTGATGTCCCGACCCCCGGAGAGGGTTTTACGGGATGAGGATTTAGGGCAGGTGTGCTAAAGCTGCCCGAAGGCCTGATCTCAGCGGAGCTCAAGGGGTTTGTCCCTGGCGACCTATTTTCCCCCGGATGCTTCGGATGATCTGCAATGGGGGGGATCGCTGCTGGTGCGATGGGAGGGTATACATCAGCCCTAGTCTCCGCAAGATCTGCAACAGGGAGGTTTTCTACTGGAGCGATGGGAGGGATTACTTCAGCCCTAGACTTCGATGGAACGGAGGGGCCATTGCTTCGGGGCGGCGTAGAGAAATCGAGAGCGAAATCATCGGGCAAGTAAGATGATAGGAGAAGGGCGGTACCTGGAGAGAGGGGAGGTGCCTCCAATGCGGGCAGAATGGGTGAGTTTGGCAGCGAAACCACAGGTAGTGGGTGCTGATCGGCGATGTTGGCAGCAGCAGGTGCAGGAGGATGGTAAGGGTTACCAAAAATGGCGATGCCTTCCAGTGGGTCCGCCGAATAATCTACCTGCTCCATCTCCTCGATATCCTCCATACCGGTCAACTGTTAGTTAAACCGCAATCGCTGTCAGCTGTCGGATACCCAAGCTCCCAGATCGCCGATCCCTCCAATTCGTCTCCTGTGCTGTCCGGTCGGCAAGGCTCCCGTGAACCTGTGAATCCTGCGGCGAAAGTCCTAGCCCTTTCCAATAGCCCCGTGACCGCTCGACAACGCACCCGTAGACCTGCGACTCCTGCGGCTAAGTTATCCTAGCCCTCTTCGATAGCTCCGCGAGACCTCCATCCCGAATCTTCCTTTTCGTCCCTATATATATATATATATATATAATTATATAATTCATAATTAAATAAATTTTTATTACTCGATAAAAAAAATTTAAGCAATCATTTAAACATGATGAAAATTTGTCTTCCACTAAGTACTAAAAAATATACCTACACAATAGGGGTGGCATGAGGGGGAGGGGTTATACACAACCCAAATGAAAAATTAGCTATTAGTTATTCCTAGGGGTTGTGACAAAGGACCAATAATAAAGCAAAGATGTATGGCCTTTTGTTGGGTGTAATTTTGGCAAAATATTTGAATATACAAAAGCTGGCAATCTTGAGGGACTCTCTTATAACAATTCAGCATTTGTACAAAGGAACTTGGCCTAAAGAAAACCATCTCAAACTCTTCATCTAAATAATCTCTAGAGCTCTCAAATTATTCCCTCTTAAATCCTTCTTCCACATCCTCAGACATTAAAATTCAGAAACTCACAAACAAGCTAACCTAACTTGTCTCCTTAAAGTAGGAAAAATATAAGTAAATGGTATTAATGGATGGAAAAGTATCCCATGAACCCCTCCTTCAAGTACATGCTTTAATGTCTAATGTTATAAGGCCAAATCATTTTCCCCTCAGTCTTATCCAAACTTTAGGAAAATGGGTAAAAATTGGGGACCATGTGACAGGGTTTGTGGCTCCCATTGACGCAACACTTCATGCAACTCATTTAATCTCAATCTCTTCACATTCTCTGAGTACAAGGAAACATTGACATTTTAATCTCTACTTAGGCCTCACACTCATGTTATTGATTGTTCCAATCACTACAATAATTATGAAAGATAATGGAGTCTAGAGTAGAATCGCATGTGGGATTAACTCCAGGCATGTTAAATTTATGGTCTCAAACTGATCTCCTACTCTCATCCTATTAATTTCCTACCAATTCAAGTTGGGTTTCCTTCATAGGTACTTTGAGCATTTACGCCTAAAAATGATTGTCATCTTCAAACTTCTCTGTGGTGGCGAATATAACTTTCTAGTTTGTTGCTTCATCATTTTCTGAGTGGACTTTGGCAGTAGTGATTCCCTCTAGACTCGTCTAGGTTTCAGGTTCGTTCTGGTGTGCCCATTTCAATTAGTCTTTGTTGATTGTATTTTCATCTCTAAGTTTATATTTTTATGTTGGAGCTCCTCAAATTTATTTTTCTTTATCTGTCTTTATGGTAGTCTCCTCTTTTGGCTCGTCCTTTACGTCGTTGAATTCAATGAAGCCTCTTCCATTTCTGGAGTTAGATTTATACTTTGGTGTCTTTGTTATCTTTACCCCTTCATCAATGAAATTAGTTTGTCTCACTCCTACTTGGGCCCAAATGTCACAATATTAGGATTTCTTTAAGCGTGCTCTATCTCCTTTAGTGAATTGTGGTTGTTTCCTCTCTGCCTGGACCATGTTGTCTACTATAAGGTCGCTCTTGTCCTCCTTTGAGAAAATTGTTCCCTAGCACCTTTCTCCTATATCCCTCCTATTATTCTCCAGTGCTTCCTACTCATCATGTAAGAAGGCAAAAAGGTATTCCTTTCCACCAATCTGAGGATGTGGGAAAAAAGAGATAAAACTCCTCAAACTATGGATAACCTAAATTGTATAAATTGTTCCAAGAAAATTGAATCTCTACAATTGGAAACAATGGAAATTAACTGGAAGTTGCATAAGCAAATGCCAATGTCTATCAACCTCCTTGAAGAAATAAAAGCCTTGAAAGGAAAATTAGCTCAACAGGAGGATGAAATTGATAATCTATGAGAGTAGATAGAAAATTTAAAGGTGCACCACCCAGCCAGTAATAATCAAACTACTAACAATAGTGCTTCCATTCTACATGTGGTAAGACTACTGCATGATCTCAACCAACTTCCTGAAGATGATCCCACATCAATTCTCTGATGTATTCCCTCTATAAATGTGTTTTGCTTCTCAGCGAATTTTGCTAAGTGTATGCATGTATCTTGTTAGTAATAGTCAACTTATAATATAGTCATTTTGTAATTCCAAAAAGTTCCTCATTAGAGGACCCACTACTAAATGAATTGTTGTAATTTCTTCCTGAGTAACTATTGTGCCTGAACTCAAATTTTAATAGAAAATATTTTCAATTTTTTTTTAAAACAATAAAAATACTTACACAAAAATAAAAATATGTAGTTATCGATTAAACCACTTCTTTTGTGATATTTTAATAATCAAGTCAAAAATAACAATAAATATTTTTACTATATTATTAATTTGAAAGCCTTGATTTATAAATATGTGTACTTATTTTTAAAGTAAAATATTAGATACAAATATTTTTTTAATTTTTATGATATATTAAAATTAATTTTAACCTTCTTTTTAAGTGAAAAGAATTGAATTTTTACTACAAAATAGAACATGGGTGGGACTCTTTGCAAATCTATTTCAAACACCAAAACTCCAAAGGCTGGAGTTGGTGATGGGACTTGCATTTTTATTGCTTGTATCTTCCTATACGACGGGCGTGTGGGTGACGCCTCCAAAGATTTGAATACAGGTGAGACTCTTTGCAAATCTATTCAAAACACCAAAACTCCATAGACCGGAGTTGGTGAAGAGACTTGTTTTTAATTAAAAACTTATTTTATTATCGAAAAGAACTAAATTTTTATTACACATTTTTATTATAAAATAGAGCTATTTAATTGAAAATATGAAAAGAATAAATTTTAATAATAATAAAATATATTTTTAATAACAATATGGTGTTAATAATGAAACACATCAATTTTATGTGAGAATCTAATTTTACAAAGTATCATGCTTTTGCTATTTACTAAAAATAAACATTACTAATTTGATATATTTTAACAATATGAGCCATATATTTTCCTTTTGAATAAATACCTGGTAGATTATTTTTTATAATTTTTTTATAAAATATTTATTATTTAATTGGTTTAGAATTTTTTAAATAAAAACTAATTATTATTAATATAATTATTTATATTAAATTTTATTTTTGTAAAAAGGGTGTTTAGGGTGGGGTTTCTTATGATGTTAGGTTATATAAAAAAGGGGTTGCGGTTTTTATTATATTTGTCGTATTACACGGGTTCTTGTCACTATATTAATCATAGTATTAAGTATGCATAAGGTTATAGGGAAGTACAAACAGACTTAGCCTGAGAATTTTATCAAACTAGGAGAGATGGAAGAAAAAATTAACAGTATATATTGCCAGATGACCGCTTTAGCTAGGAAATTAATCAACATCTCCTTCTCCTCATATGAGGATAGTGACCAGCCTGACCAGATGCTTAGAGATTCTACCCAATAGTTGTTATGATTCATTGTTTTTTGCTTGCAACTCTTTTGTATTCTCATGTTCTTATATGTCAAGGTTGGCACAACCAACCTATTTTTATAAGTTGTTATTTACAAGATGCTTTAGCAAAACAAAATCCTAGCAACCTCAAAACTCTATAATTATACTAGTAGCCAAAAAAAAAAAGGAAAAAATAAATAAATAAATAAAATTGTCTATGTAATTTTCATTTGACATAATGTAAAGTGCCTAACTTCCACATATATAAAATTTGATTATTTATTACATATATTTGATTATTTTTAATATAAATTAAATTGTTATATTAATATTTATTTAGTTTATAAATTTGATGATTTAAAATAATATAGTGTAATTAATAGATAAAAAAAAAAAATATTAATTAAATTTTAGATATTTTTAAAAATCAAGTGGTTTGATTTGTAAATGTTAAATCTATTTATACATTAAGAAAAACTCATTTCATTGCAAAAAAAAAAAAAAAATCTCTATTAAATTAAGACATTGAGTCATTTAAAATTGATTAGATAATATTTAATCTTTATCACCATTATCTTCTCAACTAAGTCTAAACCATCTTTCAAGTTACCTCGCTGATAAGTAATCAACCCAACGCAACCCAACCCAAGTTACGTGGTTAATAAGTAATCCATTACCCCCTCCCCCGCAAAAAACATTTCTGCAAACGTATGCACCTATTTAAGGCCGAGTCTCCCATCAATGAACTTGAAAAATTCTTTGATAATCACTCAATGGAGGGAGGAACGTGCGACGTACGTAATGTGGCAGGTAGACGATGACGAAAGTTACACCGTGTTGATGAAATGGATCCAATCATAATAAACAAATCGGTAACAGCTCGATATTAATAGAGATGTTGCCAGCAATAAAATAATCTGCAATTCTTCCTTCTGCACATTCCGTGTGTAAGTGTCTTTCTACTTCGCGGTATTAGAAATATATTCGTTGTTTGCTTTCATCACATTGGAGACCAGAAAACCCTGATAGTCACAACCACATCATTGGCATTCAACGGAAATTGGTACTGTCGAACATATGGGTGACGACGCAGATTGCAAGTGTAGATTGGCATTTAACGGAAATCGGAAAAATTGGTATTTTAGTGTGACTTTTTTGGACTTTTTGTTGTTGGAATTTGGTGGAAAATTTTAAAGTGAAATATTGATTTGTGTTATTTAAATTGGTTTTTTCACTTTATATGAATTCAACACCCTGAAAAACCTTTAGGGCACTTCGATTGTGCAAGATTATCTATCAAATTTTGTAAGAGCAAAAATCACAGCAGAAACAAAATAATCATACACAACGTAAACAAACATGAAGACACAGAGATTTTAAAGTGGTTCACCCAACCAATCTGGGCTACATCCACCAAACAGAGGCATCGGCAATCTTATTACTCAACAAGAGATTACAACAACAGAATTCCTCACACCTTCTCATCACACATATCCTCTACGGGCTTACATTTTTATAGCTGAGAGTAGAAAACTGAATCATAAATTCTCTCACAACAAATATAGGATGCAATAATTCGGCCTCAAGAATAAATGGAGTTAATTTAGCAACAAATCTTATTGTTGTCACATTCATGAGATTTTTTCCAAATTTAATTAACAAAAAATCTCAACAAATTTATGATTTCAAAAAATTCCTGCAGACTTTTAGAAAATTTAGACCAGAAAAACTTACCAAAAAAAATTTCAAAAAATCTCGCTAATACAAATCCTGTATTAAACATATGATATGAATTGCTATATATTAAATATGTGAAGTGAGGACATTGCTATCTCCTTGGTGTTTGAAGTAAAGAGGGAGGTTTTCTATTTATAACCAATAGTATTTAAGGAGGATGACGGTTGTTAGGCATACAAATGAGTATTTATTGATTTACCTGGGCTAACTTACAATTTGGTATGGCACCTAGCAAGTGAAATTTAGAATGTATAAAAAGGGAGGAGATTAACTTAGAAAGTATACAAAGGGAGGCTTAATTTTAGAGTTAGGTCTTAGCTACAAAGTTAGGTTCTAGCTACATGGCCATCAAAATATCGTGTACAAAATGCTAAGAACATTTCGTCAGGATTGTACGCAATCAAGACCAACATCTCCAATATTCATCATGAATATTCAATATTGGAATTAACGGGGTATAAGATGTCCGTACTCTTTTTCTTAATAATGCTTATGTAAAAGGCTATATGTATTTTGCTATAAAATTTCTAATTATTAATTTATTAATATACATATTATTTGCCCACTGATGTCTCAAAGTGTCTTTTCTCTATGTATGTTTTTAATTTTTAAATAATTTGAACATAAAATACAAATATAGTCCCTAATTAAATGAGAATTTTATTAATTATTTGTTTTTTTTAAATAGTTAAAAAATTATCTGAATTTGAAAAGTGTTGATTTAAATATAATTTTTTTTGGAACATATTTTTAACACTTTAAATTTTCTTATGTATAGTGTATGAATATTTTTTTTAAATGTTAGTGATTTTCATGTTGATTTTGAAAAGTGTTGATGCAACATCAACCCATTTTTTTAGAGGGTTTATTTTTGACGCTTTAAATTTTCTAATATATTGTGTGGATATTTTTTTTAAATGTTGGTGATTTCAAGAAAAAAAAAAAAAATTAAAGCATATTTTTGACAGTTTAAATTTTCTGAGGTCCTAAGTATGCACAAATTTTTTAAAATATTGATTATTTAACCATTTTTCAAGTTGTCATATTTCTCTTCTTGTTATTCATCCTAAGATGTTTGTTTTTTAAGGGTTTTCCAAACATATGTTTTTTTTTGCAATGTTTTTATAATGAATTTTTTTTTCAAAGTTTAAAAAAACAATAGCATTAATATTTTGATGTTAGGATTATTTCTAAATTTATATATCGTTAATCAATACTTCAATACACATAAAATAATTGTCACTGAAAGCTTCACAGGGTCGATGGAGGGTCTCCAATGAAATCCAATCCCCATTGTTGGAAAGGTCTTTCAACAGATATGGGCTTTAAAGGTAGAGGCAAATTCTTTTCCCCTCAAAGATTTGACATTTGTGGCAAGAGGTTACCTTCTTATGAACATCTGGGAAAAGTGTAGGCCAGTAAAAGCCAGCTTTAAGGATCTTATTGGTAGTGGTTTTCCAATACAGATGACCACCACAGTCACCTTCATGGAATTCCTACATTGTTCTTTCTGCATCATCTCTCAATAGACACTTTAGTAGAATACCACCAGCATCTTTCCAATATAAAACATTTTCTATGATGCAAAATTTAACTGCTTTTAGCTTCAAAATCTAGCCTTTGTCTTTGTTAGGTCAGGAGGAGCATTTAAATTAAATAAAACATAAACAAGGTCTGCATACCAGGGTGATGTCATGAAAGCCTCATCTAGTTGTGGAGTCGCATGTTCCTCTTGATCATCCAATTCAGCTACAAAGTTGATGTCTAAAGCATTAAAATTAGATTCAGCCATCAATTTGGCTAATCCTTGTCCTTTGATAAGCTTGGTTGGCTTGATTTCCATGTCATACTCAAGGATGATGGTAATCCATTTACCTCTTTTTCCATCTGGTCCATTCTATATCAAAATATCTTTAACCACAACATTTGGTACATAAGCAATTATGTGATAATGAAGGATATATACTCTGAAATCTTTAATTGCTTTTATCAATGCGAAAGCCTATTTTTCCATTATATTATATTTGAGTGCAGCATCACTTAAAGCCTTGCTAAAGAAAGCAATGGGATGTTCAAATCCCTCATTGTTTTTCTGTAAAAGGACAGCTACAACAATATGTTTAGAAGCAAATGAAAAAATTATAAAATCCTTAGTGAAATTTCGACTGATAAGGACTGGTGCTTTTGTCAATGCTTGTTTAACTTGATCAAACGATTGCCTATCTTCGATATTCCATCTGATTTTAGAATCTCGTTTTAGCATGTTTGTTATGTTTTTGAGAAGTTCTGCAAGGTTAGGGATAAATCTTCTTAGGAAGTTTATTCTACCAATAAATGATTGAAGTTCTTTAATGTTTCTTGGATGATTGATTTTCATAATAGCTTCAATACTTTTAGGATCAATTTTAATACCTTCCTTAGATATGATATGACCAAGACGTTTTCCCTCTTCAAGGCCAAACACTATTTTCTTAGGATTTAGTGAAATCCCAAATCTTCAACATTTTTCAACTACTCTTCTCAAATGTAACAAATGTTCTTCATCAGTTTTAGAATATAGAGTGATGTCATCTAGATATATCACAATAAATCTACCAATTTCATCAGCAAAAGCAATATCTATTTCTCTTTGAAATGTGGCTCCAGCATTCATTAATCCAAAAGACATTTTCACATACATGAAGGTACCCCATGGAGTAGTAAAGGTTGTTTTATCTTGATCCTCTAGATGGACTAAGACTTGATTATAACCTGAGAAACCATCTAATAAAGAAATCCTAGAAGATCCAACTACCTTTTACAAAATATGACCCATTTTAGGTAAATGATAGTTGTCCTTTAGGGAGACCTTATTAAGGTTCCTAAAATGTATGCACAATCTAATTTGACCTTTTTTCTTCCTAGTTGGCACAATATTGGAAACCCATTTAGAGTACCTAAGAGGAACTATGATTTTAGAGTCATACATTCTTTTGATTTCCTTCTCAATTAAAGGCATCAGAACGAGATTTATTCTTTGAAGTTTTTGTTTAAATGGTTTTTGATCTTCTTTAATTGGAATTTTGTGTTGTATAATTTTTGTATCATATGTTTTAAGATCTTTATAGCTCTAGGAAAAAACATCACTAAATTCCTTGAATAAAGCAATGTACTTTTGTTTTTCAACAACTAGGATTGATTTACACAATTTTATGATTTTGGGGTCTTTTTTAGTACCTAAATTACATTCTTCAATTGTTGTTCTTGTGGGCTCAATCTTAGGCTTTTTAGCCACATCATTGAAATCAAATAATTCTTCTAATGGAATTAGACCTCTAGGCAAAACATTATCTTCTAGCTAGAGTGTTTCAAATTCTACTTTTTCAGGGTCTATCTCAGGCAATTCTAATTTATTTACAACTTTATCTATGGGTGTATTTATATCTAAATTATCTAATTGCCTTTATAGATTAGAATGTGCAACAATTTGACTATCTACTTCAGGTTCCAAACCAATACTATCATCTTGAAATTCATCTTTGGATTGCAGAAAAATTTCAATCTATTTATCATTTCCAAACACCTGCCAATACCTCATGTTATATGGTACAGTTGGTCGATGTTTCACCTCTGGTACATATTCTTTATTAGGATAAGGCATTTTACAAGAGTTGGCTAAGAAAGCCATATTGTTTGGAATGATATTTTGTTTTCTAGGAATTGTAGAAAAGTCATATTCAAAAAAACTTTCTAGAAAGTCAAGCACATCATTTATGTATGCTCTCATCCTAGGGTGTTTAGCTGAATATTCTCCTTTAATTTGTTTTATAATTAATTCAGCATCCCCTTGAATGGAGATTCTTTTGGCACCTAATTTTTTCAACAACTACAATCCTAATATAAGGGCTTCATACTCTGCTATGTTATTGGTACATTGGAAATTAAGCTTGTATGAATGACCTTCAGCATGATTGTTTCCTGTGTTAACCACCCAAATTCCTGCTTCATAACCATCTTTGCTACAAGAGCCATCAAAACTCATGTTCCAAAGAGGTTCAAGAGGAGTATTGAGTTCTATTATTTGTGTTTGGGTTGAGTTTGTTTTAGAAATTTCAGTTTCAACATTGATCACCTGAGTGTTGATATCTCCATCATTGTAAAGAATGAAAGAATCCAAATCTGAGTGAACAGAATAAAGAGGATAGTTGTGAGGTTTCTCTTGACTACTCACCATGAATTTCATCAAGGTTTCCCTATATAATCTTCTTTGCTACCCAAAAACTAGTATGGTGGAAAAGATCATATCCATCTGTAAGGTTCCTTGTAATTTTGCTCCCCATGAGCGTGACAATAACATGCCATACTTAGGGGGAATATATGAAACCACTATATCCATTACAAGACTTTTAGCTTGGATTTGTCCTAAAGTAACACACAGGTCTTTGATGAGACCTGGACATCTTACTTGACTATAATCAAAGGAGTATAAGTCTTTATAAGGCCTGTTAATATCAAGTCCTAATTTCTTCATAACATCTTTAGGCATTAATTTGTGGGAAGCTCCTGAATCCAACATAGCATTATGGAGGACTTTATAAAGAATATTTTGGCTAACATAGAATGGAGGAACACCCCCTTCCTGTGGTTTGCCCTCAAATTCCGGTTCAAATAAGAATTCAAGCTGGTCATCATTCAGATTTATAGAGTTTGTGTTTCCCCCTGTGTTTAAAGATTTCATTACTTGGGGTCTCTACACGTTTCTGTTCATTAACTCTGCAAGAGGAATATGGATTTTCAATTTTTCTAATTCATTCTCAATGTTGAACAATGTTTGAATCTTAATCAAGTTGGGAAGTTCAAATTGATCTTTGATTTGTTTTGTTATAGGCTCTTTTTGTTGATTGGCGGTTGGGATATCTGTTTGAGTAGTTTTAGAAACACTATCAACTATCTTCTTGACAGGGATTTCTACTTTTTTCTTACTAGAATTATCCACAATTTTCTTAGGAAGATTGTCTGTGGTTTTCCTAGGATCAATTTCAGAGGATTTTTTAGCCAGATTATCAGAGTTTTTGGTGTTGAGAGTTTCTGAATTCCTTTTTCTCCTAAGGTTATACTGCTTATGGACCTCCATGATAGCATTTTCAAAACCTTGTTTATATTCATCTAATTCTTCAAAGTCTAATTCGGTTTGAGCTAGGAGAAAAAGCTCTTGCTCCTCTTGAGTGAGGAAAATTGTTTCATCATCGTTTATTCCCATCAGATTTACTTGATTTTCCTCTAAATCTTCAATAATATTTTCCTCATCATCAGTGTAATTTTCCTGAAAAGGAGGCTGAACCTACTGGTCTAGTCCCATTTGTTCTCTTTGTTAGATTTGGGGAACATTTCTCTTGAAGTTTTGGTTTCTATTTTGAGAAGTATTTTTTTTTCTCTCTCACTTGAGTTTGGTCATTTATGTTTACTCTTTGCATCATCTAATTTATTACCCTCACTAAGTTATCAATTTTATGATCAACTGCAGAAGTATAAGGCTCTTCTTTTATGGTAACCCTGTGTTCAAATTTTAATTTGGCCTTCTTGGCTAAGATGTTAGCTTCAACTTTGATAGCATTAGCTTGCATTTCTTCCAAAGTTGTCGAGTCTCTCTCTCTAAGTTGATATTCCATGTCTACATCAAAACCATCAGGAAAATCAATTAAATCTAGGCCAGGGGAGGGCTTGATGTCTTGTGGAATGGCATTGTAAACAGTATTAAATCTTTCATAGTCTTCCACACTTTCATTTGGTTTTCTTTTTAGCCTTTTATATTCATTTAGGAGTTGAAGTGGGATTTTCTTGATCTCCCATCTAGCTAAGAAAGTTTGATGGAAAGCATCAAGGTTGGCTATACTTCCTGCAGGTAAAATCCTAAACCATTTTTTGACATCACCTCCTAAACTTTGAGCAAACAATCTCATTTTAACATCGCTTCATCTACTTCTTGAAGGTCAAACACATCATTCATTCTATCCACATGCTGTTGAGCAGTATGAGAACCAATGTTATCAAAGGTCACAATTTTAGATTGGTAATCTCCAGGCATAACATTTAGCTGGCCTGGTAACACCAAAGGTGCATACCTACCTGCCATAACTGGTCTGGAAGATTGACTGGAAGATGGACCTGATGTAGGTGTAGTTGTGATAACTATAGGGATAGTAGGAATAACAGTTTGAGATATCACAGGTGAGGAAGTTGAGACTATGGAATGAGTAGGACTGGGAGGTTGTAGATGAACAGACTAGGAAGATTGGGTAGACAAAGAGGCTGTTGCAACTGTTAAAGCAGAAAATTCAACAGATTGTTGAATATAAGCTTCTTCAATAGCTTGGTCCAAAACTGAAACTAGACCTTGTAATTTGTCAAATTGTTGTAGGGATTCAAGATCAGGATTTGTTTCAAGAAGCTAGGTTTGGGGTATGTATGGTTGTTGACAGTCTGATGTACAAAAGCCTCAAATTTTGATCTTAACAAACTATGTTGGAAAGGAAAATCAAACTCTATATCTTGAATAGTTTCAAATTTCTCTGGAAGAGAGTTAGACCTTAACAAAGGACTATTCTCAAGAAGACAATTGAATATAGACAAAGGACTATTATTACCTTGACTCTTTGTAAGACTCCTCTTTCTCACCAATTTTTCTGGATTATCTACAAATTCAACAGGGCTGGGATCAGGGTGAGCTCCAATAAAAATTCTTTTGGGAGATAGGTCTATTAAAAATCATCACACACATAAAAATCAAATCAATGACACACTAAAATATATACAAAATAACAACTTCAGATCATGTATTTCATAATGATATATAAGCTTCAATTTATAGAAATATTGATTAAATACCAGGGAATAATGTTTTTTCAATCTAAAGAGTTCTTGGTCCCCAATATGGTCGCCACTATGTTGTCGTTCTGTATTTTTTTGGTTGAGGGAGTAAACACATAGGACAACATCAAAACCACTTTGGAAGTTGGGATCTAGCCCTGCCAGCTTCAGAGAGGGATCTCTCTGTAAAATTTAGCTTTGTTTTATGTGAATTTTAGGCTAGTTATGATTGTACTTGTTTGTTTTAATTTGATTGGTTTGGTTGATTTATAATTCCATTGGGATATGGAGTCTATAAATTAAACTGTTTTTTGCATCAAATTTTAGAGGAGTTCTCATAGGGCAAGCTAGGTTGCACTATTTGGATATTTTCAGAAAGTAAATGGATTGTGAAATAGCAGAAGTGTAAGGTTCAGTAGAAATCAAGGAGCAATTAAGAATTCCTTGATTTGACTTCAGCGGAAAACATTAAAATTACCAATAGCTAAAATAGGGTGCTCTAAGTAAAAAATCTTATTTATCATAGTTTTTGTTAAGTAATTCAGATATTCATAATAACAAAGAAAGAAAAAAACAATGTTTAAACATATAAACAGAAGGAACACATCACCATTTGGTACACCACATGAATCCTATGAAAGGTCCTTGTATTATTGATGCTCCAGTGCTTTGGAAAATACAATATGCAGAAGGAAATTACATTCAGAAATCAACCCTTAATACTTCAAATAGTGAAGTATTTATAATGAAAATTACAAAAATCCTTTACAAAATCATTGTCAAACCGACAATGTATTATTAGCCTAATTACAAACAATATGATCTAATCCTGGTAGAAGAATAGGCCACGTAGACAGCTGAAAAAGAAAAGTGGCCCTGTTTTGATGGTTTCGGTTGTTGAGTCAACCCGAAACTGTGTTGTGTTGTTGAACTGCCTGTCGTTCTCACTGCTGCATTGGCAATTGTTTTACTACTCCCAAATTACCATTTTAATCCAATAAATTGACCAATTCTTCCCATCTCTTTTCATCTGAGATTGTCAATTTTGTTACCCTACAATAAATTTCATCTACCTCTGTGTATTTGGCAAAATTTGGCTTCACAGTAAAAATGTGTTTTACCTCATTCTGTATATAGAAATCATTTGACATGGTTTCCAAAAACGCCCTTGATGTCATACTGCCCTTTATTCCACTGACTTTGATGTTGCTTTTAGCCATTTCTTTCATCTTCAAGACATAGTCTTCCTAAGTGATTAATTTGTCATTTATTACATAAATGTTGGGCACTCCTTTCTATACCAATGCTTCAATCCTATTAGTGAACCTGTTTACTTGCATCTCCAAGGTTTCACATATTTCTTCCAACTGATCAATAAGATTCCTCTTTGTCAATACTTTCTTGACTTCCAAAATAGTGGCAATCATGTCATTGGTTCCTACTTCCTCAAGTTCATATTTGGACTTAGAGTTCAACAACCTGATAATGTTGGATGCTTCTGTGGACATCTCTCCAAGCTTCTCTCTTCCCTGCACAATAGTTTCTGTAGCCTTTTCTATCAGCTCTTTCTGCTCAAATATGATTTGTATAGAAGGCCAAATCTCATTCATAGAGTCTAGTATATTCATCCAAATGGTTTCCTTGGCTTGGGCCAAGCTCTGATCAATTGAAATGTCTCTCTCTACCTTCTGCAACTTCTCCAACAGTCTATGGGATTTCTACATTTCAGTAACTCGAGCAGCTTTAGCTTTGTCCTTTTGCACTTCTAAAGCTTTGAGTTGGCCCTACAAAGTCTCAATCTCCTTTGATTGGAGTGACATGTTCTCCAGTGTCTTTGTTACTTGTTCAGCAGTCACAGTCTGAGTGGAAGAAGTGGATGCAATGATTGTTCCTGTTGCTGGAAGTTGAGAAATGGGTATGGCATCCAGGGGAACAATGGCCACCTTATGAATCTCTTCTTTCTCCTTTATCATTTTCTCCATCTCTTCCTCCATCTGACTAATCTGTATATTCTACTCTATGATCAGCTTCATCATGTCTGCCTTCTGTGTTTCACTTTCTTCAATATCCTTTGTCAATGGATCCTCTGTGGCCAGTAGCTTGAGCTGCTTTCTGAAGGCTGCAATGTCCAGGTTCTTCTTTTTAATAATCTCCTCGGCATCATTGACATCTTTAGGGTCATACCCTATCTTTAGTACCTAGTCTTCCAAAGACTTGATCCTGTTATCTTTAGCTAAGGAGGACACTTTCTCCATTTTCAGCTGAGATTGAACATTAGCAAATGAAACCTGCAATTTAGATAGTGACATAGCATTGTTAGTCAAAGTGGAGGATATCATTTCACTAGTTTTCTTGTGCATCTCCATTTGATCAATGGGATGTATGTATTTAGTGTTGAATTCAAAAGTAGTGCTCTTGTAGTCTACTGCTGATTTTGGCTATGGAATTTGGGCCTCAAGAAAGGCCATCTACATTTTTCCATGCTCTGTGTCAAAGACTGACAACAACCTACTCTGTGAGGTAGAGGTCTGCTTCCAAAATTGATTATAGGTACTATTTTTTAGAATCTCATTTCTAAGCTTAATCTCCCTGTACCTACAAAAAATTGTCTTCTCCTTTTCAGTTTGGACATTTTGTGGTTCTAGCTCAGTTTCCTTGCGACCCTGTGAAGATGAAGGTTTAGTGGTAGATGTTATGAATTTTTTGGTTGCAGGTGGTGAATCTGTGATTATGATGGCAGCCTGTTCTTCTATTTCTTTGTCCATCTCTACTATAGGAGTCAACTTTGTCCTCTTCCTATAGCTAATCCTAAACTTTTTGGCTTCACTCCCAGTTGTTGATGAAGATCCTTACTCCCTCTATTTTTTGCTTGATTTTTCCTGAGGAGTGGGAGTCTGCAAACTGGAAGTGGAAAAGAGTTGTTCTTCGGCTTCCTACAAAGTGTTTTCTGTCCATTCTAGTTGGTTGGCATACTTATCTATTTTAGGTCTTGAAGTATGAATGTAAGGAGTGCTTTTATTCTCCACTCTAAGCTTTGAAATAATGCCACAAGGGTCATAAGACCATGTAAAGCTTAGACTGAACTTCATTTCTTTAAGTATCATGTCTACTTCTTCACCTGTTGTCCTCGTGTTAAATATAAATGAGCCCACCTATGTCTTTATTCTGAACTATGATTTCTTCTTGGCCACTACAAAATGGATGTCATCTGAATTAAGCATCTGTCTGATGTACTCCAGAGCGAAAAGCCTCATGGGGAGGTATTTGGGGAGTTTGTATGGTGCCAATTCACAACCATACACCCTGATCTCTGTATAATTTTGGTATAAATACCAATCCCCAGTTTTTTCTTGATCTGTCAGATGCAAAATTCTCTTGATTTCTTCACTAATCCTGGGTTGAATTGCACTATTAAGGATGTTCATGGCTGGATGAACAAAATCCTCAATGAATTGTTTATAAGAAAAATCTTGTTGTTTTTTCATGACCAATGAGGTCCAAAAGATCATTGGTTGTTGATTTCCTGCATCATCAAGCTTTTGCATTGCAAAACTGAATTTTTCTAACTAATAGTAGAGGAACATATAAATCAAAATGGAGGTGTAATTAAACACCTATTATGTGGGAAAATTTATAAATTGTTCATGAATACTGTCAACCAAGAATTGACTGAAATTGAACACAATGGAAGGCTTGCAGTCTATGGAAAATATGGAGAGGAATCCTAAAATGGGCTCATCTACCCACTGATCAGAAAAATAACCTAAAATGTAGGAAATCATGGATATAATTTGTTTGGCCTGATCATGGAAGATGGAGGAAGGATGTGGAGGATTATTTTTAGGCAATTGGGGATTCTCAGGCAAGAGGATTTCGAAGATTCTAGATCTGGTGGCGAAATCCAACTTCTGATAAAGGTGGATGAGGGCTTCTAGGGAGAAAGAAGCAGTGTTTTACACAGTGCGAGCTAGCATCATTTGGTCAATGGATTGGGTAGTAATTGTGAAGAGAATGTCACCTGTAGGGGCGATGATAGCTCTTTGGGCAGGGAAATAACATGCTTGACACCTTCTGGTAAAATCTGGGGCTCAAAATGTCAGGGGGGAAATGTAATGGGGAAGATTGGACTCCCAGAGCCCAATTTCATCTGTTTTATCTGCATGTTTGTCTTCTAACCAACAATATAATTCAAGAAAATCACAGTCACATTGGGCTTCATTAATCTTGTAATCCCTATCAGCCAGAGGGGTATGATCTAAGTCTACATAAGGGGGAATCAAAGGATTAACAGGTTTGTCTTGGGTTTTGGTCTTCGGAGGCATGACTGTAATAATCTGAAAATAACAGTAAGAGAAAGGGTGGCTTACTGGGAATTAGCTGAGGTTGAATTAATTGTTGGAGAAATAGAATAAAAATTGACAACTCAGATCTGTTTCAAGTCAAGAGACTGGAGTGAAAGGCAATCACTGTGTCAAGTTGTGAATAACCTAGAATTAGCAGTGAAAAGGATAGCGGAGATGCTTGGGAGGATTTTTAAAGAGCTAGGAGTGAAAACCGTTGGAGGTGGAATGGGACCGTTAAATTTCGAACGGTTACCCAGGAAAATGAAATTAATGTTGAACGGTTATTCATCGAGAGAGCATTCAATTGGCCAACGGGTATGCAATGTGGCGAGAGGAGAATGGCAAAGGAAGTGGTGGTGGGACATGATAAAGCAGGAGAGGGGATGCAATTTCAGAGGGGTAGGAAGCGGTAAGCGGGAATGGCCAGGGGGGTACAAAATCATGAGAGGGTTACACGTAGGGATGGGGCCTGGCAGGAGAAACATCTTTTTGACCCCCCCCCCCCCCCCTAGCTCCCCGACGATAAAGGAAGGATGGAGAGGGGGGCTGAAGGATGATAAGGGTCGTGGATGAGGAGCGGGAGGGAACCCTGAAGCTTCAAAATTGTTGTACTTTAACCATAATATGACAAACAAGATTTGTCCGTATGCGCTTTTTATAATTTGGCTCCAAACTTAGGATAAGAGGAAGTATGAAATATATGAAAGACTTTATCCCATCGTGCCTCTTTTGTCTATTTACCCTATCATAGAAACTTAGGATAAAAATAACATAGGGATATAATTTTGAAACCATCTAATCTACCTACCCATGACTAAACTAGCATTTTATTTTTTCTCTAAGGTGCACTTAGACTAGCAAACCCACTTTATTTTCTTTTATACAGAATGGAAAAATTATCTAGCTTATCCCTTATTTCCCAAATTGATCTAGATTAAACAGTTGAATCAATGTCATTTTCTACCTAACTACTGATTTACCCAGATTAAATTATTGGGCAAATCTTTATTCTCTAACCTAATTTATAGAAATTGAAAGGAGTTTAATCATGATTACACTATATGATTAAACTAAAAACTAGTGATTGTGGCATTTTGAACAAGTTGCACACAACTTTTTATTTTTCAGTGATGAAGCAAAACTATCTATGAGTAGTGGCATTTAGACTTGCAACACTTTCAATATTATTCCTTCTTCTTTTCTTTTTTTTTCTTTCTTTTGGTGGGGTTCAATCTTTTCTTCTTTTTCAATATTTTTGTTTTTCTCTTTTTCTTATTTATACCCTCTTTTCATTTTTTATTCTATTTTTCTTTTATTTGGAAATCATTGGCAGATTGACAAGTATTTACAAAATAAGATTCCTGAGATACAATACTCAATTACCTTGAGATCCTATAAATTATAGGACCCTAACATCTTGTTCTCCACTGGTAGATCAAAGACTAGGATTTGTGATTGAGCAAGAGCCATTTTTTTCTAGCAAATGAAATAACATTTCTGAATTGTAAAATTTTGGGATTATGTACAGAAAATTGTTTGAGAAAAAGTGGAGTATTTTTCTTCTCAGTGTTCTTTTATTATTGTCAGAATGTCTGGCTATAAACTTCTGCTGCAGTAAGTGCTTCTTCTAACTTGGGATTTTCTTTTTCCAAACTCAACTTTAAATCTATTACCACTTCCATAATTTTCTCTAACTTAATATTTACATCTTTTAACTTATCAAAATGCTCAAAAGCTTTTTGACTCAAATCATTTAAACTAGAATGGATTCCTGGCACATGGGACTTTACTTTTCTCAAATAGTTTTCTGTACATATTCCCATAATTTTACAATTCAAAAATATTATTTCATTTTCTAGAGTAAAATTAGCTTTAGTTCAATCATAAATCCCAATCTTTGATCTGCCACCACAGAACAAGGCAAAAATAAAAAATGGTAAAAGAAGAAGGAGACAAATCCAACAAAAGACTAAGGAGTGCAAATGGTGATAGACCAAACCAATCCTTTGAATCTGTATGGTAAAAGTGGTGTAATGTCAAGTATGCTTCTCCTAGAAAAACTCCATATGATCCTTCAAACACTGATGAGTTCCCTACTCTTAGTCGAGCTAACATAGATCAAGCTCCAATGACAAATCTGAGCCGCAAACCTAAAAATTAAATTCTCACGGAAATCCATACTTGGAATGCATGGGCAAGCACTCAAAAGGAAATTCACAGAAACAGATCTCATGGTCAGTATTATCTTTAAGGATCACTTGGAGTTTCCAAGGTAAATTAGAATTATGGTGGTCTAGAATGCATGAATCTCAGAAGCTCAATATTATGAATAATGATAATCCAGTCACTGAATTCATCAAGGAAGTTCTCCATGAGTTTTATGGAGAAATTAAGTTTGATGGTCATCATTATGTAGACATGTTCATGAGCCAAAGGCTCTGTGACATAAAAGAATTTCTTGATTTTTTATGCACAATGCGGGATCTTCTTTATAAGGCAAGAGATCCACAAAATACAACTTATCTAAGAAAATACTTGTTTGTTATGCCTAGTAGATTCCTAGATCTTGTCAGGGTCATATTTGAAGCTAAAAATATAGAAATTTAAAATATTTCTCTTGCAGGACTCCATGACAAAATTGTATTTACTCCGCAGAAAGAATGCCTTTGAAAGAAGATATCCAAATCAGTAAAGAACAAATTGGTTTTAATGCAAGTGTTTGTGACATCTATGCAAAAACCTATCATTTTGATTGTAAAAACAAAAGGAATATTATAGGTAGAAGACAACGTGGAAGTGATTTCCAGTGTCAACAATGCATGAAGAAAATCCATTCCAGAAGGTTTTACCCTAGGACACAAAGATTTCAAAGACCATGAAAAGGATACTTCGAAAGAAGGCAAGAAGGCACCCAAAGAGCACAATCAGGAACTTGTTTCATTTGCAAGAACATAGGCCATTGGCCGAGCAAATGTCTTTTGAAGGGTAAAACTCATTTCCAAAATAAATTCTTTGATATTTTTTCTAATATTTATTATCTAATTGAATGGGAGCAAGTAGATTAGCCCTCACAAAATGAAGAATATTTTTCAGTTACAGATTCAGATGAGTCAAAGCCAACATCTCCACTTCCTAAAGACTCATCTTTCTCTGAATCCACCTCATATCTTGACTTCATTTCAGATGTCAAGATGTTTCATTTAGAAAATCCCGTAGACCTCTGCTCTAAAATTGTATCTTTATAATCTTTCATTTATACCCTCACCCTAGGATATTTTTCCATCAGACACTGCCTCAGGGAAATACTGTCAGCGCTCCAGTGCCAACTTGCCCAAATCACGCAACCAAGCGTGGTAAATCTTGGTGCCTACCACCCAATTGATACACTTGCCACCTCTAATCCCTCATCTAACACTCCACCGAAAAAGAAAAAAAAAAGCCTTGTAGAAAAACCATAAGTAGAGAAGAAGTAGGCTTTCCTCATCAAAGAAAATCATATGGATTTAAGAAAGTTACTCCCATTATTGAGAGTCTCTTAGAATAAGAAGAGGATGAATTAATTGATCAGGTTAACCAGGCTAGTAGGCTATAAAAAGAAATATTTCACTTGGAAACTACTATTGAATAGAAAATAAGTCTGGTTAAAGAAATTCTAGCCACCATGAGAACCGATCAAAAAGAATTGGCTAAAAAACAGAGACAAATTTCAAAACTAAAATACTCAATGATGATAGAAGAATTTGAAGATGTGCTCAAAGAAGAAGAAGACCATGGATGGCCAGCAAGCATTACAATGCATACCAGAAGATCCCCAACCAAACTAGGTACATCTATTCTCCAAATGAAATGATCAGGAGCTCAAGTCCAAGCCATCGAAAAGGCTCAAAAATTGAAAGTGTTCAAAATTACTTGCACCCTAAACGACCGGATAGGCCTCGTCAATGTGATCCCAGTGCCGCGAATGGTTCGAAAATCTGACACCGTATGGAGAAGTTATTGCATTTTGAAAATGCCCAATAACTTGAAAATTTTGAATTTTGAAAAAAAATAAATTAAAAAGAATATTTTGAAGAATATTCCTTGGAATATTTTGTTCTGATGGCCAATTATGAAATGCCACGTGGCTTGCCCGGAAGCTGCCATGTGGCCCCTAGAACGCAAAGTTTATTGTGGTAAAATTTTTATGGAGCTCGCAGGATTCGACCTTGGGTCAGTTGGCCACCAGCCCACAGGCCCGACCAGCTCGCCTACACAATGAGTCTTAATATTCAATGGTCGCAGTTTACATTTAAGGTTTATCAAAGGTTCGTTTGGGTGCAAAAAGGGGCCAGCCCCTATCCATAAGACCCTGGCGCGGAACCAAAGGCTAGACCCGGCGGATAACCACAACCCCGACAGTTAAGGTTAACCGGTCACATGCGCGCATTTTCAGCCAACAGTTACAGGCTATGTGGCAGTCAGTTTGGCGGATACCGCTAATTTTGGCACATTTTCCATATTTGTCAAAGTTAACTAGTAGTTCTCCACATTTAGTGGAGTTTCTTTAGGGCAAACTGGGCAAAAACTTCAGTTGGCCATAACTTTTGACAGGGAAGTCCTTTTGGGGCGAATTTTTTTATTTTTATTTTTATTTTGGCTATTCTAAGCATTCCAAAGCCATTGGGACAGGTTTCACAGCCAGCAGAGGTCATATTCAGGTACTTTTGCAGTGAAGAAGTTCTAGGAGCCACCAGGGCCTAGGCAGTGTTGGAGCTGTATTGGGTTGTGTGTATCCATTGGAGGTGAAACAATAGTCATTTTTTACTGTTTCATGTGTTCTGAATTCATTTTCACAGCTATTTTTTCCTATTTAGGCTTTTTATTCACTGTATAACCATTTTGAGCATCTAATCAAAGCAAGGACATGCCCATTTGGGAGCCTTGGACCCAGCAGATGTAGCCCAGGAGGGGTGAACTGCTTCATTAGTTGTTGTGTTATATGTGGTGAACTTTTCTTGTTGTGTTTTTCAGATCTGATATGTTAAACAGGAAAATGAAATAACCCTCCTTCACACTAAAGGCTCAGAAAATTAACCAAAAACACTTTGTTTCATTTGCAAGACACCTGTAACAATTTGCACATATATTTTAATGGAAATGAATACCTTGTACAGTAAAAACAAGTAGTTTCATCTTCAGATCAGAGGGTATCAGAGCTCAGTTACTGTTTCTATGAATCTGTGAGCAGTAATATAAACTATAGACAGAGTCTGAAGCAAGCCAGGAAGCCTTCGAAATGCTTTTGTTATACAATTGCGAAGTAGATAAAAGCTCCTTCAGTCAATCTCTGGTTTAGTTTATATTTTGAGTATTAGTTTTGTGCAAAAGGTGTTAAAACAGTGTAAGAGATTGATTGTTTTATGGGTTGCAAAATGGTTGATTGTATGAGTTTGCTTGAGTTGAAAGGATAGCTGATGTTAGCTAAGTCTTGGAAAGGGTTGAAGACTATTTTCCTTACCCCAAATTACCTCAAGATTATATTTGGAAAAACAAACCCATTTGATTAGTGTTTGCTACAAAAGCTATTGGAGTTTGTGTTTTATGGCTGCTTGAATAAGAGTGTAGCTGTAAAGACATTTGGTTAAAGCTTGTCATTTGTTTGAAAGCTTTGAGAACTTTGCTTTGAAGTTCCTTTTGATAATTTGACCATTTACATAATGTCAACTACATCCACAAGTGAAGTTTCCTCCTTCACGAAATTCTTCAATGATGACATGAAGAATGAGTTCATTAAGGTGAAGGACATGGTGCAGATTCTCATTGAGGATCAAAGAGAAAGTGTTAAGCTTCATGCACAATTGTTGGCTATGAAGGAAGAAAAGGAAACAATTCTCCAAAGATTGCATGACATGGAGAAACAACTCCTTCAAGCTCAAGAAGCTTTGTCCAAGAAAATGCTTGAGGATGAGGTAAATCATTCAAACTTGTCTTCAATTTCCTCAATTGAAAAGTGTGTTGGTTCTTTTGAAAAACATACAAGGGGTATAGGGTCCAAATTAATGTTTAAGATGGGCTATCATGAAGGCAAAGGTTTGGGCAAGCATGCACAAGGCATGGTTGACCCTATTTTGGTGGTGGAGCATTCCAAGAATGTTGGTCTTGGATATGAATAGTTTAATGGTGAAGAATTCAAATCCTTGAATGCATGTGATGCAAATTTAAAGAGAACCTTTATCCCAAGTTCTCAAATGCATATATGTCAAAATTGTTTTAAGGATGATTGCCATTGTTTTAAGCCATCATTGCAGCAAGTAGAGGGTAAACATGTCGCTTATGGCGAGCATGCAAATGTAAACAGTTTTCAAGACAAGCACAATGATGAAAGTCTGAAAAGGAAAGTTGTCTCCTCTACTAGTTCATCATCTCTCGAAGACAAAAAGGATGGACATTCTATGCAGCAAAAGAGGTATAATTATTCACATGCTCAATTTGATTATGTTTCAGCAAAGAATGATCATTTTTCTTGTTCAAATGAAAGGAAGTTTTGTTGCACATTTTGTGGTGGATTTAACCATGTTGCTTCAAGATGCTGGTTGAAAAAGAAAGCCCACAGGAAGCAAAAGAGGCAAAGAAAACTTTCTCAGAAAGTGCTTAAGCATTGCACATTTTGTCAAAAGAAGGGACATGATGTCTCTCATTGTTGGACCTTGCATCCAACTCATCGTCCAAAGCACATGCAGCTTGAGGACAAAAAGATTGGCGCAAGTGGATCTATGGATTCCATTATCGATGTGGAAGTGAAAGATTCACATGAAGAACTGTTGTTGCAACAAAAGACACCATGGAGTTGGCTTGGTAGGAAGTGGATTAACTTCCTAATGCAGTAAGTCATACTCATTTTTTACATGCAAATTTTAGATTGGTATGCATGTATTTTAGTTGAAAATTTGATGTAATATTGCATGTAAAAGCAGTTTTAGTTTGAAGGAATTTTTATGTTGTTGCAAAATTTCGCCATGGAGGTGTAAAAGATGAGTATGATTGTCACTTATATTGCAGCAATGTATTTTTAGTTCATCTCTTTGTCACCCACATGTTTTTTCGGGATGATATACTTGTTGGTATTTGAAAAGAAGAGTTGAAGTTGCACCTGTACATAGAGGTTGTATGTGTAATTAGTGAACTGTATATAGTTCATTGTACATGATACATATACAGGTGATTGTAAAGATGTATCTTGTTATTTATCGACTTGTGTCGATTGTGTCACACATGTTTTTCAACTTGTGTCGATTGTGTGCACACTTTTTACATTGAGGGTTGTGTCAATTGTATAACACATTTCAGGTCAACTTGTTGTTGATGTTGTATGTTGCACAAGGTGCCTTTGGTGTTGATTGGTGTAGAGAACAAAGTTTTGATGCAAAGAAGTGCAAGATTCCATGAGATGGAAAAGCATGCAAGCAAAGAGGGAACAAATTTCAGCAAGGGTCATTATTGGTTTCAAAATGGCAGATTGGTATGGCGAGAAAACTTGGTCGGGATTCGACATAAGTATATGGCTCATTCAGCAAAAATTCGCCATGAGAAAAGGATGTTGTTATTCTCTAAACTTTTGTTCAGTTCAGTTTCATCACTTCAGTGAGCTTTTGGGGTCCAAAAGCTTCTCATTCGGGAGGCGTGATCAAGAGCTCAAGTCCAAGCCATGGAAAAGGCTCAAAAATTGAAAGTGTTCAAAATTACTTGCAACCTGAACGACTGGATAGGCCTCGACGATTAGATCCCGGCACCGTGAACGGTTCAAAAATCTGACACCGTATGGAGAAGTTATTGCATTTTGAAAATGCCTAATAACTTGCAAAATTTGAATTTAAAAAAAAAATAAAATAAAAAATAAAAATATATATATATATATATATATATTTCGAGGAATATTCTTTGGAATATTTTTTTTTGATGGCCAATTATGGAATGCCACGTTGCCTACCCGGAGGCCGCCACGTGGCCCCTAGAACGCAAAGTTTATTGTGGTAAAATTTTCATGGAGCTCGCAGGATTCGACCCTGGGTCGGGTGGCCGCCAGCCCACAGGCCCGACCAGCCCGCCTACACAATGAGTCTTAACATTCAATTGCCGCAGTTTATATTAAGGTTTATCAAAGGTTCATTTGGCCACAAAAAGGGGCCAGCTCATATCCATAAGACCCTGGCGCGAAACCAAAGGATAGACTCGGCGGATAACCACAACCCTGACGGGTAAGGGTTAACCGGTCACATGCGTGCATTTTCAGTCAGCAGTTATGGGCTATGTGGTGGTTAATTTGGTGTAGACCGCTAATTTTGGCGTGTTTTCCATATTTTTCGGAGTTAACTGGAAATTCTCCACATTTAGCGGAGTTTCTTTAGGGAAAACTGGGCAAAAACTTCAGTTGGTCATAACTTTTGACAGGGAAGTCCTTTTGGGACGAATTTTTTTTATTTTTTTTATTTTCGCTATTCTGAGCATTCCAGAGCGATTGGGACGGGTTTCACAGCCAACAGAGGTCATCTTTGGGTACTTTTGCAGTGAAGAAGTTCCAGGGGCCACAAGGGTCTAGGCAGTGTTGGAGCTGTATTGGGTTGTGTGTATCCATTGGAGGTGAAACAATAGTCATTTTTTACTGTTTCCTGTGTTTTGAATTCATTTTCACAACTGGTTTTTCATGTTTAGGCTTTTTTATTCACTGTATAACCATTTTGAGCATCTAATCAAAGCAAGGACATGCCCATTTGGGAGCCTTGGACCCAGCAGATGTAGCCCAAGAGGGGTGAACTGCTTCATCAGTTTGTGTTATATGTGGTGAATTTTTCTTGTTGTGTTTTTTCAGATCTGATATGTTAAACAAGAAAATGAAATAACCCTCCTTCACACTAAAGGCTCAGAAAATTAACCAAAAACACTTTGTTTCATTTGCAAGACATCTGTAACAGTTTGCACATATATTTTAATGGAAATGAATACCTTGCACAGCAAAAACAAGTAGTTTCATTTTCAGATCATGAAAGGATTAGAAGATAGGATTGTTATTAGAATAGATGTCAAGGTTAGTGGATATAAACAATATTCTTTATATGCACAACTAGACATAGGAGCCATGAATTCCTGTGCAATACATAATTCCATTCCTGAATATTATTGTCAACCTACAAATGCAGTTCATAGTTGTAAATAAAACATTGATGACTATCAGAGCTATGGCTCCTGACTTCCCAATTCTTCTTAATAGAACTCCTACTTCTGTAAATTTGTACAGTTTTAGTATAGGTAGTGATATTTTTTTGGGTCAATACTTTGTAAGAAGACATCTTCCTCTTGTTGTAGACACAAGCCATATTTGTCTCAACATCCAAGGAAGAACTATAAAAATTCCAAGCAAATCCAACTATGTAAATAGAGTTGTAGACCCAATTGTAGATATAACTAAATGTTATCTTGACAAACTAGAAAAGATCAAAAAAGTAATCAGAAATGTTGAAATTCAAGGGCCATAATACATCAAAGGAATAAAGGATAAAATTGAAGTAGAATGTATAGTAGATACACCTATTTGCATTTGGGAAAATGGTGCAATGATTTTTGGATCGTCCCTACAAAGAGAATTACTCTAGAATACCTCAGAAGTCCTAAGGAAACCATATGTCCCCGCTAGATCCTGAAGTCTATAAAAAATAAATTGTTGAACTACTAGAAATAAATTTGATCGAACCAAGTAGAAGCCCTTGGGCTTGCCCAACATTTTATTTCAACAACCATTCAGAATAGAAGAAGGGTAAACCTCAGATGGTAGTCAAATACAGAGCATTAAATGATTATTTTTTTCCTATAAGGTATCCTCTAACATCTAAAGAAGCTTTATTTCAAAAAATTAGTAATAATAATGTGTTCAGCAAATTTGACCTCAAAAGTAGATTTTGGCAGATAGGAATCAAACCATATGACAGATACAAGACTGATTTTTTATACCACATGGGCAGTTCCAATGGTGAGTAATGCCATTTGGATTGAAGAATGCACCCTATGAATTACAGGAAAGAATGGAAAATATTTTTGTGGATTTGAAATTTGTTATTTTTTATATTGATGATTTACTAATCTGTTTTTTTTATTTAATGCAACAGATAAAACATCTAGAGATAGTTCACCACTGGATTTTTAAGCATGGACTAGTCCTCAACAAGTCTAAGCTTGAGTTTGCAAAAACCATAATTGAATATTTAGGATTAATCATGTTCCAGGGCAAGGTTGAATTGCAAGAACATGTGTTGAAAGCTTTATCAAAATTTCCAAATGTTATTTATGACCGCGGTCAATTGCAGAAGTTCTTGGGAAGCCTCAATTACGTTGGGCAGTTTTATGAAAATCAATCCAAAGATGTCAAAGTCCTATAGAATATGCTCAGAGGGATATAATGAACCCTAATTACGATGTCAGCAGTTAAAATTATTAAAAAAAGGTCCAAAATCTGCCAAGTTTAGTTCTTCTGAGACATGAATTACCTTACATTTTAGAAACATATGCATATAATGAAGTATGGATAGGAGTTTTGATGCAAAAGCATGAAACAAGAGAAGAAGTGTGACCATATGCATCATGATGTTTTACTGACACTGAGCTCACGTATCCATTCTCTCATAAAGAAATCCTTGTTGTAAAAAATGGGATCAAAAGATTCAGGTTGTTCCTTAAGCTAGTCAAATTCATTGTAATAACAAACCTTAAACATATGGCATGAATGCTTAGAAATAAAATATTGTTAGAACAAGGCAACAATCAAATACTAAGATGAAGCCTATGGTTAGATAGATTCAAATTTGAGATTGAATATAAAAAGGGTAAAGATAATTGTTTAGCATGTTTTCTTACAAGAGAAGCAACTCCAAAAGAAATCAATATGTTAAGTTGTTCATCAGCTTCAACTTCATTAACACCTCCCCCTGCTCTAGAAGGTTTTAAGTGGGTTTTAATATGTAAATATCGTAAATCGTCATTTTTTTTCATGTCTCATAAATAGGTTCAAGGAGAATCCTTCTTAGGAATACATTCTTGAATAATGGATTAATAGTAGCCATAGTAATGTAAGTAATATTATGTATTTCATGGATTCACCAAATATGTTTCAAGGAGCCATTAGATTTGCACCTTTTGCAGGACAAAGATATATTTGTTTGTATGAGCCATGGTTAAGCTATACAGACTATTGTAATATAATGATGTACATCAATATGCTAATAAATTTTGGCTAATGTTCGAGTGTAGCTCCATGTGAAATCCCTACAATCACTGGACACCATGGTTCAAAATATTATTACATGATTGGTGCCCGAGGGAATGAATATTTTGGACCATCAGAAAAAATGAATTCATAGATGATATTCGAGAAGACATCATAACAGTAGCTGAGTATGAGGCATGGTTTTTCTTTTAGATAGAACATTTTTTCAACACTCTGGCTAGGGAAGCCGAAAAGCCAGGAAAAGGCCTTAAAGGAGCCCAGAGAGCTCAATTGAGTAGCGAGCTGAATGCTGAAAGCAGTTGCAGAGCCGAGAGAGCAAAGAGAGCGAAAGCTACTGTGCAGAGCAGCCGAGGGAGTCACTTGGAGGGCAAGTGAAAAGCCAGAGAGATCCAGAGAGCCAAAGAAGCCAGAGCCAGAGCCAGAGCCAGAGCCAAAGTCGAAGAGTGAGAGCCAGAGCTAAGAGCTAGAGCCAGAGCCGAGAGCCAGAGCAAGAGCCGAGAGCTTCAAGAGCCAGGGATAAAATGGTGTCTAAACCCATTGTTTTTGTGTAAAACAATGGAGTTGAGCCAAGGGCTTGTAAAAAGAACTTGTACCATAATCCTACAGAGCCTAGTTGAATTGACTAGAGTTCATAGAGACGTAGCCCAAGAGTTTTGGTGAACTCCTAATTAAATTGTTGTTTTGTGTGTTTTGTTTTATTGCTGTATTGTTTACTTTTATACATATGTTGTATCAGCATAACAACAGAATATTAAAAGCACATAAACAATTCTAAAATAGACATAAGCATACACCTTATTTTCAAGTACATATTTAATTCAGCATTGGTTAGTCATAAAGACTTGGGAATAAATAAGCTTTGGAAGCGGGAGAGGTTCTTGTAAGTTAGACAAGAAGCCTAAGTGCCCTATTTTCAGATCAAGTGGTATCAGAGCCTAAGATTGATTAACCACACCTTCAAAGATGGTTATATCAAAATGCTTGATTGACAGAGCAAAGATTGCTTGTCTGAAAGGTGTTTAAGTATTCAGAGGTTGATTGTATGCTTGTTGCAGACTGACTATTGTTTGAGTTTGCAGAGGTGAAGGGAAAGTTGTTGATAACTCAGTCCAGGAAGGGCAAGAAGGAAGAAGGGTTGAAGGAATTCTTCTGTCCCAAAGGACCTCAAAGCAATCCTTGGAGCACAAGAGGTTTGTTGCAAAAGGTTGTTGAATAAGCTCTTTATCTTGTTTGAAGTTCTTTTGTTCCTTGGCATAATGACAACTTCTACAAGTGAGCCCTCAAACTTTTTTTTCTTCATCACAAGAATCTTTTATGAAGATATGAAGCAAGACTTGTCCACCATGATGGATATGGTGATAGAAATATATCAGGATGGAAGGAAGAGCAACAGACTTAGAGAGCAGTTGAATTCCATGAAGGAAGAGAAGCAGTTGCTTACTGACAAATTGCAGGGAATGGAGAGGCAACTTCATATTGCAAATATGAACCTGAGAAGGATGCATGAGTTGGAGACACAACTCTTTGTTGCCCAAGAAGCCTTAGTCAAGTATCAGCTTGAAGAAGAGGTAAGCCATTCTAGTTTGTCTTCAAATTCCTCTAAGGATGCTTATATTGGTTCTTTTGAAAAAACATACCAAAGACATAAGTTCCAAGCTAAAGTCCAAGATGGGCTATGAAGGAAAAGGCTTGGGTAGACATGCACAAGGTATTGTTGAGCCAATAATAATTGAGGAAAGGCCTAAGTATTTGGGTCTTGGCTATGGACAAGCTTATGGAGAAAGTTCCAAAGCTGCCATGAAGACCATTAAAACAACCCCAAGAAGGAGTTGCATTGCAAGTCTTCAAGAGTGTGAAGATTGTATTCAAGAGGAATGCAATAGCTTGAAACATCATTTGCAGGATGCAGGTGTTCAGAAGCACACACTTGAACCAGAGAGTTAGGGAGACTCTAACAACCTTGAAGAGATTGATGATGTTCCAAAGGGAGCCACTTCTTCATTTGCTTCACCTCCTCATGAAGGCAATAAAGGTGAAAGAGGCAGGTATAAATCTGGTTCTAAACATTTTCCTTTTGATTGTGCAAAGCATGATAAATTTCCACATATGTATGGGAAAAAAATTACATGTTCCTTTTGTGGGTTGGATAACCATAATGTTTCCAGATGTTGGAAGAGAATGGCCACATACAGGAAACTTTTGAAGGAAAAGAAGCAAGAAGCCAAAGGTCCATTGGACAAGGCAAATCATGTTGTCAAGAGGATGCACATGCAGTGCACTTACTGCCATAAGTAAGGACATCTTGCTGCAAAATGTTGGACTCTGAATCCAACAATGCTTCCACAAAAGTTGAAGAAAGTGGAAAGAGAAGATGGCAAGAATGGAAAGGAAGATTCCATGAATAATGTGTCTCAGGATGATTCACATGATGATGCTGATGTGCAGACAAAGGTAGTACCTTTGAAAAGGATTGGTAGGAAATGGTTAGAGTTCTTATCCGATTAAGATTGCATGCCTATTGATGCATCTACATTATATTCCATTTCATCTTCGAAAGTACAGTGTGCTTAAGTGAAAGTTGAAGGATGAAATGCATGCATGAGTGGGAGATGCATGAACACAGGGATCTTGATACTTTCCTTGTTTTTGAACATGTATGTGTAATTAACTTGCAGGGTTGATTGCTTTGACATGCATGTGATGCCATGTTGACTTGGGAGAAGTTAACTTGGTCTCCAAATGGAGATAATGATGAAGTATTTCATCTTTTGAAAAAGAGACCTAATGGTCTTTTTCAACGTGCTTGACTTGAAGGGTCATTTGTTTAAAGGCATGTTTTGTGGTCTTGTTAACTAGTCCATCATTTGTATGCAGATGTAAGACATGGAGGTGTTCACAAGATGTGAAAATCTGTTTCTTTTGTTGAAGCAGGAGTTTAGGCCATCCAGTTGTTGTCTGTGTTTCTGTTGTTGTTGATAGCTTTTCAAACAGGTACAAATGAAAGTTTTATGGATCAGATGAACTTCACATTTGTTTGAACCACCTTGGATCAATGATCAAGGCAAAGAAGTTCAAACCACCTTCTATGACCATTTCAGCAGAAGTTCTGCAGGAAGGCAAGGAGGAAGACAGTTCTTCCTAGGAAGACCAGCCCATCCAAGAAGGGAGGTGGTCAAAGACTTTGGTTCAAGGGCACTATGCAAGGCAAGTGTGTGGAGGCTAAAAGAAGAGGGTGTTGTTACTCTTAGGTACTGTTCAGATCAGTATATCAGTTTTTTGGAGACCAAAAGTTCTTTTAGTGGGAAGGCGTGATCCAAAATGGATTTTGGATAGACTCCTAAGTCTAAGTGTTCCTCACAGAGGAAAAATGAAAGTCCAAGGAAGTTCTTGGAAATAGCCCCATGGCAGAGATCTTTTCATTCTGAATCTATTGCAAGTTGAATGGGATAAAATGGACTTAGGGTGCAGAAGTTATCGCAGAAAGAAGATGCCTTGTTTCTTTGGAAAAAGAGGCAAAAACCCTTAAAAAGGGAGATCGCATCGGAAAAAGGCAAAGGCCGGATTTAAGCAGAGGCGGAGGAAACTCCAATCCGCCGATCCGATTGATCGGATTGGAGGCAGACACATATGCGATATCGAAACCCTGGAATCAACGATCGCGATCATGCGATACGCCGATCGCCGATGATCGGATCGGCAAATCAGCATCGGTGATGCACAGAACCCCGGGCGAGTGACATTGCGATCGCCGATCCTTGATGCCGATAAAAAGGCCGGACTCGATAAGTTTTCAAAGCCCGATTGTATAAAATTTGAAATCCGTAAATTCGAACTTTCTGTATATTAATGTTTTTCGGTGAAAAACCCGAAATACAAAGAAATGATGCTCGAAGCGATAAAATGGACCCGAAGGGGATTTATAAGCCCGATTGCAGAGATTTTGAGTTCTGTAATAGCGGATTTCGGGCGGGCCTCAAGCGGTAAATGGTTTTGGGCTGGCTCCGCATGATTCCACACACTGGTCGACATGTGGCTGGCGGAGGAGAGAGGAAAACCGCCTTTTCGGGTGGGTAACCTCCGAACTCCTAAGTCGACCAAAATGGGATATTGACCTTTGGATCACAGATCCCACAGATCAATGGTGGAGACTGTGAATGCAGCCAAAGGCAGACCTAAAATGTTTATAGTATAGATGCGATAATATTTGAAGTCCGATAAAAAGGATTTTAACGGGTTTTTCATTGATTTCCTGTGTATTTGGGATTTTACCCAAAACACTTCTGTGATGCGATATAACACCTAATGGCAGACCCGATAGGGATTTAGGGGCGATTGAATGGGATTTCAAGTCCGAAAAACACGCCCGATAGTGTATTTTCGGGAAAATGCCTGTGTAATGGATTTTTCTCTATTTTCAGCTTATTGCCTAGAAAACGGCCCCGATCCCTTGTAACAGCTCCTAATCATCATTCCACGCTACCAACGGGAATTATTGGCAGACGATGAGGCGTTTGAAAGCCGCAGAGCCAGATGGTCAGTCGAACAGACAGCGCAGAGAAGCCACAGAGCCGTAGGGGAATGGCTGGGGAAGCCAAAAAGTAGGGAAAATGCCTCAAAGGAGCCCAGAGAGCTCAATTGAGTAGCGAGCTAAATGCTGAAAACAGTTGCAGAGCCAAGAGAGCAGAGAGAGAGAAAGATACCGTGCAGAGCAGCCAAGGGAGTCACTTGGAGGTCAAGTGAAAAGCCAGAGAGCTGTAGAGAGCCAAAGAAGCTAGAGCCAAAGCCAGAGCTGAAGAGCTAGAGCTAGAGCCAAGAGCCACAGCCAGAGCCGAGAGCTAGAGCAAGAGTTGAGAGCCAAAAAGTCGAGAGCTTCAAGAGCTAGGGATAAAATGGTGTCTAAACCCATTGTTTCTGTGTAAAACAGTGGAGTTGAGCCAAGGGCTTGTAAAAAGAACTTAGACCATAATCCCAGAGAGCCTAGTTGAGTTGACCAGAGCTCACGGAGATGTAGCCCAAGAGTTTTGGGTGAACTCCTAATTAAATTGTTGTTCTGTGCGTTTTGTTTTATTATACTGTTATACATATATTGTATCAGGATAATAACAGAATATTAAAAACACATAAACAGTTCTAAAACGGGCATAAGCATACACCTTATTTTCAAGTACATATTTAATTTTGTATTGGTTAATCATAAAGACTTGGGAATAAATAAGATTTGGAAGTGTGAGAGGTTCTTGTAAGTCAGACAAGAATCCTAAGTGCCCCATTTTCAGATTAGGAGGGCTACCACGTGGCCTCCAATGATACATTAAATTTTTGTATGAAAAACGGGCCTTCGGGAGAGTCGAACACATGACCTCCAATCCAACAGTGTAACGCCTTACCGCTAGGGCACATGGTAGTACTTAACTACTATCGTGCCCAACTTCTATTTAAAGTTTTGTGAAATGTGGTTTGGGGGATGGGGCCAGAGCTAAGCCCTATACCCCGGTCACCCCACGCCCACAGGACCACGAGCGGGGAGCTAGGGGTGAGGGCTTAGCTCTGGCCCCAGGTTTTGGCACCATCAAACACGATCCACCAAACCATATGTCAAACAACGCAGAGCCAACAGATTTGGGTGCGGAAAATGGGGACCAACACCAGTCATATCACGCACCATGTAACATTATGCTACCATCGTAGAGCACTTAGCGCAGAAGTTTGGGTTTAGGTGCAGATTTTAGGGGATAAGACCTGGGTTTCATGCTGCTATAGAACCAACCATCAAAGGCCTAGGGGCTATGCTGACAGGGGCGGGCGGTTAGTCCCAACCCATGGGTGCATGGCCCCATGTGGCACTAGTTTTCCGCCCAAGGCCTTACTAGGAAATTTATTCAAGCAACAAAATGCACTAATTTCGGCGCGATTTTCGCTAGAGCCAAGAAAAATTGTTACTCGACGGGCCCTAGAAAGGCATAAATCATAAGCATTTAGTACTCCAGTGCAGTTTGTGGTGCAGTTAGTAGAAGAAACTTTGGGAGAGCATAACTTCTTCAATTTTTGGCCAAATTGAGCCCAACAACAGCCCATCTAGGGGTTTTTGACAGTTCTGAAGCCATTGGAGATATGATATTTACATTTTGAGCACTGTAAATCCATATAAACACAAATTTTCACTTAATGAAAGAGGCCCATCATTGGAAGCTGGACTAGGAGATGTAGCCTAGGAGAGGGGTGAACTCCTTTATAATTTTGTTGTTATGTGTTTCTGATATGGTATATTGTATTTGTTTTATGTTGTTAAATAAGTTTAAAAATGATAATTTTTTGTGCTTTTCAAAATGATCCATTGCCTACAATACATAAAATTTTACTTGCAATTTTACCATCACCTTCAAGTTTACATTATAGATCATTTTGGTATCAAAGCTCAAGGTTATTATGAAGGTTTGATTTTGTTTGGAAGTGTTTTATGATGCTAACAAGGTCGAACCTTAAAAGAGGAGAAGGAGAACTTGTGGAGCCAAGGCCTCACATTGTTTCAAGGGGAACGCATACACCTTAAGCTTCAATAGTCATGGCACATGAGGAAGGTCCTGAAGGGATGTCTGAGGATGAAAGAAATTTCAGAAAAAACCTTCTTTGAGATGTCTGAAATGGTAAAAGTTCTTTATGAGGAGAGGAATTCAAGGTTGTATGAAGGGAGCTCAAAACCTCCAAAAGGAGATGGAGGAAAAGGAGACAAACCACCAAAAGGGAATGGAGGGAATGGTGACAAACCACCACCTTCACCTCATCATCATCCTCATCTTCGTCCTCATCTTCTACTTCTTCTACCCCTTTACAAACACCTCCAAATTCTCCAAAGGGACATGGTAATTTTTTTTGGCAAAAGATTGACATTAATTTTGAATTTCCTATGTACAATGGAGAGGTAAATTCTGAGAAATTAGATAATTGGGTTCGCCATATTGAAGTGTATTGCAGGATACAAAGAATCAAGGATGATGAGACCAAAATTCAGCTTGCTTCTCTTAGGTTGGAAGGTGCAGCACTTATTTGGTGGGAGGCCAAAACTCAAGAGGACATGAAGAAACATGGTAAGGTTTTATCCTCTTGGAATGATTTTATTGTTGCAATAAGAAGGCAATTTTATCCATTAACATACATGCAAAAAGCTATCATGGATTGGCAAAACTTTAGGCAAGATAAGGGTCAAAATGTGCAAAGCTATACTCAAGAATTTAGAAAAAGAGCTTTGATTTTGGGTATATATTTATCCTCTCAAGACACTCTACTCAAATACATTGGAGGATTGCATAGTTATTTGAGACACACAATTCTCATGTTTAACCCTACAAAACTAGATGAAGTTTGTGTACAGGCAACTCATTTAGAAGCAAGAGGGAAGAATGTTCCTCAAGAGGGCAGCAAAAATCCATTCAAGAGTGGAGACAAAGGAAAGGGGAAATTCAAAGGAAAATGGAAGAAGAATGCTTCAGTCAAGAAAGAGGGAGAAAAACTCACATGTAAACATTGTTCAAAAGAAGGCCATGATGAAGACCATTGTTGGAAACTTCATCCTGAAATGAGACCCAAAAAGTTTAACAACAAAGGGAAACAAAAGATTGTTGCAACTACACAACATGATTTAGGATCCGATAACAAAGGTCACATCCATGGGATCTAAAGGTAAGGACTCTACTACAAGTACTGGTTCTTCAAGTAGCCTCAATGAAACTCAACATGAAAAAGAAAGAATAGAGCTTTTCCACATTAAAGTCATTTCAAAACATACCAATATAGATACATTATTTGATAGTGGGTCACAAGCAAACCTTATTTCTGAATACATTGTTAAGAAATTGAATTTGGAAACCACTCCACATCCTAAACCTTATCCTTTAGGTTGGATATGTGACAATGCAAAATTGCATGTGAAAAAAATATGTAAATTGAAATTTGCCATCACAAACTTTATAGACGAGGTAGAGCTTGATGTTATTACACTTGACATTTGTGCTATTGTTTTGGGAAGCCCATATCTATATGATAAGAGATCCATCTTTCATCACCATGAAAACAAATATCACTTGTTTAAAGATGCTGTTGAGTAAATTGTTAGAGCACATAGCAAGAAGTTGAATTTATCACTTGTGAATGTTGGACAAATGAAGAGGCTTGTTAATGCCAGTAAGAAATTTGTACTCTTGATGATCAAACCAAAAGAGAATGTTGAAAGTGAAGCCTTCCAAGGATGTGATGCAAAGATAAAATCTGATTTGTATGAGGTTGTTAACACCTATGATGAGATGTTTCAGGAACCCAAAAGATTGCCTCGTAAAAGTGGAATCCAACATGAGATCCAATTGCAGCAAGATTGTCCTCTTCCAAACATTGGCATGTACATGATGTCAGTTATGGAGAATGCAGAAATAAAGAAAAAAATCCAAGAGTTGCTTGATAAAGGGGTCATCAGACCAAGCACATCTCCATGCGGGTCACCAATTGTTTTAGTCCCAAAGAAAGATGGTACATGGCACATGTGTGTAGATTTTAGAGCCTTGAATAATATTACAGTAAATAATTGTTACCCTCTTCCTCGAATTTATGATTTGCTTGATCAGTTGAAAGATGATGTGTATTTCAGACTTGAGAAGTGGCTATAATCAGATTAGGATTGCTAAAGGAGACATATGGAACATAACCTTCAAAACAAAGAAAGGTTTGTTTGAATGGTTAGTTATGCCTTTTGGGCTTTGTAATGCTCCTACAACATTCATGAGAGTTATGAATGATGTTTTAAGGCCTTTTCTTGATGATTTTGTAATTGTCTACTTAGATGACATATTGATTTTCAGTAAAACCTGTGAAGAACATGTCAGGCATGTTAGGCAAGTCTTAGATGTCTTGAAGAAAGAAAAGTTATTTTTAAATATGTCTAAATGTGAATTTGGAAAGACCTCATTAGTGTATTTGGGACATATTGTTGGAGGGGGTGAATTGAAGATAGATCCCTCAAAGGTCAAAGTCATTGTAGATTGTCCCAATCCCAATAATGTAATTGAGGTTAAAATCTTTTTTGGAGCAACCCAATATTGGAGAAAGTTCATTTCTAACTTTGCTTCAATTGCAGCTCCATCACATGCCTTGAAAAATGTGAAGCAAGTTTTTCAGTGGGGAGGAAAGCAACAGAAAGCCTTCGATGCATTGAAGTAAAGAATCAACACATATCCAGTTCTTGCACTTCCTGATTTAAGACACCATTTGAGATCCAAAAAGATGCAAGTGAATATGCCATGGGATCGGTCTTGAAGCAACATGGTAAGCCCATATGTTACCATTCTAAAACTTTTAATGGTGCAGTAGTTAACTATCCTACATATGACAAGGAACTATATGCATTGGTGCAAAGTGTGAAAAAGTGGAAACACTATTTGATGGGAAAGGAAACTATCATTCACTCTCATCCTCAACCATTACAATACTTGTGCAATCACAAACCAAGCTACAACAAGTGAGGCATTTCAGATGGATGGGTTTCATGCAACAATTACACCTGGTGATAAGGTATAAGAAAGGTATCTATAACAAGGTTGCTGACATGCTTTCTAGACCAATTGTTAGTGCTTCAGTTATTCTTAAGCATAATTTTATCATGCATGAGAGCTATGTTCAACAATATGCTTTAGATGATGACTTTAAAGATGTATATGAAACTTTGTGTTAACGCAACCAAGTAGAGGAATTGGATTACGATGTGCATTATTAAACTTTTTTATCGTCTTGGCAAGCTATGCATTCCACCGGGTGAAAGAGTCAACATCATAAAGGAAGCACATACTTCTCTTATTGCTGGCCATTTTGGTGTAGGCAATATGATGGCACAGTTAAAAAGGTATTGTTATTGGCCTAAAATGAATGAAAGTGTGTCATGATATGTAAGAGGATGTTCTTTATGTGCTACAAGTAAGCCTAGCAATAGAAAGTTAGGATTGTATACTCCACTTCCATTTCCTTCCCATCCCTGGGAAAGTGTTTCTATGGACTTTGTAGGAGGACTGCCTAAGTCTAAAAAAAATCATGATTATCTTTATGTTGTGGTGGATCATTTCAACAAGATGTGTATTTTGATGCCTTGTAAGAAGCAAGTTACAACTGAACAGACTGCACAAATGTTCTTTCAACATGTATGGGTACATTTTGAGTTGCTCGAATCCATTACTTCTGATCGAGATTCTTGATTTTTCGAGAACTTTTGGTCAAGCTTATGGGGACTCATGGAAACCAAATTGAAAAAGAGTACAACATTGCATCCACAAACTGATGGTCATACAGAAGTGGTGAACATAATGGTAGTACATCTTCTTCGTGGTTATTGCAACAAACATCCTAAGCTTTGGGATGAACACTTACACTGCATTCAACATGCTTATAATTGAGCAAAGCATTCATCGTCTCAAACATATCCATTTGAGGCATGCTTTGGTTACTTACCAAAATATCCTTTAGATTTTATCTTTGGGAAATATGTTGCTATTGATGGTTGTAGTGACATTGATAAGACCAAGCAATTCATTGAACAAGTTCAATTCGTGCATCGAATGGTTCAAGAACAGTTGGAAAAGAGTCAAGCCAAGTACAAGACAAGGCATGATAAGCATTGTGTGGACCACAATTTTCAAGTTAGAGATGAAGTTTGGCTTTACATTAGCAAGAAGAGGCTTAAAGGAGGAGTTAAAAAATTGAAACCAATAAGGTATGGACCTTTTGAGATTCTAGAAAATATTTTAATAATGCCTCCTTGTTGAATTTGCCTCCATATATGCAAATGTATGCAGTTGTTAATGTTGATAATTTGAGATTATATGAGCCTCTTTTTATTGATGATCAAGGAGAGCATGTTCAGATTCCTTCAATAGAAGATTTCTCTCCAAAATTTCCTGAAGAATTACAACAAGACACCATCCTTGATAGAAGAACAATAACTTCAAAATGAGGGAAGGTGGAATACCTTCGTGTGGGACTCAAAGGCAAAAATCCAAGCAAATACAAATGGATTGAGATTGGAAGGGTGAGGGAATTGTACACTCATATGTTTTTTGACTAAAAGTAGTCTTTTGGAGGTCCCAAAGCTTCCAGTGCAGAGGAGTGATCTAAGGGATCAGTAAAAGTGCTCAAAATTCAAAGTGTTAAAAAGTTCTCTAAACCTATACTAGTGTGTAGATCTAGATGACCTAAATCCAACACAACTTGAATCGCTCAAAACCGATATCATATGCCCCTGATATCGCGTTCCGATCATTTTCCCAAACATATAAAAAATTTGTAGACTGATTGCAGGACTGCTGACTGGGTAGGGTGATTCGACATGTTGATTGGGTTTCTCAGACCAATGGCAGCTGCCACTTGTCCTCTTCAGATTGGTTCGAATTTTGCTGTGTTCTCATTGGACGAAGTGGATTTGAAGTGGTCTAATGAATGGAGGCCATGTGGGCCAATAGAAGGCTACCACGTGGCCTCCCAACAATACATTAAAATTTTGTATGGTGAAGGAGCATCCGGGAGAGTCGAACACATAACCTCCAATCCAACAGTGCAACGCCTTACCGCTAGGGCACGTGGTAGTACTTAACTACTATGGTGCCCAACTTCTATTTAAAGTTTTGCGAAATGTGGTTTGGGGGACGAGGCTGGGGCTAAGCCCTAGCCCCTGGTCACCCCACACCCACAAGACCATAGGCGGGGGAGCCAGGGGTGCCGGCTTAGCCCCGGCCCCAGGTTCTGACACCATCAAACACGATCCACTGAACCAAATGTCAAATAGCGCTGAGACAATAGCTTTGGGCACGGAAAATGGGGACCACCCCCAGTCATATCACACACCATGTAACCATATGCTACCATCGTAGAGCGCTTAGCTTGGAAGTTTGGGTTTGGGTGCAGTGTTTAGGGGATAAGCACTGAGTTTCATGTTGTGATAGAACCAACCATCGAAGGCCAAGGGGCTATGCTGATGGGGGCGTGTAGTTAGCCCCAACCCCTGGGCGCATGGCCGCATGAGGTCCTAGTTTTCCGCCCAAGGCCTTACTGGGCAATTTATTCAAGTGACAAAATGCACCAATTTCGACACAACGCGCCCTGGAAAGGCATTAAGTGTAGATCAATTAGCGGTCTAGTCTAGTTTGTGGTGTAGTTTGTGGTGCAATTAGCATAAGAAACTTTGGGAGAGCATAACTTCTTCAGTTTTTGGCCAAATTGAGCCCAACAAGAACCCAGCTAGGGGGTTTTGACAATTTTGAAGCCATTGGAGATATAATATTTACATTTTGAGTACTGTAAATCTATGTAAACACAAATTTGAGCACTTAATGAAAGAGACCCATCATTGGAAGCTAGACCAGGAGATATAGCCCATGAGAGGGGTGAACTCCTTTATCATTTTGTTGTTATGTGTTTCTAATATGGTATATTGTCTCTGTTTTATGTTGTTAACTAAGTTTAAAAACCATAATTTTATGTGTTTTGCAAAGTGATCCATTGCCTACAATACATAAAATTTTACTTGCAATTTTACCATCACCTTCAAGTTTACATTATAGATCAAAAAATTTTCTTTCTTTTCTTTCAAGAAGTCCAAATGGGACTTGTCTCAAATAATTTTCTTTTGACTCGTGACAAATTTTCTTTTGACTCAATAAACCCTAATGAAGAACATGCTTTGACTAGAAAATAATAAACTTTCTTTTTCTTTTTTATTTTACATGAAATGCATATTGATATAAGTACAATGATAATTATGAAGACCAAACCTAGTTAAAGGTGTTTTATTACAATTTGCATACAAATTATTTGATAAAATACCTCAAAGACAAAAACCAAAGGTTGCATGATTGAGTGGCATGTTTCACTTAGTATGTTACAAATAGAGTTCAAGCAATGTTTTTATTTTGATTTCATACAAAATGTTTGACAAAATGTATGAGAAATGAAAATCATATTTTTATAAGTGTGGTTAAGATAAATTTAATAAAGGTATGTAACAAAATGGTATCATAACTTATTGTCAAACTAATAAAAGGAAAGAAATTTTTTCGCTTAAATATGTTATAGAGTTTTTCACTTTTATATTATAAATATTATTTTTTTCATTTTAATTAATAAACATTTATTTATAATAAAGATGAGTTAAAAAGATAACATTAAAAAATATAAATATATAAATGTAATGAGGGTAGGTTTTATATTCATACATTTTTATATTTTTATGAGAAACTTGCGAAATTGGTTGGTGGAGATGTAAATGTATGTGTTTGTATAATTTTTTCAAACTTTGAAAGTGTATTTCATTTATATTTTTAAAATGGTAAACAAATGTATATTTATATATTATAAGTGTATATATCTTCACTGGTTGGTAAAGATGTGAATGTATGTGTTTGTTTGCTTTTTCAAATTTTAAAAGTGTATATTTATTTATATATTCAAAATGGAAAACAAATGCATATCTATAACTGTATATATTTTCATGTCAACTAAAAGAATTGTTAAAAGCAATTTGTCACATGGAAGTTGTCAATATTATTTAAAAAGCAAAAAAACAAAAACAAAACTAAAACTTTTTATAGTGAAATATAATCATTAAATAGATGGTCTAGTTAGAGTTTAGCTTATATACATTAAGAACATTAAAGAAGGTAGTTAATTATGTATGTTGTTATTTTTTTGAGATAAAATTTTTATAATAATAAAAATTCAATAAATATTTATAAAAAAAATTTATAGATACAAAAGTTATAATTAAATTGTATATATAATAATAATAAAATAGTGAAATAAGTATTTTTTAGGGTTAGTTTAATTGGTGGAATCTTTATTACTAAAGAACTTTTGTTTGGTCGAGTCTCTAATATTAAAATATTTTTTCTATTAAAAAGTTACGGGTTCAATTTTTTTGATACTTTAGGGTCAAGCTTTGTAATTGAGTTAGCCGAAAGTGATCCTTTTGAGATAGATCTAATACAAATATTTTATAAACATAGTGATCACTAATATCCAAAAACCATAAACCACATAGAAAAAAAATAAAATTATGAAATAAATAATCAACATTTTATCAAACTTATACATTCACCTCCATATACATTATATCAGTGTCTTATCATAGAGTTGTCTTCCCACTAATCAACATAGTCAAAATACATTCAAAATTTACATAAATCTCTTTTATATTAACTAAATTCCCTACTATATAATTTTATACAAAAATTAATACAATATTAATATACAAACCATATCCTTTCTCCTCAACCTTTTTTATATTTATCATCTTCCCATTATATTTACGACACAATTATTGCTAGGAAATTTTAATCGTTAGATTTTCTTGCTCTTTTCCCACTTTGCCCTTGTTAAAAAATGTAAAGTGATATTTTGCGGAAAGTAACTTTCTGAAATATATATTTATTTTATGAAATGTGTTATATTAACAATATTACATGATTTAGAATATTCAACAAATTTATTTGATTGCTAAATTATTAAATCACTCTATATTATATTATATTATATTACCAATAAAATTATATAAATATACTTTTCCATTAACTAAAGTGTTTAACCATTTAGGGTTATATTAAATATTTTTTAAACAAAATAAAAAAAAAAAAATCTAATTGGATTTTCAAAATAAAACATTGGATTTCCAAAATAAAACATGTGTGATATATATTGATAAATTTAAAATTTAAATTAATTTTATTATATCACTTATTATATTATTAATAAAAAACTCTAGTTAAATTTAAATATAATATTAAAAAATAAATGAAATTAATTTAATATTTTTTATAAATTTAATATAAATATATAACGAAATAATAATTTTTGACATTTTAAACGACCACGAACCTGACTCTAATCATAGGCCTTTACTTATAACTCTCAATTTTGTCATGCATAGAGTTCCCACAGAAAATAATACTTACAGCCAAAAGAACTTAATATTTGATAGAAATAAAAATGATCTCTTTCTAAATGAATTAAAAACTAATTTGCTTCCTTTATCTAGTATAGACAACATAGAAGACCTCTATCACAATTTTACTACAACCCTCTCATATTCTATTCACAAGTTCTCAATTGAAGTTTCAAATAATAAAAGAAATAACAAAACCAATCCATGGTATGACAAAGATTGTAAAAGTGCGAGGAGAGCAATTAAGGAAGCTGTTGATAAATCTCTTAAAATGGACAAGATAAAAATATACAAAGCCCTAACTAAAAGGAAAAAGAGGCAGTACATTCATCAAAGATAGGAGAATCTCTTACACCTCTCTAAGGTAGCTCCTAAGAAATTTTGGAGGCAGATTCTGACTAGGAAGACTAAAGATAATAATAAAATTGCTCTTCACAATTGGAATTCCTATCTTAAAAAGCTTTATGAATCTCCAAATGTCATGGATAATTTGGAAATCATGCTCACAACAAAAGAAGTTTTCTCTTTAGAAGACATTAAGTTTGGGGTTAATCGCCTCGCTAATGGGAAAGCTAAGGACATTGAAGGTTACCAGGTGGAAATCTTAAAAATTGGAGGTCCTGTCCTCATCCCCCACATCCACAAGCTTTTCAATCAAGTAGTCAAGCAAGGGTTCCCTAAACCTTGGACTGAGAGCCTCATTATCCCAATTTTTAAAAGTGGGGATACAAATAACCCCTCTAATTATCGGACAATTATGATTAGCCCTCTCTTAGCCAAGTTATATGGTAGTATTTTGGAAAAGAAGTTAAGCATATGGCTTGAAAGTGAAGGTAAGCGGGCTAAAGGCCAAGCAGGTTTCAGAAGGCATCACTCAACAACAGACCACCTCGTTACGCTTAGGATCATTGCGATGGAATGTCGTAATGATAAATCCAACTTATTTTGTTGCTTTGTGGACTTTAGAAAGGCTTTCGATACGGTTCCTAGATACAACCTTTGGAATAGATTAGAAGAGGTAAAGGTTCCTCTCGAGTTGAGAGTTGTCGCTATAAGGTTATACGAGAATGTAATTGCCAAGCTAAAGAGTAATGAGGGGTGGTTGAAAGATATTAATTGTAACATTAGAGTTAAACAAGGTTGTCCCCTCTCCCCTACCCTATTTGGCATTTACATCGATAAGCTCGAAGGCTATTTAGAGGAAGCAGGATGTGATGACACGATCTTAGCAGGGATAGTCGTCATCCTTCTTCTCTATGCTGACGATATTGTTCTTTTGGCAAGGTGCCCATTTGATCTTGATAAGCAACTTAGGCTTCTTAAGGATTTCTGCTCTACCATGGGTATGACTGTTAACACTGATAAAACAAAAGTTATGATTATCAAATCCAAGAAGGACACTTACGCTAATTTTATGTATGACAATAATAACTTGGAGGAAGTGTATTCTTACAAGTACCTAGGAATTGATATTCATCATAAGCTCAACTGGAACCATAGCATTGAGAAAGGATTAATGGGGGGTGGAAAGCTTATTTTGGTCTTGAAAATAATTGTAAAACAACAAACCTCGCAATGTGGGATAAAAAGAAGTTCCTCTTTGAAACTTTAGTCACTCCTGTTATCTTATATGGCTGTGAGGTTTGGGGTTGCAACATCTCCACAGAATCATGGAGAAAGATTGAGCAAATCCAGAAGCGTTTTATAACTTATAACCTGAAAATTAAAAGTAATACACCCTATCCTATTCTCCATATAGAAGCAGGTCTTTCCACTATTGAGAGCCTAGCTATGATTAGGTTTATGCTGTACAAGCACAAACTCAATAACATAGATGATCATAGACTTCCTAAGCTAGCTTTAAATTCCAGCGAAAACCACCTAAGGCTCAATCGGGGTGGCATAAAGACACAAGGGCCTGGTTAAACTATTGGGAGATCAACGAGAATGATGCATTGCAAAACATAAATAACATTAAAGATATTGTTACTTCTAAGTTCAAAGAAAAAATGTGGCGTGAGAAAGATTTAGCGGCTAAAAGAAAATTAAGTTATTATAAGAAGGTCATCAACCCCACCCTAGAAGATCAAAAGTATCCCTCTATTTTAAGTAGCTCAAAGAAGAAAATTAATATAGCAAAGATTAGAACGAATTCTCATGAACTCCATAGTGAAACAGGTCGTTGGGTAGTTCCTAAAACGCCATGGATGGAAAGGATCTGCCATATATGTGAGAATAGGAACATCGAGGATGAAAACCGCTTCCTCTTAGAGTGCCCTGTGTACAACCACATTAGATCTCAATTTCACAATCTTTGTTACAACACTGACCTTCCTAGCCTTTTACAATGTCAAAATTATAGTGAGCTCGGGAGGCTTCTCTCCAAGCTTTTTGAGCATAGGAATAAAATCTTAAATCAAAATAAATAATTTGTTTCTTTAGGTCCGATAGACAATGTTTGGTCTCAGTGGACGTTAACTACCACCACCACCACCACCACCACCACCACCACCCAAAGTACTCTATTGTGAATGCCTTTCCACCTCTTATATCCCTAACGACTTGCCCTATAATGAAATATGATATTAGCACAAAGAGAATGTCTTTCCACCTCTTATATCCCTAACGACTTGTCTTATAATGAAATATGATATCAATACGAAGAGAGCATGTTCATTGGGTCCCAGTGAATTCTTGCTCTCACAACTTTGCTGGTTCTTTAAAAAAAATAAAAAATACTCTCACCACCACCCCCACCCCCACCCCCACCCAAAGTACTCTATTGTGAATGCCTTTCCACCTCTTATATCCCTAACGACTTGCCCTATAATGAAATATGATATTAGCACAAAGAGAGTGTCTTTCCACCTCTTATATCCCTAACGACTTTAATGAAATATGATATCAATACGAAGAGAGCATGTTCATTGGGTCCCAATGAATTCTTGCTCTCACAACTTTGCTGGTTCTTTTAAAAAAATAAAAAACTTTTTTTTTTTGGGTGAGACATGATATCATTATAATAAAAAATGATTTCTTACTTTTATAAATTTGCTGGTTTTTTATATAAAAAAAAGTTGACTTTATAATAAAAATATGTATATTGGAAGGAGGTAATATTTTTTTTTTTTTAAATTTGGTAGGAGTACATCATCCCATTCAATATATTATCTTAATTAAAGCGGGAAATTAAACCATTAACTTAAACCAATAACTTCACTTTAATTCAATCACCAATTCAAAACCCCATAAACACATAATAAGTAATAATTAAATATTTATATTATATTAAATATCTTCACCTAGAAATACTTTACATTTAAATTTTATAAATAGATACCAGAAGTGTCAATTAAATACTTATTTAATACCAAAATCCTTATTCATATTATAAAAAACACTTTGAAAAATTAATAATTATTTTAAATAAATAAATTTTATAATTATGAAAACAAAATCTATATAAATTAATATATTTATTTAAATTTTATTATTAAAAAACAAAAATTTATTCAAATTAACTAATATATACCATATGAATGTTCATAATTTATTTATTTATTTATTTTTATAAAAAAACCATGAAATATAATTGAAAATTATTATTATATATATATATATATATATATATATATATATTAAATGAAATTATATAATTATTATGTAATTTGATTATTAAATTAATAAAAATATATTAAATTATAAATTTAATTATTTAAATAAATTTTAAAATTATTCATATTATTATAGAGAATACTAAGTTTAAATTAAAAAACTTATGAAGTGTAGATCAACTAGTTTGTGTGAGGTTTATTTCACACTAGATCACATGTTAAATCTTATAGAGAGGTGTGGAAGCCACTTTTGGAGAAAGTAATTAAACTTTTCTATAACCAAGTGAATATCATCTCATTAGTGGGTATATCCTTCTATCTTATGAGTAAAATGAAAAGAAATAAATTAAATTAATAAATTTATAATGTTTCCAATATTACTTTTCCATTATTTCATATTATCATAAATTATAATAAAATTTAAATCAATAAATTTACAATATTTCAATTATTACTATATAGACCAAAATCATTCCTTACATAACTTTTTAAAGTAAGCCTAGTAAAAAAACATAAAAATAAAATAATAAATATATAAAGTTTCCAATATTATTTTTTCACTATCACACATTATCATAAATTATAGTAAAAATAAATTTAACCATATTAAAATTTAAATCAATAAATTTACAATATTTAATATTGTATAGACCAAAATCATTCTTTACTTAACTTCGTTAATAATTAACCCACTAAATTACTCTAAGTATTCTCACAAATTAGATTTAAAAAAATCTTAGATTATCACTCAATGGATTATGGAGAATAGTTAACATAAAGTTAATAGTTAACCCACTACCCAAAGTACCTCTCTGAAAACACGTATACATATTTCAGTCTAGGTATTCTCAGAGATGAGGTTAAACAATTCTTGACTATCACTCTGGATTATGTCGGGTAGCTAACCTAAGGAGTAACGTGAAAGGTACACCTTGCCGCACGCGGAAGGAAAAATTTACACCGTTTTGCACGCACAGGATAGTGAAATCTGCACTACGTCACCACGCATTTCCGAAAGACCCATTTAAAAAGTCAATGGTAGTTACCTGATACAATCTCTTTACATATTATATTAATGATAATATGTAAAGAGATTGTATCAGGTAACTACCATACACAGAAATGGAGCCAATCATAAAAAACAAACATATAACAGCTCGATATTAATAGACATTTGCAAACATTGAAATGTTTTGGAAGTTTCCCTCTGTCCGTCGATTCCGTGTCTCTGACTTTCTTCTCCGCTATATGAGAATATCCTTCGGTTTCTTTTGATCACATTGAAGACCAGAGAACTCTGAGATTCACAACCAGATCATTAGCATTAAAGGGTAATTGGTATTGTCGAAAATATGGGTGACGGAGATTGCGAGTGCAGGCCTCTCGGCTTCCTGCTGGGACTTCCCTTTGCTCTTCTTGCGTTCCTGGTTTCGTTAGTTGGTATCCTCGTTTGGATCGTCGGGTGAGTATTTATTTTGAAATCCTTCATTATGCAGTATTATTTTTCCTTAATATGTGTTGTAGGGCTGCTGAATGAAATTGGTGAGTATTTTTCCCCTGGATCATGTGGCTCTTCAATTAGGGGTTGGGTTTCGAATTCATGGGTTTGATTGGCCTGAAATCATTAGTTAATTAACTGGCCTGCCATTTTTGTGACGCAAAATTGATGGGTTCTTGTTGTTGTTGCAGAATACTGCTCAGTTGTATATGCCCATGTTGCATCTGTGTTACAGTTTTGGTGGAAGTTGCCTTGGAGTTGATCAAAGCTCCTCTGCATGTAATGAAGTGGTTTACCTCTCAGATACCCTGTTGAGTCGAAAGAATAAGAGATATGCCCACGCTCTAGAATATTCTTTTGTGAGTTATGTATGATATGTGTGCTAGATTGTGTATCGGGGTTTATTCTTCCATACTTGTAGAAAAATATTATTCGGAAATGAAAAGGGCATTTCGATTATATGGTGTTCAATAGATGCAAATTTTATTACCGGATTTGCAAGTTTTAATACTGCTTACATTAAGCAGTCCTTTTGTAATGATTGAGAGGCTACGTCCTCCAGAACTTACTTATTTATATTAAATATTTATTTCTGCACTTATCTGTATCCGTTCTTCTCCAGCTCTTTTTTGTTAAAATCATATGAACTACAAGTCTTTGTGAAATGGCCCAATTGCAGTAGTTTTCTAATAATGTTCATCTCCAGAAGAAAAATCCTTGCCCTTTTCTTTGATTTTGTTTTTCTTTGGAGAAATATACTCTCTCGCTCAGTCGTATATAAAGCATTCAAAGTGAGGACGCTGGTACCTTGCCAATGCCCCATGGATTTCCCCTTTTGGGGCTGATCTTTATTTTGTTTATCTTAATAACAAATAAGTATATTTTGCCGATCCTTGATTTTATCTGGGAATCACAATTAACAGTTCCTTTGCACATTGATATATTAACATTGTTAAATCAACCAGATACAGCAGTATCATAATGGGCTTAAACTCCATACAGACAACAGAGCTCATAAAATTAGCAGAGACTGAAAAGCCATTGAAATGAATAATAGAATTATTGTATATCTATTAGAACTTCTGCGTTTGAAATATAAAGGGAGGCCTTCTGTTTATAGCAAACTGGGAGGAGTCCAGCATTTAAGACTTACCTAATTTAACTTACAATTGTGTATGTACACTGACACCCTCTGTTAACTGAACGTAAGAAGTATAAAAAGGGTAGCTAAATCTCAAAAATTGGGTCCCAGCTACAAGGCTATGATAGGTACCCATGTACAAAATGCTCAGAACAGCAGACAAGAAAAAGGAAGGAGGATTGAGACTATTCCCTCCTTCAAAGGACAGTGTCTTTCACCCCAAGCAAGGTACAAAGTACATATTGAGTATCTGTCAAGGGTTTCGTGAACACGTCAGCAACTTGCAACTCAGTGTGACAATAGTGCAAGTAAATAATTCAACAATAAATCAACTATCAGATTTAATGCATGTGGACTTCTATCTGTTTGGTGCTCTACTGGTTCCCTGGAAATATGGATAAAACTCTGATTATTGCACCAAATTAGAGTAGGCTGCTCCTGCTGAAAATTAAACTTAGACAAAATCTGTCAAATCCAAACAGACTCAGTTGCAGCATTAACAACACCTCTGTACTCTGCTTCTGTAGAAGAAAGTGGGATGGCAGCTTGCTTCTTGCTGGACCAAACAACGGGACCACAGCCAAGCTGGAAGCCATAGCCAAAGGTGGACTTGCAGTCATTGAGATCACCAACCCAAAAGGAGTCAGAATAATCCACTAAATTTGCATTGCCATCACAAGAATACTAGCCGCCATATGTGTGTCCCTCTAATGTAGCCAATAATTCTCTTTGTGGCTTTCCAATGAAGCCCATCTAGTTCCTGCATGAACCTGGAAACCAACTCAACTGCGTAGGAGATATTGGAATGGCTACGAGTTGTTGAAAATAGTACCAAGGAGAGGTGTTACTAGGCATTTATCTCTTTGAGCCTAGTATACACATTAATTGCTTTTGTATTGGTGACATTTATGAGTTATATTAATGTCATGGGTGGAAAAAGTACTTAAAAGTGTTGTACCATGTATTTTTTCTAATATTAAAGTCACTTGTATTTTATAAAGTGACTTTATGTTTAAATTACTAAGTGTATTTTTCTAATATTAAAGTGAGTTGAAAAATCACTTTATGAGAAAAATAAAAAAATGTACATGACTTGAAAAATGTACTAGGAGGCTTCTAAGTAATGGGGCCAATGTGTGAGGGGGGTCATTTGGGAGAATTGATCTCAATCACACATTTGAGATCTGGAAATTAAATCTCATCCATTGGGGGTGCGTTTCCCTATGCACCCTTTTTGGGGAGTCTCGGGGAGACACAAGGGGGTGCGTTTCCCCAATGTGGGAGTTTAGACTCCCCAAAAAGGGTGTGTCTGGGTGCTCCCCTTCAAAAAGGGTGCTTCTGGGCATCCCCCTTTAAATTTGTCTAATAAGACCAAAATAAAAAATAAAAAATCAAAACAATTAAAAAAATTTTAAAATTAAAACTAAATAGAACAAAAAATATTAAATAACTAAAAGTCTAAAACCTAGGTTGAATAAAATGAAAGTTAAAACTAAATGGAACACTCATGAGTCATTTTCATTTCAACGGAACGCTGAATACGCTGAGCTTGAGCCGCCGCCCAGCCATCCTCCTGTCGCCGCTGAGACCGGTCTTTCGAGACTCTAGAGTGGACGCCATTTGCTCCAGAGTCACCCTGCACTTGTAGTTGCTCCAGCCCGCAACTTGCACACTGCTCCTTTGCCCACGAATATGAACTTGATATATATATGTATGTATGTATATGTATATGCACTTGCAGTTGCTCCAGCCCGCAACCTGCACGTTGTTACTTTGCCCACGAATATGAACTTGAATTATATATATATATATATATATATTAAATTGTATACCTCGACGTCTCCCCGCACCCCTGAAATTTCCCTAGAATTTGAGGGTACTCCCACATGTCCCCCTTGTGCATTTCCCTGCACCGGAGTTTTGGTGGAACATTGCAAAAAAGGGAGGCTCATTCTTCACTTCACACTTGAGAGAGCATGAGGAGAAGAGGAGAGGAGAACTTGAAGGAGAATTTGCAGCTAGAGAAGGAGGGTTCAATTTTCTAGGAGGGAGGCAGCCATAGGAGGCACAAATTCCAAGGAGAGGAGCATGAAAATCAAGGAGACAGTCAGTGCAGAAATCGAGGCAAACAGAAGCACGAATTTTGAGGGCTGTGGCACACATTTCGAGGGACTGTTCATCGTGATTTTCAAGGAGGATCTCTGCTGTCATATGGAACGAATTTTGAGTCACATTACAGTCACTTCCAGTGCAGAAATCGAGGGACAAAAGCACAGAATTTGAGGCAGATTTGGCACAGAATTCGAGGCTGTTTTGGCACAGAAATCAAAGCTGCTTCAGCACAGACTTTGAGGCAGATTTCTGGGCAGAGAAATCTAGGAGCTGAGCTTTGGGAAAGTGCAGAAAATTTTTGGGCATGAAAAATTTGTAAATCTGAAAATTATCAGTGGGCACAAATTTCCAGAAATTGCATTTAATGCTTCGCTGAAGGGAGATAAGTATTGTGTTTAATTTTATGTACTTAGACTAATTTCTCAAGCAATAAAATCCTCCTTTGAAGACCGGTTTTCCCCAAGAGACTGTGGGGTTTCTCTGGGGTCACCTAGATAAAAAAATAAGTGTCTCATATGCTTGAATGCTTGCATAAATTTTGTATTAATTTCAGCTAATAGGAAAAATGAAAAATAGTAGAAGTACTCTTTGAATTTTTACAATTAATGCATTCTGAAATTTATATCAACATGACAAAATATGTCGGTCAGGCCAAATAAACACACGCAAACTTGTAAACTGGGGTAAGGGTGCAGATCATTAAATTTCTACATGAGTCAAGTACAAAAGGCTACCAACAAGATGCCAATACTATGTAGCATCAACCAAAGGAGTGGAACACTTGGTTGACAACTCGACTCCTAACAAAAATGGTATGGGCACATATTTGCAATCCAACATGTGAAACTTGTTCAAGAGATCCAAGGCATACTTAGGCTGGGAGAGTCCTATCCTAGATGCAGAATGAGTGATCTATAATCCAAGAGAGTAGTGAAGGAGCCCTAAGTCTGTCATGTCGAACTATTGATGAAGAGCAGACTTCACATGATCAATCAACGTAAGTGAACTCCCAGTGAGAATTATATCACCAACATAGAGAACGAGGAGGAGAAGTTCATCATTTTGATTTTTGCCACAAAATATAGACATTTGAATTAGAGTGGCAATGAGAAAATCCTGAAGAGAGAAGAAAAGAATCCATTTTCTCATACCAAGCCCTAGGAGCTTGTTTGAGACCATACAAGGACTATTTAATCTCACACAAGTGAAGAGTTCTAGATAAAAGCTCAAAACGAGGAGGTTACTCCATGTATATCTCTTCCTATAAATCCCCATGAAGAAAGGCACCTTTGACATCCATTTAGTGTACTATCCACTTATGAGATGCAGCTATATAGAAAACAAGGCAAATAGAATTCATTTTAGCCATGGGTGCAAAGGTTTTAAGAATAGTCAATGCCTCCTCCCTGAGCAAGACCTTAGCCACAATTGCTCAATGTCAATCTCTTCTTGTATCTCTATGAAGAAATGCACCTTTGACTTCCATTTGGTGTAGTATCCACTTATGAAATGCAGCTATGGAGAGAATAAGGTGAGTAGAATTCATTTTAGCCACTGGTGCTAAGGTTTTAGAATAGTCAATGCTCTCAACCTGAGAAAAACTTTTTAGCAACCAATCGAGCCTTATAGTTGTCTATCCACTACATACTTGATTCAATATACCCACTTACATCAAACCAATTTTCTACCTTTTGGAAAGAGGGACCAAATCACAAATGCTATTTTTCAACAAGGAATGATACTCATCTTCCATGGATGTGTCTCACTTTACAATACCATGGGCCTCATGAAAATCCTTTGGATCTGAAGCACTGGCCATAAATACTTGAAGAGTCCTTTCAATAGACGACCTTGTTTTACTTTGACCCCAAGTAGGAAGCAGTGGAGGATCTTCATCCTGCTGTTCCTCAAGAGCATTATCATTAGTAGAAGTCAACTCAAAGAAGGAGAATCAGATGAAGATCCAAAATGCTAAGGGGGGTGCTCATCATATCAAATACTTCTGCCAATGATCAACTCGTGTGTTGGGATGAAGTAATATCTTCTGGGTAGCCAACAAATATGCAAGGCTTAATTTGTGTGCCAAAGACTCTGAGATGGGCAACAAATGGTTTCTGTCCACTCCAAGCCTCTTTTGGGGTCACCCCTTGGACAGCTTTGTGAGGTGTGCAATTTTGAACATAGTTGGCACATTTGATGGCTTCAGCCCAAAACTGTGGGTCAAGACCTCTAGAATGGATCATGCAATAATTTGCCATCTTCTTCAAGGTGTGATTCTTCCTTTCAGCAGCACCTTTTTGCTGTGGGCAGTAGGGCACAGTATGCTGCAGCTGAATACCTTCAGTGGCACAGTAGTCTTCAAATCTGTAGTTGGCATATTCACCACCATTATCTGTCCACAAACAATTGATAGACTTTCCAGACTGCTTTTCAACTAAGGCTTTGAATACAAGTGCCAGAGGCCTCACTTTTTGTTCTTTAAAAAGTAGACCCATCAATGAATGTAGGCAAATAGCAGGCTCTTACACTTCTAGAAGGTCAATGCTTGGTCAATGCTGGTCAAAGAGATGACCTGCTGCCCTAGCGTCCTTCTTTCTGCGTCTTCCTTACCCTATGACGTCTTCCTTTCAATCACACATGAGAGAGAGAGAGAGAGAGGCTCCTTTTATGCGTAGGAGAGAGAGAGAGAAGATGAGTGAATTGAATTGTTCAAATGAGGAGAATGCTCCTTGCATTTATATGCAAACGTTGAAGTTGAATAGACATGACTGTTGGGCTTCTAAGCCTACATAAGTTTGCTGGCCAACCTTGACAATTTGTCCATAATCAAAATAAATTCATATCTCCATAAATACTTATCGGAATCGGATGATCTTTAGATCAATTCTACACCTCTCGATAAGAGGAATCTAAGAAAAATATCAGAAGCCATAAATAAGGTGATCCACATGGAGTTTGGCCCTAGTTGCCAATTTTAACATTTTCACTTCTCCAAATCCCAGATTTGCCTATGGTTCTTAAGGATCTAGCCATTCCATTGACAGCGAGTTCAAGTTTGGTGGTGGTTGCTTCCTCCTTCCTTTTATGTTTTTCATAATTAGAATCATGGTCCATCTGCAATATCTCTAGGGTTGATTTATTATAAATCCCAATATCATGCCTTGGGATTTTATCCAAGCAGTAATTCAAGTGGCTAACACCTCATGCCATATGTTGGTCACACAGTTTACTAGACAATCTCTATTAGTTTGCCCCATCTTTAGGGTAATCATACTGCCAAATGGGGTCGAAAGGCTTTGGCATGTTGCCAAGGCATTACTCAACTTCCAACTTGAAACCTGGGCCAAAAAAACTGCAAAAATGAATATCAAACATTGCTGGAAAACAAAAAGAAGAACTGCTTGCTTATTAAAAAAGAAAAAAGAAAAAGACCTTTAGATTGTTTTATGAGCCTTGAAAAATGATAATAAGAGGCAAGCAACATGGACTTTGGAAACTCTGCATAAATCTAGAAAAAAGGTAGTTTAGAGGACGAAATTTGAAGAAATGGCTTGGATTTGAGAATATCTGTATTATAGGCAAATAGCAATTGATCCCAGCTCCAATAAAATAAATGTGATGGTTATGAGAACAATGATTTGGGCCTCCTAATCCTAGTTGTTGATGATGGTAAACCCCTTTTTTCATTCCCCAACAACTTCAAAGAGAAACCTCGAAAATAAGAGGGTTTTCACCTCATGATTTTTCCCTTTGTTGGCAAAAAATCACCGATTTTCTCAACTATGGTTTAGAGGGCCCTTTAATCCCATGAATGTACACTAATCTCTCTATTCTGCGTCTAGAAAGGATTTTCCAAGAGCATCTTAGTGTGTGGCATCACATTCCATATTCTGCATCTAGAAAGGATTTACCAAGGAGCATCCCAATGTGTGGCATCACATTCCATATTCTACATCTAGAAAAGATTTGCCAAGGAGCATCCCAATGTGTGGCATCACATTCCATATTCTATATTGGTGCTCTACATGTGTTGAGAAACACTAATACAAGTGTAAGTCTGTTATACTTTTCTTTTTTCAAGTAACAACCCAGGCAAAACCTCCTGGGCACTTCTCTTCGTTTTGAGGATGGTACCCAAGGTAAACTTTCGATTCTTTACAAGACCAGGTCATTAAAACTCATAAATAAATCATAAATAGTTCATCAACAATGGGCTCATAAAAAGCAACATGTCACAAAGTTCAATTTGAACCCAAGTGGGGAGGTAACAATTTTCCTCACAACCACAACTCGAGCTACACCCAATTGACAAAAATCTGTCACACCACATATAATTGTATGGTGTTATCACAGTTATAGTAAGGAAATTAAGCGTAGGGTTTGCATCAACAACTTGACTGGCCTTTTGCAGGGACCGAATTACTCTGCTGGGAATTCATTTATGGTTATTAAGGCCAATGCTATCATGTCATTGATACTGCTGTGAATGCAGGTCAGAATAAATCTACAAGTGAAAGGATTAACATGCCTTTTTATTTACAAAAGACATAAGAGTCAAGACGACCATTACTTTGAGCCTTCTCAGAAACAATTAAATGGGATTAGAAAAATTTTATTCCGAAAGGTAGACAAGATTTGTCATTTGACTATGCTACTGATTTTAATGAATTATGCCATCTTTGAAACTTCCTTTTTAGCATGTCAAACTCGTATCTTGTTTCAGTTGAATCATCTTACACAAGGTTTGCAAATTAAAATATTTTAAATTATGATATAAGTCACTCTTATCAGATGCAACAACAAATACAGCAACCGGGAGCTTCTATAACTAGAGATGAGTATATGCATGTAGTGAAATCGTTGCAAGGATGAATTTGATTGATGTTGTTAAAACTTTTAACGTAAGTCTTTTTTGAAAGTGTTTTCTTTAAAACTCGGTGGAAGTTGTTACCACGTGGCCTGTTTGTGCAAGCAAAATGACGCTTGAAGGGTAAACCATTAATCATGGTGACCAATAACCGTCTGGCTATTTAGCATTAAATTCTACATGGGATTGGGTATATGCTGTCAGATTTGTATTGCTTCAAATATGAGGGTATATGCATGGCCCCATGCTGCATCTAATGTTTCATAGCATGTGGTTGTTGATGGCCATTAATCACTAGCACTTCTGTTTGCATAAACTTCCAGGTCAGGGAATCACTATATTTTCCAAGTCTCTAGGGGAATTGAACCTTCATGAGCAGCCTATATTGCAACCATCTTTACCATTTAACCCTGACTCCGTTGACAAACTAAGTTTTTCTACAGCCTAAATTGAAAAGATTTGCCATGGAAAACACATCATGATAGTTTTAAACCAGAGGCAGCAAAGTATAGTCCAATATTAAAAATGCGGTTTTATTTATGCTCCTTATATGGTTGTATAAAATAGACATCCTTCAATGACTATAGTCCTTACAAGTGCCTTGGTTTACCTTCCAATGAGCATAAGGTAGAAATATAGAAAGTATGCCAATCTTTATCAAGCCACGTTTAGTCTTTTGTTCAAGGTATTTTATTCCACTTCTAGTTTTAAGAGCAGATAAGGAAAGCACTTTTTATACACCGATTATATGTGCCTACTTGGGATCATTCGATACAACTCGAACATTATTCATTGATAACCAGGGCTATGGGAAAATGCCACCAGATTAACTCTAGAAAATGAGGATTGGTTTCCAATCTTCACTATCAAAAGGTGATCAATTGCTCTTGCCACCATTTAAAATAATTAAACAATGGATGCAAAGGTTACGTGCCACAGTGAAATAAAATATGTATAAATGTGTCAATGTGCTGTTGAACTGTGACTCCGGCCACTCAGATCAGAGGATTCTCTCACTCCATATATTTATCTAGTAAGGTGAGAATCATTGAAGAAAGCAATAAATTGCTTCTTTATGTATTGGCAACTTGTAAGGCACATGTTACAATGTAAAATCCTAAATATGATTTGTTCCTGTTTCCATATTGCCATGTACTAGGTTGCATAGGATGCAATGCTTTACAGGGGAAGCATAGGCTGTCTTTGATGCTAATCAATTTTTTGTGTTGGCCTTGTTCTTCAGTAACTCTATTCTTTTTACAACTACAGAATTTACGCCTTTAACTTATTGAAAGGCCATGTCCAGTGATAACTGTGAACCTGTGTCGTGTGACATGGTCCAGATCCTCTCGAACTGTGTGAAGATTTGGGAGAGGGCACTTGTAAGTTGTGGCTTCATATAATAGAACAATATAATTGGGTGTTCAATAATTTCTATTCTTATGGCTATATTGATTTTTTTTTTTTTCTTTAACTGTAACGGTTATGGATTTTATTTATTGCAAAAAGGAGAATGGGTCTTTGCCGTAGCGACCCCTATTACATCGCTGTTATCCTTTTTTGCTGCCTTTGAGATATAACAATTTCACAGCTTTTGGAAGGAACTTTCCCCATTTACAATTAAACTCCCTTTCATGAGAGTGCATCCAATGTTCGCCATCCAATCTGCTTCACTGTTGGAGTTTCTGAGGATATGATAAAACTTGTGTGAGTCGAAGTCTTGTAAGACTCTTCAATCTGCCCATAATTTTGTTGAGACCAGCTTTGTTGAAGAGTTCCCCCTTGATTAAATTTTCTGAATCTCCGAAGACTTGGAGGTCTTTAGCACCTTTCTCTCTAGCAATAAGACAAGCTTTGAGCAGCCCAAGGATCTCAGCTTGATTGTTAGTTTTCAGGCCTAGGCCCTAGGCAAAAGAATCTCTAAAAGACCCATCCGTGAAGTAGATGACCCCACTAACACCTGCGGCTCCGGGGTTCCCTTTGGACACTCCATCAAAGAATATAGTAGTTAATTTTTGGGCCCTCCACCAATTTTGGAAGATGTTGTCTGGCTCTCTTTTTCGCTAGTCCGGATTAGCTTTCTGGGGGGGCAGGAGGTACTTTCGGGGATGTGGCTCTAGGGCCAGCCACCTCTTTTCTTTCGGCGTGAGCAGAGGGTCATCTTTGTAATACTGTTGTTGGGCCGCTTCCAAGAGCAGAGACTTAGCTTTTACAGCAACTTGAATCGGAGAATGCTGTATATCTTTGAAGATCTGCTGATTACGTGCCAGCCAAAGCTGCCAACAAACAAATTTGGGGAGCGCTATCCATACTTTGCGCCAGAAAGACTTGGGAGGGATACGTTGAGGGTAGCAGGCACTCCATGAAGCAAAGAGGTCCGGGACAGAAATCTGAGAAGGGAGGGAGGTCTGAAAATCTTGTAGTATAAGACCCCACACCTCTTTGGCGAAGAGGCACTCCAAAAAAAGGTGTTGGGCAGTTTCTAGATTACTTCTGCAAAGCACGCATCTATGAGGCCCTTCGATCTTCCTTTTTACAAGATTGTCTCCCGTTAAAAGTTTATTGTGAGCCAGAGTCCAGAAGAAAAAAATTACTTTTGGAAGAGCTAACGGCTCCCAGACCTGTTTCCAAAAGGTGGGTGATTGATTACTGTTCTTAGAGCCCTGTAGAGCTCTATAACCCTCAGCTGAAGTATAAGTTCCTGTCAGGCCCCAGCCCCAACTGTCCCTCATGTATCTGTTGACCGGCGCGGCGTCTTCAAGCAGATCCTCAAGCAGGTTCTGTTGGTCGCTTAAACGCGCAGGGACTCCGTGTAGATCCCAGCTTGCCCAATCACCACGACTGTCCCAGATTGACAAATCGTAAATGCTGTTTATACCCGCTCTTTCTAACCAGTGTCTGAGCTCAGCAATTTCTTCGTTTTCTGCCAGAGGATCGCACCCCATTATGCGATCTTTCCACAAATGGGTGCGCTTACCGTTACCAGGGATTCTGTACAAGTGTTTTTTGAAAAATTTGCTACTTTTGCAGCAGAGCCTCCAAACCTGCGTGCAAGATACTGAGCTGTCGAATTGCATTTTCCTGAGGGCGACATTGTATGCGTATTTTGACCGTAGAGTAACATTGACAGGGTGAGAGGGATCATGGATCATTTTCCACAGGAGCTTGCCTCCCAGCACTGTATTAACAAGGGAGGGGTCACGTATTTGCAATCCGCCCTCAGCAATCGGCCTCTTGACCAAGTCCCAGTTAACTAAATGCATTTTTTTGTCATTGCCTTTCCCTCCTTGCCATAAGAAATCCCTAAGGAGTGTAGAGATCTGTTCCATTACATTTTTGGGAGCTTGATCAATAGGAAGGGCTGACAGCTGAGATTTGATTAGGATGGTTTTGCCACCTTTTGTTAACCAGTGGCCTCCCCAAGCTGTGATTTTAGCTTTGATTTTGCTGATGATATCATTCCAGAGGGACCTCTTATTCACACCTGAGGTTATAGGAAGACCAAGATACCTGAACCTGTCCCATTGAGCATGTCCTTTGAACCCAAAGATCTTAGAGATGTTAGTGATCTCTTGCTGATCAGTGTTCCAACTGAAGATTTCACTTTTACTCTCATTAACAAGTGCGCCAGATACCCTGCAATAACTTCTCAGAATAGTGTCAAAGGCTTTCACAATTCTGGAGGAAGCACCTCCAAGGAGCAGGGAGTCATCCGCAAAGAGAGCGTGATTCAGGGGGGCTGATCCGTTGGAAGGTTTGAGACCCGGGAGGGAGCCAACAATTCTTTCGGCTGATAGTTTTCTACTGAGGGAGTCCGCCATGAGGATGTACAGAAAGGGAGAGAGAGGGCATCCCTGCCGAATACCTCTCCGAGCTTGGAAGAAATTAGATGGGCGACCATTGATAAGGGGAGCAATCCACGGGGAATCAATACATGCTTTTATGAGTTGAACAAATTGCTGAGAGAAACCAAAAGAGAGCAGTACTTTGCAAAGGAACAAGCGGTTAACTCTATCAAATGCGTTCGCCATATCAAGTTTAATCAACATACCTTTCTCCCCTCGTTGTTTGCTTGTGTGGATGGTCTCCTGAACTTGAATAACGTTATCCATAATGTACCTGCCTTCCACAAATCCGCCTTGAGAACTGGAGATCAATCTTTTGAGCAGGGGCTTGATTCGGTTAGCTAAGAGTTTGGCTATAATTTTGTAAGATGCATTACACAGCGAAATAGGTCTAAATCTTGCAAAAGAGTCAGGGTTGGTTTCTTTAGGGATTAGAGCTAGATAGGTGGAGTTGGTTCCTCCTCCTATCTTAGCTTTTTTCATGAAGCCTCTTATCATTTTAAGGAGATCAGCTTTGATAACTTCCCAACAGGATTTGTAAAAATGGATTGTAAATCCGTCAGGCCCAGGGGCCTTGTCGGCTTCCATGGACCAGATTACGTTGATAATTTCCTCCTCAGAAATGGGTCTACAAAGAGCTATATTATCTTCAGGGTTAACGAGAAGAGGGATATTAGAGAGGAAGTCGGCAGTTTCCTCAGCGTTACCTTGGATTCCATCGTTGTATAAATTCCTGAAATGAGTTTCAGCAGCGTCTTTAACCTGGTTGAAACCTTTGCAGACTTGGCCCTCCGTAGTTTTGATTTCAGCTATATGATTCCGGGACAGTCTAGCTCTGTATTGTCAATGGAAAAAAGAAGTGTTCCGATCACCAGCCTTTAACCATAGACTTCTGGATTTTAGCCTCCAGTGTTCTTCTTCAGCCCGGAAGGATTGATAAGTGGATCGTTGAGCTTTTACTTCCTTGTCCAAGAGCTCTGTTGTAATGTCTTTATTTTCCATTTCTGTTTGCAGGGAGTGCAACATCTGAACTGCCTCTTTTCTTTGGTTGGTTGGAGTGGGGTCTGGCTTTTTTATCCATTCCTTCAACGCTTGTTTTGTGGCCTTCAACTTCTGTTCCTAGATATAGCTGGAGGAGCCTGAGAAGGATTTAGCCCAAGCAGCTTTCATAGTTTCCATGAAGCCCACTTTCTCGATCCAAAGAGGGCTGAAACGAAAAGGAATGGGCCCCAGATCTTCTTCATCTTCCAGTAGGAGCTAAATTGGCTTGTGGTCTGAGGTCAATTTAGGCAGAATTTTTGTGATGATGATCTTTTTGTTCATCATAAGGGCGCTTTGAACCAAGAACTTGTCCAGACGAGCAGAGATGTGATCCGACCCAACACGATTATTTGACCAAGTGTAAAGCCCGTGGACTGGATTGAAGTCTAAGAGGTCCCAGCTCTGGGAGAGCTCCTCCACAAAGGCCAACATGGAGTCTCCGGTGCAGGAGCCACCCCTCTTCTCTTTTGGTTTCAAGACTATGTTAAGGTCTCCCGCTATGATAATGTTACTTGGGGAGTGCTGCTCAAGAAAAAGTGAAAGCGAATTCCAACATTCTCTTTTTTCAGAGTAGTTTACAGGAACATACAGATTGAAGAGGGAAATGTTCAACTTACTAGCTTTATGCATGAGTTCTGTGAAGATCCAGTGCTGAGTTTCTTTAAAATTGTGAAGCTGGAAGGTGCACTCTGACCAAAGAGTAGCCAGTCCTCCGGAAGTGCCCCTGGCACTGACTGCCTTGCCTGTATTTTTATTCCACTTTGACTTACTGATATCTAGAAGGGCTTGCCCTTCAATCTTGGTCTCTTGGAGCATGAGGATGTCTGAGGGTTTTGTTTTAAGTAGGTCCTTGACTGCTTCTAGTTTAGAGGGGTTCCCCAATCCTCTGCAATTCCAAGAGACAAGCTTCATTATTTACTGAGAGGAGGGTTGGGACCTCCCTTGGAAGGTCTCGGTTTGGTATTTCGTCTGATGGACATTTCTATTGTGGCCTGACTTCCTTGAGTTTTGAGTCTTTCGGCCTCTTCTTCTCTCATTTCTTTGCGGGATTTCCTTCCAACTCTTTTAGAGGGGCGCTCATAGGTTTCATCCTCCGATGATCCTGAGCTTTCTATTGCTTTTTTCCTTGTGACTTCTGCATATGAGGGATTGGATGGGCTGCCCTTGGTGACTTCGGTCTGCATTGATTTCTCTCCTTTGCTTGGTGGGGTGCTTTCTACCTGCACCAAATTTTCCTGCTCTGAGGCTACAGGGTTGATCTGAGTGCTTGCTGTCCCTTTTGCGTTTGCTTCGTCTTCCTGAATGGGCTTAGAACTGCTTGGAATCCCTGTTGTGTTTCCTTTGCCGGCACCTTTTTTTGGGTGTGTTGTTTTCTGAACTAGAGTCCATTGATCCCCATTTTGTTTGTCTGATTGCTCTTCGACCCTTTTCTTGCAGTGCTTGGCGAAGTGTCCGTGCCCATGACAGTGTCTACATTTGAAGGGTAGCTGTTCGTAGTCCAATTCCTGGATATGCGTCCATCCAACGACAGTGAGCTTGATTGCTTCCGGTAACCCCTCCTCTAGGTCAACTTCAACGCATATGCGAGCACATGAGTACTGATCTTTTCTTGCAGCTTTGTCTATGTATTTACCCAGCGCATTTCCGATGTTCTCAAGGGATTTTTGGTTCTAGCAATGGAGAGGCAGATGGGGGAGTCTCACCCAAACCAGAATAGCAGAAGGGACATCCTGGGAAGGGTCAAAGTCTGGGGACCATTTGTTCAGATACAATCCCTGCGGTCCCATGAAGTATGGGCCATTCCTGAATATTAAGCTTCTGTCTTCCGAGCTTTCGAACACAAAGACAAAGAATCCTTTGCCTACAAAGTAGCTTTTGATGCCCTCTTTGATCAGTGGGTTCCAGTTTCTTTGAGTCCAGTCTTCTACTGATTTAGGAGAAGGCCAGAGGCCTGTGAACTGGCCAATGAGGCCTCTCTCTGCCAGATTCAAAGCTGCTTTGCACGTCTCTTCTTCAGGAAGGGCCACTGAAGGGATCTTTTCCATCTTCTTAATGAACTTCTGTTGAGTTGCCGATGGAGCTCGCTTCGGACCTGCATCGATCATTGCTCGGAATGCTAACACCTCAGGAGGCGGATTGGAGGAGCCCCCGATGGAATCCATGATAAGGGCGCCTCAGGGCTGAGCGCAGGGGCGCAGCAGCCACAAGGGCGCGTGAAGGGGCACCCAGCAACCCGAAGTTGAGTAACGCTGCCCTCTGGAGCAGCCAGAGGGCCGAGACGGCCTGCGGCCTCAAGCGTAAGGGAGAACTAGTAGCAGAGCGTCGGCTAGGTCAAGCTCTCGCAGCGCAGATTAAAATAATACATGTCTTAAAACAGTAAGTATGTCTGAGGCCCTATGGCTATATTGATTTTGATCCTGGAAAACAGTGATCGATTTTTTCCAATGATTGTATCACCTTTTCAGGGAGCTATTAATTTGACAGTAGTGGAGGCTTTAGCGGCTGCTTTGATTTGGTCAAGAGAAACAATGACATTTGTCCATATGCAACGATTGTACATCTTGTACCTAATAATTTATGCATCACTAAATAAAATAGGATCTTTACTAACCCAATCCCATTCGCTGCGAAGGCTGTAATTAGTGAAAGCCTTTTGGTATCAATTCCTTAAACAAAGATCTGGATGGGATCAGGCTCACAAAGTATTTGTAAAAATAAAATTATACTTGATTTTCCACTTCTGCTTTCCACTACCAAAACAACAGTCTATGAGAAAGAATCAATGGCTAAGAACGAGCCTTGCATCTTGCAGTTTCACTTCTCTGCAGAAAAATGTCATGTCTAAAAACACTCTTTTCCATATCAAAGAAAGAAAGTTGTGAGAAAAAAATGCTCCAGTGACGCAGAGCCATAAACTTTGTGTATCTTCTGAGTGGGGTAAGAGACCATTTTCAATCTCAGATAAATAAGGTTCTGTGTGAAAATCTACCTTCAGAAAATGTGCAGAGGCATAAATTTTGAAAAAAATAATATCTAATTAATCAAGAGGGATTAACTCTGAGAATCTGATTCGAATTTCTGAGATTAGATCTGTGCCTGAAATTTTTGTTGCACATTCGAAACATTGAAATATTGAAATTTCGTTGCACGAGGAAAACTCTATTTGTGAACGCAATAAAGACCTGTCAGAAAGGAAACTAATAAGAACACATAGTTATGCCATTTAACAATAGATGCCAAAAACATTTCATAAGTAACTTGCCAGTGTACATCATAATGGACAGGATTCGAACAAATACATATGTCCTTACACATTACAAGCCTGTTATTTTCCTTGAATCATTTGCATATTTTAATTATTATATATATTTTTAATTTATTTTTTTTTAGCATTTTTTCAGATTAATTTGGTTCGAAATTTAGTGAGAATTTTTTAGAATCGAAAGTTTAAGTTTTATAATTTGTATAATAATTTATATGTTTCAAAGGGTTTAAAAAGTTTTCAATTCATTTACAGATTCAAAAATACATTTTAATAATTTTTTTTTTTATAATATCACAAAATTTTCTTCAACCTACCAAAAAAATAAATAAAAATTTTCTAATGATTAAACTGTTCAAACAATGTTCCATATTATTAAAAGTGGTTTCCCATCATTGACCAAATGTCTCCTCATACATAAGCTAGTCTCCTGTATCCAAATTGTGAACATTACAAAATTAAAAAAAAAACAATGCGTAGCCCACTTATAATGTTTTTATGAATATGATATTCCAGTGGTATATTACATATTTTAATCCACTTGTTTCTTTTTCATGAATATCATATTTCAGTGTCATGTTACATATTTTCCTTTTTTAAATAAAAGAGGCCATATTATGTGTTTTTACCCCACAAAAAAAAAAAAAAAAAAAAAAAAAAAAACATCTCAATTATGTCATTACAACTACATTCCAAACTCTCTATTTTGAAAAAGGAATCATATGTTGATAAGGATAATATGGAAACATCGTACTTAATAAGGATGATATGCAATTTGTTTCCAGTTTTATTTTTTCAAACATATTTGAGTTCTCTACTTTGAAAAAGGCATCGTATGTTGACAAGGATGGTATGTAATTTGTTTCCATTTTCGTTATTCAAACATGTTTATAGAGGGTGCGAGCATCAAGTGTTAAGAATGAAATTTCGGATAAATACCATCATCGGTCTATAACAAAACCACAACCACAATTTTAACAGTTTTAAAAATTTTTGTTTTATTGTGGGAAGGATTGGTAAGAAAGAGGATGACTACTTTATATTTGATTTAAATATAATTATTGTTACAATTTTAACCGTTTTTAAAATTTTTGTTTTATTGTGGGAAGGATTGGTAAGAAAGAGGATGACTACTTTATATTTGATTTAAATATAATTATTGTTACAATGAAGTTTTTAATTTAATATTTTTGTTCGACATATTAAAATATAAAGATATTTTTCTAAATAAATTTTGATATATTTTTTTTAAATATAATTAAAGAAATGAACTATGAGGGTTAGTTTAACTGGCCAATGAGAAGTTATAAGGTCAATTCTCCTTGATACTCTCTCTTAGGGTCTTATAATTTATAGGATCAAATGATCACTGAATAATTTCTTTCAATATTTTAGATTGTAAATGACACTGTTTTCTGCAAATGATTTCCAAAAAAGATAGAAAAATGAAAATAAAAAATGAAAAGAGGGTATAAATACAAAAAGAAGAAAAAAAGGAAAAAGAAAAGAAATGATAAATGAACCCCACAAAAAAATGAATAAATATGAAAGTGATGCTAGCTTAAATGCCACTACTAGCCTTTTGGCTTTGTAAAGAATAAATTTATGAATTTGTGTGCAACTTGTTTAAAATGCCATAATCCCTTTCTGCTCGAGGCATACAGTTTAATCATGTTCAAGATAATTTCAGTTTATGTTAATTAGATTAGAGTGAATCACTTAGCCCAAAAAAGTAATCTTGGCTAAGATTAGATAGGAAGAATAGGGGAATAAAGTTAATACAATAGTTTAATCATGTAGTTGAGTAGATTAGTTTAGTGTTTGAAATAAATATTCTTTATCTCTTAAGAAGGAAAAATTGAAAGGGTGGGACCAATTGGTGTTAAACCCCGCCTTTTTCATGACCCCCTAATCACCCATTGCATCGATCTGACGACCCATGATAGATTTCAGACCCCCCTGAAGTGATAACGTTTAACGACAGGGGGGGGTCCGACAAGTAGTTTAACCCCCCCCCCCCCCCCCCCCCCCCCTCCACTTATCAGATACCGCCTGCCCTACCCCTCCAAAAGTGGTTTCACCATCCCGCCTCAACTCTCAATTCCCGCCATGTGTTGCCTCCACGTCCTGTCACAACGCTCACTCCCATCTCACCACGTGCCCTTCTCCCGTCATTCCCGTCAACGGTCCCACACCACTTTCCCACCAATCCTCCATTGCCACGTCCGCGATCGTTGCACCTTCCATAAATTTTCTTTCTGTTTGCCGCGTCCATTACAGAAATTAATGCCCTAATAAGACCGTTAATCCAATGGTTAAGGCTGGTTTGCAGCTAATAAAAATCAAACTTTCACTTGCAATCACACCTTTTCTCTCTTTGCCTCATGAACATCGTTCTTACCTCTGTTGCGCTCGCATCTCAGAGGGACATTTCCGTGGTGCTCGTATCTCAAAGTGACATTTCCGTTGCTTGTCTTTGATAAATTTACAAAGGACTTCCACTCTAAGTTCCCGCCAATTATTGAACACATTGCTAATTCCTTCTGTTACACCCTTCCTCTGTTCATTCTGCAACTGCAGTGGCACCCAAACTCGCTTGGTAGTAAATTCTATGCTCACTCCCCCTTGTCGACTTAGACCATATTCCACTCGCAGACAGAGACTACAAGATCGCTGAGACAGTGTGAATTTGATCTCTTCGAATTACGCTGCTAGTTTCGGGATAATTTCCTTGATCAATCCGATGAGATACACCTCTAGCCATCCACACTTCCTTTGTTTGTTGTCCCTCAATCCTATCATTTTCCAGAATTCTTTCTAAGATGCCAAACCTCTTAACTTTCAAGCAAGTGGGCAATTATTTCCCCAAATGGTGAAATTCTCTTCACCATCACAGCTGACAACATAAATCAAATGCTGCAGGTTCCCCACAGTGATTTCCTCTCCCCTTTCTCCCTTGAAGTTCTTAGAGAAATTTACCAGAAATTAACCTTCCTCCAGAGGGCTGCCATTTTTGAAATTTTCCTTCCTGAAGACTCTCAACTCCCTAAGAAAAATCCTCCATATCCCTCTTCTATGTTCCCTCAAAGGACAAGACATATTATCTTTGTTTTGTCATCCGTTCTTGGTTACTATTCAGATGAGTCGGTAGATGAGCCTATTCTAGGCTTTCTATCCACCCTTTCTTAAGAAGGTCACTTAGCAAATGTAATTCATGAACAAATTAACTGAAGGAATGTTCAAATATTCTTCAATTATTATGTATATGTTTATGTTCTTTCAAATAAATAAGTTTCCATTCGCAGTGCAGAAGCTTGATCAACAAGGAGAGCCTTAGTTTGTTGTCTTTTGGACTTCCTTAGTCAAAAGAAGATCACAGGAATTTAGCTTCTTGGAGTTCATAGACCAGTTTGTGTATTTAGCAACGAATGGTCTGTAGGTTCCAAGGATTATTGAAGACATTCAGAAGATTTTACAACTCACTGAACAGGTCAAAATAGGGGACTGGTACCTTTACCAGTCACTCACAGAAATAAGATTATATGGTTAAGAGCTGCCACAATATAAGTTTCCTAAGTATTTTCCAATGAGAATTTTTGTCTTAGAATACACCAGGCAAATAATTCATTTTGATAACATCCATTTTGTGGTAGCGAAAAAGAAATCTCAGTTTTGGATCAAAACACAGATAGGACCCTTCATCTACAATAATAGAGCAGCAGGAGAGGAAGTAGAGCTCCTGCTGAAACAAATGAACTTCCCTCTTAGTTTTACTTGGTATTATGACCCCTTTGGGGTAATTTCCAAGTTAAGAGTGGAACAAAAAGCCACACCCTATGTGCATACTCAGAGGCCAGAAATAGAGAAATATATGAACCAACACACTTGGGTAGAAAATACATTGCAGGAGGTCGAGGAGCAAGTACTTTCCAGGACAGCTTTAGAGACTCCCATACCCAGAGAAAAGACAGATAAGAGAGAAAGAGAGGATGATTCTCCATTAGTCACAGAAGTCTCAGCCAAAGAATTCAAAATATACACTAAGAAGATTAAAACAGGCTCTAAAATAGACTTCCCATCACTGGAGGACACACAAGGCACTATTGTGCTCTCAGGTTTGAAGACTTTTAAGTTGGACAGTGGTACCATAGAGTCCCCATCATCCTCCACTACTAAAGAGATTCCAACTACTATACCTCAGACACTAGAATCATCCATGGAGCAGAGGCAGTTGGACATTTTTTCAGAGATACAAGGAGATTAAGCAGAGGAATGAAGACATTCATGATAATATATCTGCTCAATTTCGGAAGAAATCTTCCTCCATCCAACGCAGACTCATCTCAGCATATGATACAAAGAAGGGAAGGGTGCATATGGCATTTTTGCAGGCCCAGGTCCCTCAACCAAAGTCAACAACAGATTTCAAACAAACCACTTTTGAATTTGAGGCAAAGGATGTCCATCCTTTAGATCAAATAGATATGCACATGCAGACTGGAGAAATGGTATACTCTACTTTTACACAGACTGCTATCACTGCCTCTAAACTACAACTTACTTTGAATAATGTGCAGTCTCAACTCAAATTAGAGAAAGTGTCATCACTTGCCAAAGATACCAGAATCAAATACTTGGAGGAAATGGTGATCAAAGCCTGCTTTGATCGAGACAATTCAAAATCCATGGAGGAGATAATCAAAAAGAAAAATGTTGACATAGCAGCATTAAAGAAGCAATTGAAGTTGCCAGAAATAGAAGACACACGGGGCAAGGAACTTGGAGAAACAAAGCTATAAAAAGGAAGAGATGTTGAAGCTTCTAGTAGAGCAAGGTGCCCAGATCAAAGCAATGGAAGCAGAAATGGACAAGCTGATATAAGAAAAGGAACAGAGTTCATAACTTGCAGTTGTTCCTCTTGATGCAGTTGCTATTGCATCTCTACTACAAACAGGTGTCCCTACAGAGTCATGGAATAGCTCTGCAAATATGCTCAATATTTCCCTCTGAAAAGTGGCAAGGGAATTGCATAATCCAAAAGGTAGGACCCTATAAGAAAAGGTACCCCAAGGACATGTGAAGGTGGTTTTTTCTTGGTCCTTTGGGTTGATTTAGATTTGATTGTAACCACTGAATCCATCTAGGAAAGAGAAGAACTTCTTTATTGTCAGACCATCTAATACTTGGTCAATGAAAGGTAGAGGGAAATGGTCCTTTTTTTGGGATTTTTTTAGCTCTCTGTAGTCCACATAGATCCTCCACTTCCCATTTTTCTTTGGAATCGGAACTAGAGGAGACATCCACTCACTATCTGAGATGGGTAAATGAACCCATGCATCCAACAAATTATGCAGTTCTTCTTTGACTATATCCTTGAGGGTTGGGTTCATTCTCCTTTAGGTTGGCGCACTGGTTTGAAACCTTCCTTGATGTAAATGTGGTGAGTACACATCAAAGGGTGCACTCCCTTCATTTCCTTATAACTACAGGCAAAGGCATCCAAATGGTTTCTTCGCATGTCACATAACTCCCGTTCCTGATGTGCAGAGAGGGGTTGATTTTCAATGTTCTTTCTGGACCAAATTCTATCATCTTGGCATGAGTAGGACTTGAGTCAGCTAGGCACAAATCTGTCCAAGGGTTATCTTCAACTTTATTTACTAACTCCTCAAGAGACATGGTGTTGGGGGGTTGATTCCGGAAGATTTTCTCAATCAGGTCATCTTGATCAGGTTGCCACCCTTCTATAGTAGCATCTAGGCTACAGATTGGGGAGGAGTATACTTCATCTTCCTCCTCCTCTTCTAACCATAAACATGTCATTCTCCAGATATGGTTGAGCAGGAGGGTACAAGACCAATTGTTTGGACAAATGCCCATTTTTAATGGTCATATTCCTAGTGCTGCAACTTATGTAAGCATCAACAGTGGCTAACCATGGCCTTCCAAGGATGAGAGGATAACCATTGAACTTTGTCTTAGGTTGGAGAACTAAGAAGTCAGTAGGGTATTCCCAGGAATCAATAGACACCATGACATCCTCAACAACTCCCTCAGGATCTACTGTGGACCTGTCTGCAAGCTGCAAGACTGTTGTGGTCTTTCTTAATGATCCTTGGAGGTTCAATTTAAGCATAGTCTCCTTAGTCATCACATTGATAGTATCCCCAAGATTGATCAAGGTATGGGGGACAATGATACCATTGATGTTCACATCTACTGTAGGACTTCCAGGATCTGGATACTTCGGGCAAATCAGCCGCCCGACCAACATTAACTCAGACAGTTGTCCAATGACATTAATGGTAGGGGTGTCTTTCTTTCGCCTCCCAGGATGTTTGAAGCATTTCTCCTTGATTAACTTATTGTATGAGGGGACATCCTTGATAACTTGGAGGAGCGGGATTTTGACACAGGAGGTTGACGAAAATGAGGTGGTAGTCTATAATTCGACTACTGTTTAGCTTTAGAGCCAATCAGCGAAGCGCAAATTGGTTTTGTACATGTATTTTCCCCCTTGAGGGTCCCGCTTATCTGACCAATCATTGTTGGTCTCTCGTTGACTTCTCCTTTTATCAAGTGCTTCAATCTGCGCCGTTGATCTCACCTCTCCAGATCCAATGGATATCACGTCGTCCACTCATCAACTTACCCGAACGATCTCCACTGTCGATGTGACCCATCCAATCGAACGTCTGTCACTCAATCTCGCGCGGATTCTTGCACGAACAATATCAAGACGAAAGCACGTGAGAAAAGTGGTTTTATCATGCTACGTGTCGATCGCTAAAGATAATCGCGTGAAATTGCCCAATACCATTTACAACCTTTTGGGCGCGTGAGACACTGCTTCCCGCTTATGAAATACAACCCACTGCTTAATTCATACTTTAAGGAAAGGTTTTTTTAGTGCTTAAGCTCAATATTAACCCTTAACACTAATTTGATTGTGATTTATGAATAAAGTGTTTAAACAAAGAAAATACCTTATTAAGTCCAGAACGCCGATACACAGATATGAATGAACTTTTGCACCAGGATTAACACACAACACCACACTTAATCATTTATTCATCAAAATGTAAATTACAGAGTCTTGCCCTCTCGGCTTGATTACAACAGTTTGTCTGACCTGTGTTCAATCTTAAACCCTATCTCTGTCACTCAAACTCTCGCTTACACACTCTATTTTCAATCATCTAAACCCCCTGTCATTACATTTTTTTTCCTTTTATTATCAAATCCTATCCTAATTGCATTGACAACTCGATCCCTATTTTTATCAGTCTAACAATCAAATACCTATTTCCAAGTTCTAAGACACACCTATACTAACAACTTATCTCTTAGTCTAAAAATAATACAGTGATCTAATTATTACAATAATTAAAGTACAGATAAATTTGAGAGATCCAACCCTCTCTATTAAAATTGATTTTTGACCACTCAGGTCAATGAAATTCATCTCTTGCTAGCCACAACATGTGAACATATAATGACATTGCTAGCTAAGTCTGGATGCTCTTGCATAATATTTTAGCACAATTTTTTCAATTCACCTAGAAGTTTAGTCTCTTTTGGGGTGGGATGGATAGGATGGATTAATCTCTCAGGAAAAGGAGGTGGATTGGCTTGAGGAAAACTCTCCTCCTTTTCCTCTTCAATCTCCTCAGGTGGAGATGGAGGTTCATTATCTCGAAGCACTCATCCAGACCTGAGGTTATTTTCTTGAATTTCCACAACATAGGCAGGGTAATATGTTTCCCCACTATAAACCTGTTGTGCCTGTCTGTTGTGCGGGTTTAGATTTGGTTGAGAAGGCATCTGAGGTTTTTTAGGTGGAGCAGGGTAAAGGAGATGTGGTTGAGATGGAGATGGAGGTAGTAACGCTGGATATTGGTTGTATGGGGGTCCTCCACCCCTAGGATAATGCATTCCACTGAGGTTGCGGAGGAGTATATGGCTGAAATGATTGATTGACAGGTTTGGAATTGTATTGAGGTGAAAAAGACCAGGGAGAAGGTGTGGACCATGAAGGATGAGTAGGAGGGAAGAAAGGGGGCATAGATGCATTCTGGTTATGGTTGTAATATGAATAGGATGCCCCTTGCATGCCTTGCTGGTATGGTCGAGGTCCTTGAGGCCTCCTTTGGTTGATATAGCAGAGTTGTTCAGTCACCCCTTTAGTTCCTTGATACACAACTTTCAATCCAGGTAGAGAAGGGCACTTGTCTATGGAGTGGTTCTCCTCACAGACCGAGCAGATCTCTATAAGATTCAATGGACATTCATTTCTAGGGTGCCTTCTGGTGCATCTAGGGCAGAAGACAACTAAGGCTCTTTCTGCTTCCTCCTACTTCCTCTTGATCTGCATGGTGTCCATTTGCAGAGCAAGGGTATGCAACATTTCACTCTTGAAGTCTTCCAACATGTTCCTGATTTCACTTTTTATGGATGTGTTGGAGGAGGATGAACTGGCCAAATATTGACTAGCCCTACCCTTCTTTCTGGCTTCCCTAGAATGATTTTTGAAAATTGTCTTGATATCATCATAGGGTAACTGATAGATGTCCCCTCCTAACAACATGTTTAAGGTTTCTAGGAGATCTTCCCTGATCCCTCTAAGAAGGACTAGCTTAAGTGATTCAGGATCGAGGGTGCATCTAACCCTTTTGTAGCTGAGTTGGAACCTTTCCTCATAATCTTCCAAAGACTCATCATGTCCCAAGGTCATTCTAAAAAAATCCTCTTCAGTATCTTTGGACCTGCAATAATCCATGTACTTATTGTTGAAGGCTTTTTGCATTTGAGCCCAGGTGGTGATGTTGTCCCCAGGTAAACCCATGAACCAACACAAGGATGCATCTTTTAGGGTGGATGGAAATAATTTCAACTTCCGGTCATCAGAGGTATAATCGTAAGTTATGTATATGACAACAAACTCAAACAAAAAGGTATCCAGGTCCTATGAGGTTAAGCCATGGAAGTGAGGAAGGGCATAGGGACTTGTGTTTTTCATCCTAGCATCTCCATTAGTTTCTCTGATGGGAAAAGCACCCTCAGCTCTATTTTCAGATCCTTCTCTGTTTTCAATCCCATTTCTATTTTTAACCATGTTGTAGGTTGCTAGAATGGTCTCTTCTTCTTCTTCCCCAATAGGCTCCTCAAAGATATCTGGTTGTTCACCTAATGGGTCCTCTAGCTCACATCCATCGAAGAAGAGGGAAGGTTGGCTGTGAGATGTGGTGGGGGTATTTGGAAAAAAATTCCTAAGTTGTCTCTACTCCTACGAGGCATGAAAGGAATTTGTTTGTTTGTTTGTTTTTTTGTTTTGTTTTGTTTTTTGTTTTTTGTTTTTTTGTTGTTGTTTTTGTTTTTTTTAGGGTTTTTTTTTTCTTTTCCAGAATTATTTGCAGAATGGAAAGAAGGCAAATATTGCAACTATTTTTTGAATGGAACTACTTGCAGAATTGGAAAGAAAACAAATATTGTAACTATTTTCTGAATGGGAAAGAAAAAAAAGAAGGAAATACGAAATCACATCTACTTAGACACCTTCTCGACAATGACACCAAAAAGTGATGAGATCTAGTATTGTAGCAAGAATGTTGATACTCCTAGGGCTACCAACTTCATAAACCCGGGGTTCATACAAACTTGGAGGTGACAGTGTTGTATACACGATAGATGCAATGGTTTACTCTTGTCACTTTTCAACTGGGGCGATGGACCACTAGGGTTTTTCAAACCAGTCTTCTATTGACTAGAAGGAGTTTGACTGTCAAATAACAAACGAAAAATGACTCTTAATGCAAAAGGAAATGTTGCCTACTTTGGAAAATGGAAGTGCTGAATTGGAAGGTTCTATAAAGTGACATGAAATCATCTAGCTAAGCATCTACACATATTTCTTGCATAAGAGACCTAACTTAACATTGCATATAACATCTAGTTATATGCACTAAATAAGCATGGAAATTTATCTAAAAACTACTGTGACTGTTGCATGCATGTACTAACGAGAAATTACAGAAACATCCTTTCTGATTTTCAGTTTTATGAATGCAAATGTTAATTTAACCAATTTTTTCTTTGACAGGGAAAATAGGTATGGGGAAATAGGTTTGGAATGGTGTTGAGGGTATGGAAGCCAAGTGGAGGTCTAACCTAAGCTCAGATGACCATTTCTGCTCAATTCGGGCTTAAAATAGGCTGCTACAGGGTTTCCTGTAGAACTATATGATGTCCTAGTTCTACTACAGGATGCCATGTTTTACTATAGGAAACAGGCTGAAAGCTTATAGGGAGGTAGGAAAGGTAGAATGAAGTGTGGGAAAGGTGTCTGATGGGGAAAAAGGCACAGAGGAGGTGCACAGTACCCAAGGCTCAGTCCAAGGCTTCAAGATGTTTGAAATTTCTCAAGGAAAATACCCACTTTGCTACAAACAAGAATTCATATTAGGGTTTGGTGGACTTTGGCAGCGTAGGTGGAGAAGACTTGGATGAGGCTGGTGAGATGAGGTCTCCCTGCAAATCAGAAACTCCTGCAACAACATACATTCTTTTCTTCATTTATGCACAAATTCATTTATATATGGAAAAGATGAGTTGAATTTAGGAAAGAAATAGTTATTAATAGATAATGGCTAAGATTATGAATGGAAGTGCTTCTAAACCATAGCAAACTCAATATACCAAAATGACAATTGTAGGTACTTCTAAGAAGTTTGGAAACTGTGATCTATGCAACAAGAAATCCTAAGCTATGCAGTGATCAAACAATAAATATGTTTTTGGGATGTGTGAATGGAACCCTCAAACCATGATCCCATAAGGGAGATGAGGCAGAGGCCACTACCACAAGATTTTTTGAAGTGTTTACTGTCATATATGACTATTTATTGGGGACATCAATCTACTTCATGAAGTCCAAGGATGAGGTCTCCAGTTTGTTTCAAGAGTTTAAACCTCTTGTGGAGAACTAGATTGGAAAGAAGATCAAGGTCATGATATCAGATAATGAGGAGGAGTATTCCTCCAACAAGTATAAGGATTTATGTGTTGAAAATAGCAACAAGAAATGCTAAAGATAGAAATGCTATAAATAGAATTTCAGGTACCAGTGTTGGAAATGGTAACAAGGAATGATAAAATAGAAATGCTAAAAATAGCATTGCTATAAATAGCATTTCAGGTACCAGTGTTGGAAATAGCAATAAGGAATGATAAAATAGAAATGCTAAAATAGCATTGCTATAAATAAAATTTCAGGATATATTCCAATTTTAATTAGTCCCTGAATTAAAATTCGAATTTAGTCTCACTAGATGTTTGAAAAATAATTAATTAATTCATCTTGAGTTAATTAGTTGGAGAAAATAAAACATGAGGTTTATGTAAAGACATGCAACAATTATCCCTTTGATTGAGGAATTTATCCCTTAATTAAGGAGATCATGATGAGTTGTACTTTGAGTTGTAATTAGTTAGCTCAGTTAACTGAATTAAGTCTAGTTATATTAGTTCAAACTGTTTGTTGAACTGATTGTGAGTTCAGTTAGTTAATGCATGCATGCATGTAACTACTGCACTTCAGATGACTGAATATTCTCTCATAAATAACTCATGCATGTCAGTTTAGTCCGAGACCCAGTTGAGATCAGAGGATGGGACAATGTACTATCAGTTGGAGGAATTTTCCTATATAGGAAACTCATCCATGCAGAAGGAATTATCTCCTTCAGGATTGCGCATTTATATCAAAGGTTAGTGAGCGGTGTGTGAGGTAATTACACACATGTGGCAGCTAGAGGACCCATGAGAAATTGCGCAATGAAATAGGAGGATTGGAGGATTGGAGGAAGACATATGTTGTGTCTATTCAGTCTATGAGCAACATTGAGGGATTGTAATGAGATCTGGATAGCTTGTGAGCTAAATCTTTATGTAATCCGGAGATATTTCCACTTGTATGATAATACAGATAGCAGGGTTTTTAGCTGAGGCTTTCCCCAGAGTATTCTTCTGTGTTCATGTGTGATTGATTTCTCTTCATATGTTATACGTGTTCTATTTGATCTTGCTCAAAATCGATTAAGCTTCCGCAAGTTTGTTTGTAGAAGTAGATCAAGTATTTTGCTTTAGTATATTGCATTATCAGGTGATCTGCAGTGGGAAATTCTACATTATATAGGGAAGTAGGAATCAAGAAATAGATGGCAGTGCCCTACAATACATGGAAAAATGGAGTGAAAAAGGGGAATAAGAAGTGTATATTCAAATCAGCCATGATGCATGGACAGGATTTTCCTATGTTCTTGTGGGAGGAGGCATCTAATATGGTCGTATACATGCACAACAACATTCCTCACAGGGTAGTGGAGGACATGTCTTCTGAAGAGGCTTTTTAGGAATGAAAGTGGAGCTGATTCATCTGCACATATTCAGTAGTCCAGTGTATGTCCATGTTCCTTTAGAGAAGAGGACTAAATTGAAGCCCTCATTAGAGAGGAGATTTTTTCACTACAATGGAACAAGAAAATAACATCTAAAATAGCATTAGAATTTAGTGTATTTCAATCTAGGAATTGGACACCTTTTCCGTCACAAAAATGGGCGCAACTAGGTATGTTTATCATAGTGCCAAATTTAGAGCCGGAAATTACGTCAAAAATAATGCTAGAAATAGCGCTAGATTTAACGCATAAAATAGCGTTAGTTTTAGTGCCAGTTTTAGTGATAGTTTTCATGCCAGTTATAACGCCAAGAATAGCGCTAATTTTAGCACTAGGAAGAATGCTAGGAATAGCATTGGGCATCACTGTTAGCTCTGCTACAAGTTTGAGTAGTTGAGGGTCAAAGACAGCTTTGCCATATTGCACTATGCTTAAAAGGAGCCTGCAGCAGTCGTTCTCCTCCTTCTCCTTCGGTTTCTTCATACCCCATAGCCCTGCCTTCTCTGTTTCTTTTCCCCCGAAACCTCTTTGTTCCCTGTTCAAACACTATTTTCCGCCTTTTACTTCGCTGCGTAAGCCTATGTTCTTTGGGCCCTGAGCGCTAATTCTAAATCGCCATGTGACCCGACCATATGACTCGGCGCTCTCATTTAATCCTCCGCCTGACCCCCACCGTCGATCACATCACGATCCGACGGTCTCCGTTATTTCTTTCGCGCTAAACCCTATTCGTATCCCTGCCGTTGATTACATTCACTGCGAGATCTAACGGTGATCGCGCCTCCCGCTTTTGTTAAGTGCCCACGCGTTAACGCGCGATCGCGGCGGTTTCGCGCCCGTCACTTCAGCCACATGTCGCGCAAAGACTGGATCGCGCGGCCATATACGGATACCGCCATCCTCTCGTGGGTGGTGCGGGGGATACTGCCCACCGCTCAAAACCATTCTCCCGCGCGTTATTCTCCTCGCAGCTTCTACTTCCGTCAACCGTCAGATCTGCCGCGTCCAGATCCAACGACCTTCATTCCTCCATCCATATTTCCTCCCGATACCCCTCATCTAGCATATGACCCGTTTCTGCCTGATTTTCCCCTTCGACAGATTCTTGCCGTTGAACCACGCGATCCAACGGCCGAGCCTTGTCCCCGTCGCAGTGAAGCCTCCGCCATATTGCCTATGTCCTTAGCCTGTTCAGTGCACCCGAGGGAGAAAGGAGGCCAGTTACCTGTACCCTGCATAATAAAGCTTCAACAACCGCATTTAAAAGACAGGATGACCGAAGGAAAAAAAGGACATTCTCGAACAGTTCAAGCATTTATCAGTGTTGGAGCATGTTCCATATTATACGCTACCTGCTCAGAGGAGGACTGCAAAGTACCAGAAAGGCCGATTTTGTTCATTAAAACACTCAGTTTGCAGCAAAGACCCCTATCTCACTATAAATGTGGTTGGTGGTCCATTATGACCCCTCCACGCATAGAGCAACAGAGTGTTTTTGTAATCAACCTCTATATATATTCAGAAGACATAGGGGTTGATGGTTGATGAATGTTATCTTGATGTAAAGTTCAACTTCTGGAGACTACAACTATTGTGACACTTGTAGCTTTTGGTCTTCATTTTCAGCTAATGCAAGCTTCTTTTGCTGTTAATTGCTTACTTTCCACTTCTTCTTTGTTCCAGGCTGTGCCTGTTATACATTTTTCATGTGCTCTTGATGTTTAGCATTAGAGGGGCTGTCATCCCACCTCTGTGTTAAGTTCTAGTTAGTATCATTGAGTGTGTATGCAGGTTTCTGTTGTTTTAATGCCAGAGAGCTGTCATCCTGTCTGTACATTAGGAAATAGAATTACAGACCTTTTAACTGGTTGCAACTAGCCATCACAGGGTCCTGTGCATCTGCTGGTGTGATCAGTATTTTCCATCATCACATTTTCCTTAAGCTGTGAGTAATTGGTGGTCAAAAGCCATGTAGTCTGGGGGTGTTCACCCATGTCTGGGGTTAAGCATAGTAGAAGTGGTTATCTGGCTTGAATATGCATCATTCCCTTCATTCATCCACCATTTTCCAACATTTTTGTTGAGTTTGTAATGTTCCCAAGCATCTCTGAGATACAACCTAGGAGAGTTTCTTGGGGTGATAACAATAACACTGAGAATAATGTCAGTTGTAGTGCCAGAATTAGCGCCAGGATTTACTTCCAATTTGGCTTCTAGTTTTGCGTCTAGTTTTGCTTATTGTTTTGATTCCAATTTTTCTTCTAGTGTGGCTTCCAATTTAGCTTCCATTGTTTCTTATTTCGTTTTTTTCCAAGCACTAGGAATAGTGCCAAGATTTGCTTCCATTTTGGATTTTGATTTGGCTTCCAATTTTTACTTCCCATTTTGCTTCCATATTTCCTTTCTATTTTGCTTCTAGTTTTGCTTCCCTTTTTTCTTCCTTTTTTGCTTCCTTTTTTTCTTCTTTTTTTGCTTCCTTTTTTTCTTCTAGTGTCGCTTCCAATTTGACTTCCATTGTTGCTTCTTTTTTTGCTTTCAAAAATAATTATTGTTTGCATACAATGTGAGGTCCCTATACTACTAGTGTAACCCTTTATTTTTATTAGTGCAACCCCCTTATTATATTGTTGTGCCCTTAATATTATTATTGTTATGTTGGCTCTAATTATATTATGACCCCTTAGATTCCTATATATAGAAAGGAGGTCTTGTCATTTGTATCATCCACGAATTATTCATTTGTGTAATGTAAAGAAGGTTTCCCCCTCGAAGAGGCTGATTTTTAAGTTGTTGATCTATCTTTTCTATCTTTTTGTGAGTTGGTTTCATAACATTTGGTATCAAAGCTTTGGATTCTAGGTTTTCGCTGCTTCAAACAGGCCATCGTGGAACTTTCGCTATACATTTTTCTCTACGATATTTCAGAAGCTAAAAAAGAACCCATTTGAACTGAAATCATTCTAAACCTCGGTTCCAAATTTAAGATCTCGTCTCGCTATATTTTTGGAGATATGATCTGAGGAGCTTAGGGTTTTTGCAAGCTCCAGAATTCCATCTCAAATAGGTCATCGTGGCATTTTTGCTATAATTTTTTTTCTACGAAGTTTTGGACTTTGAAATTAAAAGCCATTTGAGCCGAAATCCTGGTGAAGCTCAGGCCCATATTTCAGATCTTGTTTCGCTATATTTTCAAAGATACTGTCCAAGAAATTTAGGGTTTTTGCAGACTCCCGAATTACATTCCAAACAGTTGGCCTTGGGAAAATCATCATAACTTTCTCTCTGAGCAGCAAATTCAAATTTTGTAAAAATTTACAGAAAGAGGATGAACTGTAATTTTCTTTGTATTTTTTTTAGGTCTGAAGATCGAAACAGTGACATGAGGTAGTTCGTACAATTTCGCTCTCCTGAACCAGCCTATAATTAGGTCATCGTAGGAGATTTGGCATAACTCTTTAGTGAAGAATCCAATATTGATCAGACTGGTAGGGTTAGAAAGAGGGTTCATTGTGCTACCACATTCCAAAATTTCAGAGCTTGAAGATCTGAAATTACAGAGTTACAGTCATTTAAATATTGAGCTCCTAAAAGCAAGAAAAATAATGACTGGAATCAAGAAAATAGAAACACCTAGTAAGCAAAATTGGATGGACGATTTGAAGAATACGATCGAAGCTAAGATAAGGAGTTTCGTATGTGCCATGGAAGCGAATATCGATGGTATGGAAGTAGATTTGAATAAAGGCACGGAAGGTTTGAAGAAAAACATGGAAGGTTTGAAGGAAGGTGGGACAAAGATGCTACAGGAAAGGCCTCCTAATGACGACAATGTAGTAGAGGAAACTCATGATGAGAAAGAAAAATTTTAATCATGGTTTCATAGAATCTAACATTGGATTGAAGACCCACCATATTCCAATGATAGATATGAGGAATTTTGATGGCAAGTATCCCATAACATGGATACTACAGATGGATAAATATTTTGATCTACATGATGTGCAACTGTTACAAAAGGTACGTATTCCATCTTTATATTTAGAACCGAATCAATTTTTTATGGTATAAAGGGATTTGTTCTCATAAACCATTTGTCACTTGGTAAATTTTCACGAAGGAAGTGATGGCACATTATGAGGATACAAAGAGAAACACCTTCTTTAGCTAATTGATAAATCTGAAACAAAAGGGTTCAGTGGCAGAGAACATTGAGGACTTCCAAAAATTGAATATAAGGGTAAATGATATTCCAGAGAAGCAGAGGATTGATGTCTTCATAGGGAATTTAAAGGATAAGATTCAACATGAGGTTCGTGTTTGGGAACCTGATCCATTGGAGAAAGCATTCAGGCTCGAAAGAAAAATTGAAAGCAAAATTATGGCAACAAAAAATCCTACCACTCACAATTATAAAGATGGAAGTGTTGTTTCTCCTAGCCTTCCACAACCTACAAGTTTGACATCACAACAATTGGAAGAAAAAGGAGAAAACGACCTTTGTTACAGTTGTGATAGAAAATACACTAAAGATCATAAGTGTGCCGAGAAGAAATTATTTTACATTGATTGTGAAGAGGAGGAAGAAAAGAATCAAGAAACGTCAAAAGATGAGGATATACACCAGGAACCAACCCCAAAGAAAGAAGAAATGAATATGACCATATCTTGTAAAGCATTGGCAGGAATTACCACTCCTCAAACTCTCAATATATAAGGATATCAAGAAGAAAAATGATAACCTCACTTTCGTGCAGAATCGAATGAAACAACAGGCAGATCAACATTGCAGTGAAAGAAGTTTTGATATAGGCAACTGGGTATTTTTACAAATACAACCATACAAACAAATTTCCATCAAGAAAGATAATAAGGATAATAAATTATTACCAAAGTACTATGGTCCTTACAAGGTGTTGCAAAAGATTGGTACTATGGCATACAAATTGGAGCTTCCTGCATCTTCTCGAGTGCCCCCGGTTTTCCATGTTTCATGCTTAAAGAAGGTTATATGTGACAAGCTATCGGTTCAAACAATATTGTCGGAACTTGACGAGGAAGGAAAAATCATATCGGAACCTGAAGCAATCACGGAAACAAGAACCCGATAGCTACGAAATCAATCAATTTCAGAGTATCTCATCAAGTGGAAGAACTTACCCGCTGAAGATTCCACATGGGAGGATGAAAATTTTATATAGAAGCATCCAAAACTTCTTAAGCATTAAGGACAACACTTTTTGAAGGATAGGGGCATGTTAGGTCCCTATATTGCTAGTGTAACCCCTTATTGTTATTAGTGCAACCCCCTGATTATATTGTTGTGCCTATGTAGTCCCCATATTGTTATCACTGTGCCCCATAGAAGCCCACTATTGTTATTGTTGTGCCCTTACATTATTATTGTTATGTTGGCTCTGATTATATTATGACTTGTTAGACTCCTATATATAGAAAGGAGGCATTTTCATTTGTATCATCCAAGAATTGTTCATTTTTGTAATGTAAAGGAGGTTGCCCGCTTGAAGAGGTTGATTTTTAGGTCGTTGATCTTTACCGTTTTGTGAGTCGGTTTCATAGCATACAATTAAATTAATATGTTTTATTTCAATTTAATTAGTTAAATATATCATGTATCCTAATTAAGTTATATGATTATACATTAAGACATATGAATGCATTTGAAATATTTTATAGGATAACATTTATAAGGAATTTTTAGGGAAACAAACATCCATACAAATTAACAACATCATTATACTTATTAAATCTCCATCAAGATAGAATCTACAACATCGATTATATATAAAATAACAAAAAAAAATATTGTAACATGATCTGATCAAAGATCTTTTACTTATAGATGCATCAGAATTACATGAAACAGAGCTTATAAACCATGGAACTTAAAAGCACATAAAAAAACATGGAAATAGCATGATAAGAAAGAAACCATGACACAAATATTTGATTACGAAGTTCTTCTAACTTGGACTATGTCTTTGGGCCCTACTCAATAGTGGGGAGGCCTTCTTTCATTAAGTGGCATAAAAAGAGATAAAAGTATAAGGAACATTCTTTACAATCCTTATACCTCCAAGTGGGAAGATGGACGAAGAATGGAGAGGCCAACTTCAGAAACAAACAGTATCACTGAAATCCTGGCGAAAAATCGTGCAAGAATGTCTATTCGAACACCCAATTTAGATAATCGGGCCTTCTGCAACTTCTTGGAACTTCCCTGCTGCTGAAGGCGAGGCCCTGACTTGCTACCAGGTTAGGGTCTACTGCGCTCAATAGATTCTGAACTAATCTTTCAGTCCTTTATATATGCTGGTGGTAAACCATTAAACTCTCGGGAAGTTCTAAACAATAGACCAAGTTTAGCGGGCGGGTTTGTTTCTTAATACGAGAATCTCGGGTCCCACATGATATGCGGCAACTAACCTTATAAACATGGAAAAAATATTAACTGTGCATTTTTAAACTGACGAATTTCACTATCGGCGGATAACCCAAAGCCCATACATCAAGCACCCTATGATAACCACAGACTCGAAGAACTAATAACCATAATATGTAATATGTCAGTTCTGGGAGCCCATCTCGCAAATCACAATCGGCGGGAACCTAAGTTTGATTCAACATGCAACTACTTCCCCTTGTGAAATGTGATTGTGATATCACAAATCGCAACATGATTATGTGATTGTGATCATATCGTAACTTGGCTTTCTCCAGGGCCGATTCTTTAACCCTTGCAAAATGTGATTGTGATATCACAAATCACAACATAATTCTGCGATTGTGATATATCGCACCACATCCAGGACTGATTCCGGGGGCCGATTCTTTAACCCTCGCGAAATGTGATTGCGATTTGATCGCATTGCAACAATGGCCGATTTCCCTTAAGCCGCGACCTCTTTCTTCTGCGATCTCCGATATGTGGGACCAATGGCATCTTGCCACTTTGTGCTTCCCCATTTGCTGAGAGTGTCTGCCATGTCATCTCCTCCTGCCACCTGGACAAGTCAAACATAAACTTTGACTTTCTCTAACTTCTTCATATGAACTCATATTTGAGTGTCGTTCGCACCGTTGGAATCACGATGACAAACAATTCGATCTGATGCTAAGTTTATCCAAATTATTCCACTTTGAGTTTTGAGCCTTTTAGCATGCCACTGGTAATTTTTGAAGATCCACCTGGATCATGATCATCATCTATAATTAAAACAAACGAGTCAAATATCTATAATTTAAGTGAATTTGAAAACATCCATCGTGAGTATTAAATCAAAACCATCATACGTAATAAATACACATCCAAATCATCAACCACTTTCAATATATAAAAAATGATGAGTAAATATTGATAAGATCACCATCATATATAACTAAAACAAATGAAATTCACATATATTAGTAGATCAATAACATGTGAAAATGATACATGTCCAACAATTGACATAAGTCAAAATAATACATCATGTACAAATGATATAAATAAAAATGATAAATTATGTAAGTCAAGATGATATAAGTCAATATGATACATCATGTACAAATGATATAAGTTAAAATGATACATGTCAAAAATATACGGCTCAATAATATGGTACTGGAGACCCTGAAAATGATACATATGATAGTAACCATGAAAATCGACATCATAACAATATATCAAAAATGATCCATGATGTAGTCTATATGATCATGAATGTCACTGGATGCTACGAACAACTGGCTTATCATCATCATCACCATCGTGATCATGATCATCATCATCATTTGTATCAACATCAACCTCGTTGTCATATGTATTTGTGTCATCATGAGCACCATCTGTTATCTCAACATTCGACCCAACATGATCTGGATCTATGTGATGAGGATCATTTGGATCTTATGGAAGATCCTTATTCTGCAAAATGAAACATTTAGAATTAAAAGTTATTATTTATTTCAGGCAATAATTAATTTCTCTGTTATATATCTAATACTAAAACAATTGAAATGAAACAATAATCATATCAAAGTGCACATACAATAATAAAATTTCAAATAAGTTACAACTAAGATGTCATTCTAATGATGTAAAAAATTCAACTATTATAATAAACGTTAGTAAAGATCATAAAAAAAAATTGTTATACAATTTAACTATGAATTGTAATTTCTATTACATAATCATAAGTACAAACCCTCTCCATTTTGTTCTATATATACACAACTTTTCCACACTCAAGTGAAGGGATGGTCAATATTTCCTTTCAATGTAGAGTAGCTAGAGGTAGTAAAGATGTCAAAGATGAAATTTTTATGGGGAATGAGACTAGAGTCAACTCCAGGTGGAGCAAAAAGATCAGTAGGAATGTGTTGTAGCGGCTACAACCACCTTCCAAAATTTTGGCCTGCACCCAATTTCGGAGCCTCCTTTGAGAGTTTCACTTGATGATGACACACACTTGGGTTCACTCCGGAGCTTGTGTGAGTCCTCGCATCTGCCTTTCTTGTTCATTTCAATCAAAATTTCTGCATGTTGGTGTCTAAGTCATGCTTGCGACCATGCTATGGCTATGCTCAAAGTCTTCGCTTCGTGTGTACTTATTGTGTTCGCTATGAAATCATCTGTCACACTCACACATGGAGTCACATTCAGTGTCACGCAAGTGTCATTTCGATAAATGAACGATCAATCACGAGTGTCACGTTTGTCACTTGCACCGTCGGTCAGTCATGTTGAACATGTGTGTCTGGATGGTTTGGTCATTTCATCGTCAAGTCATGTGAGTGTGTGTTCGTATGATCACCTATGAATCTTTTAATTATTCACACACTTAGTCATTTATGTTGAAGTTTTGACGACCAGACTCCCCACTGACAGCCAAACCATCACCTTACTTTCAACTCGATCGACTGTCAACCAGAACAACGCAGAAGAACCAAGCTATTATTTTCAAGTTGTGCTGCCCACAAGTGATTCAATCAGCGCTCATGTTGGCCACCCAGACAATCGGACCTGACAACCACCTTAGGATTGAACCCCATCAAAATTTGTGCAAAGGCCACTGACCTCATCCGCTCAACTGACTAATGAAATTGTGCAGACAGGCCAGACACACACCAAGTGCCATCCCTGTCTCCTTCAGAAAATTGTGCATTTTTCCCAATTAGTCATCCGGACGGTCGACTGACTGCTCATCCAAGAAATTGCGTAGTTTTCATGAGCAGGCCTTCCACTGCCCATCAGTCATCTCAGCTAAGAATTTACATAGAGATGATCAGCAGTTCAGCCTCCCAGCCTCAGTGCATTTCCCTGCCAGCACCTCCTAGCAGTGGACTGCTAGTTCCTTCTTGGAATTGTGCAGTTCTAGCTACCAGTGGCTGAGCAGCCGACTGCCAGTTCCCTATGGAAATTGTGCAGTTCTAGCTGCTAGTGACCCCAGCAGCCAACTGGCAGTTCCCTCTAGGAATTGCATAGTTATGGCTGCCAGTGACCCCAGCAGCCAATTGTAGTTCCCTCTGGGAATTACGCAGTTCTGGCTGCCAGTCTCTCGGGTAGTTCCCTCAAAAAAATGTGCAATCCTTAATAGTGACCCTTCATGCAACCCGACCCCATTCCTCTGGAAAATTGCACAAATCTGGCTATCTAGCCCCCGCTGATTGTTAGTTTCGGAAAATGCACAGAGCATGTCTTCCTTGCCTTCCTGCAGCCCGAACTGTTCCTCCAAAAATTTACGCAATTTTTCTTCTGAGCCGAGCCAGACCTCGTAGATAGTCACTGTCGACTCAAATTTCCCATCTCCATCACTCAGTGACTCTTGCGCAGTTTTTATTAGTAGTTCTCAGAGCCATCATCCTGCATCACAACCTTGCTGCCTCTCCCAGTCACTTGCATCCAAATGATCATGTGTCATGGTAGACTAAGAGGTTTTGGATTTGATGTCGTCACGTCATGAGTGACTACAGGTAAAAGTACACCAATGAACAATGCAAGACAACAAATGGGATGAACGAAGGGATCGCATGCAAAATGACAGGTTCACCAATGGACGAACGAATGAAGCATGCGAAGCAGACGAACGCGACGAACGTGCACCTTTGTGAACAGTCGAGCCTGTCAAGCCTTCCAGCATTGCAAGAAGGAACAACATGCTAAAGCTTCATCAAGCAAACCAAGGACCATTGAAGACTCCATACACTTCTCCATGAGCAGGTGAAGCTATGATACACCATGAAGACATCCATCACTCAACAACACTATAGCTCGACATGCACTCCAGCTGCAACTCGTGTGTACCAGCACTGTCATGTCAAGTCATGTTGCCCACTTCTCCACTATGGGTTATGTTGTCAATCAATGTGATGTAATGTGGAAGTCGAAAAGACCCACTTTTTGAACATAGAGTCATGTAAACAAAAAGTCATGGAATTCGAATGATCATGAGGGTAGTCGAATAACCACAAGAGTCAGTTTAACCCTTGGCTATAAATACCCCCTCATTTGTACATGAAGGGACTTTTCACCTCAGCTCCTCCCACATAGCCAAGAGAGTCTGTAATATTTTCTTTGAGGAGTAAGTAGTGGCTCCAACGCCCCGCTGATGGGTTTAGTGATGTGTGGTGTCACAATGTGTCTTGGAACTTTTGCTTAATTTAGAAGCCTATTAACAAGCCAACATGTTTTCACACATGTATTTTATTTGTTTTAAGAATGATATTTAACACTTGTAATGCATGTTTCTTTTACCTGTGTTCTACATCTGAACTGATTCATTTGTTATAATGCATAATCTATTAATGGAAATGTGTTGTATATGCTGTTAATGTTGTCCCGTCTGTGTCGACTACTCTACCGGACATTAGACAGACCTTTCGCATGAACCTTGCTATAACAACTGTTTCACTCGTTTGGACTGATCTGTGAGTATTGTACCTATTATCTTACCTTGTATGTTGTGACTGCCGCATACGAGTGGACTGCTCTGCCAGAAGTTGTGTATGTTTTTTTGTGTTGTGTGTTCCTAGCTGAGTTGGGACTGATCCCTTTCAACCTGGAACTCACCTTCACCTTCTTCCCCTCACAGTGAAAGAACCATTGACAAAATTACACTTACACTCACCAGGCATGTGAACCTCACTTCTCAAAGACAAAGAGAATCACTCTCATGTGTTGACAAGCAAGAGTTGAGGCAAATCCTTAAGACAATGGCAATCGGGCCATCATACCGGATGAGACTCCCACGCCAAACGGTGTGAGGTCTGGTTTGGACTTCATACCAGGGTGATCCCCTTAATGTTGGCGGGTCCAACACCGTCAACATTTCTGGCGCTAGAAGGAGGGCCTGATGAAAAGTTGTGTCCTCTCATCCAGTTTTGAACCTTTGCATACCTTTCATGGATTCTTGCGCTCTTCTTCCCCTGTGGTGTTTTTCGAATCGTGAAGATGTCTCCATCACGGGGGAGTTTTTCAATCTCTTGTCCACTTTCATGTACGATGGTGAAGATGAAGTGGCCTGGCTTGAGTAATTACATGAATTTATTTCCATGCTTCATGAGGAAGGTGAGTTTTCTGACGAATAGGCTGGTTTGTTGCTTGCATACACACTTCGCGAATCTCCATTTCGTTGGTTGCTCAGCCTACTGGTTGATAGCGTGCATTCATTTGAACACTTCTGTGATCTTGTTGAAGGCATTTTCTATCATTTTGATCCAGAGCATCTTGACCAGAAACTACTACAGCAACGGAAGGCTCCTCATGAATCGGTTATTGATTTTTGGCAGCTCTTTCGTGACTTGCAGTTTCAAGCTTCGAGGAGCCAGATGAAATTTTCCTATCTTTGGGACCGGTTCAAGTACTATCTTAAGATATATTCTCATCCCAGGAAGAAGTTCAAGCTAAAACCATGCTTAGAATTATTCAGTAATGGAGTTGCACAATCACAAATAGACACGGTCACTGTCACAAGTGATTGTTCGCTCTCCCCTCATCAAACAACTCCACCACTGCAGAGTGATGCCGAAGAGCATGAACACACATTTGTTGAACTGTCACGACCTCCTGACATCGATCCTTTTGGTTTTCGCGTAGATTTGGTTGTGAGTCCCATACCTTGTCACATGTATTTTGTACCTCAACCTCTGTCTTCATATTCTGATCATCCTCCGGATAGTGTTGTCTTGTGTTCATCCATTCCGGACTCTTCACTTGTTGTGAACGAGGAACAAGCCATTGACAGAGTGGGTGTTGCACAACCAACATACATTGTCATTCATGAAGAGTATGAGTGGGAGCTTGAGCATCAACACTCGGTGAAGGATGACTCCCTTCTATCCGAGTCCCCTTTGTTCTCTCCTAACATCGTTAGTGAACTTGCCGTCCATGATTTTTCATGTGTGTCTTCATCCACGGATGCACCCATTGTTGATCTTTCGCAAGACAAATTGTATGTTAACCCATCACCCAACAACGGCGAGGACCAATCCTTCATTGAAAATCCACTTGATCTTTCATCTGCTCTTTCCGGAAACACAGAGGGTGAACATCCTTCCTTCTCATCTACCCCTCTGTGTGATTCATCAAACCATGAGGATGCCGACCAACATCCTGAATTTTCTGATCTTGGTTGTCATGATCTCTTCACCTCATCATCTGATCATGATGTTGATTCACTCATTGTTAATCCGTCTAAGCCATTGGTCTACGAAGATCCATCTATCAATGAAGCTGAAACCCCACAGACCGTTGAGGCACTTCAGCCCGAGCTGATGATTATGTTAGGCCCTCCATGTCCTGAGGTTGGTTTCGCTTCTGATTAGGAAATTTTTCAAACACTCAAGGCTCCTCATCACTCATCTGTATGCACTCGAGATCAATTTAACACTCAGATTTTACTTCCTCTACTCGAAGTACACGATCCCATCGCTCATGCATTGGAGGAATCTTACATAGCAAGCACACTTGTGCAACACAAGTGGTTTGCCTTTCTCACGTTTACTTGCATATCATGGTCAAGGGAATGCATACACTCAACATCTGCACGTAGTGTAGAAAAACAACATGGAAATTCCACATAGTGCATGACATGTGCTTTCACTCATTTTTGTTATGTGGATGCTTGTAATCTTGGAGTGTGTCTGTTTTCATTATTGTATCTTTTAGATTTGATGGTTCGCACAACTAGGTTGCTCGCAGACCAAGCCTTCACCAACATGGGTCAACCAATCGCCGGTGGCTACATTGGAAATTTCACTTCACGTGATAACGCCCATGCACCGTTAGCTTAAGACTAGGAGTAGTGTTTGCTTTCAGTTTGGTTGCTTGCATGCTTGTTTGCTTTCTTGCTTTGCATGCTTGTTTGTTTGCTTGCTTGTGTGTTTACTTACTCGCTTAGATTTCACTTTTACTTCTTATTCTGATTTTCTTTATTTGTTTAACTTGCTGTTATTGCTTACGCTCATTTTTTTTGCTTGATATATTACTATTTTTGTTTCTGGAAATATGTGCTGCCAACTACTACGATCTGAATTTTGAATAGAGTATGTGGCTGAGATAGGAAGAGACTTGTGACACTACAGCACTTGGCCAATCTTATGTCTGTCTTCTTCGTGCTTGGTTACAACCTTCAGCCAATGAAGTCTTGATGGAAAATACGAACCATCTGCAAGGGAAGTTTTGACCCAACCATGAACTTGTGTCCACACTAGGAAGCCCCATGCATGTACTCAGTTTTATGCTTTGTGTGTTCAAGCTCATCCAACTAGTAGAAACAAAGAAGGGGAAAATCTAAATGAGAAAACCTATGCCAGAGGTCTTACATGCTTCTCTGAAGGAACAACCTCTTCTTCTCTCAATAAGTCGGGATCCCTCTTCCGCCCCAAAAATAAATAAGTTCCTATGCACAGTCCTCTTGAAAAATACAAAGGAAAAAGAAGAGAAAGGCTTCCTGCGTAGATAGGTAAAGCATACAACTCCATCGGGGTACTGACCAGGCTCGCTGGCAGTGGAGAAATGTGTGTTCCTGTGTGACTCCGCCGGGGTACTATCCAGTCTTGCTGGCAGCGGAGCAACACCAGAGATGAAAACTTATACTCTGAAATTTTCAACTCGCAAGCCAAACTACCCTTCCTGGATTCAAAATAATGTGATCAAGATGAACTTTTGATTGTGTTTGACTCAGTTGGAAAAAGGGTAAACCATGTATGTCCATGGGGTAAGTGAGGAAGCTGAAGTAACCTGCACAATGATTCAATACTCCCCGAAAGACCAAGGCCATGTGCTAGCAAAGAACCAAAATGGAGAAGCTGGAGTTCTACCAGTGTGTCGCCAAGTGTTGTAGCGGCTACAAACACCCTCCAAAATTTTGGCCTACACCCAATTTTGGAGCCTCCCTTGAGAGTTTTACTTGATGACGGCACACACTCGGGTTTACTCCGTGAGCTTGTATGAGTCCTCACATTCGCCTTGCTTGTTCATTTCATTTAAAGTTTCTGCATGTTGGTGTCTAATTCATGCTTGCGACCATGTTCTCACTATGCTCAAATTCTTCGCTTCGTGTGTACTTGTTGTGTTCGCTATGAAAGCATCTGTCGCACTCACACACAGAGTCACATTCACTGTCGCAAAAGCATCGTCTCGATCAATGAACGGTCAATCATGAGTGTCACGCTTGTCACTTGTAACGTCAGTCAGTCATGTTGAACATGTGTGTCTGGATGGTTTGGTCGTTTCGTCGTCAAGTCATGCGAGTGTGTGTTTGTATGATCACTTATGAATCTTTTGATTGTTCACACACTTAGTCATTTATGCTAAAGTTTTGATGACTATACTCCCCACTGACAGTCGGACCATCACCCTACTTTCGACTCGAGCGAATGTCAACCAGAACAACATAAAAGCACCAAGCTAGTCTTTTCAAGCTGCGCTCCCCGCAAATGATTCAATTAGCTCTCATGCTAGCCACCCAGATAGTCGGACTCGACAGTTACCCCAGGACTGACTCTCCTCAAAATTTGCACAAAGGCTACTAACCTCACCTGCTCAACTGACTAAGGAAATTGTGCGGACAGGTTGGACAGACAACAAGTGCCCGCCCCTGTCTCCTTCAGAAAATTGCGCAGTTTTCCCAACCAGTCATCCGGATGGTCAACCGACTGCTCATTCGAGAAATTGCATAGTTTTCATGAGTAGGCCTTCCACTGCCCATTAGTCATCTCAACTCAGAAATTGCACAGAGATGATTAGCAGGCCGACCTCCCGGCCTCACTACATTTCGTCGCCAGCACCTCCTAGCAGCAGACTGCCAGTTCCTTCTTGGAATTGCGTAGTTCTGGCTGCTAGTGACTGAGCAGCCAACTGCCAGTTCTCTCTAGGAATTGCGCAACTTTGGCTGCCAGTGACCCCAGTAGCCAACTGGCAATTCCCTATGGGAATTACGCAGTTTTGGCTGCCAGTCTCCCAGGAAATTCCCTAAAAAAATGCACAATCCCTGCCAGTGACCCTTCATCCAACCCGACCCATTCATCTGGAAAATTGCGCAAATCTGGCTGTCCAGCCCCTGCTGACTGTTCGTTCCAGAAAATGCATAGAGCATGCTTTCCTTGCCTTCCTACTACCCGAACTGTTCCTCCCAAAATTTGCGCAATTTTGCCTCCCAGCTGAGCCAGACCCCGCAGACAGTCACTGTCGACTCAGATTTCCTGTCTCCATCACTTAGTGACTCTTGCACAGTTTTTATCAGCAGTGCCCAGAGCCATCATCCCGCATCATAGCCTTGTTGCCTCTCCCGGTCACCTGCATCTGAATGATCATGTGTCATGGTAAACTATGAGGTTTTGGAGTTGATGTCGTCTCATCATGAGTGACTACAAGTATAAGTACACCAACGAACATGGCAAGATGACGAATGGGATGAATGAAGGGAGCACATGCAAAATGACAGGTTCACCAATGGATGAATGAATGAAGCATGCAAAGCGAACGAACACGATGAACATGCACCTTCGCGAACAGTCGAGCCTTTCAAGCCTTCCAACATTGCAAGCAAGGAACAACATGCTAAAGCTTCATCAAGCGAACCAAGGACCATTGAAGACTCCACGCACTTCGCCATGCAAAGATGACACTATGATACACCATGAAGACATCCATCACTCAACAGCACTATAGCTTGACATGCACTCCAACAGCAACACGAGTGTACCAACACTGTCATGTCAAGTCTTGTCGAGTCATGTCGCCCACTTCTCCACTATGGGCTATGTTGTCAATCAATGTGATGTAACGTGGAAGTCCAAGGGACCCACTTGTTGAACATAGAGTCATGTAAACAAAAATTCATGGAAGTTGAACGGTCATGAGGGTAGTCAAACAGCCACAAGGGTCAGTTTCACCCTTGGCTATAAATACCCCCTCATTTGTACATGAAGGGACTTTTCACCTCAACTTCTCCCACATAGCCAAGAGAGTCTGTAATCGTTTCTTTGAGGAGTAAGTAGTGGCTCCAATGCCCCGCTGATGAGGTTAGTGATGTATGGTGTAACAATGTGTCTTGGAACTTTCACTTAATTTAGAAGCCTGTTAACAGGCCAACATGTTTTCACACATATATTGTATTTGTTGTAAGATTGATCTTTAACACTTGTAATGCATGTGGCTTTAACTTGTGTTCTAAATCTGAACTGATTCATTTGTTGTAATGAATAATCTATTAATGGAAATGTGTTGTATATGTTGTTAATGTTGTCCCATTCATGTCGACTACTTTGTCGAACATCAGACAGACCTTTGGCATGAACTTTGCTGTAACAACCGTTGCACTTGTTCAGACTGATCCATGAGTGCGGTACGTGTTATCTTACCTTGTATGTTGTGACTGCTGCATCCAAGTAGACTTCTCCGCCGGAAGCTGTGTATGTCCTTTTGTGTTGTGTGTTCCTAGCCGAGTTGGGATTGATCCCTTTCAACCTGGAACTTACCTTCACCTTCTTCCCCTCACAGTGAAAGAACCATTGACACAAGTACACTTACACTCACCAAGCACGTGAACCTCACTTCTCGAAGACAAAGCGAACCACTCTCCTATGATGACAAGCAAGAGTTGAGGAAAATCCTTAAGACAATGGCAATCGGGCCATCATACCGGATGGGACTCCCACACAAAACGGTGTGAGGTCTAGTTGGGAATTTATACCGGGGTGATCCCTTGAATTTGGCGGGTCAAGCACTATCAACATAATGACACAACTATAAGTACGACTGGTAACACTGATTCTCTAGTTGAAATAATTGGTGAAAGGGAGGTTCCCTTTGTCTATGTCACTTCCTGGAGAAGTGGTTATGTTTGAAGCTTACTTGTAGAATAACTAAGATATAGAGGGATCGTTCCACCCTATGCTTAGGATTAGAGGTAAAAACAAGTCAACAACTTATAGGAGGATGAAAGAACTTGAATTTAGTCTAAGAATGAAGGAAAGGAAGGTGACTTATAGGTAACCCGGGGCTTTCCTAAAGGGCTGCCATAGGTATGCACTAAAATTGTAAGCTAATTGTTCATTGCAATTTTACAGGGTAAACACTTTCCATATAGATGATTGTTGAAAATTATTTGTGCTTGCCTACCAATTTGACCAACGTTTTCAAGGTAGAGTTTTCTAGGAATAGTAATTAGGGGTCAAAGTAAAAATTAAGATAATACTTGGAATCTATGAATTGACATTGGTCACTTCACAGATTGGGCATGATGTACCTCTATTCACTGGTGAACCTATGGATTTTAGATGTTGCAGAAATTTTCAACTAAATAAATCAAACTTCCTTATTAAATGGCCTCTTATTGATGAATTAGAATGGTGTTGGAAACCTAATGAAAACATAGTCGATTATTCCCTTTGTTGATCTAGAGCATTGATCCCAAATAACGTTTACTTTGGTCAATTATATACATGTTGAAGGTTGAGACTTGGTTACATGAATCAACCATGCATCATGGGTAGGATCTTGTAACTCGCTTGGACTAAATAAGGATCCTTGAACTCAACTTGACAAAGTTCTAGTTCTGTAAATGAATTGCATTGACAATTGATTAATGAATTGCAATGGAAACAATCATTTAGTTTTAGAGACATCATTGTTTTCTTTTATTATTATTTTCACAATCATCCATGTTGATGATATAAACCACAAATAAACAGACCATAGGCCTACTATTTATGGATCATATGTTATCAATGTAGATGAATTTGTGGCCTTGAAGGAGATGTACCATGTTGAGGAGAAAATTGAGGGGGTAGAAATCCATTTCATTTTGTTTGTCATTGAGAAAATCGAGAAATAAACAAGTATATGTAACTATAAGATTATATAGTTGATAAAATAAACAACAATTTTCATATTTAATAGTAGTGTTATCACATGGAATTATTGGCACAAATTTTCCATAAAAGAATAAAATTATATTTTCAAACAATAATGTTTGAAATACAATGATAAACCTAGATATCGTGCTCTACTTTTACAATGAATTTATTTAACATTCCTCCCAATACCTTCAGCTCAGTTAATAGTAAGTGAAGCTAAAATAGTGCAAGATTTAGCCTCTACAACAGAGATTTATTTCCAAAAGGAAAAACCCCAAGCTTAGGTTCAATAGTTCTCACTAATCCTACAAAAATCATCCCCTTGTAATGGTGCAAAGAGTATCTTATTTACAGAACCGAGACTTGGAAGTAACACTTGCTTTAGAAAATAGGTAAGATTGATTTTTTGAGTGGATTGGACAGATGAGATATTTTCTCAATAGCAATCCCTCTCTTTAGAAATGGTTGGATCTCATTAATACAATCAATACATAATGTAATTGAGTGATTTTGTGTAATAGAAAATATATTTGTTTGTGTGTGCACACATCTCTCTATTTTTTCTTGGTATCAAAGCTGATAGCTCTAGGTTTACTCCTGATTAAGGAGAGCCCAAAAAAATGTGAGAGCAGCTGAATTATCAGAAGCAGGTCTGTGCTAGAGATATGTTCTCTACCAGTGAACCAAAGAATGAAATAATCCGCATTTTGCAGGGACAAGATAATTGGATAAGTGTTAGCATCCTCGCATTAGAACATGTGTTTGTCCTACAATCAATGAGTGTTGTACAATGATTGGAAGTTCAAAGTGTCTTCTTTTTCTAAGATCTCATGATTGCAAGGTCGTTTTATGTTGGCATCATGATCGTAGCAGTGTAGGTATAGAGAGTCAGCGTAGGGTTGTGTACTAGCATAGTGGCGGATGAGGAAGGAAATCCGATGAGGCTATTTTGAGTCAACTCAATCTGAATAAGACCCCTAACTAGAATGAATGCCCTATGAACACACTCATCATGGAGCTTCTCTTCACTTGGTTCCTCACCTTTTGTTTGATGTAAGGAGTTGCATATTTCTTTTTATAAGCTAGATATTTATAAATGTTATTTCTTGAAGGCTGATGGTCATAGCAAAAATAACTACCATGCCCATATTGACTAGAATCCAACAGAGGAATCTACACAAAGTGGTTGAAGGCCTTATATTACTATCGATGAGAAGTGAAGAAAGTTGCAAGATCCATCATAAGAATTGTAAGCACTGAACGAGGTAATAATAATTATAGATTAATTTTTTTATTTTAATCATGGAGAAAATAGTTCTAGAAAAATTCAATGGTTCAAATTTTTACACCTAGAAGGTGAAAGTCCAAATGAATTTAATGCATAAATTTTTTTGGAGCCTAGTAAAAGGAGTAGAACCAGTACCTTAAGATCCAAAACAATCAACTAAATGGAAAAAAAAAAGGAAGAGAGATATAAGTCCATTATAGGACTTTCTTTGTCAAACTCACAACTTCACCTCATAGACTTAGAAAAATCTTCTGCACAAATATGGGAACAGTTAAGTAAAATATTTTGGGAAAAGGTTGTGAATGAAAAATTCTCTTTGAAATTGCAGTTATTCAAACTTAAAATGCATGATGGGGTATCATTTTCTACACACATAAATGATTTAAAATCACTCATAAGGTAGTTAGAGGAAATTGGGGTGAAAATAGAATAAGAAGATGCAAAGGCTATCTTGTTAAACAATTTATCTTCAAATTATGATAATGTTATTTTCACCTTAAGTCAATTTTCCTCTTGATCATTAGATGAAATGATTGCAACATTCTTAGCACAAGAGAAGAGGATGAAATCGGGTAACACAAAGGATAACTCACATGATGAGATGGAACTATCTTAAAGGGTAGAATCAATAAAAACACGAACTCAATAGAATGTTTTTACCGCTAAAAACAAGGACACACAACATTCAATTGTAAAACTCGTGCCAAAGATCCCTTAAATGGAAATTAAAGGAATTAAACTACATAGCTACTATTCAAGACTTTCCAGAGGCCAACCTTGGGGACTTCTCAAATTGTGACATTAATAATGAATTTAATACAGAGCCTCTCATACTTTTCTAATATAGCTATCAGTCATTGTATTAGTTAGATGTTATTAACGTGTGCATGTAAGTGTTTGTAAATAAAGGTTATTGCATAATTTATTATTGTATAAGCTTTGTACTTAGATAAGTTTCCTATATAGCTAAAAGTGTGTATTTTGATGCATACCACTAGGGTGGAAACTTGTCCATAGAGATATTAAATATTTGGGCTATTCTTCAGGGTAGTCAAGAAACATCAATTCTGCAAAGTTCATCAATGATGATCAGAGGTAGGTAAGTTTCAAATGGTTTTCAAGTGGTAGCTCGTGAGGAGGTGAAGAAATAATGGTTTCTACGAGATCCCAGAGTGAATGGAGTTACTGATCAAGACCATATCAAAATGATGTGTGTAATTTGTGTAATAATGTACTCATTAAAAGGGGGTCTTAGAAGTAACACTTACTTAATAAAATAGATAAGATTGGTTTGTTGAGTGGATTGGATAGTTGAGACATTTTCTCAAAAACAAACCCTCATTTTAGAAATGATTGGATATCATTAATACAATAAATACATGATGTAATTGAGTGATTTTTTGTAATAGAAAATACATTTGTTTGTGCTTGTGCACATCTATCTGTTCTTTCTCCAAAGAACCCCTTGTTCTTTTACAGAGCTTCTATTTATAAAATTACAAATGAAATCCCCAAAAATAAGTATATTTCAAGGCAATTTAGATCTAGATTTTTTAGAGCTGTAATTTTTTTTTTGTTAATCTGCTACTCCAATCTCCATTGCTCCAAATCCTTGGGATTTATCTCTTGAAACAAATTCCCTGCCAAAAAAAATCAAAATTAAAATTAAAGCCAATTAGAAATGAAGATAAAACTCAGATTTCTAAAATTGTGAAAAGAAATAACGAATTCAAATCTAACTTCATAAATTAATAAAACTAAATTTGTGTTTTCCCTTGATTTACTGTGGAAAAAATATTTTCAATTGAATAATCCAGGAATGAATTGGTGACAACAAATCTTCTTGACCAAATATATTTATCCAAAATAAACTCACGAATTCCTTTTTTGTTGCAAATTCATAATTGTAACTTCTACTAAATTTTTGGACTAGGAAAGATTAAATTTGCTTAAATTAATATTTCTGGATTTTTCTCCATGAAAATATCTTTCCCATGAATCCTAATTTACCTCATTTGGTAAAACAAAACTTGAGATATCACCTCTCAAAATATAGATACCAAAACTTATTAAATTATATTTTAACAAAATTTCAGACATGAAATATTTTAATGCTATGTTTTAATCTATTTAACAGTATTTTAAAAAACAATAGTAATTTAAAAAAAAAGTCAACATAGTTGTTGAAAGATATTAATGAAAGAGGTGAACACATGGAGGAGATAAATTAGTAGTGGGAAGAGTGCTCACGTGGGTGGAGGAAGGGCCTCCTCCTCACTACAATTTAAAGCTTTTGAAATCATATTTATATGCCCCCTTATAATATAGTCTCATTTTAAATGTGCTCTCTCAGAAATTATGATATGAGAGCCCTTGTGCCAAGTCACCCTAGTAGTTCATCCTCGTGCCAAGTCACCCTGGTAATTCATCCTTGGGTGGATTCATCGGGACTTCTAATGAAATCCCCAGGATGACTTTTAGGATGTTGTTGATGAGCTTCATTATTGGGTAATTATATGAGCCTTAATTCACCTCCTAGTTTAGTCAAACCAACTTTTCTCATAACTTATTACATGTTTTTGATTATATTTTGTTTATGAGGTGAGTTAGAGTTGGATATTATGCTTAGTGGACTAATATGCATTGAATGCAACATTAAAGGAGAAAATCAAGGAATTTTGGCAAAGACTAAGGTCAAAACTTGAATGGGACATGGGAGAGGGATTGTAGGAGGTAAATCATCCTCATTTACTACTCTTCCATTCGAATATTCCTCCATTCATCACATCAGCTCAAAGTGAAAACAACCAAATCATGAGGATTAGAAGGCAGTCGAGCAAGTGAGAGACAAAGCACTAGTTTATCTCGAGTTTGGGAGCCGAGCCTCCCTAATTTTAAGAAATTCGTTGGGGACTTTAGTTGTACAAGTAGAGAGGCCTAGGACCTAAGTAGGATTTGGATTTTTATTGTAAAACTCTAAACTATTTTCAAGCTGCAATACTTGTGAAAGTTCTATTGATGTAATTTGTTGTTTTGGTAATAAGAATGAGTTTTGTTTTGAGCCAGCACTGAGTTAACTTAGAGCACTGAAGCTCTTGGGTTAGGGTCCAACCCTAGCAGCCAAGGCTCCTCTTTCTTGTACATGTATGCTTAGTGTAGTCTCATAGTTTCATTGTTAATTTGCTTTTTAGATGCATTTCCATTACAAGTAGTGTAGATTAGATTGGTTGTTTATTAGTTTGCTTCTGTTTGTGCCTTACTTGAAGTAGTAGGTTAGCAAGGATAAAAAGAATCACCACAAGGTTGTCAGCAGGTGTCTCGGCCTCACATCCTCCCTCTGGGATCATGACTTGAGGAAGGGACCCTTAAGTAGCCCCAAAAACATAGATATCTAGTTCTTTTATGAGCTTTGGAGTTTGCTGTCTTTAAATTTGTATTTGGTTAGTTTTGCAAGATAGATTCCCATTGTCATCTTTTTCATCTCCATTTCTGCAGTAGATCTCATCCATGCTTTCATTCCTTTGAGCAACTTTCTTCATGCATAGTATAGGCAGTTAATTAATTAATTATGCTTTTCTAGTTTGTGAAAATATATCTTGTTTGCATAGATTTTTGGGAGACATACATGTTTTATGGAGAGCAGGTGCTTCAAGAGGAGACTAAGACCTCATAGCTAGCAACCACCTTCCACTCCATCCACCTTAGCCATCCCTTGTTTTCACCATCACCTTCACTAGGTTTCCATCATTTTTCATAGAAATTCTTCCAAGCACATTGAGCGAATCCAACCATCTACTATCTTGGATGTTGACTCCTGAGTGATCCTAGACCTTTTGCCACTCCATTTCACCCATCACACACCTTTCCTAGGCCTCCCATCACCTCCAACACCTCACATTTTTCTCTCGGTTGTATCCTGTAGGTTCACTGTAATTCCTACAGGATCATCTTGTAGGTTTCTAGTACATCCTATAGGTTTTCCTGAAATGGCCTGTTTTAAGGCCGAATTGATGGAAAACCTCTAGGAAGTCACCAAAATCCTCCCAAGGGTCTTCCACACCATCCAACCATCTCATAACCCTTCCAGCCATCCTCAAACATCCTTAATTCACCTGCCACATCCACAAAAGCAATTAGTTTGCATACTTGATTTTGCATAAAAAGACAAAAAAGCAAAAACAGATTTAGTTCAGTCTCTTTACTTGCACATTAGTGATGTTTGATGCTTCTTACTTCTACAACTTAGATAGTAGCATTTGTTTCATGTTGATTTAGCATTTCTGCCAAGCATAGTTCCTTAGTGGTTAATTAGGAAATGGTGTGATTTAGCATTACATGTCGACCTTCTCCATTATTGCATAGAGCAATTCTCTCTTAGAGTAGATTTACCTTTCCTTCATCAAAGAATCAAGCTTCTTATGACTCCATAGAAGTCTGGCTTGGAACCCTAGTGCTCTCTCGCTAGTTGAACAGTGACAACAGGGAGAACCATCACTTTTACTTGTGTATACAACACTGTCACCTCCAAGTTTGTACGAACCCTGGGTTGATAAAGTAAAGCTGGTAGCCCAGGAGTTGCAACATCCTTGCTGCAATACTGGTGCTAATCAGTTGTCACTCCAGGATGCTCAGCAACAGTGGTTATATATAATATTATTTATTATATTTGTTTTAATTAATTATTTTATATATTTACAGTTTATTTTAAATATATATAATTTTTTATTATATTTACAATATTAATTGAAAAGTTAATAAATTTTTTTATAATAATTAAATAAATAAAATTAATTAATAAATAATTATATTAATATTATTAATTATGTTAATAATGAACTAAATTAATACAATTAATATTTACAAATCAAAATTAAGTTAATTAGATAAATTACATAAACTAGTTAATTTTGATTAATTTAATTAACCAAAAAATAATTTATTTAACTAAAGTGAAATAAAAGAAAATAAAATAAAACTTATCTACATGGTTTAATTAATTAAAGTTATACAATTTATGAAACAAAATGAAAAATACATATTTACATATCTGAATGCCGAGGTAGAAAAAATAACCAAACTTTGACCAAGGATATTTTCAAATCGTAAGTCAAAATGAAGCGAAACTTGAACCGTTGGTAGCAAAATGAAATCAATGGAGGCGTCAAAAACAAAAAATCAAGAAAAAATGGCAATCATCCAAAATTAGCAAAATGAAAGCATATCGAGGCATGACATTAACAAAATGCATCAGGAACCCATAATTTCAAATATTTAAGGGGGGTGGTTGAGGCCTCAACAATTGGCGACACACTAGAATGAAGCAATTATCTCTTGTTTAGAATAATAGGTTTAAATTTACCAAAGGTCCAAATGAAAGCTTTCAAAAAAAAATCACGCGTTACACCATTTCCAAGGGTCCCACATAAGATGAATGAAAGTAGATTGGCTCTTAAGAAATGAAAGTAATTGAATTTCCCCGTTCTAAAACAATGAATCCAATTGTAGTGAATATTTATTATTTTTAAAAATTCTCTCTCTACTATTGGATAGCAAAGATAACTAGGAGGATTTTTAGGATTAATGTGCATATATTGAATATAAAATTACCTCATTTCCCTACATTACTTTGCTGCCAGGAGGCCTATTCAATACCCAATTGAAGGTGTCTCGGTACCATACAAGTTGGACCTACTACCAGTGAGGGTCCATAGTCATGATAGGTTTACTTGTACTTTCCACACATATGTTCTTTCAACTCTCTTATGTGCCACACTTTTGATTAGAATATTTGAATAATTGCTTTTAGCGATTGGGTGAAAAGAGCAGGGTGGTACGAGAGGTTTTTTCTACTTAAATAAATAGATGTGATACTAGTTAAGTTTAACCCCACCAGTCTTATTTTCATCTACCAATGTAGAGGTTTTAAATGTCGACGGGTATGGGAGGGATTCAAAGCAACGACTTTAAACAATTTGTTCCTTTATAAAAGTGAACCTATAATACCCGAATCATACCTTGATGTTCCCCATAGTAAATGGTGGATGTGATAGAAAGTGAAAACTTGACAAAAATGATATTTAGATAAATGAAATCCTATTGAAAAAATTAAGTAAATATTTCCCCTATAAAACAATTGGTGTTGCATGGGAAAATATTTCCCCCATATAGATTTTGGGAATATCACAAACTGCAATCCAAATCAAAATAGTGAAATCAAACCCCTTCAAATGTAAGACTATGCAAATAAAGAAAGAAAATGTAAATGAAAAAGCCATGATTAAAAGAAAACTTTAACAAGACATTGTATGAAAATATATTTTAACAAAAGAGTGAATATGAGAAACGCATGTGTACTTTACTTAAGTTGAGGTCTTGTTAAGTTGTCACGCAAATTTGTAACTAATTTGGCTTTTTATTGAAAAAAGAATCTGATAACTAGCAGGCTACCATGGATAAAAGATGAAAATGCATCAAATGTGTCTTGTTTAGAAAATAACTTATTTTAAAATAAGTTCTGAAAAAAAAAAAAAAAAAAAATGATACTAAATGAAAAAAATGTAAGGTGCAGAGACTCCCTGATGTAACTTGCTTGCAATTATAACATCATCATAATCGCCTTGCCAAACTAAAAAGTACGCAAAGAAAACTATGGATATCTGAGCTAGCAAGAGAATCAAATCTTCAACAAGGCCAACAAAAACCTTTTCCGTCGACCAGCCGAGGCTCCCACTAGCTGTCTGTCTCGATTTCTGGTCTACTTTAGTGTAGCTTTTACTCTACCTACCTACCAATCTGGACAATCGTACTACTTTTCTGCCTCCCCATTTCCTATTATTTACTTCTTTGGGTCCTTACCTTAGATTTTTGCCGTTTCTCACTAAATCCTGGAAATCTCCAGACTTCCTTGTTCCACATTCTTGATTTCTGTTTGTACCTCTGGGCCGCTTCATAGATTTTTTCCTCCTTCCAGACTCTATCAGATCCTGAGGTGGCTCTGTTTAGACAATGTGATTAACTCTTCCCATCCCCCTGTACTCTTTCTGGCTGACCTGTCCCAGCCACATGGTGCACATGCCAACAAGGGAGTCGATTGGCAATCTGAAACACCTGTCTCAACCACATGGATATCCTCCACGAGGACTCTGACACATTAGATCTGGTCAAGGTAGCTTTGGAAGCTAAAGCCAAATACCACGGCACTTCTACAGCACCCTGTTATAGACATTTTTGGGCACTACAACCCCAAGCATGAAATGTCCATAAACCAAGGGCTCCTAAGTCCCTAAAAGTGTTGTTCTAACCCCTAAAGGAACAAGGTCAACTGATTACAGCTTCTCCCAGAAGTTCTCCATGAAAAACTGCTCAGAATTGGTCAAAACAGGATCATTTCAGCTGCTCCACTGGCCAAGTGCGTTGCATCTCACCTAAATACACTGCGTGGGTGTGTTGCATTTCAAAAAGCCCTTCTATGTGGTGCGATGGGCGAGAAATGACAAGTGGCAGTGTCATTTCGCGAGGTGGAGAGGCAATGGAAGCTTCCAGAAACTTCTCCTATGACACTTGCCTCTCTGAATTCGACCAAGGATGAGTAAGAGATCATCAATATCCAAGTGGAAGCAAAAACTATTAGAGGGAAGACAATAATCAAATCATGAGCTGACTCATCTCCATTACAGATATCTATATATGGATCTCTCATCCCAGAGATCCAGAGGCTGGAATTTTGCATATTGTAAGGAATTGCTGTTGGTTTTTTGAGACAAACATCAGATTGTTGGGTGATCTAAGCTTTGTATGAGGTGAAGAGGGGCTTCCTTGCTGAGAGGTTGATGCTGGGTCAGAACAACTGGTTGTAACTCCTCTTGGCTCTTTCTTGTTTATCAATAAAAGCTATTCAAGTTTTCCTCCATACTCTTGTGTCATAGATGTTTGCTGCATTTGTATGGTCAATTTACATCTGATCCTAGATTGTTTATGATTATAGATCCATGTCTTTGTATAGTGCTATGCTACTGTGATCTTACAGGTACTTTGTGAAGCTGGGCGTGCAAGGGAACAAGTAGCGAAAGACTATCAAGGAAGAGAGGAATCAAATTAGGAGATTAGCGCAAGACAGAGGTTGGTCTTTCTATTCCTCTCTATCTATAATTCATAAAGGAAAAATGAAAGTAGTTTTACTCTGTTTGTTTCTAAGGCAGCTGTCACACCTTAGTGGGATAGAGCAGTTCTATATAGACACTTTTTTCCCTGTAACAAAATGGCGACCCCGCTGGGGACGAATTAGTTTGTTTGTTTATCATTTTTTGTTGTCTATTTCATAAACTTACAGGTAGCATTCGAACTGCATTTTCCATAGCAAATGCAAAGTAGATAAATGCTACTTCAATCCATCTACTGGATCTGTTTATGATTTAAACAACTGATTCACAAACTCTCTGATTTCCCTTATGATAGCTCTTAGATCCTCCTTAGATCTACCCCTGATTGTTGAGTTACTGATTACCTTTTGCTCGGCCAAAACCCACGAACTGAACTGCAAATTGTGACCCGGAACCTAAACAGAGTCTCGTTTCTGGCCCAGCGCAGGAACTGTTCAGAGAATCTGAACTTCAGCGCACTTCTCGAGTGGAGAAGGTGCGCTGCATTTCGAATTCCCTGTGTTACAGGTGCGCTGATCAGACTAGGCTTTGTGCAGTGTTGGTTTCTGTGATTCATTCTTTCCAGTTCTATTCCTGAATTTTGCTGCCTGTGATCAGTATATGTCTGTTTGAAACCCCTTTTCCTTACTGTTATTCCGCCTCCTTTGTACAAAAGAACTGTAAATGTTTTTGTGTGTTTGTTGAGTAATTTTCAGTTCTCCTTTGCAAAAGTAGCATAATTGTACTGTCGTCCTTTGATTTGAAACTGTTGCAAGTGTCGATTTCGATTGTATGAAAGAGTTTTATTGCTGTTGATGGTCGATTATCTTGTTACTATTGTTTTTGGCCTAAATTTGTAATTTTTCTAGTGTCGAAAACAAGTATTCATTTCAAAATCGTAAAGTGTTGTGATCGTCTCCATTTTTTATTTCGAAAAGAAACTTGTTGATATTTGTCGCTTGAAAAGAAATTCAGATTTGTGCATCAACTTTCTTTTTAGCATTCATATACTAAGAAAGTCGAAAACAAACACATGCATGTGCATTTGCATCTAGACAGTCTGATTGGTTTGATTTAGGAAAGTGCATTTAGAGTGTGCTCTTTGCTCTTTGTGAAAAGATTCTGTCTTCCTTTCCTTAGTAGCTAGGATTTTCATTGCATAAAAAGAAGATAAAAAGTTTGTTTATCATCTTAGATTGCACTTTAGGAATCACATCTACATCTCGCGGTGAACCTGAAAGGCAAACTTCATAAACAAGATCAACTATAAAATAAATTCAATGAATCTAACAACGCTTTGGAACTTAACGCACAACATTTAGAAGTCTAGGCTAGAGACGTATTCCGGCGTCGTAAAGCCTGGTAACTGTTGTTCTCACTGATGGTTGGGTGATTCCTCCACTTTGAGATGATAAGTGCCAGTACGGACTTGTGCTCCCACGTACCGTCGAGTATATTTTGGGAGACCCCAATAGGCTTAATCCTTTATCCATAGGAAGCCGTGTCTGCCGCCCTATCGATCGCAATGCACTGAACACAGCATTCGGGAAGATTGACTGCCGTACCGTAAAAAGTATTCTGCAGTTTTGCGATTGGTTTGGTAATCCCTCTACCTAGATTTCCAGAGCAGTCCCTTTCATTCCTTTTCAGACTCTTTAACAGAAAAGGTCCATCTGAGCACTTGTCACTTCAGGCTCATTAAAAATCGAAGGAGACTAGAGTCATCTTTTGTTTTTTCTCGACTCTTAAAAATTGAAAAAACAAGTTGTGTCAAAGCGTCTAAAATTTATTTTAAACGAAATAATCATCACCTTTCCCTCGTTGGTCTTCGAAATTAGTCTCCCTTCATCGCAAGTTCTTGTAGAATCGCTAGGAAATCTTTTGGATAGACTAGATATGTCTGAACAACCATCAACATCTAGGACTGTGTCATCCGACACAGCAGTAGCAGAACCTCCTGCTGCTACTCCAACAATGTTCACCGGTATACCATCTGTCCCGGAAAGTTATCAACAACAAGCTGGAGTCCAATCAGGGACTGTTTCGACGACATGGTCTGTTCCTATTTCTTCATCCGGATTATCATCTGGTATTTCTTATGTTGAAACTCAACAAATTGATCCAATGTGTCTTCAAAGACCAATTTACCCTTTAAGTACTGGATTGCCACCATATGGAGGGCAGTATGCCTTTTCATTGTTCCCTCCTGGAGAACAACCATATGGGAGTTTACAACAAAGTTCAGGTCAAACTGGAATTACATCCAGCGGTTGGGTACCAATACTGCCTCAACAACCAAGGGTTGTATATTCAATGCAACCAGTCCACCCTGTGTCGAATATTCCCACTATACCTGCTGTGGTGAATACGTCGCAAGTACAAGCGCTACCTGTTGTATGTCAACCCCAAGTTTCTCAGGTTGCAATACAACAGCCTCTTGTCTCGACAACTCAGTCACAACCTCAGGTTAGTTTCTCCTTATCTGGAGCGACTCAGGCTCAAACAAGTACTATGACTCCTCATCTTGGTCAATCATCCAGTATTGGGCAATAGCAAATGGTCCAACAACCATGGCTGGTTCAATCTCAACAACCGCTATTCCAGCAATCATATCAAGGACCTGAGCAACAAGTCTTTGTAAGTAATGGGCAACCGCATTTCCAAAACAGTTATCAACAACCATATTATAATGGTTATGCCCATCAACCTTGTCATGTTGCCAGCATCAAATACATTATGCTGGTATGCAAAGACCCACTGCTCAGGCGATTCCATCTTATCCTGGGTATGATTCGCCTAACCTGAATCAACAGTTGCCCTTTGTAGCAACTCTAGAATTACCAGATCTAAACCGGTTGACGAATGATCCAATTGCTTATGCCCTTTGGTGGCCATCGATTCCGCATAAACTTCCGTCAGATATTCCTAAATTTAATGGAAATCTGGGGGAAGACCCGTCGAATCATGTGATGACATTTCATCTGTGGTGTTCATCAAACACCCTAAACGATGATTTGATTAGGCTTCGCCTTTTCCAGAGGACGTTAACTAGTCCGGCAGCAAAATGGTATATCGAATTGCCTAGAGCTTCATTCGACAACTTCAGTACCCTAGCCATAACCTTTTTAACCCATTTTCAATTACGGATAAGGTACAAAATGGGAACGAAACTCCTTACCAACTTCAAACAAACGAAGACCACTCACATATTTGATCATATACATGAGTGGCGACGTCGTCATAGAATGGTAAAAACGTATGTTCCCGATCAGCTATTAGCTGAATGGTTTATCAAGTCATTATTACCTTCCATTACAGAAGATGTGGCAAAGGGAGGAGTCGTCACTGAAGAGCAAGTTATTGCTCGTGCGCAATATTTAGACTTGATTTATACTCAGTCTGGCACGCTCTACGATAAAATCCCTGACGCTCCCAGACCAGAATTTTCCGTTCCACCTACTCCTAAATCAAACAATGACTCTCATGCCGGCGATGGCGTGATCGGTGCGACAAACACGAAATCGACAAAGGCTACATCTTAAAAGGCCCGTAAGATTTCTAGTCAAAATGCAAATGAGGAACTTCTTGCCTCGGGTGTTATAGACATTTTTGGGCACTACAACCCCAAGCATGAAATGTCCATAAAACAAGGGCTCCTAAGTCCCTAAAAGTGTTGTTCTAACTCCTAAAGGAACAAGGTTAACTGATTACAGCTTCTCCCAGAAGTTCTCCATGAAAAACTACTCAGAACTGGTCAAAACTGAATCATTTCACTTGCTCCATGGCCAGGGTGCGATGCATCGCACCTTGTACACACGGGAAGTGTGTTGCATTTCAAAAAGCCCTTCTGTGGGGTGCGATGGACAAGAAAAGACAAGTGGCGGAGACAATTTGCGAGGTGGATGATCATGGAATCTTCCAGAAACTTCTCCTGGGACACTTGCCTCTCAGAATTGCCCAAGGATGAGTAAGAGATCAATGAGATCTCCAAGTGGCATCAAGAACTATCAGAGAGAAGACACTAATCAAAAACCCAGAGCTGACTCACACCTCTGAAAATATCTATATATAGATCTCTCATCCCAGAGATCCAGAGGTTGGAGGCTGGAATTTTGCATATTGTAAGGAATTGATGTTGGTTTCTTGAGACAAACATCAGATTGTTGGGTGATCTAAGCTTTGTTTGAGGTGAAGAGGGGCTTCTTTGCTGGGAGGTTGATGCTAGGTCAGAACAACTGGTTGTAACTCCTCTTGGCTCTTTTCTTGTTTATCAATAAAAGCTATTTGAGTTTTCCTCCATGCTTTTGTGTCATTGATGCTTGCTACATTTGTATGGTCAATTTACATCTGATCCTAGATTGTTTATGATTATAGATCCATGTCTTTGTATAGTGCTATGCTTCTGTGATCTTACAGGTACTTTGTGAAGCTGGGCATGTAAGGGAACAGGTAGCTGAGGACCATCAAAGAAGAGAGGGATCAAATCGGGAGATTAGCGCAAGACAGAGGTTGGTCTTTCTGTTCCTCTCTATCTATAATTCATAAAGGAAAAACGAAAGTAGCTTTTCTCTGTTTGTTTCTAAGGAAACTGTCACACCTTAGTGGGATAGAGCAATTCTATATAGACACTTTTCCCTGTAACAAAATGGCGACTCCGCTGGGGATCGTAATTAGTTTGTTTGTTTATCATTCTTTGTTGTTTGTTTCATAAACTTACAAGTAGCATTCAAACTGCATTTGCCATAACAAATGCAAAGTAGGTAACTGCTACTTCAGTCCATCTACTGGATCTGTTTATGATTTAAACAACTGATTCACAAACTATCTGATTGCCCTTGTGATAGCTCTTAGATCCTCCTTAGATCTACCCCTGATTGTTGCATTACTGATTGCTTTTTGCTCGGCAAAAACCCAAGAACTGAACTACAAACTGACCTGGAACCCGAACAGAGTCTCGTTTCTGGCCCAGCGCAGGTACTGTTCAGAGATTCTGAATTTCAACGCACTTCCCGAGTGGACAACCTGCGCTGCATTTCAGATTCTCTGTGTTACAGGTGCGCTGATCAGACTAGCTCTGTGCAGTTGTGGCTTCTGTGGTTCATTCTTTCCAGTTCTATTCCTGAATTTTGCTGCCTGTGATCAGTATATGTCTGTTTGAAACCCCTTTTCCTTGTTGTTATTCCGCCTCCTTTGTACAAAAGAACTGTAGATGTTTTTGTGTGTTTGTTGAGTCATTTACAGTTCTCCTTTGCAAAAGTAGCGTAATCATACTGTTGTCCTTTGATTTGAAACTGTCGCAAGTGTCGATTTCAATCGTAGGAAAGAGTTTGATTGCTGTTTATGGTTGATTATCCTGTTACTATTGCTTTTGGTCTGAATTTGTAATTTTCTAGTGTCGAAAACAAGTATTCAGTTCAAAATCGTAAAGTGTTGTGATCGTCTCCATTTTTTATTTCGAAAAGAAACTTGTTGATATTTGTCGCTTGAAAAGAAATTCAGATTTGTGCATCAACTTTCTTTTTAGCATTCATATACTAAGAAAGTCGAAAACAAATACATGCATGTGCATTTGCATTTAGATAGTCTGATTGGTTTGATTTAGGAAAGTGCATTTAGAGTGTGCTCTTTGCTCTTTGTGAAAGAATTATGTCTTTCTTTCCTTAGTAGCTAGGATTTTCATTGCACAAAGAAGATAAAAAGATTGTTTATCATATTAGACTGCATTTTAGGAATTACATCTACATCTCGCAGTGAACCTGAAAGGCAAACTTCATAAACAAGATCAACTATAAAATAAATTCAATGAATCTAACAACGCTTTGGAACCTAACGCACAACATTTAGAAGTCTAGGCTAGAGACGTATTCCGGCGTCGTAAAGCCTGGTAACTGTTGTTCTCACTGATGGTTGGGTGATTCATCCACTTTGAGACGATAAGTTCCAGTACGGACTTGTGCTCCCACGTACCGTCGAGTATATTTTGGGAGACCCCAATAGGCTTAATCCTTTATCCATAGGAAGCCGTGTTTGATGCCCTATCGATCGCAATGCACTGAACACAGCATTCAGGAAGATTGATTGCTGTACCGTAAAAAGTATTCTGCAGTTTTGCGATTGGTTTGGTAATCCCTCTACCTAGATTTCCAGAGTAGTCCCTTTCGTTCCTTTTCAAACTCCTTAACGGAAAAGGTCCATCTGAGCACTTGTCACTTCAGGCTCATTAAAAATCGAAGGCAACTAGAGTCATCTTTTGTTTTTTCTCGACTCTTAAAAATTGAAAAAACAAGTTGTGTCAAAGCGTCTAAAATTTATTTTAAACGGAATAATCATCACCTTTCCCTCGTTGGTCTTCGAAGTTAGTCTCCCTTCATCGCAAGTTCTTGTAGAATCGCTAGGAAATCTTTTGGATATACTAGATATGTCTGAACAACCGTCGACATCTAGGACTGTGTCATCCGACACAGCAGCAGTAGAACTTCTTGCTGCTACTCCAACAATGTTCGCCGGTATACCATCTGTCCCGGTAAGTTATCAACGACAAGCCAGAGTCCAATCAGGGACTGTTGCGACGACATGGTCAGTTCCTATTTCTTAATCTGGATTATCATCTGGTATTTCTTATGTTGAAACTCAACAAATTGATCCAATGTTTCTTCAAAGGCCAATCTACCCTTTAAGTACTGGATTTCCACCATATGGGGGGCAGTATGCCTTTTCATTGTTCCCTCCCGGAGAACAACCATATGAGAGTTTACAACAAAGTTCAGGTCAAACTGGAATTACATCCAGCGGTTGGGTACCGATACTGCCTCAACAACCAAGGATTGTATATTCAATGCAACCAGTCCACCCTGTGTCAAACATTCCCACTATACCTGCTATGGTGACTGCATCGCAAGTATAAGCGCTACCTGTTGTATGTCAACCCCAAGTTTCTCAGGTTGCAATACAACAGCCACTTGTCTCAACGACTCAATCACAACCTCAGGTTAGTGCCTCCTTATCTGGAGCGACTCAGGCTCAAACAAGTACTATGACTCCTCATCTTGGTCAATCATCCAGTATTGGACAACAGCAAATGGTCCAACAACCAGGGCTGGTTCAATCTCAACAACCACAATTCCAGCAATCATATCAAGGGCCTGACCAACAAGTCTTTGTAAGTAATGGGCAAACTCATTTCCAAAGTGGTTATCAACAACCATATTATAATGGTTAAGCCCATCAACCTTGTCAAAGTTGCTAGCATCAAATACATTATGCTAGTATGCAAAGACCCACTACTCAGGCGATTCCATCTTATCCTGGGTATGCTTCGCCTAACCTGAATCAACAGTTACCCTTTGTAGCAACTCTAGAATTACCAGATCTAAACTGGCTGACGAATGATCCAATTGTTTATGCCCCTTGGTGGCCGGTGATTCCGCATAAACTTCTGTCAGATATTCCTAAATTTAATGGAAATCCAGGTGAAGATCCGTCGAATCATGTGATGACCTTTCATCTGTGGTGTTCATCAAACACCCTAAACGATGATTCGAATAGGCTTTGCCTTTTTCAGAGGACGTTAACTGGTCCAGCAGCAAAATGGTATATTGAATTACCCAGAGCTTCGTTTGACAACTTCAGTACCCTAGCCACAACCTTTTTAACCCATTTTCAGTTACCGATAAGGTACGAAACGGGAACGAAACTTCTTACCAACTTCAAACAGACGACGACCACTCACATATCTAATCATATACATGAGTGGCGACGTCATCGTAGAATGGTGAAAACGTATGTTCCCGATCAGCTTTTAGCTGAATGGTTTATTAAGTCATTACTGCCTTCCATCACGGAAGATGTGGCAAAAGGGGGAGTCGTCACAGAAGAGCAAGTTATCGCTCGTGCGCAATATTTGGACTTGATTTACACTCATTCCAGCACGCTCTACGATAAAATACCTGACGCCCCTAGACCGAAATTATCAGTTCCTCCTCCTCCTAAATCAAACAATGACTCTCATGCCGGCGATGGCGTGATTGGCGCAACAGACACGAATCAACAAAGGCTACATCTAAAAAGGCCCGTAAAATTTCTAGTCAAAATGCAAATGAGGAACTTCTTGCCTCGGAAGTAAATGCCATGTCGACCGACAAGGGCAAACAACTGAAGCAACCAGGGGGCAAGAAGAAAAAGAAAGGGACGAAAAAGAAGCAGGATGAGTCATCTCCTGGAAAACCTTCTGCAAACCCTTCTGGGCAAAGGAAACCCCCTGTAGGGTGTCATATATGCGATGAGGATCATTGGACAAGAGATTGTCCACATAAAGCTGAAGTTAAGAAACTCTTTAAGAGTTCAAAAACCTCAGCGGTATTGACTGATCCGTTTCCTAACGCGGGAACCAAACTGGTTGCTAATCAAAATGCTTCCCGATCCCAAGTGCTTATGTTGTCTATCTCAAAGCAGCAAAGTGATGCTTTGGCAAGGAATAAATATTACGGGAATCCACAGTTATCGAATAACAAGGCTAATGAACAACCTAGTAGTTCGACAACAACTTTGACCAAAGTTGTGCCACCCATCATTCCTGAACCAATGATAAAGTCACCAAAGGGAGTAGTACATAAATCGACATTTAATCCTTGTGCAAAAGTAGCACAGAATTATAATATAATAGAGGACCTGGCCCAATCGTCGTCTGCTATGTCGACACTTGAGGTACTGCAAAATTGCCCCTCCCAAAAGCAAGCTTTATTATCAGCAATAGGTGGGATTGGCCCAATGGATTCCAATCTTGTGGCCTTTGATCATAAAGGATATGACCCTCAGTTACCAGCTCAACTAGCTTTCCTTATTCAAGTAAAAGCCCTCAACAAAACTGTTCATCGAACAAATATTGATGAGGGGGCATCTACATGTATTATGTCGATGAGTTGCTGGAAAAATTTAGGCTCACCACCCTTGTCGAGATTGTCAACGATGTTAAAAGCATTTGATGGATGATCATACACTCCATACGGGATTTTAAGTAACTTGCAAGTTGAACTGGGGGGAAAGACAGTAGAAATTGATGTTGAAGTAATCGACAGAAACCTCGATTACAACATCCTACAGGGAAGGCCCTGGATATATGCCATGGCCACAGTTGTGTCAACCTACTTCAGGAAGATTGCATTTCCCTTCCAAGGAGGAATTACAATTGTCGACCAACAAACATTTCTCCCCAACAATTCACAAGTTACGGGAAGCATTGCAATGATCCATGGAAGCAATCATTCGCTTCAAAATATCGGAGCAGGTCTCCTAAAAGACCCTGCCTTAATGGGTACTTTTGCCCTACCGCCTTCGAGGAATTTGGCTGAAGTGGCCACAGTGGAAACCCGCAATATGAAATCTTTTATATTTAATGGATTTAGAAGATTCCTAAACATTTTTTCAGCATGGATCATCACCATTTTAGAAATATTGTAGCAATCAATTTTCTTGGCTTGGGGGGCAAACCCAAATCAACGCTCATCGAGTGTTTGGATAGATAGGTCTAAGGAATATGGCACCTCTTCAGATCCTTGGTCACATGTACATTCTACAGACGAAGGAATCATTCAATCAATGATGATAGGAGAGGCACCATGGGAAGATTACCACCATCACTCCCATCTTCAGGATTACCACGAAGATTATTCCAGCAACCTTAATCATCCATCAGTTTTTTGATTTTCTATCAAATACTGTAAATACGGTGGATTCTGAGGACGGTTCTTATCTCGTGTCAACCTCGTTAAAAAATGAAACAAGGAGTCATGAGGATAGTTCTTTTACTGTGTCAACCTCATTAAAAAATGAAACAACTCCCTTTCCAAATCGAGTCTTTGACTTTGATCTCGTAAAATCCAAGTCAAGTATTTCAAAGATCTCGAAGGTAAACCTTCATTCCAACCACCGTGTTGAATGCAATGAAGCTTGGGGGGCATGCACCTCGATTTGCGTTATTACGCTGGGGGCATGCAAACTTATCACGAGCAGTGTTACTGCAGGGTTCAAGCTCGTTAAAAAATAAACCCGCCACGAGCAGTGTTACTGCAAGGTTCAAGCTCGTTAAAAAATAAACTCGCATCGAGCAGTTTTAGCGCATAGTTCAAGCTCGTTAAAAAATAAACATAAGCCATGAGCAAATGTTTCCCCCCGTGTTTAAGCTCATTAAAAAATGAACTATTTCTCGGTAAATAACCATCGTGAATGTAATACTTCAGCCTTTAAAATCCTTGGTCGTGTTCTCATCATCACCTCCACTCTGTATTGGCCGATCATTCACCTCCATTTGATTGTTTACCCCTTTTGAGGAATAGCTGTGAAGAGTGATCTCACTAGCCATCCTTGTAACATTGTCGTGATTGGAACATTCCAAACCTTACCTGGAATCAGCTGCTACCCAATTTTATCACTCGTTCCTCAAAAGACGAGTCTCCTTTAAGCTCTTTTCAACTGACTCGTAAAATATGAAAAGATTACCGAGCCATTGGCCTCTCCAACTCGTTAAAGGGACCGGAAGTGCTATGCCTCCTCTAAATTTTAATCTTTTTGGACCTGAGGGATTATTACACAAAAAGATCGAGCGCTTGTTTTGTTCGGCTCGTTAAAAGGATCGAAAATTCATCCCTTATGTATTGTTTTATACTTTTTCGAACTTAAGGGATTAGATGACGAAAAAGGAATTTTGGAGTTTCCTTTACGTTCCTTTTCAGACTCTCTAAAATTGAAAAGGATTGAGTTATCTTTGTCGTTAAACTCGTTAAAATTTAATAGCGACAAACTTGTCTATAGACGAGAACGAGTTTCACTATCGCTAGGCTCGTTAAAACATAGTGATGGGTTTGCCCGAAGGGCAAATTATAGAACAAGCATATGTTATCCTCCTCAAGCTTGACAAAAATAAAGAGGTACTGGTCAACAATGACTGGGGAAAATTTGGAAGAAAACTTGAAGAAACTTTGTTGGTAGCAAGTCGCTCTTGAACATGACACTTTCACTCCGCATCCAAGTCGGGTTGGGTTGTTTCATTCACCGGTCACATCACCATGGTCCCATCACACCATCCACATTTGGGGTAATGCTACCAATCCATCATGTCAGTGTCGCCGATATGTTCAAGAGAAGTCATTCAGAGAATTCACCTGTGTCTCACCCGCTACAATACATTTACACTCCATTCTTTCATGACCGCCACCCTGAACCGTATGTCATCAGATCGTTTTCACCTCCATTAAAATCATTTGCTCCTTCTGTGTCATTGATATGGGATTCATTAAGGCCCTCCTGTGACGGATCGCTTCTTGTCGACATCAGCTCATTATCCAAGAAGTCGATCTAGGAACACCCCGTTCAGTACTTTGAAGCTTGCATGCCTCAATGGCAAGTTTCTCACTTCCGACGACAGGTTTACATCAATGGCCTTCGACCGAAAGATTTTGCGTGGTGTTCGACGCCAAGTCCTTTATTCACACCACGTGAATTGTACTGCAGTACCTTGAGGGTCATTATCATTATCGGTGATTCCTCTCGCGCTTGTTAACAGCTTATATTATTGGCTAGTAATCAAGCGATGTCTTTCCATGTTCGACTTCAGAACATCTCTCACATGGATAGACTTGTACTTCGAGTGAAGATCAAACAAGATTGAAGACCCCGGATCTAGTTTCATCCATCCGGGCTGCGATATATATTCAGGAAAATAAAGACATCAAATGTACATCATTGCTGCACAGATAATCATCCAATCAAAGGGATGATGGCTCTATCAGAATCATCAGTCTACACTTAGACGATTGTCTGTCCTATGTACATGAAAACGAATTTATAACGCTGAGCATGGGAATGCCCACCTCAGCTAGATCATGAAAATATTATGAAGATAATGTATTGTATTGTATCTTATTACAGGTCTCCTCCCAGCTTGAGAGAACTTCGGATCCTCATAATAAAGCATTTCACCCGACATCAAAAGATTAACGACCTCATGCTTTAGGGGGCAACTGTTATAGACATTTTTGGGCACTACAACCCCAAGCATGAAATGTCCATAAACCAAGGGCTCCTAAGTCCCTAAAAGTGTTGTTCTAACTCCTAAAGGAACAAGGTTAACTGATTACAGCTTCTCCCAGAAGTTCTCCATGAAAAACTACTCAGAACTGGTCAAAACTTAATCATTTCACTTGCTCCATGGCCAGGGTGCGATGCATCGCACCTTGTACACACGGGAAGTGCGTTGCATTTCAAAAATCCCTTCTGTGGGGTGCGATGGACATGAAAAGACAAGTGGCGGAGATAGTTTGCGAGGTGGATGATCATGGAATCTTCCAGAAACTTCTCCTGGGACACTTGCCTCTAAGAATCGCCCAAGGATGAGTAAGAGATCAATGATATCTCCAAGTGGCATCAAGAACTATTAGAGAGAAGACATTAATCAAAAACCCAGAGCTGACTCACACCTCTGCAAATATCTATATATAGATCTCTCATCCCAGAGATCCATAGGTTGGAGGCAAGAATTTTGCATATTGTAAGGAATTGTTGTTGGTTTCTTGAGACAAACATCAGATTGTTGGGTGATCTAACCTTTGTTTGAGGTGAAGAGGGGCTTCTTTGCTGGGAGGTTGATGCTGGGTCAGAACAACTGGTTGTATCTCCTCTTGGCTCTTTTCTTGTTTATCAATAAAAGCTATTTGAGTTTTCCTCCATGCTTTTGTGTCATTGATGCTTGCTACATTTGTATGGTCAATTTACATCTATTCCTAGATTGTTTATGATTATAAATCCATGTCTTTGTATAGTGCTATGCTTCTGTGATCTTACAGGTACTTTGTGAAGCTGGGCGTGTAAGGGAACAGGTAGCTGAGGACCATCAAAGAAGAAAGGGATCAAATCGGGAGATTAGCGCAAGAAAGAGGTTGGTCTTTCTGTTCCTCTCTATCTATAATTCATAAAGGAAAAACGAAAGTAGCTTTTCTCTGTTTTTTTCTAAGGCAACTGTCACACCTTAGTGGGATAGAGCAGTTCTATATAGACACTTTTCCCTGTAACTTCGGGAGTAAATGCTGTGTCGATAGACAAGGGCAAACAACTGAAGCAACCAGGGGGCAAGAAGAAAAAGAAAGGAAAAAAAAAGAAGCAGGATGAGTCATCTCCTGAAAAACCTTCTACAAACCCTTCTGGGCAAAGGAAACCCCCTGCGGGGTGTCATATATGCGATGAGGATCATTGGACGAGAGATTGTCCACATAAAGCTGAAGTTAAGAAACTCTTTAAGAGTTCAAAAACCTCAGCAGTATTGACTGATCCGTTTCCAAACCCGGGAACCAAACTGGTTGCTAATCAAAATGGTTCCCGATCCCAAGTGCTTATGTTGTATGTATCAAAGCAGCAAAATGATGCTTTGACAAGGAATAAAGATTACGGGAATCCACAACTGTCGGATAACAAGGCTAATGAACAACCTAGTAGTTCGACAACAACTTTGACCGAAGTTGTGCCACCCATCATTCCTGAACAAATGATAAAGTCGCCAAAGGGAGTAGTACACAAATCGACATTTAATCCTCATGCAAAAATAGCACAGAATTATAATATAATAGAGGACCTGACCCAATCGTTGTCCGCTATGTCGGCACTTGAAGTACCGCAAAATTGCCTCTCCCAAGAGCAAGCTTTATTATCAGCAATAGGTGGGATTGACCCAATGGATTCCAATCTTGTGGCCTTTGATCATAAAGGATATGACCCTCAGTTACCAGCTCAACTAGCTTTCCTTATTCAAGTGAAAGCCCTTAACAAAACTGTTCATCGAACAATTATTGATGAGGGGGCATCCACATGTATTATGTCGATGAGTTGCTGGAAAAATTTAGGCTCACCACCCTTGTCGCGATCGTCAACAATGTTAAAAGCATTTGATGGACGATCATACACTCCATACGGGATTTTAAGTAACTTGCAAGTTGAACTGGGGGGTAAAACAGTAGAAATTGATGTTGAAGTAATCGACGGAAACCTCGATTACAACATCCTACTGGGAAGGCCCTGGTTATATGCCATGGCCACAGTTGTGTCGACCTACTTCAGGAAGATTGCATTTCCCTTCCAAGGAGGAATTACAATTGTCGACCAACAAACATTTCTCCCCAACAGTTCACAAGTTACGGGAAGCATTCCAATGATCCATGGAAGCAATCATTCGCTTCAAAATATCGGAGTAGGTCTCCTAAAAGACCCTGCCTTAATGGGTACTTTTGCCCTACCGCCTCCTAGGAATTTGGCGGAAGTGGCCACAGTGGAAACCCACAATATGAAATCTTCTATATTTAATGGATTTAGAAGATTCCTAAACATTTTGTCAGCATGGATCATTGCCATTTTAGAAATATTGTAGCAATCAATTTTCTTGGCTTGGGGGGCAAACCCAAATCAACGCTCATCGAGTGTTTGGATAGATAGGTCTAAGGAATATGGCACCTCTTCAGATCCTTGGTCACATGTACATTCTACAGACGAAGGAATCATTCAATCAATGATGATAGGAGAGGCACCATGGGAAGATTACCACCATCACTCCCATCTTCCGGATTACCACGAAGATTATTCCAGTAACCTTAATCATCCATCAGTTTTTGATTTTCTATCAAATACTGTAAATACGGTGGATTTCGAGGATGGTTCTTATCTCGTGTCGGCCTCGTTAAAAAATGAAACAAGGAGTCATGAGGATAGTTCTTTTACTGTGTCAAGCTCATTAAAAAATGAAACAAATCCCCTTTCCAAATCTCAAAGGTAAACCTTCATTCCAACCACCGAGTTGAATGCAATGAAGCTTGGGGGGCATGCACCTCGATTTGCGTTATTATGCTGGGGTCTTGCAAACTTATCACGAGCAGTGTTACTGTAGGGTTCAAGAATAAACCCGCCATGAGCAGTGTTACTGCAGGGTTCAAGCTCGTTAAAAAATAAACCCGCATCGCGCAGTTTTAGCACATAGTTCAAGCTCGTTGAAAAAATAAACATAAGCCATGAGCAAATGTTTCCCCCCGCGTTTAAGCTCATTAAAAAATGAACTATTCCCCGGTAAATAACCATCGTGAATGTAGTACTTTAGCCATTAAAGCCTTGGTCGTGTTTGCACCGTCACCTCCACTTTTGCATTGGACGATCATTCACCTCCATTTGATTGTTTACCCATTTTGAGGAACAGCTGCGAAGAGTGATCTCACTAGCCATCCTTGTAACACTGCCGTGATTGGAAAATTCCAAACCTTACCTGGAATCAGTTGCTACCCATTTTATCACTCGTTCCTCAAAAGACGAGTCTCCTTTAATCTCTTTTCAGCTGACTCGTAAAATATGAAAAGATTGTCGAGCCATTGGCCTCTCCAGCTCGTTAAAGGGACCGGAAGTGCTATCTCTCCTCTAAATTTTAATCTTTTTGGACCTGAGGGATTATTACACAAAAAGATCGAGCGCTTGTTTTGCTCGGCTCGTTAAAAGTATCGAAAATTCATCCCTTCTATATTGTTTTATACTTTTTCGGACTTAAGGGATTAGATGACGAAAAAGGAATTTTGGAGTTACCTTTACGTTCCTTTTCAGACTCTCTAAAATTGAAAAGGACCGAGTTATCTTTGTCGTTAAACTCGTTAAAATTTTAATAGTGACAAACTTGTCTATAGACGAGAACGAGTTTCACTATCGCTAGGCTCATTAAAACATAGCGATGGGTTTGCCCGAAGGGAAATTTATAGAACAAGCATATGTTATCCTCCTCAAGCTTGAAAAAAATAAAGAGGTACTGGTCAACAATGACTGGGGAAAAATTGGGAAGAAAACTTGAAGAAACTTTGTTGGTAGCAAGTCGCTCTTGAACATGACACTTTCGCTCCGCATCCAAGTCGGGTTGGGTTGTTTCATTCACCGGTCACATCACCATGGTCCCATCACACCATCCACATTTGGGGTAATGCTACCAATCCATCATGTCAGTGTCGCTGATATGTTCAAGAGAAGTCATTCAGAGAATTCACCTGTGTCTCACCCACTACAATACATTTATACTCCATTCTTTCATGACCGCCACCCTGAACCTTATATCACCAGATCGTTTTCACCTCCATTAAAATCATTTGCTCCGTTCTGTGTCATTGATGTGGGACTCATTAAGGCCCTCCTATGACGGATCGCTTCTTGTCGACGTCAGCTCATTATCCAAGAAGTTGATCTAGGAACACCCCATTCAGTACTTTGAAGCTTGCATGCCTCAATGGCAAGTTTCTCACTTCCGGCGACAGGTTTACATCAATGACCTTCGACCGAAAGATTTTGCGTGGTGTTCGACGCCAAGTCCTTTATTCACACCACGTGAATTGTACTGCAGTACCTTGAGGGTCATTATCATTATCGGTGATTCCTCTCGCGCTTGTTAACAGCTTACATCATTGGCTGGTAATCAAGCGATGTCTTTCCATGTTCGACTTCAGAACATTTCTCACATGGATAGACTTGTACTTCGAGTGAAGATCGAACGAGATTGAAGACCCCGGATCTAGTTTCATCCATCCGGGCTGCGATATACATTCAGGAAAATAAAAACATCAAATGTACATCATTGCTGCACAAATAATCATCCAATCAAAGGGATGATGGCTCTATCAGAATCATCAGTCTACACTCAGACGATTTTCTGTCCTATGTACATGAAAATGAATTTATAAAGCTGAGCATGGGAATGCCCGCCTCAGCTAGATCATGAAAATATTATGAAGATAATGTATTGTATTGTATCTTATTAGAGGTCTCCTCCCAGCTTGAAAGAACTTCGGATCCTCATAATAAAGAATTTCACCCGACATCAAAAGATTAACGACCTCATGCTTTAAGGGGCAACTGTTATAGACATTTTTGGGCACTACAACCCCAAGCATGAAATTTCCATAAACCAAGGGCTCCTAAGTCCCTAAAAGTGTTGTTCTAACCCTAAAGGAACGAGGTCAACTGATTACAGCTTCTCCCAGAAGTTCTCCATGAAAAACTACTCAGAATTGGTCAAAACAGGATCATTTCAGCTGCTCCACTGGCCAAGTGCGTTTCATCTCACCTAAATACACTGTGTGGGTGCATTGCATTTCAAAAAGCCCTTCTATGGGGTGCGATGGGCGAGAAATGACAAGTGGCAGTGTCATTTCGTGAGGTGGAGAGGCAATGGAAGCTTCCAGAAACTTCTCCTGTGACACTTGCCTCTCTGAATTCGACCAAGGATGAGTAAGAGATCATCAATCTCCAAGTGGAAGCAAAAACTATCAGAGGGAAGACACTAATCAAATCATGAGCTGACTCATCTCCATTACAGATATCTATATATGGATCCCTCATCCCAGAGATCCAGAGGCTGGAATTTTGCATATTGTAAGGAATTGTTGTTGGTTTCTTGAGACAAACATCAGATTGTTGGGTGATCTAAGCTTTGTATGAGGTGAAGAGGGGCTTCCTTGCTGAGAGGTTGATGTTGGGTCAGAACAACTGGTTGTAACTCCTCTTGGCTCTTTCTTGTTTATCAATAAAAGCTATTCAAGTTTTCCTCCATACTCTTGTGTCATAGATGTTTGTTGCATTTGTATGGTCAATTTACATCTGATCCTAGATTGTTTATGATTATAGATCCATGTCTTTGTATAGTGCTATGCTACTGTGATCTTACAGGTACTTTGTGAAGCTGGGCGTGCAAGGGAACAAGTAGCGAAAGACTATCAAGGAAGAGAGGAATCAAATCAGGAGATTAGCGCAAGACAGAGGTTGGTCTTTCTGTTCCTCTCTATCTATAATTCATAAAGGAAAAACGAAAGTAGCTTTACTATGTTTGTTTCTAAGGCAGCTGTCACACCTTAGTGGGATAGAGCAGTTCTATATAGACACTTTTCCCTGTAACACACCCGAATGGCATTCCCGTATGACGGAGCACCTCCAGTCTTCCCTCCCTGCTCCCGATTTGCATTCGACACAACCTTTGCTCCTCGCCACAAACACATGCCCCGGCCTACAAATATTTCTCTCCCCCCCCCTATCCATTTGTTTGGATGGTGCCAAGCTATCGGACCGTATAGACAGATTACAGTCTCGGGCCCTGGTTGGAAAGTGGTACTTCCCTGAAATGGATGATGGACAAATCTGGAAATGGCTGGGTGCTCGTTGGGGTCCCCTCTTAGGCTACACGCCCACCATTGTCCGCTTAATGAGCGACTGGTACAGCTTCTACTTTTTGAAACCCAAAGACCTCCACTTCATTTGGAATCGCCCCTGGTTACATGACCGGAGTTACTTGGCGCTTCACAGGTGGTACATTGGCTTTGACCCGCTTCGCAACACCCCTCTGAATAATTTCATTTGGGTTAAACTTCCCACGCTGCCTATCGAGCTGTGGACAAAGGAGTCCCTTTCCGCCATTGGCAACACAATTGGGAGTTTTGTCTATGCCGATCCTGGTTGCATCGGAGCTAAAGATAAGAGGGTCACCTGGATGTTGATCAAAGAGACTATAGGGGCAGTTCTCCAGACCGTATAGACCTCAGTTGGGGCAAATTAACTGTCTGTCAAAGGCTGGACTACTGGGGCGTACCTTTCAGGTGCGCACAGTGCCACAAAACAAGACATTTAAAGGAAAAATGCCCTCGTCTGTCACATGGCATGGCTTGGAAAAAAGTCAATAACACTGATAATATGGGAAATGTCTCCGCTGAATCTCCTTGCTTAGTAACCAATAAATTCTGATCCTGCCATAATCTTTCTCCCTCTGCTGAATTTCCCACTCAATCTGACTTCCAGTTTTCCCCTAAGTCTCCTTTTCAAAGGAGGGACCGTCTCCACCGCCATTCTCTTTCGCCCGAGCCGCGCAAAGCTGACTGTTTTCCTATTGGGAGGTCGAATTCCGTTGGAAATTTTAATGTGGTTGGTGACCTTTCTCCCCTGCTTCCTCCTCCTGAACCTCCGCTCGATTCCCCGATAGCCTCTCTCCCCCCTATGCCCAAGGAATGCTCCCCTCCCATAAAGAATGGAAACTTCCTCATAATCCCCTCATCCTCCCCGTCTCCGATAAGACCCGAACATTCCCCTATTGATCTTGATAATTCCCCCCCCATTCCCTCCTCTCTGAACCGCTCGGCTTCCAAAGGCAAAGCCCCCATGAGCTATGTTTCCCCCCCTTTCTCACCTCTCCCATCCCCTACCAACTCCATCGGAAGCGACCTAGACCTCCTGCTCCAGAAGAATTCCCTCCACTTACTTCCCCTGACTGTTCATAAGCCCTGGAGATCTTCTTCCCCTAGCATCAGTCCTAACTCTGCTATTAATATCACTGTCCGTCGGAAAAATAATAGGGGAAGTAGACACTCTAGGGGCCGCAAAGGAACACGGAATCTGGACCTTCAAGACTCCTCCCTTATCAACATTCCCATCGCCACTTTCTCTTGTCCTGGGCCTCTTAGAGCAGAATAGCCCGTGAATGGTGTCAGATGATGAATATTCTCTCCATCAACATTCGAGGGCTGGGAGCAAGCCCCAAATATTTTGCTCTGAACAATTTATTCTTCTCATCTTCTTACAGTTTGATATTAATCCAGGAAACAATGCACAACTGTCAAGACACTATCTCTTATTACAAAAAAATGTTTCCCTCCTGTTATATAGCGGCCACAGAGGCGTCGGGACTTTCTGGTGGTCTAGCGGTGATTTGGGACCCAAGATGGATCTTTGCTAGCACTTACAAATGCCTTGGAGGTATCCTGATCTCTGCTAAATTAAGAGGATGTGCCGACAGGATTAACATATTGAATGTATATGCTCTGTGTAAAGACCGTGCTTCCTATTGGGAATATTTCATTGCATCTGGTATATTGGAGAATGAAGCGCTCCTCATTGTGGGAGATCTCAAATGCACATTGGGTCTAGACGAAGTTTGGGGAAAGGGGAAGAAAGTTGATGCTATTGGGGAAAAAATTAAAGAAGCCATGCTGCAATTCTACTATGTAGATATCTGTTCAAAAATTTTGTCCCCCACTTGGGACAACGGTTGCTCGGGTGACGCCCATATTGCAAAAAGGCTGGTGTTGGGTCCCTATAATACTAGTGATTACCCCATTAATATTGTAGTTATACCCCTTATTAATATTGTTGTGCCCCTATTGCCCCCATATTGTTATTACTGTGCCCCACAGAATCCCTCTATTGTTATTTTTGTGGCTTTATATTATTATTGTTAGGTCGGCTGGATTATATTGTGACTCCTTAGACTCCTATATATAGAAAGGAGGTTTTGTCATTTGAATCATCCAAGAATTGTTCATTTATGTAATGTAAAGGAGGTTGTCCCCTCAAAGAGGCTGAATTCTAAGGCGTTGATCTATCTTTTCTATCTTTTCTTGAGCTGGTTTCATAACATTTGGTATCAGAGCTTTGGATTCTAGGGTTTCGCTGCTCCAAACAGGTCATCGTGGCATTTTCGCTATAACGTTTTTCCTGTGACGTTTCATAAGTCGCAAAAAAACCCATTTGAGAAGAAATCACGCTGAACCTTGGGTCTGAATTTCAGAACATTTTGCGCGATATTTGTGGAGATATGATCTGAGGAATTTGGTCTTTTTGCAGACTCCTGAATTACATTCAAAACAGGTGACCTGGGGAAAATCGTCATAACTTTCTCTTTGGGGATCGGATTGAAATTTCGTAAGAAGGTACAGAAAGAGGACGGACTGTAGTTTCTTGTATGCATTGTTCAGATCCAAAGGTCAAAACAGTGACTCGTGGCACGTCGTACAAGTTCGCTCTACTGAACTAGTCTATAATCAAGTCACTGTGGGATATTTCACATAACTCTTCCTTGGAGAATCCAATTTGGGTCAGACTTATGGCATTGGAAAGAGGACACAGAGGGCTACTGTAGGTCACAAATTCAAAATTAGATGATCAAAAAGTACAGAGATACATCAGAGGCAATATTGAGCTCCTACAAAGTGTAAAAAGGTGTGTAGATTTTCTTAAATTTTTGCTTAAGCTTGGTTTGAAAATTTATTTTGAAGGAATTCAAAGGGCATAATAGAGCATTATTATCGGTAACTGATGCCCCGAGGAAAGAAAATGCAAACACCTAGTAAGGAACCTGAAAGCTCTAGAATGACTCATGAAGAAGAAGAAGAAATGCTATATGATATATCAAAATTACAAGAACAAGTGCAACGAGTGTCACTTGCACAAAAAGCAACAGAATCTAAAATGGATGGTTTAAGGAAAGATGTAGAAGCTAAGATGGATGGTTTAAAGAAAGGTGTAGAAGCTAAGATGGATGGCATGGAAGCTAAGGTGAATGGCATGGATGCTAAAATTGATGGCATGGATGATAAGATGGAAGAATTGAAGATAAATATGAATAAGTTGCTACAAGAAATGGTCACTAAGGGTGAAAGGGTACTAAAGGAAACTCATGATGAGAACAAAAGAAATGTTAATCATGATTCCATAGACTCTAATTTTGGATCAAAGACTCACCATGTTCCAAAAATCGATATGAGGAAGTTTGATGGCAAGGATCCCGCCACATGGATATTACAGATGGAGCAATTCTTCGATCTCAATAATGTGCAAAACACACAAAAGGTACGTATGGCAACTTTATATTTGGAACCAAATCAGTTTGTATGGTATCAATGGCTTTGCTCTCGTAAACAATTTATCACTTGGGCAATTTTTACGGAAGAATTGATAGCACATTATGAGGATACAAAAAGCAACACTTTTTTTAGCCAATTGATAAGTCTCAAACAAAAGGGTTCAATAATGGAGCACATTGAGGAGTTCCAAAAATTGAACATAAGGGTAAAAGATATTCCAGAGGAGCATAGGATTGATGTGTTCATAGGGTCTTTAAAGGATAATATCCAACATGATGTTCGCCTTTGGGAACCTGATTCATTAGAGAAGGCATTCAGGTTAGCAAGAAAAATGGAAAGCAAAATTATGGAAACCAGGAAGCATACCACTCACAACTATAAAGACGGAAGTGTTGTTGCCCCTAGTCTTCCACAACCTATAAGGTTGACACCACAACAATTGGAAGAAAAAAGAGCAAAAGGGCTTTGTTACAGTTGTGATAGCAAATACACTAAAGGTCATAAGTGTGCTGAGAAGAAATTATTCTACATAGATTGTGAAGAGGAAGAAGAAAAGGAGCAAGAAAGGTCAAAAGAAGAGGATATACTCCAGGAACAAAGCCTAGATGAAGAAAAAATAAATCTGACCATATCTTGTAATGCATTGGCAGGAATTACCACTCCTCAAACCATCAAGATAGAAGGACAAATCAAGAAGAAAAAGGTAATAGTGTTGATTGATTCAGGAAGCACCCACAATTTTATTCATTGTAAGGTAGCAAAAGAATTGAATTGCTTCCTATATCCAGCACCAGAGTGTCAAGTGATGATTGCAAATGGAGGAACAATAAATTGCTCTGGAAAGTGCCATAATATCAAGCTATCCATGGGAGAATATGTATTGACTAGCCCAATGCTTTCCATTCCAATGGGAGGTGTTGATGTTGTACTAGGAGTCCAATGGCTACAATCCTTGGGTACAATAGCTTTTAATTTTCAAGAACTTTTCATCAAATTTTCTACGGAAGGAAAGGAAGTTGAATTAAGGGGTATTGCAGGGAAACCAGGAAAGATAATCAGCTCTAATGGTATGACAAAGCTTCTAAAAAAGGAGCAAAGAGGTGTAATTGCACAATTATGTTCGCTAGATGTTTCCACATCGGAATCATCTATTTCTCCAGATCTCCAAAAAGTGCTGGACAATCATTCCAAGGTATTTGAGACTCCCAAAGGTCTCCCACCTATGCGTGATCATGATCATGCTATTCATCTGATTCCAGGAAGTGTTCCTCCAAACATCAGGCCGTACAGATATCCCTATGTCCAAAAGAGTGAAATTGAACGTATGGTTGCAGAAATGCTAGAGGCTGGTATAATTCAACTGAGTCAAAGTTCTTTCTCTGCTCCAGTAGTATTGGTGCACAAGAAGGATGGATCATGGCGCATGTGTCCAGATTATAGGGAGCTCAACAAGCTCACTATTAAAGATAAGTTCCCCATTCCTGTCATTGATGAATTACTGGATGAATTGCATGGATCAATTTACTTCACCAAGTTGGATCTTCGTTCAGGATATCATCAAATCAGAATGAAGACTGAAGACATTCCGAAAACAACATTTAGAACTCATGAGGGTCATTATGAATTTTTGGTCATGCCTTTTGGCCTTACCAATGCACCTTCAACATTTCAAGGTTTGATGAATTCAATTTTCAAACCATTCCTTAGAAAATTTGTGTTAGTATTTTTTGATGATATACTAATCTACAACAAGTCTTGGAAGGATCATGTTGAACATGTTGACAGGGTGCTACAACTATTGGAGGAGAAACAATTATATGCAAAAAGATCCAAATGTTTCTTTGGAGTCCAGGAGGTGGAATATCTGGGTCATATTGTATCTCATGAAGGAGTTAAGGTAGACCCTAGCAAAATTAAAGCCATTAAGGAATGGAAAATCCCCACATCCATAAAGCATCTGCGAGGATTTCTCGGGTTGACAGGGTATTATCGCAAGTTTGTTAAGAATTATGGGAGAATAGCAGCACCTCTAACAACATTATTGAAGAAAGATGCATTTTCATGGACTCCAGAAGCAACAAAGGCCTTTGAACATCTTAAAGAGGCAATGTGCCAAGCACCGGTCTTAGCTACACCGGACTTCACAAAAACCTTTATTGTGGAATGTGATGCTTCAGGAAATGGAATTGGTGATGTTCTAATGCAAGATGAAAGACCCATTGCTTTTGAAAGTCGTCCAATCAAGGGAAAGTTTTTAAGCAAAGCTATTTATGAGAAGGAAATGTTGGCAATACTCCATGCACTTAAGAAATGGCGACCCTACCTAATGGGAAGACACTTCAAGGTAAAAACGGATCATGATAGCCTTAAATACTTTTTAGAACAAAGATTATCCTCTGAAGAGCAACAAAAGTGGGTCACAAAGATGTTGGGTTATGACTTTGAAATCATCTACAAAAAAGGGAAGCAAAATGTGGTGGCAGATGCACTCTCAAGAAGGGATGAGGATGTGGAAGCATTGTTGTGCGCCATTTCTATTATCCAACCAGATTGGATAAACGAAGCAAGGGAGGAATGGAAGAATGACGAAGAAGTGTGGGCACTTATTCGAAAGTTACAACAAGATTCCAGTACGTCTGATACATTTAGCTGGCAAAATGATTCGTTATGGTACAAAGATCGCTTATACCTCTGTAAGAATTCCCAGCTAAAACAAAAGATTCTTATGGAATTGCACACTTCCCCCTTAGGAGGGCACTCAGGATTTTTAAAAACTTACCACAGGGTTAAGAAGGAATTTTTTTGGGATGGCCTTAAATCAGATATTCAAAAGTTTGTGGCGGAATGTTTGGTTTGCCAACAAAATAAAGTTGAAACAATTAAGACATTGGGTCTATTACAACCTTTATCCATTCCAAGCCAATGTTGGGAGGAGGTTTCAATGGATTTTATCACAGGTTTACCCAAGTCTGAGGGAAAGAGTGTCATCATGGTGGTAGTTGACAGACTTACCAAGTATGCACACTTTTGTGCATTATCACATCCATTTAAAGCCAGTACAGTTTCTACTGCATTTATGGAAACAATTCAAAAGCTACATGGAAACCCAAAGATTATTGTAAGTGACAGAGATCCCATTTTCACTGGAAATTTTTGGACAGAATTATTTTCTTGTCTTGGTACTCAGTTAGCTCATAGCTCATCTTATCATCCTCAATCTGATGGGCAAACTGAGATAGTAAACAAATGTTTGGAAGGATATCTTCGTTGCTTTGTATCTGATAAACAGACACAATGGGTCAAATGGTTGCCTCTCGCTGAATGGTGGTATAACACTTCCTTCCATACAGCAACAAAAATGACCCCATTTATGGCACTTTATGGGTATCAACCACCATCCATCACATCATATTTAAGAGAAAATTCTAAGGTTCAGGCAGTGGAACATCACATCGAACATCAACAACAAGTCCTCCAACTCTTAAAGGATAACCTCGTGTTGGCACATAATAGAATGAAACAACAGGCAGATCAACATCGCAGTGAAAGAAGTTTTGATGTAGGTGATTGGGTATTCCTACGGCTACAACCATATAAGAAAATGTCCCTCAAGCAAGCTAAGAAGGATAATAAATTATCACCAAAGTATTATGGTCCATACAAGGTGTTGCAAAAGATTGGTACTATGGCATACAAATTGGAGCTTCCTGCAGCTTCTCGATTGCACCCAGTTTTCCATGTTTCATGTTTAAAGAAGGTTATAGGCGACAAGCTCCCAGTTCAAACAATATTGCCAGAACTTGACGAGGAAGGAAAAATTATATTGGAACCAGAAGCAGTCACAGAAACAAGAACTCGACAGCTACGAAATCGATCAGTTTCAGAGTATCTTATCAAGTGGAAGAACTTATCCGCTAAAGATTCCACATGGGAGGATGAGAATTTTATGCAGAAGTATCCAGAACTACTCAAGCGTTGAGGACAAAACTTTTTTGAAGGAGAGGGGCATGTTGGGTCCCTATAATACTAGTGATTACCCCATTACTATTGTAGTTATACCCCTTATTAATATTGTTGTGCCCCTATTGCCCCCATATTGTTATTACTGTGCCCCATAGAATCCCTCTATTGTTATTTTTGTGGCTTTATATTATTATTGTTAGGTCGGCTGGATTATATTGTGACTCCTTAGACTCCTATATATAGAAAGAAGGTTTTGTCATTTGAATCATCCAAGAATTGTTCATTTATGTAATGTAAAGGAGGTTGCCCCCTCGAAGAGGCTGAATTCTAAGGCGTTGATCTATCTTTTCTATCTTTTCTTGAGTTGGTTTCATAACAGCTGGATAGATTTATCATGCATGAACAACTGATGGAAAAACTCGGTATCCCAAACTCTCACACTCTTCCTGTTTTTATTTCGGACCATAGGCCGGTCTCCCTACAATGGATGAGCTCTAAGGCTCGAAAAGGATACCCATTCAAATTCAACAGATACTGGCTGGAAGATGAAGCATTTAACAACATGATTCGGGAATTTTGGATGGCGGACTGTTTGTCAGCTGGAACCTCCCCTTCGGAGTACTTGATAGGCAAATTGGGCTCTCTTAAAACTATGGTGAAGAAATGGCAAATACAGAAAAAACGATCAAATAGTGCTGAGCTAAAGAAAATAGAAAAGGAGCTTGCTGATATTGCAGAAACCATGTCTTCCCATTCCATTCCATGGAGCACTCGGAAACAGATATGGGAACTTGGGAAAAAAAAGCAGCATATCCTAAAGTTTGAAGAGATCTCTTGGCGTCTCAAAAGCCGGGCTACTTGGCTGAGGGAAGGTGATAAGAACACAAAGTTCTTTCACTGTTTCGCGAACAAAAGAAGAGCCACAAATTCTATTTGGCAAATCAAAAATGAGAATGGAGACCAGCTTCACTCCCAAGATGACATACCAAAAGAAGCTATCAAGCATTTTAAGAATGCTTATAAACGTGAGACTAGCAGGGAGTTTAAAGACATCCTATGGGGTTTAGATCCATTTCCTTGCATGTTCAAGGATGAAGACAATGAAAGAATATTTGCTGCTGTTTCGGAGGAGGAATTACTGTCTGTTATCCGGTCTTTCAAAAAGGACAAATGTCCCGGCCCAGACGGCTGGACCATTGACATCTTCATACACTTCTTTGATATTATGAAAAAGGACATCTTGGGGATGGTGGAAGAAACCAGAATGCAAGGGAGAATAAATCCTCATATCTCGTCCACCTACATAGCTCTAATTCTGAAAAAAAAGGAATCCTCTTCCTTTGCCGATTACAGGCCGATTTCATTATGCAACGGCATCTACAAAATCATTTCTAAGCTAATTGCAGAGAGAATTAGAGGCAACTTATCAGCTCACATCTCAAGGGAACAACATGGATTTCTAATCGGTAGAAACATTCTAGATGCTGTGGCCATAACACAAGAAGCCTTACACTCCATGCATACTAGGAATATTGGGGCTGCTATCCTTAAAATTGATTTTAAAAAGGCCTTTGATTGCCTTGACTGGAGCTTCCTTAGATGTTTACTTATCAAAATCGACCTAAATGACCTGTGAACAAATTGGATCATGGCATGCATGCAAGACATCAATTTCGCAATTCTCATCAATGGATTCCCGACAATCTTCTTCCGGGCGGAAAAGGGGCTCCGCCAGGGGTGCTCCTTATCTCCAATTTTATTCATACTGGCCATGGACTCCCTTAGTCTCCATATTAAAAGAGTCGTTGCTACAGGTAAAGTTGGCCCCCTTGCCATCTCCAGAGGTAATCTTCACACACACAACCTCTTTGTGGATGATGTCCTTCTGTTTGCTAGGCTTTGCAGGAAAACATGGCAGATTTTACATGAGATAATTCTTTCATTTCAAAAGGCGACTGGCCTTTCCATTAATGAGGGTAAATCCACTTTCCACTTTGGTAAGGTGATTGAAGCGGAGATGGAATACATCTCTCAGCTTTTTAACATACAGGCTATCTCCATAAATGAGGGGCTTAAATATTTGGGATTTCATCTCAAGCCCGCGGGATATTACAATTCGGACTGGTCATGGTTAACTGACAGATTCTACAAAAGAATATCAGGTTGGGAATTTAAATGCTTGTCGCTTGCTGGCAGAATGATCTTAGCTCAGTCAGTCCTTGCGCAAATCTGTGTTTATTGGGCACATCTATTTTTCATCCCATCGGCCATTGTTAATAAGCTGAATAGCTTAATGGCTACCTTCATCTGGGGCGGAAACAAGGACAAAAGAAAATTCCACCTTATCAAACTGGAAAATATCACCCTCCCTAAAAAGAACGGCGGCTGGGGCATCATGAATCTGCGCCTTTTTGGCAAGGCTCTACTATGCAAATCTTTGTGGCGGGTGATTTTTGGAAATTGCTTATGGAGTCAAGCTATCAAAATGAAATACCTTGGCAACAATGATATTTTCTATTGGTACAGGAACAACTTCAAATGGCCCTCACAAGGTTCCGGAATCTGGCGAAGTTTTCAAAGGATTCTTCCTTTTTTCTGCGGAAACTTCATTTGGGCATTTCAAACCGGTTGCAACATCCTGATTGGTGTTGATACCATCAAAGGAGTTGATTCAGTACCAATCTCCCCTCAGCTTCTTTCAATCCTCCACAGTAAAGGAATTTTCTTCTGGGCTCAAGTTATCGAGGGATGGAAGAGCGCCATTCCGCAATGGAAGACTTGTAGAAATCTGGGCCTCGATGGAGCTATGGCTTCACAATGGAATAGAGTTATCTATCATATGAGAAGTGCAGGTTTCCACAGATCCGAGGACAGAGACGACATAGAATGGCAGGCTAAGAAAGGCAGTCCCCTTGTATTGGTTAGAGACATTTATCTTTCTTTGATAGAACTGCAAAGAGGAACCTCTCGGATTATTTTTCCTCCCTCTCTCTGGAAGGTAAACTGCCCGCTTAAAATCATTTTGTTTTCTTGGCTAGTATTTCATAATAAGAACCTCACTTGGACAAACTTACAGAAAAGGAGCTGGCAGGGTCCAGCGATATGCATGATCTGTTTTGACAACTCTGATGATAACTTGCATACTTTTTTATACTGTCCTCAATCGCTGTCTTTGTGGGGGCAATTAGCCACATATATTGGCTTTCCTGCGATTTCACATCCTTCCATTATAGAAGCATATAGTTGGTGGGCAGCACAAAAAACTATCTGGCGCCCCATCCCATTAATTGTTTTTTGGTTCATCTGGAAGTGGAGGAACAACAGAATCTTCCAAAACTGCAAAGAACCTTTCAGTTGTATTTTGGATAAGGTTATTCCATACTACTCCTCCATTTTACAGAACTTGCCCTTACAGAAAAATCTCCGGCGGGCAGCCACTGAAGATCAACAACTCACATTTCCAAGGGCACATTTCGACGGGGTGGCAAAGAATGGCTATTGCGCTTGTGGAGTTTTCATTGCTATTTCAAATGACCTCCAATACTCCTTATATTGGAACGGTGGCAAAGGAACAAGTAACAAGGCAGAGGCAATGGCCCTTCATGGTCTACTTTTATTCTGCACTTTCATGGATATAGAGCCTATTAATGTATACGGGGACTCAAAAATTATCATAGAACATGTGAAAGGAAAACATGCAATACAGACTGACAGCCTCACTGGATGGTTAGCAAGGATAGCAGCTCTATGGAAGCCGGCGACTTTCCCTATCACTCATATAAGGCGCAAACATAATGAACAAGCAGATGTTTTGTCAAAGAAAGGATTGCATTCGCCTCTCGGTAAGTGGCACCTGTTTATCACTTCTGTCCCCTGTACATATGACATACAGCCTTTCACTATGCCAGGAATATGAAGTCAACAAGTACAGGTATGCAATAACAGCCAAATTTCTGAAAATATCTCAATCTGCTGGCTTTTTCTACATATACTGGAAAGTTAAAGAATTTTGCTTTGATGATTCGATAACAAGATCCCCAAAAATTTTGTAATGTATAAGGAAAGATATCTCCTGATGCTCGCTGGAAATTTTGCCTTCTCCCGGGACAGATGCCCGCTTTTTTGTATACAAATCTGTTTATATTGAACATAATATAATAGATACTGCATAGGATATTTACCTTGAAAAATCTCATTATGATTTACCTTAGTGATTTCAATTCCCTCTGAATTTCATTTTTCAATAAAAAACTTCTTCTCGTGATCAAGATCAAATAACAAGAAGTTGCAATTTTATCAAGGTTAACATATGCATATGATCCTCAAATTTATTGATTCTAAATTAAGGTGAGCATCAGGCCTATGAAAAATACTTACCAGAAAAGAAATGATTTCAGGTTCAAGATATCAGCAATGAATAAATATCATCAGTTCATATTTGTGCTTTAAATAATGATGGGAAACAATGAAAATCTACCAAAATGTAATTCGATTTATGTTGTAGCATTGAATATCCTGTTTGCAAATTGTGATTTGATTTATGTTCTTCACATGGTGTAGGAAAGAATGAGAGTTTGATAATTACATATTAGCCACAAAACTTTCTTAAAATCCCATTGGATGAAGCCAAAGTTCCTGACTATGCAACATTTTTTAGTATTGAGAGGACTTGAGCTTTTGTGTGACACAAAAATAGTATAATGGGCCTTTTTATATGGGAATGGAGCAACGTATACAATCAAATTACAAAATAATTTGAAAATCAAAATAAATCAATAACCACCCAAATTACCTTTAGAACCAATGACTGAGATCATGTCTTCAAATTTTGGTCTCACCTTTTAATTTGAGCACGTCTTTTGTCTGCTGCAAATGGGCTCATTTTTATGCCACTATGCCTCACTAAAATTCCATGTCATCCTGTCATTAGATCTCCCAGCAAAAACAAGAGGAATTCCTTTGGAAATGGGCCAGTATTTTTATATCCAGAAAGGGAAAATTGTGACTTAAATAATTTGCGTGAAATGACATACGAATTTTGTCATGGTGGAAAATTTTGATGAATGAATGAATACTTCACTGAACATGTTCTTGAGCAATTTTTATTGGGATAGCTTTGAACCATTATTTTTTCGAAAAATTAAAAGGTCCATTGTTAACTTATTTCATACCTGCATTATAAAAAAAAAAAAAAAAATCTAAAGTAAACTACTCCTACTCTACTCTAATTTAAGAAGGTAGACTAAAACTAAATGAATCGTACTTCCATTAGAGCTATTCCATTAGCTTAAACCTTGAAAGGAAATGCACGTCAAAAATTAGTATTAGAAATAGAATTATTATTAAATTATTAAAAGAAAATTTCAATCTATTATATACTTTTATTTTTAATATATACATGAAAGGACACTTATTACCTATAGGAAACCTTGCTTGAAATTAATCTTCCAACCATTTTTCAATTATGTCATGACAATCATAATGTAATTGTTGAACTGAAAATAGGATTAGGACAACACTTTTCCGAACAATGTCACAAATTTCTCCCTTAGAGGTAAGTCAGTGGTATGTACAAAAGGAAGAGTATTAGAAATATTTCAAAAAATAACTCTTTAAAAGAATTTTCAAATGGATCCTTGAAGTCATAAACGAAATCTGATGAGTAACTCAAAATATTTACTAACAAATAAGATTGCTAGTAAAAATGAAATGTTGAATTTTTTAAATAATGAGGCTTGTGGAAGATTTATTTTAGCAGATAGAATTAGTTGGTAGGACTTGAACATCAACTAAAATTGAAAATTTTAAAATTATTGGTGTTCATAATCTAGGCCTTGAAACTCAATTTCACGTTCTTCCACTAATGTGCTGCCAAATGTTCAACGCTCTCAAAATGTCCTCATAAAATATCCAGAAATTGAAAAATAAAATATAAATAAAAATCTAAAACAAACTGCAATAAATGAGGAATTAAAAATATTGAGAGGGGGGTGAATCAATGTTTCTTTACAATTGTTATATTATGCCAGTTAAGATTGTTAGTTAAACTAGAATACAAGGTGTAGAATAAGAAAACATTTTTATTAATGAAAATAGTGAGGACTCCATTCCTCTTGTACAAAAATTAAGTTCCAAATTGTACAACAATATCTTTAACTCCTTCAAGGCTACAACCTTGAATGAGGACTCCAATCCTCAACTACAAATCCAGGCTCCAACCTTGTATGAGGAATCCAATCCACAAATATCAATCCAAGCTCCTACTTGGTTTGTCACAAGGCTCCAACCTTGTATGAGGACTACAATCCTCTAATTTAGGGTCAAATACTTCCTAAACCTTATTCAAGATAGCTTCCAAAATCTGATCCAATAATTTGCTTCAAAATGTCTTCAAAAGCTTGCTTTGAAAATGTCTTTAAGACTGCTTCAATTTCCAAATACTTCTTTTGAAAGTTTTTTACAAAATATCTACTCTAAAAGGTCTCCAAATCTACTTCAACAAATATCTACAAAAGGATGCTCCAGGATCTCTAGAGGTTGCTAAAAAATTATTCAAGAGACTGATATGGGGTCACTCCAGGGACTACTTTATAAATTATTCAAAGGTTATTTTAAGGATTTCTTCAAGGTCTATTTCAAAGTTTACTAAGGTAAAAAAAATTTAAATCAAATTTCAAGTTATATTAAAAAAATTTCCAAGGTATGAGCCAATACACTTCAAATATTCCTTGAAAGGTCTTCAAGATCATTTCTAAAGTCTGCTAGAGGACTGCTTCTTCAAATTTGCTAAAAGGAAGGTCTTCCAAAAGTTTGTAGAATTTCCTGCAAATTCTCTACAAATCTACCTCTGAGATCTATGTAGAAAATCTGACTGTAGATTAACTCGATAATGCAATATACCAAATTAAAATTCTATAATCTACTTCTACTACCAAACTTGCGGAAGCTTAAAGATTGAGCAAGATCAAGCTGAACACATATAACCAGAAGCATAATCAATACACATTAAACACAGAAAATACTTAGGGGAAAGCCTCAGCTAAAAACCCCACTATCTGTATTATCATACAAGGTGGAAATACATCAAGATTACACAAAGCCGTAGCTCTCACGGCTAGCCAGCTCTTAGTACAATCCTCTTGGATGCTCACAGGAAAACAAGGCTTCTCACAAACCTTCTCCTCTGCCCTCCAAGCCTCCTATTTCCTTGCGTTGTTTCTCCTGGGTGATCCTACTGTTACCAAGTGTAACACTGATCACTCGCACTGATCTCACACCCTGTAAAACTGCACAATCCTCAAGGAATGAATTCCTTCTGCATGCAAGAGATATTCTCATAGGAATATTCTAGCAACTGATAGTACATTGTGCCTGCCTTTAATCTCAACTGGGTCTTTCTCTGAACTGACATGCATGAGTTATTTATGAGATAATATTCAATTATCTGGAGAACACTAGTTGCATGCATGCATGCATTAATTGACTAAACTCACAATTAGTTCCACAAACTGTTTGGAACTAATTTAACTGGACTTAACACAATTAACTAAGCTAACTAATTACAACTCAAATACAACTCATCCTTATCTCCTTAATTAAGGGATAACTTCCTTAATTTAAGGGATAATTGTTGCATGACTTCCCAAAGACTTCTAGCTTGAATTTCTCCAACTAATTAACTCAAGATGAATTAATTAATTATTTTTCAAATAGCTAGTGAGACTAAATTCGAATTTTAATTCTCACTTTTAATACAAGGACAAATTAAAATTGGAATATATCCTGAAATGCTATCTATAGCAATGCTATTTTTAATATTTATATTTTTAGCATTTCTTGTTCCTATTTTCACCAAATTTTGTTTCAAAATCCTTTCAGAGGTTCGTTCTAAGAGATTAATAATATGTTTCCAAGCCTACTTTAGGGTCAGTTCCAATAGCTTCAAATGATACCTTCAAGGGTTGAGGTATATGTCAAGTCCTATACAATAGATCAGTCTAAAAAATGCTCCAAAAATCTAAACAAAAACTAAAAAAAAAATAGAAACCATGAAATGCTCCATTATACTCTTCTTCACATGTATGAATTGCCTTCTTCAGATTATGTGCATTTCTTCAACCCCTGCAGTTGTCTCAGAGTTCTTCTAGTCTGAATTTCCTCAGATAAATCCTCTATTACAAGTATGAAATGCATCTCTACGATTTCGTCTTTACAAAATTACCTTTTATTCTTTCATTGAGTTTTATACTTCTTTCCTTGGATTATTCCCTAAGATGTGGGAAATTTCCACACTATTTTTTGCTCCATGGCTAGCCTTATAAGGCCAACCATAGAGAAAAAATCATGTGGAAATTTATCACACACACATATATATATTTGGAGGGGCCTTCATTGGAGCCGATTTTTGAAGAGTCGTGATTACAATGAAGTTTACCTTTCAACTGAAGCGGACTTGTACTATTGATAAATACATGTTCTTGTGTATGTACCATAGTTGTTCCATATTTTAATTATTTGTATTTAGTCACAGGAAAGGGAATTTTTTATAGGATGATGTTTTTAATTAATTTTCTATTGGTAGGGCCAAGGTTAATTGTATCATCCAAAATTTTATCGCTATATTGTACACAAGAAATCGCAGTAAGTATCTTCATTCTCTTTTTTGCAACCTTAAGCATGCATCCTCGCTAGTACTTTTTGAAACTCATGGTGGCTTGGCACATGAACATTTTGATTCTAGCAATGATTGGAAACTCAAAAAGTAGGTATAAACCGATTAAAGTTTTATTGCATTGTATATCTCACTAAATATTTAGTTCCCTATTTGTTTAATATATGGCCTTTGAGTGATACATTAGGTGAATAATTACTGAAGATGTGTTTTTGTAGTCATGGAGAGTGTTTGTTGGTCCTATTTTGTTCCGAAATGTGAGAGTCTTAACCAAATAATCCTTCCTCCCATGTGAGGAGAATGTTTTCTAAAAAGATCATATAGTTTAAATTTAGGTTGTATACAATTATGGACACCAAGTCATTGTTCCTTCCAACCTTTAGTCTCATGATTTTTCCTTGTCCATTCTATATCTGGATCTCTATGGCAATATAGGAACAAATTGATGGTTACGATTGTACATCTCATTGATTTTGACAATTTTCAAACCCAATGGTTTGTACTGCAGTGTTCCTTGATTAATTGGTTAACAAACAGAGAATCATTCATTACATACAGTAGGTAAATTGGTTCACAGCCTCTCTAATCCATGTCAAATAGTGATATCATCTTTATCACAGTATTCAAGAGAAGGTCTTATCCAATATTCAGAGCTCAATCACTAATCTAACAAGGACAACACTCAAATGGATACTTTGACATCAATCAAAAATATTGTCCAACAAATAAATGAAGAACGAAAAATAAAATTACATCGTCATTTACAATAATGTTACAAGACAGTTGGGATTTATTTGAAATAATTTCCTGCTCACAAGTATCTACTAAGATAATGCAATTGGGACCAATATCAACATCTACTTGTGAAAGTGAAAGAGGTTCAGGACTATGATCAAGAATGGGAACTTGAATAATGTTAGAATAAAAAATTGGAATAGATTTTTCTTCTTGAAGAGTGCAGTCATTATGATGCTTTGGGATTTCAAGATGATTTTTTTTATTTATCGATATTAGTATGATGATAGCTTTAATTTTGACCTTGAATAAGAACATGAGAATTTAATGATGGGAGAAATAAATCAATATCCTCAATGTCTAAATAGTCATCATAAATGGCTTCACAATTCTTATTACCACTCTATTCCTTTTCAGAAAGTAAATTAGAATTGTAAAAAATAATTAGATGTGTGATTATGGAAATTCTCAAAATTGTTGAAAGTATGGATAGTTAAAAATTCATTATCCTGATTCAAACTAACCGAAAATTCATTATTTACTAAATTTACAACAACTCCCCTATTTTCTAAAATAACATTTATGAGAAGAGAAATTGTTGAAAGATTATCCAACGAATTTGAATAAGCCATAATATTGGGATAAAGGGAGAAATGGTTGTTTGAATAAATAAGAGAGAATGCTTCCCATTTAGAATTGTCATTATAAAATAATTCTGGAGTTTCTAATCATGTTACCAATTCATTATTTTCTTCAAGGAAAGACGTAGATTTTCCAAAATTTAAAATGATCTCTGGAATGTCATGAGTTTGTCTTACTGCATATTCCTAAGAGCAACAATTTAAATGATCTTAATCATATGACTAAAACTCAAGGACAACATTAGAAAGCTCAGAAAAAATTGATGTAGGAATCACGTTAAAAGGATCCTCCTTTACAATTTGTATTGGTGTCTATTGATTTTCTTGTTTCTTGTTTCTTGCCGATTTTGTAGCTTGTTGATTTTTGTCTTCATTAGAATTATCATGATTTGGACCACCATAACTATTTGATTTAGAGCATCTTTGAGATCAACATTATTAACAACATTTATTTTATTAGTAGCATTTGTTTCCTCCTAAAACTGTTCATTAGCAATATTTGCGTTTTTTGTTTGAGGAGGATCAACGATGCCATTTTGAGCAATCGGTTCTTCAAATACACTTAAAAAGGTAATATCTTTTGGTTCTTGATAATTATTTGGAATGAAATGAAGGGAAAGAATATATTTAGACAATTCCATCAATTCAATATATGAAGGTCTATATTCATATTTAAATTTTAAACAAATTAATTTGAATCTAATTGTAAAGTACATTTTAGATTCACATTCAAATTTTTGTAAATGTTCAAGTTTGAGACAAACTTGTTCGTAGTCATACTCTTCGAATGTGTGAAGGAACTTTGTGATAAATTCATCCCAACTGTGAATAGAGGCAATTGGAAAAGATTCACACCATCTTTTGGCTTTGCCTGTGAAAGTTAGAGTAAAGATCTTGCAAGAATGTCTTCAGCAATATCAATAAATGATACAACTTGTAAAATTTTGAATGAATTGTAAAGAATGATCATATGTGGAAGCTTTTCTATTGCCATAAAAAATTACCTTCGGCAAGCATCTTACAATTTTCATTGGAGTGGTGGTAGATGCACGTCCAGAGATACAACTCCAAATGGGAAATTCAGAGGAGTCATTGAAAATAAATAAAAAGCTTTAAATAACAACTTGTCGTTGACCCTCCTAGTGCTAAAATTTTTAATGGCCAAGAATGGCCTCAATCAACATTGGGAGATCACCTGGTCAAGGCCCCAATTAGGTCCTTATCCATTTGGGATGGTGATTCTAACTAGTTGGAATGGGTCAAGTTACCCCTCACTCTCCTTGTTGACTTATGATGTTTCTAGTAATTACCAATAAGACGAGATACCATGCTTACCCTCTTGCAACTAACTTGCGAAAGTAGTCTATAAGTTGGTATAAGGGCTCAACCAAGCCACCAATGAGGTTGCTCCTATGAAAGGAGACTTCTAAAAATGTAATGAACTAATCTAAATGCATACCTATTTAATAATGCAAAAGAACAAAGCAAACTACTCTAATTCAACATAAAGGAAATAGTTTCTAAATATCAAGTGCAAGGATTAAAATGATGGGGATTTAAAATGCATTTTTTGATAAATATAAAGATATTGAAGTAGTTTTAACAACTGATATATTTAATGTGTGACATGTTATGTTTTAGAGATCAAATTAATAAGATATGACCCATTAAAACATTGAAATAGTTCACACAATTCAATGATAATTAAATCGATTAATGATGACAAAATTTTAAGCAAATATTTACTTAGAAATTTGTTTTAATGCAAGAGCGAATCGAGAAATAAACAACAGATATATGTAATTATAAGATCATATAGCTTATTAAATAAACAACAATTCACATGTTTAACATTAGTACTACAACATGGAATTATTGGCACAAATATGCCATAAAATAATAAAATTATATTTGCAAACAATAGTATTTGAAATACAGTGATAAAGTTGGATAGTGTCTCTAGTTTTACAAGGAATTTCTCTAATAGTCCTCACAAGACCTTCAACTCCACTAATATAAAATGAAGTTACAATAGTTCAAGATCTGGCCTCTACAATAGAGATCTAATTCCAAAAGAAAAACCCCCAAGCTAAGATCTGAGCACTCCCACTAATCCTATAGGAAAAATCCTCCTGCAATAATGCAAAGAGTATCCTATTTGCAGAACTGAGGAACCCCCTGCTCTTTACAAATCCTGAGCAAGATTTTTTTGTTGTGATTTCTGTAAAGTACTTCGTGCACCAACTGATAAGGTAACGCTTTGAGGTGGAGTGCCCTCTTATGTCGCATAGAGAAGTGAGAGGGCATGGTTCCATGCTCAAGGTATTGGCGCACATCTTCGTACCAAGAGTTTTCGTATGAATTGGGTGGTGCTTGCTTTACATCATACATCTCGAATTCTTGCTCCGAGCCAATGAGCTCTTCTTATTCCTCCTGTGCATGGACTGCTTCGGTTGCGAGTCTGCAGAGACCATGACCCTTGACAGTGTGAACTGGCTTGATATCAATATCATACTTTTGCAACCCTGTCAACCAATTCACACGTCTTTCACCCATCTCTTGCTGAATGAGTAGTGATCAAACTGTTGGGTGTGGCACAAAGACTATGCAATGGTTCTTCAACATGTAGGGTCTGAAGTGTTTCGCCGCCTTGTATATTGCGTATGATTATTTATCGACGGTGGGGTAGTTGAGTTTGGGTCCCTGCATGCTTGCACTCATGAAGGAGATGGGACGTTAGTCGTTCAACTCATCCTTCTGAGTGAGTACTGCAACAAGCGAAGTGTCGGAGGTGAAGGTGTATAGCAAGAAATCCTTGTTAAAGTCTAGGCTATAAAGTGCAGGCGCATCTATTATAGCCTACTTGACATGGGCGAATGCATTATTTTCCTTCTTACCCTAGCTATATACTGCATCCTTATTGATCATGTCTTACATAAGTTTCATCGTCTGCGCATAATTCGAGATGAACTTCCAGAGGAAGTTGATCTTTCCCAAGAAGGATTGCATGGCTTTCTTGTTAGCTGGGTGAGGAATCTATGTGATCATTCGAACTCGATCTGGATCAACCTTGATCCCACTTTTGGCAATGATGTGCCCAAGGAGGTTCCCCTCAGACACTGCAAATACGCTTTTCTTGGGATTCAAGGATATCTCATATTTTTACCATCGCTCAAATATCTTCTTCAGATGGTGTATGTGGTCTGACCATTTTCTAGAAAAGACAATGACATCATCAAGGTAAACCGCTACACTCTATCTGATAAGTCCACGGAAGGTGAGGTGTATGGCGCACTGAAAGGTTGCACCTACGTTCACAAGCCCAAATGGAATTCTTCTGCAGGCAAACGTACCCCACTTGGTACGGAAGGCAGCTTTTAATCTATCATGTTCCACTACCAGAACCTGGTTGTATCCTGAAAAACCATCGAGAAGAGAAAACATTTTTGCTCCAGATATTGTTTGTAGAATATGTTCCATCGACGGCACGAGGTCGTTTTCTTTGTCTAAGGTGCGGTTCAGGTTTCAGAAATCAACTCATATGCGGATCTTCCCAGACTTCTTACGTATATGAACTAAGTTAGAAACCCACGTAGAATGACGAACTTTGTAAGTTTTGAGCATCGAAGTATGAGGGGTTCAAGTGAAAAATGTACTTTTCTCAGCTTCTGCTGAAATGGCTTGACCCCTTCTTTGATCGGAATCACATGTTGGATTATTCGTGTGTCATATGTTTTCAGATCATCGTATGTCCATGCGAACACATCCCAGTACTGCTTGAACAAGCGGACAAAGGCTTGCCACTCCTGCGGTGTGCAACAAGTACTGATATTGATGAACTTCAAATCTTGTTCTGTTCCCAAGTTGATCTGTTCGTGCATCATGGTGGAATTGTGGGTTTTGTTGTTCCTTGGCCCTTGAAAGCGGTTCTGCAAGTCATAGAGCTTTTCAAGAGATACCACACCCTTGGGGATGAGGTTGCCTTTCTTGTCATTAGCTGTGGCTTGCAGAGACTGCTCATGCTCATCTTCATTAATCGTTGTGTCCTTGAAGACATCAACATTGGTCATGAAGTGTAGTATCTATTGATCATCGTCAAAAACATGTAAATTAGTTATGTTATCAAGGATAGAAGGCTTATACAAAATTTCAATAGTAAACCTATCCCTAAGCGATGTCCTCCTAGCCGCTGCATTAGCCAAGGAATCGACAACTGCATTACACGTTCATGGCACAACAACGATATTGAAAACTTGGAAGTTAGAGATCAGTCGCCATACCTCTTGTTGGTAACTTTTGAGATGAGGTGACAAACAATGTATGGTGTTACGTACTTGTCGTACCATGATTTCTGAATCACCTACCACTTTGAGCGCAACAACAATGAGGCTAATGGCTTTGTGCAAGCCCAATACAAGTGCTTCATATTCAGTAGTGTTGTTCGTGCACTCGAATTCAAAGCGGCTTGAGATCAAGTGTTTTCTATGCTTTGGGTCTATCAAGACACACCCGGCTCCAGAGCCAGCCTGTGTCTTTGATCCGTCAAAATACATGGTCCATAACTCATCTGTACACAGATTGCTTGATGCGCCAGTCCTACTACTACTACTACTACTAATGTTGTAATGTATTGTACATGTTTCATTTCCATTAGTTTGGCAAGGAAGGAGACCCAACTACGTGTCTGGTGGGGTTGGAGCTGGTTGTGTGAGATAACACCCCATTTGTGTTTCGAATAGGCAGTTGCCGGCATGAGTTTCGCGAAAGCCACTGTTCGTTCTCACCATTAATGGGAGTGACATTATGTTTCATGTATCTCTCGGATAACACCCGGATCTGATTGCTTTTTCCTTGGTACGGAAGCCACAAGTGTGACCAGTCTATGACAAAGTACCCATTCAACTTGTTGGACTAGTCTCTACTAAGCAGTAAGCTGTATGCTTTTGGTATGTCCACAATGACAATGTTGATGTATTGGTGAACTTAGTCGTCATGAGATAATCGGGTGATCACACCCATAGTTCACCAATGGATGATACGCATGTTCGATCTAGTTGGATGATCTGCGCGAATGCCTTGCTCCATTGCACATTGATCCTCTTGGCAATGGAGAGTGCCATGGCGTTAGCTGATGCGCCAGAGTCAACCAAACAGTTGTGAACATTGCAGTTAAAGATTTCAAATGAGAGCAAGAATGGAGGGCAAACAAAGTTTTCTTCTTCCATCCGGAGTGTGTTGAGCACAATTGTATGTAGATTGGGAGATGTGCTTGCTCCCTTGCTAGTAGAGTTTGTGTTGTTTGTGGATGTTTGCCCCAATGCATGCAACAAAATATCCAATTGGCCCTTAATCTTAGCTAACTTGAACAAATAGATGTTTGCACGAGTTTTCTTCATATCTTCAACAATATTGTAGTCAAGAGTAGGTAAACTCACTGAGGTGCCCGGGGTTAGACTCGTGTCTATATTGTCCAACAAAGTGTTCAATAATTGTCTTGTTTGCCGCTGTCTTCCTGGGCTTTCTTTGTGTTTTCTGCTTTGGGACGGCTGGTGGATCAATCTTCCTCACCATTTTAAGCTCTTCTTGCACCTCCCCATCAGTAAGGGGAACCCCTTGACTTTTGAGGTTGTATCGACCATATTGCTTTAGCGGTTGCTTTGTGTTCATTTTCTGTGTTGTGCACGTGCATTGATACATGTTGATCACCTGCCCAACACTTGGTGCTTCATCAGATGCAGCATCTTCTTCATCATCTTCGTCTTCCAGCTGACACTGCACATTGTTTCCCATGTTTCTCATACCATTGTACATCAAGTTCGTAACTCAGTTCCATTCCGGATAAGTCCTTTCCGGGTGATGGTCATTATGGAATGAGCAAAAATCAGGGTTCACGCACATTTCCATCTGGAACACTGAGTTGGAGCTTTGTGTAGTTTTAGTCAGGTAGATGTTGCTGCCTGATGACATGCTTCTATTTGGTTGTCTGGGAGGTTGGTTGTTGGCAAATGTCTCGACTGTTCGTTTCTTCAATTCAAACACTTATATTGTCAAGGTCTTGATAAGATGAGTAAGGGTTTCAATGTCACTTGCTTTCTTGTCTTTCCCCTTACTCGCGACAGCTTGGGGCCTCCTGCTCACATCCTTGGAGTCCTTTGCTGGTTCATCATCTTTGATGACTCCAATCGCATGCAAATCCTAGTTGGCAGTGGAGACGTGTGGTAGTCGACAATGATGGAGTCATGATGTTTTGTGTCTGCTGCAAACTTGTTCAAGATGTGTAAAAACCTTTACTTAAAGTCTTTCACTTTCTCTTTCGACTCCATCTTGAGACTGCCTAACTCTTTAAGCAACATGGCAGGGGCCTTGTCATCAGCAATTTTTTCCAGAAACATTCTCTTGAAAATACCTCAGTGCTGGATAGAGTTGACAGGAAGGCTATGATGCCATACCGCTGCTCATCCATCCAAGGTACATAGGAACAATCTACATGCAACATCGTTGTAACATACCTCAAGTGTCTGTAGCTATAGGTAGAAGTTGTCCAAGTGGTCTTCTGCCTTTACTATTCTATCAAGGTCAAACTTTGTCAACATCCTCTCCAAACACTTTGGCATCTTGTGCAAAGCACCTGGGAGAGCCAATGGTCCTTGAGTCATCCATTCCAAGTTTTGGTTAGCCATGTCTTCTTCTTCTCCGTCCTCCTCTTCTTCTTCAGAATCTGATGGTTCAGCCTCTAAATCAACTAGTTCATCTCCGCCTCCACCTCCTCCACTGCCTTCCCCTCCACCTCATGTATCGAAGCCTGAGCCCACGATCACGAGGGTGTCTTCTTCTCCCTGTCAAAAGACTGGAGGTTCCTCTTCGTTCTCAACAGCTTCTGCCAAACCTTCGATAGTGGCAAGAATTGCTTCTTCCACTGATGAGACAACAACTACTATGGGAGTGGTCTTTGGCTTCTTTGATGCGTATGGAAGATCTTGTATTCCTGGGATCAGTCCGATTGTTTTGAAAAACTAACGGGTGATGGGACGGACAGAGCGGAGGTGCAGATATGAAATTTTGTGTTCACGTCTGGGAGTTGAGGAGTCACCAACTTCAGAGTTGCGCGTGGGAGAGAGGGAGTTGGTGTTACTGCCTTGACCAGATGATTGATGAGTGGGGGTGAGAGGACATTCAGCCATAAACTACTGGCAACCCTCCTAGCACCAGAAATGTTGATGGTACTGGACCTGCCAACATTCAGGTTATCTCCCCGGTATGAAGTCCCAACTAGACCTCACACTATTTTTTGTAGGAGTCCCATCCGATATGATGGACGGGTTGTCATTATCTTAAAGATATGCCTTAGCTCTTGCTTGTCAACACACGAGAGTGGTATACTTAGTCTTCAAACAATGAGGTTCGTGTGCCTGGTGAGTGCTTGGTGTAACTTGTGTCTAAGTTCTTTCATTGCAGAGGGAGAGGGTGAGAGTGAGTCCCAAGTCAAAAGGGAATAGTCCCAACTCAGTTATAGACACAACTCAACAGGATATGCGCAGCTTTTGGTAGAGTAGTCCACATGGATTGATCCAAAAATGGATCCTGAATAAACCTCTAAGTCTAAAAGACTTCATATAAGAGGTAAAAGGTGCCAAATAGCACAAATCATTTGTAAATAAGAGAAAATTGAAAATCACAGGCTATTGTCAGAAATAGTCTCATTGCAGAGATCTCCTCATTCTGAATCCAACACAACTTGAATGGGTGAAAATGGACTTTAGATGCAGAAGCTATCATAAAATGAAGCTGCCCTTTTTCAAAGGAAAAATAGGCAAAACAATGGCATGGGCAGTGTATACAAGGCAAAGGTCTCAGGCCGATGCGATGGTGCGATTGCCGAAATCGGCAAAGGCAATCGAGAGGTAGTCGGAGGCATAACGCGATGGAACCGGGCCAATGCGATACTGCGATCACTGATATCGGCGGATCGCAATCGGCGAACACAATGGAGCGGGGCTTATGTATATATGTGATGCGATATGCCGATTGCTAATGATCGGATCGCCGAATCGGTATCAGTGATGGCAAGGCCCGATGGAACTTATAAATGCCTCTGTATAATATTTCAAGTCCGATAAACGAGATTTTTCCATGTTGTAACGTATTTTTAAATACAAAGGGGAAAACCATGGAGTGGGCATTGCGACATGCGATGGCGACTTACGAGCAGGCCTGATAGAAATATAAGGCGGGATTAAGGACTTTTGAAGTCCGAAAGATAGTGTTTCTGCGGATTTTCCCATGTTTACAGTGTTCTCTGTGTAAACAGAGAACGACTGTTTCTGAAGGTATTCAAAGCGCTGGTGCACCCCTTCTGTTACGAAATAGGTGGCATTCATCCCCAAGGGCATTTAACAATGCTTGCTAATGCTCAAAGAAGGGATTCGAGTGGACCAAAATAGGAAGACGAATAGCCCGAGAGGGAAATGAAGCAACAATGTCGTTTTGGCTTCAAAGCCATGGATGTCAAAGACAGAGGGGCTGGCTGAGTTGTTGGGGGGCTGCTGAATGATTGTTGGTTACTATTGTTGATTATTGAGGGTTTGTTGCTGATGCAAAAGCCAAAGAGAGCAGCGCAAAAAGGCAGTAGCAGAAAGAGAGCGTAGAAAGCAAAAGCAAAGGCGCACGCAGCTGAGGGAGTCACTTGGAGTCCAAGTGAAAAGCCAAGAGAGAGCTGTAACCTGATAGAAGGCAGAAAGAATCCAGAGTGAAGAGACAAGAGCCAAGAGGCAGAGCTAAAGAGCCAGAGTCAGAGCCAAGAGCCAGAACCACGAGCCAAAGAGCCAGAGTTAGAGCCAAGAGCCAGAACCAAGAGCCAAGAGCCAGAGCTTCAAGAGCCAATGGATAAAATGGTGTCTGAACCCACTGTTTATGTGTAGAACAGCAGGAGTTGAGCCAAAGATCTTGTAAAAAGACTTATACCATAATCCTAGAATGCCTAGTTGAGTTGACTAGAGCTCACGGAGATGTAGCCCAAGAGTTGTGGGTGAACTCCTAATTAAACTGTTGTCTTATGTGTTTGTTTTTACTGCTGTTTTTTACTCTAATATGCATTTATATATCAGTTTCAGCACATTATTTTATAGCACAACAATAGAAATTAAAGCAAGTAATCAATTGAAAACAAATACAAGCATACACCCATATTTTCAAGCATTTCTTAATTCCGCATTAGTTAATCAATAAGACTTGGGAAAATTTAAAGCTTTGGAAGTGGGAGAGGTTCTTGTTGTTGGACAAGAAGCCTAAGTGCCCCATTTTCAGATTAGGTGGTATCAGAGCCTGAGATTTGATTGACCTCACCTTCAAGGAAGGTTATATCAGAATGCTTGATTGACAAAGCAAAGACTGCTTGTCTGAAAGGTGTTTGAACAGCAAGAGGCTGATTGTAAGCTTGTTTTGCAGACTGACTATTTTCCGAGTTTGCAAAGGTAAAGGGAAAGCTGTTGATAGTTCAATCTAGGAAGGACAAATAGGAAGAAGGGTTGAAGGCATTCTTCTATCCCTAAGACCTCAAGGCAATCCAAAGCACAAGAGGTTTGTTGCAAGAGGTTGCTTAAATAACTCTTTATTTATCTTGTTGAAGTTTTTTTGTTCATTGGCATAATGACAACTTCTAAAAGTGGGTCCTCAAATTCTGTTCTCTTCACAAGATTCTTTGATGAAGACATGAAGCAAGAGTTGTCCACCATGATGGATATGGTGAGAGAAATGTATTAGGATGGAAGGAAGAGCAACATGCTTAGAGAACAACTGAATTCCATGAAGGAAGAGAAGCAGTTGCTTGCTGACAAATTGCAGGAAATGGAGAGGCAACTTCATATTGCAAATATGAACCTAAAAAGGATGCATGAGTTAGAGACACAGCTCTTTGTTGCCCAAGAAGCCTTAGTCAAGTATCAGCTTGAAGAAGAGGTAAACCATTATAGTTTGTCTTCGAATTCTTCTGAGAATGCTTATATTGGTTCTTTTGAAAAACATACTAAAGACATAATGGCAGAAGTGTCCTCAGACACATAATTTTATTAATCAGAAAAAAAAACAACTATATAATTGATTTTGCAAGAGTTTACACCTGAACAACCAAACACTCTTGCAATGAGCTATTTATAAGCTCCATGTCCTAACTACCTCTAATTATGGATCACTTATTAAATAACAAGTGTCCATTTACATTAAATGCTATTCAAACCAATTAGCTAACTAATCTCCTAAAATAGAGCCTAAGATACGACACATTTGGAGAGTCATATCTTGTTACAACAATATACTAATTCTAATTGTCTCCATTAAATAATTAATCATTCTAGAATAATAATTATTAATTTAATTTCTTAAATTAATAATTATTTTATTTCAATTTTATAACCTATGATAATAAATTATTTTTGGATCATCTAACATTCCCCCCATGATCCAAAGATACATTACAACAAATACCAAGTTCATCCCTGAACTTAGTAAATTTTATTCTGCCAAGCGGTTTCGTGAAAATGTCGGAGATCTGATCTTCGGAAGGACAATAAACTGGCTTGAGGACATCTTTGGCAATGAGAGATCTGATATGATGATACTTGGTGTCCACATGCTTTGTCTTTGAATGAAAAACTGGGTTCTTGGCAAGTTTGATGGCTGACTGGCTGTCAATGAATAATGATGTAGCTTCTGCCTGAGAAATGCCCAAGTCCTGCAAAATTCTGCGCAACCAAACAATTTCACATGCTGCTTCCCATGCTGAAATGTACTCTGCTTCTGCTGAAGAAGTGGCCACTGTAGCTTGTTTCTTACAACTCCAAGATACTGCTGCTGACCCCATATTCATTAAATAACCTGATGTTGATGCTCGATCATCAATACTCCCAGCAAAGTCGGGATCGGAATATCCACCAAGTACAAAATTTTTAGTCTTTGTGTAAAGAAGACCAAAATCTTTTGTTCCTTGGATATATCGAAGAACTCTTTTGGCTGCATTCCAGTGGCTGTCTCGTGGTTCCTGCATAAAACGTGAAAGAATACTGACTGCATAAGATAGATCAGGACGAGTATTTGTCAAATAAATCAAGCTGCCAATCAACTGTCTGTAAGTTGTACTGTCCAACTATCTTGCATGCCAAATCGCTGAAGAACCTTTGCGGCATACTTACTCTGAGAAATGAAAATATGATGTGGACGTTGGAAGACTTCAACTCCAAGATAGTAGTGAAGTAATCCCAAATCTGTCATCTTAAAACCTGCATGTAACTCCTTTTTCACCTGTGCAATATGATCATCATGATTGCCAGTGATGATCAAATCATCTACATACATAACAAGAACGACCAGATATTTTCCCTGTTGTCACACATACAAAGTATCATCAGATTCACTTCGTTGAAAACCAACTTTCTTAAGGTATTCATCCATCTTTGCATACCAAGCTCGGGGAGCTTGTTTTAATCCATATAAAGCCTTGATCAATTTGCAGACTTTATGTTCTTGTCCTTCAACTTCAAAACCTGGTGGTTGGGTCATACACACTTCCTCCTGTAAATCCCCATTGAGAAAAGAACCTTTCACATCCATTTGATGAACTTTCCATCCTTTTTGAGCGGCCAATGCAAGTGTTAATCGGATGGTGTTCCATTTAGCTGTTGGAGCAAAAGTTTCTTCATAATCAATGCCTTCCTGCTGCGCAAAACCCTTTGCGACAAGTCGGGCTTTATACTTTTCAAGTTCACCCTTCTGATTATACTTAATTCTGTAAACCCATTTACATCCTATGGGTTTAACATTTGCTGGACAATCAACAAGTTTCCAAGTGTTGTTATCAATTACTGCTTGATATTCTTCAACCATAGCCTGTTGCCATTCTTTATGTTTTACTGCTTCTTTGTATGTGGAAGGTTCAGTAAAGTCATTTGCTATCAAGGCAAAATTGCCTTCACTTCTATGTGCCCTTCTGGTGCCAGTTTTATTCTGTTCATCAGGCTTTACATCTTTCAAAAGTTGAACTACCCATTTCGGAAGTTGGTGCTCACTTGTTTGTGCTTCTGTAAAGTCCCCATCATTGTAAAGAGGATTAATATAAACTGATGTTCGTCGTTCAGGTGAGGAATGTGGAGAATCACTGTCAGAAGAACTGCTGCTGCTTGGAGATGCAGATGAACTGCTAGAAGACCCAGATGATGTTGTTGATGTAGATGGACTGGATGACTCATCTTCAGAGGAAGGAAAATCAAGTTCATACCAATTTGGTGAAGTTGGTTGACTTTGCATTTTTCCATTTCTTTTACTTGCCTTAGTTTCTAACTTGTGAAGAAGATTTTCAATTTCTTCAGCACTCTTACTCTCTGTTTCATCAAAAATGACATCCCTGCTCACAATGAATTTTCCATTGGTCAAAAGACGATACCCTTTCTTCTCATCAGAATAGCCAATCATTATGCATTTTAAACTTCTTGAGTCAAGCTTAGTTCGTTTTTCTTTCGGAACTAAGGCATAACACACTGAACCAAAAACTCTAAGATGTTTAACTCGAGGTTTGAAACCAAACCAAGCTTCATAAGGTGTGATTCCATCTAAAGAAGCAGTTGGAGATCTGTTTCTTAAGTAGACAGCTGTATGGATTGCTTCTGCCCAATATGTTGGACTTAACCTTTTGAAAGTTAACATGGATCTCGCCATTCCTAACAAAGTGCGATTCATTCTTTCGACTACTCCATTTTGTTGTGGAGTGTAAACATTAGTAAGATGTCGTCTTATGCCATATTCACTGCAATAAGTTTTGAATTCATTCGAAGTGAATTCTCCCCCATTATCTGTCCGGAGAGTACCTATCTTTTCTCTGACTTCATTTTCAACAAGTTGGCGAAAAATTTTAAACTTATCAAATGCTTCTAACTTGTTCTTCAAGAAGTAAACCCAAGTCATTCTGCTGAAATCATCAATGAATAGTAAGAAATATTTACAACCGCCAAATGAAGTTTGTAGTGGACCACAAACATCACTGTGAACTAGTTGTAGCCGCCTGTTTGCACGCCATGAACTTGTTGGAAAACTTTCTCAATTTTGTTTGCCATAAATGCAAGCTTCACATTTTGCATTTTCCCTTTTGAATGTGGGAAGTCCTTTAACCATTCCTTGTTTCTGCAATTGAGAAAGACTCTCAAAATTCAAATGTCCATATCTTACATGCCATAGTCTTATAGGTGGAATACCTGTAGTCACTGCCCCTGCAAAATCAGAATGCCTTGGAATAACTGTCCCTTTCATCCGTAACCGTTTTCCATCTTCATAACCTGTCATCACTGTTTTCAAGTTTTGTTTCACTGAATTAATCTTCACTAAACCATCTTCCATAATCACCTGATGTCCTGCTTGTCGAATCGTGACTAGAGAGAGCAAATTTTTCTTGAAAGTGGGTACATACCATACATTGGAAATCATTTTTTCTCCAATACCAGGGAAAAACTTTTACTACTCCTTTTCCATAAGGAGTATGTTTTGTATCATCAGCAAGAAAAATGGAATTAAGTTGGCAATCTTGAAAATTCCAGAAAAAATCACGTCGACAAGTCATGTGCTGAGTTGCCCCGGAATCCAAGATCCAGGCATCTTCATAGTCACTTCTAAGATGGGATGAAATTTGTGATGCTGGTGAGGAAGTAAAAACATATTCTGAGTTATCTTCATCTTGATCATTTGCAAATTGTGCTGAATGCTGCTGAAACTTGGGAATTTTATTAAGTGATGTTCAACAATCTTCAGCATAATGGCCAACTTTGTTACATCTTCAACACACAATTTGACTTAAGTCTCTTCCTCTTCCTGAAGATTGTCCTCTGCCTCTGCTTTGACCTCTATTTTGAGATTGTCCTCTACCTTGATTATTATATCCTTGTCCTTGAAAATTGCCTCTTCCTTGGTTGTTTCCTCTACCTTGAAAATTATTTCTTCCTCCTCTGTTAAAATTGTTGCCTCTGCTTTGGCTTCGACCTCGATTATGTGCTGCTTGATTCTGATTCCCTCTGCCTCTTCCTCGAGAACTATCTGCTGATGACTTACTAGTGCTGGCCTCTGTGAGAAAAACATCTTCACCAACTTTCTTCTTCTTCCCAAAAGTTTTATCATGTTGACTCAACATTTCACAAAGTTCATCAAACTTTAGTTTTTCTAATTTCCCAGTTACTTGAAGAGTCTCTAAAAAATGCGTATAGGAAGAAGGAAACCCGGCAATTACAATTGTGACCATAAAGCTATCATCAATTGCGAGAAAACCAGCATTAATAATTTCTTGCCTGATATTCTTAAGTCTTGAGAGATATTCAAGAACATCACCGCCTTCAGTTAATTTTTGTTGCAACAATTTTAATTGTAGATCGACTTTCTTTGATTCAGGCTGAGTATCAAAGAGGTCTTTAAAAGTTTTCAAAGCAGTCCATGCATCTAAAGCATTTTCTATATGGACATACATTTCATCATTCACAGACGATTTAATAAGAGCTAAGGCTTTAGCATTCTTGATTTCCCATTTTGCTAGTGCAGCTGCATCTGTGGGTTTATTTGGCTTAACATCTCCATCACATATTCCCTGCCATAATTCATTGTAAATGAGTGTGCTTTCGATGAGTCGATGCCATGTTTTATAAGATTTGGTGCCTTCAAGTTTGTCGGAATCAGAAAACAAATTAATCAACTTAGACATTTTAGCGTTGAAGCGTCGCACCAAGAATCAGAACAGAAATGACAAGATAGTCAACACAACATGCAAAAAACACGATCTATCGGGGCTTGGCCTTGACCCTCGAATAGTCGTCAAAACAGGAGACAATTGACTGAGCTTTGCACTTGGCTCTAGTCAATTTCTCAAATTTTTACAAGGCAACTTTCAAAATTTGACTTTTTACAATGGTGCTTTTGCACAATCTGGTAAAAAATATTTACCCCCCCTCAAAGTAAAATTACTTTGAGTTACACTTATCTCTCCAAAAATTACAATTAAAATCCCCTTAATATTCCAAAAACAATAAATTCCCAAAAAAATCACCAATCTCTCCAAAATACAATATACCTTATCTCTCCAAATATTTGCAAAATTAAAAATATTCTTTATCTCTCCACAAAAATTACAAACAAGGGAAAAACCTTATCACTCCATTAACATTACAAAATTAAAATATATTTTTTATTGCAGGAACGCTGACTTGTTGCTGACAGGCTGGCTCATGCTGGCAGGCTGGCTCACGCTGGTAGGTTTCACTGGAGTTTTAATTCCAATAACCCTTGGAGTAACCAAATTCTGAAACAATGTCCATGACTTAATGAAATGATTTCAACAACAATTCTGAAATGGAACTTCAAAATTATGAAACGATGTATATTAAAAACATTTTCTGCTTTTTTTTTAAATTGAGAAATTGCATGAAGAAATATGTTATGGATCAGGCAATGATAATTTCGTGGCTTGAAAAGAGATTGCATACCATCGAGCAGCAGACGATGATATGTAAAAATGGCAATATATTCTGCGTTCTTCAACATTTACTGTTCCACTTAATAAACACAATTACTTCAACATCAACAAAAATCTGTTCACAAGACTGACATCGCTCCAGAAATTTTGGCGCTCATTCAATCTACAGGTCGATATTAGAATTGAACCCCTCTGACAATTTCCTCTGTTCAATGCAGACTCTTGCTACGTGACATTCCAATCATAAGTCGAAATCTTCAATTCTGGATTGTTTAAACACACGAGCAGGCAGCATTGCTATCATTATGCATTTCTTTCAACATTCAAACTGTATTTAAATTACCTCTGTTCCCATTACATCTCGTTGGTCTTGAACCGAGTCTTCATTTTGTTAAAAAATCTTTGTCGCCTTCAATTGTTTATTATGCGCCCTTTATACAGCAAATGGATTCTCCAACCAATCGATACCATCCTGTAGCAATTGCTGAGCAATTCAATGGAGTTTTGCACAAACTTGTAGGGCTGGAATCTCCTCTTCACATCCACTGCAGCATTACTGGAGCTCCGATACCACAATAATGGCAGAAGTGTCCTCAGACACATAATTTTATTAATCAGAAAAAAAAAAAAAAAAAAAAAAACAAAAAAAAAAACAAAAAACAAAAAAACAAAAAACAAAAAACAAAAACAAAACAATTACATAATTGATTTTGCAAGAGTTTACACCCGAACAACCAAACACTCTTGCAATGAGCTATTTATAAGCTCCATGTCCTAACTACCTCTAATTATGGATCACTTATTAAATAACAAGTGTCCATTTACATTAAATGCTATTCAAACCAACTAGCTAACTAATCTCCTAAAATAGAGCCTAAGATACGACACATTTGGAGAGTCATATCTTGTTACAACAATATACTAATTCTAATTGTCTCCATTAAATAATTAATCATACTAGAATAATAATTATTAATCTAATTTCTTAAATTAATAATTATTTTATTTCAATTTTATAACCTATGATAATAAATTATTTTTGGATCATCTAACAAGGCATAGGTTCCAAGCTAATGTCCAAGATGGGCTATGAAGGAAAGGGCTTGGGAAAGCATGCACAAGGTATTTTTGAACCAATAATGGTTGAAGAAAGGCCTAAGTATTTGGGTCTTGGCTATGGACAGAGTTCCAAAGCTGCCATGAAGGCCATTGAAACAGTCCCAAGAAGGAGTTTCATTTCATGTCCTCTACCTCAGAAGTGTGAAGGTTGTATTCTAGATAAATGCAATGGCTTGAAACATCACTTGCAGAATGCAGGTGTTCAGGAGCACACACTTGAACCACAGAGTTGGGGAGACTCCAACAACCTTGAAGAGATTTATGGTGTTCCAAAGGGAGCCACTTCTTCATTTGCTTCACCTCCACATGAAGGCAATAGAGGTGAAAGAGAAAGGTATAAATCTGGTTCTAAACACATTCCTTTTGATTGTGCAAAGCATGATAAATTTCCACATATGTATGGGAAAATAATTGCATGTTCCTTTTGTGGTTTGGATAACCATGATGTTTCTAGATGTTGGAAGAGAATGTCCACATACAAGAAGCAGAAGAAGGAAAAGAAGCAAGAAGCCAAAGGTTCATTGGACAAGGCAAATCATGTTGTCAAGAGGATGCACATGCAATGCACTTACTGCCATAAGCAAGGACATCTTACTGCAAAATGTTGGACTCTGAATCCAACAATGCTTTCACAAACGCTGAAGAAAATGGAAAGAGAAGATGGTAGAAATGGAAGTGAAGATTCCATGAATGATGTGTCTCAGAATGATTCACATATTGATATTGATGTGCAGACAAAGGTAGTACCTTTGGAAGGGATTGGTAAGGAACGGTTAAAGTTCTTATTCGATTAAGATTGCATGTCTATTGATGCATCTACATTATATTTCATTTCAGCTTCGAAACTATAGTGTGCTTAAGTGAAAGTTGAAGGATGAAATGCATGCATGAGCATGAGATGCATGAACACAGGGATGTTGATGATTTCCTTGTTTTTGAACATGTATGTGTAATTAACTTGTAGGGTTGATTGCTTTAACATGCATGTGATGCCATGTTGACTTGGAAGAAGTTAACTTGGTCTCCAAATGGAGATAATGATGAAGTGTTTCATCTTTTGAAAAAGAGTCCTAATGGTCTTTTTTCTACATGCTTAACTTGAAGGGTCATTTGTTTAAATGCATGTTTTGTGGGTTTGTTATCTAGTCCATCATTTGTATGTAGATGTAAGACATGGAGGTGTTCATAAGATGTGAAATCTGTTTCTTTTGTTGAAGCAGGAGTTAGTCCATCTAGTTGTTGTCTGTATGCCTGTTGTTGTTAATAGTTATTGTTGACAGCTTGTCCAATAGGCACAAATGAAATTTTTGTGGAGTAGATGTACTTCACATTTGTTTGAGCCACCTTGGATCAATAATCAAGGCAAAGAAGTTCAAAACACCTTCTATGATCAGTTCAGCAGAAGTTCTGCAGGAAGGCAAGGAGGAAGATAATTCTTCCCAGAAAGACCAGCGCATCCAAGAAGGGAGTGGTCAGAAACTTTGGTTCAGAGACACTATGCAAAGGCAAGTGTAGGGAGGCTGAAAGCAGAGGGTGAGTCACTCTCATTTACTGTTCAGATCAGTATATCAGTCTTTTGGAGACCAAAAGTTCTCTTAGTGGGAACGTGTGATCCAAAAATGGCTCCTGAATAAACCTCTAAGTCTAAAAGACTTCATATAAGAGGTAAAAGGTGCCAAATAGCACAAATCCTTTGTAAATCAGAGGAAATTGAAAGTAGCAGGCTGTTGTCATAAATAGTCTCATTGTAGAGATCTCCTCATTCTGAATCCAACGCAACTTGAATGGGCGAAAACGGACTTCAAATGCAGAAGCTATCATAAAATGAAGTTGCCCTTTTTCAAAGGAAAAAGAGGCAAAACAATGGCTTGGGCAGTGTATACAAGGCAAAGGTCCCGGGTTGATGTGATGGTGTGATCACCGAAATTGGTGGATCGCAATCGACGAAGGTAGTCGAGCGCATAACGCGATGGAACCAGGCCGCTGCGATACCGCGATCGCTAATATCGGCGGATCGCAATCGGTGAAGACAATGGAGCGGGGCTTATGTATATATGCGATGCGATATGCCAATCGCCGACGATCAGATCGACGAATCGGTATCGGTGATGGCCAGACCCGATGGAACTTATAAATGCCTCTGTATAATATTTCAAGTCTTATAAGCGGGATTTTTCCATGTTTTAACGTATTTTTAAATACAAAGAGGAAAACCATGGAGCGGGCATTGCGACATGCGATGGCGACTTACGAGTGGACCCGATAGAAATATAAGGCGGGATTAAGGACTTTTGAAGTCCGAGAGACAATGTTTCTGTGGATTTTCCCGTGTTTACAGCGTTCTCTGTGTAAACAGAGAACGACTGTTTCTGAAGGTATTCAAAGCGCAGGTGGCTCCCTTCCATTATCAAATAGGTGGCATTCATCCCCGAGGGCGTTTAGCAATGATTGCTAACGCTCAAAGAAGAGATTCAAGCGAACCAAAACAGGAAGACGAAGAGACCGAGAGGCAAATGAAGCAACAACGCCATTTTGGCTTCAAAGCCATGGATGTCAAAGACAGAGGGGCTGGCTGAGTTGTTGGGGCGCTGTTGAGTGATTGTTGGTTGCTATTGTTGATTATTGAGGGTTTGCTGCTAAGGCAGAAGCCAAAGAGAGCAGCGCAAAAAGGCAGTAGTAGAAAGAGAGCACAGAAATCAAAAGCAGAATCGCGCGCAACCGAGGGAGTCACTTGGAGTCCAAGTGAAAAGCCAAGAGAGAGCTGTAACCTGATAGAAGGCAGAGAGAAGCCAGAGCCAAGAGCCAGAGCCAAAGAGCCAGAGTCAGAGCCAAGAGCCAGAACTAAGAGCCAAAGAGCTAGAGTCAGAGCCAAGATCCAGAACCAAGAGCCAAGAGCTAGAGCTTTAAGAGCCAAGGGATAAAATGGTGTCTGAACCCACTGTTTATGTGTAGAAAAATAGGAGTTGAGCCAAAGAGCTTGTAAAAAGACTTATACCATAATCCCAGAGAGCCTAGTTGAGTTGACCAGAGCTCACGGAGATGTAGCCCAAGAGTTGTGGGTGAACTCTTAATTAAACTGTTGTCTTGTGTGTTTGTTTTTACTGCTATTTTATTTACTGTTATATGCATTTATATATCAGTTTCAGTACATTAATTTACAACACAACAACATAAATTAAAGCAAGTAATCAGTTGAAAACAAATACAAGCATACACCCATATTTTCAAGCATTTCTTAATTCCACATTGGTTAATCAATAAGACTTGGGAAAATTTAAAGCTTTGGAAGTGGGAGAGGTTCTTGTTGTTGGACAAGAAGCCTAAGTGCCCCATTTTCAGATCATGGATGCAACAATCACAAACACAAAGTGAACAAATAGCACGTACAACACCTAACGGAGTAGTCCATACGAGTGCGACAGTCGTTATGACAAGTTTACAAGAATGAATCTGTCTAGTGTCCGGCGAAGTAGTCCACAAAAGTGAGACATCGATAACAACTGATACAACACATTTCCAACAACATATGCACTAAAACAATTGAAATAGTTCAACTATCTTAGTACAGGTTAAAGCAACATGCATTACAAGTGTCCAAAGAATAGTCTTACAAACAAATATAATACATGCGTGAAAACGTGTTGGCTTGTTAACGGGCTTCTAAATTAAGCGAAAGTTCCAAGACACATCTGTACAGCATACATCACTAACCCCAATAGTGGGGCGTTGGAGCCGTTGCTTGCTCCTCAAAGAAAAGACTACAGACTCTCAAGTCTATGTGGGAGGAACCAAGGTGAAAAGTCTTTTGCATGTACAAATGAGGGGTTTATATAGGCAAAGGTGAACTTTACCCTCGTGACTCTTCGACTTCCCTCATGACTGTTTGACTTACATGACTCTCCAACTTCATATGTAGGTCTCTTGGATTTCCAAATTATATTACATTGATTACAACAATATGGCCCATGGTAGTGATGTGGCCGAGACAACTCATGACATGACTCGACATGACACTGCTGGTATGTTCATGCTGATGGTGGTGTCCATGTTGAGTTGTTGTGCTGCTGAGTGATGATTGTGTTCTTGGTGTATCATAGCTTCACCTCCACGTGACAAGATGTGCAGAGTCTTCAATGGTCTTGGTGTTCGCTTGATGTTGCATGTGCATGTGTCCCCTTCGTTGGTACTTGGCATGTTTTATGTTTTCATCCGTTTGTGAACAAGTCTCCTAGCATGCGCTCCTTCTTCATCCTGTTCATTGTCGCACCATGTCTCATCCATGTACCAGTATTTGTAATCACTCATGATGAGATGACATCAAATCTAGAAATCTCCTAGTCTACCATGATACATCATCTTTTGCTTTCGGGTGCAGGTGACCTGGAGAGAGGACAAGGCTCTGAAACTGCGTAGAGCACATTTCAGGCTAGGATTCGAGGCTCCGAGGCACTATCAGCAAAAATCGTGCAGAGGTCACTAAGAGGCTGGGTTGAGCAGTTCGGGACAACAGTGACATCTGTGGGATCCGGCTTAGCTGGGAGGCAGAATTGCACAATTTTTCTGCGGAAGGCAATGCGGGCGGCAGGAGGCATTGGCAGTGAAAACTGCGCAGAATGCCTTAAGAGGTCGGGATCAGGTTGCGGGAACCTGCTGGTCAGAACTGCGCAGATCTGGGAGGCAATCAAGGAGGACATGTCTGCGCAGTTTCTGGGTTGAGCGGGGTGCCGGGCAGCAGATGGACTGTCCATGAAAACTGCGCAATTTTTAGGAGTGGCAAGCAGGCCGACAGGGGATTGTCTGAAAAAATTGCACAAGTTCTTGGGACAGTGCAGTGACAGGCATGGGGTTCCTATCCCTCATGTCTGCGCAATTTCTTTAGGCGGTGCAAGTAGGCAGGTTGATAACTTCTGCACAGTTTTGGGGATGAGTGCATCCCTGGGTCACTGCTTAAGTCAAATTATCCGATTAACTAGCGGGAGGCTTGATGGATAGGCTTGCAGGAAGCGCAGACGAGAGGTCTTCTTGGGCAACTTTTGTGCTGTTCCGGGTGACAGTCGCCCAGGTTGATTCCAGGATTGTGCAGTGCAGACTGCTTGGAGGGCAGCCTCAAGCTCTGCGCAGTTTCGGGCAACAATGTTTGGTCAATGAGGGCTGAGATTGTGTAGTGCAGCTCAGTGGAGGTCCGACTGATGGAGGGTGGTCCGATTGACAGATCTTCGACAAAATGGTTAAGTGTGTGAGCGAGTGAACTCATGTATACATGACCTTGCGAACACACACTCAACATGACTCGACGACAAGACACCTTAAACCAACAAGACAACATATGCTCAGTGTGATTGACTAAAGGGTGAGAGCAACAAGTGCAACACTTGAGATAGATCATTGAACGACTGTGATGACATTTGCGCGACGTTTCATACAACTTCGTGTGTGAGCGCAATAGATATTTACAAAGCGAACACAACTCATACACACAAATACATACCTTCATCATAGCCAGAACAAGACCGCAAGCATGACATTGCAACCAACATTCTAAAAGACAACCGATGATCGGTCAAGCAAAGAGGGTGTAAAGGCTCGACATGAGCTTATGGGATGAGCCCAAGCCCATGTGTTTGCAATCATCAAGGAAAAAAAGCTCTGAAATTGGATGCATGCCAAAATTTTGGAGGGTGTTGCAGCCACTACAATAGGATGTCAAGAAAAGGAAGGCTCCCATTGATTTCACATTCCATAGTAAACTTTATGGAGCTAGACTGATTATTAAGAAGATGGAGAAAAAGATCCAACTTATCCCGACCATGAGGCTAGATAAAGCAGGTGTCATCCACAAATCTTTTCCAAAGCTTTGATTTGTATTGAGTTGAGGACAAAACCTTGGATTCAAAATCCTCCATGAACAAATTAGCTACAACAAAAAAAATGACGAATAACAAATTTAATAAAATATATAATATTTTTAATTAAAAGTTAATTAGAAGCAAATTAGAAAGCACAACATAATTAAATCCTTTTATTGAGAATATGAAGGATGCGGGGATGAAGAGAATGGAGAAAAATATAATGACCACCATGGACGAAGAGAATAGAGGAGTGTGAGATATGGATGAAGTAAAAGATGAAGTGTTAAGTTAGAAGTGGAACTTTGCACGCGAGTGCATGGCTCGTTGGTTGGGGCAGTCGGCTGCCACGCTCCCCACCAACGTTCGATCCGGACCGCTGCGCAGCAGCATATTTGAAACATTGTGATTGTATATCAGATTGATAGAGATTGATGTGACATGTATATATTGTAAATTATGTACTCTTGGACCTAATACAGCTTCTACAGGGACTAGCCCCCATTTAAAAAAAAAGAAAAAAGAAGTAGTTAGAAGTGGAACTTAAAATGATATCACGGCAGGTTACGCTGGAATTAATATTATAATATAAAATGTTGTTACCATTAATATTATAATTTAAATGTTATTACCATTTTGATGTTAAGGTCACGTTTCGTTGGCAATAGCGCGAGGAGAGGAGATCGTCGGCTCGCTTTGGATAGCTTGGGCGCTGATTGAGGAAATCGTGGGCTCTGAACTGTGTGATTGCGTAAAGGATTGAGTCAATTGGGCGAGCAGCAGCTTGGCGATACCAGATCAGGTTTCCAGGTAATTGTAAACTGACGAGCTTTGAATCAGCCGGCAAAGAGGATGAGGATTTTATGCTATTTTATTACGATGCGATATTGCTATATTCATTGTGCAGATTTGATTTGCGTCCACATTGATATTTGCCCTCTTACTTTAATTTAATTAATAATCTATTCTTAATATTTGAAGTAGGATAAACTATCCAGGCGTTGCAAATTTGGGCTTTGTCCTTTTTAATCCATCGCCAATCCATAAAACTGTGTGGGACATTGAAATCAAGTGAAGGGTGGGTTAAGGAAATGAAATTTGACCATAAATATAATGATAAGAAATCCATAAGGCAGAGTTGGCACTGCTTTGTATCGGTGCTCCTGTCGAACTGGGCGAGGCTTCTTTCTGGAGATTAATATCGACCTCAAAGGTGATCAGCTCATTTCCATTGTAAAATTTAGCCTGAATTTTCACATATTCTGCTAAGTTGCAGGAAGCATTTTGGTTTTCCCCATCCGCAAACTAAAGGTTCAAGTTATGCTGAACTCGATCAATATTCCGGTCAATCTGTTGCTGGGAAGGGTTTGGTAATGACCGATGCAGGATACTGTTTAATTATCAGTTTAGCGACATGCCTCAAGCATACAAGAGAAAAACCCAGACACATTAAAACTATCAATAACTATTACTAATAATTACACAATGGCAAGCGGAGAAGGAACAATCTGGTGGTGGCCTCTTTCATTGCAATGAATCAATATCTTTGGGTCATTTGTCTGTAAATCCTTTTAAGTTTTGTCTCATCTTTATCCCAGATCTCCATTTCTGAAATTTCGGATCTCAAAGTATAGGAATTTTATCACAGGCAGACTAGTACCATGCTTTATACATAACAAATGATACGGTAAAGGTCTGGGCTGTTCCAATAAACTGTCTCTGATTTGATTTTAGAATGCTTTGAATACGTATTTGGGGATTGTAATCGGCATATTGTATTTGAGTTTACGTTCAAATCGAGAGTTTGAATGCGTTTTTGGGGATTTTACAATGCTTTGAATGCCCATTTGGGTATTGTAGTCTACCTACTGTATTAGATTTTACAATGCTCTGAATGCCTATCTGCGTATTGTAATGCTCTTATTTTGTTTAATTTTACGATATTTTGAATGGCTATATTGTATTTCATTTTGCAATGCTTTGAATGCGGTATTGTAAACCACTTATTATATGTGCTTTACTATACTTTGAATACTTGTTGGGTATTACAATCTGCTTCGATACGAACCGAACCAGGATAAATATAAATTTCCCTTTTTCAGGATAGTTGAATTAGAGTCTTTTTGATTTTTTTATTTAACAGGATCTCATAAATGTGTTATTTATTTTACAAGGGATTTGGCTTTATTGCAAGAAAGTTGACATCCCCATCAAATAATTCACTTTGTTTGATTTAATTTTCTCAGTTTTCCTCGTTTTTATAAGTTGCTTTGTAAAACATTTCCGAAGGTTGGTGGTGCACCATATAGAATGGATTTCCCTTGGATCAGGTGCCAGGCCTGAGGGCTATATATGCTGCCAAATTTGCCTGGTTGTTGCACCTGGCCTCATCATGCCATTCACATTGAGCAGAGTACAGCAAGAATTGAATTCTGGTGGATTCCTCACTAGTGAACCAAGGTTGCTAAAATAATGACATGTTTTCACAATTGACTGTTTTTTTATGTATACTATTCAATTCAGCATTTTCTTTTCAACCGGCCCTGTCCTTGCAATTGATGAAGGCTTTAATCATGAATTTTGTTTTATTGCTTATTTATACTCGCCCAAGTCATATATTCCCACCCTTTACCATTAGCAGTGGCAGTGCTCTAGTGATCACTATTTGGGGTTATTTCTATGTATACTGTTCAATCCAGTGTTTTCTCCTTAAGAAAGCTGTCTTGTCCTTGCAATGCATGAAGGCTTCTACTCGCCCAAGTCAAATATATTCCCACCCTTTATGATTAGCAGTGGCAGTGCTACAGTGGTCCCTATTTGGGACTATTTCTATGAATGCTATTCCATTAAGTGTTTTCTCCTTTAAAAAAACTGCCTTGTCCTCGCAATTCATGAAGGCTTCATTGGAAAATTCTGTTTTATTGCTTATTTATACTTGGCAAAGTCAAATATATTCCCACCTGTTATCCTTAGCAGTGGCAGTGCTAGATTGATCCCTACTTGGGGCTATTGTAAGTGGTGCAGTGGATTTACACCCAGCAAGATTGTAATATCCCCAATTAAATTAATTTTGTTAAAAAGAATTTCTATTTTTGCAATTTGGGTGTCGAGAAATATTTTGGCATGTAAAACTTAGGAAAGTGGGTTGAGGGAGCCCCCACTTAATTTTTAGAGAAAAAGAGGCCACCAACATTAGAGAAAAGGAAAAATTAATTTGGTAGTGCGATGTGGGGCCACCTAAAGAGGGGAATTTGAACCCCTTGGGAAAATCGAGTTAGGGAGGAAGGAGAGAAAGGAGGTTGAATGGGTGGAGCCCACAAGGAGAGAAGGGGGCAGCAAAGATAAATAGAAGGAAGAAACATCATTTTGGGGCTTTTTGACAAACTGAATTTCTGAATTAGAGTACTCTTGAAAGTTGAGCTGCTTAGCCAAGACTACCAGTACTGCTTAGCACAAAGAGAATTTCCAGGTGGAGATCTTAGAGTGCCACCCTAGGGGAGTCACTTGATACCTTGGGAACTATTTTGGAGCTAGGACAAAGATCTTGCTTCCACTTTTGCACAACATTGGGAGATTGGAGGAGAATTCACACTTCTTGGGGGAGTCAACTGTGGAGCCGCTCAATTACCAGAATTTTCAGGGCTGAATTGGAGCTATATTTTCAAGAGTTTTTGGGTGGTTTGGAGGTCAGCTACTGAGGGAGATATCAGGGCCAATTAATTGCATTCCAGGGCCCGCATAGTCTTCTGGCAGAGGCACATGTGGGGGCATAGGAGTAGCATAATTTGTGGGCTTGGTGGCTGGAGGAATTAAGGGAGAATTTGTGGGGAAATTGCAGGAATTTTGGGGAGCCCTTTTCTGGAAGCTTTGAGTAGTAGCAGCTCATTTCCAAGCAGTGCGTTCAACTCGTGAGATTGGAAATTCGCAGTGGTGGGGTTAGGGACCAATTCCTTTCTGGGTCTTGTGGTGAAATTTTAATGGAGGCATCAACTGCATTTTCAGAGGAATTTCAGCTCTATTACAGCAGATGATTTTCTGTAGTTATCTGGCAGCTAGTTCGGAGGAGTAAGCTTAAATTTGGGGTCCTAGGTGGTCGGTAAAATTTGCCCAAACCCTTCCTGGGTTTTTGTGGGTTTTATGTGGGGAGACTTCAACAAAAATTGCAGAAATTTCTGGGCACTTTTGAGGGGTCAAATATAGGGCCGTTCCAGTTTACAGCAACAATTTACACTAGGCAGGGCGTAGTTTATTCTGGGAGCTTTCCGATGCTTGGAGCCATTGATTTGACACCTGGGTTTGGCCTTAAGCCCATGTTTCTCTTATCATAATTATTGTACTCATAATTTATCATATTAATATAATGGCTTAGAGTTCTTGCCCACATTTCAGTGCTTAATTGTGTATGGCTGTGCATGCTTGAATTTTATAGTTGTAGCTAGTTCTTTGCTTCTGTTATCTACTGTATTTCCCCATTGGGAACATTACAGTGGTATCAAAGCATGATCTTGGCCAACTGTGGGGAAACTAGCAAGATGATGGAGGTTTTGGTCATGCATGCATAGTCACTGGTGAATTTATGTGCATTCTAATGACACAAAAAGGGAAGAGTACATAGTGGATCATGTAGGACTCATGAGTTGATGAGGCAGAACTAACAATTGAGGAGGCAAAACAACAGGTCCTAGAGAGGATACAACAAATGATGGGGACATTGAGACCAGTGTTTTAAAAATGGCCGGTTTGAATGGTAACCGGTCAAACCGGCCGGTTAGCAAGCCCACCGGGTCAAACCGGCTTAAAAACCCGGTTTACCTCCTCAAGTCGCCTTTTTTTTGCCCTAATTGTGGTCAAACTGGCCGGTTTATTGCCAAGGCAACTATAACCCCCACAAAATGCGTTTTTGTGAGTTTTGAAGTTGGTTTGAGGGAAATTTGGGGTTGTTTTTCTCCAAAAATAGTCCCTCCAAGAAAAACACGCCTACCCTCTCATTTTCCTGACACATCTCAACCCTAACAATGTTGGCAATTAATGGTAATGTTAAATTCTTAAAAGTGACATTTCCTTTAATTTTCATTTTCATCCTTTTACTTAAATTTTTAACATTACCATGAAATGACTCAGGATGTTTGAGAGTGGTTTCAACCTCGTTGGATTTCATATGCAGAAACTAGAATTTTACATTTCACTCAAAATTCAGCAGACTTAATGGTTTTCAGGATTTCATGGTTTGGGGGTTTGCAATGTTTCCATTTGATTCTATCATGTGTGAGGGTATGAGATTGGCATTTGATCAAGAGCATGAAGCCCTTTAAGAACCTTGATTGTGGTGGCATTGATTGTTGAACTTTGTTGATGTTGGTGGTACTGATTGTTGAAGTCCTCTACCATGGCCTTAACAAGAATGCACCCTTCAACCAAAGGAAAACCACTGGTTAGGCATGGTAATCTTTTTCTACCACATTATAAGGTTGAGGAGATGAACCCTATACTCAAACCAAAATCATTGGTTAGGCATGTTAAACCTTTTCAATTTCTATTATGTTATAACCTTTTCAATTTCTATCATGTTATAAGGTTGAGCAATCCAAGTCTGAAGAGTTTGAGCTAGATGATGTTCATGTATCTCTTGTTGATGATGTTTATGTATTTCTAGTAGTGTTGAATCAATGATGAGTTTCATGAGTGACATGTTGATCAATGGTTTGTATTTTTGATGTCTATTTTTGCTACTACTAAAGTTGTAGAGGAGTTTTAGTAGTCCTCAAACTCGGAGGCATATTATTTATGTATCTCATGTTGATGATCTCTTGTCTAGTAGTGGTGATGAGTTTGATCATGATGAGGAGTGATCATGTTGTTGATCATTGATATGTAGACTTGTAGTAGTTTAGTGACCCCATAGCTTAGAGCATTGTTTGCGGACTCTAGAGGCCATTTAGAGCCTCATTGATTATGTATTTTTTTGTGGATATATATTGCATTCGATGCCATTTTGATATATTCACCTTTACATGGTATATAGATGAGCAAACCTTGCATATTTTGTTTCTATTGGCTTGGAATCATGGTTTTAAATTTTAATAATAGTTTTGTTTTCATTAAAAATTAATTATTAATGTATTTTTTTAAACCGGTTCGTTTAGACCTAACTAGTCCTGCTTCGAAACTCGGTTCATTAGGTGGGCCGGTCTGGTCACCGGTTTCGGTTTTTAAAACATTGATTGAGACATAACTAGCAGAGAAGCCACACACATGCATGCACAGTCCCGCAGAGCAATACCCATGGCAAACCCAGTTGACTAGCATGCCTCATTCTCTGGATGAACCGGAGAAGGAGAGGGAACCAGACACCTTTGTAGGTCTGATGAGGTCCTTCGTGGATAGGATTGATGAGTGTGAGGCGTTGGATCCTAGGATCAGGAGGGCTCTCTCATTTGAGAAACATGGATCAGGGACTAGATCATCATATAGAGGAGGATAGTTAGAGGATGAGACCATGAAGCACTTCTGCTACTGGGGACCTGACTTTAGATATAAGGAGCCCAAGGAGGAGATTGAGCAGGAGGCCAACGACACAAAAGAGTGCGAGGAGCATGTAGACATACCCAGTGTGACGTAGCTGTCACCATTGTTGGAGATCCCTTTGCTAGCTCCGGTCGACACCTTAGTGGAGAGAGTAGGGCATACACTCAGAGGACCACCTGTTGATGAGGTGTCGTCAGTTGGTGAGGTAACCAGGGTTGTGATAGCTGGCCACATTAGATTGATGAGGTGCTAGGAGACACAAGGATATCCATTGATGGGGTGCCGTCCACTGATGAGGTGCCATCCATTGATGAGGCACCTGTTGATGAGATGTCTAGGACCTTGATTGAGTTTCTAGATGATAGCCATCCTCAACGAATTCGAGAGCTTAGTGCCAGCCTTCTAGCATTGGGAAAGAAGGCCAAGATAGTTAGGGAGGTCATTCTACAACAAAATGAGGAGTTGGAGGGCATGAAAGCGGTTTGTGCCGAGTCAGCGACCAAATTGACTCGCGTTGGAGAACTGTTGGATTCCAAAATGGTACAACTAGAGCCCACATTGGAGCATCGGAGCAACCCTCTTTAGACATACATAGATAGGGCTCATAGTGCTAGTGGATTGCCCTTGCACATTGGAGAGGGAGAGACCGAGTTACCTAATCAGATCTCATGTGTTGACCAAGACAGTGAGACGAGGCAACATGAGTTGCGGAGGGTGCAACATTCACATGTTGAGGTTGTTGCACATGCTGGTATAGTGCATTTGATCCTGCCCTTGGGGTTGGATGGCGAGAGATTCTGAGTTAGTACTTGGTGGAGTGGACGAGATTTATGGGGATGGTCGTGGTCGGAAGTGAAGCCCAACAAGAGCTCCCAAACATTGGGGACACTGGAGGCCCAGGTTGGCATTGGGATCCAGGTGGAATTCCCCACCACCTTATGGATTTGGCTAATGAGGGTATTGGTGGTATGATGGTTTTGGTGATTGAGCATCCACACAGTTTCGGGTCACCATCAACATTAGTGATGGATTGGATTAACAGGGGAGCAGGCAGACTTCACGAGTTGTTTGGGGATGCTGGCCATGCATGGATTCACGAGATGACTAGCACGCTTTGGCAGAGGCTTGTTAGAGGAGGTGGCATTGGCAGGTCGCTGGATAGGGCACTGTATGGAGATGATGCTCTCCCATTGATGTATTAGGCACGAGAGCCATGGATGACAATGATATCCCCCCCTAGCATGTATGGAGTTGGGCCGCTCAGGTCTACCAGGATAGGTGAGGAGATATGTCACGCATCATGGTGGGTCCACTAGCAGAGTGGCAGATACATTGGCACGCGTGGGATGCCTTAGGGTGCAGGGTAGCACGACAGTAGGCAGTGTTATCCAATGGGAGCACATAGGTGTATGGAGGTGTACTGTGATGTGTGGGCTTGCCTTGTAGAGTAGGAGGAGCGATTGACACCCCTTATAGTTTCCGCATGGAGTGACGACTGGTTCGACACGAGGGATGCCAACTGATGCAGGATGATATGGTAACTGGTAGTGGTATCCAACAGTGCACAAAGGGGTGCAATTGGGTGCAGTCGTGTGCCGAGGGGCACAGAGATACATGTTTGTATGTAGGGGAGCGTAGGGGAATTTGGCCGTATGTAGTGAGTTGTGAAGCTGCCCATGAGGACTTTGGAGTGTTACCTCTAGGGAGACTGCCTGATGGGGACGACAGGCATGCCATTGGGTATAGTTAACTCAGGATCAATGACGACGCAGATGATCATCATTTGATGACATCCATAGGGTCTTGCGTGCCTGCGTCACTGCCACATTGCTTGCAGGCATAGAGGAGTTGGAGGAGGCTCACTTGAGACAGTGAGTTATGACACAAAGTATCCAGAGAGGCTTTTCAGCGGTCGCATTTGGTCAGGGCACGAGATGACAGATACAGGCTTGGGGAATGCGTGGGTTATTGCAGAGGTCGTGTATGCTCCACTACTTAGGGAGGTGACTAAGAGGGAGCTGCATGGTGCACTTTTAGCAGGACAACTCGAGTCGTTAGGTGAGCATGAGGTACAAGGGATGGTAGTCCTTGTTGGTAGGAGGATGCCTAGGCTTCTGGCAGTATCTGAGCACATCATCAGGAGCTGGGATAACAGATCTTGCTGTGTGATTTGGCAGGTGTAGAGCAGTTGGTTATTTGTGGGACAAATTCTTGAATCTCAGTGCCTACCTATTGGATACATGCAGGAGTCAGAGACGAGGCACAAAGGGGTCCCAACAGTGAGCAGCATACACAACAACTGGCAGTGAGGATTGGGAGTTGTGGACCTCCAGTATGGTTATGGGATCGAGGGATCTAGTGGGTTGTTGACATACTCCACTTCTCAGTGAGCATGGTCAGGATAACAGGTGATCTGTTTCATTCTCAGGTTGACACATGGGGGATCACCGAAGTCTTCACCAAATGGCGAGGCAGTTTGTTGCTAAGGATTAGGGCTAACCATGGAGTGTTAGGCATTGACATTGTTGAGTCGCTTTTGCAGGTTGGGCCTAGCCTCGATCATCACATATATTACGACCGAAAGTTACAGGAGGGGAGGCTCTAGTATGAGCATTCTAGGCGACTCGGTCATGACCAGAGTGTCATAAGTTAGCAGGACAGTTTCTTGCTGCGATGGGCGTGGGACCCTAGCGTCATAGTACTTAGTAGTTCAGTTACCCGTAGGGGTGAGTTGGTTTCTACAGGGGAGGGTCATCTAGATCTTCCATCGGGTTTTAGTGATTCATTGATGGCGTGGGGGACTTCCATAGTGTGGCAGGGTGATCAACAGGTGGAGACCAGGGGAAGCTCATGCGGACAAGGATTCAACCCCATAGGGTTTGGATTGTGACTTCAGGAGTCTACTCCTGAAGTGCATGAGAGGGACTATTCTGTAGAGCAGTTTCATGAGGAGATGAACAGGATTTACTACTTGATGCTCTACTTAATAGGGGTTTGCAGAGGGCGTCTGGTGCCTATGCTGAGCTGGATAGTGAGCAGAGGAAGGGATGCCTCATGCTGATCATGATGGCTTGGGATCTTAGCAAGACAGGGCACAAATCAGGGATGATTCGGTGGCACATTTGGGACCCTGGTATTGTGTGTAGTGATTGTTTGGGTCAGCTGATCGAGAGGGTGCTTGTTCAGGCATTGCTTGAGGACAAGCAATTTTTGATGGGGAGGACTGTAATATCCCCAATTAAATTAATTTTGTTAAGAAGAATTTCCATTTTGCAATTTGGGTGCTGGGATACATTTTGGCATGTAAAACTTAAAAAAAGTGGGTTGAGGGAGTCCCCGCTTAATTTTTGGAGAAAAGGAGGCCTCCAACATTAGAAAAAAGGAAAAAATAATTTGGTAGTGGGATGTGGGCCACCCAAAGAGGGTAATTCAAACCAATGTTTTAAAACTCCGACTCCGACTCCGACTCGGCCGAGGATCGACTCCGACTCCGACTCCGAAACGGTAATGACTCGGCCGGCTCGATTTCAATGACTCGGTCGTTGTAAAAAATACATTAAATATTTATTTATTTTTATTAAAAAACATAATTTTAAATATTTTAAACATAATTTTAAAGATTTTCATTCATGTTTCCAAACACACAGCATTATAATATAGATGGAAGACAACATATGATCAAAGTAGGCTCATGAACCAATCCACTATATCAAAATGGTACCCAATGGCAATAGATAGTCAACTGTCATACATGATCAAAGACTCAAAACAAAATACAAATAACCAAGGAGGCTAGAAATGGTCTCTACAACAAAAGTAAACTGTGATGGTGACCAGACTGCAATACTAGTACTACTGGGCCACTGGCTAGTAGCTACTGCCAGAGGAGCCAAGATCATCTCGACCAATCTCTGGATCATCATCATCAGAGTCAGACAAGGGGCCCCATGGCTCCTCCTCATCATCATCGTCTCCAACTGCAACTGTAGAAGTGGTGCCAGTACCACTAGCAGGCTGTGCAGCAGATGCAAGCTGAGATAGAGTAGATATGCGGCTGCGCTTCTGTCGTGGCTGAGCAGAGGAAGCACCTACAACTGGAGTCCTTGCTGGCTGTGAGACTGAGGCTGGTGGATTGGGATCTGCATTCAACTGAACAGGCTGAAGTTGAACAACATGTTCAAGTTCAACTGATGTCTCCATATCTATATCTACATCAAGATCCTCATCAGGATCAAAATTTGGTGGACGACTCTCCACTACCCAATCTGATGTTGGATCAATGTCTTCCAACACAATGGGATCTGAATCAGGTCTTTTGTTCAGCAATTGGTTTCGTCTGAGCCGAAGGTTGTATTAGACAAAAACTAGATCATTCAACCGTTTTTGATCCAAACGGTTTCTCTTCTTTGTGTGAATCCTCTCAAAGACAGACCAATTGCGCTCACACCCAGATGCACTGCAAGTTTGACTCAAAATGCGAATTGCAAACCTTTGCAATTCAGGGCACTGGCCACCAAAGGCCTCCCACTATTGTGCTGCAAAAAACATAGGAGTGTAATGAATTATGAGTTAGATGAAGGCTGAAGCTCAACAAAATTACAAATTATATCTAACTTTCAAATTATAAATGATTTAACAAACTTTAATAAAAAAAGTAAAACCATTAAGAAATTGAAAATTGAAATTTTTGTTTACTTGGCTCATCTGCTTCTCTTGCAATCTTTGCTAGGTTCTTCCCAAAGGTACCTGTTGCATTGCTAAAGGATGTGACCTGTCGATGTATCTCCAGCTGATCAGACTTCGATGGGATCATGCGTTCAATGCAATCAACCAGTCCATCTCTGACCTCCCCCCTCAAAGCTTCTGACTCCTTAGCTTTATAATGATACCGTGGATTCAAAAAATACCCAGTTGCATGTATAGGGCGATGGAGTTGATTGTTCCATCTTTCATCAATGATTGCCCAAATGGGCCCATACTTTGCCACTCTATCCTTGTATGCTGTCTTTATTTGCTCCTTTGCTTGATCCATAGCCTCATAAATGAAGCCCATAGCCAACCTTTCCCCATCCACCAACCGCAACACCTTAACTAGTGGCTCAGCAAGCTTCACAATCTCTGCTGCCTTTCTCCAAAAAGTTTCTTCATGGACTTTCCTTTTCAATTCTTTGCCTTCTGGTTTGTTAGACCAATTGCTTTGATTCCATTCATCACTGGAAAACATCTTTTGCAAGTTTCTATGTTGGGAAAGCATAGATTGCAATGTCAAAAATTGTGTAGCAAATCTAGTGATGGCAGGCCTAATAATATCCTTGCCTCCAGTGTGTTTCCTCATGAGACTCAATACCAGTGTATGATTGCAGATAAATTTTGTTATGCTTTTGGCATGATCTACAGTGTTTTTGACCCATTCTAATTTTCCAATATCCTCAAGCATGAGGTCTATGCAATGTGCAGCGCATGGGGTCCAAAAGATGGTCTTGTGTTTTTCCTCTAACAGTTTACCAGCAAGAACATAGTTAGAGGCATTATCTGTGATGATTTGAACAACATTAGCCACCCCCACCTCCTGAACAACCTGATCCAATAGCTGAAACAACAAGTGGCCATCTTTTACCTTATTAGATGCACCAACTGATTTTAAAAACATGGTTCCCTGTGGGCAGAAGACAAGAAAGTTTATGATGGTACGGTTTCTTTGATCAGTCCATGCGTCTGACATGATGGTACACCCTGTTCTTGCCCATGAGTCCCTGAACTCTTGCAAATACTCATTAATGGATTGAATTTCTTTATGCAAACGAAACCCCCTTAGCTCATGCATAGTAGGGCCTTTGAAGCCTTTTCCAGCAGCATGTATGGCATCAAACATAGGCTCATAATATGGTGAACGAGCAGCATTAAAGGGGATATCAGCATCATACCACCATCTAGCTATGTAGTCACAAGCAGTCTCCCTCAATTCTTTCTTCCAATGGTCATCTAAAGTGGGCTGAATTTGAACTTTACTAACTTCAGGACCATGTGCATCTGATGGAGAGGAGGGAGTGAAATAACTTTTGATAGTCACATCACCCTTTTTCAAATTCATTCTACCCTTTCCCTTATCTTGAACAGAACCAAAAGAGGGAGGAACATAACGGAAAGGGTTGGATGCCTCAGTTTGAGGGATAGAGGAAGAACCCTCAAAATCATAGTGGGGGTTGGTAGCCATCATTTTTTGTATCTCCCTCTTCCTCCCAATTTCAGCCTGTATCTCTTTTTGCCTAGCCTTATCTTCTTTAATTTTCTCAAAGCTGGCCAACAAATTCTTTCTAATCTCCCCAATTTCTGGTGAGGTACATGGGGTAATTTGGCCTCTAATCCCTGCCAAGTGTTGTTTCAGCCTATTAATGCCCCCAGGACCTTCCTTAATTTTCCTATGGCAAAATTTGCAATGCATTTGACTATCAACCATTTCAACATATGCCCAAGCAGGATCTTTTGCTCTAGGTGCCATTTTTTGACTAGGAAAACAATCTGAAAATGAAAAAAAATAAAAAATTGATTCAATGTTCATTTATTTGACAAAAAACACTCTCTAAGCTTTCTTGATATGCACCTAAAATTTACTAAGCAAAAACAAATTTATAGAGGTGGAAAAAAATACCTCCAGGCACAAACTGCCTCCTCAAGCTTGCTCCAAGAATCAGCTCCTCAATGCTGCTCCAAATGGCTGCCCAAGAAGCTCCTCACTCCAGCTACAATGCTCCTCCAAGACTCCTCACTGCTGCTCCAAAACAAGCTCAAGAACTGCTCACTAATTCTCAAAGCAGACTCTCACTCAAATGCATAAGACTGCTGTGAGTGAATGAGAACATTTGGGTGTCTTGAATAGGGTTTGGGAGGGGGAAATGGACCCCAAAAACATTTAGCAAATTACTATAACACTTTGAATCCATAAACTGCATTAAACATTTGAAAAAATACCAAAAAAATGTTGTTGTTGTTGTTGTTTGTTTGTTTGTTTGTTTTATTTTTTTTATTTTTTATGTTTTTACGCTGCCCAGCTGTCCCCTTGTGACTCGGCCGAGTCATATCGGACACGGCCGGTTGACCGAGTCATGTGTGACTCGGTCAACCGGACCGGTTACTTGGCCGGGTCAGTCCTCAGGCTATTGAAACGGTTCGACTCGGCCGAGTCGGTTTCGAAACGGCCGGTTTGTAAAACAGTGATTCAAACCCCTTGGGAAAATCGAGGTAAGGAGGAGGGAGAGAAAGGATGTCGAATAAGTGGAGCCCACAAGGAGAAAAGGGGGCAACAAAGATAAATAGAAGAAAGAGGCATAATTTTGGGGCTTTTTGACAAACTGAATTTTCTAATTAGAGTACTCTTGAGCTGCTTAGCCAAGACTACCAGTGTTGCTTAGCACAAGGAGATTTCCGGGTGGAGATCTTAGAGTGCCACCCTAGGGGAGTGACTTGATACCTTTGGAGCTATTCCGGAGCTGGGACAAGGAGCTTGCTTCCACTTCTGCGCAGCATAAGGACGCTGGAGGAGAATTCACACTTCTTGGGGAGCCAATTGTGGAGCCGCTTAATTACCGGAATTTTCAGGGCTGAATTGGAGCTATATTTTCAGGAGATTTTGGGTGGTTTGGAGTTCAGCCAGTGAGGGAGATTTCAGGGCCAAATAATTGCATTCTAGGGCCTGTGTCGTCTTCTGACAGAGGCACACGTGGGGGCATAGGAGCAACATAATTTGTGGTTTTGGTGGCTGGAGGAATTGAGGGAGAATTTGTGGGGAAATTGCAGGAATTTTTGGGAGCCCTTTTTTGGAATATTTGAGGAGTTGCAGTAGCCCATTTCCAGGCAGTGCGTTCAGCCCGTGAGACTGGAAATTCACACTTTTTGTGGGTTCTCCAATGGTGGGGTTAGGGACCAATTCCTTTCTGGGTCTTGTGGTGAAAGTTTAGTGGAGTCATCAGCTGAATTTTCAGCTCTATTACAACAGAGAATTTTCTGTAGTTATTTGGCAGCTAGTTGGGAGGAGTAAGCTTAAATTTGGGGTCCCGGGTGGTCGGTAAAATTTGCCCAAACTCTTTTTTGGGTTTTTGTGGGTTTTATGTGGGGAGGCTCCAACAAAAATTGCAGAAATTTCTGGGCATTTTTGAGGGGTCAAATATAGGGCTGTCCCAGTTTGCAGCAGCAGTTTACACCAGGCAGGGCACAGTTTCTTCCGGGAGCTTTCCAGTGCTTGGAGCCATTGATTTAATATCTGGCTTTGGCCTTACTTGCTGTAGCAAGCTCAGGTTTCTCTTATCATAATTATCGTACTCATAATTTATCATATTAATACAATGGCTCAGAGTTCTTGCCCACATTTCAGTGTTTAATTGTGTATGGCTGTGCATGCTTGACTTTTATAGCTGTAGCTACTAGCTAGTTCTTTGCTTCTGTTATCTACTGTATTTTTCCATTGGGAACATTACAAAGATAGACCACAGAACTCAAAATAACATGGATAAAATGCTAACACGTATCACACAAAAAGTTGACAGCAGTGAAATTTGATATTGTATTAGCAGATCAGAAGATGTACGACAAGCAAAAATAGAGTTCATAACCTTTCTATGATAGAAGTGACTATTAAATACTATTCTCATGGTACTGGATTACCTTGTATTCCCAACTCTTTAACACTTCCAATTTACATTATAATTGTTATGAAAATAATGTACATTGAGGAGGATGAGAAACATTAATGTGTTGTCACTAGGCTCCACATGTAGATATTTGTGCTTCTTGGCCATATTGGCGAAGATATCATGGGAACCCGTAATGTGACAACATGCTTCATTGTCCACAAACAAACACCCCTCTTGTAATGGTGCTAGAAAGACAGGATACTAGAGCAAATTCCTTCTCAAAATTTTCAGCCAACTCATCCATCTGTGTAGATGCCACTGTTGTTGTTTTCCCCTTGCCTTTCTTCTTGTTTGGACATTGTTCGGCATAATGACCGAACTTATGACATGCAAAGCACCTGAATTTGCTCATGTCTTTCTTCCCTTCTGCAAATGCTCCTCCACTCTCGTTTTGCTTGGCTTTACCCTTGCCCCTCTTTGCTTTCCCAACAAGAGCAAGGTTCTCCTCATCTCCACCTTTTCGCTGCTCACCGGTCATGGATTCCTCCCAAATCTCCTTTTGGGTGAAATCGTCCCACAATCTACCCAATCAAAAAGCTTGTCTCTGGCCAGGTACCTGTCACAATGTAGCCCACTACTTGGTACACCCTTCTAGTGCTACTTTGACAGATCCATCTCATTCACATCTTCCCCAATCGCTGAAAATTCATCACAAACTTGTTGAATCCTTGTGAAGTATGAGGCCATAGTCTTAGATATGTTCATAGGTTATTCAACTTCTCGCTTAGTACCATCTTGCTGTTCTGGTTGTCACTCTGGTACAACTTTTTCAAAGCTGTCTACATTTAATAGGCTAATTCTCTCTTTGTTATGTGAGGGATTATGTGATCCTTCACACCATCCATAGTGATGCCCCAACTCTTGTATCTTTTATTTTATGTTTAGTTGCTTGGGAAGCATCTTGAGGAACTCAAATGTCTTGGCTTGCAATTTCCCATAAGCCTTTCACCACTAAAACTAGGGTGATTCGCTCCTTCAATGGATTGAAGTTTACAGCCCCCGCCAACCTTTCTTCATATCTCAGACTTGATGATGCCATATTACTAGATCAATTTCACCCACGAAAACCTCATTGCAAAATAAAAATTCTGATGCCATAAATTAATTCACTGATGTAAAACCCTTGTGATATATGATCCCCCCCACAGAGTTTCTATAACTCTCATACCATGTTGAATTCTTTTATACTAGATCTGATTTACTTCAACAATTTAATAAAAACCAAGAAGATAATATTCTCAAATATTTCTAAAATTGCTAATAAAATAAGCACATTGGTATATTAACCTAGAAAATAAAATGTAGTAGAAATAAAATGGAGAGATCAATCACACTACAACAACAAATTTGTGCTTGTTGACTCTGCTGCCTACACCTACCTACAAGTTAGTGAGAAAAGCCTTCAACCCCACAAGGTGTGGTTGGTGGCAGGGAACTCAGAGAAGGGGCTGTCTAATTAATCCCGACTCTCTCCGTTTGAGCTATCTTCTAGGTTTGCTAAGGGGGTGGTCCCTAATGAAAAGTTAAGTTAAAAGATGTGAGTTTCTAGGAGAATCATTAGAGTTAAATAGATTATTTCTTTAAAATTTATAAGCGAAAACTGATATGAGCAATAACCATCAATACATAATATAAACATGAAATACATAAACAACCAGTGCCTTCAAAGTATTTCTCTTTAAGAAATGAAATTGTATTTGCTTAAAATGAAGTGAAATTCTTTCAAATGGAAAGCCAAAGTAACCCTGAAAAGTGAAACAATAAATTGTTAGCACAAGATATTATAAATGCTTTTAAGATGAATAAGTCTACAAATCAAAGCATGGAAATTATCTTGCTCAAAAGGATACAAAAAGAACTCAAATGTTAGACCAAGATGACAACATGCAATTAAGTTTTCAACCCAAAATAATAGTACTCGAAAGTGAAATCAACCATTCATGACAATATGCAATTAAACAAAAAGATGAGTCAATTTCCAAGTACAAGAAAATGAAACTTGTTGCAAAATTAAAAGATATTACAATGCTTTCTTCCAAAGGGCCTCTTGAAATAAGATTTGTATGTGTGACTTTAAACTATCAAGATAGCAAGAAATTTAAGAAACTTTGCAAACAAAGCAAATGCGATGGAATGTTGTTCTTGGTTTATTTTATTAATTAGTGCTAAGGCAAAGTTACAATTGAACTCTAGTCTTCAGACCTCATCTTTGCCCAATTATTTGGATCTCACAATGAGGAGTCAATAAAGGTAGAGGGTCCCTAAAAAGTTTATTCAACCAACTTAAGTTGGAGGTAAGTTTTAATGATGCTTGGGGCATGTAAATAAATTAACCAAACAATGAAAATTAACTTCTACTTGAAATGTAGTTGTTTGACATGAAATAAGATGTTACTTTATGGAGAAAATTTGTCCCAATAGTTGATGCATGTAAAATGTGTTTAATGGTGAAGCATAAGTAAACTTGGAACTATGTTCAAGCCAAATAAGATCAAATAAAAAGTGATTGCATGCAAAGAATCTGAACTTGTTATGGATTTAAAACATGTAGTAAATTAAATTAAAGTGCATGCAAAATGAGTGTGATGCATGTTGTGTCAATTTATCAATTAGATGATATGCATGCAAAATGAAATAATCCAACAAAATCAAACCGCTAAGCCTCGCCAAAAGGTGGACAGATAGGGATAACAATGGGTAAAACCCACGCTCCCAAAATAATTTTTTTATTAGTTGTTACAAGAAGGAAAAGACAACGAAGTTTTCTATAAAATCCAAGGAAAGTCTTAACAAATTGGCATCAAACCATAGACCTTTCCTCACTGAAAATTTCTGTAATTTGAGGCCCACAAAGACTCAACAAAATGCAGTTTTTTTTTGAAGAAGAGAAGATAAGCCTCCTCTATGGCCACGGCCAAGAGAGAGAAAGAGATGGCCAAAATGAACTTGGCCTCCCTCAAGAAGAACACGGCCTTATCCAAGATGAATTCGGCCTAAAGGTGGAAGTAATCACTAAATCTGAGCTCCAAGGTCCTGCATGCAAACTTGTAAGTAATTTTCTGATGATGAATCTTGCAAGTAGCTGCAAGAGAATAGATTAGAAACAATCTACAACAACAAATGTTAGCTCAAGATATCTACAAAATATGTAACAAAAATAATCTACAAGAGGCTAGGCCAAAGAGTATGAGCAATCTCTCCTCTTTGACTAGCCATGACTTAGCTCTTTGAAATAGCCAGATATTGATAAATGAAGTACAATACGTACAAAAGATAATTTTTATCCAAGTTTGATATTTTGATGCACGAAATAAAAGCTTTAAGAAACTTGAAAGAATCCCTGGATGAGACTTTGGAGTTCAACACATGCGGGTTTTCCTTGAATATTTTTCAAGAATGTGTTGATTCTTCCGAGAATTTCCCTTCACACTTGAAAAGCTTGACCAAATAATGATTCATTTACAAAACTTTACCACAAATCATTAAATCGACATGAAATTAAATAAGTGCAGTGGAAAGAATTCCTAGAAATACATCTATTATCCACTAGAAGATTTCTTTTCCTAACACAAATAATTAATTCTTATGCTAATATGAGATAGCTGCATACTAATATAACTTGAAACAATCATGAAAGAAACAATGACATAAGGAAATAAATAGAAGCATAACAACAAGTCAAGAATTTACCGCACATGCAAGGAGAAGAACACCATCACACTTTATCCCAAAGACTGTTGTATTATATTGCAAATAGTGAATACAATCCCACAGAGTCTCCTCAAGCACAATAGCTCGTATTACATGATACAATATGAGAGCACATAGCCTCATTATATAAAGAGTTGGGAGCAAATCCCAAGGAAGAATGCATGTGAGAACTGAACTTGGAGCAAATCCCAAGGAAAGATAAGTCAAGTTCGATGTGGAGAAGATAGAGACACCAGAGCAAAATCGAATTCCATATGTGCACCTCAAGGGAAATCGAATTCCATATATGGCATAGTAAACATATCCATGAGTGAACCAAAGCAATGAGATAACTCCAGTCAAACCAAATCAAACTCGAACCAAGTGCCGCCACTTCAAATGATGATCCCAAAGATGCTCTACGCAGATCCCTAGGAACTGCGTGATTTCCTCAAGTGAAACTCGTAATCCTCCATGTGAAGTGCTAAGTGTAGAAGCAACTCGAATTAACAGTGAGATAATGCCCCACGAAATCCTCAGTCTAAATATTCTGTAGAATATTCCTTCAGTACATGAGTTCCTCTAATAAATTTGATTTTCCACATGTGCAATTGTTGCTTTATCTCTGGGAAATTCGATTTTATGAAATAATGGTATATTTATGATGCAGTGTGCTCAGTCATCTTCCACATGTCCGTTGACTCAACTCTTTGACTTAGGATAATTTCCAAGTCATTTTGTCACATGGAATAATTTATTTCTCTCTATTTTATTTAATTCTAGCGTAATTAAAAGCCACAATTTCCACTAAAGTTAGGAAATGTGGGTTTTGAGGGTCCAAAACGCATTATCAACCCCTCAAAGTTTGTCATAGTAGAAAGTTGAGGGTGAGAGGTGTAATTTTTATTATTCATACCCCATACAACTTCTCTAGACTACCCTTGTTACAATTTAAATACAATTTTATTTGCGATTTTTGACTTGCGGGAAATTTAAAAATTTAAAAAATGACTACCTAGACCTAACCAAATTCCACGAATTATTTTGTGTGATCTAGTATGGCAATATGCATCAACTCTAGACACTCAGATGTGTTAGGGGTTCAATCTTCAAACCATCACCTTGACTTTGGGGTAAAAAGTGAGTGAAAAAACCCAGAAAATTATCCGCCTCTGAAAAAGAAGGGATAATTAACCAAATAAAAAAAACACTCCAAGGTGTATTCGTTTGCTAATCGAGTCCCAACATCCTAGCCTTGTTACAGACTCAAAACTCATCATTACTAGTATCACTTATTACAATTTACCGCAGGGTGTGGAATCTGGGTATAAGAAAGATGATGAGAAAATACAAGTAGAGTTAAAAAACTCGGTTGATTGATGATATCTGATGGTACAAGTGTCCCCTAGATCATCCTTGGGCATGGAGTCTTTCATATAATTATCAGGTGTCATTCCAGTGGTCAATAGTACTCAACACAAATCTTCCTTCATATTATTAAACTCTGGAAAAATTTGGGTTAGACCAATTAGACCCACAAAGAATACATAGAAAAATACAACTGTTGGGAACTTGGGAAACTTGATCCCATTGGGAAAATCGGCCTCAAGGAAATCAACCCTTGGAAATTGACCCTCCTAAAGGAACTCGGCCTTGGAGAATTAGTCTTGTATCACCAGCAATTCGGCCCCTCTCTTCTCACCTTGTATGACCCTTGCGCACTTGAGAAAATTGACCTCTTTGGAGATTTAGGTCTCCTCCACAATTATGCCCTCCTCTTCATCAATTCGGCCTCCTTGAAGTTCTCCCGAAATTCCTTGATGCACTTCTACTCACTTCTCTCTCGTCTAGTCAATTCTCTTTCTCTAGAGAAAATCAGTTTCTCCACAATTGTGTGTCTTCACCTCTCCCTTAGGCTTATTTTATAATTTCAATTTTCATTAAACCAAAATCCCTAACCCTAATCTCTTAAGTGATCGATGGCTATGATTAAATCCTAAGCCTCACTTGAGATCAACGGTTGAGATTATATCTAAGTCACTCAAAAAATCCTTAGAACTTTGGCCTAATAGTCCACAATAATTAATTAAATAGGTTAACTTACCCCATCAAGTAAGCACCTAAAGAGGCAACCGAATATTTTCTACATGCTAAGACTCCAAGCCGACGTAGAAGACCTTTTGAGGCTAGAAAATCAACATGTAGTGAAGTGGGATAGTTTCTTGAATATCTGATTAGTTCTTAGCTTTGTACATTTATATTTATCATAATCTTATAGTTTACATTTCCAACATACTGGTCTCACATGAACGTTTTAAGTAGTGGCATATCTTTCTGTTAGAATTGCATGAAAGCAGTACAATCCATGAATGGCAGCCTGACTCATTATGCTGACCAGCTCTGGCCTCCAAGAAGGTTCTTCGCTGTGTGTGGGGCTTCCTGTTATTTTAGTTGGCAGAAGTTCATCTTGTAATTGTAGTGGCAGTAGTGTCGAGTGGTGGTAAAAATCATCAATTTTAGCGAAAGATGGACATAAATATCAAAAGCTCATTGCTTTTTGTTGTCAATTTTAGCACTATTCTGCGGTTGTTTAGAGAGTTAGGTCAACCGAAATGGGAATATAAAACCCTCCTTTTCTTCTCTCTTCACATGACCCTATTTTTCTTGTGTTTTTCTCTACCCTTGTAGCTTTAGAAATAAAACTGTAAGTTATTTGAGTGTGGTTTTTTTTCCAGTGCAAAACTAAATGTCAACATGTTTCTTTACATGGCGTCCTCAATCTTAAGTTCTGCAAAAATTGAAGGCAAGTGGCTCATTGAAATTCCTTGGCATAGATACAATCTTTTCATAAGATGTTTAGTGAAGACTGTCTTGCTAACTCTCTCTGTATTTTACAGGTTAGTATTCCAGCTTTGTTTGCAATCGTACAATATTACCAGAGGAGAAGATTTACATTTGAGCTGGCTTGAGTTTCTTCTGCAATGGCTGGAAAAGCTACAATTTCATCCTCTAATTCTGCAATCATTGCTATGATTGCTGATGAGGTACTTATTACCCTGTCAGTTCAAAAGCAGCATCATTTTGTTTTGATAACTAATTACAAAAATTTTCAACTAAGGATTTAATATTTTTTTTAACATATAAATAAATTCTACATCTAGAATTACATGAAGAATAATTTGTAGGCATTTACCTGTGAAGGACCATGTATTTACTTTCAACAGATATCATGCTAATCAGGACAGACTACAGAGTTAACATACTTGTTTAAATGATATATGCTCTCACAATGAAGATTACCATAGTAGGTCTTGATGGACCATTACAAGCTGGAAACTTGAGGGGACTGAGAACTAGAGCCTTGAAGTTTGACTAAATGTTAGGCCTGTAGACAGTGTGTCTGTGGGGGTTGTGGCACGAAGGTCTAAACTAAGAAGACTTGGGACACAACTATGGAGTTGAAACCCCATGATACTCGGGCTTGCACATTTTTTTTTATATAACCCCAATTAGTGAAGGTACATGTATGTGATACACGGATAGCTTGCCCTATTGAAGGGGAGCTTGAGGACGCTGTAGGGATTTTATGTCCTGTAGCCCCACCCAGTTTTAATTTGTTTAACACATCAAGTTTAATGCCCAAAGCCCATGTTCTTTGCTGAGATTTAACTTGAATATAAATTGCAACTGAAACACTAGAAGCTACCACTACTTTTACACTTTCAGCTGATAATTTTACAAGCATGCACACAAATTTAGACAGTAGATTTTTGGTTAACAGACCCTGGAAAAACCCCGAAGGGAAAACCAGTAGGAAGAGGATTTTATTTGCTTTTATCTCAGAGAAGTTTACAGCATTAATTACAACACTGGTATTTATCTCCTTCCTTGGAATTCGGGTCAGCTTCTAGAAACTCGTGCTGCTGTCCAGACTGCCTTGAATTTTGTGCCATAGTCAGCACTTTTCTGCCCTGAAAATCATGCCACTGGACTGACAATTCTGTCCTCAAAAATCGTGCCTGTTTGACAAGTCTCTGCCTCGAAATCTGCGTGGTCAGACTGACTCTCCTCGTTTTTGTGCCTGTCAGACCTGAAATGTCTACCTGGAAATGTGTGCTGTCAGACTGATATTTCCTCTTGGAAATTCATGCCTTGGTCAGCACTTCAGCCCCTCAAAATTTATGTTAAGTCTCTCCGATTTTCGGGCTGCTGAAAGGTTTGTGCCTCCTCGATTTGCATGCTACAGCTCTGCCTAGGAATGCATGCCTGTAGCTGCCTTTTCCTTGCTGCAAATTGGTCTCTCCTTCAGGAAATGCCAACTATCTCAGCAGTCTCCTCTCTCGTCTCCTCTTCTCCAAAAGCTACACATGAAGAATGATCTCCTTTTTGCCTTTTTCCCCTTTTTAGTCTCCTTAAGGATGAGAGGACCTATGCCTAAGATCAAGGGCTGAGACTAGATCTCAGCTTCTCTTGATCAAGGGTGGAGATCTAATCTCACATTGACCCCTTTGTGAAAATTTCTGAATTTAACAAACCATAAATCTTACTGCAATAAACTGATTTGCAATACCTACTTGTGTTCTTCATTTTAACAAGTTATTTTCAGAAATATTCAGAAAATATTAATGCAAATACACTGCAGCCTACACCAATATACAGATCAAGTACTGAAAAATAAACGAGACAATCACACAAAGGGCACACTTATTTTTGGATTAAACATCCTCGAAAAAACCCAGTGTGGGAAAAACGGTGCAGCAGATATGAGGGTTTTATTATTAAGCGAATTTCTGAATACAACTAGGGTGCCAAATCCGGCTCACCCAACAAAGAATAAACCCGGCAAAAGTACCTCAAGTACCTCTTTTCGAGAGGACCAAAATCGACCTAAAGATCATCAAATTTGGATAAGGAGAAATAGGTTTTTGAATTTATGTTCTCTCACATGTAAATCGTCAAGGTTGGCCTCATCTATATGTCGGTTCATCAAGCCCAATAGTCACGTCTCTTCAATCCCATCTACTAGTATATATTGAGGTGCCTACAACCTTATTTCACACATTCATTATCAAGAATATCTCTGCGATATGGACAATGAGTTAGAGGTAGCTTGGTGCAAGGAAGACGAGGTTCTTGAGGAATAATTTTTGGGTGCAGATTTGCTGTGAAAGTAAGCCGCAGTCCTAGGGCAGCTTGAGCTAGACGGATTGTTTAAGGCAACTTCACCTGTGATTTAGTGCGTCTTCTCTATCAGATCAGGTAGCTAGAATGAATGTGAATTTGAGGTCTAATCTTTCATGTTTTTATACTCTGGTTTGGACTGCTTTAAATGCTATTACAACAACTAGTTGGAAGCTCTTATGGAGAGGCCTAATGACCTAACTAGAGTCCTCTACCTTAGCGGCAGTCAAGGAAAGAAGGCCATAGTATAAACAGAGGATGTTACACTAGTTTGTGGGCAGATTCATGTCATTGTTAGTTCAGAGCTGCTGAAGGGTGCCTTGACAAGGAGCCTCAAGTCCTTGTTCTTTGTTGAATGCGTGGAAGAGGTCAACTATAGGAGCAACTCATTAGGAGAAGGTTGCTTAGTGACTTCTTGGAACCCTAACCTGGCAGTAAGCTACATCAACCAGATTTGTCGACTTTGCAAAACAATGATTTGGCAAGTTTGTTTTGACTTATAATATTGTATTCTCTCTCTGCTGAACATTTGATATAATAATAAGAAGACTTGATCAAAGGGTTTTCCCCATATTGGGGTTTTTCCCTGGCATCCACCAAATTTGGTGTCCTCTTGTTTTGGCTTGTATTCTGCATTTATATTTGATGTTCTTTCATCAATTATTGTCATGGCTAATGTGATAACTTTTGGATTAATGGAATCTTAATGGGCTAATGGATAAATGAAGTATTTGATCTAAGCAAAGAACATGTTAACTAAAAAATTAACATGGTATCAGAGCTCAGGTGAGGGCAAGCTCAAGCAAGAGAGAAAGCAATCACTAAGATGCTTATTGACAATTCTTTATGACCTCCTTTGTCACCAAAGATCAATCATCTTGTAGCATTGAACTATTTGGTCTCACTTGCAAAAATCCTTGATTTTTCTAAGCTTACTTTTGGGCTCATTCAGCTACGTTGATCTCACCATATTGTTATTGGCATGACTTCGACTTTGTAATGGGGCACTGCTTGTTACACAGAAATGTGTGTTAGGCACCAAAAGGTGAAGACTAAAAAAAAAAATCTCCTCGGCCCTTGTGACGAAGTGTTGCATCAAACGCGAGGGTTTAAGAAGAATCAATATTCAGGGTTTTGTTATATTTTCTTTTGAGTTTTGTTTTGTTTGGGGATTCGTTGGGTAGGTGCTCATTGTAGCTAGAAGATCAACCTATGTGACATATTTGGAACAACCTTTTGTTTCTTCATGAGTTGAATTTTGGGTTGCTGCCATCTCTGAGATTTGACCCTTATCTAGGGCACAATTCATTATCTCTTAAGACAACGAAATTATTTAGTTCTTCCTTTTGAAGCAATGGAATATGATAAGCTATTGTTCCAACCTCAAATTTCTGCAGACATATGGCTACTATGATGATGTATCCTGATATATATTTATATCTACAGCCTACAACTATCGTTGAAAGTTTTCTAGTGGTAATTCATTATAGCGGACTGTAGTGCTTGAAGTCTTCGGAACATCTTGGGTCATAATCTGAATTGAAGGTGTTGTCACACAAAATGTCTAGACACCGCGACAACGGCTCAGATCGGGGGCTGTCACACTGATCCCCAATCACTTCGTTTGAGTTGTCTCCCAATAGCAGACTAAGGGTGGTAGACCCTATGGAATTGGAAAAAGGAAAGATTAGTTGGGAACCAACCAACTTGGAAGACACAACTAAGTAACCAATACTTGTTTTAGATTGCGCAATATTTTAAGGATTCAAAATGATTTGAAGAAAGTGATACCAGTGCCTCGTGGAGTCAACTATCTTGCGAAGAAGATAAGGTTCAATTAAAAGATGGGACACTGCTGCTGAAAAGACTCGAATGTCTCGTATGCAAATGAAAAATTTAAAACTATGTGAAATGCAGGGACTTGGTTAATTTTAGTTAAATGAGGGCCTAAAATTATTTCTGAAATATGTCTTAAATGTTACTTAACTTAAGGCTCAGAAATGTGGTGATCTAAATGTGAAAGTAGGTACTTATACCAACACTGCAAAATGTAAAATCTGCACAAATAATCACTGAAATGCACAATGGATTGAAAGTTGAAACGTAAAATGCTGGAAATAAATAACTTTTAAATTCAAAAATTGATTTGTATGAAGTATTCAATCAAGGTCATTAGATGCATAAGTAAAACTAGAGTACTCCTACTTGCATAAGCATGTAAAAAACAAATGAACTCCAAAAATTAAATTAAATGTTTTAAACTCATATCACATTAATGAAATATCAGTCTAGTAATCCGCTTTTACATCAAATCTTAGAACCAACAATATATTCTAAAACAATAGTCCTCTAACCATGCAATATTCATAAATTTCTATGTATAACAACATGAAATTTTAAATGACAAACTGATAACTACAATTCATAAAATTTCTGAGTTTAATTATTTCTAATCTATTAATGTATTTGATCTAAAAACTCAGAAATAAACTACCCAACAATAGTAATTTTTTTTCAAGAAATTTGTTTGCAAAAGTTACTGAAACTAACTTCTATTTCAATAATTATACAACAGTAAAAATGTAAATTAAATATGCTGCTAAATTTAGAAAATTTCTGAATTTAATTTTTCTGATCTATTGATGTATTTGATCTAAAAACTCGGAAAATTACTGAAAAAAGAGTGAAATAACATTCAAAAAATAGCATGCAAAAGTTTCTGAAAGTAATTATATTTTTGAAATGGAATGCAGTGAAAGATACAAACTAATTTGCTGTTAAATTTTAGATACCTAAAATTTTATGTCAGTATTAATCTTGCTTTAAATTAGATCAATGAAAGAGGTAAGGGTTTAGAGGATGCCCACCAGCCAGCCCCTAGGGGCTTGAAGACACTTGAAGATGGGTTGCCCAAGTCATTGAAAATCCTCAACTCAGATTTTTTTTGTGAAAAACTTTTTTAAATTTTTTTTGGGAATTTTTTTGGAAAAAATTTAGGAAAAATTAGTGAAAGAATTTTGGTGAAAGAGGGGAGGCTGTAAGGCTAAAAGGAAGACCAAGAAAGAGGCTGGAGATGGCCAGCGCAAGGCCTCGAGGCCCTAAATTTTTTTTGCCCACGATCTTCTTGAAATTTATCTTCAACCTGCAAACAAAATGGAGATGCCCTTCGGGGCTTAGATCTCTCTCCAGAATCCACAAAAATTACCTGCAATTTTTAGATCTGTTTCTGCACAAACAAAAGATAGAAAAACCCAAAGCATGTATATACAAAAATATGAAATACCCAAAACCCCAATGAATTAAAAAAAATTGATATTTACAAATCTACAATAATATTCTACAGATCTAAGAGATTTGTAGATCACAGCCCTCTATTAGTCAGATTTAAACAGATTTTTGCACAATATTTAGAAATAAATTTGAAATTTTAAAAATGCACAAGCGCAAGCAAAACCCTGCAAATAAAATATTCTATAAAATGACTTCAGAAATTAAAAAGATAGTGGGCTCTTTTAGATTCTGTAAACTGAGAGTCAGTTGGTCCAGCTGAGGACTTCCCCAAACGCCCAAATTCTGAATGATAACTTCTGCACACTTAAATTTGCTTGTTAGATTAATAGAGATTTAAAAAATGATCATAAAATTATCAAGAAATAAAGATACCTGCTACTTTTATCAAATTAAAATGATATTCTAAAAAACCCAGAAATCTGTGCAAGATACCTGTACACAGATCAATCCTCAAAGGCTATTAACCAACAAATGCAAATAAAAGCAGCAAAATATTAAGAACAATATTACCACATAAATCTGAAAGAGGAACACCACGATCTGAAATCCCAAAGTCATTGCATTTTATTAACCATAAAAAAGTTACAAGAGCTTTCTTAGAGCAAGTACACGATTATTTAATTTGATCCAAATAATGGAGAGAGGCCTTTCATTTATAGAAAAATTCTCCAACGTCTAGTTGGCTTGATCCCCATCAAAGCAATCTCAACCGTTGATGAAGATCAAATGATCTTTTAATCATCACCGTTGAAATAAAGTTACTTTTTGAGGAAATTCGAATTTCACTTTTAATTTCCTTTTAATTAACTCAAAAATGATTATTTTGAGTTAATTGCCGCAAAAAGTTGACTTTGAATTAACTACTATAGCCCAAGGGTTCAAAATATCTTGAAATTTTCAATATTCCCTTGGCCGGGGACCTCAAAAAATTAAAAACTTTAAAACCCACGAATTTTAAATGTTGGAGAATTTAATTTTTCCTAGGACCTAAATTAATTAAATTTCTGGCTTTAGCATTTTAATTTATTTTAGCCAGAAATTTTAATTAATTGACTCATGAGGGGATTATTAATTTTTTCAACCCTCTAATATTTAGCCATGGTGTCTAACTATGAGAGACTATGAACTAAATATTTTTTTATATGAAATATTACATTTTTAACCCATGAAGGAGGAACACTCGTTCGTTATAGACCCTCAATAATTATCCGTTTCTGCGACACAAAATATAATCTAGTAGACTAAGTGACTTGTAATAAAATAATTTAACCAAATAGTTAGAATTATTCCCCAATCACTTTTACAGAGACTTGATAAATAATATTAGGACTCATTTAAAATCCTGACGACAAAATCCACCCTAGCTTTGGGGTGAGGCTGGAGGGAAAAACTTTGCCGATCATCCGTGTTTAGAAACACACATGAATTGGTGAGACTAAAAACCTCCTAGGATAAAAATCATCATCAGAAAAAATAAATTTACCTAGGTTGTTACATACATTTGCCTTACTAGGATCATGTACATTACAAAATGCAGAATGAGTTTACAAAACTCAACATATAGCTGATAATGATGAATCTGTGGATCATCTGAGTGCTCGGACATGATGGAAATCCATGCGCGAAAAGATGTATAGCTATGGGGTAGTTGACATGTAGTGGGGGCAATTTCTCTCTTTATAACTCGATTCAGATATTTTGTATTAAATCAACTGAAAAGGGTGTTCTGGAACATCGACATGAAGCTTTGATGTTACACTATAAATTTATGAAATGGATCTCTAAGTCTTAGATCTGGCATTATAAAAGGTATTCACCTTTTCATGCATCACTATCCTCATCAAATCTAAGCCGACACTCATGGAATTATGCTGTGAGAATCTATTGCACTTTTGGAATACGTTTCATAAAGTTAAGAATCTTTCGGTCCAGTGCAATTGTAATCCGATGCGACCTGAAAATCTGTTAAAGCATCTCAGTAACATCATTCTTTTACAGCATCGTTAACTAAAGCACTGATCTATACTCTCAAGCCTGAAGTATCCTCTACAAGAGGCTGCGTCCCTCACATAGATTTGAAGCCACTATGTTTCTCATCTGAAGTATCTTAACAGTTGTACATTTTTCCAGATCTTGCAATCTGAGTTGTTGTAAGATATTGAAGCCCTAGGCAACGAACTATTCAGTAAAAGTTACTGTGGTATTATTTCCCTTGCTTATCATAAACAAGAAAGGGTTTGGTCGAACAAAAGGTATAGTAGGGTAGTCACCAATATTGATCTGGCAGTCAGTACTTCAGTTGACATTCATCTACAATATGGGTTTCAGTTGAGGCAGGCTCTCAACAGTTAAGGTTTTGAAGGGTCATAGTATTGAAAATGTAATACCATATCCCTGCAAGAAGTTTTGTACAACAGGAAGAACATCTTCATCAAGTCTCGGCCTTATCTAGCAGCAAACCTATCATTTTTCAGAGTTGCTCCATTTTTGCCATAGTGTGATGGAAAGACGACTTATGACGGTATCAGCACCTTGACAGCAGAAGTCCACAATCTTCTGCTACCTTTGAAGGAATCTAATACATCAGCAGTCATACATATTCTAATGAATCTAGCATCTGTTGCTAAGAAGTAACTTAGCACATCTTGATTCGACCTATGATGGCAGGAGATGTTTGGAACGGTGCCAATATCAGTTAATCACCTTGATACAATCAGACTTGTAACAGTCAGTTAAAAAGTAGCAGAGCTGAAACTCTACTGAAGGCATGTCTCTGGGATAATATCTTGAATCTCTTCCTGTAGTATGAAGACCTGAATCTACCAGTCATGAATAGAACCCTGTGCAGTAAAGTTCTTGGTTACTTATATATGGCATTAGTTCTGCTCTACCCTTTGTATGGCATCTCAAGATATACAACTCAACATCTTTTATTGTCTCGTTTCAGTCCCAAATTTCATTACAGTTCAGCAGCTATGTTGATATGTTGTAACCCCAGTTGATTGATAGTCTTGTTCACAAACGAAGTTGTGAACAAGACAAATGTAAATCTTGGATAGCTTATCTTTTGAAAGGTTATTTACTATGAAAAAACTACTGGGATATGCCAGTGAAACTAATTGCAGCACCTTTGTCTTTGATGAGAGGTGCATATTACCTGAAGCTTTTACTCTTAAAAGGAAGTGCATGGAACTCTGGAATATTTCTTTGTATCAATTCATTGTTGTTTAGAATCATTGTTGGGCAAAGCATGTCTGGTCAATTTAGCTGATATAGTTGAGAAGCACAGTGATGAAGGCTAAATGATCAATTGAAGTAAGAATTCACAGGGAGCTATAAAATAGCCTGATAACTCTTCTTGCCTGGGAAAAAAGAAGAAGAAGGATAAGACATAAGCACTAATTATGATGATTCTGACAACGCCCTTGATATATCCCTATTACTTGAAAAGCTGCATAATCATTAACCTAAGGGTCTAAAGAAAGAAAAGGAACAGGTTTCAGGTGGCTTCACGACTGTGTTTCGGCAAGGTCACTGTCTCCATATGTAGAGGGAGTTATGGACAAACCATTAGAGTTGATCTTTTTAAAGACCCAGTCTGAATGAGGTGAAGAAGCCACTAATCTGCATATTGTATACTTTGTGGGATCCCTGCTGTACTTGATTAATCACCCTATCAGTCATATGCCTCACTATGAATTGATCTATGGATGAGCCTCATATATTGTAATTGCTCAATGAAATATCTCTGTGATGTTATTATCTCCTGGAATCTAAGACACCATAAATATTCTAATGATAGCCCGGTTGACAGCTTGATATCTCATGATTTGGGTATACTAGAAGCACTGCTGAGACTGAAGGGTCTTAGCAGCAAGTTTGTCCATGAGCCATTTGAATATCATATATTGGATATCCTCCAAGCTTTATCACTATTGATGAGATATGCAAGAAGTAGAGGATTTCTAAGTACTGCCAAGAATCAATGTGTTTGCTGTTGAATAGAGCTATGAGGCTCCCATCAATCTAGTCTTGACTTTCAGAAAGCAGCTGGCACTATTCCCTATATAAAGGGATCTTTGGTTAAAGATTAAACATTGAACTCTGGGAGCTCCTAAAGACTTGGGGACCAGGGTACTTATTAAGCTATAAGCAACCATAGGGTGAGTGGTTCACCTCCCCCTATAGGTGCGCAATGTACAAGGTGAGTGTTTCACCATCCCCTGTGACAAATGACATGTGCGTAGGGTGAGTGGTTCACCTTCCCCTACGACTGATGACACGTGTGTAGGGTGAGTGGTTCACCTTCCTCTATTGTTGATGACATATGCATAGGATGAGCGGTTCACCTTCTCCTATGACATATGAGCAAGATGAGTGGTTCACCTTGTCCTGCGGATCCCAGTGAGAGATGCTTATATGCATCTGTTGACATGCCAATGGGACGTGTTTCATCCTTTCCCCACATGTAGGATGCTTATTCCCTATGATCTGTGGGATGTGGTTCATCCTTTCCCCATGTATAGTATCCTTCCTACTATTGTTGGTTTGCATGCGTGTCGGATGTGGCTCATCCTTTCCCTACTCTCGGTGATTTGCATGTGTGTAGGACATGGTTCATCCTTTTCCTACTCTTGGTGTTTTGAGTGCATGTAGGACGTTGTTTATCCCTTCCATACGATGATTGTGATATGTGACTGTAGGAGGTGGTTCATCCTTTCCTTACGTGTGGTTATGACAATTGTTTGTAGGATGTGGTCATCCTTTCCCTACGTGTGATTATAACATGTGTTTGTAGGATTTGGTTTCGCCTTTCCCTATGAGTGGTTGTGAGCAGGATGTGATATATTCTTTCCCTGTTGATGTTCTTGCATCATCCTACCCATGTAGTCCAAGACACATGGGTAGTACCTCTCATTTGGCCAATGAGTTGGGAAAAGTGGTTTGGGACCATAACACTACTGATGGACGCATCATGTATTGCCGTACTCCCTATGTCTAAGGATGAATGATGTTTATTCAACTTGATCACTTGGGATCAAGTCCGATTGGAGTTCACCCTTTGATTATATGGACTGACTTTTGTCAGTGGAGAGAGGCAAGGTCTTGTGACTCACTCTTGATCGATTCGTCTTTATTATTCATATCAGTGTTCAGCATAGCAGAGCAGAGATGAAATACCGAGATGGTTCATGACGACAGAAATGCATGATGATTGATGATGGATGGATTAGCTAGTGAAATTCTCCCTAGTTGAAAGGGAATGTTAAAATTGGCAACTAGGGCCAAATTCCACTTTGGACAACTCCTTTGGGGAAGATAATTGTAGCATTGAATTTCGCTTTTCGAGAGGACCAAAATCAACCTAAAGATCGTCAAATTTGGATAAGGAGAAATAGGTTTTTGAATTTATGTTCTCTCACATGTAAATCATCAAGGTTGGCCTCATCTATATGTCGGCTCATCAAGCCCAATAGTCACGTCTCTTCAACCCCATCGACTAGTATATATTGAGGTGCCTACAACCTCATTTCACACATTCATTATCAAGAATATCTCTTCGATTTGGACAGCGAGGTAGAGGCAGCTTGGGGCAAGCATGATGAGGTTCTTGAGGAATAATTCTTGGGTGTAGATTTGCTGTGAAAGTAAGTTGCAGTCCTAGGGAAGCTTGAGCAAAGGCTAAACAGATTGTTTAAGGCAACTTCACCTGTGATTTAGTGCGACTTCTCTGTCAGATCAGGCAGCTAGAATAAAGGTGAGTTTGAGGTCTAATCTTTCATGTTCTTATACTCTGGTTTGGGCTGCAGGAAATGCTATTACAACAGTTGGTTGGAAGCTCTTATGGAGAGGCCGAATGACCTAACTTGAGTCCTCTACTTCAGCTGTAGTCAAAGAAAGAAGGTCGCAGTGTAAACAGAGGATGTTACCCTAGTTTGTGGGAAAATTCATGTCATTGTTAGTTCAGAGCTGCTGAAGGGTGCCTTGACAAGAAGCCTCAAGTCCTTGTTCATTTTTGAATCCTTTGAAGAGGTCACCTATAGGAGCAACTCATTGGGAGAAGGTTGCTCAGTAACCTCTTGGAACCCTAACCAGGCTGTAAGCTACATCAACCAGATTTGTTGCCCTTGCAAAACAATGATTTGGCAAGTCTATTTTGACTTATGTTATTGTACTCTCTCTGCTGAACATTCGATATAATAATAAGAAGATTTGATCCTAGGGTTTTCCCCATCTTGGGGTTTTTCCCTGGCATTCGCCAAATCTGGTGTCCTCTTGTCTTGGCTTGTCTTTTGCATTTATATTTGATGTTATTTCATCAGTTATTGTCATGGTTAATGTGATTACTAATGGATTAATAGAATTTTAATGGGCTAATGGATAAATGAAGTATCTAATCTAAGCAAAGAACATGTTAACTCAAAAATTAACAAAGAGCAAAACGAGCATGTCCTTGAATCTCAAGCTATAATTTTGCTCTTAAGATTGTTTGTTGTGCCATTATTTTTGCTTCCATATGACCTTCCATGGCTCTATGTTGTCATTTTCATGCTAGATAAATTTTGCAAAAAACTGTATGGTCTACTGCTTGTGAGCCTCTGAAGTACTTTAGCCTTCTTGCTTGAACTTGTCTTAGCCTTTAGACACTCTTGAGGTCTTCTGTGAATGGTTAGCTTGACCTCCTACAAGTTGATTTTCTACATGAGCCAACATAATCTAACCATTCCCATCTCCTGTTTGCAGATCCTAGACATTTTCTTATTTTCCTTTACCAACCACACACTACTCTATCCTATAAACACACTCTATTGCTTCCATTTGATGTTGTGGAGACCCATGTTACGAGCGATGGTATGTCCAAGAGTGGTTTCTGGGAGAAACCTGTCATAAATGAAAAACTTGTCAAAAACATTATTTTTGGGATGCTTTTGTAATATTTTAGCATGTAATGTGTTGTGGGATAAGCTTAGTGCATTTTGTGAGAAAACTATTTGTTTCTCAAAGAAGTGTTGAAGTTAGTGGTAGCTTCAGAAGGTCTTCTGCATAGGTTTGGTGTCTTAACATGTGGTAGACATTATTTGCCTCTTCTAAGTGCTTACTTGGTGGAGTAAGTGATTTATGTCTTCTTTCCTAAGTCTTAACTTAGGAAAAGTACAATAATTAAAGTCAATTAATTATTGTGGACTATTGAGCCATTTTCTAGGAATAAATAATTTAATTATTTAAGTGACTTAGGAATAATCTCAATTTTTGACCTCCAAGATGGTTCTGGAAGGGAGATTGGGGTTAGGGATTTGGACTCAATGAAGATTATAAAGGGAGCTCAACAAGGAGGTGAAGACACAAGTTGTGTGAGGGGGTCATCATTCAGAGAAAGCAATTTTCTCGAAGTGCAAGTGGCTCTGTGGACTAGGAGCGCAGAGAAGGAGAGGTGGGAGTGGATTGGGGCGAATCCAAGAGGGCCAAGTAGGAGGAGATTGCAAGGCTGAGTTGATGAAGAGATCGATTTTATCTGGAGAGGCAGAGTGGCTGGAGGGTCGAGTTTTCCCTAGTGCGCATTAGTGGCAGGTAAGGACGGTGCAGGGCAAGTTGTTGACTGAGTATTTGGGCCTAGTTCTCTAGGCCAATTTCATCTGGAGGCTAATTTCCTAGAGGCTGAGTTCCTTGGGCCGAATCCATTTTGAGGGAGTTGTGTTATAGGTTCCGGGGTTTTGTATTTTTTCTTGTATGTCTGTGGGTAGGAAAACCCATATTTTCCAGATAATCAAATGACGAAGAATTGTTGTGGGTGATTTTATTTTGCAATGTGTGATTAATCTCTCTGGTTTATTTCTGCTGCATATATTTAATTATAGAAGTTAAAATACCAATGATTTTATTTTTTGGTGATTCACTTGTTATTTGGGTAAATAAATAAATTGTCGGGGATAAATTAAATGGCGTGAGAAAATAAATTTGGCTGGTATTAGAAATTTAACAAGAAGCACCATCAATTACTACTTGCATTTCTAAAAAATGCTAAAAAATGGGTTTGTCCAAAAATATTTTAAATATTGCATAGAAATTGACAAAAAAGATGATCACAAAAACCCTAGACCTAAACTCATTACTATAAAAACTCATAATTTACCTACTGCCCCTTACAATCATTTGGCCTCATAGAGTTTTGAATTTGTTTGACGCTGTTCGTCTAAAGCTTGTGTTGTTCGGTTGAAATGGTAAGTAACCAAACCTATATAAAGGAACTAATCCAATCAATTTCGAACATATGCAAAGGTATCTGTTAATGGGCTCTTGAGTTAATTTTCAGCAGCATAACTAGTAACAAATACCACAAGTTGAACTTCAACCTCTATTCTATCATCTAGTACAACATCCTTAATGGGAAAACTCCAATTCAGAGATTTTTGAAGTAGGCCACCTTCCTTTGCTATTGGAAACAAACTACTCGGAAGTGATGGAGTGTAGCAAGAAGATAACTCCTCAACATGGTTGTGATCTAAAGCAATGTCATACTTTGTAAGGGAAGTTTTTGGTGCAAGTAAATCTCCATGAACTTGAAGATACCCATTTTTGCGTAAGAAAAGTGGGGAAAATTGTAAAAAACATCGGCAAGAAGGGCCTTCTTTTTCAACTAAAGATATAAGTTTGTTAATTGTGTTTTTTCTTCAGATATATAGTTTTGCTTTAACTTTTATATAGATTTTGATATATCATTGTGTAAGTAAAAATTGAATGATTTCCCAAATTTTTAAATTTTTTGATTTATTTGGCATATTAAAAAAGTCTAGAAATTCCTAGAAATGTTACTTGTGTGAAACTTGAGATCATTATTCGTAATGCCCTGTTTTGCATTTCTTGTTTACAATAACATAGATGGAGATCGTTGACCATTAACTTAAATTTCCTAAGTTGATCCTAAGAATATTAAATCCCTTAAAGTTTAATATTTCCTAGCCTTAACATTTCTTATTTTTAATATGCACATATATATTTACTAATTTGGCATTCTAAAACACATATACATGGTTTTCTCTTCCTTGGAGAATCCAGATGGAGGGTGATGCCAACTAGCAGTTGCAAGAATGAATGGTAACATCGAGAGAGTTAACTGGATTGGAATTTGCGACCTCCTCATTGGTAAGATGCCTTTAGTGGATGATCCAATTGATTGAGCTAATCCTTGGGGCTTAAAACACACACACACACACACACACACACACATATTTGTATGCTCGAATCCTCCCCAGGCCACTTCGTTATTGGGATTTTTATGGAATTACTGCTCCATGCTGTCACTGTAGCTTCACTCTTGGGGTCTATGAACTATGTTGCTTGAACCCATGTGTAGGAGTGATTGGGTGTGAAACTATGTTGTAGGAAGTGCTTAGTACAGGACCATACTAGGCTCGTTTCCATACAAAAATGTGGAAATGTATGTGGTACAACCTTGAAATGTGTTTTCGGCCATACCTCATCAAAATTCACATGGAGAAAGTAGAATTTCATATCCCATTCAAAATGCACGGACTTAATAGTTTTTAGGATTTTAGTATTGGCAGTGTTAGTAGTTACTACAAAATCTAGTACCCCTAATGTGTAAAAGTCCCAAGCAAGAGGTGTTATTTTATGTAATTGAGGAAGGCTACCCATTGTCTTGACAGTAGCACTTCCACTCTCTTTAGGGTGGTTCCTCCCCAACTCAAGGGGGGTGTCCCTGTGCAAAATCTAAGTCCAGTTTTTTCAAGTGCATCAATGAAGTTTATTGGACCAATGTGTTTGTGTTTTGGAATCTTGTAAGCACGTTTTTCAAACAGAGGTGTGAGTGAAGTTTCCAAATCAAGTTGTAAGTCTTGTTATAGTTATTTATCAAAGTTTATTAGACTTGCTTCAAATATGAAGGTTAATGATCTTGTAGAGGAATGTTGTTTCAGATTTGCACATGAATTTGTTGGGAATCACGATTGCCGTTAGACCAAAACCTGCAGGTGTTAGTCAACGATTGCATCGCCAAAGATAAGGATCCACGAGAGGTGGTTAGTCCATGTCACGAAACACACGGGGAGCGTTGGTTTATCCAATGTCCAACAATCTCCCCCCAACGTGTGCCGGGTGTGTATCAAACTCGTGACCTACGCTCTGATACCACTTGTTGAGAATCACGGTTGTCGTTAGACCAAAACGCGCAAGTGTTAGTCAACAATCGCATTGCCAGAGATAAGGATCCATGAGAGTCGGTTAGCCCTTGTCACGAAACACACAGGGAGCGTTGGTTTATCCAATGTCCAACAAAATTAAGCACACTGAACGAGAGAAGTAAACAAATGAAAGCACAATGCTCAAATGCAATTTTGAAAAGTAAATTTTTACATTTAAATTAGATACAAAATGCAAAATTTTTTTAATCTAACTTTCAGGTACGAGTTTCAAAATGCTTTCCCCACAAATTGAAGCAAAATTATGATTCTAAGATGTAAGTTCCAGACCTCAAACAATTCTGGAAATGATCTGGATTGGATCATTATATTGTTTGTCATCCATCTTGATGCATTTGGAGTGGAAAAAGTGGAGGAATCAACTCACGGGACTGTTTTTACCGGCAGGACCCAGTTTGGCGAAACGGGGTCTGAAAACTTCCAGGAGCATTTTGAGGCATCAAATGATGTTTTTTGGGGATAAAAATTTGCCACTTTAGTGTCACACCATTTCATGCTATTCTACACACAAAGATCTTTCCAACGATGCAAGAAGCGCATCAATCATAGTACATATGCAAAATTTATGCCACTCAGAAGTTGACCTTCTTTTTTTCACACCTAGAGTTCGGGAGGATGCCACGTCAACCCCCATTATTGATGGAAAATGAGCTAGCCACGTGATTATGATGTAAAAGACTCTAGAAAAGTCTATATTGTAACTCTAGTTAAGAGTTGATGTAGTCAAAATTAACCACTAGTAGGCTATCGGGCTGTGTTATAACCGGGCCACTAGAAGGAAGAGGCATTCCATTCTTTCGAGAGCATTTTGTTCCATAACTGAGCAAAGATAGCTAGGAGAGATAGGAGGTAGAGCACACAAAGAGGATCTGTGCACTGTAGCAGCCCACGGGCCACATGCATTACTTCTTTGTACCTGCAACCATATTTCTAGACAGAGAAAGGGAGTGAAGCGACCTCACTTTCCAAATGGGTTTTCTTCCGAAGGGGTTTCCCAGAGAGCATATCTTGTGTCTTGTGTGTGTGTGTGCTTATTTTGTCTTTCTCTACTTTTTTTGCATAATTTCCATTTGCATGCATGCACTAATTACAATTAAATCTACAGATCTTAAAGTTTAATAAAACTGTGATAGTGTAGTATCTCAGATTTTTAATATAATATTATCAGATCTATTGTGACGAACTGTCTAGTGGAATATCCATGACAGTTTATGGATTAGGAAATTGAAATTTTTGCAATAAGTTAATTGCTGGAAACAACAATTAGCTTAGAACATAAAATAATATACAAGTTCCAAAATGTGGGAATTAGAAATGCCTAATTATGATGCAAGAAATAAAGCTCCTAGGCAAAAGTAACGCTGAATACAAAGTTCTAAATGTGAAAAATTTAATGGAATTGATATAAACATTCATAAAATTTTAATCTAATTTTTAATGAGTGTTGGGCTAATTTATAGAGTAAATTAACACAAGTATTTCATTATCAATCCAAGGTAAAGAGAAGGAGTGCATGTGTTTGAATAACTTTGGGGGGGGGGGGAGGGCGCTAGGGCTTCATTAGATGTGAGCCACACAAACAAAAATAAAAAGGAATAAAGAAATTGGGGGGTGGGGGGGAGGGCGCTAGGGCTTCATTAGATGTGAGCCACACAAACAAAAATAAAAAAGAATAAAAAAAATTGCAATTTTTTTTTGGCTAGCTTGCTTGTGTATACACTATACGGAACTGGTTGGACTAGCTGGTTCCACCGATTTTGGTTCGGGTCTAATAGCATTGCATCTAAGAAAGCCCTAGGAAATACACCACCAAGCTAGAGGACACCACAATTGGGAAAAAGACTTGAACCTAGCATGAAATGACCAAGAGAAAGTAATGACTGGAGCAAAATGAGCACAAGATAAAGATATAGGAGATTTCTTTAGCAATAGTCAATCATGGAGTACCACCTGCAACAAGATGAATACACATAATATGTCATTGAAGCAACCTCCACCAATGACACAACATATGCCTAATAAATTTGATAAGTTGAAGTGAGCAAACGAACATGATAATGATACAACCCAATCATCTTGCACACATGTCACCTTCCCTTTTGGTTGGCCAACGATTATATAAACAATGAGGGTAGCACAAAATAACTCGTGCATTAACAAAGTGCCCATGGATCTACAATTGTTACATAGAAGGTCTATGAGTGTCATCTTGCTAGGTCTCATGAATTGGTCCTAAGACATTGTTTACAAATGTATGGTGTAACATGCAGGATTGTATCATTTTCATTGGATTCTATTGTGTATGAGGGTATGGGATTGGCATTTAATCAAAAGTACCAAGTCCTTCATCTACCCCAACCTTAGTGGTGTTGATTGTTGAACTCCTTTGTCATGGCCTTAGTAGAATTGCACCCTTGACTCAAGCGAAAATAATTTATCAAGCAAGTAAAGATTTTTTTACCCTATTTTTAAGTCTTGGATTAGGTAATTTCATAAAAAATGGACGGTGTTGATTGATGTCCATGGAGGATCAAGTTAGAAGCACATGCTAGACAAGAGGCAAAGTGGTGATACTAATGATGAGGATCCTGATATAAGAGATGGTGGAACATTGCTTGTCATTAATGTTCTTGTTCATTTATTCATAATGTTTTCTTTCAAAGTTTCAATATGATGTGTTATTTATTTAGCTCATTTTATACATGACAAGCGTTGTTCCACCATTGCTTATATATATGCGACTAATGATAAGGATACAAATATAAGCAATGGTGGAACGTTGCTTGTCATATATTAAATGTGCTATTTTATAAATAACACATTATACTAAAACTTCAAAAGATAGCATTATGAATAAGTGAGCAGGAACACTGTGTGTGTGTCCTCGTTTCAAAATTTTTGAGGCGTCATGTTTCTAGCATGTTTTTGTTTTGGAAACTTGTACCCATTTTGCTGTATTGTGAAACTTAGGCGTGAAATCTTATCCTATCAAGGTCCATCCTTTAATAGAGTTAAAATCTTTCCTAGGGTGAAGCCTCTTTAATATTGTTATGCTCATCTATGTAGTTTCCCTATGGATCCTGATTTTTATTGAAAAATATGTGATTTGCTTTTCTAACAATAGCCTCAATTCCTACCTATGCCTAGATTGCTTCCATTCCATTCCTTAGATTCCTTCATTTCCTTTAATTCAAATTCCACAACAAAAAGTGTAAGGGAGTGAAGTTCATATGAATTTTGGAACACTTTTTTCTTCCTCCCCTTATTTCTCTGGAAAGACTTCATTCTTCATAATGATTCTCGATGAGGTAAATTCTTTCCATTAGCTTTACACTTATACAAAATTGTTTACGATTTCTTTTTAGTAAATTACTAAATTTACATTAAAGGAATAGATGTTCCACATTTTCTTCCTTTTCTTGTATCGGTAGACCTATTTGGCCCATGGAAGCTTCTTCTTTTTCTAGTTGGTGATGATCTTGTTATAGATCATTAGCCAATTGAAAACCAAAATGTTTAGCAATATATTTTGGTGTCGTATTTTCTTCCCAATACTATCTTCTAGCCCCCGTAATGGGCTAACATGGTGCTATGACTAGGATTGACTGTATAGATGCCACTCTTTTGTTGTTCTTTATGTGTATTTGATGTTCCATCCTTTAATGGAGGTTAAAATTTTCATTCAGATTTTTACAGGCATGAGACATTTATGTAGAGACTATATGGAACCCTATGTGAGATTTGAATTCATCTCCAAGAGCTTTTACTTGTAGGAATAAAAGGAAATTGAAGACCAATAGTAGTAAATCAATTTTAATTTATCAAAGTATATGGCCATTCATTGATAATATTGGCTTGGTCCTTAATTAATTATTTTGATTTGAGTTATTATCACTCTTCTTATTCTTAAGGGCGTGAATCATCGGTCTCCAAGAGTTTGCCATGATAAGATCATCATCCTTGTTAAAATTATGAAGATGTTTTGCTATTTTGACAGCCTCCTAGATGTGTCTCTTATTGTAATATTCTCCTGGGACCAAGCCTCTATAATCTCATTGTCCTCATCTATGTAGTTTTCTTCTGGATCTCATTTTGATTGAAAAACACTTAAATTGTTTCTCTTTTTATGCTAGGTTCTTTTCATTAATGAGGTTTTAACATATACGGTGTTGACCTTGAGTGACCTCTCTAACTAGATCCCATCAAGTGGATCACCTCTTCCTTCCCTACTATCTTGTTTGTTGGCGACAACAAAGCAGAGGTTGAGGTCCATTCCACTACAAACACTAGATCAATGATACCTTGGATTTCTTCTTGAACCTCCCCAATGGGTCGACTGACCTCCACAAGAATTTTGCGAGCTCCAATCCCAGATCCCACCAAGTTTGCAGATAGACCAGCTCTAGGAGGTCGTAGCGATGGACTTGGTTTGCACAAAGCATTGCTCTATGAGGTCATTTGTGTAAACCCATTTTCAATTCAGAAATTCCTCCTTCAGCCTTGTATGTTAGGAGTGATGGACCTTTTACAACTCGGGTCTTCTCCTTAGATTACAAAGCTAGCCTCACCTCAAATTTGGGCATTTTTACACGACATCATTAGATAGTGCATTGGTGCCTTTGTAGTGGTTAATGACTTTGTTTGGGATTTGTTAAATTTGGACAACTAGGTCCAAACTCCATGTTCTGATGCTCAGATTAAGAGGCTAATATTTTTGTTGGATTCCTCTTTCTGAGAGGTGTAAAATCCATATAAAAATAGTCTTAATCCGATGAGCAGAACTTATATTTTGAATTTATTATTCTTAATAAATTATATGTGCAAGGTCAGCCAGTTTTGTAATGTAGGCTCACATGCCCAACAGATGTGTCACACACCCTCATTGATGGATATATATACAGGAAAAGTTGGAGAGAATTTGAACATAACTCACATCTTCCTCTCTCATCCTAAAAAGTACGAGCTACCTGGAGGACGAATTTCAGCCACACGTGGGAAGGACGAAGAGGATTTTTTCTGCTGCTAGGGTTTCTGCTGCTAGGGTTTTGCAGAAGTTTGACCAGCGTTGACTTTGGTCAACGCTTGGTCCAAACAAGCTGAAAACTTGTGGGAGGTTCGATTTTTGAAGGCCGTACTACCTGGCACAAAAATCGAGGTCAAAGGGTTGACCGTTTTGCTGCTGCGTTGACTTTTAGCTTGCTGCCCCTGCGTTGACTTTTCAGGACAGCGTTGACTTTTGTAGAACTGACTTGGGTTGACTCATCTACTGGTTGGAGGGTTGTTGTGACACATGCTGGGCTGGCTGACCAAAGGAGACTTTGCTGGTTGAAGCATCCTGTTGACCACCGAAACGAACACATACATTTTTCTTGTTTCTGATTTGTCTTCTGTAAGATCTGCTTATATGTTCTATCTGCATTTTGCTTATCTACTTGTATGATTGCTGTGAGAAAAGTGAAATTGCTCTTAGCATAGAACATCTACAAAACTTTACATGGTATCAGAGCTGAGGTGAAGACAAACTCTATCTATAGCAATCATCATCGAAGGAAATGGATTCCTCTAAGCTTGAATTCAGGGAGAATGACAAGCTGACTGGAAGTGATGACTTCCATGCCTGGAAGATGTTATTAGATCTCAAATTAGAAGATCATGATCTCCTAGATCATGTGACAGGGAAGATTCAAGAACCTCCATCAAATGCCTCTGCTGCTGTTAAACACAAGTATAAGAAGGGAGAAATCAGAGCAAAGCTGCTGATCAGGGAATCCATAAATAAGAGTCTGGTTGCCTACATATCTGAACTAGGCACATCCAAGGAGATGTATGACAAACTGATACTTATGTTCCGAGTAAACAATGTGAACCAAGTGCTATTCCTCAAGAACAAGTTGAAGAATATGAAGAAGGGCCGAGACGAGTCTATTCAAACTTTCTTTATGAAGTTGACCGAAACCAGGAACAATCTGCTAGCTATTGGGGAGACAATAGCTGATCGTGAGATGGTTCTCACCGCACTTGGAGGACTTCCATATGAATGGCAAGTATTCACAACTACCATTCTCAACAATAATACCATCCCTAACTTTGATGAGCTTCTGTCTAGATGTATACAAGAAGAAACAAGGATGAAGGAATTTGATAATGAAAGAAATGCTGCCTATGTTGCTCATTCCCGAAAGAAGAACTCTGGTGGTTCCAAGGACAAAGGAAGGACTAAGACTCAAAAGAAGAAGGGTAAATGTTTCACCTGCCATAGGACTGGACACTATGCTAGAGAATGCCCCTTCCAGAAGAATTCTCCCGATAGTGACGACAACAACAACAACCGAAGGAATGGGAATCGAAGAAATGACAAATCCAAAGGAAAGAGGAAGGCTCACTTTGAAGGAAACAATCCACCTTCTAAAAGGACCAGAAATACCAGGTATGAGGAGTCTAATGTTGTTGATAAAAGAAATGAGTATATTCTAATATCTGCTCTCTCAGCTGCATCTCCGCCCGACACTATGGATGTCTGGCTAATCGATAGTGGTGCCTCAAGACACATCACCGGATTCAAGGAAGCACTTTCTGACATGGTTGAAAGGGATACTGATCTAGAAATTATCCTTGGGGATAATGCCACTTATCCTGTGAAAGGGACCGGGACTGTGACCCTCCACTTGTCTCAAGGACAAGTCCTCCATCTACAAGATGTACTCTATGTACCCAAATTGAAGAAGAACCTTGCGTCTGTATCTGCCATGGAAGACAAAGGATTCAATGTAACTTTCTCTGATGGAAAGGTACTCATGTGGAAGAAGAGCTTCAAGGAAGCTATCTCAATTGGTTTTAGGGTTGGTACACTCTACCAGGTTGGAGGGAGTCCGTTGGGAGCTATGACTTGTGATACTATCCGTCAAACCGAACTATGGCACCGAAGATTTGGACACCTTCATTACAAGGCTCTTCCCGAAGCAAGGAAGGTGGTGACAGGGATGCCTGATTTTGGAAATAATCATAAAGGTGTATGTAAGGGTTGTGCTGAAGGAAAACATACAAGGGGACCTTTCCCCTCAAGTGTCACAAAGACATCTGAGATATTGCAACTGGTCCATTCTGATCTTTCCGGTATGTTGCCTGTAACATCCCTGGGGGGATGTTCTTACTATATGACATTTACTGATGACTTCTCTCGCAAAACCTGGATATACTTCTTGAAGAAGAAGGATGAGGCTTTCATGTGGTTCCGTACCTTCAAAGCCTTGGTGGAAAATATGACCGGAAAGAAGATCAAGATTTTGAGGACTGACAATGGCACTGAATATGAGTCAAATGAGTTCAAAGACTTTTGCAGAGAAGCTGGCATTAAGAGGGAGACTACCACTGCATATACTCCTGAGCAGAATGGTGTTGCTGAACGCAAGAATAGGACTATTGTGGAAGCTGCCAGTGCCATGCTATGTGACCAAGGTCTTCCAAAGTTTCTGTGGGGAGAAGCTGCAAATACTGCTGTGTACATTCAAAACCGATGCCCTCATTCTGCTTTGGACTCCAAAACTCCCGAAGAGGTTTTCTCTGGTAAGAAACCTGATGTCTCACATTTTAGAATTTTTGGATGTCCTGTCTATTTTCATGTGCCGAAAGAAAAGAGAAGTAAGCTGGATGCTACTGGGAAGAAAGGAATGTTTGTGGGCTACAGTGAGACTTCTAAGGCATATAGAGTCTATGTACCTGGTCAAAGGGAAGTAGAGATAAGCCATGATGTCACTTTTGACGAAGATGCTTCCCTGAAGAAAGCAGTAGATCTTCCTAGATCTGAAGAAAACCATGAAGAAAGACCCGGAAATCTGGAAGAACCCCAGGATGAGACTATGCCTGATGTTGAAGGGCCAATGGACCTTATTGATCCTTCCCCTTCTCTAGGAAAGAGGCCATCATGGCTCAGGGACACCCTCGAAGATGCTGAGGGTCATGCTGCCCCAAGGGGAACATTCCGAGAAAGCAAGAAGCCGTGTAGATACCAAGGGTATCTAGCTGCCATGAGTACTATTATACAATCTGAACCTGGATCTTTTGAGGAAGCCATCAAGCATCAAGTCTGGAAGGATGCTATGCATGAAGAATATGAGGCTATTATGAAGAATGATGTCTGGGATGTGGTCCTGAGACCGAAGGACAAATCTGTTGTCACCGCTAAATGGCTCTACAAGATTAAACATGGATCTGATGGGAGTGCTGAAAAGTTTAAGGCAAGATTTGTTGCCCGTGGCTTCTCTCAAAAGGAAGGAATTGACTATGACGATATATTTGCACCTGTGGCTCGATATACCACCATCCGATCCATCATAGCCCTTGCTGCTACGCAAGGATGGAGTCTTCATCAGATGGATGTCAAGACCGCTTTTCTGCATGGTGCAATAAAGGAAGAGGTGTATGTAGAACAACCTCTGGGATTTGAAGTTCAAGATCGAGACACTTATGTCTGCGGGTTGAAGAAAGCCCTCTATGGGTTAAAGCAAGCACCCAGAGCTTGGTATGAGAGGATGGATAGTTACTTGATGAAGCTGGGCTTCACTCGAAGCAATGCTGATCCAAACCTTTACTTTAAGGTTGTGGAAGGAAAGCCTCTCATTCTAGTGCTGTATGTGGACGACCTCTTCCTGACAGGTGATGACCCTCTCATTCATCAATGTAAGAGGGAGCTTGCTGCTGAGTTCGAGATGAAAGACCTAGGACTGATGCACTATTTCCTAGGCCTGGAGGTCTGGCAGAGACCTGGAGAGATTTTCCTTTCTCAAGGAAAGTATATTGTGAAGCTTCTGGAAAGATTTGGGATGGTGGACTGTAAGTCCGTGTCGACACCAATGGAACTCAACTTTAAGAAGTTGAGTGGCAGCGCTGCAGGGCCTATCTTGGCCAATCCTACTGAGTATCGTCAACTCATAGGAGCTTTGATGTTCTTAGTGAACACCCGTCCGGACATATGTTTTGCAGTGAATACTTTGAGTCAACAGATGGTTGAGCCTCATCATTTTCACTGGGTTGGTGCCAAGAATCTTTTGAGATATCTTCGGGGCACGATAAACCATGGGCTGAGATACACTGCCGGGAGTGTGATACTCCGGGGATATACTGATGCCGATTGGGCTGGCAGTGTGGTGGATTGTAAGAGCACATCTGGATGCTGTTTCAATCTTGGTTCTGCTTCGATCTCATGGATGAGCAGGAAGCAGAAGTCGGTGGCTTTGAGCACCGCGGAGGCCGAATACATTGCTGCTAGTATGGCCCGTTGTGAAGCAGTTTGGTTGAGGAAGCTCTTTAGTGAGCTGTTCCAACATGTGCTAGATACCACTGTAATACTCTGTGATAATCAGAGTGGGATTCGTATGACTGAGAATCCTGTGTTCCACGACCGATCCAAGCATATTGATATCAGGTACCACTTTATCCGGGATATGGTACAGCGAGGCGCCGTAAGGCTCGATCATATAGGAACTGATGAGCAGGTCGCAGATATTCTCACTAAGCCCCTGGGGAAGGTCAAGTTCCTAACCTTCCGTGAGAGTCTTGGTGTCGTGGAAAGACCCTATGATGTGGGTCCTGTTGGACGATGAGCTCTGGGAGCTCTGGGGGGCTTTGGGGATAGCTTCTCGGAGCTATAAGCACTCATAATGCTTCTGCCCCACCCTTGTGATTATTGAGCTGGTTCGCCACTCATTTAATCTGTGCCCCGTATGCACCCTACCCATTGAGTTCAGGGCTCATGGGAAGTACCTCTCATTTGGCCAATGAGGTGTGGAAAAGCTAGAGACTATTAGCAAAGACTGATGGACGCATCAGAGATTGCCGTACTCTCTATCTAGGATGGCATGGTCCAACCACTTGATCTGGGATCAAGATTTGTGAGGTCTGGGACCTCTGGACTGATTATGTCAGTCGGGGAATGATGTCTTTGTGACTGACCCACTTCTGTTCTGAAATAAAGAAGCCAGCAAAGCAAGTTTCGGCGGGATGACTCACGATGTTAATTGCACTAATAGATGGAGTTCTCCCTAGTTGAGAGGGAGTGTTAAATTTGGACAACTAGGTCCAAACTCCATGTTCTGATGCTCAGATTAAGAGGCTAATATTTTTGTTGGATTCCTCTTTCTGAGAGGTGTAAAATCCATATAAAAATAGTCTTAATCCGATGAGCAGAACTTATATTTTGAATTTATTATTCTTAATAAATTATATGTGCAAGGTCAGCCAGTTTTGTAATGTAGGCTCACATGCCCAACAGATGTGTCACACACCCTCATTGATGGATATATATACAGGAAAAGTTGGAGAGAATTTGAACATAACTCACATCTTCCTCTCTCATCCTAAAAAGTACGAGCTACCTGGAGGACGAATTTCAGCCACACGTGGGAAGGACGAAGAGGATTTTTTCTGCTGCTAGGGTTTCTGCTGCTAGGGTTTTGCAGAAGTTTGACCAGCGTTGACTTTGGTCAACGCTTGGTCCAAACAAGCTGAAAACTTGTGGGAGGTTCGATTTTTGAAGGCCGTACTACCTGGCACAAAAATCGAGGTCAAAGGGTTGACCGCTTTGCTGCTGCGTTGACTTTTAGCTTGCTGCCCCTGCGTTGACTTTTCAGGACAGCGTTGACTTTTGTAGAACTGACTTGGGTTGACTCATCTACTGGTTGGAGGGTTGTTGTGACACATGCTGGGCTGGCTGACCAAAGGAGACTTTGCTGGTTGAAGCATCCTGTTGACCGCCGAAACGAACACATACATTTTTCTTGTTTCTGATTTGTCTTCTGTAAGATCTGCTTATATGTTCTATCTGCATTTTGCTTATCTACTTGTATGATTGCTGTGAGAAAAGTGAAATTGCTCTTAGCATAGAACATCTACAAAACTTTACAGGATTCCCCTACTTTCTCTCTCTGCCCTCATTCCACTTGTACCTCCAATATGGTTTGATGTCTAGACTATAAATTTTCTGCTCAACTTGGGTTTGTATCTGCACTACTTTCCACTAATTCTGCTTTTGATAGAGTAGTGATAGGAACTACTTTCACACTCCCGATGTGCTTTTACACTAGCTGTACTTTGAGTCCCATTTACCTAATTATTTTGGTCATTTCTTGGACATTTATTATCTTATTATCTTACCTGACCATGGCCTTGATTCCTATCCATGCCTAGTTGGCTTAGATTTCCATTGCTTTAAAGTTTAAATACCCCTTGCATTTCTTACAATTCAGATTCCACAGCATATACTCAATAAAATTATCTTCTTATTGCATATACTCTTATCTTCTTCAGATTCAATAAAATTATCTTATCTTATTGCATATTCTCGTACTTCTGTATTTTTTGTACCTAAAATGTTGGTGTATTTTCCATCTTTTTGGTTCTAGTTTTTCCCATATATTTTCTTGGTAACAATGGTTTCTAGAGCATAATTTTGATAACTTCTTCGGTGACTGTGCCTGGTGCAGATAATCTAGCGTGTCTGTTTGACTTGATTGGAGTAATTTACTGAAAAGTTAAATCCTTCTACTGAAATGCTTAGAGCCAGCTAACCCACTGAATCATCTTGAATTGCAGGATACTGTGACAGGCTTTTTGCTTGCTGGAGTGGGAAATGTAGATCTGCGTAGGAAGACTAATTACCTCATTGTAGATTCAAGTATGGTTATTATCCCTGTTCAAGAATCGACTTTTATAGATATACTTTTCCTTTTTCTTATTTGCAGTATGTAATACACTTATTGTCATTCTTAGTGAACATTAGGAGCCTGATGATTTCTTAATGCAAGTTTTAAGTTGTGGGGCAGATGGGGTATCCTTCACGGCTTGCTAAACAATTTTTTTCTACTTACAGTAGCTGTTAGCAACATTGACAATCACTCCCCTTTTCCTACATTACTATCAGTGCTTTCCTATCTTGAATCCAATTATCTCTAGAATAGTATTGTCAATGTTTATGTATGTAGTTTGAACTTTAAAGTCAGATATTCAATCTCATGTTCACCACTGTGTACAGTGCAATCTGATGGTTCTTTGCTACGAATATCTTGATATGATCTTTTAAGTGAAAAACAAAATTGTCGCATTGAGAAGGGATCAGACCATCCTAGATTAATTTTCTGTGTAGTATTCTGATCACTGGAATTTTGTAACGACTTGTTAGCATAAGACTCTATTGATGTTACGTCTTTATTCTCTAGAACATCAGTTTGTTGTTTCTGGTTTGAATAGTCCCGATACGTAGCTTGGTTGATTTGTCTACTCTCGTGATTCGGATATCAATATGGGACTTTACTTTCCCTTATTAAGTGTGTGGAAATTTTTTGATTTACTTCAGGGGATGATGCTGTTGAGTTCGTTACCAAACCTTCACTTGGGGTGTTTATCATTTGAATTGCAACATCCAAGCGCATCTTTTCTTCAACTTGCTTGTCTTCTTCCTGAGTTGTGACATTCACTGGATCGGTATTTGTTGTTTTGTCATCAACTTGAATTCTTACATTTGATGCTTCCTTCTCGATAAGTTGTTGTACCTTGTTTTCTAATGACTTCTTATCCTTCTTAAGTTTCTTAGTTTGCGCCAGTAATTTTTCACTATGGTTTTTGAGTCGAGAAACTTCTTTATTTTTGTCAACAGTGATTTTGTCAATTTCATTTTGCATATTTTGTAATACTTTTTTACCTTCTTGAGAAATTACTTTTGAAATATCTGATATATCTTCTGGCGTTACTGAATTTGGTTTCAGCGTAACATCTTGGAATGTTATTTTCTTCTTCTTGTAAGAAAATGTTAGAAACTTTTTATTCGTATTTAAGATGACAGATCCTACCGTTTCCATCCAGGGTGATCCCAAAATAATGTCACCTTGATTGTTCCATAGGGCCTGAACTAAGAATTGCGATACAAATGTATAATCTTCAATGTTTAACTGTAAATTGGCTATGTCATATATTTTATTGTGAAAAAATTATAATTTTTCAGTTATATTTGACTCTGGGATCACTAGTTGGTTTGTGATTTTAGGTGTTATATAATTTGCATCTTCTGTAGGAGAAATAGAAATAATAACATCTTTTCTTGTGAGATTTCCTTTAATGTTAAATAACGCTTTACCGTCTTTGGGTAAGTTTCTGGGAATCTTATGGCCTTCATTTTTGTATTAGACTCCATTTTTTCTTATCAATATGAACTTGGATTTTTTATTTTTTTAAATAACCCTTCTAATTTTTATAATAAAATACTACTTTTCCTTAATTTAAAGAAACGTTCCCTTGACTTGAACGAGGGATATTTTGTACCTTTTTTCTTTCTTTTTAAATAACCTTTTTTTAATTTATTTATTTTTTAAACCTTATAATTATGTAATTAAATTTGTTATGTAAGTAATGGAAAGTCGAATTGGGTAAGATATATGACTTACAGTTTATGAGAAATCATGACCGTTTATGTAAAAGATACGACTCTTGACGAAGAGTGACACGTAAAAACGATGGAGCGAAGGCTTGGTGAATGTGCAGTTAGACTGTCTGCGTAGGAGGGTTATCGATTATGGATGGTTGGAGCAAGGTGTAGGCGTGGCGTTGGTGCGGATAGTGGAAGCCCACTGCGAGTAGCTACGAGTATAGCTGTGGAGGCAACGTGTCCGTGGAGCGAAAGCCTGTGTGCAATAATGTGGACACAACAGCGTGGAACGGTGGCGTCTTGCTCAAGTGGCTGCAGTCGTTGTGGGAGCTATTTAGGCTCCGACGATAGTTTTGGTCTGCGGCCTGACGGTGGCGATTGTTGCAGAAACTGGTTGTGGTGACTGTCACTGCAACTGGTGGCGGCTGTAGGAATGGAAAAGATGGTTGGAAGAAGGTTGCAGGGGTGAGCTGGCAATGGAGGGCACGTACAAGAATGCAGGCTAGAACTGTGATTGTTGATGTGCAGTGGTGGCTTGCTGCTCTCAATGTCAGAACAATGTTGGCGGTATGTGGCACAATAATTATGCGGCTCACAGTGGCATGAATTGTAGATTGCGGCTTGATGGGTGGCAGAGTGCTCAAAATCTACGCAGGTAGGAGCAGACCACGACTGCAAAGTTTTTTTTTTTTGGTTTCCCGCAGATTGTTGCCGAAATCGATGGTGTCTACTTGTTGAGTGGCGTTCACTCTAAGTGATGGTCAACGGTGTGGTCCGACTACGACTTGAGATTGTGTGTGTATATATATATATATATATATATATATATATATATATATATATATATTTTATATATATTTGTATTCCTCCTCTCTCTTTGTTTCAATTTTTTCTTTTTTCATCACTTCTATTTATTTATTTATTTTTATATGAATTCTATTTTTGTTTTTTTCCCTTTTTTATAACTATTCCACTTTCTTGCTTTTTCTCTTATATAATTTTTTTTCTTTTTTTTTTTTTTTGGTATTTGTACTCTTTTTTTTCAAATGGCCAAAGGCCTTCTAACGAATCAGTGATGGAGAAACTCCCAGATTGCAACGAAATGCTTGAATTGCAACAACAATAAATTTGACGAAGAGTCGATGGCCAAGGGCCTGGATCGAAGAGTATGGCCCTGTGCAGCGGTGAAGCAGCCAGAGGATCGACTGCTCTGATACCAAATGAAGTGAACAAAGTTCCTTCTATAGACTAATTACTCCAAAAAATTTGGAATATCAAGATATCCATGAGGATACAAATATTATATATTAAATGTGTGAATAAGATTGAGAATGATTTACAATGATAACGAGAGGCTTGCTTATATATTAGGCAAGTGTCTCTTCATGGAGAGTCATGTCTCATTTAGACATGCCTCTTCAACCTAATTACTAATTATTGTTAACTAATCATTATTACAATTATCCTCGTTACTTATATTTATATTATTTATATATTTTATTCGTAACAAAGTCCTTTGGATGTTTAAATGGTGAAGCCAAGCTTAGGTTTTTTGATTAGAGGATGAACTCATAGAACTTCAATAAAACAAAAAAGAAACATAAAGATCTCAAAGATATGTTTTACAAAGAGTCAACGGAAAAAGACAGGGAAATTTTTCACTTGAGGGACCATGGCCAAAAATTACTTGTGCAGGTAAAGAAAACAAAAGATATGAAATAATATAATAAAAACCTAGAACAAGAAAAGGAAGAATTTGAGAAAGAATTCAACAAGAATCTAACATAGAAAGAAGAAGCAAATGTGTTTAAAAAACTTGAATCAAAGATTATTAGAACAAATTAGAAGTTTATAAAATGAGAATGAAGACACTCAAAATAAAGTCAATCTAGAGCATGGAGAACTTTCATGTTTAAAAAATCATAATCAAAATCTACTTAAGCAAAGTAAAAAGCTTAAGAGTGATAAGCAATGGTAGGAAAACAAAATAGAACAACTTAGCTAGATGGAAGCGTCAAAATCTTCAAGTAAAAAGGTCCCACTCGTGGAGAAGGGAACAAATACAAACCCATTACTCTCATAGTTCACAAAGATGTCAACCCAATTCAAGTTAAAACGTACTCAGAGGTTGCTGTACAGACGATTGAAATTCCAAGTAAATCCAACGATCAACCAAGCAACATTAGTACGTTAAGAAAATCATATACCTGAAATAAATCAAGAAATTGCCACAAGTATAAGGGAAACGCAGGTCCCAAGAACTCCTTATTGACATCCAAATCGTAAGAGAAAATATCTCAACCAATTAGTGTATTAATATCACCCAGGACAAAAACAATTGATGTAGGTTTCAAAAAAATATTGGTGCCAACACAATTAAGTCTTTTGAAAACAATTCATCACGGGTATTGAGTAAGTGAGTGCAAGTTTCCACAAAAAATGGAATTGGGATGGTTAGATCATTTTTCAGTTCAATAATTTTTCTCAACACTCAGAAGTTCATATCGTCTTGTATCATCAAAGATGATAGTTCCACGAATTGGGAAGGACACGAGGACATTATGAGACAAAAAAATATCAAGCCCTTTCATCAATATGCTTTGAGGACAAAACATTTCTAAAGGTGAAGGCAATGTTATGAACATAATAATAATAATACTAATAATAATAATAAGTTTCATTAATAATTATGAAAGGACATGTTTGTTATTTGTGACGTGACTATTCATGAAAGGGTATCTAGCCTAGTTGTATATACGGTGTCTTGATTGTATATATCATATCAATTTACTCATACATTTATATATAATATTATTTATCGAATGGATACTTTTATATGTCAAGTCTTTTGGTTGTTTAACTGTTGAAGCCAAGTTTGGCTATTGCACTCGTATCTCTTATAGGTCACAAAAATTGTTGAAGAACAAGAAGAGGTTGTAGTTAATTAGTGTCTACATTGTAACTGAAGCTTACTGATGGGCTTGGAGATATATTTGACACAAGATCTTTTGTGTCATTGTTATGTAAGCGTTTTCTAAATTAAAATATAGTTATAGTATCTTAGGCATAAGACCTTGGATCTAGAACACAATTATTACGATGATTTTCTTTGTAAAAATATATGACTAAAAAGGGAAGTAATTCTTTAGAAAACTAAAAACAATAGAATCTTAGTAGTTTATTATATGCTCCCAATAAAGGACATATAACTATTTGTAATTACTTATTTGTAAGAGAAAAAACCTCGATAAGAGAATGATGTTGATGGTGTGTATGTAATGAAGAGAGTGGTGCATGCGCTTTGTTTGCAATTTTGTGGAAGAAACATGCTAAGAAAAACTCAATTTGCACTTGTTAGTATTACCTTTCATGGTGTATAGAGACAATGTGCTTGATATTGTAATAGCTTTACGTTAATTTTCCTAAATTTAGCACTCGACGATTAGTTTGTAGTAGATTTAACGTAGATCTACTAGATAAATGCACAACTAGGTTTTTAACACAATTATTCAGCGGAAGCAAAATTACAACCAATCTCAATCACATGTGACACACATAAATTTTTCCCAATCAAATCAGTGCTTCATTAAATCTTAATCAGAACCTACTTGGGTTCCCGTCTTGAGATAACAGCCCAACTGAGAAATTTACAATTACAACATACCTTGGCTTTGATCCAGTTGATCAGGCCTTAGATCTGCCCTTGATCTCCTTGGTTGATCTGGATCTCCTTGATGCACTTCTGCACTTTCTTCGGACTTGGCACACTAGAGTATCACACTCTATGTGCATCTTTCTCCTCTCTTGAACCTTACTTTTATAACTTTACATTAAGGTAAATCCCTAACACTAATTTCCAAAGTGATTGGCGACCAAGAATGTTGTCTCACTTGAGAACAATAGTTGATATTACAACATAATCACTAAAGTAAATACTTCACTTTTCCTAAGTTTCTTTAGTATAATGACCAACATAATTAATTATGTGCTTTGCCTAAGTTAGACTTAGGCTAAGTTACAATAGCAACTTACTCAAGTGTCCTAAGGAGTCTTTGAGCAACTTTTGCATGCCTAGACACTTAGGCTTGTGTAGAATTATCTTCCTGAGCTACAATCATTAACATTTTTCTTCCAAAGAAAAATCAGAACTTTATATTGTGGAAAAAAAATACATTTTAGATGTGCCATCAAGCACAAGTATCAAGACCATATTGTCCACAATGTTCTTGTTACCCACCAAAAATGGGTAACCCTTTTTATTCATTTGACGACCAACCGACTAATAGCCCTATGATGGTCCACAGATAGCTTTGGATCAAAGTTCTCCACTTATACTCCGGTTAGTGATCTCTCCCATATGACATATTTCTTGAAGGAAAGTGGGTCATTTGTTAGAAGGTACACTAACCATTCATGTAATCATGTGCTTTCATTTAATTTTTTGGGCATATTAATATGGATCACAAGCCAAGCTGGAAGATTGACCGATCTTGATTGTACCTTTGTTCTCATGCTTCACTTAGGAGGTTACCTTTGCCCCTAGTCCAATGTGGCCTCCCTTGAGGTTCTTCCTTTAGGAGGGGCACTAATAGGAGGCATTGATTGAGGTAACATGCCCAAGGTACTCCATACTTACAACATTCCATGCCTTTCTTATTATCCACATCTGTTCTTTTGGTTGATTGTTATCTGTCATTGAGACTGGCATCTTACATCCTCATATATGAGTTAGGGCCTTGAAATGTGCCCTAAGAGGTTGATGTAGCTGAAAGAATGATAAAAGCATATAAAGCCACATCTAAAGAAAAGAAAAATGCAAAAGATGGCTGGGACTTAGTAAGCACATGGGAAAAATTCCTAGTGCGAGCTCAACCTCCCTCATTAGCTATCACTCAATTCCTTAGCTTTCCATGCTACATCATAAAGGAACTCTTGAATGCCCTAGTTTCGGTGAACGAGAAACTGCTATGCCTTTAAGGGGTATTGGAAAAGCATAAAGCAAGCTTAGTCTCTAAAGCTATGTTGCAGGAAATGTCCAAGAACTCGATGTTTTGGGCTGTGCTGATACCTGAAATGCCTAAATGCAGTCAAAACTCGGCCAAAATGCCGAGTGCTGTAATCTTCTATGAGAGTTAATATAGACTTGGTTTTCCTTCTACATTGTCAGCTATGGGTCTTATTCCTTTTTTTCTTGTAGGATAATGTGTTATTCACTTTTATTTTTATTTTTACTATATATATATATATATGAATAACATTTTAGCCGATGTTTTGGTCGACGTTTCCATTTTTGGGAGGTGATGTTTTTAAACATAACAGTTTCAGAAACTTCGAAAAGTTTCTGTGTTTCGTGCAACATAGCTCCTAAGCTATGCAATAAGATAATTCGCTAAAGTAAAAAGCACACCAGAGGGGTGGAAAAAGTAGGCCGAGGAAAGGGGTAACTTATGCCTCCATGATTGTTCCCCCTTCTCATTATAGTACTCGATGATGTTTGATCCCCTTTAGCTGGCACCATAGCTATGACCATATGACCATCTTCCTTGAAGTCTTGCCCACTCCATTACCATCATTATCACATGCACATATGGATTGATGGGTCTGCATGTGACATGTCCTTCCCCTTGGGGGGCTGGAAGTACCTGATAGGGCTAGATGTATAACCATCCCCAACACAAGTATGGTAACTTGCCTACAAATCCTAAGCTAAAAAGACATTGGAAGGCAAGGTTTGTGTGAACTATTTTTGTGTCCCTAACATTGAATATAACTCATGATGATACTTTAATGGTTTTTGTCCATGATGATGTTGATCAGACTTGATCTTGAGGGTATGTTTCAGCCTTCAGGTGGTTCATCACTCTTGTAACATAGATCCTTTGAAGGGAGACTTGTGTTGAAAACGGTTGTTATTAATGTCAAAGGTTGTCCAAATGAAAGAGAAAGAGGCAATGAAACTACATATTCCAAGACCTTTCCAATGATGTATGGCACACCTTCTAACTTCTCATGGTTGAGGAGAAATGATTTTTTGAATCTTCATTATACAATATACCAAGTCGGCCTAGCCAGTGGGCAATTCGACCCTGCTTTTGGGGGTTAAATACACTATATATAGGCGTTATGTGGAGGAACCTAGGGTTCACTCGCTCAAGCCAATTCGGGTCTATCTAAGCAAGTGAAGAAGTAGTTTTAATGTTCATACCTCCTGAACCAAGAGAAGTGAAGCCAACTTGAAGAGGTTTTTTGTGGGAAGGGTTTTTGGGACATTTTTGCACTCTTTGGGAAGGTTTTTGGTCCTGGTTAGAAGGTGAGTTGCAATGTTGTTCTAGAGGCCGAGTTTTAGCCCTGTTGAAGACAAGTTTTAGCCTTGTTGAAAATCGAAATTCAGTCTTGTTGAGGCCGAGTTTCAAATCTATTCTAGGGGCTGAATTTTGGTGTTTGAAGGCCAAGTTCAGGTCTAGTTTGAAGGCCAAGTTCAGGTCTGGTTTGAGGGCCAAGTATTGGTGCATTGAAAGCCAAGTTTAGGTCTAGTTTGAAGGCTAGTTTTGGTGTTTTGAAGGTTGAGTTCAAGTCTTGTTTGTGGACGAAGTTTCAGTCCTATTATAGACCAAGTTATGGTATGATTTTTGAGGTGATCGAGCTTTATTGGAGAACTATTGTAGGGATCTTTGGAGGTCGAGTCTAGTTGGCTAAGGCAGTGTTAAGGGAGCTGTTAGCTAAAGTAGTTGTGATGATAGGGCTGATCCCTATTATGGACAGAGGTGTAGTAAGAATAGGGGTATCGTGGACAATTTTTGTGGTAGGCCTATGGGCTGCACAAGGTGAGTGTTTAGTGCAAAGGTTGATAGGCTTTGTAGGAAGCAAACATTTAAGGTTGTAAAGGCTCGTTTGGTTCCAAGTGTGTTGAAAAGCCTTATGTAGCATAAAAAATCTATAGTGCTGAGTACAAGTTACTAGGTTGACATGCCTTCTCTTTGAACATATAATAAGCTTAAGCAGTGACAGTTGAACAATGAACAACAAGAGTTGAGGAAGTTGAAGTGCCAGATGGGCATACCTCTTTTTGATCAAATACAAAGAATTGACATGTAGGAGATCAAGTCTAAAGAGCCAAGTCAAGAAGTCTTGTTGAAGAGCAAAAAGTTAAGGTGTATAGGTCAACTGCTTGGGATTAAACTTAAAGGCAGAAACCTGAGGGTTGAATGGTTAGATGACAACTCATTGAAGAATTTGTTGAGGACCAAAAGTTATTAATGATGGATACAAGGAACAACATGAAGATGTAGGATGGTGCCTACAATTCGCTGTGTTGGTGCTAAACTAGGGGAGATTGGTGTCTCTTGTAGGTTGGTTCCAACTTCCTACATTTGCTGAGTTGGTGCTTAGCTAGGGGAATGAAATCTCTTGTAGGTTGGTGCCTATGAAAGTTGTAAGTTAGTGCTTACTTTGTATGAGGAAGTTTGAAATATTTACAAAGAAAAATTGTCTAAGTGTTTCTTATGTAAAGATATGTGTTTCATGATTTATGTTCATCAAATGTTTTAAAATATAAAAATAGTTAAAAATAATGAAATATTGACTCAGGCCCCCTCTTAGTATTTCCAACAACATGACACATATACAACACCTTTCAGAGGACATTTTGGCTATTGTTGAGGAGTAGTCATGAGCCTCTTTGTCACTTGCCTGATGGAGATTGTCCATTTTGGGAGGATGATGTCATCATGGAGAGCATTTTTGTGTGGGCGATTTTGATGCATTTATTATGTTTTACAACTATCTTAAGGTCTGCTTTGTGATATTTAGGCCTAGTTGAATGCTCAAGTAAACTCTTTAGGGCTTTTACTTGTAAATTAATGAAAAGTGACTTGGTTACCCTCATTTAAATAGAGGGGGGTCACTTTCATTTGGAATCATCACACAAGAAAACACTTCTCTCTCTCTTAAAAAGTGCGCATTAGCACTCTTCTCTTCTGTTGGATGCATTGCGATCTTGGTGGAGCGAATTGTTTTGGGAGGGATATTTTTGCATGAGGAGACTTATCTTGGATTGATGAAGTGATTCTTGATTGAATGGTGTAAGTTTATTGTTGATTTTCTTCCATTTTGCATGCAAATTTCTGATATTAGGGTTTCTTGTGCCATATCAAAAAGTGCATCATGAAATCATGTTTCTTTATGCTTAGCCAAATTAGTCTTTCAAGAATCCATCAGGGAAACTTGGTTCATGCATCCTTGGACCTTAAATGTCCACTTAAAGAAAGTCACTAGGATTTCGAAGAGAGGCATTTTTGTCCTCCATCCACCTCATCTAGTTTCCGCTATCATTAACCTTGCCATCATTGACTCCGTTTCCCAATTGAGAGAAGGCATTGGACTAATTTGTGGTGGTCATTTATTTTTTTCTTTTAAATTTATGGTAATGTTAGGGTTAGCATAAATCTGTGTTTAATAGCAATTTATTGTGCATTTGTTATTGCCCTATTGAAATTTCAAAGATATCACATTTAATAAATATAAAAAGACAAAATCTAGCGTTAATTGCATCTTGTCACCCCAAAATTAGGGTTGAAGTATTCACTGGGAAGAAACCAAGCGTGGATCATCTTCGAATTTTTGGTTGTCCCGTCTATATTCATATACCTAAGGACAAGCGAAAGAAGTTGGATCCATCAGGCATGAAGGGAACATTTGTTGGCTACAATAACTCTTTTAAGGCCTATAGCATCTACATAAAGGAAGGACATTGTATAGAAGTTAGTCGAGATGTGATATTTGACGAAAGTATTGCATTCAAGAAATCAAAGAATCCCCTGATGGACTCTGATGATGAAGAACTTTCGATATTTGAAGAAGAAGTTACTAGGGAGGAGGAATAATCAAATCATGAAGATGAAGGTCCCTATGAACCTATGCAGCCTGTGGTAATCCCCAAAACTAGAAAAAGACTTAACTGGTTGAAATCTACACTACTTGATGCAGAAGGTCATGGAGCAGTTCAAGGCACATTCAGGGAAAGCAAGAAGCCCAAACGATATTCTGGGTATGCAACCTATATGACGAAATTGATAGAAGTAGAGCCATCCACCTTTGAAGAAGTTGTCACACACCAAGAATGGAAGGATGCCATGAATGAAGAGTATCAATCAATAATGAAAAATGGAGTTTGGGAGATCATACCTAGGCCTGAAGACAAATCTATGGTAACTTCCAAATGGCTTTACAAGATTAAACATGCAGCAAATGGAAGTATTGATAAATATAAGAAAAGATTTGTGGCTAGGGGCTTCTGTCAACAAGAAGGCATCGATTTTGAAGAAACATTTGCTCCGACAACAAGGTATACAACTATACGTTCATTGGTCTCTTTGGCAAGATCGATAGGATGGAACATCCACCAAATGGATGTCAAGGTTGCATTCTTGAATGACAAAAATGATGAGGAAGTCTATATAGAGAAACCCTTGGGATTTGAAGTTAAAGATAGAGAGGCATATGTTTGTAGATTGAAGAAGGCATTATATGGCCTCAAGTAAGCACCAAGGGCATGGTATGCTAGGATGGATGCATACCTACAAAGATTAGGCTTCACAAAGAGTTCTGTTGATCCGAACCTTTATATTAAGGTTGTGAAGGGAGAGATGGTAATCATTCTTTTGTATGTGGATGATCTTCTCTTGACAAGTGTGGAAGGTCGAATTGAAGAATGTAAGGAACAACTAGCAACAAAATTTGACATGTAGGATCTAGGGCTGATGCACTACTATTGGGGACTAGAAGTCTGGCAAGGACTTGATGAGATCTATCTAGGTCAAGGAAGGTATGTGATCAAGATGTTGAACAGGTTTGACATGATGGATTGCAAACCAATGACAACCCCGATGATCACAAACTTGAAAAGACTAAGGAGTTCCAAATCAAGCCCTGTGGATCCTTCCAGGTATAGTATATTGATTGGCTCATTGATGTACTTGGTGAATATATGACCAGACATACGTTTTGCAGTAAATGTTCTCAGTCAATTCCAAGTGGAGCTGAAGCATGATCATTGGATAACAACAAAACATATACTGAGATATCTGCAAGGAACAATCGAATAATGCTTGAAATATGATAGGAGGAATGATGTCCATTTGATTGGATATACAAATTCCAGCTGGGGAGGCAGTGAGCAGGATGGAAGGAGCACTACATGAGGATGTTTTAGTTTGGGATCCTCCATGATCTCATGGATGAGTAGAAAGCAAGATACGGTTGCTTTGAGTAGTGCTAAAGCTGAGTACATTGCAGCGTGTGAAGTAAGCAAAGAAGTTGTTTGGTTGAGGAAGTTGATGTTCGACTTGTTTGAAGGACCAATGGACCCTACAGTGATACTTTGTGATAACACCAGTTGTATAATTTGAAGACCTAGTATTTCATGGAAAGACAAAACAAATAAACAAGTATCACTACATTCTGAAGCCAGTACAAGATGGTGTATTGCAGCGACGGTATATCTCCACTAGTTGATATTTTGACAAAATCTCTTCCTAACAAGAAGCTTGTGTATTTGAGAGACAAGCTTGGTTTGGTTGATATATCCTCCCTGGTTGAGAGGGAGAGATAGGCACATCCTTCTTGTCTTCACTTGGGAAGAAAGAATGGAGGATTTGGTAAGCATGTGGCATTCAATACTCTTTGAGGATATGGTAGGGCATCCACGATAAGAGTAGTTGTAGAGGATTGATCTTCTTTGAGGAATATCCAAGATAAGAACAGTCCTTGTGGAACATACTCTGAGAGAATCCGAGTGGGATATGTTTCGAAAGAGACAATGATGATGGTGTCTATAAATCATTGGTCTCGTCAACATTGTGCTTTGATGTTGTGGAGAGATAGAGCTGTTAGTTAAGGCCTTGCTATATGACAATGCTAGATGATATGATGCTAAACAGATGGGTTACCAATCCGACTCTTCTCATGAGATCTCTTCAAATTGAGAATGTCCATGTACCATTTATTAATACCTCCCTAGTTAAGAGGGAGTGTTGAAAAATGTGTAACTAGGTACGGTCTTCATAAATATGAAATGTACTTTTGATTCTTGTATATTGTAAAATGAAAGAAAAAATATTATTATTTTTGGAGCATTGGTTTCATGCTGAAGATCTTTTATTTTAGAGGTCAAGCACCCATTGGGTGCTCTAGGTTTAGTCCTAAGTCAAGAAGTCAAAAGAGTCATTGTCATAAGTTGAAGAAAATTATTTTGGTCATTAAAAGTGTCAAAACATCCTTCAAGGCCAAGTTGGTCTGGCAGCTGGGAAGTTGGCCTAATTTGAGGAGCCATGTCCACCTTAAGAAGCCTATACATAGGAGGGAACTCGACTTCCTTGGAGGACATTCATTCACTCACTCATCCAAGTGAAGAAGAAGAGCAAGAAAGGTAACGAAGAAGGAATAGGACGAAGAAAACTTGTTCTGGGCCATTTCTCTCTCACATGTGCGAAGGAAGGCTAGGGTTTTTGCTGTTGGACTAGGGTTTTTCTTTTGCAGGTTCGATCTTGAAGAAGGAAGAGAAAGAAGGTCAACGAAGGTCACATTGAGTCATCCTCAAGCACTAGAAGAAGGAGAAAGCCAAGCGAAGGTTTGAGGAAGCCTTGGGAGGCAAGAACAAGCTCACACACGTGGCAACAACTGCTGCTGGGGGGTCGAAATTCTGAAGCTGGGGGTCGAAGTTGTGCTACTGGAAGAGATTTGACTGGGTTTGACTTGATCTAAGGAAGCACATCATCCGAAAGGGTTGGACTTGGTCTTGGAGGGTATTGGTCTTGGTCTAGAGGTCGTGGAATTTGTCAATTGAAGAATTTATAAGAAGAGAAGAGATTTATGGGTTTTCCTCTCAAGTGGAGAGATTTTGGCCCTGGCTTGCAGCCTACATTTTGTGTTCTTGTGTACTATTGTTCTTCTTGTTTTGGTAGCTTTTTGATTATACACATATATAATAATAAGTGAAGAAGTTAATAAGTAAGAAAAATAAAAAGACATCACAACAATTATCAAGAAAAGAGAAATCACTCTAATCATTGCCCTATAGATTTCTCAACATGAGGGAGCTTGGGGATACCTTTGCATGGTGTTGATTTGAGTTATATTTCCTTTCTTTCAAGTAGATCTAATTGGAATTTCCATTTCATTGTCCTTTCAAGTTAATTTCTAGAATTTTCATTTTTATGCTAATTTCCTTATTTCACATGCTCATATCATTTCAATTTCATGCCTATTCACATGTTTTGATCTCCTGCTAATGTTCGTGCTTCATCTCATTTTATGTTGAGTTTCATTGGGCATCTTATTTTGCTAATGCTCACACAATTTTCATGCTAAATGTGCTAGTTTAGTTTCATCTTGCTCATAGTAACAATCTAATTGGAATTTCCATTTCATTGTCCTTATATGATTAGAATAGTTTCAATTACATTGCAAGCTTTATAATTTCAAGCTTAGTCGTTTCATTCCTACTTGCATCTTGTCTTATTTGGAGCTTTTTATTTGGAGTAATCTTTACATATTGAGCATATTGCAAGTTTACATATTGAGCATATTGCAAGTTGGTCTTCTGTCCCTGCAGCCATAGCAAAGTTGTTCAGGATTTGTTTGAAGGCTTGAGCTTCCTTGACCGTGGGTGTACCCTGCAACATGGTGTCGTCCACCAATGTTCGATGGGTCAAGGCATCCCCATGTATAGTGAGTTTAAGACCTTGGATTTTGCCTTCTACTTTGGCATATTTAATCGCATTGCCTAGCCCTTCCATCATGAGAATAAAGAGGAAGGGTGAGAGTGGATCTCCTTGTTTGAGTCCTCTCGAGGGCTTAAAGGTCTTGGATGGTGAGCCATTTAGCAGGATTGAAAAACTTGAGGTGGTTACAAGGGCCATTACCCATCTTATCCAGTTATGGTCAAAGCCATATGCTATCAGTACTTCCTTGATGTATGCCCAGCTCAGCTTATCATAAGCCTTCTCTAGGTCAAGCTGAATGATCATACCTGCCTGCTTATTGCTCTTAAGTGAGTGAACCACCTCGTGAGCTTGAATGATGTTATTAAGAATTTGCCTGCCTTCCACATATCCAGTTTGCTCCTTAGACACGAGAGTTGGGAGAAGGGGCTTAAGTCTGTTCGCAATTACTTTGGAAATAATTTTGTACACCACATTGCATAATGCTATGGGTCTAAATCTATCTGTTGTGATAACATTCTCTTGCTTTGGAATCAGGGCTATGAAAGAGGTGTTGAGCACCTTCATAACAATTTTTTTTTTCCTTGAGTCCTCCACCACATCGAGGATATCTTGCTTGACTATTTCCCAGCATGCTTTGAAGAAGTCAACGTTGAAACCATCCGGACCTGGAGCTTTCCCATTTTGCATTTCTTTGATGACTTCGCTGATTTCCTCTTCATTCACTGGCCTGTTAAGATTATAATTGTCTTCTCTTGTCACTAGCTTAGGAATGTGCTTTGTGAAGTCCTTGATAAATTGTGATCTGTCTATGAGAGGCTCCTCGGCTATGCCTTGGAAATGTTGAACCAGAACAATTTCTATTTCTTGGTGTGTAGTGAGCTGTTTTCCTTGAGTATCTTTGATTTTTGAAATCCTGTTATGCGACCTATGATCCATGGTAGATTTGTGAAAAAACCTTGTATTCCTTTCTCCTTCTTTTAACCATTGTACCCTCGATTTCTGTTTCCAGAAGATCTCCTCTTGCTTGCATAAGCCTTCCCATTCTTGTTGAACATAGTCAGCTTGTTCCTTACTCTCCTCGGTGAAGCCCTCTGTGATGAGGGTCTGGTTAATTTCCTGTAGTTTCCGTTCAACTGCTTTTTTGGCTTCGAATATATTGCCAAATTCATTCTTATTCCAATCTTTAAGCCTGTGTTTGATGTGTTTCAATCTCTGATGCAGAAGGAACATTTTAGTACCCTGAACTTGCGTATCTTCTGTCCACCATCTTTCAATATTGCTGATGAAGTCAGGATGGGTAAGCCAAATGTTTTCAAACTTGAAAGGTCTATTTCTTCGAGTTCCTATAAAGGACGCTTCAAGTATCATCGCTGACAAGTTATGGCCTGTGAGGATGAGGTCCTCCGAGATAATGAATCTGTCAAGTTTAGAGGCCACTTGAGACGCTCCTCCCCTCTTATTATTCCAGGTGAAGATACCATTACTTGTCTCTGTATCTACTAGCCTCATGTTGTTTATGAAATTTTGAAATGCTATGGAATCTCTGCCTAGTGATCTGGTCCCACCTTTTTTTTTTCCGATAGAGACCTGATCATATTAAAGTCCCCTCCCAGAATCCAGGGGATACCCGGATGTCTTTCTCTTAACTCCTCCAATGAGGTTAGAAGTCTGAGTTTATCTTCTGGCTTTTGTGGACCATATACATTTGTGAGCAAATAAACTTCCTTGTCCCCCAAAGGTTGGATGACCACTGATAGATAGTTCTTGGATGCTTCAGCATATGGGATACCAAGTTTCCAAGGGTTCCAAAGTGTGAGAATTCCTCCTGCTGCTTTGGCTGCATTAACTTCTAGATATTCATATTTAATAAGCCATTTGCTATGTATCTCTCTTATTTTGTCTATTGAACATTTTGTTTCCTGGATAAAAACCATATCTGGTTTTTCTTCTTTCATTCTATTGCTGAGATTTCTTTGTTTCCTTTTACTTCCTAGACCCCTAATATTCCATGTTGTAAGCTTCATTAAGAAAGATTTGTAAATGAGTAACTAGTTAGGTCTTTCATCTTACCTGAGTTGATCATGAGTTTTCCACACTCTGTCAGTAGCTCATTCTATTTTTTCCTTCCTCTTTTCCTGCTTGGGTTCTTGGGAGCTTGTCCCAATGTTGCCTCCATTGTTTTAACCCCTCCGTTGTCCTGACTATCATGGTTTCTTTTGACCCCCAAACCTTTTGCCTGAGTTCTCCAGAGGAATAGCTGTTGCACTCTATTAAACTCCTCTTGAGGTAGCGAATCCATTCCTTTGGTAGTTCCCTACTCCAGGAACTTTTCTAGATCGAGATGCTCCCTTTCAAGAATATCCTGCAGTTCATGATCCTCTGTTCCCACTTCGCTCGGGGTCATCTCTTGGTCCCTGTCAAGTTCCATAGTGTTCGGCAGATCCTCCTTTTGTTGGTTGTTTTCAGGTATATCCTCCATGCTATCATCCTTTTCCTTCTCTGCAGGGCTATCCTCCAGTATCTAGTTCGCTTTATCGTGCTCCTCTTCTTCTTCTAATACCTTGAACCTATTATGACTAAGCTGCTTTTCCTCGTTGATTTTCTTCTGGTTCTTTCTCCCTCCTTTACCTCTGCTCCCCACTTTGTTAAAGCTTTCAGTTTCTTTCCCTGAGGTTGCTTTAATTCTGCTCTCCATTTTGTTTAAGGGGCAGTCTCTGAAGAGATGCCTGTGTTCATGGCATTTGCGACATCTGAAAGGAACATGCTCATAGTCCACCGCTTGCACCCATTCTTCATCATATACTTCTAGAATTATTTCATTCGGTAGAGCTCCAGAAAGGTCCATCTCTACACATATTCGGGAAAGGAGGTATATTTTCCTCGCATTGTGGCCTCTGATATTTTAAAAAAATGCCCTAGTTTATTGCCTATGGCTTTTAATGATTTTGGCTGCCAATAATCTAGAGGTAGGGAATAGAGTTTTATCCATACGGGCACCGAAGTGAATGTCTCTCGCTCCGGAACAAAATTCATCACCCATGGCCACATATAGAGGCCTGCAGCAGCATAGAAGTATGGTCCTCCTTCAAACACCCTGTCTTTATCCTCTATGTTTGTAAAAACTACTGTGAAGAAACCCTTGGATCCAAGGTGCAGATCTATATCTCCCTTAGGTTTCCAATGATTCTTTATCCATGCATGTAAAGCCTTCTCTGTTGGCCATAACCCCATGAATTTACATATCACTGCATAAGTCGCCATGTGCTCCCTATGTGCCTGTAGCGCTGGATCACTTAACACCACTCGGGGTGTGATGGTTGCCCTAGGCTTACATGGTCCAGTCTGATTTCTGGGGTCAGCTTTCTGATTATCTCCTCCTATTCGCTTCTCTCGTCTGACTTCTTCCTGCGTATCTGCCTGCCCCTGTGAGCTTTTGTTTTCCTGTTTCCCTCTTCCTAAAACCCCGGTTTCAGCTTCCAGTGGTTTCTTGAATCGATTGGAGACTGCCTAACTGTAGGAGGGAGTGGAACTCCCCCCTCTCGCCTCTCCATGGTGCCCAACACTGTTCTCCTGCTGCAAACCCTAGCTCAGTGTGTTTTTCTTCAGCTCAGAATCGCTCCCTTCCCCGAAGATATTAAAAATCGCGCTTGATCTAATTTTCATTTTGTTTCACTTAGCTTATTTTCCCTAATTGCAATTTTACTCGCAACCTCACTTTGAGCAATATTTCATTTCGAGCAATTTACAATCAACAAATGGTTTTGCAATTTGTCACTTTATTTTGAACATCCTCTAGCAATTGCAATTCATCATTTCTCTCTAACATTTACCTCCAAGCATAAGCTTGGTTGATAGACTTTTAGGAAATCTTCTTGGATCTTCCCAAATCTGAGTTTAGAGAAAAGGCTAAACGTGTTGGAAAATGCCGGAATTAGGGCAGCTTATTATTTCATTTTCCATACATGACATTTATCTGTGATATTTGATTATTATTTCTTTGTTTATTATGCTTATGTTCATCATCAAATAAATGCCAAAACAATGCAGATCACAACCATAAGAGAGAGACACTAGAAATAGGCTCCAAGCCAGGGCAAAATCCCTCCACAAGGGGAAAACCCATGAGAACTTCTTCTTATAGAATCAAATCAAAGGAGACTTCCAAGACCAAACCCTAGACATTTGCTTCCATCAATCAATAAACCAGACTTCCTCCATAAGTTCTCCAAGGACAACGAAATTAGAGCTCTTCAAAAGAATGAGTTGTAGTACTCCCTTAACCTCAAACCTGAGGTAACCATAGGTACTGCATATGTAGAGCAGAACCTACCTCTTTCGTAGACCTTTTCCACCTTCGCACCTCCTTCTAGCCGTAGACCCAAACTCATTCTTATATGAGTTTCTTGTCTAGCTAATGAAGGTCGAATTGGTATCTTTATCTCAGTTTTAAAACTTCGACTTGGATTCAGAAACGACCGAGGGTCGACTTCGACTCCAACTCGGTATCGACTCGGCCTAGTTGATTTAAATGACTCAGTCGTTGTAAAAAATCATTAAATATTTATTTTTTAATGAAAAAACATATTTTTAAATATTTTCATTAATGTTTCCAAACTCAAAGCATTATAATATAGAGAGAAGACAACACATGATCAAAGTATGCTCATGAATGTATCTATTATACCAAAATGGCACCTAGTGCACTGTCCAATACATGTACTATATAGAGATCAGAACAAAAACACATAACCAAGGATGCTCTAAATGCCATCTACAACAAAACATCATTAGTTACTATTGCTAAACAAGGCAAGATCATCTGGCTGAAACTCCGAATCAGAATCAGACGGGAAAACCCATGGCTCCTCCTCACTACTGCTCCAAAAATGTTGCAGGAGCATACATCTCAGCGATTTCATTATGTTCTAGTTAACTTAGGGGTCTTGTGTTTCAAGGAAGTTGGATTCCTATGTATGTAATTATTAATGTTTTGAGTGATTAGAATAGGAATTAATTAGATATTGTGAGGATATTTGTAAATGCTCTCGAATGTAGGAGAACATGAGTGATGATGAGTGATGACGAGAGAGTTGGAAATCAATTATAAGTCTTAGACTAGAAAGTGGTGTCATGATTCGTGGAACTAGAGAGGATTCTTAGGGATTACTGAAGTTAAAAGTGGACTTAGAGGATATTCAGGATTTAGTTCAGCAGATTAAGGATCTGAACCAGAATTGGTTAAACAGAACCTTTTGTATAAATGTAAGGCTAAAAGGCATAGAAGGTAGAGAGTCAATCAGTCAGTCAGGAGTCAGAGAGTCAGTCATTTAGGCCTACAAGCAGGAAAGGAAAGGCCACTGATATTGAAAATCAGGCCGAGGAAGAAATTTCTGTGTAATGGTTGTTTATTAATACAAATAACTTGATTCTGAGTTTGTGTGATGTGTATTTGAATTATAAGTTGTGTGTGAACTTGAGTAATTTTGCGTAATGTAGGTTGCAGGTGTGCAGAATCAGAGAAGAAGTGCAGAGAGGAGTGTTATGGTTTTACACATAGATAGTATTGGAGAAAGCCTTTAATGTTACAGCGAAGGTGAAGGAAGCATAAAGGTGTGAGCAGAGATCGAGATCAGAACAAGTGAAGATCGTGAGGCGAAGACAAATACACAGGCAAAAAGCCGAATGGGCGATTATACAGTAAGAACCAAAAGAACGTAACGGTGCACAGGAACCATTGGATCTGTCAGATCAATGGACGAGTTGGTGTGCGATAGACAAACTAATATTAAGTCGCACAAAATAAAGTTAAGAAGATGAATGGCAGAGATTAAAACCACATGATAGAAGAAGGATGAAGCGGTCTTTGCAAGGGATAAGCAGTTTCTCGCGCGCCCTAAAGGTGGTAAGCAGTCTTTCAAAATTTCACGCGATTACATTTAGTGGTTGACACGTAACACACGGTGGAAAGAGAAAACCACTTTTCTCGCGTGCTTCCAATCTGATATCGGTTGTGCAAATATCTGCGCAAGATTGTGCGATAATCGTTGGATCGAGTGGGATTGATCAACGGTGGTGATCAACCAAGTTTGTTGGCGAGCGGATGACGCAATAGCCATTGGATCGGATGAGACAGATCAATGGTGGAGATCGGCTAAGCTAGTTAGTGATCGGGTGACGCAATAACTGTCGGATCGAGGAATGAGATCGACGACGGAGATTTAACGTGCTAAGGAGAGCATCAATGTATGTGTAAAGGTTTGTGGAATGGCGGAAAGGTAAAGTTTAAGTGTGGTTTATGAGATATTTCTGTTATACGGAAATTATAATAGAAATAAGCGGATTAATGTTTTATGGGTTAAGTTTGAGTTTAACCAAAGTCTAAAGACCATGGTATGGTTGATAAGCGTGGGTGTAATCTGATTAACGTATAATTAAATAGCTTTCGCTTAAGCATTTAATTAAAGAGAGTTAAACCTTGGTTACGGGAAGATTTATTTAAACAAGAACATTAGAATTCCTAGGACGTGTATACGACATGCATTTTATATGCATATTGTGGGTATATGCGGCTTAGGCTGCATCATTGGGGTATATGCAGCTTAGGATGGCGTCAAAAAACCAACTCCGACTCTTCACAAACTCCTCACAAATGCTCACACAAATTCAATGAGATAGATGTGAGTTAATGTGAGGGGGTTGGGTCACTTGGGTCACTCTTATAGGCTTGGGAGAGGGGTAGAGGCATTAAGAAAAAAAAACCAAAAAAAAATAAAATTTGAAGTCAGAGTTGCCGAGTTTTTTCCCCGCAGACTAGCTCGGCTCGACCGGTTTGGTAACAAACCGACTATCGGACCTGTTTTTCTATCTAGCTGACCTGGGCAGGGGTCTGGCTCAGTCCACCAAGCCGAATCCGATTCGGACCGACCTAGTTTTAAAACACCGATCTTTATATAGCCTTTACATGAGGCCTTCGAGCCCTCATAAGGCCGACTTCTTAACTTGCTGGCCGACTTGATTTATTGGAGCATCTAAATATTTCTAATATACAAAATAACAATTTTCTTTTCTTGATACATGAGCCCTCCAAGGGACTTTACATCATGACCTTGACTCTTTGACTTTTTCTTCATAACCCCTAGAGCACTCAATGGGTGCTTTGACCTAGGACAAATAACCATGGGAAAGAAACCCATTTATAAATAAATAATTTTTTTTACAAAAATATATTTTCATTTTCTTTCTTTTGACAAGTACAAAGATTACATCAAGTCATGATACAATTATGAAGACCAACACTAGTTACATTTCAACAAAACGCATGACCACACAGTTCTCTTGTGGCCTAAAACCTTGTAGGAACGATGGCATGGGGGTTGACTTGATGGGTTAAGTGGATACTTTGCTTTTGAGGTTAGACCTCTCCACTTAAGACTCCTCTTGCAATCACCTCAATCCTTACCAGGTTGACAGATTTGAAAAGAAGTAACGTTTTAGATAGGCACTTAACCAAGAACACCTTAATACACAAACACCTTGCAATTTTGAATGGTTTTGCATGCACTTGGGGCTTGGATCTTGTTGAGTATTTCGTTTTTTGCTCTTTCTCAAATACATGCAATATATTTTGGAAGCACTTACATCTCTTTCATTTGCATGTATTTCAGTTTCATTCTTGTACCTTGCTTATGCTCATCAAGCTTAAAGTTTTAGTGATGCTATAATATTTTATGTGAGCATATTTCCATTTGCAAATACAATCATTTACTACTTGCAAGCATTTATTTCCAATTAGCGCTTTCTTTTTTTCAAAGTTGTACCATCTTATTGTAGTTTTGGTTTGATTCACTAACACTTGTCCTGCAGCTTTTTATTTCATTGAACTTGTTGTATCTTGAAGACATTTCCATTATTGCAAGTGTTATATTTGAGCATTTATTTCATTTCTTGCAAGATATATTATTTGGCCCTACTTACATTTATTTGTCTTGCAGGATACATTGTTGAGTCATATTGATCTATTTACATTTTTAATGTTGAATACATGCTCATTTGCACTTGCTAAATTCTTTATTTATTTGCTTCAAGTTACATTTCAAGTCATTGAATGTTTGATGCTCTAATTGATCTGCAAATTATCTCCTATAACTTGTTAGTTTTAGCAACTTTTCCTTAGAAATCTTCCTTAGGGTCCACCAACCTTGGCTTTAGCTAGGAGAGAGCATAGATGGAGAGAGTTGGGATTAGGTGACAGCCCCTTCACTGAGCTTTGCCACCAAGGCCACACCTAGTGGGGTTAAGAATTTTTTCCACATTAACTTAGGTGTGTAAGCAAGGCTGCAACAGACTCCAAGGTCAAGACTCAAAACCCACCTCTTGTCTCACATATATATTGGCCTTCGTTGACCTCATTTGGCATCACACAATCACTCATTCATTTGACCAATCAAGGAGATCTGTTCACACGTCACAGGAGAAAGAAGAAGGATTATCTATGCATTGACCAGCAAGCTTTGACTTCGGTTGACCAGCATTGGCTTGACCAGATTTCTGTTGTTTGACCGACTTGTTTGTTTGCATAGCATTTGATGTTTGTATGACTGTAAAAGACATTAGCTGTTGATCATGGAGTAACTTGACTTTTGGAAAATCCTTCATTTTATAATGAAGCTTGTGTTCTGTTTCAGAAGAAAAAATGAAAATTGTTACATCTTTTCTGCTGGTATTTACATGCTAGCAATTTTTATATATTTATGATGCAATTTCGAGACACAGATCAATGAACAATTAATCTTTATTCCTAAATAAAAAGTAGCCATCAGAAAAGGGATGTAAACTGCATATATTTCTTAAATCCATACTGTGGACAGTTGACGTTGCCTTAGTTCGCCGCCTTAATAACACCAGATCTAAAATTTTATATGGAGAAGTAGGTTTGAAAAGCAGAAGCCAAAATAAGTCTCTGGTTGCTGGTTTGATAGGTCAAACAATTTTTTCTTAGCCATTGACCAGTGTTTAATTAAAATTATTATTGATAATATTCCCCTCAATGTAAGTTATAGTAATGCTGCATCAATGCTCCTTATTCATGTTCTCTTGCTGCCTGTCTTCTTTAGTCATGCTACGGAAGTCCAATGTTTTATTCTTCTGCAGTTCGTTCTGTCATGAACATAGGCAATTGGGGGATAAAATGGTTTGAAGTTTGATGGATTCTCATCATCAGGATACTCTGACAACGATATTCTCTTATTATTTGTATGTATGCAGTTGGCACCCTGTTTCCAGAAACCTGAATATGAGACTGACTTCTCATTCCATTCCCATTTTTGTTCCTATTCCTGTCTTGAGTCTTGACACCACATTAGATCATTACTGACCAACTTTATATGCATAATATATGTCGAGAGGATGTGGCTGCATGTTTTTTTTGTTAACAGAGGAATCGGCAATTGGAGCAGCCTCGCAACTCGCGTTACACGGGGCCGATTTTGACCGCTACCACTATAACCCCTGGGAAACTGCACCTGCCCCTCTCCACAGCTCTGGGTTAGTCCGGGGGAATTGAACTCGTGACCTTCAGTACAGAGCCCACCTTTCTAACGAACTTCACCGCATTGTGATTACCAAATCGCCTACCCCCGTGGGGCTGAGGCTGCATGTTTCTTATTCCCCTGAATTTCTAACAATTTCTCTTTCGGTTCCCATTGAGCATTTTGTTTTCTGTTTCTGATCCTGGTAATGTAAATTGGCACTCTGGTATACTTTCCAAGCAGTTGATCTGGCAAGATTGAAATTTAAGTAGATGAATTGGTACTTAATAGAGGATGCTGGAAATGAATATGTGATACAATCATAAATTAATTTCTCTGTCTGTTTTCTTATCAGTGTTTATAAATGTGTCCGTGTTCAACAGTCTTAAACTCCTTTTGTTTCTTGCTAATTCTCATAATTGTATTGTTCATTTTGTTTTATTTCAGAGACCACAGTAAAAGCTATTGAAGATGCCTTTAAGGAATTTACGACAAAGGATGATGTTGCTATTGTGCTAATCAGTCAGTATGTAAGTTGAGATTAGCCCATTTTTTAAATGTTATCTAGGGAAATCATTTTTATAGGCAAATGAAAGGTTAATTATGAAGGGGAACCTATATGAATATGGATAAAATGATTCATGTATCCTCTGTGAATGGGAATATGATGAAATGTGTGTGTGATGTGGATTGTACCATGGTACAAAGTGGTAATGTGGTGAATATGGTAAATGACGGGAAAATTTGATGAGAGTGAGTGTGTAAAGGTGAAACACTAGGGGAACACTGTGAGGACACAAACAACTAGGATCAAGAGGTGAACCCACCATGCAACAACCAAGTGAAAGTAGTGACTAAAACATCAAAAGCAAGGGGAATAATCATATGGTCTCCTCAACAATAATTGTCCATGGAAAAGCACTTGCAACAAGATGAAAGATACCTCATGTGCCGCTGAAGCAACCTCCACCAACTGCAAACATGAGCAATCCAACTGATATGCTGAAAATAGTGAAAGGGCATGTCACATGATAAATTGATCATGCCATATCATATTGTATGAAAGCTACCTTGGTCCTTGAGACTATGTTAGAACTTAGTACATTACTATTTTATTTTATATGCACAATATGTGCTTGGTGAGGTTGGGTGGGTGGTCATGTTATACCTTGAAAACTTCTAGCTCCATTTCTCATGCCATTCCCCTTTCCTATTCTGTTAGCACATTACTATTTTATTTTAGAACTTAGTACATTACTATTTTATTTCATATGCACAATATATGCTTGGTGAGGTTGGGTGGGTGGTCATGTTATACCTTGAAAACTTCTAGCTCCATTTCTCATTCCATTCCCCTTTCCTATTCTGTTAGCAAATTACTATTTTATTTTATATGCATGATATACACTGATGAGTTTTTTTTTATTTGGAGGGGGGCGGGAGACGTGGGGGGTCGTGGGTGGGCTTCATTTCTCATTCAATTCCCCTTTCCTGTTCTGTTTCCTGTTTCCTGTTCTTGTAATACAGCCAAAAATGGATCTAGGTTGGATCTGGTTGGCTGTGTTGAGAAATCCAAAGAGTGGCAGTTACACGATTTCTCTTGTTATGACATTATCTTGTGATGGTTTATTACTATTATGTGTTCATTCAATTTATCTTTTCATTATCATCAAGACTAATGCCAATCAATAAATAGAAGAGGACACAAGATGTAGGTACGTTGCCAGGGCAAAACCCCACTCTAGGGGAAAACCCGGTCAAAATTCTTCCTTCAGTAGATTCAAGATGAGATGACCAAGACCCTTACAAACTAAACTAGAGACTTCCTCCATCATGTCATCCTTGTTTGATCTTCCTTTCACTTATCACTGTGTTAGCACCAAACTGTGTTTACATCGAGACATCATCATTGTAATATCACCAAGACCTTATCCTTATAATGACACTGAGACCTTATTACTGCAAGAGCACCGAATTGATGTCGCTGTGATACCATCGAACTGAAGTCACTGTGATAGCTCCGAATTAAGGTCACTGTAATAACACCGAACAGAGGTGGCACCCAAACTGTAATACTGAAATAGCACTGAGTCACTGTGACATATCACCGAGATTGTGGTTACTGTGGAAGAACCGAACTGTGGTAATATCAAACTGTGGTAACACCAAACTGTGGGAGCACTGAATAGCATCTAACTGTATGACTGCAATAGGACTGAACTTCTGTGATGGCACCAAAACCTTCTCTGTATTTGAACTGAAATTCTGCCTCTTGTCTCCACCAAAAATCTTCTCTGAAATCTGCACTTGTATCACAGAAAAATTGTCACTGAAATCCAAATTTATGTCATTGTGATTACCGAAATCATCTCTGAAAAATGCGAGCCTCTGTTCTGTGATTTTATGCGAAGTCCTAGGCTTGTATATATAGCGTCTGTCCATTATAAATGAGCCGACATAATATTTTGAAGAGCAGTGTCACTGTATTGAGCCAACAAAAGTTCTTTTGAGGGTGGCCGACTTGATGATTATTTTGTGGCCGACAACAAGGAGACCTTGATGGAGGAGGATTCTTCAAACAAAAATATACTTTGACAATAACCTAAAGCCTACAATGGAGGCTTGATCTATAACAAATAAACCAAGCATGAAACCCATGCTTTAACAAGTCAATTCAATAATAATAAAAATTCTTTTTTCTTTTCTTTTGACAAATATTATATTTTGACTCGAGTACAATTTATGAAGACCGAACCTAGTTACATTCTTCAACAGGTGGTACATAATGGGTGGGCAGTTCAACACAACTAGGCTTTAGACAGCTATTTCTGCTTGTGGGGTGCTATCTGAACTTTAAATTTGGATGGTTGGAAGTGGACCAGTCTTTGTCATTTTAAAGTTAGGTACACTGGGGGTTTCTTGTTACAATAATTTTAACTGGTAGTGTCCTCAAGGACTACTAGGGAGATGTAGACCCATGTTTTGGGTATAAATATAATCTAAAGTTTATACTTGTTATGTGATGCATGTTAATATTCTGATGGGTGTTTATTGAGTGGGTGAAGTGTGTTACCGCTCAAAGTAGCGGGGGTCTTGTAAGGGGATCCTAGAGGGGCAACTGCTCGGTCAAGGGCAACAATGGAGCAATAGCTTACTGTCACTTCAGCTAAAGCTCCCTACTCTCTACGGACTTTCAGCGATAGGAGGAGACCCGGTATGAAGGGAATCACCTAGATAAATGGGTCAATAAAGGGAAAAGAGTGATTCCTAAAGAGGCCTATTCACAAGAGAGGCTCAATATATGGCTTGCTTGCCAAGGAGGCAAGATGAAAAACTCTCTAAGAAGGGCCAAGAGGGTCTTGGGGCTAGGTTTTGCGAATGAGACTCCTTAAATGGGTCAATAAAGGGAAAAGAGTGATTCCTAAAGAGGTCTATTCACAAGAGAGGCTCAATATGTGGCTTGCTTGCCAAGGAGGCAAGATGAAAAACTCTCTAAGAAGGGTCAAGAGGGTCTTGGGGCTAGGTTTTGCGAATGAGACTCCTTAAGGAGGGACCTAGTCGTAAAAACCCTTATGAAGACTTGGTTTCCAAATGGTCTTTGAAGAATTACCTTCCAAAAGTTATGGGACCACACGAGACCAAGTGGACTGTTAAAATTGGCAACTAGGGCCAAACTCCATGTGTGTCATCTTATTTATGGCAGCTGATATTTTTCTTGGATCCCTCTCATTGAGAGGTGTAGGATTGATCTAAAGATCATCCGATTCCGATAAGTATTCATGGAGTTATGAATTTATTTGTGTTATAAGACAATTCGTCAAGGTCGACCAACAACCAAATAAACCCCACATGTGCTCAACATTTTAGTATAAAAGGAGATGACTTGATAGTCATTTCTACACACACTTCTATCTTGATTTCTTTCCACTTGTCTTGGGTTTTAGTAGAAGAGAAATCTAGGAGTGGAAGCCCTAGACGTTCTAGGATTGAGGCTGCACTAGCAGCAATCAAGAAGAAGAACGCTACCCTAATCTAGAGGACGCAATCAAGTGAGAAGCCCTAACGCTACAAGGAGGACAACCCTAGTATCTATGCTATCAAGAAGAAGCCCTAGCCTATACGTTGGCCTCTACGCAGCCAAGAAAGAGGCTGCCCTAGACAACGTGTGAAAGAGAGGTTGTTTGTGTGCTCTTGTAGCGAGAAAGGCCGAAGTTTGAAGCTTAGGGCCGTAGCAAGAAGAGGCAATTCAGCGTGGGTGAAATAGGGCTGTTCTGAAGCCATTTTAGGAAGACTGAAGGGACGAAAGGAGGCTGAGTATCTTGCTAGAAGGTCGAGGAGAAAGGGAGCTGTTTGAGGGCTCGTAGAGGGTGGAACAGTCCTCTAGAAAGGCTGCCGCAGGCCTGTTCTAAGGGCTGTAGGATGCCACTATAATGAGAGGAGGGCAGAGCCATTATTAAGGGCTAGAAGGCTGCCCAAAATTATTGTGAAGGGGACAGCCTTTCCTTGGAGGACAACTGCATTAGTTAAGGGCAAATTTGGGCAGTTTTTAGGGGCTGTTTGGCTGGGTGTGTAAGGGCTGCCAAATGTCCTAACCAGTCACCACATAAGCAGCAGTGAAGGCAGCATTGGAACAACAGTGTTGTGGACAGCTAGGCAATGGAGCATGGTGGAACCATGATGCATGGACAGCAAGACAGCAAGGCTGCGATATGCCCAGAACAACAGTTTTTTGGGCATGACCTAAGTCACCTGACACGGGGATTCGGGACACGTAGGATTCGAGATTCGTGGTGTCGGATTCGGGACATGCTGACCCCCCGGAACAGGACACGTTAGGACTCGTTATATATTATTTTATTAAAATATATATATATATATATATATAATATATATTTAAAATATATATATATATATATATATATATATATATATATATATTAAAAATTACTAAATTATATATTATCATATTTCTTACACAAATTTTAATTAATGATACAAATTTATTGATTTCAAACATAGATCTTGATTCTTCATCTGCATAAATTTAAGGTAACACTAATAACTTATAACTTTGTCTATCTGCCTTTGGCTTTTTCAACAGCGGAATACTTTCTTCACTGAATTTCTGTGCTTAAATGGTCAAAGGCTAATACATTGCTGAGGGTAGGGTTATAATTAGTTAGAATGTTGTCTAAAGAACTTATATGGGCAATTCCACTGCATAGGAACTGCTTTTTATGAGAATAACATGGACATTTAAGTTCATTACGTCTAGCTGAAATTCAACGAGACACATTTTTGACAATTATGGCACATAATACCTACAAATAACATGTCTATTGCTATGCATATAGCTTGTTTCTCACTCCAAACAAGCATGGCACTGTTATAAACTTATAAACTTATATGAACATTGAATATCAATATTATTATGGTTGATGGCAGTTGCCTATAACTGGTACGATATTTTAAGAGATCCGAAGTACATTCAAGCTCAAGTAGCCTGGAATAATTATGCAACAGTGGCATATTCAAAGACAACTAATGTATTCAGAACTCCAAAAACGATTGATGCTCAGGAAAACGATAAAGTTATAAACTGTAAGACTACTGAGATGTCTTTTTAACCAATTCAAGGGCCCCAAAATAATGTTACATTAGCATTCAAGTCTGATTTCAGAGCAATAAAAATGATTACAATGCGTTGCCAGTTTGACCATTGATCCAATGATCCACCATAACCACGGTCCACTTCTGTTATAATTTATAAACTGCGTTATCTGGTGGACTACTTACCTCAGACCTGGTGGACTGTGGACGTTTGGTGGTCAATTCTCTTTGCTGAGAGTCCGCTCCTCGCTGCAACAGCACAATGAGTTGCCAAATGACTTGCAAAATGAGCCTGTCAACGAGCAAACACGCCCCTTTAACCTAGCAGCAGGAAACGAGTCCTAGAAACAGGACACGTCCCAAAAATTGCGACACGCTGTGCAAATTCGGGACACGTTATAGGACACGATGTGTCATAAAGGGACACGACGTGTCATGCAGTTTGGACACGAATCCGTAGAGAATCGTGTCGGATTCGCGATTCGACAAGACTTTTGGACGAATCCGGTATCCTAGGGCATGACTGTTAGGTACAGCAGTGCAGCAATAAAACCAGGACAGTTAGGCAATGGTAGATACATATTTGGAGCAGCGTAAGTATGTTATGTTGCTGTAAAGACAACAACAATGCTGGGTTTGCTGTAAGTATATTGAGATAACAAGCCGTGATGGAACAATAGTACTAGCAGCAATGATATTGTGCCACAATGTTCAATGGGACAACAACATGATGAGACAGAACAATGAAGGGATTGCCATGTCATTGTGTAGCAGTGGCACAATGGGACAACAAGCATGGACATCATGGATCGCTGTGGCAAGCAAAAGAGACATGTTGTATGACAACATGGTTCAACCATGGCACATGGGACGACAGTGCAGCCTTAGGTGCATCAGTCATGAGGTCCATCATTGTGATGATGGGTGCAACACGGTGAGGTGCAGCTGATGACGAGATGCAACACGATGATAGGTGAAGGAGTCACCTTGGAGAATCAGTTGAAGCAACATGTCTTCAACTAATCTCATGTATCATCTTCTTAGAGATCTATGCTCTTATCTAGATAAGTCAAAGTGTTGACTTCTGTTCTAAATGTACTATCTCTCTCTCTCTGTTGAACTATTGAAGAACATAAAAGAAGAATTGATCAAGGGTTTCCCCACATTGGGGTTTGTCCCTGGCTAACGTCATATCTTGTGTCTTCTTGTCTTGGCTTGTCTTCTGCGATTTATGTTTCTGTTCTATCTGCAGTTTACTTTAATGCTGATGTGATTGCTAAGATGGAAAAGATATTGATCTAACTATGAAAATTGAAATAAATTGCTCTAAGCATAGAACATACCTAAAATTAACATGGTATCAGAGCTAAGGTGAAGACAATGCCTAAGCAAGAGTGAAAGAACAATCACCGAAGACAGTTGAGAAAGGACAAAAGGATCAATGGATTCCTCATCCCTCTTCAAATTCACCAAGGGTGAAACCGAAGCAGAGAATATTATCAGAATGGCGCAGCGGAAGTTTCTGATGGCCTACCTAAAGATCACTTCATTGGGAAGTCCGGATCTAAGGGTGGAAGGAAAGGAAGATGCCTTGTTTGTAAATAAGTTTGACCATTATGCGAAGGAATGTCTGAATGGTACAGACACATCACTTGATGATGATAACAATCATTCCAGGGACATCTTCAATGATCAGAGAAATGACAGGTAATGCAGGTCATCAAGGAAACGACCAACTCTTCAAGAAAGCAAGGAACCACAGGTATGAAGAATCAAATGTTGTTTCTGATAAGATAAAGAAGTGTTATCTTGTATTGGCCCTCTCCTTCAGATTCTTTGGGATTCTGGCTTATTGATTGTACCGCTTCAAGGCACTCCATCAGATAGAAGGGTGCTCTCTCTAATTTGGTAGAGATGGAAACAATCGTGGGATTATACTTGGAGCCGATGCCACCTATCCCAGAAAGGGTGTAGGGAATGTTACCCCTCAATTGAATAAGGGTAACTCGATTCATTTACAGAATCTCTTTTATAGAAGAAGAACTTGGTGTCCATTTTGGCAATAGAAGTCAAAGGTTACAAGGTGGCATTCATCGATCGATGGAAAGGTACGTGTTTGAAAATAAAATTTCAAAGATGCTTCTACTCATGGGTTAAGGGTTGGAAATTTGTATCAAGTTGCAGGATGCTCCATTGGGGACCATGTCAGTTGTCACATCTCATCGATAGCACCGAAGGTCTACTTTATGGGACCCTACCCGATGTGAGTAAGATGGTGACAGGGATTCTTGAATTCAAGAAGAGCATGAAGGTACATGTCCGAGATGTACCGAAGGAAAATCTTACAAGGGGACCATTCCCCTCATGTAGCAGGTCCACAGGTTTGGAACAACCCGAGGGGTTTGAGATTCATGATCTGGAATCTTATGTAGGCAGGTGGAAGAAAGCCCCCTATGGCTTGAAGCAAAACACCTCGGGCGTAGTATGAAAGGATTGATAGCTGTCTGATGAAGCTGAGATTCACTAGGAGTGAAGTTGATCCAAACCATTGCTTGAAGGTTGTGGATGATAGACCTTTCATACTGACACCTTATGAGGACGACCTCTTTCTGACAGGTGCAGACCTCTCATTTGCAGAAGTAAGAGGGAGTTGGATTCCAGATTTGGAATGGTGAACTATAAGCCTGTGACTACCTCAATGGAGCTTAACTTTCAGAAGTTATGTGGTAGTGATGTCGGACCAGATTTGGGAAATGCCTCTGAGTTTCCTAAACTCATTCGCTTTGATGTTCTTGGTGAACTTCCATTCGGATATATGTTTTGCAGTTAGCATGTTGGGCTCATATTTGGTTGAGCCTCACTAGATTGGTGCCAAGAATCTTCTGAGATATCTTCGGGGCACAATCTCTCATGGATTGAGATACACTGTTGGAAATGTGAAGCTGCATGATTATGGAGGATCTCAAGAGCACTTCTGAGTGCTGATTCTCTTTAGGTTCTGCTTGATATCCTAGATGAGTAGGAAGTAGAAGATGGTTGCTTTGAGCACCGCTGAGACCAAATATATAGCTACGAGTATGACCTCGTGTGAAGCTGCACGGTTGTGGAAGCTCTTCAGTGAGCTGTTTGTACACATGATGGATACCATCGTGATCCTCTGTGTCAACCAAAGGGAGATTCGATTGTTGAGGAATTCCGTATTCTATGATTGCTCCAACAGATAGACATCAGATACTACCTTATCTGGGATATGGTACGTCGATGAGCGAGGAGGCTCCATCGCATTGAGACTGATGTACAGGTCATAGACATTCTGTCAAAGCCCCGGGGAAAGGTCAAATTTGTGACTTTCCCGAATGACTTGGAGTCGTTGAGAGACCTTCTTATGAGGGTCCTGCATGATGCATGCATTGAGCTCTGGGAGCTCTAGGGGGATTGGGGTACTTATTGGAGCAACAAACGACCATAGGGCGACTCACCCTCCCCTAATGGTGCGTTGTGTACAGGGTGAATGGCTCAACCTTCCCCTGTGATACCCCGTGGCGACTTAGGGACAGGATGAGTGGTTCTCCTATCGAGGCATCCTACCCATGCAGTCTGGGACTCATGGGAAGTACCTCTCATCTGGCCAATGAGCAGGGAAATGGGGTTAGGGACCATAGTAGTACTATTGATGGATGCATCGTTGTATCTACCGTACTCCCTATGCTAGGATGACCTCCATTGATCTGGGATCAGTATGAGTGGTTTGAGACACTCTTGTGATATTGATCTAGGATCAATAAAACTGACTTGGGGTCAGTAGAGAAGGGTATGAGACATTCTCGATCAATTCTTCTTCTTCATGGTTTAGCAGAACAGAGCAGAGTAGAGCAGTGCAGGGCACTGATGGCAGAGATAGCATAGTCAGACATATGGATTAGCGGATGGAGTTCTCCCTAGTTGAGAGGGAGTGTTAAAATTGGCAACTAGGGCCAAACTCCATGTGGGTCATCTTATTTATGGTAACTGATATTTTTCTTGGATCCCTCTCATTGAGAGATGTAGGATTGATCTAAAGATCATCCGATTGCGATAAGTATTCATGGAGTTATGAATTTATTTGTGCTATAAGGCAATTCGTCAAGGTAGGCCAACAACCAAATACACCCCACATGTGCTCAATGTTTTAGTATAAAAGGAGATGACTTGATAGTCATTTCTACACACACTTCTATCTTGATTTCTCTCCACTTATCTTGGGTTTTAGTGGAAGAGAAATCTAGGAGTGGAAGCCCTAGACGTTGGAGGATTGAGGCTGCCCTAGCCGCAGTCAAGAAGAAGGACGCTGCCCTAATCTATAGGATGCAGTCAAGTGAGAAGCCCTAACGCTACAAGGAGGACAACCCTAGTATCTGCGCTATCAAGAAGAAGCCCTAGCCTATATGCTGGCCTCTACGCAGCCAAGGAAGAGGCTTCCCTAAACAACGTGGGAAAGCGAGGTTGTTTGGGTGCTCTTGTAGCAAGAAAGGCCGAAGTTTTGAATCTTAGGGCCACAATAAGAAGAGGCAATTCAGCGTGGGTGAAATAGGGTTGTTCTGAAGCCATTTCAGGAACACTGAAGGGATGAAAGGAGGCTGAGTATCTTGCTAGAAGACCGAGGAGAAAGGGAGATGTTTGAGGGCTCGTAGAGGGTGGAACAGTCCTCTAGAAAGGCTGCTGCAGGCCTGTTCTAAGCGCTGTAGGATGCCACTATAATGAGTGGAGGGCAGAGCCATTATTAAGGGCTAGAAGGCTGCCCAAAATTATAGCGAAGGGGACAACCTTCCCTTGGAGGACAACCACATTAATTAACGGAAAATTTGGGCAGATTTTAGTGGCTCTTTGGCTGGGTGTGTAAGGGCTACCAGATGCCCTAACTAGTCACCACATAAGCAGCAGTGAAGGCAGCATTGGAACAATAGTGTTGTGGACAGCTAGGCAATGGAACATGGTGGAACCATGATGCATGGACAGCAAGACAGCAAGGCTGTGATATGCCTAGAACAACAGTGTTTTGGGCATGACTGTTAGGTACAATAGTGCAGCAATACAACTAGGACAGCTAGGCAATGGTACATACATATTTAGAGCAGCATAAGTATGTTATGTTGCTGTAGGGACAGCAGCAATGCTGGGTTGCTGTAAGTATATTGAGATAACAATCCGTGATGGGACAACAGTACTAGCATCAATGATATTGTGCCACAACGTTCAATGGGACAACAACATGATGAGACAGAACAATGAAGGGACTGCCATGTCATTGTGCAGCAGTGGCACAATGGGACAACAAGCATGGACAACATGGATAGCTGTGGCAAGCTCATGAGACATGTTGTATGACAACATGGTTCAACCATGGCACATGGGACAACAGTGCAACATTAGGTGCAACAATCATGAGGTCCAGCATTGTGATGATGGGTGCAGCATGGTGCAGGTTGCAGCGCGGTGAGGTGCAACTGATGACGAGATGCAGCATGATGATAGGTGAAGGAGTCATCTTGGAGAATCAGTTGAAGCATCATGTCTTCAACTGATCTCATGTATCATCTTCTTAGAGATGATCTATGCTCTTATCTAGATAAGTCAAAGTGTTGACTTCTGTTTTAAATGTACTATCTCTCCCTCTCTCTCTCTGCTAAACTATTGAAGAACATAAAAGAAGAATTGATCAAGGGTTTCCCCACATTGCGGTTTGTCCCTGGCTAGCACCACATCTTGTGTCCTCTTGTCTTGGCTTGCCTTCTGCGATTTATGTTTATGTTCTATCTGCAGTTTACTTTAATGCTGATGTGATTGCTAATTTGGAGAAGATATTGAGCTAACTGTGAAGAATGAAATAAATTGCTCTAAGCATAGAACATACCTAAAGTGAACATGGACCCTAGGTTAGGTCAAGGGAATTGGATTGAATAACCAATGGTGTACTTGAACTAATTAGGGAGGAGAAGGGGGCCAAAGAAAGGTTTTTTTATGAAAGGTAATGCAATGATCCAAATGAGATTACTAGCCAAGGGAGACTTAGGGCAAGAAATGGTCCTCGAGTTAGGGCTTGCAATATCTCGAGATCCCACCGTCAGATTTGCTTCAATTTTGGAGGGCCTCTACAGCAAACATCAGCGTAGATGTGGACCAAAAACAAAGTGTTTGGATGGCTAGATTGTGAGATAATTGATGCCCTAGGTGACCTATGTAGGCTAGGCCTAGAGAGAAAAAGAGAAAGGTGAGAAAAATATGTTTTTAGGTGATCACCTGTGGAGGATCAATGCCTAATCCTCTGTGAGAAACGGAGTCCCGATGATTCCAATGCCTAGGTTGGTTTCATTTAATCAAGGAGGCCTCTAAAACAATTTCGCATGTCAATTAGGGCATGAGAAAAATTGCTTCAAGGTCTTTATACTTCAATGTGCAATATGTGATGACTTGTCAAGTTAAATTTCAATGAAATATCTCTAGGAACATTCACTTATTTAAACATGGCCCATAACATGATGCAACACTAACAAAAGACAAATTTATACCCTTTTACCCAAGAAAAGCAACAAAATTTCGGCCTAGTATAGCGAAAATCCCAACATCATTTATGTGACATAGAAAAGAATGACAAAATAGCATTAAAAGAGCACTTACATGTGAGAACAAGTATATCCAATCATCATCATATGCCAATATAGAAGCTCTGTTAGGATTCCAAGAAACTCTCCTAGGTTGTAGCTCAGAGATGCCTGGTAACATATAAATTCAACTTATTGTTGCAATGGATGAATGATGCTTGTCCAAGCAAGATAACCACTTCTACTTTGTCTCACTCCAGACATGCGTGAACACTCCTAGACTACAAGGCTTTAGACCACCAACTACTCACAGTTTAAGGATTAGGTGAATATGGAGAATACTGACCACACCAGCAGATGCACAAGACCATGTGATGGCCGACTGCAACCAGTAAAGAAGTCTGCAAATCTAGTCTCCTAATGCACAGACAGGATGACAGCTCTCTGGCACTAGATGAAGAGAAACCTAAATGACTTATTCAATGATACATACAAGATTTTAACACAGAGATAGGATGACAACTACTCTAATGCTAAACATCAAGAGCTCAAGAATACAGCATATCAGGCACAACTTGGAACAGAAGGGAAATGGAAAGTGAGCAATTAACAACAAAAGAAGCTTGTATTAGCTGAAAATGAAGACGAGACGCTGCAAGTGTCAAAATAGTTACAGTCTCCAGAAGTTGAACCTTACATCAAAACATCAACCATCAACCCTGATTACATCTTGTTTTTGGGTATATATAGAGTTTCATTACAAAGGCACTTGGTCGTTTAGGTATGGAGGGGTCATAATTGACCACCAACTGCATTTAACTGCCTGATGGAGTCTCTGAGTGTGTTTGCTTGCTTCAGTGGGTGAATCTGATCTTTTCAGGTGCTTTGCTGTCCTCTCAGGCAGCTGGAGTGTTCGTATAAATGAAGTTCCATAACTGCTAAATGCAGTTACATGCTCGTGCTCTGTCCTTTTTCTCTTTGGCCATACTGTTTGTTAAATATGGTTGTTGAGGAGCAAATGTGACTGGTACTAGTGAGCCGGTTGCCTTCGTCCTTCGGGCACACGGAACAGTCAAGGGACGTGGACTGCATGGCGAGTGGACGAGTTGGATGAGGGAGAAAGATCGGTCGTCGGATAGGGAGAATAGACGGCGGAGATGGCTTGGTGGAGGATATCGGAAGAGGTGGGAGCGGGATGAACGTGGGCCGTTAGATCTCAGGCGGACATATCTAACGGTGATCAGGTGGTGAAGGTGCGCGGGAGTTATCAGGCGGGAACGGAAGGTTAAGCGATAAGCAGTATCGATCGCACCGCCTTTGGGCGTTGGGCGGTAAAAGGACGAGGGTGTGTGATCCCATTCAGTGCATGATACGTAGTGGTAGAGGAGAGAGAAAAACCGCTCTCCATCGCGCGCTAACGTTCCAACACTTCGTGGGCGTGAAACGTGCGAAGGCCGTCGATCTCGGCGGAGATGATCAGACGGCGGGGAAACAATCGTGCAAGTTTCTTTGTCGGGTGTGATGGGAGCCATTGGATCAGTAGGCGGAAATCGACGGCTGTGATTAAAGGCGATGATTCTATAAAGGCGCAAAGTCGTATGGGTGCGGTTTTATGGGGTTTTTTGGCTTTAGCGCTTGGGGCTTACAACAAAAGGGGTTTTGTTGGCTTTTTAGAAGAAAAACAGAGGAAATAGAGATGAAGGGAGAATGAGTGGGGCTAAGGAAAAAGGCGAGAATGATCATTATGAGCTTCCTTTAAGCATAACCGAGCGGACCAAGTTCATTTCTGACCTTCAAAAATCAAAGCTATGTAGCGGAGCTAACAAGTTCCAAGACAAAAATGAATGTATCCAAACATCAAAATTCATCCATCCATCCAATTTCGTCCTCCAAAGAGAATAGCGAAAATCTCACAAGAGAGTATGATCAATCCAAGTGATGATGCTAAAATGAATCCTCATCACTTCTATTTATACACTTCTAATGAGTTTGATTTAGCTACCTGGGCTTACATTAGGAGCTAGAATAAAATAATGTGCAAAACAACTAACTTTTGGTGACAAGCCCACCAAACTAGCTTATGAACAAAAGAATAAGCCTCTCAAGAGGTTGAATGATCAATACTACATGCCGTTGGGCCTTCTAAGAAGCTTGATGAAGTCCACAATTGTCACAATGATGAATAGGACTCCCAAAAGTAATGGACAAGGGGTTGCCCCCTTGTTCTCCAGATAATAAACCTGTGGTGCTCCCAATGGGTGTGAGGGCACACAAGTAACCTCATGGGTCTCCAAGTAGATCGAAGATCACTGTAGACCATTTATAAGGGCTCAGATGATGGTGTAAGTGATGCCACATCAACATACAAGTCTTGGGTCATCTGCCAAGTTCGTGGTACAACTGTGGGGCCGACTAGGAATGGTGAACCTGGTGCATATTCCTCGTCCAATAGGTGAATCTCGAGTAATATTTGAACATCTCTGGGATCCATGGAGTGCTGTCTACTGCTGTGGAGGCCCATGGCTCTCTACACACACCTTACATGTACCAATGTAGCCCTCTGGAGGGTTAGTTACTCGTATACGAAGACCAAACGCAAGATGGAGACCATTTGCAATCCTGCATAGGATCCAATGCCTCTCCTAGCCTTCTCGTACAACAATTCATTTAAGGAAATCGAGTTAAAGAGCTTAAAAACCATGGACAACGGGTGGGCAATTCATAATGGCATGCCCTTACATAGTGGGCTTTGGCATGTGCTAATGTCTCCAAGCTCCAAATGGGGTTAACAAAGTACCCTATTACGTGGTTTCTACCTTTAAAGGGGATAGTATGTCCAAGGTACATGCTTCAAAGGGTGGTGGCATGTGATAAAGAGATGAATGGAGTAGGGAATGAAAGGGGTAGCCCTAGGCCACATGTTGCAGTACAAGGGTAGCTAGTAAAAGGGAAACCCACACTAGGGTATGTAATGTATAGGAGGGAGCAATCGTGGTGCATGAGGTGCCCTGGCCTTGATTTTTCCATCATTCTTTATATGCCTTTTGCCTTTTATGATTTTTCTTTGATTAATTGCTTGGGGCTCAAGGGATAAGAACATGATGTGTTAAGGCATAGCAGTGGATATCTCCTTTAAGGTAGGGCGGTTCATTGCCCACCAGGGGTTGGGACAATCATGGGTTTCTAAATGATAAAGGAGGCTCATCTAGGGCCTATAGGAACTAGGGTGATGGCCATGATAAGGGGTAGAGCTCATGTATTGGCTTTTGCCCATGTGCTAAATGTGTTTGTCCCGACCATCGTTTGCATTTTGTGGTACATTTTCTTGTTGAATGTGGCCAATTATGCTCTTACTTTTCTTTTCAGCTGCATCAACCTCTGGGGCATCATTCCAAGTCTGACCCAATGTGTGGGCAAGGGGAGGGGGAAGGCTAACCCTATGTGGATCCAGGAGTGAGAAATGATGAATGGGGTTATAATGAGCCGGAGGGGAGTGATATATGTGGATAAGGGAGCGGGACCACACAACCAAAATCAGGTTTTCCCATGTAGTACCATCCCTAAAGCCCAAAGGTCAGTAAAAGAGATCCCATAAGACTAGGGTCCAAGGTTAACATCCAAAAGAGGTCTAGGGGAGAAGAGCACAAACCTAGCCCATTATTTCCGCTGAACCCCCGCATTAATCCATGCCCAGAAGTATCCATGATAAGCAAACTACAATATTCAATTACCAAATGACAAGGCATACCTTTAGGTTCAGGAGGCCAACCTTCAAACATATGATCATGACAGATGGGTGAGGGACCACATGGTTGGCTCGGGTGGCAGAGAAATGGCACAAGAAGCTAGTTTGGGGATGCTGGCTGCCGGTTGAGGACCATCTTGGAGAAATTTTTTTCTCCTAGGGATCTCACCCACAAAATGTTGGGTAACAAAGTGTACAAGAGAAATTTGCAATTTGCTGTGCTCATCCTCTTCCTAGTAAACTATAGAAGGTTGATAGTGAAAGATTAGTTTGAGAAAAGAGTAAAGGAAGATGGTATTGTGAAAATCACATAAGTTTTAATGAGTATGCTGTGCCATGGCAACTATGTAGGTGCAAAAGGCTTTCATTGGTCCTTTGAGTCTCTGATTGGAGAATTTAACACAAAAAACAATATGGGAGCACGTGTCCTCATTAGTCATTTAATGGAAATAACATGTGAAAGATGCCAACGTCAGAGCTTCTCTTCTACAACTGTACAACATAAATTTGCAAGATCTTACAGCAACTTTGTGATTGACATCCAACTCCTCGTGGTAAGTACAAAAGGATCTCATGCATAGGTCTAGTATGTTCGCTGCGAGGCATCAAATTATAAATTGTTTCAGGACAATGATTCTGGAGTTAAGCTCAACGAATCTTCAGGTATGAGTTAGATTTCACAATCAAAAAGTATACCTTGGCAATGTGCCTCCTAAATGCTTAAATAATTGTAGGTCCAAGTATGTTTATAAGGTGAGAATGCCTTCAGGGATCTAGTGCATAGATCTAGTATGTTGTGTCTTGTGAAATATCAGGTTATCAAGGATATCGGGAAGATGATTCTAGAAGTAAACTGTTAATTTTAGGTATGTTCTATGCTTAGAGCAATTTATTTCAATTTTCACAGTTAGCTCAATATCTTTTCCGAATTAGCAATCACATCGGCATTAAAGTAAACTGTAGATAGAACATAAACATAAATCGCAGAAGACAAGCCAAGACAAGAGGACAAAAGATGTGGCGCGAGCCAAGGACAAACCCCGATGTGGGGAAACCCTTGATCAATTCTTCTTATATGTTCTTCAATAGTTCAACAGAGAGAGAGAGAGATAGTTCATTTACAGCAGAAGCCAACACTTTGACTTATCTAGATAAGAGCATAGATCATCTCTAAGAAGATGATACATGAGATCAGTTGAAGACATGCTGCTTCAAATGATTCTCCAAGGTGACTCCTTCACCTATCGTTGTGCTGCATCTTGTCACCATGCTGCACTTCATCATGCTGCACCTTGCTGCACCCATCATCACAATGTTGCATCTTATCATGCTTCATCAATCATGACAGTACCCATCACTATACTGCATCATATAACATCATGTGCCATTGCTGCACCTTGTTTTGCCACCATGTGCTTGCTGCACCTTGTTTTGCCACCACATGCTTGCTACACCTTGCTTACCATACTGTTGTCCCAATTGCTATTGCAGCACCATGTCTTGCTGTTGTCCCAATTGTTATTGCAACACCATGTCTTGCTGCTGTCCCAATTGCTATTGCAACACCATGTCTTGTTGCTGTCCCAATTGCTATTGCAGCACCATGTCTTGTTGCTGTCCCAATTGCTTGCTTGCTATACCTTGCATGCTTGCTGTCCCTTACATGCTACACCTTTATTACAATGCTGTCACACCTTATTATATCATGCTACTGCACTTACATCAGTTCATTGTTAGGGGATTCTCTGATTGCCACATTGCTGGACTGGTAAGGGTATTCTAACAACTGCTTGGACAACCTTCACAACTTCTGTCCCAAGGCTATGATCACCCTTACCTAGCATTCCTAAACCACACGTTGGCTTGTTATATCCCAGCAGTCACAACTAGCCCTTACACCCTCCTTATTAGCCTTAACGTAGACCTGTAGGTGTATAAGGGACTGCAGCTTGCTACAACAAGCCTATCCCTTGCTGCGGTTAGAGCTTTCATTTTTCCTTAGACTGCGCTAAGGTTCTAGGGCATCCATCTAGGGTAGAGACCCTTTTCTAATCTGTGTTGAGGGCTTACATTGCTGCCCTTCTTGACTGCGTATACCTCTTCATAGGTTATGTTAAGGCTTCTCAAAAGGGCAGAGTTAGGGATTCTCCATAGGGCAGCGTTAGGGCTTCTCCAAAGGGCAGCGTTAGGGCTTCTCCAAAGGGCAGCGTTAGCTCTTCTCCATAGGGCATCGTTAGGGATTCTCTATAGGGCAGTGTTTAGATCTCTCCGCCGTAACTGCGTTAAGAGCTAGATCATCCTCCTTAGGACTGCGTTAGGGCATCCTCCTTAGGACTGCGTTAGTGCTACTTCCTCCTAGATTTTTCTCACACTAAAACCCAAGACAGGTGGAGAGAAATCAAGAGAGAAGTTGTGTGTAAAATGACTCTCAAGTCATCTCCTTTTATACTAAAACGTTGAGCACATGAGGGGCTTATTTGGTCGCTGGCAGACCTTGATGAATTGTCTTATAACACAAATAAATTCATAACTCCATGAATACTTATCGGAATTGGATGATCTTTAGATCAATCCTATACCTCTCGATGAGAGGGATCCAAGAAAAATATCAACTGCCATAAATAAGATGACCCACATGGAGTTTGGCCCTAGTTGCCAATTTTAACACTCCCTCTCAACTAGGGAGAACTCCATCCCCTGATCCATATGTCCGACTGTACTATCTCTGCCATCAGTGCCCTGCACTGCTGTGTTGTGCTGTGCTTTGCTCTATCGAACCATGAAGAAGAAGAATTGATCGAGAATGTTTCATACCATTCTCTACTGACCAGAAGTCAGTTTTATTGATCCCAGATCAATATCACAAGAGAGTGTCTCAAACCATTCATACCGATCTCAGATCAGTTTCATTGATCCCAGATCAATGGAGGTCATCCTAGCATAGGGAGTATTGTAGATACAACGATGCGTCCATCGATAGTACTACTATGGTCCCTAACCCCATTTCCCTGCTCATTGATCAGATGAGAGGTACTTCCCATGTGTCCCAAACTGCATGGGTAGGATGCCTCGACAAGAGAACCAATCATCCTGTCCCTAAGTCGCCTCGGGGTATCACAGGGGAAGGATGAGCCATTCACCCTATGTACACAGCACACCATTAGGGGAGGGTGAGTCGCCCTATGGTCGCGTGTTGCTCCAGTAAGTACCGAACCCCCCAGAGCTCCCAGAGCTTCAATGCTTGCAACATACAAGGACCCTCATAAGAGGGACTCTCAACGATTGCAAGTCGTTCAGGAAAGTCACAAATTTGACCTTTCCCCGGGTCTTTGATAGAATGTCTGCGACCTGTACATCAATCTCAATGCGATGGAGCCTCCTCACTCATTGACATACCATATCCATGATAAGGTAGTATTTGATGTCTATCTGCTGGAGCAATCATAGAATACAAGATTCCTCAATAATTGAATCCCCCCCCTGGTTGACACAGAAGATCACGGTGGTATCCATCATGTGTACAAACAACTCACTGAAGAGCTTCCACAACCAGGCAGCTTCATAGGAGATCATACTCGTAGCTATGTATTCGGTCTCGGCAGTGCTTAAGGCAACCGACTTTTGCTTCTTGCTCATCCATGATATCAAAGCAGAATCCAAAGAGAACCAACACTCAGAAGTGCTCTTGCAATCCTCCACACTCCTTCCGTAGTCAGAATTTGAATAATCATGCAGCGTCACATTTTCGGCAGTGTATCTCAATTCATGAGAGCTTGTGCCCCGAAGATATCTCAGAAGATTCTTGGCACCAATCCAGTGAGGCTCAACCATATATGAGCTCATCATGCTAACTGCAAAACATATGTTCTCACGGAAGTTCACCAAGAACATCAATGCAAATGAGTTTATGAAACTCAGAGGCATTTCCCAAATATGGTCCGACATCACTACCATATAACTTCCTGAAAGTTAAGATCCTCGAGGTAGTCACGGGCTTGCAGTTTACCGTTCCACATTCAGAATCCAACTCCCTCTTACTTCTGCAAATGAGAGGGTCTGCACTTGTCAGAAATAGGTCGTCCTTAGAAAGAGCCAGTATGAGAGGTATATCATCCACAACCTTCGAGCAATGGTTTGAATCGGTTTCACTCCTAGTGAATCTCAACTTCATCAAACATCTATCAATCCTCTCATACTATGCCCGAGGTGTTTTGCTTCAAGCCATAGAGGGCTTTCTTCCACCTGTATACATGAGATTCCCGATCATGAATCTCAAACTCCTCGGGTTGTTCCAAACCTGTGGACTTGCTACATAAGGGGAATGGTCCCCTTGTAATATTTTCATTCGGTACATCTCGGACATGTACCTTCATGCTTTTCTTGAATTCAAGCATCCCTGTCACCATTTGACTCACGTTGGGTGGGTCCCATGATAAGTAGACCTCTGGTGCTATAGATGAGATATGTCAATTGACATGATCCCCAATGGACCATCCTGCAACTTGATGCAAATTTCCAACCCTGAACCCATGAGAAAAAGCATCTTTGAAAATTTTATTTTCAAACACGTACCTTTCCATCGATGAATGCCACCATGTAGCCTTTGACTTCCATTGCTGAAATGGACACTAGGTTCTTCTTGTGATCAGGTACATAAAAGAGATTCTGTAAATGAATCGGGTTACCCTCGTTCAATTGAGGGGTAACATTTCCTACACCCTTTTCGGGATAGGTGGCATCGACTCCAAGTATAATCACACAATTGTTTCCATCTCTACCAAATTAGAGAGAGCACCCTTCGATCCGTTGAAGTGATTTGGAGCACTACAATCAACAAGCCAGATTCTCAAAGAATCTGAAGGAGAGGGCCAATACAAGATAACGCTTCTTTATCTTATCAGAAACAACATTTGATTCTTCATACCTGGGGTTCCTTGCTTTCTTTGAAGATTCGGCCGTTACTTGCATTACCTGTCATTCCTCTGATCATTGAAGATGTCCTTGGAATGATTGTTATCATCATCAAGTGATGTGTCCCTGCCATTCAGACACTCCTTCGCATAATGGCCAAACTTATTGCAACCAAGGCATCTGCCTTTCCTTTCACCCTTAGATCCGAACTTCCCATTGAAGCGATATTTAGGTAGGCCATCAGAAGCTTCTGCTGTGCCATTCTGATAATGTTCTCTGCTTCGATTTCACCCTTGGTGAATTTGAAGAGGGATGAGGAATCCACTGATCCTTTTGTTCTTTCCCAACTGTCTTCGGTGATTGCTCTTACACTCTTGCTTGGGTTTTGTCTTCACCTCAGCTCTGATACCATGTTAATTTTAGGTATGTTCTATGCTTAGAGCAATTTATTTCAATTTTCACAGTTAGCTCAATATCTTTTCCAGATTAGCAATCACATAAGCATTAAAGTAAACTGAGATAGAACATAAACATAAATCGTAGAAGACAAGCCAAGACAAGAGGATACAACATGTGGTGCTAGCCAGGGACAAACCCCAATGTGGGGAACCCTTGATCAATTCTTCTTATATGTTCTTCAATAGTTCAGCAGAGAGAGAGAGAGAGAGAGAGTACATTTACAACGGAAGTCAACACTTTGACTTATCTAGATAAGAGCATAGATCATCTCTAAGAAGATGATACATGAGATTAGTTGAAGACATGCTGCTTCAACTGATTCTCCAAGGTGACTCCTTCACCTATCATAGTGCTGCATCTCGTCATCATGCTGCACCCATCATCACAATGCTGCATCTTATCATGCTTCATCAATCATGATAGTACCCATCACTGTACTGCATCATATACCATCATGTGCCATTGCTGCACCTTGTTTTGCCACCATGTACTTGCTGCACCTTGATTACCATACTGCTGTCCCAATTGCTATTGCAACACCATGTCTTGCTGCTGTCCCAATTGCTTGCTTGCTGTACTTTGCGTGCTTGCTGTCCCTTACATGCTGCACCTTTATTACAATGCTGTCACACCTTATTATATCATGCTGCTGCACTTACATCAGTTCACTGTTAGGGGATTCTCTGATTGCCACATTGCTGGACTGGTAAGGGTATTCTAACAGCTGTTTGGACAGCCTTCACAACATCTGTCCCAAGGTTATGATCACCCTTCCCCAGGTTTCCTAAACCACACGTTGGCTTGTTATACCCCAGCAGTCACAACTAGCCCTTATGCCCTCCTTATTAGCCTTAACGTAGACCTGTAGGTGTATAAGGGACTGCGGCTTGCTACAGCAAGCCTATCCCTTGCTGCGGTTAGAGCTTTCATTCTTCCATAGACTGCGTTAAGGTTCTAGGGCATCCATCTAGGGTAGAGACCCTTTTCTAATCTGTGTTGAGGGCTTACATTGCTGCCCTTCTTGACTGCGTATACCTCTTCATAGGTTATATTAAGGCTTCTCCAAAGGGCAGTGTTAGCTCTTCTCCATAGGGCAGCGTTAGGGCTTCTCCATAGGGCAGCGTTTAGATCTCTCCTCCATAACTGCGTTGAGAGCTAGATCATCCTCCTTAGGACTGCGTTAGGGCTACTTCCTCCTAGATTTCTCTCACACTAAAACCCAAGACAAGTGGAGAGAAATCAAGAGAGAAGTTGTGTAAAATGACTCTCAAGTCATTTCCTTTTATACTAAAATGTTGAGCACACGAGGGGTTTATTTGGTTGCTGGCCGACCTTGATGAATTGTCTTATAACTCAAATAAATTCATAACTCTGTGAATACTTTTCGGAATCGGATGATTTTTAGATCAATCCTACACCTCACGATGATAGGGATCCAAGAAAAATATCAGCTACCATAAATAAGATGACCCACATGGAGTTTGGCCCTGGTTGCCAATTTTAATAAACTGATTAGGATTAAAGCACAATTACTATTCCATGACTAAAAGTTTCCCTCTTTAATGGTAGAATCTGCATCCTGAGTTCCAAAGGCATATTCAGGTTTAGTATGTTTATCAGGCGGGAAATGTCTCTAACAGTCTAAAGCAGATGTCTAGTATGATGTCACTTATGGAAACATCAGGTGATAGAATTTTGGGAAGGTGATTGCGGATGTGAACTCATTGATCCTTAAGGCATATGCTACTTGTCATGACTAAAACCTGCCCTCTAATGGTAGAATGTATGCCCTCAGTGCTAAAGGACAGAAAATCTGTAATAGGCCTATGCCATTATGAATGTCTTGCATAATTTTAGTGGACTTAAACTATGGTATGGACGGAATTGCTTGTGATAAATCAGTTAATTCAAATTACGAAACTGAATATATATAGTAACTATGGTAAGCTTTTCTTTTGCCACACATTATTCATGTCCTCCAAGAACGGAATTGCTTTGTGGTAAATCAGTTAATTCAAATTATGAAACTGTATATATATAGTAACTATTGTTTTAAGCCTTTCTTTTGCCACACATTAATCATGTCCTCTAATAACATTTTTTAGTTTCTTAATACCATTTGTATGATATTCACAGGTCGCAAACATGATTCGTTTTCTTGTTGATAGCTACAATAAACCAGTGCCAGCAATTCTAGAGATCCCTTCAAAAGATCATCCATATGACCCTGCACATGATTCAATTTTATCACGAGTGAGGTATTTGTTCTCCAGTGATTCATCAGAGTCGGCTAGGCGTTGAGCTCTTTTCAATTGGTGAATTTGGTGTTTGAGGGACATATTCTTTCTAGTTTTACACCTATTACATTGGTAATAATGAGATTCCCAATTGACATGAACTGGATTACATTAATAGTTGGCCAGATGATTGTGCTTTTCATGTTGTAATCTATCCAAAATTATGTTGGGAATAACATTTTAGTTTGGAATGAGGATAATCTTTATGCAAGTAATTTTATTTTGGATTATGTACGGATGATATGAACGAAAGGTAAGGTGGCCAACTAACAGAATGCAATGGGAGATGTGAATATTAGTTAGCAAATCCATAGTACAATAGGTGGAAATTTTAAATCTTATTCTTTGTGTTGAGCATACTCTTTTTTGTTCAACACCTTGGATGAATGTATGATAGTTTTGTTTACAGTCTACATCTTTACAGAGTCTAGTGATACATGCAGTTAAATGTTGTGCATGGCATCACTTTATAGTTTGTCTGATGGTTAAATATTCATCAGTACCTCAGCTGTGAATGTCTCTGATTACAAATAATTGTTCTCAATGTTTTTTATCCAATCAAGCAGCAACATTTTCAACTTCAAAACACAAAGGTAATAGTAGCATATTTGTAGTTGGGAAAATTCAAGCTAATGCTTGTTTCATAAGAACAAATAAAGTATTTAAAAAGTATGAAGCTAGAGAAAGTATGTTTGTTTGACAGAAACCTTAAAATAACACTACTATGCTAATCTCAAAGCCAAGGTAAAAGAATGCAAATCTGGTAACTGCAGGAAGAAGTATGCTATTGATAAAGATAGCACACCAATGAATTTTGATGATCAGAAGCGTTGAAATCAACTTCAATTTTTTTAAATATGGTAGAGAAACCAGGGAAACTGAAGGAAACTCTTTTTCCCCATTTAGAACCAGACAATATGCTACTTTTTTCAAAGCATTTTTCCTTGGGAAGTTTAATGCCCAACCGAACATAGTTTTACGCTGCTGTTTTGAAACATGAATATTTTCTAAAGCATGAAACACATAAGCCTACTCTAATTATAAATTTACTGAGAATAACATCAACGGTCCCCAATTTAACACAGTGATTTTTTCGTCCAAAGCCCGTGGAAAAACCCCAAATGGAAAACCAGTGAGCTAAGTCACCTGACACGGGGATACGGGATTTGTAGGATTCAGGATTCATAGTATCGGATTCGGACACGTTGACCCCCCGGAACAGGACACGTAGGATTCGTTATATATTATTTTATTAAATATATATATATATATATATATATTAAAAATTAGATATTTATTACACAAATTTTAATTAATGATACAAATTTATTGATTTCAAACATAGATCTATAGCATGCATAGTACGTACAAAATTCAAATACATGTCAGTGGTCACATAAATCATGATTCATAATTCATAAATGAAAGACAACTTACAACTACAAGATAGTAAGATAAACACACTGACAACTGTAGTTTTCTCATTAAGTCATCAAATCAAAATGCCAATATGACCAGTTTGGGAGTCCCTGTCAGAAGATATTGGCATTCCAGACATACATAGGTAGTTACAGAATAAGTTGATAAATACCCCTCATGTAAAGCTGTTTAAAGGGGCATATATCACTTGGAACACTAGATTGCTTCCAGTCATCTGCAATATTTCACTGAATGGCCATTGGATCACATTAGACTGTATAAAGTTTAAACAAGTCAGGCTAGTAACTAGATCAGCTGGATGAGGATCTAAAATAAGAATTGTCAATTAAGCGTGACTCCCATCCAGACATGGATTCACTAAAGAATTGTGAATGCAAAGATGTTATAAAAGTCTTTGGATTGTTTGTTCTTCCCTATGAAGAATTACTGTTTGACATGACACCAGCCATGTCCATTAACTTGGTAACATTATTAGTTATCATTCAAAACCCACAGAATGCATGAATTTTTTTCCAAATGATGTGCACAGGCACTTTCTGTCATAATATTTTTTATCATACACTGTTCAGTGTTAGACATCAAGTTTTCATGCAACTAAGTGTGTCAATATGGAAAGTCACGAGGTTCAATCTTCAGACCATGTGACCCAGCCATCTGTTAACCTTCCTTGAGTAACTGATGTAGATTTGATTTCCTATGCTAAAGCACAGCAGCAGAATTAAACTCTAAATTCTTTCTTTAACACAGCATAATGGATGAAACCTGAGAATGTAAAATCAGTTTACGTAACTTTAAATCTAGAGGTTTAAAAGCATCAACACATAAAATTCACACCATAAACAGCGTGACTGAAATGAGGAAATGCGGCCTTTTTTAACCCGTGGGAGTCTCTTTTCGGTGAAACGAATCCTGGAAATCGGGACACTCTGGCAAAATTCGGGACACGTTTGGGATTCGAAGAATCCTGATAAGATTCGACGAATCCTATTTTGGGACACGTTTTTTGGTCGAATCGTATCTGACACGCCGGATTCCGGTTCGCCAGGCCATTTGGACGAATCCGGTTACTTAGCTAGTCAGGAGAGGGTTATATTATTTATTCTCGGAGAATTTATTACAGCAGTTGATGATAGTAAGCACAATGAACTTATCTCCCTGAATTCATGCCCAGAATTCCATGGAAACTGTGATATTGAAGCTCCTCGATTTCTATGCCTTCTTGCTCAAAAATTTGTGCCAACTTTAGTACTGTCTATCTGTGCCCTTTTGCTCAGTCCCCTCGAATATCATGCCAGATAACCCCTCAAATTTCTGCCCAGACTTTCTCAATTTCTGTGCTGCTGTAGCAGCTCTGGCAACTCTTCAGATTCTCTAAAATTATGCCCAGAACCTTTCGAAATTCGTGTGGTCGTGCCTTGAATTTAATTCCTGAAATTTGCAGCTCTGAAAGTACAATAAAACGACTGCACCTCGATTTTTGTGCTTGAGTCCCTAAAAAATCATGCAGAAATTTATAAGTACACATTCGTAAATTACCTTCGCACAATCGTAAAATTACCGCTGTGGGCCCCATTTGAAGCAATATCATGGGGCTGCACGGGAGAACCATGTTCTGGGTACAGTCCGCTATCAACGGACTGCTTGTTGATATTGTTGTTCCCCTTCTTAAAACAAAGCAACACATTAAATTTATGGACGATATCAAACATGATTGTATTTTGTAAGTAATGAAAGGTTAATGTGGATTGATTTTTATTTACCGTGTCCTTCAAACTGGATCTTGGAGTTTGTCCCATTTTTATTTGGCAATCAACAACAACTTGAAATCCAATCTTAAAACCAAGTCGGAAGTCTTCCTCTGTGGTTTTGGTTTTGAACTCCTCACCCTCCAGTGCGTAAGAGTTTTGATTTTTGTTATTGGCTAGCGCAATTCCTAGATAATTGGAAGGAAATATAACAAATAATACTGTTAAAATTTTTGGGTACTTACAACTTGTGCGTATAACTTCGAATAGCCGCCTTGGCCTAGTTTGTGTTGGCCATGTTTCTCAAGCCTTGCCTTGGTGGCTTTCGAAGTGTCGGGGAGCCTATGAAAAGTTTCAAGTATGTTATATACCACAATTTTGTTTAAAACTAAAGAAATTTAAAAGCATTGAATTGAAAATGTAATTTACCTTGGTGCTCTAGGTGGTTTTTTTTCCTTCTTTTCTCTGTTTCTTCTCTTCTGCGTTGGTGATGAGGGCCTTCCATTCCCTCAGAAGAGTCATGAGCAGACGCTCATACCGAGAGTTCTTTTCCAAGTCACCTCTATATGTGTCGTATACATTTTAAATAGTTGCTGACTGCAGAGGTGACCACGCTCTTATTGAAGGTACCTGCCCCAATTAGGTTTTCAAGGTAGTCCATTAGCTCTTTCTTTAGGTTGGAATTTTGTGATTTCCACCCTATGCATATGGTGGGCCCAAAAATCAACAACGATTTGTCATTCATGTGTTTATAGAATAAGTTGTTTTCTACATGCAGAAATATACGATCATTAATTTGACAAAAAAATCTAGATGATTTATGTTTGAGAGAGACGACATGAAAAAAATAAAGAATTAAAAATTACTTGGGATTTTTATTGGAATTCCTTGCTCATTCACCAAAAATGTGCAAGGAATTGTCCTTGTATTGGTAACATGTGATGATGCAGGGAATGAATCCATAGTCTCATCAATGGGGTCACCTCTGTCACTACCTCCAGAAGCTCGCTGTGTGTTTGCCTCTGGGGGCGTGTGCTCAGGGGTCAATGCCAAAGGTGTGGACCCAACCTGACTACTAGGATTATGACGACTCGAAGGTGGAGAACTAAATAGCCTCATAGCTATATGCTGGCTCGTGGTGGCCAGACGTTGTGGTGTTTGCCAAATAATCCTATAGAATAAATAAAATGTTTTTTCGATTAGATAATGTAGAAGTTAAAAAAAAAACTTTCATAATTCAACTTATGACATAAAAAAACCATCACTTTAAAATATGGTTATCACCTCATATTGCTTAAGATCTTTGTTCAAGCATTGATGTGGAAACCCCGAATCCAAAATAGTTTTGGTTGTAAAACTAATGAATCGCACGTTAATCAAATTTTACACGTGGATTTCTCACTGAAGGTCCCACTTACTTGACCAATCTTTGTCGGTCCCACTTTGACTTTTCTACTCCCTGGGCGCTTCAGTCTTCACTGTTGATCTGGTTTACCCAAATCCAACGGATATCGTGCAATATTGCGCGATAACTAGCACGATAGATATCAGGTGGAGAGCACGCGAGATAGGTGGTTTCTTCACGCTTTGTGTCAACCCCTTAGGTTAATTGTGCGATTTAAGAAATACCATTTACCATTTTTTTCCACGCAAGATACCATTTATTGTTTTGGAATACTGCCCACGTTCCTTTCTAATGAAAAAGGGTTAGCACTTAATCTTGAAATTAAACCCTTAATACTAATTAATTGTGATTATCAATAAAATGCATAACTAAAGGATAATACCCGATTAGGGTCTAAACCACCAATACATAGATTACATACGGATTTCTACACCAGAATAACACGTAACACCACACTTAAATCAATTTATTCAAGCAAATAAGAGTTACAGAGTCCTGACCCTCTCGGCTCGATTACATCAATTTTCTGACCTCCGTTTCTTTTACTCTCCAATCCTATCTCTATTCTCTCTCACGTGCCCCTCTATCATTACATTTTTTTTTCTCTTTTTTTGGATCAATCCTATTCTAACTGCATCGACAACTCAATCTCTATTTTTATTTGTTCAACAATTAAATCCCTATTCTCAAGCTTTAGTAAACACCTATACTAACACCTATCACTTATTCTTAAAATAATACAGTGATTACGATAATTGAAAGTAGAGATAAATCCGAGAGGTCAAACCCTATCTACTAAGAATTGATTTGGCAACTCAGGTCAATGAAATTCACTTCATGTTAGCTACAACATGTGAACATACAATCACATTGCTGGCTAAGTCCGGATGCTCCTGCATCATGCATCCTCTGTTTCATCTCAGGAGTTTGATCTCTAATGCGAATCAAACAAACAAGTTCTTTGTTCGCTTAAACCACAAGCTTTTTGATTGTTTCGATTGGGTTGGGAGAAATGAACAACTCCTCCTCATCAAATCAATCACGATCACTGTGGTCATGTTTCCTGGACTACATAGTTCAACAAAATAAAGCTGTTTTGGTTATTTAAATAGATATTCAATTTCACATTGAATATAAATCAAAATTATTAATCATTTATGTGTTTTGACTCTATTGGCGCTTTTCCATGATAGTCCTACCACATTATAATAACATTTTTGGCTTAATAAATACATAATAAATCAAATGAATGCCAAATTTGGACTCTGGTTAGTTGGATCATGTATACCCATTCTTATAAAAAATTTAGCCATAGATTCATTTATTTACCCTTCAAAAATGCAAAATGACAATAAATATGACTTTTTTGACAAGCTAGTCATATGATGTTCATTGGCCATGAAATTTTGATACGTACCACCCCCATAATAGCAATGCGACCGTATCTATTTGATCAACAACCCCTCTCCTGCGACTATTCATTTTATTGCGCATACAAATACATGATTTCTTTCACATCCTTCAAATATGCAATTGGGTTGCTTATTTGTTGTCTCGAATTGTATAGTGTTTTAAACCCTGCAATATTCCATGATGATTTTGACATTCTGTCAGTATAAATAGATGTTCCTTTATTTTTATCGTTTTCTCTTCGCTGAATATAATTTGCAACCAGTATGTATCTCTGCATACCTCGTGTATATTGGACCAACCACATCCAATTGTTGTAATTGTAACAGGGTCTGACATACTCCATAAATTTAGTTCCACTGTAACAAACCTTTTTTCCATCCATGGAAAATAACACGAAAGCATGTAACGATGATGCAACAATACGATATATCCTCTCGTTGAGACAAAAATCAGTGTCTACTTAAGGACGTCCTTGGATGCCCATCATTCCACTAGATGTTTGTACCTCAAGGGCACCTCGATGTCGTCTATGCTCTCAACATCATAAGAACATGACCCTCATTCAACAGGGAAAAATTCCATGCGTCTATGAAATTTTCTTCTAATCTTCTCACCTATAGTTGATCTCTGCATGTTAGACATAATAGATCTCTGATCTTTCTCCACTCTACCTTAACTTCCCTTGCTTGACAAACATAGATTTGACAGGTACTTTTTTGGTTGTACCTATAGTCCATAGAATGAGAGAAACCGTTAGTGAAGCAATCTAAGAGAACCTCATTAACTCATAATATGGTTCATCATAAATTTGGAAGCAATCTAAGAGAACCTCATTGACTCACAATATGGTTCATCATAAATTTGGTTTGTATGTATGTTGTTTTGGAAAGCATATGCATGTTGTACCAAGAACATGATGAAAACTCTATAGCTTTGCAAACTTGGTTGTGGGATGTCATTAAACAAAGGAAGTATGGGCAACATCTTTAACATTGTTGAATGAAACAAGTAAATGGGAAAGGAACTCCTTATTATAAGTATTCAAAACCTTCTATGAGGATAAGGATTGGTTCAGTGGATTGGATCAATGGAAAATTCATGATGCGTAATTTTTGTGAAGTACCGTGTTATGCAGAGGCACAAATTCGAAAACGTAATGTGTTTGTTTATATATATATATATATATATATATATATGCATTTTTTACCTATGGTGAAAACATGCACATGTACTTTAAACAAGAATGCCATATGTCATTGTGGCACAATATGGTTTGTACAACCCCCAAGGTGGTGCACCCTCTAAGTATATGTGTCCACATGTCAAGCACTTCTCTAAGCAAGATGGTGCATACTCCAACAACGACTTTTCAACTCAAGTGCTCCTCCTCAAAATATGTGCAAGGTGGCTCTAATGCTCCTAAGAATCTATGCCCAACATCCCAATGCATAACACCCTAGTCCAAGGTGATTATTCCACATGTTTTAAGTGTCCATTATCCTCAATGAGAGCCCCCCTTAGAATATGTCAAATTAATACGTGTGCCAACTACCACATCAAGAAGTGTTTTCCCTGTTGTTGAAAAGTATAACTAGGTTTGGTATTCATAATGACATGTAATTGTGACTTTTGTAAATGATGCAATAAAAGAAATAAAATTATTTTTGTATGCTTTGCTTCATGAGCAAGATATTTTATTTGTTAGTGGCTCCCATTGAGAGCTTTAGGATTTATCATTAAGTCAAAGAGTCAATGTCATGTATGAAGAGCTCTTCTTGAGCATGAGTCAATGTATACAAGTATATGAAAATGTCTAGAAGCCCTCCAACAACAAGCACTAGTCCTTCTCTTGAAGTTGTCCTCAAAACAGAGATAAATTTCATGTCGGCTCACATTAAATAGACACACCTATTCGGATATGCATGGGTCGGCTTATTTTATGGGACTAACCACTATAAATAGGTGGGTATGATCTTCGCATAAGCATAGTTCATAATTTAGACATCTCTCTGAAGTTTCGGTGAACAGTGACAGTGAACAAGTTCAGATCTCCACAGGAAGACAAGTTCAAATGTCTCTGAAATTCGGGTGTACAATTTTAGTGAAGAATTCAGATGTCACTACAGTCAAGATCCCTCTGAAATTTGGGTAACCGAAAGCACAGTGACATGTTTGGATATCAAATAGTTGACTACAATGATGCATTCAGATCTTGATACAGTTCGGTGTTGAAGCGAACAAAGTTCCTTCTTTAAATTAATTACTCCAAAAGACTTGGACTAACAAGATATCCATTAAGGATATAAATATTATATTAAATATGAATAAGAATGAGAATAAGAATGGGAACAAGAGGCTTGCTTATATATTGGGCAAGTGTCTCTTCTTGAAGAGTCATGTCCTATCAGACATGCCTCTTTAACCTAATTACTAGCTTAACTAATTATTATTTGTGATTATTATCATTTACATTATATTTATATATTTTATTCGTTACATTGCGTTCTTCCTCAGAAAGCTTTGTCCTCAAAGCTTGTTGATGAAAAAGGCTTGATCTTTTTTTCGGCTTCGAACGTCTTTCTCTCTCGGAATATTCATCCTCGTCGATACAAGTTGATATGATTTTCTTAGTGACAAACAAAATTGTCGCACTGAGAAGGGATCAGACCATCCTAAATTAATCTTCTGTATAATATTCTGATTACTGAAATTTTGTAACGATTTGTCAGCACAAAACAGAATTGATGTTACATCACTATTATCTGGAACATCAGTTTGTTGTTTCGGTTCTGACTGGTTCAAATATGTAGCATGGTTGATTCGTCTGTTCTCATGATTCGGATGCCGATATGGAACTTTTTTGGTTTGATTTCTCCTTACTAGGCATATGCCAATTTTTATATTTTCTTCTGGCAAAGACGTTGTTGAGTTGGTTATGGAACATTCACTTGGGATGTTCATTATCTGAACTGCAACATCTACGCGTGTCGTTTTTTCAACTAACTTGTCTTCTTGAGTTGTTATATTCACTGGATCGGTATTTGTAGTTTTGTCATCAACTTGAATTCCTACATTTGATGCTTCTTTCTCGATAAATTGTTGTACTTTGTTTGCTAATGACTTCTTATCCTTCTTAAGTGTCTTAATTTGCGTCAATAATTTTTCATTATGGTTTTTAAATCGAGAATTTTTTTTATTTTTGATAACAGTGATTTTATCAATTTCACTTTGCATATTTTGTAATACTCTTTTTTTCCTTCTTGAGACATTACTTTTGAAATATCCGATATATCTTCTGACATTACTGAATTAGGTTTCAGTGTAACATCTTGTAGTGTTATTTTCTTCTTCTTGTAAGAAAATGTTAAAAACTTTTGCTTAGTATTTAGAATAAAGGAACCTAGAGTTTTCATCCATGGTGATCCCAAAACAATGTCACTATCATTAAAACATTAAGGTTTTCACGGTGAATTGTGAGGTAAAAGTATAATCTCCAATATTTAGGTGTAGATTGCTTATATTGTATTGTTCGTTACATGTGCCAAAAACATTTGTTTTAATTATATTTGACTTAGAAATCACCAATTGGTTAGCACATTTAGGACTAATATAATTACTTGTTTAAGCAAAACTAATAGAGATTATGATGTCTCTTCTTGTGAGCGATCTTTTGATTTTAAATAATGATAAACACATTTACCAAAGGTTTCAGGAAATCTTTCATTACTAGTCTCCATTTTACTTTATATTTTTTTTGTAATTAAAATTTTCTTCTATTCTTTTTTTTGGTCACTTATATATATATATATATATATATATATTAATTATATCAAATTTATATATACTTTTTTGAGACCACTTTTCCTTTTATATGTAACTATATAAAGCTTATATAGCATCATTATATATATATATATATATATATTATATTTTATTTTATTTATTTATTTATTTTTAACAGAAAATTTGGATGAGACGTGACTCTTGGTACGGTCACAATCTTTAGATTTGAACGATTAAAATTATTTGGATCACATCCTTTTTCTCCAATGTTATCAAAATATCTTTTGTTGCATATAACTTTATAAGGCAGCAGGTGACAATATATATATATATATATATATATATATATATATATATGTAATGTTCTCCAAGTAAAAAGTAAAACTTTCTTTTCTTGTAATGAGATTTTGTATCCCTTTTGTTTTTTCTTTTAGTTTTTAAAATACCGTGGGCAATTACCATGGGTTGTTTGTAAAACCACGGGCTTCTCCACGTAAAAAGTTTTAAATATCATTTGGTATGAGATTTTGTATCCCTTTTGTTTTTCTTTTACTTTTAAAATATCATGGGCAATTACCATGGGTTGTTTCTAAAACCATGGGCTTCTACCAGGTGATTTTTTATTTTATATTATTATTATTATTTTTTTTTTTTTGTAATTTGATTTTTTTATGTTCTTATATATATATATATATTTTTTTTACTTTTTCTTCTTCTTTTTTTATTTATTTACTTATATATATATATTTTAATTTTATGGCCAAAGGTCAACTAGCGAATTTTCTTTCAATTTTAATTTTAATGCCCAAAGGCTTAGAAAAATGGAGAAAAGGAGAAACTCCCAAGTTCTGAGCAAAATGCTTTATTGTACGACGATACGTTTGACGAATTTCGATAGCCAAGGACTAGGATCGGAGAACGAGCTCTGTGCACCGGTTAAGCAACCTAGAGGACTGAACTGCTCTGATACCAAATGAAGCGACCAAAATTCCTTCTATAAATTAATTACTCCAAAAGACTTGGAATATCAAGATATCCATTAAGGATATAAATATTATATTAAATATGAATAAGAATGAGAATAAGAATGAGAACGAGAGTATCAGGCAAGTGTCTCTTCCTGAAGAGTCATGTCCTATCAGACATGCCTCTTCAACTTAATTACTAGCTTAACTAATTATTATTTATGATTATTAACATTTACATTATATTTATATTATTGTATATTATTTTATATATTTTATTCATTACAGGTGTCATGTTAACTAGACAACAGTTCGGATAAGGATATATATAAACACAAGATGGTGCCATAATAAAGACCACTGCTTAGTGCTATGAAGGAGCTGCATATCACAGTGATTCTGTGGGCTCTCAGTATAAGTTTCAGTGCTACCTTAAGAAGAAGGATATTAGTGTTATGTGAAGAGATATGGCTCGGTGCCATCATAGAAGGTCCAGCTAATATGACAGCAAGAAGGACGACAGTAAGAAGATCTTGATGATGCCATGAAGGTCGAAATCAAAGAAGAATCGAGGAGGTTGATTGTCCAGAGGATATGTGTCATGGTCTTGGAGTGGCAAATAGGTTAGGGGTCTTGGTCTTGGTATTCGTTAATTGGAATCTCTATAAGAAGAATTTGTGTGGGTTTTCCTCTCAAAGAGTGAGTGGTTTTGGCCCTGGCTCATAGCCTACATGCTGTGTCTCTTGTCTATTTATGTTCATGCATTGGTTACTTGTTGATGAAAAAGAACATTAACAATCTAACAAGAAGAAGATCTTTATCTAAACAAGTAAAAAGCATTCATAAGAAGTCACTGATAGAAGAGAAATCACCTAATGCTAATGCCCTAGATTTCTCAACATGGTATTAAAGCTAAGGTGCTGAAGTCAAAGGAAGGGAATCTAATCAAAGAGACACTCAAGGATCGAGTTTCAAGAAAGGCATCAAAGCAAGTCGAAGGTTATCAAAGCAAAAGATCAAGATCTACATTGAAGGATAAAACCCTAGATCAAAGAAGCAGTCTACAACAACAAAAGTTTTGATCCTCTAATCATCATCAAAATACCACAAAAACCCTCATCAAGTTATCTACAAAGCAAGGTAGCTCGAAGGACTTTAAAGATGAAGATCACATCATCTTGAAGAACGCCGAAACCCTAGTAGAAATTCTGATCTGCACTCATTCACTACCAAAGTAGTTGAAGTATCTTGAAAGCAAGAAGGCATTATCATCTTCAAAGCTATGAGGCAAGTTCCCTCTCATTCAAGCAAGGTTCCTCTCCTTGCCCTTGAAGAAGATCATCCAAGGAAGCAACAAATACATCTTCTTCAACCATCATCAAAGTGATGAAGTAGAATATTTCATCTTCACTTGTCAAGTAAGTATCTTTCATTCTTTAATCAATTTGGTAAAATGACTTCATGTTTGCAAGGAGATCTATAAGTTGGATGGGTCATTGAAATTCCTTGCATGGAAAATCAGGATAGATATAGTCCTCGAAGAAAGTGAATTCATTGAACATGGCAATGGATAGGTCTCCTTTGAATTCATGGAAAGGAATTCTTATTAAAGGTCCCCTCATATAGCAATATTGGAGACATCAAAGATATGTATATGATAAACTCGTAAGAATACTCTCTGAAGATGTGGTAAAGAAGGTCACATGACTTAGATCTGATCTACACAAAAAGTAAAGGTATCAAAGGATGAAGGATATCTTTATAAGATCTCATCTACAAGACCTAGGAAAGAAGATAATCATCATCGATCTAAAATGCACTAACTGATGAACAAGGTAACAAATATCCATGGGGATAAGAAAGTTACCTCATTTGACAAATTGTAGTTTCTATGCAAGATAGAAGAAGACAAGTTGAGGACAAAATGTTGAAGTTTAAAGGACTCAAACATTTGCAGGAAAGAAAGAGAAGTTGGAAAATTTTGGAAAGAAGAGCATAGATGTGATTCAATGCTATGGAAGTAAAGACTATAGACTTTACAGAAAATATTGTCTTAAAGAGACAATATCAAAAGAAGAAAAGAAGCCCATTCATCGAAGAAGTGGAGGAAGCCGAAAATAAGAAGTCCAAAAAAAGAGGAAGTAAGAGATCTCTACTATGTCTGAGATAGTTTCCTTCACAAGGGTCTTGACATATCTTCTAAATATTATGTTATAGGATATGCTATAATAAATAATAAGATGCATCGTGGCATCATGGAATCATTATAAACTAGAGCTCGTGACATTGCCTTAGGAAACATGAAGGATGTCTGATAGTCAACTTTGAAGGATATAACTAGTTGAAAATAATTAATATTATTTTTGTATTAATGGAGAAATGGTTACATAGTTGTAACGTATCTCCTTAGTTTAGGATTTTTTCCTAGAGTTTAGGAGTGTGGTTGCAACTTTCTGATTTCCAGAGTTGTATTTAATGATGTAATCTTTTCATTGATGGTAATAGAGTGTACGAGAGTGATCTCTCTGTTTTGTGAGTGTAGTCTCCAGGTGCAGGCCACACCTGTGAGCTACATCTCCTTCTTTTCAATTCTGTTCACATTTTATCTTGGTATCAGAGCTCAGATTGGGTGAGCCTGATCTTTTATCACCTTTGTGGCTGAAGTGCCTTTGTAGCTAGCTTGCCTGTGTGGTAGAATTGCCTGTGTGGCTTGAAGTGCCTCTGTGGCCGCGTGTACACAAGAGCTCTGTGCTCAATTGAGCAGGTGGACTACAGAACACCTGGCTCGGACTCAGATTTTTTTTTTTTTTTTTTTGCCTGAGTAGAAGGGGGTTGGCGCGGGTTTCTGGCTCGGGAGCGCGCCATAATTCTAGATTGGCGCGTCTGTTCGGTTATTAAGCGCGCCACCGCGCCAGAATACTGGATTGGCGCGGAATTTAAGGGGGAAATCACGCCAGACATTTTAACTCGCACCGATTTTATCTTGGCGCGGGATTTTCGCTCGGGAGAGCGCCAACTCACCTTCAAGGGGATCTGCGGGAAGCCTCATCTTCGTTTGGCGATTTGCGAGGGGTGTAGATCGGTGAAGTTGCAGATCTATCCGGGAGAGGCAGATCAGATCAATTTTGATCAGATCAATTCTTCGGCTGTATTGAAAACGCCGAATTTGCTCATCGGAGCGGGATTGCCAGACACTGTAGATCGGTGGCAGAGGTGATAGATCGATCTGACAGGTATCATTTTTTGTTGTTGGGTAGATTCATTTTGTAGATCTGATCAGAATGAGTAATACGATGGAATCTTACCTTCACGAGTCTGGTAAACTTGATGGATCTAACTTCACGAATTGGAAGTTTAAGATCCAAACCTTGCTTGAGGGTGCGAATGCTTGGTCCATAGTTACAGGTGATGAGCAGAAGCCGAACGCAGGGCCACAGGAGCAAGATTGGGAAAAACGAGAGAACAAGGCCAAAGTCTTGTTGAAGATGTCCGTGAAGGACAGTGTTATCCCCCACATCAGAGACTGTAAAACGTCCGCGGAGATCTGGACGACCATCAAAAGCCTGTATCAGACCCAGAACACCAGTCGAATTATGGCGCTTAAAAGCAAGCTATTTTCAATGAGGATGGACGAAAGGGAGACTGCTACTGCATTTGTTGCGCGAATTAAAGATGTGAAAGACGGATTGGGGGCCATCGGAGAGACAGTGTCTGACTCTGATCTCGTCTCAATCACACTGAGCGGGATGCGCGATGAATTTCAAATGTTTGTTACTGGATTGGCGGCAAGGGAGAAAGCGCCCACATTTGAAGATCTGACAGGGATCTTGCTGCAAGAGGAGGAGCGGCGGCAGAACCTGAACCCCCAGAATGATGATCTTGCGTTGATGGCAAAACGACGATCATTCAGAGGAAAGCAGTCACAGCAGCAATCAAAGCAGAAAGGAGGAACATCACATAAGAATTCACATTCACATAAAGGTATGCTTGCAAATCATTCTGAAAAGAAATGTTATTATTGTGGAAAGAAGGGTCATATACAGAGTGAATGTTATAAGAAACAGGCTGATGATGCAAAGAGGAAGCAGGAAAATGCAAAGCACAGAGGATACTTTGTTGAAGAAGAAGATAAAGACTTCAGTCATGAATTTCGACTGTTCACAGTCGACTGTGCCCTTTCAACATCTAATGAGGACGATATTTGGTATGTCGATTCCGGAGCATCCTCTCACATGACAGGTAAAAAGGAATTTTTTGATAGTCTTGAAGAAAGTATAAATGGATCAAAAATCTACCTAGGAGATGATAGTGGATACGAGATTAAAGGTTATGGGGTGATTTCAGTCAAGTTACCAAATGGAAAAATTAGTCACCTTAAAAATGTTTTATATGTACCTGGAATTAAGAAAAATCTGATATCTGTATCCATGATGGCTGATCAAGATATGCAAGTCGAGTTCTTCAAGACTCATTGTGTGATAAAGGATTGCAAGAATGAAATAGTTGCAACAGGCATGCGAGTTGGAAGCCTATACAGACTGGATGCAAAAAGTATACCAAAGCAAGCCATGGTTGTAGGAGGATCGACAACCGAACAACTCTGGCATTAGAGGTTTGGTCACTTGAATTTGCAGGACCTCATGTTATTGCAGAAGAAAGGTATGGTTGAGGGGCTCCCTATCTTTCGTAATATTCAGTTAAATTGTGATGGTTGTGCCTTAGGAAAAATGCATAGAGAACAGTTTCCTGTGCATGATAGGAGGAAGGAAACAGATATTTTAGAACTAGTGCACACTGATGTATGCGGACCTATGCAGACAAGGTCGCTAGGAGGAGCATATTATTTTCTGTTATTTACTGATGACTGCACTAGATATTCATGGGTTTATTTTTTGAACAAGAAAAGTCAGACTTTCCAGTGCTTTATAGAATTTAAAACCTTGGTGGAAAAACAGTTTGGTAAGAGTATAAAAATTCTCCGATCTGATCAAGGGGGAGAATACAAGCTAAGGGAATTCATGAAATTCTGCAAATCTCACGGGATTGTTCAGCAGTATACAGTGCCACACACACCACAACAGAATGGAGTTGCAGAGCACAAAAACAGAACCTTGGTGGAGTGCGCAAGGAGCATGTTACAAGGTAAGGGTCTGTCTAATAGTTTTTGGGCAGAGGCTATTAACACTGCTGTATATTTGAAGAATAGAAGTCCTACCAGGTATCTTGGCTTCAAAACCCCTTTTGAAGCTCTATATGGATTTAAACCAGCAGTAAACCATCTAAGAGTATTTGGGTCAAAAGCATTTGCCCATATACCCAAAGCTGATAGGAAGAAATTAGACCCTAAAGCAGTTAGATGCATCTTTGTTGGTTATGGCATAGAATTTAAAGCATATAAATTATTCAATCCTGAGTCTCGTAAGACATTTGCAAGCAGGGATGTAGTGTTTCATGAATAGGTACAGGAAGGGAAAGATGACGTTGGTGATGATTGGCACATTCCATTGTTGTTGGAGGAAAGCAGCGAGGATGAAAGAGAGCAGGAGCAGAAAGAAGAGCAAAAAGAAGAACAACAAGAAGGTGATAATGCAAGCCCAGTTATAGCAGAAGAAAACAAATTTGAGGTAAGTCCCCTACCAAGGAGATCAGGTAGGAAGACTCAATTACCATTAAAATTGAGAGACTATGCTTTGATGTCAAATGTTTTGAACATTGTAGAGCCCTCTAATTACAAAGAAGTTAGTCAATTTAAGGAGTGGAGGGCTGCAATGAATGAAGAGATGGAATCAATTCTTAGAAATGATACTTGGGATTTAGTTGAGCTGCCTAAGAATAAAATACCCATAGAATGTAAATGGCTGTTTAAACCAAAAATGAATGCAGACGGAAGTATAGAGAAATTAAAAGCCAGGCTGGTTGCAAAAGGATATTCACAACAAGAAGGTATAGATTTTGATGATACTTTTGCACCTGTAGCAAAGTTAAATACAATCAGAATGCTTATTGCTTTAGCTACTAAATGTAATTGGGAATTACACCAGCTTGATGTTAAATCTACATTTTTAAATGGTGATTTAAAAGAGGAAATTTACTTAGTACAGCCAGAAGGATTTGTAAAGCAGGGGCAGGAACATCTTGTTTGCAGATTGAAAACAACTTTATATGGTTTAAAGCAAGCACCCAAGTCTTGGTACGAAAAGGTTGATTCTTTCTTTTTAGAGCATGGCTTTCATAGAAGTTTAAATGACCCAAGTTTGTATACCAAGTACAATAATCAGGGGCAGATTATTTTGATTTCTTTGTATGTGGATGACATGATTATAACAGGAGATGCAGATGATTTAATTAGAGGAATCAAAAGGCTTATGGCACAAGTTTTTGAGATGAAAGATCTCGGAAGCCTTCATTACTATCTGGGATTAGAAGTATGCAGGGATACTGGGCAAACTTTTCTTACCCAAGGGAAGTATGCCAGAAATCTGTTGGAAAAGTTTGGTATGGCTCAGTGTAGATCAGCAGTGACACCTTTGCAGCAGAATCTGAAGTTGAGCACTGATGATGGCACTAAAGAGGTTGATGCTACAATGTACAGACAGCTGGTTGGCAGCTTGATATATCTTACAACAACTAGACCTGACTTGGCATACTCTGTTAGTGTGTTGAGCCAATTCATGTCGAAACCGCTTGAAAGTCACTGGGTAGCAGCAAAAAGCGTGTTGAGGTATCTTTGTGGTACTGTTAATTATGGTATTTTATACATTGACGCATTTGATGTTACTCTAGCAAGTTTTTCAGACTCAGACTGGGCAGGTAACTTGGATGATCGGAGGTCCATCACAGGTTACGCATTCAACATAGGATCTGGGGTCATAGCATGGAGCAGTAAGAAGCAAAGCACTGTAGCCTTGTCATCGTGTGAAGTTGAGTATCAAGAATTGTGTGTAGCGACGTGTGAAGCGATCTGGTTGAGAAGGCTTCTTAATGATGCAGGAAAAGAACATAAGAATTCTACTTCCATCAAAAGCGACAACCAGAGCACCATTAAATTGGCACACAATCCAATGTTCCATAAAAACACCAAACATATAGACACTCAGCTCCATTTTATCAGAGAGAGTACAGTCAAAAGAAATTGTTATTGAATATTGTAAAACTTGTGACAATATGGTTGATATTTTTACAAAGCCTCTTGCACGAGTGAAATTTGAATTGTTTAGAGGGATGTTAGGAGTTCAGGAGAACCCTTTCTCCATTAGGGGGGGAGTTGAAAATAATTAATATTATTTTGTATTAATGGAGAAATGGTTACATAGTTGTAATGTATCTCCTTAGTTTAGGATTTGTTCCTAGAGTTTAGGAGTGTGGTTGCAACTTTCTGATTGCCAGAGTTGTATTTAATGATGTAATGTTTTCATTGATGGTAATAGAGTGTACGAGAGTGATCTCTCTGTTTTGTGAGTGTAGTCTCCAGGTGCAGGCCACACCTGTGAGCTACATCTCCTTCTTTTCAATTCTGTTCACATTTTATCTTAACTCTTGGTGACCTCATTGAAAAATCAAAGGAAGAAGTCATCCAGGACAAGTCTCATCATACATCAGTTTAAAAAGGGAAACATTTGTTGAATAAGGGTATACGAGATGGAATCCTCATTGGAGGATTCACTGATCTAGAGAGGAAGCAAGTGTTTCATTAGAAACTCCAACTTGTGGAGTTCATGGGATGATGGTATGCTGACATGAGAGATGAAGCGGATCAAGGGGTTAAAAATATTTTCAATTAAGGAAGCCGCTGAAAGAAGCCTAGATGACCTATAGGTAAATAAGGTATGTATGCTTGTATTTAATATTATAAAGTCATGTCGTATGGTTGCAGGTAACAAGGATCACTACTTCTATTTTGAGAAGCATGATCAAAGGAAATGAATCCCCTCCTATGATAGAATGTCGAAAGGCACGAGTCACACTAGATGAAATCAACATAATATGTCCTCATATGGAGTATGAGGTGGTTGACTATGATTGAGAAACTCTGATTGGAACCCCTTGGGAATGAAGTGTGTGAAAAGATAGAAAGAGATCGTGACAATATGCAATGAAGGTAGAAGGCATTCAACATCCAAAGTCCAAGACTATTTGACTAGAAGTGGTTGACTATGATTGAGAAACTCTGATTGGAACCCCTTGGGAATGAAGTGTGTGAAAAGATAGAAAGAGATCGTGACAATATGCAATGAAGGTAGAAGGCATTCAACATCCAAAGTCCAAGAATATTTGACTAGAAGATCTCCTGGAAGGATGTGAAGACTCTAATGGAAAAAGATAGAGATCCTTGACACTGAATATCTGTGGGAGATGTGTCAATCTGCATGCAAGACGCTGATACTGTCAGGAAGATGTCATGGTGAAAAATCATCACAAAGGTAATTTTGATTTGAAGTGTTCACTGATTGTATTTGAACTAACATTTGGTTGGGCTTATGTAGGACTGCCAAAGGGAAACCTATGGATGAATTCCAAGTGAACCATATAGAAGGATGTAATGTCCTTTTGAAATATATGGCATGGAAGTAGAGTAACATGAAGAAAAGCCAGATGGAAAATCTGATGATCACTTTCTGATGAGTTGAAGACATGACTAACTCATGAATAAAGTGATGGATGATCTGTGCCTTATATAGAAGTTCCTAAACGTTGAAGACTCCTTAACAAAGAAGAAATTCATGACATCGAAGAAAGGAGCTCTTCATGCAACTGATTGTTTTAGTATCTCCACATGAAGAGCTGTGATAGGTCCTTGGTTAAGAGGGAGCCTGAGAAGAAGTTTCTTACTTGGAAGAAACTTGGAAATTCCTAAGCTGGAAGCTTAGGTACATTCCTCTATGATAGGAATGAGTACATTCCTTTAATGCAATAAAACTTCCTAGTATAAAAGAATGTGATAAACATGTTGTTTTGATCTTCAGTTGGGAAGATAGAATGGAGGATTGTGTAATCATTTGGCATCCGATGCTCTTAGGGGATGAGATAGGGCATCCCATGAAAGAGTAGTCATGGAGGACCGATATTCTTTTGGGACTGGGGAGTCCAAGAAAAGAATAGTCTGTATGGAGCATATCCTAAGTGAACCCGTGTGGAGTATGTTCGTAGAGAGAAAATGATGAGTATGCCTATAAATCATTGGTCTTGCCAACATTGTGCTCTGATCTTGTGAAGAGAAAGAGATGTTAGTCAAGGCCTTGCTATATAACAATGTTGGTTGATATTATGCTATACAAGTGAGTTACAAATCCGAATTCTTCTTATGAGAAATTCTTCAGATTGAGAATGACCAAGTACCATTATGATTACCTCCCTAGTTAAGAGGGACTGTTGAAAAGTGTAACTAGGTTTGGTCTTCACAATGGCATGTAATTGTGACTTTTGTAAATGATGTAATAAAGGAAATAAAATTATTTTTGTATGCTTTGCTTCATGGGTTTCATGAGCAAGAGATTTTATTTGTTAGTGGCTCCCATTAAGAGCTTTCGTGTTTATCATTAAGTCGAAGAGTCAATGTCATGTATGAAGATTTCTTCTTGAGCATGAGTCAATGTATATGAGTCTATGAAAATGTCTAGAAGCCCTCCAACGACAAGCACTAGTCCTCCTCTTGAAGTCGGCCTCAAAACATAGATAAATTTCATGTCTGCTCACATCAAATAGACACACCTATTTGGATATGCATGGGTTGACTTATTTTATGGGACCTGTTGTTCCTTAAGAAACCAATTTCCTGGCTGTGGGGGAAATTGTGCTTAAGACATTAATAAATATTATTTACTATCACTTATTGTTTGTTGTGTTCTCAAATGGCTGACCTGTAAAACTTGGTCTTTAACTCTTAATACATGTATGACTAGAACATCTCAGAATGCCATTTGTTGTTAGATATAAATGATGAATGAAGAAAGTTTGAAGGAGAAGATAAAGATAATATGCTGATTTTTCACAAAAACTACTATCTGTAACTTAGAGGAACTTTGATAATGAGAACTAAATCATAGATAATATGCTGGTCTTTCACAGAAACTATTATCTATAACTTAGAAAAGAAATGAGGACTTCAAGTATAAGAGCGCTTTTTAAAGGAATTTTAACTTTGTCTACATAAGCAAATAAAGCACTGCAACTTCATTACTATACTTGAAAAGAAGACAACATAGCATGACACATGACAGAGAAGCTTACAAAATTATATGCAACAATTCATGAAAACTTCTGATTCTTTCATTAATCAACGATGATATCAGGAATACAGTGGCCTAGTCTCCGGGTTCTCCAAAATTCCAACCATCAACCATTTCTCTGTAAAATTTCCTCCTTTTATACATTTGTGAAACAATTGTGAAACTGTCAATTGTGAAACTGTGCCAGGTCAACCATGCACCTTATGCTCTGACAAGGGTAATCGTATGTTTGTCTCTCAGTCCCACTTTTTCCCCATTATCCCTTGTGTCAGTCCATCAGTCACATTACTATTTTCCCTCATGCTTTAGTTGAGGATCCTCATTGCCTCATTTATCGATGGCCTTATTCTGTTGACATTAGCTCATTTATTCCAGAAGAATGGCCTAGAGGGTGGTGTATCTTAGTTCTAGCTTCAATTCTTTTTCAACACCTTGGATTGAGTAGAGGGTCTCATTATTGCCCTTTGACTTGGTCGTTTCATGTTCGTGATCCATACACTTGATGGCCCATTAATGCAGTAGATTGTACCAGTGATTCCTGGGTGTGCGTGAGATGTTTCAGGCCTCATGGGGGGGTGGCCCTTCAGGTAGCCCCCCACATACCCGGATGAATACCTACTATGCTACAACCTTAGATGCAGTTCCGCAAAGTTGGTGGGTTCGGTTCCTACCGATTGCAGTGTTCATAGCATGCACGTCTCCTCCAGATGATTCATTTAGTTTTGCAGAGCCCTTCCTTGTTCAACAGGGCTTCTCCGGTTGTTCTACCCTCCCTCCCACCCATTTTTTGAGGGAAGGGACATTGTATCTCATGTACTCAGATATTATTGTATTCAGTCCTGGCTCATGTTTTATCTAGGTGTATTATGTATATGGAACACATTGTATTATTTTCTGGCTCTGTTACGCCAACCTCTCATGTACCATTCAGCATGTACTTCATTGCTCAGTTTTATATTTCTGGGAGAACCATTATTTTTGTACTAAGTTATCTCGACGGGCATGGGTATGCCTCCCCCACCTTAGTGAGGTACGATACCACAACATAAAAGGTGACTTGCATTAGTCTCGCCTCCTCTGTCCCTATCCTCTTTCGAACTCAGTTTCATTAATATCTCTCTCTTTGACTCCCCTGTGTTGTCTAATGATCGTGTTTTTACAACGTACTTCGGCCATACATTTTGCTCCTAACACTCGTACATTGGGGGAAAATCTGTTATCATCAAAAAATTGATCATCTAGCCTAATTTACTAGATGGATCGAAGTACCCCATGTAAAGCCAATTTTACCATAGTAAAATTGCTTTCATTGTAAGAAATTACTTAATAAATCACATTTTTTAAGTAATTTATAGTTAAACCCATGAAGAATAATTAAATAAATCACTATTTATTTGATTTTCTTCTAGGAATAATTAATTAAACCATTGTTTTATTATTATTCCTTGTCATATTTGACCCAACCATGAAAAATAAACATATAAATCATTATTTATCTTTTTTTTATCTAAGAATAATTAATTAATCACTAATTAATTATTATTCGTTGTTAAATTTGACTAAATCTCTTAGGAATAATTAAATAAATCTTTATTTGTTTATTATTCCTTAACTAATTCCTTGAGATGATAAATACATCATTTATTTATTTATTATTTCTAAATAAAAGTTCAAATATACTTTTGCCTCAACAAATATAATAAAATATTCTAGGTGGTTATTCTAAAAATGGGATCAATAATATTTTATTATTGCTCATTATTCGAGGATAACTCAATATTTTGTTATAAATAGAAGAGTTTTCCATTCATTATTCACTTTTGATTATTTTCATTATTGCACTCATTGTTGTAAGTTTGATTATTTTCATTGTCACACACCATACTTTTGCTGGGTTTATACATTATAAAGGAGAGAGATTCTACACAAGATGAAGACGTTTGAAGATAGCTAAGAACCCATCCCATAGAGTGGGACTGATAACATTTATTTATTTCCTTCACAGGTGTTATAATAAAATTATTCTTTATAGATCCGGTTTCAATTGGAGGATTGAAGTTATTACTCTTTCTTTTTGTTGTTTAACTATGATTGTGGCATAGATCCAGACTTTGGCAGGTTTTGTTTCTATCTGTTGTTGCATATCTACAATGTTTAGCAGCCATTTATATTGTTGAGAAGTTTGTCATCCACAATCTTAAGTGGGTTCTTTTCGTACATCTTTGAGAAGAAAACAGTACAACAATAAGATTATATTACATCATAAATTTTAAAGGGAAAAAAAATTATTTTTTCAACTTGTATTTTCAACTTATCTCCCTATGTTTTTACTCAGATTTCCAGCAAGAGCACTTGTTAGATGAAAAATTTAACTCCTCATCCAAGGAGTACCCATGTTGCATACTTTTGAGACCCTGTTACACAAAAAATAAGAAATACATGAAAAAAGTGATTGCATCACTTTTTTTATGTATTTATCATTTTTCGTGTAGTAGGGACCATCGAAAATATGAAATATTGGTACTTCTTAGATGAGGAAATCAATTCTGCATTCAAAGAGCGTTCCCACTCGGAATTTGAGTAAAACCATAGGGAGATAAGTTGAAAAAGTAGTTTATTTATTTATTTATTTTTTTACCTTTTTACACCAAAAATGGTGAATCATCCCACACGGCCAGTGTTGGAATTTGACGAGCATTTTCCCTGTCATGGGGCAATTTTCTTGTCATGGGGAAATTTTCTCGTGATGGGGCAATTTTCCTGTTAAATACATTTAAAATGTGTACATGAATGTTTTTCGTGATGTGTTATGAACTATGCCAAACATATTTTTGACGGTTAATTTTTTTGGGAAAACATTATTAATACTCCATTTTAAGCTGGACTGGGGGCTCTATATGTCACTAACTTACCACTCACCTATAAAAGTTATGCCACATCGCAGTGTCACTGTATAACATTGGAAGTGTCATTTCAATTGCATTTGTACCAAATCTTTTAAAAAGACTTGAAAGTTATGGCTCCTGAAGAACAATGTTACAACCATTTATGAATTTTTTGTTGGGAATCACGATTGTCGTTAGACCAAAACCCACAGGTGTTAGTCAACGATCGCATTGCTAGAGATAAGGATCCATGAGAGGCAGTTAGTCCATGTCACAAAACACACGAGGAGCGTTGGTTTATCTAATGTCCAACAATCTACCCCTCAACGCGAGTCAAGTGTGTATCGAACTCGTGACCTACCCTTTGATACCACTTGTTGGGAAGCACTATTGCTATCAGATCAAAATCCGTAGGTGTTAGTCAATGATCACATCACCAGAGATAAGGATCCACGAGAGGCGGTTATTCCATATCATGAAACACACGGGGAGCATTGGTTTATCCAATGTCCAACATTTTTAAAAACACCTTACTTACTTGATTGTAGACTCTCTATAAAAGCTTAAAAGATATTCAATGGAGCACAGAAAGCGCGAAGGTAAAATTAAACTACAATTTTAGTTAAATCATATACAAATCTTATGGCATAGGATACAAGTAATTGGTCACAAAAAATCAATGTGTACTATTAAAATGCTTTGTGTCTCTATTTTATCTATTTTATTTAGGGGAAGATTAAATGCCTATATACTCCTCCTCTTCCCTCTTTCATGTTGATAAACCTCTCTGCAACACAGGGAGTTCCCACATTTGTAGTAGTTTGTAAAGTTGTTGAGGCTCACATGGATGGTATATCTCCATATTGACATGTTGCATGTATTCTCCCGCCAATATAGGACCAACAGATGTGCTCAATCTCCCCAAGCTCCAGTTCTCATCGTATTCGAGCATTTACAACTCTGGGAGTATCCGAGCAATCCCAAGCGATAAAAATATAGAGTGGCACGTCAAGAAAGATACAATCTCTACAATAACTACTTTACTACTTCTTGTAATGTCTGTGAATAGAGAAATGACATCTCTGGTTGCACGGGATTTCCAATTCATTTATCTCTATCCTCTAAAAATGGAGCTAATACCACTACTAACTCCTATGGGCAAGGTAATTTCTTTATCTTTGACTCCCAATATACACATAACTTCCTCAAAGTAAATAGAAATTTAATGCATTAGCAGTTAACAACTTTTCAAACTCATTGAGAATTTTTTAAAATTTATCTTGCTAAATATCGTTAAATAAATAATGATTTTATTTAGAAATTTATTTCCTTAATACTTAGTCTTGAAGCTATTTTATCATATTTAAATAACAAATTATGAATTTGAATTTTGAATTTATAAGAGTTGAAATATTTTATCGGATTTAAATTATTTACATAATGAAAGTGATATAAATTTTTGTGTTTATTAATTACCATAAAAAACAAACTTACATTGTTATTTATTGTATTTAGATAATACTTATGAATTATAATCAAATTTAAAGATTATAAAATATTTACATAAACTTATCTTTAGGCTTTTATATATATAAAGTGATATAAATTTTTGTATTTATTAAGTACCAGAAAAATAAACTTACAGTGTTATTTATTGTAGTTAGATAATAATTATAAATTATAATCAAATTTAAGTATTATAAAAATTGACATAAACTTTTATATATAGTTCATAAAAATTTATTTTTGACTACAGCTTATTGTATTTAGATAATAATTATAAATTATAATCAAATTTAAGTATTATAAAATATTTACATAAACTTTTATATATATAGTTCATAAAAATTTATTTTTGACTATTTTCACAGGACAGATCATTTTAGTGTTTTTGGGAGAGATTGTTGATATGCCAAAATATACCATTATAAAAGGTTTAGTACAAAGTTGTATTATTACATTTAGAGCCAGTATCTCAATTTAAGAAGGAATTTAAGTCAAAGTATCTCTATTAGGAAACAATTGGTAATGTTTTAATGGTTAGTTATCAAAACTTAAAAATTTAAAGTACGTTATTTATTTTTAACTATGTTTAATTAATCAATTTGCAAGATGTAGAATAGTGGATAACAAAATATATTATTAAATATTTGTATTAGGTAAAAATTATCAATTCAAAATTAAATTTTAATTAAATTTATAATTTATAAATTTTTGAGATAGGTTCTTGGTGATAATCACATCAAAATTCATTTGCCAACACGTTTCGAACTAACAAGTGTGGTTCATCGTCAGGACAAGATGAAGCAGATCCAGGCATAGCTTAAATAGAGAGAGATCATTCAAGCAGATCCAGGCATAGCTTAAATAGAGAGATCATTCAAACAGTTAAAAAAAACTCCGTATTATTGAGGTGAAGTTCTATAATTTTAGTAGATGTTTTACTTAGTAATTTATATATAATTAAATATGTTTAAAATTACAATCATATATTAATTGATTATCATTTAGGTGTATTCCTTATCATATTTGGTTATATAAAAATAAGATTAGTAATAAAAATAAACATAATATACTATATTATAAGTTATTTAATTCGTTTTATTAGTAAAAATAAATGAGTAATCAAAATATTTTTAATTAGATATATTTAGATTTATATGAATTAAAAATGATTAATAAGTATTTTGATTTAAAATTATATTTATTCTATAACAAAAAAAAATCTAGTTAATACCATAGTAACTTATAGGTTGGATGAGTTTATTTATTTTTAATAAAAATTATTCATATTTGGTTATATAAAAATAAGTTTAGTAATAGAATTAACTAATTAATTAACTAATTAGATTAAACATAATATAATATATTGTGAGTTATTTTAATGAGGGTAATCAAAATATTTTCATATGAATTAAAAATGATTATTTTTGGTAAACTAATAAATATTTAGATTATAGTTCCTAGGTTAATATATTTTTAAATTAGATTAAAAATAATTATATCAAACGAATCAATTAATGAATTAATTGTCTCTTGAACCAGTCAAATATAGCTGTTGCCCTGTCCTTGTGGTCAAATTTAGCTGTTCTTGGTCAATTATCGCTGTTTTTTTCTAACTATTTGAATGATCTCTCTATGGATCTGGTTCTTCATGAACCACACTTGTTGGTTCGAAACGCTTTGGCAAATGAATTTTGATGTGATTATCGGTCAATTATCGCTGTTTTTTTCTAACTATTTGAATGATCTCTCTATGGATCTGGTTCTTCATGAACCACACTTGTTGGTTCGAAACGCGTTGGCAAATGAATTTTGATGTGATTCTCGCTGAGAACCTGTCTCAAAAATTTGATATGGATCACAAAAGCTTCAATTCAGTAATTTTTAATTTTTTATTATTATTATTTATATTATTAAACTATTTTATTTTTAATATAAATTAATTTATATTTATATGATTAATTTTAAATTAAATTATGTTATAAATTTTTGTTTTTCAAAATATAAATTATTTTGTTAAAAATACTTAATTATATTATAAAATTAAAATATAAATTTATATTATTTTTAAATATAAATTATTATATAAATAGGTATAAATTAATTGATGGATTTTGTTTGGTTAAGAGCTCATTTTCTTAGGACATAAGGATATAGATTAATGGTTGAATATAAAAATTCGTTTAGAAGGAGTGAAACGTGACTAGCAGTAATTCCAGGTGGTGCGATTTTCCTTGAATAAAGGTGATGATTCAACCTAAATGAGGGAGGGAATCACATTGGAATCAAAACCATTGATGGCTTTCATGACTACTATTTTGACAACTAAGTTAGGATAGATTTTCCTACTATGTTAAAAAATAAAATAAACTAATTGATGACTTCGTTTATTTTCATTCACTTTACTAAAGAAAATTGATTTATCATAATGAAATTTAAGATTTGATACATTTGTTTAGATATTCGATTTATAAATTAATATCTTTATCATTCTTGATACGAGAGTAATCATGAGTTTTTATAAATGTTAGAACTAATTTTGGAAAATATAAAAAAAATATTAATGATTTTGATAAAAATATTTTTGTTTTTATTTTTAATTTTAATATAAAAATTAAAAAATAAAATTTAAATATTAAAATTACTTTATTTTATAATATATACAAATTTAAAAAAAATTCATGGGGTTCTCATTTGTTTCAACGATGTACACACAATTCCACATTTATTAATATAGTATAAATTCCACATTTATTAATATAGTATAAATTCAAAGTAATATATTGATAAATGAATTTAAAAAAATATGAGATTTTAAATTAAAAGATGAATTTGGTAGGGTTATGTTTCTGTGTTTATTGAAGTGTGGCTTGTATATGGAAGTGAAACATCTACACATAATATGGAAAATACAATTAAAAACATCATATTTGCTTGTCTACAGGTTTTGTAGAATAACTTAAATTTTAAGTTTTCTATTTAGTTTTGATGTTTCTAGTATTATTAGAGTGAGTTTGTTATGATTTTATTCAATATTATTTTAATATAAATTAGTTTAGTTTTGTTGTTTATATATATATATATATATATATATGTTTTAGTTGGTTCTAGTTTTCACGGTTAAAGCACTTTTGCTATTAAGAGGTCATATATTCAATTATTTTGACACTTTGGAGGTGAAGCTCTGTGTTTGAGTTGATGGAAGGTGATCCCTGAGGATGGATTTTCCTAGTCCATTATTTCGTCTATGTAGCGGTCACTAATCTATGGAAACGGTGAAATACAAAGAGTATATGTGTGTGTATGTTTAATTGTTTATATATATGTACAATAATATATATGTGTGTGTGTGTGTACAATAATATATATCTATATTGATCTTGTTAAAATTTTCTCTCAAAGAATGTAATAATGGAGGAAATCATAACATAATCCTAGAACATGATGTTAAGAGATCCGCAATATCCATTTGTTATAAGTTTAGCCTTTTGATTTTTGAGAGGTTCAAATACTATGCATTCAATCTTGTGAATATTAGTCTATATCCAATGATCCAAAGCAATGCTAAAATATATATTGTCAAATGTATACTTTGTCTTTAAATATGATAGTATATATTAGATTATGTAAACCATATCATAAACCATATTAATTAATCTACTTTTGAGTTATTATTGGTAACATTCAATAGTTTTACTTTGTTGGTCTCTTATATGTCCTATAAGATCTAGTTAGTCATTTCTCATACGATTTAAAGGTTATGAATATTTTATTGTGAGTGTTCCATGCGATTTCAAACCAAGATTCAACATTAAATAAGTCATTTGTGTGTTATGGTTATTTTGTTTTTTTTTTCTTATGATAAATATGTGAATTTGTTTAACATGAATCTGTTATTGAAAGGTAATTTTTTTAATGAAATATTTATTGGTGAAGGGTTAGTTTATTATCAAACGTGATTTTTGAAGGGAAATTTTTTAAACATAACATTTATTGATGGGAAATATAAAGACCCAAAACGTCATTTTTTATTTATTTGATGGGTAAAAGAAAATCCAAATTCCAACCCTGCCCAAAGTTGACATCATAATCTTGAATCCTATTGGTTCTTATAAATTTGACGAGATAAATGACTTAATTGTTTGTGATATTAATCCTCAAAACAACATCATTTTCCTGTCAAAAGAATTAACATTCTTTGTTGCTATTCCAAATTGTGAAAGAGTGAGAGAAGTGCATGCAAGTGAACCAGCCACAGAAAAACAACAACCACGGGAGGAAAGGTCATTCGAAATGAACCCATAGTGCTCAGGGTATGGGACCAGGCTCTTGCGATTCTTGAGTGTGCCAGTAGGCTACAATATTTGACCAGATTACAGGGATTTCACGAGGAGGTGACACTTGAATTTCTACAGAATTTGTAAAATGGCCACACAATGGTGAGAGGCAGGAACATAATGGTCTCCAAAGAAATCATAGCTGAAGTCACTAGACTACAAGTAGAAGGAACAAGATGGAAAAACAAACATGTTCTTCTGTAGGAAGCCATCACAGTCTTTCAAGGTCCAGACAAGCAATTGGTGAGAAAATGGAAAGGCGTTCACCTTGCAACTTTGAGACAACCATAACAGGAATTGGAAGCCATTGTGCAGAGGTACATCACATGCGGCTGACAATAGGATGTGGTACAACCTCGCCAACTAAAACTATTATCTATTTTAAAACAGAAAATTACAGTTAACCTACTATTTTATTTAAATTCTGCATTGCATGATGTTGCTTGTCGGGTTAGAAAGGCAAAGGACCCACATAATGTCATCAACCATCATGGGCTGATCAAACTAATCATCACTCATGGACTAGTGTAGTAGTAACTAACCTGGGACAACCTTGTGAACCCTACTCTGGCCCCACCTATAGAAAACCCAGCAATTGAACAGTGAAGGCCAAGAATGATAGGTCCAAAAAGGACACAGAAAAGGAAGAATCCCTCTTTGGCCTTGGGCCCAACAAAGCGAAGACACTCTGCAAGGGTAAAGTCATAGTGACACACCCTAGTTCAAATAGATGAGGTAGGTCCATCTCACATATCCCCTCCAAATCCACAAGATGTCTCTTTGCAGGACTATGAGGAAGAGCTTGCCCAAGTGCTGGAAAATATGGGGATATTTGGTGAAGGAAGGGAGTAATATGGGAATTCTAAAGGGTAGAATTATGCCCCCAACCAGTCTGCCCCTATTGGTAGCCCTGATCACGATGAAACCCTGCCATTTACTGATAATGTGGAAGAATAGAGGGAACAAGTTCCTCCTATGGAAGAGCCCCTTGAAGAAGAAATGCATTCAGAGGAAACCATTAGGGAAGGAAATCAAGCAGAAAGTACTGGTCCACTGGAGCCCCCAGCTAAGGAAAACCTTACAAAGGAAACCTTGGAAGGTGAAAATCAACCAGGGACCACCATTTTTATCAAGTCCCCAGATGATGAGGCCTACCTTGAAGTAGACTATGAAAACGATAATTACCCTGAAAATAATAATTGCTCAGGAGACACCATTCCATTGGGGTCTCATCAGAGGGAAGCTCACGGAGATAGAGACTTGGAAGGTGAAAATCCATCAGGGGAAATGGTCCCATTAGAACCCCATCCTAATGTTGACACAATTCCACCTGAACATGGACCTAAAGTGAATACAGCCGTGCCACCGTCGATTAGAAGCCTCACAACAAAGAAAAAATACAAAGACAGACTGAGGAAGATGCTTAAGCAATATAGGAGGCAAAAGAAAACAATTAAGAAGCTCAGATAGTTGTTGAAGGAAGTAGTTAGTGTTAAGAAAGTGAAAGTAGAATTGGAGACCAAAAGGACCCAAACTAAATATTTCCCTAGGGAAGATGTTGAAACCCAGACAAAGACCTTGTTGGTTTATTCAAAAGAAACCCAAACATAGCTATGTCTTTTAGAAGACAGTGAAGTGTAGACAAAAGATCCTTGTGTTTTCCCACAGGAAACCCAAACGGACTTCCCTACTGTTGATGTTGCCATTCAAACTGATAGTGAAGAAAAAACCCAAGCTAATTGTTGCATGATTCGAGAAGCGACCGAGGCTGCTGTTCAGACTAACCCAATGGAAACATGGGACTATGAGGTCTAGATAGAGGAGATGCCTACCTACATTCCCTTGGCAAGGGAAGTGGTCATTAGGAAATTGCAGAATGAGTTAGTCAAGACTCACGAGGAACTGGCTTGGCATAAAGAGGAAGTAGTGCCCCTATAAGTACGCCAAGAATTACGAAAGACATTTTAGGCACTCACGGTCACAGAGGATGAGACTTTCATAAATTACAAGGATTACAAAAGCAAGTCGAAAAAGCATAGGTCAAGTTGTAGAAAGCTAAAGAGAAATTGGAGACTGTTTGCTCTATTTATTCAGATGCCTTGTCATGTCAAGCTCTTGCCACCAACTACGCACTGTTATTACTAGAGAGATATCTCTTATTGAAGGTCAAATTTGTTAAAGCTGGAAAATTAGTAGAAATTAAGACCACCCCATTTTTGCTAAGTGCTTCAAGGAGAAGAATGAACAGGTACAACGCCTCCTGTGTGAAGTGTACATGCATAATTTCTTTTTAGAAGATGACTTAGACAATAATCCTAGCCCCTTCATAGGGGATATCCAATTCCAAGCTTTTCTTTCCTTTGCCACTAACCAGATCAAATGGGCAAAGGCCCATAATACTTTTAGAAAGCGAGAATATGGCATAGACTTGTGGGTTAGGGGATAACCTACAAAACCCTTGCACCTCTCTTTCCAGCACAAGCAGTTCATGAAATGAACGAGTGTTGTGGGCCAATTAGGACTGCTGCGCACAGACATTATACATGTAGGGAAGGAGTACTTCCAAGAAATCAAAGAAGAAGCTTTATCTGCAACCAGACAAAGGTGGGAAGCCTCTAGCAATACTATCAGGAACATAGAGCCATTTGGATTCAGGAATTTCAAAGCTACCTCCAATCGCTTACATAAATACAGAAACATGGCCCTGAGCATGGGCCCTGAGTGGATAAGGTGCCGATATAGAAGCCCAATTATCTGGTATCCCCCATATGGGTACCACAGTGATTATAACTTGACAGATCAATAAGTGAAATAGGCTTTTGCAGTGATTAGAAAGAAAAATGGTTTCAGGTTGTATAAGGAGGAAGTATATCCAACCTATTCCTTAACTCAATTACACCTTACCCATTTGATTGCATGAGGACATGCAATAAGGTAAGCTAAGGAGTATGTTGGGACGAGGAAAAGGTATGCTTTATCCTCGTAAATAGCCTAATTAAGCATTTGTCTTCACATGCTTATCTTCATTTTATGGATCAAAATAGAGGAAACAATAGAAGAAGCTAGGTAAAATCGATTAGTAAAAAATTAGATAAATATTGGGGAAGAAAACTCACTTTCACTATCTTTATATGCAGGGGCGCGGATTGGACGATAGTTGTTCAATCGATAGGGCAACAACATCCAGTAAAGGAAAAGAGACAACATCCTGAGCATGGAAGAAAGCAGAAGACTATGAGGACCAATGCTATTTTATGATGAAATTAGATCGAGTATTTTGAAATCCTCAGGATCCCCTAATCCTGAGGATTCGCTTTTATATATTTACTTTTCCAAATGTTATATAAAGTTGTAAGGCGAACTCAACAACTAGTTTAGGAATTCGTAGATTGTAACTATTATTTTTGGACATATAATACTTTCATCTCGGTGATGATGTAACTTTGTTATTGATTTTAATGAAGAAGACCATGTTTAATTCATAACCATATTCTGAGTATTTAACAGCGAGGACTTCTGGAGACTTTGGGCCCAACCAATAGAAGATCTATTGCTCTAATTGTGTTATAATTATTTCTGTTTATTATTCACTATTCATTATTATTAGTTCGCAAAGTTAGTATCATTCTGATTACTATGAGGATTGATGGTTTTGATTTGCGTTGCTGTTAAGTCAAGATTATAGATTTAGCTGTGTGATTATATATGCATGATTCTCTTTATTGAAATGGTTATGTTGTATGCGTGATGCTCTTTATTGAATTGGTTATGTTCATTCCAAGTTTCTATTCATTCTAAGGTAATGCTATCATAGATTTCAAAGCTAGAGTGATTTCCTTCCATGAGATGTTTATATGGTTATTTGTTGTTCAAATTATCATAGCTTTCCTTCTTGTTAAATGAGTGAGTTTCAATACAAGTTAGATTGTCAAGTGTGATTCTTTCTATTTGCAATCTGATTCAGTTGCTTGCAGAATAGATTAAGTAGCTTTGAAAGTGTGTTATGAATTATTTTTAGAAGTGTTTGGATTAAACTTAGAGAATTAGACTTTAGCAATTGCAACGATTCCAACGTAGATTGACCTATGAATTCATTGCATATATAGTGTTGACACTCTTGAAATAACAAGAATTTCCCTGCGTTGATAATGAATGTAGGTATTAAGATTGCTTGTAATAAGACATCTTAGTGCACCAACAAAGTATCAACGAAATATGGAAGCAGATAGCGAAGTTAAGTAAGATTCAAAGGGGCCTTAGTCCCTTGTATGGGTAGGTGATAGGTCAGTTTTGAGACTCACCCATGGTCCGTGGGCCATGGTATATAAATGAAAAGGCTATATATAGTTGAGTCATAACGAGTCTAAGTATCAAACTTGTGATAGAGACTAATTGTAAGGGCAAGGTGCTAAGGTAGGAAAATTTTGTTTACTATACATAGGCAAAAGGGGAAGGCTCCTACAATTGAGTGCGCAAAGACCTTGGTAAGTCCGCAGCTAAGTGCATGGGCCCCTGCAGCTGGGTGCGCAGGGCGGAAAGAGTCTATAACTGAATGCTAGATCTAATAAATATTATTTTGGATTGAATATATTGCTTCTGTGCCTTGTTTCTTATCTTTGTTCAAAGTTAAGCATCTTCACTCAATGATTTGTTTTCTATGAATTAAAGCGTATTTTCTACACGAAATTATGGGATCTATAATATTTATGCATGATAAAAGTAATTAACTACATTCACAAGCTATTAGATAGATCCATTGTAATTAATTGTCAGAAAGGAATAGATCTGTGAGAAGGCAAATCTAGGGATACGATTTGTTGCGTGAAAGTAGTGAATCTATAACTTTTATCCAAGTTAAGTATGGTTGTGTACCTTCATGAAGATCTAAGCTATAAGAAGCTATAGATCTATGTGAAGGTAGATCTAAGCTATGAGAACCTTCGAAAGACCATCACACCCTTGGATGCAGAAACCTAGTTCCAGCATCCCCCAATACTGCTTTGGGTGAGACTGCAGCTTGTGCTACATAGGTTGTTGCCGAAAGGGCCAAAAGTTAGGGTTTTTTGGTTGGCACGAATAACTTTGAACCTGGGTCAGGCCCCCTTAATCCAACAAGAACCCATTGATGAGGGCAGGTAAGCCCTGGTTGTTGAGGATTGTGAGCTATTGGGATCGCGACTAGGAAGTATTTATGGTGTAGGGGCACATGATCAAGTTCACTTTCCAGGACATTTATTTCCTGAATGGACTCCCTCCCTTAGGGATGGTGGGGGATATACATTCATTGTTGCCTCGTGGAAGGAACATTACAGAGTTCGTGGATCGCCATTTTCCACGGGGTGCTCGTGTGAAGGGCACAACCATCCCAATCAGTGATCTAGATTGGCTAGAGACACAGGTTGTTGCTGCAGTAGTGTTATAGATTCTGGGCAGCCAGGCATTCCACCACATCATTGGTGCGCAAATGATGCTTGTTGAGAGTGAACTAGCAGGGACCTACTATGGGTGGGCGCAAATGATGTTATCGTCAGTGAAACAACAACCGAGTCTATGTAGGAGATAGGTGAACCATGACTGTGCATTTGGTATAGTGTTATGTGATTTCTTCTTTGAGAAGATACTCACCATCTACCCTCATGTACAGATCCGAGATGGGGGCCCACAGGAGCCTAGAATGCACTGCTGGGGGTAGCTATTGCAGAGAGGGGGAGGAGGGGGGTTTGGGTGTGTGTTCTGACCCAATTTTTTCACACACTAGGATCAGATGCCCATATTAATAGATGATTTTCCCTATAGTGGGATGAAATACCAAGGTGATCTTGACCTACCACTTCCACCCGGACGAGCATGGGGACTAGACGTTGTTATAGAAATATTTAGGAACTTCAACCCCAGTCACATATGTCGATAAACCAAGGGCTCTTTAACCCCTAAAAGTGTTGTTTCATACCCTAAAGGATCATGGTCAACTGATTACATCATTCCCCAAAAGTTCCACCTGAAAAACTACTCAGAATGGACCAAAACTGGACCATACTGACTGCTCCACTGTCAGGGTGCGATGCATCTCACCTTCTACACATGGGGGGTGCGATGCATACTGAAAAGGCCTTCTATAGGGTGTGATGAGCGAGGATGGACAAATGTCCGCGATAGTTTGCTAAGTGGATGATCATGGAATCTTCCAAAAACTTCTCATATGACACTTGCCTCTTTGAATTCACCCAGGGATGAGTAAGAGATCCAAGAAATCTCCAAGTGGAACCAAGAACTATCAGTGGAATGACACTAATTAAAAACCCAGACCTGACTCACACCCTTGCAAGACATCTATAAATGGATCCCTCATCTGAGAGATCAAAAAGGCTGGAAGTTTGTAATTTGTAAGGAAGTACTGTTGATTTATCTTTGAGAAGGGACATCATATTGTTGGGTGATATTGCTTTTCATGAGGTGAAGAGGACTTTGATGCTGGGACGATGATGCTGGATCAGATAGTTAGGTTGTAATCCTCTCTTCTACTATTAATAAAGTTCTTTGAGTTTTCCTCCATATAATCGTGTATTTTTGAATCTTGTTATTTGTGAATGCAATTGTATGGTCAATGTATTTTTGATTCTGCATTGTTTATGATATTACAGATCAAGATGCTTTGATGGTGTTTTGCTACTTTGACTCTACAGGTATTCTCTAAAGCGGGACAAGTAGGAGAGGAGTTGCAAACTCTATCAAGGGAGAGAGAAATCAAGCAAGGAGCCAAGCGAAAGATCCAGGTTGGTCCCTTTTGCTTCTCTCTTATCTATCATACATAAAGGAAATCGCAAATTGCTTTGATTGTTTGTTTCTAAGATAGCTACCCGTCTTAGTGGGACTAGCAGATCGAAAAGACACTAGTTTTCCTGGAAACAGACGTTAAGTGTTAAGTTGTTATTTTTATGGTTCATTTCATATTTTTATCATATGTATGTGGTACTGACTTTAAAATATGTGATATGCAGATATAGCACTAGTGAAACTGGCAGGATACACAAGCCAAGCTGCAGCGCCTTGGGCTGCAGATTAGACAACATCATCATCACGCCAGGGTCTTGAAGATAGTGCTCTATACGTCGTAGATGTGATGTGCTCCCGGCCATAGTTTCTGAGCGTAGATGGCATGAGCTAGAATATGAGTATGCAGATGAGTGTACAGGTATTCCCTCAGAGTAGTGACAGATCATGTGGTGCATGGCGATGGTCGGTCAGGCAATACATGATCTACAGTTAGGTGGAGCAAAGCCTTTGGCATGGGATTTGCCAAACAGAGACTAGGGATAGGGACATGTGGATCCCTTTGTTTTGTTTTTTGTAACATGCTATGGGCATGTCAGATGTATTTAGAGATATGGGATCCAAACACTTATATGTTTTATGTGATACATAATGTGATTATGCATCTTAACGATGATGGTTTGCCATGTGTTTTGTTTATGGTTGTCTTCTGAGGTATACATGTGATAAATGCTAATGTAGAATGTTATTTGAAATGGTATCTACATAGTTATTTTGGGCTCTAGGAACATGATTGAAGGTAATGGTTTCAAATTCATGCACCAACAACTTAACTCGTAGATATTTTCTAAATAGGACTTGGTTATGCACATAATACACACCATTCAATTGCATGACAAGTAGCAAGGAATATAAACAGACATGAATATGAAGGATGCAATGAGCAAAGATGTTGACTAACAAACCTATCACTGCATGATATCCGGCCTGGTTATTGGTGGCATATCCAATGCACACGTTGTTAGCATGGACTTACATATGCAAGGGGGTGAAAATGGCCCATGCTATTGAGGCTATATTCCTAGAGAAGAGACTTGCACTATCGGCATAAACGATATACAGTGTGGATGATGGATCCATATGAAAGGTTCAAAAGACAACAAATGAGATGATCCAACCTACCTAAATGCATGGCATAAATAAATACATGAAAATCAATGGTATATTCTGTGTAAAATTTCTTGAGGTAGAGTGCATTGTGAGGATTAGGAAGAAGTTGGCCTTTGAAATCCTCTATGAGATATGCCCCCTTGCCTAATTCCTTACAAATGATGTAAGGTCCTAGCCATAATGATTCGAACTTCCCATGTCCCAAGACATCTTGGGCCTAGTCATACACCAGAACAAGATCACCTTTGTGGAAGGTACAAGGGTGGAATTTTCGGTCATACTGGGCTTTGGTGTGATTTTTTTCTGCTTCAATGGTTTGAAAAGAAACACGAAAGTCTTCAGAGGCACACTCAATCATGATAAATATTTGTTCTAATGGTTGGGTGTCAGGGACAAGTTCGTCAGCTAGGTGAAGGGAAGGGATCTCACACTAGATCGGTAAGGTTTCCTCCTCACCAAAAACAAGGTGGAAAGGAATAAAACCAGTGGCGGTTTTAAAAGAAGTTCTATAGGCCCACAAAACTGGGAAGAGAATAAGATGTCAGTTCATCTTGTGCTTATTCACCATCTACTGAAGCATCATTTTGAGAATCTTGTTGACTGCTTCAACTTATCCATTACCTCGGGGGTAATAAGACGATGAATATTGGTGTTGGAAGCACAACAGTGAGGATAGCTCATGCCATACTTCATCTTCAAAATGTCAGCCATGGTCAGAGACCAATTGTTTCGGAACCCCAAATTGAGCGATAACATGGTTAAAAAAAAGGGTTGCAGTAGCCACCATGTTGTTGAACGTAGGCATGGCCTCAGCCCATTTGGTAAAATAGTCAACCACCACGATAATATACTTATGGTTATTAACAAACGGTGGTCGACACTCCATAAAAGCAATGGCCCATTTGCAGAAAGCACTTGTTGCGATGACATGATGGAGGGGATTCGGTGGGGCTCTTGCCTTTGGGGAAAAAGTTTGGCAATTTGGGCAGTGTTTGATTGCCTCAATGCAATCACTGAAGAGAGAAGGCCAAAAGTAATCAGTGTGCAAGATTTTTTGGGAAGTGACCATACTAGAGAGGTGACCACCACAAGTGCCACTATGACAGGAATTGAGCACTTTCTCTACTTCGAGATGGATGAGAAATTGACGAAGGATAGTAACAACACTGTGACAATATAGATCATCACCAATGAGAAGGTAGCGAGGGGTTTGGTATCGAATTTGTCGTTGATCATCACAAGTGAGATGGGGGAAAACTTCTGATTTCGAAAATATGTGAGAATATCCCTGTAGCAAGGATCATCCAAAGTGATAGCGAACAAGTGTTCATCAGGGAGATTGTCATTAACCGGCGGATTGCGCGAACCAGTGGGCAACTTAGAAATGAATTCAGTAAGGGCCAAACCTTTCATACTCGTAGGTGTAACAAAATCAAGATCGAACTCCTACAGGATAATGATCAAATAGACATACTTCCCATTAATGATCCATCTACTCAATAGGAAAGTCATGGGGTTGGTTTTTGTCATGACCCTGGAAGTACGTGTAAGGATATAGTGACGAATATTCTGGACAGAGACCACGATAGACAGAGACAACTTCTCCTCGTGAGAGTAGTTCATGGTGGGACCTACGAACTTCCTAATGACATAGTAGATAATGTGCTCATTCTGATTGTCATCTTCCTAAATAAGGACCCCAGCTACTGAATAGGCAGAAGCTGAGATGCACAGGATGAAATCCCTTGTGACTAATCAAGGGAGCGGAAGTGAGAGCATGCTTCAGGGCATCAAAATATTGTTGAGCATAATCATCCCAAAAAAATGTAATTGTCGAGTGAAGAAGCCTAAGAAACCAATGCGTAGTGGTCGCATAGTCAAGGACGAACCTGCGAAGGAAGTTGGCTTTGCCTTGGAGGCTTTGTAACTAGCGCAAGGTACAAGGAGGTGGTAGCTCAAGAATGGCTTGAACTTTAAGGGGGTCAAGTGTGATACCATCTTTTGACATAATGAAGCCTAATAGATGGCCAACAGGAACACAAAAGACACATTTCAATGGATTAAGGTGGATTTTATACTTGCAACATTGGAGGAAAATGGTGCACCAATCATGAATGTGTTGTGCCTGACACCTAGAGCGAGCAATGAGATTGTGAAGGTAAGCAAGGATAATATATGCCAAGTCATGAAAGTAGTATTACATGGCCAACGAAAGCGTGGCTCTGAAATTCTTCAAACTGAATGGCATGACCCTATAAGAAAAGGTTCCCATGGACTAATGAATGCATTTTTTAACTGATCAACGCATCAGATAATGATATGGTTGTACCTAGAGATTCCATCCATAAAGGATAGAACCTTGTGCCCCACACACTCATCAATGATCTGATCAATAAAGGGTGTGGGAAAGTTGTCTTAGGGACAAGCTTTGTTTAGGTCGTGAAAATCCGTGCAGACACAAATGGTGCCTTGCTTCTTAAGAACAGAAAATGGGTTGGATACCCATGTGGTATACTCTATGGGACAGATGAAACCAACCTACTTGAGCTTGTTGATCTTGGCTTTGATGGCCTCATGATGAGAAGGGTGAATAAGTCTCAAATTATGAAGGACAGGAGTGGCATCATGCCTTGTGTTAATATGGTGTTCAACAATGGTGGGATCAAGTCTGGATATTTCTGAGTAAGACTGGACGAAAACATCATTTAATTCTTTGAACATCTTGGTGTAAGCCTCAATTTCTTCTGGGGTGCACTATGCCCCCAAGGTAATGTTTTGTTTGATCTATGGTTTCTCATAAATGTTGATTTTGATAGTAGGAGAGATGTTGGCCATATTCCCTTCTTCAAAAGTGTATGGTGTAGAGATGGAATTTCTAAACCAATCGACTTCACCATGAATAAAGTCTTTAGATTCCAAAACATATTGGTCATGAGATTGTTGAGGCAGGAAGTACGCATGATGGTGCATATCATCCCAAGGGTAATCAGGGGTAGACATAGATTCCATGATGTCCTCATCAAAATGGAAGATGGGTGGACAGGAGGAATATTGAATACATGATGTGGCGGCAGTACTTGGTGAATCGTCCTGAGAAGGAAGGTTCACATACGCATACTCTGAGATGGTAGACGATGAGATAGTAGATGGAAGATCTACTGGTGTTGAGACCCAGGTTTTTGATGAGTGAGGTTCTAAGCGTGAGCGGGAACCTCAGAGAGGTTTTCTTGTGAGGATCTCAAGGATGAAGACTGGTAAAGTATATGGACCGTGGAGTCCATCATCTCGACATCGGGGTGAGGGATCACGATGGTGGGACTAGAGTTCCCTTATTCTGGTGTACTAGTGGTACCAAAACCCATAAGTAGAGGAATAGATGATCCACTATAAGTGGCCTTGAAGTCACGAAGCACATGGAGGCAATCGCTAAATTCGTTGAGACAAGGGAAACATTGGGAATAGTGGTCATAACGATTGCATAAAGAACATGGGTGATTTGTACATAATGATTTAAGTTTCTTAGCTAAATGAGGTAAGGTAACTTGGACCTCAAGTATGTTAGATTCACGAAACGTATCGTTTACCAAGGGTTTGAGGTGAGGAAGTTCAGGACAGTTATTTGTGGCATGCCCAACAACATCACACAAAGAGCATGGAGGTGTCGAATTTGGAGGCTTAGGCACTGGAGGTGCTTAGGGAGCCTTGTCCTTTGGTTCCTTATTCTTGGCTTTGCCCCCCTGTCTAGATGTGTTTGCAACAGGAGTGGGTTCCTGTTGAGGTTGCGGTGGAACTAGAGTAGTAGCAGGGGTCATAGAGACCAGTTGAATTGGGGTCAAGCCATGATATGATATGAGTTGACCAAGAAGAGTGCTCGCTGGGGGATCAATGTTCCAGACTAGGATACCCAAAGTCATATTAGGGAGGATTAACGGAGCCATGATAGGGACAGAAAAGATTCCAGGAGGAGGAAACAAAAAATGTATTTGTCCTACATGATAATGTTACGGTGGAATGGTTCCTGGATGGTTAAGACTTGGAGGAAGAGTTCATGGTGGGAACAAAGGAGAGGCACCCACAAGAGGAGGAAGTCATGGAGGGTAGATCTTGATGGCTTGTCTGAAGTCGCAATAGTAGGGTGTTGTGGAACTGACTATTGACTAGAGGTACTAGACTGCTTTTGAGCATCCCGTCACACTTGTAACATGCAAACACTCGATGAGCTATACTCAGAGATGGGAGGGGGAGGACAAAGGTAAGCACCCAACAAGGTGGAATCTCTGTAGACTCTATATGAAACATACGTGAGCAGGGTGGGAGACTTCTTGTCAGACATCGATGAGATAATGGACTCAGGGGAGGTCAAGGATGACGACTCGTAGTATGCCAACTGATCGATAGTGACGATCTTCCCTTCATGGGCGAAGCACATCTTGCGGAAAACTGCAAACACGACGATTGACATGGCATAAGTGTAACCACAACCCAATAGAATGTTGTAATATAGAGGGACATCGATAACCTCAATGTTTATAGAAACAATCTTGCCCATAGGAGTCACTCGCCAGTTGCGATATATGTCGAGAGGCTGAGACAAGTGACCATCCCAAGCATGCAAAATGATGGTGGATGGGGAAAATTCAGGTGACTTGAGTTTCTTCCAAACAAAAGTGGATATCATGTAGGTGGATGCACCTTTGCCAATAATGCACAGGGAGATGATGGAATTATGGACTCAGACTGGTATCTAGAAAGGAAGAGATGATGGTAATGGAGGACGTTCTAACGCATCAATGGGAAAGACAATCAAACAATTATCTGGAGGATCTTCTACACCCAAATCAGTTAGTATAGATTTCTTCTGAGATGGGCATGACTTGAGGACCTCCAGCGTCAACATGGTGGCAGGTGATTGTGCTAAGTCATCTACTATACTGTACATGTGGGTAGCTTGGTTAAAAGCCGCATTATGGTGCAATGGCCTTTTGGGGATCTTGGGAATTGAATCAACCTTGGGCTAAGGGATTTGTAAAGGACCATTTGATGTCGTAAAATACTTAGTAGACACTTTTGTTTTGGGCTTGGTTGTGGAAAAAGTCAATGGCTTGTCGTATTGACACGACCGAGTTTGCAGGTTGACATCAAAGGTACTAATCCTATCAGAATTCATCATGAGAATATGGTAGCCACCAGGACCAGAAGGTTGGGGAGGGTGGGCTGCTTGACCTTGCTGAGGTTGAGTAGTAGCAAATCCTTATTGAGGGAAAGGAGTCGTAAGCACGACTGGTTGAGATGGTGCAGGATTCTGAGGTGGTTGCTACATGGGTGGTTGACCTCTAGAAGTTTCTTGGGATTCCCACATTTGGAACATCTGAGGTAAGAGGCGACACTCATGAGTATAATGGTCATGTACACCACAATATGCACAAGGCTTGTTCATATGAAAAACCTTGTTCTGCTTGGGCTAGTTGCCCCTGTTGTTCATTGTTGGTGTTAGGCTAGTTCCCCGGGGGTTGATTAGGTTGATTACCCTCGTTACCCTTGTTACCCTTCCCCTTATTATTTTTCTTTGAATTTTGGGGATTGGTCACACTTTGTTGTGCATACACTTAGCCCTGAGGGGGTGGTGGATGAGGATGCATGGGAGGCTGCGATGCTAATGCCTGAGGGGTTGAAGCGCTTGGCATTGCATATGTGTAAGATGGTGAAGGGGAAATGGTATGGTAGACAGGTTGAGCACTAGCTAGCCCTAACATTTATTGATGTGGTTGGGTGGATGCATAAGATGTGCTTTATCCTGAATACATGTTGCTGGAAGGAGGGGGATAATTGTTGGAGGAACTGGTGCCCCCCTGCGGATAGCCATAACTCTATTGAGTATACGACGAAGGATGTGAAATAGCTCCAATGATACCATCGGCGGCATGAGATTCCCTTGGTGCATTGGCACAACTAGAACAAGGGAGGTCTGGTATAACAGTATAGACATAACCAGATTGATCATAAATCAAGTCATATCTTAGAGTAGTTTGGAGAGCCTCTTCCTTTATATGAGGAAAGTGAGATGCGACATATTTGGAAATGGGAGCTAAAAGAGTCCTAAGAAACCAATCGAGGTAGACACGGTCTTCGAAGGAAGGATCACAGTACATGCTCCTCCTTCTACTCCATTCCTAGATATGGTTAGAAAGATGGGTGGCAGAGGACTGATGAAATGTGGTCAAGAGCTCTGTACCGGTGTCGTATTGGAGAGGTAACTGAAAATATGAAAGGAATGTTTTAGCAAGTGTCGCAAAAGTGGAATGAGATGTGGAGGGCTAGTCAATGTACCACTTTACAGCATCTCTAGTGAACGTGTGTTGGAATAACTGAAGACGAATGGAGTCATCAGTGATGGAATTAGACAAACATGACATATGGAAGGAGAGGACGTGATTAGTGGGGTCCTCTCCATAATTACCCTCAAAATTGGGAATGTCTGAGGTAAGATTAATTGGCATAACTGGCCAGCCAGCATCGTGGTGTATGGGGTCATTAATCAACTGGTTAAAATATGGGAGACTTAACCCAGCCATGAAAGGTAGAAAAGGGGATTCCGAAACAGTTACTATAATGGTTCCGTTAGATGTGACTACTGAGATAGAACTGGAGCCACCACCAGGTTGGTTTCCTGCACCTGCAGTGGGTCCTAACATGATGACGGTATGTGGTGAAGGAGGCTCAGAATCAGATGAGGAATTAGATGAACCAAAAGAAGAGTCGGTATGGGGACTCGAGAGAGGATTAACTTGAACCCTGTGGGGAGGAGTAATACGTCCAAGTGGAAATTGGGGGTGAAGACCTAAAAGTCTTCGCGACAAATGCCTTGGTGGCTCAATGGTTACAAGGAACAAGTAACACGAAATGGTCAAGGGAGATAAACAAAATGTCTCTGTCTTTGTTGGGGAGATAAATTAATTAAGTTAAGTCTTTACTTGGCGGTGTTAACCAAGCTCCCTTCACTTAAGGTGTGCTTGTGTGTGGAAATATGTGTGTTTATTAATTAAGCCCAGATCGTGTTTGAAAAAAAAGAAAAAGGAAAATATTTATGAAATACTGTAAATAAACTGAAATTAAGAACAAAAAATAAACAACAAATCAACTATCTAAATCCCACCCAAACTGGGTTTGCAAACACTATGTTGGTTTGTGGTGAAATCAACTAAAAACACACTAAAATGGCTAAGAGATCGAAGCATCGGTGTGACTGGGATCAAATGACACTATGCTGCTGGAAAGTGGTGCAGCAACAACAAAAAACTAGTGATGAAAATATTTGCAAAAGATAGGGCGATGGGTGTCAAACCTAGGGAAAATAGTGGCACCCTAAGGCAAATGACCAAACAAGGTTCAAGAGGGAAATTTGGATGGAAACAACCTATCTTTAAAGATCTGAAAAAGAAAGGTACATATCTGAAATGTATGGCTGAAATCTCTATAAAAACTCAGACTTCTTACTCAGCTGAACTCCTCCTACAAAGGTGGAAGTGTACTAGAAGCCCTAGGGGGATAAATTCCACTTCAATGAGAAAAACATAGTAGATCAAGACCTAAGAAGGCTAAGAAATTGGTCAATCAACCCAGCAGAGTGCTCTCAGCAAAACCTAGAAAATGATCAGAAAAATTCCTGGAAACCCTAAAATTGCAGGTACTTACCTGTTTTAGGGGAGATCACACTTTTTTGGCCAGAAAGTGCACTCTAGACCTCCAGATCATAGGTTTGGGGCTGAGAAGTGTGATTTCTTCTCCTCAGTTATCGGACAGCAAGTTGCGGAAAAGGTTGCTGTCTCTGGTGTGGCTGGTTCATCTAACCTGCGGAAATAACCAGAAGACTTTCAGAAGTTAGAAATTTGACTAATATAGGGTTAGAATGCTAGTAAACAACATTAAGAGACTGAAAAATGAAAAACCATAAGCTAAAAACTGAAGGTCACCCAGGTTTCTGAATCAGAATTATAAATGCAGTGGAGTTGTCATCTGTTATGTAGAGTTCTTCTCGAAGGTGTACGAACAGAAACCAATTTATACTGTGGATGACAAACATCCTTAACACTAAAAATGGTTATAAAACAGTGTGGATCTGCAACAAATGATAGAAACAAAACCTTCCAAAGTCCCGATCTATGTAAGAGAAATAGTTAGAAAACAAAATGGGATAGTAAAATAAGCGCAATAACTCCAATAATCCAATGGAAACCAAATATAAATAGTATATTTTATTATATGACACTTGTGAAGCGAACAAATAATGCTACCATTCCTCCTTCTATGGGATGGGTTCTTGGCTATCCTTAATGTCTTCAGCTATATACAGTCTCTCTCTTCTCCGCAATGTGTAAACCCAACAAACAAAATGTTTGAGTTCAATGGGAACTTAAAAGAAAAAGGCAAATGGTGAGCGACATTGATAATAATTAGAGCTGCAACAGTGCGTGCAACAATGAAAATGATCAAAAGTGATGAATAGATATAAAACCTTCCAATTTATCACAAAAAAATAGGTTACTCTTGAAGAATGGAAAATAATAAAATATTATTCACCAAATTCTAGAATAATAAATAAACAAATGATATATGTATCATCTCAAGGAATGTGGTTAAGGAATAATAAACAAATAATGATTTGTTTAAGTATTCCTAGAGGACTTAGTCAAAAGGAATAATAACTAAATAATGATTAATAAATTATTCCTACAGAAAAATAAGATAAATAATGACTTATCTAATTATTTCTCATAATTGGGTCAAGTATGACAAGGAATATTAGTTAAACAATGGTTTAATTAATTATTCCTAGAAAATAATTAAATAAATAATGATTTATTTAATTATTCTTCATGGGTTTAACGAGAAATAACTTAACAAATGTGGTTTATTAAGTAATTTCTTATAGTGAAAGCAATTTTACTATGGTAAAATTGGCCCTACACGGTGTACTTCGATCCATCGAGTAGGTTATGGCTAGATGATCAATTTTTTCGTGATAACACCTCTAATGTAAAAGATTGGTGGCTCAAATTTTCAATCTTGATGTCTTCTTTCTTCCCTCCAAACTTCGCACCATTTTCCATCCTTTTCCCAACTCTTTTCCAACTTCACACTTCCTAGCTTCTTGCTTCTGGATATCGAACTTATGAGAGAGAATGAATTCTCCTAATGAATTTGAATTGCCTTGTATATATAGCCTTCTAGTGAGGTCAAATTGTTCTTCTTGAAGCTGACTTGATCTCCTGGAGGCTGATTTTGTGTGGAGGGGACAAATATTATATTTGACTCAATATTAATTCATTTTACATGATTCAAAAGCCCAAGAAGGGTCTCTTTTAATGGAAAGTCACCCTAATGACTCAGAATAAATCTTGTAAGTCCTAAATGGGGACTTTGACCTAAAACATGATGACCCAAGCATGAAACCCATGCATTAATAATTCATAATAATAATAATAATAATAATAATAATAATCTCTTCATTCTTTTGATAAATACATTTCATTGTGACTCAAATATATTTATGAAGACCGAACCTAGTTACATATTTTGACACTCCCTCTTAACTAGGGAGGTATTCATAAGTATTAGTACAAGTACAAAGAAGATATCAAAACACATGAACCATGAATAATTTAGGCACCGCAATGCCATGGACTAGATTCCTGACTAGGGAAATCTATCAAGGTCCTCCAATAGTTTAGGAATTTGCAATGCCATGGACTAGATTCTTGACTAAGGCAATCTATCTAGGTGGGAATAATATGGACTAAAGCTTTCATCCTCTCTAGGTACCATTAGGCTTACTTTATAACCATCAACCCAAGGATCTAGGTGCATATTTGAGGTCAGAGCTCTATGACCAATGCCACCCTCCCTATTTCAGGATCTAGACATCAACATAAAGTTTCAACCATATGTTCCCCCAGGAAATGTGTTTTACACATAAAGCCTCAACACTCTCGATTATTCCAATCGGTAACAAATCCTCCCTGATCAAATAGATAGGTAATAAACCTCTCTTGTGTAACCAACATGCTATCAAGTCTCTGAGAGATTTACCTATATAAACACATCCCCAATTAGTAACGAACTTTCAAATGTACATAAGTAAACACAAACCTTTGAGGTTTTTCCATACAATTAATGTTTCTTCTCCATTTATTATAATAGGACTTACAAAATGAATCTTGATAGAAGGTTCCTTAATCATACATCTTCCTTTCCTACTTCACATGCAACAAAAAACATATCCTTCTTTTCTTATCTCAACAACCCTTCAAAAAACATTCTCCAATTTTCTTCTTTCAAGGTGTCCATCATGACTATGATATTCCCTCCCTTTCAACTAGGGAGATATCTTTTCATCCAAGATCCCTCTTAACTTAGCAAGGTTCCTTTCATCCAAACTCCCTCTTAACTTAGGGATATTCCTTTCATCCAGGCCCCATCTTAACTTGGGGGATCAACTTATTTTCTATGACATCTTAGAATATTTCATGGCTTCCATCCTTCTTATGACCAACATCATTCATATAACTTTCTTCGTCATGCTTATCATATCAACTTTACTTACAAACATCTTCACTATTTTGAAGATTATCTACCTGCACAACTTAGATAGAAATCACAACCAAATATATGGAAGCATGAAGTTAACTATTTCATAATCATAAAATAATGGAAGCATTAGACATTATACATCAAATACGTAAACTTAGTTAGGTTTACTAACAATAAGAAATACATACTTTTATACGTCAACTCCATGCTAGGGTTCTATCATAAACCCTAGATTTCAACATCAAGACTTCAAGCATCTCAAACATAGAAACCTTCATTATATCTAGGGTTTCAATATTTCTTCTAGAGGCATGACATACCTGCTAATGGTGCTGGACCCACCAACATTCAGGGGATCTCCCTGGTATGACGTCCCAAATAGACCTCACACCATTTGGTGTAGGAGTCCCATCTGGTATGATGGCCTGAATTCCATTATCTTAGAGATTTTTCTTAGCTCTTGTTCTTCATCACCTGAGAGTGTTATGCTTGTAACTTCAAGAAAGTGAGGTGAGTATGCCTGGTGAGTGCATAATGTAACTTTGTGTCTGGGTTCTCTTACTGTAAGGGAGAGGGTAAAAGTGAGCCTCTAGATGAGAGGTAGTAGTACCACCCAAGGAGAGACACACGCGAAAACGACAAGGGTCTATCCAACATCCAGTAGAATGGTCCACAACGGATATGACAGTTGTTAAAACCAAAATCCAAGGGAAAACATGTACATTGTCCAATGGAGTAGCCCACACGGGGGTGACAGTCATTATAACCAAGGAAAAAAAGAATGGTTTGTCTAATGTTTGGTGGAGTAGACCAAACGGACGAGACAACAATGATAAATAATAAAACGCATCTTCAACAATGCAAGTACTAAAATAACTGAGGTACTTCAACTATCTTAGTATAGGTTAAGAAAACATGCATTGCAAAATTTTAAAGAATAGTCTTACAAATGGATACAAAACATGCATGAAAACATGCTGGCCTGAGACAAGCTTTTGAATTAAGAAAAAGTTCCAAGACACTTATATACACCATACATCACTAGCCCCAATAGTGGGACATTGGAACCACTCCTAGCTCCTCAAAGAATAGACTATAGAATCTCAAGGATATGTGAGAGGAGCCAAGGTGAAAATTCCTTTTCTTATACAATGAGGGGGTATATATAGTTAAGGGTGATGCTTGACCCTTGTGACTCTTGGACTTCCCTCATGACCCTTCAACTTCCTATGACTTTTCAACTGACGTGACTCTTCAACTTCATATGTGCGTCTCTTGGACTTTCACATTACATTACATTTGATTACAACAAGTAGGGCCCAAAGTAGTGATGTGGCCAAGACAACTCATGACACAACTCAACATGAAACTGTTGACATGTACTGGCTGATTGTGGTGTCAATTTCAAGTTTCTATATTGTTGAATGATATATGTTCTCTCGGTGTGTTGCAGCCGCTACAAACACCCTCCAAATTTTTTGCCTTAACTTGTTTTGGAGCCTCCCTACCAACCTTACACAACACTTTGTCTTGCTTCATCAAGTACTCAAGCTTCAGTGATTTCCTCACACAAAGGCAGCCTGTCGACCACAGTTGATCCATTTCCTTCACAGACTACTCATCTGGACTTGGTCCAATTGCAGGTTGAGCAACTTCCCTGTGAAATTTGCACATTTATTGAGGGAAACTAGTCTTCCCTCTAGGAATTGCGCAATTCCCTCTAATAGCCTATTGGGCTTTAGGATTGCGCAATCCTGCCTGCCAACCCTCTTGCAGGATTTGTGCAATTTTTCCCATCAGCAGGCTATTCGGCCCATGATTTACACAAATTTGGGCAGCAGTTAGCTACTCTACCCAGAAATTGTGCAATCCCCTTGGGCAGTCAGCCCAGCTTATAGCCAGAAATACACATTTTTCTACAGCATTTGAGTGGTCGCTTGCATGTAAAGCTGAGTTGACTGGTTCCCTCCAGGATTGAGCAAAATAGACTTGCATGCATAGGCTAGTTCTACCAAGGTATCATGAAAAGGTAACCCTTGTTTTAGGGGTCTATGTTTAGCAATTGGAGGTTACATGCAAGGAGAAATTCTGAAACCTTCCACCAAGTGTTGCTTCCCCTAGATTCGTGGCATGCACATCACAAACTAGATGTTATCAAAACTCATCAACCAGATGCTGCAGATCTCATTCCTCACATCAACCTTGCAGCTCTAAAATCCAACATCACATCTAGGAGTAGTTGGCACATTCATCTTAGCTGTTTTGGGGTAAGCCCGCTTCCCATGCCTTGTGCTCCATTTCTGTCGCTTTTTGTGTTTTCATTTGTGGGAGTACTGTTTGCTTGATTTCTTTGAGCGCTTGCTATCGTCTAAATGTATACTAGCTTGTTCTAGCTCTATTTTAGCTTTCGTTGCTATCTCAATGTTGTCACATGCATGAAACTGTTTTGCACGGACGTTCGCCCAAAACTGCCTCACCCACATGCATGTTGATTTGTTTGCTGAATCTTTCATTCATGTTTTGCATGCACTGTTAATCACTTCTGCTATCACTTAGTGTCACCATGCATTCATTGACTTACTTGCATTCAGTTTCCTGTTGGCGAGTTGGGCCAACCCTCGCCTGGGCTTTGCCTTCACCAAGGCTGCATTGCGCAATCTGTGAAAGGAAGACTCACCTTCCTCTCGAGAGTTGTGCATTCCTGCCTAACATTAGACTCCAGGACTGTTTTGTGCATTTCTGGAGGACAATGGCTGCTTGGCCCAAGAAATTGCGCAAATTGTCCCTGGGCCAGCAGTCCTTGCTAGCTGGAATTGCGCATTGTGCTATCCCAGTAGTCAGCAGCTAGACTGGACTGTAGATTGTGCAGGTGCAGAAGTTAGTCAGTCTCCCAATAGCCTGGATTGTGCCGTGTGTAGTCGTGGCAGTCGGTCTCGTGACCTCCCTGCCGAAATTGTGAAACATTCATGATCATTCACCCAGGTATGTTGCAAGTCAGTTCTTATGTTCATTTTGGTTTTCGACTGCCAGATTTCTTTCTATGAGTGTTGCCATGTCTCTAGGTATCATAGGTGTTCATCTGCCTCTCAGCAGTACAGGTACAATGGTTTCCAAGAGAGCAGAGATGAAGGCACTATTCAGAGCATGCTTCGGGATGTAGTCGATCAAGTTTCCATGGGCTTACCTACTCACAAAGACATCAAGTTGTTTGCGGACAAGGACATCAAGCAGTAGCATCACATTGAGCAGCATCATGAACAACTGTTACACATCATTTTGTCATTGTCCATGTACTCCCCATCTATGATCTTGGAGGACCTCTACAGTGTACCCGACATGATTTCCCATCATGAAGAAACTCCCAGTATGTCCCTCTTCATGAGCAGAATAATTCCCCTTTGCATCATTTCCCAAGAATCTTCCTTCTATCCCAGTTTACAAGACCGGTGATACTAACTAGTTTTTTCGTCGTGCCAATTTACAGAGGTTAAAACTAATCCTCATGTAGATCAGATTGACTGAGCCATTTTCCAGTCACGTCGATCCTCTTTTGGAAGGTTTTTTAAATAAGGAGCCGAAGCTTCCATGTCCAGAAGCTTCGTAATGGAAGTCTGGTAAATGGTTGGGCTGGATAGAGCTGAGGAATTTAGTTTGGGCTCCTTTCCCCTATTAGGATGGAACAACCTCAAGAGATAAGACCTTCTCCCTTGATGACAGGAACCACCTCCCATCCATCCAAGCTATATAAGCCTCTCCTTTTCCCAAGCAAAATCTAGTTGGAGTTTTGGAGAAAGTTTGAATAATCAACAAGTCATTTATAGCTTATAGATTTATAGTGTGTGTTTGAGGGAGAATAGTGTGATTTTGGTTTGGTTTGAGATTATAGGAAAATAGGCCTTAAAACTTCCATTTGTTGGGGCTATCCATGAAGTGCTAGCAGAAGTGCGGGAACCGGATACGTCAGAGGAGACCAACAACATCAAGGCACCAGTTGTAATCTCTTTCTAATTTATATTAATGCAACTATCGATTGATTTCCTACACGAAGTGTCATTTTACATCTTTATGGCTTAATGTTCCTTGACATAATAAGTAGGTTGAATACAATATTGCATGTTGTCACATTTTTTGTTGTTGTTTTTTGATTGTTTCAGGTATTCGAAGGAAGGAAATGGAAGATAGATGGAGTGAGGAAGCAGGATCATCACCAAGTGGAATAACATTATCAGAGGTAGGCCATCTTAATTGATTCTATCTTAAGGAGATTTTCCATATATTGTTTGTTTGTGGCTAGACCCGCTCTCTCAGGCTAGAGGAATTGTTTGTGTCTGCACGGAGAATTTACCTGTACCACAACAGTATCTGAAGGCATCATACTAAATGTAGCAAACGCAGTGAATGAAACAAATGAAAGAGGAAGGTTGTTGATAACATAGAGGTGGAGAAAAGTTGCAAGATCAAGCAGATCCACTGATAATGAAAGCAACTTTGGAGACTCAGAATATGAAGTGAAGACGCAACATGAAGATCACACGAAGGCAGAAGATCGAATAAAGAAGGAGTTGCATGTGTTGAAGCAGCAACTCAGGAAGAACATGAAGTTGCACAGACAGTCCAATGAGTTGTAGCAGGAACCGGAATAGTAGTGGGTGCAACATGCACTCGCGGATGAAATTGCGCCAGTACAAGTTGAGGATCCATCCCAATAGCTAATACAGATCAAACGTGGTGAGAAATGTTGTTGATTGCATGCAACGGATCCAACAACATGCATGTCATTGAGCGCATGCATGCAATCCAACCCATTCAACACACTCACCAAGGTGAAGACAAGAAGCAAGTCCAACTGGGGATGAACATGTACTTCAGCAAGTTGATGTGCATGACCACCAGCACACACTTGAAGATCAACATAGACACTATGAATTAGTGTGTTGTCGGTTCAACTGTACCCAAGAAGATCATGCACATGTTAGTAGACGAGTTGGATGAAGGGGCCAAACCAATGCACCGGTTGCAACAGAGGCAAGAGTTCGCTTCAGCAAGATGTCACCATGAGGTGCATGCACACCATCACAGATGACCAAGCTTGGCATCAACTCACCACCTTCACCATCACCACCATGTCAAAGAGTTGGTCTCATCACAATGGACCGAGTGTCAGTGATGTCTTGCAAGGCTTGCTCAAGCCATGTTGTCTCGCATGAGTACATGTGCATTGTAATGTTGAGTCATGTCAAGTGTAAGTCAAGTGTTAATGGTTGGATGTAGCAATCATAGAGTAGGTGAAGAGTCATGAGGGTAGTTGAACTATCACAAAGGGGAATGTCAAGCATCACCCCACCCTTTGCTATAAATAGTCCCTCATAACTCATTATATAGGCTTTTGGTTAGCCAAGCTTCTACTAAGACTATCTTGAAGAAGGCTTGGACAGTATTGTAATGCACCTTGGCTTCTCCACTGCACTGAGCTACTACATCTCTTTGGAGGAGAAGGCAGACGTGGCTGTAACGTTCAACTGTTGGGGCTAGTAGGTTTACATGATGTATTATATGATTGTGACTTACAATTCTTTAATAATAAGAGCCAGCACATTTTCATGCATATGTTGTTATTATAGTTGGATTGTTCCAGTTGCCTTAATGATATATGTTGTTTAACTTACGTACTTGTATATGAACTGATGTGTATGCAATTATATGAATCTTGTTGTTAATGTGTTGCATATGTTGTTAATGCTGTCACCCCCTGTGTCCACTGCTCTGCCGGACATCAGACAAACCTTTCTCATGAACCTTTCTATATTAACCATCACACTCATCTCAGACTAATCCGTGAGTGTTGTTCATGTTATCTTACCTTGTTGTTGTGACTACTGCATCTGAGTGGAATGCTCTGCCGGAAGCTGTGCATGTCCTTTGTGTGGTGTGTTCCTAGCCGAGTTGGGACTGATCCCTTTCAACCTGGAACTCACCTTCACCTTCCTCTACCTTTGAAGTGTTGGAACCTCTCGTACACATTCCTTGACTCTCTACATTAGTCACACCCTTACTACTGACAGAGTTATCTTACTTGCCTCTGTGCGACATCACAGTCAAGGCATTACCTTATGACCCACTGCTAGGACTCCTATACCAAATAGTCTGAGGTCTAATTGGGACTTCTTACCGAGGAGATCCCCTTGACATGTTGGCGGGTCAAAAACCATCAACATTTTTGGTGCTAGAAGGAGGGCTTGATGATAAGAAGTGTCCACTCATCTAGTTTTGAACCTTTGCATATCTTTCATGGAGTCTTGCACCTTCTTCCCCTGAGGTGTTTTCTGAATTGTGAAGATGTCTATATATCGGGGAAGATTTTCAATCTCTTGTCCACTCACACGTATGATGGTGAAGGCGAATTGGCCTGGCCTTAGCACTTACATAACTTTATTTCCATGATTTATGAGGAATATGAGTTTACTGATAAATAGGCTGGTTTACTGCTTGCATTCACACTTCACAAATCTCCATTTCGTTGGATGCTCAGCCTACCAGCCGACATCGTGCACTCATTTGAGCACTTCTGTGATCTTATTGAAGACACGCTCTATCATTTTGATCCAAACCATCTTGACCGTAAACTGTTACAACAACGGAAGGCTCTGAATGAATCTGTTATTTATTTTTGGCAGCGCTTCCATTACTTGCAGTTTCAAGCTCCAAGGAGCCAGATGAAGTTCACTTATCTCTTGGACTGGTTCGAGTACTATCTTAAGAAATCTGCCCATCCCAAGAGAAAGCTTGATGTAAAGCCTCGCTCAACCTTCTTCGTTGATGGAACTACGCAATCCCATATGGGAGCAGGCACTATCTCAATGAACTGTCTGCCTCCCTCTCTTTCAACAGTTCCACCATCGCCTAGTGATGTTGAGGATCATGTTCACACATCTATTCATCCTTCACACCATACCAACATCACTCCACTCAATTCTCGCGTAGATCTGGTTGTGAGTCCTTCAAGTTCCCATGTGCATTCTTTTCTTCAACCTTCGTCTTCACACTCAGGTGTTCTTGTAGATGATGTTGTCTTGTGTTCATGCATTCCGGACTCTTCACTTGTTGTGAACGAGGAACAACCCACTGATGGAGTTGGTGTTGGAAAACCAACATGCGCTGTCAGTCATGAAGAGTATGAGTGGGATCTTGAACATCAACACTCGGTGAAGGATGACTCCCTTCCATCTAAGCCCCCTCCGTTCTTTCCTAGCCTCTTTGGTGAACCTTCCATCCATGATTTTGCATGTGTGTCTTCATCCACAGATGCACCCATTGTTGATCACTTGCAGGACTCACCGGATGTTAGTCCATCATTCGACAATGGAGATGATAAGTTATTCATTGAAGATCCACTTGATCCTTCATCCTTCTTTTGTAGAAACATAGAGGATGAGTTTGTTTGATTTTCATCTACCCCTCTGTTCGATTTATCTAATAATGAGGATGTCAAAGAATTCATTGATTTTTCTGATCGTGGTGGTTGTGATCCATTTTCTTCCATTTTGGATAACAATCATGAATCTATTGTAGTTGGTCTTTCAAAGCCACAAGTTTATGATGATCTACCTAATGATGAAGATGAGACACCCAAGACTGTCAAGGCACTTCAGCCTGAGCTGATGGTTATGTCAGGCCCTCGCTCTCTTGGGGTTAGTCTCACTTTCGATCATGAAACTGTTCAATCACCCAACGCTCCTCATCACTCATTTGTATGCATTGAAGATCCATCTCACACGCATATCACACTTCCTCCACTCGAACTGCACGATCCCATTGCTCATGCATTGGAGGAGTCTTACATTGCAAGCACTCATGCGCGATGCAAGTTATCTTTGTTTCTTTCGTTTGCTTGCATGTCTCAGTCAAGAGTGTTCTTTTGCTTCAAATTTGCACATAGTGTCACACAACACCATGATCAGTCCATAGATTGTCTGTCATGCACATGCCCTCACTTATGTCCCATGGTCACTTTGAAACATGAAGTGTGGCTGTCTTCATTGTTATATCTTTCTTGTTTTCTAGTCCACACAATTGGGTTACTCACAGACCAAGCCTTCACCAACATGGGTCTACCAATGCACCGGTGGCTGCATTGGAAATATTACTTCACGTGATCAGACCCATCCACCGTTAGTGTAGGAGTAGGAGTAGTGTTTGCTTTCAGTTGTTTGCTTGCATGCTTGTTTGCTTGCATGCTTGTTTGCTTACATGCTTTGTTTGCTTCTTTGTTTGTTTACTTGCTTCACTTTCGTTTTTGCTTTTGCTTTTGCTTTTCTTTGTTGATTGATTAGTTCGTTTGCTTGTTTCGTTTGTAGGTTAGTTGGCATGAAACCATGTATGACTCTTGAAATGAGTTGGGTGAAGTACCAGAGGGCTTGTACAGCTATAACTACTTGCTTATCTATCATCTTGCCTCTGTATGATGAGCTTGTTTCTTTTAGTCCATGCTACGTCGAAGGAAAATACATACTGTTTGAAGCGAACCTTGGTGAAAACATAATGATTGCGTGCTATCTAGTGTCACCTTCTCTAGTCGGTTGTTTTTGGGTTAACCCTTGTTAGCGCAGTCAAGTAGAGTAAGGCGAGGGGGCAAAACCTTAATAAGCATGTCAGAGATACAATAAACTACTTCTCTGCTAGAACAACCTATTTTGCTCTCAATAAGTTGGGATCCCTCTTCTGCCTCTCAAATGAATAAGTGTTATGCACAATGAAAAATGAAAAAAGTGAAAAGTTAAAAAATTCAAATGAAAAATGAATAAGGTGAAAGAAGAGAAAGGATTCCTACTCAGGGAGGTGATGCAAGTAACTCCGTCGGTGTAATGACCAGGTTCACTAGTAGTGGATCCATGCTTGTGTTCCTATGTGACTCCACTGGGGTACTGTCCATGCCTGCTGGCAGTGGAGCAATATCAGAGATGAAACTAGGACTTTGACAACTATACTCCTTGTGCACTCATATAGCCCTCAACCCCAATCGAAACAACTGTGTTGCCTTGTCTTGGAATGTGTGTCATTCGACCAAGATCTTGGTAGATGCTACATCTTACAATCAAGCTAGTGTGAAACTGATCCAAAATGGATCTAACATAAACTTCTAAGTCTATGAATTTTCCTCACAAAGGAAAAATGAATGTCAAAAGATTCTCCTAGAAATAGTCTCATTGCATAGATCTCTTCATTCTGAATTTAACGCAATTTGAATGGGCGAAAACGGACTTCAGATGAAGAAGTTATTGTAAAAAGAAATTGCCCATTGTCTTTTGAAAAGGAGGCATTTTTTTATTAAATGGGACTTAGGAGAAATAAAGGCTCTCTATATAAATATCGCATCAGAAAGGTGCAAAGGGCGGACTTAGACCCAAGGCCGAATAGACCTCCGATTAGCAATCTCCGATATATCGGATCAGAGGTAGGTTACCATGCGATATCGGGACCCTAGGTGAGCCGATTGCGATATGCGGTGATCGGCATCGGTGACCGGTGATTGGCACAGTTAAAGGGAAGACCCCAAGGTTGTTGCGACAACGATATTGTGATATGCCAATATAGCGATGGGGCCGATATCGATATGCCGATATCGGCGATCGGCGATCAGTAATCAGTGATCCCTGATACAAAGGGCCAATGCACATCGCGATTGCGACTTGCGATAAAACACAGACCCAATAAGGATTATAGACGTGGTTTCATGTCATTTGAGATCCGTCTTGGCGCCTGATAGTAGATTTCCTTTGCATTTCTGTGTATTTGTCTAATTCATGGGTTTTAAGCCTCCTGCCTATGCCATTGAGATATGCTGATAAAAGGCGGACCCGATAGAGTTATAGATGCAATTTCATAATATTTTAAATCCGGTCTATGCATATTTCTATGTGTTTCCCATGTATTGAGGTTTTGACCTCCCGCTTGTGCGATTGTGATATTGCGATCAAAGGCGGACCTGATGGGATCATAAGCGCGATTTCATATTATTTGAAGTTTGGGATAAAGGCCATGATGTGTTTTGCGTGTGTTTCTTGTGTAATTCCATTATTTGGCTATTTCAACTAGAGGAAGGCAAAACGACCAGGTTTACTCCCCACCAGTTCCTTTCTAATTGTAAATTGATTCTTGTGAAGAAATAGTTGGGTTCTTCAATGATGAAGGATTGTAACCATTGTGTTACAAAAATACAGAGAACATAATTGAAAGGAATTTGCACAAAGCTCGAGAGATAACACAGAAAGGTCGAGTTATGCTCAGGAGAAGCACAGAGAAGCCCAAGAGGCTCAGAGGTGCTTGAATGTTGAGTGTAAGCCTAGAGGAGGTAGTTTGTGGAGTCGGAGTGACTCAGAAGCAGAGATTCGCTTGGAGGTAGAGCAAAACCAGAAGCTCATGAGAGCCAGAGCTGAGAGCCAAGAGCTAGAGCTAGAGCCAAGATCCAGAGCTAGAGCCAGAGCTAGAGCCAGAGCCAAGAGCCAGAGCCAGAGCCAGAGTCAAGAGCTAGAGCTAGAGTCGAGAGCCAGAGCCAGAGAACTCACAGTAGACTTCTAAGAGCCATGGAGCTGTAATAAAGTTGTAGAACAATAAAGAGATCAAATGATCCAGTTTTTGCTGGGGTATGATGTGTGCTGAAGATAGAAGAAGGAGTTCCAAAGACAGTAAGAGAATTCTGAGGGAGTTGGTGCAAGCTAGAGCTCAAGATAGCTCAAAGCGCTGATTGAAGGAATCTAGTCCAGAGAAGCCTAGATATGTCTGCAGAGTATGGACAATAAGTAGTATAAGATGGTATTCTAAACCCATAGGTTCAGTTGTAAACCAATGGAGTTGAGCGTGGAGCTTGTAAAAAGAATTCAGCCATAATCCCAAAGAGCCTAGTCGAGTTGACTAGAGCTCAAGGAGACGTAGCCCAAGATATTAGGGTGAACTCCATATTATATTGTTGTCTTATGTGTTTGTTTATTTGCTGCATTTTACTATTATGTGTGGTAATATATCAGTTTAAGAAAATAGACTTAAGGCAACTAAGCAGTTAAAGGCAAGCACAAACATACACCTATTTCAAGTACTTTTAATTCCACAATTAGTTAATCATAAGCTAGATTTTGGAAATTAATAAGCTTTGCTGTGGGAGAGGTTCTTGTAAGTTGACAAGAAGCCTTTAGGTCCCCATTTCAGATCAGGTGGTATCAGAGCGGTTTTATCAGAGCAAAGATTGATTAACCCCACCTTCAAAGAAGGTTATTTTAGAACTGGTTATACTAGAGCAGTTTATATCATGATGCAAGTGGTATTAGATCAGAATGCTTGATTGACAGAGAAATATATATTCTTGTTTGACTTGAAAGGTGTTCAAACAGTAGAAAGAATTTAGTTGTTTGATTGTTTGTAAGCTTAATTTTGTTTGAGTTTGCAGAGGTGAAGGGAAAGCTATTGATAGCTAAGTCCAGGAGAAGACAAGAAAGAAGAAGGGATGAATGCATTCTTCTTATCCCAAAGGACCTCAAAGCAATCCTTGAAGCACAAGAGGTTTGTTGCAAAAGGTTGCTTGAATAAGCTCTTTGTTAATCTTGTTTGAAGTTCTTTTGTTCATTCTGATAATGACAACTTCTATAAGTGAGTCCTCAAATTCTTCTTTCTTCACAAGAGTCTTTGATGAAGACATGAAGCAATACTTGTGCACCATGATGGATATGGTGAGAGAAATGTATGAGGATGGAAGGAAGAGCATCATACTTAGAGAGCAGTTGAATTCCATGAAGGAAGAGAAGCAGTTGCTTTCTGACAAATTGCAGGAAATGGAGAGGCAACTTCATATTGAAAATATGAACCTAGAAAGGATGCATGAGTTGGAGACAAAGCTCTTTGTTGCAAAGGAAGCCTTGGTCAAGTATCAGCTTGATGAAGAGGTAAGTAATTCCTGTTTGTCTTCAAATTCCTCTAAGAATGTTTATATTGGTTCTTTTGAAAACCATACCAGAGGCATAGGTTCCAAGTTAATGTCCAAGATGGGCTATGAAGGAAAAGGCTTGGGAAAACATGCACAAGGTATTGTTGAGCCAATAATAGTTGAGGAAAGGCCTAAGTATTTGGGTCTTGGATATGGACAAGCTTATGTAGAAAGTTCCAAAGTTCCCATGAAGACAATTGAAATAGTCCCAAGAAGGAGTTTCATTTACGGTCTTCTACCTCAAGAGTGTGAAGATTGTATTCTTGGGGAATGCAATAGTGTGAAGCATACTTTGCAGAAATAAGGTGTATATCAGCATGCACTTGAACTAGAGAGTTGTGGAAACTCTGAAACCATTGAAGAGGTTGATGGTGTTCCAAAGGGAGCTACTTCTTCATTCAATTCACCTCCTCATGAGGCAATCAAGGTGAAAGAGAAAGGTATAAATCTGGTTCTAATCATATTCCTTTTGATTATGTTAAGCATGGTAAATTTCCATATTAGTATGGGAAAAGAATTGCATGTTCCTTTTGTGGTTTGGATAACCATAATGTTTCTAGATGTTGGAAGAGAATGGCCACATACAGGAAAATTTTGAAGGAAAAGAGGCAAGAAGCCAAAGGTTCACTGGACAAGGCAAATCATGTTGTCAAGAGAATGCACATGTGTTGCACTTACTGCCATAAGCAAGGACACATTGCTGAAAAGTGTTGGACTCTGAATCCAACAATGCTTCCACGAAACTTGAAGAAGGTGGAAAGAGAGAATGGCAGGAATGGAAAGAAAGTTTCCATGAATGAAAAGAAAGTTTCCATGAATGATGTGTTTCAAGATGATTCACATGTTGCTGTTGATGTGCAGACAAAGAAAGGACTTTGAAATGGATTGGTAAGAAATGGTTAGAGTTCTTATACAATTAAGATTGCATGTCTTTTTGAAGATGCATTATATCAAGTTGTATCTATCTGAATTCCTTTGTTAATGGAATGCAAGTTGCAGGTTTTTACCAAGAAGGTGAATGAAAATTTGAGTAGGAGACTCACTTTATTGTTGCAACGTTATATTCATTTCAGCTTTGAAAGTACAGTGTGCTTAAGCGAAAGTTGAAAGATGAAATGCATGCATAAGCATGATATGCATGAACACAGGGATGTTGATGATTTCATTGTATTTGAACATGTATGTGTGATTAACTTGAAGGGTTGATTACTTTGTTGTAAACATGCATGTAATGCAATATTGACTTGAGAAAAGTTGATTTGGTCTCCAAGATGGAGATAATGATGAAGTGTTCCATATTTTGAAAAGAATCCTTGAGATATTTTCTACATGCTTGACTTGAAGGGTCAATTGTTTTAAAGGCATTTTTTGTTGGCTTTTTATCTATTCAATCATTTGTATGCAGATGTAAAGACATGGAGGTGTTCACAAGATGTGAAATCTGTTTCTTTTGTTGAAGCAGGAAGTTTAAGCCATCCAATTGTTGTCTGTAATCCTGTTGTTGTTAACAATTGTTGTTTATAGTATGTCAAACAGGTACAAATGAAAATTTTGTGGAGTAGATGTAACTTCACATTGGTTTGAGCCACCTTGGATCGATGATCAAGGAAGAGAAGTTCAAAATACCTTTTGTGACCTTCTCAGCAAGAGTTCTATATGAATTCAAGGAGGAAAATAGTTCTTCCCAGGAGGACCAGCACATCCAGGAAGGAAAGTGGTCAAAGGCTTTGGTTCAGAGGCACTATGCAAGGCAAGTGTATGGAGGTTGAAATAAGAGGGTGTTGTTACTCTCATTTACTGTTCAGATTAGTATATCAGTCTTTTGGAGACCATAAGTTCTTTTTAGTGGGAAGGTGTGATCTAAAATGGACCTAACATAGACTTCTAAGTCTATGAATTTTCCTCACAGAGGAAAAATGAAAGTCAAAATATGCTCCTAGAAATAGTCTCATTGTAGAGATCTCTTCATTCTAAATCTAACGCAATTTGAATGGGTGAAAACGGACTTCAGATGAAGAAGTTATTGTAAAAAGAAATTGCCCATTATCCTTTGAAAAGTAGGCATTTTCTTATTAAATGGGACTTAGGAGAAATATACGCTTTCTATATAAATATGCATCAGAAAGGTGCAAAGGGTGGACTTAGACCCAAGGCCGGATGGACCTACGATTAGTGATCTCCGATATATTGGATCGGAGGTACATTTCCATGCGATATCGGGACCTTGGGTGAGCCTATTGTGATATGCGATGATCAGCGTCGGCGATCATCGATCAACACAGTCAAAGGGAAGACCCCCGGGGTTGTTGCAACAATGATATTGCGATATGCCGATATAGCGATGGGGTCGATAGTGATATGCCAATATCGAAAATCGGTGATCAGTGATTGGTGATCCCTGATACAAAGGGAAAATGCACATATCGATTGCGACTTGCGATAAAGCGCGGACCCGATAAGGATTATAGACATGGTTGCATGCCGTTTGAGATCCGGCTTGGTGCCCGATAGCGTATTTCCTTTTTATTTCCATGTATTTGTCTAATTCATGGGCTTTAAGCCTCCTGCCTATGCGATTGCGATATGTCGATAAAAGACGGACCCAATAGAGTTATAGACACGATTTCATAATATTTGAAATCCAGTCTATGCGGATTTCTGTGTGTTTCCCGTGTATTGAGGTTTTGACCTCCCACCTGTGCGATTGCGATATTGTGACCAAAGGAGGACCTGATGGGATCATAAGCGTGATTTCATATTATTTGAAGTCCGGGCTAAAGGCCATGATGCGTTTTGCATGTGTTTCCTGTGTAATTCCGTTATTTGTCTATTTCGACCAAAGAAAGGGAAAACGATCGAGTTTCCTGCCCACTGGTTCCTTTCCAATTGTAAATTGATTCTTGTGAAGAAACAATCGGGTTCTTCAATGATGAAGGATTGTAACTGATGTGTTACAAAAACACAGAGAACAGAATTGACATGGATTCGCGCAGAGGCCGAGTCACAGAAAGGCAGAGTTATGCTCAGGGAAAGCATAGAGAAGCCCAAGAGGCTTAGAGATGCTTGAATGTTGAGTGTAAGCCTAGAGGAGGTAGTTTGTGGAGTCGGAGTGACTCAGAAGCATAGATTCGCTTTGAGGTCAAGCGAAACTAGAAGCTCGTGAGAGCCAAAGATGAGATCCAAGAGCCAGAGCCAGAGCTAGAGCCAGAGCCAAGACCCAGAGTGAGAGCTAAGAGCCAGAGCCAAAGCCGAGAGCCAGAGCCAGAGAGCTCACAGTAGACTTCTAAGAGCCATGGAGCTGTAACGAAGCTGCAGAATAGTAAAGAGATCAAATGATCCAGCTGTTGCTGGTGTCTGATGTGTGTTGAAGACAAAAGAAGGAGTTCCAGAGACAATAAGAGAATTCTGATGGAGTTGGTGCAAGCAAGAGCTCAAGATATCTCAGAGTGCTGATTGAAGGAATCTAGTCCAGAGAAGCCTAGATTTGTCTGCAGATTATGGACAGCTAGCGGGATAAGATGGTATTCTAAACCCATAGGTTCAGTGGTAAACCAGTGAAGTTTAGCATGGAGATTGTAAAAATAATTCAGCCATAATCCCAAAGAGCCTAGTTGAGTTGACTAGAGCTCAAGGAGACGTAGCCCAAGATATCAGGGTGAACTCCATATTATATTTTTGTCTTATGTGTTTGTTTATTTGCTGCATTTTACTATTATGTGTGGTTATATATTAGTTTAAGCAAATAGACTTAAGGCAATTAAGCAGTTAAAGGCAAGCACACGCATACACCTATTTCAAGTACTTTTAATTCCATAATTGGTTAATCAAAAGCTAGATCTTGGAAATTAATAAGCTTTGGAGTGGGAGAGGTTCTTGTAAGTTGACAAGAAGTCTTTAGGTCCCCGTTTCAGATCAGAAACCAAGATGAGTTGAGAGCTGAACAATACTTCTGGAGGTGTTAGACTTGATTTTCACGAACAAGGTCCATTTAGAGAGCTGGAGTTCTACCAGTGTGTCACCAAGTGTTGTAGCTGCTACAAACACCCTCCAAAATTTTTTCCTTAGCCTGTTTTGGAGCCTCCCTAGCAACCTTACACAACACTTTGTCTTGCTTCCTCAAGTACTCAAGCTTCAGTGCTTTCCTCGCACAAAGGCAGCCTATCGATCACAGTTGATCCATCTCCTTCATAGGCTTCTCATTTGGACTTGGTCCACCTGTAGGTTGAGCAGCTTCCCAATGAAATTTGTGCATCTATGGAGGGCAACCAGCCTTTCCTCTAGGAATTGCGCAATTCCCTCTGATGGCCTGCTAGGCTCTGTTATCACTCAGGTTGTTCCCTTTGACTCCTAAGGGAATACGGCCGAGGTAACCACTAACCAATCTTTGGATTACAGGTTCTAGCCCACCTGTAATCAGAGAGGGCTCTCTCTTTCTGATTTAACTTTGTTTTGGGAATTTTAGGTTAGTTATGATGCACTGAATTTTGTTTAAAGTTTGGTTGAATGATATCTTCTAACAGCTGAAATGCAATGTTCAGAGGGTTTTAGTCCATTGGGCATTAGAGTCTGTGGTTATGCGTTGCTTGAGGTATTTAGTGAGAATGATGATACTACAGGGCCAGATGGGCACTCATGAAACAATCTTCAAATTTGGGAAGTATGGATTGCAATCAGTCAGTGAGAGGCAATTAAGGATCTTTCACTATGCTGGTGAGATGGAGAAATGAAATATTGCTCAGGAGCAACTCAGAATTCCTGAACAATATTTACTATGAAAGATTCAGTGTAAATGTGAGCAATTAAGAATTTCACATTCAAAACTAATTCTGAAGAAAACATAATTAACAACAGAGATTGAGCTTAGGGTGTTTAATAAACAAATCCTGAACTATTCTTTTTCTCTAATGCTAAGACCAAGAAACATACATCATATGTGGATTTTGTGAGCGAATGGAACATAAAGACACGATTTAGAAAACTTATTGTATCATGAAAGAACGCAGGAATCCTGCAACAACAAGCAATATCATCACAACACATCAAACAACGTAGAGTTTCAGGAACTTCATCAGCTTCTTGTATTTAAAGTCTGTAATTACAGTGTAGCTCTTTAGAAGAGAAATCAACAACCCCAAACAAGTTATGCGTGGGGATATATATACAAAAGTGTTTCACAAAATATATGAAAGATGAGTCATTAACTCATAGCTTTCTTACCAACTTTCAAAAAATAGTAGATACAACAGTTATTGCTATTAAAAGATTAATAAAACCGCTGCTTATCTTTGTCAAAGTTCTTTGACTTTGCAATCAACTGGGCCGGCCGACTGATTTGCATTCATTTCGGGAGTCTTTGCTTTCTTGCTGCTTTGCCACGACACTGCTGTTGTGGTCACATCATTTGTAATCATTCATTGGTGCCTGGTCATCATCTTTGTCATTCAGTTGCTCTTCCTATTGCCGCCCAGGTATGCTGAACATGTGAGTCTTTTGAAAATGCTGACTCGAGATTGATCAAATAAGATTTCAAACAAAATTTGATTTTTCAAAGCAATGTTTCTATCATGCCTCTCCACCAATCTTCAGTAGGCAATTGGTGTCTCTGAATTTTAATCAGAGTCTCATCAGCTTCAGTATATTTGTAGTAATTTGGAGGTGTTTAAAAAAGGTGCTTGATCTCATGCTCAATAAAAAACAAATTTTCTAGCTTCTCGTAGAGAGTCTGCCTAGATGGGGGCCCTGTTTCCTCTGGACTGCTTACGGATGCTGTTATTTGATTTGCTGCATAATTGTTGAGCCTCTTGGCATAATGTTCATGTGATAATAACCTTCCTGCACTAGTTACCAATCTGGGAAGACCTCTGTTATGCAATTCTGTGATCTTTGTAATAAATTCATTTACGTCTGTTTGCATCTCTTGACACCTTCTGTCCAATGTCTGCGCATAATTCCTCAAGGTAAGCACCCTTTTTATTAGTAAAATGGTATCAATCCTGTTTCTGATACCCATTCCTGCTAGCTAAAGGCCAGTGCGATTGTTAAGCACTTGAATCATTCTATTGGCTATTTTAGGCATACTCCCTAGGGATGCCCAGGCTCTTTGATTTTCTGCTTTTGCCCTGCCTAGGAGATCCATTTGCTCATGGATAGTTTCGATGGACTGCCATTGGTCTGTAATGGATTGCCCAATGTTGGCCCACAGAATCTTCTTGACTTCACTTATAACTTTGTCCAGAGTAAGCTCTTTTTCTAACTCCTTTATCCTTTTTTCAAGAGCCCTTACCTCTCTTGTCCTCTCAACTATGTTTTGCTTTGATTTATCATATTTTTCTTCAAGCGCAGCCAATTTTCTTTAGTCTCATTCAGTTCAGCCATCTGTACTTCTAGAGCTTCAAGCTCCTTCATCATATTCTGCATGCTGAGGCTGGGCACCTGTTCTGATGTTGTTGCTGGTGCTGTCACTTCTGGAGCTGGTGCTGAGCCTGAAGGGCCTGCCTCTGATGTTTGTCCAGTGGGAGGACCTGCTGAAGTAGTTATTACTTGAGGAGTATCCTCAATGTTTATGACTGGTGGTGGTGGCTGAGCTACTTGCCCTTCTGGCCTTTTCCTTAGGGCCGCTTCTAAAGCACCCTCTGTTTCCACCAATCTCTTATGTAAGGTCAAGAGTAGAGCAACCACATCTTGATCTTTCTTTTGTTCTGCAACCTCTTCCGTCTGAGGGTGATGGGTAGGTGGTATCTTGATATGCTTTCTCAAAGCTGCTATGTCTTCATCTCTTTTCTTCAATAGTGCCTGCACACCCTTAGGGTCCTTTGGATCATGTCCCAGCTCTATAATAATTTCTTCCAAGGACTTGATTCTGTTGTCCTTGGCTTGAGATGATGCCTTTTCTAATTCTAGCTGAGCAGTAGTGTTATGTAGAGAATTTTGCAATCTGTGAGCCAATAGAGTTTTATCAGCCAATGTAGAATAGAGCATCTCCCCTGTTTTCTTGTGTAGCTCGATCTGGTCCATGGGGTGGATGTCTTTGGCAAACATTTCCAAGTTAGTTCTAATATAGTCAGCAGCTGATTGAGGTTGCTGCATTGTAGGCCTAAAATGACTAAGAGTCATTTTTCCTTCTTGAATATCATATGCTGACATGAGCCTGTCTTGATTGGTTGGTGCCATTTTGAGCAGCTGGTTATAGAGCTGGAATCTAACCGGCTCATTTCTTGCTTTTATGTCTGTAAACTGCTTCTTTATGCTAGAATCTGCCTTGGTCCGCTGCCTTGAAGAACTTACTTCTGTTCCTTGTTGCAGTTCTTGCTCTTGTTGGAAGGAGCTGGCTGATGTTTCGATGCTAAGAGGGAGCATAGTATCAGTTGGTCTTTCCGGCATTTCCTCCTCAGAGAAGGGATTCAACCTCTGTCTTTTCTCACCTTGCTGATCTGTCGAAGTGGTAGGAGGAGTATCCTCTTGCCTATCTCTTTTCCTCATTCTTTCTTCATTTGAAGGTGTCTGTAAAATTGTAGTTTCAACTGTTACCTCCTGCCTTGGAGGTATTTGCTCTTGGGTTTGCTGCTCTGTAGAGGCAGGCATTTTAGCCATTTCTTCTTGCTGCTCTGCTTGCTGCTCCAAATCGGGAAGTGACTCTTCTTGTTGTACTTCTTTGCCTTTAGCTATGTTTGCTGTTTGACCAGTTGCTTTGGCAGACCGCTGTGGAACAGTGGAGGATGAGGCACTTTCTCCAAGATGCCGAGGGGCTGGAGACCAAACCTGTCCAAAATATTCCAAGTCAACTGCTTTTTCTAAATTCTTCATTGCTCTTTCTGCTAATTCTTCTTCAGAATAATCCTCCACTAATGTGCCTTCTCTCCACTCTAGTTGGTTAGCATATTTTTCAATTTCTGGAATGCTAATGTGATCATAGGTAGCAAGCCTATACTTGATTCTTCTGAGGCTTATGAAATGGTTAGGGTCATATGGTGCCCAATAAAAGCTTGTTTTGAGCTGGAGGCTTTTTAGAATCTTGTCTGCCTCTCCCCAAGCTTCTTCCCTCTTGTTAAAGATGAATGGACCCAGTTGGTGCTTAATTTTCAGCTGTGCTTTCTTATTTCTGCTATGAAAGTGGATCATGTCTGCATTGCCAAACTGCCGGAAGTATTCTAATGCAAAAATTCTCATGGGAACGTACTTTGGCAGTCTGTATGGGGCTAGCTCACAGCCATATACTCTGATTACTGTGTGGTCTTGGTAGAAGTACCAATCTCCAATGCTATAATTCTTTGAAAGCTGGAGGATCTTCTGCATGTCATCGGTGAGTCTAGGAGGAGGAGAACTCTACAACAGGGACAAGGCCGGATGGATGAATAGATCAATGAACTCACAGTAGTTGTATGGAGAGTAAAAGATATGGTGACAGACTGGTGTCCAGTATATCACCAACCTCCTGTTTCCTTTCGCACCCAGCTTTTTGAGAAAAATAGGGAAACTGTCAGGATGATTGTATAGTATCAAATGATACATATATGAGGTATATTTGAATACTCTCTCTCTCTCCAAATTCATGAATTGCTCATGAATTCTGTCAGCAATAAATGAGGCATAACCATAGTGGACAACAGGGGGCTGTCCTGGAGTGAACATGGATAGCATTACCAAGACTGTTTCATCCACAAACTCGCTGGTGTTGAATCCTAAAATGCAGGATATCATGTCTACTAGCAGCCTCCCTGTTTCATTGAACCAGACATGTAGATAAGGAGGAGGTTGCCGGGGCTGGTAATCCGGAAGCATGAACAATTGGCCAATCCTTGTGACCTTTGAGTTGGGCAGCTTGGCACCTTGTTTGAGCAGAAAATTCATAGAAAGGGGCACCAGGGGTTTAGTTGGCTCAAAGCTTAGCATCTCATTTATGGATTGAGGAGTAATGTGAAATAAAATAGTCCCAGATGGACCCAAAACTGCTCTTTGAGAGGGTTCATAGTGTTCACAACACTGATGAATGAAGTCTGGGAACACATTGACTTGTGGAAGGTAATAAATGGGCAAGTTGGACTTCGTTGGACTTCCAGATACCTATGTCATCAGCACCACTCGTGTTTCTTCTTCAGCTCACAAACAGTTTCTATATGATATTTGTCGCTTATTTCAACTGTTTCTTTGATTTGATAATCCCTATCAGCGAGGGCCAACCATTCTAGGTTCTTATGTGGAGCATTCAGAGGTGCAATATTCAATGCCACAGGGGTCTCCATTGTTTAGCTGTTACTTGGAGTTGTATTGAACTTGACTTTTGGACAAAGATAACACAAAGCAGTGAATTTCGATGGATAAGGCAATTTGCAGAGAAAAAAGGGGTAAATTGGGGTGAAACAGGGGTAAAATGCTGCTGGGAGAGGCGGAAAGAGCCAATGCTGGGAGTGAGTGCTGCCTTTTTTCAGTGGAATTTGTCTGCTAATGGTTTTAAGTCGCAAATGCGCGAGAAGCTGTGGGAGTTTGGTGAATTTTGAACAATGGGAGCTCCTTCAAATGAATTTGGGGCTAAACTGGCAGATGGAGGTTCTTAGTACTTAGGAATTTTGAGCAGTTCTTATGCTTTTCTCTTTTCTTTTAATACAGTGAACTTGGAAGACCAGGGTATGCAGAGAAAATTGATAAATACCTGAGGACTGTGAGGCCGACGGTGTTGAAGGTTGATTGAACTTACAGCGCCAGCAGCTTAGGGAGCGAATTTTGTAGTTGGCGGACAAACGACGTCGAACAACATGCAAGGGCGCACATCAATTGTCCAATAAAAATGCGGAAAAACGATGATTTTGGGCGAATATATGAAAAAAAGGGATTTGGCGCCTTTTTGTAAATGACGTCAGCATGACGTCACTGGTCGGGCCTGGGTACGGCAGGGATGACGTGGTGATGTATGACTGGGCTGACGTGGAGGGATGACGCGGCGGCCATGTCGGATAAAAAGTGAAACGGCAGTTGGCGTGTCTGCTGATGTGGGCGATGACGTAGGGGCGGGAAGCAAACGGTGGTAAGCGGTATTATCGGACCGCTTTTGGTACGGGCCTGGTAATGGTCAGAGGCCGCCCGATCCAATAACAAATGGGCACGCGTCCCTGGCACTACGTCACCCTCTGATAGTTTTCGGGTGCTAATGGACAGACGGAGGAGGTGGTCCGAAATCACCGAGGACCGTCGGATGGGAGGGCCCAGATCCGACGACGGACGGGAGGACAAGCCGCCAGCGCGATAGCGGCGGGACCCAACCATTACAAAATTATTTATTTTGATACAGCGCGGAGAAATAAAACCTTGGGTAAATGGTAAATGTGGGTTTATGGGAACTTTACACAAATGATGCAGAACAGAGGGAAATTTAACATTATGAAGGGTATAGCTGGTGGGGGGTTATTAAATTAACCAAGTGTTAATTTAATTCCCGAACATAGTATAAAGAAATATTTACATGGGACTCTGACTTTATCAGACTTCCAGACTTTGGGATATATGGCGAAATTGCCCAAGGGGAGGATATATACATATTTTGGGATTTTTTGCATAAAAATGCTATAATAATAGGGGAAAGGGAAAAGTTAGGGAGTCTATATAGTAAGATTAGAAGTTAATATGAATTTGAGATGTGGAGAGGAACAGAGAGCTAAGTTTAAGGAGTAAACTTAGATTTAGAAGCAGATGAGAGTGAGAGATGATTTTACACAAGAAATGTGGCTTCTTTTCAGAGAAGAAGGTCACAACTTGTCATGAAGTTCTCAAAGGAGAAATGCAAGGAGCACTGTTTAGGCAGGTCCTAAAGTCCTCAAGGGGATGTTAGAAAGAGAGTCTCTGGGGAAAACAGGGGAAGTTAGACATGCTTCCATATTTTGTCATCAAAATGCTGCATAGGTATCTCTACGAGTGCTAACAAGTGCCTTCTTGATCAAGGCCAAAACTGAATAGAATCAGGCTTCTGCAACTTCTGGCTACCTACCCAGCTTAGTACCTAGCATTTTTTGTTACTTCAGGGAGGGTGCACTTAGACTTGCAAACCCTCATATGCTCTTTTCTTTTTGCTTCCCTCCTATGTAAATCTACCCTTATATCTTCCAAGGGCCTAGATTAAGCAGACGGACTCCTTCCTTTCTCTATCCAGCTACTCCTCTGTCAAGCTTGAACTGTTTGAACATATATTCTTTCTCTAGTCTAGAACAGGCAATTTAAAACATGGCATGGCCCAGCTTGAACTGTTGGGCCATCCATCAAGATAGCAGTGGCATTTTGGTTGGCCACTTTCCTGGTCTTTCTTTGGGGTTCATTTCAATTACTTTTTCTGACCAATTCATTTTCTTGCCTTTTGATTATTCTTTTAAGGCATACCCTCTTTACATTTTTTAACTATCTGCTTTCTTCACAAAAAATGGAACCTTTGTATCATCAAAGATGAACATTTTTGGCACTTCCACTGTCAATCATGAAAAATGAAACCCTATTGGTATAGGAGGCTAATAGTGGCTCCACTTGGGGATGACTTTTCCGGATGAAAAGTCAAGAACAGCAGGTCAGATCACCTTATTTTTCCATTCTTGCTGCAGTCTGAATTTTCCTTTTGTTACAGACCATTGATCTGAATCCTAGAAACTTGTATGAAGTATCCATTAAGCTGATTTGCTGTGAAATTACAGTTCTATTTTTACTTGTTTCTTTGAGTGTTCCTCTTCACCTTGATAGTTCCCCTGTGTTTTATCTTGATTTTCAATGATAGGGTCAAAATATATATTAAAAATGGTGCAGCACCTTGGTCCTTCTCAAAACCTGCTTTACTTGGACCTTTATCTATCCGCTGTAAATAAACATACTGAAAATACAAATATTTATGTACAATCTACAAATATGGAGTGTTTTATCAAAGGGGGTCAAAATAATGCTTGAGCATCCTCCCATTGACTGGGCCTTCCTCAGTGTTTGAGCCATCCAAACTCTTCATAAAATAGGTGTTATTACCTTGTACAACATAAATGACATAAGGTCCCTTCCACAAGGAATCAAATCTACCATGTTTTCCTTTGTCCTCCCTCCTGGAATCCCATCTCAGCACTTTGCTTCCTATGAAGAAGTCTTCAGCTTTGGTTCTTTTGTCAAATATTCTCTTGAGCTTATCTTGCAGTACTTGGGTTCTCTGATAGACTTCCTCTCTTGTTTGCTGCAGGTGAATTGTTTGATTGACCCTTCTTTGAATGTCATTTGGCTCAGCTTGTATCTCCTACAGTAATTTGATTACAGGGATCCCCAAAGATGAAGGAAATCTTGCTTCCATTCCATAGACGAGTTCATATGGGCTTGTGCCAATGGATCTTTTGGTGGTCAACCTGTCCGCCTATAGTGCATTTACCAGCTTCTTATGCCAATTCTTTTTGTTCTCCTCCAAGATCTTCTTGATGATGTTGATAAGAATTTTGTTGGAAGACTCAGCCAGGCCATTGCCTTGCGGATAATAAGCTGTGGAATGACCTAAGGTCATATGATATTTATGGCAAAAGTTGATCATTTTTTTGGACTTAAAAGCAGCAGCATTGTCTGTAATAATTTTGTCTGGACAGCCAAACCTGGACAAGATGTTGGTTTCTAGAAATTTTATAATGATGGAGTCATTGGCTTGCCTACAAGGGATGGCCTCTATCCATTTGGTAAAATAGTTTGTAGCAGTCAAAATCCACCTATGCTGACCAGAGGATGAAGGGTGGATTTCACCAATGAAGTCTAAACCCCATTGTTGGAATGGTCTATCAGCTGAAATAGGTTTGAGTGGTAAAGGTAACAGCTTTCTCTTGCCTTCAAAGATTTGGCATTTGTGACAGGACATTACAAATTTTCTCACATCAGTAAACAAGGAGGGCCAATAAAAACCAGCCCTTAGGATCTTATCAGCTGTGGATTTCCAGTATAAATGCCCTCCACAGTCACCTGCATGAAATTCTTTGAGGACATTATTAGTTTCATTCACAGTTAGGCATTTAAGTAAGATTCCTTCATGATTTCTCCAAAACAAAACATTATCTATGATACAAAATTTTGATGCTTTCATTTTTAAGAACCTTTTCTTAGTTCTGGACAACCCTGGAGGAGCTTGCAGGTTTAACAATACAAAACATATATCAGCATACCAGGGAGATTGCAAAAAGGCTTGGTTGATCTGTGGAGTCGCCATCTCCTCTTCGTTGTCCAGTTCATTAATGTTAAGGGCTTGAAAATTGGTTTCAGTCATTAGCTTGGCCAGACCTTGTCCTTTTATCAGTTTGGTAGGCTTGATTTCAATGTCGTATTCTAAGATATTGGCAATCCATTTGCCCCTCCTGCCTTCAATCCCTTCTTGGGTTAAAATGTCCTTAACCACTGCATTTGGGACGTAGGCAATTACATGAGAGTACAAAATATAGATTCTAAAGTCTTTGATGGCCTTTACCAATGCATAGGCTTGCTTTTCCATAATTTGATATTTTAAGGGGGCATCTCTAAGGGCTCTGCTAAAAAATGCAATGGGTTTTTCACAGTCGTGGTCATCTTTTTGTAACAGGACTGCAGCAATTTTATGCTCAGATGCAAAGGAGAAAATGATGAAGTCTCTATCAAACCTAGGGCTTGTTAGGACTGGTGTGTTTGTCAATGCTCTTTTGATGTCCTCAAAGGCGTGTTTAGCTTCCATGGTCCATTTGACCTTAGAATCCTTCTTCAACATATTGTTTAACAGTCTTATGAGTTCAGCCAAATTAGGAATGAATCTTCTCAAAAAGTTAATTTTTCCTAGAAAGCCTTGTAGTTCTTTGATGTTTCTCGGATGAGGCACTTGAAGGATAGCTTGAATTCTGTCCGGGTCAATCCTAATACCATGTTTTGAGATTATATGCCCCAGGAGTTTACCTTCCTCTAGGCCAAACAGTGATTTCTTTGGATTCAAAGATATACCATATTTTCTACAAATTAAGAAAACATGTCTCAAATGTTCTAAGTGTTCTTGGTCTGATTTTGAAAGGGCAGTAAGATCATCCAAGTAGACAACTAGGAAATCATGGATTTCTTTGGCAAAGGCTATATCCATTGCTCTTTGGAACGTGGCCCCTGCATTCTTAAGCCCAAAAGGCATTTTGACATATTTGAAAGTTCCCTAAGGTGTTGTGAAGGCAGTTTTGTCTTGATCATCCGGGTGTACTAAAATCTGATTGAATCCAGAGAATCCATCTAATAATGAGATCCTAGAGGCTCCCACTACCCTTTGTAGGATATGATCCATTTTTGGTAAGGGGTAATGGTCTTTGAGAGAGAATTTGTTCAAATTCCTTAGGTCAACACACACTCTGATCTCTCCCGTCTTTTTCCTAGTAGGCACTAGGTTTGAAATCCATTCTGAGAACCTGATTGGAGCAATGATCCCTACTTCATACATATGTTTCACTTCTTTTTCAATGAGGGGAAGGAGCACAAGGTTCACTCTCCTAAGCTTTTGTTTAAAAGGTTTTTGGTTTTCTTTCAAAGGTATGGTGTGTTGGATGACTGAGGTATCATAGGACTTAAGGTCCTCATAACTCCAGGCAAAGACATCTTGGAACTCCTTAAATAACTCAATGTATTTCAACTTCTCATCAGCTAGTAATGCCTTAGATAATTTTACCATTTTGGGATTTTCTGTGGTTCCAATGTTACAATCTTCAATTTCAGTATTCAGCGGTTGCATTTTTGGTTTTCTTGAGATATCATTTGAATCAAACAGATCCTCCAAAGGGGTTAAACCTGTAGGCAGAAAATTGTCTTTTAGATCAATTACTTCAGCTTCTGTCTCAGCTGTTTCATCTAAATCTGTTTGCTTCAACTGCTGCACATTTTCGTTATTAAAGGTAGTAGGATGCAAAACTAGATTCGCTGTTTCAGCTGATATATTTTGTGTAATTGTGTATGCTTGCTGTTGATCATCCATAGTACTAGAATCAATGTTAATGCCGGAAAATTCCTCTTTTAGGGTGAGGAAGTTATTTATCTGTGTGTCACTTTCAAAGACTTGCCAATTCTTGATGTTATCGGGGACTGTAGGCCTATGTTTGATTTCATCAGTGAAAGTGTGATTGGGTTTGAAGGGTAGCTTGCAAGTGCTGGCAAAGGTTGCCAGGCTATGAGCATGTAGATTGAGCTCTCTAGAAATTTTAGTTAACTGAGATTCTGAGAAGGTATCAAGTATTTGGATAACTGCTCCCTTATAAGCTCTCAACCTTAGATCATTTGTGGTAAAGTTTCCTTTCATCTGTTGTATGATCAAATCTGAATCACCTAAGATTGAAACTTTGGTTGCACCTAAATTTTTTATGAGTTTGAGACCTAACAAAAGGGCCTCATACTCAGCCATATTGTTTGTGCATCGAAAGTTTAACCTATATGCATGACCTTCAGCCTGGTCATTCTGCATGTTGTGAATCCAGACTCCTGCCCCAGCTCCTAATTTGTTTACAGAACCATCAAATTCTAAATACCATAAGGCTTCATGGTCAAGGTTTGGATTGGGACTCCTAGGAAGTTGGATCACGGGGAGATTGGTTTCTTGCAAGTCATTTGATGCATCATTCTTGTTTGTTGTATCAACTATATGAAAAGTTCTTTGATCTTGAGAAACACATTGTTGATTCACTCCTTCAGTCTGTGCTGCCACTAATAGTTTGGAATAAGCTTTGGTGCACATGTCAGCATTATACAAAATGAATGAATCCATGTCCGAATGTATTGAATAGATGGGGAAGTTTTGGGGTTTTTCTTGGCTACTCACCACATATTTCATTAATGTTTCACGGTATAATCTCTTTGGCTGTCCAAAGACTGAAATGGTGGCGTATGACATGTCTAGTTGCAAAGATCCTTGAAGTTTGGCCCCCCAAGATCTGGATAAGAGCATACCGTACTTAGGTGGAATGTCAGCTACCACCACATCCATCAAAATCGTTTTGGTTGGGTATTGGACTAGGGAGACACATAGATCTTTAATTAAGCCTAAGCACCTGACTTGGCTTGAATCAAATGAGAATAGATCTTTATACGGTCTTGTGATGTCTAGGTCTAGTTTTTCCATTACAGATTTGGGCATTAAATTGTGTGAGGCCCCGGAATCAAACATTGCGTTGTGTAATACCTTGTCATGAATGTTTAAACTGACATAGAAGGGTGGAACCCCTCCATTTTCTGTCTTTTCGTCAACCTCAGGGCCAAACAGCAGTTCAGGTTGGTCATCTAGAACATTCACAGCATCCTTATTGTTTGATATTTGGAGTGACCTATTAATCTACTGTCTATACACTTGATGTTTGGCCAATTCAGAAAGAAGGACAGCTATCTTTAGCTTACTTATTTCTGTTTCTAAGTTAAAGGGCTTTTCCATTTGAGTTTTGGCATTAAGTGCAGCAGATTTTTCCTTTTCAGCTGGATTTTCAGTAATCCTTTCTTCATGATTAGTATGATTTTGAATGAAATCGGCACCCAATTTATTTTTAGGGATGCTGTTTGAACTTTCTTTTGAAGGATGGGATGGGGATGGCTGGTTTCCAGAGGGTTGTTGATCTGAAATATCTTCCACGGTGACTTCTATGGGATGGGGGTTTGTTTTATCAGCGGATTCTGGAAGAACAATGTTATCCTTGGTCCTTTTTGGCTGCTTACTGTCCTTTGGTTTGAAAGGTTCAGGTACATCTATGGTTCTACTTCTTAGTTTGTACTGTTTATGTACCTCATACACCGCTGCATCATAGCCTTCCCTAAAGTCAAAAGACTCTCCTGATTTAGTTTGAAATTGATTACAATTATAGGCCTCTTGATCTTCTTGTGTTAGAAAGACCTGATGCTTGGTGTCTAGACCCATTAGGTTGATGTGAGGATCCTTGGTAGGTTCACTAGATGTTGCTGCCTCAGCATAATTTTCTTGAAAAGGGGGTCTAACGTGCTGGTCGGGATCAGCCCTTCCAACATTTGGATTTTGGTTCTTTTTAAAATTTGGGTTTTTAGTAGTACTCGGTTGACCTTCCCAGGATGATTTTCTTTCTATGGTTTCTACCCTGTCCCCAAGTCTGTCCATGCCTTTGATGATTGCATCTAGCTTTTGTTCAAACGCTGAGGGTTCTTCCTTAAAAGTAGTCCTTCTTTCAGCTCTTGCCCGATTCCTTTTGGCAATCAGATTTGCCTCTACACTTACAACTATGTTTTGCATGTCTGCCAAGGTTGCAGGGGCTCTTTCCCTCAGTTGATATGCCATGTCAGCATCAAATCCATCAGGGAATTTGATTAAGGCTAAATCAGGTGGAGGTCTAAGGTTTTGAGGGATGGCATTGTATACGTTGTTAAATCTTGCACAATAATCTAGGACAGTTTCTTGTGGGCCTCTTCTTATGGTGTCATACTCAGATAAAATATGTAGTGGGTCCTTTTTATTTTCCCATCTGTTGGTAAAGGATTGGTAAAGCTCATCTGGAGTGGTTATGGAGTTTGCAGAAAGTGATCTAAACCAAGTTCTTACATCACCTGTTAAACTCTGAGCAAAAATTCTCATTCTTATGCTGTCATCATCTATCTCGTAGTTTTCAAAATAGTCTTGCATCTTTTTGGTATGCTGAAGGGCTGTAAAAGGACCGGTATTGTCAAAATAGGTGATTTTGGATTGGTAATCTTGAGGTAAAGCCCCAGGATTAGCAGGCAGCTGCAGGGGTGCATATCTATTGGCCATATTGGCAGGGATTAGTGGAACAACGGGGATAAATGGAACAACAGAGACAACAGGGACAACAACGGCAGTTTGTGTAGTGGATGGAGGTGTGAAGAATGTGTTTTGAGAAGTGGATGAGGAAGAGGGAGAAGACGGGGTTATGTGAGGACGAACTGTTGGTTTAGCAGGGGTTGGGATATAATTTTGCTGAACTGCCTCAGGGCTAGAATCAGCAATATCTTCTTGTTTCCTAAGAATCTTCGGGATTAAATTAGGATTGTCAAAAACATCTGGGGGATTTGGATCAGGATTTGACCTGGTTTACCTAGTTTTCTTTTTAGGAGCCAGCTTCCGAATTTGTTTTTTGTATTTTTTGGGAATGTTTGTAGAACTCACAAGGAACTGCTCAAATATTGGAATAGCTATCTAGAGGCTAAAACTAGCATGAAGTTTGACTGAAGCAACTTTTATCTAGTCCTGTAAATGCAAAGCAAGAACGGTTTCAAAGGCTTCCTGGCTGGCATTCAGGCTTCATCTGTAGTTTTTAAAAAGTAGATAGCAGTTGAAAAATTCGTTCCTCCCCAGTGGAGTTGCCAATTATGTTATCACTCAGGTTGTTCCCTTTGACTCCTAAGGGAATACGACCGAGGTAACCACTAACCAATCTTTGGATTACAGGTTCTAGCCCACCTGTAATTAGAGAGGGCTCTCTCTTTCTGATTTAGCTTTGTTTTGGGAATTTTAGGCTAGTTATGATGCACTGAATTTTGTTTAAAGTTTGGTTGAATGATATCTTCTAACAGCTGAAATGCAATGTTCAGAGGGTTTTAGTCCATTGGGCATTGGAGTCTGTGGTTATGTGTTGCTTGAGGTATTTAGTGAGAATGATGATACTGCAGGGCCAGATGGGCACTCATGAAACAATCTTCAAATTTGGGAAGTATGGATTGCAATCAGTCAGTGAGAGGCAATTAAGGATCTTTCACTATGCTGGTGAGATGGAGAAATGAAATATTGCTCAGGAGCAACTCAGAATTCCTGAACAGTATTTACTATGAAAGATTCAATGTAAATGTGAGCAATTAAGAATTTCACATTCAAAACTAATTTTGAAGAAAACATAATTAACAACAGAGATTGAGCTTAGGGTGTTTAATAAACAAATCCCGAACTATTCTTTTTCTCTAATGCTAAGACCAAGAAACATACAGCATATGTGGATTTTGTGAGCGAATGGAACATAAAGACACGGTTTAGAAAACTTATTGTATCATGAAATAACGCAGGAATCCTGCAACAACAAGAAATTTCATCACAACACATCAAACAACGCAGAGTTTCAGGAACTTCATCTGCTTCTTATATTCAAAGTCTGTAATTACAGTGTAGCTCTTTAGAAGAGAAATCAACAACCCCAAACAAGTTATGCGTGGGGATATATATACAAAAGTGTTTCATAAAATATATGAAAGATGAGTCATTAACTCATAACTTTCTTACCAACTTTCCAAAAATAGTAGATACAACAATTATTGATACTAAAAGATTAATAAAACCGTTTATCTTTGTCAGAGTTCTTTGACTTTGCAATCAACTGGGCCGACCGACTGATTTGCATTCATTTCGGGAGTCTTTGCTTTCTTGCTGCTTTGCCACGACGTTGCTGTTGTGGTCACATCATTTGTAATCATTCATTGGTGCCTGGTCATCATCTTTGTCATTCAGTTGCTCTTCCTATTGCCGCCCAGGTATGCTGAACATGTGAGTCTTTTGAAAATGCTGACTCGAGATTGATCAAATAAGATTTCAAACAAAATTTGATTTTTCAAAGCAATGTTTCTATCATGCCTCTCCACCAATCTTCAGTAGGCAATTGGTGTCTTTGAGTTTTAATCAGAGTCTCATCGGCTTCAATATATTTGTAGTAATTTGGAGGTGTTTCAAAAAGGTGCTTGATCTCATGCTCAATAAAAAACAATTTTTCTAGCTTCTCGTAGAGAGTCTGCCCAGATGGGGGCCCTGTTTCCTCTGGACAACTTGCGGATGCTGTTATTTGATTTGTTGCATAATTGTTGAGCCTCTTGGCATAATGTTCATGTGATAATAACTTTCCTGCACTAGTTACCAAGCTGGGAAGACCTCTGTTATGCAATTCTGTGATCTTTGTAATAAATTCATTTACGTCTGTTTGCATCTCTTGACACCTTCTGTCCAATGTCTGCACATAATTCCTCAAGGTAAGCACCCTTTTTATTAGTAAAATGGTATCAGTCCTATTTCTGATACCCATTCCTGCTAGCTGAAGGCCAGTGCGATTGTTAAGCACTTGAATCATTCTATTGGCTATTTTAGGCATACTCCCTAGGGATGCCCAGGATCTTTGATTTTCTGCTTTTGCCCTGCCTAGGAGATCCATTTGGTCATGGATAGTTTCGATGGACTGCCATTGGTCTGTAATGGATTGCCCAATGTTGGCCCACAGAATCTTCTTGACTTCACTTATAACTTTGTCCAGAGTAAGCTCTTTTTCTAACTCCTTTATCCTTTTTTCAAGAGCCCTTACCTCTCTTGTCCTCTCAGCTATGTTTTGCTTTGATTTATCATATTTTTCTTCAAGCGCAGCCAATTTCTCTTTAGTCTCATTCAGTTCAGCCATCTGTACTTCTAGAGCTTCAAGCTCCTTCATCATATTCTGCATGCTGAGGCTGGGCACCTGTTCTGATGTTGTTGCTGGTGCTGTCGCTTCTGGAGCTGGTGCTGAGCTTGAAGGGCCTGCCTCTGATGTTTGTCCAGTGGGAGGACCTGCTGAAGTAGTTATTAATTGAGGAGTATCCTCAATGTTTATGACTGGTGGTGGTGGCTGAGCTACTTGCCCTTCTGGCCTTTGCCTTAGGGCCGCTTCTAAAGCACCCTCTGTTACCACCAATCTCTTATGTAAGGTCAAGAGTAGAGCAACCACATCTTGATATTTCTTTTGTTCTGCAACCTCTTCCGTCTGAGGGTGATGGGTAGGTGGTATCTTGATCTGCTTTCTCAAAGCTGCTATGTCTTCATCTCTTTTCTTCAATAGTGCCTGCACACCCTTAGGGTCCTTTGGATCATGTCCCAGCTCTATAATAATTTCTTCCAAGGACTTGATTCTGTTGTCCTTGGCTTGAGATGATGCCTTTTCTAATTCAAGCTGAGCAGTAGTGTTATGTAGAGAATTTTGCAATCTATGAGCCAATAGAGTTTTATCAGCCAATGTAGAATAGAGCATCTCCCCTGTTTGCTTGTGTAGCTCGATCTGGTCCATGGGGTGGATGTCTTTGGCAAACATTTCCAAGTTAGTTCTAATATAGTCAGCAGTTGATTGAGGTTGCTGCATTGTAGGCCTAAAATGACTAAGAGTCATTTTTCCTTCTTGAATATCATATGCTGACATGAGCCTTTCTTGATTGGTTGGTGCCATTTTGAGCAGCTGGTTATAGAGCTGGAATCTAACCGGCTCATTTCTTGCTTTTATATCTGTAAACTGCTTCTTTATGCTAGAATCTGCCTTGGTCTGCTGCCTTGAAGAACTTACTTCTGTTCCTTGTTGCAGTTCTTGCTCTTGCTGGAAGGAGCTGGCTGATGTTTCGATGCTAGGAGGGAGCATAGTATCAGTTGGTCTTTCCGGCATTTCCTCCTCAGAGAAGGGATTCAGCCTCTGTCTTTTCTCACCTTGCTGATCTGTCGAAGTGGTAGGAGGTGTATCCTCTTGCCTATCTCTTTTCCTCATTCTTTCTTCATTTGAAGGTGTCTGTAAAATTGTAGTTTCAACTGTTACCTCCTGCCTTGAAGGTATTTGCTCTTGGGTTTGTTGCTCTGTAAAGGCAGACATTTTAGCCATTTCTTCTTGATGCTCTGCTTGCTGCTCCAAATCGGGAAGTGACTCTTCTTGTTGTACTTCTTTGCCTTTAGCTATGTTTGCTGTTTGACCAGTTGCTTTGGCAGACCGCTGTGGAACAGTGGAGGATGAGGCACTTTCTCCAAGATGCCGAGGGGCTGGAGACCAAACCTGTCCAAAATATTCCAAGTCAACTGCTTTTTCTAAATTCTTCATTGCTCTTTCTGCTAATTCTTCTTCAGAATAATCCTCCACTAATGTGCCTTCTCTCCACTCTAGTTGGTTAGCATATTTTTCAATTTCTGGAATGCTAATGTGATCATAGGTAGCAAGCCTATACTTGATTCTTCTGAGGCTTATGAAATGGTTAGGGTCATATGGTGCCCAATAAAAGCTTGTTTTGAGCTGGAGGCTTTTTAGAATCTTGTCTGCCTCTCCCCAAGCTTCTTCCCTCTTGTTAAAGATGAATGGACCCAGTTGGTGCTTAATTTTCAGCTGTGCTTTCTTATTTCTGCTATGAAAGTGGATCATGTCTGCATTGCCAAACTGCCGGAAGTATTCTAATGCAAAAATTCTCATGGGAACGTACTTTGGCAGTCTATATGGGGCTAGCTCACAGCCATATACTCTGATTACTGTGTGGTCTTGGTAGAAGTACCAATCTCCAATGCTATAATTCTTTGAAAGCTGGAGGATCTTCTGCATGTCATCGGTGAGTCTAGGAGGAGGAGAACTCTACAGCAGGGACAAGGCCGGATGGATGAATAGATCAATGAACTCACAGTAGTTGTATGGAGAGTAAAAGATATGGTGACAGACTGGTGTCCAGTATATCACCAACCTCCTGTTTCCTTTCGCACCCAGCTTTTTGAGAAAAATAGGGAAACTGTCAGGATGATTGTATAGTATCAAATGATACATATATGAGGTATATTTGAATACTCTCTCTCTCTCCAAATTCATGAATTGCTCATGAATTCTGTCAGCAATAAATGAGGCATAATCATAGTGGACAACAGGGGGCTGTCCTGGAGTGAACATGGATAGCATTACCAAGACTGTTTCATCCACAAACTCGCTGGTGTTGAATCCTAAAATGCAGGATATCATGTCTACTAGCAGCCTCCCTGTTTCATTGAACCAGACATGTAGATAAGGAGGAGGTTGCCGGGGCTGGTAATCTGGAAGCATGAACAATTGGCCAATCCTTGTGACCTTTGAGTTGGGCAGCTTGGTACCTTGCTTGAGCAGAAAATTCATAGAAAGGGGCACCAGGGGTTTAGTTGGCTCAAAGCTTAGCATCTCATTTATGGATTGAGGAGTAATGTGAAATAAAATAGTCCCAGATGGACCCAAAACTGCTCTTTGAGAGGGTTCATAGTGTTCACAACACTGATGAATGAAGTCTGGGAACACATTGACTTGTGGAAGGTAATAAATGGGCAAGTTGGACTTCGTTGGACTTCCAGATACCTATGTCATCAGCACCACTCATGTGTTTCTTCTTCAGCTCACAAACAGTTTCTATATGATATTTGTTGCTTATTTCAATTGTTTCTTTGATTTGATAATCCCTATCAGCGAGGGCCAACCATTCTAGGTTCTTATGTGGAGCATTCAGAGGTGCAATATTCAATGCCACAGGGGTCTCCATTGTTTAGCTGTTACTTGGAGTTGTATTGAACTTGACTTTTGGACAAAGGTAACACAGAGCAGTGAATTTCGATGGATAAGGCAATTTGCAGAGAAAAAAGGGGTAAATTGGGGTGAAACAGGGGTAAAATGCTGCTGGGAGAGGTGGAAAGAGCCAATGCTGGGAGTGAGCGCTGCCTTTTTTCAGTGGAATTTGTCTGCTAATGGTTTTAAGTCGCAAATGAGCGAGAATCTGTGGGAGTTTGGTGAATTTTGAATAATGGGAGCTCCTTCAAATGAATTTGGGGCTAAACTAGCAGATGGAGGTTCTCAGTACTTAGGAATTTTGAGCAGTTCTTATGCTTTTCTCTTTTCTTTTAATACAGTGAACTTGGAAGACTAGGGTATGCAGAGAAAATTGATAAATACCTGAGGACTGTGAGGCTGACGGTGTTGAAGGTTGATTGAACTTACAGCGCCAGCAGCTTAGGGAGCGAATTTTGTAGTTGGCGGACAAACGACGTCGAACAACATGCAAGGGCGCACATCAATTGTCCAATAAAAATGCGGAAAAACGATGATTTTGGGCGAATATATGAAAAAAAGGGATTTGGTGCCTTTTTGTAACTGACGTCAGCATGACGTCACTGGTCGGGCCTGGGTACGGCAGGGATGACGTGGTGAAGTATGACTGGGCTGACGTGGAGGGATGATGCGGCGGCCATGTCGGATAAAAAGTGAAACGACAGTTGGCGTGTCTGCTGATGTGGGCGATGACGTAAGGGCAGGAAGCAAACGGTGGTAAGCGGTATTATCGGACCGCTTTTGGTACGGGCCTGGTAATGGTCAGAGGCCGCCCGATCCAATAACAAATGGGCACGCGTCCCTGGCACTACATCACCCTCTAACAGTTTTCGGGCGCTAACGGACGGAGGAGGTGGTCCGAAATCGCCGAGGACCGTCGGATGGGAGGGCCCAGATCCGACGGCGGACGGGAGGACAAGCCGCCAGTGCGATAGCGGCGGGACCCAACCATTAAAAAATTATTTCTTTTGATACAGCGCGGAGAAATAAAACCTTGGGTAAATGGTAATTGTGGGTTTATGGGAACTTTACACAAATGATGCGGAACAGAGGGAAATTTAACATTATGAAGGGTAGGGCTGGTGGGGGGTTATTAAATTAACCAGGTGTTAATTTAATTCCCGAACATAGTATAAACAAATATTTACATGGGACTCTGACTTTATCAGACTTCCAGACTTTGGGATATATGGCTAAATTGCCCAAGGGGAGGATATATACATATTTTGGGATTTTTTGCATAAAAATGCTATAATAATAGGGGAAAGGGAAAAGTTAGGGAGTTTATATAGTAAGATTAGAAGTTAATATGAATTTGAGATGTGGAAGAGGAACAGAGAGCTAAGTTTAAGGAGTAAACTTAGATTTAGAAGCAGATGAGAGTGAGAAATGATTTTACACAAGAAATGTGGCTTCTTTTCGGAGAAGAAGGTCACAACTTGTCATGAATTTCTCAAAGGAGAAATGCAAGGAGGACTGTTTAGGCAGATCCTAAAGTCCTCAAGGGGATGTTAGAAAGAGAGTCTTTGGGGAAAACAGGGGAAGTTAGACATGCTTCCATATTTTGTCATCAAAATGCTGCATAGATACCTCTGCGAGTGCTAATATGTGCCTTCTTGATCAAGGCCAAAACTGAATAGAATCAGGCTTCTGCAACTTCTGGCTACCTACCCAGCTTAGTGCCTAGCATTTTTTGTTACTTCAGGGAGGGTGCACTTAGACTTGCAAACCCTCATATGCTCTTTTCTTTTTGCTGCCCTCCTATGTAAATCTACCCTTATATCTTCCAAGGGCCCAAATTAAGCAGATGGGCTCCTTCCTTTCTCTATCCAGCTACTCCTCTGTCAAGGTTGAACTATTTGAACATATATTCTTTCTCTAGTCTAGAACAGGCAATTTAAAACATGGCATGGCCCAGCTTGAACTGTTGGGCCATCCATCAAGATAGCAGTGGCATTTTGGTTGGCCACTTTCCTGGTCTTTCTTTGGGGTTCATTTCAATTACTTTTTCTGACCAATTCATTTTCTTGCCTTTTGATTATTCTTTTAAGGCATACCCTCTTTACATTTTTTAACTGTCTGCTTTCTTCACAAAAAATGGAACCTTTGTGTCATCAAAGATGAACATTTTTGGCACTTCCACTGTCAATCATGAAAAATGAAACCCTATTGGTATAGGAGGCTAACAGGCTCCAGGATTGCGCAATCCTGCCAACCAACCCTCCCAACAGGATTTGCGCAATTTTTCCCATCAGCAGGATGTTCAACCCAAGATTTGTGAAAATTTGGGCAACAGTTAACGGGTCTACCCAAAAATACAGGGTAAGTTCCTCAGAAAGAATACCAAGAATACCAAGAATACCAAGAGGGTTTATGGGAACTTTACACAAATGATGCGGAACAGAGGGAAATTTAACATTATGAAGGGTAGGGCTGGTGGGGGGTTATTAAATTAACCAGGTGTTAATTTAATTCCCGAACATAGTATAAACAAATATTTACATGGGACTCTGACTTTATCAGACTTCCAGACTTTGGGATATATGGCTAAATTGCCCAAGGGGAGGATATATACATATTTTGGGATTTTTTGCATAAAAATGCTATAATAATAGGGGAAAGGGAAAAGTTAGGGAGTTTATATAGTAAGATTAGAAGTTAATATGAATTTGAGATGTGGAAGAGGAACAGAGAGCTAAGTTTAAGGAGTAAACTTAGATTTAGAAGCAGATGAGAGTGAGAGATGATTTTACACAAGAAATGTGGCTTCTTTTCGGAGAAGAAGGTCACAACTTGTCATGAATTTCTCAAAGGAGAAATGCAAGGAGCACTGTTTAGGCAGGTCCTAAAGTCCTCAAGGGGATGTTAGAAAGAGAGTCTTTGGGGAAAACAGGGGAAGTTAGACATGCTTCCATATTTTGTCATCAAAATGCTGCATAGGTACCTCTACGAGTGCTAACAAGTGCCTTCTTGATCAAGGCCAAAACTGAATAGAATCAGGCTTCTGCAACTTCTAGCTACCTACCCAGCTTAGTGCCTAGCATTTTTTGTTACTTCAGGGAGGGTGCACTTAGACTTGCAAACCCTCATATGCTCTTTTCTTTTTGCTGCCCTCCTATGTAAATCTACCCTTATATCTTCCAAGGGCCCAAATTAAGCAGATGGGCTCCTTCCTTTCTCTATCCAGCTACTCCTCTGTCAAGGTTGAACTATTTGAACATATATTCTTTCTCTAGTCTAGAACAGGCAATTTAAAACATGGCATGGCCCAGCTTGAACTGTTGGGCCATCCATCAAGATAGCAGTGGCATTTTGGTTGGCCACTTTCCTGGTCTTTCTTTGGGGTTCATTTCAATTACTTTTTCTGACCAATTCATTTTCTTGCCTTTTGATTATTCTTTTAAGGCATACCCTCTTTACATTTTTTAACTGTCTGCTTTCTTCACAAAAAATGGAACCTTTGTGTCATCAAAGATGAACATTTTTGGCACTTCCACTGTCAATCATGAAAAATGAAACCCTATTGGTATAGGAGGCTAACAGGCTCCAGGATTGCGCAATCCTGCCAACCAACCCTCCCAACAGGATTTGCGCAATTTTTCCCATCAGCAGGATGTTCAACCCAAGATTTGTGAAAATTTGGGCAACAGTTAACGGGTCTACCCAAAAATACAGGGTAAGTTCCTCAGAAAGAATACCAAGAGGACACCGCTCACAACCAGATCTCAAATCAATACACCAGTATTTTTGACGTGGTTAAAACCCTCAGAGTGCAAGGAGGGAAACAGTCCACGGCCTGTCCCAACGTGGGTACAGACAATTTATTAATCAAAGAATGAAAATTTACATAAGCTTCTCTCATGCACGGATTTCCCGAACAATGACCCTCCATGCGCTTTAAATAGAACTCATGGACCAATCGGGTGTCAAGCCACGGATCAAGTGTCGGTAATACCGAGGTGAGAGTGAACCGTCGGATCACTACATATTGTGACCGTCGGATTGTAAGTTACAAAATGTACAACGGTAAAGAAACACACTTTACCTAACTCTAACCTAACTCTATGCTAGACCAAGTTGAACTTAACTATATCCTATGTGTCGGAATATCTTAACATCCCCCCTTAAGAACAACTTGGGATAGGATTGAAGGATTTACAAATATGACACAATAGGAGAAGGAAGGAGGCACTAGAGCCTATCCCCCCTTAGTGACAACTTCCTGAACTCCAAGCATATATCGAAGTTTAGTGAACTTCGCCTCTGTGAGAGCCTTTGTGAAGATGTCTGCAACCTGATCATCTGTTGGACAATATTGCACTTCAAGAACATGGTCATGAATGAGCTTTCTGATGAAGTGCATGTGTAGTTCAATGTGTTTGCTGCGCTGATGCTGGACTGGATCTTTGCATAGCTGAATGGCACTTTGATTATCACACCAAAGACTGAGTCCTTTAGATTGCAGCATACAATTAGCCATTTCCTTTAAGGTGCGATTTTTCCTTTCAGCTACACCATTTTGTTGTGGAGTGTATGGAACAGTATGTTGCATTTGAATTCCATTTTCGGTGCAAAAGTTGATGAATGCATTTTTAACATATTCTCCACCATTATCAGTTCTTAGCTTAAGAATTTGATGTCCAGATTGTTTTTCAACGAATGCTTTGAAGGCCAAAAAGGTGGTAAATACTTCGCTCTTGAGTTTTAAGAAGTATACCCAAGTGCGTCTGGAGAAATCATCAATGAAAGTTAAGAAGTACTTGCAGCCAGAGAATGAAGCAACAGGAAGAGGACCACATAAATCACTGTGCACAAGCTGTAAAGGGGCTGAGGCGTGCCAAGAGGCACGTTTGTCAAAACTGTCCCGATGATGTTTTCCGAGTACACATCCGGAACAAACACCATCTTTGCAAGATACCATAGGAAGACCTGTCACCATGTTTTCTTTACATAGATGCTGAAGGGAGCGATAGTTTAAGTGACCATACCGCTCATGCCAAAGTTTGCTCACTTCATCATTATGAGCAACAAATACTGAGGGAAGATGGGATGACCCAAAGTTGTGAAACTTATACAACCTTTTGGAATCATCAGCAAGACCAGTAGCTAGAATCTGTTTAGGATCTTTTAGATCCTTGATTACAACATCATGAGGTGAAAATTCAACAATTTTACCTTCACCTGAATGAGTTATCTGATAGACAGATAGAAGGTTGCAGGATAAGTTTGGAACACATAATACATCATTGAACTGACCATTGTCTAGATGAACAGTTCCAGTCCCTACAACATTAAGAGATCTATCATCACCAACATATATATTTTTGGTGTTACAATCATTTAAAGAAGAAAACATGGCTTGGTTTTTGGCCATGTGACAAGAGGCTCCAGAATCAATGAGCCACTCATGAGAATGAGAAGAAGAAGAAGATACATTTAATGCATAACCAGACTGAGATGATTGACGATGACATGCAGAAAATGCCGTTCCGGAAGTTGAAGTTGAAGTAGGCTCCAGATGGATGTTATGTTTCTTCATTGCGGCTTCCAAGGCTTCCATCTTCTTAAAGCATTTAGATTCTAAGTGGCCATCTCGATTACAAAAGTTACAATGTCTGTCAGTCTTCTTCCATTTGTTTTTATTGGTCTTGTCATATTGCTGAAATGATCTTTCATCTTGAGGCTGAGTTGGTTTAGGACCATTCCTTTGAGGATAAGACTTCTTAGGATTCTTTGAATTTGGTTGCTGCTGGGCGGCTAACGCTTTCGAGGAAGAGTTTCCAAGATTAAGAAGACCAAGGTGTAAGAGTTTTTCTTGTTCTCTTATTAAGGAATCACAAAAGGAGTCAAAGGAAGGGGGCTTGTAGTCTTTGCCTTGACAAATGAAAGCTTCCCTGGTAGAATGGAAAGTGGAAACAAATACAGAGTAGGCTGGTCCCAACTTAGTAAGGATGGAATAAATAAGGTTACCATCTTCTTTCTTAACTTTAACACCTTCCAAGAGATATCTAAGAGTCTTGAATTTGGACAAGAAATCTTCAATGCAAGAAAAATTATTAGGATCCAAAGTAAGCAACTCATTCTCAAGTTGATGGGCTCTAATTTCATTTTTAATCCCAAAAACTTTAGCAAGTTTTTCTAATGCTTCATGAGGAGTTTCAATTTCTGCAATGTGGAATCTAAGATCAGGAGAAACAGACATTCCTATCAAACCACGTGCTTGATCTTGTCGATTTTCCCATTTTTCGGCCTTGTCTTCATCTTTGGGTTTCTTCTCTTGGTCTGTGGCTATTCTGAAGAGACCTTTACTTCTAAGTAAATCTCCCATGTAGGCTACCCATTGGAAGTAGTTAGTGCTGTCAAGAATGACTTGGCATGGACTTTCCATTTTTTGAAAAGCAACTGAAGCTGAAGATGCTGAAAGTAAGTGGTCCAATGGATAGATCTCGAAAAAATAGGCGGTTTTAAAAAAAACGGCTCTGAAAAAGGCTTTCGGATGAAGAAGTTATGGCTTTTTGAAAAAAAATTGTTGACGTTGCCGGCAAAGTGCGCGAATGAAAAAATTCGCCCCCACAAAATGGAGACTTGAACCCAAGACCTCTACTCTCTTAAAAGGTCTTTGAACCAATTGATCTATACAAAATATTTGAGAGAGAGAGAGAGAGAGAGAGAGAGAGAGAGAGAGAGGGGGGGGGGGGGGCGGGGGCCTCGATTTGCGTGCTTGCCTTGGGAAGACTCTTTTCCCCTACAAAACACAAAACACAAAACCCAACACAAATATCCAAAGAAAAACGAACCTTACGGCTCGAAGTTAGCTTTAGCCAAAAAACTAGAAATTTAAAAAAAAATCTCAAAGTTAGCTTTTAGCCGAAAAACTAAATATTTTTCTCAATGTTTCTGATTTTCCGAGATCACACTAAGGTGCAGGGAAAAGAGCATACGCATGAGAAAAATCCTTTCTTTCTGTTTCTGATTTGCCCAGATCGCATAGAGTCGCAGGGCAAAGAGCATACGCAGAAATGAAAGGTATAGATCCGGAAGAAAAAAAAAAGGCTAAATAAACCGAAACCGAAATAAGCAGAGAGAAAATGACAGTAAACTGCAAAAAAAACACTGTATACCTCCCGATCTGAAAAATGACGCAGCTAGGGCTACCGGAAACCTTTTCGCGTGAAACGAAAGGGGTTCCTCACTGAAACAGATGCTCCGAACGCAACAGAGCAGTCCTCTCGGCCCGAAAGCAGTCAGAAACAGCAGATCTAGGAAACGACAGCCGCATGCAGTTCTACTGGCTTCAGATTTGGATCACCAACGGACGCGGCCCTCAAATAGCTCTGATACCATGTAGGAATTTACAGGGTAAGTTCCTCAGAAAGAATACCAAGAGGACACCGCTCACAACCAGATCTCAAATCAATACACCAGTATTTTTGACGTGGTTAAAACCCTCAGAGTGCAAGGAGGGAAACAGTCCACGGCCTGTCCCAACGTGGGTACAGACAATTTATTAATCAAAGAATGAAAATTTACATAAGCTTCTCTCATGCACGGATTTCCCGAACAATGACCCTCCATGCGCTTTAAATAGAACTCATGGACCAATCGGGTGTCAAGCCACGGATCAAGTGTCGGTAATACCGAGGTGAGAGTGAACCGTCAGATCACTACATATTGTGACCGTCGGATTGTAAGTTACAAAATGTACAACGGTAAAGAAACACACTTTACCTAACTCTAACCTAACTCTATGCTAGACCAAGTTGAACTTAACTATATCCTATGTGTCGGAATATCCTAACACATTTCAATTACTTTTTCTGACCAATTCATTTTCTTGCCTTTTGATTATTCTTTTAAGGCATACCCTCTTTACATTTTTTAACTGTCTGCTTTCTTCACAAAAAATGGAACCTTTGTGTCATCAAAGATGAACATTTTTGGCACTTCCACTGTCAATCATGAAAAATGAAACCCTATTGGTATAGGAGGCTAACAGGCTCCAGGATTGCGCAATCCTGCCAACCAACCCTCCCAACAGGATTTGCGCAATTTTTCCCATCAGCAGGATGTTCAACCCAAGATTTGTGAAAATTTGGGCAACAGTTAACGGGTCTACCCAAAAATTGCGCAATCCCCTTCGGTAGTCAGCCCAGCTTACAACCAAAAATGTGCATTTTTCTCCAGTAGTCGAGCAGTCACTTGCATGTGCAGTTGAGTTGACTGGTTCCCTTTGGGACTGAGCAAAATAGACTTGCATGCATAGGCTTCTTCTTCCAAGGCAACATGCAAAGGCATCCGTTGTTTCATGGATCTATGTTTAGTAGTTGGAGGTTACATGAAAGGAGAAATTCTGAATCTTTCCACAAAGTCTCGCTTCCCATAGGTTCGTGGCATGCACGTCACAACCTTGATGTTGTCAAAACTCATCAACCGGATGCTGCAGAGCTAATTCCTCACATCAACCTTGTAGCTATGACATCCCACATCATATCTAGGAGAATTCGGCACATTCGGCTTAGTTGTTTTGGGGTAAGCTCCCTCCCCATGCCTTGTGCTGCATTTTTATCTCTTTTTGTGTTTTCACTTGTGGGAGTACTATTTTCTTGATTTCTTTGAGTGCTTATTGTTGTTTACATGTATAATAGCTTGTTTTAGCTCCGTTTCAGTTTTTGTTGTTATCTCACTGCTGTCGCATGCATGAAACTATTTTGCACGCACGTTCACCCAACCAGTGAACTGCCTCACCCACATGCATGTTGATCTGTTTGCTGAATCTTTCATTCATGTTTTGCATGCACTGTTAATCAGTTCTGCTATCACTTAGTGTCACCATGCATTCATTGACTTACTTGCTTTCAGTTTCTTGTTAGCGTGTCGGGCCAACCTTGGCCCGGGCTCTGCCTTCACCAAGTCTGCATTGCATATTCTGGGAAAGGAAGACTCCCCTTCGTCTCTAGATTTGCGCATTCCTACCTAGAACTGGACTTCATGACCGTTTTGTGCATTTATGGAGGACAATGGCTGCTGGGCCTAAGAAATTGCGCGAATCTGTCCCTTGGTCAATAGTCCTTCCTAGTTGGAATTATGCATTGCGCAATCCCAATAGTCAATAGCCAGATTGGCCTATGCATTGCGTAGTTACAACAGTCATTTAGACTTCCAGTAGCCCAGACTATGCCTTGTGTAGTCTTTGCAGTCAGTCTCCCGACCTCTCGGTCGAAATTGCACAAACTTCATGATCATTCACCCAAGTATGTTGCAAGTCAGTTCTCATGTTCATTTTGGTTTTCAACTACCAGATTTCTTGTTATGAATGTTGCCATGTCTCTAGGTATCATAGGTGTTCATCTGCCTCTCAGAAGTACAGGTACAATGGTTTCCAAGAGAGTAGAGATGAAGGCACCGTTCAGAGCAAGCTTCGGGATGCAGTCGATCAAGTTTCCATGGGCTTACCTACTCATGAAGACATCAAGTTGTTCGTGGACAAGGACATCAAGCAGTAGCATCACATCGAGCAACATCATGAAAAACAGTTGAAGGCAACATACCGAATGCAGGGAATGCAGCGAATGTATTGAAAACAACAAATGCAATAGGAAGGTTGTTGACAAAATAGAGGCGGAGCAAAGTTGCAAGATCAAGCAGATCCACTGATAATGAAAGCAATTTTGGAGACTCAGGCTATGCAGTGTTGGTGTGACATGAAGATCATGCAAAGGCAGAAGATGGAACAAACAAGGAGTTGCATGTGTTGAAGCAGCAACTCAGGAAGAACATGAGGCTGCATAGACAGTCCAATGAGTTGCACTAGGAACCGGAACAACAGTGGGCACAACATGCACTTGCGAATGAAACTATGTTAGTATGAGTTAATGATCCATCCCATCAGCTGACACAGATAAAACATGGTGAGCAATGTTGTTGATCGCATCCAATGGATGCAACAACATGCATGTATTTGAATGCACACATGTAATCCAACCTATTCAACACACGCACTAAGGCGAAGACAAGAAGCAAGTCAAACTGGGGCTGAATGTGTGCTTCGGCAAGTTGATGCGCATGACCACCAGCACACACTTGAAGATTAGCATGGACACTATGCATTAGTGTGTTTTCGGTTCAACCGTACCCAAAAAGACCATGCACATGTTAGCAGACGAGTTGGATGAAGGGGCTGAACCAATGCAACTGTTGCAATGGAGGCAAGAGTTTGCTTTAGCAAGATGTCACCGTGAGGTGCATGCACAACATGTCGGACGACCTAGCTTGGCATTAGCTCACCACCTTCACCATCACCAGCATGTCAAAGAGTTGGTCTCATCACAGCGGACCAAGTATCAGTGATTGTTGAAATATGGCAACAAAAATATTCCAATTTATTAATTTGTCCTTGAATTAAATTGTGAATTAAAATCGAATTTAGTCTTAACAACTACTTGGAAATAATTAATTAATTTATTTTAAATTAATTAGTTGGAAAAATTCAAATTAGAAGTCTTTCTCAAGTCATGCAAGAGTTATCCCTTAAATTAAGGAGATAAGATTGAGTTATATTTGAGTTGTAATTAGTTAGCTTAGTTTACTGAGTTAAGTCTAGTTAAATTAGTTCCAAATTGTTTGAGGAACTAATAGTGAGCTAATAGTCAGTTGATGCATTAATGTTCTCAACTAGTGTTATTCCAATTAACTAAAGATTCCCTCATCAGAAACTCATGCATGTCTATTCTGAGAAAGACCCAGTTGAGATAAATGTTCAAGGACAATGTACTATCAGTTGCATGTGTTTTCTAATGGAGAAAACTCATGCATGCAGTCAAGGATTTATCCTTGAGGATTATGCAGTTTTGGAGGACTAGTTTTCCACTTGGTTAAGGAAAATCATCCACAAGGAACAACGCAAGGAAATAGGAGCTTGGAGGGTAGATAAGAAGGCTGGAGAGAAGCCAAGATTGCTTGTGAGCATCTGTGAGGATTGTACTGAGAGCTAGCTAGCTGTGAGAGCTAAGGCTTTGTATAATTCCTGTGTATTTCCACCATGTGTGATAATACAATAGTGTGGGGTTTTTATCTGAGGATTTCCCCAAAAGTATTTTCATGTGTATTGTGCCATTGATTCTTCTTCTTCTGGTTATATTTTTCAGCTCGATCTTTAAGCTTCCAAAAATTGATAGTAGAAGTAGGTTATAGTATTCTACTTTGATTTATATTGCATTATCGGGCTAACCTACACATATTTTCTACATGGTATCAGAGTTGTGAACATTATACTGAGAAGAGAGTTCTAAGTTTGAAGTTCAGAGTTGTAGGTGCAAATCGAATTCATATCATACTTGAAGGTTGGCCAATGGCGTTCTATGGCTTGAGACTCGAGTATGCCTTAGAAGGTAGCTTGAATTACATAACATGGAAAGATAGAATGGAGGTTGTATTAGAAGACAATGGCTTGAAGGAATTCATTGATCAAGAAATACCAAAGACAACTTCAACTAATGCACAAGAGTTGGCTGAGTGGAAGAAGTGTGCGGCGAAGGTGAGACGGATCATCCTTGAGGGAGTTCGAGACCATATTGTCTCGAGACTTCATGGGAAGGATATTCCATTTTCAATGTGGAAGACATTGAAGGACCTCTACCAGAAGAGTAGCGACCAGAGGAAATTGGCCCTCAAGGATAAGTTTCGAAGAATCAAGATGGAGAAGGGCGATACTATTTCCACATATCTGAACAAGCTCACCACCTGCAGAGATGAGATTGGAAGTGTGGGAATAACTACTGCCAATGATGATATGGTGAACCTCACTCTCCTTGGCCTTCCAAATAGTTGGAATAACTACCAGGACTTTGTGAATGGAAGGGAGAAACTGTCAGATTGGGAACGACTGTGGTCAGATCTTATGCAGGAGGAGATCAGGAGGAGCACACGAGATGGTTCTTCATCCAAGAATGATGATGAAGAAAATCTGGCCTTAGCAAGTAAGGCAAGGAAAGGGAAGGGTAAGGCTTCCCATTTCAAATCGAATTCTTCTCATGGAGGGAAGAAGGGTGACATGTCTAAAGTAAGATACTTTAATTGTCACAAGATGGGACATTATGCGACTAATTTCCCATCGAAGAAGTCCAAGAAGGGATCCTTGAAAGGATCAGAAGGTGAGGCATTAGCCTCTCAGTTAGAAATGGACTTTACCATCATCGCATGCATGGTGTCATCGATGATGGGTTGTGTCTGGTATCTTAACAGTGGAGCCTCATTCCACATGACTGGTGATAAAAATTTATTCAGTGCCTTGGAGGAGAAAGACCTCAGGATGCGCATAGAGATGGGTGATGATAGAAGGTATAGTGTTTCAGGAGTGGGCATGATTTCTTTTCAGAGGGAGCATGGAGGTCCTCTCACCTTGACAGATGTTATGTATGTTCCTAGACTGAAGAAGAAATTGGTATTGGTCATGATGTCGGAGGACAAAGGCTACGATGTTGTGTTTAGTAAAGGAAAGGTGTTCCTAAGACACATAGCCACGGGTCAGACCAAGCGGATAGGGATTTAGGTGAAGAATATCTATAAGCTAGAGGTAGATGATTGTGCAACATTGAGTACGAAAGCAGAATTGGTGCAAAGCCAAGACGTTGGCGAGTTGTGGCACAGGTGGTTGGGCCATTTGCATCATGGGGCTTTGAAGATAATGCAACATATATCTATAGGACTTCCCAAAGGTAAACTTGAGCAAGTTGACACATGCAAAGGTTGTACCTTGGGAAAGTACACCAAGTCTTCCTTTCATGATCGAGACAATCGAGCAGAGGCTATCTTAGAGCGAGTTCATACTGATTTGTGTGGACCATTCTCGACGGCATCCACAATGAAGCAAAGGTATTATGTGATTTTCATTGATGACCATTCTTGTAAATGTTGGATTTATTTCATGTAGAAGAAGGACAAAACTTTCACAAAGTTTTGTGAGTTCAAAGCTTTAGTTGAGAAAGAGTCAGGGAAGAAGATCGAGGCCTTGAGAAGTGACAATGGTGGAGAATATGTCTCTCAAGAGTTTAAGGACTTCTATGTAGTGGAAGGAATTAAACGAGAGTTGACGGCACCCCATAACCCACAGCAAAATGGGGTGGCTGAGAGGAAGAACAGAACTATTGTAGGGGAAGCATGGGCAATGCTGCATGACCAAGGCCTACCACTTCACTTGTGGGTTGAGGCATGCAACACAACGGTCTATTTACAGAATAGAAGCCCGCATCGCATACTTGGGATGAAGACACTAGAGGAAGCTTTCTCCAGTAAGAGACCAGATGTGGTTCACTTCAGGATCTTTGGCTCATCGGTATATTTCCATGTGACAAAGGATGCACAGAAGAAGCTTGAGTCGACAGCAGAGTTGGGGATATTTTTGGGGTACACTGATACACCTCACAACTATCGGGTGTACTTTCCTACCAGTCGGAGGATAGTGGTTCGCAGAGATCTCAAGTTTGATGAGTAGAAGGCCATGTGAGTTTCCCTTGAGAGGGAGCTCCAACTACAAGCTGTGGAGGAACTGTTGGTTCCTAAGGAGGAGGAGCCTTAGACTGATGCAGAGTAGCCGCATGCAGAGGTTCTAGGAGTGGATACATCCACTCAAGCAGAGTCTTCCAGAGATGGACAGAAGCACACAAGAGAAGCTGACAGATTGTTGGAGGATGCAAGAGAGAATGTGGGAGCACCATCTTCTCAGCGTAGACAGAGGAGGTCACCTGAGAGGTACACTAGATACATGGCCCTTTCTGGGGAATGTGTTGAGACCAAGCCATATTCCTTTGAGGAAGCAGTGCAACAGCCGATTTGGGTTGATGCTATGGTGGAGGAGTATGACTCCATAGTTCGTAACAATGCTTGGGACATGGTTCCAAGACCAGAGAACAAGTCAATTGTGAGTTCCCGTTGGCTTTACAAGGTAAAGAAAGCTACTGATAGGTGTGGAGAAGCATAAGGCAAGATTTGTTGCCCATGGCTATTCATGGGTCGAGAGGATCATGTTACTGTAGTATATTTCGACAGAGGAGAAATATGCTGACGTTTTGACAAAGGCATTGTCAAAGTGTAAATTCGAGTTCCGTAGAGACAGGATCGGGGTGGCAGATAATCCCTTTCTTGTTGAGAGGGAGTGTTCAAATATGGTAACAAGAATATTCCAATTTAATTTGTCCTTGAATTAAATTGTGAATTAAAATTGAATTTAGTCTTAACAACTACTTGGAAATAATTAATTAATTTATTTTAAATTAATTAGTTGGAGAAATTCAAGTTAGAAGTCTTTCTGAAGTCATGTAAGAGTTATCCATTAAATTAAGGATATAAGAATGAGTTATATTTTAGTTGTAAGTAGTTAACTCAGTTTACTGAGTTAAGTCCAGTTAAATTAGTTCCAAACTGCTTGAGGAACTAATAGTGAGTTAACAATCAGTTGATGCATTAATGCACTCAACTAGTACTACTCCAGTTAACTGAAGATTCCCTCATCAGAAACTCATGCATGTCTATTCTGAGAAAGAACCAGTTGAGATAGATGTTCAAGGACAGTGCACTATCAGTTGCATGTTTTTTCTAATGGAGAAAACTCATGCATGCAGTCAAGGATTTATCCTTGAGGATTGCACAATTTTGGAGGATTGGTTTTCCAATTGGTAAAGGAAAATCATCCACAAGGAATAGCGCAAGGAAATAGGAGCTTGGAGGGAAGAGAGGAAGGTTGGAGAGAAGCCAAGATTGCCTATGAGAATCTGTGAGGATTGTACTAAGAGCTAGCTAGCTGCGAGAGCTAAGCCTTTGTATAATTCCTATGTATTTCCACCATGTATGATAATACAATAGTGTGGGGTTTTTATTTGAGGATTTCCCCAAAAGTATTTTCATGTGTATTGTGCCATTGATTCTTATTCTTCTGGTTATATTGTTCAGCTCGATCTTTAAGCTTCCGCAAATTGATAGTAGAAGTAGGTTACAGTATTCTACTTTGATTTATATTGCATTATTGGGTTAAATTACACAGATTTTCTACATGGTATCAGAGCTGTGAACATTATACTGAGAAGAGAATTTGAAGTTTGAAGTTCGAGGTTGCAGGTGCAAATCAAATTCATATCATACTTCAAGGTTGGCCAAGACAAGCCACTGAAACTACGCAAAGAATAGCTCAGGTCGGTATGAGAGGCCCCAGAGTATTGTGGGGAAAAACTGCATAAAGGTCACTGGGAGGAAAAATTCCGCAATCAGGGACAACAGTGAAAGCTGCGAGGTGGAACCAAGTTGGACAAAACTATGCAATTCTTGGGAGGAAGACAAGGCAGGGTGTCTGGGGGAACTTCTGGACAATTTTGCACATTTTTCAGGGTGAGGACTGAGCAGGTCACTCGGGGTCCAATTGGGAATCTACACAAATTATCTAAGGGAGACAAAGTTGGGCAGCAAGGGACACCAACAAGAAAGTCTGCGCAATTTCCAAGAGGAGGGCATGTCGGTTTGTGGGGAGTTGCTGGTCATAACTGCGCATTTATGAGAGACAGTGTAGGATAGGAAGCACTACGTAGTTTCTAGAAATAGTGCGGAGCGGGGCAGTAGTAGGTGTACTGCCAAATCTATGCAATTTTCAGGGATAGTGCAGAGGAAGCCAGGAGGAGGCCTGACTTAGCATGATTGCACAATTTCTACAGGCAGTGAAGGCTACGCAGTTGGGAATGTCTGCGCAATTTTGGAGAGGAATGTAGCTCCGAGTCACAGTGCAATGCAGATTTCTGGTTAACCAAGAGGAGGCTTGATAATTGATGTTGCGGGAAGCACGGAGTAGATCGATCTTGGAGACAACTTCTACGTAAGTCTCGGAGACAGATAACTTGCTCACTTCTAGGATTGCAGACTACGGCTACCTCAGAGGACAAACTCAAGCACTGTGTAATTATGGGCAGTAAAGCAGGGTCACTGAGAGCTGAGACTGCATAGTACAAATTATTTGGGGTTCGACTAAAGGATTTTGTCTGGTCGATAGATTTTCAGGAAAAATGGTTAAGTGTGAGAAAACATGAAATTATGTAGACGTGACATCGTGATCAGACACTTAGCATGACTCGACGACAGGGCACCATAAACCACCAAGACAAACATGTGCTCAGTGAGATTGTCTTAAGGTTAAGAGTGACAAGTTTAACACTTGAGATAGACCTTCGAATGACCATGACGACACTTGAGAGACAGTGCTTACAACTTTGTGTGTGAGTACGCTCGATGTTCATAGAGAAATGACAACACATGCACACAAGGATCAACCTTCAAAATTGCCATAAAACGACCGCAAACATGACAAAGAAATCAACATTCCAAAATATGATTGTTGGTCAGACAAGCAAAAGGGTGTAAAGACTCTACAAGATCTCATGGGATGAGCTCGAGTGTTTGCAACTATGAGTGGAAAAACCAAGGAAGGCCCCAAAATTTGGATTCATACCAAAATTTTGGAGGGTGTTGTAGCCGCTACAACACTTGGTGATACACTGGTTAAATACCAACTTCTCTGTTTTGGGTCATTTTCAGCACAGGGCCTTGGCCTTTCAGGGAGTATTGATTCCTTGTGCAGGTAACTTTGTCTTCCCCACTTACCCCATGGACAAACATGGTTCACCTTGTACCAACTCAATCATCACAACAAAAGATTCAACTGGATCCCAATGTTTCAAAATCAGGAATTGTAGTTTGGCTCAAGAGCTTAAGATTTTCAGAGTATAAGTTTTCATCACTCATGTTTCTCCACTGCCAGGAGGCCTAGACAGTGCCCCAACGAAGTCACGTAAGAAAAAAAGCATTGCTCCACTGCCAGTGAGCCTAGTCAGTACCCCAATGGAGTTGTCTGATTCACCTCTCTACGCAGGAATCCTTTATCTTCTTTTTTCATTTTTGTTTTTTTTAAAGAGGATTGTTCATAGGCACTTATTTATGTTGGGGTAGAAGAGAGATCCCAACTTATTGAGAGTAGAAGAGGTTGTTCCTTCAGAGAAGCATGTAAGACCTCTGATTTAGGTTTTCTCGTTTAGATTTTTCCCCTTCTTTGTTACTATTAGTTGGATAAGCTTGAACACACAGAGCAGAATACTGAGTACATGCATGGAGTTTCCCAGTGTGGACACAGGTTTGTGGTTTGACCAGAGCTTCCCTTACAGACGGATTGTATTTTCCGTTGAGACTTCATTGACCAAAAGTTAAAACCTACCACAAAGAAGATAGACATAGGACTCGCCAAGCATTGCAGTGTCACAAGACTCCTGAACTTCAGCCACATAATTATTCAAAAGCCAGAAAATGGTGTAGGACAACACTTATTTACAAAATGAAATGGAAAGCCATCAAAACAAAGAAAAGAAAAACGAAGAAAACACAGCAAAGTAAAACAACAAAACAACAATAAACATGCTATGTACATAGGTCGGGGCGCGACCCCAGAGAATTGAAAATAACATTTTAAATATTGGCCATTAATGGGAAGTTTATCATTCCTCTTGTCAAGTGATTGTAGATGATACGTGTGTTGGCCAATTTTTTCATGAAACGTGAAAGGAGCAATCCACAGGGATTGGAACTTCGTGTGTTTGCCTTTGTCTTCATGAGTTTTATCCCACTTCAAGACTAAGTCACCCACATTGAGGTTGGTGTTCCCTATAGAATTTCAATCAAACCATATCTTGATACAGTTTTGGTGGACTGTAATTTTTTCTTTTTATTTCATCTGTTGTTCCTATAACTTGTGTAATGTGTCCATCCTACTCTGAACTAATAGACACGATTTTCCTTGGGATTATTGGGATAACTTGAGAGCAACAAGGTAGATATTTGGTGGCAAGATGGCTTATTTTCCATTTACAAGGAAGTATGGACATGTGTTCAAAGAGGGTTTGGGTGTAACTCAGTCAGCCTAGAGAGTATTCACAAGATTGGAATGTCAGTTTCATTGTTTAGAGTAAATGGTCCTTTTTATGATGCGAATGGGATTTTTGTTTGTAGATTCGGCAAGACCATTTCTGTGTGGGTAGTAGTTAGATGAATGCTTATGAAAAATACCATATTTCAACGAAAAATCATAAAGTTTCAATGAAGAGAAGTAAGTTTCATTGTCAAAGACAAATGATACAGAATGCCAAACCTTGAAATGATGTTATGCTGAAGGACACTGATGACTTCCTGGTCATTCACTTGTTTGAGCGGAACTACTTTTGTCCATTGTGTGAAGTAATATGTAGCAGTTAGGATGTAGGAGTGTTGCTTTGATGAATGTGGGAATATTTCCCCAATGATTTCTAAGCCCCATTGTTGGAATGGTTCGTACATTGAAACAGGCTACAACGGGGTTGCTGACCTTCGAGTTCTATCGGCATATCACTAACAAACTGAGCACTTGTGGGCATAAGAGTGTGCATCTTTGCATAATGTGGGCTAGTAGAAATTGGATCTCATGACTTTATGTATTGTTCTGCTACCCGCGAAGTGGCCCCTAGCTGGTTTGTCATGCAGATCACATAACACACTCTCTGAATCCTGTGCTTCTAGGCACCTGAGAAAAATGCCATTGTGGTGATTTTTGTAAAGCACTTATACACCAACTGGTAAGATAAGGCTTTGAGTCAGAGTTCCCTGTTCTTCCACATAGAGAAGTGAGAGGGCATGGTGTCGTGCTCAATGTACTAGCACACTTCTTCATACCAAGAGTTACTGTGCGAAGTGAGTGGTGCTCGCTCTACATTGTACATGTCAATTTCTTGCTCCCAACTGGCGAGCTCTTCTTCTTCCTCTTGCGTGTGCACTACTTCCGGTGCTAGACTACAGAGACCGTGACCCTTGATGGTGCAAACTGGCTTGATTTTGAGATCATACTCTTGTAGTCCTATCATCTAGTTTGCACGTCTTTCACCAAGCTCTTGTTGAAAAAGAAACGATTTGACTGTTGGGTATGACACAAAGACTATGGAATTATTTTTCAATAGGTAGGGTCTGAAATGTTTCACCACCTTGTATGCAACATGTGATTGTTTATCCATGATAGGATAGTTAAGCTTGGGACCCTGAAAGCTCGTGCTCATGAAGGAGATGGGACATTCATTGTTGAGCTCGTCCTTGTTATTGAGCACTGCAATGAGTGAAGTGTCGAAAGTGAATGTGTAAAGCAAGAAATATGTGTTGAAATATGGGTTGTATAGCATAGGTGCTTCTATATTTCCTGCTTGATACGAGCGAACGTGTCCTGTTCCTTCTTCCCCCAGTTGTAAACTACATCCTTCTTGATCATCTCTTGTATGGGTTTGAAAATCTGTGCATAATCTGAGATGAACTTCCAGAGGAAGTTGATCTTTCCCAAGAAGGACTTCATGGCTTTCTTGTTCAGGGGATGAGGAATCTGTGTGATGGTCCAGACTCGGTCCGGATCTACCTTGATCCCACTCTTGGAAATGATGTTCCTAAGGAGGTTCCCCTGAGACACTACAAAGATTCTCTTCTTGGGATTCAAGGATATCGACTACTTGCGACATCAATCAAAGATCTTCTTGAGATGGCACAGGTGGTCTAACTATCTTTTGGAAAAAAATGTTAAATCATCAAGGTAGACCACCACACTCTATCCGATGAGCCCATGGAAGGTGATGCCCTAGCATGTTGAAAAGTTGTGCCTACGTTTACCAACCAAATGGAATTCTTCGACAAGTGAATGTACCCCACTTGGTATGGAATGTAGTTTTCAGTCTATCAGGTTCTGCTACTAGAACCTGGTTATATCCTGAAAAATTGTCTAATTGAGAAAACATTTCTACTTTAGATAATGTCTACAAGATGTGTTCCAAAGATGGCATAGGGTAATTGTCTTTGTCTGAGCCACGATTCAGATTTTGGAAATCAATGCACAAGCGTATCTCCCTAGACTTCTTTATGACATGAACTAAGTTTGAAACCCATGTAGAATGACAAAATTTATAAATGATCTGAGCATCCAACAACTTAGTCAACTCTTTCTGAATAAGGGGCTCCAGTGCTGGATGTACTTTCCTAAGATTCTGCTAGAATGGTTTGGCCCCTTCCTTGATAGGGATGATGTGTTGGATTATTCCTGTGTCATATGTTTTCAATTCATCGTATGTCCATGTGAATACATCATGGTACTGTCAGAACAAGTGGACAAAGTCTTGTCTCTCTTTTAGTGTGTAACACATACCGAGATTCACGAACATTGGATCTTTCTTTGTTCCCATATTAATATGTTCATGCATCAATGTGGAATTGTGGGTTTTAGTGTTCATGGGTCCTTTGAGGTGGTTCTGCAAGTCATACAGCTTCTCAAGTGAAACCACACCCTTGGGGATGAGGTTTCCTTTATTGTCATCAGTTATGTCTTGCAGAGACTGCTCATGCATGTCTTCATCTATCTTTGCATCCTTGAAGACATCAATGTTGGTCATGAAGTGTAATATCTATTCATCATCATCAAAAACACATAAACTAGTGATGTTGTCAGGGATAGATGGCTTCTACAAAATTTCAACATAAAGTCTATCCCTAAGCGGCGTCATCCTTGCAACTACATTCGCAAGAGCATATGCAGCTACATTACACATTCTTAGTACAAAGATGATATTGAAAGCTTGGAAGTTAGAGATAAGTTTCCATTCCTCTTGTTGGTAACTCTTAAGATGAGGTGAAACACAGTGTATGGTGTTACGTACCTGACGCACCAGATCTCTTAATCACCTACCACTTTCAACACATCAACATTGAGGTTGATAACTTTCTATAAGCCCAAAACAAGTGCTTCATATTCAGCAGTGTTGTTCGTGCACTCGAACTCCAAGCAACTTGAGACTGAGTTTTTCCTTTGCCTTGGGTCTATCAAAACACACTTGATTCCATAGCCATCCTATGTTTTGGATCCGTCGAAATACAAGGTCTGCAAGTTATCTGTACAAGGATCGCTTGCCGTGCTAGTACTGCTAACACTACTGCTACTACTATTACAATGTACTATAAAATTTTCACTTTCATCAGTTGGGCAAGGAAGGAGACCCAATTGTCTGACTGGTGGGATGGGGCTCAGCTATATAAGATAACACCCCAGTTGTGTTTCTAGAAAGAAATTGTTGAACAAAAGTTATTTAAAAGCCAACGGTTCATTTTGACCATCTAAGGGAGTAATGTTATGTTTCATATATATCTATGAAAACACCCAGATCTAGTTGTTTTTTCCCTTGTGCAGAAGCCATAAGTGTGACCAATCTGGAGCAAAATATCCTCGCAACTTGCTAGACCAGTATCTGCTAAGTAATAAGCCATATGATTCCGGGATGTCCATGATCACAATGTTAATGCATTGATGAACTCATCCATCAAATGATAACCAAATGATCACATCTCAGAGTTCACTAATGGCTGGTACACATGTTCGGTCAAGTTGGATGATTTGCACAATTTTACTTCTCCATTGTGCATTGATTTGTTTAGTGATGGAGAGTGGCATGACATTGACTGATGCGCCAGAATCAAACAAACAGTTGCGGACATCGAAGTTAAATATTTCAAATGATAAAAAAAATGTTGGGCAGAGTGAGATTTCTTCTTGAATGTGAAGCGCATTGAGCACAGATGCAAGTGATCTAGGAGACTTGCTTGGTCCCCTGTTGGAAGAGGAAATATTGTTTGTGGACGTTTGCCTCAGTGCGCGCAAAATAATATCTCGCTGACTCGTGAGCTTGGTTAACTCATAAAGGGAGATGTTCACACAAGTATTTTTCATATCTTCAACAATATTGTAATCTAAAGTGGGAAGACTCACTGAGTTTTCTATGGGTAGACTTGTGTGCATGTTGTCCGATGGGCTACTTTTTTCTTTGCTGCTCATGGGCGTACTTTTAGATATAGTTGTCCTATCAGATTTTCCTTGTGTTTTATGTATGGAGATGATTAGTGAGTCCACTATTTTGAGAAGATGTTGTCTCACTTTTTCTCTCAGAATCTCAAAAATAGTGGGGAACCTTTGACTCCTCAAACTGTATTGATTGTTCTGCTTTGGGTCCGGATGGTCACTCAGAGGATCTTTCTCGGTGGTTGTCTTCTTCCAGTAAACATTAATACATTGATACATGTTGAATACATACCCAACACTTGGAGCTTTATCAGATGTAGCAGCTTCCTCTTCATCTCCATCCTTAGGTTGAACCTGCTCACTGGCTTTAAAATGATCAATCAACCTTGTAGCTATGGTGCTCATCACTCGGTTCCATTCTGGACAAGTATTTTTTGAATGTTGGTCTTCGTGGACCATGAAAAAGTGATCCATCGCAATCTCGTGCAAGTGGAGCAAACGTTAGAGTTCTGCGCAGATTTAGCTGGGTGGATACTGTTGCTGCCTGATGTCACATTCTTCTTCTATGTGAATTTGGGAGGCTTTCTACTCACAACTATCTCGATCATTTGTTGTTTGAGTTTAGACACTTCGGTTGTCAAGGACTTGATGAGACGAGTATGGTTTTCAATTTCACTTACTTCCTTTTCCTTTACCTTACTCACATCAATCTCAAACCTCCTACTCGTGTCTTTAGAGTCCTTAGCTAGTTCATCATCTACAATGACTCTAATAGCGCGTAGGTCTTTCTCCACACCAATTGCCTCTTGGAAATTTTCTAAAAGTGTTTCTTTCACAACTCACTTGACGAACTGCGCAATGCTGGTCAGTAATGCGGATGTGTAGTAGTCAATCGTGATGGAGTCATGAGGTTTGGTGTCTGTAGTGAACTTGTTCAAGATATAGTTAAACCTCTGATTAAAATATTTCACTTTTTTCTTTCTGCTCCATCTTGATACTCCCCAACTCTTTCAACAACATGGTGGGGGTTTTGCCGTTAACAAAATTCTCAAGGAAAATTCTCTTGAACATCCCCCAGTTCTGAATGGAGTTGATAGGAAGGATATGGTACCATACAATTGCTCTTCCATCCAAGGTACATGGAAATAGTCTACGTGCAACATTGTCATAACGTATCTTGAATATCTACAGATGTAGGTAGAATGTGTCTAAATGATCTTCTGCCTTCACTATTTTATTAGGGTCATACTTTGTTAACAGTTTCTATTTATGTCTTGGCATCTTGTGCAAGAATCCTGGGAGTGCCAATACGGCCTATGTCATCCATTCCAGATTTTGATCATCCATATTGTCCTTTTCTTCATACTCCTCTTCTTCTAAATCTGACGGTTCAATCTCTAGATCTATTGGTTCATCTCTGCCTCTGCCTCTTCCACTACCTTCTCCTCTATTGCTTCCGCTTGAACCTGAGCCCAAGAGTAAGTTGTTAACCTCTTCTCCTTATAGGAAAATATGAAGTTCCTCTTTATTCTCAACAAATTATGCCAATTCTTCAAGAGTGGCGAGGATTACTTCTTCAACATATGAGACTACACTCCTATAGGTCTAGTCTTTTACTTCCTTTGCAAAGAGGGAAGAGTGTGTACTCCTGGAATCATTCCAACAACTTTAGAAAACTAATGGGTGATGGGACAAACAACATGAATGTGATGATATGAAATTTCTTGTTCAGGTTTGGGAGGTGAGAAGTAACCAACTTGAGAGTTGCACATGTGAGAGAGGGAGTTCGTGTTACTACCTTGACCAGATGATAAATAAGTCGGTTTGGTAGGAAATTCAGCCATAAAATGTTGGCTTCCCTCCTTATAGCACCAGAAATGTTGATGGATCTAGACCCACCAACATTCAAGGGATCTCCCCAGTATGAATTCTCGACTAGACCTCACATCGTTTGGTGTAGGAGTGACATATGGTACGATGGCCTGGTTTCCATTATCTTAGAGATTTTCCTTATCTCTTGTTGTCCAACACCTGAGAGTGTTATGCTTTTAACTTCAAGAAAGCGAGGTGAGTATGTCTAGTGAGTGTGTAATGTGACTTTGTGTTTGGGTTCTCTTACTGTAAGGGAGAGGCTACAAGTGAGCCTCTAGATGAGAGGTAGTAGTACCACCTAGGGAGAGACACATGCAAAAGCAGCAAGGGTTTCTCCAACATACAACGGAATAGTCCACAACAGATGCAATAGTCGTTAAAACCAAAGTGTAATAGAAAACATGTACAACGTCTAGTAGAGTAGTCCACACAGGGGTGACTGTTGCTATAACCAAGGAAAACAAGAATGGTGTGTCTAATGTCCATCGGAGTAGTCCACATGGATGAGACAACAGTGATAAACAATAAAACACATATTCAACAATGTAAGTACTAAAATAATCAAACTAGTTCAACTCTCTTAGTACAGGTTAAGGAGAGATGCATTACAAACGTTTAAAGAATAATCTTACAAACATATACAAAACATGTGTGAAAACGTGCTGACCTGAGACATGCTTCTGAATTAAGAAAAAGTTCCAAGACACATCTATAAACCATACATCACTAGCCCCACTATTTGGACATTGGAGCCACTCCTCACTCCTCAAAGAATAAACTACATTGTCTCAAGGCTTTATGGGAGGAGCCAAGGTGAAAATTCCTTTTCTCATATAATGAGGGGGTATATATAGCCAAGGGTGATGCTTGACACTTGTGAATCATGCACTTCCCTCATGACCATTCAATTTCCTATGACTTTTCAACTAATGTGACTCTTCCACTTCATATGTGTGTCTCTTGGAATCTCACATTACATTACATTTGATTACAACAAGTATGGTCCATAGTAGTGATGTGGTCGAGACAACTCATGACACAACTAGACATGACACTGCTGACATGTAGTTGACTGTGGTGTCCATCTCAACTTGTTTTGTTCTTGAGTGATAGATGTGCTCTCCATGTGTTGTGTCTTCACCTCCACATACAAATTGTTGCAGGGTCTTTGATGGTCTTGGTATTTGCTTGATGGTTCACAAACATGTATCCCTTTCGCTTGTTGGTCAATGTTCTTGGTACGTTCGTTTAGTTGTGAGTAAGTTTTCTAGCATGCATTCCTTATTCATCCTGTTTAGTGTCACACCATGCTCCATCAATGTACCTGTTCCTATAATTCACTGATGATGGAATGACATCAAATCCAAAAATCTCCTAGTCTAGCATGATGCATTATTTTCAGTTTCGGGTTTAGGTGACCAGGAGGAAGGAAAATACAATGAAACTGCACAGAGCACAACTCAAGATGGGATGAGAGGCTATGGAGTACTATTAGGAAAAATTGTGCAGAGGTCATTGGGAGGAAAAATTGCACAATCAAGGACCAACAGTGACAACTACGAGGTGGAAGCTAGCTAGACAAAACTACACAATTCCTAGGAGGAAGACAAGGAAGGGTGTCTGGGGGAATTTTTGGACAGTTCTGCACATTTTTTAGGGTGAGGATTGAGCAAGTCCCTTAGGGTAGATGAGAATCTGTATAAAGTCTCTGAGGGAGACAGAGCTAGGAAAAAAGGGACACTAGGAGGAAATTTTGCACAATTTTCAAGAGGAGGGCATGTCGGGCTACGGGGAGATGCTGGTCATAACTGCACATTTCTGAGAGATAGTGCATGATAGGAAGCACTGCACAATTTCTGTAAAAAATGCAGAGAGGGGCAACAATAGGTGTGCCAGCTAGATCTGCACAATCTTCAGGGACAGTGTAGAGCAAGCCAACAGGAGAACTAAGTTAGCATGATTGTGCAATTTCTGCAGGCAGTGTAGGGCAGGCAGCTGGGCATGTATGCACAATTCTAGAGAGGAGTGCATCCCTCAGTCACAATGCAATGTAGATTTCCTGTTGACTAGAGGGAGGCTTGATAACTAATTCTTGGGGTAGTGCGGAGTGGATCAGGCTTGGAGATAACTTCTGCGCAATTATGGGAGACAAACAACTCACTCACTTTTAGGATTGTGTAGTGTAGCTACCCTAGAGGAAAACCTCAAGCACTGCACAATTTTGGGCAATATAGTAGGGTCAATAGAGCTGAGATTGCACAGCGCAGCTTAGTCGAGGTTTGGCTAAAGGGGTTTGTTTGGTCGACAGATTTCTAGGAAAAATGGTTGAGTGTGAGAGCAAGTGAATTTGTGCAAATGTGACATCGCGATCAAACACTTAGCAAGACTTGACAATATGGCACCACAAACCACCAAGTCAAACATGTGCTTAGTGAGACTTCCTTAAGATTAAGAGCGAAAAGTCTGACACTTGAGATAGACCTTTGAATGGTCGTGACGACACTTGCGCGACAATCCTTACAACTTTGTGTGTGAGTACAGTTGATATTCACATAGAAAAGGCAACTCATGCACACAAGGATCAACCTTCAAAATCACTAGAACAATACTGTAGGCATGACAAAGCAATCAACGTGCCAAAAGACGACCATTGTTTAGACAAGAAAAAAGGTGTAAAGACTCTACAAGAGCTCATGGAATGAGCTCGAGTGTTTTCAACCATCAGTGGAAGAATAGAGGAAGACTCTAAAATTTGGATGTAAACCAAAATTTTGGAGGGTGTTGTAATCACTACAACAATACCCTACTACAAAATATTGCAAACCCTAGAATCAATTCAAATAAATCTAGTTCTACAATGCATCTAACAACTTTAGAACTCATGTGTTAGACTTCCACTAGGATTTAGTGCAAGATCTTAGATTTCATACATGAGCCATTAAGCTCCAAAAATAAAAACCAATTACAACTCAGATTCATATTTCAACAATAAGTCTTATATTATCACACTAGTCATCACATATTAAATAATTGTACTTCTACTAAGGTTTAGTTATAAAACCATGGAATTCATAAATACTATCATCCTAGAGGGTCAAACTTTGACTAGGGCTTAGTTCCAAACCCTATGACTCATGACTATCAACAATTAGGTCAAAACATATATCTAGGACTTCATAATCATGCATAAGCATATCATAACATGTGTTAGTCAAACCTAATGACACAAACATCAATATATTAAGGTGAGACATATAACAAACTTGATCAGACTAGGGTTTCGATTGGATAGACACATATATCCCTAGGATTTTGTTCCTAGGAAATTATCTAAAACAAGGTTCTTGATTATACACCTTACCAAACCCTAATGATCTAGGGTTTCATAGAACAGTAACCCTAATTTATCAATACTTCAAAGGTTCATAATTTCAAACATTACCATTCAACCCTAACAAGTTATGGTTTTCATAACCATACGAAAACCCCAAACATGACATTATCAAAGCATCAAACATTTTCAATAGACTTCATCAATAGCCCTAAGTAGGCTAGGGTTTCACATATTATCATCGACATACCCTTAAGATAGGGCTTTTACAAAGAACCTTTCTAGGGTTCCGCAAGAGTAATCAAAGATATAAGGGGGTATATTTATCTAATGATGAATCACCCAATCAAGAATCTTTATGATTCAGGAAAGCTAGACACAAAATGCTAGTAATAGTTGATCAAGAATGAATATCATGAAGAGAGAAAAAAATTATATTTTAAGACATACCTTTGTTTCTTAACAAACCTTGTAATTCCAATGCTTTGTCTTTTGGGGCCTTCTTCCATAATCCTTGAGTCATCAACAAGTTTTTCTTAAACAAGGAAAACATGAATATAAATGTGATTAGAACTTAATGTAAGAAAAAGTAGATAAGTAAGGAAAACTAAAGATGAAAAGGGTAATAGGATACTTCTTTGGAGGTTTTTGATGGATCCCTCCAAGCTTGAGGGATACCTATAACCTTATAAAAAAAAAATCAAAAATGTTTTTACAAAATGTGTTAAATCTTCAAATACTAGAAATAAAAAATGAAACAACTAAATCTTAGAGAAAAGGACTTAGTGGTGTAATCCACTTAATTCTTCAGGTTTATTCTTCTTTGGGGATCCTTCTTCAGCAACATTGGCTTGGTCTCTATTTCTTTTATTATTCTTTGGATTGTCAGGACAAACACTTCTATAGTGACCCATTTTGTGACATTGGTAGCATTCTATTTTGAACATATCAACCTTCCTTCTTGGCCCTTTTGACTTCTTGAAGTTTCCTTTTTTGTGAGAAGTGTAGTATGCATTTGAAACCTTTTCTTCTTCATTGTTGGATACTAATGAGATTGTGATTTCTTCTTGGCTCCAAGAATTCCATGATTGCTCGAAGGTAGGATCTTATTTCTAGCTGTTAAGACATGAAGCAAAAGAAATCCAAGTACGTGGAAATCCAAATAATGCAGTAATTACTATATCCTTTTCTGGTACAATTTCATCTATGGCTTGAAGTTCACCTCTAATTCTAGATATCCTTACAAAGAAGGAAGACATAGTGTTATCCTTCATCATTTTTGTAGTCCTTAATTCATTCTTCAGGCTTGCTACTTGATTGATGTTCTTGATATTGAACAATTTAGATGAGGCTTCATACACTCACTGAGCATGGTCTATATTGGAAATGTATGGGACAATATTGTCTTTTATGATTTCTACCATTAGTGTCATAGCCAATATTTCTAACTCTCTAAACTTTTATTTATCTGCATCACTAGATTCTTCAGTAGGTTTCTTCACCTTTCCTTTGACCAATTCCAAGACATTATTCTTTTCAAGAATGAGTTCAATTATCTTCTTCCATTCCCTGCAATATGATGCTCATTCCAATTTTTTCTCACTCTTTATTGTGTTAGACACTTCCCTTAAAGATAATGAGCTTCTTCCCTTATGAGAGCTCCTTATATGATCCATTTTTCAATCCTTTAGACTTATCTCAGTAGATTCTCAAAACTGTATTTTTCCTTTTTCACCTTAACTCTGATACCATGTTATAAAATAAAAAAGGTAGAAATTTTTTCTTATATATATAATTACTTGTGATTCTTTTATCTTTTTGTTCTTGTTTTGTCTTTTAGTTCAGAAAGAAACAATAGCACAAGGACAACAAATGTAGCCAGACAGGCAGGGAAAACCCCTATCTAGGGGAAAACCCAGTCACCAATTCTTCCTTCAATAGCTTATCGAGATAATCCAAGACTCTTGACCTAGAAAAAGACTTCCTCCACACCAAGTCAATGCTCGATCCTACTTGCAAATGATAACCCTTCAAAAGAAACTTCGACCTAGCAACATAACCTTGTAGTAGAAGCTTCGAACCAACAACTCACAACAACAACAACAACTTTGACTAGACAAAGAAAACTTTGATTTCCCTAGATACTCCTCTGATGTGAGAGATTGGTGGGTCAAAATTTCAATCTTGATGTCGTCTTTCTTCCCTCCAAACTTCACACCCTTTTCCAACTCTTTTTCAACTTTGCACTTCCCAACATCTTGCTTATGGATATCAAACGTATGAGAGAGAATGAATTCTCAAAATGAATTTGAACTTCCATGTATATATAGCCTTCCAGTGAGGTCGAATTATCCTTCTTGAAGTCGACTTGATCTCCTTGAGGTCGACTTGGTGTGGAGGAGACAAATAGATATTTGACTCAATATTAATTCTTTTTACATGATTCAAAAGCCTAAGAAGGGTCTCTTTTAATGGACAATGACTCTAATGACTCAGAATATATCCTAGAATTCCTCAATGGAGACTTTGACCTAAGACATGATGACCCAAGCATGAAACCATGCTTTAATAAGTCATAATAATAATAATAATAATAATAACATTTTCTTCATTCTTTTGATAAATACATTTCATTGTGACTCAAATACATTTATGAATATTGAACGTAGTTACATATTTCAACACATTCATCATTAATTTATTGGTGGTGCATCGACTTAATTATCATGGTAAATACCCCAAGTATTTTTGTTCAACTCGATGGTTTTATATCCATGTAAATTACCTTGGTTTTCATATCAGCCTAATTACCATCAATATTCTCCATGATAATTTCTCATGGTATATTTGGGTTGACTCCTATTTTCTCATCATGTGTTTGGTGTAAATATTAGCATCTGTTAGCATCAAGAAACAATGTAAGAAGTAAGTGATAAGTTATCTGTAGATTCCATTTTCACCATTAATCTTGTGAATATTGGTTTTCCTTATGTGTTCTAGTTCAAGTGTAAGGCATAATACTGAGCATAAGTTGCTGTGATCATGAGGTATCTTTGGGACATGCATTGAAATGTTTGGCTAATGATTTGATTTGGCATGTTTGAGTAGTAATTGTCTCATGCAAGGAATATGATATGGTAACAGTGCGATGAGTCCACGAAATGTTTGGTGTGATTACAATATAAACATATATATCTCTCTGGCATGATCATGTAAGGTTGATTCCATGCCTTCTAAACAATTATATTAGTAAATTGATTGGGATGTCAACGAATTGGTCAAATTTTGTTTCAACACAAGTGAATGATTGATCTAGCACTATATGGCATACCTACAAGGGATCAAAATGTGTGCATGAATGAATAATATTTCTTGCTACTAATGATGTTGAATGAGTATTGTTGGTAGTTTTTTTGTGCATGACTAAGGCTTGCTTGCCATTATTTTTGCTGGAGTTTGATTATGAGTTGATTAACAGAGTTAGGATTCATATTTAGCATGTTGTTGTAGTACTAATGCCTAGAAAAGAGCCATTATAATAGTTTTCTTGATGAGTTAGATGAAGAATAGTGATTGTGTATCACTAAGATGTTTAATATGTTAAGCTGCTACTAATGACAAGGACTTGCATTGGTCTAACCACTATACTAAAAATATAAACCCCAGGTCATTGTTAAAGTGATAGATGTAGTTGTCTATTTGAGGGATACTATTGTTATTAATAGATCTAGGGTTAGATCTAAGACTTTTGTGATCCATAATGTAGAAGAAAGTCTTTTAGATTAATTTGGGGTTGTCTCTTGTTTAATGCTATGTCAGGGATACTCTTGTAGTTATTGTTTTTTGTTGTAACATTTCAGTGGTGTTATAACAAATGCTTGACTAAGAATTTAACTTCATATTTTAGATTTATGGGATTTTTGGCTTGTTGTAGTGATTATTCTGGATAACTCCCATCCATATTGACTTGAGAATCAACGTTTAGAACCTATAATTAAGGTTCATGATCAGGATAACTATGGAATCAATGCTTCTAAAGTGTTGAGGCCTTGGTTAGAATTATAGTTTGTTGAGTGAATCATATGTATAGCAATGTTTACATGCTGTCTATTTGAGGGATACTATTGTTATTAATAGATCTAGGGTAAGATCTAAGAATTTTGTGATCCATAATGTAGAAGAAAGTCTTTTGGATTAATCTAGGGTTGTCTCTCGTTTAATGCTATGTCAGAAATACTCTTGTAGTTATTGTTTTTTGTTGTAACATTTCAGAGGTGTTATAACAAGTGCTTGACTAAGAATTTAACTTCAGATTTTAGATTTATGGGATTGTTGGCTTGTTGTAGTGATTATTCTGGATAAATCCCATCCATTTTGACTTGAGAATCAACATTTTGAACCTACAACTAAGTTTCATCATCAAGATAACTATGGAATCAATGTTTCTAAAGTGTTGAGGCCTTGGTTAGAATTATATTTTGTTGAGTGAATCATATGTATAACAATGTTTACATGTTGATGAGATACTACTCATGAAAGAGATTTTGTAACAAGGTTGATGTATTTTTTGTGTTAAAAGGATGACCATTGTTACATAGTTTTGATTGTGTAAATTTTATGGCTCAAAGCTTGTTTGAAGATTGAAGTTATTTAGGATTGATGTTGCGAGGGTACATATTTGAGGGCCACATGAGAGTCAGAATGTTGATGTTGTAGGATATGTTAATGCTTCCAAAGCTTATGTGTGCATGTCAATGATAGGAGTATGGTTATGGTGTTGAGTTTTTTGATATGTTGTTGATGATCACGATGATGTGTTGTCGTGTTGAGTTAGGGTTTGTGTTGCAATTAGTGTTAGTATGTTGATGAAACTCTTTCTTGCTAAATTGATTGTTGACCTAGTGATGATGAGGTTGCCAAACTGTCAATGACAAGGCCTAGTGATAGCCTAGTTGATTTTTGTTTGAGATTGATGTTGTAATGATACATTTGATGATGAAAAAATAAGTGTTGTTGATGATAGAATATGTATTGCAAATGACAGAAGAATGATTATTAATGATGTGTTGATGATAATGAAGTTGTTGAATAGTGAATAGATTTGCATGAATAGTTTGTATTGATTTGAAGTTGATGTTATATTTGTGCTAAAGGGAGTGGATACAATTTAAAATGTATGAAATGGAGTTCCACCATGTGTTTGGGGTTGGTGCCTTCAACTAGTTGTTGCAAACGAACTGATCTGAGGGAGTAAGTGCTCCCTACTGGTGGGTGCTAGTGAAACTGTGAAGGGAGTGGATGCTTCCTACTAGTGGGTGCCAACAAAACTGTGAAGGAAGTGGGTGCTTCATGCCCATGGGTGTCAGCGAAACAATGCAAGGGCATGTATGCTTCCTATTGGTGTGTGATAACAAAACTATGAAGAGTGTGGGTGCTTCTTGCTAGTGGGTTCCAACGAAATAATGAAAGGGAGTAGGTGCTTCATATTGGTCGCTGCTAGTGAACATATGATCTAGGTGGATATTGGTGGCCATCCACCTATTCCACTTAGACTCAAAACATTTTTTTTCTATTAGCTTCCTATTTTTCAGCACAATTTCACATTTTAACAGTTTTCTATATTTGGCAGTTTTCGGGTAATGAACTTCTAGAGCCGTTTTGAGGCCCTAAATGGTGTTGTGGGGAAAATGGGGAAGCATTTATCAAATATTAGTGTTTCCAGTCGAAGTTGGTTTTCCTCATATAATCTTATCTAATGGGCTATTGTATGCACCAAGTAGATATCGTATGCCAGAGCTACAACATCGTGAAGTTGAAGTTCCAACTAACCCCATCAGGGCCCGTACCTTTTGGTGCTTCATCTCCTTGGGTTAGGTTTTTAGTGTTGGAAACATTTAATCACTACTGGGGGGGGGGGGGGGGCGCGTGAATTAGTAATGTGTCTTATTAACAAAATTTTCCTTTTATTTACTTTACTGAATCACACACACACTAATTAACAACATCTCATTAAACGTTTACAGATCTATTAATAAATCATAAGAAACACATACACCATATGAGCAACATAACCATGAACAAGAACACAACAAAGAATAAACACATGAGACACAAGATATCTGGTTAAAAACCCTTCACCAGACAAAAAAACCACCCTTGCGCTATTGCATTGCTCTGAATCTTCTATTAAGCTAAATATGTCTTTTACATAGATTTGTTAACTCCCATCAACATGGAGACTCGACCTCATATATAATCAACTGAATCCCATCAACTAGGAGACTTGATTCTACTGATCATCTCGGAAGACTAGGTTCTCACATGGATCTATGGACTACCATCCCCTTAAAGCCACCACGATCAATGATCCTCACCCAACTTCGATTGGACTATCCAACTACCATTGGATTGAGAAATTATTCCTTTCGCTGAAACTTCGCAATCACTACTCCACATCCATGAAGTTATTTCTCCTCTACTCTATGTGGACCTTGTTTCATCTATTTTCACACAAATCCAAAGAATTTCTACTCGAACTGATTCAACTCTGCAATACAATTTCTAGCAGTAAGACATCATCATCAAATAAAAATAAAATACCACAACTTTCTCTCTAGTCCAGAAAAATAGTAGCCACAATGTATCCAACAAAAACTAAACAATATAATCACCAAGAACTAAAAATAAAAGGCATCCATAACATCAAATCCTCACACCAAACTATAATTTATGCATAATAATATTAACAACATACAACACAATGGCTATGTGCCAAATGCACTAGGAGAACCTAAAAAACAAATGTGATAGTGATAAACTTGGAGCTATTCCAATCTCTACATCAATACCAAAAATTCGGCTAGAACTCTCCACATCTCTGCTCTGAAATATGAAACTCTGCAACAATACTATGCTTTAGTAAATGGATTTTCTCATACAGCTTCCATTAGAGCTCATACATTAAATAATTCAAACTCACTAATGGCTTTGAAGCATACTCACACAATACAACCTTCACTCATTCACTATCACACGCAACCAACTAATACACAACTCCAAAATGATGTATGTTGGGTGAAATTTATCTTTGGGTTGGGATCAAGGGCGCATAAAGTTGAAAAAATCAAGACATAATCATCACTACTTGTGCACTAAAGATATTCACACCAAATGGAGGACTTATTCAACCATTTCCTATGTTAACTAATTAATTACGAAGCTTTCGTGAATTACCATGTTGAATTTTTCCCAATCTACACGAGGAATGCAAAATAAATTACTTTCAAGATGTATAAATGAATTTCCTTCATAAAACCTACACATACACGGGTTTCCTTCACAAGACCTACTTATGCCTCTCGAAACTGAGTTTTCTCAAGAGTTTTGTAGCCCTGATCTTGCATCTGATCAACTCCAAACTTCCAGGAATTGTTTATCTACTTGGGGGCATCTCCTAATGTTATATAACCTCTGAATGTTGAAAATAGCAACAAGAAATGCTAAAAATAGCACTGCTATAAATAGTAGTTCGGGTACCAGTGTTGGACATAGCAACAAGGAATGAAAAATGGAAGTGATAAAAATAGCATTGCTATAAATAGTATTTCGGAATAGATTCCAATTTTAGTTAGTCCCTGAACTAAAATTGAGAAGTAAAATTCGAATTTGATCTTAGCAGTTGTTTGTAAAATAATTAATTAATTCATCTTGAGTTAATTAGTTGTAGAAAATCAAACATGAAATCTATGTGGGGACATGCAACAGTTTCTCCATTGATTGAGGAATTTATCCATGAGTTAAAAAGATAAGGATGAGTTGTAATATTGAGTTGTAATTAGTTGGCTCAGTTAACTGAGTTAAGTCCAGTTAGATTAGTTCAAATAGTTTTTTGAACTAATTGTGAGTTCAGTTAGTTAATGCACGCATGCATGTAACTGTTGCACTTCAAATAACTGAATATTCTCTCATAAATAACTCATGCATGTCAGTTCATTCAGAGACCCAATTGAGATCAGAGGAAGGCACAGTGTACTATCAGTTGGAGGATTTTTCCTATATAGGAAACTCATCCATGCAGAAGGATTTATCTCCTTCAGGTTTGTGCAGTTATTTCTGAGCCAAGTGAGCAGTGTGAGGTGGGAATTCACATAAGTGGTAGCACTGGATCCCAAGGAAAACTGCGCAAGGAAATAGGAGGCTTGGAGGACTAAAGGAAGGCACAGTTGTTGCCTATTCTGTCTATGAGCAGTAGTGAGGGATTGTACTAAGAGCTGGATATCTTGTGAGCTAAAGCTTGTGTAATCCTGAGATATTTCCACTTGTATGATAATACAGAGATAGGGATTTTTAGCTAAGGATTTCCCCAAAGTATTCTTCTGTGTTTAATGTCTATGATTTCTTCTTCTTTGTTATATGTGTTCTATTTGATCTTGCTCAAAATCGATTAAGCTACCACAAGTTTGATTGTAGAAGTAGATTAAGTATTTTTCTTTAGTACATTGCATAATTAGCTTAATCTACAACGAAATTTCTACATGGTATCGGAGCAAAGGTGATCAAAGTGAAGAACAATATACAAGAAGGGAGAAGTTCGAAGTTTGAGGTTCCTGAATATAGAAAGAAAGATCTTATCACATCTCAATTTCACCAATGGCGTTCAATGATTTAAGACTCGAGTATGCCCTTGATGGTAGCTCGAATTATATAGCCTGGAAGGATCACATGGAAGCAGTATTAGAGGATAACGGTCTAAAGGACTTCATTGATCAAGAAGTCCCCAAGCTGGGAGCAGCTGATGCTACAAAATTGGTGGAATGGAAGAAATGTGTGGCTAGAGCAAGGAGAATCCTCCTGGAGGGAGTTCGAGACCACATTGTCTTGAGTCTCCATGGGAAGGAGACACTGTTTTCGATGTGGAAAACATTGAAAGATCTATATCAGAACAACAAGGATCAGAGGAAGCTGGCACTGAAAGACAAGCTTCCGAAAATCAAGTGTGAAAAGGGCGACATGATCTCTACATATCTGAACAAGCTCACCACCTGCAGGGATGATCTTGGAAGTGTAGGGATCACGACAGCCGATGATGACATGGTGAGTATTGCTCTCCTCAGTCTTCCTAAGAGCTAGTATAGCTACCAAGACTCGGTAAATGGAAGAGAGAAATTGCCAGATTGGGAATGACTTTGGTCAGATCTGATGTAGGAGGAGATAAGAAGAAGCACTAGAAATGGTTCTTTATCTAAGGATGATGAGGAAAATTGTTCCTTAGCGAGTAAGGCAAAGAAAGGGAAGGAGAAGGATTCTCATCCCAAATCGAGTTCTTCCCATGGTGGGAAGAAGTTTGACAAATCAAAAGTGTGATGATTTCATTGTCATGAGGCATGCCATTTTGTTACAAATTGTCCACTAAAGAAATCCAAGATGGGATCCAAGGAAGGATCTGAAGGTGAGGCATTGGCCTCACAGTTCAAGTTGGATTTCACCCTTTTCACATGCACGGTTTCATCCATGGTGGGATGTGGTTGGTTTCTTGATAGTGGAGCTTCTTTCCACATGACCAGTGACAAGAGTTTGTTCAGTACCTTAGAGGAGAAAGATCTCCAAATACTCATAGCAATGGGTAATGATGAAAAGTATAGTGTCTCAGGTGTAGGAATAGTTGTTTTTTAGAGGGAGCATGGAGCTCGCATTACCTTGACCGATCTCAAGTATGTACCAGGATGGAGGAAGATAAAGGCTATGATGTAGTCTTCAGTAAGGGAAAGGTTTTCCTTCGACACATCACCACAAGACAAGTGAAGTAGATCAATTCACGAGTCAAGAACCTGTATGCTCTTGAGGTTCAAGATGCATGCAAAGCCTTAAGGAGCAAGGCAACTGATGGAGACTTGGTGGTTGAGAGGGCAAGTACATTACCTCTCAACATGCAATGCCAAAAGAAGTCTCAGACAATTGTGGAGGAGCCACAATTGGTGAAGCAACTTCAGAAGGTTGTGGAGCAGCCACAACTGGAGAAGCCGAGAGGAGGCATCCACGCATGCAGAGACCTCTAGTAGGGGGAAATTTCGAGCCAAGTGGGCAGAGGGATAACATGCATCCATACCTCTAGGTAGGAGGTGGGGCGATGTGGAGTGACAGTCCTAAGAAGGCTGGAATAGGGGTAGGATCATTGAGGTACCCAACCTCTTTGATTAGACCTTGCTATGGGAGCCATGATGAGGAGTAGCAGGACTGGCTGAGTGGGTAGAGACAGATGTGGATGGAGTGGTAGAGAGATCTGCAATGCAGGAATCCCAAGACAGTGCAGAGCTAGCAGGCTGCAACAATGTGAGAGGCACGGGAGCGTTGCACCAGTGCAGGATGGCATAGAGAGGTGTGCAACGATGTGAGATGAATGGAGTGTTGCAGCAGCTCAGAGATCAGAGAGGGAGCACTTTTCAGTGGCAGAGGGAGCTTTAGCATCAGAGGATGTTTCTAGCCCAACAGGGAGGTCATTTGGGAGATTTTTTGTTTCTAGAGTTGCTGGAGCAATAACACTTGGGATAAGTGTTGCATGCAGAACATTCCAAAGTTTTAGGATTAGGTTTGAGTTGAATGCCTTTCTTGTTGAGAGGGAGTGTTGAAAATAGCAACAAGAAATGCTAAAAATAGAAGTGCTAAAAATAGTACTACTATAAATAGAAGTTCGGGTACCAGTGTTGGACATAGCAACAAGGAATGAAAAATGGAAGTGTTAAAAATAAAATTGCTATAAATAGTATTTCGGGATAGATTCCAATTTTAGTTAGTCCCTGAACTAAAATTGAGAAGTAAAATTCGAATTTGATCTTATCAGCTATTTGTAAAATAATTAATTAATTCATCTTGAGTTAATTAGTTGTAGAAAATCAAACATGAAGTCTATGTGGGAACATGCAACAATTTCTCCATTGATTGAGGAATTTATCCATCAATTAAAGAGATAAGCATGAGTTGTAATATTGAGTTGTAATTAGTTGGCTCAGTTAACTGAGTTAAGTCTAGTTAGATTAGTTCAAATAGTTTGTTGAACTAATTGTGAGTTCAGTTAGTTAATGCATGCATGCATGTAACTGCTGCACTTCAGATAACTGAATATTCTCTCATAAATAAATCGTGCATGTCAGTTCAGTCTGAGACCCAGTTGAGATCAGAGGAAGGGATAGTGTACTATCAGTTGGAGGATTTTTCCTATATAGGAAAATCATCCATGCAGAAGGAATTATCTCCTTCAGGTTTGTGCAGTTATTTCTGAGCCAAGTGAGTAGTATGAGGTGGGAATTCACACAAGTGGCAGCACTGGACCCCTAGGAAAGCTGTGCAAGGAAATAGGAGGCTTGGAGGACTGAAGGAAGGCACAGGTGTTTCCTATTCTGTCTATGAGTAGTAGTGAGGGATTGTACTAAGATCTAGATAGCTTGTGAGCTAAAGCTGTGTGTAATCCTAAGATATTTCCACTTGTATGATAATACAGAGATCGAGATTTTTAGCTAAGGCTTTCCCCAGAGTATTCTTCTATGTTTCATGTGTATGATTTCTTCTTCTCTGTTATATGTGTTCTATTTGATCTTGCTCAAAATCGATTAAGCTTCTGCAAGTTTGATTGTAGAAGTAGATTAAGTATTTTGATTTAGTACATTGCATAATCAGTTTAATCTACGCTGAAATTTCTACATCGAAAACCCATGATAATCCTCTAATAACCATGAAAAAAGTCACCCAAGTTTCATTTCCAAGTTGACCTAAAAGGCCAACAAACATAGTTTGGCAAGACTTCCAACAGGTCCTCCACAATATGTGACACCTATGAACAAACCTTCAAAACCTCCGCAACAACATCATCATCATCATGAGGCCAAAACATCACTGCAACAAGTCATCTCCATGAACACAAGAATGAAGACCTAAATGAAGACCTAATATTCCAACTCAACAAGTGTGCCATCACAACAACATGAACTACAGCTGAGCCATCATCTCCATCACATGTTGATATGCATCATCCACCTGTAGAAACATCAACAATGCCTCCAACGCAAGACAACTAAAGGCAACAACTCCATGAACACCACTAGCACATGAGAAACCATCAACCACACCATTTCCATCATCCGACCACTCTCAAAAGGCTGACATTAAGAGTTGACATCAATTCCAACATAACTATATCAATGCCAACTCGACTAGTTGCAAATCATGCTACAATGAAGGCATTCAAACATCAACTAGACTAAATAGGGTTGACATCAATTCCAACATCAGCTAGCTAGAACCATGCACACCATAATTCCAACATTTGGATGTTTAGGGTTTCTCATTGTTTCTTCATGATAAAAATGCCCTCGAGCATCATTGTAACAAAATTCAGAAGGCATGTAGCCATCACATTTCTTCTCAGATATAAACTAACATCATCTAAGCTAGTTTTCCATCATCATGCATGTAAACAATTTTCAACATTTTCTATTTATTAATTGAGGTTTAATTTCACTATATCTATGTGTTCCTGTTTTAAATATGTATTTCATAAATCTATATCAACATATGTAAATAAATATTTAAGAAGGGAATAATAGGAATGGTGGTTTTCTTCCTTTATGAGTTTCCACCTTAAAAAATATTTATGTCTTACGTGTTGCTCATGTGATTTTTCTTTTGGTTCTTGATCTATTGATTTCATGCATGGTATTTTTGATGATTTATAAAGTATTGTTTAAAGAGGAGGTGTTAAAGTTTAATTGGTAATTATAATAACTGAAATATTGATTCAACCCCCCAACCCCCCCACCCCCCCAAAGTATTTCCAACAAGCACATCATAGATTTTTTGATCCTAGGTTACATAGCAAAACAAAATCACAACAGAAAGAAATAACATAAAGTCAATATAAGAAGAAGTTATAGGAGGAGGATTTTGTGGGCTAGTACCAACAAGTAGAGTAGAAATTTTGAGCTTAGATTAGAGGTGGATTTTTATATGAGCCAAATAAGCAATCAGTCTAGCCAAGTAGGTACATTAATATCACTGCACTCAATTAATATTTTTTATATAGGAGATAATTTTATTCCATTCTTCATGCTTCTCTTTTAGAACACGTTCCAAAAGAGTTTTCATCTATCGGTGGAGGGTGATAAAACTCAGATATTGATTCTATCCTCCCCTAGTATGGCTAGGGTTAGGAACCCAACTAGACACCTTCTCCAAAACATTAGAATTAGATTAAGCTTGACAATCATTTGAAGTCCAGGTTTCAAGATGGTGAATTTCATCCTAGAAGTGTAGAGGAGTGGAAAAATGGAAGATTGTAAGAGTTTCGTGGGCTTGGGCCTTGGTACGTAGTCAACCCTGCTGACCCTGAACACTAATATTTCCCCTACGACCTCCACCACTGCAACTATGCATGTGCTTCCTGGGCATTGTGAACCAAAAGATACAAAGACATATGAGAAAATGGATACCCACCAAGTGCAGACATGAGAGAGTGCAAAGAGGAATAAGGAAAAGGTGGAGCCAACTTTCCAACCAAAGCTAAATCGCTATAGTTCCAGAAGATACCCACTAGGTAAATTCACTTACACACGATAAGAGCCTAAGACATAGGATGTTGAACATCCTTGAAGGATTAAAACACTAGCTAAAATCCATGAAAAAATAGAGAGGAGAGAAAAAAAATAGGGATAGATAAGAAAGTTAGTACCTAGAGAACATTGTCCCAGGATGTCTAAGTCGATGAGGAAGCAGGAAGTACATGCAAGGAAAACCATCCAACTGACCTTCCCTTTCAAGCTAAACTATATTGTTGAATTACATAACCTGAATGGTCTAGAGAAACATATTTAAAGTCCAAACTGAGCTCTAGCGCCTCAAGCAATGCTATGAATTTACCCATGGATTAAAGAGTTTTGGCTTTCTCATAGTCCCAATCTACTACCCCTACTCGTTGGAAGCAAATAGTTCATTTGCAGAGGAAAACCAAAAATATGGTAGCTTCTCAATAGGAAAGTCATCAAATACTGGCCCAACACCTTTAGATTGGTGAGTAAATACTCCCTCCTGTAACAGGTGGTAACAATCCTAGGCCACTGATGCTTTGAAACCAAAGGAAGATAACCTCGACATAGCAAAAATCTAAATGCCACGCCATTATTTTGTAGAGTTTCCCTCTGACTCTAGTCTAGGCATGAATGAATTCCAACACAAAAATCCCACTAGTGTTAGGGAGAACAACCATAACTAGCATAAATAACCACCATCCACAGAACTATGCCCAAAGAAAGAAAGGTTATGAAAGATGTCCATTGTAAAAGTTTAAAGTTAATTTTGCATAGATAACATGGAATAAGTAAGCCACACCACCTCTCAATTAAATGTTGTGAGAAACAATAAAATAGTCAACAATCCCTCCCCACGTCTCCCAACATCTCTTTCTCACTAACATGTCGACCTCATTAAAAAAATAACTATATTAATTTTAAAAATAAATAAACACAATATTATATTATATTGATATAAATTCTCTCTAAGTATTTCTCAAATTTAAAAAAAATAAAAATATCATAAAATAATTCATGAAAGATTGTAAACACAAACGCACATACAATAAATTTGTTTTAAAAATATTGTTCAAACAAATTCTATTTTCATATGTTTAAATATATTTTATATAAATAAAACTTATTTATTACGAAAACTTATTTGGTTTTCAACACTTTTATTACATTATGAGGTATCTCAAACGATTTATTTAAATTAAACAATTGTGTTTTTTGAATATTTTAAACCTTTACTCCGTTCTGAAAGAGCATCATGATTGTACTTTAATTGTAAAGACAAAACCCGAGAAGAAAAAGGGTGCCATCATGATTATGCATCGGCACAAAAAACAAATATAAAACATAGTTTTAATTTGAAAGAAAAACGTAGGTTTAAGTTGGAAGCCTGGTATTTATTTAATAATAAATTGTTTTCCAAGTTTACATTTATAATCTAATTATGATACGTGAGAAATCAAAGAGTTAAGAATGCAATCAATACAATCAAAGTTTACATATCTAGTTTGATTTTCATACTTAAATAAATATCAAGGAGAGAGGAGTGGAATCTGACCAAATAAGATGAAATTATTAATATTATTTATTTATATATAAGTTTGATAAGACTATATTTTGATGTAGGTTGGGAATTAAATTGATAATTTCACATCAAAAAGTACATTAATAGAGTAATTATCAAAAATTACTTTAAAAGAGTACTCATCAAAAAGTAACCTAACAAACTCACCATCTCTCCAAAACCCCTTGAATTATTTATTTATTTATTCTGATAAAATATACTTTATTTTAAAAACCTGTTTTTATTATTTTAAATTAACTTTCTAAAATATTATTAATATTTTTTTGATGTTATAAGTAATTAAGCATCCAATCATCCAAAAGTAAGATACCATATAGTACTTTATAATCAGTGTTATTATGACCAAATCCACTTAAATATGACATCACTTTGGAGAGGAATTGGATTTTGGTAAAGGAATGTAACTATTTACTTAGCTAATTAATTAAATTTTATGTAATTATATACACAGACATATCATATATGAAAAAAGGGTTGATTTTAAATTAATTTATGGTGAAATAAATTTCTATATTATTTATTTTTCTATATTATTTTTAATTAATATTACTTAAAGATATATTTATATTATTATAATTTATTTTTTTTGAATATGTTATTGATATATTTAATTTAGTTTAATTTTCTATATTATTTTTAATTAATATTACTTAAAGATATATTCAAATATTTATATTATTATAATTTTTCATTTTTTTTTGGTGAATATGTTATTGGTATATTTAATTTAATCCAAAAAAATGTTTTTAATAAAATTTGTTTAATATATTTTTGCTACTTTCTCCATGATCAAATTCACCTAAATATGTTTAATGAAATCTATCTAAATATGTTTTAGCTTTTAGAAATATTTAGATCTCTTTAAATAAATATTTTTCTTCGATAGGTAAGAACCTACGGGGGATTTGAACCAGTGACCTATCACATAGAGTGTCTTATCAATGCACCCATTCACAATCAATCCAAAACCCCATGGGCTCTTTAAATAAATATTATTATTCCATTTAATTAATTAATTAAATTATATATAACTCTATAAATCTTCACATTGTATATGATAAAATATGATTAACTAATTGATAAATATTTACTTTATTTATAGTAAAATAAATTAAATCTTTTTATTAATTGTCTTTTTAAAATTAGTAATATTAAATTTGTAGCATTATTTTTAATTATATTCATTTACAATATTTTTACAATATTATATTATTACATTTTTTTATTATTAACATAGTGAATATATTATTAATATTTTTGACTTAATATAAAAAAAAACCTTACATCAATTTTATTTAATATTTTCTTCTAGTTCCATCTCATTCCTATTATCAATAAATTTTACTTAATATTATTTCCTACCCATCCTTATACTTACCTATTTATTGTGAGTGTACAAATATCTATCACATTACTAAAAGCAAAATATTATATAGTGCTTTATAACAAGTGTGACCGAACAACTAAACCCACTTAAAAATGGTACCACTTTTGGGAAGAATTGAATCTTGTCAACGAAATATCATTATTCCATCCCACATAAATATTTATCACTTTGGGGAGAAATTAGATTTTGATAAAGCAATATCACTCTTCCACTTGACCAACTAGTTCAACCAAATGCACATAAATATTTATCACTTTGGGGAGAAATTAGATTTTGATAAAGCAATATCACTCTTCCACTTGACCAACTAGTTCAACCAAATGCAACCATATAGAATGACATATATTATATCATAAGATATAATAAAATAAAATATATAAATATTGATAAATAATTTGTAATCAATAAATGAATAGATTTTATTTAAGTTAATTTTAATAGTATATATTTTTTGAATTCAGGCTTGTGATCTATAATATATGACAGATTTTTTCGATAAAAATTACTTAGAAGAAAATCTTGTTGACGCTTTTTGTTACTAATTAGTGTGGTTCATCGTCGTGAAGATGAACCACACTAATTTGCTTAAAACGCTTAGACGAGATTTTTTCCTATGTGATTTTTATCTAAAGATTCTTTATCATACTTAAAAAATTACAACCAAGTGGTCTGATGATGAACCACACTAGTTGGTTCAAAATGCGTCAACGAAATTTTCTTCTATGTAATTCTTACCAAAAAATTCTTTGTCAAGTATATATTTTATTTTTAATTGTTTTATTATAATATTATAAAAAATTCTAAAAATATTTCTTTTAATTTTATGAGTATTTAAAAATCTATATTGCTATGTATATAAAATAATAGATATATTCTAGAAAAAAAATGATATATAATATCTTTTATATGATTGAATAAGAAATCTAAATAAAGATAAAAAAATTAATATATGGTAAAATAAATTTTAATAATGTATACAATAATAATAATGATAACAACAAAATAATATTTGATTAAATTATCATTATATACATATATACATACATACATACATATCTATATATATATATATATATATATATATATATATATATATATATAGATATATATATATACATACAACTTGAGTGGGCTTAATGGTTAGGAGCATGCGTTTCCTCCTAATAGGTCACAGGTTCAAAACCAAAGGGGGTAGAGTATGTATGCCTTCATAGACTTAGCATTCAAATTGTTGCGCGGAGATGGGTCCATTGTCACACAAACAAGGGGGTATCATACACCAATTTGGTGTCTGGCTTGGTTGTGACCTTAAAATTGAATAATTTTAATAATTTTAATGTTATAAGGTTTTTTATTGTTTTTTTTTAATATTATTTTTTAATAATAAAAATTTAATTTTAAAATTATATTCAAGTTTCCATTAATTGTTACCGAGTTTATTAAACTTTATAGTTTCCAAGACCTAATTATTGGTAATGTGATTAATAAGTTTCTATTTGTAATGATAAGTGGCTTACCTCTCGCTAGAGGACTTGTAGTCATGGGCTTGTCAGCAATGTTGTGGACTATGCAATATCTGATACCGAGGTTTCCAAGTGTATTGTTAATTTTTACCTGTTGACTGACCATGAGCCTCATTCTCATCACAATCCTTTATACTTGACCATAAACCTTGATATGCATACCAGTCACATGCAAAAGAATAGAGAGAGCCAAAGGCACATTCACTTTGACAAAAGTAAAATGGTTCTCTTCTTAAAATATTTCACTAGGTATGTAGGCCTCCTAACGTATAATGAAAAAATTGATCACATCTACCACAATTTTACTACCACCCTCTCCACTACCATTAAAAAATTCTCTACCAAATTATCGTATAAGAAGAGTAATAGAACTTGCAACCCTTGGTATGATAAAGATTGTAAGTCTACTAGGAAAGTGATTAGAGATGCTCCTAATAGAATTGTAAAGATTGAAAAATAACTATGTACCTTATCATAATGTAGAAAAGGTATTATATAAATAAGAGGCAAGAACATCTTCTTCACTCCTGTAAAGTGGAGCCTAGAAAGTTTTGGAGGGATATTCTTGTTCGTAAAATGAAAGATGATAACTTGATCCACTTAAAGGAATGTGATATCTATATTAAAAATCTTTATGACTCCCCAGACACCATGGGAAACATTGTAATCACTCCTATAGAGGAAGATATATTTATTTGGAAGACGTGGAGTTTGGGATTAAGAAATTTGTTAATAGAAAAGATAGGGATATTGATGGTTACCAAGCTAAAATTCTCAAAATGGGAATGTATATCCTCATCCCTCATATACACAAACTTCCTAATTTGGTAATGAAACGTGGTTTCCGTAAGCCTTCGACGCAAAGCCTTATTGTGCCTATTTTTAAAAAATGGGGATAAAAATATTCCCTCTAACTATAAGAATATCATGATTAGCCACATTTTAGCAAAATTGTATGGGTGCATTTTGTAAAAAAAGACTAGAAATTGGCTTGAAACCCATGGTAAAAGTGTTAAATGGAAAGTTGGTTTTAAGAGGCATCACTTAACTATTTACCACCTTGTCACCCTTAGACCATTGCTGACGAGTGTCACAATAGTAAGATTGATATCTTGTATTGTTTTGCTGATTTTAGAAAATATTTTCATAATGTTCCTCAGGAGAAGTTATGGAAAAGGCTCAATGAGATAATTGTATCTCTCGAGCTAAGGGTTTCTATAATTAGTTTATATGATAATGTTATTTCTAGGTTTAAGACCATCGAGGGTTGGTCTAAGGGGATTAAATGAAATATCATATTTAAGAAAGGATTCCCCTTTATCCTCACCCTTTTTGGAATTTACATTGATAAGCTAGAAGAGTGTTTAGGAGCTGCAAGATGTGATGGATCCAATCTCACTGGCATAGTCATTACTCTTCTACTTTATGCTGACAATATTGTTCTTCTTTCCAGAAGCCCTGATGATCTTGTCAAGAAACATAGAATCCTCAGTGATTACTTTATCCATGGGATTAGTTTAGTGCTCAAAATTCGAAGTGTTAAAAAAATGCTCGAAACCTATACTAGTGCGTAGATCTCGACAACTTGAATCCAACACAACTCGTTTTAGTCAAAACCGATATTGTATTCTCCCAATATCTTGTTCTAATCAAATTGGCAAACAAATAAAATTTTTGTAATTTGGTTGCAGGTACGCCTAGTCAGGAGTCTGTACGTTGACTAGGCAACTGACTAGGTAGTTGATAGTGTACAATTTGGGCCAATGGTTTTTTGACAATTGTCTCTTATTGATTGGTTCATGAATGGCACAATTTCATTGGTTGTAGGTTCGTTTATGTGGACTAATGAAGGAGGGCCACATTGGCCAATGGCTGGATTTCATGTGGCCTCCAAGCAGGGCATTAAAATTTTGTGATTGGGCCAATTTTCCCACTAGATTCGAACCCGCGACCAAGAAGCAATCACCATAGGCCTCCACTAACACACCACCACATTTTTCTTAACAGATATAGCACATAAATTTTATTTAAATATTAATGTTGGCGCATTTGGGGGTAGGGTCAGGGCTAAGCCCTAGTCGTAGTCACCATGCCCACGAGGATCAAGGGGCGGCACTATGGGCTAGGGTGTAGCCCCAGCCCCATGGTCATAGCCACAACGCAAAACTTCATTGCAAAGAATCGTTGACGAAGATTTGTGAAGGGGTTAGCCCTGGGGTCACATGACCCTATCTATGACCAGATGCACGGAGGAGCAGATGGGGGCCACCCCAGGCCACATGGCCTATTATGTGACCACACTGCCAGCAGAAAGGGACTACCCAGATTATAACACCCAACGTGGAAATCTAACGAAGTAGCACAGTTTTATGGGGCATGATATGACCACGTGCATTTTCATTGGGGGTCGACTGATGGGGGAGGGAAGTTATCCCTAGCCCTTAGGCATGTGCCCCCATATGACCTTAATTTTTGGAAATTGCGCATTAGAGGACACTTTAACTATTTGACAATTTCGCCCGTCAGGAGGGATTGTAAGCTAGGCTTACGCACCGGTTCTAGGTTTTGGGCGCTCAAGCCAGGTTTGAGTCGAATTGGAGGATGGTTAGCTATGGAATTTGGAAAAAACTTGTAACAAACATAACTTTCTCAATATTTGGCTGAATGAGGTGTAGGAAGACCTAGATGGGGGTTTTCGAAAGTTCTTGATCCATTGGAGACATTTGTATTGCATTCTGAGCATTTTAAAGCGATGAAAACATGAATTTTAGAACTTAATAAAAGAGGCTCTACATTGGAAGTTGGATGAGGAGATGTATCCAAGGAGAGGGGTGAACTCCTTTATCATGTTTGTTGTTATGTGTTTCTGATATGGTGTTTTGTCTCTATTTTGGTCAATGTTAATTGTGTTTAAAAATCACTTGTTTGTGTGTTTAGTAACTTGATCCATTACCCAAAAAACATATAAAATTTGTTGGAAATACCGAGAGGGGGGGTCAATCAGTATTTATTTTTCCCACTATTGTTTTACCAGTTAAAACATATATATTTAGAACACAAGATGAACAACAAGAATAAATGCTTTTATTAATATAAACTGTGCAGTAAAATAGATACAATATATAGATGGTTACAATCAATTGCCAAGCTCCAACTTGGACTTTGGTGAGGCTCCAACCTCCAGAGCACCAAATCTATTTCGCCAAGACACCAATCTTGGACTTAGGAGAACAAACTCCCAAGGACTTCAATCCTTCCTATTTCTGAGGCATCAACCCCAAGGGCTCCAATCCTACTTACTTCTGAGGCACCAGCCCAAGAACTCCAATCCTTCTCACTTTTGAGGCACTAGTCCCAAGGACTCCAATCCAATCTTGTCAAGACACTTTTGGTAATAATATTATGCTCTCAGAACTCTTCTCTTCTGAGTTCTATTTGTTTACAACTTCACTGTAGTCTCCATGCTACAACATCAATGACAACCAATCTTCTTATGGAGAAGTCTTTACAACTCTCCATATTGTCCACACAGAGTCTCCAATAGTCTTTGTGCTCTCAGATAATGTCTTCACACAGCTTTAGTCAGTCTACTGTTAGCTGCACTAAACTCTGTATATAGAACAACTTTTTGTTCAAGCTTATGTTCTCATTGTCAAAGTGAATTCTTCAGCATGATTGTTTCTCTGCTGGCTATTTCTCGCCTTCAATTGCCTACTGTCTTGTTGGTCCTTCATCCCTCTTTTTGTTCTGCTGCACCCTCTTTCTATTCTGTTGGACCCTCACACGGCCTCTATTTCCTCCAGCGTATTTCAACAACGTTCAACAACTGCAGCAACCTTCACCAGCGTTCACCAGCAACTTCATACAATGCTTAATCACCTCTGCTACATCTGGTACCATACATTCTGGTTCTTCGCCACAACCATGACAGCAGCAACAATTCTCTGTTTCTACTGTTTTATACATTCTCATGCCTTTGTCCATTCATTTCTGCTTACTCAATAGCTCTTTGGCTTCCTCCTCGCTCGCTTGAGCTTCGGCTTCCTCAACACTCGCTCGACCTTCTGGCTTCCCTCCTCCACTCGCTTTAGCTTCCTCATGTTTACCTTCGATTGATGGTGTCACGAAAATATAATGTCATCGCGGAGGTGTTTCAGCAATGCCGTAATATAATGTCGTCGTGGAGGTGTTTCGGCAACGCCGAAATTGGTGTTTTAGCAACGCCGAAACTGGTGTATCGGCAACTTTTTTACAAGTATTGGTGTTTCAGCAACGCCGAAACTGGTGTATCGACAACTTTTTTACAAGTATCGGTGTTTTAGCAACGGAGAAATTGGTGTTTCAGCAACTTTTCTCCAAGTGTTTGTAATATGTGCCCGCTGATAGTGTTAAAGCATATGTATATGGGTTTTCTCCTCCGATAATGTATTCTGCTCATACAATATAAAATCTGCCTTTTCCACTCCGTCAGTGCATTTGCATATGAGTCTAAGTCTTCTGCCTCCGATAGCTCTGTTTGTGTTAAATTCATATACAGGTCTTTGCCGCCATATGCATGTTTATGCCATGGATAGTGTTACAACACTCTGTGTGCTCCACTTAGCTCCTCTTGGCTCCTCTTGTGTGCTCCTCTTGGCTCCTCTAGCTCTGTCTGCTTCCTCTATGGCTCCGATGGTGGTGCTTCGTGCTCTTTTAGCTCCTCTCATCTCCATCTGCTCCTTTGGTGGCTTTGTCTGCTCCTGTTTGCTCTGATGGCTCTCTGCGCCCTCTGTTTGCTGTTAAACGCATCCATTGCTCCTCTGATGGCTCTTGATGACTCTGATATGCCTCATTGCTATATGGTTCCTCCTCTAGCTCCTCTTAGTCCAATGTGGCTCCTCTGGCTTGGCAGTGTCTTTCAAAGACCTCCTTGCATATATGAATGCCTCTCTTGCTCTGATGTCCTGTAATATGATTTGATATGCCTCCGTAGGTAACTCCTCTTTGCTTATGGCTTGGCTATCCTAATGGCCTTGCTTCTATCTCTTCATGAATCTGCTCTGCATCCCCTTGGCTTCATGTCATCCTCTAGTATCCAGAATATTGCCATATTGACATCAATGACAACCTAGGTCAACAATCTCCCCCTTTGTTATTGATGGCAATATTCTTCTTCTCTCCCCCTTTGACATCAATGGCAAAGGAGTGCTCTGGGACTCCCCCTATCAAACTGCTTCTATTCTTCCTGAATGGTAGATCTTCATGGGTATGTGACTCCCCCTGTCATAGTGCTCTTCTTCTTTTTACTCAAGATAGAAAGATTGATATTTTATCATCAATTTGCACATTATTCCCTCTTCATGTCTCAGAACTGCTTTATCATGGCTTCAACAATGCTTAAGAATTCTCTACTTTAATGCTTTCATTTAGATTGCAAATGGCCATACACCAAATGTCCAAGTCCAGGCTTTTTATGCTTCAATCCATATTGTTGTCTCCACAGGTAACATTGAGAGGCCTTCATAGTCTGAATCAAGAGAAAATGCCCCTGAGATTGTCTTTCTTGCTATATTTCTCCAGATCTGAGTTCCTTTGTGTCTCTGTGCTTCCCCTTAAATTACTGCCATCTAGTAGTCAATCATCATTGCATTTGGACAAAAATGTGAGGGGTTGTGCGTTACTGTTGCTATATTTCTTAAGTGATCTATATCAGCTTAAGTTATGCTTGACTGCACGACATTATTCTTCCAATGAGCCATCTTTTCCTTGTGTTCTTGCACATATCTCTGCAGATTTAGATATCCAATTTGTGACTGTCTTTTAAATACAATTGCTGATCTGCATCTTTTGCAATGCTTCAGTTTGTTATATGTTGCCAGCTGCTCTTACTTCAGACTCCATTCCAGATGTATCTGTTTGTTTGAAGAGTGCCTCTATCAGTGTCCAGAATTTATCTGTTCTCACATTTAATTCCTCAGTTAATACATACACTTCTATGATAACAACACCATGGTTGTTTGCCCTATTTCTTTAACAACAGTCCAAAGAATGGTTACAGGATCATATTCTTCAATGGAGTACCCCTGAGAAATGATATTTATCAAAGAATGACTTTTAATATAGTTCAGCAAAGATTTCATCAGGACCCTTTCATTAATAGCTTCAGCAAGAATGATCAAGAATCACAGGCTCCCCTAACTGTATGCATAATCGCTTTTGGCAGAGTCTTCTCATAAAATGCTTAGATTGGCTGGAGAGCTCAAGGGACTTTTAGACTGTATTTCCTTCCTTCTCCATACTTGTGTAAATTTCTTCTTTTGCATGGTTCTAGCTTGTGTAAGAGCCCACGTTAAGTTACAATCACGTGCCATATGACCAATGTTATGACACTTGAAGCATTCTACATTGTTCATGAATAAGAATTCATGATTTCTTCTTGCAAAGTTGTTTCTTGTAGATTGTTGGGGACTATAATATCTATCTCTATGATATGCTTTACAGTCTTTTGCCATGTGTCCAAAGTTTGTACAATAATAACAATAACCAAAAAATGAACTTTGGTACCTGGGAGATGGGGATTTCCTTGATGTACTTCTGAAGCCTTTCTGCCTTGATATCCTTTGATGATAACCATTGCCTCTCGCATCTTTGACATCATCTACATTTCTTCTTAGAGCTGATTTTCTTCTTGGAGGAGGATTTGTTCTATTGTAGCCTTGATTTTTCTCCTTGCCTTTGCTGGAGCTAGGAGCATCACCACTTCTTTCTGGCTTCTTCACATCTCTTTTGTTTAAAGCATTTTCATTCTTGTTTGAGGATTCACCTACATATCCGAGACCTGATTTATCAGATGGAAATCTGTGATAGCTGAGCATGTCATCCAAGGTTTGAGAGCTCTTCAAGGTTTTGTTCATCCTTTCAACCTTTGTTCTGAGGGAGATAATCTCTTCTTCCAATCTTTCACACTCATTATTATTCTTAGCATGTTTTTCCTCAGTTTCTTCCTTGCTACGAGTAGCTTCATTTGCTTCTATTTTAAGGGAGATGATATATGACTCCATTTTGAAGATTTCTTCCTTCTTTGCTTGACTGCTTTCCATTCTCTTCTCAGCTCCTTGTGCCTGTTTCCTGGCTTCTTATGGTTGAGACTTGAGGGAGGAGACCTCTACCTTGTACTGACCAATCTCTTCTTCAAGTTTGTTCAAGCTCTTGTGCCTTTGTTCAAGTTGGCTTGACAAGATATCTTCCTGCTTCTTTGCTTTATCCAATTGATTTGTCATGGATATGACTTCTTCATGATGCTTTCTTTTGCTTTGATGAAATTACTTCTTAAGCTTGGCAAGCTCTTCATCCCTTTCTTGTACTTGAAGCTTGATGAGGTCAACTTTCTTCCTTGTTTGATCTTGGTTACCAACTAGTGCTCTCTTCTTCAGTTCCTCATTTTCCTCTTTCAAATTGTTAATTTCTTCCATGGAAATCATAAGTTTAGTGAGGAGTTCTTCTACAAAATCTTTTTCATTCTCTTCATCTTCTAAGTTTGTTTTAGCCTTGATGTCATCATTCTCATTTTTAGCTTCTATGATGGGTTCAGGATCTCCTTCTTGATTGATGGTCATGGTCAGTGCTCCTTTTGAGTGAAGCTCATGAAGTTTGTCCCATATATCCTTTGCTGATGAATATTTTCCTGGATTGTTCTTTACAGAATCAGGTAGCCCATTCAAGATTGCCTTTGCTACTTTTGCATTGTACTCCTTGGATTCTTCATCCATCCTGCTATCAGAAATCACTGATTTCTAGATTTCAATGCCTTGAGTCTGTAAGAAATTCCTCATTCTTGCTTCCCATATATTAAAGTTCCCATTGAGCCTTGGAGTCTCATCAAATTGATTGTCTTCTATTTTAGTAGTAGAGGGAGACACATCCTTAGGAGGATTTGAGACTTTCTTCCTTGACCTCGCCATTCGTGTTCTAAATGTCAACCTTCAAGCTGTTAAGCTTTGAATGAAGGTACCTGCTTTGATACCAATTTTTCGAAATACTGAGAGGGGGGGTGAATTAGTATTTCTTTTCCCCACTATTGTTTTACCAGTTAAAACATATATATTCAGAACACAAGATGAACAAAAAGAATAAATTCTTTTATTAATATAAACTGTGCAATAAAATAGATACAATATATAGATGGTTACAATCAATTGCCAAGCTCCAACTTGGACTTTGGTGAGGCTTCAACCTCCAGAGCACCAACTCTATTTCACCAAGACACCAATCTTGGACTTAGGAGAACAAACTCCCAAGGACTTCAATCCTTCCTATTTATGAGGCATCAACCCCAAGGAATCCAATCCTACTTACTTCTGAGGCACCAACCCAAGAACTCCAATCCTTCTCACTTATAAGGCACCAGCCCCAAGGACTCCAATCCAATCTTGCCAAGACACTTTTGGTAATAATATTTTTCTCTCAGAACTCTTCTATGCTAAGTTCTATCTGTTTACAGCTTCACTATAGTCTCCATGCTACAGTATCAATGACAACCAATCTTCTTATGGAGAAGTCTTTACAACTCTCCATACTGTCCACACAGAGTCTCCAATAGCCTTTGTGCTCTCTGATAATGTCTTCACACAGCTTTAGTCAGTCTACTGTTAGCTGCACTAAACTCTGTATAAAGAACAACTTTCTGTTCAAGCTTATGTTCTCATTGTCACAGTGAATGCTTCAGCATGACTGTTTCTCTACTGGTTGTTTCTCTCCTTCGACTGCCTACTGTCCTGTTGGTCCTTCATCCCTCTTTCTATTTTGCTGCACCCTCTTTCTATTTTGTTGGACCCTCACACGGCCTCTATTTCCTCCAGCGTATTTCAACAACGTTCAACAACTGTAGCAGCCTTCACCAGCGTTCACCAGCAACTTCATACAATGCTTAACCACCTCTACTGCATCTGCTACCATACATTCTGGTTCTTCGCCACAACCACGACAGTAGCAACAGTTCTCTGTTTCTACTGTTTTATACATTCTCATGCCTTTGTCCATTCGTTTCCGCTTACTCAATGGCTCTTTGGCTTCCTCCTCGCTCACTTGAGCTTCGACTTCCTCAACACTTGCTCGACCTTCTGGCTTCCCTCCTCCATTCACTTTAGCTTCCTCATTTTTACCTTTGATTGATGGTGTCATGAAAATATAATGTCGTCGCGGAGGTGTTTCAGCAATGCCGAAATTGGTGTATCGGCAACTTTTTTTACAAGTATCAGTGTTTCAGCAACGCCGAAACTGGTGTATCGGCAAGTTTTTTACAAGTATCAGTGTTTCAGCAACGAAGAAATTGGTGTTTCAACAACTTTTCTCCAAGTGTTTGTAATATGTGCCTGCCAATAGTGTTAAAGCATATGTATATGGGTTTTCTCCTCCGATAATGTATTCTGCTCATACAATATAAACTCTGCCTTTTTCACGCTGTTAGTGCATTTTCATATGAGTCTAAGTCTTCTGCCTCCGATAGCTCTGTTTGGGTTAAATGCATATATAGGTCTTTGCCGCCATATGCATGTTTATGTCGTGGATAGTGTTACAGCACTCTGTGTGCTCCACTTGGCTCCTCTTGTGTGCTCCTCTTGGCTCCTCTAGCTCTGTCTGCTTCCTCTAGGGCTCCGATGGTGGTGCTTCGTGCTTTGTTAGCTCCTGTCATCTCCATCTGCTCCTCTGGTGGCTTTGTCTGCTCCTGTTTTCTCTGATGGCTCTCTGCGCCCTCTGTTTGATATTAAACGCATCCATTGCTTCTCCGATGGCTCCTGATGACTCTGATATGCCTCCTTGCTATATGGTTCCTCCTCCAGCTCCTCTTAGTCCAATGTGGCTCCTCTGGCTTGGCAGTGTCTTTCAAAGACCTCCTTGCATATATGAATGCCTCTCTTGCTCTGATATCCTGTAATATGCTTTGATATGCCTCCTTAGGTAAATCCTCTTTGCTTATGGCTTGGCTATCCTGATGGCCTTACTCCTGTCTCTTCATGAATCTGATCTGCATCCCCTTGGCTTCATGTCATCCTCTAGTATCCAAAATATTGCCATATTGACATCAATGACAACCTAGGTCAACAAAATTTCACTTGCAATTTGTATATCACCTTCGAGTTTCAATTACATATTGTTTTTGTATCAAAGCATTAGGTTATTTTGAAGGTTTGACTTTGTTTGCAAGTGTTTTCTGATGCTTACAAGGTTGAAGCTTAAAAGAGGAGAAGGAGAACTTCTGGAGCCAAGATCTGAAATTGTTTCAAGGAGAACAAACACACCTCAAGCTTCAATAGTCATGGCACATGAAGAAGGTTTTGAAGGGATGTCTAAAGATGAAAGAATTTTCAGAAATTATTTCCTTGAGATGTTTGAATGATTAAGGTTCTTTATGAAGAGAGGAATTCAAGATTGTATGGAGAAAGCTCAAAACCTCCAAAAGGAGATGGAGAAAAAGGAGACAAACCCTCCAAAATGGAATGGAGGGAATGGTGACAAACCACCACCTTCACCTCCATGATCCTCATCCTCATCTTCATCCTCATCCTCTAATTCTTCTACCATTTCACAAAAACCTCCAAATTCTCCAAAAGGACATGGTATAACTCCTTTGTTAAAGCTTTATATAAATTTTGAATTGTGTATGTATGATGGAGAGGTAGATGTTGAGAAATTAGATAATTGGATTCATTAGATTGAAGTGTATTACAGGATATAAAGAATCAAAGATGGTGAGACCAAGATTCATATTGCTTCTCTTAGATTAGAAGGTGTAGTACTTATTTGGTGTGAAGCCAAAACTCAAGAGGACATGAAGAAACATCGTAAGGTTTTATATTCTTGGAATAATTTTTTTTGTTGTAATAATGTGGTGAAGTACAATTATAAGTGTGAACATGAACGGATTCCTCTAGCCCGATAATGGGTCTAGCCACAACATATACATTCTATGGAAGATTTCCTTAGGTTAGAATCAATCAAGAGGGCCTACCTCTTGGTTGTTTATCCGGCTTGATGATGTCCTCGCTTTCTCACTCCAATAATCTCTCGCTTCCTTCTTCAGGCTAGTGAAACAAGCAAACAACAACAACACACAAACATAATAATAGAGAAATTGCAATTCAACCTACTTATTGAGTCAAGAAGCATTAAGACATGAATATGTAATATTACAAAACATGTAGGAAATCAATCGATAGTTTCATATATTAATATCAAAGAGAGATTACAACCATTCGTCTTGACGTCATAGTCTTCCTCTGATAAGATCGGGTTCCCACAAACTTTTGTAGCATTCCATGATGACTTCAAACAATAATAGTTTAAATGCTCTTGCCTTTAGAATTCACTCCAAACCAAACACACTCCTCCCTAACACAACTAGATGGCTACAACTAGTAATAGCTTGCTTTTCTAATCAAAATAGTATACTCACACTCAGCCAACACTCTAACTGTGACTGCAACTAGTTTGTGCTTGGGAAGAAGGAAGGTTTATATAGAAATATGGATGGGAGATGGATCCTCTTCTCATGGGAGAAGGACTTATCCCTTTAGGTAGTTCCATCATTATAGGGGAAAGGAGCCCAAACTATCATCCTCGACCCCATCCGGCCAAACCATTTACTAGACTTCTGTTACGGAGCTTATAAAGATGGAAGCTTTGGCTCTAATTTAAAAAACTTTCCATAATAGGACCGACGTGAATGAAACACAACTCAGTTGCTCCAGTCGGTGCGAGGAGTAGTGCTAATCTCTGCACATCGGCGCAGGGGATACAAAGGCCATTAGCGCTGGTCTTGTAAACTAGGAAAAATAGAAGTTTTAGGGGAAATGGTGCAAAAGGGAAATGATCTTCTCATGAATAGGGACATAATGGGAGTTTCTTGATGAAGTAAAAGAATGCGGGGTTCATTGTAGAGGTCCTCCAAGATCAAGGAATGGGGAGTACAGGGACAGTGAAAAAATGTTGTGTAACAGATACCCCCTAAAGCATGACGGCCAAGCTAGAGTGAGGGATGAAATGCTTTATAAATCAGTGCAGGGAACCGGTATGCCATTGGAAAACCTGCAAGTACAGATACATATACATAAACTGAGATCGTTTTCAAATGATACATGAATCATGGCATGGACATAGCCATCCAGAGAATGATCATGTAAATGGATCCAGGTATGGGCGTAGCCATCCATCAAAGAGGATCATAACGAAACCGAGGTATGGTCGCAACCATCCAATAATGAGAAGCATCACATATGATAACTCATGGTCTGGTTGTAGCCAACCATCTGAAAGAGACATGCATATCATCATAACCATGTCACATCACTTCGCAACTTGGACTCTTTTTGATCTGTGTCCAGGGTCTTGCACTCCAGCACAACTCGATCAAAGTACATATCCTAGCATGTGAATAGATGTGTGGACGTTGAACATGCTAGAAAGTCGCTTGATTACTAGTCAAGGATGTAAACTGTTAATAAGCGCGAGAGAAACCACCAATAATGACAATGGCTATCAAGGTACTACTAGCACAATTCATGGAATGTGAATACAGGAACTGGAGTTAAACACTTGTGAAATCACTTGATCGAAAGTCAATGATGTGAACTTGTCGTTGAGTGCGAAGAACTTGCCATTAGGGCATGCAAACTCTAAGGTACTCGAAGGGAGTCTCTCTGTCAACTTCCCATATAATGAGTTGAAGTCGACAGAGAGCGGCCATGTCTAAGGAGGGTCATAGTTAACCCCACATCATCGACGCGAGATAAGAGGATGGAAAATGATTTTGGATGATACAGAGAATCAGAGGTAAGTGTAACTGCAGAAGGACAACTCTTGAACATATCAGTGACACAACTAGAATTTTGGCAGCTTTTGGATCCACGGGATCATTGATCATAATGACATGGTAGAGATCAAATGGAAGGCAAAAATGAATGGTCCAAACCCAGGAAGGTCAATAATATAAGGAGGATGTCCCAAACCCGACAGGAAGCAAAGAGTGTCATGTTCAATAGTAAGTTGCCGACATGACTGATAGATTTCCAAATTTTTCCCCCGCCAATTCTGGCGAGTACCCCAATTATTTTTTAATCGCAAGCTTGAGGGGGATAGAATATGATTGCACTGTAAGTTCATCCTTCAGACGAATCTGGCCTAGTAAGTTTAACGAGCCCTAGGAAGGAGAAGCTCATGTTTGTCATGGTGACGAATCCGATGTCATTTAATAGTTTAAGGAGTTCGACAAAGGTATAACTCGGTATATTTTTCATGTTTAGAGAGTTTGAAAAAGACACGTAAAAGAAAACTCCACATGGTCCCTTTTCGTATGTTTGTGTCTCTCGAGCCCGAAAAGGTAGAAAACAATACTTAAGAGATCTGCTTGACCATTTCAGTCAAGGAGTACCTTTTTTGTAAATAGTGCCTCCCACCCTGAAAAATGGGTAAACTTATACTGGGCACACAACATTTCACATCCATTAACAAGTTTGAAATGACAAGGGCTCGACCATATTTTCATTTTTAAAGGTTCGGAAAAGAGCCAAAAGCAGACCCCACATTTGTATTCTCTTTATTGAGTCAAAAAAGGAAAAAATACTTGGCAATCTTTTCATATGAGTTTAACGAGTCGAGAAAAGCATTGAAATGTGACTCATTGTCATCATCGAACATCCATCACCTGTTGCTGCACAAGTAAGGCAAAGTGTATCATCGAGTCCTTGAGGTAAAATAGGTCAAAAATATTTACAAAACTTGATATTTTTATGAAAAAAATGAATAAAAAGGGGAAAAGTAAATATATTTTTACCATTAACCATTTTACCTTTGCAGTGAAGACTTTTTACCCACTTTTTCCCTAATTTTTTCAAAGCAGATTACGGGAGATCCGGGAGGTCAATCGATGAGCCGTCAGTTAAAGGTAACAGCCGAAGCCCTGAGCTCCATTTTCATGCTATTCATTTATGTTTTTAGCCATTTTTTAGTATTTTTAGGGAGGTTTTTGAGAAAAAAAATTTCCCTCGGTTGGCACGATTTTCGGGCACGGTATCGCGCCAGCCGAGGGTTATTTGCACAACCATTCGTGCCGACTAGTGCGGCTGTTTCTAAAACAGGCATGCTGGCAACGTTGATAGGGAAAAACCATTTTTCTTCAAGAACTGACTGTTAAAATGTGAATTTTTATGTGCCGAAATTGATGATTGACTCAAATAAATGTCTTTTACAGGAGAGAAACTGTCGAAAATGGTGGATTGGAAGGAAAGAGAACACAAAGAGGTTGACACCCAAGCAATGAATGATCTAAATTGCCTCGAGGCTTTGAGGGCTTGTGGGTTTTTCAAATTTTTCCTTACACCAGGGATGCGGGCCTAGCCCGAGTTGCTTCGATACTTGATAAGCCTTCGGGACATTAATCACAAGATTTTTGTCATTGGGGTCCAAGAGCTGGAGTTGAAAACTTTAGATATCTACTTCATCACCAGACTATCTTGCAGAGGTGATCCAATGAACTTGTATGGGTCATGTCTGGTCAAGGCAAGCATATCTTCCCTGCTTTCCAAACACTGTCCTAAGGCCCTGAAATCCAAGAGTGGGAAGATAGAGATTTCCACTGTGTGGGATTTGACACTGGGGGTGCTTTTATTGACTATCAACAAAGTGGTGGGGTCCCAGATGGAACATGAGACTAACAAGTCAAAGTTCCTTTATGCTATTGACTGCATAGCCCCTATGATATTCAAATGGGTAGAGACCATGAAGATGAACATCAAGCGCCAGTTTTCCAAGGCCAACACAAGGAATCTGAAGCAATTTGGCTTTGGATCAGTACTTGTGACATTTTTCCTAGAACGAGTGCCACTATTCCAGTATCACTTGACTGAGGTCGATCCTTCTCCACCACGCGATCTTTTGATGGCCTGTTGGAGTCGTTTGATGCCCAGGATCACTGGGGCTCAGCAAATGTCATACCATTGACCAGCATTCTTCTCATGGCTACGATGATAGAAGATCATCATGGACTGGCCGTACAACGACACTGATTTCCTTGGAGACCTAGATATGCCCTTACCAGATGGAGAGGACTTCAATGACAAAGGTAAAAAAATCAAATTTTTGATTTTGATGTTTTTTAATTTTTTTTGGTATATGCATGCTTATAACATTTCTCTTGTCTATGCAGATGTTGGACCATAACGGCCAGCCAGGACGTCCCCGATAGCCAGGCACGTCCCCTGTCCTATTGATGTTGTCACCCCTTATTAGGAAGGGAGTGATAACGAGGAGGAGATCGTGAGGAACCTCGAGGGGTTGACTCATGGTATCCCGGAGTATGCTCAGATAGAGACATGACTTAGCAATACCAGAGGCACACAGTGGGAGTTTCAGATCGGATCCATCGATTGCTGAGTCTTATTGCACGAGTTGTCTCATGCTATCATGACCACCATGCTGAGTAGTTCCTAGGTCCATCACTTACATATTTTTTAGGCTTGCGTGCCACGAATGTATGAGGCCTGTGAGCTAGAGATGCTATTATAGACACACATATTATTTTTTTGGGTTTTGATGTATCAAACATTCACACACACACACACACACACATATATATGTTGTATATTCCTGTCTATTATGGTACAAATGGTTTGTCTTATCTTTTACATGTTTCGCAAATGTCTATCCAACACATAATTAACTGATGCATCTATCAATGTATTCATGCATCTAGGAATATGATGATATGTAATATAATCAAAATATCTTTCCAATAGATGGATACGGAGATACATTCGTAATATTTGAGAGTTCTTGACAAAATATTTCCCATTGAGTTGAAGGATAACAAGCTGTGAATCCAGGTTGACAACTAATTCCCTAATCCTCAGGGTGATGGCTTCTGACAATAGTTCGATGACCGCACTATATTCAAAAATATTGTTGGTTGTATGACCTAGGTAGATACCTTGAATGTCAATTAACTCACTGTTAGGGTTATATATGCCCATCCTGTGGATGATAGGTTCCGGGTACCTCGGCAAGCACCATTGGCGAAACCAATGTGAGGAGTTGCAAACATCTGCAAAGCAAGAAAAGCATAGTAAACAGGAAAGTTGTTTGAAAACTATCACACAAAACCATGTTGTACAAAAATGAATCACACACTAATGTACATAAGTAACCATGCAAGATGACCTAATCATAGTAATTTTTGAGGTAAAGCCCATTCCGGGGCTTATCGAGAGGATTTCCTTCATAATCAATAAGCTCATAGGCTCCTTTTTGCAAAACATGTTTTACAATATAGGGCCCATGCCACATAGGTTCGAACTTGCCTGCCCCCAGCTTATCGTTAGCTTGGTCGTATAGTAGGACCAATCACCCTCAGAGAAAATGCGAGGGGAGGCCGACTGGTCGAAATGGTATTTGACCCATTTCTTTTGTGCTTCGATGACCAAGGTAGCGAGACAGAGAGTATTGTCCAGTCGTTATAAATATAAGAGGAGTTCCTCTTGAGGTGATGTTTCGGGGAGGAGTTCAACTGTTATGAAACCAGCTCACAAAAGGATAGAAAATATAGTTGAACGCCTTAGAATTCAGCCTCTTCGAGGGGGAAACCTCCTTTATATTACACAAATGAACAATTCTTGGATGATTCAAAGGACAAAACCTCCTTTCTATATATAGGAGTCTAAGGAGTCACAATATAACCCAGCCGACCTAATAATAATAATATAAAGCCACAAAAATAACAATAGAGGGATTCTATGGGGCACAATAATAACAATATGGGGACAATAGGGGCACAACAATATTAATAAGGGATACAACTACAATAGTAATGGGGTAATCACTAGTATTATAGGGACCTAACATGCCCCTCTCCTTCAAAAAAGTGTTGTCCTCAACACTTGAGTAGTTCTAGATGCTTCTGTATAAAATTCTCATCCTCCCATGTGGAATCTTCAGCGGATAAGTTCTTCCACTTGATGAGATACTCCGAAATTGATCGATTTCATAGTTGTTGAGTTCTTGTTTCTGTGACTTCTTCCGATTCCAATATAATTTTTCCTTCCTCGTCAAGTTTTGGCAATATTGTTTGAACTGTGAGCTTGTCGCCTATAACCTTCTTGAAACATGAAACATGGAAAACTGGGTGCACTCGAGAAGCTGCATGAAGCTCCAATTTGTATGCAATACTACCAATATTTTGCAACACCTTGTATGGACCATAATACTTTGGTGATAATTTATTATCCTTCTTAGCTTGCTTGAGGGACATTTGTTTATATGGTTGTAGCCGTAGGAATACCTAATCACCTACATCAAAACTTCTTTCGCTGCGATGTTGATCTGCATGTTGTTTCATTCTATTCTGTGCCAACACAAGGTTATCTTTTAAGAGTTGGAGGACTTGTTGTTGATGTTCAATGTGATGTTCCACTACTTGAACCTTAGAATTTTCTCTTAAATATGATGTGATGGATGGTGGCTGATATCCATAGAGTGACATAAATGGGGTCATTTTTGTTGCTGTATGGAAGGAAGTGTTATACCACCATTCAGCCAGAGGCAACCATTTGACCCATTGTGTCTGTTTATCAGATACAAAGCAACGAAGATATCCTTCCAAACATTTGTTTACTATCTCAGTTTGCCCATTAGATTGAGGATGATAAGATGAGCTATGAGCTAACTGAGTACCAATACAAGAAAATAATTTTGTCCAAACGTTTCCAGTGAAAATGGGATCTCTGTCACTTACAATAATCTTTGGATTTCCATGTAGCTTTTGAATTGTTTCCATAAATGTAGTAGAAACTGTATTGGCTTTAAATGGATGTGATAATGCACAAAAGTGTGCATACTTGGTAAGTCTGTCAACTACCACCATGATGACACTCTTTCCCTTAGACTTGGGTAAACCTGTGATAAAATCCATTGAAACCTCCTCCCAACGTTGGCTTGGAATGGATAAAGGTTGTAATAGACCCGGGATCTTAATTGTTTCAACTTTATTTTGTTGGCAAACCAAACATTCCGGCACAAACTTTTGAATATCCGATTTAGGGCCATCCCAAAAAAAATCCTTCTTAACCTTGTGGTAAGTTTTTAAAAATCCTGAGTGCCCTCCTAAGGGAGAAATGTGCAATTCCATAAGAATATTTTGTTTGAGTTGGGAATTCTTACAGAGGTATAAGTAATCTTTGTACCATAATGAATCATTTTGCTAGCTAAATGTATCAGATGTACTGGAATCTTGTTGTAACTTTCGAATAAGTGCCCACACATCTTCATCATTCTTCCATTCCTCCCTTGCTTCATTTATCCAATTTGGTTGGATAATAGAAATAGTGCAAAACAATGCTGCCACATCCTCATCCTTTCTTGAGAGTGCATCTGCCACCATATTTTGCTTCCCCTTTTTGTAGATGATTTCAAAGTCATATCCCAACATCTTTGTGACCCACTTTTGTTGCTCTTCAGAGGATAATATTTGTTCTAAAAAGTATTTAAGGCTATCATGATCCATTTTTACCTTGAAGTGTCTTCGCATTAGGTAGGGTTGCCATTTCTTAAGTGCATGTAGTATTGCCAACATTTCCTTCTCATAAAATCGCTTTGTGTAAAAACTTTCCCTTGATTGGACGACTTTCAAAAGCAATGGGTCTTTCATCTTGCATTAAAATAGCACCAATTCCATTTCCTGAAGCATCACATTCCACAATAAATGTTTTGGTGAAGTCCGGTGTAGCTAAGACCGGTGCTTGGCACATTGCCTCTTTAAGATGTTGGAAGGCCTTTGTTGCTTCTAAAGTCCATGAAAATGCATCTTTCTTCAATAATGTTGTTAGAGGTGCTGCTATTCTCCCATAATTCTTAACAAACTTGCGATAATACCTTGTCAACCTGAGAAATCCTCGCAGATGCTTTATGGATGTGGGGATTTTCCATTCCTTAATGGCTTTAATTTTGCTAGGGTATACCTTAACTCCTTTATGAGATACAATATGACCCAGATATTCCACCTCTTGTACTCCAAAGAAACATTTGGATCTTTTTTCATATAATTTTTTTTCCTCCAATAGTTGTAGCACCTTGTCAACATGTTCAACATGATCCTTCCAAGACTTGTTGTAGATTAGTATATCATCAAAAAATACTAACAAAATTTTTCTAAGGAAGGGTTTGAAAATGGAATTCATTAAACCTTGAAATGTAAAAGGTGCATTGGTAAGGCCAAAAGGCATGACCAAAAATTCATAATGACCTTCATGAGTTCTAAATGTTGTTTTTGGAATGTCTTTAGTCTTCATTCTGATTTGACGATATCCTGAATGAAGATCCAACTTGGTGAAGTAAATTGATCCATGCAATTCATCCAGTAATTCATCAATGACAGGAATGAGAAACTTATCTTTAATAGTGAGCTTGTTGAGCTCCCTATAATCTGGACACATGCGCCATGATCCATCCTTCTTGTGCACCAATAATACTGGACCAGAGAAAGAACTTTGACTAGGTTGAATTATACCAGCCTCTAACATTTCTGCAACCATACGTTCAATTTCACTCTTTTGGGCATAGGGATATCTGTACGGCCTGATGTCTGGAGGAACACTTCCTAGAATAAGATGAATAGCATGATCATGATCATGAATAGGTGGGAGACCTTTGGGAGTCTCAAATAGCTTGGAATGATTGTCCAAGACTTTTTTGAGATCTGGAGAAATAGATGATTTCGATGTGGAAACATCTAGCGAACATAATTGTGCAATTACACCTCTTTGTTCCCTTTTTAGAGGCTTTTTCATACCGTTAGAGCTGATTATCTTTCTCGGTTTCCCTACAATACCCCTTAATTCAACTTCCTTTCCTTCCACAGAAAATTTCATACAAAGTTCTTGAAAATTAAAAGCTATTGTACCCAAGGATTGTAGCCATTGGACTCCTAGTACAACATTAGCACCTCCCATTGGAATGGAAAGCATTGGGCTAATCAATACATATTCTCCCATGGATAGCTTGATATTATGGCACTTTCCAGAGAAATTTATCATTCATGCATTTGCAATCATCACTTGACACTTTGGTGCTGGATATAGGAAGCAATTCAATTCTTTTGCTATCTTACAATGAATAAAATTGTCGGTACTTCCTGAATCAATCAACACTATTACCTTTTTCTTCTTGATTTGTCCTTCTATCTTGATGGTTTGAGGAGTGGTAATTCCAGCCAATGCATTACAAGATATGGTCGGATTCATTTCTTCTTTATCTAGGCTTTGTTCCTGGAGTATATCCTCTTCTTTTGACCTTTCTTGCTCCTTTTCTTCTTCCTCTTCACAATCTATGTAGAATAATTTCTTCTCAGCACACTTATGACCTTTAGTGTATTTTCTATCACAACTGTAACAAATCCCTTTTAATATTTTTTCTTCCAATTGTTGTGGTGTCAACCTTATAGGTTGTGGAAGACTAGGGGCAACAACACTTCCATCTTTATAGTTGTGAGTGGTATGCTTCCTGGTTGCCATAATTTTGCTTTCCATTTTTCTGCTAACATGAATGCCTTCTCTAATGAATCCAGTTCCCAAAGGTGAACATCATGTTGGATATTATCCTTTAAAGTCCCTATGAAGTCCTATGCTCCTTTGCAATATCTTTTACCCTTATGTTCAATTTTTGGAACTCCTCAATGTGCTCCATTATTGAACCCTTTTGTTTGAGACTTATCAATTGGCTAAAAAAAGTGTTTCTTTTTGTATCCTCATAATGTGTTGTCAATTCTTCCGTAAAAATTGCCCAAGTGATAATTTGTTTACGAGAGTAAAGCCATTTATACCATACAAACTGATTTGGTTCCAAATATAAAGTTTCAATACATACATTTTGTGTGTTTTGCACATTATTGAGATCGAAAAATTGCTCCATCTGTAATATCCATGTTGTGGGATCCTTGCCATCAAACTTCCTCATATTTATTTTTGGAATATGGTGGGTCTTCGATCCAACATTAGAGTCTATGAAATCATGATTAACATTTCTTTTTTTTCTCATCATGAGTTTCCTTTACTACCCTTTCACAATTAGTAAGCATTTATTGTAGAAGCTTTGTCAAATCTGTCTTCAAATCTTCCATGCCTGTGTTCAAATCTATCTTCAAATCGTCCATCTTAGCTTCCACGTCATTCATATTAGCTTCTATGACTTTCTTTAAATAATCCATCTTAGCTTATACGCCTTTCTTTAAACCATCCATCTTAGCTTCTACATCTTTCTTTAAACCATCCATCTTAGATTTTGTTCCTTTTTGTGCAAGTTCCACTTGTTGCACTTGGTCTCATAATTTTGATATATCATGTTGCATTTCTTCCTCTTCTTCACGAGTCATGCTAGAGCTTTCAGGTTTCTTACTAGGTGTTTGCATTTTCTTTCCTCGGAGCATCAATTACTGATAATAATGCTTTACTATGCCCTTTGAATTCCTTCAAACTAATTTTTCAAACCAAGCTAATGCAAAAATTTAAAAAAATTACACACCTTTTTTCATTTTGTAGGAGCTTGATATTGAATCTGATGTATCTCTGTAATTTCAGATCATCTAGTTCTAAAATTGCAACCTACGGTAGCCCTCTACATCCTCTTTCCAATGCCCCCAGTTTGATCCAAATTGGATTGTCCACGGAAGAGTTATGCCAAATCTCCCATAGTGACCTGATTATAGACTTGTTCAATAGAGCAAACTTATACAAAGTGCCACGAGTCACTGTTTCGACCTTTGGCTCTGAAAAATATATAAAAGAAACTACAATCCATCCTCTTTCTGTACCTTCTTATGAAATTTTAATCCGGTGCCCAAAAAGAAAGTTATGACGATTTTCCCCAGGTCACCTATTTGTAATGTAATTCAGGAGTCTGCAAAAAGATCAACTTCCTCAGATCATATCTCTGCAAATATAGTGCAAAAAGCTCTGCAATTCGGACTCGAGGTTCAGTGCGATTTTGTCTCAAATGGCTTTTTTTTTTAGCTTCTGAAACGTCGCAAAAAAAAGTTATAGCGAAAATTCCACGATGACCTATTTGGAGTAGCGTAACCCTAGAATCCAAAGCTCTGATACCAAATGTTATGAAACCAGCTCACAAAAAGATAGAAAGATAGTTGAACGCCTTAGAATTCAGCCTCTTCGAGGGGGAAACCTCCTTTACATTACACAAATGAAAAATTCTTGGATGATTCAAATGAAAAAACCTCCTTTCTATATATAGGAGTCTAAGGAGTCACAATATAACCCAACCGACTTAACAATAATAATATAAAGCCACAAAAATAACAATAGAGGGATTCTATGGGGCACAATAATAACAATATGGGGACAATAGAGGCACAACAATATTAATAAGGGATAAAACAACAATAGCAATGGGTAGTCACTAGTATTATAGTGACCTAACATCAATAGCTAACTTGAGTAAAGTAATCTCACATTCGATCGACAATGTTGCTTCCAGACCATAGACCAGATGGAAAGGTGTGAAAACAATTGTGTCTTTGGTTGAAGTTTGATAGGCCCACAGAGATGAAAAAAGAATGAGATGCCAATTTGAATTGTGCATCCCAATAGTACGCTGAAGCATGGTGACCAAGAATTTTTTCATGGCTTCGACTTTGCCATTGGCCTGCGGGTAATTTGGGGTCGAGCCATCCTGGCGCAAGCCCAATGCAGATGTCAATTCTTCCATCATGTAGTCTTTGAAGTGGGAGCCATGGTCTGTGACACTGCCTTGGGGTACGCCAAACCTGGAAATAACATGATTAAAAAGGAATTGATGTTTTAGGGAAAACTAGTGTCGATTCAAACTACTAGTCCTACTAAGACAGGTAGCTATCTTAGAAACAAACAATGAAAGCTTTTCAATAGTTCCTTTAAGTGTGATAGATGGAAGAGAAGAAAAGAGGACCAACTTGGATCTTTCACTTTGATCCTAGCTTGATTTCTCCTTCCCTTGATAGAATTTGCCACTCCTCTCCTACTTGTCCCGCTTCAAAGAGTACCTGTAGAGTCAAAGTAACAACAAACTACCAAAGCATCTCTATCTAAAACATCATAAACAATGCTGAATTAGAAACACATTGACCATACAATTGCATTCATAAACAATAAGATTCACAAATACACGTTCATATGGAGGAAAACTCAAAGAACTTTATTAATAGTAATGTAAGAGAGGATTACAACCCAGTTGTCTGATCCAACATCATCCTCCCAGTTGTAGAAGCCCTCTTCACCTCATGAACAAGAAAATCACCCAACAATGCAATGTCTCTTCTCACCAACAAACCAACAACACTTCCTTACAAAATACAAAATTCTAGCCTCTAGATCTCTCAAATGAGGGATTCATTTATAGATGTCTTGCAAGGGTGTGAGTTAGCTCTGGGTTTTTGATTAGTGTCATTCCACTGATAGTTCTTGGTTCCACTTGGAGATTTCATGATCTCTTACTCATCCTTGGGCGAATTCAGAGAGGCAAGTGTCACAGGAGAAGTTTCTTGAAGATTCCATGATCATCCACCTTGTGAACTGTCTCTGCCATTTGTCTATTCTCGCTCATTGCACCCCATAGAAGTCCATTCAGTATGCATCGCACCTGGCTAGTTAGGAAGTTAGTATGCATCGCACCTTGCCCATGGAGCAGTTTGTATGGTCCAATTTTGGCCAGTTTTGAGTAGTTTTTCATGTGGAACTTCTGGGAAATGATGTAATCAGCTGACCACGATCCTTTAGGGTATGAAACAACACTTTTAGGGACTTAAGGAGCCCTTAGTTTATGGACATATGAGTTTGGGGTTGCAGTTCCCAAATATGTCTATAACAACTACTCCCTAAAGCATGAGGTCATAAATCTTCTGATGTCGGGTGAAATGCTTTATTCATGAGGATCCGAGGTATTCATATTAGAAGGTGATCTATATAAGATACAATACAATACATCATCATCATATATTTTCATGATTTAGTTGAGGCGGGCATTCCCATGCTCGGCTTTATAAATTCATTTTCGTGTACATAGGACAGACAATCGTCTGTTGTTGCAGATTGGTGATTCTTTGCATGAAGAGTCATCTTCCCTGGCTTACATGACTATCTGTTCAGCTTTTGTGTACAATTGATGTCTTTATTTTCTTGAATATATCGCAGCCCAGATGGATGAAACTAGATCCAGGGTCTTCAAAACTCGTCCAATCTTCGCCTGATGTACAACTTGATCCATGTGAAAAGATGTTCTGAAGTCGAACATGGAAAGACATCACCTGATACTAGCCAATGATGTAAGCTGTTAACAGACGCGAGTGGAGTCACCGATAATGATGATGAACCTCAAGGTACTACAGTACAATTCACGTGGTGTGAATATATGAGCTGATGTCGACCACCATACAAAGTCTTTTGGTGGAAGGTCATTGACGTAAACCTGTCGTCGGAAGTGAGAAACTTGCCATTGAGGCATGCAAGCTTCAAAGTACTGAAAGGGTTGTTTCTAAGTCAACTTCTTGGATAATGAGCTGATGTCGACAAGAAGTGACCTATCATAGGAGGGCCTTGATGTATCCCACATCTACAACGTGAAACGGTGCAAATGATTTTTGTGGAAGTGAAAACGATTTGATGATATAAGGTTCAAGAATGGTGGCCATGAAAAATGAAGAGTGGATGTAATGCACTGGATGGTGAATTCTCTGAATGAATTCTCTTGAACATATTGGCGACATTGATATGTACTTGGTAGAATTAACCCCATGGATGGCATGATGGACCAATGGTGACGGTGAACGAAAAAACCCAACCCAACTCAATCACGGTGATGGAGTGAAAGTGTCATGTTCAAGAGCAACCTGCTACCAATAAAGTTCTTCAAGTTTTCTTCCCATTTTTCCCTAGTCATTGCTGACCAGTACCTTTTTATATTTGACAAGCTTGAGGAGGATAACATATGCTTGGTCTATAATTTTCCCTTCGGGAAAACCTGTCGCTTTGTGTTTAGCGAGCCTAGTGTCAGTGAGACTCGTTCTTGTTTGGGCAGACAAGTTTGTCACTATTGTTTTAATGAGTTTAACGATAAAGATAACTCAGTCCTTTTCATGTTTAGAGAGTTTGAAAATGGACAAAAAGGAGACTCCAACAATCCTTTTTCGTGGCATAATCCCTTAAGTCCGAAAAAGTCTAAAATAATATGAAAGGGATGACTTTTCGATAGTTTTAATGAGCCAACAAAGACAAGTGCTCGATATTTTTGTTTAATAATCCCAAAAAGATTAAAATATATTAGAGGGATAGCATTCCCCTTACTTTAATAAGTCCAAAAAGATTAAAATATATTAGGGGGATAGCATTCCACTTACTTTAACAAGCTGGAAAGGCCAATAGCTCGACAATCTTTTTATATTTAACGAGTCTAAAAAGAGTTTAAAAGAGGCTCGTTTTTTAGGAACGAGTGGTATTTTTGGGTAGCAGTTGTTTCCAGGTAAGTTTGGAACTTCTCAAAAAATGGCAGTGTGAAGAGGGTGGCAATCAGAATCACTCATCGCAGATGTTCCTCAAAAGGGTAAACAATCAAGTGGAAGCGTATGGTCGGCCAAATGAATGGAGGTGACGGAAGGAACACAACCAGAGTTCAAAAGCGCTGATAGCAAAGCGATCACAAAGGTTATTTACCAAAGGCGGGTTTATTTTTTAATGAGCTTGAACCTTGTGCCAACATGTGCTTAGTGCAGGTTGATTTTTTAACGAGATTGAACCTTGCGGAAACATTACTCTTACTAGTCTTTTGATAATGTCTCTTGGTAGATTTTTTTTTTTTAATGAGCTTGAACACTACTATAACATGTGCTCATGACCTTTTTATGCAAGCTAGAAATGACTGAGCTACGAGGTTAAAGGGTTAATAACGTACAAACTAAGAAAATCAAGGGTTGCTTTTCACCTGCATGCAAAGGTTTGCATGCCCCCAGGTCTTTCAGTAAAAGGAGAGTTTCCAGGTTACCAAATGGAAGTCCTTGCGGTTAGGCAGGATCGTTTCTGTCGGCAGACAAAAACTCCTCCTTTACGATGTCCATCAAAATAGACAAAGGTGATTGCTATGAGATTCCAATCACATAACGTACAAAGGTGAATGTTGTGAGCTTCCATTCACAATCGTACAAAGGAAATAATTGTGTTAGACTAATCACATCACCTAGACGGGAATGTTTTTTTTTTCAATCCAAGTATTAAGACCTTTTAAGAAAATCTCTCTTTTCCTCTGGGTTCACCTGCCAAAGTAGACTAGGGTGCATGCCCCAAACCTTTAGAACATTCACCGAACTACCTGTGGTAATTAGGTGGATGGAATGAAGGTTGAAGAGACATTGTTGATGCGAAGAGACCATTTAGGGATGATGGTTGATTTACAGCCGTGTTTGAACCAGGAAATGAAAGTTGGTCGACAAGCTGTACTAGTCTGCCTTCATTTGGAAAACACATCACTCTGAAGAATGTGGAAACAATAGCTTCCATGATATATATATAATGACATCCAAGGAGTAGATTGTAATCTAGTGGAACTTGGACTACCATCACATTCAAATGAACGCTTTTCTTCCTCAAAGTTATTGGTAACTTTGGAAGGATCCCTAATGGTTGACTGGTTCCTTTGTTGAAGCCTGACAAATTTTGTTTTTTAGGCAAAAGCGATGGCGAACCAAGCGCTTTCCAAGCAGTTGAGGAAAGGATACTCACTGAAGTCCCTTCATCTATGATAGTACTAGACACGATCATTTTGTAAACTTGTACTATGATTCAGAATGGTACATTAGATGGAAGGTGGGGTTTTGCTAGTTGATTCCAATCAAAGAAAATGACTAGACTGCTCGGAGGAGGTACCAGATAAATGTCCGGATAAGTTTCATGAACTAGGGGGGTCTCTTCCTGTTGTGAAGGAATGGGTGGATTGTCCCCAAGTTCATTAGACTCTGTATCGACAAAAAGAATTTGAATGGTGTCGTTTTCATCCTCTTTGGAAACTATATCATCTGAAGGAAAGACTGGGTCGACTACCATCTCGACCAGTTGACTTTGATCTAGTATGGAATCAAAGGGTTCACTTTCAATGATAGGTGATTCGATCGACAATTGAGTTATGTCAATCGGGTTTTCAACTAGCGAAGGACTTGGCAAGAGTTTCTTGTATCCAGGTGGAAGTTGCTGCGGTGAAGTAGGATGGTTATCCAAAATGCTTTTGGCTTCATCCAGAAAAGGACAACGGTGAAGAGTATGATCACCTTCACATAACCTACATGGAACTTTGAATTTTCCTTTTTGTATGCTGACTTCATTTTCGCTAGTTGATGGTGCGCTATCAACCTGACTGTCAGGGGTTGATGACACCAAATGGTGTAACCGGGGAGACCATTCTCTCAAGAACCGTGGGATGCATGGGAAATCTCGATGGTTATGGTTCTCCTTGCAAATTGCGCATGGAGTTTTTGGTTTGGAAACTTTAGTGTGCGGATTTTCGCCAGATGATGCATTGTTTTTCCCTTGTTTAGCTGGTTTCTTCTTCTTCTCCTTCCCTTTCTTTTTCTTCTTAGCTACTTGGTTTTTAGTGTCACTAGTTTCACCAAGCGAAGAGGAAGAAGGGGAAGGAGAAACAAGTGAAGTAGAAGGTGAAGGGGTAACTTCAGTATCATCTGGTTGCTGATTAGATTGTTGAGGAATTACGGTGTTTTGAATGAAAGAGGTCAAGAAAAGCCATACCAGCAGGCCAATTGTGATTCCTGTAAGGGACAATGTAGCCATATATGGAGAACCAATATCTCCCTAAGAGGAGAAAGGACTAGGATTCCCTCCAAGGGGAATTCCTTGATTGGTAGATTCCATTATCTCCTAATATATACTCAAAGATACGGGGAGCACAAGTTCGTACTGGCACTTGTCGTATCAAAGAGGAGGAATCACCCAACCTTCGATGAAAATGATAGTTACCAGGTTTTACGACGCCGGAACACGTCTCTAGTCTAGACTTCTAGATGTGTTGCATTATGTTCCAAAAAGTTTTTATGTTAATTGAGGTTTATTTTAGAGTTGATATTGCTTAGAAGTTTGTCTTTCAAGGTTCACAGCGTGATGTAGATGTGAAATTCCTAAATATGCAATCTAAAATGATAAATAGTCATTTATGTTCTTTTAGCAATGAAAATCCTAGCTACAAAGGAAAGAAGATTATGATTTTTCTTTCAGCAGAGAGCATAGAGCACACACTGAATGCACTTCCTAAATCAATTTTCGCATGCAGTCAAAATGGAGATGCACATGCATGTATTTGTTTTTCACTTCCTTAATGTGTGAATGCCAAAAAAGAAAGCTAAGTACATATTTGAACTATTTTCTTTCAAAGCGACATTACTAACAATTTTCTTTTCAAAATGAAAGGAAGACTAAGACGATACTTTTCGATTTCGAATTGAAAAACTATTTTCGACACTTCAAATACTAATAATTTCAAATCAAGTACAATGACAAAATTACAATCAACTGTTTAGAAGAGGAAGACTTTATGACACTCTTCTTTTGATTCAGAATGAAAATTACGACACTTGCATAAAAAATTATAGTTCGATTAGGCTACTTTTGACAAAGGAAGACTGTAAATGATTCACAAATACAAAAAAACATTTACAATTCCTAACTGATGGAGGCTGAAAAATGTGAAGGAAGAAGGTTTCAGCAAGAAGATACTGATCATGTACAACAAAACTACTGAATAAAGCTGAAAACAAGGAGGAAAAAACCAACTTTCAGAGAAGAAAGGAGTATCACACAATCATCGCACCTGCAACACAGGGAAACAGGTATGCATCTCACTTGCAACACACGGGAGGTGTGATGCATCTAGGTTGCACAGTTACAGACAGTACGATGGACCAGGGGGCGAAACTGAGCTTGGTTTTTGCTCAAAATTTGCAGCTAAGTTCAGTGATTTAGGCTGAGTAATGATGGGTAGTAAAAATAAAGCATAAGGGTAAGATCTGATGAGGTTCTGAGCGACCACAAGGGCACTTAGAATGCTTTGTAAGTCAGATGTTCAATTCATAAACCAACTCAGAGATTGATTGAAGCAACGTTTATCTACTTTGCAATTGCATAGCAAAGGCATTTTCGAAGGCTAGATGGCTAACTTCAGGCTTTGTCTATAGTTTATAGAGAAAACAATAAAAAAATAAAACAAACTATTCATTCCCCAGTGGAGTCGCCATTTTGTTTCAGGGAAAACTAGTGTCGATTCGAACTGCTAGTTCCACTAAGACGGGTAGCTATCTTAGAAACAAACAATGAAATCTTTTCAAGAGTTCCTTTAAGTGTGATAGATGTAAGAGAAGAAAAGAGGACCAACTTGGATCTTTCGCTTTGATCCTAGCTTGATTTCTCCTTCCGTTGATAGAATTTGCCACTCCTCTCCTACTTGTCCTGCTTCAAAGAGTACCTGTAGAGTTAAAGTAACAACAAACTATCAAAGCATCTCTATATAAAACATCATAAACAATGCGGAATCAGAAACACATTGACCATACAATTGCATTCATAAACAATAATATTCACAAATACACAATCATATGGAGGAAAAATCAAAGAAATTTATTAATAGTAATGTACGAGAGGATTACAACCCAGTTGTTTGATCCAACATCATCCTCCCAGTTGTAGAAGCCCTCTTCACCTCATGAACAAGCAAATCACCCAACAATGCAATGTCTCTTCTCACCAACAAACCAACAACACTTCATTACAAACTACAAAATTCCAGCCTCTAGATCTCTCAGATGAGGGATCCATTTATAGATGTCTTGCAAGGGTGTGAGTCAGCTCTGGGTTTTTGATTAGTGTCATTCCACTGATAGTTCTTGGTTCCACTTGGAGATTTCATGATATCTTACTCATCCTTGAGTGAATTCAGAGAAGAAAGTGTCACAGGAGAAGTTTCTAGAAGATTCCATGATCATCCAACTTGCAAACTATCTCTGCCATTTGTCTATTCTCTCTCATCGCACCCCACAAAAGGCCATTTTAGTATGCATCACACCTGGCCAGTTAGGCAGTCAGTATGCATCGCAGCTTGCCCATGGAGCAATCTGTATGGTCCAGTTTTGGCCAGTTTTGAGTAGTTTTTTAAGTGGAACTTCTGGGAAATGATGTAATCAGCTGACCGTGATCCTTTAGGGTATGAAACAACACTTTTAGGGAATTAAGGAGCCCATAGTTTATGGACATATGAGTTTGGGGTTGCAGTTCCCAAATATGTCTATAACAATTGAGTTGACGTCTTACCATTTGCAGAATATGTAGGCATCGGTTCGGCCCATTTAGTAAAATAATCTACAATGATGCTAATATAGCCATGCCCCCCAGTCGAACAAGAGTTACATGTCATATAATTGATGCCCCATTTGGAAAAGGGACCAACGGTAATGACGGGGTTGTAGGAATTTACAGGGTAAGTTCCTGAGACAGAACACCAAAGGACACCGCTCACAAACAGATCGCAGATCAATACACCAGTACTTTTGACGTGGTTAAAACCCTCAAAGAGGGAAACAGTCCACGGCCTGAGCCAACGCGGCTACTTTAGGCAATTTATTAATAAAAGAATGAAAATTTACATAAGCTTCTCTCATGAACGGTTAACCTACAAATGACCCTCCATGCTCTTTAAATAGAGATCATGGACCAATCGGGTGTTAAGCCACGGATCAAGTGTCGGTAATACCGAGGAGAGAATGAACCGTCGGATCACTACATATCGTGACCGTCAGATTGTAAGTTACAAAATGTACATAGTAAAGAAACACACTTTACCTAACTCTATACCTAACTCTATACTAGACCAAGTTGTACTTAACTATTTCCTATGTGTCGGAATATCCTAACATCCCCCCTTAAGAACAACTTGGGATAGGATTGAAGGATTTACAAATATGACACAATAGGAGAAGGAAGGAGGCACTAGAGCCTATCCCCCCTTAGTGACAACTGCTTGAACTCCAACCATAAATCGAAGTTTAGTGAACTTCACCATCGTGAGAGCCTTTGTAAAGATGTCTGCAACTTGATCATCTGTTGAACAATATTGCAATTCAAGAACATGGTCATGAATGAGCTTTCCGATGAAGTGCATGTGCAGTTCAATGTGTTTGCTGCGCTGATGTTGGACTGGATCTTTGCATAGCTGAATGGCACTTTGATTATCACACCAAAGTGTAGTCAGATGCTGCTGCTGAAAGCCAAACTCTGACAGGATCTGACGAAGCCACAAGGCTTCCTTACTAGCTTCTACGACACCATGATACTCTGCTTCTGTTGAAGAAAGAGAAATGGCACCTTCTTTCTTGGAAGCCCATGTAATAGGTCCTAAACCAAGAGTGAACACATAACTTGCAGTAGACTTCCGATCATCAGGGTCACCAGCCCAATAGGAATCAGTGAAACCAACCAATAGAGGAGATGCTTCGGCACTGTAATGAATCCCAAACTGAACTGTACCTTGAACATAACGAAGTATTCTTTTAGCTACTTTCCAATGACTTTCATGTGGGTTTTGCATAAACCGAGCAACAAGGCCAACAACAAAGGAAAGGTCAGGACGAGTATGGGTTAGATACAAAAGTTTTCCTACAAGTTGACGGTATAAGGTAGCATCAACTTCAGGAGAAGTACAAGTGACTGAAAGTTTGGCTCCAGATTGAAAGGGAGAAGGGGCTGGCTTACAGTCTTCCATGTGAAAATGGCGTAGAATATCACAGGCATACTTGGATTTGGAAAGGGAAATACCTTCCTTGGATTGCAAGACTTGAAGACCAAGAAAATAATGTAAGTGTCCTAAGTCTGTCATTTCAAAGTTCCTTTTAAGGCTAGACTTCACATGGTTTATAAGGTTGGGATCACTACCAGTCAGGATAAGATCATCAACATAAAGAACAAGAATGATAAGAGACTTGCCCACTTTCTTGGTGTAGACAGTATTGTCAGAATGACACCTAGAAAAGCCAGATTCCAAAAGAAAGTTATCCATTTTGGCATACCAAGATCGAGGAGCTTGCTTGAGACCATAAAGGGATTTCTTAAGCCGACATACAAGGCTGGAGTCTGTTTGTATAAATCCAATAGGTTGTTCCATATAAATTTCTTCATGCAAGTCCCCATGTAAGAAGGCGGATTTAACATCCATCTGATGGACTTCCCATTTGAAGGAAGCAACAAGGGAAAGAACAAGGCAGATAGAGTTCATTTTGGCAACAGGGGAGAAGGTTTTAGTGTAGTCAATGCCTTCAACTTGTGAAAAACCCTTAGCAACAAGACGAGCTTTATGTTTATCAACTTTCCTATCTGGTCCATACTTGGTTCTGTAAACCAATTTGCATCTAACAAGTTTTCGTCCCTTTGGTAGAGGAACAAGATCCCATGTATCATTTGCCAATAATGAATGATATTCTTCATTCATAGCTGCTTCCCAATTTGGATGGCCTGAAGCTTCTACAAAGGTGTCAGGATCATAATTCACTGAATCTTGAGCCAGTAAAGAAGAGGCTCTATCGAACTGAGAACGTGTACGTTGCTGATCTGTAGGATCACCGGCAAGATCACCTACTGCATCCCGAGTAGCACAGACCCATTTTGGAAGCTGAGGAGCTGAAGGAGGATCCTGAGAAGGTGGGGGAGGAGTTTCATCCTCGCTTTCATCATCTGAAGAAGAAATATTTTCAAAAGTAGAAGAGATAGGGAGAGGTAGAACATCCGCCGAACTAGGCTCGCAGGCCGATATATTTTCAGCAAACTTTACATCTCTTCAAATGATAACATTTTTGTACTTAAGTGGAATAAGTCTATATCCTTTGACATCTTCAGAATATCCAACAAAAATACATTTTTCACTCTTAGGTTCTAAAGCTTTATGTTTCTCATCTGGAATATGGGCCCATGCTTCACTTCCAAAAACACAAAAGTGACTTACATCTGGTTTGATTGAGCTCCATGCTTCTTCTGGAGTGATATTCTTTAAAACCTTAGTAGGAGTGTGATTTATTATGTAATTTGCACAGTTAATTGCTTTTGCCCAATAATTAAGACTAAGTCCTTTAGATTGAAGCACACAATTAGCCATTTCCTTTAAGGTGCGATTCTTCCTTTCAGCTACACCATTTTGTTGTGGAGTATATGGAACAGTATGTTGCATTTGAATTCCATTCTCAGTGCAAAAGTTGATGAATGTGTTTTTAACATATTCTCCGCCATTATCAGATCTTAGCTTAAGAATTTGATATCCAGATTGTTTTTCAACAAAGGCCTTAAAGGCTAAGAACATGTTAAATACTTCACTCTTGAGTTTTAAGAAGTATACCCAAGTGCGTTTGGAGAAATCATCAATGAAAGTTAAGAAATACTTGTAGCCAGAGAATGAAGCAACTGGAAGTGGACCACATAAATCACTATGCATGAGCTGTAAAGGGGCTGAGGTGTGCCAAGAGGCACGTTTTTCAAAACTGTCCCGATGATGTTTTTCGAGTACACATCCGGAACAAACACCATCTCTGCAAGATACCATTGGAAGACCTGTCACCATATTTTCTTTACATAGATTATGAAGAGGGCGATAGTTTAAGTGACCAAATCGCTCATGCCAAAGTTTGCTCACTTCATCATTATGAGCAACAAATACTGAGGGAAGATTTGATGACCCAAAGTTGTGAAACTTATACAACCTTGTAGAATCATCAACAATGCCAGTAGCTAAAATCTATCTAGGATCTCTTAGGTCCTTAATTACAACATCGTGAGGTGAAAATTCAACGATTTTACCTTCACCTGAATGGGTTATCTGATATACAGATAGAAGGTTGCAGGATAAGGTTGGAACACATAATACATCATTAAACTGACCATTGTCTAGATGAACAGTTCCAGTCCCTACAACACTAAGAGATCTATCATCACCAACATATATATTTTTGGTGTTACAATCATTTAAAGAAGAAAACATGGCTTTGTTTTTGGCCATGTGATAAGAAGCTCCAGAATCAATGAGCCACTCATGAGAATGAGAAGAAGAAGATACATTTAGTGCATAGCCAGACCGAGATGCTTGACAACCACATGCAGAAAGTGCCATTCCTAAAGATGAAGTTGAAGTTGAAGATTGCTCCAAATGGATGTTATGCTTCTTCATTGTTGCTTCCAAGGCTTCCATCTTCTTAAAGCATTTGGATTCTAAGTGGCCATCTCGATTACAAAAGTTGCAATGTCTATCAGTCTTCTTCCATTTGTTTTTATTTGTCTTATCATTTTGTTGAAATGATTTTTCATTTTGAGGCTGAAATTGCTTAGGACCCTTGTTTGGTTTAGGACCATTCTTTTTAGGATACAACTTCTTAGGATTCTTTGGATTTGGTTGCTGCTGGGTGGCTAACGCTTTCTTAGAAGAGTTTCCAAGATGAAGAAGACCAAGGTGTAAGAGTTTTTCTTGTTCTCTTATTAAAGAATCACAAAAGGAATCAAAGGAAGGGGACTTTTAGGTTTGTCCTTGAGAAATGAAGGCTTCTCTTGTAGAATGGAAGGTGGAAACAAACACAGAATAGGCTGGTCCCAACTTAGTAGGAATGGAGTAGATAAGGCTACTATATTCTTTCTTAACTTAACACCTTCCAAGGGAAGTCTAAGGGTCTTGAACTTGGACAAAAAATCTTCAATGCAAGAAAAATTATTGGGGTCCAATGTAAGCAATTCATTTTCAAGTTGATGGGCTTTAAGTTCATTTTTAATTCCAAAGACTTTAGTAATCTATTTCATTGCTTCATCAGGAGTATCAAGTTCTGCAATATGGAATCTAAGATCTGGAGAAATAGACATCCCTATCAACCCACGTGCTTGGTCTTGTCTATTTTCCCATTTAGCTGCCTTGTCTTCATCTTTCGGTTTGGTCTCTTGGCCTATGGCTATTCTGTAAAGACCTTTACTTCTAAGTAAATCCACAATGTAGGACCACCATTGGAAGTAGTTGGTGCTGTCAAGAATAACTTGGCATGGACTTTCCATTTAAAAAAAAAAACTAAAGCTATAGATATTGAAACTAAGTGTTTCAATGGAAAGATCTCGAAAAATTAGGCTGTTTCAAAAAAAACAGTTCTGAAAACGACTTCGGGATGAAGAAGTTATGGCTTTTTGAAGAAAATTTGATGAAGTCACCGATGAAGTGCGGGAATGTGCGGAAATGAAAAATCCGCCCCCACAAAATGGAGACTTGAACCCAAGACGTCTACTCTCATAAATTAGCTTTGCACCAAGTGAGCTATACAAAAAGTTTGAGAGAGAGAGAGAGCGGGGGGGGGGGGTTGATGCTTTGGGTTGCATGCTTGCTTTGAGAAAGCTCTTTTTCCCTACAAAACAAAAAACACAAAACCAAACACGGACATACAAAAAAAAAATGAACCTTGCGGCTCGAAGTTAGCTTTAGCCAGAAACTAAATACTTTCCTCAATGTTTCTGATTTTCCGAGATCACACTAAGGCGCAGCGGAAAAGAGCATACGCATGAGAAAAATCCTTCCTTTCTATTTCTGATTTGCCCAGATCGCACAGAGTCGCTGGGCAAAGAGCATATGCAAAAATGAAAGGTATAGATCCGGTAATAAAAAAAAGCTAAATAAACTGAAAACCGAAATAAACAGAGAGAAAATAACTGTAAACTGCAAATAAACACTGTATACCTCCAGATCTTAAAAATGACGCAGCTAGGGCTACCAGAAACCTTTTCGCGTGAAACGAAAGGGGTTTCTCACTGGAACAGATGCTCCCAACACAACAGAGTAGTCCTCTTGGCCCGAAAGCAGTCAGAAATAGTAGATCTAGGAAACGGTAGTCGGATGTAGTTCTACCGGCTTCAGATTTGGATCACCAATGGACGCGGCCCTCAAATAGCTCTGATACCATGTAGGAATTTACAGGGTAAGTTCCTCAGATAGAACACCAAAGGACACCGCTCACAAACAAATCGCAGATCAATACACCAATACTTTTGACATGGTTAAAATCCTCAAAGAGGGAAACAGTCCACGGCCTGAGCCAACGCGACCACTTCAGGAAATTTATTAATAAAAGAATGAAAATTTACATAAGCTTCTCTCATGAACGATTAACCTACAAATGACCCTCCATGCTCTTTAAATAGAGATCATGGACCAATCGGGTGTTAAGCCACGGATCAAGTGTCAGTAATACTGAGGAGAGAATGAATCGTCGGATCACTACATATCGTGACCGTCGGATTGTAAGTTGCAAAATGTACATAGTAAAGAAACACACTTTACCTAACTCTATACTAGACCAAGTTGTACTTAACTATTTCCTATGTGTCGGAATATCCTAACAGGGGTGTAGGTGAGTGGCTGGGGTGCGCATCTTGCATTGGTAAATTTGGCATTTGTGACAGTTGCAGACATCAAGAATGCAGTCTTTCAAGATATATAGCCAGAAATAACTAGTGCGAAGGATTTTCTGAGTTATAGCGTAACTAGACATATGACCACCACATGCCCTAGAGTGGCAATCATTGAGAGCTCTTTCAGCTTCCTCGATTGTGAGGCATCGACGAAGAAAATAATCGATGGCGATAGGGTATAAAGTATCGCCAATAATACGGTAAGGTTGGGAATGATGCCGAATCCTTCAATGATCATCCTTGGTCAATGCAGACCAGAATGTGGAGGTTTGGAGATACACGATGATATCACCGTACCATGGATTAAAGGTGTTAATCAGGAAAAGGGTCTCATTTGGAAGTTGTTCATTTGCACCAATAGGGAGAGCTTTGGAGGGAAGGGAACAAATCAATTGAGCGAAAATAAGTGACTTCTTAGATTTGGTCGTAGTGAAGAGAAAATCGAATTCTTGCAAGATAACGATCCATTTAGAAGACTTTCCCCCTAGCAACTGACGAGTCAAGATATAGGTCATAAGGTTGCATTCAGAAATCACTGTAGTTGTATGTAAAAGCATATGGTGTCGAAAGTGTTGGATAGCCTGAACAGCAACCAAAGCCAACTTCTCAACATGTGCATAATGCGTTTCAGTGTCGAGGAGGCTTCGACTAAGGTAGTAGATCACATGTTCATTGCCTTCGTCGTCGTCTTGAACCAACACCATAGCAATGCTGCCAGGGGTTGCGGCTAGGTAAAGGAAGTAATCTTGATAATAGTCTGGTGGATGAAATAGAGGAGCATTTATGAGGACGAACTTAAGATTATCAAAAGATTTTTGGGCCACCTCGTCCCATGCAAAGGACGTTCCTTGTTTGAGCAACCGGGTAAATCCTGTAGCCAGCCTGACATAGTTGGGTATAAAACGATGGAGAAAGTTGGCCTTTCCTTGTAGGCTCTGGAGTTGGTGTAGTGAAGATGGAGGGGGTAAATTTATAATGGCCTCGAATTTTAGTGGATCCAGGCAAATCCCATCCTTGGAAATGGTGAAGCTGAGGAGTCGTCTTGATTCTATACATAAAACACATTTGTGTGGATTTAACTGAATGTTATAGTGTCTACAACGTAGAAAAATCTACAAAAGATGGTCTGGGTGATCTTGGCGCTTACGAGAATGGGCAGAATGGTCATCCAAGTAAGGCTAGACAAAGTTGCGAATATCATGAAATGCATAGGACGTTTCCCATTGAAACATGGCTCCAAAATTTTTGAGGCCGAAAGGGAGCTTCTTGTATGTGAACGTACCCCATGGGTAGATAAAGGTTGTCTTCTTTTGGTCAGCCAGTGTGATATTAATTTGGTTATAACCAGAAAAACTGTCCATAGAGGAAAATATCTTGCTCTCGGCACATTTATCAATGATTTGATCAATGAAGGGAGTAGGATAGTTGTATTTAGGACATGCACGATTAAGATCTCGATAATGCATGAAAATGTGGATTATACTTTGTTTTTTAGTCACCGGGACAATATTGGATACCCAGTCTGTAAGGGGGATGGGGTAAATGAACCCAACTTTGAGAAGCTTTTCAACTTCACCCTTAATGGCAACAACCTTCCTAGGGTGCACTGGGCGAAGTTGTTGGCGAACGGGCTTCACATGTGGATACGTTGGTATTTCATGCACCACAATGCTAGGATCGATGCCAGGAATTTCTTCGTAAGACCATGCAAACACATCACAGAATTCCTGAAATGAGTATATGTTTTGATCTCATCCAGAGAACAAGATACCCCAATATGAACGTGTTCAACGACACTGAGTTTGATAGAAATGTCAATCGGCATTGTTTGGGTAATATTACCCAAATTTCCTTCCAACCATACTTCATGAGTAATAGCCAGTGTGGAAATGGAGAATAGGACTCTTCAAAAGCGGTAGACATCACTGTCGGGCGAGGCAGGAACGAGGAGCGATGATGGGTATCGATCCATGGTGGTTCCTCGAGAGACATGATTTCCATGATACCTTCATTGGCGGGGAAGGTCTCAGCTAAGGTATCAGATGATTCCAAAGTGCCAAGCCAGGGGGATTGAGAATACATATCGAGAGATTTCTTTGACATATGGGAAGTGGAGGATGCAGAGTTCGAAGACGAAATAATTTCCACGTAATTGACTTCGGTGGGACTAAGTGGCATGACCTCGCGCTAAGCATCAACAAGATCTGGTGCAAGTATGACCCAGGGATCAAATTTGACCGAGACCATGTTGATAGAGGCAACATGAGGAGGTGGGAGTGGAAACATTCCCATTAAGGCAGAGTCTTTGAAGAGACCTACCCCCACACTCTCATAGGGAGCACTAGAGTGCTTGACATACGGAAAATTTCCATCCAAGGAAGAAGAGGCAAAGAAAGACAGCTGATCGACAATGACAATCTTCCCTTGATGGGGAAAACGGATCATGCAAAACAAAGAGGCCACGCCATGCATGGCATGAGTCTAACATCGGTTGCGTAGAAGATTATAATTGGGATTGGCCTCAACAATCTCTACATTGATTTGCAATGTATTGCCTTCCAAGGTGATGGAAAGGTTAGGTAAGACACCCAAGGGTCACTAATCATGCCCATCAAAAGCTTCCAAAGTGTTCGAAGATTGGTTCAGTGTAGGGGAACCAATAACCTTCCCACATGTAGTTGACGTGATGCAGGTAGAAGCACCTTCATCAATGACAGTGCGATGGATGGTCTTCTCATTAATGATTACCTGAATAAGGAAGGCAATCTGATGAGGGAGTTGTGGAACATGGTTCTCCAGATCGATACATATCAAATTATAATGGGTGGGATCGATGTACCCAATAGATGACAACAAATATTTCCACTGTGATGGGCAGCTTTGGAGTACCTTGAGAGTCGAAATGGATGATGACACCTGAGCCAAAGATTCAAAAATATTGTAGTGTTGAGCGGCTCGGGTGTTGGGATTATATGAGGATTTCCATAGCACACCTCGAGCGGGTGGCTGTATAGTGGAATCAGGGTTAGGGTACTCGATTTGCAGAGGGCTAGAACTCAGGGTAGAAGAAGAGGTGTATCTTCTTTTTCTTTCCCAGCTGCCGGAGCTGGAGTTTGATAATCTTTCGATCGGGTAGCCACATTAATGGGCATGCTCATCATGAACACTTGGGTTCTAGAGGAAGAAAATTGGGGTTGGTCTACCATTTGAGTCTGCTGAGACGAAAATGGCTCCTTAAGGATAGCAGGGCTCCCTTTGATCAAGTGACTAACTTCAGATCGTCGGGGACAATCCTTAGTATAGTGATCCTCCTCACAAATGAGGCAGGGATACTTAGGTTTTCGTTGTGAATATTCGCCAGTAGACAATTTAGGGGGACCTTGTTTTAGGGCATCGGCTTTAGCTTTTCCTTTGCCTTTCTTTTTTATTTTTGAGGATTTGTTTGCTGCGGTAGATTGGACAGTGTGGACCTATGAGGTTTTAACTGGGCCTAGTGGATTTTGAGATGAACTATTAGGAGCAGCATTCGAGACCGACTTATGTTTGGAAGAAGGTTTAGTATGGGTCTGGGATATTGAACCAAAAACTCCATCAAGGGGAGGAACAACTGGTGACTTTGATGCTATGGGATCGAACGATGGCCGCGGAGCATTGGGTAACAACTCGTATAAGGTGCCAGAATGAGAGTAAACTAGATCCAAGTATTGGGCATAGGCAATGTCTTTCTCTTCAGTGACGCATCCACCCATAGCTATATCACAAGCGATTGGGGCTATGAATGATTTGGTAAACCATTCAGTGAGCAATTAATTAGCTATCTCAAACTTGATCAGGTGACATCTACATCTCCATTCATGGATATGATAGGATATGTGCATCGTAGTGTCTTGCTTAAGTGATGTGAGCAAATAGGTGGCAATTTCATAACAAACCGGCAGCTGAAAATGCGTGTGGAAATCCATGGCCAACAAATCGAAGTCATGAAAAGTACTTCAAGATAGCTCGATGTACCATTTCGCTGCGGCACCTGTGAGGGTCTGTTGGAAAAGATGAATATGAATGGAATCGTCCACATATGAGTTCAACGAGCACTATAGGTGATATGTCATCACATGGGCCTGAGGATCTTCTTTAGCTTTTCCATCAAACTTTAGGAAATCACTTGGTATCTTGGACGGCACCGGAGGCCAATACGGTGAATGAAGGATCGGATCATTCGTAAGGCGCGGTACATATGGCAACTCAAGTGTAGCCAAGAAAGGTAATTGAGTGTTAAAAGGCATGGGAGGTTGATAAGTGGGCCCATAAGGAGGAGCCCATCCCTGCTGGTAAGGATTTTGGCCCCATAGTGGGGAATTTTGGCCATATGGCATCTAAGGCAGCCCTCGTTGTATATTACCTTGACCAAAGGGAGGATTTGGACCTTGAATACCTTGAAACTGTTGAGGGACAGGTTGCTGATAGGCAACATATGGGTTAAAAGGTTGTTGAGGTTGTTGACCTTGGGCATATGGATATGGGACCTGTTGTCCTGGAACATAGGGCTATTGGGACTGTTGTCCCTGAACAAGAGGGTTCATGACCTGCAATCCTTGGGCATAAGGTTGATACACTTATTGCCCTTGGACGTAAGGTTTTGTACCTAGTGCCCTTGGCCAGCAGGATTCTGAACCTGTTGACCTAGGACAAGAGGATTTTGTTCCTGCTGCTGTAGTACTTGACCTTGACCCTGTCCCTACAAGGGTTGACATTGTTGATATGTATACAAGGGTTGCTGTTGCCCAGGTTGGTTTTGTTGTTGCAAGGGTTGACCTTATGGTTGCAATTTTTTTCCCTGAGGATGTATGGGTTGGCCCTGCAAGGGTATCGGTTGAGAGGTATGTGGAGCATATTACATATGTCGTTGTGCAGCCTAGTGCAACTGTTGAAAGGACTGACCTTGCGATTGTTGCAGGTGACCTTGCTATAGGATAATCTACCCTTGTTGATGCACAGAAAGCCCTTGCTGCAACAAAGGTTTGCCTTGCAGTAACAAAGGCTACCTTGATTGTTGCAAAGGTTGTCCTTACTATTGTAGGGGTACTTAAACAATGCCCAGGAAATTACCGAATTGAATCTAGCCACAGCCAGGCTGGATGTACTACCTAGATTGGAAGGTGTAAGGTTGATTAACCAATCCTTGAGAACCATATGGAACGTAAGGATTTTGGTATTGGACTTGAGCCCCATAGGGCTACTCATACTGTATATTGCATGATCTAGACGGACCACTAGGATTTTGAACCTGTTGGTACTGGACATTACTTGATCTAGTAGGGTCAGGAGGGTTATAAATAATACCAGAAGAGGGCTAGTTTATACTAAGCATGTGATCTTGTGAGATGCTCACATTAGTGACACCTCACACCATAGAGACATTCAGGTTCTAGCCCCCAAGCGGTGTCACAATCTGGCCACTGACTAATGGGATAGAAGAATTGACGGAAACAATATTTGAAACCACCGGTTGTCACTGACATGTAACTAGGATTGATGATACAAGAGTATTCGGGATAGTGGGTTGCACCGGGACAGAAGTAAGTAACCACTGGTTGGGAGGTCGTGTTCATGATGAACAGACTTGATGTAGGCTTGATGCCTGATGCCCAAACAGGATTATGGTAGAGTGATGAGGCACTAGGTGTGCCTTAAACTAAGTGCCCTAAAGACACATATCCGAGTGGAAAGTTGGCGAGAATACCTTCTGAATAAGGGAAACCCTTGGGGGGAACTTGCAACTGTAGTTCTTCCCCCTCAATGGTGTGTGGAGTAGAAACTTCGGACTCATCTAGAGAAGTGACTAGAGAATCGCCTTCGGGTTCCATGTTTGAAAACAAATGACGACGAATGGCTGAACGTGTACTGGGGGATAGTTCCAAAGGAACACTTGGTTGGTCATACAAATTGTAAGGACGCTGTAGTCATATCTCAACAACATCAAACAGAGGGTTCGGAGGACAGATAACTAGTCCAAGCTAACCTTCAATAGTCAGTAAGTTTTGGAGTTCGAACGGGATTATCTGGAGATTTCGGGCCAAGATCAGCAGATGACCCTAAATGAAAAGTAGGCGAAGGACGAGATGAAAATGGTTGAAGACTCAAAAAAATTGCGAGTTCAACATTTTGGTCCTCAGGTGACTTTGATAACTCAGGAAATGACTCTTCAGACAATCTTTTACGTGAAGGAGAGGAACAGGAATTAGGTGTACCAGATGGTTCAACCACGATGACCTTGTCTTAGTCGATAGAATAAATAAATTCAAGGCTTTAAAATGTCCTTTTAAGGTAACTCACAATTTGGTCAAAAAGACTAACAGGATGTTTTGGTTCATGCGAAATCAATTATTAAATGCATAAAAGACCGATGTTCTTTCATTTTTTAAGAGTCGAGAAAGAAACAAAGATGACTCTATCACTTTCGATTGGAAACGAGCTCGAAAGGGCAAGTGCTCGAATGATATTTTAAGTTTAATGAGTCAAAAATATCAAATGACTACTCTGGATGATCTAGGTAAATAGGATTACCAGGCAATCGTGAACTACAGAATAGCTCTTGGTGACCAAGAAGTACAAGTAGGAAATCTCCCCGAATGCTGTGTTTGGTGTATCACGTTCGAAAGGCGGTCAACTTGACTTCCTAAGGATAAAAGGATTGCAGCCTAGTGGGGTCTCCCGTTATATACTCAATGGTATGAGGAGCACAAATCTGTGCTAGCGCTGTCTAATGCCGAAGCTAACGAAAACTGCTAGGTTTACAGATGTCGGAACACGTCTCTAGCCTAGACCTTCTAGATATGATCGTTAATGTCAAATGTGCCTTAGGTTAACTGAATTCATTTTAGAGTTGACCTTGAGTTAAGTTTCAGTTTTCAGGTCTTAGCGATGCTAGTTGAAAAACCTAAAATGAAACTAAATGGGACAAGACCCTTTCAATTTGATGAAATTCCTACACTGGAGAGGGTAGAAACTACTCAATCAAATGTAAACAATAAAGCAATTGAAAACGAAATGATCTTTCACTACTTCACTTTTTCAGAAAATAAACTAATGGAAAATGCATTCCAATTCCTAATTTCCTGACAATAACTTATCTATCAGTCCTTTCAAAATGAAAAAAATTCTCTAGCTTTTTCAAATGCTGGTGCAATTCTAGTTTTTAAGATATGCAAATCATAATGATGCAATCAAGCTAGAATTCCATACTTTCTCATGAAATAATGAAACAAATGTTTCGCATACAATCTTTCAATGAAAACGTTTTTGAGGCTATGACCTCTTCAAGCAGATGAAAACATGAAAAGAGAAGTTCATTTAGATCATTGAAACACTAACTTTGCCAAACACAAGACCAACGATGTAATCTATGTCAGAAAAAGATGTTCAAACTAGTAAACGAAACTCTTTCAAACTTGTGCAAAAATGGGTCAAAGTCATAAGAGGTACCAAAAGCAAATGCAAGGAACAAACACACCCACAACCAGATTTGATGAGTCCACAAGCTGCTGAATGGGGGACTAGCTAGATGCCCTAGTGTCATTGGCCACTCAATGACTCAATCAATCAAATAGCAAGATGACAAGCCAACATGCAAGCAAAACCGAATGAAAAGTAGCTTCCTAATTAGGGAGAAAACAGTCAAAAGGCTCACGAGGTCAAAACAAGAAGAGTAAAACACACTGGCCAAGATTGGGGTCTAGCCCTAATCTTCACTTATAGGAATCGACATGACTTCGTAATTGACAACAAGCTCTAGAGGCTGGTTGGTGCAATTGTTCCTTAGCAATTTGTGCTACTCAACGTGACTGTTAGCCGATTAAACACACTTTCCAAGGGAGCTAAGGAAAAAAAAATCAAAATAGGGACCAGATCTTTTATTATGAATTTTAGACTTAGGCCAATAAGAAGGAGAAAAGAAACAAAACCAAATGGAAAATGTGAAACTAGCAAAGTTCTCATGAAATCATGAAATCCAAAACAAACAAAAGATGGTATTTCCCCAGTGGAGTCTCCAAGTTGTGGTGAAGTAAAATTATAAGTGCATACAGGAATGATTTCCTCTAGCCCGATAATGGGTCTAGCCACAACAGATACATTCTATGGAAGATTTTGTTAGGTTAGAATCAATCAAGAGGGCCTACCTCTTGGTCGCTTATCCTGCTTGATTATGTCCTTGCTTGCTTGCTCCAACAATCTTTTGCTTCCTTCTTCAAGTTCCTCAAATAAGTAAACAAAAACAACCACAAACATAATAATAGACAAATTGCAATCCAACTTACTTAATGAGTCAAGAAGCATTAAGACACGAATATGTAATATTACAAAACATGTAGGAAATCAATCGATAGTTACATATATTAATATCAAAGATAGATTTCGTCTTGACATCATAGTCTTCCTTTGACAAGATAGGGTTCCCACACACTTCTGCTAGCGTTCCATGATGGATTCAAACAACAATAGTTTAAAGGTTATTCCCTTTAGACTTCACTCCAAACTAAACACACTTCTCCCTCACACAACTAGATGGCTACAACTAGTAATGGCTTGCTTGTCTAATCAAAATAGTATACTCACATTCAGCCAACACTCTAACTATGACTGCAACTAGTTTGTGCTTGGGAAGAAGGGAGGTTTATATAGGAAATATCGATGGGAGATGGATCCTTTTCTCATGGGAGAAGGACTTATCCCTTGAGGTAGTTCCATCATTATAGGGAAAATGAGCCCAAACTATCATCCTTGACCCCATCTGGCCAAACCATTTACCAGACTTCCATTACGGAGCTTCTAGAGCTGGAAGTTTTGGCTCTAATTTAAAAAAAAATCCATAACAGGACCAACGTGACTGAAACATAGCTCAGTTTCTCCAGTTGGCACGAGGAGTAGTGCTAATCTCTACACATCGGCACGAGGGAGACAAAGGCGATTAACGTCGGTCTTGTAAACTAGGAAAAACAGAAGTTTTAGGGGAAATGGTACAAAAGGGAAATGATTTGCTCATAAAGAGGGACATAATGGGAGTTTCTTCATGAAGGAAAAGCATGCAGGGTTTACTGTATAGGTCCCCCAGGATCAAGGAACGTGGAGTACAGGGACAGTGACAAAATGTTGTGTAAAATACAAGAAGGAAATTTTATCCATTAGCATACATGCAAAAAGATAGTATGGATTGGAAAAACTTTAGGCAAGCTAAGGGAAAAAATGTGCAAAGTTTTACTCAAGAGTTTAGGAAAAGAGATTTGGTTTTGGGTATAGATTTATCCTCTGAGGATACTATTGTAGCATCTACAACCACCCTCCAAAATTTTGCCTTAGCTTCGTTTTGGAGCCTCCCTACCAACCATCTTCGTAGTATGTCTTGCACTGTCAAGTACATAGGCTTCATTGGTTTTTCAGTAGCTTTCTAGCTTGTGCATGATAGTTTTCTTCACTCCCCTCATAGGCTGCCATTCTGGACTTGGGCAAACTGTTGGCTGATAATATCCCTCAAAAAATTGTGCAATTATGGAGGGGAACTAGCCTTCCCTCCAGAAATTACGCAAATTTGTTGGGCAGCCTGCTAGGATCAGAAATTGCGCAATGAAGTCAAACAACCTTCCTAAGGAAAATTGTGCAATATGGCCCAACACTACAGCTCAACCCATAAATTGCGCAATTCTCAGTAGCAGTCACCTTCTCCTCCCAGAAATTGTGCAATCCCTTTGGGATAGCCAACCCAATAACTCCTAGAAATTGTGCAAAATTCCTTCTCAGTAAAGCAGGTTATTGCATGTGCCTTGAGGTTGATTGGTTCCACCTGGGACCCAGCAAACTTGACTTGCATTCATGGGCTACCTTTTCCTAAAATAGAAAAAGCACATGCAAAAAGAATCCCTAGATTTTACGGATCTATTTTTAGCAGTTGGAGGTTACATGCAAAGATCATTTTAGAAACTTTCTTCCAAGTGTCGCTTTTCCTAGATTTGTGGCATGCACATCATGAGCCTCAAACTTATTTATTCAATGCTTCAGAGATCATTATTCACATAGATCTTGGAGCTTTGACATCCCACAATAGATCCAAGACTCTTTAGCACATCTAACTCATCTATTTCTGGGTAAGTCTGCTTTACTTGTCTTTTGTAGCATTTCTGTCACTTTTTGTGTTTTGGCTTGTGTGAGTGTGGTCTACTTGATTTTTGTGAATGCTTGCTATCATTTGCATGCATGTTAGCCTCTACAAGCATCATTTTAGTTTTCATTTGCATCTCACTGTTGTCGCATGCATGACACTGTTTTGCATGAACAGTCACCAATTCGATGACTCGTTTCACACACAAGTATGTTTTTTCGTTTTCTGAGTCTTGCATTCGATGTTTGCATGCATGATAATTCACTCCTCACACTCAGTATCCCCCTTCATTCACATCTTCATATGCTTTTAGTTGCCCATTGGCAAGTCTAGGCAACCTTAACCCGAACTCTGCCTTGCCCGGACAAAATTGCACGATTATGAGAAGGAAGGCTCTGCTTTCCTCCCAGAAAATGTACAAATCTAGCCAGACAGTGTCCTCTAGTTTTTCTTTACGCAATTTTGAGAGGCATTGTTTGCTGGCCCAAAAAATTACATAATGCAGTCCCTGGGCCTGCATGACTTGCCAGCTGAAATTGTGCATTGTGCAATATCAGCACTCAACAGGCCAGTCTAGATTGTGCATTTCACAATTCCAGTAGTCAACCAGCCTCTTGACAGTCTGAACTGCATTTTGCATAGTTTCGGCAGTCAGTCTCCCAATGTCCCAGTGAAAATTGCACAACCCTTGCTAGCAGTTTCCCGGGTATGTTTCATGTCAGTCCTCAAGTTTTCTTTAGTTTTAACTGACAGTTTTCTTGCCATACATGTCACCATGTCTCCAGATATAGCATGTGTTTTTCTATGTCTCAACAATTTAGGATCAATGGCCTCCAAGGGAGTAGGATCAAACAACATCAACGAAAGCGCAATTGGAGAAGCAGTTGAGCAAGTGTTTATGAGTTTGTTGATTTATGAAGACACCAAGCTGATCGTAGACAAAGACATCATGCTGAAATGGTAGGAGACCAATGATGCATTCTCAGGAACTTTTGGGGAAGATCTTGAAGAACGCAAAGTCTATGTGAACATTCACAAGTCTGACTTGTATTGGATTTCATGCAGGTATCCCGTGTTCCCATGTGTGAACATGATACATTGGATCGTCTCGCACACTGACCCCAAGAAGATGGTATTGAGCAGTGTCAGTGGGACAATGATTGTTACCTTCAGGGCACAATACTATCAGTAGATGTACCACTTGTTGAAACCAATTATCACCATGGAGATACCCTTCAACATACCTAGCAATAATGCCAACTCCAAGGATATCTTGAAGAACTGGGTGAAGGAGTTAGCCAAAAACATAATGACACCCAACTAGATTTACAAAAAAAAGATATTGCAGAAGGCATATCAGTACTTGGTCATATTTGCATGTCACTTATACAAACAAGGGAGCATGGAGACCTTCCCGGAGATTTGGGTGATCGCATTGGACCCACTGGCTAGTGAAGTAAAAGCATGCAACTAGTTTGACATGTTCGCTCACAGGCTGCAGGAACAACAAACAGGAGGTCGACAACCACCCAAAGGTCAGTAAGCAGAAATATACATGTCTTCATACATCTTGGATGAAATATGTGCCCATTAGGAGTTCCCAGACTTGAAGTGGGCATGGACATCAACGGAAACCTCTGTGCACACTTATTGCAAATTGTTTTCTGAATGCAGCTTCTGCGGAGTCATCACATAGTTGTCAGACCATTTTTTCACCCCCGGTATATAAGATGATATTTGAGTAGGGTCCACCTTGTGTGTCGAAGGCCACAATGGAGGCATTGATTGACATAGTGGATTGGTATGCCTCACCCTTTGGCACCTTCATACGGATGTACAATGCGGAGAAGCCTCTACATGTTTTAAAATTTTTCCATGGACAAGCTCGTATTGCAAGAAGTGTCATTCCAAATCTCAGCAGGACTGTTAGCTAGGCTGCACTAGAAGAAGAAGGCACCTTGGCCCACTCTTTCGTTGCAAATTGGGTTGTATGAGATACAGAATCTCAAGCATGTGGATGTCAAGACAGAAGAGTTCAAGAAATTTACTTTTGGCACCAGAATCTTTAATTCATATGACCCGCATTTCTTTGTGAAGGATCACTGCGTGAGAGTCCAATTTCTGTGGATCCATGGGGCGTGTCATTGGGCTGAAGAAGACCCATGGAGATATTATCACATCTTCTCTAGGCCCAATGAAATAGTCGGCATCACTATGGAATGGTTAGCGAAATAGCATCCAGGAGAGCACCACCACCACCAGAAACAAAGGTAAACATACTGCTGTGCGACAAAGGCAAGAGGAAGATTATCGACAGCGCAGAGGTAGAACAAAGTTGCAAGTTGAGAGAAGACCCACTTGTGGAGAAATAAGCTTTGGAAATAGAGGCGAAGAGGCAACAACATGACAAGAGCACCGTGCAAAGGCAGAGAAAATAAGAGGATGGAGGAAATAGTGAAGAAGTTGCAAGCCTTGAAGGAGAAACTCCAAAAGGAATAGGAGTTGCATAGAAAGGAGAAGGAAGCACTGTAGGGACAAAAACAACAGGGGGCACAACATGCACAGATTGATGAAACTACACCCATACAGTTGGTGGACTCATCCGTGGAGCTGACAAAAAGTAGACAGGGTGAGTAGTCTCAAGAGAAGGAATTTGCTAAAGAGATTGAACGAGTACTTGAGAAGATGGATATGGAGATGGAGTAACCATAGTTAGAGCAAGACATCGATCTCATGCCTTACCAGATCCGGAAGCAGAGCAGGTCCCAAGTGACCAAGGAGATACTAAGATCCTTGGATACAATCCGAAAGAAGAGATGCACAACATATCATTTGATGAGTCACAAAAAAGAGTTGTGCAATCACGCAGAGTGTCTACTCCGGATGAACACACATCTCCTGTGTAGTTTGAGGAATGAGTGATTGTATCTGACATGCGGAATCATCCAACAACATTAACTGATGCTACCAGAGCATATGCCAAAGCCACTAGCTTGAGTTTTCTCTTCTTGATAGCCGAATCCGAGCGAATGACTAAGGAGTTACAGATAGCCAAGCAGCGAGTAGAACTGGTTACAACATCCACCCAAGAAGAGTTGAAGAAGGTGATACTGGATGAGGTATCATCCCTTGAGACAGTCATGCGATCATTGTATTCCAAATTTGGTACCATGCATAAGGGAGTTGTCCATCTCAACGTTGGTAGCAGTGGTGTGCTAGGAGAGCACATATCTTGTCAAACTTGCATACTGATGTCGACTGCATGCATAAATGGATAAGGAGATACAAGGGAGCCCTGTTACACTTTCCCAAGATGATGAAGCCCAGAGCGATTGATTTGAAGGCACACATTCGAAGTCATATTCGGAACTATGAAGAACTATCACAGCTCATCACTAGTTTGCAGGATTCCCATGCACGAGTGTTTAGAAGCATGGATTTTGTTGTGTATGCACATGCGATCCCATCTATTGGGACACTCATTGAAGCAAAGACAAAGGGACATGTATAACTAAATCTAGACTTGTACTTTGATGAGCTGATGTGCATAGCCACCAGTGTAGAGTTGGAAATCAGTGAAGACGCCATGCATCAGTAGTAGCTGGTCCAGCCCCACTCATGAAAATGATGTGCATGTTATCAGACAAGTTGGACAGAGGAGCCAAAGCAGTGTGCACGGATGCAACAGAGGCAAGAGTTCATTTCTAGAAATATGCCACCACAGAGTACACGAACACCATCACAGACTACCAAGCTTGGCATTAGTTCACCATCGTCGACCATCATGAGGATGTCGAAGAGTTGGTCTTCCCACAGTTGTTTGAGTCATAGTGATGTCTTGCATGAATTTCTAAAACCTATTTTGTCTCACATGGGTACATGTGTAGATTTTATGTAACATCTTGTCAAGTGGAAGTTCAAGGTTGATAGTTGAATGTAACATTCATAGAGTAGTTGAAGAGTCATGAGGGTAGGTGAAAAATCACAAAGGGGAATGTCAAGGGTCACCCCACCCTTTTCTATATATAGTACCTCATAACTCATTGTATAAGCTTTTGGTTAGCCAAGCTTCCGGTAGGAGTATCTTAAAGAAAGCTTGGAGAGTATTGTAACGAGCCTTGGCTTCTCCATAGTGCAGAGCTAGTACATCTCTTTGGAGGAGCATGTGATAGTGAATATAACGTTCTATTATCAATACTAATGGTTGGTCATGGTTGTATTATATGATTGGAACTTTCACTTCTTAATATAAAATACCCATCACGTTTCGTGCATATGTTGGTATTGTATTTCAATTAACTTATTTACTCTAATGATATATGTATATGTTTGTTTACGTGTGTATGTATAAACTCTTTCTGTATATGTATGTATGAATCTTACTAAAATGTGTTGTTGGTTTAACCATCACTTTGGATTGTTGGTTCACCTTCCTTCTAGCTTGTGATGCATCTTTACTCATGTGTTCCCTTCCAAACTAAGTGTTTGCACGGGTTTCCTAGGGGTGCACTCATTCCACCTTCCATGTGTTAGAACCATTCATGCACCTTCCTTATCTTGTTGTGCATGTCACACCCTTTCTACCAACATGGACATCTTACTTGCCTTTGTGCGCAACCGTGCTCAAGGCGACACCGTACAACCCACTGCTGGGATTCCTACACCAAATGGTTTGAGGTCTAGTTGGGACTTCTTAACGGGGAGATCCCCTAACATGTTGGTGGTTCCAACACCGTCAACATTTTTGGCACTAGAAGGAGGCCTAGATGACAAGCTATTTCCTCTCATCCTGTTTTGAATCTTCGCACATCTATCATGGATTTTGTCACACTCATCCATTCGTGATGTTTTTCGCATACCAAGCCTCTCTACATCACGAGGGAGTTTATTGATCTCTTGTCCAAATTCATGTATGATCGTGAAGGTGAAGTAGCCTGACCTGAGTACTTAGAAGACTTATATGCATTCCTTGAGGATGCCGACAAGTTCTATATAGAAGAGGTCAGCCTGTTTCTTTCATACACGCTTCGTGAATCCCCACTACGGTGGTGCTGGAGTCTGCCTCCTGGCAGAATGCACTCACTTGAGCAGTTTTTTGATCTCATTGAATCTAATTTCCATAATTTTGATCCAGAACCTCTTGACCAAAAACTGTTACAAAAATGGAAGGCCTCACATGAATTGCTTATGGAATTTTGGGACCGCTTTCGTGTGTTGTAGTTTCAAGCTCCAAAAAGTCAGATGAAATTCCAATATCTCATGGATAGATTTGAGTATTTCCTTACCAAATATGTCAATCCTAAAAATAAATTCAAGCCCAAGCCCCGCTCAGCATACTTAGGTGATGGAGTTGCACAATCACAAACGGAAATGGTCATTGTCACAAGTAGATGTTTGTTGTCTCCTCATCAAACAGCTCCACCACCATAGAGTGATGTGGGAGAACAGGAGCACACATCTATTCAACTATCACAGCCTCCCAACTCACTTCTCTCAATTGATGTGCAAATTGGGTTGTGAATCCCATGGGTTGTCACATGTATTTCATACCTCAACCTCTGTATTTGTATTCTGATGATCCTCCGAATTGCATTGTCTTATGTTCTTCCATTCCAGACTCTACACTTGTTGTCAACAAGGATCAAACTATCGACGAAGTTGGTGTTGCAAAACCAACCTATGCTATGATTCATGAAGAGTATGATTGGCAGCTTGAGCATCAACCCTCGATGAAGGATGACTCCCTACTATCCGAGCCTCCTCCGTGTTTTCCTGATATCTTTGGTGATTTTTCCATCCCTGACTTCGCATGTGTATCTTCGTCTACGGATGCACCCATTGTTGATCATTCGCAGAACACACCAGATGTCAGTCCATCATCCGATAATGGGGAGGACAAATCATTCTTTGAAAATCCACTTGATTCTTCATCTACCTTTTCTGGAAACATAGAGGGTGAATTTTTCCCCTTCTCATCAAATCATGAGGATGTTGCTGAAATCATTGATTTTACTGATCGTAGCTGTTGTGATCTATTTACCCTTGTATTCGATCACGATGATGATTCTATCACTGTTGATTTTTCGAAGCCACATATTTATGATGGTATATCTGTCGATGAAGTCAAAACCCTGCAGATTGTTGAAGCACTTCAGCCCGAGCTGATGGTTATGTCAGGCCCTCGCTGTCCTAAGGTTCGTTTCACTTCCGATCAGGAAATTGTTGAAACATGCAAGGCTCCTCATCACTCATTTGTATGCATTGAAGATCAATCTCACACATAGATCATGCTTCCTCCACTCTAACTACATGATCCCATCACTCATGCACTGGAGGAATCTTACATAGCAAGCACACATGCATGATGCAAGTTATCCTTGTTTCTTTCATTTGCTTGCCTGTCACAGTCAAGAGTATGCGTATGCTTAGTAACTGCACACAATGTCACACCACACCATGGTAAGCCCACAGATTACATATCATGCACATTCACTCACTTATGTTCTGTGGGCACATTTAAACACGGAGTGTGTTTGTCTTCATTGTTATATCTTTCATGTTTGCTGGTTCACATAGCTATGTTTTTCATGAACCATACCTTCACCAACATGGGTTGACCAATGTGTTGGTGGATGCATTAGAAGTATCACTTCACGTGAGCAGACCCATGTACTGTTAGCTCAGGAGTAGGATTAGTGTTTTCTTTTGGTTTGTTTCCTTGCATGCATGTATGCTTCTTACTTTGCATGTTTGTTTGTTTTATTGCCTATTTTCTTACTCACTTTTCTTACACATTTACTTCTGCTTCTGCTTTACTTTGTGTTTGTTTGCTTGTTTATGTTCATAGGTTATTTTCACATGAAACCGTGCACGACTCTTGAAACAAGCTAGGTAAAGTACAAGAGGACTTGTGTAGTTATCAATACTTGGTTATTTGTTGTCCTACCTCTGTATGAAGAACTTTTTATCTTCAGTCCATGATACGTCAATGGAAAATACATATTGTTCGAACTGAACGTTGGTGAAAACACAACACTTGCATACTAACTAGTATCACCTACTCTAGTCGGTTGTTTTTGGGTTAATCCTTGTTAGCCCAATCAAGTAGAGTAAGGTTAAGGGGGAAAACCTTAACTCTGAAGAAACAACCTCTTCTTCTCTCAGTAAGTTCGAATCCCTCTTCAGCCTCTCAAATGAATAAGTGTTATGCACAATTAAGAAAATGAAAAATGAAAATTTGAAAAATTTCGAAAAAATGAAAAATGAATAAGGAAAAAGAAGAGAAAGGCTTCCTGCACAGAGAGGTGATGCAAGTAACTCTGCCAGGGTACTAACCAATCTCACTGGTAGTAGAGCGATGCTTGTGTTCTTACGTGACTCCGCTGGGGTACTCTCTAGGCCTACTAGCAGTTGAGCAACACCAAGGATGAAACTAAAATTTTGATGACCATATGGCTTGTGCACTAATATAATCTCATCCCCAATCGAAACAACTTTGTTGGCTTGGCTTGGAATGTGTGTCGACCGACAAAGAGCTTGGAAGATGCTACATATTACAATCAAGCAAGTGTGGAAACCAAGATGAACAAAGAATTGAACAATACTTATGGAGGTGTTAGATTTTCTTTTCACAAAAAAGGTCCATTCAGAGAGCTGGAGTCCTACCAGTGTGTCGCCAAGTGTTGTAGCAGCTACAAACACCCTCCAAAATTTTTCCTTCGCTTCCTTTTAGAGCCTCCCTACCAACCATCTTCACAACATGTCTTGCACTATCAAGTACATAGGTGTTGAGCGATAAAAAGGGTCTTTTTCACCTCTAATTACTTCACATTAATTGTCAACCCAGGGACGACTTTTTATTTCAAGAGTGTACTCAGTCTGAGGTAGCTATTTACTCAAGAGTAATGTTTTGCAGTATAGTGCTTAAAATCCAAAAGTAAATGAATTCTTGAAAAAGAAATCTAACAATAACATAAACTCAAATGCTCTGAAATCCAACTATTCACTCAGCAAACATCAATTGAGGATATAGTATCAATAACTCATTCCTCTAGAGATTGATGCAATTGAAATCAAACTAGAACAAGACAATCAATCTGGGAACGAGGAAGCAATAACCAATGTTATCTACAGTTGACAGTCCTGCTTTAAAGCAATTAAAAGGAAATAAAAATTGAACTAAAGCTGCCATTGAAAGTAAACTAGGAAAACTCTTTAAAAGCAAACTATTTCAATTAATCAACAGAAATGAACAAAAAAGTAAATGGGTAGCAAACTGTAATTAAAGGAATCTGAACAACAAACTCTAATTAATGGAAATGAACAACAGCAAAGACAAATTAATAGCAATCTTTACTTTAAGAATAAATCGGACAGCACACGGAAATAGAACAGCATTGATTAATGATGGAATATGAAACAACGTTGGAAAGTCAAATATAAATACACAATAACTTAACGCACATCACACCTTAATAGTAATATGATCTTGGTAATCTGATTATTAGTCTTAGTTATAAAGAATACAACTGTATTTTGGAATGGAACAACAACGTTCATAGATTTAGCAATCGCAAGGAAATATAGTCTCTAAGATGAATTTAGTAATACCAATTAAAGAGTGTTACAACACGGATACGCTGTAATTGAACAACAATACATTCTGTAAGGACCAGCAATGTTATATCAATGATTAAAAGAATAGCAATGCATTACCAAGTCAATATGAATCAATACGGCATTCCTGTCATAGAGAACGATATTACTCAATTGAACATAAATCAGATATAACAGAACCGTGATGTAAAATAATAGAACATACCAGATTACCAAATAAAGTTGATAATGAAAACCATGCATAAACCAAAGAGATAATATACAGCAGTAGCACAATCCACCATAGGCTGGGCCCTTAGCCGCTAGCGGATGCTGCTGGGTTACTTCAGGATCAAAGATGGAATGGCAACCAGATTTATATTAAAATATCAAAGCAGAGTTACAGTGGATTACAACAAGAAATCTCTCCATCTCTCAGCCATTATCCATTGTCTCTGCCATCCTCAATTCTGAATCTCTAATTCATCCTCAATTCTCCATCATTTTTCCATCCTTGAATTCATCCCCCTCTCTGATCTCTGTTTTCATTTAAATAGAGAGAGATCAGAGAGAAGTTACAACAGAGATAATTACAACATGACTTCTATTACAAAATTAGATTGTTTCCAACCAATTGATCAACAAGAAGATACATTTCCATCTTTCAACAAGAGCAAGGCGAATTTGGCTTTGCAGCTGAGATTTGGAAAACGGCTACACAGCGAATCTGAGAAAATCGTGCTCAAAGAACCCTGTGTTTCTCTCAATACAAGCTGAATTTGGGCAAACCATTCATTAACAAAGTTAATTTGGTCCGTTCTGGACAAAACCCATGTTCTAGATTTTCCATATTCATCTTCATTTGCTCAGAATATCAACAACAAAACTGTCACTTCTTATTCCAACGCATTTTTGAGTTGGCACGTTTAGTGATCAAATCTTCAATTTGGAAATTATTTTGAAGGCTAAAAATGGTGAATAATGTTATAACCAATTTATTAAACTTTCATTGATAAAATCATGCATAATCATCAATTTATTAGAAATAAAGGAGAATAAATAATATTCATTCATAAGAGCATAAATCATTATAAAATGGATTTAAATAATAAATTATAATAAATGACGTGAAGAAGAATGGTAGAAATGGGTGGAATAAGCGTTCAAAAGTGACAATAATAATGGTATATTAACGACCCAACAATAGGCTTCATTGGTTTTTCAGCAGCTTGCCAGCCTATGCATGATAGTTTGCTTCACTCCCCTCGTAGGTTGCCATTTCGAACTTGGGCTAGCTACTAGCTAAGCAACTCCTGCAAAAAAACTACACAATTCTGGAGAGGAACCAGCCTTACCTCTTGAAATTGTGAAAATTTGCTCGACAGCCTACTGGGCTCAAAAATTGCACAATATAGTCAAACAACCTTCCTCAAGAAAATTGCGCAATCTAAGCCAGCACTACAGCTCAGCCCAGAAATTGCGCAATTCTAGGTAGAAGACACCTGCTCCTCCTAGAAATTGCGCGAAATTCCCTCTCTGTCAAGCAAGTTGTTGCATGTGCCTTCAGGTTGACCGGTTCCACCTAGGACCCAGCAAACTTTACTTGCATGCATGGGTTGATTTTTTCCTGAAATAACAAAAGGCACATGCAAAAAGCATCCCTAGATTTTAGGGATCTATTTTTAGCAACTGGAGGTTACATGGAAATATTTTTTTAGAAACTTTCCTCCAAGTGTCACTTTTTCCTATATTTGTGGCATGCGTGTCATGAGCCTCAAACTTATTTATTGAACACTTCAGAGCTCATTCTTCACATCAATCTTGGAGCTTTGACACCCCACAACACATCCAGGAGTCTTTGGCACATCCAGCTCAACTATTTCCAGGTAAGTCCGCATTACTTATCTTTTGCAACATTTCTGTTGCTTTTTTTGTTTTGGATTGTGTGAGTGTTGTTTACTTGATTTATGTGAACATTTGTTGTTGTTTGCATGCATGTTAGCATGTAAAAACACCATTTTATTTTTCATTTGCATCTCACTGCTATCGCATGCATGACACTATTTTGCACGAATGGCTGCTGATTCGGCGACTTGTTTCACACACATGCATGTTTTTTTCCATTTTTAGAATCTTGCATTCATTTTTCTCATGCATGATCATTCACTCCTCCTCACACTTAGTATCACCATGCATTCACATCTTCATATGATTTCAGTTTCGTGTTGAAGGGGATGGGCAACCTTAGCCCAGAATCTACCTTGCCCGAACAACATTTTCCAATTCTGAGAAGGAAGGCTCTGCCTTCCTCCCAGAAAATGCACAAATCTGGCAAGACAATGTCCTCCAGTCTTGCTTTGTGTAGTTCTAAGAGGTAGTGTCTGCTAGCCCAGAAAATTGCGCAATGCAGTCCCTAGGCCTGCATGACTTGCTAGCTGAAATTGTGCATTACGCAATCTCAGCACCCAATAGGCTAGTCAGGATTGTGCATTGCACAATTCTAGCAGTGAACTAGCCTCCCGATATTCTGGACTACCATTTGCACACTTCCGGCAATGAGTCTCCCGACCTCTTAGTGAAAATTGTGCAATCCTTACCAGCAATCTCCCGAGTATGTTGCATGTTAGCCCTCAAGTTTTCTTTGGTTATAACTGGCATATTTCTTGTCATGCATGTCACCATGTCTCCATATATAGCAGGTGTTCATCCATCTCTCAGTAGTTCAAGATCAATGGCCTCCAAAAGAGTATGGTCAAAGGACACTGACAGAGGCACAACTGGAGAAGCAGTTGAGTGAGTGTCTATGAGTTTGCTGATTTACGAAGACACCAAGCTGATCGTAGACAAAGAGATCAATCTAAAATGGAAGGAGATCAACAATGCATTCTCAGGCACATTTGGGAAAGATTTTTAAGACCACAAAGTCTATGTGAACATTCACAAGTCCAACTAGTACCGGATTGCATGCAGGTATCCCGCGTTCCCTTCTGCGGACATGATACATTGGATCATCTCGCACACTGACCCCGAGATGATGGTATTGAGAAGTGTCAATGGGATAGAGATTGATACCTTTAGGGCATAGGAATATCAATAGATGTACTACTTGCCAAATTCAGTGATCATCATGGAGACACCCTTCAACATACCCAACAACAATGCCAACTCCAAGGATATCTTGAAGAACTAGGTGAAGGAGCCAGCCAAATTCAGGATTGACACCCAACCATATTTACAAGATGAAGATACTATGGAAGGTGTATCAGTACTTGGTCATCTTTGCATGTCACTTGTATGACCAAGAGAGCACAGAGACCTTCCTGGAGACTTGGGTGATCACATTGGACCAACTGGCCAATGAAGGAAAAGCATGCAACTGGTCCGACATGTTGGCTCACAGGCTGAAGGAATAGGTAACAAGAGCTCGATAACATCCCAAAGGTCAACAAGAATAAATCTACATGTTTGCTTACATCTTGGATGAAATCTATGCCTGGCAAGAGTTCTCGGGCTTGAACTGGGCATGGACATCAAAGAAAACCTCTGTGAACACTTATTACAAATTGATTTCCAAATGTAGCTTCTGCAGAGTCATCACACATTTTTGTTGTAGCAGCTGCAACACCCTCCAAAATTTTGGCCTGCATCCAATTCTGGAGCCTCCTTGAGAGTTTTACTTGATGTCTACATGCACTCAGGTTGACCCTGTGAGCTCGTGTGAGTCTTCGCACCCACCTTGCTTGATGGTTCGATAGACAACTTTTTCATGTTGATCTCAATGTCATGCTTGTGACCATGTTTTGGTCATACACAAGGTCTTCACTTCATGTGCACATGTTGTGTTTGTTATGTAAACATCCATCGTGCTCACAGATGGAGCCATATACACTGTCGCACAAGCGTCGTCGCGGGCGTCCAACGATCAAACACAAGCATCGCACTGGTTGCTCACACCATTGGTTAGTAATGTTGAGCATGTGTGTCTTGATGGTTTCAGTCATCTTGTTGTCAAGTCATGTAAGTGTGCATTTGAAAGTACATGTATACACCTATTCACTCGCTCATACACTTAGTCATTTTGTTGAAGTTCTAACAACCAAATTCCCCTCTGATAGTCAGACCTTCACCCTGCCATCGAATCGATCGACTCTTACCCAGAACAGCGCAGAAGCACCAAGCAAGTGATCTGAAATCACCCATAAATGACCTCAGAGAAATAATGAAGGTATTACAGACTCAAGTTCTGGGTGTGCCTATGTTATTTTATGCAATAGATCGATAAGATTGCAAAATACACAGACACTAAAACAATAAGAGAACACAGTAAGCAAACACATAAACACAATAAATTTAATAAGGAGTTCACCCAATCCTCCTGGGATATGTCTCCTAGTCCAACCTTCAGTGGTGGCCTTTCTATTGTGTCTTAAAGCAGAGTTTTTACAATAAGGAGCTCAATTTGAGTCTCACTTAATAGATCATTATCAGTAGGATTGTACTCGGATTCCCCAAGTCTCTAGAGTACACAGACTCCCCTTACTGAATCTCAACCTCAACTAGTCTCAGTGGTATGAGTCCAATTTCGTACTCAATACCTGATAGGTATACAAAGAGGAGTTGCTTGAACCTCTCAAGCCTTCTCTGGAGTTGACAGACTCTCGAACTCTCTTTGTCTCTGTCTGCTCGATGCTGCCTTTGCTCTGTAGTTCAGCTTGGCTTCTCTGCTCTCTGCAATTCACTTCTTTCTTTCCTTTCAGATTTCTACTTCTCTTTCTCTGCCTCTCTTACTATTTATCTGTTTGTGGCTTAAAGCCAATCTGCTCCCTGATTGTTTATTTTCGCTTCCCGGCTCTTTGGATCTCCTACCTCTGTCTGCTTGAATTCCCCTGCTTTGCATCATCATCATTGTGTAATGCTTCACAGAGAGGTGGCCACTTGTTTTCTCATGAACTGAGTGTCAGTTCTCTTTGAATGGTCATTATTTCTGTTGCTCCAAGATTTCCCACGAAACTGATTCCTTTGCAACTCATCGGTCATGCCAGACCTCAAATCTCATATGACTTAGCCTATTTCCCCATTGAATCTTGTCATCCATCAGATCATTTCTCCACCATTGATTTGGAGCCTCTAGATCCTACGGTCTCCATCCATATCGGGCGGGTAAGTAGCATGCCCGTTACCCGTCCGATTTGAGCGGTTTTCTCTCTCATCTGCTGGACAAGTGTCACCCAGTGTATGGCATCAGGTGGGACCTAGTCGAACCCGCTTACCGCTTGAAGCCCTTCCGATATCCTGTCAGTTTTAGCGTGGGACCAGCCTTCTGACGAAATCGGCAATTTTCGTACGGTTTTATGCTTTTCCTTGTGACCGAGCGCTTGGGAGCTTTCCTTCACTAAGGGGGATGCCTTGTGATACACGATTAGCGCTTTATCAGAAACTGCCTCTTTTTTTAGATTTCACCTCCCGTTTGTCAATTTGTGCTAGTGCGCGGTCACCATAGGCCAATGGTCTGCGCGCTTTGACCGAGGGTCCTCGTTGTTCCGTGTTGACCATAAATTGCCATTTTTTAGAGTTTATTTCTGATAAGCTCGATATCCATAAGATTTTTAAGCTTGAAATAATTTGAAACAGTCATGAAAACTTAGAGAATGTTTAAGGATCCAATTCGAATCAACAAGCCATTTCAAGTTGCGATGCTTGCAAGCTGATCAATCAACCTTCCTGCTGGTCAACTAGAGAGTTTGACCCGGTAGTCACCCCAGGACCGACTCCCATCAAAAATTTCACAGAGGCTGCAGACCTTGCCTGCTCTGTTGACTAAGAAAATTGCACAGACAAGCTAGATAGACACCCAGTGCCTGTCCTTGTCTCCCTCAGAAAATTGCGCAGTTTTTCCAGCCAGCCCATCAGTCAACCGATTAGCTGCTCACCCAAAAAACTGTGCAAGCTTCATGAGCAAGCCCTTTGCTCCCCAGTAGCATGCCCAGCTCAGAAAATGTGCAGAGGTGATCAGAAAACCAACCTCCCAGCATCAACACAGTTTTTCTCACTAGCAGCTCCCAACAACCAGCTACCAGTTCCCCCTAGGAATTGTGCAGTTTTTATTGCCAAGCTCCCAGCAACCAACTACCAGTTCCCTCCAGGAATTGTGTAGATTTTTCTATCAAGGTTCCAGTAGCCATCTGCCAATTCCCTCCAAGAATTGCACAGTTTTGGCTGTCAGGCTCCCGCTTCCTTCTCCTTCCAAAAATTGCATAGATTTTTCCTACCCATCCTTCTCGCAGCCCTAACTCCTCCTCCAAAAAATTGTGAATATTTTTCCTCTAGATGAGCGAGACCCCACAGACAGTCACTACTAATTTGGATTTCCGTCATCATCTCCTAGTGACTTCAGTGTAGTTTTCACAAGCAATGCCCAGAGCCTCCATCCCAGCTCGAAGCTTGCAACCTTGTCTTCTCTTTCGGTTACCTGCATACAAAACGATCATGCATCATGGTAGACTAGGAGGTTTATGGATTTGATGCCGTCTCATCATGAGTGACTATAGATATAGGTACACAAGCAAACATGGCTCTATGACGGATGGGATGAACAAAAGGAGTACATGCAGAAGGACATGTTTTCCAATAGATGAACAAACAATGCATGTAAAGAGATGTACTCGTGAACGGACAATCATGCAGAGAGATGTTTGCGAACGGACGAATGAGTGAACATGCGTAGAAGTGTTCCCGGATGGACAGATGAGTGAACATGCACTTTTCGTGAACAGACAAAACTATCAAGCATGCCAACATACAAATAAGGAGAAACGTGTGAATGCAACATCAAGCAAATCTAACAACCATCAAAGACTCCACGCACTTTTGCATGCGGAGGTGAAGTTGTGACACACCATGAGGACATCCATCACCCAACAAAACTGCAGCTCGACATGCACACCAATAGCAACACAAATGTACCAACACTGTCATGTCGAGTCTGGCCATGAGTCATGTCGTCCACATCTCCAGTGTCGGCCATATTGTTAATCAATGTAATGTAACGTGGAAGTCCAAGAGACCCACTTGTCATATGAAGAGTCATGTAGAGTTGAAGGGTCATGGAAGTCAAATATTCATGAGGGAAGTCGAATAGCCACAAGGGTCAGTTTCATGGTTGGCTATAAATGTCCCCTCATTTGTACATGCAAAACACTTTTTCACCTCGGCTCCTCCCACATAGCCTTGAGAGTGTATAATCTTTTCTTTGAGGAGTAAGTAGTGGCTCTAACGCCTTGCCCATGGGGTTAGCGATGTATGGTGTAACGATGTGTCGTGGAACTTTCGCTTAATTTAGAAGCCTACTAATAGGCTAGCACATTTTCACACATCTGTTGTAATTGTTGTAAGACTAATCTTGAACACTTGTAATACAAGTTTCTTTGACCTATGTTTAACACTTGAACTCATTAAATTTTTGTAATATATATATATATATATATATATATATATATATATATATATATAAATGAAAATTTGTTATATGAGTTGCTAATATTGTCCTGCCCGTGTTGTTTACCTCCCCGTACATCAGAGAGACCTTTCACCTAAACTTTCTATAATGACCATCGCACTCACACGGACTCGTCCACTATGTGTTGTACGTGTTATCTTTCCTTGTGTGCTGTGAATGCCGCATCCATGTGGACTGCTCCTCTCGAAGCTGCACATGTCCTGTTGTGTTGTGCATTCCTAACGGAGTTGGGGCTTCCTCCCATCCGAATTGGGATTCACTCCCACCCTCTCCCTCTGCGTGAAAGAACCATTGACAGAACTAAAACTAGTAATCACCAGGCACGTGAACCTCACTACTGAAAGACAAAGCAGACCACTCTCCTATGCTAACAAGAAAGAGTTGAGGAAAACATTTAAGATAATGGCAACTAGGCCATCATACCAGATGGGACTCCCACACCAAATGGTGTGAGGTCTAGTTGGGACTTTATACCGGGGTGATCCACTGAATGTTGGTAGTTCCAGCACTGTCAACATTTCTGGTGCTAGAAGGAGGGTCGCCAGTTGTTTATGGTTGAACGTCCTCTCACACTCACTCATCAACCATCTAGTGAAGGAAGTAACTCACACTCCCTCTCACCTACGCATGATTCTATAGTTGGTTACTTATCACCTCCCTAGATTGAACAAAAAATTCCATACCATTACATTCGCTCTATCCATCCCATCACCTGCCAATTGGAAAAAGTATTCAGATTGATCCTAGTCATACAAAATATTTCATACGCATTAAGGAAGCCAAAAACCACTCCTACATGGGTTGTTGTATCATCAGTGGAAGAAGAAGGTCTTGCCACACTCGAAGGTCTGGCAGAAGCTGTTGAAGACAGAGAGGAACCTTTGGTCTTCCGACAGGGGGAATGGGACACCCTCGTGATATTGGGCTCAGAATTTGGTATAGGATGCAGAGGGGAATGTAGCGGAGGAGGTGGAGGCAGAGACGAGCCATCAGACTCAGAGCCTAAACCATCAGATTCTGAAGAAGAGGAGGAGGGCAAAGAAGATGAAGATATGGCTAACCAAAATATGGAATGGATGACTAAAGGATCATTGGCTCTCCTGAGTGCTTTGCAAAAGGAATGAGCATCAAGTTCAACCCTGATAACACAGTGAAGGAAGAAGACCATTTGGACAACTTCTACCTACAACTATAGACCCTTGAGGTATGGTATGACAACGTAGCATGTAGATTGTTTCAATGTACTTTGGATGGTCGTGCAGCTGCATGGTATCAAAACCTTCCAACTAACTCCATACAGAGCTGGGTTGCATTCAAATGCATGTTTCTTGAACATTTTTTTGATGACAAGACCCCAACCATGTTACTCAAATAATTAGGAAGCTTGCAGATGGAGGGGAAAGAAAAGGTAAAAGATTTCAATCAGAGGTTTACGTACATATTTAAAAAGTTTTGAATGGACACAAAACCTCATGACCGCATCACTATTGATTACTACACATCCGCACTGCCGACCAACATTGGGCAGTTTGTCAAGCAAGCTGCAAAACCAACATTACTAGAAAAATATGAAGAGGCTATTGTTGTTGAGAAAGACCTACACGCGATTGGAGTCATTAAGGATGATGAACCAACAAAGGAATCCAAAGATGTGAGCAGGAAGTCCCAAGTAGTGTCGAGCAAAGGTAGAGACAAGGAAACAAATGATATTGAAACCCTCACTCGCCTCATCATGAACTTGAAAAAAAAAGTGTGTGAGCTTAAATAACGGAAAAAAGAAACCTCTGCAAGAAACCATCTACCTAGACATAAAAAAGGAAGCATGTCATCAGATAGCAACCGGTTCATTGCAAAAACTGCGTAGAGATCTGTGTTCCAACTCGATCGGTGCGCAAATCCTGAAATCTATAAATTCCAAAAGATCGTTAGCGAGAGAATTCTTGTTCATACTGGAAGCGAGTCACAGGCTCTATATGCAGTCATACATTTGATGCAGAAAACAGTATGAGGGAATAGTTAGAAGACGTGGATAATGACGAAGCTATTTCACCTGATGATGCATTAATTTCTAGGAATGTGGTGAACATGTATTAGTACTTGCAAGCAACACTGAAGATGAACAAAGAGAAACAACCCACAAAACAAAATGACTGTTACAATCTTAGGAGTAAAGGGGCTCCCCTTACAGTTGCGAAAGCGCAAGAAAAAATGAGACTGTTGATGAGGAGGGTTGATCCACTAGTTTCCCCAAAGAAAAAAAAACAAAGGAAGTCTGGGAAGACAACTACAGACAAGAGTACATCCATGGGCAGCAAACTACAAAATACTTCGCCAGACAACAAAAACATCAGTCTTACCCTAGACACCTCGGTGAGTCTACCCCCTCTGGACTACAACCACACTACAACATTAAGGATGACATGAAGAAAACTCATGCAAACATCAGTTTGTTCGAGCTAGCTAAGATCTAGAGTTAGTGAGACATCCTATTGCGTGCATTGGGACAGACAAGAACAGACAACACAACCTCTACTAGCAAGGGAGAAATCACACCTCCCGAATCACTTTCGATTGTGCTAAAAACACTCCAAATGGAAGAAGAAAACTTAAGTTGCCCTCCATTCCTTCTCTCATTTGAAATTTTGAATTGTAATTTTCACAACTACTTGGTTGATTCTAGCACAGCAACGAATGTCATGGTGCTCTCCATTTCTAAAAATATCAATGCACATTAGAGAAAGACATCAGCACAAATCATCCAACTTGATCAAACATCTGTACCAGCCATTAGTGAACTCTGAGATGTGATCATATGACTAACTCATGATAGTCAAGTCCACCAATGCATCAACATTGTTGTTGTGGACATACCAGAAGCATATAGTTCACTACTCAGTAGACACTGGTCTAGCAAGTTGAACAGGTATTTTGCTACGGACTAGTCACACATGTGGTTTCCATACAAGGGAAAAAACAATCAAATCCGGGTGATATCTGAGAGGTATATGAGGCACAATATCACTCCCATCAATGGCGAGAATGAAAATTTGGTCTTCGCAGAACTCATGTTTGGCAACTGCCTCCTAGAAACAATGCTGGGGTGTTATCCTGCATGGCCAACTCCAACCCCACCAGACATGCAATTGGTTCTCCTTCCTTGCCCAACTGATGGAAATGAAGCATGTACAGTACATTGTACCAATAGTAGCAGTAGCAGTAGCAACAGCAGTAGCAGTAGTGCAACCGCATTGAATGGTCTGTGTATAGACAAGTTGTGCACCATGTATTTTGATGGATCAAAGACATAGGATGGCTTAGGATTTTTGGATGCATCTTCATTGACCCAAATCATAGAAAGCATATGATTTCAAGCTGCTTGGAGTTCTAGTGCACAAACAACATTGTTGAGTATGAAGCACTCATGTTGGGCTTATAGAAATCCATTAGCCTCGACGTGGTCACACTCAAAGTGGTAGGTGATTCATAGATAGTGCTATGGAAGGTACATAACACCATTCACTATTTATCACCGCATCTCAAAAGTTACCAACAAGAGGTATAGCGACGCATCTCTAAATTCCAAGATTTTAACATCATTATTGTACTGCGTACGCCTAACGTAGCTGTCAATGCTCTCACAAACTTGGCTTCTAGAATGTCCCCGATTAGGGATATATTTACTATTGAAATTTTATACAAACCATCTATCTCAGATAACATACCTAAATTACGCATATTTAATGATGATCAACAAATACTACATTTCATGGTCAACACTGACATCTTCAAAGATGCAGCGATAGACGATGACAAGCACGAGTGATCTCTCCATGCAAAAGTTGGTTGCAACAAAGGCCACCTTATCATGAATGGTGTGGCATCATTGGAGAACCTATATGACTTGCAAGAAATTTTTGAGGGGTCAAGGAACAACAAAACCTAGATTTCCACCGTGATGCACGAATTGATTAACTTGGGAACATAAAAAGATCTGAATTTCGTCAATCTTGGAACATGTTGCACACAGCATGAGCGGCAAGCCGTTGTCTGCATGTTCAAACAATATCAGGATGTGTTTACGTGGACGTACGATGATTTGAAAAATTATGACACGCAAATAATCCAACACATTATTCTGATCAAAGAAGGGGTCAAGCCATATCAGCAGAAGTTGAGGAAAGTACATCCGTCACTTAGACCCCTCATACAGAAAGAGTTCACCTAGCTATTGGATGCATGGATCATATACAAAGTTCGTCATTCGACCTGGGTTTCAAACCTTGTTCCTGTACACAAGAAGTTTGGGGAAATCTGCTTGTGTGTTGACTTTCGGAACGTGAACCGTGCCTTAGATAAATACAACTACACCATGTTGTCTATGGACCACATTCTGCAAGCATTATTTGGGGCACATATGTTTTCCCTACTCGAGGGTTTTTCTAGATACAATCAGTTTCTGGTAGCAGAACCTGATAGACTCAAGACTACCTTCTATACCAAGTGGTGTACGTTCGCATACATATGAATGCCATTTGGGTTTGTGAATGTAGATGCAACCTTTTAGCACGCCATGGAAATTTCTTTTCATGGACTCATCAGACAGAGCATAGTGGTATACCTTGATGATGTGATTGTGTTCTCAAGGAGACATGAGGACCACATATGCCATTTGAAGAAAATTTTGAGTGATGCCAGAAATATGGGATTTCCTTGAATCCCAAAAATAGAGTATTCGCAGTGTCTGAGGGGAACCTTCTTGGACACATTGTTGCCAAAAGTAGGATCAAGGTTGATCCAGACAGCATCCAGACTATTACACAAGTCCCTTACCCGGCCAACAAGAAAGCCATGTAGTCCTTCTTGGGAAAGATAAACATCCTCTGGAAGTTCATTAAGGATTATGTGCAAATAGTCAAACCCATGAAGGACATGATCAAGAAATATGCAGTCTACAGTTGGGGCAAGAGGGAAAACTATGAATTCACCCGTATCAAGGAGGCTATTGCAAAAGTGCTTGCACTCTATAACCCAAACTTCAAAAGGGATTTCCCGCTATACACCTTTTCCTTCGATAATTTGATCACTGCAATACTCACTCAGAAGGATGAGATGAACGATGAACATCCCATCTCCTTCATTAGCACAAGCATGCAGGGACAAGAACTCAACTACCTCGCCATTAACAAACATGCATATGCAGTTTACAAGCTGGTGAAACACTTCAGACCCTACTTGCTGAAGAACCACTGCATAGTCTACATCCCTCACCCAGCAGTCCACAAAATTCTTGTACAACAAGAATTGGGTGAACGACATGAAAAATGAATGATAGGCTTGCAATAATATGATCTTGACATCAAGTCAGTTCACACGTCAAAGGACATGGGCTCTGCAGACTTGCAGCTGAAGTAGTACACGTGCTAGAGGAGGAAGAAGAGCTTGCCGGCTCAGAGCAGGAAGTTGAGATGTATGATGTAGTGTGAGCAACACCCACTGAAGACAAAACCTCTTGGTACGCATATGTGCACCAGTACCTTGAGCACGGCATTGTACCCTCTCACTTTTCCATCAGACAAAAGTGGGCATTGTGCCTCAAAGCTTTAGCATATCAGTTGGTGCACAAAGTTCTTTACAGGAAGCACAACAACATAGTTTTTCTCAGGTGCTTGGAGGCACATGAATTATAGAAGGTATTACAAGATCTTCATGATGGACCTGTTGGGGGTCATTTTGTGGGAAACACCACTACACACAAAGTTATGCAACGGGTCATTTTGTGGGAAACACCACTACACACAAAGTTATGCAACCCACTTTCTACTGGCCCACATTATTCAAGGATGCACACGCTTATGCCCACAAGTGCCCGGTCTATTAGTGATGCACCAACAGCGCACGTAGGTCAATAGCCCCACTACACCCTGTTGCAGTGACAAAACCATTCCAACAATGGGGCCTGGACATCATTTGGGAAATTTTCCCACATTCATCAAACAACATCGCTAAAATTTAACAAAAACTAATTACTTCACGCGGTGGACAGAAGCAGTTTCGCTCAAACAAGTGAATGACCAGGAGGTCATCAACTTACTCTAGTAGAACATCATCTCATGCTTTGGTGTTCCGGTATCACCTGTTTTTGATAATGCAATGTACTTTTCATCTCTGAAAATCTATGATTTTGCATTAAAAATGGTATTGTGCTAAAGCACTCATCTAACTACTACCCATAGGGAAACAGTATCATAGAATCCACAATCAAAAACCTCATCCACGTAATGAAAAATACCGATTACTTTGAGCAATGCAACTGGCATTTAGCCCTACTAAATGCATTATGGGCTGACTGCGTAACACACAAACCCTCTCTGAATACCTCACTATACTTCCTGGTCTATGGTAAAGAATCCATCCTTCCACCCAATATCTACTTGCCTGCACTTCAGCTATCTGAAGAATCACAAGGCAAACCCTGTTAACTAGTTCAGTGTAGTATGGATACACTCCATAAGCTTTAGGAAGAAAAGATGGAAGAAAAACAAAAAATTTACACTCCACCAAAATTGTATCAAGAGGTGGTTTGATAAGAAGTCTACAGGGAAAGCTAACTTCAGTGTCGGTGACTTGGTCTTGAAATGGGATAATTCCCATGAAGACAAAGGCAAGCGTACAAAGTTCCAGTACTTGTGGATTGGTCCATACATAGTCCATAAGAAGCTTGGTCCACACGTGTATCGTCTGCAATCACTTGACAGGAGGATTGACAACCTTCCTATCAACGGCCAAGATCTCAAGCACTACTTCAAGTAGGTTGTTTTCCTTTCTTACTATTTTTGCTTTCGTTTTGTTTGGTTCACTTAATACCTTACTATTTTTGTTTCTAGAAATAAGTGTTGCCATCTACTACGTTTTGGCTTTTGAATGAGTATGTGGCTGAGATATGAAGAGACTTGTGACACTCCAGCACTTGGACAATCTTGTGTCCATTTTCTCTGTGCTTGGTTATAACCTTTGGCTGATGAATTCTTGATGGAAAATATGAGCCGTCTGCAGGGGTAGTTTTGGTCCAACCATGAACTTGTTTCCACACTGGGAAGCCTCATGCCTATACTCAACTTTCTTCTTTGTGTGTTCAAGCTCATCCAACTGGTAGAAATGGAGAAGGGGAAAATCTAAATGAGTAAGCCTATGTCAGAGTTCTTACATGCTTCTCTAAAGGAACAACCTTTTCTACTCTCAATAAGTCGGGATCCCTCTTCCACCCTAAAAATAAATAAGTTCCTATGCATAGTCCTCTTAAAAAATACAAAGGTGAATGAAGAGAAAGGCTTCCTGTGCAGAGAAGTGAAGCATGCAACTCCATCGGGGTAGTGACCAGACTCGTTGACAGTGGAGCAATGTGTGTGTTCTTGTGTGACTCTGTCGGGGTACTGTATAGGCCTGATGGAAGCAGAGAAACACAAGTGATGAAAACTTATACTCTGAAAATATTCAACTCACGAGCTAAACTACCCTTCCCGATTTCGAAACACTGTGATCAAGTTGAACTTTTGTTGTGTTTGACTAAGTTGGAAAAAGGTGAACCATGTTTGTCCATGGGGTAAGTGGGGAAGACGAAGTAACTTGCATGATGATTCAATACTAATCGAAAGACCAAGGCCCTATGCTATCAATGAACCAAAACACAGAAGCTAGAGTTCTACTAGTGTGTCGCCAAGTGTTGTAGTGGCTACAACACTCTCCAAAATTTTGGCCCGCATCCAATTTCAAAGCTTCCTTTGAGATTTATACTTGATTTCTACACACACTCAGGTTCACCTCATGAGCTTGTGTGAGTCTTTTCACCCACCTTTCTTAATCGTTCGACATACAACTTTTGCATGTTGATATTATTGTCATGCATGCGACCATGCTCTGCCATGCACAAGGTCTTCTCTTCGTGTGTACATGTTGTGTTCACTATGGAAACATTCGTCATGCTCACACATGGAGTCATATACATTGTTGCGCAAGCGTCGTCATGGTCGTCCAATGGTCAATCACAAGAATCATGTTGGTCGCTCACAACATAATTTAGTCATGTTGAGCATGTGTGTCTGGATGACTTGATTTGTCTCGTTGTCAAGTCATGTAAGTGTGTATTTGCAAGTACGCGTATGCACCTTTTCACTCGCTCACACACTTAGTCATTTTGTTGAAGTTCTCATGATCAGATACCCCTCTAATAGTTGTACCTTCACCCCACCATTGACTCGATCAACTATCACCCAGAACAATGCAGAAGCACCAAGAAAGCCATTTCTAGTTAAGTTGCCCATAAGATGATCAATCAACCTTCCTACTAGTCAACCAGAGAGTTTGACTTGGTAGTCACCCCAGTGATGAGCCTCGATATTGCAACAAGAATGCTGCAACTCCGGAGGCTACCAACTTTAATTATCAACCTGGGGGTTCGTATAAACTTAAGAGGTATCGGCACTATATGTGCGGCACACAATGTGTCCTTCCTTTGTTGTCATGATGTAATTGAGTGCATGTACTGAATTCAAATCCTAAACTAATTTCAGAAAAGAAATGTTCGAAATGGAACCTTAACCTATTGCAAGAAAGGAAGTACAAGGAAAGAAATTGAAATCAAATGCTAAAACACCATTTTCTAACTAACTACCAAGGAACTATGTTTTGCAATAATGATAAATTATCATGAACCAAATTCTACTATCTAAGCATGGAAGTAAGAAGCATCAAACATCACTAATGTGCAAGTAAAGGGACTGAAATAAATCTGTTTTTTTCTTTTTATCTTTTCATGCAAAATCAAGTATGCAAACTAATTTCCTTTGGTGATGTGGCAAGTGAATTTAAGGAGGTTGAAGGTTGGATGGAAGAGTTATGAGATGGTTGGATGGTGTGTAAGACCCTTGGGAGGATTTTGGTTACTTCCTAGAGGTTTTCCATCAATTCAGTCTCAAAACAGGCCGTTTCGGGAAAACCTACAGGATGTACTAGAAACTTATAGGATGATCCTGTAGGAATTACAAGAAACCTACAGAATACAACTGAGAGAAAAATGTGAGGTTTTGGAGGTGATGGGAGGCCTAGGAAAGGTGTTTTATGGGTGATATGGAGTGGGAAAATTCCTAGGATCACTCAGAACTCAAAACCAAAGTCGAGAGATGGATGGATTCACTAAAAAATCTTGGAGAAGTTTCCTTGTGAAATGATGAAATTGGTGATGGTTTAATGGCCAAAAAAATAAAATCTAAATTGGATGGGAAAAATTATCTTATTAACTAGGATATTTTAGGTCCCTATTCCAAGTGGAATCACTCAAAAATACCTATGTTAACCCATTCTAAAGAAAAAAAAAAAACATTACTAGTCGAAAATCTAGAAATTCGAGAACTAGGGAGCTGGTAAATCTAAAAAATGCCTAACCAAATCAAGTGCAAATTCAATGGGGTAATTTTTTTTATGAGCTAGAATGTTTTGCGATCTAATGCAAGTTGATTGAGGCTTGTTATCATGCTCTAAAAAATAGCAAAAATTTATTGTTCTTTGTTAAAAAGGAGGTCCAGCAATCTAGATTTGGGAATAACAAGACTAATCCAAGCAACTCAATGATTATTATGAACTTCCAAAGATTTTCCAAGGATGAAATAATTCTTGTGATCCTGCAAAAAAACTTACATCAACCATCTAACTCAATGATACAACAAGAAATCATTAATACTAAATGCAAAAGTAGAAAGAAATAAAAACTAGAGATGCATGCGAATAAGCAATGAAAAGGGAAAGAAAATGATACAAAACGGCTTTGAGGCTCCTGGGATGGCCAAGACCAAGGAAAATTAGAGACCTATGGAGTATAACAAGATTTAGAAGCTTAACATGACACCAATCTTCATTATTTTCATCAGTAGAATTACATCCCTGCAAGAAAATACAATGGAGCTACAAAAGTACAAGCTCTCTCCACAATAACACTAATGAAAATCTATCCCCTAGAGGAAAATTCGACTTGGTACTTATACAAAATTATCAAGAATCATTCCCCATGAATGGAGGAAGCTTTCCCCACCAAAATCCCTTGATTAGTGGATCTAGTCCCCCATACTAGGGATTTGCATTAAATGGCAGGGAACACATTCCTAGATTTTCTCAATCATTGGACTTCCACAATTTGTTCCATAATTCCATAATATCTTGTTGACTTATTATTTATTATTGATGCTCCAGTAGTAGGGAACATGTCCCTAAATTATCTCCTCCTCCAACTCTTCATAATCCGCCCAATATTCTCATAATATTCCACAAAAATAAATAATATTAGGCACAAATATTCACTTATTCATAAACCTTCCTAATGAATATATTAAAGTTAAAAATAAACTAGTTAATGAAAAAAGAGAGGTTTAATGTGCTAAAGGATGGTCATAGGCCTTAATTTATGTTTTAAATTAGAGGCATGGGCCTTAATTTATGTCCAATTTAGAGGCCCGTCATAGGCCCTACTAAAAGCGTTTCTCATCCTCTGAACAACTTAGTGACCTCATTGTGCCTCATCCATGGCCCCGGTGGCCTCTCTCTTATGCATTAAGAATCTTGGCTATAAGTTCTGCAAGGACAAGCCAAAAAACATATTTGTGCAAAGAAAAATCCTTGTTTCTTAAGACCATTAGTTTTCCTTCTTCCCCTTATTCAAGATGGTTCTTGATTATTTTTTTAGTTTGGCAAGGTCTTCCACACCCTTATCAACATTTTTCTACCTTGTTCCACCATTTATTTGCCTTAGGACTGCCTCCTGTAGGATTTCTAGGTCACTGTAATTCCTACAGGAGCATCCTGTAGAAAACATAGTCCCTTTGTAAACTGAAGTAAAGAAGTGGAAAGAATGAAAGAATTGGTGGAGGGATGAACGGTAATGAGTGATAAAATAAAAATGTGAGTGACAGGGGTCTCTTTGTGATCCTCCTTTGCTCTTTGACCATCCTTCTTGCTGACCTACAAATGGAAAATCATGAAAATGGAGAGGATGCCCTCTTTGTTTTTTTCTTTTCAAGAATGAAATGGGATGGATGAATGATGAATATATCATGACTATGAAGTGGATGGAGGGCTTGGAGTGTTGTGGTGACCTTGGCCTCTGCAAAATTTCTTCTTTTAAATGTTATCCTCATTCCTTGAAATCATCACCCTTCATAATTTGACTTGTCAACATTGCATGAGTGAAGGAGTGAGCTGCAATCAACTAGTTGAAGGCGAATGAGACTGTTGACCCATACTTAAATTATAAAACCTCATTTATCATGCATTGACAACAAATTTCTAACTATAATATGCTCAAGAGAAGAGGTCAAGAATATTGCATACCTGTACCTACCTGATGGTTGTTAGAGAGACATGCATGTTGCTGCTGAGTTGATGTTGATGTGCAGGTATTGGATGGTGATGCTGATGATCCTGATGCTACTGCTAAGCCTTGGAGGAGCTACTTTGATCTCTGGATCTCCTTTAAAACTGCTCACTGCCAATATGTAGGTGTTGTTCTGTATCCTGTAGGTTTACAGGATAGCGACTTGTTTTGTCCATATCTCCCAAATGGTAGATTGGATTGAGCTGAAACTTTTTGAGCATGTTTCCATCATCATTATTCACGTCCCCATAGAAACATTTTGGTCAATGGATGCATAGACTTCAAGAAAAAATAAAAATGGATGAAGGTGATGGAGGCCAATTTCTTGGAAACTGTTCACTAGAATTTGCTGAAATGGCTTGGGCCTATTATCATGATCCATATGCATCTCCCCATGAAACAATTATATGCATGGATATTTAGAAAATGCAAAAATGGCTAAAGGTGATGGAGTCCAATTTCTTGGAAACCATGCACTGGAATTTTCTGAAATTGCTTGAGCATGTTACCATCATTCATATGCATCTCCTCCTAGAACAACTTGGCAAATGGATGCATGGTTTTCAAGTTATGGCAAAAACAAATTTCTGCTCTATATATTTTTGTATCTTGTAGTAAAACAGAGCATCCTGTAGTTTTTTAGGACAACAAGCAAACTGATGGTAGAAGCTTGAGAATGACGAGTGGGTGGTGAAAATATATGAGGGTTATGGATTGGCATGGCCTTAGCCTTGTTGGAGCATTTGAGCAAAGGAGGAGAAAGTCAAAATTTGACTTCTTTTCACTAGGCTTGACTAATTTTCCTTTTGGTACCAACTTGTTCTTGTTGCTTGCAGATGTTGGAGAGTACATGCATTTATCAAAAATATGCATGGAGCAAGGATTTCATTTATTTTTTCTCTTTTTTCTTCTAGGCCTACTAGCCGCCTCAATGAGGTTTTCAGCTAGTAGGTCTACCTAGGCACCTCAAAGGAGGTTTTCACCTAGGATCTTCTTCTTTTTTTCTCTCTTTTTTTATTTTTTTTCTTTTTTCAACCCATTGATCGCCTCATGGAGGTTTTCAATTAATGAACCAATCTGAAGTGCCTCCAAGGAGGTTTTCACCTAAGATCTTTTTCTCTTATTTTTCATTTTTTTTCTACCCTACCTTACTTGAAAAACAAAATGACATTCAAGTATAAGAAAACTTTCAATGGAGCCATGTGCACATCAAGAAGATAGACAAAATGATGTGGAGGCTTGAAATGTATGCGTTGACATGTACTTGGATTTCAGAGACCAAATGATTTGACTTTGAAAGGATCAAGCATAGTTGAGGAAGAGAGTGATGCTGCAACTTAGTGACTTTCTGGAACCATATTTCCATATAATTGTGATGTCCATGGTCCTTTTGTTGATCTGGATCATTCTTCATGTCTTCTTCTACCATGGCCTTCAAATCTTCCTCCTTTTGTTGATTATTCTCTTGAACACATCAAGGACATGATGATAACCATGAGGGAGCTCTCTCGATCTCTGATTTTATTGTTTTCTCTTCATCAAGTGCAGCCCATGATTATTTGATCTTCTCTTTCAAATCTTCTTCTTCTGGATGTAGTCCTTCAATGATATCAAGAGAATCTCTTTTTTGCAATACTCTTCCTAAGCTATGGTGAATACCATTGAGCTCAAGAGGAGATGTTTGGAAGTGTTGTACCTCAACATTGTAAGTGGGCTGAGCTACTTCAATGTGTGGGTTTGGAAATGGTGGTACAGGTAGTTGAGTGGGAGTGGATATTTGAGATGGATGTGGTTGGGGTTGTGGTTGTGGTGGAGGTGAATGGTAAGGATAACATGGATTTTGGTATAGAGGATATTGAGGAAAATACTGAGGATATTGTGGATGGTTCCCATAAGTTTCTTGCCAACCTTGTTGCCAAGATTGGTTTTGGGGTTGAGATGGCTAATGTTGCCAAGGAAAGGGTGTGTTCCAATTACTTTGAGGTGGATGTGCATAAGCTTGAAATTGTGAATTAGGCTCTTGCATCATATCAGGCTGAATAGGTTGCCATGGTCCTCTTAGAGCTACATAACATTGTTTCATTGGCAATTGACTTGCTCGATTGTCCTCTTGGTGAACTTCCTTCAACCTTGGTAATAATGAGAAACATTTACATCATGTGATTATGCATGGACGACACAAACATCCTCTTTTTCTCATTTTGTACTCTTAACATTTCTACTTGTTTGGTTAGATTGCTAAGAATTTATGTTTTAAAGTCATCAAACAAATTTCCAAGTTTAGCTTGACTTACCGGTCTTGATGTTGATTTACCTACTCTTGCTTTTCCTCTCGATATGTTTCACAAATTTCCTCAAATGATAATTGATATACATTACCTCTACTTATGAGATTAAGGAGATCAATCCACTCATCCCTAATTGTTCTAAGTAAGAAGGTTTTTAGTGTGTCAAATCCTAAATGATGTATTTTTTTCCTCTTAATATTATGCATGAACCTCTCTATTAGATCCTCTAGACTCTCATCTTCTCTTTGATTCATTCTAAATATTTCTTCTTTAAGATCATGATCTTTATATTTTTCTATAAATATATTTTGCATATCATTCCATGATCTTATTGAATTAGTCCCTAAACTCATGAACCATATAATAGCTCTATCCTTCAATGTTTTTGGAAACAATCTCATTTTTGAGTTTTTAATAAGTAACCATAAGATCTACAAACAATTTCAAATTCAAAGAGAAAGGTTTCTGGATCCTCTGACCTTAGACCATGAAATTTGGAAGAAAAGATGGATGGATGTTCTTCATGTGAACATTGATATCAGTATCTTGAATGGGAAATCCGAGAGGATCTTCCTCATTGTCATCACCTCCATCCATTTCTTCTACATTATTTGCCATCTTCTTCTTCTACCTGCAAAAGTGAATGGTGATGTGGCTCTTACTGCATCATGTGATCAAATGGGGGGTGGGTTGGTGTTGGATATTTTTTGTTTTTGTTTTTATGATTGAATGAAAATTATAATGCAAGGCAATTTTCTACTTTTGAAATTAAATATGTTTAATGCAAATATTTCTTGTTTTTGCAAAAAGTAAAAAGAAATGAATCAACTAGGGAAGAAAACAATTCATACTTTGAAAACTCCCTGGAAACGGCACCAAAAAGTGATGAGCCTCAGTATTGCAACAAGAATGTTGCAACTCCTGAGGCTACAGACTTTAATTATCAACCCGGGGGTTCGTACAAACTGAAGAGGTATCATAACTATATGTAAGGCATACAATGTGTCCTTCCTTTGTTGTCATGATGTAATTGAGTGCATGTACTGAAGTCAAATCCTAAACTAATTGTAGAAAAGGAAATGTTTGAAATGGAACCTTAACCTATTGCAAGAAAGAAAGTACAAGGAAAACAATTGAAATCAAATGCTAAAACACCATTTTCTAACTAACTGCCAAGAAACTATGCTTTGCAATAATGTTAAATTATCATGAACCAAATGCTACTATATAAGCATGGAAGTAATAAGCATCAAACATCACTAATGTGCAAGTAAAGGGACTGAAATAAATATTTTTTTGTCTTTTTGTCTTTTCATGCAAAATCAAGTATGCAAACTAATTTCCTTTGGTGATGTGGCAAGTGAATTTAAGGAGGTTGAAGGTTGGATGGAAGGGTTAGGAGATGGTTGGATGGTGTGGGAGACCCTTGGGAGGCTTTTGGTGACTTCCTAGAGGTTTTTGATCAATTCGTTCTCAAAACAGGCTGTTTCAGGAAAACCTACAGGATGTACTAGAAACCTATAGGATGATCTTGTAGGAATTACAACAAACCTATAGGATACATCCGAGAGAAAAATGTGAGGTTTTGGAGGTGCTGGGAGGCTTAGGAAAGGTGTGTGATGGATGGAATGGAGTGGGAAAATTCCTAGGATTACTTAGAACTCAAAACCAAAGTCGGGAGATGGATGGATTCGCTCAAAAATCTTAGAGAAGTTTCCTTATGAAATGATGAAATTGGTGAGGGTTTAATGACAAAGAAAATAAAATCCAAATTGGATGGGATGAATTATGTTATTAACTAGGATTTTGTAGGTCCCTATTCCAAGTGAAATTACTAAAAAAGACCTTTGTCAACCCATTCTAAAAAAAAAAAAAAACATTACTAGTCGAAAATCTAGAAATTCGAGAACTAGTGAGCTAATAAATCTAAAAAATGCCTAACCAAATCAAGTGAAAATACAATGCGGTAATTTTTGTTATGAACTAGAATATTTATTTGATCTAATGCAAGTGGAATCAAGTCGATTAAATCTTGTTAGCATGCTCTAAAAAATAGCCGAAATTTACTGTTCTTTGCTAAAAAGGAGGTCCAACAATCTAGATTTGGGAATAAGAAGACTAATTCAAGCAACTCAATGATTATTATGAACTTCCAAAGATTTTCCAAGGATAAAATAATGCGTGTGATCCTAAAAAATAACTTAGAACAACCATTTAACTCAATCCTACAACAAGAAATCATTAATACTAAATGCAGAAGTAGAAAGAAACAAAAACTAGAAATGCATGTGAATAAGCAATGAAAAGAAGGAAAGAAAATGATACAAAAGGGATTTGAGGCTATTAAGATGGCCAAGCCCAAGGAAACTCAGAGACCTATGGAGGAGAACAAGATTTAGAAGCTGAATATGACACCAATATTCATTATTTTCACCAATAGAATTACATCCCTGCAAAAAAATACAATGGAGCTGCAAAACTACAAGCTCTCTCCAAAATAACACTAATGAAAATAATGTTCCTAGAGGAAAATTCGACTTGTTACTTATACAAAATGATTAGAAATCATTCCCCATGAGGAAGATTTCCCCACCAAAATCCCTTGATTAGTGGATCTAGTTCCCAATACTAGGAATTTGCATTAAATGACAAGGAACACATTCCTAGATTTTTGCAATCATTCCCTAGAGGAAAATTCGACTAGGTACTTATACAAAAATGATTAAGAATCATTCCCCATGAATGGAGAAAGCTTTCCCCACTGAGATCCCTTGATTAGTGGATATTATCCATTGATTAGTGGAACACATTCCTAGATTTTCTCAAGCATTGGAGTTCCACAATTTCTGCCATAATTCCATAATATCTTGTTGACGTATTATTTATTATTGATCCTCTAGTAGTAGGGAACAAGTCCCTAAATTATCTCCTCCTCCAACTCTTCATAATCTGCCCAATTAGGCACAAATATTCAATTATTCATAAACCTTCCTAATGAATATATTAAAGTTACAAATAAATTATCTAATGCAAAAAGAGAGGTTTAATGTGTTGAAGAATGGTCATAGGCCTTAATTTATGTTTTAAATTAGAGGCATGAGCCTTAATTTATGTCTAATTTAGAGGTCCATCACCAAGGACAGACTCCCCTCAAAACTTTCATAGAAGCTGCAGACCTTGATCGCTCCACTAATTAAGAAAATTGTGCAGACAAGCAAGATAGGCACCCAGTGCCCATCCCGGTCTTCCTCATAAAATTGCACAGTTTTTCCAGCTAGCTCACCAGTCAACCGACTGGTTGATCACCCGAAAAAATGCATAGATTTCATGAGCAAGCCCTCTACTTCCCAACAGTCCGCTCAACTCAGAGGTGATTACCAGGCTTCTCCCAGCATCGGCGCAGGTTTTCCTGCTAGTAGCTCCCAATAGTCAGCTACCAGTTCCCTCTACGAATTCCAAGTTTTTCTGCCAAGCTCTGAGCAGCCAACTGCCAGTTCTCTCCATGAATTGTGCAAATTTTGCTGCCAAGGTCCCAATAGGCACCTACCAGTTCCCTCCAGAAATTGCATAGTTTTGGCTGCCAGGCTCCTGTTGCCCCATTCTTCCAAAAATTGTGCAGATTTTGTCTGTCTAGTCTTCCTGCAACCCAGACTACTCCTCCCAAAAATTGCACAGATTTTTCCTCTAGCTGAGTGAGACCTCATGGAAAGTCACTGCTGATCCAGAATTCGCTTCATCACTTCCCAGTGACTTCTGCGCAATTTTCACTAGTAGTGTCTGGAGTTTCCATCCCAGCTCGAAGCTCACAACCTTGTATTCCCTCCTAGTCACCTTTATCTGAAACAATCATGCATCATGGTAGACTAGGAGGTTTATGGATTTGATATTATCTTATTATGAGTGACTACAGATATGGGTACACAAGCAAACATGGCTCAATGATGGATGGGATGAACAAAGGGAGTACATGGAGAAGGACATGTTTGCAAATGGATGAACAAACGATGCATGCAAAGAGATGTACTCACGAACAGATGATCATGCAAAGAGGTGTTTGCAGATGGATGGATGAGTGAACATGTGAAGATGTGTTCACAGATAGATGAACGAGCGAACATGCACTTTTTGCAAATGGATGAACCTATCAAGCATGCCAATGTAAAAGCAAGGAGTAATGTGTGAATGCAACATCAAGCGAACCCAATGACCATTGAAGACTCCACGCACTTTTCCATGTGGAGATGAAGCTATGACACACCATGAGGACATCCATCACCCAACAACACTGCAACTTGACATGCACACCAACAACAACACGAATGTACTGGCACTATCATGTCGAATCTTGTCATGAGTCATGTTGTCCACATCTCCACTGTGGGCCATATTGTCAATCAATGTAATGTAACGTGGAAGTCCAAAAGATCCACTTGTCATATGAAGAGTTGTAGTATACCTAGGGGGGATATTATGGGGTACAGAGGGAGGTACCCAAGGGAATAATGTAATAATGTGATGGGTCATAGTTAATAAATAAAATGTTTAACCCGCATCATGTAAGGGACCATGAGTAGTTAGGAATAATGTGATAAGTCCATTGTATTAGATACATGGTATTGAGAGACCCATAGTATTATATGTATGAAGCCTATATGGAGGCTAGAGACTCCCCATGGAGAGATGTCAAGGATTATTGTATTGGCAAGCATATGGCTTGTGGAGTGTTCTCCTTCCTTAAGGAGTGATTGTATGGTGTTACCCTACCTTAAGGGTTTTTATTAATAAAGAGAAGCGTTTCTATATTCAGATCTTGTTATTTCTAGGCATATTTCTATTTTCATATATTTGCAAATCAAATCAATCACAAGTGGCATTAGCGCACTTTCTTGGTCAATGCGAAAATATTTTTAATTTTATTTTTGTAGAATTTTTTGGGGCAGTGAGTTTTCAGATCAGATTTGAAACTTCTAGTGCAAAATTTCCTGAAAAAAATTGCAGATATGGATTCTTTGTGAAACAATGCCCAAATTCAAAAAGACAATCGGCCAAATTGGAGTCCAGATGAGGGAGATATTGCTAATTTAAAAATCAGCTGTGTTGCAAAAATATTTCTAACGACAAATCGTGGATGATGGATATCTAGTCAATTTTTGCAGCTTTTGTGGGGAATTTTGAGAAAATAATTGCCTATTTGGGATCCTCTTAAAAAATTACACAAATTGAAAAAAACAATCGGTCGAATCAGAGTCCGGAGGAGGGAGATATCGCTAATTTAAAGTCAGCTCTTTTTTAAGAATTTTTTGTGACGGTAGGACAGTTGCAGCACAAATATGAAATTCTAGAGTGCCTAGATTGGGATTTCTATCACATGGGAAGATGCAAAATGGTCGTTCCATTTCCAAAATCAGGTTATAATAAGGATTCTGAACAATATTGATCGAGTTGTGTCCATTTTAAATTTTCACCAAAGTAAGTGATTTGTTTTCAAAACCCTCTTCATGGCTTTTAGTGAGCATTTTTTTACAAGGAAAGATAATGGTCTTACTATTGAAGGATTCATAAAAGATCTTAAGAAAATATTTCTGAAACATTGGAAAGGTTTAGTATGGCTTGGTTTGAAAGATGAGGCTACCATATGGTGGAGCTCACTTGACAGCAAGAAGTTGTCCAAACTTTTGGATGAAGAATTTGAAAAACTACTTTTGAACAAATGGTCTCATGGTACACAACAAGAGAATGAAACATGGAAACGGTTATTTTCTGATGATATCTCCTTATTATAGGTTCATGGATGTATTAAGAAAGAGAAGATAATTGTGTCTATCAATCCTAATAGCAAGCTTAATTTTATTAATGTTCACTTGGCTAAAAGATTGCAAATCCCAACCAAACAAATGGAACACATATAGGTTAATAATGAGCAGGTGCAAGTTTATAACGATTTGAACATTTTTATGAATAAGTATGTATTGCATTCTGATTTTTATGCGTCAGATATTGCTAATGTGGATGTTGTTTTTGGATACCCTTGGATGGAATCTGTTGGTACTATCAATATGAATGTGCAGAAGAAATTCTCGAAGCTCTGGCATAAAAAGAAGAAAAATACATTACATGATATTCCATCAATAAACAGGTAGAGTCCAAGGAGGCTGAAGTAAAATATGTTGCACATATTGACACATCATATGAGAATCTGTGGTTGAAGTAATACTGGAAGATAAGCAACAACCGCAGGTGCCACAACATGTGCCGGATACCAATCAGGCTCCATTACATGGTGAATTAAAGAAAGATACACCATTGGTTAAAACTTCAGCATATAACCACCCACATCACCCAGCAAGAAAAATACCAACAATATGGAAACAAATCAGCAGCAAGGACAACAACCCCTACATGATAGATAAAACTGTACAACAATCCACCCACAACAGATCAACACAGAGGAACCACTAATATCAACTCCCATCTCAAGGGAGTGAGGCATCGGCTAGATCGAGTAATCACCTATCTCTAGGATGGCTAGATGCACGTGCATGGTACCAGTGGACTGAGTAGATCTTATTATTTGTGTTCTTCTTATGTTTTAGGGACAAAACATGTGTAAGGGGGGTGGAATGTAGTATACCTAGGGGGGATATTATGGGGTACAGAGGGAGGTACTCAAGGGAATAATGTAATAATGTGATGGGTCATAGTTAATAAATAAAGTGGTTAACCTACATCATGCAAGGGACCACAAGTAGTTAAGAATAATGTGATAAGCCCATTGTATTAGATACATGGTATTGAGAGACCCATGGTAATGACCCATGGTATTGTATGTATGAAGCCTATATAGAGGCTAGATATTCCCCATGGAGAGATGTCAAGGATTATTGTATTGGCAAGCATATGGCTTGTGGAGTGTTCTCATTCCTTAAGGAGTGATTATACGGTGTTACCCTACCTCAAGGGTTTGATATTAATAAAGAGAATTTTAGCTATTTCTCTCTTGTTATTTATGGGCATATTTGTATTTTCATATATTTGTAGGTTAGATCTATTACAAGATTCATGTAAAGTTGAAAGGTCATGGAAGTCAGACAGTCATGACGGAAGTCGAATAGCCACAAGGGTCGGTTTCACCCTTGGCTATAAATACCCCCTCATTTGTACATGCAAAGAACTTTTCACCTCGGCTCCTCCCACATAGCCTTGAGAGTGTAATATTTTCTTTGAGGAGTAAGTAGTGGCTCCAACACCCTGCCCATAGGGTTAGTGAAGTATGTTGTAACGATGTGTCTTGGAACTTTCACTTAATTCGAAAGCCTGCTAACAGGCCAACACGTTTTCACACATGTGTTGTAATTGTTGTAAGACTAATCTTGAACACTTGTAATACATGTTGCTTTAACCTGTGTTTAACACTTGAACTCATTCAATTGTTGTAATACATATATATTAATGAAAATGTGTTGTATGAGCTGTTAACGTTGTCCTACCCGTGTTGGTTACCTCCTGGGAAATCAGACAGAACTTTCACGTAAACTTACTATAACAACCGTCACACTCACGTGGACCCATCCACTGTGTGTTGTACATGTTATCTTTCCTTGTGAGTTGTGACTACTGCATACGTGTGGACTGCTCCTCCAGAAGTTGCGCATGTCCTGTTGTGTTATGTGTTCCTAAGAGAGCCGGGGCTTCCTCTCATCCGACTTGGGATTCACTCCCACCCTCTCCCACTATGGTGAAAGAACCATTGACACAAGTAACACTAGAAATCACCAGGTACGTGAACCTCACTACTCGAAGACAAAGCATACCACTCTCCTGTGCTGATAAGCAAGAGCTGAGGAAAGCATTTAAGATAATGGCAACCGATCCATCATACCAGATGAGACTCCCACACCAAACGGTGTGAGGTCTAGTTGGGACTTCATACCAGGGTGATCCCCTGAATGTTGGTAGGTCTAGCACCATGAACAAGTTGTCAGACCATTTTGTCACCTCAGTATACAAGATGATACTTGAGGAGAATTCACTTTGCATGTCGAAGGTAGCTATGGAGGCATTGATCGACATAGCGGATTGGCATGCCTCACCCTTTGGCACCTTCATATAGATGTATAGTGCGGAGAAGTCTTTACATGTTTTGCCGAAGTTTTTCATGGACAAGCTCATCATGCAAGAAGTGTCATACCACATCTTGACAGGATTGCCAGCTAGGCTGCACTGAAAGAAGAAGGCACATTGGCCCACTCTTCCATTATGGATCAAGTTGTACGAGATATAGAATCTCAAGCATGTAGATCCTGAGATAGAAGAGTTCAAGAAAATTACTTTTGGAACCATAAGCTTTAATTCGTATGAATTGCATTGCTTTGTGAAGGATCACTGCGCGAGAGTGAAATTTTCGTGGATCCACAGGGCATGTCATTGGGTTAAGGAAGAGCCATGGAGATATTATCACAGCTTCTCCAATCCCAATGAATTGGTCAACATTGTCATTGAATGGTTAGCGAAACAACATCCATGAGAGCATGAGCAACAACAACAACAGAGGTAAACATAGTGGCATGCGATAAAGGCAAGAGGAATATTATCGCCAGCACAGAGGTAGAACAAAGCTGCAAGTTGAGAGCAGACCCACTTGTAGTGAAAGCAACTTTGGTAATAGAGGCGCAGAGGCAACAACGTGATAAGAGGATTGCGGAAAGGCAGAGAGGAAAATAGAGGATGGAGGAAACGAGGAAGGAGTTGCAAGAGTTGAAGGAGCAACTCTAGAAGGAACAAGAGCTACGAAGATAGGAGAAGGAAGTGCAACAGGGACAAACACAACATAGGGCACAACATGCCTAGATTGATGAAATTGCACCCATAGAGGTGGTAGACTCATTCGAGTAGCTGGCGCCAAGTAGACAGGGTGAGCAGTTGTAGGAGGAGGACTTCACTCAAGGGATTGAATGAGTACTTGAGAATATGGATACAGAGATGGAGAAACTAGATTTAGAGCAAGACATCGACCTCATGCCTTACTGAATCTAGAAGAAAAAAAGGTCCCAAGCGACGAAGGAGATACTGAGATCCTTGGAGACAATCCAGAAGAAGATATGCACAAGATATCATTCGACGAGTCGCAGCATAGAGTTGTGAAGTTGTGTAGAGTGTCTACTCTGGATGACCACACATCTCCTATGAAGTTTTAGGAATTAGTGGTCATATCTGACGTGTGTAAGCATCTAGTAGCATTGGACGATGCTACCAGAGCATATGTCAAAGCCACTAGCTTGAATGTTCACTTCTTGATAGCAGAAAATGATCGAATGGCTAAGGATTTTCAGACGGACAAGCAGGGAGGAGAACTGGTTACAACATCCACCTGAGCAGAGTTGAAGAAGGCGATATTGTATGAGGTATCGTCCCTTGAGATAGTCATGTAGGCATTGTATTCCTAGGTGGTGTGCTAAGAGAGCATGTATCTTGTCAAACTTGCATAATGTTGTCAATCACATGCAAACGTTGTTAAAATTGGAAACTAGGGCCAAGCTCCATGTGGGTCACTTTATTCATGGCTGATAATATTTTTTCTAGATTCCTATCATCGAGAGGTGTAGGATTGATCTAAATATCATTCGATTCTGATAAGTATTTATGGAGATATGAATTTATTTTGATTATGGAATAATTATCAAGCTGACCAGCAACTCATGTAGGCTCAGAAGCCCAACAGACACATCTATTCATCATCAACATTTGTATATAAATAAAGGAGGCCTTTTCCTCATTTGTACACACACATCTCATCACATCCCTCTCTCTCTCCTATGCAAAAAAGAGGCTCTTCTCCTACTGTGCAGAAAGGGACTCTTCTCTCACACATGTGGAAGAAAGGACGTGGAATTTAGGGTTGCAACTGCAGATCGGAAGTTCAACTAGCATTGACCATCAGACTCTCTCTTAGAACTGCGCAATAGGTGAAACTAACTCTCCTTGGAAATCTGGCTGATGTCGGTGATGCCAATGATGTTGATGCCGGTGATGCCAATGATTCCCATGATAATGATGCCGATGATGGTGATGATGGTGATGCCGGTGATGTCGGTGATGCTGGTGATGCCTATGATACTGATGCTGGTGATGCCGATGATGCTGATGCTGGTGATGTCGGTGATGCTGGTGATACCGATGATGTCGGTGATGCTGATGATGCTGATGCTGGTGATGCCAGTGATGTCGGTGATGCCGATGATGCCGGTGATGTCGGTGATGCCAGTGACGCCGATGATGCTGGTGATGCCAATGATGCTAGTGATGCTGATGATGTTGATGCCGGTGATGTTGGTGATGCTGGTGATGCCAATGATGCAGGTGATGATGATGATGCTGATGCCGGTGATGTCGATGATGCCGATGATGTTGATGATGCTGATGCCAGTGATGCCAATGATGCTGATGCCGGTGATGCCAATGATACTGATGCCAGTGATGCCGGTGATACTGATGCCAGTGATGCTGATGTCGCTGATCTAGGGTTTGTTGCTACTGATATAAATCAGATTTTTGTACTATTTCTCTCTGTTGAATTATTGAAGTTAAAAGAAGATTTGGTCAAAGGGTTTCCCCATATTTGGGTTTGTCCCTGGCTAGCCACCACATCTGGTGTCTCGTGTCTTAGCTTTTTTTCTATCGATTGTTTAATGTTCTATATGCACTTTACTTACTGTACATGTGATTGCTAATCTGTGGATAATAAAATAAAAATAAGTAAACTGCTCTAAGCATAGAACATACCATAACCTAACATGGTATCAGAGCTGAGATGAAGACAAAGCCCAAGCAAGAGCAAGAGAAATCACTGAAGAGAAGATTGGCAAGGCTATCCTAAAAGAACTATGGGGTCCTCAACACTCTTCCCTGTTGAAGACAAGCTCCGTGAAAAGTCTGACTATCATGGATGGAAGATGTCTCTTGATCTAACCTTAGAAGATCAAGGAGTGTTGGACCATGTGAGAGGCAATATTGTTGAGCCTCCATCAAATGCACCCATTGCTGTCAGGAAAAAATGGAAAACCAGTGAAGTCAAAACAAAGAAGATCATCTGGGACTCTATCGACAAGCGCTTGGTGGCCTCCATTCAAGAAGGCTAGAAATTACAGGATGTATTATATGTCCCTGACCTCAAAAAGAACCTAGTGTCCATCTCGGCAATGGAAGACAAAGGCTACAAGGTGACCTTTAGCAATGGCAAGGTACGTGTATGGAAAAACAATGTTAAAGATGCCTTTACTCTTGGGTTTCGAGTTGATTCATTATATCAGGCTGGTGGAAGTCCACTAGGTCATGTCTTGTGACACATCTCTTTAGTCCGAACTTTGGCATCAGATGTTTGCCCACCTTCATTATAAAGCTCTACCTGATGTAAGACAAAGGGTGACAGGGATGCCCAAATTCCAAGTAGAGAAAGAAGGTGTATGTCCGAGATGTGCCGTAGGAAAGCTCAGAAGGGTACCATTCCCCTCAAGCCAAATCAAGACCTTTGATATATTACAGTTGGTTCACTCAGACATATCTGGTATGATGCTTGTGAAATCCTTGAGAGGATATTCATATTACCTTACTTTTACAGATGACTATTCTCAAAAGACTTGGATATACTTCTTGAAAAAGAAGGATGAAGTGTTCTCTTGGTTTCGACACTTCAAAGCCTTGATCGAGAATCGAATCAAAAAGAAGATCAAGATCTTAAGGACTAATAATGGGACTAAATATGAATCTAACGAGTTTCATGAGTTTTGTAAAGAGGCTAGCATTAAGTGGGAGACTACTACACCATATACTCCTGAATAGAATGGTGTGGTGGAAAGAAAGAACCGTACGATTATGGAAGTTGTTCGTGCTATGCTTCATGATCAAAGACTTCTGAATTTTCTATGGGCCGAAGCTGTAAACACCGTCGTATATATATACAAAACTGATGCCCTCATCAACCATTGGGTTCCAAAACTCTTGAAGAAATGTTCACCGGTAAGAAACTTGATATATCTCATTTTAGAAATTTTGGAAGCCCTGTATATTTTCATGTGCAGAAAGAGAAAAGGAATAAAATGGGTGCATCTGGAAAGAAAGGAATCTTCGTGGGCTATAGTAAAAATACTAAGGGCTATAGAATCTATGTATCCAATCAAAGGAAAGTCGTGATTAGTCATGATGTCACCTTTGACAAAGATATGGCTCTCAGCAAGGTGAACAATCTTCCTATAGTGAGGAGCTCTCAAGAAGCTGTCACTAGGGAACTGAAAGAAAAAGAGTATGACGAGATATTTGCACCTGTTTCCAGATATACCACCATCCGCTCGATCATAGCCCTTGTGGCTTCACAAGGATGGAACCTACATCAGATGGATGTCAAGACCGTGTTCTTGCATGGTCTGATCTAAGAAGAGGTCTACGTGGAGCAACCTGAAGAATTTGAGATTTATGATCGAAAATCTCATGTATGCAGGTTGAAGAAGGCTCTCTATGGGCTGAAGCAAGCACCCTGAGCATAGTATGAGAGGATCGGTAGTTACTTGATGAAGCTGGGATTCACTAGGAGTGAAGCCAATCCTAACCTTTACTCTAAGGTTGAAGATGACAAACCTCTCGTACTGGTGATGTATGTGGATGACCTCTTTATAACAGGTGCAAACCTTCTCATTCACAAATGTAAGAGGGAGTTGGATTCTGAATTTGAAATGAAGGACCTAGGACTGATGCACTATTTCCTAGGACTTGCAATATGGCAGAAGCTAAGGGAAATTTTCCTATCTCAAGGAAAATATGTGGTGAAGATATTGGAAAGATTCGGTATGGTGGACTGCAAGCCTGTAACTACCCTGATGGATCTTGACTTTAAGAAGTTAAGTGGTAGCACTGCTGGACCTGTTTTATGAAATGCCACCAAGTATTGTCAACTCCTTGGAGCATTAATGTTCTTAGCTCCCATCCAGATATATGCTTCGCAGTGAACACGTTGAGTCAACATATGGTTGAACCTCACCACATACTTTGGATTGGTGCCAAGAATCTATTGAGATATCTTCATGGTACAATTACTTATCGGTTAAGATACACTGCCAGGAGAAGTGAGACTACTTGGATACACTGATGCTGATTGGGCAAGCAGTGTGGTCGATCATAAGAGCACTTCTGGGTGATGTTTCTCCTTGGGATCTACTTTGATATCCTAGATGAGCAAGAAGCAGAAGTCAGTGGCTTTGAGCACCACCGAGGTAGAGTATATTGCTACTAACATGGCCACCTGTGAGGCAGTCTAGTTACAAAATCTCTTCAGTGAGCTGTTTAGATTTACATTGGATACCACTATGATCCTGTGTGATAACCATAGTGGGATTTGCTTATCAGATAATAACATATTTCATGATCGCTCCAAACATATAGATATCAGGTACCACTATATTCGAGGTGCAGCAGGGAGCTATAAGGCTCCAACATATCGGTACAGATGAACAGGTTGCCTACATTTTGACAAAGCCCCTAGGAAAGGTCAAATTTTTTACTTTCTGAGAATGACTTGGTGTCGTTTAGAAACCCTCTGATGTGGGTCCTGTATGATGTATGGAGCTCTTGGATCTCCGAGGGGGGAGTTACTTCTTGGATCAACATACGACCATAGGGTGACTCACCATCCCCTGGTGGTGTACGTGTACAGGGTAAAAGATTCGAAACTTTCCTTGTGACACCCCTTGGTGACTATGTAGTAGGGTGATTAGTTCTCCTCTGCGGTCTGGATGATGTGTTCTCCATGACGATTGTGTAGCAGGATGATTAGTTCTCCTATGAGGTATGGATGATGTGTTCTCCATGACGATTGTGTAGCAGGATGATTAGTTCTCGTGTGAGGTCTGGATGATGTGTTCTCCATGATGATTGTGTAGCAGGATGATTAGTTCTCCTTTGAGGTCTGGATGATGTGTTCTCCATGACGATTGTGTAGCAGGATGATTAGTTCTCTTGTGAGGTCTGGATGATCTGTTCTCCATGACGATTGTGTAGCAGGATGATTAGTTCTCCTATGAGGTCTGGTTGATGTGTTCTCCATGACGATTGTGTAGCAGGATGATTAGTTCTCCCGTGAGGTTTGGATGATGTGTTCTCCATGAAGATTGTGTAGCAGGATGATTAGTTCTCTTGTGAGGCCTGGATGATGTGCTCTCCATGGCAATTGTGGAACAGGATGATTCGCTCTCCTGTGGGCCAGGATGATTAGTTCTCCATGGCATCCACTGGATAGGATGATTCGCTCTCATGTGGACAGGATGATTAGTTCTCTTGTCGAGGCATCCTATCCATGCAATCTAGGACTCATGGGAAGTACCTCTCATCTAATCAATGAGCAGGGAAATGAGGATAGGGACCATAGTAGTACGGATGGACGCATCATTGTATCTACCGTACTCCCTATGCTAGGATGACCTTCATTGATTTGGGATCAATGATACTGGTATGGGACCAATGGTACACACTCTGAGATTGAATTTGAGTTAGTGGAGGATGGTATGACACAACCTCGATCACTTCTTCTTCTTCTTCATAATTTGAGCATCTCAGAATAGAGCAGAGAAGAGCAGAGCATAGCAAGGTAGAGAAGAGCATAGCAATGCATAGCAAAGCATAGCAAAGCATAGCAAGGAAGAGAAGAGCAGAGCAAAGTAGGGGTCAAGTTGTTCAGGGCAGTGCATTTGATGGATGAATAGTAGCGACGGTCAGACGAATTGCAAATGGAGTTATCCCTAGTTGAGAGGGAGTGTTAAAATTGGTAACTAGGGCCAAACTCCATGTGGGTAACTTTATTCATGGCTGATAATATTTTTCCTAGATTCCTCTTGTCGAGAGGTGTAGGATTGATCTAAAGATCATCCGATTCTGATAATTATTTATGGAGATATGAATTTATTTTGATAATGGAATAATTATCAAGCTAACTAGCAACTCATGTAGGCTCAGAAGCCCAACAAACGCATCTATTCATCATCAACATTTGTATATAAATACAGGAGTTCTTTTCCTCATTTGTACACACACATCTCATCACATCTCTCTCTCTCTCTCCTGAGCAGAAAAGAGGCTCCTCTCATACTGCGTAGAAAGGGACTCTTCTCTCACATGTGTGGAAGAAAGGGCGTAGAATTTAGGGCTGCAACTACAGATCGGAAGTTTGACCATCATTGACCATCAGACTCTCTCTCAGAATTGCGTAGTAGGTGAAACTGACTCTCCTTGGAAATCCGGGTGATGCCAGTGATGCCAGTGATGCCGATGATGCTGATGTTGGTGATGCTGATGATGTCGATGATACTGATGCCGATGATGCTGATGACGCTGATGCTAGTGATGCTAGTGATGCTGATGATACTGATGTTGGTGATGCAAATGATGCTGATGCTGGTGATGTCGGTGATGCTGGTGATGCTGATGATGCCGGTGATGTCGATGATGTTGATGCTGGTGATGCCGGTGATGCCGATGATGCTGATGCCGGTGATGCAGATGATGCTGGTGATGCTTATGATGCTGATGCCAGTGATGTTGATGATGTCGGTGATGCCAACGATACTGATGTCGGTGATGCCATTGATGCTGATACCGCTGATCTAGGGTTTGCTGCTGCTGATATAAATAAAATTTTTGTACTATTTATCTCTGCTGAATTATTGAAGATAAAAGAAAATTTGATCAAAGGGTTTCCCCATATTGGGGTTTGTCCCTGGCTAGTCGCCACATCTGGTGTCTCGTGTCCTGGCTTATTTTCTATCGATTGTTTAATGTTCTATCTACACTTTACTTATTGTACATGTGATTGCTAATTTGTTGATAATAATAATAAAAAGAAGTAAACTGCTCTAAGCATAGAGGATGGAGGAAATAATGAAGGAGTTGCAAGAGTTGAAGGAGAAACTCCAGAAGGAACAGGAGCTACGAAGATAGGAGAAGGAAGTGCAATAGGGAAAAACACAACACGGGGCACAACATGCCGAGATTGATGAAATTGTGACCATATAGGTGGTAGACTCATCCGACCAGCTGGCACAAAGTAGACAAGGTGAGTAGTTGCAGGAGGAGGACTTCACTCAAGAGATTGAACGAGTACTTGAGAAGATGGATGCAGAGATGGAGAAACCAGATTTAGAGCAAAGACATTGACCTCATGCCTTACCGAATCTAGAAGCAGAGAAGGTCCTAAGCAACCAAGGAGATACTGAGATCCTTGGAGACAATATGGAAGAAGATATTCACAACATATCATTTGACGAGTCGCAGCATAGAGTTGTGAAGTTCCGAAGAGTGTCTACTTCGGATGACCACACATTTCTTGTGCAATTTTAGGAATGAGTGATCGTATCTAACATGCACGAGCATCTAGCAGCATTGGATGATGCTACCAGAGCATATGTCGAAGCCACTAGCTCAAATGTTCACTTCTTGATAGTAGAAAATGATCGAATGGCTAAGGATTTTCAGATTGCCAAGCAGGGAGGAGAACTGGTTACAACATCCGCATGAACAGAGTTGAAGAAGGTGATACTGTATGAGGTATCATCCCTTGAGACAGTCATGTAGGCATTATATTCCAGATTTTGTACTGTGCATAAGGCTATTATCCATCTCCATGGCTGGGACCAACGGTGTGCTAGGAGAGCACGTATCTTGTCAAACTTGCATAATGTTTTTGATTGCATGCAAACATGGACAATGAGATACAACGAGCCCTGTTACACTTGCCCAAGATGATGAATCCCAGAGTGGTTGATTTGAAGGCACGCATCTAGAGTCATATTTGGGACTATAAAGAACTCCTGCAACTCATCACTAGTTTGCAGGCTTCCCATGCATGGGTGTTCAGAAGCATGGATGTTGTTGTGCGTACACATGTGATCCCATCTATTAAGACACTCACTGAGGCAAAGACAAAGGGACAGGTCTAACTGGAGGTAGACTTGTACTTTGATGAGCTGATGTGCATAGCTACTAGCGTAGACTTGGAAATCAGTGCAGACACCATGCATCAGTATGTCACTGGTCTGGTCACACTCAAGAGAATGATGTGCATGTTATCAGATGAGTTGGACAGAGGAGCCAAAGTAGTGTACCTAGATGCAACAAAGGCAATAGTTTGTTTATGGAAATATGTCACCAGAGAGTACATGGACACCATCGCGAACTACCAAGCTTGGCATCAGTTCGCCACCATCGACCATCATGATGATGTCGAAGAGTTGGTCTTCCCACAGTTGTCTGAGTCATAGTGATGTCTTGCGTGGCTTGTTCAAGCCTATTTTGTCTCACATGTGTACATGTGGAGATTGTATGTAACATCTTTTCAAGTTGAAGTTCAAGTGTCGATAGTTGAATGTAAAAGTCATAGAGTAGTTTAAGAGTCAGGAGGGTAGGTGAACAGTCACCAAGGGGAATGTCAAGAGTCACTCCACCCTTTGCTATATATAGTACCTCATAACTCATTGTATAGGCTTTGGTCAACCAAGCTTCCAATACGAGTATCTTAGAGAAAGCTTGGAGAGTATTGTAATGAGCCTTGGATTCTCCATAGTGCAAAGCTAGTACATCTCTTTGGAGGAGCAAGCAGTAGTGACTGTAATGTTCCATTATCAGGAGTAGTGTTTCGTCATGCTTGTACTGTATGATTAGAAATTTCAATTCTTAATATAACAGAGTGAGCATGTTTCATTCATATGTTGTTATTGTATTTCAATTAACTTGTTTAGTCGAATGATATATGTATATATTTACTTACGCATGTATGTATAGACTCTTTTTGTATATGTATGTGTGAATCTTACTTAAATGTGTTGTTGGTTTAACCATCACTTTGGATTGTTTGTTCACCTTCCTTCCAGCTTGCGATGCATCTTTTCTCGTGTGTTCCCTTCCAAGCTGCATGTTTACATAGGCTTCCAAGGGGCACACTCATTCCACCTTCCCTGTGTTAGAAAAATTCATGCACCTTCCTTGGCTTGCTACGCATGTCACACCCTTGTTACCAACAGGGACATCTTACTTGCCTCTGTGTGCAACCATGGTCAAGGCGATACCGTACGACCCACTGCTAGGACTCCTACACCAAATAGTCTAAGGTCTAGTTGGGACTTCTTACCGGGGAGATCCCCTAACATGTTGGCGGGTCCAGCATCATCAACATATACTTTGTCAAATAGATTGGAGGATTACATAGTTACTTTAGGCATACCATTCTCATGTTTAACCCTACAAAACTCGATGAAGTTTGTGTACAGAAAACGCATTTAGAGGCAAGAGGGAAAAATGTTTCTAAGGAAACTAGTGAGAAGTCATTCAAATCTGGAGAAAAAGGAAAAGGGAAGTTTAAAGGAAAGGATAAGAAAAATTTTTCAATCAAGAAAGAAGGAGAAAAGATCACATGTAAACATTGTTCTAAAGAAGGCCAGGACGAATACCACTGTTGGAAACTTCATCCTAAGATGAGACCCAAAATGTTTAATAACAAGGAGAAAGAAAAGGCTGTTGCAACTACACAACAAGATCTAGGATTTAATTCCGAAGATGAAATAAAAATCATATCCATGGGATTGAAAGGTAAGGATTCAATTGAAATTAGTATTTCTTCTAGAAAACCCATTGAAACCCAAAATGAAAGGGAAAGAATAGAGTTGTTACATATTAGAATCATCACAAAATATAACAAGTTAGATACTTTGTTTGATAGTGGTTCACAAGCAAACCTCATTTGAGAGGACATTATCAAGAAACTAAATTTGGAAACCATTCCTCATACTAAAACCTTGTCCTTTGGGTTGGGTATGTGACAATTCCAAGTTGAAAGTGACAAGAAAATGCATACTTATATTTTCCATCACTACAAATTTTATTGATGAGGTATAACATGATGTGGTACCACTTGACATTTATGGAATTGTTTTCGCAAGTCCATACTTATATGACAGGAAAGTCATCTTTCATCACCATGAAAACAAGTATCACTTGTTTAAATATTGGATTGCATACACTGTTAGGGAACATAGAAATAAGTTGAATTTATCTCTTGTGAATGTTGGACAAATGATGAGGTTTGTAAATGCTAGTCAGAATTTTACATTGTTGATGATTAAACATAAAGATGTCGATGCATCTGAAACCTTTCAAGGATATGAATCAAGTTTGAAATCTGATTTCAATGAGGTTTCTCTTCCATGTGATAATATTTTTCAGGAGTCTAACATGTTGCCTCCTAAAAGAGGAAAACAATGCAAAGTTCATTTGCAGCAAGATGCATCATTGTTGAACATTGGTATGAACAAGAGGCCAATGTTAAAGAATGCAATGGTCAAAAAGAAGATGCAAAAGCTATTTGACAAAGAGGACATTGCTTCTAAAATATCTTCTTGTTGGTTTGATAATGTTTTGGTTTTGAGGAAGAATGTTGCATGGCAATGGCGTTCACATTTGGTGAAGGTTCGAGCCAAAAACAACGCTAGACATGCTAAGTATCTTTATGAATACATTGTTCAAGGTGAAGTGAACTTGAAATTGAATAAGTCTCCTTTGATTGAAGATCAAGGAAAGAATGTTCATATTTTTTAACAAAAGTTTTCTCTTCTAAACATCTTGAAGAATTGTAGCAAGGTCCTATCTTTGAGAGAAAGACAAATACTTCAAAAGTGAAGTACCTTCATGACAAGCTCAAACTGATAAAAAGAAACAAAGATAAATGGATTGAGGTTGGAAGGGTGAGGGAATTGTACCATCATCTATTTATTGTCTAAAACTGAGCTTTTGGAGGTTCAAAAGCTTCTAATGGGGAGGAGTGATCTAAGGGATCAATTTAGTCCTCATAATTCAAAGTGTTCAAAAATTCTCAAAACCTATACTTGTTATCACTCCAGGAAGCTCTCCTAGGTTGTAGCTCGGAGATGCCTGGTAACATATAATATTCAATATTGTTATCTAAACTATTGGAATGAATGATGGTTTGGATCAAGTCAGATGACTATTTCAACTTTATTTTCACTCAAGACATCCATGAACACCTCAGCTTTACAAGGCTTTAAACCACTAATGCTCAATAGTTTATAGATTCAATGGATAAATGGAGAACACTGACTGTACCAGTAGATGCATACATAAACACATATGAATGGCTAGCTACAGAAAGAAAATGAAGCTTACAAATCTAATTTATCAATGCAGAGTTAAGATGATAGTTATCTGGCATTAGACACAAAATAAAACATGAATAACCTAATCAAGTGCAAGCATAGAACAGAAGAGAAAATGGGAATTGAACATGTAACAAGAAAAGAAGCTTATATTGATGGAATGAAGATGAGAAGCTAGAGGAGTAGAGTCTCCACAATCTCCAAAAGTTGAACCTTTGTTACTCTGGACTTTCAAATATTTATAAGCCTTTTACAATGCTCGGTCTTAATCTATCCCCTCTGTCTTTTTAATTGTTTGATGCCATGACTAGGCATGAATGAGCTTGTAGGTTTCTTTTCTAATAGCAGAGTACCTGCATTTTGGTAATTCACTGTGCTGTTAGGGAGCTCGCTCATGCTAGCGATGCTCCATGATCACTTCTGTTGTGGAATGCATCGTGCTGTGGCCCTCTTTCCCTTTCCGGCCATCTGTGTCCTGGAAATCTATCTCCCAGCCTCTGTTTTTTAAAGGAATGGGTCTTTGAGCTTTTGACATCCTTTTGAATACCAAATGATTGTTTTCTATTTTACACAGAAAACGCTGTAACATTGTGAAATCCCGTCAAGCTCTATTCATTCTGGACTTCAAAAGTCCTTAAACATGGTTTATTCCTCTATTGGGTCCGCCCTCAATTTCTATCGCAAGTCGCTAATGGCCTGCTCCCCACGCTTCCCTTTGTATTTTGAAATTCATTTAAAAATCATGAAAATAACGTAAAAATGGCCTATGGCGGATCTGAAATAGTATACAATGGCTTTAAGGAACCCTTTCGGGTCTGGCTTATCGCATTGATGATTCATCCTTTGCCTTTCGTTTAATAAATGTAACTACGAAAATACATTAAAAATGGTGTTTGATAGATCTCAAAGTCTATGCAATAATATTTATACAGCCATCGGGTCTGGCTAATCGAACCGTACATATACATGTGCATAGGCCCCACTCTGTGGTGTTTCTCCGATGCGATATAGTGATGTGATCTGATCACAATCGCATGTTGCTCATGTCCTGGGCCATTTGCAAGCACTCTTTGTAATCTATGATAGCGAACATGCAATGCAACATGGGACGTTGATTTGCGCACCTGATCGACGGTCCACGTTGACTCTGTTGATCGCCAACGCTAGTTCCATATAGTCTGCGTCGATATCCACCGATTACCTGTGCCGATTGCGATCCGCCGATCAGATCTGGACTGTTGATCGGACAGATCTAACAACTACTGTGAATTCATTGCTCACGCCTACAATACTCTGTTTTTTCACGGTTTTCTCTAGTTTTTGCCTCCCGATAATGTTTTTTCAGCCATTCTAAGGGCTCTTAGCATGTGATTGTTTTGATCTTTTGGATGATCTTACTAGCTTTTGAAGACTTAGGGAGAATATTTAGATCCATTTCAGGCCACATTCCAACAGGGCTAACACTGGCTCCTTCTAGGGATGAAAGCTTCCATGTGAGGTTTCAAGAACTGCAGACCAATGCCTTTCATGTAAAACCACAATCAAATCTATCTCCTAGTGTTCCATTTGGCATGGAGTTTATTTTGCATAAAAGATAAAAACTGAAAAACATGTTTACAATATCAAGGCTTTAAAGCCTTAAATAAAATAAAGTTTCAAGAACTGCCCATTGACTGGGCCACCAAAAACCTCTTCTCCTTGCAGACTGTGTAGAATAAAGGTATTGTTCTGTTGAATTTGAGCGATGACCAATGGACCTGTCCATAAGGAGTCAAACTTACCATGATTACCTTTCTTTCCTTCAGTGCATCCATTTGAGAACCCAGTCACAAACTTGGAAATTTCTCACTTTTGCCTTCCTGTAAAACATTTCTTTCGTTTTATTCTGATGAAATTTTGACTTCTCAACCAGTTGCTCTCTAATCTGCTGTAATTCAACCAGGTTATTCATTCTCCTTACCATGTTATTTGTTTCGTCATGTTCTTCTTGAAAGAATTTGGCCATAGGGAGAATCAGTTGGATAGGAAAAACAACATCAGTGCCATAAACCAGTTTAAATCGATAATTTCCTATGGACTTCTCGTTGGTAACTTTGTCAGCCCACAGTGCAAACTTCAACTTGGAATCCCAGCTCTTTTTGTTGTCCTCCAACAGTTTTTTTATTATCCTTAGCAGACTCTTGTTAGATGATTTTTCCAGGCCATTACCTTGAGGATAATATGAGGTAGAATGCACTAATTGAATGCCCATGGATTCACACATGTCCACCAATTCTTTTGCCCTGAAAGCTGCCGCATTGTCAGTGACTAGTTTGGTTGGGCAGTCAAATCTAGTGAAAATATTCTCATTCAAGAACTTTATGATAACCTGATGATTAGCATATTTACCAAGATCCATTTGTGTTGGCCACTGGAATGTGGATTAATCTCACCTATGAAGTCCAAGCCCCACTGCTGGAAGGGACCATTGTTGTGTACTGGCTTTAAGGGTAGAGATTTCAGCTGCAATTTTCCTGCAAACCTCTGACATTTGTCACAAGATTTCACAAAAGAAAACACATCAGAGAACAGAGTAGGCCAATAACACCTAGCTCTCAGGATTTTGTGGATTGTGGTTTTCCAATAATGATGCCCTCCACAGATGCTAGAATGTAACTGGTGCATGACTTCCATAGATTGTCCTTTATCTAGACATCTCAAGAGGATTCCTGATGGGTCTTTCCAATAAAGCATATTTTTATTAATGCAGGATTTGGCTGATCTGAGCTTAATGGCTCGGGCTTGACTTGAGCTAAGCCCCGGAGGGACTTCTAGCTTCGGCAATAAATGAACTATACTAGAATACCATTCACATGTTGCTAGATTTTTAGCCAAAGGCTGATTCTGCTCTTGCTCTTTTGCTTCTTCCTCTGTCTGCTCATCACCTGAATTTGAACCCATGCAATTGATGTCTAACAAACTACAATTTTCCTCAGCCATAAGTTTATCCAAGCCCTAGCCTTTGACAAGCTTAGTGGACTTCACCTCTATGCTAAACTCTATGAATTTTGCAATCCATTTAGCTCTCTTTCCATCAATATATGGCTGAGTTAAGACATCTTTTACTGAGGCTGAGGGTACATATGCAACCACTTTGGAATGCAGAATATAAATTCTGAATGCCTTTAAATATTTTATGAGAGCATAAGCTTGTTTTTCAATAAGGTCATACCTTAGTTCAACATCCCTCAGAGTTTTTCTGAAAAAGGCCTCGGGGTACTCTACGCCTTCATCATTTTTCTGCAACAGAACTGCTCCAAGTGTATCATAAGAGGCAAAAGAGAATATATAAAACTCTTTGGTGTAATCTGGGCTGATTAGAGAGGGAGCTTCCATGATAGCTTGTTTGATGTCTTCAAAAGAGCTTTTTGCAGTATTTGTCCATTTTATTTCTGATCCTTTCTTGAACATGGAAGTGATGTGCTTCACTAGCTCTACAAAGTTTGGAATGTACCTCCTTACAAAGTTAATCTTACCCAGGAAGGATTGAATGTTCTTTTTTGACCTTGGGATGGATAATGTTTGAATTGCTTGAACTCTTGTTGGATCAATCTTCACACCTTCGGTAGAAACAATATGTACCAGAAGTTTTCCTTCTTTAAGAGCAAACTATGACTTCTTTGGGTTCATAGAAATTCCAAACTGTCTGCACTTTATAAACACCTTCTTCAAATGCTGCAAATGGTCCTTGTGAGTGCTGGAAAATACTGTTATGTCATCAAGTTAGATAAGGACAAACTTGTCCTTCTCTCCCACAAAGGTTATGTCCATGGCCCTCTAAAAAGTAGCCCCAGCATTCATCAGTCCAAAAGGAACCTTGGAGTACATGAAAGTGCCCCAAGGGGTAGTGAAGGTGGTCTTTTCCTGATCTTATGGATGTACAACAATCTGATTGTAACCTGAAAATCCATCTAAGAAAGACATGACTCTAGCCCCTAAAACTTTTTGCAGCAAGTGTTCCATCTTAGGCAGGGGGTAGTTGTCTTTTTTAGAGCGTTTGTTTAGATTCCTGAAGTCAACACAAAGCCTAATTTCTCCATTCTTCTTTCTTACTACCACAAGGTTAGCTATCCACTTTGAATGCCTTAGGGGAACTATGATCTTGGCATCCAACAACTTCTTGATTTCTTTCTCAATCAAAGGTAATAAGAGAGGGCTGATAGGTCTTAATTTCTGCTTAAAAGGGATGGTGTTCTTTTGTAGTGGAATCTTATGCTGAATGATGTTTGTGTCATAGGTTTTAATATCACTGTATTCCCAAGCAAAATCATCATCGAATTGCTTCATCCGGGTGCAATACTCAGAACTCTGGGTAGAAGACATGTGAGTGGACAGATTTATATGCTTTGGATGGGCTAGACTCCCTACATTATGTTTATGAACAACAGACTCATTTTCCTTTTTGGTAGGCTTATAAGGTACATCATTATGATCAAACAGCTTCTCTAGGGGCACCAATCCTTTTGGTATATGGTTACTAGGCAGCTGGACAATGATTTCGCGGCCAATCTCATCCTTTAGCTTGGACTGGTTGCATTCTTCCATGGTTTCATTTTCTTGGTCGATGTGCATTTCAGAAAATTCATTAACGAATTGTAAAAACCTATTAATTTCATCATCGTCTTCAAAAAATTTCCAGTATTTGAAATTGTCAGGCAGAGATGGTTTGTATTTCACCTGAACATCATAAGTCAATTTAGGAGGCAAAGGAGGAATAAATGTGCTAGCAGACACAACAAGGGAATCGGCGAGCTGGTTCTTCATTCTTGGGATGTAAGAAATGCTGAAAATCTTAAAAGAGTCCTTAAGCTTCCATACCTCATATCTGTATTCTTTCAGCCTTGGATGCTTTGCTTGGAAAGTTTTGTTAACCTGCTGAATGATAAGGTCTACGTCTCCAAACACTTTTAGACCTTTGATGCCCATTTCTTTAGCAGCGTTTAAGCCCAATATCAAGGCTTCATACTCTGATATGTTATTTGTGACTTGAAAAGTTAATTTGAAAGATAAATGGATGCATTCCTATGTGGGGGACACAAGGACTACACCTACCCCTGCAGCTTCCTTAGAGCAAGCCCCATCAAAGAACATGTCCCAAATCTATGGGCCTTCTTCCTCTCCGATCTAGAAAACTAGTTTTTTAAGCTGCGTGGAGGCCAAGTGGGATTCTTCAATCTGAAGAATACAGGCTCCAAAATTAGTGTCAACAACATAGATGAGATGATTAGTGGGATTCTTCTCATCACTGATGATATAAGCCAACTAAGCCTCTCTATATAATCTCTTACTCTCACCTCCAAAAACTGGGACATTCGCATAAGACAGATCATTTTGCAATGTTCCACCTAATATCTTGATCCAGCCTTTGGAAAGCAACATGCTAAACTTGGGGGGTACATCTGCTAACACAATATCCATCAACATGCTCTTCATGGGCAGCTGAGACAAGGTGATGGCTAGGTCTTTGATTAATCTCAAACATTTCACTTTTCTAGAGTCAAAAGAAAATAGGTCATGTTAAGGCTTGGTAATGTCAAGACCCAACTCATCCATGACAGCCTTGGGCATTAGATTATGGTTGGCTCTAGTGTCTAGAAGGCAGTTATGAAGGACTTTGTCATGAGTAGTCAGTGAGACATAGAATGATGGGGAGATGTCTTCACAATTTTCAATCATTGGGCTAAGAATAACAACTGGTTTGTCATTTTGCAGATTTACATAGTCAGTGGAGGCTTGGATGGCTTTAGGCTTAAGGGCCTCGGGGATGGATCTTTTGAAGGACTCATTCTTCACTAGTTCGATCATAGGTATAGGTATTTGTTATAGACATTTTTGGGCACTGCAACCCCAATCAAACATGTCCATAAACCAAGGGCTCCTAAGTCCCTAAAAGTGTTGTTCCATACCCTAAAAGAACAAGGTCAGGTGATTACATCATCTCCCAGAAGTTCTCCACAGGAATCTGCTAAAAAATGGTCAAAACTGGACCATACAGACTGCCCAGTGCAGAGGGTGTGATGCATCTCACCTGCCTAGTGAAAAGGGTGCGATGCATACTGAAAATCCCTTTTGTAGGGTGTGATGGGTGAGAGTGGACAAATGGTAGAGACAGTTTGTGAGGTGGATGATCATAGAATCTTCTAGAAACTTCTCCTATGACACTTGCCTCTCTGAATTCACCTAGGGATGAGTAGGAGATCATCAACCTCCAAGTGGAATCAAGAACTATCAGAGAGAGGACACTAATCAAAATCCCAGAAGCTGACTCACCCCCCTGCAATCATCTATATATGGATCCCTCATCCCAGAGATCCAAAGGCTGGAATTTTGTATCTTGTAAGGAAGTTCTGTTGGTTTCTTGGTGGAATATCATAGTGCTTGGTGATCTAAGCTTTTCATGAGGTGAAAGAAGGGCTTTCATGCTGGAGGATGACGCTGGGTCAAAACAATTGGTTGTAATCCTCTTTGCTATTCTTGATATTAATAAAGCTATTCAAGTTTTCCTCCACATTCTTGTATGTTTGATGATATATGCTTTTGTGTGGTTAATATATATATCTGGTCCTATATTGTTTATGATTGTAGATCTCTGTTCTTCGATAGTATTATGCTGGTTTGATTCCACAAGTGCTTTTTGAAGCTAGGTAGATGAAGGAGAAGCGGCAAGGATCTGTCAAAAGGGAGAGGAACCGAGCAAGGAACCAAGTGCAAGACTGAGTTTGGTGTCCTTCATTCCTCTCTTATCTACTTCTCATAAAGGAAAACGAAAGTAGTTTTAGTTTTTTGGTTTCTAAGATAGCTACCAGTCTTAGTGGGACTAGCAGCTCCGAGTGGACACTAGATTTCCCGATAACAAAATGGCGACTCCACTAGGGAGCGAATAGATTGTTTGTTTATCTATGTTTGTCTGTTTTATAAACTTACAGACGGAGCCTGAATTCAAGCCAGCTAGCCTTCGAATTGCATTTGCTATGCAAGTGCAAAGTAGATCAATGCTGCTTCAGTCTATCTCCGGTTTTTTTTTATAAACTGAACAATCGATTTGCAAACCTTCTAATTGCCCTTGCGGTGACTCTAGTAACCTCATTAGATCAGCCCCTGTGATTTATATTTACTGATCACCACTTGCTCGGCCTAAATCCCTGAACTGAGCTGCAAACTGTGACCCAGAAACCAGTTGAAGTCTCTTCCCTGGACCATCACACCTTCTCCTCTTGGGAATCTGGATGCATCGCACCTCTCGTGTGCAGTGGGTGCGCTGCATCACACTTTCCCTGTGTTGCAGGTGCACTGATCAGACAAGACCTCTTCTGCTCTCAGATTTTGGTTTCTGTGTTCACTCTCTTCAACTTTATTCAGGAGTTTTGCTGTCTGTGATCGGTATACCACTGTAGAAACTCCCTTCTTTTGCATGATTCCACCTCCATAGTACAAATAATTGTGAATGTTTTTATGTATTGTGCGCCATTTATAGTTCTCTTTTACAAAGAAGTAGCATAATCAAACTGTCGTCTTTTGATTTGAAAGTGTCGCAAGTGTCGTTTTCAGTCAAAGAAAATAATTCTATTGTTCTTGATGGTCGATTATATAATTACTCTTGTATTTGATTTGAATTAGTAGTTTTTCAAGTGTTGAAAGCAGTTTTCAATTTTAAATAGCAAAGTGTTGTCATTATCTTCCTTTCAGTTTTGAAGAGAAATTTGTTAGTACTGTCGCTTTGAAAAGATAATTCAGATTTGTATTTATCATTCTTCTTGTCATTCACACATTAAGAAAGCTGAAAGAAAATACATGCATGTGCATTTGCATTTAGACTGCTTGTTGGTTTGATTTAGGACAGTGCATCTAGTGTGTGCTCTTTGCTTTATGTTGAAAGAATATCATCTCTCTTTCTTTAGTAGCTAGGATTTTCATTGCAAAAATAAGATTAAACTATTGTTTATCATCTTAGATTTCATTTTAGGAATTGTATATCTACATCACGTGGTGAACCTGAAAGGCAAATTTCTTAAGAAAGATCAACTGTAAAATAAATTCAATGAACATAAAAATGCTTTGGAACCTAATGCATAACATCTAGAAGTCTAGGCTAGAGACATATTCCGGCATCGTAAGGCCTGGTAACTTTCGCTTTCACTGTTAGTTGGGTGATTCCTCCTCTTTGAGATGACAAGTGCCAGTACGGACTTGTGCTTCCACATACCGTCTGTTATGAAACCAGCTCAAGAAAAGATAGAAAAGATAGATCAACGCCTTAGAATTCAACCTCTTCGAGGGGCCAACCTCCTTTACATTACATAAATGAACAATTCTTTGATGATTCAAATGACAAAACCTCCCTTCTATATATAGGAGTCTAAGGAGTCACAATATAATCCAGCCGACCTAACAATAATAATATAAAGCCACAAAAATAACAATAGAGGGATTCTATGGGGCACAGAAATAACAATATGGGGGTAATAGGGGCACAACAATATAAATAAGGGGTATAACTATAATATTAATGGGGTAATCACTAGTATTATAGGGACCCAACATGCCCCTCTTCTTCAAAAAAGTGTTGTCCTCAACGCTTGAGTAATTCTGGATACTTCTACATAAAATTCTCATCCTCCCATGTGGAATCTTCAGTGGATAAGTTCTTCCACTTGATAAGATACTCTGAAATTGATCGATTTCGTAGCTGTCGAGTTCTTGTTTTTGTGACTGCTTCCGGTTCCAATATAATTTTTCCTTCCTCGTCAAGTTCTGGAAATATTGTTTGAATTGGGAGCTTGTCACCTATAACCTTCTTTAAACATGAAACATGGAAAACTGGGTGCAATCGAGAAGCTGCAGGAAGCTCCAATTTGTATGCCATAGTACCAATCTTTTGCAACACCTTGTACGGACCATAATACTTTGGTGATAATTTATTATCCTTCTTAGCTTGCTTTAGGGACATTTGCTTATATGGTTGTAGCTGTAGGAATACCCAATCACCTACATCAAAACTTCTTTCACTGCGATGTTGATCTGCCTGTTGTTTCATTCTATTTTGTGCCAACACGAGGTTATCCTTTAAGAGTTGGAGGACTTGTTGTTGATGTTCGATGTGATGTTCCACTGCCTGAACCTTAGAATTTTCTCTTAAATATGATGTGATGGATGGTGGTTGATACCCATAAAGTGCCATAAATGGGGTCATTTTTGTTGCTGTATGGAAGGAAGTGTTATACCACCATTCAGCCAGAGGCAACCATTTGACCCATTGTGTCTGTTTATCAGATACAAAGCAACGAAGATATCCTTCCAAACATTTTTTTACTATCTCAGTTTGCCCATCAGATTGAGGATGATAAGATGAGCTATGAGCTAACTGAGTACCAAGACAAGAAAATAATTCTGTCCAAAAATTTCCAGTGAAAATGGGATCTTTGTCACTTACAATAATCTTTGGGTTTCCATGTAGCTTTTGAACTGTTTCCATAAATGCAGTAGAAACTGTACTAGCTTTAAATGGATGTGATAATGCACAAAAGTGTGCATACTTGGTAAGTCTGTCAACTACCACCATGATGACACTCTTTCCCTCAGACTTGGGTAAACCTGTGATAAAATCCATTGAAACCTCCTCCCAACGTTGGCTTGGAATGGATAAAGGTTGTAATAGACCCGGTGTCTTAATTGTTTCAACTTTATTTTGTTGGCAAACCAAACATTCCGCCACAAACTTTTGAATATCTGATTTAAGGCCATCCCAAAAAAATTCCTTCTTAACCCTGTGGTAAGTTTTTAAAAATCCTGAGTGCCCTCCTAAGGGAGAAGTGTGCAATTCCATAAGAATCTTTTGTTTTAGCTGGGAATTCTTACAGAGGTATAAGCGATCTTTGTACCATAACAAATCATTTTGCCAGCTAAATGTATCAGAAGTACTGGAATCTTGTTGTAGCTTTCGAATAAGTGCCCACACTTCTTCGTCATTCTTCCATTCCTCCCTTGCTTCGTTTATCCAATCTGGTTGGATAATAGAAATGGCACACAACAATGCTTCCACATCCTCATCCTTTCTTGAGAGTGCATCTGCCACCACATTTTGCTTCCCTTTTTTGTAGATGATTTCAAAGTCATAACCCAACATCTTTGTGACCCACTTTTGTTGCTCTTCAGAGGATAATCTTTGTTCTAAAAAGTATTTAAGGCTATCATGATCCGTTTTTACCTTGAAGTGTCTTCCCATTAGGTAGGGTCGCCATTTCTTAAGTGCATGGAGTATTGCCAACATTTCCTTCTCATAAATAGCTTTGCTTAAAAACTTTCCCTTGATTGGACGACTTTCAAAAGCAATGGGTCTTTCATCTTGCATTAGAACAGCACCAATTCCATTTCCTGAAGCATCACATTCCACAATAAAGGTTTTTGTGAAGTCCGGTGTAGCTAAGACCGGTGCTTGGCACATTGCCTCTTTAAGATGTTCAAAGGCCTTTGTTGCTTCCGGAGTCCATGAAAATGAATCTTTCTTCAATAATGTTGTTAGAGGTGCTGCTATTCTCCCATAATTCTTAACAAACTTGCGATAATACCCTGTCAACCCAAGAAATCCTCGCAGATGCTTTATGGATGTGGGGATTTTCCATTCCTTAATGGCTTTAATTTTGCTAGGGTCTACCTTAACTCCTTCATGAGATACAATATGACCCAAATATTCCACCTCCTGGACTCCAAAGAAACATTTGGATCTTTTTGCATATAATTGTTTCTCCTCCAATAGTTGTAGCACCCTGTCAACATGTTCAACATGATCCTTCCAAGACTTGCTGTAGATTAGTATATCATCAAAAAATACTAACACAAATTTTCTAAGGAATGGTTTGAAAATTGAATTCATCAAACCTTGAAATGTTGAAGGTGCATTGGTAAGGCCAAAAGGCATGACCAAAAATTCATAATGACCCTCATGAGTTCTAAATGCTGTTTTTGGAATGTCTTCAATCTTCATTCTGATTTGATGATATCCCGAACGAAGATCCAACTTGGTGAAGTAAATTGATCCATGCAATTCATCCAGTAATTCATCAATGACAGGAATGGGGAACTTATCTTTAATAGTGAGCTTGTTGAGCTCCCTATAATCCGGACACATGCGCCATGATCCATCCTTCTTGTGCACCAATACTACTGGAGCTGAGAAAGAACTTTGACTCGGTTGAATTATACCAGCCTCTAGCATTTCTGCAACCATACGTTCAATTTCACTTTTTTGGACATAGGGATATCTGTACGGCCTGATGTTTGGAGGAACACTTCCTGGAATCAGATGAATAGCATGATCATGATCACGCATAGGTGGGAGACCTTTGGGAGTCTCAAATACCTTGGAATGATTGTCCAGGACTTTTTGGAGATCTGGAGAAATAGATGATTCCAATGTGGAAACATCTAGCGAACATAATTGTGCAATTACACCTCTTTGCTCCTTTTTTAGAAGCTTAGTCATGCCATTAGAGCTGATTATCTTTCCTGGTTTCCCTGCAATACCCCTTAATTCAACTTCCTTTCCTTCCGTAGAAAATTTGATGAAAAGTTCTTGAAAATTAAAAGCTATTGTACCCAAGGATTGTAGCCATTGGACTCCTAGTACAACATCGACACCTCCCATTGGAATGGAAAGCATTGGGCTAGTCAATACATATTCTCCCATGGATAGCTTGATATTATGGCACTTTCCAGAGAAATTTATTGTTCCTCCATTTGCAATCATCACTTGACACTCTGGTGCTGGATATAGGAAGCAATTCAATTCTTTTGCTACCCTACAATGAATAAAATTGTGGGTGCTTCCTGAATCAATCAACACTATTACCTTTTTCTTCTTGATTTGTCCTTCTATCTTGATGGTTTGAGGAGTGGTAATTCCCACCAATGCATTACAAGATATGGTCGGATTTATTTGTTCTTCATCTAGGCTTTGTTCCTGGAATATATCCTCTTCTTTTGACCTTTCTTGCTCCTTTTCTTCTTCCTCTTCACAATCTATGTAGAATAATTTCTTCTCAGCACACTTATGACCTTTTGTGTATTTGCTATCACAATTGTAACAAAGCCCTTTTGCTCTTTTTTCTTCCAATTGTTGTGGTGTCAACCTTGTAGGTTGTGGAAGACTAGGGGCAACAACACTTCCGTCTTTATAGTTGTGAGTGGTATGCTTCCTAGTTGCCATAATTTTGCTTTCCATTTTTCTTGCTAACCTGAATGCCTTCTCTAATGAATCAGGTTCCCAAAGGCGAACATCATGTTGGATATTATCCTTTAAAGACCCTATGAACACATCAATCCTATGCTCCTCTGGAATATCTTTTACCCTTATGTTCAATTTTTGGAACTCCTCAATGTGCTCCATTATTGAACCCTTTTGTTTGAGACTTATCAATTGGCTAAAAAAAGTGTTGCTTTTTGTATCCTCATAATGTGCTATCAATTCTTCCGTAAAAATTGCCCAAGTGATAAATTGTTTACGAGAACAAAGCCATTGATACCATACAAACTGATTTGGTTCCAAATATACAGTTGCCATACGTACCTTTTGTGCGTTTTGCACATTATTGAGATCGAAGAATTGCTCCATCTGTAATATCCATGTGGCGGGATCCTTGCCATCAAACTTCCTCATATCGATTTTTGGAATATGGTGATTCTTCGATCCAACATTAGCATCTATGGAATCATGATTAACATTTCTTTTGTTCTCATCATGAGTTTCCTTTACTACCTTTTCACCATTAGTAAGTATTTCTTGTAGAAAATTTGTCAAATCTGTCTTCAAATCTGCCATGCTTGTCTTCAAATTTGTGTTCAAATCTATCTTCAAATTGTCCATCTTAGCTTCCATGCCATTCATCTTAGCTTCCACGCCATTTATCTTAGCATCTGTTAACTTTTGTGAGCGTGACATTTGTTGCACTTGTTCTTGTAATTTTGATATATCATGTAGCATTTCTTCCTCTTCTTCATGAGTCATGCTAGAGCTTTCAGGTTCCTTACTAGGTGTTTGCATTTTCTTTCCTCAGGGCATCAGTTACCGATAATAATGCTCTACTATGCCCTTTGAATTCCTTCAAAATAAATTTTCAAACCAAGCTTAAGCAAAAATTTTAAAAAAATCTACACACCTTTTTTCACTTTGTAGGAGCTCGATATTGCCTCTGATGTATCTCTGTACTTTCCAGTCATCTAGTTCTAAATTTGTGACCTGTAGTAGATCTTTGTGTCCTCTTTCCAATGCCACCAGTCTGATCCAAATTGGATTCTTCAAGAAAGAGTTATGCACAATCTCCCAAGATGACCTGATTATAGACCTTTCCAGAAGAGCGAAGTTGTATGAAGCGCCACATGTACAATTTTCGATATTTGGTTCTGAAAAAGATATGCAAGGAACTAAAGTCCGTCCTCTTTCTGTACCTTCTTACGAAATTTCAATCTGATTCCCAGAGAGAAAGTTATGACAATTTTCCCCAGGTCACCTATTTTGAACGTAATTCAGGAGTCTACAAAAAGACCAACTTCCTTAGATCATATCTCCAAAAATATCGCGCTAAAAGCTCTGACATTCCAACCCAATGTTCAGCATGATTTCTTCTCAAATGGGTTTTTTTTTGCGACTTCTGAAACGTCACAGAAAAAAAGTTATAGCGAAAATGCCACGATGACCTGTTTGGAGCAGCAAAACCCTAGAATCCAAAGCTCTGATACCAAATGTTATGAAACCAGCTCAAGAAAAGATAGAAAAGATAGATCAACGCCTTATAATTCAGCCTCTTCGAGGGGACAACCTCCTTTACATTACATAAATGAACAATTCTTTGATGATTCAAATGACAAAACCTCCTTTCTATATATAGGAGTTTAAGGAGTCACAATATAATCCAGCCGACCTAACAATAATAATATAAAGCCACAAAAATAACAATAGAGGGATTCTATGGGGCACATAAATAACAATATGGGGGTAATAGGGGCACAACAATATAAATAAGGGGTATAACTATAATAGTAATGGGGTAATCACTAGTATTATAGGGACCCAACACCGTCAAGTATATATTGGGAGACCACAATAGGCTATATCCTTTATCCATAGGAAGCCGTGTCTGCCGCCCTATCGATTGCAATGCACTAAACAAAACATTCAGGAAGATTGACTGTTGTATCGTAAAAAGTATTCTACAGTTTTGAGATTGATTTGATAATCCCTCTGTCTAGATTTCTAGAGTAGTTTCTTTCGTTCCTTTTCAGACTCCTTAAATGAAAAGGTCCATCTGAGCACTTGTCACTACAGGCTCATTAAAAATCAAGGCGGATAGAGTCATCTTTTGTTTTTTCTCGACTCTTAAAAATTGAAAAAACAAGTTGTGTCAAAGCGTCTAAAATTTATTTTAATTGGAATAATATCACCATTCCCGCATTGGTCTTAGGTTGAGAAAAATGGAGTCCACCAACCAAGGATTTCCCCTTGGAGGAAATCCTAGTCCTTTCTCCTCTTGGGGAGATGTTGGTGCACCTCATATGGCCACATTGTCACTTCCAGGATTGACGATTGGCTTGCCAATATGGCTCTTCTCGACCTCCGTCGTTCAGAACACCGTGATTCCTGAACAATCGAGTCAACAACTGGATGATACTAAAGTTAGCCCCCAACCTTCGTCCGATTCTCCCTCTCCTCCTTCTTCTTTGCTTGATAAAGTTGGTAAAACCAAAAATCAAGTAACTAAGAAGGAGAAGAAGGGGAAGGAGAAGAAAGAGAAGAAGAAGAAGGAGCCAAAGGAAAAAAGGGGTAACCAGGCATCGTCTAGTGAAAATCCACACACTGCACCATCCAAGCCTAAATCTCCATGTGTCATTTGCAAAGGAGACCACTATCATCGAGATTGTCCTTGCATCCCTCGGATCTTAAGGGATTGGTCTCCTTGTTTGCACAATCCAGTGTCATCAACCTCTGAAGATCATGTTGAAAGTACACCATCAACTAGTGAAAGTGAAGCATTTGGACAAAAAAGGAAATGTAAATTTCCTTGTAAACTGTGTGAAGGCAATCACGTCGTCCACCGTTGTCCCTTCCTAGACGAAGCTAAAAGAGTTTTGGATGACCGCTTGCTTCACCGCTACGGCTTCCTCCTGGATACAAGAAACTCTTGCCGAGTCCATCACTAGTTGAAAATCCGACCAACATGCCATTGTGGTCGATCGAAGCATCTGTCATTGAAGATAAACCTGCTGAATCCATACTAGACGAAAGTCAAAAGGTTGAGGCGGCAGTCGACCCGGTCTTGTCTTCAGAAGCTCCACCTTCAGATGACACAATCACCGAAGAGAATGAGAACGACACCATTCAAATTCTTTTCGAAAACACAGACTCCGATGAACATGGGGGCAATCTACCCGTTCCTTTACTGCAGGAAGGAAGTTCGTCAAAGTCATATCCGGCCGTCTATTTGGTCCCACCTCCAAGCAACCTAGTTGTTTCCTTCGATTGGAATCTACTAGGATGTTATAGACATTTTTGTGCCTTACAGCATTGAGCATGAAATGTCCATAATCTAAGGGATCCAAAGTCCCTAAACATGTTGTTCCTACCCCTAGAGGAACAAGGCTAACAAACCACAGCAATTCACAGAAGTTCTCCACCAGAAACTGCTAAAAAACAAGTCAATTCAGGATCATTTCAGTGGCTACACTAGCTGTTTGCGCTGAATGTCAAAGCCAACAATGGCTACCTGTGCTGAATGTCAAAGGCAACACTGGCTACCTGCGCTGAGCAAGAGTGGACATGTGGCAAGTTCATTTCTCAAGGTGTCAGAACCCAGGAAGCTTCCAAAATGACACTTGCCTCAGGGAATTCGATTGGTGATGAGTAAGAGGTTCCAAATCTCCAAGTGGAAGCAAGGACCTCCAAGTGGAATCAAGAACTGACAGAGGGAGAGGACACTAGTCAGATCTCAAGCTGACTCATCCTCTCTCCAAACATCTATATATGGATCTCTCCTCCATGAGATCTAGAGGCTGGAATTTTGTTATTGCAAAGAATTGCTGTTGGTTTGAGATTGGAATCATTGGGTGCTTAATGCTTTGAAGGGGGTGAAGATAGGAATTCCATTTGCTGGGAAGGAGATGCTGGATTGGAGCCCTCTGGGTTGTATCTCTTCCTAAACCTTGTTATTCATCAATAAAGTTATCTTGGTTTCTCCTATATACTGATGTATTTTTGATGTATGAATGCATGAGTATGTTTAGTTTATTTCTAATCCTGAACTAGTTATGAATATGAATCTATGTCTTGTGTAGTGTTCTCTTCTTGTGATCTTGCAGAAACCTCTTGAAGCTGGGCGAGCGAGAAGGCAAGTGGCTGGGAACTCTCCAAGAGAAGAGAAGCTGGATCGAGGGACAAACGGAAGACACCGGTTAGTCCACACATCTCTCTCTTCATTCTTAATTCATAAAGGAAGAATACTAGAATAGCTGTCTCTGTTTGTTGCTAAGGCACTGTCACAAATTAGGTGGATAGGATCGTCCTGCATAGGCATTTTTCCCCACAACATAGGCAGACCTCGTGTACCGGCTAATGTACCATTCAGAATCATTGTACAAGTTTACAAAATGATCATGGTCGGTACCATCATAGATGAAGGGGCTTCTGTGAGTATTCTTTCCTCAATTGCTTGGGAAGCGCTTGGTTCGCCATCGCTTCTTCCTGAAATGAGAAATCTGATAGGCTTTGACAAAGGAACCAGTAGACCGTTAGGGATCCTTCCTAATGTGCCCATAACATTGAGAAGAAAATTGTTTACATGAATGTAATGGTAGTCCGAGGACCTCTAGATTATAATCTACTCCTTGGGCGCGACTATATTTATAGCATGGGAGCCATTGTCTCCTCACTCTTTAGAGTAATGTGTTTGCTGCATGAAGGTAGAGTGGTCAAGCTCGTAGACCAGCTTTCGTTCCCCGGCTCACACATAGGTAATAGTCAAATGCCATCCCTAAATGGTCTTTTCACGCAAGGAATGTCTCATCAATCTCTAGTCCATCCACCTGAAAAGCGCGAGTGATTCGGGAGGACATGACTGAAACCCAGGGGGCATGCACCCTGGTCTATTTCGGTAGGAAAACCCTGGGTATAGGGTAGGTTTCCACGGAGGATATATGACTAGTCTGACACACTCGTCTGTTTAGGAAAATGGGATTATACTGGAATAAGATTCCCTCATCAAATTTATGCGAGTGGGGGCGACTGTACCACTCACCTTTGTCTATTTCGGTAGACATCACCAAGCAAATGTTTTGTCTGCAACGTGGATGGAGCAATCCTATGGTAACTTGGAAACTCTACTTCGCTATGCCTGGGGGCATGCAAACCTTTTTGACTGAAAGTAAAGAGCGACCATTTATTTTCTTAGTTTGTATTTTCTCAACCCTTTAAACTCATAGGATTGGTCGTTCCTAGCTTGCATAATGAAAGGATCTGGAGCAAAGTTTCGAATGGTGCAAGCTCCCTAAAAATTGAACCTATCGATGAGACATCCTTATTATACGACTGGCACGAGCAGTTTTTATGCGAAGTTCAATCTCGTTAAAAATTAAACCTTCGCAATGAGCAAAAATTCCCTCAGAGTTTAAGCTCATCAAAAAATGAACCAATTTCTAGTAAATAACTATTGTGAATGCATTATCATCAGCTTTTGAGCCCTGGTCGTGTTCTTACCATCACCTCCACTCTATTTTAGCCGATCATTCACCCCCATTTGATTGTTACCCCTTTTGAGGAACAGCTGCGAAGCGTGATCCTGTTAGCCATCCTTGTGACACTGCCGTGATCGGAAAATTCCAAACCTTACCTGGAATCAGCTGCTACCTGAAATTATCACTCGTTCCTCAAAAAACGAGTCTCCTTTAAGCTCTTTTCATCTGACTCATAAAATATGAAAAGATTTCCGAGCAATTGGCCTCTCCAGCTCGTTAAAGCTACCGGAAGTGTTATCCCTCTATATTTTAATCTTTTTGGACTTGAGGGATTATTACACAGAAAGATCGAGCGCTTGTTTTGTTCGGCTCGTTAAAATTACCGAAAATTCATCCCTTTCATATTATTTTATACTTTTTCGAACTTAAGGGATTATATGATGAAAAAGGATTATTGGAGTTTCCTTTACGTCCCTTTCAAACTCTCTAAAATTGAAAAGGACCGAGTTATCTTTGTCATTAAACTCATTAAAACCGAATAGCAACAAACTTGTCCATACAGACAAGAACAAGTTTCACTGTTGCTAGGCTCGTTAAAACATCGCGACAGGTTTTCCCGAAGGGAAAATTATAGAACAAGCATATGTTATCCTCCTAAAGCTTGACAAAAATAAAGAGGTTTTGGTGAGCAATGACTGGGGAAAAATTGGGAAGAAAACTTGAAGAAACTTTATTGGTAGCAAGTCGCTCTTGAACATGACACTTTCACTCCACATCCGAGTCCGGTTGGGTTGTTCCGTTCACTGGTCATATCACCATTGGTCCATCACACCATCCATATTTGGGGTTAGCGCTACCAATCCATGTCAGTGTTGCCGGTATGTTCAAGAGAAGTCACTCAGAGAATTCACCTGTGTCTCATCCGCTGCAATACATTCACGCTCCATTCTTTCATGACCGCCACCCTGAACCCTGTATCATCATATCGTTTTCACCTCCAAAATCATTTACTCCGTTCCGCGTCGTAGATCTGGGATTCATTAAGGCCCTCTTACGATGGGTTGCTTCTTGTTGACATCAGCTCATTATCCAAGAAGTCGACTTAGGAACAACCCTCTCAGTACTTTGAATCTTGCACGCCTCAATGGCAAGTTTCTCACTTCCGGTAACAGGTTTACATTAATGGCCTTCGACCGAAATATATTGCGTGGTGTTCGATGCCAAGTCCCTTTTCACACCACGCGAATTGTACTGTAGTACCTTGAGGGTCATCATCATTATCGGTGATTCCTCTCGCACCTGTTAACAACTTACATCATTGGCTGGTAACCAGGCGATGTCTTTCCATGTTCGACTCTAGAACATCTTTCACATGGATCGACTTGTACTCCAAGTGAAGATTGAACAAGTTTGAAGACCCCAGATCTAGTTTCATCCATCGGGGCTGTGATATATTCAGGAAAATAAAAACATCAAATGTACATTGTTGCTGCACATATAATCATCTGAACCAAAGGATGATGACTCTATTAGAATCATCAGCCTGCCTCACAGACGGTTGTCTGTCTTATGTACATGAAAATGAATTTATAAATCTGAGCATGGGAATGCCCGCCTCAGCTAGATCATGAAAAATATTATGAAGATAATGTATTGTATTGTATCTTATTACAAGTCGCCTTCTAGCTCGAAAAAACTTTGGATCCTCATGATAAAGCATTGCACTCGACATCACAAGATTAACGACCTCATGCTTTAGGGGGCAAATGTTATAGGCATTTTTGGGCATTGCTACCCCAATCAAACATGTCCATAAACCAAGGGCTCCTAAGTCCCTAAAAGTGTTGTTCCATACCCTAAAAGAACAAGGTCAGCTGATTACATCATCTCCCAGAAGTTCTCCATAGGAATCTGCTCAGAACTGGTCAAAACTGGACCATACAGACTGCCCAGTGTAGAGGGTGCGATGCATCTCACTTGCCCAGTGAAAAGGGTGTGATGCATAATGTAAATCCCTTCTGTAGGGTGCGATGGGTGAGAGTGGACAAATGGCAGAGATAGTTTGCGAGGTGGATGATCATAGAATCTTCTAGAAACTTTTCCTATGAGACTTGCCTCTCTGAATTCGCCCAGGGATGAGTAGGAGATCATCAACCTCCAAGTGGAATCAATAACTATCAGAGATAGGACACTAATCAAAATCCCAAAAGCTGACTCACCCCCCTGCAATCATCTATATATGGATCCCTCATCCCAGAGATCCAAAGGCTGGAATTTTGTATCTTGTAAGGAAGTGCTGTTGGTTTCTTGGTGGAATATCATAGTGTTTGGTGATCTAAGCTTTTCATGAGGTGAAAGAAGGGCTTTCATGCTGGAGGATGATGCTGGGTCAGAACAATTGGTTGTAATCCTCTTTGCTATTCTTGATATTAATAAAGCTATTCAAGTTTTCCTCCACATTCTTGTATGTTTGATGATATATGCTTTTCTGTGGTCAATATATATTTGGTCCTATATTGTTTATGATTGTAGATCTCTCGTCTTCGATAGTATTATGCTGTTTTGATTCCACAGGTGCTCTTTGAAGCTGGGTAGATGAAGGAGAAGCGGCAAGGATCTATCAGAAGGGAGAGGAACCGAGCAAGGAACCAAGCGCAAGACTGAGGTTGGTGTCCTTCATTCCTCTCTTATCTACTTCTCATAAAGGAAAATGAAAGTTGTTTTAGTTTGTTTGTTTCTAAGATAGCTACCAGTCTTAGTGGGACTAGCAGCTCCGAGTGGACACTAGATTTCCCGATAACCGTATTCTTAGCTTCTGAATTTCTGATTGAAAACTGAAAGGAGAAGGAGACTTGTGAAGGCCTCGTACCTCATGGGCTTGAGCTTTGAGGATGATGGGATCAACTGTCAGTCGCTTCTGCTTATTAGCTTGTTGTAATGCAGGGACATCAAATCTTTGAATAGGAGTTTCCTTGGCATTATTCATCTTCGACCTTAGATTATATCTGTGCTAATCTTCAGTTTGCAGAACAACTTCACCATCCCATTCTTGGTTAATCTGGTCATTGAATAATGACTTTTCATAGGCAGCTGAGGTAAAAAAGGAGGCACTGCCTTTGTCTTCCAGACAATGGATCTCATCATCTTCTTCAAATTGTTCTTCTTCCATGACTACATTCTGGAAAGAGGTCTTCACCCTTTGGTCTTCATTGGCATCTTTGCTTCTTTGCAAAATCTGCAATTGCTCATTAGCTCTTCTATATGGATTTGGATTTAGATTTCTAAGAGCAAAGGTATTAGGAACTCTTCCTTTCCCAAGGTGCTTCTCAAACTTTAATTTGGAGATTTAAGAGGCTAAAGATTCTATCATCTTAGTCATTTTATCTATCATGGGATCTGAATATGATGAAGATTCGCCCCTCTGTCTCATTCTATCAACATTCCGCTTGAGCTTTTCTACAACCATGATGCTTGATTCTCCTTCCAAGGCTTCATCCTGCATATTAGCCAAAGTATCACATTGCCTCTCCCTCAACAGTAGACAGAAGTTAGAATCAAAGGCACTAGCATAGGTGAGTTTAGCAGAGGTAGTGGTGGGTTTTACTTCAGCTGTATTTTGCTATACATGCGGTTAAATCTCTTATTGAAATTAGACAACAACTCACCATTTTCCCTCTTTAAGTTCCCAAACTTGGTGTGGTAGTAGAGTAGATCCTTCTTTCCCCCCAATGCTTTAGGAATGCATCATCTAAAGCCTCAATATCTACTATAGACCTTGGGGTTAGTTCTCTGAACCATTTTTTAGCCTCTCTTTCTAGGCTTTGGACAAATACTCTCTTCCACACATCATCTTCACTAATGTCTAGGTTATCAGCATAGCTATAGAACGATTCAAGATGTTCTTCAGCTATAACACCTTTAGTCCCAGTGAACTTAGGCCTATACTTTCGATATTCTCTAGTAGGCATGGCATTTAAAGGAGTAGGCAGTACTAGAGGTCCATACCTAGCAGCTATGATTCTTTCCATTTTGGTAGGTGCTTGTGGTCTTGCCATAGCTGTGGTGGATATAAGGGTACTAGAAGTCTGAATGATAGAGGGTTAAGGGGTGACTGATAGGACTAAAGGAGTATGATGGATAGGAGGAGAGGTTTCGTTTGGGCTTGCAATGAAATGAGAATGTAAAGAATAAGAAGCTTTATGAATCTCTGAGATTTTTCTTCACTGCTAGTAACAGAGACTATACTCTCAACGTGTATTTGTTCTATTACATGATTTTCTTGACGAGGTATAGAATATTGTTTAGAGCTACCTAAACCTGATGCTCCTTTTTGCAATTCCTTTCTTTCTTTGATAATTTTTTCAGGGTCAGATACTGGGTCAACTTGTGGCTTTTGAGGATTTCTCTGAGTATGCCTCACAGACTGAGGCAGAACTATGAAGTGGAGTTGCCAAGAGGTTCATCCTCCAGTAGAGTCACCAGATAGATGATTACAACCGAAAAAGTGACCAAACTTTGTCTATCGTCAAAGTTGGATCTGTGTTGTCTCCCAGGGAAGCTGAGCTTCAGTTTCCTCTCCCTGGCAATGATGCCAATTATGGTATCACTCCAGGAAGCTCCCCTAGGTTGTAGCTCAGAGATGTCTGGTAACATATAATCTTCAATATTGTTCTCTAAACTATTGGAGTGAATGATCATTTGGATCAAGTCAGATGACTGTTTCAACTCTATTTTCACTCAAGACATGCATGAACACCTCATCTTTACAAGGCTTTAGACCACTAATGATCAATAGTTTATAGATTCAATGGATAAATGGAGAACACTGACTGTACCAGCAGATGCATACATAAACACATATGAATGGCTAGCTATAGAAAGAAAATAAAGCTTGCAAATCTAATTTATCAATGTAGAGATAAGATGACAGTTATTTGGCATTAGACACAGAATAAAACACGAGTCACCTATTCAAGTGCAAGCATAGAATAGAAGAGAAAATGGGAATTGAACATGTAACAACAAAAGAAGCTTATATTGCGGGAATGAAGATGAGAAGCTAGAAGAGTAGAGTCTCCACAGTCTCCAAAAGTTGAACCTTTGTTACTCTGAACTTTCAAATATTTATAGGCCTTTTACAATGCTCTTGAGCCTTCTGAAGCTCGAGAGGTCTTAATCTATCCCTCTGTCATTTTAACTGTTTGATGCCATGACTAGGCACGCATGAGCTTGTAGGTTTCTTTTCTAATAGCAGAGTAACCACATTCTGGTAATTGTTGCGCTGCCAAGGAGCTCGCTTGTGCTAGTGATGCTCCATGATCACTTCTATTGTGGGCTGCAGCATGCTGTGGCCCTTTTTCCCTTTCTAGCCATCTGTCTCCCGGCCTCTGTTTTGTGAAGGAATGGTTCTTCGGGCTTTTGACATCCTTTCGAATACGAAATGATTTTTTTCTATTTTAGATGGAAAACGCTGCAACATTGTGAAATCCTGCCATGCTCTGTTCATTCTGGACTTCAAAAGTCCTTAAACATGGTTTATTCCTCTATCGGGAAAGCCCTCAATCACTATCGCAAGTCACTAATGGCCTGTTCCCAGGCTTCCCTTTGTATTTTGAAATTTGTTAAAAAACCGTGAAAATAACGTAAAAATGGCCTATGGTGAATCTTAAATAGTATATAATGGCTTTAAGGAACCCTTTCGGGTCTGGCTTATCGCATCGATGATTCATCCTTTGCCTTTCATTTAGTAAATGAAAACTGTAAAAATACATTAAAAATGGTGTTTGACGGATCTCAATGTCTATGCAATAATATTTATACAGCCATTGGGTCTGGCTAATCGCACCGCACATATACATGTGCATAGGCCCCGCTCCATGGTGTTGCTCGGATGCGATATAGTGATGCGATCTGATTGCAATCAGATGTCGCTCATGCCCTGGGCCATTTGCAAGCATTCTTTGTAATCTCTGATAGCGAACCTATGATGCAACATTGACCGTTGATTTGCGCGCTTGACCGATGGTCCACGTTGACTCTGTTGATTGCCATCGCCAATTCCATATAGTCAGCGTTGATATCGCTGATTTCTTGTGGCGATTACGATCCGTCAATCAGATCTAGACCATTGATCGGCCAGATCTGATGGCTACTATGCATTCATTACTCACGCCTACAATACTCTGTTTTTTCACGATTTTCTCTGGTTTTTGCTTCCCGATAGTGTTTTTTAGCCATTCTAAGGGATCTTGGAATGCGATTGTTTTGATCTTTTGGATGATCTTACTAGCTTTTGACGACTTAGGGAACATATTTGGATCCATTTCGGGCCACATGCCAATAGGTCTAACAATACCAGTGTGTAGATCTCGGCGACCTGAATCCAACGCAACTTGTTTCACTTAGAACTGATATTGTATGCTCTCGATATCATGTTCTGATCGAATTTCCAAACAACTAAAATTTTGTAATTAGGTTGTAGGTACACCCAGTCAGTAGTCCATACACTGACTATGAAGGTGACTAGGCATTTGACTATGTAAAATTAAGGCCAATAGTTTGTTGACAAGTGTCTCTTGTTAATTGGTTTTTCAATGAGACGATTTCATTGGCTGTAGGTTTGTTTATGTGGACTAATGAAGGAGGGCCACGTGGGCCAATGACTAGCTGCCACGTGGCCTCTAGACATGGCATTAAAAATTTGGGATTGAGCGAAGCTTCCCACTGGATTTGAACTAATGTATCTTAACTAGTATAACATGCAGCTTTTACTTAAAGGTTATTGTTGGCACATTTTGGGGTAGGGTTGGGGCTAAGTCCCAACCCTGGCCACCATGCTCATGACGATCAAGCGACAAGACTCTGGGCCAGGTCTTAGCCCCAACGCCATCGTAAAAAAAACTATGCAAAACGTCATTGAAAATAACCGTCAATGAATATTTGTAAAGGGGCCAACCCTTGGGTGTCATCCCCAGGGTCACATGACCTTGTATATGACTAGGTGCATGAAGGAGAGGAGGGGGGTTAGCCCTTGGCCTCATGGCCTGTTATGTGACCACAACGCCAATAGAAAGGGAGCACCCAGATTATAGAATACAATGCAGAAATCAAGTGAAGTAGCCCAATTTTATCGGGAGTGATATGATCATGTGCATTTTCATTAGGGGCCGACCAATGAGGATGAGTGGTTAGTGGCAACTCGTTGGCACGTGCCCCCATACGATCTTAATTTTTGGAAACTGGGTGTTAGAGGAAAGTTTAATTGTTCGACAATTTCACCCATCAGGTGAGATTGTAGGCCAGGTTTTCTTTCCATTTCTAGGTTTGGGGTGCTGAAGACAAGTTTGGGTCAAATTGGAGGATGGTTAGCTATGGAATTTGGAAAAAACTTGTAACATGCATAACTTTCTCAATGTTTGGCCAAATGAGGTGCAGAAAGAACCTAGATGGGGGTTTTTGATAGTTTTAGATCCATTGGAGACAGTTTTATTACATTTTGAGCATTTTAAGTCCATGAAAACACAAATTTTAGCACTTAATAAAAGAGACCCTGCATTAGAAGTTGAACGAGGAGATGTAGCCGAGGAGAGGGGTGAACTCCTTTATCATGTTTGTTGCTATGTGTTTTTGATATGGTGTTTTGTCTTTGTTTTGGCTATTAATTGTGTTTAAAAACCACTTGTTTATGTGTTTAGTAACTTGATCCATTACCCAAATTATATTTATGAAAAATGTTATTTTGTTTGGGGAAGAATCACGTTGCCACTACTGAGCGCTAAGCTACATAGCCAACCCTAGCCAGAAGAATGTAAATCACAACTGCTCCTCAGCGACCTCCTGCTATTGAGGCCTTGGACTAATGGATCCTCCAAAGGATGGAGATCCTCTCCCAGATCGCCACCAGGAAACTGAAGAAACTGCAAAAGCATTCACCTCCCTCATTTTTGCAATGGGTCAGACCAAAAATCAACAGAGAATAACCAAGTTCATTAAAAGATTGGAAGACATCCCCAAAATATCCCTCCCCCCTGCTCTCCCTCGTAGAGCAACTTTATCCCTTGTTGAACATGGATTAGTTGGGTAGTTTACTGGGTTATGGCCCTCACCCAATACGGTGTAGAAATGGGTTCAAAGGAACTGGACTGCAATGATAAATGGGCAAATATCAATCAGGTTTTGTGGAAGAGGATCCTACACCTTCCATTTCCAAACCAAGGAGGATCGTGATCTGATATTTAGGAATGGCCCATACTTCATGGATAGAAGAGGACTGTATATGAATAGATGGACACCAAATTTTGGTCCAGAAATGGATGTGCCCAACACTATCCCAGTCCGGGTCAGGCTGTTGCAGCCTCCCCTACACTGCTGGGGAGATGATTCAGTTAAAGCTATCGGAAATGTAGTTGGGAAATACATATATAGATGCAAACCAAAGGAAAATATGCATGCATGTGCTAGAATCTGCGTAGAAGTGGATCTAGGGAGAGGGTTTTTGGAGGCAATCAAAATCAAATTGGATCAATGGATGTACATTCAACAGCTAGATTACGAGAAAATCCATTTTAAATGCAAAGTATGTCACGAATACGGTCATTTTGGTAATAGATGTACAAAAAAAATAATAAAAAAATGAAAATTAAAATGCAGAAGACCCAGAAAACAAAGGGGAGCAGGCTAAAGGGAATAAGACATCCAATAAGCAACCCCCTCACTCTTCATCGCAGCCCCTTGTCTCCCTCGACCCCCTCCCTCCATCTCCAAAAGAAGAAAACACCTCTCTCTTATTAGCCTAAATCCTTTTGGGCCATTGGACCTCACAACCCCTCCATCCCTTAGATCCCCTCCCCATCCCCACAACTCCCCCGCATCCCCTCCACTCTCAAACATATGATCTCCACCTCCTCTTTCAGTTGAAAGAATTATAACAACAAATCAATCAAAGGAATCTCTACAAACTACTCATCATAAAAAAAAAGAAGCAGGAAGGAAGTCTAACAAAGAGCTGAGGGATGAAGATATAGCAAAGAAAATGGCACCAGGTAAGAAACAACCAATGGACTCCTTTTTGGGAAAAAGTTTAGGAAACAATGACAAAAGCCAATAGAGAGGGAAAGGTCCCTTGCACCAACCAACAAATAAATAATGATTGTGGTCTCCTGGAATTGTCGAGGATTGGGATCATCCTTCAAAGAAAATGTTGCAAGAGACATTTTGGCAAAAGAAAATCCACACATTTTTATGATTCAGGATATCAAAACGAATAGTTAAGAAACTGAAAAAATAATTAAAAAAAATTCAAAAATTATGAAGGGGAAGCAATACAGGCTATAGGAGCTTCAAGTGGAATATGCACGATATGGAAAAAAGGGCACTGGGAAATGATACAACAAAAGAAGGATCAGCACTAGATACAAACAGATCTAAAGAAAACAAGCACAAAAGAGAAGTATAGTTTCATAAATATATATGCTCCCAATCATTACAGGGAAAAAGAGCAATGTTGGAACATAACAAAGGAAGCACTAAATGAAATACAAACTGGAAAAATAATCCTTGGAGGGGATTTAAATTTGGTGAGAAGTATAGAAGAGAACTTTGGAGGGATATATCATACAGACCCATCCAGGGACACTTTGGAAACAATAATGGAGCAACACAACTTAATAGATATTCCTCCAAACAATGGAAAATATACCTGGAGCAACAAAAGAGTGGGAAAAAATAAGATAAAAGAAATGTTGGATAGAATTCTGATTCAAGAAAACATAGCAGCAGTTTACAGCTCAATTAAATAAAAAATCCTTCACACCACAACATCTGGTCACAAGCCGGTGGCAATAATGATGGACAAAATGGAAAACCAAGGACCCCTTCCATTTAGATATAGCTCAATATGGGACAGCAATGCAGAATTCAGAAATCTAATCAGGGAAACATGGGCACCAAGAATCTTGGGATCACCCCAATATATTTGGGAAACAAAATTAAAAAATTTAAGAGCTAAGCTTAAGGAATGGGCAAGAGCAAATGAAATAAATAAAAAAGAAAGGAAAATAGAGCTGCAAAATAAAATGGACAACATACAAACTGAAAAAGAAAATAAAGAGGAGGAAAAGCAACATTATTTAAGAGAGAAGGAGATTTTTTGGGAAATATACATGGAAAATAGGAAAGAGTAAGAAGAGGCAAGATTGAAATCCAGAAGCCTTTGGCTCGACGTAGGGGATGAAAATACAACCTTCTTTCACAACACCATTAAAATAAGAAAAGCAAGAAATCAGATAGACAAAATTTAAGTTGACGGACAAGAGGTGAAAGGCACAGAGGATCTTAAAAAAGTAGCCCACACGCATTTTAAAAATCTACTTTCAACTAGTGAAGAGGTAGTTGATTATGAAAGCTTCCTTCATCATACAAAAAAAAAAAAAGAGAAAATCTCAGAAATATGCAAAGAGATAACAGAAGAAGAGGTAGTGGTGGCCATATGGAGCCTACATCCAGATAAAGCCCTAGGGCTAGATGGTTTTACTATAGCTTTCTACAAATTTCATTGGAATATAATAAGAAAGGATTTCTTAATAATGGTGAAAAAAGTTAAAAAAAAATAGGAAGCAACACAAAATCTTCCTATCTTGCACTAGTCCCAAAAGAATCCAACCCCTCCACTTTCAATAAATTTCGTCCCATTTCCCTTTGCAATTCATCCTACAAGATCATCACCAAAATAATTTCAAATAGAATCAAAGAAGTACTTCTGACAATAATATCTAAAAACCATGGAGGTTTTGTGCCTAGCAAGCAAATCATAGACAATGTAATTATTGTACAAGAAGCCTTACACTCCAACATGCAAAGAAAAGAGAAATGAATCATTATCAATCTAGATATGGCAAACGCATTTGACAGGTCAGCCTCCAATATCTAGTGGCAGTGCTAAAAAAACTAGGATTCTTTAAAGAAATAATAGAGGTCATTCAAGCTTACATCACAACTCCATGGATTGCACCTCTCATAAATGGAAGGCCCATCAAATGTTTTCAAAGCACAAGAGGCCTTAGATAAGGATGTCCACTCTCCCCTTTCCTATATATTATAATGGTTGAAACTCTAAGCAGAACATTGGAAAAATAAAGAAAATAAAGAAATATTACTAGGCTTCAAATAACAAGATGAGTAAAGACCATAAACCACTCCTTGTTTGCGGATGACACCCTATTGTTGGGAGGGGCCTCTACAATAATTGCAAGAAGATTCAAAATAATACTTGATGATTTTCTACAGGTTTCAAGTGGGCTCTTAAACAACACAAAATGCAGAATATATGGCTCGAACACTCCTCCCAGAATCATGCAAAGGATTTCACAAATCCTAGACATCCCCACACAAGAAAAATGGACTCACATTTTTTATTTAGGACTGCCCATCTCCAAAGAAAAAATGAAGGCATAACTATGGACCAAATAGATTGAAAAAATGAAAAACAAAATCTAGAGCTGGGGGATGATGTGGTTAACCATGGCAGGGAGGGTGATATTAATAAAAGAACTTCTTGCAGCGCTCCCAATCTATCAATATGCAATAATCTTGGCTCCAGCAAGTGCTCACAAACAAATGGAGTTAATTATAAGAGGCTTTCTATGGCAGGGAGGGAAACAAGAAAACAAAAAAATTAGTTTGGTCAGGTAGGAAAAAGTAGTACTACCATATGAACAAGGAGGCTTATCAATACGACTAGCTAGCCTCATGAATGTTGCCCTGGGAATGAAAATAATATGGATACTGATCACAGGAAAAGAGACCTAGTGGAAAAAAACTCTCGCCTCAAAATACATGGACAACTCTAGAAGAAGTTTTTTGAATGAAAATATCCCAACAGAGTGTGCACTCAAGGCTGGAAGCTCGTGAAGAAGACAATCCCTCTAATTAGCAATCATATTTCTAAAATCCCAGGCAACAGAAAAACAATTTCGATTTGGGATGATAGAATTATGGGGGAAGAACCTTTAAAAACTCACTCAAAACTTGAGGGCATTTAAAAATGGATGAGAGAAAAAGGTATTAATACTCTACACTCAATATCTATTTGGAATCAGAGAGATTGGCAAGAATGGAAAAATACAACAATCCCTACAAATCTGAAAGTGCGATGGGTCAAATTAAGACAACTCCTTAAGGGGGCAACACCCATAAGCTATGATGAAGAAGATGACTTCCATTAGGACCCAAGTGGAAGAAGATACATAGTCAAGACTGGATACAAAATTTTACAAGATCAACCAAACCGTCAAGATTGGGGTCTTTGGAAGACAGTTTGGAAGTCTAAAAGTTTACCTAAGATCAAAATTTTCACCTGGACACTCTTAAAAGGAAGGATCTTAACCAGTGAAAACTTAAAAAAAAAAGGGCTTCCAAGGTCCTTCTAGATGTCCAATGTGCTTGCAAGTAGAAGAAACCATACAACATTTATTCCAGGATTGCATTTTAGCCAAAGAGTGCTGGCAACAGCTCACAAGTCCTCTTGAAATCAATCTAAATTTCGCAAAGCCTTTGCTGGAATTTTTCCAAGCTTGGGAGAAGGCTTACTCATATACAACAAAGAAGAAAGTGACAATATAGAGGATCTAGAAATGCATCCCAGCAATATTATGTTGGCAACGCTCGTTGACGAGAAACAAAAACATTTTCAAAAGCCAGACCCCAACAATAGGGAAAATTCTCTCCAAAACATGGGGTTTAACTTCTAAAATCCTAAATGTAAAAGGAACAACAACAACAGACTACAACACTCTTCAACAAGAAGAGAAAGATTGGCTCAATAAATCCATAAATAATAACAATGGTCAAACTGGACAGAAGAAAAAACCTCCAGAACATAGCTAGAAAATTACGCTGAGTGAAGAAGAATTCACAACATGGAAAAAAATAAAAAAAGACATTGTCTTTACTTTGATGGGGCTTCAAAACATAATCCCGGGAAAGTAGGGGCAGGAGGAATCATCCTCGATCCGAATGGGAAAGAAATTGTTACGTATGAATGGGGACTTGGAGAAGTTTCAAACAATAAGGCTGAAGCTTATAGTCCTCTAATGGGAATGATAACAATTAAAAAAAGATTGATTCAAGACCCTATCATAATAGGAGATTCAACCATAATAATAGAGGCAATGGCTCAAGACATCCTAGAAATGAATTCATTAATAGAGTATACAAGAGGATCAGGAAGAATTCAGAAGGCTCAAGAGATGTGATTTTTAGACATATACTAAGAACTCACAATCAACAAGCAGATCATTATGCAAACCAAGCAGTTAAAAGAGTTGAAGGGAGCACACGGGAAAACAAAGAAATATATTACACCTCTGTTCCATAAGTCCACCCATATTTCAAGAAGCATGAATCTTTTCAAAAAAAAGAAACAACGAACATTCCCAAAAAAAAATAAACAAAAAGACAACAAGAGATCATCAAAAAGATATCACTGCAAAAGCAATCAAATGGTCACGAGACTCCAGAGGAAAAATCAAGGGAAATAAAAAACATTAAGCGCTCTAGCAGTAAAGACAATCATGATCAAGCATGCATGAATCCCGCAACAATCCATCCTATTAGGGATAGGTACTTGATAACTCTCAGTCTCTTTAAACACAACTCGAAATGCATTATCCCTCGCAGCTCCAATCCTAGGCATACTCACTTGCTCCATCTGCCCCACATCGCCTTTGCTTTGCTTCATGCATTTCTGCCCTCACTGAGCTTCCTCCCGACTCCTCTTTTGCACACCGGTATCATCAGTCAGCAAAAAAGCCCAGCCCTCCTATTCTAATTTTGCTCTCCTATACTCCACTACGTCCTCACTCCAAATCTGTTTACAGCCAGTTCTAGGCCTGTCACAATGCCAAATTACAAACTCCTCAATCCCTCTCACTCCTCCACTAGAAAGCACCTGTGCCCTCTGCTCATTTTCACTCACTCAGTTTTATCCCTCTTTGTCTGTTATCCATCTCCCCAGGATCATCAAGATATACTCTCTCCAGTAAGAAACAAAGACTTCCACTACAAAAGACTAGAAGGCAACTATAGTAGTAGAAGGATCACCTCAGGCAACACAAGGTACAGGAATCAGAACAACAAAAGGAACAACAAGCAGCTCAAAAGGACAAAGAAGGAAGTGAATAAAATGGGATTCAAACCCATAGAAAAGGTAGCAAGGAATGATGGATGTCCAGCACACAAAGTGAACAAATTCATGATTAGTAGACTCCAAGAATCGTTGAAAGACATCAGGTCTGAAATGAGAATGGAGTATAGCTATCAGAGGAGGAACATGGAAGTTCAGAAAGAAGAGATCATGGCTCTTAAAAATAAATGCAAGCATTTAGAGGAGGGAGTGGCATACTTCAAAACCACCACCATGAGCTAAGAAGGTGAGAACTCTGTCCACTATGGCAAGAAGAAACAACCCTCTGAGGAGCATTCAGTTTACAAACCATGAAAAACTACAAGAGAATCAATGTTATATAGATTTTCTTTACTAGCAGTCAATATGTTAGGCAGTACTCTAGAATAGCTACAAAAATCTATGAAATTTTGAATACAAGCATAGGAGAAGGGACTGCATTCCCAACACATTCTCAATGCTTGGTTTCCATCTTCGCTACAGTCGAATGTAATAGGAGCTTGCTCCACGCCATCTTTTGGTAATATATCCTCTATCTGATCTTGTTTAAAAAAAAAGTAAAAGCTTGGTCCATTACCCAAAACACATATAAAATTTCACTTGCAATTTGTATATCACATTCAAGTTTCAATTATAGATCATTACTGCTCCAATATGGGTATGAGTGTCAATACCGAAAAGAGTAATGTCCTAATAATTAAATCCAAAATGATCAACTATGATAATTTCATGTAAGATAACAATTACTTGGAGAAGGTTTACTCATACAAATATTTAGGTACTAACATTCACCATAAGCTCAATTGGAACTATATCATTGACAAAAGAATTATAGGAGGCTCGAAAGTTTATTATGAACTTGAAAACAATTGTAAGTCAAAGGATCCTTGGGTTTGGAGTAAATTTTTTTTCTCTTCTAGACTTTTGTCACCCGTGTTATTTTATATGGATGTTAGGTTTGGGTTTGTAGTATATCTAAAGAATCGTAGAGAAAGATTGAGATGATCCAAAAGTAATTTATAACTCACAACTTCAAGATTAAAGGAAATACCCCCTACCCTCTTCTCTTGATTGAAGCTAGTTTCTCTCCCATTGAAAGCATGACTATGTTTAGGTATCCGATGTAAAAGAAGAAGTTGTACAATATGGAAGTCAAGAGGCTTCCCAAAATTGCTTCTAACTCTAGTGAAAACCCCCACCTCCGGCTCAAGTGATGATGGCATAAGGGTGCCGAGTCATGACTCGACCATTGGGGGATAAATGAGGAAATCATCTTAGAGAATAAGGATAATATTAAAAATAATATTACTTCCAAATGTAAGGATAAGTTGTGGGATGATAAGGAGTTAGAGAGAAACGGCAAGCTAAGGTATCATAAGGAGGTAATCAACCCCACTCTTACTAACCATAATTATCTTTCTGCCTTGATGAGTGCTAAGAAAAAAATGAGCATTGCAAAGATAAGAACTAATTCTGATGAGCTTCAGAGTGAAACAATATGTTGGTCTATTCCAACACCCTGGAAAGAATCTTATGTTGGTCTATTCCAACACCTTGGAAAGAATCTTCCCCCTTTGGGACACTAAGAGAGTTCAAGATGAAAAACACTTTTTCTTGGATTACCCTCACTCACATTTGTTATTCTTTTCAAAATATTTGTCACACTACTCACCTTGACCTCAAAATGCTTCAAGCCCATCTTTTTTATCATAAAAATAGAATATTAAAAAATCTTAATTAATAGCCTTATTAAAATCATAAACCAATTGGTCATTGTGGCAACATCATCATTTTAGTTATTAAATAAAAGTATTTACCCACATTATTTTAATTATTTTAAAAAATATTATTCCGTCAACCATAAATGCCACTCTGTCATTATTTTAATTATTAAATAATAATATTGATAAAAAATTAACCTAAAATAAATAGGCACACCCCTCAAACTTAATGTTGAAATGGAAAATGCAGAGAATAGTTTAAACATGGACGTCTCATCTTTAATGTCGTTAATGTTCGATCGTGATGCATTTAACAATAAATCTCTCGCAGAGAATACCAATAAACAATTCTGAATGGGTCAACCAGGATACTGTGAACCAGTTTGGAATTAGAGGTCAACCAAATAATTAAGTATATTGACTTGAATAGAGGTAGCACAACGCTCCTGTTTAGGCGATGGGCAATGATAGAGACTTGATACCTTTATTTCCTCCTTAAAAATATAAAAAGGATTCTCGTTTTCTGTTCTGAGAATGGACAAAAGAACAAGTAAATCAACCTTGGTAATCTCATTTTCTAAATTCTCGACTAACCTCGTTTACCAGGTATAAAATTTGTCTATTTTAAGTATAGTAAAAGGTCAAGGAGCTTTATTAGTTGGTGGGCAAGAATGTCAGGTATGGCGATTGAGGTTGATGGCCACATAAGCCGACCCTAGAGTTTTTTAAGGATTCAATAAGTGGGGATTTGGCATTTAAAATCTGTATGCTTTGTCTTTATGGCAGTCCCTCCATCCACAGTGACCTGAGGCGCAGGAGTGCAGTGCGTGCGAATCTGTGCCATCTGAATATTAAATTGAACTACCAGTGCAGTGTTGGAATCGAAATATGAGAAGGCGGCAGGATACGTACGGCGTTTGATGATGCCTCACATGCTAGGCGCCTCCCACACTTTGACGTCTGTGTGTTGCCACTGACCGCTAACAGATGATATTCACGTCCACAATTTGGATTCACTGAAGGATTCAAAAATATAAAAATTCATATTCATTCTAGGGCAGAGAGTATGCGACGCAGTCTCTGCCTTTGGTTGCTTCCTTCTTTATGCATTGCAGATTGATGTTATCAAGGTTGTAAAGCAAGCTTTCTGTCCAAGCAAAAGATACACATTCAAATGCCCTTTGCTCTGAACCAGTCCGCCATGGTCGCATCTGGATTGGCATGAAGAGGTGTATTTCTGCTATTGCCCAAAATTGCAAACCCTAGCTATTCCCAAAATGTAATATAAGACTTATAATTATTGCCATACATTTAACCTGTAACAATGTAAGTAAAAAAAGATTCAACAGTCAGGCCAAGCGCTCAAGTATGTCACTGTAAGCCAGCCGAGTTAGTCAGAATACTGGATCATTGATGGAACATGATGAAACGTTTTTCATTTTGACCAAACTGTGATACACGTAAATGAATGCACATGCACCTGCCACAACATGCCTACAAACTAAATTACCCTAGGCTCATACTTCATCATTATTTTTATATTGAAATTGATATTTAATTTATTAAATAAAATGAAGAATAGATTTAATGTGTTTTTGTTTATTTTTAATATAAATTTTGTGTATAAAAAAGAGTCTAATATTTTGGATGGACACTCTACTTATTATACTTGAGAAAAAAGGGATTCTCAAAGATCTTTATGTTTTAGGACAGTCCTTTAGAAAAATTTGAAAGATCTTTTTCCTTTTAGGACAGTCCTCTTGATAGAGGAAAAAAATTGAATATGGAAGTTTACACAATTGCTTATCATATATATTCATTTTGCAATAAAGGTTATGTATAAACTCAAACTTCCAAAACTTAAACACTCTACCCATCATTTCTAAACTTTGTTCTCAAACACAATTATTTCCTTGATACATTCCTCTTTATAAAGATGATAAATTTGAGCAATTTCAATTGAAAAATACCTTAAGACACAATTGATATTGCTATTAAAGTAGAAAAAGTAATTGAATAATAATTTAGAAAATTTTGTGTTCTCATATATTTTATATTATGAAATATTTAAAATTAAATTTAGATTAATAAGGAAAGGAAATAAAATATATTTTTTTATTATTTTAATTCATAATATATTTAGATATCTTAATATAGTTTTTAGTGGGCTTAATTGTTAAGAAAATGTGCTTCCTCTTAAAAGACCACAGGTTAAGACCACAGGTTCAAAACTACAAGGAATAAAGTATGTATACCTTCATAGGCTTAGCAGTCAAATAATTGCTGTCTCGTACACTAATTTAATGTAGAACTTGACAGTGACCTTAAAATTAGATAAAAAAAATAAACCCACTTCAGATTTATAATTTCAATTTCATTAAAAAATAAACCCAGTTTGGTGTGGGGTTTGTCGGAGGCCTTACAATTCGATAAAAAAGATAAACCCACTGATTTCAAACTCAATTAACAAATACACTTAATAAAAATAATATTCACTTCAATTAATAAATCCACTAACATATATATATAATTTTCAGACTTCCCACTGTTTCAAAAGCCATATTTGTTTCTAACCTTTTGGCCTTTTTAGGCTTTTACTTGCGAATATTATTTCAAATCAATATAGACAATAACTGGCAATCCAGATCCAATAGATTTAGGAAGTAAAGATATATGTCCTCCAAAGGAGCCGAGGGACAAAGAATCCAATTCACTGAAACCATTATTTGACAAGACTGAAGTGCACAGACTGAGAGAAAAGCGGCAGTTAAAAAAGAAAAAAAGAAAACAGCACAGTATTTAGAATTGAAACATGAAAAGAAAGCTTATAATCTTGCATGCCATCATAATCAAAATATATTTTATGGTTGGGAGGTTTAGGAAAATCATTTCTTGGAGTTTGATATGTTATGGGTTGGAGGCTTATGCATGTGTATCAGATCGAAAGTACAGATTTTTTTTTCTTTTGGGTTTTTCTGCGCCGATCATCGTCATGTTCTTGGCCATCTTAGGGCTTTGTTTTTCAAAACCCTAATTCCTCTGCAGGGTTCAATGAATCTTTTGGATTGAAGTAGGCAATTAGCAACCAATTAGCAAAACCCTGGTTTCTTCTGATAATAGTTATTAGCCAGGATTTATATACATTGTGTTTAATGGGTGGTGTACTTCTTATTAATTGCTTCTCATGTGATAACACTTTGGATAAGAATAATGAGCACCCACGTTGAAAGTGCGCGGGAGTAATAATGGAATTTTGTTGGACATGAAAAGAAGATGATTTTGAAGAGACATGGCCCCCTGAATTTATTCTCGATCTCCCACGCCTGTCTCCTTTAAACTGTAGTTGAGGTGAGGCAGGAGGAGAGTGGCTGACAGAGACACCGACAGCATGAGCAATTTGTTGTGATTGGGGATCTCCTACAAAAAATCAATGAATTGTGACTACTAGGGGTTCTTGGTGCAGGGGTTCAAAGATAAGCCTCAGTAGTTTTGAAGAGACGTTCTGCTAGAATGTACAAGAATGAATGGATAGAATCATCGATGCCGGCTGCCCCATACTGTCAACGATGAAGATCATGGCCATGTTGATTTATTGAATCAGAATCAGAATCTGAATCTCAAACCCTAATCCCTTTAAAACCCTACAAACCCTAAAAAAAGAGCAGAAGGGGTTGGGCCAAATGGATGCATGCAATTATCAGTTCAAAATAATGAAGCCTACAATGATTTGCTTAAGTAAATAATGCAGGGTTTGCACTCATCAGTCAAGTCAGAATTAGTTGCGAAATTGTTTGTCAGCATTTCATCACATGTTTCTCTCATAAATCTGCCAGAATTATAGATTTTCAGGACGAGGGTGCCCGAGAAAATTCATGTATCGCGCATGCACCCGCTGCACGAAGAAAGTCGTACCTAAATATGCTACACAATAAGAAAACATAAGCATGCTTTTGATGCGACAGGCTAATGAAGATGCTGCTACGAATCACTCAGTGAGAATCAAAGTATGGACAAATAAATATGATCAGTGCTTGTTTTTGTCCATAGATCAGGGTTGAAAATATCTCAATCTTTCTGAAATTTTATTCGAGCATTAACAGAGACACTCAAGATTGCAATCCAAAGCTTTGAAACTAACTAAATCAAATATTTTCCGTGGAAAGTGTCTATCTGGTGACACGAAAAGTGGTCCTAATTACTACGCAACAACGGGACAAACATAAACATATATATATATATATATATATATATATATTAAACAGTGTTTTCCTAACTATATTATTGTTTTGTTTTTTTTAAAAGAATGAACTGTACCAAATGCCTCGAACTGTAATGAAGTTTTATAAACAAACGGCAGTACCTCTTAAAGTCTCCATTGTAAAACCAGTGGGGCTCAGACAACAAGAAAAACAAAACGTAAATTCATATATTATTTCCATATGAGTAGATACCTTGAATATCACAAAATGGAATCGAACTGTCATACAGTTTTGGAATTACTTTGATTATCTTCTTGATTGCATTATGCAAATCAATAAGAAAACAGCCATAACCAGAACGAATCGAACGAACTCTACTGCAGCCCCATCTTTATACTGTTATTGCATTAATCAATCTGATCAACAAAAAGGGAGACCATAACCAAAACCAAAAAGAACGAAAGAAAAAAAATACCCCGCTCGATTCTATATTGAATCGAACATAAAGGAATCGGTATCCGGAGTATCATAGTCCCACATGCAGCAGGGATTGTTAGTATCCATGACCCCAAGACTAGCCGTCATCATGGCTTGTTCGTAGTCCTCCTGAGTGCACTGCCACATGAAGGCTGGCGATGGTGGTACCTGATCCCTCGGAATCATGGAGGCCGCGGCCTGGTTTACTGTTGCTTCTTTTGCACCCGTGGGAGGCAACGATAACGACAGATTTGCAGCAACTGTAGGTGAAAATGTGTAGGAACCGGTGTCGTTATAATATTCATTCCCAACACAGGGATTCATAAGCACAGGGCTCGATGAAACCAGGACGGGCTGGCAGCTATTGGTGTTGTGGCTTTTGCAGGGATCGGCGGGCTGTTGTATGATATGCTGCTCATTTTTAGCATTTCCCTTGTTTTTTCGATCAGTAACACGCAACCCTTCGAAGGACATAAGACTACTGGCTGGGACTGGGACTGGGACCGGGAAAGGGACAGGGACAGGAACAGGAACTTCTTCTATGTTATTATTCTGCAAAACAAACTGGGGTTGTACCGTTGCCGCGACATGTAAAGCTTGCTCGCAGTTCAATGTTGATTGAGGCGGTGCAGGCTGCAGGTTTCGATCTCTGGTCAGCTGATCAAGCAAAGAGTAATGCTGCATGGACGTTGCAGGCACTAGAACTGCACCGCCCTGGAGACCATTGAATTGAAGGGCTGGAGAAACAGAGAAACCGGAGAGCACAAAACGGTGGTGGGTGTCCGCGGTAGGATTTAGGGCCGGCGGGCGTGGAAGAAGGGGCCTGAGAGTTGTAGTCTGGGAGGAAACGGGAGGGCGAGCAGAAGGTGGACGGAGATTGAGATGAGCTCGGGATCCATACAATGCAAAGGCGGCCCTGTCATAGGCGCGGGCGGCGTCTTCGGCAGTGGCGAAGGTTCCAAGCCATTTGCGAGCCCTCTTCCGGGGCTCTCTGATCTCTGCCACCCATTTACCCCAGCTACGCTGGCGGACTCCCCTGAAGCGGAATTTGTTGTTGTCTGGTCCGCCTTTACCTTTGCATTTCCGCTTTCCATTCCCGACCTGGCCGGGTGGTGTCTGGGCTCTGCCAGTTTCCTCGGCGCCGCTCCCTTCGCCTACCATATTGTAGTATTCTCTTCCCTTGCGCCTCTCAAAATGGTATATAGTAAACTAAGTATCGTTAGTATAGTACCCAGTAGCCGGGCTGCATTTTATTTCTTTTCAGGACATCGTGGCTGCTGCTGCGCCCGGGTTTTATAGATCGACACGGCGCAAAGGGCGCGGGTTGCCACCCAGCTTTCCCATATCGCGGGCGTCTGATTGAACGGGTTCACACTGCCATTGGCTAACGCACTAAGACCTAGTGGGTGCAGTCCATTACTCATCATTTACACTAGTTTAATGTAATTCCATCTAGCGGCACAGTTCACAAGATCATTACAACCGTTTTATTAGAATTAATGCTACTATCTCCAACAGCTCAATGGATCCCGTTCTGCTTGATCAGAGGCAGAGCACGCGGTATCTCTGGATATCCATCCCGATGGGATTGGAAATCGAAATCTGTTTTGGGTGCCCAATCAAGGACCATACACGTCTCTGGTTAATTTCCTAATTGCTGCTTCGTTTGAGCTGCTCAATTAATGACCATACACGGGCTCTGATTAATTCCTTAATTGCTTCTTCGTTTGAATTTATCAGCCACCCACATTTCCTTAGTAATCCTTACGTAATTATATTTTTCTTTTCATGCACAGTTCACACTTTCCTTTGCCATTTGAGCGATCATGTCACTTTCACTTCATTCTCCATTTCTATCTCGTGGAAACAGGTTGGGAATCCCCGTTATAAATCCAGTCTTCCTTCTTGTAAGCCTTTTCAACCTATAGGAATCATTCAAACTAGAGGATATTTGCTATAAAGCTTAGTTGCAAGAAATCAATTTTTTAAACATAGAAGAAATGTTCACATGTCAAGGCTAACGTTTAAACCGATAAGTTAATTTTCCTCTCGCATGGTTTATTGTGATATATCATTAAATTCACATTTCATATCATTTTTATGTATCGATGACACTTACCCAAAATAAAAATGATTGACAGAAAAAAACTAAAACAAAAAGAAATTGAATTTTTTATATATACTTTAAGTTTATAGAAAATATTTATTAAAGATTTTACTTTTTATTAGATAAATTTTTCTAATAGTCTTGATTAAAGGTTTTTCTTCCTAATGTTATGGTTAAGAATTAAGGGGTTTGATTATTAACTCTTTAATGGAAGGCTTTAATTATATTTAATATAATTAATAAAATATTAGTTACATAAATATTTAATATAATTAATAAATTGTTAATAATGTAGATATTAAGATTTAGATAATTTTTTTGTTATGTATTATATATTCATTTCCAAATAAAAGTTAGTTTAATGTGAATGCCAATGTGTCCAGGATTTAAGAGATTGATAATATCTTAGTAGTGACTCTTTAAGAGAAAGTTTTAATTGCATAAATTCATATTTAATTTAGTTAATAAAAGGTTAATGGCATAGCTATTAAGGTTCAAAAAAGATTTTGTCATCTATCATGCTTTCACATGCAAAAGAAATGTTCTTTTAACCTGTATGGCTCCAATCAAGATGCAAACAATATTTTAGTAGTAATTCTTTAATGGAAATATTTAATTACATAAATTTATATTTAATCTAATTAATAAAAAGTTAATTGCATGAATATTAAGGTTTAAGAAAAGCTTTTGCCATGTATCATGTGTTCACCTACCATTTGTTCACATTACCTTGGTAGTGGTGGATTCTTCCCTAGGTAATGGGATTTTGTGGAGAGAATGACTCTTTCTCTCTCGATATCATCATCTTTCACTATCATATAAGAAGTGGTGCACTAAGTATGTCAATTTTGTAATATTAATGTAAATATGTATAAGTTGAATTCTCTAATTTTACTAACATAAGAAATGATTTTACAATTTCAAGTGAGTTTTTTTTTTTGTTTAATTTTTTTTTTGAATGCATAAATGGATTCACTTCCCTAAAAAAAACTTTGGAACACTTGAATTCTTGGATTTTTATTAAAAATGAATAAGAAAACAATCATTTCATATATATATATATATGGAAATATATTTTTCTAAATAACAATGAAAATTTTTACTCATAACTATAAAGTTAAAATTAAATTTTATTTTATAAAATAATTAATATTGAAAAAAAAATCCAATTACCATTTTCTAAACCACATAATATTCGCATAAATATCATATACCCCTCAAATAAAAGGCCTTGAATTTTAATGTGTTTTTGGGAATTTTCAGTATCTTTGATTGTAAAATTTGTTGACACTTAATCATTGGGATTAGGTGAATCCATGAAAAATAGTGTAAATAGAAAATAAGGAGAATTGGAATATGAAGAGACATTGGGCGATGAAGCAAAAGAATCGCTCCCTCCATGTATATATCTATGATCAACCTTAATGCAAAAGCACAATTCATTTGAGGAGTTACCTCCTAGCCTGACATGGTATCAAAGCATAAGTCCCAACTCCATTTTTGGCTTCCCTTTATTCGCTTGTAACTCCCTTCTATCATTTTTTTGCAATATGTCAAATCCTTGCATAGAATTTGTAGTCAATTGTTCCCTAGAGCATTGTACCTGTGTAGAATTTGTAGTGAAAATGCGGTATATATGCAATGCGATCCTAAATACCATTGAATGCACATAAATGTTGTTTGTTGGAGCGTGGTGCTGGATAGAATATGCTCTGCATTTGGTATAAAATTGAACTACCTTTAAATACTGCATCCTTTAAAGACAATGTCCTTTAAAGACTGTTCTTGGAGGTCTACGTTGCATTGAACACTGAGATCATGTCATGAGTGCCATGAGTGAAGTATGTATGTATTGTAACCAGACATATTCAATACATATTCTTCATTGAATGGTATTGTGGTGAATGGTATTCTGCTTTGAATGGTATTGTGTTGACTGCATTGTGGTGAACTGCATTGTGGTGGCCAACAATTATAATACATATACCACGCTGACATATCCATTGGTTAACAACCACTGCCTTACCACAGTTGGTTAACCCTAGTTAAAGCCTCCTCCCTAGTTTGGTGTGGAAAGACCCCTCCCCATCTTGTGGTATCACCTACTCCATACCACCACTCCATCGCCTCGTCCATACCTCCTGCTTCCCGCTTCATCATATTACTCCCCCATAAATTGACTTCGCCTCACCCCCATGGTGTCGGTTTGGGCTGATGTAGTTCTATGTGCTATGTATGTAAAGAATAGGTGTCCATCTAATGCTATTAGAAACAAGAATCCTTATGAAATGTGGTATGGCCACATTCCTTTGGTAAATCATCCCAAGGTCTTTGGTTCCACCTGCTATGCCATGATACCTAAGGAACAAAGAAACAAACTTGGTGCAAGGAGTCGTAAGCGTATCTTCTTGGGGTATTCAAATACCTCCAAAGCATACCATCTTTATGATGAAGTTAATAAGAAGTTTGTAGTGTCTAGAAATGTGATCTTTCTTGAATCTTTCAAGGATGACAATGTTGTTGAGTGGCAGCTTGATCGCTTGGATAGATTCAGACATGCAAAGTCTTTCAATAATTTCATAATGATATTCCACATCTTGAAGGGGGGATTCCTATATTGGATCAATTTATGGAATCTTCTTCTAAAGCACTTTCTCCTCCACATGAAGGTCCAACCATTGATCAAGATGACACTTTGACTTATGTGATTAACATAATTGGGAGACTAAATGTTGATTCAGCCCCAACTCAGTCAACTGAGTAGCTTGGGCCATCTTAGAAAGGTCCTCCAAAATGGATGACAAATACACTTGAAAGTGTTCATCCTGATGAGGTTTGAAAGATCATAACAAGGAGCTCTACTAGACAGAATGGAGATGATGTAGATAATTTGAGTCACCTATTGATATGGATGTTTCTTATGATTTTGAACTGAATTTGTGTACAGATTTTGAACCAAATTCCTTCAAATAAGCTACTTCTCGTGATGAATGGAAAGAAGTGATGCAAAAAGAGTATAATGCCTTGATAAAGAATGGCACTTAGAAGTTGGTTGATCCTCCTTTGGGCATCAAACAATAGGCTTGAAGTGGGTCTACAAGAACAATTATAAAGCTGATGGCTCACTTGACAAGCACAAAGCAAGGCTTGTGGAAAAATGTTTTGCACAAAAGGAATGGTTCGACTATGAGGAGACTTCCCCCCCATAGAAAAATGGGCTACCATCTAGACACTTTTTGCCTTGACATCTCAAAACGGTTGGAAAATCCATCAAATGGATGTAAAAACTACTTTCTTGAATGGAGATCTGAAAAATAATGTTTTTGTGTCTGAGGGAGAGAGATTTGTTGTGAATGGTCAAGAAAACAAAGTATGCAAGCTTGGAAAATCCTTGTATGGACTCAAGAAAGCACCGTGAGCCTGGTATGAGAAGGTAACTGAGCCTCTACTCAAAGTCAACTTCAAACATTATGATCTTGATGATGTAACATTTTTTGTCAAGAAAGTTGGCAAAAGAATTGTATATGTTGTGGTGTATGTAGACGATCTTTTGATTACACAGAAAAATAAGAGCTACATTACATCCATAAAGAAGGAATTGAGGAAAGGTTTTGAAATGACTAACTTGGGCTATGTTCACTACTATCTTGGTATTGAAGTAACTCAACATCCAAAGTTTATATTCCTCTCTCAAAAGAAGTACATTGGAGATCTGTTGAACAAGTTTGGCATGGCTAAGTGTAATCCTTTGACTACTCCAATGGAACATAACTTAAAGCTCACATCCATTGAAGGAAAATAATTTTAGGAGCAACAAAGTATAGACAACTTATAGGAAGCGTCAACAACTTGACTACTGCCAGACCAGAAATTTCATTTGCTCAGGGAATCCTCTCCAAGTTTATACAAAATCCTTCTGAGGGACACTGGTCGGCTGCAAAAAGGGTTATAAAGTACTCGAAGGGAACTAAAGACTTTGGACTTAAGTATACGCAGTTGGGCGACTTCAACTTCATTGGATACATTGATTCAGACTTCGATGGAGATAAAGAATATGGGGTATCTACTTCAGGTTATGCTATGAGTCTTAGATCAGGATCTATCTTCTGTAGGTCATGCAAACAACTAGTTCCAACAGATTTGACAACTAAGGAAGAATATGTGGCATTAGTTGAAGCAACAAAGGAAATTGTGTGGCCCAGGAAAATTTTGGAAGATTTGCAGGAGAAACAAGTGCATTAAAGTCCTCTCATGATTGACAACATTTCTGCAATAAATTTGGCCAAGAACCCAAAGTTCCATGATCAAATGTAGCACATCAATACAAAATACCATCTGATTCAATATCATGTTGAGGCCAAGACAACCCATCTACACCATTGTTCCACAAATGAGCATATTGCAATCATCCTCACCAAAGTGCTTGGAAGAGAAAAGTTTGAAAGATTTAGATTGATGCTTGGACTCACGAACATCCTTTCAGATTAAGGGGGGGATGTTGACACCTAATCATTGGGATTAGGTGAATCCATGTAAAATAGTGTACATAGAAAATAAGGAGAATTTGAATATGAAGAGACACTTGGAGATGAAGCCCAACAGTGTCTTCCTCCATGTATATATCTATGATTAACCTTAATGCAAAAACACAATTCATTTTAGGAGTTACCTCCCGGCCTCACAAAATTTTATCATTAAATTTATTTACATTTATTTACATGTTATGATGGTTGTAGGTTTGATGAGTTTTATAACTTATTCCAGGTAAGTGTTGAAGATATGAGAAAGAGGGAAAATAATAAAGGTAGTATTGAAGAATAATTATTTCTTTCTCTTAAAGACTTCATATATTTTTTTAGTGTAAATTTGTTTTGCAATATTAAATTTATTACACCATTAAATTTATTTATATTTATATTATTAAATTTATTTTAATGATGGAGGACATAATAGAGTGGGAGATATTATAAGGATTTATTGAACAGTTAGGTCAATCCCTCCCTTTCTTATGATTTTTTTTACTTTACTTCATAGGAAGGAAACATGTATTAAGCATAAGAATGAAGCTTTTGAGCTTACCCCTCTCTCTCACAAGGGAGGATGTGGGAAGGTCTAAGTCACTAGGAAAAGGGTTTTACCCAAGAAAGTGGTAATGATAGGTGATATACTAGTAGAAAACATGGCTCTTGGGAGGGTAAAAATAGGCCCTTCTCAAAGCTCTTCTAAAAGCCTTACAATATACTAGATTTCATTAGATTGGGTTTCTAAAAGTGCGTCTAAAGAAATTAGTAAATTTTTCTCCAAATTCTATCTAGCTACATTTAGAAAAATTTAAGAAAGAACTTGTGTTTTCATCTTAGAAATAAGTGATGATATCAAAAGAAAATGGAGGATTGGGCCTAGAAAACATCTTTCTCTTCTCAAATTCCCTAGCAACAAAGATATGTATGGGGGCTAGTCTAAGAAAAATAACTATAAGTTCAAATAATTAGAGCTAAGTACATGTACCTATCCATAGTAGAGGATTAGATCCAAAACCTTATGAAACATGTGCATAATGCCTCAATTATATGTATATATATGAACTTATATTTTTAATTGATTGTTGATTGGTTGATTTGGAAGGCGGGGAGAGGAAATAAGGTCGAAATAGGGATTCGTGCTTTGGAAAAATAGTAAAGGACAACACAAAATACCTCCTCAAGTGACATAAGAACTTTGAAGAAAATGGTTGCTTTCATTAAGACAAATTGTGGGTTACACAAAGCCTATAAATTTGAAACAAAAAGGAAATTGGACTCGGAGAGGATCTTGTGGAAGTTTTGGAATTCATAAACATATGCCTTAAAATATAGTAATGCCAAATTTGTAAGTTTTAAACCTTTATATTGAAATAATACATACATCTTGAGTAAAATAGAAATAACAACAATGGAAAACACAATACATATATATTTTACCCTAGAAGACCTTAATTGGGAAAACCAATAAGCCATAGTGTTATGCCTCTATATTCTTCATTGCATTAATTCGATAATACATAATACAATATTTAGGTATTTTGTAACATCCAAAATTTTTAGCCATTAACCTAAGTTGAATTACAATACTAACACACTAAACATTATTATATTACAATGGCAGAAAAAACCATTGGTTAAAAATATGTCAAAAATGGACTAAAATAGTTGAGAAAAAAGGCTCTACCCTCCACTACAACCCCACATTATATATAAATCATAATTGAAGATAACCTGCAAATAATATAACACATTCCCAACATTTTACCAATAGTTATTTTCTTTTCAAATAAGGGAGCTAGGTTTTATAAGAATAACAAATCTCATTACTTCTCTACACCAATGGAAATTTTCAATACTAACAAATTTTTTCATTGAGTCTAATATTCTTCAAAGTGTCAACCTTCACCAACAACATTTTCTTGTCTTTAACGATGTCTCTCACAATGTGGTATTGAACATTAATATGTTTCATTTTAGAGTGAGAAATAATGTTTTTGGCTAGAAATATTGCACATGAACTTTCACAATCTATCCTTATAGCCTATTTTAACAAGCCTAATGCCTATACAAAATATTTATGACTATATAGCTTCCTAAAATACATGGGTTGATACCATATATTCAACTTATGTACTTGAAAGTTCAATTATTGTTTGGATCTTTAGACACAAACGAGTTAGTTAAGTTCAACTTGGTCTAATGTCTCTATTAGGTAAAAGTGTGTTTCTTACTCTATCTGTTTGGTATGTGTTAGTTTCATTGTAATACAATGGTTACAATATGTTCTAAATATTAAGTGATTTGAAAGCTCGTATTCTCCTCGATAGTAATGACTATTGATTTTTTGAACTTAGAACAGGATTGGTCCATGATATCTATTTAAAGAGCATGGAGGCTCATGAAGAATGATCGATTGTAAGAACTCTCTTATGTAAAAAAAATCTTTCACATTAATAAAATCACTTCAAATGGCCAAATTGGTTGGGGATATAGACCATTTCCCTCTTAGAGGGTTTTGACCACTTAAAAATACTAGTGTTATGATCTTTTATCTAGTTGTGTGTGGTTAGTAAAAAATTTCATCTCGTATGAACTACCCTCTTTTGCTAAACAAGGTCTCAAAGCCCATTTGAAGAGCTACACCCATTATTGATCAAGATCTTGAGCTTGTGTTTGCAACGTTTTTGAGATTTGTGTAAATTTTTGTTCTAAATAGAGTATTCCATTGCATGAGGGGCACTATTTTAAACGAATAAGACATTTATTTTCATTAAAAAAGGTGTATGGTTTCCCAAGATACAACATTTTTCATCCTATACAGAGGTATATAGTTCAAATATGCCCTTTTTTCTGATTTTTTTTACAAAGTTCATATTTTGGTTTTCTATTTTTATTCCATGTTTGTTACTGTTTCGAATATATATATGCTCTTTTCCTTGTGCTCTATGTGGTATTGAAAAATTAGAAATAAAGTGAAAAGTGTTTTATTGTTTGTGTATTCTCTTTTTCATGTGCTTCGTGTAATCTCAATAAATAAAAAATAGAGAGAAAACTTGCATTTTCTATGTAAGCTAACAAATTTCTAACACATTGATATTGAATTTTAGATTTTTTTGAAACTATTGTTTGTTTATGGATGAGCACACTTTTGTAGGAAGCGTACACTTTAAGGAAAAAAAACAAGAATAGTTCCATCCTCCTTCACTACTATTATAATGTGTTTTTCCCTATGTCAATTGGTTGAAAGTTACCTTATTTAGTAAGAGGTTGTTGTGGGGAAAAATGCCTATGCAGGACGATCCTATCCACCTAAGGTGTGACAGTGCCTTAGCAACAAATAGAGACAACTATTCTAGTATTCTTCCTTTATGAATTAAGAACGAAGAGAGATAGATGGACTAACCGGTGTCTTCCGTTTGTCCCTCGATCCGGTTCCTCTTCTCTTTGGGAGTTCCCAGCTACTTGCCTTCTCGCTCGCCCAGCTTCAAGAGGTTTCTGCAAGATCACAAGAAGAGAACACTACACAAAGACATAGATTCATATTCATAACTAGTTCAGGATTAGAAATAAACTAAATACACTAATGCAATCATACATCAAAGACACATCAGCATATAGGAGAAACCAAGATAGCTTTATTGATGAATAACAAGGTTCAGGAAGAGATACAACCCAGAGGGCTCCAATCCAGCATCTCCTTCCCAGCAAATGAAATTCCTATCTTCACCTTCCCTCAAAGCATTACGCACCCAATAACTCCAGTCTCAAACCAACAACAATTCTTTGCAATAACAAAATTCCAGCCTCTAGATCTCATGAAGGAGAGATCCATATATAGATGTTTGGAGAGAGGATGAGTTAGCTTGAGATCTGACTAGTGTCCTCTCCCTCTGTCAGTTCTTGATTCCACTTGGAGGTTCTTGCTTCCACTTGGAGATTGGGAACCTCTTACTCATCACTAGTCGAATTCACTGAGGCAAGTGTCATTGAGGAAGATTCTGGAAGCTTCCTGGGTCTTGAAACCTCTTGGAATGAACTTACCATTTGTCAATTCCCGCTCAGTGCACCCTGGTAGTGCTTCTACCTGCGTTGCAGTGCAGGTAGCCAGTGTTGACTTTACATTTCAGCGCAGACAGCTAGTGGAGCCACTGAATTGATCCTGAATTGACTTGTTTTTGAGCAGTTTCTGGTGGAGAACTTCTGTGAATTGCTGTGGTTTTTGAGCCTTGTTCCTCTAGGGGTAGGAACAACATGTTTAGGGACTTTGGATCCCTTAGATTATGGACATTTCATGCTCAATGCTGTAAGGCACAAAAATGTCTATAACAGTTGCCCCCTAAAGTATGAGGCCGTTTATTGGGTGAAATGCTTTATCAGGAGGATCCGAAGTTCATCCAATGCTGGGAGGAGACCTGTAATAAGATACAATACAATACATTATTTTTCATACTGCTTTCATGATCTAGCTGAGGCGGGCATTCCCATGCTCAGCTTTATAAATTCATTTTTCTGTACATAGAACAGACAATCGTCTGATGGTAGACTGATAATTTTGATGAAATTATCATCCTTTGGGTAGGATGATTATCTGCTGCAATGATGTACATGTCAATGTCTTTATCTTTTTTGAATATATATCGCAGCCCGGATGGATGAAACTAGATCCGGGGTCTTCAAACTCGTTCGATCTTCACTCTAAGTACAAGTTGATCCATGTGAGAAATGTTCTGAAGTCGAACATGGAAAGACATCGCTTGATTACCGGTCAATGAGGTAAACCGTTAACAAGCGCGAGAGGAATCACCGATAATGATAATGACCCTCAAGGTACTGCAGTACAATTCACGTGGTGTGAATAAATGACTTGGCATCGAACACCACGCAAAATCTTTCGGTCGAAGGTCATTGATGTATACCTGTCGCTGGAAGTGAGAAACTTGCCATTGAGGCATGCAAGCTTCAAAGTACTGAAGGGGTTGTTCCTAGATCAACTTCTTGGATAATGAGCTGATGTCGACAAGAAGCGATCCGTCAAAGGAGGGCCTTAATGAATCCCACATCAATGACATGGAACGAAGCTAATGATTTTGATGGAGGTGAAAACGATCTGTGACATATGATTCAGGGTGGCGGTCATGAAAGGATGAAGGATAATGTACGGCAGTGGATGGGACACGGTTGACTTTTTTTGAACGACTTCTCTTGAACATATGGTGACACTGATGCGATGGATCGGTAGCATTACCCCAAATATGGATGGTATGGCGAGACCATGGTGATGTGACCGGTGAATGAAACAACCCAACCCGATTGTGGTACGGAGGAAAAGTGTCATGTTCAAGAGAAACTTGCTACCATCAAAGTTTTCTTGAGTTTCTCCCAATTTTCCCCAATCATTGCTGACCAGTACCTCTTTATTTTTGTCAAGCTTGAGGAGGATAACATATGCTTGTTCTATAACTTGCCCTTCGGGCAAGCCCATCGCTTTGTTTTAATGAGCCTAGCGATAGTGAAACTCGTTCTTGTCTAAAGACAAGTTTGTCGCTATTTAATGATTTTACCGAGTCTAACGACAAAGATAATTCGGTCCTTTTCATTTTTAGAGAGTCTAAAAAGGTACGTAAAGTTAACTCCAAAAGTCCTTTTTCGTCATCTAATCCCTTAAGTCCGAAAAAGTATAAAACAATACAGAACGGATGAGTTTTCGATAGTTTTAACGAGCCGAACAAAACAAGCGCTCGATCTTTTTGTGCAATAATCCCTCAGGTCCAAAAAGATTAAAATCTAGAGGAGGGATAGCTTTCCCGGTCACTTTAACGAGCTGGAAGGCCAAAACTCGGCAATCTTTTCATATTTTACGAGTCAGATGAAAAGAGCTTAAAGAAGACTCGTCTTTTGAGGAACGAGTGATAAAACGGGTTAGCAGCTGATTCCAGGTACGGGGTGGAATTTTCCAATCACGGAAGTGTCACAAGGATGGCTAGTGAAATCACTCTTCGCAGCTGTTCCTCAAAATGGGTAAACAATCATATGGAGGTGAACGATCGACCAATGGAAAAGTGGAGGTGACGGTGCAAACACGACCAAGGTTTTAATGGCTGATAATGTTACATTCACAGTGGCTATTTACCGGAAGATAGTTCATTTTTTAACGAGCTTAAACGCGGAAAAACACTGCTCAGTCTTATGTTTATTTTTTAACGAGCATGAACTATGTGCTAAACTGTTCGGATATTGCGTTTATTTTTTAACGAGCATGAACTGTGTGCTAAAATTGCTCAATGCGGGTTTATTTTTTAACGAGCTTGAACCCTGCAGTAACACTGCTCGTGGTAAGTTTGCATGCCCCCAGCATAATAACGCAAATCGAGGTGCATGCCCCCCAAGCTTCATTGCATTCAACTCGGTGGTTGGAATGAAGGTTTACCTTTGAGATTTGAAAAGGGGATTTGTTTCATTTTTTAATGAGGTTGACACAGTAAAAGAACTATCCTCATGACTCCTTGTTTCATTTTTTAACGAGGTTGACAGGAGATAAGAACCGTCCTCGGAGTCCAAATCCATTAGATATAGAAGGTTTCATATTCCACTATGGCCACTTCCGCCAGATTACTCGGAGGCGGTAGGGAAAAAGTACCCATTAAGGCAGGGTCTTTTAGGAGACCTACTCCGATATTTTGGAGTGAATTATTACTTCCATGGATCATTGGAATGCTTCCCGTAACTTGAGAACCATTGGGGAGGAAGTTTTGCTAATCGACGATTGTAATCCCTCCTTGAAAGGGAAATGCAATCTTTCTGAAATAGGTCGACACAACAGCTGCCATGGCATATATCCATGGTCTTCCTAGTAGGATGTTGTAATCAAGATTCCCATCTATGACTTCAACATCTACTTCTACTGTTTTCCCTCCTAGGTCAACTTTCAAGTTATTTAGAATACCATATGGGGTATATGTTCGTCCATCAAATGCTTTTAATGTCGTCGAAGTTTGCGACAAGGTTGGAGATCCTAAAGTTTTCCAGCAACTCATCGACATAATGCATGTAGATGCCCCCTCATCAATAATTGTTCGATGAACAGTTTTGTTGAGGGCTTTCACATGAATAAGGAAAGCTAGTTGAGCTGGTAACTGAGGGTCATATCCTTTATGATTAAAGGCCACAAGATTGGAATCCATTGGGTCAATCCCACCTATTGCTGATAATAAAGCTTGCTCTTGGGAGAGGCAATTTTGCGGTACCTCAAGCGTCGACATAGCGGACGGCGATTGGGCCAGGTCCTCTATTATATTATAATTCTGTGCTATTTTTGCACGAGGATTAAATGTCGACTCGTGTACTACTCCCTTTGTCGACTTTATCATTTGTTCAGGAATGATGGGTGGCACAACTTTGGTCAAAGTTGTTGTCGAACTACTAGGTCGTTCATTAGCCTTGTTATTCGACACCTGTGGATTCCCGTAGTCTTTATTCCTTGTCAAAGCATCATTTTTCTACTTTGAGATAGACAACATAAGAACTTGGGATCGGGAAGCATTTTGATTAGCAACCAGTTTGGTACCCGGGCGTGGAAACGGATCAGTCAATACTGCTGAGGTTTTTGAACTCTTAAAGAGTTTCTTAACTTCAGCTATATGTGGACAATCTCTCGTCCAATGATCCTCATCGCATATATGACACCCCGCAGGGGGTTTCCTTTTTCTCCCTTTCTTTTTCTTCTTGCCCCTTGGTTGCTTCAGTTGTTTGCCCTTGTCTGTCGACATGGCATTTTCTTCTGAGGCAAGAAGTTACTCTTTTGCATTTTGATCTGAAATCTTACGGGCTTTCTTGGACGTAGCCTTTGTCGATTTCGTGTTTTTCGTGCCAATCACGCCATCGCCGGCGTGAGAGTCATTGTTTGATTTAGGAGGAGGAGGAATTGAGAATTTCGGTCTAGGGGCATCAGGTATTTTGTCGTAGAGCGTGCCAGACTGAGTATAGACCAAGTCCAGATATTGCGCACGAGCGATGACTTGCTCTTCCGTTATGACTCCCCCCTTTTCCACATCTTCCGTGATTGTAGGAAGTAAGGATTTGATAAACCATTCAGCTAATAGCTGATCGGGAACGTACATTTTTACCATCCTACGACGACGTCGCCACTCATGTATATGATCAGATATGTGAGTGGCCGTTGTCTGTTTGAAGTTGGTTAGGAGTTCTGTTCCCGTTTCATACCTTATCGGTAATTGAAAATGGGTTAAGAAAGTCGTGGCTAAGGTACCAAAGTTGTCGAACGAAGCTCTAGGCAATTCAATATACCATTTTGCCGCTGGACCAGTTAACGTCCTCTGAAAAAGGCGAAGCCTAATCGAATCATCGTTTAGGGTGTTTGATGAAAACCACAGATGAAATGTCATCGCATGATTCGACGGATCTTCACCCGGATTTCCATTAAATTTAGGAATATCTGACGGAAGTTTATGCAGAATCGCTGGCCACCAAGGGGCATAAGCAATTGGATCATTCGTCAGCCGGTTTAGATCTGGTAATTCTAGAGTTGCTACAAAGGGCAACTGTTGATTCAGGTTAGGCGAAGCATACCCAGGATAAGATGGAATCGCCTGAGCGGTGGGTCTTTGCATACCAGCATAATGTATTTGATGCTGGCAACTTTGACAAGGTTGATGGGCATAACCATTATAATATGGTTGTTGATAACCGCTTTGGAAATGCGATTGCTCATTACTTACAAAGACTTGTTGCTCAGGTCCTTGATATGATTGCTGGAATGGGGGTTGTTGAACCATTTGCTGTTGACCAATACTGGATGATTGACCAAGATGAGGAGTCACAGTACTCATTTGATCCTGAGTCGCTCCAGATAAGGAGGCACTAACCTGAGGTTGTGATTGAGTCGTTGAGACAAGAGGCTGTTGTATTGCAACCTGAGGCTATTGGGGTTGACATACAACAGGTAGTGCGTGTACTTGCGACGCAGTCACCATAGCAGGTATAGTGGGAATATTCGACACAGGGTGGACTGGTTGCATTGAATATAAAACCCTTGGTTGCTGAGGCAGTATTGGTACCCAACTGCTGGATGCAATTCCAGTTTGACCTGAACTTTGTTGTAAACTCCCATATGGTTGTTCTCCGGGAGGGAACAATGAAAAGGCATACTGCCCTCCATATGGTGGCAATCCAGTACTTAAAGGGTAGATTGGCCTTTGAAGACACATTGGATCAATTTGTTGAGTTTCAACACAAGAAATACCAGATGAAGAAATAGGAACTAACCATGTCATCGAAACAGTCTCTGGTTGGACTCCAGCTTGTTGTTGACAATTTGCCGGGACAGATGGTATACCAGCGAACATCGTTGGAGTAGTAGCAGGAGGCTCTGCCGCTGCTGCGTCGGATGACACAGTCCTGGATGTCGATGGTTGTTCAGACATATTTAGTCTATCCAAAAGATTTTCTAGCGATTCTACAAGAACTTACGATGAAAAGAGACTAACTTCGAAGATCAACGAGGGAATGGTGATGATTATTCCGTTTAAAATAAATTTTAACGACGCTTGGACACAACTTGCTTTTTCAATTTTAAAGAGTCGAGAAAAAGCTAAAGATGACTCTAGTCTCCTTCGATGTTTTAACGAGCCCGAAGTGACAAATGCTCGGATGGAATTTTTCCGTTATAGAGTCCGAAAAAGGCTAAAAGGAACTGCTCTGGAGTTCTAGGTAGAGGGTGTGCCAAACTTTTCGCAAAACCGCAGAATACTTTTTAAGGTACAGGCGGTCAATCTTCCTGAATGTTGTGTTCAGTGCATTGCGATCAGTAGGGCGGCCGACACGGCTTCCTAAGGATAAAGGTTTTATGCCTATAGGGGTCTCCCAATATATACTCGACGGTACGTGGGAGCACAATCCGTATTGGCGCTATCGTCCCTCAGGAGGAATCACCCACCATCAGCGAGATCGACAGTCACCAGGCTCTACGACGCCGGAACACGTCTCTAGCCTAGACCTCTATGTTGTGCGTTAAGTTACAAAGCGTTGTTAAGTTCATTCAATTTATTTTAGGTTGATCTTTCTTAGAAGTTTGCCTTTTTGGATCACCACGAGATGTATGATACAATTCCTAAATGCAGTCTAAAGATGATAAGCAAGCTTTTATATCTTTTCAACAATGAAAATCCTAGCTACAAAGGGAAAAGAAAGACACCATATTTTCTCAAAGAGCAATCAGCACACTCTAATGCACTTTTCCTAAATCAAGCATGCAAACTATCAAGATGCAAATGCATAATGCAGGTGTTTGTTTTCTGCTCTCTTAATATTGATGCCTAAAAATAAAGCTTTTTGCACAACTTTGAATTTGCTTTTAAATGACTAATACAAACAAGTTCACTTTTTCGAAATCAGAAAGGGTAGAAGAGATTACAACACTTAACGATTTCCGAAATGAATACTTGTTTCAACACTTAAAAGAGACAAACTCAAACCAAAAGCAAAATTAAGTGTATAATCAACTGTAAATAGCCAATGAACTCTCTCCTAAGATCACAATCAACAGATCTGAATCAAGGGCTACAGGATGACTATTTCACTCTTGCAAAGGAAAACTGTAAATGATGCCACAAACACATAAAAACACTCACAATCTTTTTGTACAAAAGGAGGCGGAATTTAAGCAGAGAAAAGGAGTTATCAGATAGGTACCTATGCTGGTTACAGGCTGCAAAAATCAGAGATCAAAACAAGGCAGAACAGAGCAGAGAACCCCAGCTGCACAAGGCCTAACTGGATCAGCGCACCCTCAACACAGGGGTTTTGACATTCAGCGTAGGTAGCCTTCACGGGACCTGCGTTGAAATGCAGAACCTCTTCACAGGGTCTGCGCTGAAGGAGAAACGAGAGTTTCTCACTGGGTTCTGGGTCACAGTTTGCTGATTAATCTACGGTTTCAGGCCAAATAAAAGCAACAAGCAAGGTACAATCAAGGGATGCTTTGAGGAAGGGCTAAGATCAATCACAAAGGATCATCAAATCATTTGTGAATCCATTGTTCAGATCATAGACAAATCTAGTGATTGGATCAAAGCAGCAGCTGTCTACTTTGCATCTGAGAATAGCAGATGCAGTTCGATTGTTGTTGTTGAGTCTATGAAACAAACAATGATGGAAACACAAATGAAATGACTAAATAGATCTCCCCAGCGGAGTCGCCAATTTGTTGTGGGGAAAAATGCCTATGCAGGACGATCCTATCCACCTAAGGTGTGACAGTGCCTTAGCAACAAACAGAGACAACTATTCTAGTATTCTTCCTTTATGAATTAAGAATGAAGAGAGATAGATGGACTAACCGGTGTCTTCCGTTTGTCCCTCGATCCGGTTCCTCTTCTCTTTGGGAGTTCCCAGCTACTTGCCTTCTCGCTCGCCCAGCTTCAAGAGGTTTCTGCAAGATCACAAGAAGAGAACACTACACAAAGACATAGATTCATATTCATAACTAGTTCAGGATTAGAAATAAACTAAATACACTAATGCAATCATACATCAAAGACACATCAGCATATAGGAGAAACCAAGATAGCTTTATTGATGAATAACAAGGTTCAGGAAGAGATACAACCCAGAGGGCTCCAATCCAGCATCTCCTTCCCAGCAAATGAAATTCCTATCTTCACCTTCCCTCAAAGCATTACGCACCCAATAACTCCAGTCTCAAACCAACAACAATTCTTTGCAATAACAAAATTCCAGCCTCTAGATCTCATGGAGGAGAGATCCATATATAGATGTTTGGAGAGAGGATGAGTCAGCTTGAGATCTGACTAGTGTCCTCTCCCTCTGTCAGTTCTTGATTCCACTTGGAGGTTCTTGCTTCCACTTGGAGATTTGGAACCTCTTACTCATCACTAGTCGAATTCACTGAGGCAAGTGTCATTGAGGAAGATTCTGGAAGCTTCCTGGGTCTTGACACCTCTTGTGGAATGAACTTTCCATTTGTCAATTCCTGCTCAGTGCACCCTGGTAGTGCTTCTACCTGCGTTGCAGTGCAGGTAGCCAGTGTTGACTTTGCATTTCAGCGCAGACAGCTAGTGGAGCCACTGAATTGATCCTGAATTGACTTGTTTTTGAGCAGTTTCTGGTGGAGAACTTCTGTGAATTGCTGTGGTTTGTTAGCCTTGTTCCTCTATGGGTAGGAACAACATGTTTAGGGACTTTGGATCCCTTAGATTATGGACATTTCATGCTCAATGCTGTAAGGCACAAAAATGTCCATAACAGAGGTCTAGAGTTCAAATGTCCTTGTAAGTTACCTTTTGAAAAATTTAATTCAAACTTAAATTATTTCATAACTTTATTGTAAAGTGTATTTCACTTATATTATAAAAGTGAGTCACTATAAAATAAATTTATTATTATTATTATTAGCCTATCACTCTCAATTACAAAGAAACTTTACTATAAAAATGATTCTCACTTTTTTTATAAAAGTGGGTCACTTCATAAAGTAATTTATTTGTAAAAGTGAGCTTATAAGTAAACATAGTGAGGGAAAATAATACTTCTTGGCAACATTCATTACCATGTCCATCAACTTCTACCTACCATGTGGCTCTTTCTTACCATTAGTGCCTTTTTAAAAAATGACATAACTTTTAGATTTGAAATCCATTTTCAATACCCTTTTTTTACACATCCTATTTTTTCAAGAGCTTTCCATCTAAACTATTAGTTTCATTTTTGAAGAAATATTATCTACATATTTTAATATAGCCACTCAAAGTAAAATTTTTCATATCATTACCAACTACTTCTTATGGAAATCCCACATGGAGGATGATGCAAGAGCATCTAACCCCGCCTTAATTAAAGGAGGAATCCAAAGCGGAGAAGAAGGACATGGACCATTAAGCAAAAAGGGGACAATTCTGTTCAAAACAATTATGTTCAAAACAGAGCTAGATTGATGGAACTAATAAAGCCTCGAGAAGACTTTAATTAATGTAATCTGCCATATGTATTCTATAGTGAGCTTTAGGGCTTCAGTTGAGTGTTTCATGGAAAGGATTGATCGGATCCTTCTAGTGATCCGATCTAATGTTATATATATATATATATATATATATATATATATATGAGTCTGCGTGTTGAAGGGGAGTAAGACAGAGAGTGATAGATAGAGATGTGTAAGCCGAGAGTAATTAAAATGTAATCGAGAGGGAACTGTCTCTAAGGCTGAAATGCCTTAGTCTGTACTAAATACTGTATAATCAATATAACTGTGTTGTTTGGATTTCTGCGTGCTTGTGTATTTACACCCTTTTCAGTTATGCTGTATATATGTGTGAGTGGCTTAAACCCAGTATTATAGAGTGTTGATTGACCATCGATCACAGGTGGAATGATGGCGATCCAATGAAATATTGTTATATGTGGAATCGTGGTGTGAACGTAGGTGTGGCAGAGGAACTAGCTTTAAAGCATAGATTCCATCAAAATGGTGAGATCAAGCCAAGGAAGAATAATGAACAGTTGAAGTATCAACAAACCAAGAGTGTTGGATCTTGTAGATCGATGACCAGGATTTTATCACATCAGCAGAATCCTTTTAGGTGTTATCGGACCTTAAACATTGAGGAGAGCAATTGCGATAATGCGATGGATCATGGACCGTCGGATCAAGAGTCTAGATCGATGGTCCAGATCTAATCGATGATCGCAATTAGGGAAGTCAAAGGGCTAACAATTTATGAATGTTGCGATAGCGCCGATGTGGTGGAACACTGATACACTGATAACGATAAATCGGCTATCGGAGGTTGGGGTGATCAGTGCAGCAGAAAGGGTCAGAACGAAGAGCGGACCTGATGGATATTTATAGAAGTGGGCTTATAATATTTGAGATCCGACCCAAGGGTTTCGGTGGGGTTGTTATAGGTCAATTTGGGCACATCAATCCCGAATTATAGATCTGTATTATTAGGGTCCATCAATCCCTAATTCAATTGTTTTTATTCCCTAATGAGGTCAACCTACATCATGCTTGCCTCCCAAGAGTTTCCATGACACCATTCATCCAAAAAGTGTCCCTAAGAAGATTAGCGTAGGTAGACTTCTATCACGCTGCATTGCAATGCAAAAATTGCATTGTCTGGGTGAACTGCAGTGCACTTAGCCTTTGTTTTACCTGTGTTGAGTGAGATTCATCGAAGTTTTTAAATGAATCCATTTGATTCCTCATCCAATGGATACTTCTATAAGTTTCCAGGTTTATTGAGCTCACATTTGGATGAGGAAGAGGATGAATGAACCTCAATCCATTATCCCTTCCTCCATGGAACCACCTCCCAATTTTGGCAGAGCATTCATGAGGGCCATTAATGGCTTAACCTCCTCCATTCAGCTATAAATTGATCAAGCATTCAAAGGCTGGTCTAGGTTGGAATTTCTTGAGCTAAGGAGATGTTGTTTGAATGAGATTAGTGAGAGTATTGTAATGAAGTCAAATGTTGCTTCATGAGGAGAGAAGGGATTGAACTAGAAGGAAGACACTAAATCAAGCATGAACATTCATGGGTTTTAATCTTTCCTTTTATCAATAAAGAATTCAAATATTTTTCCATTCATGTTCTTATATGATGTAAATCATATTCTGGATTCTATGATATGTTTAATTAACAGATCTTTATTATATGCTTTGATGGGTTTCTGTCTCAGCTTGTGTGCAGTAACTTTCCAAGCGAGTTAAGTATAGAAAGGAGCGGCAGAACTGATCAAAGGAGAGAGGGAGCAAGTGAAAGTTATAGGTTTGTTTCTTTTCCTCCTTCTCTTATCTGTTGATTATAGGAAAAGTAGTGAATTACTTTGTCTATTGTTTCTAGACTAGCTACTAGGTCTAGAGGGTTAGGCATTCGTAGAAACACTAAATTTACCAAAAACAAATTGGCGACTCCACTGGGGAGTGATCCTATCCATTATAGTAGCTTATCGATCTATTAAAGCACTTTGACATACTGTACCTTTTGTCATTTATGGAATTCAAGTCTAAATTCACTGAAAATTGAGTCAAATTTAAGCATAAACTTGCCTTCAGTAATCAGCGCACTTTTGTGACTGAAACAGTGCGCTGGAGTGCACTTTCTACTTAGATACAATGCAATTCATTGCACTGTCTCTAACTATTGCCTGCGTTGATCCCTTTGGGGTCTGTTTTCGTATCTAGGAACATAAAACGTTTGTCAATTTTCTGATGTTTGAATTGCTTTGTTGAATGTAAATGAAGTTTTGTCTTTGAAAACGGTCTTTTTATCTCCTTATTTGACCCAATTTAGATTGAATTGTTGGATGTTTTTTATGTATTTGTTTATCATTTGCAATCCATTGTCGAAAGGTAGTTTTGATCGATTGTTTTGCCGAAAATGAAGTGTCATAAAGTCTTCCTTCAGAAATAATCTATTGATCTATTTGTGCATTCGATTTGTTTTTCATTTAAAGTGTCGAAAATCTTCATTTATTTAAAATCAAAAGTGTTGTACAGTCTTCCTTTCCCTTTAACAAAAATTGTCGCAAATCGTCATTTTTTATGAAAAGAGGTCTGAATCATTTGTGCATTAGTTTTTATTATTGCATCATTCACATTAAGAGAAACTGAATCAAAGAGGAGGAATCACCCAACCTCAATGAAAATGGGAGACCCCAATAGGTTGAAATCCTTTATCCCTAGGAAGCCAAGTCTACCGCCTTACTGATTGCAATGCACCGAACACAACATTCGGGAAGATTGACTGCCGTATGTTAAATCCTTGGTAATTTCTCTTTCATCTATCACCAAGGTGTATATTTCAACTTTGCGATTAGTCTGGTAAACCCTCTTCTCTAGAATCTCCAGAGCAGTCACTTTCATTCCTTTTCAACTCTTTAAAAGTAAAAGGATCATCTGAGCACTTGTCCTCTCAGGCTCATTAAACATCGAAGGTGACTAGAGTCATCTTTTGCTTTTTCTCGACTTTTTAAAAATGAAAAAGTGAAGTTGTGTTCCAGTGTCATAAAATTAATTGATCGCGGATAACATCCTCCATGGTCTCTCCTTAGTTGATCTTAGGTTGAAACATATGGAGACAAATCTAGAGTCCACCAATCAAGGAATTCCTTTGGATGGAAATCCTAGTCCTTTTCCTCCATTTGGAAATATTGGTGCTCCATATATGCCTATATTGTCCCTTCCGGGATTTACCATTGGCTTGCCAGTATGGTTGTTTTCAACCTCCTTGGTTCAAAATTTTGTGATTTCTCTGCAATCGAGTACACCTCCAATTGGATAAAATCAACCTCCAGTTGATCCTAAAGTTGACCCTTTGCCTTCTTCCTCGTTTGTTTCTTCTTCCCCTTCTTCCTCTTCGCTTGGTGAAAGTATTGGTACTAGTAACCAGGTGGCTAAGAAGAAGAAGAAAGGGAAGACGAAGAAGAAGAAGCAAATTCAGCAGAAGGGCAACAAAGCAACCATTGCTTTGAATGCAACATTAGATGAGAAACCATCCATCAATCCTCAGAAAGTTAAGTTTCCATTCAAACTTTGTGCGGGAGACCATCTTCTTCGAAGTTGTCCCAATATTCCTCAGATCTTAGAAGAATGGTATTCTCGTTTACATCATCTTGTGTCGTCAACTTCTGGAGATCATGTTGGTAACACACCATCAACTAGTGATAGTAAAGTTCATGGAAAGATGGGAAAAGTTAAGTTTCCCTGTATGTTATGTGAAGGGAATCACCCCATTCACCTTTGTCCCTATCTGGATGAAGCCAAAAATGTGTTGGATAACTGTCCTGCTTCACCGCAATGACTTCCATATGGTTACAGGAAACTCTCCCTAAATTCTTCACTAGTTGAAGAATTGACTGACCAAAATCAATTGTCGGTCAAACCCACTCTCTATGAAAGTGAATCCTATGAGTCTATACCTGACCCAAATCAACAAGTCGAGGTAAAAGTTGACCCGATTTCACCTTCAGTAAATCGTATTATTCTCAAAGAGAGTGAATATGATACCACTCAGGTTCTTTTCGTTTCTTTAGATTCAAATGAGCTTGGGGGAAATCCTCCTATTCCATCAAGACATGAGGAAAATCCTCTCGATCTTGTAACTCAAGGGGTTAATTCTCCAATTTCTACGGTACCCCCTCCAAGTAGTCTAGTCGCTTCCTTTGATTGGAATCGACTCGTAGGATTCCACCTTCCTTATTATCTACCTTTCCAAATCATAGTACAAGTTTGTAATATGATTGTATTAGGCACTATTATAGATGAAGGTGCATCAGTGAGTATCCTTTCCTCAATTGCTTGGTAAGCACTTGGTTCGCCACTGCTTGTGCCTGTTACTAAGAATCTGTTAGTTTTTAACAGAGGAACCGGTCAACCATTAGGGATCTTCCCTTAGTTACCTATTACTTTGGGAGGAAAAATCACTTATCTAAATGTGATGGTAGTCCCAGACCCTTTATATTACAATCTACTTCTTAGGCGCGACTATGTTTATGGCATGGGAGATATTGTTTCAACACTCTTTCGAGTGATTTGTTTCCCGCATGAAGGCAGGATTGTCATCGTTTACCAGCTTTCATTTCCCGATCCAAATATGGATTCTAGTCAACCGTCTTCCCTAAGTGGTCCTTTTATACCGATGGTATTATCCCTGCCACAGGTTAATTATGTGGCAACCTATTGCATACCTACATCAACTGATGATCAATTCAGTGATGTTGTACATTATGTACTAGGGGCATTGGAACCAGATCTCCTTCATGACCACGTATGGGTCGTGAAACTGAGGAATATGAGGATAGTTCCTTGTCTTGTGTCAACCTTGTTAAAAAATGAAACCAAGGATATGAGGACAATTCCTTGTCTTGTATCAACCTTGTTAAAAAATGAAACCAAGGATTGTGAGGATAGTTCTTTTATTGTGTCAACCTCGTTAAAAATGAAACAAGCCCAGAGCATAGTTCCTTTTCTTGTGTCAAGCTCTTTTATAAATGAAATAATGTCCCATGTAGCAAAGTTCCAAGTCGAGTCTTTGATTAGATCTCGTAAAATCCCAGTCGAGTCCTTCACTTGATCTCGTAAAAGAACCTTCATTCCATCCACCTGATGGCTACGAGTAGTCTACTTAGGTGAATGTAATGAAGCTTGGGGGCATGCACTTAGTGGTAAAGTTTAGTTTCCCTATAGGTTATGTGAAGGGAATCACCCCATTCACCTTTGTCCCTATCTGGACAAAGCCAAAATGTGTTGCATAACCATCCTACTTCACCGCAATGATTTCCATCTAGTTACAAAAGACTCTCCCTTTCATCATGCTGGGGTCATGTAAACCAATATCAAGCATAGTTCTTCTCTTCAAGCTTGTGTAAAAATGAAACTGAATTCAAGAATAGCTTTTCGTTTCAAGCTTGTGTAAACATGAAACTGAAGCCAACCATAGTTCCCTATGGTTCAAGCTTGTGTAAAAATGGACCCATTTCCATTTTAACCCTTGTGATTGCCATTCTATCAGCCTTTTTCATCAGATGAGCCTTGGTTGTTTTCATTTCATCGCCACCATCCCTTTGGCCGATCATATACTTTCACTTGGTTGTTTTACCTTTTTTGAGGAACAGTTGCCATGAGTGGTCTTATTAGCTAGCCTCTTCACATAAATCAGCATGTTTTGAGAAGTTCCAACATCACCGGAACTAGTTGCTACCCTAGACACCACTTGTTCCTCAAAGCAGAGTCCTCTTTAAGCTCTTTTTATACTCTTTAAACATGAAAAGATTGTTGAGCGCTTGTCCTTTCTAGTTCGTTAAAGGATTGAAAACGATATCTCTCTTGTATTATGTTACGCTTTTTTGAACTTGAGAGAATATTTTATGAAAAAGAACTTGTGGAGTTTTCTTTTTGTCCCTTTTCAAACTCTCTAAACAAGAAAAGGACCAAGTTATCTTTGTAATTAAACTCGTTAAAAAACATTAAATAGTGACAAAATTGTCCATCTAGACAAGAACCACGTTTCAACTTCACTAGACTCATTAAAACATCAAATAGCGATGGATTCACCGGAAGGGTGGAATTATATAACAAGAATATGTTATCCTCCTCAAGCTTGATTAAAAATAAAGAGGTACTGGTCAGAAATGACCGAAGAAAATGGGAAAAAGCTGAGAACACTTTATGGTAGCAGGTCGCTCTTGAACATGACACTTTCACTTCATCACTGTGACTATGTGGGTTGGGTCATTCAGCTTGGTGGTTATCACATTGTTGGTCTATCATACCATCCATCACTTTTTTTTGGGTCAATGCTACCAATTCACTTCAGTGTCACCGATATGTTGAAGAGAAGTCATTCAGTTCAAAACTTCATCCTTTACAATATAGTAAACCTTCATTTTCATGCCCGCCATTCCTGAACCTTGTGTTGTTAGTCGATGTTTCATCTCTAAAATCATTTACCTCATTTCGAGTCATTGATGTGGGATACATCAAGGCCCCCCTGCGACGAGTCGCTTCTTGTCAACAACAGCACATCATCCAAGAAGTTGACTTAGAAACACCCCTTCAGTACCTTGAGGCTTGCATACATCAATGGCAGGTTTCTCGCTTCCAACGATAGGTTGACATCAATGGCCTTCGACTGAAAGACTTCGAATGGTGTTCAACATCAAATCATTTATTCACACCATGCAAAATGTACTGCAGTACCTTGAGGTTCATTATCATTATCAATGTTTCCTTTTGCATCTGTTGACACCTTACATCATTGGTTGGTAATCAGATGATGTCTCTCCATGTTTGACTTCAGATCATCTATTCACATGGTTAGACTTGTACATTGAGTGAAGATTGAATGAGATTGAAGACCCCGGAGCTAGTTTCATCCATTCGGGCTGCGATATATTTTCAGAAGTACTATATCAAATGTATAATTGGCCTTACATTCATAGGTCTATATCTGTAGATGTCTATATTTCTACATGTAATGAAAGTTTATAACCTAAGCATGGGTATGCCTTCCCTCAGCTAGTTCGTGAGAAAAAAACAAATTATCATGATATTTGTATTGTAACTAATGCACGTCACCTTCCACTTCGAAACCTTCTCTCCGAATGGTAAAGCATCTCACTCGGCATGTTTATTTTCGACTTCATGCTTTAGGGGGAAACTGTTACAGGTCAATTTGGACACATCAATCACGACTTCCAGATCCATATTATCAGGGTCCATCAATCCCTAATTCAATTGTTTTCATTCCCTAATGAGGTCAACCTACATCATGCTTGCTGTTGTTGGGAAAAGTGTCTACTCGGAACGCCCCTATCCCACTAAGGTGTGATAGTGCCTTAGCAACAAACAAGGAAAACTACTTTCGTATTCTTCTTTATGAATCGTAAACGAAGAGGAATAGGATGAACCAACCTGTGTCTTTCGCTAGTCCTTTGATCCAATCTCTCTTCTCTTTGATAGCTTCCAACTACCTGCTCCCTTACTTGCCCAGCTTCACCAAGTTCCTGCAAGATCACAGAAGAGGAAAACTACACAAAGGCATAGATTTACATTCATAAATAGCTTAGGATCAGATTTAAGCTAAACATGCAAATATAACAAAACATCATTGATACACAAGCATGTAGGAGAAACTCAAATAGTTTTATTGATATAACAAGAAGATCTAGGAGGAGATACAACCAAGTGAGTCCCGATCCAGCATCTACCTCCCAGCAAAGGAATCCCTTCTTCACCTCCAACAAAGCATAAATCACCCAATGCACTAATCTCAATCTCAAAACCAACAACAATTCTCTGCAAAGTACAAAATTCCAGCCTCTGGATCTCTGGGATGAGGGATCCATATATAGATGTATGCAGAGAGGATGAGTCAGCTTATGATTTGACTTGTGGCTTCTCTCTGTCAGTTCTTGCTTCCACTTGGAGACAGAGAGCCTCTTACTCATCCTTGGTCGAGCTCAGTGAGGCAAGTGTCATGGAGGAAGATTCTGGAAGCTTCCATTGTCTGTCAACCTCGCGGAATGACACTGCCATTTTTCATTTCCCGCTCAGCGCACCCTGGTAGTGCATTTAGGTGCATTGCAACGCACCTATCTAGTGTACTTTGGTGCTATGCAACGCAGGTAGCTAGTGGAGCAGCTGAAATGATCCTGATTTGACTGATTTTGAGCAGTTTCTGGTGGAGAACTTCTGGGAGAAGCTATAATTGGTTGACCTTGTTCCTTTAGGGGCAGGAACAACACTTTTAGGGACTTTGGATCCCTTGGATTATGGACATTTCATGCTTAGAGCTGTAAGGCACAAAAATGTCTATAACAATTGCCCCCTAAAGTATGAGGCCGTTTATCGGGTGAAATGCTTTATTAGGAGGATCCGAAGTTCTTTCAATGCTGGGAGGAGACCTGTAATAAGATACAATACAATACATTATCTTCATACTGTTTTCATGATCTAGCTGAGGCGGGCATTCCCATGCTCAGCTTTATAAATTCATTTTTATGTACACAGGACAGACAATCGTCTGATGGTAGACTGATGATTTTGATGAAGTCATCATCCTTTTGGTAGGATGATTATCTGTGCTGAAATGTTGTACATGTCAATGTCTTTAGTTTTCCTGAATATATATCGCAGCTCGGATGGATGAAACTAGATCCGAGGTCTTCAATCTCGTCTGATCTTCACTCGAAGTACAAGTAGATCCATGTGAAAAATGTTTTGAAGTCGAACATGGAAAGACATCGCTTGATTACCAGTCAATGATGTAAACTGTTAACAAGCGCGAGAGGAATCACCGATAATGATGATGACCCTCAAGGTACTGCAGTACAATTCACATGGTGTGAATAAAGGACTTGGCGTCGAACACCACGCAAAATCTTTCGGTCGAAGGTCATTGATGTATACCTGTCGCCGGAAGTGAGAAACTTGCCATTGAGGCATGCAAGCTTCAAAGTACTGAATGGGGTGTTCCTAGATCAACTTCTTGGATAATGAGCTGATTTCGACAAGAAGCGATCCGTCAAAGGAGGGCCTTGATGAATCCCACATCAATGACATGGAATGGAGCAAATGATTTTGATGGAGGTGAAAACGGTCTGATGATATATGGTTCAGGATGGCGGTCATGAAAGAATGAAGTATAATGTATGGTAGTGGATGGGACACGGGTGACTTCTCTGGATGACTTCTCTTGAACATGTCGGCGACACTTATGTGATGGATTGGTAGCATTTACCCCAAATGTGGATGGTATGGCGTGACCATGGTGATGTGACCGGTGAATGAAACAACCCAACTCGACTCAGGCACGGAGTGGAAGTGTCATGTTCAAGAGCGACTTGCTACCAATAAAGATTCTTTGAGTTTCTTCCCAATTTTTCCCCATTCATTGCTGACCAGTACCTCTTTATTTTTGTCAAGCTTGAGGAGGATAACATATGCTTGTTCTATAATTTGCCCTTCGGGCAAACCCATCGCTATGTTTTAACGAGCCTAGCGATAGTGAAACTCGTTCTCGTCTAAAGACAAGTTTGTCGCTATTAATGTTTTTAACGAGTTTAACGATAAAGATAACTCGGTCCTTTTCATTTTTAGAGAGTCTGAAAAGGTACGTAAAGTTAACTCCAGAATTCCTTTTTCGTCATCTAATCCCTTAAGTCTGAAAAAGAATAAAACAATACAGAAGGGATGAATTTTCGATAGTTTTAACGAGCCGAACAACACAAGCGCTCGATCTTTTTGTGCAATAATCCCTCAGGTCCAAAAAAATTAAAATCTAGAGGAGGGATAGCACTTCCGGTCGCTTTAACAAGCTGCAAGGCAAAAAGTCGGCAATCTTTTCATATTTTACGAGTCAGATGAAAAGAGCTTAAAGAAGACTCGTCTTTTGAGGAACGAGTGATAAAATGGGTAGCAGCTAATTCCAGGTAAGGGTTGGAATTTTCCAAGCACGGGAGTGTCACAAGGATGGCTAGTGAAATCACTCTTCGTAGCTGTTCCTCAAAATGAGTAAACAATCAAATGGAGGTGAATGATCTGCCAATGAAAAGTGGAGGTGACGGTGCAAACACGACCAAGGCTGTAATGGTTGATAATGCTACATTCACGGTGGTTATTTACCGGAGGATAGTTCATTTTTTAACGAGCTTAAACGCGGATTGAAACACTTGCTCGGTCTTATGTTTATTTTTTAACGAGCTTGAACTATGTGCTAAAACTGCTCGATAAGATGGTCTTGTTTTGATTTTTTACCATAAATAGCTTCGTCTTTTCAAAGATAGTACTGTATTTTCAATTGCTTCATCAAACTAGTTAGAAATGAATAACATTTGCTTGAAAATGAGATTAAAATGCTAATATTTTACTTTGAACTACGTAAAAAGCAATTAAAAAGTGTTTTTACCTCTCATTTTACCATTTCATTTGAACTTGGTTTGTTGGAGCTTTGGAGGTGCCTCTTCCCCCTTGATTTTCATCAGATGATTTCAGGAGATTCTGTGGACGATTCTCGGCACTGTCTGGACCAGGTAGGAGCTAAACCTGAGCTCTTTCATTTCATGGTTTCCTTTTTGCATTCTGTGCTTCATTCTCTGCTTTTCTGAGCCCCTGGGGTTTGATGGGTTCGTTCTGCCATCAACGCACCCTGGGTACATCGAAACCTGCGCTGAATGTTGGCCAGCATGAAGGCAGTTTGACATTCAACGCAGGTGGAACACTGCTGCAGGTGCATTGGGCGCAGAAAAGGAATTTGTTGCACAGTTTTGATGAAAATTTTTGCCTGTTTCTCATCAAAATCAGGATCTAACTCCTCTCTTGTTTGTTTTTCAGAGATCTTGGAGCAAGATGACCCTTACATGGCGAGAACGAGAACATGAAGAAGAGGACATGATTGCCCTACATGATCCGGTTACAGTGAACGTGCTGCGGAACTGTGGCTTGCTGAAGTTCTTTCGCATCTCTAGCATGAGACAGCAGATCAACCTACTGCAGTATTTGCTCGATGCTTGGGATCCTATCAATCAAGTTTTCCAGATTAGGGGCAAATCTATCCCCTTGACTACAGTAGACATTTATTTCTTGACTGGCTTGTCGAGGCGGGGTGCCCCCATCTCTTTGTCATGTTCGGCCCGAGGGAGTGACTCTGTGAGAGATTATGTCCACCAGTATTGCAGGGAAGGATCTCAGCCGAGTAAAGATGACAAGATCATCATCCGTGATGTCACTGACAGGTCCCTTAGGTCTATCCTGTTTACTTTTGGTAGGATGGCCGGTAGTGCGACTGTTCATGTAGCCAACAGATCCTATGTGCAGCATGCCTTGGAATGCCTCCAACCGAAAATATTCAACTGGTGTGATGCAGTACTTCTTGTGATGAAAAATTAGTTGACCAAGATAAAGGACGGGAGGTTGAAGAACTTTGGGTTCGGTTCTATTTTGACCGCCTTTGCCTTGGAGAAGATACCACTGATGCAGCCGCAGTACATTGCACTCGACTTACCTTCTCCTACTGAACCACGTATGCAGAGATGGGTTGACCATATGTCTAGGCATGCTGGCCAGTCTCAGATTTCGTTTTCTTATACCTTCTTCAGGTGGTTTGATCGTCAGGAGATGGCTTATGCCGAGTATCCATATGCTGGCATGGACTTCCGGGGTGATCCGGATTTAGTACTGCCGGATGGCGAGCAGTGGGGCGCTATTGGTAAAATCTTTGACCATATCACTGTTTACTGTTTTTATTTATAATGTCCTTGTGCTTTATTCTATCAAGACTTTAATCAAACTCATGTGTACATGCAGATGTTGGTCCTGTTCGTCCGGTAGTTCGCCTGAGAGTGCCAGCCGTTGCCCCAGCAGGAGAGGCTGCCGAGAGGGTTATTCTTCGTGACCTTGATGTGGCCGAGACTCTCACAACTGTGCAGGAGCAGGTTGAGAGCCTTACTCTCGGTATTCCAGATGTGAGGATCGACGAGCTACCTTTGCAGTTACAGTGGCATACTACTAGTGTGCCTAGACGATGGACTCGTCTCTTACGCATGATCGCACAGGCTGTGACTTGATATCACGAGCATCATTAGACTAGGGTGCCCCCTAGCATTTTGAGTTTTTAGGTCATGTGACCGATTTTGTCTTGGTTACAGAACATTATATGTAAACCATAAACAACTATATATATATTTTGATTTTCGGGGTTTTATTCTGGTTGAGCTATATGATCCACATGTAAAACATTGATGATGTGTTTCTTTTTATAAATGTTGCAAATGTCTATCTAACACATAGTTTGCTAATGAGTCAGTTAATGTGTTTAAGTTTCTGGAAATATGTTGGTATTGAATAAGATCAAATTGTCTTTCCAAAATCTTAACCCTTAGGAACATGCGATAAATAGTTGGGTTTCAGACAGAATATATACCATTGAGTTGTAGTATTACGAGTTGTGAGTCTAGCCTGACGATTAGTCGGCGTATACCATGGGTGATGGCATCAGAGAGAAGTTCTATCAACGCGCTATACTCAGCGATGTTATTCGTTGATTGACTAATACATACACCTCTGAAACTTACTAACTCGCCGCTTGGATAAAAAATGGCCCAGGCTGCGGAGGACAGGTTTCGCGAACTACAACTCACTCCGTCGGCATATCCAACACATGTCTCCAAAAGGTTTGACATCTGAAATAAATGTAAAAAGGTGGATTACTTGACCAAAATGAACAATTTAGTGAAAACAAAAGACAACAAAAGCATATTGGTTACTATTTAAGCATAGTAACGCTTGAGGTACAACCCATTACGAGGTTGTGCTAGTGGAATTCCGTCATAATCCATTAACTCGTAGGCTCCTTTTGCTAACACCCGTTTAACAATATAGGGGCCCATCCATAAAGACTTAAATTTACCTGCTCCCAATTTATCGGATTCTTGGTCGTAAAGCAAGACCAAGTCACCTTCTGAGAAGACACGGGGTTTGACATTTTTGTCGAACTGCGCCTTGACTTGTTTCTTATGGGCTTCGTTAGCCAAAGCGGCATCACGACGGGTTTCATCCAATTGGATTAATTCCAAGAAACGGGCCTCTTCTTCTGAAGTTCCGGGGAGGAGATCGATTGCGAGTTTAAGAGACGAGATTTCGCACTGGACTGGTAAGACTGCTTCCAGGCCATATACCAGTTGGAAGGGTGTGAACCCGGTTGCATTCCTTACCGATGTTCGGTAAGCCCACAAGGCTGAGTACAGGATTAGGTGCCACCTTCTTTTGTGAACTCTGATCATCCTTTGCAACATGCGCTTCAGGACCTTGTTGATTGCTTCAACTTGTCCGTTGGCTTGCAGATAATATGGAGTAGAGCTGTCGTGAGACAATCCTAGTTTGGCAACTAATTCGAGCATCATGTGATTGCAAAAATGCGATCCATGATCTGTGACTATAGCCTGTGGTACGCCAAATTTGGCGACTACATGATTGAAAAAGAAAAGGGCAGCTGTTTCACCAGTATTATCTAATGTAGGCATCGCCTCGGCCCATTTGGTAAAATAGTCAACTGCGACTATGATATACCCATGCCCCCCGGTCGAGGTGGGGTTACATGTCATGAAATCGATGCCCCATTTGGCAAACGGCCCAACAACAACTATTGGCTGTAGAGGTGCGGGTGGTCTTCTGGTTTTGCTATCAAAAATTTGACAAGCATGGCAACTTCTGACTGCGGTTATGCAATCTTTGAACATTGTTGGCCAGAAGTATCCTGCTCGTAAGATTCTTTGTGCTGTAGCATATCCAGATTGATGCCCCCCACAAGCTATTGAATGACACTCATTCAGGGCTTTCTCGGCCTCCTCATGGGTGAGGCATCTTCTCAGAACTTTATCGATACCACGACGGTATAGTGTATCACCGACGATCATGTAGTCTTTTGCTTGGTATCGAATACGTTTTTGTTCAGAGTGAGAGGTGTTAGGCCTAAACTTTTGGGTTTGGAGATAAATTATTATATCTCCATACCACTCATTGCTTGTAGATATCAGAAACAAATTCTCATCCACGATTGATTCTTCGTATGTTTCATCGTTGGACGACGATGGGAGAACGCATAATAATTCTGCAAAAACTAGAGCTTTCTTTGATTTGGATTTTACGAATTCCAGATCAAACTCTTGAAGGATTGCTATCCATTTTGAATATTTCCCCCCCAGCAACTATCGCGACAATATATAAGTCATGGGGTTTCAATCTGACAGAATGGTAGTTTTCCGGAAGAGGACATAGTGTCGAAATCTTTGTATCGCTTGAATAGCTGCAAGCGCTAGTTTTTCAACATAAGAATATTTGCTTTCTGTATCATTTAATTTTTTACTTAAATAATATATAGGATGTTCAATTCCATCGACTTCTTGAACTAAAACCATTGCGATGGTTGTATATGCTGCAGCTAGATACAGGTTAAAATCTCTTTGATAATCGGGGGCGTACATTAATGATGCTTTCATTAAGGAATCTTTTAAAGCATCAAAGGAAGCTTGCGCAACCTGATCCCAGATGAAGGGTACCTCCTTTTTCAAAAGACGTGTATAACCTTTAGCAAGTTCGGCGTAATTTGGAATGAACCTCCTCAGAAAGTTTGCTTTCCCTTGGAGTTTCTGAATCTGAAGCAAATTTGAAGGTGGAGGCAAATTTATGATTGCCTGGACCTTGCACGGGTCGAGACAAATCCCATCCTTGGAGACTACAAAGCCAAGTAAACGACCAGAACTGACGCAAAATACACATTTGTGTGGGCTGAGTCGTATCTTGTAGTGTCGACAACGTAGAAATATCGCTCTTAAATGCTGCGGATGATCAGTCTGCTTTCGCGAATGAGCCAGAAGGTCGTCGAGGTATGGTTGAACGATGTTTTTGATGTCGTGGAATGAATAATTCATTGCCCTCTGAAACGTCGCCCCTGCGCTCTTTAAACCAAAGGGTAATTTTCGATATGCGAATGTGCCCCACGGACAAATGAATGCAGTCTTTCACTGGTCCTGTGGGCGGATATTTATTTGATTATAACCGGAAAATCCATCCATGAATGAAAATATTTCGCATCCGGCACATTCATCAATTATCTGGTCGATGAAGGGTGTAGGGTAGTTGTCTTTTGGACAAGCTTGATTTACATCCCTATAATCGACACACACTCTAATTGTCCCTTGTTTTTTCATAACAGGGACAATATTCGATACCCAATCGGTTAGAGGAACTGGGTAGATGAAACCGGCATGGAGAAGTTTTTCAACTTCTGCCTTAATGGCAGCGGCTTTCTTGGGGTGCACCTGCCTGAGCCGTTGTCGTACCGGTTTGACATCTGGATACATCTTAATTTCGTGTTCAATGATACTCGAGTCGATGCCTGGCATTTCACTGTATGACCAAGCAAAGACATCTCTGAATTCGCGAAAAAGAGCGTTGTATATTTCCAGTTCTGAAGGAGAACAGCATTTGCCGACATAAATATTCTCTACAACATCCGTTTTAGTCGAGATATTTATGGCTATAGTCTCTTCAATGTTGGATAAGTTTCGCTCGGAATCCACCGTATTTACAGTATTTGATAGGAATTCAAAAACTGAAGGATGATAAAGGTCATCTTGAGTATCTTCTTCATAATCCGGAAGAAGGGAACGATGGTGGCAATCACTCCATGGCGCCCCTTCAATCAACATTGATTGTACAATTCCTTCGTCGGTTCCATGCACTCGCGACCAAGGATCTAAAGGGGTACCATATTCTCTAGACCTATCTACCCAAACGCTTGATGAGCGTTGATTCGGGTTTGCCTCCCATGCTAGAAACATTGATTGCTATAATATTTATATTGGGCTTGGGGGCAAAACCATTGCATGATCCATGCTGATATCGTTTTGTGAGATCTTTGTGGAAGATATCATATTGCAGGTTCCTATCAATGCTACTTCCACCAGATTGATTGGAGGTGGAAGAGCGAAAGTTCCCATTAGTATAGATTCTTTTAGTAGGCCTACTCCGATATTCTGAAGTGAATGGGGGCTTCCATGGATCATGGGAATGCTTCCTGTAACTTGAGAACCATTGGGGAGGAAGTTTTGTTGATCGACGATTGTAATCCCTCCTTGAAAGGGAAATGAAATCTTTCTAAAATAGGTCGTCACAACAGCTGCCATGGCATATATCCATGGTCTTCCTAGTAGGATGTTGTAATCAAGATTCCCATCGATGACTTCAACATCTATTTCTATTGTTTTTCCCCCTAGTTCAACTTTCAAGTTATTTAGGATACCATATGGGGTATATGTCCTTCCATTGAATGCTTTTAACGTTGTCGAGGACCGCGACAAGGTTGGAGATCCTAAAGTTTTCCAGCAACTCATCGACATAATACATGTAGATGCCCCCTCATCAATAATTGTTCGATGAACAGGTTTGTTGAGGGCTTTCACTTGAACAAGGAAAGCTAGTTGAGCTGGTAACTGAGGATCGTATCCTTTGTGGTCGAAGGATACAAGATTGGAATCCTTAGGATCTATCCCACCAATGGCTGATAACAAAGCCTACCTTTGGGATGGGCAATTTTGTAGTACTTCAAGAGTCGACATAGCGGATGGCGATTGGGCCAAATCTTCCACTATGTTATAATGCTGCGCCGCTCTAGCGCGGGGATTAAATGTCGACATGTGTACTATTCCCTTCGGCGGTTTTATTGTTAATTCAGGAATGATGGGTGGTACAACTTCTGTCGAAGTTGTTGTCGAACTACTTGGTTGATCTTTATCCTTGTTGTTCGACAGCTGCGGATTCCCGTAATCTTTGTTCCTTGTCGAAATCAAAGCATCATTCTGCTGTTTCAAAATCGACAACATTAGCACTTGAGACGGGGAAGCATTTCCACTATCAACCAGATTTGTTCCTGGATTTGGAAATGGATCAGTTAACACTGCCGAGGTTTTTGAACTTTTAAAGAATTTCTTAATCTCAGCTTTGTATGAACATTCTTTTGTCCAGTGATCCTCATCACATATTTGACACCCTGAAGGGGGTTTCCTATTTCTAGGAGGGTTTGAAGAAGGTTTTTTAGGAGATGACTCATCATGTTTCTTCTTCTTCCCTTTGCCTTGTTTCTTCTTGCTTCCTGGTTGTTTGGTTTCTTTGCCCTTATCTGTCGATACGACATTTACTTCTGAAGCAAGAAGTTCATCTTTTGCATTTTGATCTGAAATCTTACGGGCCTTCTTAGATGTAGCCTTTGTCGATTTCATGTCTGTTTTTCCAATCACACCATCGTCGGCGTGAGAGTCATTGTTCGATTTAGGAGGAGGAGGAATTGAGAATTCCGGTCTAGGGGCGTCAGGTATTTTGTCGTAGAGCATGCCGGACTGAGTATAGATCAAGTCCAGATATTGCGCACGAGCTATAACTTGCTCTTCCGTTACGACTCCCCCCTTTGCCACATCTTCCGTGATGGAAGGTAATAGCAACTTGATAAACCATTCAGCTAATAGCTGATCGGGAACGTACGTTTTTACCATCCTGTGACGACGTCGCCACTCATGTATATGATCAGATATGTGAGTGGCCGTTGTCTGTTTGAAGTTGGTAAGGAGTTCTGTTTCCATTTCATACCTTATCGGTAATTGAAAATGGGTTAAAAAGGTTGTGGCTAAGGTACTGAAGTTGTGGAACGAAGCTCTAGGCAATTCAATATACCATTTTGCCGCTGGACCCATTAACGTCCTCTGAAAGAGGCGAAGTCTTATCGAATCATCATTTAGGGTGTTTGATGAACACCATAGATGAAATGTCATCACGTGATTCGATGGATCTTCACCCGGATTTCCATTAAATTTAGGAATATCTGATGGAAGTTTATGCGGAATCGCTGGCCACCAAGGGGCGTAAGCAATTGGATCATTTGTTAACCGGTGTAAATCAGGTAACTCTAAAGTTGCCACGAATGGTAACTGTTGATTCAGGTTAGGTGAAGCATACCCAGGGTAAGATGGGATTTCCTGAGCAGTTGGTCTTTGCATGCCAGCATAATGCATTTGATGCTGGTATGACTGATACGGTTGGTGGACATGACCATTGTAAAATGGTTGATTTTGACCATTTTGAATGTACGGCTGTCCACTGTTCGCAAAGATCTGCTGCTCAGAACCTTGGTATACTTGTTGGAATTGTGGTTGTTGGTATTGCACCAGCCACGGTTGTGAAGCCATGTGCTGTTGCGCTATACTAACCGTTGGACCAAGGTGTGGGGTAATTGTACCTGTCTGGACCTATGTCGCCCCACTAGTTGGTGATTGTGGTCGAGTCACAGGGTCAAGGGGCTGTTGCATTACAACTTGAGAAATCTGAGGTTGGCATACAACAGGCAGCGTTTGAACTTGTGACACCGTCACAATAGCTGGTGTAGTCGGGATGTTCGACATAGGTACACATTGTTGCATTGAATACACAACTCTTGGTTGTTGAGGTAGCATAGGTACCCAACCACTTGAGGTGATTCCAGTGTAACCTGAATATTGTTGTGAACTACCGTATGGATATCCTCCCAGAGGGGGTAATGAAAGGGCATACTGCCCCCCATACGGTTGTAATCCAGAACTCAAGGGGATTTTCTTCCCTTGGGGACTGGATTGCCCAAATTGACATCCAAATGAATCAATTTGTTGAGACTCAACATAAGAGTTACCGGATATTATTCCGGTTGAACAAACAGGAACGAACCAGACTGTCGAAATAGCCCCTGAGTGGGCTCCTTCTAGCGGTTGAGAGCTAGTTGGGACAGATGGTATGCCGGCGAACATTGTCGGAGTGACAGCAGGGAGTTCTGCTGTCACTGTGTCAGTCGACACAGTCCTAGATGTTGACGGTTGTTCAGACATTTGGAGTCTATCCAAAAGATTACCTAGCGATTCTACAGGAACTTCCACTGGTGGCAGACTAACTTCTGATGAAGAAGGATATAGAGTGACCCCGACTCCAAAGTGCGTTGGAGTACTTGTTTGAGGATCTTCTACAATTTCTTCAATCGCAATCAAACCAGGTGGAAGGGGAAGACCGTCAGGTCCGTAAAATATTTCTGGTGCCGAAGAAGGGGTGGAATCGACAGCAACAGATGTTTGAAGATCAAGACTCTCCGAACCGATTGTAGATGGAACTGGTTCAGTAACACAAGTGTTTACTCTCAGACTAGGATCAGTATCACTGTCTCTCTGTGGCTGTTGAACTTCTTCTGTAGAGGCAGGGTTTCTAGAAATGTTTGGAGTAACCGGAATCTCGGATGTTGTTGGAACACTTGTTCTAACTTTAATAGGAGATTTGGAACCGGTTAAACGAGTTCGCTTTGTCCGTACTGGTTTCGATTCTGGAGACAAAGACGGTTGACTCGTAAGCCTCTGCGAACGACGGGGTTTCAATTGACTTTCTTCCACGATTGCGGATTACTCGATCAACTAAAATACAAAAGGGGAAGTATGTTTCCAAATTAAATGAATTTTAGACGCTTTAGACACAACTTGTTTTTTCAATTTTAAAGAGTCCAGAAAAAACAAAAGATGACTCTAGTCTCCTTTGATTTTTAATGAGCCTGAAGTGACAAGTGCTCAGATGGACCTTTTCCGTTAAGGAGTCTGAAAAGGAATGAAAGGGACTGCTCTGGAGATCTAGGTAGAGGGTGTGCCAAACCAACCACAAAACTGCAGAATACGTTTTACGGTACGACAATCAATCTTCCCGAATGCTGTGTTCGGTGCATTGCGATCAGTAGGGCGGCCGACACAGCTTCCTATGGATAAAAGGTTTTAAGCCTATAGGGGTCTCCCAATATATACTCGACGGTACGTGGGAGCACAATCCGTACTGGCACTTATTGTCTCACAGTGGAGGAATCACCCAACCATCAGTGAGGACAACAGTTACCAGGCTTTACGATGCCGGAACACGTCTCTAGCCTAGACCTCTATGTTGTGCATTAAGTTCCAAAGCGTTGTTAGATTCATTCAATTTATTTTAAGTTGATCTTTCTTAGAAGTTTGCCTTTTTGGATCACCACGAGATGTAGATGTAATTCCTAAACGCAATCTAAAGATGATAAGCAAGCTTTTATCTCTTTTCAATGAAAATCCTAGCTACAAGGGGAAAAGAAAGACACAATCTTTTCTCAAAGAGCAAAGAGCACACTGTAAATGCACTTTTCCTAAATCAATCCATACAAACTATCAATATGCAAATGCACATATGCATGTATTTGTTTTCACTTTCTTAATATTGATGCCTAAAAAGAAAGTTGATGTACAAATCTGAATTTGCTTTCAAGTGAAAAACACAAACCAGCTTCTTTTCGAAATCAAAAAGGTAGAGAAGATTACGACACTTTATGATTTTGAAATAAACACTCATTTCGACACTAGAAATAGACAAATTCAAACCAAAGGCAAAAGTAAAAAGTATAATCAACTGTCAACAGTAAACAAACTTTCTCCTAAGATCAAAATCGACACTTACGACAGATCTAAATCTAAGGATGACAGTATGACTATTCGACTTTTTCAATGGAAAATTGTAAATGATGTAACAAACACACAAAGAACATCTATAGTCTTTTTGTACAAAGGAGGTGGAATTAAGGCAAAGAAAAGGAGTTTTCAGACAGGTACACACACTGATAACAGGCTGCAAAAATCAGAGATAAAACTGGACAAAATGAAGCAAAGAACCTCAGCTGCACAGGGCAAAGGCTGATCAGCGCACCTGTTGCACAGAGAAACTGAATTGCAGCGCAGGTAGCCCTCTCGGGACCTGCGTTGAAATGCAGAACCTCTTCACAGAGCCTGCGTTGGGGCAGAAACGAGACTTCTATCCGGGTTCTGGGTCACGCTTTGCAGTTTAATCTATGGTTTTTGGCCGAGTAAAAGCAATCAGTAAGGTACAATTAGAGGGGTGATTTAAAGGAGGACTAAGAGCTATCACAAAGGGTAATCAAATCATTTTTGAATCAGCTGTTCAAATCATAAACAAATCCAGTGAGTGGATTGAAGTAGCAAGTGTCTACTTTGCATTTGATAATGGCAAATGCAGTTCGATTGCTACTTCTGTGTTTATGAAACAAACAAGAAGAGAAACACAAACAAACTAACTAGACATGATCCCCAGCGGAGTCGCCATTTTGTTGTTGGGAAAAGTGTCTACTCAGAACGCCCCTATCCCACTAAGGTGTGATAGTGCCTTAGCAACAAACAAGGAAAACTACTTTCGTATTCTTCTTTATGAATCGTAAACGAAGAGGAATAGGATGAACCAACCTATGTCTTTCGCTAGTCCTTTGATCCAATCTCTCTTCTCTTTGACAGCTTCCAGCTACTTGCTCCCTTACTTGCCCAGCTTCACCAAGTTCCTGCAAGATCACAGAAGAGGAAAACTACACAAAGGCATAGATTTACATTCATAAATAGCTTAGGATCAGATTTAAGCTAAACATGCAAATATAACAAAACATCATTGATACACAAGCATGTAGGAGAAACTCAAATAGTTTTATTGATATAACAAGAAGATCCAGGAGGAGATACAACCAAGTGAGTCCCGATCCAGCATCTACCTCCCAGCAAAGGAATCCCTTCTTCACCTCCAACAAAGCATAAATCACCCAATGCACTAATCTCAATCTCAAAACCAACAACAATTCTCTGCAAAGTACAAAATTCTAGCCTCTGGATCTCTGGGATGAGGGATCCATATATAGATGTATGCAGAGAGGATGAGTCAGCTTATGATTTGACTTGTGGCTTCTCTCTGTCAGTTCTTGCTTCCACTTGGAGACAGAGAGCCTCTTACTCATCCTTGGTCGAGCTCAGTGAGGCAAGTGTCATGGAGGAAGATTCTGGAAGCTTCCATTGTCTGTCCACCTCGCGAAATGACACTGCCATTTGTCATTTCCCACTCAGCGCACCCTGGTATTGCATTTAGGTGCGTTGCAACGCACCTAGCTAGTGTACTTGGGTGCTATGCAACGCAGGTAGCTAATGGAGCAGCAGAAATGATCCTGATTTGACTGATTCTGAGCAGTTTCTGGTGGAGAACTTCTGGGAGAAGCTGTAATTGGTTGACCTTGTTCCTTTAGGGGAAGGAACAACACTTTTAGGGACTTTGGATCCCTTGGATTATGGAAATTTCATGCTTAGAGCTGTAAGGCACAAAAATGTCTATAACACTTGCCTCCCAAGAGTTTCCATTACACCATTCATCCAAAAAGTGTCCCTAAGGAGATCAACACAGGTAGCCTTCTATTAGGCTGCATTGCAATGAAGAAACTACAGTATCTTGGTGCACTGCAATGCACTTAGCCTTTGTTTTACCTATGCTGAGTGAGATTCATCGAATTTTTTAAATGAATCCATTAGATTCCTCATCCAATGGATACTTCTGGAAGTTTCCAGGTTGATTGAGCTCGCATTTGGATGAGGAAGAGGATGAATGAACCTCAATCCATTATCCCTTCCTCCATGGAACCACCTCACAATTTTGGCTGAGCATTCGTGATGGCCATTAATGGCTTAACCTCCTCCATTCAGCTATAAATTGATCAAGAATTCAAAGGCTAGTCTAGGTTGGAATTTCTAGAGCTAAGGAAATGTTGTTTGAATGAGAATAGTGAGAGTATTGTAATGATGTCAAATTGTTGCTTCATGAGGAGAGAAGGGATTAAACTGGAAGGAAGACACTGAATCAAGCATGAACATTCATGTGTTGTAATCTTTCCTTTTATCAATAAAGAATTCAAAGATTTTCCCATTCATGTTCTTATATGACGTATATTGTATTCTGGATTCTATGATATGTTTAATTAACAGATCTTTATTGTATGCTTTGATGGGTTTCTGTCTCGGCTTGTGTGTAGGTACTTTCCAACTGAGTTAAGTATGGAAAGGAGCAGCGGAATCAATCAAAGGAGAGAGGGGGCAAGCGAAATTTATAGGTTGGTTTCTTTTCCTCCTTCTCTTAACTGTTGATTATAGGAAAAGTAGTGAATTACTTTGTCTATTGTTTCTAGACTAGCTACTAGGTCTAGAGGGTTAGGCATTTGTAGAAACACTAAATTTGCCCAAAATAGGAGTTTTCCTTTGTATTTCCTTTGTTCCTGTTATTTCCGATATATGTATTGTCTCGGGGTTTTTAAAGGAAAAGTGAAAGATTAATGCTCCCGATAGTATAAAAGGCTCCGATATGTTGTATGGACCAAGTTTTAAATGGTTTAAAGGCTTAAGGCATTATAAAATGCTTCTGATAAAAAAATGGGCTTATAACCCATAGGTCCTAGGATCAGATATTGATATGAAAGGGTAAATTGGTTATACCCCTATTTCTCTTTTCATCAAGTGGTATAGGAGCTGAAGAAGATTTTGCGTGCAAAAGAAGAGAAAAGATTTCCTGCGAGAAGGAAGAATAGTGCAAGCAGAAGGGAAAAGACATACAATTGTGTTAAATATGGAGAGTTATGAACTTATAGTCATGTAGAGAATGACAACAGAATGTGAGAATATTTGCAGCAACCTAGAGCAAGGTGTGCTCAAATGGTTCAAAAGAAGAGAACCAGAAGGATGCCAAAAGACCGAGTGAGGAGGGCTTGGTGAGGTATCATGTAGTAGAGGAAGACTGTTACTGCAGAGGTTGGCTGTAGCTCACAGAAGATCATGAAGGTAGTTCCACTGAAGAAGTGAAGTGGGTAGAATTTCTAAGGATAAGGAGAAGCATATGACCAAGAGGTCATAAATTTTTGTGCCTCGGGAGTCTGATGCAGGAGCATCTAATCCCCCTTAATTAAAGGAGCAATCCAAAGCAGAGAAGAAGGACATGGACCATTGAGAAAAACAGGAACATTTCTATTCAAAAACATAGATAGATTGATGGAACTAATAAAGCCTAGAGAAGACTTTAATTAATGTAATCTGCCATATGTATTCTATAACAAGCTTTAGGGCTTCAGTTGACTGTGTTGGACACAGATTGTCATTGATGTCAATATGGCAATATTCAAGAGGAGGAGACAGAGCATATCGGAGCCAAGAGGAGCAGACCAAGCCAGAGGAGCCACATATATCGGAGGAGTGCCAGAGCAAGAGGAGCCATATCGAAGGAGTGTCAGAGCAAGAGGAGCCATCGGAGGAGCCATATATATATGCCTTAACACTATCGGCGGGCACATATTACAAACAACAATGCCAAAGGAAGAACTATCGGGAGTACTGAGGAGTATATATATATATATCTATATATATATATATATATATATATATATATATATATATATGTATGTATGTATATATATATATATATATATATATATATATATAGAGAGAGAGAGAGAGAGACAGAGACAGAGAGGCGATATAATAACGCGGACCCGCGGCTCCATTATAAACTGGCTAAATGTAATATCGCATCCGCTATGTCGCTAGTCTCAAAGGGCTGTCACTCTCGAAACCCCCGATTGCGATATACGGTTGTGGACCCGATAGGAATATAGACTGTGGCTTAATATCATATCGCATCCGCAGTGATCGCAAGTCATAAGGGATGGCGCTATAATCTGCCGATTGCGATAGAGGCATGGACCCGATGGACTTATTAAAAACAGTCTATAATATATCGCATCCAGAATGTCGGAACTGTTCAAGGTGCAAGCTTTGAAATCCAGAGCTGAAACTCTTATCAAGCAAAATAGAAAGCATATCGGGTCTGCGGAGCAGAGAATCCTTATCGCATCAGCGAAATCTGGAGCCGAAACTATTATCAAGTGAAGTGTAAAATCATATCGGGTCCGCAAAACTCTTGTATCGCATCGGAGCAGCGGAGGTAGCGATCGCCGAAATCATCCGGAGCCGAAATTATATTTGGAGCAGCCTAAAGGAGATCGGGTCTGCAACCCATCAAGACTCGCCGATAAGGAATCCGCCGATATGACGGATCCGAATTTAGTTTAGGAAGAAATGTAAGGAGGCATCGGGTCCGCATTACATTGGAGGAATGGGTCTATTGTTTACAGCGAACGTCGATGTTCATCGGACCCGAAAAAATATTAAAGGGAGTCTAAAGCCATATCGGGTCCGCACCTCGTCGGAGGTCTGGGCTTAAGAGTTATTGGGACCGCCGAAATCCGGACCCGCCGATAATTGTAAAGGCGGGTGCATAATAATTGAAGTCCAACATTTGAATTAGAGTGGGGGTTTATAATGTTTTCCATGTATTATATGATACATGGCTGCGGGGTTAAGGTATATATTAAAACCTGTGTGATGGTCGATTAAAGCTCTCGGTGATGGTTGATTAAAGCGCTCGGTGATGGTTGATTAAAGGCTCGGTTGGTGGCTTTCGATGGTTGATAAAACGCTCTGGTGGTGGCTTCCGATGGGTGATTAAAACGCTCGGGTGGTGGCTTCGATGGTTGATTAAAACGCTCGGGTGGTGGCTTCCGATGGGTGATTAAACGCCTCCGATAAAGCCTGTAAGGTATTAACCACAGGTCAAGGGCCGAGTTTTATTTAAGAAAGGGGAGTTTGGGTTTTTCTACTCAGATTTTGGAACACTTGTATATACAGAAGAAGCAAAGGAATGGAAGCCGAAGTGTCAAGCGATCAAGTGAGGAGGAAGCCAAAGAGTCGGCATGTAAGAGGAAACAAATGGACAGGGGCATGGAGCATATAAAAGCAGCAAAAACAGAGAATTGTAGTGGCAGTTTGTGGACGGCATAACCTGAGCATGAGATAGTGGAAACAACAGAAGAAAAGGGGGCAGCAGAAGCAGTGGAAGCTGAAAAGAGTGCAGCAGCACACCAGTGTATACCAAAGAGGTTGGAGCCTCAGAATTGAACAGGATTGAAGTCCTTGGGAGTTGGTGCTCCTAAGTCCAAGATTGGTGTCTTGACAAAATAGAGTTGGTGCTCAGGAGGTTGGAGCCTCACCAAAGTCCAAGTTGGAACTTGGCAACCAATTGTGACAATCTATTTATTGTATTTATTTTACTGCACAGTTATATTAATAAAAGCATTTATTCCTGTTGTTATCTCAAAATCAGACCCTGATAGGCTGCTGGTCAGGTTGACTCTAAGTAACTATTTCAGACCTACTTTAGGCTGAGGCTTAGCCTCCTCAACCTGAGAGGGCTCTCTCTAGATGGATTAATGATTTTGATAAAAGATAAGATGGCTAACTCTTATAGAACAAGTGTGAAAAATATGAATGCTGGAAACACATTAAACAACTATCCATTGGGCTTATGGAGTCAACAACACCTCAATATAACAGTGAACTCAACCTTACATAGAAGTCAGGGCACTTAGCATTTAGACATTCAGAACATAACTCATATGGGACCACAGTTTATAAATGCATACAGGAAATCAGAGCACATTCAGTGAATTCTGAGTGATTATACATCTATACCACTGTAAAAATTATGGAAAGGACAAGATCACATAGGACAAGATCACATATTCTGAACATAAGAAATCCTTCATGAATCCTGAGAAGTAAAGTCAAAATTATATTACTGAAAATGAGTCTTTACATAAGCCAAATAGAAGCTGTATCATAAAATTTTCCAACCTTGATTACATTGCTGTTTCAGCTATACATAGAGTTCTTATTCTAACTGATCGAGATTCCTCCTCCAGCATGAGGGGATTTCGAAAACTACTTCTAATGACACCTATTAACCCTTTAACTAACTAATAAATACCACAAGGTGTTGACTAGAGTTTTTTTTTAGAGATCTAAATCGACTATGACTCTAACTCCATATTACATGCATGATGGCCTCTCCTCGTTCTTTGACATCTGGTTTCTTTCAGTTTGGTTGAGATGGGTGTTTAATGCTCCATGTTGACCTTGGATGCTGAATCTTCTTAACTGCCCAGAAATATTAGGAGACTATCCTTGCTTCTCGGCTTCAGTTTTTCCCAAAATATTCGAATGCAAAGAAGCATGTCCTTTATCTTTTAATCACCCAAAATGTAGAAGTCTGCCACGTCCTTGATGCGTTGTAAGATTTTTCCCATGTACATGTGTGCAGGAAAAAGTTTCTTGTAAACTGTTTAACATATCCTGAACTGTGGTAAATTGCTCACTTTACGACAAAAATTTAAAGTTGGATTTTGAATATATCTTTTCTCCACCTGTCTTGACCTGGTTGACTGTTGATAGCTTCAGATGATGCCTTGTATGCCTTTTAGACGTTTCCCTTTCAAAATTCCCGTTTATAATTCAAAACTGCTTGATTTGCGTTAAAATCATCACCTTCAGCAGTTTCGTAGCGCACTACGAAACTGCTGAGTTATTTAAAACAGCTTGCTTTTAACCCAAGACCTTTATTAGCCGAGTACTTGATTGCCAAAAACTTCTTTAGACTTTCCACATGTCAAGTAGGGATTTATATTTCCTCAGAAATATAAAATCAAGCAAATTTGTCAAAATTTTAAAACAAACTCTTACTTGAAATGAAAACTCATTTAGCAGGTAGCTGACTTAGCTGTGCCTTCAGATCTTCAATTTGTTTCTTCATAGCCTTATTCCCAGCTCTCAGTTGCATATTGATCCTTCTGATGTACTTGGCTTCTTTTATTGCTGGTACTGTCCATGTGTGAAATTGTGAATGGCCATCAACCACTGAATTCAGCTGAGCTTCTACAGCAGCATTCCCTTCCCATAGAGTTTTATAATACTTTGCATGTATGGCTGCATGTTTTCTAGCGGCTTTCTTCAATTTGGCAATCTCATATTTAGCTGATTCCAATTGGCTCTTCAGGGCTGCTATATTATTTTCTTTAGCTGCAATGACTGTTTTGCCTGTGTCTTTTTGTGTCTCTTCCCCTGTTTCCTCTGTTCTTGGCAGTGCTTCCTTTACTTGCTGGAATCTCCTTGTCATAGGTCTTCTAGGTTTAAAAACGAACTCTTCAGCTGGCTCATCAAATTTAAGCCTTTTTGAGGCCTTGGATTTCTTGGTGCTTTCTTGTTCTGACTGTATCAATTCGATTTGAACTGGTAGAGACTGCAATTCAATAGCCTGTAATAAATCATTTAAATTTGCCTTGGACACTGGACTTTCTTCAACTGCTATAGCTTTACCTTTTTCCTTATTTATCTGACTTCTTGTTCTTACCCTTGAGACTACTTCAGATGTGCTTGTTTCAGGTACATTCTTTTTACCATGAGCTTTTTCCTTAGTTGATTGCCGAGGTTGATCTTGGATGATAAGTGGCTTCACTTGTTTTCTTACTTGTGACTTTGAAACTCTTTTAGCTCTTGCTTCTGTTTGGAGCTCAGCTATTGTAAAATCTCTAGCAGGTTGAGGAGTGAGGCCAGTCTGGCTTTTGAAGCCAACCATAAAAATGAATGAATTCCAATCTCTGTCTATCTTTTGGAGCCCATCTAAAACCAGTAGTTTGATCAAACCATGATGAAACAAAGAGGTTTCACAATCCTCTTTCCTCAGTTGTACCTTATCACACATCTTACTCAAACTACGAAACAGATAAAAAGGTAAGTCTATGGAGACCTTCCCAGTGAAATGAAAAAGGAGTTTAAAATGGTAAGAATAAACCTTGTTATACCTTCCTTCACAAGTCAGATATTTCTGTATGCAGGTGAGTAAGTGAGCATAATATTCTTTGACATAATTCCTGGGCACTGCCTTACTTAAATCTTCATTTACATAATCATCCTTCAAAAACTCCTTGCAAGGATTCATGTCAAATTTGAAATTTTTAAACCATTCCTCTTTTCCTCGTGGGATCTCTGTTACAGTAGATATCACTTCTGGTGAAACCTACAATTCTAACATGGCTATCTTTGAATTCAAGCCTGTGAAGTTAAGTGCAAATTCTTTAGTTACCTGTGCGTGTCCTCCTTGTAACTTTTTGCAAAACTTCCAGCACCCGGCCTTTTTAAATGCTTTCTTCACATCTTCATTTCTCAGCGTTACATCCAGGCCTTCAGGCTCAGTCCTTAGTGGTTTGCTGGATCTGTGCTCCTTTTTCTCCATTGATTCTTCCAAATCCTCGCAAACAATAACTACCAGCTCTGGTTGGAATTGTGTTTCAGCTTCTATTTGAATTCAACCTCGCTTGATTATCAGCCTCGCTTGAATTTTGAATTTTTCCGTTTAAAACCTTTCAAGATGTAATCTTGTAGATTTCTCACTCATGCAAGACTTACGGCCATCATTAAGGTTTATGCACGGTTGTCTTTCTTGGGAATGATAATTCGTGCGTATCAACAGATCTAGTGGTGGTGATAGTGGCAATGAGAGGTAAAATGTGATAAGAGGGCTACATGAGCTGACATGAGAAGACATGGCCTATGACTCACCTAACAGACTTGACATTTCGGGAAAGATTCGCTGCGGAATGTACGAATCCATGATTTCGCAGCGCTGTCAGTTTAAAATTTTAATGATGCACTGCGAAACTGCCTAATCATGATACGCTGCGAAACTGCCTAACTATGATTGCGCTGCGAAACTGCCTAATTGGCATTGCGCTGCGAAATTACAAAAAGACACGGTGAGTGACATAAGATAACCGGTGACTATAGAACAATGGTAGATGGAGGGGAACCAATGGGAGCTGATAATAACTTGACTCAAAAACTCTTCAAAACTCCAGATTCTAAGGGAAAAAATTAAAACAAAATTAAACTAGCACTGACCTTTGTCATTGGGCTGGGATGAAAAGTTACATGTATCAATTTTAGTTCTAAGTGATAACAGTGGCTCCACTTGGGATAGTGTGCTCCTGTAGTACACTAAGAACTCGTATGTCCAGTGCTTTGTCCAATTTATGAAAACATAGATGGAGTTGACAAGCATCCTTTTCTAGCTTTGTGAGCCTTCACCTCGGGCTTGAGCTTCCTGTTCAGCTTGTCATTTATTTGCAACAAAGAAAAACTAATAAAACGGTTATGTACAATGTTGTGAGACACATGGCAGAGATTCAATCAATTGTAATGCTTTAGGAACCTGCCATTAACAGGTCCTCCAACATATGGTGTTCCATCAATCTCTTGTAGAATGTAAGTGTTATTCCCATGGAAAGCAGAAATTTGATATGGCCCTTTCCACAAATTTTCAAATTTACCATGTTTACCTTTCTCTTCAATTCTAGCTTCCCATTTCAAGACTTTATCATGAATCTGGAATGTAACATCTTTGATGTTTTTGTCAAATGCTCTTTTGATCCTGTTCTAGTTTTGTTGATGACTGTCAAACACTTCATTTCTTTTCTCTTGCAAAGCTATTAGCTGATTAATCCTTCGTTGTATAGCATTTGGTTCCTCTTCTAGTCCTTGAATCAACTTCATTACTGGTACTCCAAGGGATGTTTGAAATATAGCCTCTGCCCCATATACTAGCTCATATGGTGATGTTCCAATGGACCTCTTTGTGCAAATCCGGTCAGCCCACAAAGCATATTTCAGTTTCAAATGCCAAGCTTTTTTATTTTCTTGCAGCAGCTTCTTAATGATTCTCACAAGGCTCTTGTTTGATGACTCAGCCAACCCATTTCCCTGTGGATAATAAGCAGTGGAATGTCCAAGGGAGATGTGATACTGGTGACAAAAATTAATCATTCTTTTGGACTTGAAAGCTTGAGCATTGTCTGTAATGATCTTGATTGGGCAACCAAATCTTGATAATATATTATTTTCTAAGAAAGAAATAATCACTGAATCATTTGCTTGCCTTGTGGGTATTGCTTCTATCCATTTTGTAAAGTAATCGGTGGCTGTGAGAATCCAGCGATGCTGTCCTGATGAAGGAGGATGGATTTCCCCTATGAAGTCTAATCCCCACTGTTGGAAAGGTGCTTCAACATAAATAGGAACCAAGGGCATTGGCATAAGCTTTCTCTTTTCTTCAAAAACTTGACATTCATGGCATGTGGCTATCTTTTTATAGATATCTCTAAACATAGTTGGCCAAAAATAGCCAGCTCTCAAGACCTTGTTTGCAGTGGCTTTCCAATAGTGATGTCCTCCGCAATCCCCTTTATGAAACTCATCAATTACTTTATCAGCTTCTTCTTCAATGAGGCAGTTTAATAATATTCCTCCCGCATCTTTCCAAAACAAATTTTGGTCATACATAAAATATCTGAGAGATTTCAATTTGGTAAACTGAGCTTTGGATTTCGAAAGATTATCAGGAGCTCTATTATGCTGCAAAACAAATGTTACATCCTTGTACCATTTTGAGATCAAGAATTTCTCATTTATTTGGACCAATTCTTCTTCATTTTCAGAAATTTCTGAGATTTCTGTGCTTAAATTAATATCAATACAGTCCAAATTTGACTGAGTCAACAATTTGGCTAGGCCTTGACCCTTTACCAACTTGGTGGGTTTGATCTCAATGTCATACTCCAACAGTTTTGCTATCCACTTTCCCCTTTTTCCATCTTGACCAGCTTGTGTAAGAATATCTTTTATAACAGCATTTGGGACGTAGGCAACAATGTGAGAGTGTAAAACATAGATTCTGAAATCCTTAATTGCTTTCACCAATGCATAGGCTTGTTTCTCTAAGATATTATATTTCAATTCAGCATTGGCTAATGTCTTGCTAAAGAAGGAAATGGGTTGTTCAATACCTTGACTTCCTTTTTGTAATAAAACTCCAGCAATTGTGTCTTCAGAAGCGAATGTGAAGATAAGGAACTCTTTGGTAAAATCCGGGCTGATGAGTACTGGTGCTTGAGTAAGTTCCTTCTTGATCTCTTCAAATGATTTCTTTGCTTCAACTGTCCATTTAAAATCTGCTCCTTTCTTTAACATCTTTGTTATGTTCTTGACAACTTCAGCAAAATTAGGAATGAATCTTCTAACAAAGTTAACTTTCCCAAGAAAGGATTGAATCTCCTTCTTACTCCTTGGTAGATCTAATTTTTGAATTGCACTAACTCTATTAGGATCAATCCTAATTCCTTGTTCAGAAATAATATGACCAAGCAGTTTGCCAGAAGTTAGAGCGAAAATACTTTTGGTTGGATTTAGAGAGATACCAAACCTTCTACACTTCAGTAGGACCCTTTCAAGGTGCTTTAAGTGATCTTCTTCCCTTTTTGAAAAAACTGTGATGTCATCAAGATAAACCACCACTGATTTTTCCTTTTCTTCAGCAAAAGCAATATCCATTGCTCTCTGGAAAGTGGCTCCCGCGTTCATGAGGCCAAAGGGCATTTTTGCATACATGAATGTTCCCCATGGTGTAGTGAAGGTCGTTTTCTCCTGATCATCTGGGTGAACAAGAATCTGATTGTACCCTGAGAAACCATCAAGCATAGACATCCTTTGTGAACCAACAATGTTTTGCAGAATGAAATCCATTTTGGGGAGGGGGTAATTATCTTTCAATGAAGCTTTGTTTAAGTTTCTGAAGTCTATACAAATTATGATCTCTCCATTCTTTTTTCTGACTAGTACCAAGTTAGCAAGCCAATTTGAGAATCTGATTGGGACAATAATTTTAGCATCAAAAAGCTTTTTCACTTCTTTTTCAATCAGTGGCATTAGAAGAGGATTAATTCTTCTTAGCTTCTGCTTAAAAGGCTTTTCATTCTGCTTAATAGGAATGGTATGTTGTATGATTGAAGAGTCATATTGTTTCAAGTCAGCATAGCTCCATGCAAAAACATCAATGAATCTTTTCATCATCTCAACATATTTAGTCTTCATATCAGCTGAAAGGAATTTTGAAATCTTGACTATCTTAGGCACAACCGAGTCTCGTAAATTGCAGTTTTCTACTTCTTCTTCATTAGCTTGTAGTCTTGGTGCTTTGAACACATCATTTTGATCAAATAATTTCTCAAGGGGAATGAGGCCTTTAGGAATTAAGTTGTTTTGCAATTGTAAGACTTCAAAACTTTCCTTTGACTCTATTAACATATTCTGCTAATCTATCTGATTGTGTTCAAACTCTTCTTTTAATTCAATGAAGTTCCTTACATGCTGATCATCCTCAAAAACTTGCCAATTTGTGATATTATCCGGTATAACTGGTCTATGGCGAACCTCCACTTCATAATTTTCAGCAGAGTGCTTAGGAATGATAAAGAGACTGGCTGAAACGGCAAGAGAATCTGCAATAGAGTTTTGATCTCTAGTTTTGATGCTGAAGGAATAGGATTGAAATTTTTCCAACATCTCCAACACTAAATTTCTGTATGCTCTCATCCTCGTATCCTTAGTTTGATATGTACCTTCTACTTGTTTAATTACCAATTCAGAATCTCCACAAACAACAATGTTTTTAGCTTTCAATTTTATCAAGGTTTCCAAACGTAAAATCAGAGATTCGTACTCAGCCATATTGTTGGTACAATCAAAGTTTAATTTGTATGAGAGAAACTTACTTTCTTCAGTTGGACTAGTGATCCAAATCCTAGCTCCTGCCCCTTCTTTACCTGCTGATCCATCAAAGTATAATGACCAGCAGCCCATGATATCTCTTTCATCTCCTTGCTGCCCTTCTTGACACTGATTTTCTGCAGGTTCATCTTGTGATTCTTTTCCAACTGATTCATTAAAAAGGATAGCTGATCCAAGACCAGTATCACATGAGTAAATAGGAAAATTCTGAGGCTTGTCTTTGCTGCTCACCATGTAGGCCATCCTTGTTTCACGATACAACCTCCTTTGTTCACCAAACACTGGGATGGTAGCATATGTAAGATCCATCTGCATTGTGCCCTTGATTTTTGCTGCCCATGACCTTGAAAGAAGCATCCCAAACTTTGGTGGAATGTCTGCAACAACAATGTCCATAACAATTGTTTTTGCTGGAATTTGTGTGAGCCCCACAACAACATCTTTTATCAAACCAATGCAATGGACTCTTTTTGAATCAAAGGAAAATAAATCCTTATATGGCCTAGTTACCTCTAACCCCAGTCTTTCCATGATTACGTTAGGCATGAGATTATGTGATGCCCCCGAGTCTAACATAGCATTATGTAGAGTCATATCATGAATGCTAATGCTTATGTAGAAAGGGGGAAACTCTTCATTTTGTTCATCCTCAAGTCTTGGACCCAAACAGATAATGGGATTATCTTCTTGTACATTTAGGATATCAGCCACTCCTGGTTGTGAATTAAGCATCTCCACAATTTTTCTTCTGTATTTGTCTACCTTGAGAATTTCATTAAAAGGGACTGATATCTTAATTTTTGCAATCTCATTCTCAAGATTAAAAACAGAAGTAGTCTTGTCAATTTCTTTAGGAGGAGAAGGAAATTGAATGTCCTTTTTGACAAGAGGAGAATCATCCTTACCTTCAACCACCTTTGATTTTTCCTTTTTATCTTCGGTTTTCCTTGAGGTATTCTTCTTGGGCTGTGCTTTGTTTGCTGTAATAGGAACATCTCTATTCCTAAGATTATACTGCTTTTGAATCTCAAAGATAGCGTGCTGATAGCCCTTTAAAAAATCTGAAAGTTCTTCTCCTGATTTTATCATACTGGACTCATCATGTTCCTCCTTAGTCAAGAAAATCCCTGACACTTCTTCATCAAAACAATGGATTGATTCCTCAGGGACTTCAGGTTCATCTTCTTCATCTACCAAATTTTGTTGAAAGGGAGGTCTCACTGGAGGATCTGCCTGCTGATTTCTATTATCTCTTGGCCTTTGCTGATTCTGAGGTCTTCTGAACTGAGGGTTCCTGAATTGAGGTTCTTGCTGTGCTGGAGGAGCAGAAGCATTCCCAAGAGCTAGTCGGTCCATCAATTTCTCCATGGTTTTCATCATTGTTTCAAACTTGTCTTCTTGAGCAGAGGTAGAAGGCTTCTCTTCTTCCTTCAGCTTAGTCTTTGCCATCTTTGATTTCTTAGCAGCAAGCATATTTGCCTCGACCTTAATTGCATCATTTTGCATGTCAGCAAGAGAGGCAGACTCTCTTTCTCTGAGTAAAAGAGAGAAATCTGAATCAAATGATTCAGCATATCTCAATTGTGCCAAAGCTCCAGGAGGTTTCAAATGAGCTGGAATAGAATTGTATATTTTGTTAAACCTCTTAGAGAAGTTTTGGACAGTTCCATCTGGAGCTCTTCTAAGATTTTTGTATTCGGTAAGGGCTTGGACAAGATTGGTTCTGTTTCCCCATTTCCTTAGAAAGCTATCTTCAAATTCTACCCAACTATGAATGCTTCCAGCTCTAAGGGCTTTAAACCATTTTCTGACTTCCCCATTGAAAGTTTGAGCAAACAATCTTAGTTTTACATCTTCATCATCCACTTCTTCCCTGTCAACAAAATCATTGAACCTATCCACATGTTCCTCTGCTGTAATATCTTCATCTCCTCCCCATGTTGGAATTCTGGCAGCATATTTGCTAGGAAGATCATGTAAAACAGCAGGGAGAGCTAGAGGAGCATACCTAGCAGGAATAGCCATAATGAATGGAGGAGCAGTGATAACAGGTATTGTATGACCGGTGGGAGAAAAACTAGTGTGAGATAGTGTCTGAGGGCTATTTGGACTAGCAGAGGCAGAAGATAAAGTATTGGTACGAAAAGGACTATTTGGACTTTGCAAACCACTGACAAAGGAACTCCAATTTGGGAGAGGTAAACCAGTTTTGGATTTGAGCAAAACTTCAAAAGGATCAAGCTCTTTGAGTTGATTCAAATCTTCTTCTTCTAACAGTAATTCTGAAGTTACAACCTCCCAAAACTCTTCCTTATCTTTTTGTGACACTAAGGACGAAGTATCAATGCCTCTTTTTTGTAAATCTAAAATAATTCCAATAAGTTCTTCTTCATTCTCAGACCTCAACAATACCTCATGAATTTTATCATCTACAATTTTATCTTCAGGACTTCTAGAAAATTCAGGGAACAAAGATTTTGATACAAATGAAGTACCTGGTATATCAGGAAATCTTTGCCTGCTCCTTGAGATAATGTTTGGATTATCCACAGGAGTAGGTGGATCTGGGTCAGGATTACTCCTTGTATATCTTCTTCTCGAAGCCACCTTTTTAACTTTAAGATTGTATGGAGTCACCAAGGTAGAATGCAGCCTCGAAAACCTTCTGAGCTCCTGCTACCTTCAGAAGTTCAGCTTCATGATTTCGGGAATGAGTAATCTTCAGGCTCCCGGCAGACGCACCAAAATGTTATCTCAAAATCAGACCCTGATAGGCTGCTGGTCAGGTTGACTCTAAGTAACTATTTCAGACCTACTTTAGGCTGAGGCTTAGCCTCCTCAACCTGAGAGGGCTCTCTCTAGATGGATTAATGATTTTGATAAAAGATAAGATGGCTAACTCTTATAGAACAAGTGTGAAAAATATGAATGCTGGAAACATATTAAACAACTATCCATTGGGCTTATGGAGTCAAAAACACCTCAATATAATAGTGAACTCAACCTTACATAGAAGTCAGGGCACTTAGCATTTAGACATTCAGAACATAACTCATATGGGACCACAGTTTATAAATGCATACAGGAAATCAGAGCACATTCAGTGAATTCTGAGTGATTATACATCTATACCACTGTAAAAATTATGGAAAGGACAAGATCACATAGGACAAGATCACATATTCTGAACATAAGAAATCCTTCATGAATCCTGAGAAGTAAAGTCAAAATTATATTACTGAAAATGAGTCTTTACATAAGCCAAATAGAAGCTGTATCATAAAATTTTCCAACCTTGATTACATTGCTGTTTCAGCTATATACAGAGTTCTTATTCTAACTGATCGAGATTCCTCCTCCAGCATGAGGGGATTTCGAAAACTACTTCTAATGACACCTATTAACCCTTTAACTAACTAATAAATACCACAAGGTGTTGACTGGAGTTTTTTTTTAGAGATCTAAATCGACTATGACTCTAACTCCATATTACATACATGATGGATTCTCCTCGTTCTTTGACATCTGGTTTCTTTCAGTTTGGCTGAGATGGGTGTTTAATGCTCCATGTTGACCTTGGATGCTGAATCTTCTTAACTGCCCAGAAATATTAGGAGACTATCCTTGCTTCTCGGCTTCAGTTTTTCCCAAAATATTCGAATGCAAAGAAGCATGTCCTTTATCTTTTAATCACCCAAAATGTAGAAGTCTGCCACGTCCTTGATGCGTTGTAAGCTTTTTCCCATGTACATGTGTGCAGGCAAAAGTTTCTTGTAAACTGTTTAACATATCCTGAACTGTGGTAAATTGCTCACTTTACGACAAAAATTTAAAGTTGGATTTTGAATATATCTTTTCTCCACCTGTCTTGACCTGGTTGACTGTTGATAGCTTCAGATGATGCCTTGTATGCCTTTTAGACGTTTCCCTTTCAAAATTCCCGTTTATAATTCAAAACTGCTTGATTTGCGTTAAAATCATCACCTTCAGCAGTTTCATAGCGCGCTACGAAACTGCTGAGTTATTTAAAACAGCTTGCTTTTAACCCGATACCTTTATTAGCCGAGTACTTGATTGCCAAAAACTTCTTTAGACTTTCCACATGTCGAGTAGGGATTTATATTTCCTCAGAAAGATAAAATCAAGCAAATTTGTCAAAATTTTAAAACAAACTCTTACTTGAAATGAAAACTCATTTAGCAGGTAGCTGACTTAGCTGTGCCTTCAGATCTTCAATTTGTTTCTTCATAGCCTTATTCCCAGCTCTCAGTTGCATATTGATCCTTCTGATGTACTTGGCTTCTTTTATTGCTGGTACTGTCCATGTGTGAAATTGTGAATGGCCATCAACCACTGAATTCAGCTGAGCTTCTACATCAGCATTCCCTTCCCATAGAGTTTTATAATACTTTGCATGTATGGCTGCATGTTTTCTAGCGGCTTTCTTCAATTTGGCAATCTCATATTTAGCTGATTCCAATTGGCTCTTCAGGGCTGCTATATTATTTTCTTTAGCTGCAATGACTTTTTTGCCTGTGTCTTTTTGTGTCTCTTCCCCTGTTTCCTCTGTTCTTGGCAGTGCTTCCTGTACTTGCTGGAATCTCCTTGTCATAGGTCTTCTAGGTTTAAAAACGAACTCTTCAGCTGGCTCATCAAATTTAAGCCTTTTTGAGGCCTTGGATTTCTTGGTGCTTTCTTGTTCTGACTGCATCAATTCGATTTGAACTGGTAGAGACTGCTCGAATTCAATAGCCTGTAATAAATCATTTAAATTTTCCTTGGACACTGGACTTTCTTCAACTGCTATAGCTTTACCTTTTTCCTTATTTATCTGACTTCTTGTTCTTACCCTTGAGACTACTTCAGATGTGCTTGTTTCAGGTACAGTCTTTTTACCATGAGCTTTTTCCTTAGTTGATTGCTGAGGTTGATCTTGGATGATAAGTGGCTTCACTTGTTTTCTTACTTGTGACTTTGAAACTCTTTTAGCTCTTGCTTCTGTTTGGAGCTCAGCTATTGTAAAATCTCTAGCAGGTTGAGGAGTGAGGCCAGTCTGGCTTCTGAAGCCAGCCATAAAAATGAATGAATTCCAATCTCTGTCTATCTTTTGGAGCCCATCTAAAACCAGTAGTTTGATCAAACCATGATGAAACAAAGAGGTTTCACAATCCTCTTTCCTCAGCTGTACCTTATCACACATCTTACTCAAACTACGGAACAGATAAAAAGGTAAGTCTATGGAGACCTTCCCGATGAAATGCAAAAGGAGTTTAAAATGGTAAGAATAAACCTTGTTATACCTTCCTTCACAAGTCATATATTTTTGTATGCAGGTGAGTAAGTGAGCATAATATTCTTTGACATAATTCCTGGGCACTGCCTTACTTAAATCTTCATTTACATAATCATCCTTCAAAAACTCCTTGCAAGGATTCATGTCAAATTTGAAAATTTTAAACCATTCCTCTTTTCCTCGTGGGATCTCTGTTACAGTAGATATCACTTCTGACGAAACCTGCAATTCTAACATGGCTATCTTTGAATTCAAGCCTGTGAAGTTAAGTGCAAATTCTTTAGTTACCTGTCCATGTCCTCCTTGTAACTTTTTGCAAAACTTCCAGCACCCGGCCTTTTTAAATGCTTTCTTCACATCTTCATTTCTCAGCGTTATATCTAGGCCTTCAGGCTCAGTCCTTAGAGGTTTGCCGGATCTGTGCTCCTTTTTCTCCATTGATTCTTCCAAATCCTCGCAAACAATAACTACCAGCTCCGGTTGGAATTGTGTTTCAGCTTCTATTTGAATTCAGCCTCGCTTGATTATCAGCCTCGCTTGAATTTTGAATTTTTCCGTTTAAAACCTTTCAAGATGTAATCTTGTAGATTTCTCACTCATGCCAGACTTACGGCCATCATTAAGGTTTATGCACGGTTGTCTTTCTTGGGAATGATAATTCGTGCGTATCAACAGATCTAGTGGTGGTGATAGTGGCAATGAGAGGTAAAATTTGATAAGAGGGCTACATGAGCTGACATGAGAAGACATGGCCTATGACTCACCTAACATACTTGAAATTTCGGGAAAGATTCGCTGCGGAATGTACGAATCCATGATTTCGCAGCGCTGTCAGTTTAAAATTTTAATGATGCGCTGCGAAACTGCTTAATCATGATACGCTGCGAAACTGCCTAACTATGATTGCGCTGCGAAACTGCCTAATTGGCATTGCGCTCCGAAATTACAAAAAGACACGGTGACTGACATAAGATAACCGGTGACTATAGAACAATGGTAGATGGAGGGGAACCAATGGGAGTTGAGAATAACTTGAATCAAAAACTCTTCAAAACTCCAGATTCTAAGGGAAAAAATTAAAACAAAATTAAACTAGCACTGACCTTTGTCATCGGGCTGGGATGAAAAGTTACATGTATCAATTTTAGTTCTAAGTGATAACACATGCTGTTCATTTTGTGTTCTGAACATATATGTTTTAACTAGTAAAACAATAGTGAGAAAAAGAAATACTGATTCACCCCCCTCTCAGTATTTCCAAAAATTGGTATCAGAGCCTGCTTCTTCATTCTAGCCTAACAGCTTGAAGAAGGATCAGCAACCATGATGAGAAATCATGAAGCATCAGGAAAACCTCCTCTGTTTGATGGCACTAACTTTGGGTTTTGGAAGAAAAGAATGACTTACTATTTAATGTCCCTTGGACCTGAAGTCTGGCATTTTTGTCAAACTGAATACCGAGCGACTTCCACTCTTCCAACAGACCAAGATGAGAGGAAAGCCTACATTGCAAATGCAAAAGCCATGAACTCTATCACCAGTGGAATCACTGATTCTGAGTTTACAAAAATCATGCACTGTAACTCTACCAGAGAAATGTGGGAGAAGCTAGTTAGCTTGTACGATGGAGACTCAAAAGTCAAAAAGGCAAAGCTTCAAACTCACAGAAGACAATTTGAAAGTTTGAAGATGGAAGAGGAAGAAGATATTGCAGCATACCTCCTCCAAGTAGCTGAAGTGGTAAATTCCCTGAAAGGATTGGACAAAAAGGTTGAAGAAAGTACTATTGTACAAAAGGTATTAAGGTCCCTTCCAGACAGATTTGACTCCAAAATAAGTGCTATAGAAGAATCAAAGGATCTTGACACCCTCAAAATGGATGAACTCCATGGAATTCTCACTGCCTATGAAATGAGGAAAGGTGGACCTAGCTCCAAAGATGCAGCATTCAAGGCCTCAAAGTCAAAGAAAGGGAAAGAAAGGAATGACTGTAGTGATGAGTCAGATGTGGAATCCGAATTGGCTCAATATGTACGAAAGCTGAAGAGAGGATCTAAGCTTAAAGGAAAGTATCCTCTTATATGTTTTAAATGTGGTAAAATAGGTCATTATGCAGCAAAATGTCCTCATAAACAAGACAGTGATGATGAAAGAAATTATAAAAGAATGACATACAAAAAGAAAGGGTTCAATAAGAAAAACCTTCTCTCCAAGCAAGGTGAGTCTGATGAGGATGAGTTTATGGTCATCAAAAAGAAATCAGATGAGGAAAGAGATCATGATGAAAGCCAAGAAGCATTATTCATGGCACTCACAGATGATGATGACTTGGGGCCAGAAGGAAATGTGGATGAACTGTTAATAAGTGCCATTGAAGAGAACGAGAAACTGCGGAACAAAATTATCTCTCTCAAAGTGGAAAACGAGGAAATAAGAAGGAGAGAAGATCTCTTGGAAACAAAGCTTAAGGAAAAAGAAGAGACTTGTGAAGAACGTGAGGCCGAAGTAGTATCTCTGAGAAAGGAGTTGGAGCAAATTTAAAAGGGTTGTAAAAGCTCTCAAATACTTGATACTATTCTGAAAAATCAAAAACCTCAACATGATAAGTCTGGAATAGGTTTCAAGGGAGAATCCTCAAGCACTAAGAATAGTGCGAAAAGCTATGCCGATGCACTTTCCTGCAACCCAAAAGATGAAAAAGTATCTTATCAAAAGTGCATCCTAGATTCCAAGAATAAAGAAAGAGTTACTCCAAAGAAGAATGTGTAATCGAATCATGGACACTACAACAAATACAAATTTGTACCCCACCAAGGGCCCATCAAAAATCCAAAGGACGAGGGAGGAATAATTCTCAGAAAGGAAAGCGAATTAAACCGTGGTTACTTCAAAACCATATTTCTTGGACACTGTTTTCATTGTAAAAACTTCGGTCACCAAGCTAGACACTGTATGGCTCGCAGAAGTGAGAAGACAACGCAAAAGGACTTAGTAATCAACTCATATTCTCCCAAAAGACAGGGACAAATCAAAACCTTCAATTCATTCTATCCCTTGACTAAATTTGATCTGACTTGCTCTTTTTGCTACAATAATGGACACTATGAACAAAACTGCCCACTCAAAGGAAGAAAGACGAGCAGCAAGATCTCTACAATGGACAAATGCGGCCTGGCTCTATTTGCGCAAAATAATGGAAACCAGTGGTTTGTGGATAGTGGGTGCTCCAGACACATGACAGGAGACAGAAGGAAATTTATCTCACTGAGAAAAAAGGAAGGGAATGTGTCCTTTAGAAGCAGAATTGGCAAAATTGCAGGAAGAGGAACAGTTACTCTGATCAATGGAAAAGGAAAAGCTCAAGATGCTCTGCTGGTTGACAGACTCAAACACAACCTTCTGAGTGTCAGCCAAATTTGTGATCAAGGACATAAGGTTGTTTTAAGCACCAAAGGCTATGAAATAAGGAACTCTACCTCAGGGAAACTTGTGGCAAAAGGAGTGAGAACACCAGACAACATTTACATTATGAACAAGATTCAGGAAAACAAATGCTACTTGAGTCAGGCAGATGAGAGTTGGTTGTGGCACAAGAGACTTGGACATACCAGCTTCGAAAATCTGGTCAATATCAGCAAGATCAAAGCTGTACAAGACATCCCAAGGTTGTCCAAACCAAATCAAGCAGTGTGTGGTCCATGTCAACATGGAAAACAGACCAGAACCAGCCACAAGACAAAGGAACACTATACATCAAAGCCCTTGGAGATCATACATGCTGATGTGTGTGGGCCAACTAGAAATCAAGCACTCCAAGGAGAAAGGTACTTTGTATTATTTGTTGATGATTATACTAGAATGATGTGGATATATTTCATAAAGTATAAATCTGAAACTTTTGAGTGTTTTAAGAATCTAAAATCCCTTGTAGAAAATGAAAAAGATTCAAAAATTAAGTGTCTTAGAACATACCGAGGAGGAGAATTCACATCAAACGAGTTCAGAGAGTTTTTCAATATTCATGGAATTAGAAGGGAATACTCGGTTGCCGGAACACCTCAGCAAAATGGGGTAGTTGAAAGACGAAACCAAACTGTCCAAGAAATGGCAAGAACCATGCTGTTAGCAGCAAACCTACAACCTAAATTTTGGAGGGAAGCAGTAGGGACAGCTGTCTATACATTGAATCGGACTCAATTGAGACCAAATTGTGACAAAACTCCTTATGAGCTATGGAAAGGGAGACCTGCTTCAGTGAAGTATTTCAAAATATTTGGAAGCAAGTGCTTCATAAAAATAAATGATGGTTCACCTGGAAAATTTGATTCTCGGGTTGATGAGGGGATATTTCTTGGATATTCTCCACGGAGCAAGGGTTACAAGTGCTACAATTTTCGACTGAAGAAAATAGTGGAAAGCATCGATGTAAAGGTTGATGAAGATCTTCCAGAAAAGGAAATTGAAGAACAAAAAGATGAGTTTCTCATTGAAGAAGAAGAATCTAAAGAAGAAGAGATAGATGATGAAGAAGAAGAAGATGAAAGAGAACCACCTCATACCCCTTCAAAGATGAAGTATGTAGAAAGATATCATCCAGAAGAACGGATCATTGGCGATAAAGATGAAGGTGTGTAGACCAGAAGAAGGATAACAACCTCACCTAAGAGAAAAGCCATTGCCCTCCTATCTATGATAGAACCAGAAACATTCATAGAAGCAAGGATCCTCATTGGGTAAAAGCAATGGAAGAAGAAATGTCCCAAATTGAGAAGAACAAGACATGGGAGCTCGTACCTTGTCCAAAGGAAAAAAACATAATAGGAACCAAATGGGCGTTCAAAAATAAAATGAATGAGGAAGGACAGGTTATCAGAAACAAGGCAAGACTTGTCTGCAAAGGCTATTCACAAATTGAAGGAGTTGACTTTGAAGAGACATTTGCACCAGTGGCTCGTATGGAAGCTATCAAGATGTTCTTAGCATTTTCTTGCTTGAAAGGATTCAAAATCTATCAAATGGACATGAAATCAGCATTTCTAAATGGCGAACTCAAGGAGGAAGTCTACATGGAGCAGCCAGAAGGTTTTGATTTGACAGCATGAAAGGACCTAGTCTGTAAGTTGAAAAAGGATTTGTATGGGTTGAAACAAGCTCCTAGAGCTTGGTATGCAAGACTGGATAACTATCTCCAACAACAAGGCTTCAAAAAGGGAGTGGCTGGAAGCAATCTATACATAAAGATAGATCAAGGTAAGTTACTAGTTGCTCTTGTTTATGTCGATGATCTGATTTTTGCTAGTAATAATGATGAAATGAGCCATGAATTTTCTCAAAGCATGGCAAAAGAATTTGAGATGTCAATGATAGGTGAACTGTCCCACTTCCTTGGACTTCAAGTATCTCAAACCAGAGCAGGATTGTTTATATCTCAAGCCAAATATCTAAAAGACATGCTCAAAAAATATGGAATGGAGGACTGTGCACCCATGAGCACTCCCATGACCACAAACTGCAAACTGAGCAAAGATGATGACTCCCCTCTAGTAAATGCAACTCATTACAGGTCAATGATTGGAGCCCTTCTATACTTAACAGCCACACGACCAGACATAATGCAAGCAGTAGGAATGGTGGGAAGATTTCAATCGGCTCCCAAACAATCTCATTTATTAGCTGTAAAAAGAATTCTCAGATATTTGAAGGGAACTTCTGATTTTGGTCTCTGGTACCCAAAGAGTTCAACATTGACTGTAACTGCATACACCGATGCTGATTGGGCTGGAAACATAGATGATCGGAAAAGTACTAGTGGGAATGCATTCTTCCTAGGAGACTGTTTGGTATCCTGGCTCAGCAAAAAACAGTCATCCATATCATTATCCACAACCGAAGCCGAGTATATTGCTACAGCAGACTGTTGCTCTCAGATACTTTGGATGAAGGAAGCGCTAAAAGATCTCGACATATGTACAAATCAACCGATTATCATCTATTGTGACAACACTAGTGCTATCAGTCTCAGCAAAAATCCAGTGATGCACTCAAGAACCAAACACATACCAATCAAGTATCATTTCCTCCGTGAGAAAGTAGCTGAACAAAACATCGCTCTGGAATATATCAGTACTAAGGAACAGATAGCTGATATTTTCACAAAACCTCTTCCTCGGGAAGCATTCGAACATCTGCGACAAAAGATGGGGGTTATTTCTTTATCATCACTAAGTTCATTCATAAAGATGCAGCAGGACAGGGGGAGCAGTTCAACAGGGGGAGTTCGTATGCATTCCTTTGCCATTGATGTCAAAGGGGGAGAAAGCAGAAGAATATTTCCATCAATAACAAAGGGGGAGATTGTTGGACACAGATTGTCATTGATGTCAATATGGAAATATTCAAGAGGAGGAGACAGAGCATATCGGAGCCAAGAGGAGTGGACCAAGCCAGAGGAGCCACATATATCGAAGGAGTGCCAGAGCAAGAGGAGCCATATCGAAGGAGTGTCAGAGCAAGAGGAGCCATCGGAGGAGCTACAGGAGCAAACAGAGTGGACCAAGAGGAGCAGATGGAGCAAGAGGAGCCAAGAGGAGCAATATATATGGAGAAAATGGAGAAAATGGATCGAGAGGAGCAGATGGAGCAAGAGGAGCCAAGAGGAGCCATATATATATTACAAGCAAATAGGGCCATCGGAGGAGAAAACCCATATATATATGCCTTAACACTATCGGCGGGCACATATTACAAACAACAATGCCAAAGGAAGAACTATTGGGAGTACTGAGGAGTATATATATATATATATAGAGAGAGAGAGAGAGAGAGAGAGGCGATATAATAACACGAACCCGCGGCTCCATTATAAACTGGCTAAATGTAATATCGCATCCGCTATGTCGCTGGTCTCAAAGGGCTGTCACTCCCGAAACCCCCGATTGCGATATACAGTTGTGGACCCGATGGGAATATAGACTGTGGCTTAATATCATATCGCATTCGCAGTGATCGCAAGTCATAAGGGATGGCGCTATAATCTGTCGATTGCGATAGAGGCATGGACCCGATGGACTTATTAAAAACAGTCTATAATATATCGCATCCAGAATGTCGGAACTGTTCAAGGTGCAAGCTCCGAAATCTGGAGCCGAGACTCTTATCAAGCAAAATAGAAAGCATATCGGGTCCACGGAGCAGAGAATCCTTATCGCATCAGCGAAATCCGGAGCCGAAACTATTATCAAGTGAAGTGTAAAATCATATCGGGTCCGCAGAACTCTTGTATCACATCGGAGCAACAGAGGTAGCGATCGCCGAAATCATCCGGAGCCGAAATTATATTTGGAGCAGCCTAAAGGAGATCGGGTCCGCAACCCATCAAGACTCACCGATAAGGAATCCGCCGATATGACGGATCCGAATTCATTTTAGGAGGAAATGTAAGGAGGCATCGGGTCCGCATTACATCGGAGGAATGGGTCTATTGTTTACAGCAAATGCCAATGTTCATCGGACCCGAAACAATATTAAAGGGAGTCTAAAGCCATATCGGGTCCGCACCTCGTCGGAGGTTTGGGCTTAAGAGTTATTGCGACCGCCGAAATCCGGACCCGCCGATAATTGTAAAGGCGGGTGCATAATAATTGAAGTCCGGCTTTTGAACTAGAGCGGGGGTTTATAATGTTTTCCATGTATTATATGATACATGGCTGCGGGGTTAAGGTATATATTAAAACCTGTGTGATGGTCGATTAAAGCGCTCGGTGATGGTTGATTAAAGCGCTCGGTGATGGTTGATTAAAGGCTCGGTTGGTGGCTTCCGATGGTTGATAAAACGCTCAGGTGGTGGCTTCCAATGGGTGATTAAAATGCTTGGGTGGTGGCTTCGATGGTTGATTAAAACGCTCGGTTGGTGGCTTCCGATGGGTGATTAAACGCCTCCGATAAAGCCTGTAAGGTATTAACCACAGGTCAAGGGCCGAGTTTTATTTAAGAAAGGGGAGTTTGGGTTTTTCTACTCAGATTTTGGAACACTTGTATAGACAGAAGAAGCAAAGGAATGGAAGCCGAAGTGTCAAGCGATCAAGTGAGGAGGAAGCCAAAGAGCCAGCATGTAAGAGGAAACGAATGGACAGGGGCATGGAGCATATAAAAGAAGCAAAAACAGAGAACTGTAGTGGCAGTTCGTGGACGGCATAACCTGAGCATGAGATAGTGGAAACAACAGAAGAAAAGGGGGCAGCAGAAGCAGTGGAAGCTGAAAAGAGTGCAGCAGCACACCAGTGTATACCAAAGAGGTTGGAGCCTCTTGAAGTCCTTGGGAGTTGGTGCTCCTAAGTCCAAGATTGATGTCTTGGCAAAATAGAGTTGGTGCTAAGGAGGTTGGAGCCTCACCAAAGTCCAAGTTGGAACTTGGCAACCAATTGTGACAATCTATTTATTGTATTTATTTTACTGCACAGTTATATTAATAAAAGCATTTATTCCTGCTGTTCATTTTGTGTTCTGAACATATGTGTTTTAACTAGTAAAACAATAGTGAGAAAAAGAAATACTGATTCACCCCCCTCTCAGTATTTCCAACAGACTGTTTCATGGAAAGGATTGATCAGATCCTTCCAGTGATCTGATCCAATGTTTTCTATATATATATGAGCCCGCGTGTTCAAGGGGAGTAAGACAGAGATTGATAGATAGAGTTGTGTAAGCTGAGAGTAATTAAAATGTAGTCGAGAGGGAACTATCTCTATGGCTGAAATGCCTTATTCTGTACTAAATACTGTATAATGAATATAACTTTGTTTTGTGGATTTCCGCGTGCTTGTGTATTTACGCCTTTTTCAATTATGATATATATATGCATGAGTGGCTTAAACCCAGTGTTATAGAATGTTGATTGACCATCGATCACAGGTGGATCAATGACAATCCAATGAAATATTGTTATATGTTAAGTTGCAGTGTGAAAGTAGGTGTGGCAGAGGAACTAGCTTTAAAGCGTAGATTCCATCAAAATGGCGAGATCAAGCCAAGGAAGAATAGCGAAGAGTTGAAGTATCAACAAACCAAGACCGTTGGATCTTATAGATCAATGACTAGGATTTTATTGAATCGACGAAATCATTTTGGTTGTTATCAGACCCTAACCATTGAGGAGAGTGATTGCGATAATGCGATGGATCATGGACTATCAGATCGAGAGTCTAGATCGACGGTCCAGATCTAATCGTTTATCACAATCGGGGAAGTCAAAGGGCTAACAGTTTATGAATGTTGCGTTAGCGCCGATGTGGCGGAACACCGATACGCTGATAGCGATAAATCAGCTATTGGAGGTCGGGGCGATCGACGCAATGAAAAGAGTCGAAACAAAGATTGGACCTGGTAGATATTTATAGAAACGGGCTTATAATACTTGAGATCCGGCCCAAGGGTTCCGACAGGGTTTTCCTTTGTATTTCCTTTGTTCCCGTTATTTCCGATATATGTATTGTGTCGAGGTTTTTAAAGGAAAAGTGAAAGATTAATGCTCCTGATAGTATAAAAGGCTCTGATATGTTGTATGGACCAAGTTTTAAATGGTTTAAAGGCTTAAGGCCTTATAAAATGATTTCGATAACAAAATGGGCTCATAACCCATAGGTCCTATGATCAGATATTGATATGAAAGGGGAAATTGGTTATACCCCTATTTCTCTTTTCATCAGAGGATGTACTAACAAGTAAGTAATTTTACTAAATTTTGCTTGAAAAAGAAAAAGGACTCACTAATGTTGATAAGAAATGTGAATGGGATAATAAGAATGATGAAACACGAAGATTAATTGGAATGTACATTTCTAGTATTTTTTATTTCACATTAAGGAAATTTATGGCCCAAATGACGTTTCAGAAAAATTGGAAAAGGTATTTGGTGAACCTAATGTGATTATATCCTATTAGCTTGAAAATTAGATCATGAATTCAAGTCCTAATAATTTCTCTTATATTGATGTATCACTTCAAATATTCAAACCTTATTGAAACTTTCTTCAAATGTTAGCATGGAAAATATTGATGATTCATAGAGAGACACCTAACTAAGATATTCTTTAACATTGTCTCTAGACCACCCTCTTATCAAGAATGAGTAAAAGAACCTTGGACATTTGATGGTATTTAAAATACCTAGTGGCTCATAGTTATCAGCTTCATGGTGTGAGGACCAAGAAAAATGACATTGAATAAGGTATTAGGGGAGTAGGAACACAATGTCCCACCTAAGTACCCAGATTAAATTCCAACCTCATGCATAGATTTATGGATGGATTACATAATCCGAAACATCTGTTATTCCACATTATAAGAGTAATATGGGTCATATTTTCTTTGATTACAATGTTTCCAAGTGAATTCTATTGACATTGCATATGTCCACACAAAAACAAGGTGTATTTTTTCTTTCAATTTGATACGTATGGAATTTTCATTAGTACACTATAGCTAAGAGAAGCCACAACATATAGAGGGGTGAAATATACAACATTAAGATCTCAAATGTTGGACCAATCTGATGAAGGAGATCATATTTAAGTGCACTAAAGATATGCACATTCAAACTTTTCCTTGTATGTAGTCATTACACACTAGAATTAAATGAATGCCACTACATTTATGACGATCCAATTATTGGTGATGAATTCCATGCCCAATTACCCAAGGTCATGAACAGTGTGATCAAACCATAATATCAAAGACAAAGGCACACAATGTACTACCATAAAGATATGTTATGAATGGGGGAGAACTTATGCAAATATAGAAGTCTAGAAATGAAGAATTGAGGATAGAGACATGATCTACACCATTGCAACCATGAAAATGAAAAAAAATGAGATAGAGAAATGGAATGATGAACCTTGATCCAAAGAGGACCAAAAAAACTATAATACTGATGATGTGGGATTTGCGAGCAAGAAGCCTAAAATCCCACTCATGAGTAGAGTTTGATACTAAAGTGTGAAATACACAATATATCTAATTGGATTAATCCAATCATAAGACTAAATATATTTACATAAAGAAAACCAATTCACCAAATCTAGGAGAGAAATACTAACTAAATCTTAAAATTTACCAACAAATCATAAGATTAGATATAGTTAGAGAAATTCCCACAACTTCTTCATGAAATGAGGAACCCAACATAATTCATCATACAAACCCATAATATTCTAATACAAATAATGATGTCATATGGTAATGTATGGCAATAATCAACATAACCAAAAGTTATGACATGTTCAAAGAGAGGGTTTTTACTAGTGCATGCCTCATCCAGTTTTCTTATATAACACTAATTAGGGTGATGAATTTACCAAGTAGCATGTAGTATCCACTCCCTCTACCAATATTTCCTATCCTAACTTGACATCACTAAGAATGCTCCTTTCCTTTTCCATCAATTTCTTACTCATTATTTTGTAACCTTTATTTAAACACAACATATAGGCAAGAACACACCATGTAGGTTTTAACACGCCATTACAAGTAGTGGTTTAAGAATTACCATATGGGGTGTAGTTCAAGAAATACCATCAAATATGAAACTCCTTATCTTTCTCAAGCTATGAAACAGGAAGGAATGATCAACCTGATGGGTAGTAATTTGACTTTGATTCATGCGCTACATATGGTATTAGTTCACACATAGAAGTGCTTGGTGTTTTTATTACTGCAACTAAGATGATCACTCTCCCTTTACTGATGTCACACCATCAAATAAACCCCATCATATGTAACAAACTCTTTTTTTATCACTAATCTGATTAATGACATGAGAGTGGAGAGATGTTTGAAGCATTATATTCATGCTGAAACCACACATAACCTTTCCTAGTTCTAGGATTTTAGGGTATTTTTATGTTCCTATGTTTATGCCAATAAGATATTCAAACAAATTTTAATTCCTTAAATATTTTTAGAAATATCCTTGTATAATTAGATTTATGGATAAATCGAGTTATGTTTTTTGTTTGAATATGATTGTACCCTATATTTTATATATAATATTTTCCTTAGCTATTACTACCTTAGCTACTATTGTCACGATAACCCTTTTTTTCTAGTTAATATAATTTCTTCGATGGCTTGTAATGTTTCTTTTGTGTATAAAATAGGGGATTTACCAACTAATATTCCTCTTAAATGAAATCATAAACAACTTTGATATTTTTTCGCAAGTGATTGTATATAAAAACTTCACTTCTCCTCTTTAATAAGGTGGTATATAAGGTTATTATAAGGTAAAGGAGATGTAGATAGAATTGAGTATGTATACCTCTAGCTAGGAGACCTATAGTATTCGTGTATGGATTAGTACAGGACCTGCTTCCCTTAGTACCTAAGGAAACATTTGACTGGTATCTTCACCTTCTAGGAGCCCAATTATGTTGGTATTCAAAAAGTATGGGACATAGATGCTTTGTATTTATTATAGAGAACTCAACAAATCACTGTCAATAATATCTACTCAAACCCAAGATTGACAATATTTTTGATCAACTTAAGGTTGTTAAATTTTATAGTAAGAATGATATGAAGTTATGTTACCATGAGTTTCTAATCAAAGAAATTGATGTATGGAAGAAAACATTCAAATAAATCCTTTTTAAGTGGTTGTTCATGTATTTCGGCTTGACTAATGCTCCAATAATATTCATAAGGATGATGTATGATACATTTTAACTATTCACAAACTATTTTGTGATAATATATTTGGATAACATCCTCATCTTAAATAGAACCTAGGTAGAACATTTGTAGCACATTCAGTAGGTGCTAAACATCTCGTGGCAACAAAAATTGTATGTAAATATGGAGAAACATCATTTGGCATGTAATAATTTAGTATTTGGGATACATCATGAATGAGAATTGGGTGCATGTGGACCTATCCAAGATCCAAGTCTGTCATGATTTCCTCGCCATGATGACTCTAATAGAGATTCACAATTCTTGATTCACAATTCTTGGTCCTTGTTAACTCTTTCCAAAGTTTTGTGATGGTGTTCTTTCATACCACTTGGTGCTAAAGTGACCAAGGGTGGAGATAAAGTGAATTTTTCCTATTATATCATAACATAAAGCATTTAAGGATCTGAAACACCACCTTTAATTCACACCAATCCTCACTCTATTAGACATGCAATAACTATTTTGGATTGAAATAGATGCCTCCAATTATTCTATTAGTATATTACTTACTATGTAGGGACATTGTACAAATTATCATAATGCAACATTATTTAATACTATTTAAATATATGTCATCTATTACAAGGAGATGTATTTTTTCATGTAGGCATGTTGATAGTCAAAGATATATATCCTAGGAAAAGAGATCACCATCCACACCAATCAGACACCTCTCAATTCATTCAAATAGAAGGAAGCTACAGAATTACTTTCATAAGAGTAATCACATACTTACGACAATTCCACTTAAACATCAAGTATAAGAAGGGTAGGATCAACCATGTTTCATATTTCATTAGTTGGACCATGGTTGTGGCATTAACCATATTTATTAACTTTTGTCAGTATGAGACATTTGAGTGGAATCAATTATAAAATGATGACTCTAGCTTCACTTCCCACCTATATTAGACACCTTGTAATTAGTTGAGTGGTTGGACCCAGTGAAATTAAACATTGAAAACATTGAGTAGGTTATATTGGAATGGATCATAGAAATCAATATGAAGGATACTTGTTAGTAGAACATACAACACTACTAGATAAGCAAATAAAGGTAGCTTCTCCACCAAGGAAAGTGGCTTACTAGGAGCCATATTCAATAAGATAGGGAACTTAATGAAATTGAATGCCATTTCTTCCTAAGTGAGGAAGAATGATCTAGGTGGATATTTGTGGCCACCCACCTCATCCACTGACTTGATGATTCTCTATCTTCTAGGGAGTTCTTATGATTTTTAGGTCCCAAAATTTCGGGGCTATTTTGAAGCATTAAATAGTCATTTTTGGTCATTTAAGGACTATGGTTTCCATGTCACACTCTAAATCTAAACAAAAGTTGTAATCCTCATATAATTATTTCCAATGAACTTCCATATGCACTAAATATATATTATATACAAAATTTGCATGGCTGGAAAATTCACATATCAATTAACCACCTTAGGGCCTACAAACCTTTAATTTATTCATCTTATAAATTTAGGGTTTTGTACTTGTTATAAAAATTTATGGAACAAAGTGAAAAGTGTCACTAGGTGACCTAGGCAACGTGCAACACATGGGAGTGGTACCAATGTTTCCTCAACAACTACTCCCCTCTAGTGAAGGAAAAAATCCAACACTAGGGAGGATTCCTTGGTAGAGGTCAAGGATCTAGTAACCAAGTGATCCTACAATGTATATCCACTAGATGAAGGTATAACAAATTAGGGTTTGAGGTGGATGGAGTAAATTCATGATTTTGACTTCAAGATATATATGGCTCAATATAAAGGTTATGGTTGGTCTAAATATTTTCAAGCATGTTACCTAAAAAATCAAATCAGGAAATACTCATAGTTTCTATAAACTAGGGTTTTGAATGACCACACTGTCGAAAAAATAGTTTATAGCAACAAAAAAATTTGTTGTGAAAATAGTGCTTAAACTCTGAGAAATAAATTCTAAATTAAGGAGTAAACTAAGGAAAAAATTACAACAAATTTTCATGGTTGATGAGGCATATAAGAGCATATAAAAATTGACATCAACCGTAAAAAAGGGCTAAAAAATGCATGAATAACTTCAATTCACCTTCTATAATCCACATTTAAACAATATATAACCTTAGGGAATACTTCAAGAAGTCATTGGATGTTGTAAATATAATATTTTGTTGCAATTTAATCCTAATTTTTCATTAAACAAAAAGAAGAACAATGTTTATATTTTAGAAGTGTTCCATAAGGGAAATCAATTAGTGTGTGCTCTATCTAGGGCATATGGAGTCTGGGATACAAACTATTCTAGGGTTTCTTTTTAGTGATTCTAAGTCTAAACAAATGAGGGAAAATTAGCTAACTTACCCTAGGGTTTGAAATTTAGGTACTTCAATTTTTTGATGATTAAGAGAAAGAAAAAATGTTTATCTATATTCCTAATATACTTGGAGGAAGTGTTAAGTTCAAAAAGGAACAATGAAGAAAATAATGTTAAATAAACTAAATTAACTCAAAAACAATGATCCCATGAAACATAATACAAAAATAAAGAAAATTAACTAATTTAATTTTCCATGTAACGTCCAAGATCCACATATGCATCAATGAAAATAAATCACTTCACAAGACAAAATCCACCCAAGAAATTCACTCAATTAGGCCTTCATAATGCACAAGAGAGATCTCGCTAATAAAGAGTATTTATGATCCAAGTATGACAATGATACAAGAGGTAAATAAACCTGCCATTTATGTGATAGGAACTATGTCAATTTATCCTCCAATTAGGTCAAAATCCCTAAAAGGCATAATGATTTCATGATATAAGGTGGATAGTTTATTAAGATGACCCATAAAAATAACCAAAACAACGAAATAACATGAAATTAGGCCTCAATTAACCCACATGTTGAGTTATAAGCCTCAAAGGGTGAGATAGTTTCACAAATCACATGTCTCTCCATGGAAATGTTCAAGGGTTGACCTAAGGTGTTTGTATCATCTCAAAATTTATGTCTCTATGATCACAATGGTGCCTCATCACCAATGAGAACTCCATTGAGACCAACATCATCCTCTATAAATACCATGCCATTATCAATTGTATTAAAGGGTGATGTCATCATGCTAGGCCATGATGCCACTAGGGTAGAAGGTGTGAGATCCCATCTAAAGGGGTTTTAGGTCATCTTCATCATCAATCATCTCCAAGAGAAAATAAATTTCCATTAAGAAGATGTAATTCTAGTCCTGGGGAATCTTATTATCTCTTGGGCATGCCTAATCTCCAAGCAACATACTATCATGGATTACTAATTTCTAAGATCTTCAGGCTAAGAGAGGGTCTCATAAACTATGCCAAGCCACCCTCAAGGTTAATGTTCCTTAAAATATGTCCAAATTTCCCCATTAAAATGTTCTCCAACATCGTCATATTGGATGGAAATCATCTATATAGAGTTGGAAAAGCATTATATCATCCCTCAAGGGATTCTAATTGTAACTAGAAGAATATTCTAACACATATTCAAGGCATCAAGTGAAATCAACTTCATCGTTACAAGAAAAATAAGAGAATCAATGTGGGACACACTCAATTGCAAAGCCATCAAATCACTTCACACAATTATCATGTTCAAATGTCATAATAGCTTATGACTATATATAGGTTACCATACATTGGTATGGGATGGTTATCACATGACCCTATTTGGTGCTTCCAACTATAAGGGAGGGAACCATTCCTAGGAAAATTATTTCAAATGATAGGTACAAGTATTAGTTGTTATGCCTTGAGGCTTATTTCATGAAAGGTGTCATAAATGTATAATAAGTTATGTAAAACCATTGTCCATGAGCACCTTCGGAAAGGAAGTGCCTAGTTTCTTGAGTTACTTCCCTTCCATTTGTTTTTTCAAGCTCCCTATTTCCCCTTTTGTTTTGTTAATAAGGCCTTTTTAACAAGGTTAATTTATTTATCATGTATGTTAGGCCCCTATACTACTAGTGTAACACCTTATTGTTATTAGTACAACCCCCTTATTATATTGATGTACCCATGTAGTGCCCATATTGTTACTATTGTGCCCCATAGAAGCCCACTATTGGTGTTATTGTGCCCTTACAATATTATTGTTATGTCGGCTCTGATTATATTATGACCCCTTAGACTCCTATATATAGAAAGGAGGTATTTTCATTTGTATCATCCAAGAATTGTTCATTTGTGTAATGTAAAGGAGGTTTCCCCCTTGAAGACGCTGAATTCTAAGGCGTTAATCTATCTTTTCTATCTTTTTGTGAGCTTGTTTCATAACATTTGGTATCAGAGCTTTGGATTCTAGGGTTTCACTGCTCCAAATAGGTCATCGTCACATTTTCACTATAACTTTTTTTCTACGACGTTTCAGAAGAAAAAAAAAAACCCATTTGAGAAGAAATCGTACTAAACCGTGGGTCCAAATTTGAGATATTTTCGTACTATATTTGTGGATATATGATCTGAGCAAGTTGGTATTTTTGTAGACTCCTGAATTACATTCCAAACAAGTGACCTGGGGAAAATCTTCATAACTTTCTATCTGAGCATCAAATTGAAATTTTGTAAAAAGGTAAAAAAAGAGGACGGACTGTAGTTTCTTGTATATATTTTTCAGAGCCAAGGGTCGAAACAGTGACATGTGGCATATCGTACAAGTTCGCTCTACTGAACTAGTCTATAGTCAGGTCACTGTGGGATATTTGGCATAACTCTTCCTTGGAGAATCCAATTTGGCTCATATTGGTGGCATTGGAAAGAGGACGCAGAGGGTTACTATAGTTCGCAATTTCAGAACTTAAAGATTTGAAAGTACAAAGTTACAGTCATTTCAAGATCGAGCTCCTAAAATCAAGAAAAAGAAAGATGGGGAAGTTTGATGGAAAGGATCCGGTAAATTGGATACTACAGATGGAGCAATATTTTGATCTACATGGTGTACCACTGTTACAAAAGGTATGTATTACATCTTCATATTTAGAACCAGATCAATTTTTATGGTATAAAGGGCTTTGTTCTCGTAAACAACTTGTTATGTGGTCAATTTTCATGGAGGAAACGATAGCACATTATGAGGATACAAAGAGCAACACCTTCTTTAGAGCAACACCAAAAGAATTGGAAAGAGTAAAAGGGCTTTGTTACATAGTGGAAAGTAAAATTATGGAAACAAGGAAGTCTACCCCTCACAACTATAAAGATGGAAGTGTTGTTTCTCCTAGCCTTCCACAACCTACAAGGGTTACACCACAACAATTGGAAGAAAAAAGAGAAAAAGGGCTTTCTTACAATTGTGATAGAAAATGCACTAAAGGTCATAAGTGTGCTGAGAAGAAATTATTTTACATAGAGTATGAAGAGGAGGAAGAAAATGATCAAGAAACATCAAAAGAAGAGGATATACGCCAGGACCCAACCCTAGAGAAAGAAGAAATGAATCAAACCATATCTTATAAAGCATTGGCAAGAATTACCACTCCTCAAACTCTCAAGATAGAAGGACATATCAAGAAGAAAAAGGTGCAAGAAGTGAAATATCACATTGAGAAAGAAGAGATGAATCCAACCATATCCTATAATTCATTGGTCGGAATTACCACTCCTCAAACTATCAAGATATAAGGGCATATCAAGAAGAAAAATGTTCAAAAAGTGAAAGATCACATCGAGCATCAAGAAATGAATCCGACCATATCTTGTAAAGGATTGGAAGAAATTACCACTCCTCAAACTCTAAAGATAGAAGGACATATCAAGAAGAAAAAGGTTCAAGTAGTGAAAGATCACATCAAACATCAACAACAAGTTCTCCAACTTTTACAGGATAACGCCACTTTGGTGCAAAATCGAATGAAACAACAGGTAGATCAACATCATAGTGAAAGTTTTTTTGATGTAGGTGATTGGGTATTTTTACTGCTACATCTCAAGCAAGCTATTTATGAGAAGGAAATGGTGGCAATACTATATGCACTTAAGAAATGGCGACCTTACCGAATGGGAAGACACTTCAAGGTAAAAATGGATCATGATAGTCTTAAATACTTTTTAGAACAACTATTATCTTTAGAAGAACAAAAAAAATGGGTCACAAATATGTTGGGTTATGACTTTGACATCATCTATAGAAAAGGGAAGCAAAATTTTGTTGCAGATGCACTCTTAAGAAAGGATGAGGATGTGGAGGCATTGTTTTGTGCTATTTCTATTATCCAATCAGATTGGATAAACAAAGAAAGGGATGAATGGAAGAAGGACGAAGAAGTATGGCCACTTATTCAAAATTTACAAAAGATCCCAATTCAAACAATATTGCCAGAAATTGAAGAGGAAGGAAAAATCATATTGGAACTTGGAGCAGTCACAGAACAAGAACCCGACAGCTACAAAATCGATAAATTTCAGAGTATCTCATCAAGTGGAAGAACTTACCCACTAAAGATTCCACATGGGAGGACAAGAATTTTATACAGAAGCATCAAGAACTACTCAAGCATTGAGGACAACACTTTTTAAAGGAGAGGGGCATGTTAGGCCCCTATACTACTAGTGTAACCCCTTATTGTTATTAGTACAACCCCCTTATTATATTGATGTACCCATGTAGTGCCCATATTGTTACTATTGTGCCCCATAGAAGCCCACTATTGGTGTTATGGTGCCCTTACATTATTATTGTTATGTTGGCTCTAATTACATTATGACCCCTTAGACTCCTATATATAGAAAGGAGGTCTTTTCATTTGAATCATCCAAGAATTGTTCATTTGTGTAATGTAAAGGAGGTTGCCCCCTCGAAGAGGCTGAATTCTAAGGCGTTCATCTATCTTTTCTATCTTTTTGTGAGCTAGTTTCATAACAATGTAATAATGATGATATATTCCCCCTTTAATGATGGAAAATTTATTTCTTCATTGAGGTCATGGTGTTTATTGATATTTTCTTATATTTTGATATGCATGATATACATAGAAACTTTTAGAGACAAGTGGCTATATAAGAGGGTGTAGGTCTCAAACTATAATTGGTTTTTGATTGCTTTATATCCCATGTTACTCCTTTTCATTTTGATAATTGTGTCATTTGTTTCTTTCATTACAACTACATCGACTTTGGGTATATCTAATCGATTTTTCTTATTTTAGAAGGCCAATAGGGAAACAATATGAGTCACTATCATTATCCAATCAAAATATGGGATAATGAAATGAAGGGAATTATGACAACTACTAAGTATGAATAACATGGAATGCTACCATCAAAAGAGCGTCCTATCTTTTCCCCTCCTCAATAGTGAAATAAAGACCTTAAGGACTGCTACAATAGATTAGGGGGAAATGATAACCAACAAGTTGCAGTAACGTAACCAATAATGATCTATAATCCAATTTTGACTTGTATTCCATATTAGAATTCCTTAAACATTAAATGAAACCACTTTAATGTAAAAATATAATGCACCTCACACTAGATGACCCACCTTCACCAAATGTGTTATGCAGAATCTACAACTACAGACAGAAGTATCTTCCCTAGGAATAGTGGACTAACCTACAACAACAAAAAGACAACGAGACTAATGTTTTCCTTAAAGTACATAGATAATGGGATGAAGCCTACCTCAAATATATCACATGGTTCACTCCTTCCTTGTCTTCAATGCTCAAATCCTATCCTTGGTTGGTATTATTAGAACTTGCATAGTCAAATAACACAAGCCAACGATCCACGATATCTATGTAGTTTCATATAATCACTTTATTCAATAGATGAACATGGTATTGAAATATATGAAACCATAACATCATATATAGGAAAACAAAGAACTCTTTGCTTTAATATAGATTGAATGAGTTACAACCAAAAATAGGTGTTGATCCTGTAAAATAGCGCATACAAGTTGACTTGTCCTTTCCTTGTCACAAAGTGAACTTCTAATCACCCTAATGCATGGAAAGATATATATCACATCAGCAACATAAGGTTATAATAACTCTCCAAAAGCCAACCCCTTGTCTATGGATGAGAGTAAATATATAGGTGAAGGAGGTAGTTCATGAATTGTTATCCTTTTACCAATTAGGGCTTGAGATCCACTCTTGATGGGAGGATGAGCTTAATGGATAAGGGATGAAAATTCCATGATAGGATAGGATAGGATTCGAGACTTTTATTTGAGGTAAATGGTTATAATAAATCTTGGAAGCTTCTGGAACAAGAGGCTACGAGATTCTCTCTCTTTTTACCAAATTTCTAGAACCAACACAGGTGCATAGTGGAGAAACTTGTAGATGATCAACGCAAGCCACGATGGAGCAACCTAGTAGTAAACGTTGTCCAATAGGAGGCCAGGGAGCGTTGGTCCTTGAAATGACTAAAACAAGATGTTTTTAGGTAGAAGCTCAGGGATTGGAATGAGTCATGCTTAGGGATTTGTTCAAGGATGATGAGAAGGAGGTCAAAGGATTTTGATTGATCTAGTTGAAGGCCTATTGACCAGATGTGAAAAAATGGCCTATAACAGATTCCCCCCTAAAGTGAAAAGTTAAAAATGAAAGATGATGACTGAAGTGCTTTACCTTGTAACAAGTCAAGATCAATAATAGTCAACAAGGTCGTCATCTGTTATAATACATTCACATCATCACACCTTTTCTGAGAGAGGCATACCCATACTCAACATATAAGCTAAAATTACACGTACAATGATCAAAATATAAGTCCACAGGTGACTCATGGTGGACCCTTGACTAGATGAATGCATGTATGATCATAGTCATCATACATTGTGATCTTGTATTAATCCTAAAATCGCAGCCTGAATTGATGAAACTAGATCTGTGGTATTATATCTCGTTCACACGACCAACCAATGTACGAGTCTATCCATTTGAATCAATGAGTTGGAGTCGAACATGGTAGACACCATCTGATTAACGACCAATTGTGTAAGTCATGAATAGACATGAGAGAAATCACCATTGATGTTAATGGATCTCAAGGTACTCTAGTACAATCCATATGGTGTGAATAAATGAGTTGATGTCAAACATGACACAAAATATTTTGGTTGAAGGCCGATGATGTAAAGCTATCATTGAGAGCAAGGAAAATTTCCATTTATGTATGCAATCATCAATGTACCAACAGATGTTTCTAAGTCAACTTCCTGGGTAATGAGCTGATGTTGACAGCAAGTGACCCATCACAGGAGGGCCTTGATGTATCCCCCATTAATGACACGAAATGAGTATGATGATTTGAGACAAAATTATCAGAATGATGTTGGTATGGAGCTAGATCAGGAAAAGCAGGCATGGAATGAAGGCTTAAGAGTGTTGTATAATATATTAACTAAATGGCTTCTCTTGAACACAGTAGCGACATTGAATGGAGTTGGAAGCATTGACCTAAAAACAATGTAGGCTTTGAAACAATATGATAAACCAAAAGAGAAGTAGATTTCCCAACCCAATAACCACAGAGATGAAGTGGAACAATTTCGTGTTCAAGAGAGACTCACTACCATTGACCAATGGAGTACCCTGTTTTCCCAATTTCCCCAACCATACTGGTGAGTACCTCTTTATTTTTTAACAAGCATGAGGAGGATGACATATACTTGATCTGTAAGTTCATCCTTCGGTTGAATCCCTTTGAGAATATTTAACAAACCTAGAGAAGGAGTGGTTCAGTCCCGTCATGAATGAAGAGTCCATTGTTGTTTGATGTTTTAACTAGTCCAACGAAGGTATAACTCGACATATTTTTCATTTTATAGAGTTTGAAAAAGAGGTGAAAAATAAAACTCCAAATATTCCTTTTTGCAGACAGTCTCTTCGGTCCGAAAAGGCAGAAATAATACCCAAGAGAACCTCTTAGCCATGTTTGACTAAGGTATTCCTTTTTCATAGTTAGTCTATCTCACTCTGGAAAAGGGTTAAAATTATACTAAGTAGATGCATGTTCATTTAGTTTAACTATAACAACCTTGGTAAAAATTCCATGTAAAAATATATATGACCATGGTTGATGGGACATGTACTCGGCGCTGAATGTTGGGAAGGACATCTTGGTGTGGGTGTTCATTTGGTTGTTTATGGCTAAGGAAATTGGCAAAGGAAATGGCTAAGGCTTTGGAAAGGAAAAATGGAATTTTTGATACATTAATTTATGAAAATAATCGAAATTAGGAGAAAAGGAAAGTGAAAGGTCATAGGTTGCATGTGAGTTGGAAATTGAAGGAAAATGATGGAAAATAAATAAAAGAGAGGCCTCATTAATAAAAAGGCTTTTAAGGATCAGTTTGAAAGCTCCTAGTCAGTGTAAGCTCTTGGCTCAAGCTTTTACTATGGTTATGCATGGGATTGAGAAAGGAAAATAAGGAAAGAAGAAGCAAAGATCAAGTAAGGAATAGTAGGATCTAGCAGTTACAATAGGATTCATTGCAGGTATCTATTTGCATGTCTATTTTTCCTTGATAGATTTGGAATGCATGGTATTGCATATGGTTATTTTCTATCATGGCATGGGTTTTCCCAGGTGTAACAATGTTTTCAACCTAACCTTTCCATTTCTAGATAACCATGGCGTGATGGTGTTCTCATGTTTTAGTTGAGCTGGATTGTCAGATGGATTCGAAGATAAGTGGGGTGGTTATCCGAATGGTAGCTCACATGGCCTAGTGGTCCCTGAACCAGACTGTGGATCATGGTAAAGACATTGGTCTAGTGACACCTGAGCTAGACTATGGGTTGCAATAAAGCCATGATTTTGTTGCCTTAGTGGGCCTAGGAATCCTTGTCATTCAATGGCAGGATATATCGTAAATCCAAGAGGTGGTTTTCTCTGTTGGGCCTAGTAATCCCGAGTTTAGGATATGTGGTAAATCCTGGAGAGTGGGTCTTGGTTTAGGGCCTACTGATCTAGGTTTGGATTGCGGTAAAGCCTGAGAGACTAGGAGACATGAAAATTCCTCACGGTGTTGTGGAGAAATCTGGTGGCATCCATGGTTGTTTTGCCTAGTGATCGGGTGGAGATCACGGTAAATCCTCCTATGATGTGTTCATTTCTTTGGCTTAGTGATCCAGGATGGATTATGGTAAATCCTAGTTTCTATTGATGAGGGTGAGTTGGTTTACCCTTAGTATGCCCTTGTTATTTCTTTTGGTTTGAGTCACACATTCATGCGGGGTGAATGGATGAAGAGAGATTTGGCTCAGCTATTCTATGGTCACGTGGAATGTGGTAGTCCCATCTTTGGTTGGTTCATTACATTCATTCATGAGAAATTTATTCCCTTGATTTTGATGTGTAAATATACTGATGTATAGGCAGATTTTATGGTGGATATGCTTATGATATTTCTATCCCTATTATGCTAGTTATATTTATGTTTTATGACAACAACTATGTATGCCTCTCAGCATGTTTCTACTTGTAAATGAATGGATAATGTGTCTATGGCCTAATAGATGATAGTGTATAAAATGACATGAGGGAACAATGGTTCATAGTGATTTTCAAATAAGAATGAGATCCCTACACTTAATTCTGTTGTTTACCCCTGTAGGTTACATGTTGATGACATGTTTGACGAAATTCTTGGCATGGCTAGTAGGGGTATGATTAAGGTATTATTCAACTTACTTATTTTTCATCATTGTTTCCATTTTCTTTTACTGTTCCTAAGTTATCATTCCATTCTTGGCAATAACCTAGGCTCTGGGCATGAAGAAGTGGCTCAAATCTCGAGGTCGCTGGCATAACATTGAGAAATTTATTCTCTGGTACCTGGCAAGTAAGACTGTGAGAGAGACTTTCAGTTTCTAGATTCTCTCTTTCCTATAGCACGAGAGTGACTAAGGCCTAATATGTTCAGAATATCAGTGGGACCTAGGGACACGATGTCTGAGTGGCTGACATTTCTCCTAAGGTTTTTGTTGCTACTGTGGATAGGTGGGTTGATGTGTTCCATCAATTCCACTTCCTTAAGGTCACATAGGAGGTCGAATCCAATCATAGTAGCCTCTCATCGCATGTTTACCCTGGTTGGCTGGTTACTTGGGTAAATGTGTGAGGAGGGTGTTACATTAATGAGTTGGAAAATACAAGTGCTTGACAATCTTTTCATATTTAGGGAGTCTGAAAAGAGTTGAATGTGAACTCCTCCTGGAGGAATGAGTGGTATCAAGGGTAGAAACTAGTACTGGTCATGGTGGAACTACTCAAAACACCTATAGGTAAAGAGGAAGGCTATTAAAACCACTCATCGTAGCAGTTCCAGAGGAAAGGGTAAAAAACCCAAGTGAAAGCATATGATCAGCCAAGTAGTTGGTGACAACAGAATGAAAAGAAAAAGGCTCATATGGCAGAAATAGACTGATAAAAATGGAAATCACAAGAGATATGATGAGAATAGTTTCATTTTTACTAAGGCTTGAAACATGTGAAAATATGCTTGAAATTGGTTGAAGATTGTTTCATTTTTTCACAAGCTTGAAACATGAGGAAATCTATGCTTGAGAGTGGTTTAATCTTTACATAAGATTAAAATAGAGGAAAACGATGCTTGAAATAAGTTTTCATTCCCCTAGCATAATGACTCAATTTGAGGTACGTGCCCCCCAAGCTTCATAGCATTCACCTATGTAGATTATTGGTTACGAACAAGTGGATGGAATGAAGGTTCATTTATGAGATCAAGTGAAAGACTCAACTACGAGTTTACAAGTTCTACTCGAAGATTCAAATTGGCAGGGGATTTATTTGATTTTTTAATGAGCTTGACACAAGACAAGGAACTTTTCTCCAGATTGTTTCATGTTTATGTGAGCTTGAAACTAGAGGAAAATATGCTCATAGGAACCTATTTCATTTTTTATTGAGGTTGAAATAGTGAAATAACTATCCTCAGAAGAGCTTGTTTCATTTTTTAATGAGCTTGACACAAGAAAAGGAAATCTTCTTAGAAGTCCTTGATCATGACCTCCAAGAGGCCATGGCTTCCAAGAGGTTCTGATCAGATGGAGAACAAGGCTCTAGAAGGGGTACATATCAAGGGATCTAATGGGAAGATTGGGCTCCAATGCCCCTAGTACATGATGCACTACATCACCTACATGATACCACATAATTAATTTGTGGCAAGGGAGATACCACTTGCATGTAAGGACCATTTAGGGAAGTTGGTTGATTGGGACTCAAATTAGGATCAATGAATGAAAGTTGGTCAATGGTCATAATTCTTCCTTCATGTGGGAAACACATCACATGAAAGAGTGAAGGGACAAGAGTTCCCATGACATAAACATAGTCACGCCCAAGGAGTAAATTAAAATCCAAAGGGGCTTGGAATACCATCACATCTATATAGATAGACTTTCATCCCAAATTAATGGGAAAATTAGGAATGATCCCTAATGTTTGACTGATTCCTCTGCTAAAAGCCTACAGATTCTGGGTAACTGGCACAAGTTGTGGAGAACTAAAAGCTTGCTAAATAGTTGAGTAAAAAATACTAATAGATGCACCTTCAGCTATGATTGTGTTAGGTATGACCACATTATAATCTTGTACTATGATCTGGAAGGGAACGTAAGGAGGAAGATGATATCATGCCAGTTGACTCCATTCAAAGGAAGTGGCCATGATACTTGGAGCCGGTACTATGGGAATGGGAGAAATTCCCCCTCGTGCTATGGGGAGTGGGAGAACTTCTCTCCAGTGATGTGAGAACAGGAGGATTTACCCCCTATCCCATGGGATTGAGAGAACTACCCCTTAGTTCACTGGAACCTGAAGAAATGAGGATAACTTGAGCGGTTTGAACTTTACACTCTATGGGAAAGGTATGATCAACTGAAGGTGGAATGAGTCAACCATTTTCTCAACCAATGGTTTGTTATAGCTCCAAATCTCACTCTTATGGTTTGTGATGCTATACTCATTGCCTAGGGCAACCCCTCCTTCCAGACCTGGTCCTAAAATTTAAAAAACAGTGTTTTATCCCTTATACGCGACATTGCCCTGAGTTAAATGCGTCTATACGCGGGTCTGTGTATATCCAACCCGCGTATATGTATTAAAACACTTAAAAAAAATACAAAACTCCTTATTTTCAGGCGGAGATTGCGGGTTTTACCTGTTGATCACCTGTTAGTGCCCGTGGCCCAACTGTTCCCAACCAACTCCCAACTAAAAAACTACTTTGGGAGAGGTACAAAAAGACCTCAAAGGGAAGGCCTAAAGGAGGAGAGAAGAGAGAGAAAGGTTATTATGCTGAGATTTTTCCCCTGACCAGGTCTGAAGTCCCTTGTGCCTTCTACACTTCCCCCATTTGTCCAGGAAACCTTTGTTTCCTTGTGTGTTGATGTTCATCCACCATTTATGACATCATGGAGAGAGTCATGGAAGGAGTTTGTTAAAGGTTTGAGGCTGGAACGGATTCGGAAGGAAGCTTTGCTTGGAGCCTGCTGAAGGTGACTCAGGTGAAAATATTCCTTTTTATGTACTTTATTTGTCTATAATAAAAGAAACACATGTCTTGGTTCCCGAAATGAATATTCTTTATGTTAATGATATTCATGTTTAGAATTCATATGTAGATGGTTGTTTGGATTTCATAACTAACTACCTTTATTTATAACATGAAGATGGTTTCTTTATAAGGTTTTGTCCATATACTGTTGTGTTCTTTGGAATTGCTTGTTTTGCAGGACAAAAGAGAAGAAGGGAACTCCAAGAAGGGTTTGGACCCTAAGGGCCTTCTCGAATGTAGGACCTAAGGTACGCACCCTTTACAATAGAATTTTCTTATAATAGCATAATGGCTGTGTGAATGTGTGCTTCTTTGAATAGACAACTTTCAGTCTGCTAGCGTTTCAACCCAAAAAGCCCTAGGGGAACATTTCCCTCCAACAGAATTGGCGACTCCACTGGGGACAACACTCTTGTTGTTCCTAGTTTGGGTGTTTTTCAAGCCAATCAGGGCTCAGCTGCCTGTTTGTTTGTTGTTTTTGTCTGGTTTGTTTTGAACTTTAAGTTTTGCCGGTTTCTTCAGTTTGTTTTTTATTTTTCTTGAAACCTTTTATATACGCTATTTTTCTTAGTTACAGAGGCGTATGTACGCATGTTTATTTAACCGAACCCGCGTATACGCAGGTTTCCTTAGTTACAGTAGCGTATACATGCATTCTGTACATAAGTACAGTCGCGTATATCTTGCAATTTTCAAGATTTGTAAATCTTTTTTGTCTCTGAAGGTCTGTCTGGTAGTTTAAGTCAGTTTGAAACAATCATTTTCCAGTATCAGTTATCTGTTTTACAGCGAGCATCTTGTTCTGAATTCTCTCTGATTATAAGAAGTATTGGTCTTGTTTTTCGTTGATTGCAAGCGTCATTGTTTTTGCTAAAGCACGCAAGATTTCTTGCTAGGAATCTTGGCTGCTCTGATTCATCAGGGTAGGAAGATTGATCTCAATCTTTGTGTTAACCTTGCTTTTGGTGACTTTTTGTTTGCTTGACAAAAACCGCTTTTTGTGACCATCCACTTCTTTGTTTCATGAAAAGTTGTTGATTGACACTTTCTTGGAATTTGTCTTTTTGATCTTTTTGGTTTTCATTGCCAAAGCTTTCATTGCTGCTTTTGATTGTTAAGAGCACTTTTAAACACATTTATTTTTGTTGAGTTTTCATCCATTGTGTGGTGTCAACTTGCAAAAGTGTTTGATTGCCTATTCTTCAATCACAAGTTTCAGTGTTGTTGAGAGCATTTTTTGAAAAGACTCTTTTGTTGTTGCTTTTGAAGAAAATCTTTTGAAAAACTTAGTTTTGCTTTCTTGAACTTGGTTTTCATTGGGTTTCCTTTTAGTGAGTGAAAGTGCTTTATGTTTGTCTTAGAACTTGTTTTTAGTGTTTAGACGAAATGAATTGTAGCATCTCATATTCCATCTAGACATTTTAAGTGGCAAGATAAAGATTGATAAGCACGCAACTTTCATTTTTTGTTTTTAGAGTAGTTTTAAATCTTGCATCTGCATATATTTGTTGCATTAGGATAGATTTTCATCCCCTTTTAGGCATACATAGCTTTCTTAGCTTTTGTGAGTGTGAAGTGTGAATTAAAGAAAAGAAAAGAAAAATTTGCTTTATTAGAAGTTCCTCTGAACCCTATAGAAATTGCTCTTCATCGAAAAACAAAAAAAGTGCACGTGCATGTAGTTAAGTTTTTATTAATTTCTTTTGCGTCAAAAAACACCACTAGTTTCACTTCCGTTACCTTGTGACTTAAAGAATAGCCTATTTTAAAATCAAGCGCTAACTAAAATTCACTAGAACTTTTTGTTTTAGTCAGTTACACCAACAAGTTTAGGATTTTAGGGCCTTGGATTAGGCGAGTGGAGAGTTAACTCTCCAAGGCCATATAAACGTCAAATATAGGAGTCTGAATAACGAAAGAAAATCCAATAGTGTTAGGAAGACCAGGAAAGCTCCGGATCTGGGAGTTAAGCACGAGGGTCTGTGAAGATAGGGAAGAGAGACACCCCCTCTCCTACTTGTCCAAACTTACCTCACGACTATTCCGCCTGGCTTCTGCGATGAGTTGGTATCCATAGTTGCTACTCCTAGGGATCTACACAAGTGGTTGTGGAGGGGAATCCCATGGCACTTGAGGTCGACATTGCATCACTCTCGACAGTACTATTGGAGGGCACCCTTGCGAAGCTTGGGGGCTTGCACCAGCATAGGCTGTTGTTAGGAGGTCAGCGTAACTTCCTCTAATACCTTCACTGATAGGACTAGGCCCTCATCATCCCAGACTATCTTTGGAAGGCCCCTTAATTCACTTTCTTGTATTTTGGTGTCCGGTCCTAATCACCTGGAGCGGAAATACTTGGAAGTTGTTTGACTGGCCGTTATCTTAGGGACTTTATAGTGTGTGCTCTGTGCTCTTAGTCGGCCTAGCTTTCAATTTTTTGAGTCTTTAGTTAGATCATAACAAAAAATTCAAAGTGGCTGACCGATCTCCGAGACGGTCTCGAAGACTTCGTGGTCTTTCACCACCAAGTTTAGAGCCTTCTCCTAGAAGGCGCAGAGGTAGTACTACTGGTGGGTTCCGTCCCACACCGGTTGATGCATCGGGGATTGATCCTCCTCTTGGGGGCATTAGTGTTCAAGCAAGGCCTAACACTTTTGAACAAGAGAGGGACACTCCAGTCCTTTCTCGAGTTCTCTTTCAAGCGGAGAATAACATAGAGGTAGAAGAACTCTCAGAGTCATTAGCGGCTCCAAACTCTCCACTGCCATCTAGTCATCCAGACGTATTGCAATACGTTGGGACTCCGACGCATAGACCGTCAAGTCCAGGTTACGCTACGCGCTTACCATCGATGACCACTACTGGAAGCATGGCTTCTATAAGTGCTACGACTATGCAAACCCCAACATCGGTGCAAGGGGGAGGAACCATTTCCATCTCCTCTGCTTCCTTGTTTGGATCTTTTGCTAGCACATCTTTAGTTGGGTCTACCTCCATTCCGTCCACGAGTGGAAATGCCCAAACCAATGCTTTTGGTACTGGATTCTTCCCATTTGGCACCCACTCACAGGGTATTCCATCAGTTCCGTTTAGTGCCGCTACGTCCATGATGGGCGGATTGGATTCATTCCAGGGTTTTCCTTTTGGAAGTGGTCATATACCACATTCCAACCCGACGATAGGATCCATGCCTTTTTCTTCTGTAGGACAAAGCAGCAATCCTTTCCAAGGTTGGAATAACCTTGGGGTTAGTGGCGTGGGAACTGGGAATCCGTTTATTGGCCAACAAGGGAATAGGCCGTACTCCACGGTTAGTTCGTTTCAAAGTATTCCTCCCCTAGCTTCGGCTTGGAATCCTTACCAGGGGTTATCAACCCCTTATAATCCTTTAGGAGGAAACTTTGCTGGTTATGGAGGTTTTGCGGCCGGAGTTGGTCAAACTCCAAATTTTGCTGGATCACAAGGCTTGCCTTTTGGTTCAGCCAGTTCTACGGGTTACTTCGGGCAGCCTGGTGCCTCCCAAAATCCAGGACAATCTTTTCAGAACTTTGGGAGTTCTGCCCAGTCTGGGTGGAATCCCCAAGGTCCTCCTAGGCTTCCGTTTCTGGCAATGCTGAACTTTCCAGATCTCACTAAGTTAACAAATGACCCAATCAAATACAATCCGGCCTGGCCTCCGGTCCCAACCAAACTCCCTTCGGACATTCCAAACTTCGAAGGGAAGAGTGGTGAAGACCCAAGCGACCATGTAACCACATTCCATTTGTGGTGCTCATCTAACTCCCTTATCGATGACTCGATTAGGTTGAGACTCTTTCAGCGCACCTTGACTGGTAATGTGGCCAAATGGTATATAGAGTTGCCAGGGGGAAGCTTCACATCTTTCGTTGACTTAGCCAATATTTTCTTAAATCATTTCCAGTTGCCTGTCTGCTATGATGCCGGAACTGAACTTCTGGCCACTTTTCGTCACGATAAGGCAAATCACATTTCTGACCATATTCAGGAATGGAGATGGATAAAGAGGCTCATTAAAGTCGAAATCGCTCCGGAGTACCGTCTCGAGTGGTTTTTGAAATCTTTACAACCCTAGATCTCCAAGGATGTCTCCATGTCTGGGGTCTATTCTGAGGAGCAAGCCATTTTTAGGGCCCAACAATTGGAATTGATCTACTCTCAGTCTGGGATCCTACAAAAATACTTGCCAGATGCTCCTGGGTCTAAGGTTGACGTAGCTAAGTGGAAGCCAGGTCTGCACGCAGATGGTATCGTTGGGTCAGTAGACACAACTACCGTGAACTTGTTGAATCAATTGCAGCAGTTGTCCTTACAAACTGCTTCTAACAACCAAGTCACATCGTCTAACCCCCCAGCTTCCCAAACTTCTTCAATTAATGCCGTCCAATCTGATAACCCCAAAGGAAATCAAAATTCCAATGGGAAAAAGAAAGGACGAGGTAAGAAAAAGAACCAAGATGGGAATCCAGATGCAAATAAATCCGGCAACATCGCTGGTGGTGGTAGAAATGAGTCTAGAAAGAAAGTCAAGTTTCCATGCAAGTTGTGCAGTGGAGACCATTTAACTCATCTCTGCCCTAAGATTGAAGACGCTCAACACTTGTTAGGACAGCAAGGGACTTCTAGTTCTCAAGCTGTGTTAACCAACCCGTTTCCCCAAGGGCAACAACTTCTTGCTGGCACGAGTTCAAATCCTGGTACCTCTGCAGGGGGCAACCAGGAAGGGGAACAATCATCGAATGTTTTCATGATGGGTTCTAACGTCCATGTGGCTACTCGGTCACGTGATTATGGTGAAGCCAAAACTTCCAAGGATAAGACTGTTCCCAGAAGTACCAACCTTCATATTGAGCGACCCCCTGTCGAGACTATACCACGGATACCGAAAGGTTCCACTAAACGTGCGACGATTAATCCTAATGCTAGGGCTGCCCATAATTACTCCATTGTGGAGGATCTGGCTCAGAGTCCATGCGCCATGTCCGCTTTAGAGGTTCTCCAATCGTGTCCAGCTCAGAGAACTGCTTTACTTTCCGCGATTGGAGCAGTCAATCTAGCTAATTCCTTAGTGCTCACTTTTGACATGTTAAATGTCAAAAAGCGACTCCCTCATCATATGGCTTTCTAAATAAAGTCTACATACCAGAAAATCAATATTTTCCGTACCGTTATAGATGAAGGAGCTTCCACGTGCATCATGTCGATGTCATGCTGGAAGGCTATTGGAACGCCTTCGGCTATTCCTTCACCCACCGTCTTGACTGCATTTGATGGTCATTCTCATAAGCCGCATGGGATTATCCCGGCCTTTCCTATATGTGTTGGGGGGAAGGTCATCAATATTGAAGTAGAGGTCATAGATGCTAACCTAGACTATAATCTCCTATTAGGAAGGAACTGGGTATACGAAATGAACGCCATTGTTTCAACTTTGTTTCATGTCATTTGCTTTCCTCATGAGGGGAAAATCGTTAAGGTTGATCAAATGGATTATTGTCCAGTCGATCCTCAAGCAAGCTCTGACTCTACTGTTCCTTTAGTGGATAACCCTTGCCCGCCTACTAAGAATTTAGGAGTGGAAATGTATTCCTCATTGATGGGTACCTTTGATCTTCCCTCTCCTTTTGGTAAAATCAATGCTATTTCATCATCTGAGTCTCCTCGAGAAGAGTTCTTCCGAACTCGTTATTTTTCACACCCGTGGACCTTGCCTTCACCTACGACCACATTAGTTGAAGGACAAGTAAATGGAATGGCATTCCTATATCTCCAGTTGAGCTTAGATATCAGTCTATCGTAGACTCTGCAGACAACCACTCTACTCCTTTTTCCGAAGAGGAGTTAGATGGTGATGTGGCCCCGGCTTGGAGCCTTGATTCTACCTCTGCCTTGGACTGCTTAGATATGGTTTTACCTTCTGAAGAAGCAATCCTCGAAGCAATGATGGGTATATATCAACCTTGGGAAGACTTACACCATCGTTCGTACTTTCTTCCTCCATTGCAGGAAGTAGAATCTAGATTCTCCGAGCTCTTTACTAGTGATGTTTGTACGGTGTCAAATCCTTTGGCTCCAACACACATTCGTGCCGAAGGTAATATGTCGGTGATTTCAAAAATGATACCTATAAAAATCTCTAGGGACCCTAACGTCATCGAGAATCTCTTCATCGGAATTGAGTGTTCCCCTGAAGAAATTCAAATATACACCGACCTATTCAAGGAATTTCGAGATGTATTTGCTTGGTCTGATGAGGAAATGCCTGGCATTGATCCTTCTATAGTTCAGCATGAGATCAAGACGTACGAGAATGCCAAACCAGTTCGTTAAAGGCTTCGGCCGGTTAACCCTAGGAAAGCAGCAGCTATCAAAGCTGAGGTTGAGAAGCTGCTAAGGGCGGGTTTCATATACCCTGTTCCTCTTACTGATTGGGTTTCTAATCCAGTCCCTGTGGATAAAAAGCAAGGAACAATCCGAGTATGCATCGATTTTAGGGACCTAAACAAAGCTTGTCCGAAAGATAATTACACCACGCCATTCATTGATCAGATTATCGACGAGTGTGCGGGTAATGAGATTTTTTCCTTCATGGATGGTTTTTCGGGTTATAATCAAATTTCTATCCATCCTGAAGATCAACATAAGACAGCCTTTATATGTCCCTGGGGTACCTTTGCATATAGAAACATGCCTTTTGGTCTTAAAAATGCTGGAGCCAGTTTTCAGCGGGCCATGTCATATGCTTTCCACGACATCAAACATGTCATCGAGGCATACTTGGATGATCTAGCTGCTCGTTCTCGAAAGAGAACTGATCACCCTAGTCATCTTTGATTGGTTTTCAAGTTATTTCGTTTTTATAAAATCCGGTTGAATCCCAACAAGTGCGTTTTCGCAGTTACGTCTGGTCGGTTTTTAGGGTTCATCATGTCCAATGAAGAGATTCGGGTTGATCCCTTCAAGGTTGAGGCAATAGTTCAGTTGCCTCCCCCATCCTTGATTCGACAACTTCAAAGTCTTCAAGGGAAGGCTAATTTCTTAAGACGGTTTATAGCAAACTATGCCGAGATCACTAAAGGGTTCATGCATTTGCTATGGAAAGGAGTTCCATTTGTGTGGGACGACTTTGCGCAGCGGTCATTTGATGCTTTGAAAAAGGCATTAGTCTCTGCCCCGCTTTTGAGTCCAGCGGATTATGGTAGAGACTTCATTTTATATCTTGCTGCAGTAGAATCAACCATTGGTATGGTTCTCATTTAGGAGGACGATGCTCTCACCAAACATGTGATTTATTATTTGAGCCGAGGCTTAATAGGTCCTGAACTTCGCTATTCTCCGGTTGAGAAGTTGGCCTTGGCAACTGTCCATGTTGTCCAGTGGCTCCGTCATTATATCCTGCTACACAAAACTTTTGTCTTAGAGGCAGTCAATCCATTTCAATTTGTCCTCAGTAGGCGAGTGATTGGGGGCAAATATAGTCGATGGATATTCATTTTGCAAGAATTTAATCTCGAGTTCTTGTCTGCCAAGTCTAAGAAATCCATGGTTTTCGCGGAGCTAATTTTTGAGCTACCTTGTGGAGAGGATATTGTTTATGTGGAAAGTTTTCCCGACGAACATTTATTCCTCATCTCTTCACTCAACCCTTGGTATGGAGATATCATTGTCTATCTCTAGACTTAGAAGTTTCCCTCTACTTTCTCCAAGGATGAACGTCGAAAATTACATCACCTGGAAAAAAACTATGTTATCATCGGTTACACTCTATATCGTCGAGGGGTTGATTCAATCCTTCGGCACTGTTTAACCTTAGAGGAAGCAGAGTCAGTGCTCAATGACTGCCACACTAGAGCTTGTGGTGGTCCTCTATCAGGGCTTGCTACAGCCCAGCGCATCTTACGTGCCGGCTATTTTTGGCCTTCACTCTTTAAAGACTGTGTGGAAGCAGTTAAACGCTGTCACCCATGTCAAATTTTTACTAGAAAGATGCATGCACATCCAGCTCCTCTTTTTCCCGTTGTCACCGTCGGTCCCTTTACTAAGTGGGGTATTGATTTTACGACTTGTAATCCGCCTTCAGCAGCGAATCACAGGTACATTATCATGGCTGTAGACTACTTTACGAAGTGGGCTGAGGCCATGCCTACTTATAAGAACAATAGTGACATGGCAGCATTGTTTCTTTTCAATCAGGTTATCTCAAGATTCGGTATCCCGAGAGAGATTGTCACTGACCATGGCAGTCATTTTCAGAATCAACTGATGTCCGAATTGGCTCTCAAATTGGGTTTCCGCCAAGAGCATTCGTCTCCTTATTATCCTCAGGCCAATGGACAGGTCGAGGCAGTCAATAAAACTCTTAAGACGATACTCCAATGGACAATCGATAAAAATCGGTCCAATTGGCACGTTATGTTGTATTCGGCTCTTTGGGCATACCGAACCTCCATGAAAACGGCTACTGGTTTTACACCTTTTCAGTTGGTTTATGGGATGGAATCTATCTTTCCGGTTGAATGTGAAATTCCATCTCTTAAATTGGCTGTTGAGCTCCTTCCAGAGACTTCGAGTCTCGAAGAGCGCCTACTTCACTTGGAACATCTCGATGAGCAGTGTCGAGATGCCGCCACAATGAATGAGGCTCATAAGAAAAGGGTTAAAATGCAGTATGATAAATCTGTCCGTCCTCGAGTCTTTTCTGAAGGTGACCTTGTCTTGGTCTATGACCAAGATAAAGACACCTTGGGGGCAGGAAAATTTAAGCCTATGTGGTACGGTCCTTTCATTATTAAACGAGTTTTATAAAAAGGGTCGTATGAGTTAATCAACTTTGAGGGAAACAAGCTGGCGGAGCCCCGAAACGGGCTCTACCTAAAGAAGTACTTTGCTTAGTTTTGGCCAGGCAATGGCTTCTTTGTACTTTATGTATATTTGTACATATATCATCGAGAGTTTTCTGATATCAGCACTTTTTGGTCTGCTGTGGTAGGTGTTGATGGATGATTTGGTCTATTTTGGGTTCGTCGATGGTGCTAGTCGGCACACTCGGAATCTCGCTTCCGCAGCTTGGGTACTCTATTATCCAACTGGTTAATTGATGGCATCAAGAGGCGTATGTATCGGTCCTGCTTCAAACAATATGGCCGAGTTTACTGCCGTTATTAATTTATTATCCGAGGCAATCTCTCATGGGATCGACTCGTTGGTAGTGTACCTTGATTCTCAATTGATAGTGTCTCAATTAAATAACATATATCGGGTACGGGATCCGTCTTTATATCACTAGTATTTAAGGGTGAGGTTGTTGCAAAGATCATTTACTTATATTAATTATTTGCACATTCCAAGATCTCATAATTGGTTAGCTGATTCTATCGCTAATCAGGCATTAGACTGGCACATCAATCATTCATCATAATAAAATCAAGCATCAAAAATTCAAACTGTATATATATATATATATATCGTAAAGCGTCTCGAGTGTACATATGTGTGTCCAAAATATATAAAATTTGGGACTCAAATTCCCAGAATCATGTCCGGCATATCTAATGCCTCAGCTCAGGATGAGCGTCTAAGTATGTAACTATCGCAGTGGCCACACGCCAAAAAGTGCAAACCCAGTCACGTGGCATGCCAACCACATGACGCTGCATATCCTCAGGAAGGTCCTCTATGGCAGCCATCGGTACTCGGCAGCTCAGTCTCGCCAAGTGTCGTTGGACGTTGTTTAGAGTCCGTTCTGTATCAACAACTGCCTCTTCGGCTCCTCGGCCATGCCATCCATGCCGTGGGAACCCATATGGTCGTACCGGCCCAATATCTGGAACATGATCATCATATCAGTCATTTGAATCTCATCAAAAATATTTTTCAAAATGCATAATTATATTTGAAAAAAAAAAAAAATCATAAAATCATAAAATTCTTACCAATCTCGCCCCATGCTGCGTTCGGTGGTAACACTAGATCAGGATCTCCTCGGAAATCCAGCCCAGCATAGGGGTAGTCATCCACGACGATGATCTGCTGATCCCACCAGGTGAAGAAATCATCGTCGAAGGCAGTCCTTGGGACCTCCCCACCCCCAGACGTTTCATCAGATTGGCCCACCGACCCATGCATGGATCGCGTGGGGTGCTGATGGAAACTGCTACCCTGGGGCGGAGTGCGGGAACCTTCGCGAAAAAGAAAGTACACAGGATAGTCAAATGGACAATCGATAAAAATCGGTCCAATTGGCACGTTATGTTGTATTCGGCCCTTTGGGCATACCGAACCTCCATGAAAACGGCTACTGGTTTTACACCTTTTCAGTTGGTTTATGGGATGGAATCTATCTTTCCGGTTGAATGTGAAATTCCATCTCTTAAATTGGCTGTTGAGCTCCTTCCAGAGACTTCGAGTCTCGAAGAGCGCCTACTTCACTTGGAACATCTTGATGAGCAGTGTCGAGATGCCGCCACAATGAATGAAGCTCATAAGAAAAGGGTTAAAATGCAGTATGATAAATCTGTCCGTCCTCGAGTCTTTTCTGAAGGTGACCTTGTCCTGGTCTATGACCAAGATAAAGACACCTTGGGGGCAGGAAAATTTAAGCCTATGTGGTACGGTCCTTTCATTATTAAACGAGTTTTATAAAAAGGGTCGTATGAGTTAATCAACTTTGAGGGAAACAAGCTGGCGGAGCCCCGAAATGGGCTCTACCTAAAGAAGTACTTTGCTTAGTTTTGGCCAGGCAATGGCTTCTTTGTACTTTATGTATATTTGTACATATATCATCGAGAGTTTTCTGATATCAACACTTTTTGGTCTGCTGTGGTAGGTGTTGATGGATGATTTGGTCTATTTTGGGTTCGTCGATGGTGCTAGTCGGCACACTCGGAATCTCGCTTCCGCAGCTTGGGTACTCTATTATCCAACTGGTTAATTGATGGCATCAAGAGGCGTATGTATCGGTCCTGCTTCAAACAATATGGCCGAGTTTACTGTCGTTATTAATTTATTATCCGAGGCAATCTCTCATGGGATCGACTCGTTGGTAGTGTACCTTGATTCTCAATTGATAGTGTCTCAATTAAATAACATATATCGGGTACGGGATCCGTCTTTATATCACTAGTATTTAAGGGTGAGGTTGTTGCAAAGATCATTTACTTATATTAATTATTTGCACATTCCAAGATCTCATAATTGGTTAGCTGATTCTATCGCTAATCAGGCATTAGACTGGCACATCAATCATTCATCATAATAAAATCAAGCATCAAAAATTCAAACTGTATATATATATATATATCGTAAAGCGTCTCGAGTGTACATATGTGTGTCCAAAATATATAAAATTTGGGACTCAAATTCCCAGAATCATGTCCGGCATATCTAATGCCTCAGCTCAGGATGAGCGTCTAAGTATGTAACTATCGCAGTGGCCACACGCCAAAAAGTGCAAACCCAGTCACGTGGCATGCCAACCACATGACGCTGCATATCCTCAGGAAGGTCCTCTATGGCAGCCATCGGTACTCGGCAGCTCAGTCTCGCCAAGTGTCGTTGGACGTTGTTTAGAGTCCGTTCTGTATCAACAACTGCCTCTTCGGCTCCTCGGCCATGCCATCCATGCCGTGGGAACCCATCTGGTTGTACCGGCCCAATATCTGGAACATGATAATCATATCAGTCATTTGAATCTCATCAAAAATATTTTTCAAAATGCATAATTATATTTGAAAAAAAAAAAAATCATAAAATCATAAAATTCTTACCAATCTCGCCCCATGCTGCGTTCGGTGGTAACACTAGATCAGGATCTCCTCGGAAATCCAGCCCAGCATAGGGGTAGTCATCCACGGCGATGATCTGCTGATCCCACTAGGTGAAGAAATCATCGTCGAAGGCAGTCCTTGGGACCTTCCCACCCCCAGACGTTTCATCAGATTGGCCCACCGACCCATGCGTGGATCGCGTGGGGTGCTGATGGAAACTGCTACCCTGGGGCGGAGTGCGGGAACCTTCTCGAAAAAGAAAGTACACAGGATAGTCCCATATCCAAAGTTCTTGGTCTGTCCCCTCCTGATAGAAGTGAGCTGGCTCTTCATGTTGGCCAGGAGAGGAGTACACCAGTCGAACACAGTAGTGAGACAGTCAACTACCACGCTCATGATGACCCGTGACGCCTGATGCAGAGAGGATGATCTGTTCACTCGAGCTATGGTGAACAGGATTATCCTAAGTGACAAACTCGCCACATGTGTGATAGAAATCTGGCTCCCAACCTTCTTGGGATGTCTCGGGCAGTATATCTGTACATAGTCCTCTATCGTGAGGCTACTCCGTGTCCTGCCCCGGGAATGTACTACCTCTCCCCTTCGGGAAAGGCCCGTGATAAAATAGATATCCTCCACTTCTACCCTGAGCGGCATCTGATCGATCATAAAGGCTTCCTCCTCGACGTCCCAATAATCAATGAGCATCTCAAGCAGATGCATGTTCACTTTCATATTTGGCAGTTTGAAAAATTTAAGCAAACCGCATCCCCGTAGGGCATCTAATGCTTTAGGACTGTTCATAACTTCATTATCTACCGCTGCGTGCTCTCTTTCATGCCACGTGACAGGCATCTTGAGAAAAAATTGATTTAAAACCGTTAGTTTTTGTGTAAAAATGGTTCGCGGTGTATACGCGGGCCCCTGTGCACACAGTCGCGTATAGGGCCCACATGTATGCGAGTTCAATATTACCAACCCGCGTATACGTCGCGGAGAAATTTTTGACAAAAGTTCAATGGTGAAACATCAATCAACAATCTTAAAACCTGTCACAATCAATTGCAAGCTAAGTATAAGAGTTACCTGGAGGTCTTTGACGAATTTGAACGGTTGAATCTGGCTGTGGGAAGTTTGCTCCTTTTGCTCCAAATCCTTTGCTCTCAAACTCAAATGGTAAAAATGGTGAGTCCAAAATGCTTTTTATAAGTTTTGAAAATGCAAAATTTTTTCAAAATTTTATTTTGTTTGGCCTCATGTGACTTTTAACTTGGGAGCTTGGAATGTCGAGAATGGTTTGTTTTTCAGGACATTTTGGACGTTTTTCAGTTTCGGGACGGTTCCATGACTGCTGACCTGTCATGGCAGGTATCGTTTTCTCACTGGCATATAGGTTAGGGACACCATTTTTTCCGTTGCATTATTCATACTAGCTCCATTTTCCGATACATCTGCCATAGGGTCGATCCCATCGTGTTATGGTTCGTAAGCCATTTTCACTCGCCGATTCTTTAAATCATGACACGATGGTAGAGCCATCCTTTACATGGGCATCGTAGTTAGCACCTCACTGACATTTGTTGCCCATGCTGCTCCATTGAGTAGGCTTGGGAGTACTCTGTAGTCCTGCCATGACTTATGCGTTGAAGACTCATTCCTCTTAGCTTCTCCGCTTTGTTCTGGCCTTATACCCTAGAGGCTCCTTTGTGTTGAGTTGTACTACTACATTGCATGTTGACCACTTGCACCTTTTGGCCTAGAGCCGGCTTCACTTGGACTCGTGTTTAAGCCAAATTTTGACCATGACGACTGTAAAATCAACCTTGCATACCTTTGACTTCTGCAGCTTGACACACCTTGACCCGTGGAAGGAACACACCTTTGAGTGTCACTGACCAGTTTTCACCTCCCTGCATTGAGCATAGGAACGTTCCATTCCCAGGAACTAGCTCATCTGTTTCACCGACACTCGTTCTTTCCACTGTACCATAGCATTCTTTTATTCTTTTTCCGGCTTAACAGAAAAGGACAGAAAAATTAAATATTCCAAAATAAGCGGGAACGGGACAGTATTTCCATTTATTATTGGCAACTAGAGTCAATCGTGTCGCCCTTGAACAAAGCACTCAAAACAAAGTCTCCTCCGCATGGGTGGGATTTAGTTTGACTTAGGTACGCCATAATCTTGTTATTGAGTCAGTTCTCCCCCGATTGGTTATCTCTTCCAATCGTATGGAGGGTTCATTCATGCCTCCTGCATGGCGAACTTATACAGAGTCATCATATGATGCCATATAGTCAAATTGAGTCGTGCTTTTGTTCGAGGGAAGTTAGCCTGAGTCGGCCTCTCTGCGGTGTCTCTTGACTGATTTTTCAGTCGGCCATCCCTGGTTGTTAGTTTCATGTCTATCATCACATCAGCTATATTGGTCCTTTACTCGTGCCAGTTTGAGAAGGTCTCCATTGACTTCTTGCTGGCGGGTCTTGTCCTTATCGACGACGACACCTTGCTCTGAGGACAGGCCTAGAGCTGCACCCTGGCCCTATTTTCATTATTGATAGGTCACCTTGTGCTCAGCATCGATCAGTATCATGGGTCTTTGACTGAGTGGTTTCCCTTGTGTTCGACATCAGCTTACATTATCACACATTGGGATTCATGCAGTGCCTTGGTTTCCATTTGACCCTATTGGTGGATACCTCGCCTCTGTGTTAGCTTTCATTATTGGTTGGTTCAGAGGGTTTCTGTCGTGCGCTAGCCACATCTTGTGTACGCCGGAAACGTACTTCAGTTGGGTTACTACATCTTTTTCGTCCGATTCCTTCCACATTATTGGCCTACGGGTTACACTCACGCTAGATTGATGAAGGATGCCTTAATGCCTTCCTTCTAGCAGATCTTTCCCTATCGACTCCGACTCATTGCTCTAGGCCAAAGATCTAGAGTCCATTTGGCAGTACCTTGGGGTTTGCAGTCATTAGTGGTAGATCCTTCGCTATCGACAGTGGGAAATCATCATTGTCTCCTGATCGATAGATTCTTACAGGTGTTCGACTCCAGCTCATCTATTCACACTTGTTAGATTGTACTGGGTACCTTGACGCTCATTATCATTATCGGTGATTAGTCTCGCGTTTGTTAACGGTATACGTCAATGACCGGTAATCAAACGATTTCTCACATGGTCGAATTCAGATCATTTATTCCCATGGTGTAGAAATGTACCACGGTGGTCGGTGAAGACCTCAGGTTGTATCAACATTCATTGGTTCACTTGACAGTTGCTCCTGTTGCTGCTAGTTGATACCACTTTCCTTTATATGTTGCAGTCAGTCATGGCGACATTCTATATGCTGGCACCTGAGTTTGCAGTGTAGTACCATCCTATTCCATCATGTTCAGTTGGTACCTTTTGGGATCAGTCTTTGATATCAGTGATCCGTTGCATCTTTCAGCATCATTGACAGTCTTATATGTGATATTCAGACATGTACTTGTTTATTATGATCATATGATCCATTATGTATCTTTTAGTCATTTATACTTGTATACTTAGTGGATCAACTTGAACTTGATATGCGGACATGCTTTACTTTTTTTGAGCATGGGTATACCCGCCTCAGATAGTGTTTCTTTCTGATCTCCTTTGGTGGCTTGGCAGGCTGAATTCTGGTGAAGTCCTCCTCGGTTTTTGACAAACTTCCTTTCCATGTACTCGCATAATATATTTCAGCCATCATGTACCCCTTCTGACCTCATATATTAGGGGGCATCTATTATAGCTCCAAATCTCACTCTTATGGTTTGTGATGCTGTACTCATGGCCTAGGGCAACCCCTCCTTCCAGACCTAGTCCTAAAATTTAAAAAACAGTGTTTTATCCCTTATACACGACATTGCCCTGAGTTAAACGCGTGTATACGCGGGTCTGTGTATATCCAACCCACGTATATGTATTAAAACACTTAAAAAAATATAAAACTCCTTATTTTCAGGCGGAGATCACGGGTTTTACCTGCTGATCACTTGTTCGTGCCCGTGGCCCAACTGTTCTCAACCAACTCCCAACTAAAAAACTACTTTGGGAGAGGTATAAAAAGACCTCAAAGGGAAGGCCTAAAGGAGGAGAGAAGAGAGAGAAAGGTTATTATGCTGAGATTTTTCCCCTGACTAGGTCTGAAGTCCCTTGTGCCTTCTGCACTTCCCCCATTTGTTTAGGAAACCTTTGTTTCCTTGTGTGTTGATGTTCATCCACCATTTATGACATCATGGAGAGAGTCATCGAAGGTGTTTGTTAAAGGTTTGAGGCTGGAACGGATCCAGAAGGAAGCTTTGCTTGGAGCCTGCTGAAGGTGACTCAAGTGAAAATATTCCTTTTTATGTACTTTATTTGTCTATAATAAAAGAAACACATGTCTTGGTTCCCGAAATGAATCTTCTTTATGTTAATGATATTCATGTTTAGAATTCATATGTAGATGGTTGTTTGGATTTCATAACTAACTACCTTTATTTATAACATGAAGATGGTTTCTTTATAAGGTTTTGTCCATATACTGTTGTGTTCTTTGGAATTTCTTGTTTTGCAGGACAAAAGAGAAGAAGGGAACTCCAAGAAGGGTTTGGACCCTAAGGGCCTTCTTGAATGTAGGACCTAAGGTACGTACCCTTTACAATAGAATTTGCTTATAATAGCATAATGGCTGTGTGAATGTGTGCTTCTTTGAATAGACAACTTTCAGTCTGCTAGGGTTTCAACCCAAAAAGCCCTAGGGGAACATTTCCCTCCAACATGGTTGGGTAGGAACTGACTCATGGGATTCACATTCAGAGAGAGTGGTATTGGATGGAGATAGATTTTGATCAATCACTTCATCAACTAGTGTAGGATTGGAAGAAAGTTTCCCGTGACCAATTGGAAGACGAGGCTGAGAAGCTATAAGGTTTTCCAACACTTTTAAGGCTTCAGCCATATAAGGAAAAAGGTGAATATAATGATTCCCTTCACATAACCTACATGGAAACTTGACTTTACCCTTTTCGCCTTCGACCTTACTATCAATAGTGAATGGTTTATCATTAACATGATCTTTAGAGGCTGATGAGAAAGGCTGATGTGAGCATGTAGACCATATTTCTAATATCTTGGGAATACTAGGACAATATCTTAAAAGGTGATCAACCTTTTCTGAGGCAAATCAATTACCTATTATTTAATTTTCAACCCGGGGGTTTCATAAAACATGTGAAGCATGCGTGCACTATATATGCTAGAAATTAACTTTCAATTTAGATCAATCTAACTACGGAACCAAATAATGAAAAACCAAATTCACCCATTCTAATTAGCACTCAATTCAAAAGAAATTATAGTACAATTATAATACAACACACGGAATTGAAATCTTAATCTTTCAATCTTGCAGGAACTAAAAAGCACACCACTCTTTCAGAAATGAAAGCAAAAGCAATCATTCTTAACCTCTCACACAGGAGAAGGTATGAAAGAAAATGGAGGAAATGCTCTTAACTTCTAGGTATAAAAACAATCACTCTTAACCTCTCACACAAGAAAATATATGAAAGCAAATAAAAACAAACGCTCTTAACTTCTAGGTAGAAAGCAAATAAAGACAATCACTCTTAACCTGTCACACATGAAAATATATGAAAGAAATAAATCTTAATCTATGAAAGTAATAAATCTTAATCTATGAAAAATAATAAATCTCACACATTGTAGGTGGACAATCCAAAAGAATGAGAGATGGCAAGTTGAGAGGCTCCAATTGCAAGCATAACCAAATCAAGGTGAACATCACTCATGAGCATGGTGCCAAATCCAAATTCTATGTTCAAAATATGAGCATTTCCCCAACTTTACACATGCCTTTCAAAGGAGAAGGCTCTCCTATTTATACAAAAACATAAGAAGCTACCTCATTAATGGAGGTCCATTATTCTCTCCCTAGATCCCTAGGAAATCTCATAGAGTTACAACTCAAATAGGTAATGATGAGACGCATATCCTCTTTCACCTTTATCCAAATCTTCTTCCATATCTTGAAGATAGTTGGAATTTGAGCATTGGAGGCCATATAAGGGTGCCTTGGAAGCTTCCAAATAACCTACACATGTCATGAAACTCAAGCCACTTTTAAGTATTAGCAAGTATATGTCATTTTTCTAAGTTTTAACAATTTAGTTCACTTATAATACTAGAAATCATTAACTTTTGGAAAACACAAAGGTAACCCATATAATTATGAAAATGGAGGCTACTGAAAGGTTATATGGTCATGGAGTTGTGACATGTGAGTGAAATGGTGGTGATAAAGGTGAAAGTGGATGATATTTTGAATACATTTTGGAGACTCTACATTCCCCCCGCCTAGCGTTATTGCATGTCCTCGTGCAATATATTGCATTTCTTAATCATGATTTGCTTTTGAATGAGATTGGCTTATATCATATGTACTTAAACTTTGCATTTGATAGTATTTGACACATTTATTTCATTTTGTAAAGTATTCCTTGTCATACATTGAATTGCAACATGTTTGGTTATCTCTTGTGTGACAACCAAATATTAATTGGTATTGGTTCTTGTGTTTCAATACCTTGTTTCTTTTTGTTGCATCAAGGTTCATTGAAAATGTTTAAGAATGCTTAAATCAACCATATAATATGCTCATCATTTAAGCATTTATTTGCAAATCACATAACTTTTGAATCATAATACAATGATAATGATTAGGACAAGTAATGAAGTGATATGGATGTGATAATAAATGGATGTCCCTTCCCCCCCAACTAAAAGTGTTTATGGTTTTTTTTCAAATGAGAAAGGAAATATGGTGAAGTATTTTCCAAAAATTATAATTTTAGTATTGAAGGAATTCTATGATTAAAAGCTAGAAGAGAACATACCTTTACTTACCTAGGAAGTGGACAAACTGTGCATATGTAGCGAAATTGTAATTGCTGTTGGATTATGGAGTAAAATGTAGAATTTCATCTGCTTCTTGGTTGCATAAAGAGTGGAGGAGATGGTGAAAGTGGATTCTTTATTTCTACTACTAAATCTATTGTATCTGCTGCAAAATGCTGAAATGATATAGTCTTCACCTACTACAGAACCCGATGGTACAATTCTAGTCATGCGAATGAATGTGTTGCTATCGAGCATGAAGAGAAGTCATTGGATTACCGACCATTAATGAATTCCATTAACCAATGCGAGGCAAACTCACCATTAATGTGAATGAGTGCCAAGGTACCTAAGTACATATTGCAAAGTGTGAATAGATGAGATGATGCCGAGCCACTTGCAAGATCTAACGATCAAGGGACATTGATGTATTCCCATGATTATCAACGAGAGAACTTGTCATTGATGCATACGAGCCTCAAGGTACTAATAAGGACTCTAGCCCTGAAGCTAGATAATGTGTTGATGTCAATAGGCCAAGAATTGTTAGAATGAATGCATTATGAATCCTCCATCATCTAATGTGAGTATGAAATGATGATTTTTGAAGGACTATGATTGAAAATTTTTGCAGTGGATCAAGGTTTATTTAATGGAAAGGAAAATGACAAGAGGGTAAACAAGCGAACGGAAAGAAAAAAGGACAAATCAACATGTAAGCGAGCTGAATGTCTCTATGAATGGAAATTATGGAAAATGTGAATGGAAAATGTAAATGGAAAACTTGCGACACTTGGAAGGAAAATGGTGATGACGATGCTTAGCGGAAATGCTTGGAAAGCTTGTGAGTTTGGAGAGGAAAAATGATGGCATTTATGAATGATAGAAATGGATTCAATTGGGTCATGTTTCTTGAATTTGGTCGTAGAAAACCAACCATGCATAATTGGCATCCTTCAATTCTCCGATTGCCTTGGAACCTAAAGATAAACATGGCACTAAAATTGCAACAAACGTAAGTGTGTTCAAAGAGAAGTGATTAATTTCTCTAGGTACATATGAAAAATTTGCAAAGTTGATAGGTTCATGATGTGTTTTCATTTAAAATGGTTAGTCCAATTTCACAATTACGATAATAAATCCAATTTCTAAAAAACATGACGATATTCACAGGTAATGAATTTCCTCCATTTATGTTTGAATCATAGCATTTCATAAAGATAAAGAACTATTATTTGTGAATGCTTAATGATTCCCATAGAACAATCCTGAACCAAAAATTCATCAATCGATCATTCAGATAGAGCAGCTTCATAGTTCTTCTTCTTTCCTCCATCATGCTTGAAAACATAATCATTAGACAAATCCAATAAATTTTGATCATGATTTTCTAATTAGAATGCATTGTTGACAAGTAGATCATTGAGTTAAATACATAGCTATAGAATTGTGGTTTAGCTGCAGAATTGTGCAGTTTTTGTAGCTAGAATCTTGAACAAATGGTTAAGTACACATAGCTATGCATTTTTGTTATGAACAAATAACTAGTCCACTCTTCAAATTTCCATAAAAATTAGCAAATGGATTTTTTTATTTTTATTTTTTCTTTTATCTTTTTATTTTTTGCTTCGACAAGTGTGTTTTGAGTGGACCATCACAACAACTTTTTCTCAATTTGCTCCAGTTACTAAATGAATTTCACATCATTTTTTTTTGAAGATTTTCCATGGCAATTTTCTTTAAAATAATAATAATAAAACACAAAATCTAAAAATTAATGAAATATTTACAAACCTATAAAAAAATAAAATAGATGTACATAAAAGAAAAACATAACAAGAAAAACATATATACAAACTAAAATATACATACAAACAAACATAACAAAAATCATAACAAAACCTATAAATGTACAAATATTTAAAAAAAAATGATTAAAACAAATATTATACAAACACATATATACACTTTTAAAAATAAAAAAATAACAAAAATTATACATATAAAACATTAAAACAACATTCCACTAACATCAAATATACATATACGAAATTTGCCAATGGTTGAAAATGAAAGTTCAAGGCATTGCAAGTGAATATCTGAACTGATATGAACTGATATGTGGTGGTTTTGACTCAGTAGTAGCAGCATATTTTGGAGCCAAGTGTTGGCACTGCGCATAAAATTCGTAACTATTTTCTTTTCTTTGTTGAAGCTGCTCTCCTTTCAACACCAAGACGTTTTTCTCATGAACTCAATCAAACTGGATTTGTTTCAACGATTTGCAGGATCTCAAGGCATAAGTAAAAACCGTTTTTCCAAGTAACCTCGAAAATAAGGCTCTAAAGAACTTGGAATATATCCCAATTGGTTACAGATTTTAGAAAATTGCTGTTGGTTAATGTAATTAACCTTGTTCTGAGAAAAACCCATATTTTATTTTTCTGAGATTAGCTTTCATTTGACCGAGAAACGTCTTTCACAAACGCCGTTTTTAAGTTGTTATGCATTTCCTCTACTTAGATAACTGTTGGGTCTTCCATGTCCATGGCCAAGCATGGATGGGGAGCGCATTAACTCATTAGAGATCTTTGTTTATATCTTGTTCACAGTGTGGTGAATCCATTGACTGTGAATTACTAGTCATCCATGAACGTGACAAGTGCGAGTTTCCACTGTCAGCTGTCGATCTTGATAAACATCTAAACATCTATGGGAATAGAACAGAGTATTGTAATCTGTGTGGCAAGTATGTGAGATTGTGTGAAAAGCTAGCTCATGATTTACAGTTCCATGAAGAAAATTCTAATGACACTGGGGATTCTTCAAGAGAGTAGCATGGAGAAAATAATCATAGCTCACCAGTAGCAAAACTATCTCGGAGAGGCCATAAGATACCTTGCAGCGTCGTTGGCTTTAGCAATCACAGAAATTGCCATAATCATAGGATCATTTGTTATTCAAAGATGCAATCCTAATCAACAACAATAATATGTATTTTTACACTACTGTATATGCTTATGCTTAATGTGATGGTGCATATGATGTGACCGAAAAATAAACTTTGTTTTGTCCAATTAGACTGGTTGTATATGTCTCGAGTCGTATCCTTGAAAATTTGACTTGTTTCCCATCGCACAATTGGATTTGGAATCCAAGCTAACGCAATTTTTTTTTTCACAGGTCGCATGAGAGCCAGTTATCAATTTTTCAATTTGTCAATTCTCTTAAAAGAAATTGATAATTTTTATTAAAAATTTACATTTTCCTTATTCAAAAACATGAAGAATTTTTTTTTTTGGTTTTTTTGTTTTTTGTTTCTAATGTTATTATTATTTTTTTTTAATGAAAAATCTAACATGAATTTTTTTATTTTTTTTAATTAATTAAAATCAAAACATGAATTTTTTATTGAAAATATTTGTGATGTTATTGAAAAAAATGCAAGAAAATAAATAAAAATCTAAATATTTTAAAATCTAAAAATTTAAAAAAATGCAATCAAGAACTTAAAAAAAATGTAATCAAGCTTGATTTTATTTCCCTATTTTCTCCTACTCGAAAGATTTTTTTTTTTAGGTATATGAATGTTTCCAATGGAGCCATTTACAGATTAGAATATCTGAAATGTTCATATACAAATTTGCAAAATGTACCTGATTGTGCATGAGGACATGAAAAATCATTTAAACATTTAGATTTGCCGCAAAGGTCTCTTGAGGAACATATGATTGTCGTGGTGCAATCGCATTTCAATACCATTCCCTAATGTAGTCCTTTTTCTCCAATGAATGTTTGATCTTCATTCTAAATCCTTTGTCCATAAATGGTTAGTATCGTTTTTTTTTTGTATTTTTGTATTTTTTTATAAAAATTATAAGCAGGTAAATGATTTATGCATCTACATGGTGTCCTGTTCAGTGCTTCTCTCATTCTTTGAGGAGAATGGTAAACTCTGATTTCAAACTGTATGGCAAAGTATTCCATATTCTTTTGAAAGATTGCATGTTGTCATCCCTAACTTCCTGAACATATCCTCAAAATGTGTAATTTCTTGCTCTTGGGCGGCAAGATACCTAGGTGCAAGTTGAGGATCATTTGCAATTAAATTATGTGTGTTGATGACAACCATTGGATTTGACTGCTTAGCGCTTATCATGAGAGGCTCTTTTTGTTCCCTTGCCAATATCTTCTTCATTTTTGCAGCCCTCGCTTCCTCATGGTTCATCCATGATGCCAAAGCCATCAACTGTAAATCCCCTAGTTTTGCATTAGGGTCCCATAAATTTAGATCTTTGAAGGCCATGTTATGTAAGTAGAGCTCAGCCATCTTAGCCCTATCCTCCAATGTTCTTTGATCACAAAGATGAATGAATTGTCTACAATCCTAGAATGGCACATTGCCTCTCTATGATAGGGTCTTGATTTGGAACTGCAGCCATTGTTCGTTAAGATATAATGCATAGGACTTAGCTGGCATCCTGCACTGGATTGCCTCTAAAGATAGAATGGCCATGGATGCCAATTGATTCTCTCTCTCTTGCAGCTGTCCTTTCAACCATGCATTTTATGCCTCCAACTTAGCTTTCATTATGGCCTCTCTATCCCTCAGGCTGCTTAGTTCTCTGCCCAACTTTTTGAGCTTTTCCTCCATATGACCTATGTCCTCCACTCCCTTGGACTTGGAAATTTTCATCCATCTATGTGTTCTTTCTCTTTCTTTCTCAAGCTCAAAGAATAATGGGATGGAAATTTTTTGTGGAGTGGCCTTAACCCCTTCAATAAATCTATAGTAGGATTCAAGGTTCGGTTGAGGACTAGGTTCCTTTAGCTCTCGGTCCTCCTTATTTGTTTCTTGCTGCATACTCCCTTCCTTATCCAATTTTTGAGTTTCTTGTAGGTTTAGCAGAGTTTCTTGTAGGATTTCCTCTGCTTCCTGTAGGTCCTACTATGTATCATGTAGGATGTCCTTTCCAATGGATGAGGCAGATCTAGTCACAAGCCTTCTCACATGAGTGATAGGAGACTTAGGGGAGGTTTGTCCTGAGGATCCTCCCTCTTGTGTTTTTACAAGAGGAGCCATAGTTTCCTATTGTTTAGGCGAGTCTTCAATAACAATGGGCACCTTGGTGGGAGTTTGAGGATTTCCCTACCTTATCCTTGTAGTTTTTCTTGTTCAAAAGTATAATGGAGTTTGTCTCTTTCTTTTGCCTTTTTGTTTGATAGGGGTTCTAAGGGAAGTGAGGGAAGCTTCTACCTCTTTCTCAGTGGGTTATTGAGACATCCTGGGTGACTCATCCTTGTCTTTTGCCTCCTCTTTTCCATTTCCCTTTTCATCTTTATCTTTCTTCTCTTCTTCTCCCTCTAGTTCCTCACCTTGTTCATTAGTTTCCTCCTTGGCATCTTCTTCTATTTCTTCACCACTTTCCTTCCCTTTCTCCTCCTCTTCTTCCTCATCTATTTCCTCTTCATCCCTCTCTACTTCTTCTTCATCTATTTCAGTCTCTTATTTATCCCTTTCACTAGCATTAGGTCTCTTGTCATATTCCAGGGCTTTTATATCCTCCTCTGTCTACATGTCTATGAAAATTGCCCATGTGATAGGAATTATAAGGTTTTGGAGGGCATATCCTATGATGAGTCTAATTAACCCACAATGGGTTAGATATTGGTAGTTTCCTTCTTGCACCTTCATGCTCATATCTATTAGGGATTGAAAAAGGAAGTAGGGTATGCTAAGTCTGTGTTGAGGAGGTGTATCTACTCCAAACCTCAATTCTTCTAGAAGCCTAAAGTGGTATCCATATACCACATTGTACCTACCTTCACATGATATATATTTTATAAGGTGGTACCTTATTTCACTCCAGGGGTATGGTAGGCTTGCTCTTCTCATTCCATTCTTGTCTTCCATGGCCTCCTCTCCCTCTAAAAAGAATTTCTTCTTTGCAGTTTGGCTATTTCCCTTGTATTCCTTTCTCCAAGGTACTCCTAATGGAAGTGTGGTAATTATTCTTATTAGGGGTGAACTCTATGGAGAGGCCCCTCACGACAATAGTGACATGGGTCCTAGTCAGTGGAATGAGGGAGAGAGAAAAATCTCTGGCTACTTTGTCATCATTCCCCATCAATTTCTCAAAGAAACCCATCCAATTATGCCTTGTGAATATTTCTATCATAGGAGGGTGTTGGTGAATCCTCAAAGTGTTGATGGGCTGCCTTCTATTAAACCCCCTTGTTATTAGACACTTTGACATTGCTTTAGAAAAGGATTTGAGATGAAAACAAAGAGGTTTCCTCTCCACCTGAAAATAGGCTTCCAAATTGTTCGAAACATGAAATGGTGACACAATATAAGAGAAATTTAACACTAACTTTCCCCAATACTAACTTGTATCCCTGTAACTATTAATTTCCAAACTTGGACTAAATTGATTCATTCTGATATTATGAACAGAAGCTTTAGGCACAAACTGTAATTCATGTTGTATTCCCTGCTTATGAGTAAGATGTTTGTTTTTACATAGAACTGGAATAGCTTCTATCTCTTTAATCAAACCATCTTTAAGTTGAGTCTCATAACTTGAAAAAACATCATGTTGGTTTTTATGATGTTACTTTACACCCATTATTACAAATCTCTTATTTAAACTTATTAATCACTTCATCTAATAAGCAAAAATATTCAAATGATTTTTACTTTTATGTGCCCTGACAACAAATTCAACCCCATCTTTCTTAAGATGATATTTATTCTCTCTCCTATAAAATACTGCATCATGAGCATAAAGATAAGGACTTCCTAAGACAACTCCACATGTGTATATTGGAACCACATCTAATTCCACTTCATCAATGTAATTAGTTGTAATGGCAAATCATAATCAACACTGTTTGGTGACTTTTATTTGAGTTGATTTATTTATCCATCCTTATTGGTAAGGTCTTGGATGATTCTGTGTTTCCAAACCCAAACTTTTAACTAATATTTAGATATTAGATTGGCCTGTGATCCAATATCAAACATTTTATCTATCTTTGTATGGTTAGAATTTATCCTTATGTCAAACAATTCAACTCTTTTATCCTCATTTGAAGGATTTATGTTTGATGAAGATGCAATAGTTTTCGAATTTGAACTAGTGTCAGAAGTTTTACCTATCGTAACCATAGCAGTTATCCTCCTTTCATCACCTGAATTTGAACCTAGATCTTGCTAGACTGATGCAATTGCCTTCTTTTCATCCTTCTTCTTAAGGTACTTTTTGGGCTTATGTTCTGGATGAATTTTCCAACACTTAGATTCATCATGACTGGTTCTCTGGAAATGAGAACAAGTAGGTCTTTCCTTCTGAGCTATCGCTGATTTCTTTCTCTTCGAATTGTTCCTCCCCTTACTATCATTGGAATATTTGATTTCCAACTCTTTGGATGATTGCAATGAAAACTTGAATGGTCTGCCACCTGATTCAATATGTATGTCCTGAACACACTCTTCATAAAAATCATCAGGATTAAACATCAACAATGTATGCTGAAAATATGAATGTAAACTGCCGATGTATTTTATTAAAGTTTCACGTTCAGTAAACTCCTGAACACTCTACCCTTTACCTTGCCTCAGATTTTGCCAATAAATAATAGCTTGATGCATGTATCCTGAAGGATAGAATTGTTTCCTAAGAGATTTTAAGAACTTAGACCATGAAGATATGACTTTTCCTTTACACTTTACATCTATCTGAGTTTTACTTTCTCGCCAGATTAAAGTTGTTCCCCCCATTATAAGTGTAGCTAACTAAATTTTTGTTTTATCATCAGAAATGTTCTCAATACGACAATACAATTCTAACTACCTAATCTAGTTATCTATCTTTTCAGGATTCATTTCACCATCATAAATAGGTAACTCAAATTTCACATCAAGTTTCAAAAGAGATGTTTTCTTAGGTTTCTTTTCTGTTTCATACTTTGCACTAGAAGAAGAAGAAGAAGATGATGATGATGATAATGGAGATGATGGAGCTGAAGGTGGTTTATCAACCTTTCCTTTACCTTTGTCATTCTTTGATGTCTTTGAAGAAGAAGTTGCATCTCTCACCTTTGTGTCTTCGTAGAGTTCTCCCAACATCTGCTACATAGTCAAGAATACTTGCTGAAACTGTTCATAACTCATCTTAGTTTCAGTGTTTTCACCTGCATCAAATCCTGACATGGTCGACTTATGAACAACTCATCGCTTTTGAATTTCTGGATCAATTTGCTCAAGGATTCCTTCTCCTAGTTGCGACTTTGACCTAGTTAACATTCAATGGAAAATTCTACAAATGCAACCTGCTCTGATACCAAATTATATGATCTGAAATGATCATATGGTAAAATTGATGTAGAATTGATTATCCATTATTGAATTGATTGTTAATTGAAAGTGCAGAATTCAAGAGAGCTGCTTGAGAAGAAAGACTTTATGACAGCTGATTAAACATAAGAAAGATGCATAACAAAAGTGAAAACAGTAAAAACATAGTGATACGAGACATCAAGATTGATTACGGAATTCGTTCGTGATGGGCTACGCCTCTGGGTTAGATTTCAAGATGGGTGGCCACTTTATTAGGATTGAAACAGAAGAGGTCGATTACACAAATATTAGGCCAAACTAAATGTGCACACAGGCACTTCCGGTCACTGCCAAAGGATAGCTCTATGAACCAGCTTTGAAATTCCTGAACAAAACTGCCTATAACCTCCAGAATCTGCATACAAAATCGAAAACCACCCATCCTCCTCTTTCAATGAACAAAATCTGCCTCTTATAGGCCCACAGGTACATGTGAACTCCTTTGGGCTAAACATGGCATGAATTAGCTGCATTCTAGGTTTGAATTGGTCCAGTCTTGTCAAAGTTTGCCACCTTAGGCATTCGTTACAAGGTCCTTGAGTTAAATAGCCAAAACTTAATTTCAAAAACCCAAAAATAACATTGTATTAATCTCTAACTGTTGGCGGCTTGTTGACTGGGCAGAGGAGGCTGACAGTTACATGTGACCAGCCACAGGCTGCCACCTCCATGCTTGCCCCAGTGGTCTCGGCTGATGGTGCTCCAACGGTTTTGGCTTGCATGTGACAACTATTGCTACAGTTATCTTAACTGCATTTCCAATGTCGCGATTGTTATTTTCCTAGCGGTCGTTCTTACCTGCGTGGTTGTGCTCAGTGCCTGTTCACATGTTATATACCTGTGGTTCCAAACTAGCAGTTAACTCCAAGCCCAATGGTTAACAACTCCGACGGTTTACATACACCTGATCACATGTATTTGTTGTAGTTAGAACCCCACACGGTCAGAGCTGGAGGTTAGGACCTAATATGTATTGTTTTACAATGTATTTCAATGTATAAAGGCCAAGGGTTGGTATATGGGTTTTAAACTTAGGTTTAGGATTTTAACACATAGTTTTCAATGCGATAAGTTTAATAGGTTTAGAACTTAGGGTTCTAGGTATTTTAATGCATTTTCTAATACATGGTTTAGTGTATTAGAATTTGGTTAGGTTTTTTAGATATAAATTAGGGGTTTAATACATAAAGTTCGTCAAACCCATTTACAATCTTTTGTCACAAAGTGACATTCACCCACATGGTGATGACAACCAAACCTTGTATATGGATGACAAAACCCACGTCAATGCCAACTACTGCAAAGTGGATGACAACCTTATGTCGACAAATCCACATCGACACCAATTCCCTCGAGGTGAATGAATATCACATGTCGACACAAAAACTCTGCAAGACGAATGACAAACACATGTTGCCAACCAAATCCTGGCCGAATTGATGAAAAGCACATGTCGAGAGCCAAGTACAAACCATATAAACTGAACACCATGAAAAACCATAGACATCACCTGAACAACCTGAACGATAATCAACATGGTCGAAACTAATGACACTAAATTGAATGCTGATGATGATACTGAACATTGACGATGAACCTGTGCCACTGATTTGACGAGATCCTCCTGGATCACCCACAATAGAGATGTGGATGACATGACTCATGAGATGACTTGACATGATAGTTCTGGTACATTGGTGTTGCTGTTGGAGTGCATGTCAAGCTATAGTGTTGCTGGGTGGTGGATGTCATCATCGTGTGTCACAGCTTCACCTCCGCATGGCAAGGTGTGTGGAGTCTTCGATGGTCTTTGGTTTGATTGATGTTTCTTTGGCACATTGCTCCTTGCTTGTATGTTGGAAGGCTTGACATGTTCATTTGTTTGCAAAAGGTGCATGTTTGTTTATTTGTCCATCCATGAGAGCATCTTGCATGTTTTCTCGTCTATCCGTCCACAAACAGATCTTTGCATGATCATCCATTCATGAGCACATCTCTTTGCATGCATGGTTCATTCATATGTTGGTGAACCTGTCCTTCTACATGTGCTCCCTTCGTTCATCCCATTTGTCGTTGTGCCATGTTTGTTGGTGTACCTGTACCTGCAGTCACTCATGACAAGATAACATCAAATCCGAAAACCTCCTAGTCTACCATGACACATGATCATTTTGGATGTAGGTGACTTAGAGAGGAAACAAGGTTGTGAGGCAGGATAATGGCTCCAGGAACTACTGATAAAAACTACGCAAGAGTCACTGGGCGATAAAGATGGGTGATCTGGATCGACAATGACTGTCCGTGAGGTCTGGCTCAGCTAGAGGGAAAGACTGTACAATTTTTGGGGGGAAGAGTCTGGGCCATGGGAAAGTAGGGAAGAAAAAATCAATGCATTTTCTGGAATGAGCGAGCAGTGGGGCTTGACAGCAAAATTTGCACAATTTCCTAGAGGAACAGACCAGGTTATAGGGAGGATTGGAAGACAGGATTTGCGCAGTATTTTGGAGGAATTGGGTGGAGACTGGCAGCCAAAACTACACAATTCCTGGAGGGGACTGGCAGCTGGTTGCTGGGTTACTGGTAGTAGAAACTACTCAATTCCTAAGGGGAACATTTAGTAAGCTTTTGAGAGCTTGGTAGCAGAAACTACATAAGTCCTAGAGGGAAGTTGTCAGTGTCCTGCAAGGAGTTACTGGTGAGAGAAATTGCACTGATGCTGGGGGGTCGGTGTGCTGATCATCTCTGTGTAATTTTTGAGCTGAGCGGACTACTAGACAGTAAAAGGATTGCTCATGAAAACTACGCAATTTTCTAGATGAGTAGCTGGTTGACTGTCAGAAGGACTAGTTGGAAAAACTGGGCAATTTTCTAAGGGGGACAGGGACAACACTGGGTGTTTTTCTGACCTGTTGGTAAAATTTCCTCAATCAGCAAAGTGAGTAACATCAGCAACCTCTACGCAATTTTTGAGGGGAGTGAGTCTCAGGGTGGTTACCAAGTCCAACTCTCCGAGTGGCCAGCATGAAGGTTGATTGAATTGCTTGTGGGCAACACAGCTTGAAATGACTTGCTTGGTGCTTTTGCATTGTTCTGGGTGACAGTCGATCTAGTTGATTGCGCGGTGATGGTCTGGTTGTCAGAGGGGAGTTCAGTCGTCATAACTTAAGCAAAATCACTAAGTGTGTTAACAAGTGACAGATGCATATGTGATCCTACAAACACACACTTACATGACTCAACGACGAGATGACTCAAACCATTTAGACACACATGTTCAACATGACTTACCGACAGTGCAAGAGACAAGTACAACACTTGTGATTGATCATTGATCGACCATAACGATGCTTGCCTGACAGTGAATAGGAATCCATGTGTGAGTGCGACACATGTTTTCATAGTGAACATAACATGTACAGATGAAGTGAAGACCTTGAGCATGACCAGAACATGGTCGCAAGAAAGACATTGACATAAACATGCAAAAGCTTGGGTGGAATGAACAAGCAAGGTGGGTGTGAAGGCTCACATGAGCTCACAGACTAAACCTGAGTGTATGCAACTGTCAAGTGAAACTCTCAAGGGAGGCTTCAAATTTTGGTCCTGGCCAAAATTTTGGAGGTTGGTTGTAACTGCTACAACACTTGGCGATACACTAGTAGAACTCCAACTCTCCATTTTGGTTCATTGATAGCAAGTTATTTCGGCATCCCCACTTACCCCATGGACATATGTGGTTCACCTTTTTCAAACTCATTCAAACACAATGAAAAGTTCAACTTGATTTGAAGATTTGAAGATTATAAATTTTCATCTCTAGTGTTGCTCTGCTACTAGCAGGCCTGAAGAGTACCTTGGCAGAGTCATGTAGGAACACACACATTTCTCCACTACCAGCAAGCCTAGTCAGTACCCCAATGGAGTTTCATGCTTAACCTCTCTGCACATGACAGCTTTCTCTTCTTTTGCCTTTGTATTTTTCAAGAGGACTGTGCATAGGCACTTATTTATTTTTGGGGCAGAAGAGGGATCCCAACTTATTGAGAGCATAAGAGGTTGTTCCTTCAGAGAATCATGTAAGACCTCTAATATAGGTTTGCTCATTTATATTTTCCCCTTCTCCGTTTTTACTAGTTGGATGAGTTTGAACACACAAAGCAGAAGGCTGAGTACATGCATGGGGCTTCCCAATGTTGACACAGGTTCATGGTTGGACCAAAACTTCCCTTGCAGATGATTCATATTTTCCATCAAGACTTCATCTTCCAAAGGTTATAACGAAGCACAGAGAAGATAGACACAAGACTGACGAAGTGTTGCAGTATCACAAGTCTCTTCAAATTTAAACCACATACTCTATTCAAAAGCAAAAACGTAGTAATTGGAAACACTTATTCCAGAAACAAAAATAGTAATATATCAAGCAAACAAAACGAACATAAACAAAAATATCAAGAAGAACAAACAAAGTGAAAACAAAGATAGGAAGCAAAGCAAACAAGATGAAAACAAAAAGTAGCAAAGAGATTATGTACATGGCACGGGCGCAGCGTAACCTACTAAAATTAATGCTTGAGATCTTGGTTATTGACAGGAAGATTGTCAATCCTCCCATCAAGTGATTGTAGATGATATGTGTGTGGGCCAAGCTTCTCATGGACTATGTGCAAACCAATCCATAGGGACTGGAGCTTTGTATGTTTGCCTTTGTCCTCATGGGGCTTATCCCATTTTAGAACTAAGTCACCAACACCAAAGTTATATCTCCCTATAGACCTCTTATCGAACCATCTCTTGATACAGTTCTGGTGGAGTGTGAATTTTACGTTTTCTTTCATCCTTTCTTCCTGAAGCTTGTGGAGAGCATCCATCCTACGTTGTACTAACTGGCAAGGCTTGCCTTGGGATTCTTGGGAAATCTGAAGTGCATGCAAGTAGATATTTGGCCGAAGGATGGATTCTTTACCATAAACTAGGAAGTATGGTGAGGTATTCAGAGAGGGCTTGGGTGTTACACGGTCATCCTGTAATGCATTCGTCAGGGCGGTATGACAGTTACACTACTTAGAGAAAACAATCTTCTTGATTATGTGGATGACGTTTTTATTCATTGATTCTACGAGGTTGTTTCCTTATGGGTAATAGTTAGATGAATGATTTAGCACAATACCATTCTGTAATGCAAAATCATAGAATTCCAAAGATGAGAATTACATTTCATTATAAAAAACAAGTGATACTGTAACGCCGAAGCATGAGATGATGTTTTGCTAGAGGAAGCTGATGACCTCCTAGTCGTTCACCTATTTGAGAGGAACTGCTTCCGCCCACCACGTGAAGTAGTCAGTTGCTGTTAGGATGTAGTGATGTTTCTTTGACGAATGTGAAAAGATTTCCCCAATGATGTCTAGGCCCCACTGTTGGAATGGTTCGGTCATTGCAATAGGGTGTAGTGGGGCTGCTGATCTTCATGTTCTGCCAGTGCATTGATGATAGACTAGGCACTTGCAGGCATAAGCATGTGCATCCTTGAATAATGTGGGTGAGTAAAAAATGGCTCGCATAAATTTGGGTGCAGTGGTGTTTCCCACAAAGTGACCCCAAGAGGCTCCATCATGCAGATCTTGAAATACCTTCTTTGATTCATGTGCCTTTAGGAACTTGAGGAAAACTCCATTATTGTGCTTTATGTAAAGCACTTTATGCACTGACTGATATCTTAAGGGTTTAAGGCACAATTCCCTCTTCTATATTATGTAAAAGTGAGAGGGTATAGTGTCATGCTCAAGGTACTAGCACACATTTGCATACCAAGAGGTTCCATCTTCAATGGGTGTTGCTTGCCTTATATCATAAATCTCAATTTCTTGCTCCCAACTGGCAAGCTCTTCTTTGCTCCTCGGGGCGTGTACTACTTCAACTACAAGTTTGCAGAGCCCATGTCCTTTGATCATGTGAATTGGCTTGATTTCAAGATCATACTCTTGCAAGCCTATCATCCAATTCACATGTCGTTCACCTAGTTATTTTTGTATAATCAATGTGCGGACTGTTGGGTGAGGGACGAAGACTATGCAGTGGTTCTTCAGTAAGTAGGGCCTAAATTGTTTCACTGACTTGTACACTACATACACTTGCTTATCCATGGCGAGGTAGTTGAGATCTGGTCCCTGCATCCTTTTTCTTGTGAAGAAGATGGGACATTCATCGTTCATTTCATCCTTCTGAGTGAGTACTGCAGCTAGTGAATTATCAGAGGTGAAGGTGTATAGCAGAAATTATTTCTTGAACTTTGGCATGTAGAGGGAAGGTGCTTATGCAATGTCCTTCTTGATCTGGACCAATGCATACTTTTCCCTCTTGCCCCACCTATAGACTGTGTCTTTCTTGATCATGTACTACATGGGCTTGACTATCTGTGCATAATCCGAGATGAACTTCCTGAGGAATTTTATCTTGCCTACGAAGGAATGCATGGCATTCTTGTTGGCTAGGTAAGGGATCTATGTAATAGTTTGGACCCAGTCTAGATCCACCTTGATTCTGCTTTTGGCAACAATGTGTCCGAGGAGGTTCCCCTTCGACACTGTGAATATGCTCTTTTTGGGATTCAAGGAAATCCCATATCTCTGGCATGACTTAATATGTTTCTTCAAATGGTGTATGTGGTCCTCTCATCTTCTTGAGAACACAATCGCATCATCGAGGTATACCACTATGCTCTGTCTGATGAGTCCATGAAAAACGATCTCTATGGTGCACTGAAATGTTCTGCCTGCGTTTACAAGCTCAAATGAAATTCGTCTGTAAGTGAATGTACCCCACTTGGTACGAAAAGTAGTTTGAGTTTGTCAGGTTTTGCTACCAGAACCAAATTGTATCCTAAGAAACCGTCAAGAAAATAAAACATCTATGCCCCAGATATTGTTTGCAAAATGTGGTCCATAGACGGCATGGGGTAGTTGTCTTTGTCTGAGGCACGGTTTTCATTCCGGAAATCAACACACAAGTAGATTTCCCCAGACTTCTTTCATACAAGAACAAGATTTGAAACCCAAGTGGAATGAGGAACTTTGTATATGATCCATGCATCCAACAGCTTAGTAATCTCTTTCTGTATGAGAGGTTCAAGCGACGGATGTACTTTCCTCAGATTCTGTTGATATGGCTTGACCCCTTCTTTGAGTGGGATGATGTGTTGGATGATCTACATGTCATAAGTTTTCATATCATCATACGTCCATGCGAACACATCTCAGCATTGTTTGAACAAACAAACAAACGCTTTCCACTCTTGCTATGTGCAACATGTACCAAGATTGACGAGCTTTAGATATTTTTTTATTCCTAGGTTGATTAGTTCATGCCTCATGGTGGAACTGTGTGTCTTGTTGTTCCTCAGCCCCTGCAAACATTCTTGCAAGTCATAAATATTTTCAAATGTTGCCACACCTTTTGTAATAAGGTTGCCTTTGATGTTACCATCTTCTGCTTGCAGAGAGCGCTCATGCTCGTCATTATCTATCACTGCATCTTTCAAGGCATTAGCGTTGGCCATGAAATGCAATATCTATTGATAATCATTAAACATGCGTAAGTTAGTTATGTTGTATGGGTGTTGTAGCGGCTACAACCATAGTAAAATTTTTTTCCTTAGCTTCGTTTTGGAGCATCCCTACCAGCTATTCATAGCAGCTTGTTTACCTTCGTCAAGTTTACAAGCTTCACTATTTTTCTTGCACAAAGGCAGCCTGTCGATCATAGCTTGATGCATTCCCGTCATAGGCTAATCACCTGAACTTGGTCTAGTTGCACGCTGAGAATCTCCACCAAGAAATTACGCAATTCTGGAGGGAAATAAACCTTCCCTCCAGAAATTGTGCAATCTTGACTGGCAACCTACTGGGCTCTAGAATTGCGCAATTCTGGGAGTTAACACTCACAGTGAAAATTGCGCAATTTTCCGCAGTAGGGCTGCTCAACCCAGAATTTGTGCAAATCCAGGTAGCAAATAGCTACTCTCCCCAAAAATTGTGCAAATATCCTGCGCAGCCAGGCCATCTCCCAACCATAAATGTGCATTTCCTCGCAGTGGTTGAGCAGCCTCTTGCATGTGCAATTGAGTTGAATGGTTCCCTCTAGGACTGAGAAAAAATGACTTGCATGCATGAGCTGCTTCTCCCAAGGTAGCATGCAAAGGCATCCCTTGACTCAAGGATCTATTTTTGGAAGTTGGAAGTTACATGCAAGGATCATTTCAGAAACCTCGCACCAAGTGTCGCTTCCCCTAGATTTTTGGCATGCGTGTCACAACCTCAATGTTAACAAAACTCTTCAACTGGACTTTGCAGAGCTCATTCCTCACATCAAACCTGTAGCTCTGACTTCCCACATCACATCTAGGAGTTGTTGGCACATTCAACTCAGCTGTTTTGGGGTAAGCCCGCTTTCCATGCCTTGTGTTGCATTTATGTCGCTTTTTATTTTTTCGCTTGTATGAGCATTGTTTTCTCGATTTGTTTGAATGCTTGCTATTGTTTACGTGTGTACTAACTTGTCCTAGCAGTGTTCTAGTTTTTGTTGAGATCTCATTGTTGTCACATGCATGAAACTGTTTTTCACAAATGGTCTCCGATTCGGAGACTTGCCTCACCCACATGCATGTTGTTCCATTTTCTGAATCTATCATTCACCATTTGCATGTATGATCATTTTATGATTTGCACACTCAGTTTAACCATGCATTCGTAGTCACATTCACGTTCATTTTCCTGTTAGCGAGGCTGGGAAACCTCGGACCGGACTCTGCCTTCACTAACACAACATTGCGTAATATGGGGAAGGAAGGCTCTGTCTCCCTCTCTAGAAATGTGAATTTTTGACCAACCACTGCCCTCGAGGACTGTTTTGCACATTTCTGAGGGACAGTGGCTGCTGGCCCAGAAAATTACAGAATGCAGTAACTGAGCCTATAGCAATTGCCAGCTAAGATTGTGAATTGTGTAATTCTAGTAGTTAGAAGCCAGACTGGACTATGCATTACATAGTTCCAATAGTCAGTTAGCCTCCCAATAGCCCAAACTATGCCTTGTATAGTCTTGGAAGTCAGTCTCCTGACCTCCCAGCTGAAATTGCGCAACTTTCATAATCACTCACATAGGTATGTTGCATGTTAGTTCTCAAGTTCATTTTGGTTTTCGACTGAAATATTTCTTGCCATGAGTGTTTCCATGTCTCCAGGTATTGCAAGTGTTCATCTGCCTATCATAAGTGCAGGGACAATGGTTTCCAAGAGAGCAGAGTCAAATACACCATTAAGAGCACACTTGGAGATGCAGTCGATCAAATGTCTATGAGCTTTCCTACTCACGGAGATATTAAGTTGTTCATAGAAAAGGACATCAAGACATGACAATAGCAACATCACAATGAGAAACATCATGAACAACAGTTGACGACAGCATACCTAATGCAATGAATGGAAGAGGAATTTTGTTGAAAACACAGATGCAGAACAAAGTTGTGAGCTCAAGAAAATCCACAGATGATGAAAGAAACTTTGGAGAATCAGGCTATGAGGTGACAGCGCGACATGAAGATCACGTGAAGACAAATAATGGAACAAAGAAGGAATTTCATGTCCTGAAGTAACAACTCGAGGAAGAACATGAAGCTGCATAGAGAAATGAATGAGTTGCAGTAGGAACAGGAAGAATAGTGAGTGCAACATGCACTCATGGATGAAACTACACTCGTACAAGTTATAGATATATCCTAGCAACTTGCACGAGAAGACATGGTCAGCATTGTTTTTTATCACATGCAAGGGATTCATGTCATTGCGTGCATGCATGTGATCTAACCCATTCAACACCCTCACGAAGGCGAAGACAAAAAGCAAGTCCAACTGGAGCTAAACATGTAATTTGGCAAGTTCATGCGCATGACCACTAGCACACACTTGAAGATCAGCATGAACACTATGCATTAGTGTGGTTCTAGTTGAACCACACCCAGTAAGACCATGCACATGCTAGCAAACCAGTTGGATGAAGGAGTTGAATCAATGCACCAGTTGCAAAGGAGGTGAGAGTTCGCTTCAGCAAGATGTCACCATGGGGTGCATGCACACCATCACGGACGACCAAGCTTGGTATCAGATCACCACCTTCACCATCACAAGCATGTCAAAGAGTTTGTTTCATCACAACGTATGGAGTGTCAGTGTTGTCTTGCATGGCTTGCTCAAGCTGTGTTGTCTCACATGAGTACATGTGCATTGTAATGTAATGTCATGTCAAGTGTAAGTCAAGTGTCAATAGTTGGATGTAACAGTCATAGTGTAGGTGAAGAGTCATGAGGGTAGTTGAACTGTCACAAAGGGGAATGTCAACGGTCACCCCACCCTTTGCTATAAATAGTCCCTCATAACTCATTATAGAGGCTTTTGGTTAGACAAGCTTCTGTTAAGACTATCTTTGAGAGAGCTTGGACATTATTGTAACGCGCCTTGGCTTCTCCACTAGATGGAGCTAGTACATCTCTTTAGAGGAGCAGGTGGATGTGGTTGTAACTTTCCACTATTGGGGCTAGTAGGTGTACATGGATGAATTGTATGAATGGAACTTACACTTCTTTATGTAATAAGATCCAACACATTTCATGCATATGTTGTCTTGTATTCCAACTATCTTGTTTACTCTAAATGATGTGTATTTTCTTTCTTACACATGCATGTATGGACTATTATGTATGAGAATGTATGAATCTTTATGAAATGTGTTGATTAGTGTAGAGCCTCTACTTTGCACTTGATTATCCATCATTTCCTACAGTTTTCCCTCATTCATCTCTCTCTTTTGCCTCATTTTCCTTGCAAACCAACCCAGATCATTACATTAGATGACTTTAAGCATGATTAAGGAATTTTGCTAATGTGTGACTGTTTTGTTTAGATTTTGACATATTTACAGGAATTCCGCAGCCATCTAATGATTCTGCAGCCATCTGATGATTCCACAGGCATCTGATGATTCCGTAGCCTTTTTGTTAATCTCAAGGTTCCACGTGTCATTTTGCCAAACGAGCCACATGGGCTCTTAGGAATCAAGATGCTCGACGTTCCTGTGCTATTGGTTCAACCAGCCACGTCATCTGTACCTCCGGTCAACGAGGGTCAAGTTACGGTCAACAAAAGCAGCTTAACGGTGATACGTAAGCTGTTGGGTCACGTCAGTTCAAACGGTGATTTGTCCGTGTTACGCAGGTTGTGGGGGACATAATCCAACTCTGGATTCAATGCCCATAACGACCAGAACCTCCAGCTCATCCACGAGGCTTATGACGTGTTATTGAACCTTAATTACGCATGACAGTTAGTTTATTTTTCAAGTTTTAGCTGTACGCATTAGGCCATCTTTCAGATGCCTATAAAAACTAGCGTTTGCATACGCTTAATGTTACTTTTTAGTTGCTGTGTTTTATGAACTTGTTATAATTTTAGTGCGTTTTAAGACTCTGTTTTGATAGTGCTGTTCTAGCACTCTTGACTGTAATTTTCTGCACATGGAGTAATAGAAGCAGCGCTGTTCTGAAGTTTTCAATTCCTTGAGTCTTCTTTGGGTATTATGAATGGAGGGCCCCTGTTCATGACTGCCCTTGTATAGTATTTCATGTTTATATTCTTGCTATTTCTTTATTTTCCATTCAGCATTTCCTTTTCTTGGAACATGTACAGTTTAATTCACTTTCATTGTTATTTCATTTGCAGCATTCATTTTGACTGATCAGTATTGTTCTTTTGCAGGTTTTTAACCCAGGATTGTTTTTGTGTTTATGTATTTGCTTTATATCTAGTGGTAGTTTCAGTTGACAAATTCTAAGTTGCTGCCTTTACTTTATTTTCATAGCTGATTTTTAGTTTAATTTCTCAAAGTTGTCTGCTAACATATGAATGGTCTCTTTATCACAAATTGTTTATCTTTTAGAGATCAGAATACTGATAACTTACAGCTGGCTTTGAGTGCTTTTTAGACTAATCCTTAACTACTTTCTAATCGTGCTTTACACAGTACTATGTGTTAGAAGCAGAGAGTTAGAAAGAGCAAACCATTATAACTAGTCTTTAAAGTAGATTTTTCTCATTTTTGATCACTTTTCTAACTCATCTTTAGCTACTTCCTAATCGTGTTTTACACAGTACTATGTGTTAGAAGCAGGGAGTTAGGAAGAGATAAACATTATCATTGGTTTTTAAAGTGATTTTCTTACCTTTTATTTGCAGCAGCATGAATGGTGTCTAATGCCATTAGAAAGTGGTTCTTTGCTTTCAAGTCATTTCAAGTTATTTATTTCTTTCAAGCTTTTCCTTTTCAGCAAGCAGTTAGAAACCACTAATCACACACTCTCACTCATCTAGAACTCACCTTACACACACTATCACTCATCTGTTTATAAATCACCACTCCATCTTAGGAAGATAAATTAACCACAAACAACACCCCAAACCACAAAAAGCTCTAAGAGGTTGCTTAAGTACATATAGTACACCTTCACTTCATCAGCTTACGAGCCCCGGGTTGACAATTAATGACATCAATTTAGGAACACTAAATTGACTAAACATTTTGGCGCCGTTTCCGGGGAAGTGAAATTAAGTAGCCATATTCTTAGAAAAAAAAACATAAAAATTTCAAGGAAAGAAGTTGATAACCTATCAAAGTATGCTCTCCTCTTGCACTGCAAGGTGATCTGGAGGATCAGAAAAGAGAAAGTTATTGATTTGGTAGTTTCTTGAGTATGCTCTCTTCTTGCACCTAGAGTGAACTGGAAGATCAGAAAAAGAACTATTAACTTGACTTGAAGAAAAATAATAAAAAATGACATGCATAGAGCTAGAGATTCTAGAGGAAGGTTTTTAGCTAGAGCTCGAAGTTCAATTTTTACAAGTCCATCTGCTTCAAGGGATAGACAAGAGACACCCCCCTTATCTCCAATCGAAACTCCTAGTCCTAGAATTCCTGGAATTCAAGAGCCAAGAGTTGACTCTCCTACACCTTCTATTGAATTTGAACCAGGAAGAGACTCTTCTCTTTCTCCTACAGAAAGACCAATTGTAATTGAGGAAGTGGAATCATCTGAAGAAGAAGGAGAAATCTCTTCTCATTCACCTTTTGTAGAGGAACCAGAAGATTTTGAAATCCCTAGGAGAATCATCATGGCAGAGGAAGAAGGAGGTGGTAGGGGTAGAGGTAGAGGTAGAGGAGGAGGAGGAAACAACAATAACAATAATGGAGGAAGAGGTCCCCTTGGAGGAGGAAATAGAGATGGAGATAATTCATTTGGGTTTCCCATTGTTAATGAGGATTCCCGAGCCACCATGAAAAACATATCACCATCTGTCCTCCCTAACTTCCATGGGTTAAGGACTGAGGACCCTGAAACATTCTTATTTGAGTTTGAAGTGGTGTGTCGAACTTATGACTACCTGGATGACTCCCAGAAACTCAAATTGTTCCCTTCAACACTGAAGGATCAAGCCTTGAAATGGTTCATGGGGTTACTCACTCAATCCATTAGGACTTGGGATGAAATGAAACAGACATTTTTGGATAGGTATTTGGACTATTGTATGCCTACCAATCACAAGGACGAGGTTTTTAAAATGATACAAAAAGAAGATGAGAGCTTAGAATATTTACTTGAAAGATTTCAATATAACTTGAAAAGAGCAAAAATGAGTACCTTGGATGAAGAGACCTTAAAAGCCCTCTTATTAAAAGCCATTAGGGATGAATGGATAGACATCTTAAACATGATGGGGAAAGGGGATATTTCTCAACTTTCACTCAATGATATAGCAGAACTCTGTATCCATCTCTCAAGGGGCAAATCAAAAACTCAAAAAGGGCCTAGAGATCCTTCTCTCCTTAGGGCAAATAAATCTGCAACAGGATTAGTGAGTAGGGATGAAATCGGCAGTATGCTTGATGAATTTAAAACTGACATCTTAGGGAGTCTTAGTGAACAACTTGATACCCTTAAGATTCACAATAAACAAAAAGCAGAAGCTGAGGCTTTGGCTATCTTTTGCCCGAAGTGTAGAAAGAAACATGCTTTAAGGGAATGTCCCTTAGATGCACACATTGTAGAAACATGTGTAATTTGCTCAGAAACTCATGAGACCAAGGATTGTCCTTCAATTCCTGGCCTCAAAGTAGTCTTTCAAGAGGATCCAGATACACTTGAATCTCTCTATTTTATTGCAAGGAGACCTTGGCAAGGACAACAGAATCAAGGGTTTAACAACTCTATGAATTCTCAATCCCAACCAAATTGGAATCCTTGGCAACAACCTTGGCCTCAACCTCAAAATGCTTTTCAAGCATGGATGCAAAGCATGCAAAATCCTTATGGGAGATTTGCTCAATTCTACCAATATCCTCCATCATTTCAGAATCAGCAAGCCCCACAACTTCCAAATCAAGGTCAACAACTATCATTGCCATACCCTCAACAACAACAACCTCCTCCACAAAATCAAAATTCTCAACTATCACTTCAATCCCAGCAGAAATCAAATCAACTTCCCTCTCAGCCATTACCAAATCCAAATAATAGGAACCCTCAAAATGCTTACATGATGGAAGGTCAACCATTCCCTACCTATATGGTTGTTCCTCTCAATGAAGTACAACTCAGATCAGGTAGAATCTTAGATCAACCTTCTACAAGTGTTCAACAACCAAGCATTTCTGAGGAAGAATCTCTCAAAGTCAATAAAGGTTCTGAAGTATCACTTCTAAACCAAAATATCCAAAAAGAAAAAGAAAAAGAATCAACCTCTACAACTCCCATAGTTGAGCAACCTACACCTTTAGCTACACCTCCTTTTCCTGAAAGATTGCAAATTGACAAAGGGGTGGAAAAGCAAATATGGGTGCCTGACTATAGTTTTCTAGATGAATTGAAGAATGTCTGTATCAAGATCCCCTTGTTACAAGCCATTAAGGAAATTCCCATTCTAGCGAAGACAATAAAGGAGTTGAGTTTGAAGAAAACAGGAAAGAGAACCTGAGATACTAAAAAGATACATCTAGTTGGAAAAATTGCAGACATAATGATGGGTAATATTACCATGCAAAAATATGTGGACCCCGGTAGCCCTATTGTCAAAACTCATATTAATGGGGTTGAAATCCCAAATACTTTGATTGACTTAGGAGCCGCTATCAACATCATGAGTAAACAGACCATGGATCAGTTAAAGCTTCCTAACCTTCTCTTTACACCTACTTTACTGCAACTTGCAGATAGATCAATCATTAAACCTGATGGTGTATTGGAAGATATTCCAGTCTCTCTAGATTCTTGGGAATATCCAGTTGATTTTATGATTTTAACTCCCAAGAACAATCTAGGAGGACATCCTCTTATTTTAGGAAGACCTTGGCTGGCCACAGCTGATGCCTTCATCAGTTGTAGGTCTGGGGACATGTATATATCAGATGGTAATTCCACCAAGAAATTCAACTTGTATCCTCCAGCAAAGGCAATAACAGAAATAGGAGAAGATGAGTGGGTTGATGATGAGGATACTATTCAACCTGTTCTAACCATCTCTGAAATCAGTGAGGATAGTCAAATTATAAATACATTAGAAAATTTTGAAATACCTTTAGAATATGACTCTACACAGTTTCAGTTAGATGCAGACATTGAATATCTTTCCTCTAGACAGATGTCTCTCTTCTCAATGGAAGAGTTTGGTAGTTCTACAGTTGAAATCCTTCCAAGAAAAACATTGAACATTAACAAAAACTTGGGAAGACCACAACAAGAAGAATTAACCAAATTGTTGCAAAAACATTCCACTGCCTTTGCATGGGAATACACTGACATGAAAGGAATCGATCCTAAGACTTGTATTCATCACATATATATTGAAGAAAATAGCAGACCTATTAGGCAACCACAAAGAAGGATGAATCCAAACCTTAGGGAAATCGTGAAAGAAGAACTCCAGAAATTGCTCAAGGTAAACTTCATTTACCCCATTTCAGATAGCCAATGGGTTTCTCCCTTGGTTATAGTGCCCAAAAAGAATAGTAAGTGGAGAGTTTGCATTGATTATCGAGAATTGAACAAGGCAACCTTAAAGGATCATTTCCCTCTACCTTTTATTGATCAGGTACTAGACACTTTAGCAGGTAAAAAGTATTTCTCATTCTTGGATGGTTTTAGTGGGTATAATCAAATTCAGGTAGCACCTGAAGATCAAGACAAAACCACATTTACTTGTCCTTGGGGAACTTTTGCCTACCGAGTACTCCCTTTTGGATTGTGCAATGCACCCGCTACATTTCAAAGGGCTGTACTAGGAATCTTTTCAGATCTGATTCATGATTGTGTAGAGGTATACATGGACGATTTCACAGTTTATGGTAATACATTTGAAGAAGCTTTGGAAAATTTGGAAAAAGTACTGGTAAGATGTAAGGAAACAAATCTTTCTTTAAGTCATGAAAAGTGTTTTATGATGTTTACTGAAGGGATTGTTTTAGGACATCATATTTCAGGAGATGGGATTAAGGTTGATAGATCTAAAGTTGAAGTCATCTCTAAGTTACCTATTCCAAATTGCCAGAAAGATGTTAGAAGTTTTCTTGGGTTTACTGGGTATTACAGAAGATTTATTGAAAACTTCACTAAGATAGCATCCCCTCTTTTCAAATTGCTTACCAAGGACTGTGAGTTCAAATGGGATCCCGAGTGTCAATCTGCCTTTGAAGCTTTAAAGACTAGAATATCTGAAGCACCCATATTAAGGGGGCCAAATTGGAAACTCCCTTTCCACATTTCTACTGATGCTTCAGATACAGCTCTAGGAGCTGTTTTGGGACAAAAGGATTTGATCCCTTATGCCATTTATTACACAAGTAAGAATTTGACTCCCACTGAGTTAAATTATACTGTTACAGAAAAAGAGTTCTTAGCTGTGGTACATGCAATCAACAAGTTTAGACACTACATAACCGGCTATGAAACCTTTGTCCATACTGATCACTCTGCCATAAGATATTTGATGAACAAACCTGTCACTAATGGTAGAGTTACAAGATGGATTTTACTATTACAAGAATTCAACATTACTGTGTTAGATAGACCTGGAAAACAAAACACAGTAGCTGATTTCTTGTCTAGAATCCAAAACACTAATGAAGATTCTCCAGTAGAAGATAAGTTTCTAGATGAATACTTGTTTGCAGTGACTACCAAGACTCCTTGGTATGCAGATATGGCTAATTATCTAGTTACAGGGAAGCTTCCTCTACACTTATTTCCTAATGAGAAAAGGAAAATCATTCAGGAGAGTGCACATTATTCTTGGATTTCTAATGAATTGTTCAAAACAGGGCCAGATTGTATAATCAGAAGGTGTGTTCGGGAAGATGAAATGCCTGACATCCTTAAGGCATGTCATGATGAACCATGCGGCGAGCACTTTGCTGACAAGAGGACAGCCTATAAAATCCTTTCTCTAGGATATTATTGGCCTTCTCTCTTTAAAGATGCAAAGCAGTATGTTAGAAGGTGTGACAGCTGCCAAAGAGTTGGGAAACCAACTCCTTCAAATGAAATGCCTCTACAGCCTCAGGTATGCATCGAACCCTTTGAGAAATGGGCTCTAGATTTCGTTGGACCAATTAATCCACCATCAAAGCAAAAGAAGTATATACTGGTTTGTACTGATTATGTTACTAAGTGGGTAGAAGCAAAAGCATTGCCTTCTGCCACTGAAAATTCAGTTGTTCAATTTCTTTTTGAGGATATTTTCACTCTTTTTGGTGTCCCAAGGGAAATTGTAACAGATCAGGGCAGCCAATTTACATCTAAATTGATTGAGAAGCTGATGGAGGAATATAAGATCAAGCACAGAACATCCACTCCCTACCATCCGCAATCCAATGGCCAAGTGGAATCTACCAATAAAGTTCTTGAAGGCACTATCACCAAGACTGTTCATCTTCATAGAAGAGATTGGGCGGAAAGGCTCCCTGAAGCCTTATGGGCCTATAGGACTACATGGAAGAACACAACAGGACATTCTCCCTATGAACTTGTTTATGGGAAGGAAGTCCTGCTCCCCATTGAGTTCCAAATCAAGACCTTCAAGATGGCAGTCCAATTGGGAATGAGCCTCTCAGAAGCTCAAAGACACAGAATGGACTAGCTAAATGAGCTAGATGAAATAAGACAAGATGCAATTCTAAGGACCGATCTAGTTCAGCACCAAAGATCTAAATGGCATGATCGTCATATCAAAGAAAGAAAGTTTCAGAAAGGAGATTGGGTTCTATTGTTTGATTCAAAGTTCAAAGACTTCAAAGGAAAGTTTCAAACTCATTGGCTTGGGCCATATGAGATTGATGAAGTCTTTAGCAATGGAGCAGTTCGAGTGAAAACTATTGATGAATTTCATACTCCTCTTATTGTGAATGGCCATCGCTTGAAAATCTACCAAAAGCCATTCTCAAAAGAAGAGTTTGTCAAGTTGTTTAAAGAAGATTCTGCAATCAGGTTGGTGGAGAAGAATTCTTCTCCTCCATCAGCCTAATCTTTGGTTTTTGAAAAAAATAAATAAATAAATAAATAAATAAATGTATAAGCCTGAAAACCAATCTCTGATTGGCAGTCTTATGCAGAAAACCTGAGGTGAAAATCAGGGTCACCTGACACCTCATGTTTTCCAAAAAAAAAAAATTCTCTCTTCCATCTCATTTCGCCATTCCATCCACTTCATTCACCATCTCATTCATTTAATCACTCTCACTCCACTTCATTCCTTTCCATCCATCCATCCATTCATTACATTTCATTCCATCAATAAAGTCATTTTTTTAGATAACTGAAGTTGTTTTGTGCAGCCGGAGGGTATCACTGCAGTTTCCGCAGCTGTTTGGCAATTCTGCAGCCATCTAACGATTCCGCAGCTCTCTGCACCTGCATAAAAAAAAAAACATAGTCTGTTTGAAAAGAAATTTACAGTTCAGAAGTCATCAACAATAAGTGGAGAAGAGTCATGCGACAACAATAAAACAATGAAGGGTTAGTGGAAATTGATCAAAGGCAATCTAAGCGCGGATCTGAGGTATGATCTAAATCTTAAACTTACGGTTATCTCATTTTGCAAAGTTTCCGGGGTTATGTTTCTTGCCATTTAATGTAATGATTACCAGTCTTTCCCATCATGCGACCAAAAATCCACGTATCCCCCACACTTATCGGTCATAATCCTCACGATTTTGAAACTCAATTGCGGCTGCTCTTCCATTAAGATTTTTGTACCTAAGTGACGTAGACTACTGTACTACGTCTCTCTACGTCATAATTCCCGCAGCCAAGTGTAAACCCATGACCGAAACCTAAGGACCTAACCGTTTCTACCCATCATTTCATAACCCTCATACTCTCGTATCATTCCATTCACGTTGTTTCATTTCCACAATTCCCTTATTCCGCTGTGCTCACTACGCTGCTACCTCAGCCATACTCTGTTTTACTTCTTCCTCTCTGCTAATTCTGGGTATCAGTGAACGTATGTTACGGCTGTTACAGTAGAGCCGTAAATTTACTGTGTTAGGGCCACTGTTGAAGCCGTGTAACCTTTTTTCCAAAAGTCTTAGAACAGAGCCGTAGAGCCAATGGGTAAACTCTTAAGAGTAGAACCAGAGGGTTCAAAATTTCTGGAGGGATATCCTCAAGTTAAAGAAGCTTTGCAGAAAGCAAACTGGCTCCAATGCATCCAGAAATTCAGAGGTTACCACAAAGAGGTTACGAAGGCCTTTGCACATTCCTTCAGAGACAAAGACAATCAAGTGGAGATAGGGGACCTGAAGTTTACAATCACTGAGAGCAGTATAGCACAGGCCACTTCACTCCCACAAACTGGAGAAAGATGGTTTAAAAATAGATCAGTACAAGACCAACAGTGGAAGCAAATCTTAAAGAATCCAGGTATGGATACCAGCATTTTTACAAAAGGGATTCCTGTTACTTATGTCAAGGAAGAATGGACAACTTTACTTTTATTAGTGCAAAAATTCTTTACTTGTGAGGGAAGGTTTGGAGTTTTATATGTTTACCATGCCAAAGTCATGATGCATTTCTTAGGAGATGATATTAACCTTCCATATTTTTTACTCTCAAGTCTTAGAAAAATGTGTTCAATTGTCCAAAGGAACCCAAGAAACATTGAATCACATCTGTATCATCATGGTCTTGTTAAGATGCTAGTTGAGGAACAGTTGAAAGCAAAAAGAGATACCTGGGAGAGATTTCTTGTGAGAAACCATTTTGAAGAAGTAGGAGAAACCTCTGTGCCTAGAAAGAGTAGAAGAAAAAGAAAAGAGGCTACCCCTAAAACTGTTGTCCAAGAGGAAATTGTCCAAGAACAGATTGAGGAAGAAACTGATGTACATCATTCTGAACATGAAATTGATCCTGAGCCTGCTGTGGACATTGATCAAACAGCTCAAAGAATCATCACAAAAACCCTTTCAGAACTTGCCCAAGAAGTTGCTCAAAAGAGAAAAGAGAGTAGGAAGAAACAAAGGAAAGATAAAGGCAAAGCTGTAGCCCAAGAAACTTACGCTACTCCTGAGAACTCTAGTGAAGAAGATACTCAGGCCTTAGCACAAAGAATGGCCAAACTCCATGAAACTGCCCTTTCTAAGAAGGTGGAAAAACAAAAGCAAAAGGCACAAAAAGAAAAACAAAACATCACCACCATGAGAAGAAGCAGCAGGTTACAAAGAAAAGTGGGGGCCACAGAGGGTAAAAAGTCACTCATCATTGACTTGAGCACACCTGAAAAGGTTGCTACAAGTCCTGACTTTGAGAAAAGCCCTCCACACGCTGAGTATGTTGAGACCAGTCCTCCACGTGAGGAAAGTCCTTTTGAGCATGAACCTGAACATGAACATGGATCCGAATTTCAGTATGAGCCCAGTCCTAAGAAGTCACCTGAGGTTGATCCGGATCAGTAGAAAGTTTATAATTACCTGGAGACGTTGGAACAAGCAGCTGCTGGTCCCAGTACTGTTCAACCTTTGGAGCAACAAGTTCAATCACTGAAGCAGGAAATATTTGAGCTGGAGGTACTAAATCGCCACATCCAACAAGAAAATGAAAAACTGAAGGTACAGAGCAATGTGGACAAGATGGTCCAAGATAACACCATGCTTCATATGGACCTATGGCAAAAGGAAAACAAAAAGCTCAAGAAGAGATGCAGGAAGTTAAACAGAGCCTTGATCAATTTAAAATTCAGGTGTTTGATGAAAAGACCAAGAATCAATGTGGCCACACAGAGAAAGAAGAGCAGGCTGGATGTCTTAGCAGAGGCATCCCAGCAGGTGGACTGAACAATGTTCTGATTGCATGAGGACATGCAATGCCCTCGTAGTGGGGGTATGTAGAGCCTCTACTTTGCACTTGATTATCCATCATTTCCTACAGTTTTCCCTCATTCATCTCTCTCTTTTGCCTCATTTTCCTTGCAAACCAACCCAGATCATTACATTAGATGACTTTAAGCATGATTAAGGAATTTTGCTAATGTGTGACTGTTTTGTTTAGATTTTGACATATTTACAGGAATTCCGCAGCCATCTGATGATTCCGTAGCCTTTTTGTTAATCTCAAGGTTCCACGTGTCATTTTGCCAAACGAGCCACATGGGCACTTAGGAATCAAGGTGCTCGAGGTTCCTGTGCTATTGGTTCAGCCAGCCACGTCATCTGTACCTCCGGTCAACGAGGGTCAAGTTACGGTCAACAAAAGCAGCTTAATGGTGATACGTAAGCTATTGGGTCATGTCAGTTCAAACGGTGATTTGTCCGTGTTACGCAGGTTGTGGGGGACATAATCCAACTCTGGATTCAATGCCCATAACGACCAGAACCTCCAGCTCATCCACGAGGCTTATGACGTGTTATTGAACCTTAATTACGCATGACAGTTAGTTTATTTTTCAAGTTTTAGCTGTACGCATTAGGCCATCTTTCAGATGCCTATAAAAACTAGCGTTTGCATACGCTTAATGTTACTTTTTAGTTGCTGTGTTTTATGAACTTGTTATAATTTTAGTGCGTTTTAAGACTCTGTTTTGATAGTGCTGTTCTAGCACTCTTGACTGTAATTTTCTGCACATGGAGTAATAGAAGCAGCGCTATTCTGAAGTTTTCAATTCCTTGAGTCTTCTTTGGGTATTATGAATGGAGGGCCCCTGTTCATGACTGCCCTTGTATAGTATTTCATGTTTATATTCTTGCTATTTCTTTATTTTCCATTCAGCATTTCCTTTTCTTGGAACATGTACAGTTTAATTCACTTTCATTGTTATTTCATTTGCAGCATTCATTTTGACTGATCAGTATTGTTCTTTTGCAGGTTTTTAACCCGGGATTGTTTTTGTGTTTATGTATTTGCTTTATATCTAGTGGTAGTTTCAGTTGACAAATTCTAAGTTGCTGCCTTTACTTTATTTTCATAGCTGATTTTTAGTTTAATTTCTCAAAGTTGTCTGCTAACATATGAATGGTCTCTTTATCACAAATTGTTTATCTTTTAGAGATCAGAATACTGATAACTTACAGCTGGCTTTGAGTGCTTTTTAGACTAATCCTTAACTACTTTCTAATCATGCTTTACACAGTACTATGTGTTAGAAGCAGAGAGTTAGAAAGAGCAAAACATTATAACTAGTCTTTAAAGTAGATTTTTCTCATTTTTGATCACTTTTCTAACTCATCTTTAGCTACTTCCTAATCGTGTTTTACACAGTACTATGTGTTAGAAGCAGGGAGTTAGGAAGAGATAAACATTATCATTGGTTTTTAAAGTGATTTTCTTACCTTTTATTTGCAGCAGCATGAATGGTGTCTAATGCCATTAGAAAGTGGTTCTTTGCTTTCAAGTCATTTCAAGTTATTTATTTCTTTCAAGCTTTTCCTTTTCAGCAAGCAGTTAGAAACCACTAATCACACACTCTCACTCATCTAGAACTCACCTTACACACACTATCACTCATCTGTTTATAAATCACCACTTCATCTTAGGAAGATAAATTAACCACAAACAACACCCCAAATGACAAAAAGCTCTAAGAGGTTGCTTAAGTACATATAGTACACCTTCACTTCATCAGCTTACGAGCCCCGGGTTGACAATTAATGACATCAATTTAGGAACACTAAATTGACTAAACAATTAGTTTAACCATCACTTTGGATTGCCACCTAACATTATTTCTAGCTTGTGATGCATCTTCGCTCGTGTGTTCCCTTCCCATCCGAGTTCTACTACAGGTTGACAAGGGGCGCACTCATCTCAACCCACCAGTGTTAGAACCTCTCATACACCTTCCTTGACTCATCGCAATGGTCACACCCTTACTACTAACAGATTTATCTTGCTTGCCTCTGTCTGAAGTTGGGGTCAAGGCATTACCATAGGAACCACTGCTGGGACTCCTACACCAAACGGTCTAAGGTCTAATTGGGACTTCTTACATGGGAGATCCCTTGACATGTTGGCGGGTCTAGCACCATCAACATTTATGGCACTATAAGGAGGGCCTGATGACAAGATGTGTCATCTCATCCAGTTTTGAACCTTTGCATACCTTTCATGGTTTATTGCACTCTTCTCCGTCCATGATGTTTCTCGAATCATGAATATGTCTCCATCACGAGGGAGTTTTTCGATCTCTTTTCCACTTACATGTATGATGGTTAAGGCGAAGTGGCCTGGCCTAAGTACTTATATGCCTTTCTTTCCATGATTGATGAGGAATACGGGTGCTCTGACGAACATGCTAGCTTGTTGCTTGCACACACACTTTGTGAATCTCCATGTCGATGGCTGCTTAGCCTATCGGTTAACAATGTGCACTCACTTAAGCACTTCTGTGGTCTCATTGAAGACACTTTCTATCATTTTTATCCAAACTATCTTGACCGAAAATTGTTATAGCAATGAAAGGCTCTGCATGAATCAGTTATGGATTTTTGGCAACACTTTCGTGACTTGCAGTTTCAAGCTTCGAGGAGCTAGATGAAATTTTCCTATCTATGGGACCGGTTTGAGTATTTCCTTAAGAAATATGCCTGTCCCAAGAAGAAGCTTGAGGTAAAGCCTTGTTCAACATTATTCACTGATGGATCTATGCAATCTCATGTGGATGTGGTCACTGTCTCAACTGACTATCCGCCTTCCCCTCATTTAATAGCTCCACCACTGCCGAGTTATTTTGAGGATCACACTCACACACCTGTTCAACTTTCACATCCTCCAAGCATCACTTCACTTAATTTTTGTGCAATGTTGGTTTTGATTCCTTCAATTTCTCATATGCATTCTATTTTATGACCTCCATCTTCGCACTCGGGTGTCCCTTTGGATGATACTGTCTTGTGTTCATCCATTCTAGACGCTTCACTTGTTGTGAATGAGGTACAAGCAATTGATGGAGTTGGTGTTGCAAAACCAACATGCGTTGTCATTCATGAAGAGTATGAGTGGGAGCTTGAGCATCAACACTAAGCGAAGGATGACTCCCTTCCATCTGAACCCCCTCCATTCTTTCCTAACATCTTTGGTGAACCTGCCATCCATGATTTCGCATGTATGTCTTCATCCACGGATGCACCCATTGTTGATCATTCACAGCACTCATCGGATGTTGGCCCATCATTCAACAACAGAGAGGATAATTTATTCATTGAAAATCTACTTAATCCTTCATCTATATTTTTCGGAAACACAGAGGATGAGTTTTTTCTCTTTTCATTTACCCCTCTGTTTGATTCATCTAATCATGAGGATGGAGATGAAATCATTTATTTTTATGATCATGGCGGCTGTGATCCATTTGTTTCCATATTTGATCATGATCATGACTCTATTGTGATTGATCTTTCAAAGCCACTGGTTTATGATAGTCTATCTGATGATGAATTTGAAACACCTAAGACTGTTGAGGCACTTCAGCCCAAGATGATGGTTTTGTCAGGTCCTTGCTCTCTTGGGGTTAGTCTCACTTCCAAGCATGAAACTGTTTGATCACCCAAGGCTCCTCATCGCTCATTTGTATGCATTGAAGATCCATATCACACAGAGATGTCCTTCCTGCACTCACACTGCACGATCCCATCACTCATGCATTGGAGGAATATTACATTGGAAGCACTCATTTGCGACGCAAGTTATCTTTGTTTCTTTTGTTTGCTTGCATGTCATAGTCAAGAGTGTGATTATGCTCCAAATTTTTATGTGGGTGTATTCATTGTTATATCTTTCTTGCATGATTGTTCACACAACTAGGTTGTTCGAGGACCAAGCCTTCAACAACATGGGTCAACCAATGCGCTGGTGGCTCCATTGGAAATATCACTTCATGTGATCGGGCCCATGCATCGTTAGTGTAGGAGTAGGAGTAGTGTTTTCTTTCAATCAGTTTTCTTGCATGTGTGTTTTCTTACTCGCTTTATTTGTTTGTTTGACTGATTGCTTGTTTTCTTACTTTCTTTTCTTTTGCTTTTTCTTCTACTCTTGCTTTTCTTTGTTGTTTTCTAGTTTTCTTGTTTCGTTCGTAGGTTAGTTTCACATGAAACTGTGTATGACTCTTGAAACGAACTGGGTGAAGTACAAGAGGGCTTGTACAACTATCACTACTTGGTTATATGTCATCTTTCCTTTGTATGAAGAACATTTTACTTTTAGTCTGTGATACCTCGAAGGAAAATATGTACTGTTCGAAGTGAACTTTGGTGAAAACATAATGCTTGCGCGCTAACTAGTGTCACCTTCTCTAGTCAGTTGTTTTTGGGTTAACCCTTGCAAGCTCAGTCAAGTAGAGTAAGGTGAGGGGGAAAACCTTAACAAGAACATCAGAGGTATAATAAACTACATATCTATAGGAACGACCTCTTCTTCTCTCAATAAGTCAAGATCCCTCTTCCGCCTATGGAATGAATAAGTTTTATGCACAATGACGAAGATGAAAAATGAAAAAAATGAAAAAGTGAAAAAAGTTTGAAAAAATAAAAATGAATAAGGTGAAAGAAGAGAAAGGCTTCCTACGCAGAGAGGTGATGCAAGTAACTCCGTTGGGGTACTGACCAAGCTTGCTGGCAGCTGAGCGATGATTGTGGTCCTATGTGACTTCACCGGGGTACTGTCCAAGCCTGTTGGTAGTGGAGCAACACTAGAGATGAAACTAAGACTCTGATGACTATACTGCTTGTGCACCAATATACCCTTCAACCCCAATTCAAACAACTGTGTTGCCTTGGCTTGGAAGATTTTGGCAGATGCTACATCTTACAATCAAGCTAGTGTGAAACCAAGATGAGTTGAGAACTAAATAATACTTCTAGAGGTGTTAGACCTACTTTTCACAAACAAGGTCCATTCAGAGAGCTTGAGTTTTACCAATGTGTCACCATGTGTTGTGCGGCTACAACCACCCTCCAAAATTTTTCCTTAGCTTCATTTTGGAGCCTCCCTACCAACTTTTCCTAGCAACTTGTCTTGCTTCATCAAGTTCACAAGCTTCAGTGTTTTTCTTGCGCAAAGGAAGCCAGTCGATCAGAGCTCAATGCATTCCCCTCACAGGATGATCACCCGGAATTGCTCTAGCTGTAGGCTGAGCAACTCCCCCAAGAAATTGTGCAATTATAGAGGGAAACTAGCCTTCCCTCTATAGATGGCACAATCTTGACTTGTAGCCTCCTGGGCTCCAAAATTGCACAATTCTGGTAGTCAATACTCACAGTGAAAATTGCACAATTTTCCCTATCAGGGCTTCTTAGCCCAGAATCTGTGAAAATCTGGGTAGTGTTATAGACATTTTTGGGCACTGCAACCCCAATCACAAATGTCCATAAACCAAGGGTTCCTAAGTCCCTAAAAGTGTTGTTCCAACCCCTAAATGAACAAGGTCAACTGATTACAACATCTCCCAGAAGTTCTCCATGAAAAACTACTCAGAACTGGTCAAAACTGGACCATTTCACCTGCTCCATGGTCAAAGTGCGTTGCATACCACCTGCCTACACACAGTAGGTGTGATGCATGTTGAAAAGCACTTCTATGGGGTGCGATGGGCGAGAGTGGACAAATGGCAGGGTCAATACGCAAGGTGGAGGAGCATGGAATCTTCCAGAAACTTCTCCTGTGACACTTGCCTCTCTGCATTCACCCAGGGATGAGTAAGAGATCATCAGTCTCCAAGTGGAATCAAGAACTATCAGAGAGAGGACACTAATCAAATCTCAAAAGCTGACTCACCTCCCTTGCAAACATCTATATATGGATCCCTCATCCCAGAGATCCAGAGGCTGGAATTTTGTATCTTGTAAGGAAGTGCTGTTGGTTTCTTGGTGCAATATCATAGTGTTGGGTGATCTAAGCTTTTCATGAGGTGAAGAAGGGCTTTCTTGCTGAGAGGATGATGCTGGGTCAGAACAATTGGTTGTAATCCTCTTTGCTCTTTCTTGATTATCAATAAAGCTATTCAAGTTTTCCTCCACATTCTTGTATGTTTGATGTTATATGCATTTGTGTGGTCAATATACATTTGGTCCTATATTGTTTATGATAATAGATCTATGTTCTTGGATAGTGTTATGCTGCTTTGATTCTACAGGTGCTCTGTGAAGCTGGGTAGATAAGGAAGTGAGTAGCAAATATCTATCAGAAGGGAGAGGAATCGAGCAAGGAACCAAGCGCAAGACAGAGGTTGGTCTCCTTATTCCCCCCTTATCTATTTCTCATAAAGGAAAACAAAAGTAGTTTTAGTTTGTTTGTTTCTAAGGTAGCTACCAGCCTTAGTGGGACTAGAAGCTCTGCATAGACACTAGTTTTCCTGATAACAGGTAGCAAAGAGCTGCTCTACCCAAAAATTGCACAAATCTCTTGGGAGTCTACCCCAGCTCCCTGCTAGAAATGAGAATTTCCTCCTGTTAGTCCTTATAATCTCCTAGGATGAAAAGGAAATCGAGAAGGGTAACCTCAAATTACTTCATCTCAGTAGCTAGCCCTAGTGAGCATGAGAGGGATCTCTCTAAGTCTCTTATCAATGATATGACTTTAAAGTAAATGAAATTTAGGCTATATATGTGTATTCTTTTATTTGTTTGTGAAAATGTGGTTTTTAGGATTTGTTGAACTTAGGGTTTGGAGCCACAAATAGGTCTAGGTTGTAGGAGTGCAGAAGCAAATATGAGAAGGAGCTAGGTATCAGAAGCCATGGTGTATTTTTAGTATTGTTAGTGTAGTATAGAGGATATAGTATGGAAGAAACTAATGAGCATAAATAAACATGATTTCATTATCTTAGGAAGACAGACACATAATTATGAAAACCATATAACAGAGCTTGAAAAACAATTCTGTGTATTTTATTGTAAGGAATTCATAGAAAGAAGAGATATAATGTAGATAAATATTTTCAGACCATTAGAAAACAAAAAGAATGAAGTACAAGCACCATGAACTCATTGGGCTAGATTTCCTTGAAATTAGTTGCAACCTGTCTCTGTATTAGCTGAAAAGATGATTACATGCAACCTTCCTTCACAAAAAGGTCAACCATATTCTCCTGAGGAGAAAATGATACACATAGACTCTCCTAGACCAAATGCCCACCTTCAGGAGTCGAATTCCTTCGTGGAGGAATTGACTCCAAGGTTCTCTCAACCAACAGGTGATATTGAGAAGGTGAAACTCAAACACTTCATGGAGAGTTTGTTTAGGAGTTTGCTTCTTTTATGAGGCCTATTAAACATCGAAAACAACCTATGATGTACATTTATTCATGCCTACGTCACCTAGCCTTGAAACTAGTTCCATTACATAGAGAAACTTGACTTTGACTAAGTAAAACTAGAAACTAGAAATTTACACAGTGTAATTTACAATTTGAAACACAGAAAAGTGCAGAAGTGCAACGCCAACTTTGAGCTGATTTTTAGGTGCCTTCCAGGGGTAAAAATGCAAAAATGAGAGAACGGTCAACTATCCCTTCAAGTCTGGTTTCTAGAAAAGTTTTCATTTATGAATTGGGAGCAAGGGGATGCCTTCAAAAATCTATTCTCCCAAGGTCACTCTAGAACCACAACGCCTGTCAAAAAAGGGTCGAAAATGTTAATTTTTTGCCACCTTTTTGCCTTTTTCTCCAAAATTGAGCCACCTCTACAAAATTTGAGAAAATGGGTTTTTAGAGGATGGAAAGAGCTTTCAAAAAATGTTGACCTTTCCTCAAATAGAGGCCTAAGGAAAAAGCACAGTGCCAAGGTGCTACGCTTCTAGAGCAGCTGAATTTCTAAACTTGGAACAAAATTTCTCAAAAAACTCAAAATGATCAGAATTTGCTCAAAATTGGAGGGAAGGTCTAGAAACATATTTTTTATAGCTTCATTGATGCTTTAGAAAGCATCTCTAAGTTCCCCTCATCCTTTGGGTCTTTTTTGGCCTCCTTGAGCTTATTTTCAAGTTGTTTTACTTTGACATTGGCAATCATGTTTTGAGCTTGCTAGTGATGTGCCATGTGTCTAAGCAACTGATTATCCCTATTTTCCTTCTCAAGGAGCTTCTCTGAGTGTTCATTCACCCTATTGAGCCAACATTCCTTATCTTGATGAACCTCTAAGGCAATCCTATCTTCTAAGTCAAGGTCCTCATTCAGTAGAATTTGTTCTTGCTCCTCTTGCAAAGATTTCTTGAGGCCTCTTGTTCTTGGTATTTTCCTATTTCCTCTCCCCTTTAATGCTTCAGGCTCACTCGATTCCATGATCTCCTTACCTTTGCCAACTTGCTGCAATAACTTGGATTTTTCCTTTTCTAGGATCAATTCCTTTGCTTTGAGTTGACTGTTTTCGTGTTCAAGGAATGATATAACATATTTTTCCCTTTCAAAATTGATTGCTAGCTCCTTGATTTGGTAGTCCTTATCCCTGATTGTCTATCACATGTTTGAGGTCTGATCCTCAACCTATGGATCAATTAGTTCAAACTCATGCTCAACTGTGTCTTTCTCTTTTGATGTTGATTCCTTCTTTGTTGATGAAGAAGGCTTGGCCTCTTTCTCGCTGTGAGGAGAAAACACAAGCCTTTGCTATTTCTTATACACTTCAGTCACCTTAGGTTTGGGTAACTGAGTCTTCTCCACTATTTTCCTAGATGACCCCACCTCTGTTTGTTTTTTTGGTGCACTAGGAGACTAAGATGCTGCATTTTTCTCATGGCATTTCAAGTCTGCCTCCAAAAAGGCTTCCCAAGCCATAACTTTCTCTACAAGCTGGTGAAGGACAATGGTTTTGATGAGACTGTGATGGAACAAGCTTGGGGAGTGCTCTTTGTCCTTTAATTGTATTTTTTCAGACATTTTGGAAATGCTCCTGAATAGATAATTACACATGTTGAGTGGTTTTTTAGAGGTGAAATTCATCAAGAGGCGAATATGATAGGCATACAACTTGGAGAATATACCTTCACAAGTGAAGAATCTCATGAATTTTTTCATCAAAGGGGCATATTTCTCCAATAAATATTTGAAAGGCATGAGGTGACTATGTGTTTCTCTATATGGCATCTTCAAGAAATACTTGTAGTATTCAAGATCTAGGCTCATTCCTTTGAACCAATATTTGCCATTCTCTGGTAACCCAGTTGCAACTGAGATGGAGGCCACTAAAAAACTAAACTCAACACCAGAAATGGTAGCATTTTCTCCTTTTAGTTGAGTTGCCACCCAATTTGTTAGTTTCTCATGAAATCCCACCTCACTCACCCTTTTGCAAAATTCCAGGCAATGGACATCCTCAAAGCATTGTTTGATGAAAGGATAGGAGTTGATTGTATTGCACTCTGATGGTTCATATCTAAGGATGTTCCCTCCTTTATGTTGTCTTTTTCTTTCTAGCAAAGATTCTGCCTCCATGATGACACAAAGCCATAGCAACAGGCAGCGAAAAACAAAATGTGAGGTGTGAATGTAAATGAAGTGATAAGAAGGTGATTTTATGACAAAGTGATGGAGGGGTCTTGAGAAAGGTGAGAGGACTTTGGAAGATGATTAAAATGAGTGGAGAGATAGTGGGAGAATGATTTGCTTGCAGGCATAAACAACAGGGTTTATAATGAAACTTGCCCAAAAACCACTAGGAATGAGCTAGGGTTTTTATTTTTTAGTGTTAAAACTTTGTTTTGAGGTGGGTAAAATGGTTAAAATGGCTCATTAAACATTTATGCAGGTGTAGGATATCATTTTACATGTTTTAGAAATAAAAAATAATGATGGCCATTTTCACCCTATCATTTCCCATGCAAATTTCGCTACAAACCCTAACTTGAAGAATCATTGACATGAGATGAAATTGGAAAAGAAAAACAAGGATGATGATGGTGTACTTACTTGTTCCTTAGCTTAGAAGTCAGTAAAATCAAGCTTGCAAGTGAAAAAATGAAGTTTGGGAGAGTTTTGAAGGATTTTGGGGCACTCTATCTTGCGCGCAACGCAATGTTCCTGAGTGCAGTGCCAAAGTGCAACGTAGCTCTTCTGAGCACAGCGTTGGCCTCCTAAGTGCAGTGCCTGAAATTTTTTGCTTTCTTGGATGGGATAGCTTGATAACAAAGAGTGAATAGGATGTGAATGAAGGAGTTTAGGGGCTTTTGAGTTTATATAGGGAAAGTTTCTTCACTTTTTCAAAAAGAAATGGGACCCACCCTCCTTTACAAATTGATTTTCAGTTTATGAAAACAAAGTTACCTTTACCATTGCAAACTTGAGGTTTCCTTTACATTCCTGAGTGCTGGAGCTTCTTTTTATGGGACTTTTGGAACATGAGAGTATGAGTGTGTGGAAAGACAAAATCAACTCCCAAAAGTTCTTTGTCATGTTTTACTCACTCCTAGTTTTATTCATGAAAATGATGGACCTTGGAAACCCTAGCGACCTAATGGATGACCTAAGACCAAATGGAATGATGGTGATGACTAACCCATATTTATTGTGACACCTCCATAAAGTGTGATAGGTGACCAGCATGATTAAATTTCCAAACAATGACCGAATTTTGTTGTGTAAACCTAATAACAAAGAAATTTGATTTTGAAAGTCTGGAAAAAACATAGTAAAAGCATATTTGATCCAGGTGATAGGATAAAAAGACTAACACTAACACCTTCCAGCAATAGACAAGTCTCTTGCATGTGCAGCTGAGTTGATCGGTTCCCTCCGGGACTGAGCAAAAATGACTTGTATGCATGAGGTTCTTCTCCCAAGGAAACATGCAAAGGAATCCCTTGACTCAGGGATTTGCTTTTGGGAATTGGAGGTTACATGCAAGGATCATTTCAGAAACCTCCCACCAAGTGTTGCTTCCCATAGATTTTTGGCATGCACATCATAACCTCGATGTTATCAAAACTCATCAAGTGGATGTTGCAGAGCTCATTCCTCACATCAACCTTACAACCTTCACATCCCACATCACATCTGGGAGTTGTCGGCACATTCAGCTCAACTATTTTGGGGTAAGCCTGCTTTCCATGCCTTGTGTTGCATTTTTATCAATTTTTGTGTTTTCACTTGTATGAGTACTATTTGCTTGATTTCTTTGAATGCTTGCTATCTTTTACATGTATACTAGCTTGTCCCAACACTGTTTCAGTTTTCATTGAGACTTCAGTATTGTCACATGTATGAAACGTTTTTTCATGAACGATCATTGATTCAATGACTCGCCTCACCCACAAGCATGTTGTTTCATTTTCTAAATCTGTCATTCACCATTTTCATGCATGATCATTCACTTATGCTTACACTCAGTGTCACCACACATTCACACTCTCATTCATGTTCAGTTGCCTGTCGGTGAGTCTAGGGAACCTTGGCTCAGACTTTTCCCTCACCAACATAGCGTTGCACAATTTGGGGAAGGAAGGCTCTGTCTCCCTCTCCAGAAATGTGCATTTCTACCCTGCCACTACCCTCCAGGACTATTTTGTGCATTTTTGAGGGACAGTGGTTGTTGGCCTAGAAAATTGTACAATGCAGTCACTAAGCCTACAACCATTACCAGTTGAGATTGCGCATTGTGCAAATTCCAATAGTCATAAGCCAGACTGACCTATGAATTGCACAGTTCCAGTATTCAGTCAGTCTCCCAGTAGCCTAGACTGTGCCTTGCACAGTCTTGGCAGTTAGTCTCCCAACCTCTCGGCTGAAATAACGCAACCTTCATGATTAGTCACACAGGTATGTTTCATGTCAGTTCTCAAGTTCATTTTGGTTTTCAACTGACAAATTACTTGCCATTATTATTTCCATGTCTACAGTTATTGCAAGTGTTCATCTATGTCTCAGCAGTGCAGATACAATGGTTTCCAAGAGAGCAGAGTCAAAGACATCATTCAGAGCACACCTGGAGATGCAATCGATCAAATGTCTATGAGCTTGGCTACTCATGAAGATATCAAGTTGTTCATAGACAAGGACATCAAGACATGACAATAGCAACATCACAGTGAGCAGCATTATGAACAACAACTGACAGCAGCATACCGAATGCAACGAATGCAAGAGGAAGGTTGTTGACAACACAGAGGCGGAACAAATTTGCGAGCTCAAGGAGATCCATAGATGATGAAAGAAACTTTGGAGACTCAGGATATGATGTGACGAAGTGACATGAAGATCACACTAAGATAGAGAATGGAACGAATAAGGAGTTGCATGTCCTAAAGCAGAAATTCAAGGAAGAACATGAAGCTACATAGATAGATGAATGAGTTGCAACAAGAATAGGAATAACAGTGGGCACAACATGCACTCATGGATGAAATTGCACTCGTACAAGTTATAGATCTATCCTAGCAACTGGCACAGATCAGAAATGGTGAGCAGTGTTGTTGATCACATGCAAGGGTTTCATGTCATTATGGACACGCACGCATGTGATCCAACCCATTCAGCACACTCACCAAGTCGAAGACAAGAAGCAATTCCAACTAGAGCTGAACATGTACTTCGTCAAGTTGATGTGCATGACCACCAGCACACACTTCAAGATCAACATGAACACTATGCATCAGTGTGTTGTTGGTTCAGCCACACCCAATAAGACCATGCGGATGCTAGCAGACGAGTTGGATGAAGGAGCCGAATCAAGGCATCGGTTGCAATGGAGGCGAGAGTTCACTTTAGCAAGATGTTAGCATGGGGTGCATGCACAACATCACGAACGACAAATCTTGGCATTAGCTCACAACCTTCGTCATCACAAGCATGTAAAAGAGTTGGTCTCATCACAATGGACCGAGTGTCATTTATGTCTTGCATGGCTTGCTCAAGCTGTGTTGTCTCACATGAGTACATGTGCATTGTAATGTAACGTCATGTCAAGTGTCAATAGTTGGATGTAACAATCATAGAGTAGGTGAAGAGTCATGAGGGTAGTTGAACCATCACAAAGGGGACTTTCAAGGGCCACTCCACCCTTTGCTATAAATATTCCTTCATAACTCATTGTAGAGGCCTTTGGTTAGCCAAACTTCTGATAAGACTATCTTGGAGAGAGCTTGGATAACATTGTAACACGCCTTGGCTTCTCCACTGCACGAAGCTAGTACATCTCTTTAGAGGAGCAGGAAGATGTGGCTGTAACATTCCACTGTTGGGGCTAGCAGGTGTACATGGATGTATTGTATGACTGGAACTTACACTACTTTATATAATAAGATCTAGCATGTTTAATGCATATGTTGTATTGTATTCCAGTTGTCTTGTTTACTCTAAATGACATATGTATTTGATTTCTTATGCACATATGTATGGATTGTTCTATATGAGCATGTATGAATCTTTCTTAAATGTGTTTATTGGTTTAACCATCACTTTGGATTTCCAGCTGACTTCCTTTCTAGCTTGTGATGCATCTTCATTCGTGTGTTCCCTTCCCATCCGAGTATTGTTACAGGTTGCCAAGGGGTGCACTCATCTCAACCCACCAGTGTTAGAACATCTCATGCACCTTCCTTGACTCACTATAGTGGTCACACCCTTTCTACTAATAGAGTTATCTTGCTTGCCTCTATGTGAAATCACAGTCAAGGAATTACCATACGATCCACTACTGGGACTCCTACACCAAATGGTCCGAGGTCTAATTGGGAAATCTTATTGGGGATATGCCCTAACATGCTGGTGGGTCCAACACTGTCAACACCAGGATTCATGGTTTATAGAAAATTTCAATAATAAATCTATCCCTAATTGATGACATTCTCGAAGTTGTATTTTGCAGTGCATTAGCAATTGCATTATGCTTATGTGGTACAACAACGATGTTAAATGCTTGGAAGTGTGAGATTAGTCACCATACCTCTTGCTAGCAACTTTTGAGATGCAATGACAAATAGTGAATGGTGTTATGTACTTGTTGTATCACAATCTCTGAATCACCTACCACTTTGAGTGTGACCACATTGAGGCTGATGGCTTTCTGCAAGCCTAATACGAGGGCTTCATACTCAGCAACATTTTTCATGCACTCGAACTCCAAGCAAGTTGAAACTAGATGCTTCCTGTTGTAAGGGTCGATCAAGACACACCCGGTTTCTGAGCTATCCTGTGTCTTTGATCTGTCAAAGTACATGGTCCACAACTTGTATGTAAATAGACCACTTGATGTTCTAGTACTACTGCTACTACTACTGTTGCTACTATTGGTACAATGTACTGTACAAGTTTCATTACCATCAGTTGGGCAAGGAAGGAGTCCCAACTATGTGTCTAGTGGGGTTGGAGTTAGCCATGCAGGATAACATCCCAATGTTGTTTCAAGGAGGTAGTTGCCAAACATGAGTTCGACGAAGGCCAACAATTCATTCTCATTGTTAAGGGGAGTGACATTATGTTTCATGTAGCTCTTAGACAACACCTGGATTTGGTTGAACATGCCCTTGTATGAAAGCCACATGTGAGACCAGTCTATAGGAAAATATACATCTAGCTTGCTAGACCAGTCTCTGGTGAGTAGTAGACCGTATGCTTCCGATATGTCCACAACCACTATGTTGATGCATTGATGGACTCGACTGTCATGAGATAGTTGGACGATCACGTCTCGTAGTTCACCAATATCTGGTACTAATGTTTGATCAAGCTGGATGATTCACGCAGATGTCTCGCTCCATTGTGCATTAATCTTTTTCACAATGGAGAGTGGCATGACGTTGGCTGTCATGCTGGAATCAACCAAGCAGTTGTGAACATTGCATTTGAAATTTTCAAAATATAGCAGGAATGGAGGGTAAATTGAGTTCACTTCTTCCATCCAGAATGTATTGAGCATAGTGGAAAGTGATCTGAGAGGTGTGCTTGCTCCCTTACTTGTAGATGTTGCGTTGTCTGTTGTTGTCTGTCCCAATTCTTGCAACAAGATATCTCGCTAACTTTGGATCTTAGCTAAATCGTAACAACTGATGTTCACTCATGTTTTCTTCATGCAATCAACAATTTTGTAGTCAAGAGGTGGTAGAATTACTGATGTGTTCCGGGTAGAATGGATGTTCATGTTGTCTAGTGGAGTGTTTTGCAGCTTGCTTCTCATGGATGTACTCTTGTCTACCACTGTCTTCCCAGACTTGTTTTGTTTTCTTTGCTTTCAGGTGGTCGGTGGTTTGGCCTTCCTCTGCCCTTGCATTTCACCAAGTGTGGGGGGAGACTGAACAAGAGTTCTCAGGGTGATGTTCTTCATGGGAAGAACATAACTTAGGATTTGTGCACTATTCAACTTGAAACACAGGTTTCTGTGCAATTTTTGGAGTGAACTGATTACTACTTGATGAGTTGCTTTCCTATCTCTATCTAGGCTGATGGATGCTTGCAAATGTGTCTGTTTTCCATTTTTTTAGCTTAGACACTTCCATAGTTAAGTTCTTTACAAGTCGAGTGAGGGTCTCAATATCGGTTGCTTCCTTCTCTCTACCCTTGCATGCCATTGCTTGGGACTTCCTGCTCGCATACTTGTAGTCCTTTGTTGATTTGTCATCCTTCATGACTCCAATTGTGTGTAGGTCTTTCTCAAAAATAATAGCCTCTTCACGGTTTTCTAAGAGTGTTGGTTTCACAGCTCCCTTGACGAACTGTGTAATGATGGTCGGCAGTGCAGACGTGTAGTAATCAATAGTGATGGAGTCATGAGATTTAATGTCCGCTACAAACTTGTTCAATATGCATGTAAACCTATGATTAAAGTATTTTACTTTCTCTTTTCCTTCGATCTTGATGCTTCTGAATTCTTTGAGTAGCATGGCTGGGGTCTTGTCATCAACAAACTTTTCAAGGAACATGCATTTGAATGCACCCCAGTTTTGTATGGAGTTTGGTGGAAGGTTGTGATACCATGCAGCAGCGCGACCATCCAAGGTACATGGGAAAAATCTACATGGTACATCGTCATACCACACCTCAAGGGTCTTCATCTATAGGTATAAGTTGTCCAAATGGTCTTCTTCCTTCACCATACTGTCAGGGTTGAACTTGATGTTCATTCTCTCTGCTCGCTTCGGCATCTTGCGCAAAACAGCGAGGAGAGCCAATGATCTCTGAGTCATCCATTCAAGGTTTGATCCAGATTTAAATAGGAACGCAAAAAAATACATAGATAACCATAAACATAAAGATGCAATGGAAATAATACTTCATTTCATTAATCCAAAATACTGAAATATGCTTACAAACAGAAATTGAAATAAACCATCTAGGGCGATGGTAGCTTATCTCTGAGAAGATATGTGGCAGCTACGTGCCTCTGACCTACCTTACAATGAGCCTCAAGGGCCTTTTTTATTATTGACCAATAAGAGCAATCCCTAAACAACCAAAACCCTAACTCGAGGAGATGTAACACCAAGAGTTTATGGGCCTCGTTGGGGTGAGTTGGATAGCCAACTTCCCCGGGTTGTGACTTGGTCATATTATCTCTGTTTGATGCACATGATAATCTGTTGGAAAGATATCTCTGAGGACTACGACAAAAAAGATGATTTTAGACAAAAAAATTCTGGTGGTAGATTTCCCAAAAAAAACGTCATTAGGGCCTCAAAACGGCTCCAGAAGTTTAGGACCCAAAAAACTGCTAAAAATAGTAAACTGTGCTACAATTAAGGAAACTGAAAAACTGAAAGAATCAATGGTGGGCATCCAAGTGAAATTGGCGAGTGTCCACCAATATCCACCTGGATCATTCAGACATCATTTGATTTTGGAAATGACTAACATGATCAGTGACAATCTCTTTAGGGATACCAAACCAGGAAAGAACTTGTTTGAAGAGAAAAAAGGTCGTTGTTTCACTGTCTACGGCCACAATGATGTACTTGTGATTTCCTGCCAAAGGCAGATTAAAATTAGTAAAATCAATGCCCCACTTTGTGAAAGGACCGACGGTGACAGGGAAAATAGGAACTGGATGTGCGCACATTTTCTGAGTATAGACTTGACAAGTATGGCATTTTTTGACCGCTTCAATATAATCTTGAAGATTGAAGGCCGAAAGTATCCCCCTCACAAAATTGTTTGGGCTGTTGCAAGCTCGAATAGATAACCACCACAAGCTCCACTATGGCAATCATTAATAACTGACTTAGCTTCTTTCAAGATTAAAAAACACCTAAGGATTGAATCAATCCCACGATGATATAATGTGTCACCTATAATAACATAATTCTTAGCAAGGTGAGGCAAATTTGTATGCTCATCTTTGGAAAAAGTGAGTGGAAACTGTGAAGTCTAGAGATATATAATGATATCCCCATACAAGAATCTTGTGAAGAAATAAGAAATTAATGTTCATCAGGAAAATTTTCCTCATGAATAATTTCTTCCTCACAAGGCAGCTCTGATATCAGGTCTGCAAATACTAGATATTTCTTAGATTTAGTCGACATGAATTCGAGATCGAATTCTTGCAAAATGACAATCCATATATTATATTTTCCCCCAATCACTCGTTTAATGAAAACAAACTGAAATGGATTAACGACTGCTAAGATGAATGTTTTTCGAAGCAGAATGTAATGTCAAAGCCACTAGACAGCATGGACAACTGCCAAAGCTAATTTCTCGATGGGAGAATAGCGTAGTTCAGGACCTACCAAGCCTCGAATCAAATAGTAGATTACATGTTCACATAAGGCATCATCTTCATCAACTAGAACCATACCAATGGTTGATTCTACTGCAGCGAGATACAAGATGAAATTTCTGCTATAATTAGGTGGACTCAACAATGGAAAAGAGGTTAATTATTTTTTCAAAGAATCAAGAGATCGTTCGTGAAATTATACCATAAAAACAGGACCCCTTTCTTAAGCAAACACATAAATCCTTTTGTGATCTTGGCATAATTGGTTATAAATCTCCTCAAGAAATTTGCTTTTCCTTGGAGACATTGAAGTTGACGTATGGAAGATGGGGAAGGCAACTAAAGTATTGCCTCAACCACGAAGGGATCAACATGAATCCCCTCTGTTGACACGATGAATCCTAACAACCGACCAGAAGTGACTGCAAAAACACACTTATTCAGATTCAACTAGATTTTATAAAAATGACACCACTCAATGATCAATCAAAGATGCTTAGAATGATCAATTCTCTTTCGAGAAAGACCAACTAAATCATCCAGATATGCTTCGATAACATGCTTGATGTCATGAAAAGCATAAGACATGGCCCGCTGAAAAGTGGCTCCAACATTTTTTAGGCCAAAAGGCATCTTTTTGTACGCAAATGTATCCCAAGGACAAATAAAGGTTGTCATGTGTTGATCTTCTGGATGGATAGTAATTTGATTGTAACCAGAGAATCCATCCATGAATGAAAAAATTTCATTACCCACACATTCATCGATAATTTACTCAATAAAAGGCATGCGGTAATTTTCTTTCGAACAAGACTTATTTAGGTCCCTAAAGTCAATGCATACTCGAATTGTTCCTTGCTTTTTTTCTACAGGGACTGGATTAGAGACCCACTTAGTTAGTGGAACGGGGTATATGAAACACACCTTTAGTAGCTCTTTGACTTCATCTTTGATAGCTGCTTCTTTTCGGGGATTAACCGGTCAAAGCTTTTGATGAATAGGTTGAGCATTTTCGTATGTCTTGATCTCATGCTCGACTATAGATGGATATATTCTAGGAATTTCCTCATAAGACCAAGTGAGCACATCACGAAACTCTTTGAAGAGATCAATATAAGTTTGAATTTCTTCAGGGGAACTGTCGGCTCCAATGAAGACATTTTCGATTGTGTTAGGATTCCTAGAGATGTTCACCGGTACAGTTTATGAGATAACATACATGTTACCTTCAGTAGAAAACTATGCTAGTTCCAAAGGGTTTAAAACTGTATTAACATCACTAATAGAAGGACTGGACAAACTTGAATCAATTTCTTGTAAATGAGGGAGGAAGTACGAATGATGATGTAGATCATTCTATGGTCTATCAACACCCATCATTGCTTCTTGAATTGCTTCTTCAGATGGTAAGACTATATCTAAGCAATCCTAAACTGAAGTTGAATTGAGGGTCTAGTCAAGATCCACATTTCCATCTAACTCCTTTGGTGAGAAAGGAGTAGGATGGGAGTCTGCAGAGTGAACAACAATAGATTGATAAGATATTTCTGCTGCAGACATAGGACATGCCATTCCACCTACCTGCCCTTCATCTAATGTGGTGGTAGATGAGGGTAAAGTTCAAGGGTCTGAAAAATAATGGGTTCGAAAGAACTCTCTTCCAGAAGGTCCCTTCGAGGATGAAATAGCATTGATTCTAGCTGTAGGGGCAGGAAGATCAAAAATACCCATTAAAGAAGAGTACATATATTATGAAACCAACTCACAAAAAGATAGAAAAGATAGATCAACGCCTTATAAATCAGCCTCTTCGAGGGGAAATCTCCTTTACATTACAAAAATGAACAATTCTTGGATGATACAAATGACAAGACCTCCTTTCTATATATTGGAGTCTAAGGGGTCATAATATAATCAGAGCCGACATAACAATAATAATGTAAGGGCACAACAATAACAATAGTGGGCTTCTATGGGGCACAATAATAACAACATGGGTACTACATGGGCACAACAATATAATAATAGGGTTGCACTAATAATAATAAGTGGTTACACTAGTAGTATAGGGACCTAACATGCCCCTCTCCTTAAAAAAGTGTTGTCCTCAATGCTTGAGTAGTTTTGGATGCTTCTGTATAACATTATCATCCTTCCATGTGGAATCTTCAGTGGGTAAGTTCTTCCACTTGATGAGAGATACTCTAAAATTGATCGATTTCATAATTTTCGACTTCTTGGTTTCCAATATGCTTTTTACTTCCTTGTCAAGTTCTTGCAATATTGTTGGAACTGGGATCTTCAGAAAATTTTGAATGAGTTCCCACCCTGCTTTTCCATTCTTCCATTCAGCCCTTGATTTGTTTATCAAATTTGGTTGGATACTTATACCAACCTCTACCATTTCTGCAACCATATGTTCAATTTCACTCCTTTGGGAATATGGATATCTATAAGGCTTGATGTTTGGAGGAACATTTCCTAGAATCAAATGAATAACATGATCATGATCACCAATACGTGGGAGACCTTTGGGAGTCTCAAATACCTTGGAATGATTGTCCAAGACTTTTTGGAGATCTGGAGAAATAGATGATTTTTATGTGGGAACCATTAGCGAACATAATTGTGCAATTACGCCTCATTCTTCTTTCCTTAGAATCTTTGTCATTCCGTTAGAGCTGATTATCTTTCCTAGTTTCCCTATGATACCCCTTAATTCAACTTCCTTTCCTTTTGAAGAAAATTTCATGAAAATTAAAAGCTATTGTACACAAGGATTGTAGCCATTGGACTCCTAGTACAACATTAGCACCGCCCATTGGAATGGAAAGAATTGGCCTATTCAATACATATTCTCCTATGGATAGCTTGATATTATGGCACTTTCCAGAGAAATTTGTGGTTCCTCCAATTACAACCGTCACTTGACAATCTGGTGCTAGATATAGGAAGCAATTCAATTCCTTGGCTATCTTACAATGAATAAAATTATGGGTACTACCTGAATCAATCAACACTATTACCTTTTTATTCTTGATATGTCCTTCTATCTTTATAGTTTGAGGAGTGGTAATTCTGACCAATGCATTACAAGATATGGTTGGATTCATTTCTTCTTTCTCTGGGGTTGCTTCCTCGTGAGTATCCTTTTCTTTTGATGCTTCTTGATACTTTTCTTCCTGATATTTCACTGGTTGAGCCTTCTTCTTCTTGATATGTCCTTCTATCTTGAGAGTTTGAGGAGTGGTAATTCTTTCCATTGCAATACAAGATATGGTCAGATTTATTTGTTATTTCTCTAGGGTTGGTTCCCACTGTATATCCTGTTCTTTTGATGTTTCTTGATCCTTTTCATCTTTAGGAGGCCTTTCTTGTAGCAGCCTTGTCCCACCTTCCTTCAAACCTTCCACGTGTTTTTTCAAATCTTCCATGCCTTTCTTCTAATATGCTTTCATACCATCGATATCAGCTTCCATGGCAAAGATAAAACTATTAATATTTTGCTTCTCTAGAATATAATTTACCCTTATATTCAATCTTTGAAAGTCCTCAATGTGCTCTGCCGTTGAACCCTTTTGTTTGAGATTTATCAATTGGCTAAAGAAGGTGTTTCTCTTTGTATCCTCATAATGTGCTATCATTTCCTCCATGAAAATTGACCACGTGACCAGTGGTTTATGAGAACAAAGCCCTTTATGCCATAAACATTGATTCGGTTCTAGATAATTAGATGCAATATGTACCTTTTGTAATAGTGGTACACCATGTAGATCAAAATATTTCTCCATCTGTAGTATCCAATTTACCGGATCCTTGCCTTTCCATCAAACTTCCTCATCTCACGTTTTCTTGATTTTAGAAGCTCGATCTTGAAATGACTGTAACTTTGTAATTTTAGATCTTTAAGTTCTGAAATTTCAACCTATAATATCCCTTTGAGTCCTCTTTGTAACTGTGCAATTTTGATCACAATTGGATTGCTGAAGAAAGATTTATTCCCAATCTCCCGCAATGACCTAATTATAGACTAGGTCAGTAGAGTGAAATTGTACGATGTTCCACGTGTCACTGTTTCAACCTTAGGTTCTTACAATTATACCCAAACAAAATACAGTATGTTCTCTTTCTGTAACTTCTTACGAAATTTCAATCTGATGCTCAGAGAGAAAGTTATGACAATTTTCCCAAGGTCACCTGTTTAGGATGTAATTCGGGAGTCTGCAAAAACCCTAACTTCCTCAAATCATATATCTGAAAATATAATGAGACAAGATCTGAAATTCGGACTCGAGGTTAAGACAGATTTCTTCTCAAATGGGATTTTATTTTAGCTTCTTAAACTTTGTATTGAAAATGTTATAGCAACAATTACATGATGACCTATTTTAGATGAAATTCTGGAGCTTGCAAAAACCCTAACTTTGTCAGATCATATCTCTGAAAATATAGCGATACAAGATTTGAAATGTGGACCTGAAGTTCCACATGATTTCTTCTCAAATAGATTTTCTTTTTATCTTCTGAGACGTCACAGGAAAAAAGTTATAGCGAAAATGCCATGGTGACTTGTTTGGAGGAGTGAAACCCTAGAACCGAAAGGTCTCATACCAAATGTTACGAAACCAACTCACAAAAAGAAAGAAAAGATAGATCAACGCCTTATAAATCAGCCTCTTCAAGGGGGAAACCTCATTTACATTACAAAAATGAACAATTCTTAGATGATACAAATGACAAGACCTCCTTTCTATATGTAGGAGTCTAAGGGGTCATAATATAATCAGAGCCGACATAACAATAATAATGTAAGGGCACAACAATAACAATAGTGGGCTTCTATGGGGAACTGCAATAACAATATGGGTACTACATGGGCAAAAAAATATAATAAGGGGGTTGCAGTAATAATAATAAGGGGTTACACTAGTAGTATAGGGACCTAACAACATCCCAACTCTTAAATTCTCTATAGGTTGCCTAGGATTGTCCACTAATGGAATAGTAGACTCAGAAGATGTGTGGGAGTCACCCGGAGAATAATCCATCTGATCAACTTTGACAATCATCCCCTCATGGGGAAAGCAAAGGATGTGAAATAATGATGAAACTATGGCATCCATCTCGTAAATCCAATTCTTGCCTAAGAGGAGGTTGTAATCCAAATTCGCATTGACTATTTCTACCTCAATATTTACCACCTTTCCCACAACGCAGATGGGAAAGGCTGGAATAATCCCGTGTGGCCTATGAGAATTTCCATCAAATGCCATCAATAGAGTCGGTGAAGGAACAACTTGAGGCAATCCAATGGCCTTCCAACATGACATGGACATCACACATGTGGAATCTCCCTCATCGATAATGGATCGAAAGATGTTGGTATTTTGATATGTAGACTTTATCTGAAAAGCCATATTATGGGGGAGTCTCTTTTTGACGTTTGACATATCAAAAGTAATCACAAGAGATTTTTTTGGATCTACTTCTCCGATTGCCGAGAGTAATGCACTCCTTTGAGCGAGGCATAGCTAGAGTACCTCTAATGTTGACATAGCACAAGGACATAGAGCCAGATATTCTACAATCGAGTAGTTCTAGGCTACCCTAGAATTAGGCTTAATGGTCAAGTGCTTTGCGGAGCCTTTCGGCATCTGAGGCATAGAATCAATAGAGGGTATCTCAATATGGAGCGGCTCTGAGGCATCGAAAGTAGAGTGAGCCTTAGATGATTTTGATTCACGGTAATCACATGATCGTATATCAATGTTGATATGTGAGCTCATCATGTAGACATTTGATGAATTATCCCCTTCCTGGTTGCCCCCAGAAGGGGTACCAGTACTAGAGTTTGTGCCCGCAAGTAATTGTTTCCCTTGGGGAAAGGGTTAGTGAGGACAGCCCAGGATCTAGAGGACCCCTACTACACTAATAAGCGGTGAACATCTTGGATCTTAGGGCAGAGATGAGTCAAATGATCTCCATTGCATAACTTGCATGGAAATTTTACTTTCTTCTTGGAGACTTTCCTACCCCCTCAGGCACCATTTTTGGGTTTGTCTGCATTGCCCTTCCCATCATAGCTCTTTTTCCTACCCCATCCTTTTTTATTCCCATCGGATTGTTGGTTTCCTTTGGGGTTAGAAGTTTGGACGGCGTTTATAAATGTAGGTTGAGAAGTTGTAGATACAGATGGTGGTGCCTACATAGAGAAAGTAGTTTGTAAAGACAACTGTTGTAATTGATTTAGTAGGTTAACCGTGTTAGCATCAATCAATCTGACTAGCCTGTTGGTATTGGGACCTAAGTTTGGCTTGGCTACATCAACCTTGAACCTAGGAGAGCTAGGTATAATTTTTTGAGGAACCCTAGATTGAGAATATATGAGTTCTAACTGTTGGGCCCTAAAATTGGCCTATTCTTTTGTGAACACACTGGTGAGTGACACGTTCTTAGAGATCTCAGGTTGTTGTGATTTAAGAAACCATTCGAGAAGGAACTCTTGTGGAATTTTGGCTTTAATGAGCCTCTTCCTTCTCCTCCATTCCTAGATATGATCTGAAATGTGGGTTGATTGATCTTGTTCAAATTAGCCAAAAGCTCGGTTACAGCATCATAGTGGAAATGCAACTGGAAATGGTTTAAAAATATAGTAGCCAAATCGCCGAAAGAAGTGAAGGTGACCCCTGGTAGTTCTATGTACCACTTAGAGCATTTCTATATAGTGTACGTTGAAATAATCTCAACCTGATTGAATCGTCTATTAGGGAGTTGGATGAACACCATAAGTGGAAAGAGGTTACGTGGTCACCAGGATCTTCACCAGTCTTCCCCTCAAATATTGGTATATCTGAGGGATGTTTGGTTGGGACTGGAGGCCAAAATAGGTTATGCCTAATCAGATCATTAGTCAATTTAGAGAGATCTTGTAAGTTTAACGTTGCTAGAAAAGGAAGTCACGACGGACCCTGAGGATTCCACCCGGTGTGGGCGACACTCCCAACATTCTCAAAAGAATGGCCTGGATTTGTGGAGGGACCAGGTTGCTTGAAGTAACTTGTAGACCCAACTGAACCATAAGGAGCTCCTTTTGGTCCTAAAAAAACTGGAGTTTGACCAACTCCTACTAGAAAACCTTCGTAACTAGTAAAGTTGCCCATAGAGAAATGTTAAAAGGAGCAGAGAGCCCTTGGTAAGGGTTCCATGCATTAGCATAGGGAGAAAATTTTTGGAAAGAAATAACAGAATAATATGGTGTATTCCCTTGTTGGCCAAACTAATATCGATTCCCATCTCCTAACCCACTAACCGTAGGGTTTGTCCAACTTTGAAACGGATTATAAATTTGACCCGTAGAGGAAAAAGGCATTGATCCGAAAGTTGGATTGGAATGTGGTATATAACCACCCCTAAATGGGAAACCCTGAAGAGAAGTTGATCCACTTGCCATGGATGTGGAGGCAGCTGATGGAATACTTAACAGAACTGAAGGAATCGCATTGGTCGATATTCCAAAAGGGAAAAGGCTAATGCTAGAGGCAACAACTTGAGAACTTCCACTCAAAGATGGAATGGAAGTAGAACCAAATATAGCAGTGCTAGGAGTAACAGAAGGTATAGAAATGGTTCCTCATACTTGTATAGATACTAGAGTTTTCATACTTGTAACACTTGTCGTGGATGCCATGCTTCCAGTAGTGCTCATCGAAGGAAAATATCGATATAAACCTGGGCTCGAAGGCTTATTTTATTTTATTTTTTTCTAGTTAAGACTAACCTAAGTACCTATGGGGGATTTGAACCGGTGACCTATCACAAGGAGTGCCTTAACAGCACACCCATTCACCGTCAATCCAAAGCCCCGTGGGCAGGCTCGAAGGCTTATTGGTTGGAGTCCCAATGTATAATAAAAAATCTAGATGATTTGGAGGAAGAGGAGAATTAGGACCTGTAATAGACTCAGGAAGCTCTTCAATCTCAATATTGTCTTCCGACTGGAAGAGGACTCGACAAAGAACTGGAGTGTTCCTCTCTAATTCTCTACTTGTACCAGGTCTATCCTGTGAATCAATAACTCCAACCAGAGGATCAACTCCAATGTGCCTACTGCCACTGATTGAAAACCACTGGTAGAATTTATCCTATGCCTTTGAGGAGAAGGCTTAGGACTTGTAGGTGATAGCCCACGAAGTCTCCTAGATCAATGAGTCGGTTGATCAACCACTTTGAATTATTTTTAAGAGATATATTTAAAGACTCAAAAAATTGTAAAGCTAGGCCAACTAGGAGCAAAGAGAACTCTCTAAGAGTCCCTAATGATACAAGAAATCAAACAACTTTCAAGTATTTCTGCTCCAAGTGATTAGGACCAGACAACAAAATACAAGAAATTCAAAATCAAGGGCTTTCCGAAAATAGTATGGGGTAATTACGCCCCAGGCCTACTAGCAAAGGTATCAGAATCAGTTACAATGACCTCCAGACAACAGACTTTGTCGGTGCAAGCACCCAAGCTTCACAAGGGTACCCTCTAGAAGTACTGCTTAACATGATACAATGTCAACCTTAGGTGCCACGTGATTCCCCTCTGCAGCCACCTATGTGATCCCTAGGAAACACAACTATGGATACCAACTCATATCAAAAGCTGGGCGGAACAGTGGTGAGGCAGGATCCAACAAGTAGGAGAGGGGGTATCTCTCTTCCTTGTCTTCTCTCTCCCTCGTGCTTGACTCCCAGTCATGGAGCTTTCTCAATCTTTCTAATGATATTAGATTTCGCTCTTTATTCAACTTATACGTTTTGCAATTTAAGCGGCCTTGGAGAGTTAACTCTCTATTCACCTACTCCAAGGCCCTAATGAACCTAAACTTGTTGGTGTTTGTTAATGACAAAAATAAAAGTTCTAGTTCATTTTATTAAACTGCTTGAATTTATATAGTTGTTCTTTACGTCATGGGGAATAACGAGAGTGAAACTGATGATGTTTATGATATAAAAGAAACCAATAGAAAACTAACTATATGCATGCAATCATTTTCTTCGATGAAGAGTGATTTGTACTTGGGTTCTAAGAAAACCTATATATAAGAATTTTTTTTTTCTTTTCTTTTCTGAAATAGTCCACACACACCCAATATCTAAAAAGACTAAGAATGCTTAAGATGCAAACTAACCTAATGCAAGTTAAAATGATGATGCAAGATCCTAAACAACACTCATAAGCAAATGCGGTTCTTTATAGAGACAATAAGACAACTTGAAAATGAAGAGGGCAAAAATTAAAAACAATTCTCTCTCCAAAGCAGGCAGAACAAATGCAAAAGATCACAATTTGCTTCTCAACAACAAAACGAAATAAATTGTAAACCAAAATCTTGGAAAAGGAAAACCAAAAGAGATGTTTTTGTGTTTTTTCTTTTCAGGAAATAAAAGCAACTTTTTGAGGTCACAAAAGTACTACTAAAATTCGAAAGATCAAGAAATAACCACAAGGAGTCTTTCAATCTTGCAAGTTATAGAACTCATTAATAAATGAAACTTGAAACAAGAAAGACTACAAACTTGCACAAACTGATCCAAACAACAGCAAAAGATTTCGGAAAACCGACAAAATGTTAAGAAAGAAATACTTTCAAACTTTCCAAAAAGACTCTCAAAAAAGCACAAAAAGCAACAAGGCCATGAAACAAGGAAAATAAAAGCAAGGGATCTTGAAATCTAGTCTGAAAATGAAATCAAAATCAATTTCTTGTTCTGGAAAACCAAAACTTCCAAGAACTTCAAAACGAAGCCTTGAACCCAAGACACAAACTACAAACTTGCTTAAGAAGCAATCGTAGGCCAATCAAGACTTTTTAGTGAGAAGGATATTTTGAAAAAGAAAGCTTGCAGGAAAAATGAGTTCTCGATATGGTAGTTGACCATACAATAGCATAAATCACCAGGCAATAGACCCAACTGGGCAAAAATATTTGAAAAAACAAATTCAAAAATGGCATACGCGACTCTATAAAGACAAAGAAGCATGAACACATGTTTCTTATACAATAAACTCGTGTATACACGAGTCTGCTTGAAGAAACCTGCATGTATACGTGGTTGTAACCCAAGAAAACAATGTATACAAGGTCAATTAGAAAAAACAAAAATCAATGTCTGATCAAGAAGATCAGGCTTGATGCCTGGGATACTAATGGATCAAACAACACTGTAAAAGAAAGCAATCAAGAAATTGAACCCTAGTTGAGAACAAACAACCCAAACCAGGAATAACAAGAATTTTATCCTGAGTGGAGTCGCCAATTCTGTTGCAAATGAGACCACCCTAGGGTCTTGGGTTGAGAACCCCAACAGAGCGAAGGGCAAACCACAATAAGAAATGCTCAGGAAATCAACCTAAATCCGTATTCTATTGAACTTTGCAGGAGTGTACTTAACCATATGTCCTACGTTTGGGTAGATCCCACAGGGTGAAAACCCTTAGCTTCTCCTGATGTCTTTGAAACCTAAAAATTGTTCAAATGAAACATATACAACAGTAGAAACATAAATCATGTTCATGATATTAACTTTAAATCATATAAATGAATGAACAATTACGCATCAATGTAAAAGTCATAAATGAATTACAATGTAAATCGATGGATAAACATATTTAATATCAGAAACAGAACATCATTCCTTGATTGAAGTTATCTACAAATAAAGTGGAGAAATACAAACTAAGTCCTTCTCCATCTCCAAGCGGAATCGTTCTTCAGATCCATCCTTTCCCGGCCTGAGTAATATTCCTCCATCACCAATACAAGGATATCTCAAGAAAGATGAAGGATATATCCAACAAGCAAACAAGGGTTTCCTGAAGCTTTGGTGAGTGCGGGAGGCATAAGGATTTCGTCATACTTGATCAGGGATAATCTCACTATAGTATCAATATCTCATATCTTCTCCCTTGAGGCATTCCCATGGAGGTTTATTTATACTTTTCCATATTAGTTTTTTCAGTTGGGAAACAATTGAGCCATGGGCAATAGGAGGTGAGTAACAAGTAAAACCCGTGAACTCCACCTGAAATTAAGAAAATTTATTTTTTTTAAGAGTTTTAACATATGTACGTGGGTTGGGTATATGTTGACTTGCATGTACATGCTTTTATCACAGGGAAAAGTAGTCTATTGGGAATGAAACACTGTTTTTAAAATTTTGGACCAAGTCTAAAAGGAAGGGTTTCCCTAGGCCATAATCAGAGAATTAGATATACCAAGAGTGGTAAATGGTGCTATAACACCCGGAAATCAGACAAACCTTTCACGTAAACTTTCTATAACAACTTTCGCACTCGTGCGGACTCCTCTGCTTTGTTTTATACGTGTTATCTTTCCTTGTGTGTTCTGATTTCCGCATTTGTGTGGATTGCTCTTCTGGAAGTTGTGCACATCCTGTTGTGTTGCGTGTTCCTAACAGAGTTGAAGCTTCCTCCCATATGACTTGGGACTCACTCCCACCCTCTCCCTTTACAGTGAAAGAAGAATTGACACAAGTAACACTAAAAATCACCAGGCACGTGAACCTCACTACTCGAAGACAAAGAAGACGACTCTCTTGTGCTAACAAGCAAGAGCTGAGGAAAATATTTAAGATAATGGAAACCTGGCCATCATACCAGATGGGACTCCCACACCAAATAGTTTGAGGTCTAGTTGGGACATCATACCGAGGTGATCCCCTAAATGTTGCTAGGTCCAACATCATTAACATTTCTGGCGCTAGAAGGAGGGTCGCCAATTGTATATCAGTGAACGTCCTCTTACACTCACTCATCAACCATCTATTCAAGGTAGTAATTTGCACTCTGTCTCAACTACGTGTGACTCTACAGTTGGTTACTTCTCACCTCCCAGGACTGAAAACGAAATTCCATATCATCACATTCTCTCTGTCCATCCCATCACTCGCCAGTTTGCGAAAGCAGTTGGACTAATCCCAGGCATACAACATCTTCCATATGCATCAAGGAAGCCCAAAGCCACTCCCACAGTGGTTTTTGTATCGTAAGTGGAAGAAGAAGTTCTTTCCACACTTAAAGATCTGACAAAAGCTATTGAAGATGGAGAGGAACCTTTGCTCTTTTGACAAGGGAAATGACACACCCTTATGATCTTGAGATCAGACTCGAGTACATGAGGCGAAGGGGAAGGTAGCAGAGGAGGCAGAGGTAGAGACGAACCAACGGACTCAGAGACGGAACCATCAAATTCTAAAGGAGAGGAGGAAGATGGAGAAGAAGAATATATGGCTGACCAAAATTTGGAATGGATGACTAAGGGACCATTGGCTCTCCTAGGTGCTTTACACAAGATGCCAAAGCGAGCAGAGATAATTAACATCAAGTTCAACCCTGATAGCATAGTGAAGGCTGAAGATCATTTGGAAAACTTCTACCTACAACTGCAGATCCTTGAGGTATGGTATGATGATGTAGCATGTAGATTGTTCCATGTACCTTGGGTGGTCGCGTAGCTGCATGGTATCACAACCTTCTAGCCAAATCCATATAGAACTGGGGTGCATTTAAATGTTTCTTGAAAAGTTTGCTGATGACAAGATCCCAACTATGCTACTCAAAGAATTGGGAAGCCTGAAGATGGAGGGGAAAGAAAAGGTAAAATATTTCAATTAGAGGATTACACACATATTAAAAATTTTTGCAGTGGTAACTAAACCTCATGACTCCATCATTGTTGATTACTACATGTCTACACTGCCGACCAGCATTGTGTATTTTGTAAAGCGAGCTGCGAAACCAACTCTATTGGAAAAATGCGAAGAGGCTATTGCTGTTTAGAAAGACTTGCGCGCGATTGGAGTCATCAAGGATGATGAACCAATAGAGGACTCTAAATACGCGAGAAGAAAGTCCCACGGGATGGCGAGCAAAGGTAGACATAAGGAAGCAAATGATATTGAAACCCTCACTCGCCTCGTAAAACACTTGACAACAAAAGTGTATGAGCTTAAACAATGGAAAATGGACACATCTACAAGTAGTCATCCATCTAGATAGAGACAAGGAAGCATGTCATCAAACAGCAACCAGTTCATTCCAAAAACTATGCAGAGCTCTTTGTTCCACCTTGATGAGTGCACAAATTATGAGTTATGTTCATTCCATGAAGAACACCACTTTGAGGACTCTTGTTCGAACTAAAATAGAGTCGTAAGCTTTGTTTGCAATCATACATTTGACGCATAAAACAATATGCAGGATTAGTTAGAAGACAGAGATAATGACGAAGATGCTTCACCTGATGAAGCATCAAGTTATGGGCATGTGGTGAACATGTGTAAGTTCTCGTAAGCAGCATCGAAGATGAACACCAAGAAACATCCCCCCAAGAAAATGACCGTTATAGTCTTAGGAGTAAAGGGGATCCCCTTACATTTGGGGAATCACAAGAAAATATGAGATTGTTGTTGAGGGAGGCTGATCCACCAGCTGCCCAAAATCAGAAAACATAGAACAAGTCCGGGAAGACAGTGGTGGACAAGAGTATGTCCATGAGCAGAAAACTGCAGAACACTCCGCCAAACAACATGAACATCAGTCCTACCCCGAAAACCTCGGTGAGTCTACCACCTCTGGGCTGCAACATTGTACATGACATGAAGAAAACTAATGTGAACATCAGTTTTTTCGAGTCAGCTAAGATCCAGAGTCATTGATACATCCTTATGTGTGCATAGGGACAGAAAACAATGGACAACACAACCTCTACCAAAAATGGAGCAAGCACACCTCCCGGAACATTTTCCACTGTGCTAAACGCACTCCGTATGAAGGGGAAAACTCAGGCTTCCCTCCATTCCTACTCTCATTTGAAGTTTTTAACTATAATGTTCACAACTAGTTGATTGATTCTGGTGCGACAACCAACGTCATGCCACTCTCGATTGATAAAAAGATAAATTCACAATGGAGCTATACATCCACACGGATCATCTAAATTCATCGAATGCTTGTACTAGCCATTGATGAACTCTAAGATGTGATCATCTGACTATCTCATGATAGTCGAGTCCACGAATGCATCAACATAGTTGTGGTAGACATACCATAAGCATATAGTTTACTTCTTAGGAGAGACTAGTCCAACAAGCTGAATGAATATTTTTCTACAGACTGATCACGCATGTTCCTTCCATATAAGGGCAAAAAAACCAAATCTAGGTGTTATCCGAGAGGTATATGAATCACAATGTCACTCCCATCAATTGCGAGAATGAACCATTGGCCTTCGCAGAACTAATGCTTGGCAATTTCCTCTTGCAAATAATGCTTGGGTGTTATCCTGCATAGCCTACTCCAACCCCACCAGACACGTAGTTGGGTCTCCTTCCTTACCCAACCAATGGTAATGAAACATGTATAGTACATTGTACCAATACTAGCAGTAGCAGTAGCAACAGTAGTAGCAGTAGTACAAGTGTGTCAAACGATCCGTGTACAGATGACTTGTGGACCATGTACTTTGACAGATCAAAGACACAAGATGGCTTAGGATCCGAGAGTTTCTTGATTGACCTATACAACATGAAGCATTTGTTTTCAAGTCTCTTAGAGTTCGAGTGCACAAACAACATTGCTGAGTATGAAGCACTTGTGTTGGGCTTGCAGAAAGCCATCAGCGTCAACGTGGTCACGCTCAAAGTGGTAGGTGATTCAGAGATAGTGGTATGATAGGTACATAACACCATTCACTATTTGTCACTGCATCTCAAAATTTACTAGAAAGATATACTACATTTCATGGTGAACGCTGATGTCTTCAAAGATGCAGCGATAGATGATGATGAGCATGAGCGCTCTCTGCAAGTAGAAGCTGGTAACAGGAAAGGCCACCTTATCACGAAGAATGTGGCATCTTTGGAAAAGATTTATGACTTGCAAGAATGTTTTCAGGGGCCAAGTAACAACAAAAATCACAGCTCCACCATGATGCACGAACTGATCAACTTGGGAACATAACAAGATCCGAAGTTCATCAATCTCGGCACATGTTGCACACAGCAAGAGCGGCAAGCCTTTATTCACCTGTTCAAATAGTACCGAGATGTTCTTGTGTGGATGTACGATGATCTTAAAAGTTAAGGCAAGTGGATAATCCAACACATAATTCCAATCAAGGAAGGGGTCAAGCCATATCAGTAGAAGTTGAGGAAAGTACAACCGTCACTTGAACCCCTCATACAAAAATAGCTTATCAAGATTTTTGATGCACAGATCATATAAAAAGTTTGTCATTCCGTATGGGTTTCAAACCTTATTCCTATACACAATAAGTCTGTGGAAATCTGATCATGTGTTGATTTCTAGAACATGAACTGCGCCTCGGATGAAGACAACTACCCCATGCTGTCTATGGACCACATTTTCCAAACAGTATCTAGGGCACATATGTTTTCCCTACTCGACAGTTTTTCCGGATATAATCAGGTTCTAGTAGCATAACTTGACATACTTAAAACTACCTTCCATAGCAAGTGGGTTATGTTTGATTATAGATGAATGTCATTTGGACTTGTGAATGCAGGCGCAACCTTTTAGCGCGCCATGGACATCACTTTTTGCTGAGCCATCAGGCAGAGCGTAGTGGTATATGTCGATGATGTGACTGTTTTCTCAAGAAGATGTGAGGAACACATATTCCATCTAAAGAAAATTTTGAACAATGCTGGAAATATGGGATTTCCTTAAATCCCAAGAAGAGCATATTCGCAGTGTCTGAGGGGAACCTTCTTAGACACATTGTTTCGAAAAGCGGGATCAAGGTGGATCTAGACCAGGTTCAAACTATTACATAGATCCCTCATCCAGCCAACAAGAAATCCATGCAGTCCTTCCTCGGAAAGATAAAATTCCTCTGGGAGTTCATCTCATATTATCCGCAGATAGTCAAGCCCATGTAAGACATGATCAAGAAAGATGAAGTATATAGTTGGGGCAAGAGGGAAAAGTATTCATTCGCCCGGATCAAGTAGGTTATTGCAGAAGTGCCTGCACTCTACCACCCAGACTTAAGAAGGATTTCCTACTATAAACTGTCACCTCCGATAATTCGTTCACTGCAATACTCACTCTTAAGGATGAGATGAATGGTGAACGTCCCATATCCTTCATGAGCGCAAGAATGCAAGGACCAGAAATCAACTACCATGTCGTTCAAAAGCAAGCATATGCAGTTTACAAGAAGGTGAAACACTTCAGTCCCTACTTGCTAAAGAACCACTACATAGTCTACGTCCTTCATTCAAAAATCCACACACTATTTGTACAACAAGAACATGGTGAACGATGTGCAAACTCGATGACAGGATTGCAAGAGTATGACCTTGAAATTAAGCTAGTTCACACGATCAAAGGACATGGGCTCTGCAGACTTGCAACTGAAGTAGTACAAGCATTGGAGAGCGAAGAATAGCTTGTCAGCTAGGTGTAGGAAGTTGAGATGTATGAAATAAGGTGAGCAAACACCCACTGAAGATGGAACCTCTTGGTACACAGATTTATGCTAGTACCTTGAGCAAGACATCCTACCCTCTCACTTTTCCATCAGACAGAAGAGGGCATTGCAGCTCAAAGCTTTAGCATATCAATCATTTCATAGAGTATTTTACAGGAAGCACAACAACAAAGTTCTACTCAAGTGCCTGGAGGCACATGAATCAAAGAAAGTATTACAAGATCTGCATGACAGACTTGTCGGGGATCACTTTGTGGGAAACACCACTACACAAAAAGTTATCCGAGCCATTTTCTATTGGCTTACATTATTCAAGGATGCACACACTTATGCCCACAAGTGCCTAGTTTTTCAGCAATGCTCCATCAAAACACAAAGGTCAGTAGTCCCACTACACCCTATTGCAGTGACTGAACCATTCCAACAATGGGGCTTGGACATCATTGGGGAGATTTTCCCACATTCATCAAAACAACACCACTACATTCTAACAACAACTGATTACTTCACGTGGTGGACTAAAGAAGTTTTTCTTAAACAAGTGAACGACCAAGAGGTCATCAGCTTCCTCCAACATAACATCATCCCACGCTTCGGCGTTCCGATATCACTTTTTTTTATAATGCAACCTTCTTTTCGTCTTTGAAACTCTATGATTTTTCATTAAAAAATGGTATTGTGTTGAAGCACTCATCTAACTACTACCCACAGGGAAACAACCTAACAAAATCCATGAATAAAAACCTCATTCGCATAATAAAAAATATCGTTTTCTCTGAGCAACAGAACTAGCATACCGCTCTAACGAATGCACTATGGGTTGACCGCGTAGCACCCAAACCCTCTCTAAATACCTCACTGTACTTCTTGGTCTATGGTTAAGAAGCCATCCTTCCACCTAATATCTACTTGCCTTCACTTCAACTATCCCAAGAATCCCAAGGCAAGCCTTGCCAACGAGTTCAGCATAGGATGGATACACTCCATAAGCTTTAGGAAGAAAGGATGAAAGCAAAAGAAAAAATTACACTCCACCAGGACCATATCAAGAAGTTTGTAGGGAAAGCTAACTTCAATGTTGGTGACTTGGTTCTAAAGTGGGATAAGTCCCATGAAGACAAAAGCAAGCATACAAAGTTTCAGTGTCTGTGGATTGGTCCGTTCATAGTCCATGAGAAGCTTGGCCCACACACATACTGTCAAAAATAACTTGATGGGAGGATTGATAACCTTCCCATCAATGGCCAAGATCTACAACACTACTTCCAGTAGGTTGGGCCATGCCCCATGCCATGTACATAGTCTTCTTGCTGCTTGTTGAATTCATTTTGTTTGCCTTGCTTACTATCGTTGTTTTCATTTGGTTGCTTCTGTTACTATTTTTGTTTTCATTTGTTGATTTTCTTAATACCTTACTATTTCTGTTTCCAGAAATAAGAGTTGCCATCTACTGCATTCTAGCTTTTGAATGAGTATGTGGCTGAGATAAGAAGAGACTTGTGACACTGCAGCACTTAGCCAGTGTCATTTCTGTCTTCTCTGTGCTTGGTTATAACCTTCAGCCAATGAAGTATTGATGGAAAATACGAGCCATATGCAAGGGAAGTTTGGGTCCAACCATGAACTTATGTCCACACTAGGAAGCCTCATGCCTATACTCAGCCTTATGCTATGTGTGTTCAAGCTCATCCAAATAATAGAAACAGAGAAGGGGAAATCTAAATGAGAAAACTAATGTCAGAGGTCTTAAATGCTTCTTTGAAGGAACATCCTCTTTTGCTCTCAATAAGTCGGGACCCCTCTTCCACCCCAAAAAGTAAATAAGTGCCTATGCACAGTCCTCTTAAAAAAATACAAAGGCGAAACAAGAGAAAGGCTTCCTGTGCAGAGAGGCGAAGCATGCAACTCCACTAGGGTACTGACCAGGCTCGCTAGCAGTGGAGCAATGTGTGTGTTCATATGTGATTCCATTAGGGTACTGTCTAGGCCTACTAGTAGTGAAGAAACACCAGAGATGAAAACTTATACTCTGAAAATCTTCAACTCGCGAGCTAAACTATCCTTCCCGATTTTGAAGCACTAAGATCAAGATGAAATTTTGTTGTGTTTGACTGAGTTGGAAAAAGGTGGACCGTGTATGTCCATGGGGTAAGTGGGGAAACCTAAAAAACCTGCAAAATGATTCAAAACTCCATAAAATACCAAGGTCTTGTGCTTACAATGAACCAAAACAGAGAAGATGGAGTTCTACCAATGTGTCTCCAAGTGTTGTAGCAGCTGCAACACCCTCCAAAAATTTGGCCTGCATCCAATTTCAAAGCCTCCTTTGAGAGTTTTACTTGATGACTGCACGGACTCGAGTTCACTCCGTGAGCTCCTATGAGTCTTCACACCGATCTTGATTGATCATTCCACTGACAAATTCTTCATGTTGATGTCAATGTCATGCTTGCGACCATGTTCTAGTCATAAACAAGGTCTTCGCTTCCTATATACATGTGTTCACTATGTAAACATCCGTCATGCTCACACATGGAGTCATATACACTATCGCACAAGCTTCGTCATGGTCACCCAACGATCAATCATAAGTGTTGTGCTTATCACTCACACCGTCAGTTAGTCATGTTGAGCATATGTGTCTGGATGGTTTGAGTCATCTCATCGTCAAGTCATGTTAGTGTGTGTTTTCAAGATCAATTATACATCTTTTCACTTGTTCCAACACTTAGCCATTTTTTTGAATTTCTGATGACTGGGCTACCCTCTAACAGCTATACCTTTACCCCACCATATACTCAATCAACTGTCACCCACAATAGTGTAGAAGCACCAAGCAAGCCATTTGAAGTTGCGCTGCCCACAAGTAGATCAATCAACCTTCCTGCTAGTCAACTAGATAATTTGATTGGGCAGTCACCCTAAGATTGATTCCCCTCAAAAATTGCTTAGAGGCTACAGACCATGCTCGCTCCCCTGACTGAGAAAATTGCATAGACAGGCCGGACAGACACCCAAAGCCCGTCCCTACCTCTATGAGAAAATTGCGTAGTTTTTCTAGCGAACCCTCTAGTTTGCCGACTGGCTGTTCACCCAGAAAACTGCGTAGTTTTCATGAGCAAGACCTCTGCTACCCAACAGTCTACTCAACTCAAAAAATGTGTAGACATTATCAGCAAGCCAACCTCCCAACATTAGCATAGTTTTCCCCACAAGCAGCTCCCAGCAACTGACTACCAGTTCCCTCTAGGAATTGCGCAATTTTTGCTGCCAAGCTCCAGCAACTGAATATCGGTTCCCTCTAGCGATTGCACAGTTTTTGTTGAAAATGTCCCAACAACTGACCACTAGTTCCCTCCAAGAATTGTGCAATTTTTGCTGCCAAGGTCCTAGCAGCCAGCTACCAGCTCCCTCCAGGAATTGCGTAGTTTTGGCTGTCAGGCTCCCACTGACTGCTCCTTCCAAAAATTGCGTAGATTTTATCTTCCCAACCTTCCCGTAGCCTCGACTGCTCCTCTAAAAAACTATGTAGCTTTTCCCTCCAGCTAAGCCAATCCCTGAGGACAGTCAATGTTGATCTGGATTTCCTGTCTCCATCACCCAATGACTTTTGCGCAGTTTTTACCAGTAGTGCCCAGAGCCTCCATCCTAGCTCGCAACTCGCAACCTTGCCTCCTCTCCTAGTTACATACATTCGAAATGATTATGCATAATGGTAGACTAGGATTTTTATGGATTTAATGTCATCTCATCATGAGTGACTACATATATAGGTACACAAACAAACATGGCGCAATGACAGATGGGATGAGAAAAGGGAGTACATACAGAAGGAGATGTTCGCCAATGGACAAACAAATGATGCATGCAAAGAGATGTGCTCACGAAAAGACAATCATGCAAAGATATGTTCATGGAGAGATGGGTGAAAAACATGCAATGATGCGTTCATGGGTGTCCAGATAGACAAGCATGTACTTTTCATGAACAGGTGAACCTATCAAGCATGCCAACTTGCAAGAAAGGAGCAATGTGACAATGCAACATCAAGCGAACCCAACGACCATCGAAGACTCCACGCACTTTGCCATGTGGAGGTGAAGTTGTGACACACCATGAGGACATCCATCACCCAACAACATTGTAGCTTGACATGCACACCAGTAGTAGCACGAATGTACCAACATTGTGATGTTGATTCTTGTTGTGAGTCATGTCGTCCACATATCTACTGTGGGCCATACTTTCAATCAATGTAATGTAACGTGGAAGTCCAAGACACCGACTTGCCATATGAAAGAGTCATGTAAAGTCGAAAGGTTGTGGAAGTCAAATAGTCATGAAGGAAGTCGAACAACAACAAGGGTCTGTTTCACCCTTGGCTATAAATACCCCCTCATTTGTACATGCAAAGGAATTTTCACGTCGGCTCCTCCCACATAGCCTTGGGAGTCCATAATCTTTTCTTTGAGGAGTAAGTAGTGGCTCCAATAACCTGCCCATGGGGTTAGTGGTGTATGGTGTAATGATGTGTCTTGGAACTTTCACTTAATTCAAAAACTTGCTAACACGGCAGCATGTTTTCACACATGTATTGTAAGTATTGTAAGACTGATCTTGAACACTTGTAATGCATGTTGCTTTAACCTATGTTTAACACTTGAACTCATTCGCTTGTTGTAATACATATATATTAATGAAAATGTGTTGTATGAGCTGTTAATGCTATATTGCCCATGTTGGTTACCTCCTCCAATATCAGACATATCTTTCACATAAACTTGTTATAACAACTGTCACACTCACACGAACTCCTCCACTGTGTGTTGTATGTGTTATCTTTCCTTGTATGTTGTGACTATCGCATCCCTGTGGACTGCTCTTCCGAAATCTATCCACATCCTATTGTGTTGTTTGTTTTTAACACAGTTGGGGCTTCCTCCCAAATGACTTGGGACTCACTCCCACCCTCTCCCTTTATAGTGAAAGAACCATTGACACAAGTAACACTAGCAATCTCCACGAATGTGCAAGTCACTACTCAAACACAAAGCAGAACACTCTCCTGTGTTGACAAGAAAGAGCTGAGGAAAATCTTTAAGATAATGGAAACCAAGCCACCATACGAGATGGGACTCCCACACCAAACAGTGTGAGTTCTAGTTGGGACTTCATACTAGGGTGATCCCCAGAATGTTGGCGGGTCCAACACCATCAACAAAATGTTAATATGGCTTGTTTGAAATAGATTTCAATACTAATTGCAAACTCTAACTTCCACAACATATATTTTTGAAAGTATGGCAAACCAAAATCCAAAATTTTAAATAATTAGATATTCATCAATATCTCTACTCAATATTCTCCAAATTTCACCATATGGAACATCCCCCCATCCCCCACTTCCACTGTGAAAAAAAAAAAGATTAGCAAAAATTCCAACATGACCTATTTGAAGCAACAAAACCCTCGGTTTGTATGCTTTTATACCAATTGATATAAACCATGAACGATAAAAATGATAGAAAACCAAAAATTGTAGTCCATGTTGATAGGAAATGTCTTTTTGCAATGAATACAATGTATAAGATAATATTTTATGATCCTAATACTAGGTCTCCTTATTTAGTGATCATAATAATATTCTTCATCATGAAACAAGTATGAGGTAAGTTGTTTTTCCTTTCAAAGTTCTTGAGTTCCATGATACACATTTTGAAAACTTAAAAATGAAAGATCAATTGGAATAACCTTTTGAAATTAATGCAATTGAATTTATACGTGTTTGAAATCATAAATGGGGTAAAAGTTATTATCATTTCGATGGAAACTATTTATGATACTGATGATGATATAAGAGAATCATTTTGGCAACCATCTTTTACAAGTGAAATTTTGGAAATTTTTCATGACCACTTCCATCCTCACCCATTATTATGATGATCTTGAGCAATAGGAAGAGGGTATGGCTACAAATTTGTTTCGACCACCATTGCCTCCTTCCCATTGTGATTTTTATCTATCTCCGTACTTTGATTTCTATGACTATCCATGTATCAAGTCAACAATGGAGTATCATTTTGATTATTATATCTATAAATGGAATCATAATTTTCAAGGAAATACTTTTCAACAAGGGAAAATTGTAGGAGGGAAATGTCACAAATAGGCTATTTTTTGGACATTTTCTTTTTAAATATTTGCATACTTTTTACATATATATGATTAAAAGGATGAAATTTGCCAAAACAATACTAATTTTAATAGTAAATTTTTTTATTGAATATTTTCCTACATTCTATATGTATGAGTTTTCAAACTAGAATAATTGCCTACAATACTATATATAGGAAAAATATTAAATCCTTAAAGAATACCACGTTTTCAACTATCTCTTCCTATAGGTTATATTAAACATGTCACTTAACATAAAACTAAAAATGAGATGCTTAATGTTTGAATAGTTGCGGGACATAAGCGTTTTCAATTCATAAGTTGTTGCCAAGATTTCAAGTATTGGGAAAATATGCAACAAACCTTAAATTTGGAGAAAATGTTAAAATTTTAAGGCATGAATTCATCCTCCTCTTTCTATCCCCAATTTTATTAAAAAAAACTTAAGGTTATTTCCAATTTTCATATGATTCCTTCCTAGGAATTTCAAGATGATGTCGTGGGAGACCATAGAATTTACTTCTTGGGAAATATTAATCACTCTTCTAAGACAATAGGGGTGCATCATGAAACTTTTACTAGACTAAGGATGAACTAATATTGTTTTATTTTAACCTCACTATAGCCCATCATTATTATTTTAATCCCTTCCTTCATCATTGTGTGATATTTATTTTAGTTGTTGATCGCCTTATACTTGACATATCCTTGTTTTGTTTCATAATAAAGAACAAATTTAGATCTATTGGTTTTTACATGATCGTAACCTAGCTTCAACAGTTGTATGGATATACTTGAGATATTTTGATATGTTAGAGTATATTAGAGTATTTTTTGTGTCAGAAATATTGATTTTGCATTGTTCCTTGATTTTATCATGTTGATTTTATTGCATATTTATTTACTTATTTGTTCTAAATATAAAAAAATAAAATGTAGTTTAATTTATAGATTAATATGTGCTTTCTATAAATTTTCCTATTTGATGGTGATGGTATCAACCTACTACAATAGTACAAATAGTTTCGCTCTAGGAATATAAGAGTGACACAACTTATATGCCTACAATGACCAAGTATTATTAGTATTTTCATGCACTCTTCATTCGATCCAATGAATCATCCATTCTTTGGTTAAAATATCTATGAGCTGGATATAAATTTTACCCATCCAAGTACATGAGTAACCCTTGGAGAAAAATTCTCTCCTATTATGTAGCCTTCTAGTGAGAAATACCTACCATGACCCAAAAATATCCAACCTCGGATCTCTCTCACCATTTCTCCAGTTAATAGATTCATTTTTCTAATCAATTCATTCTTTTATAGGCCATTTTGTCACATCTAGTCAATATGCCTTCAACTGGATCAGTCAACATCCTTTGACCTCCTTCTCATCATCCTTGCACAAAGTTCTAAGCATGACCCATTCTAATCCATGAGTTTCTTCCTGAAAACACCTTGTTTTAATCATTTCAAAGACCAACACTCTTTGGCCTCCTACTGGACAACGTTGACTACTAGGTTTCTCCACTATGGCCTATGTTGATCACCCATAGGCTGCTCCACTATGGCCCACGTTTATCACCTATAGGTTGCTCCACTATGAACTTGCATTGGTTCTAGGAATTTAGGGGAAAGAGAGAGAACCCTAAAGCCTGTTCTTCCAGAAGCTTCCAAGATCTATTGTAACCATTTACCTAAGATAAACTTCTCGAATCCTATCCTATTCTACGTTGGCATTTTCATCCCCTATCTTTTGAGCTCATCCTCCCATCAAGAGTGGATCTCAAGTGCTAATTGCTAAAAGGATAAGAATTCATGAACTACCTCCTTCACCTATATATTTATTGCCATCCAAAGGAAAGGGGTTTGCTTTTGGAGAGTGAATCTACCTTTATGCTACTGATGTGAGAGATATATTTCCATGCATTAGGGTGATTAGAGGTGCACTTTATGAAAGGAAAGGACAAGTCAACTTGGATGATCTCTTTTACAAGATCAACACCTAGTTTTGGTTGTAACTCACTCCATTTCTATTAATGAAAAGAGTTCTTTATTTTCCTATATATGATGTTATGGTTTCATATATTTCAATACCATGTTGATCTATTTAATAAAATGATGAGATGATGCTACATAGATTTCATGGATCGTTGACTTGTGTTATCTGACTGTGCAAGTTCTAATAATAGTGATCATAGCTAGGATTGGATCATTCAATCCAAGGAAGGAGCGAAGCATATGACAAATTATAGGTAGGCTCCATCCCATAATCTACTTTAAGGAAAACATTACTCCATTTGTCTTTTTTTGTACTGGGTTAGTTCCCCGGGCATAGGGAAGATACTTTTGTCTACAGTCATAGACTCTGCATAACAAATTCATGACCATATTGGGGAACAATGTATTCCCTTAGTGGTTTCTTTTTCCATTGTGCTTGTGTTAGCACTTTTCTGGATATTTATTGCCTTATCCAGTCAAGAATAGACCTAGTAAGACCTTTCATTGAGTTTCAATTGTAATCCTTGTATCGTAACTTTGCATCATTGGACCAACACACCCTCTGGTCTTCTCACAGAGCACTACAACCTAGGTGAGACTTCTTTGTGCCTCCTTTGCACCTGTGTTGGCCCCTATTCACGCAAAATTTTTCTTTTTCTTTCGATTTTCTCTTTGATGAGCCTTGTTGCAATTGCTCTTCCTTGAGTCTCTAAGTGTCTTGTGGTCCCCGTGAAGCCTCCATTTGGTTTGATTTTTTTTGAATACCTTTGGTAAGTATTTGTTTAAATATTTTCCATTATTCTTATCATTAGGTTGTTTGCAAACTAATTTTCTTTGATCGTTGAGTACTTAGGTGAATTGGTGTTCTAGTCATCGTTCTGAAAATCTTATTTGAATCAATTTAGAATTTTCATCTTAGTTTTCTTCATCTTCGAAAATTAAGTGAATTGAAAAGAAAAATCTCTTTGCATTTGCATCTAGGGTTTTATGTGTGTAATTAGAATTCCTAGACTGAAATTTCATGTTTTTTCATTCATATTTTGCAAAATTTAATCGCCTTTAAGTGTCATCTCTTTTGATTTTTGAAAATTTCACCCAATTTTAGTTTGAGTCCTTTGTTAATGAAATCTCATATTACGTTTGATTTCATTGGAATCCTCTTGTGTTTTTCTGAATAATTATCTTTCATAGGTCACATTTGCATATTTAGAATTCTCATTGTCATAGTAGGGAAGGAAATTGTGCACAGATTCCATTTGCATAGTTTTTAGGGGAATCGTGCATAGATTACATTGTATGCTTTGACATCTTTTATTGCTTTGAATTGAATTGGAATAGCAAAATTGAAAGATCTAGTTAGGAAGCTCTTGTTGGCTTCATATTTGATTTTTGCATCATTGTTTTCACCTCTTCCTGACAGTAGATAAGTTTCACTGAAAATGAAAATAAATAACTTTTTTATGTTAGTTGCATCATAGGTGTGTTTAGGTGAGATCGAGTTTTGAGCCTTAAAATTGAAATCTAATTCAAGGTCAAATCTAAAATTCACTTCAATTAACGTAAGGATAATTTGAAACTTAATGACACACATAGAGGTCTAGGCTAGAGACGTGTTCCAGTGTCTTTAAATGTAGGATTTGTCATTTTTTGTGAACATTACAATCTGCGGGTGATATTCCATCCCATGTACATAAGTGTATAGGATAAATCTCCACGTACCTTTGGGTATATCAGATGGCATTCCGGCATCAAAAGTATATGGGAATGCTCTCATCAAATGGTTACGCATTAGAGAACACTACTATGGACTACACTTCCATGTACTGTCGAGTATATTTTGGAATTCCAACCAAAGGTTTCTATCCTCAACATATGTAATCAAATTGGTCACCTTGTGTATCATGACACATCGAACAAAACATTCGGGGAGATTTCCTACATGTATGTTAAGTCCTTGGTTCTCCAAGGTGTATATTGAAGTTCACAGTTGCTTGGTAAACCTTTTCACTAGTTTACCCCTTTGGTTCCAAATGTCCAAACCACTTCTTAACCAAGTTTGCCTCTGCCTGAACAATATCAACCTCATATTGATCCTAAAGTTGACCCTTTGCATTCTTTGCTTGTTTAGTATTCTTCCTCTTCTTCCTCTTTTTCTGGTGAAATCCTTCAGGTTAGTAACCAGGTGGATAAGAAGAAGAGGAAATGGAAGATTTAGAAGAACAAATATAAGAAAAGGGACAACAAAGAAACCATTGTTATAGATGAAAATGATGTTGAGAAACCTTCCAATCAACCTCACAAAGTTAAATTCCCTTGCATGATCTGTAAGGGTGATCACCTTTTCAGATATTGTCCTGGTATTCCTAATATATTAGAAATGTGGTCTACGGGTTCACATCATCCTTTGTCATCAGCCTCTAGACATCATGCTAATGATAAACCATCCAATATTGATAGTAAGGTCGAAGGGGAAAAGGGTAAAGTCAAGTTTCCTTGTAGGTTATGTGAAGGAAATCATTTTATTCACCTTTTTATTTTTATGGATAAAGCCTCAAAAGTGTTGGAAATCCTTATAGCTTCTCAGCCTCATCTTCCGATTGGTCACAAGAAGCTTTCTCCCAATCCTCCACTAGTTGATGAAGTGATTGATCAGAATCTATCTCCATCCAATACCACTCTCTCTGAATGTGAATCCCATGAGTTTGTTCCTAACGAGCCATTGGTTGAGAAAATGGTTAAATCAATTCCACCTTCAGTTGATCGTACCTTTCCCATATAGAGTGAAGTTGAAATCGCTTAAGTTATGCTCATTTCTTCAGGTTCAGTGAACTGAGGGGTTGTTCTCTCAATCACATGGCATAGGGGGGGAATCTTCCAATTCTCACATCATTGGAGAGAATTTTTCCTATTCACATAACATAAGGGGGACGTTTTCCCATTGCCATAGTACCCCCTCCAAGTAGCATGGCCACTTCCTTTGGTTGGAGTCAACTCGTAGGATATCATCTTCCTCCTTATGTTCCCTTTTAGATCATGGTACAAGATTATAATGTGGTCATACCTAGCACAATATTAGATGAAGGTGCATCTGTTAGTATTTTTTACTCAACTTCTTGGCAAGCTTTCAGTTCTCCACAACTTTTTCCCACTACCCAGAGTTTGTTGGCTTTTAACAGAGGAATTGGTCAATCATTAGGGATCATTCCTAATTTTCTTGTTACTTTGGGACAAAAGTATATCTATATCAATTTGATGGCATTCCAAGCCCCTTTGGATTTTAATTTACTCCTTTGGTGTGACTATGTTTATGTCATGGAGATCTTGTCTCTTCACTCTTTCGTGTGATGTGTTTCCCACATGAAGGAAGAATTGTGAACATTGACCAACTTTCATTCATTGGTACTAATTTGACTCCCAATCAACCAGCTTCCCTGAATTGTCCTTATATGCAAGTGGTATCTCCCTTGCCACAAATTAATTATGTGGTATCATGCAAGTGATGTAATGCATCATGTACTAGGGGCATTGGAGCCTAATCTTTCCGTTAGATCCCTGGATATGTATCCCTTCAAGAGCCTTGTTCTCCATCTGATGAGAACCTCTTGGAAGCCATGGCCTCTTGGAGGTCATGATCAAGGACTTCTGAGCAGAATTCCTTTTCTTGTGTCAACCTCATTAAAAAATGAAACAAGCTCTTTTGAGGATAGTTCTTTTACTATTTCAACCTCGTTAAAAAATGAAATAGGTTTCTATGAGCATAGTTTCCTCTAGTTTCAAGCTCTCATAAACATGAAACAATCTAGAGCAAAGTTCCTTGTCTTATGTCAAGATTGTTAAAAAATGAAATAAATTCCCTTCCAATTTGAATCTTTGAGTAGATCTCGTAAACTCCCAGTCGAGTCTTTCACTTGATCTCATAAATGAACCTTCATTCCATCCACCTGTTAGTAACCAATAATCTACTTAGGTGAATGATATGAAGATTGAGGGGCACGTAGCTTGAATTAAGTCATTATGCTAGGGAAATGTAAACTTATTTCAAGCATAGTCTTCCTCTGTTTTCATCTTATGTAAAAATTAAACCACTCTCAAGCATAGTTTTTCTTATGTTTCAAGCTTGCGAAAAAATGAAACCATCGTCAACCAATTTCAAGCATAGTTTCCCATGTTTCAAGCTTCTATAAAAATGAAACTATACTCATCCTATCTCTTGTGATTTCCATTTTTATTAGCCTATTTCTGTGCGATGAGCCTTGTTTTCTTCATTCCATTGTCACCATCTACTTGGCCGATCATACACTTCCGCTTCGTTTTTTTACCCTTTCCTAGGGAACTACTATGATGAGTAGTTTTACTAGCCTTCCTCTTGAACTATATGTGTTTTGAGTAGTTCCACCATGACTAGAACTAGTTTCTACCCTTGATACCACTCGTTCCTCCAAGAGGAGTCCATTTTCAACTCTTAGGAGTCCTTTAATATGAAAATATTATCAAGAACTTATATTTTCAAACTCATTAATGTAAAAACATCCTCACACATTTACCCAAGTAACCAAACAACTAGGGTAAACATGTGACGAGAGGCTACTATGATTGGATTGAACCTCCTATGTGACATTAAGGAAGTGGAATCGATGGAACACATAAACCAACCTATCCACAGTAGCAACAGAAACCTCAGGAGAAATGTCAGCGACTCAGGCATCCTATCCCTAGGTCCCACTGATAAACTGAACATCTTAGGCCTTATTCACTCTCGTGCTATAGGAAAGAGAGCATCTAGAAACCTAAAGTCTCTCTCACAGGCTTACCTACTAGGGACCAGAGACTAAAATTTTTAGTGCTATGCCAACGACTCCGAGATTTGAGCCACTTTTTTAGGCCCAAAGCCTAGGTCACTGCCCATAATGGAATGATAACTTAGGAACAATAAAATAACATGGAAGCAATGATGAAAAAGAAATAAGTTGAACAAGACCTTAATCAGATCCATACTAGCCATGCAAGGCATTTTTTCAAACATATCATCAACATGTAACTTATAGGGGTAAACAACATAATTAAGTGTAGGGATCTCATATTAATATGAGAATCACTATGAACCATTTTTACCTCATGTCATTTGCTACAGTATCATCTATTAAACCATAGACACATTATCCATTCATTTACAAGTAAAAGCATGCTGAGATCCATACATATTTGTTGTCATCAAACATACATATAGGCATAATAGGGACAGAAATATCATAAGCATATCAACCATAAAATCCACCTATACATTAGTGATTTTACACATTAAAATCAATGGAATGAATGTAATGAACCAAGCAAAGATGGGACTACCACATTCCACCCAACCATAAAATCGTTGAGCCAAATCTCTCTTCATCCAGTCACGCCCGTGCCATATTCCAAGCATGAATGTGGGACTCAAACCAAAAGAGCCAACCAAGGCATAATGAGGGCAAGCCAACTCACCATCATCAACAAAAATGAGGCTTTACCATAATCCATCCTGGATCACTAAGCCAATGCAATGAACACATCATAGTAGGATTTAACATGATTTACACTCGATCACTAGGTGAAACGAGCATGGATGCCACCAGATTTCTCGACCTACACTATGAGGTATTTTCCTATCCCCTAGTCTCTCAGGCTTTACTGCAATCCAAACTTAGATCAATAGGCCCTAAACCAAGACCCACTCTCCAGGCTTTACCATATATCCAAAACTTAGGATTACTAGGCCCAATAGAGAGAAAACCACCTCTTGGATTTACAATATATCCTACCATTCCTAGGCCCACTAAGGGAACAAAATCCTAGCTTTGCTGCAACCCATAGTCTAGCTCAGGGGCCACTAGGCCATTGGCTTTATCACGATCCACAGTCTGTTTCAGGGACCACTAGGTCATGTGCTCTATCATTCGAATAACCACCCCACTAAACTTTGAATCCATCTGATAATCCAGCTCAACTAAAACATGAGAACCCCATCACACCATGGCTATCCAGAAATGGCAAGGTTAGGTTGAAAACACTCTTACACCTGGAAAAACCCATGCCATGATAGAAAACAAGCACATGCAATACATTCCAAATCTATCAAGGAAAAATACACATGCAAACAGATACCTGCAATGAATCTTGTTGTAACTGCTAGATCATGCTCTTCCATGCTTGATATTTTCTTCCTCTTGCCTTATTTTCCCTTCTCATTCCCATGCATAACGGTAGTAAAAGCTTGATCCAAGAGCTTACATTGACTAGGATCTTTCCAACTAATCCTCAAAAGCCTTTTTATTAATGAGGCCTCTCTTTTCTTTATTTTCCATCATTTTCCTTCAATTTCATCCTCACATGCAACCTGTGACCTTTCAACTTCCTTTTATCCTAATTTCGATTATTTTCATAAATAAATGTATCAAAAATGCCATTTTTCCTCTCCAAAGCCTTAGCCATTGACTTGGCCAATTTCCTTAGCCATAAACAACCAAATGAACACCCACACAAGGATGTCCTACCCAACATTCATCTTGGAATATGTGTCCCATCAACCACGGTCTTATATATTTTTACATGGAATTTTTACCTAAGTTGTTACAGTTAAACTAAATGAAAATACATCTACTTAGTATAATTTTAACCCTTTTCCATACTGAGATAGACTAACTATGAAAAAGGAATACCTTTGTCAAACATGGATAAGAGGTTCTCTTGGGTATTATTTCTACCTTTTCAGACCTAAGAGACTGCTTGTGAAAAGGAATATTTGTAATTTTATTTTCCGCCTCTTTTCAAACTCTATAAAATGAAAACTATGTCGAGTTATACCTTCATTTGACGAGTTAAAACTTCAAACAATGATGGACTTGTCATTCATGACGAGACCGAACCACTCCTTCTCTAGGTTTGTTAAATATTCTCAGAGGGATTCATTTGAAGGATGAACTTACAGATCCAGCATATGTTATCCTCCTCAATATTGTGAAAAAATAAAGAGGTACTCACCAGTATGGTTGGGGAAATTGGGAAAACAAGGTACTCCATTGGTTAATTGCAGTGAGTCTCTCCTGAACACTAAACTCTTCCACTTCATCTATGTGGCTATTGGGTTGGGAAATCTACTTGTCTTTTGGTTTATCATACCGTTTCAAAACCTCCATTCATTTTTTGGTCAATTCTTCCAACTCCATTCAGTGTCATTGTTGTGTTCAAGAGAAGTCATTTAGTTAATATATTCTACAACACCCTTAAGCCTTCATTCCATGTCTTCCTTTCCTGATCCATCTCCATATCAACATAATTCTGATCATTCTGTCTCAAATCATCATACTCGTTTCCTGTCGTTGATGGGGGATACATTAAGGCCCTCTTGAAATGGGTCACTTGTTGTAGACATCAGCTCATTACCCAGGAAGTTGACTTAGAAACACCCATTGGTACATTGGTGATTGCAGACATAAATGGAAATTTTCCTTGCTCTCAATGATATCTTTACATCATCGGCCTTTGACCAAAATATTTTGTTTCGTGTTTGACATAAATTGATTTAGTCACACCATATGGATTGCACTAGAGTACCTTGAGAGCCATTAACATCAATGGTGGTTTCTCTCTGTTGGCTTATTGGGGCCTGACCTAGGTTCGGAAGAGTTATTGGCCAAAAAAATCCCACGCTACCAGCCCTTTCAGCAATGGTCCGCTGAGCGCAGACTGAAGTCTCACACGAGGTAGCAGGGGAGGGTGTTGGAACCAGGTTTCCGCACCCTTGGGATGTCTAGATGTGTTCTGGAAGGTTCATGAACCGATCTGTGGCCTCGCGCCACTCTGCTTCTGCATAGATCCGGAACAAGGCACTTCCTTAATAGTTATTATTTATGAGTTTGTTATAGATCAGATCTACTCCTTGCAGTCTTTAAGCAACCATTTAATAGAGATAACCAATACGCGCACCTAGAAATGTTATAGATTTGCATAAATTTAGAACATAAGCATAGTGCACAGATCGAAACAGATATACAAACCAAAAATTAACCAGAACCACAATGTTTCAGAGTCCACACAGTATTTCAAAACCAACTTATCTTTATTAATATTCTTGATTCAGTACAATTCACTTCTTGCCCTGCGCACACAGCTACAGACTCTATCAAGCTTCCACGCACACAACTGCGGAGCCTCTATCCAAATACTAACACTTCACAACCCGGACGTATAGACTTAGAGCACAATTACTTTCAAAAACCCATAACACCATTTTCCAGCAAAAACTGAATTCTACCCTTAGAGCCTCGCTCTATTTAGCTAGCCGCCTTACTTCCTATTATTCTATATTATTTTTGGGCAAACAACACTTTGACTCGACCTATTGCATTTTGCGCTCCGTGGATCTTGGAGATTTATAATATTATTATCTTAAATTATAGGCTTTAAGCCCCAAAACTGTTATGCGAGGCCTCCGTTACCCAACAAGCCCCCAACAAAATCATCGTGACTTGTCCCAAGTCACTCATCGGTGCGGTAATGCATGCTACCTCGGCTTCACGGTGCACCATCCCTCTGAGTGAAGAACTTTGTTCTGCTACTCCCTCTTTGACTCTTGCAACTCTTCTTCTCGCTCCTGCTCTATTGCCTCCATGAATTTGTGCAACCTATGATGCTCATTCTGCTCTACTTGGTTAACACAGAGCACCCCCTCATAGGATTTTAGCTCAAGCTGGGGTGCTGCATACAGGACCTCTTCGTACCAATGCAACCAGTTTCAAATTTCGTATCTTCTATACGCACTGTTTGCTGCAGACTGTGTTGCAATTTTTCAAGACCATTGTTGTTATCCACGAGATCCCAACCTTCAAGGTGCATCAGAGATGACTTTTTAACTGAAATTCCACCATTTTTCTCCATATTTACAGCCTTTCCCTTATCTTTTATGGTTCACCGACCAGCCCATGGGTTAGGCAGTAGCATCCGGACCAGTTCTGCTTTGTGTCTAAAAATTTCTGGCACATCCCCTACCGTCGATGCTGAACTCTGCGCAGTGCCCGTAGCTGTCAACACCATACTAGTTAGAAAGTCCTGCATCTCCATTGGCCATATCATAACCCTCGGGCTTACTCCTTGAGCGTCGATAATGAACAGTTCCATAGCGGTGGTAGGGAACAAGAGCTTACTTTTCTCAGAAGCACATCTCATTCGATGGATGCCCCCTCATGATTTATAAGCATTTCAAAATTCAAATTCATCGGTTCCCTCCTTTTTTGGTGCTTTATCATTAAGCCTGCGGCAGATCGTTCCAGATCTGGATCATACCCCGTCTCTCAATTGCCCGCTGACCGCTCTCTTTTGCCATAACTCAGAAATCTTGTCATGAATAGTTTCAGCAATGGTCACCTCTCTGCTTGTCCATGGAGCAGCGCAACTCTTTCTGCACAACCGCGACCTCATACCAATTCGGTGTGCCCCCTAATTGTCGTGCAGCTCCCCCGCAGACTGGTATAACGTCCCGTGCTCTCTTTCAATTGCCTGGAGCAGTGAGATTGTCCTGCAGTCGGTTAGTCAGGCGGTTGGCCCACCCGTGTAGAGCTTCAAGTGACTGCCATTTACTCTGCCTGGGAAAGGCTTTCCATTCAACTTGGCAAGCTAGACCACACCTCCATCTGTGACTTCTTTGACTACATAGGGTCCCAACCAATGCATTCAGAGTTTTCAACAGAATTTCTTGAACTTGCTGTCATATAGTAATACTAGATCATTTTCTTTAAATGTGCACATCTTGATATGGTGATCATGCCAAGCTTTTTCTCACTACTTCTGTACTTACTGATGGAATCTTGCCAGAAATTGCTCCTCCTCAAGTTCCTCCAGTTGCGCGATCCTTTCTTCCAAATCTCCACAATCTTCCATGCCTGTCGCCGTTGCTATTTGTAAATTAGGTACAATGTATTCCATTAGCATGACAACTTCCTTATCGTAGGCTAATCGGAAAGGTGTTTGGCCCATCAACTTCTTGCATGTTGTTCGGTACACCCATAGCACAACGGATATGCACAAATCCCAATCATTTTGTTCTGCATTACATACCTTGGTCAACGCTATCTCCAAAATTTTGTTAAACAGTTCAACGGTCCCATTTACTTATGGATGGTACATTGTATTCTATTGATGGTATATCTGAAATTCCTCAGTGAGCATGCTGATAGTCTCATTCAGAAAATGTGTTCCACGGTCACTCATTAGAATTTTTGGACATCTGAATCACGTTAACACATTCTCAAACAAGAATTTCACAGGTGTAGTGGCCATGAAGTCTTTAACCGGTTGGGCTTCCGCCCATCGGGTCAAGTATTCTATCGCCATCATGATATGGCATGCCCCTGTCTTTCCTAGAGGTGTTATAGGCCCCACAAAATTGATCGCCCATTTCTCAAATGGTTGCAGCGTCATCTGTGGCTTCAGTGGCATTTCATCCCTCTGTGATGGTTTCCCAGTCTGTTGACATACGTCGCAGGCCCAATAGTACGCTTTCGAGTCTTGATGTAGAGTTGGCCACCATAGTCCGGTGCGAAGAATCTTCTCTGTATGGCGCGGCTCGCATAATTTCCTCCAACAAACCCCCCATGTACTTCAGCCAGGATCTGTCCTTGCTCGAATTCAGGTACATATCTGCATAATATTTCGTCATTGCCCATTTTGTAGAGGTGCCTTGCAATAACAATAAAGTCTATTGCGTGTATCACCAATTCTTTCTTTTACTGAATGGAATATCCCTGTGGTGTAGTTCTTGTGGTTAAGAAGTGGATTATATCCTCAAAATGGCCATCCGCGATGCGTACTGCATACAACTGTGCATCCGATAGTCCTTCCTCTAAGTTTGTGGGCTCTTCGTCATTCTCAATTCGGGACAGGTGATCTGGGCCTACGTTTAGATGTCTCAACTTTACAATGACTTTGAAGTCATATTCTTGAAATAATAGCAACCACCTACAAATGCGCCCCCCCAACATAGGCTTATTCACGAGGTATTTTAACGCAGAGTGGTCAGTATACATCTTAAAGTGTCCTCCGTGTAGATAGTGGTGGTATTTATGGAGCACCTATACCATCACCAATCCCTCATGCTCAGTAGTGGAGTAGTTCTTCTCATCTTTTGACAATCGTCGACTTGCGAAAGTGATCGGGTGATCAATTTCCTCCGCTTCTTCTTCAGTGAGTATTGTGCCCAATGCGATACACAATGCGTCAACATGTGCGTGAAATTCGATGTCCCATTTCAGAAAGACCAATATAGGGGCTGATGCCATCTTTTCCTTGATTTTTTCCAAACTTTTGTTACATTCCTCATTCTAGCAATAAGTAGCATCGTTTTTCAACAACTGTTCCATTGGTTTCGTGATCTGTCTGCAGCTTTTTATGAACTTCCAATAGTAACCAGTGTGTCCCAGTGTGGCGTGCAGTTGTTTAACACTTCGCGATGCTTGCAGATTGAGTATGAAAACAATCTTTACCAGATCCACCATCAGACCTTGCTTATAGACCACATGGCCGAAGGGGATGAGGAAAGTACGCTTCTTTAGGTTTAGCGCAATTGAGTGCCATCAGCAAGTATCCAACATTAATCGTAAGCTCGCGATATGTTGCTTGACTAACCCAAATACAGTCCAATCATCAAGATATACTTCCAAGAACTTATGTATAAATTCCTTGAATGCAGCTACCACAATGCGCGAGAATATCACTGGCTCATTCTTCAATCCAAAGGGCATCATAGTGTACTGAAAACAGCCCCATTCGGTGGTGAGAGTTGTTTTACTTCTATCCTCTAGCATGATCTTGATCTGGTGGTACCCTGAGAAACCATCTATGAAGGAGTATGCTTCCTGTCCACCCACATTTTCTAGTAACGTGTTTGTAAATGGCATCAGAAATGGATCCTTAACACATGCATCATTTAGCTTCCTGAGATGCACGCAGATGTGAATTTCACCTTTCTATTTTTTCTCCTACACAACCATAGGACTTACCCAGTCGGACTCCTCCACTAGTTCAATTATTCCTACTGCAAGCATCTTGTCCAACTCTTCGTGGACCTTCACTTTGTATTTTGGATTCAATCAGTAAGCTCGCTGCTTAATTGGCTTCACATCCAGCTTCAGGGTTATCTTCATCATTCCCAGGTCACCGAGGATCCCTTTTAACTTCAGGATTTTAGTTGGGAATAAATCTTGATACTCTTGAAGTAATTCGACGACCTTTTCCACCGTGGCATTGTTAAAATAGTCTGCAATCATTGCATACTTTGGCTCTTCCTCCATTCCAATGTTTACTTGTTTCATTTTCAATGGCACGATGATGTTTGGATCCTCGATTGTTGGTCCGCGAACCTCGCATCTCCCCTTTATTTCCAGAATATTGATGTTTCTAGGTTCGTCCTCATCATCTTCCACCTCCACATTGTAATATTCCAGGGCCTAGCTCAACTGTCATGACCACTCTGGCTGCATGATTTCTTCTGGTTCCAGTGGTATTTTGAAAATAGCGGCCTTCACAACCTCCAACACGTCATCCATAGTATCCATCCATTGATCTTCAAAGAGGAATGTTAACAAAAAATCTTCACACAAGATATCACATTCGCCCGTGCCATGTCAAAGCTCTGTTTCAGTATACCAATTCCTCTGGATGACATCCAGGGTATGATAAAATAAGTCTACCCACTCTGGTTGGGGCTCTTCCCCATAGGATTTAATCCATTTGGTGAGGTGTGTGTGCGGGTTTTCACGTCCATCATATTTCTCAGTTAGTCATAGTTCTGGCTTCCCAAATTTTAGGTCCCTATAATACTAGTGATTACCCCATTACTATTGTAGTTGTATCCCTTATTAATATTGTTGTGTTCCTATTGTCCCCATATTGTTATTACTGTGCCCCATAGAATCCCTCTATTGTTATTTTTGTGCCTTTATATTATTATTGTTAGGTCGGCTGGGTTATATTGTGACTCCTTAGACTCCTATATATAGAAATGAGGTTTTGTCATTTGAATCATCAAAGAATCATTCATTTGTGTAATGTAAAGGAGTTTTCCCCCTTGAAGAGGCTGAATTCTAAGGCATTGATCTATCTTTTCTATCTTTTTGTGAGTTGGTTTCATAACATTTGGTATCAGAGGATTGGATTTTAGGGTTTCGCTATTCCAAATAGGTCATCATGGCATTTTCACTATAACTTGTTTTTTGCAACATTTTAGAAGAAAAAAAAAACACATTTGAGAAGAAACCACACTGAACCTTGGGTCCAAATTTTAGAGCTTTTCGCGCTATATTTACGGAGATATGATTTGAGGAAGTTGGTCTTTTTGTAGACTTTTGAATTACATTCCAAACAAGTGACCTGGAGAAAATCATCATAACTTTCTCTCTGAGCATTGGATTGAAATTTCGTAAGAAGTTACAGAAAGAAGACGGAATGTAGTTTCTTGTATATATTTTTCAGAGCCAAAGGTAGAAACAGGGACACGTGGCATGTCGTACAAGTTCACTCTACTAAACTAGTCTATAATCAGGTCACTGCGGGAGATTTGGCATAACTCTTCCTTGGAGAATCCAATTTGGATCAGACTGGTGGCATTGGAAAGAGGACACCGAGGGCTATTGGAGGTCGCAATTTCAGAAGTGGATGATCTGAAATTATAGAGATACATCAGAGGCAATATCGAGCTCCTACAAAGTGAAAAAAGGTGTGTATATTTTTTTAAATTTTTGTTTAAGCTTGGTTTGAAAAATTGGTTTGAAGGAATTCAAAGGGCATAGTAGAGCATTATTATTGGTAACTGATGCCCTGAGGAAAGAAAATGAAAACACCTAGTAAGCAACCTAAAAGCTCTAGCATGATTCATGAAGAAGAGGAAGAAATGCTACATGATATATCAAAATTACAAGACCAAGTGCAACAAATGTCACTCTCACAAAAGCTAACAGAAGCTAAGATAAATGGAATGGAATCTAAGATAAAGGGTGTGGAAGCTAAGATGAATGGTGTGGAAGCTAAGATGGATGATTTGAAGATAGGCATGGCAAATTTGAAGACAGATTTGACAAATTTTCTACAAGAAATACTTACTAATGGTGAAAGGGTAGTAAATGAAACTCATGATGCGAACAAAAGAAATGTTAATCATGATTTCATAGACTCTAATGTTGGGTTGAAGACCCATCATATTCCAAAAATCGATATGAGGATGATTGATGGCAAGGATCCCACAACATGGATATTACAGATGGAACAATTTTTCAATCTCAATAATGTGCAAATCACACAAAAGGTATGTATTTCAACTTTATATTTGCAACCAAATCAATTTGTATGGTATCAATGGCCTTGCTCTTGTAAAAAAATTATCACTTGGGCAATTTTTACGGAAGAATTAACAGCACATTATGAGGATACAAAAAGCAACACTTTTTTTAGCCAATTGATAAGTCTCAAAAAAAAGGGTTTAATAATGGAGCACATTGAGGAGTTCCAAAAATTGAACATAAGGGTAAAAAATATTCCTGAGGAGCATAGGATTGATGTGTTCATAGGGACTTTAAAGGATAATATCCAACATGATGTTCGCCTTTGGGAACTTGATTCATTAGAAAAGGCATTCAGGCTAGCAAGATAAATGGAAAGCAAAATTATGGCAACCAGGAAGCATACCACTCATAACTATAAAGATGGAAGTGTTGTTGCCCCTAGTCTTCCACAACCTATAAGGCTGACACCACAACAATTGGAAGAAAAAAGAGCAAAAGGGCTTTGTTACAGTTGTGATAGCAAATACACTAAAGGTCATAAGTGTGCTGAGAAGAAATTATTCTACATAGATTGTGAAGAGGAAGAAGAAAAGGAGCAAGAAAGGTCAAAAGAAGAGGATGTACTCCAGGAACAAAGCCTATATAAAGAAGAAATGAATCCGACCATATCTTGTAATGCATTAGCTGGAATTACCACTCCTCAAACCATCAAGATAGAAGGAAAAATCAAGAATAAAAAGGTAATAGTGTTGATTGATTCAGGAAGTACCCACAATTTTATTCATTGCAAGGTAGCAAAAGAATTGAATTGCTTCCTATATCCAGCACCAGAGTGTCAAGTGATGGTTGCAAATGGAAGAACAATAAATTTCTCTGGAAAGTGCCATAATATCAAGCTATCCATGGGAGAATATGTATTGACTAGCCCAATGCTTTCCATTCCAATGGGAGGTTCTGATGTTGTACTAGGAATCCAATGGCTACAATCCTTGGGTACAATAGCTTCTAATTTTCAAGAACTTTTCATGAAATTTTCTGTGGAAGGAAAGGAAGTTGAATTAAGGGGTATTGCAAGGAAACTGGGAAAGATAATCATCTCTAACGGTATGACAAAGCTTCTAATAAAGGAACAAAGAGGTGTAATTGCACAATTATGTTCGCTAGATGTTTCCACATCGAAATCATCTATTTCTCCAGATCTCCAAAAAGTCTTGGACAATCATTCCAAGGTATTTGAGACTCCCAAAGGTATCCCACCTATTCATGATCATGATCATGCTATTCATCTGATTCCAGGAGGTGTTCCTCCAAACATCGGGCCGTATAGATATCCCTATGCCCAAAGAGTGAAATTGAACATATGTTTGTAGAAATGATAGAGGCTAGTATAATTCAACCTAGTCAAAGTTCTTTCTCTGCTCCAGTAGTATTGGTGCACAAGAAAGATGGATCATGGTGCATGTGTTCGGATTATAGGGAGCTCAAAAAGCTCACTATTAAAGATAAGTTTCCCATTCCTGTCATTGATGAATTACTGGATTAATTGCATGGATCAATTTACTTCAGCAAGTTGGATCTTCGTTCAGGATATCATCAAATCAGAATGAAGACTGAAGACATTTTCAAAACAACATTTAGAACTCATGAGGGTCATTATGAATTTTTGGTCATGCCTTTTGGCCTTACCAATGCACCTTCTACATTTCAAGGTTTGATGAATTCCATTTTCAAACCCTTCCTTAGAAAATTTGTGTTAGTATTTTTTGATGATATATTAATCTACAGCAAGTCTTGGAAGGATCATGTTGAACATGTTGACAGGGTGCTACAACTATTGGAGGAGAAACAATTATATGCAAAAAGATCCAAATGTTTCTTTGGAGTAGAAGAGGTGGAATATCTGGGTCATATTGTATCTCATGAAGGAGTTAAGGTAGACCCTAGCAAAATTAAAGCCATTAAGGAATTGAAAATCCCCACATCCATAAAGCATCTGCGAGGATTTCTCAAGTTGATAGGGTATTATCACAAGTTTGTTAATAATTAAGTTTGTTAATAATTATGGGAGAATAGAAGCACCTCTAACAACATTATTGAAGAAAGATGCATTTTCATGGACTCTAGAAGCAATAAAGGCCTTCGAACATCTTAAAAAGGCAATGTGCCAAGCACATGTCTTAGCTACACTGGACTTCACAAAAACCTTTATTGTGGAATGTGAGACTTGAGGAAATGGAATTGGTGTTGTTTTAATGCAAGATGAAAGACCCATTACTTTTGAAAGTCGTCCAATCAAGGGAAAGTTTTTACACAAAGCTATTTATGAGAAGGAAATGTTGGCAATACTACATGCACTTAAGAAATGGTGACCCTACCTAGTGGGAAGATACTTCAAGGTAAAAACGGATCATGATAGCCTTAAATACTTTTTAGAAAAAAGATTATCCTCTGAAGAGCAACAAAAGTGGGTCACAAAGATGTTGGGTTATGACTTTGAAATCATCTACAAAAAAGGGAAGAAAAATGTGGTGGCAGATCCACTCTTAAGAAAGGATGAGGACGTGGAAGAATTGTTGTGCACCATTTCTATTATCCAACCAGATTGGATAAACGAAGCAAGGGAGGAATGGAAGAATGATGAAGAAGTGTGGGCACTTATTCAAAAGTTACAACAAGATTCCAGTACATCTGATACATTTAGCTGGAAAAATGATTCGTTATGGTACAAAGATCACTTATACCTCTATAAGAATTCCCAACTCAAACAAAAGATTCTTATGGAATTGCACACTTCTCCCTTAGGAGGGCACTCAGGATTTTTAAAAACTTACCACTGGGTTAAGAAGGAATTTTTTTGGGATGGCCTTAAATCGGATATTCAAAAGTTTGTGGCAAAATGTTTGGTTTTCCAACAAAATAAAGTTGAAACAATTAAGACCCCGGGTCTATTACAACCTTTATCCATTCCAAGCCAACATTGGGAGGAGGTTTCAATGGATTTTATCACAGGTTTACCCAAGTCTGGGGGAAAGAATGTCATCATGGTGGTAGTTGACAGACTTACCAAGTATGCACACTTTTGTGCATTATCACATCCATTTAAAGCTAGTACAGTTTCTACTGCATTTATGGAAACAATTAAAAAGCTACATGGAAACCCAAAGATTATTGTAAGTGACAGAGATCCCATTTTCACTGGAAATTTTTGGACATAATTATTTTCTTGTCTCAATACTCAGTTAGCTCATAGCTCATCTTATCATCCTCAATCTGATGGGCAAATTAAGGTAGTAAACAAATGTTTGGAAGGATATCTTCGTTGCTTTGTATCTGATAAACAGACACAATGGGTCAAATGGTTGCCTCTGGATGAATGGTGGTATAACACTTCCTTCCATATAGCAACAAAAATGACCCCATTTATGGCACTTTATGGATATCAACCACCATCCATCACATCATATTTAAGAGAAAATTCTAAGGTTCAAGCAGTGGAACATCACATTGAGCATCGACAACAAGTCCTCCAACTCTTAAAGGATAACCTCGTGTTGGCGTAGAATAGAATGAAACAACAGGCAGATCAACATCGCACTGAAAGAGGTTTTGATGTAGGTGATTGGGTATTCCTATGGATACAACCATATAAACAAATGTCCGTTAAGCAAGCTAAAAAGGATAATAAATTATCACCAAAGTATTATGGTTCATACAAGGTGTTGTAAAAGATTGGTACTATGGCATACAAATTGGAGCTTCCTGTAGCTTCTCGAGTGCACCTAGTTTTCCATGTTTCATGTTTAAAGAAGGTTATAGGACAAGCTCCCAGTTCAAACAATATTGCCAGAACTTGATGAGGAAGGAAAAATTATATTGGAATTGGAAGCAGTCACAGAAACAAGAACTCGACAGCTACGAAATCGATCAATTTTGGAGTATCTCATCAAGTGGAAGAACTTATCCACTGAAGATTCCACATGGGAGGATGAAAATTTTATACAGAAGCATCCAGAACTACTCAAGCATTGAGGACAACAATTTTTTGAAGGAGAGGGGCATGTTAGGTCCCTATAATACTAGTGATTACCCCATTACTATTGTAGTTGTATCCCTTATTATTATTGTTGTGCCCCTATTGTCCCCATATTGTTATTACTGTGCCCCATAGAATCCCTCTATTGTTATTTTTTTGCCTTTATATTATTATTGTTAGGTCAGCTGGGTTATATTGTGACTCCTTAGACTCCTATATATAGAAAGGAGGTTTTGTCATTTGAATCATCAAAGAATCATTCATTTGTGTAATGTAAAGGAGGTTGCCCCCTCGAAGACGCTGAATTCTAAGGCATTGATCTATCTTTTCTATCTTTTTGTGAGCGAGTTTCATAACACCAAATCTTATCTACATCATTCACTTGTAGCTGCGCTAATCTTCAAAGGTTCCTTCATGTGTTCCCCACTACTGCATAGGCATTGTGCCCAACGACCATATCAATGCATCAAACCACTGGTGTTTTGGTACCGTGAGCTCAAACTTGATCAGGAATTCGTCTACCTCAGTCAATCCATGATACATCGGTAGTTTTTAATCCTGAGCTTTTACACAACACAGTGACCTTGTCATCATATTGCAGTTTAACGTGGTTACTCCATTCAACTGGTTATGCCATCATTCATCTTCTTCATCTGAATCTGAAATGCAGGCTTCTGCGCGTTCCCATGGAATTCTTTCATCAGCAGTCAGATTCACCCATTCCTGATCTCGCGTCGTGATCTTGTAGATATGATCCAAGTCCTCATCTATTTCATCGTCGCATACGGGTTCAGTATACTGCACTCCTTCAGCCGGGTCTAGGGGAACGACTGCACGGAGGGACTTCTTTTCAAATATCATCTTCTGGTTCTTTAAATTAATGACTCCATTCATATCCGTGGCCCAGTCTATCCTTAATAATGCTGGGTAGGGGTTACTGTCATCCACAATTTCTATTACCTCAAAGTCTGTTTGTGTGCTCGTGCCTTCTATATCCACTGTGACTCCTTGCAATCTGCCCATGGGCAAGATCTTTTGTTGGTTCGCCGTCCATAATTGAATAGGGGACCACTGTAATGTGGGGTCTTCCCATGCATTCCCATGTTTGTTTAGGTAGCACATTTGCATCCAAACCTAAGTCCAGGATGATCTGATCCATCTCATAGTCGCCGACCTATGCTGTTAATCGCATTTCTCGTCTAGTGCACAAAGTATGTTTTCCTAATTTCCAGACCACGTGAGGTGCACCTGACCTTGCGCACCTAGTTATCAGCTCTTGTAATCCCTGAACCGCCTAATTATCATGTACCATTTTCATACATGTCTCTAAAAAGGTAGTTAACAAAGAGGGATCCATTCCTCGCTCAGTTGGATCACTACTACCTGAAGTAGAGACCTACGTGAAGCTCTTCTGAGCTTCCGTAGATGTCCCCTTTACCTATTCCACCTTAAAGCCGACATCGCGACCCTTCCCATCTTCTCCATGTTGTTTCCTCACATCTCCTCCTGTAGTTGTGCCACTCCTCAGTACCATGTTTATGCTAGGGTCATCTTCATGTGGTTTAGCCCTAATCATTTGGACATTTCGCATCGTCGTGGGTTGTGCTGCTCTTTTCTCGCGTATCTGTGCTATCAGTGTGGGGAAATCTATCATTTCATGATCAAACTGCTCACAGTAGGGGCACGATATTCTGGTCGGGTTGGTACAATCATGCACGTAGTGCCCTGGTCCTCCACAGTTGTAATAGATTAGCTACTTGCGACCCCTTCCTGGTCCCATTCCTCGTCGTCCTCGTCCATGTCTCTGGTACCCACCGCGCGCTATCGTCGCAACTGGATCCTGACCTCGCGCTTTAGTCTACATTCTATAGGTAGGTGATCAATCCATCAATAATTGATAACTACATCAGTCTCGCTCCTCGTAGCCCATCGATCTACAAAATTTGCAAAACCACTGTTGGGGGGTCTGGTTAAATTTTGGCAGTATGTAACAGTGGTTTGTGTTGTACTTTCCTCCCACCTGACAAATTGCACACCAGAGCGAGGGTGTCGTGCTTGGCCCCACTTGTACCTCTGGTCACAATGGTGTTGATCCCCCTGCTGCCACATAGTTCGCAAAGATTGGAGAGTGATCCTTATCATGGCCCTGGCTTCTACATTTTATACACCACACTTCCTCCCGGGCCTCTGGCCAGGGCGACTTTTCTTGTCTTAAACTCTACATCTCTAAGCATAGGTTTTGTATTTGCACGTGGATTTGTTGAACTCCTGACCTAGATCCTGTATTGGAGTTTCATGCAACCTCATCGCTGTCTCCAATGCTTACAACTTGGGTTGAGATCTTTTGCTATGACAGTGCTATCTTCAAATGTGGTGTCAATGATGCCACAAACCACGAAGAGTGTTGTGCATCTACCAGTGTCATGTTAGCCTCACAGATTGTACCCTTCAATCTTTGATCTAGATCCCATGGGGTTTCACTAGGCAACATCGCGATCTCCTTGAACCTGATGATCAACTGCATCTCTTATTTCGGCCAGCTAAATTCTTTTTTCAATTTAGCCCAGATCTCTATTGTTCCCACATTTGGGTGATCGCTTGAGTACTTTATATACCATTTCAGCGTGCAATCCTACAGTGCGCTAACCAGGGTAGCCTTTTTGATGTTATCGTCCATAACTCCATGCGCTTCCCATACTACCCTTACCATGAACCAAAATTGTTCTGGATCTTCGCTTCCTACTCCTTTGAATACTGACAACTGGATCACGCTCATCATGTTTAACCTCTAGTTTGCACGTCGGAGTGCTAGGACCTACTATGAACTCGTACCGCTCCTGATCCAATCAATCCTCAAGCTCTTTCTTCCTAGGGTTCCAACGTCCTGAAATTAGACATCCCTTATGCAGATCCTGGTCCCAACAATGGAACCATTTGTTGGCTTATTGGGGCCTGACCCAGGTTCAGAAGAGTTATTGGCCAAACAAATCCCATGCTACCGGCCATTTTGGCAATAGTCCATGTAACGCGGACTGAAGTCTCACCCGAGGTAGCAGGAGAGGGTGCTGGAACCAGGTTTCCGCACCCTTGGGGTGTCTAGATGTGTTTTGGAAGGTTTGTGAACTGATCTGTGGCCTCGCGCCACTCTGCTTCTACATAGATTTGCATCAAGGCACTTCCTTAATAGTTATTATTTATGAGGTTGTTATAGATCATATCTATTCCTTGCAGTTTTTAAGTAACCATTTAATAGACATATCCAATACGCACACCCAAAAATGTTATAGATTTGCATAAATTAAAAACATAAGCATAGCGCACAGATCAAAACAAATATACAAACCAAAAATTAACCAGAACCACAATGTTTCAAAGTCCACACATTATTTCAGAACTAGCTTATCTTTATTAATATTCTTAATTCAGTACAATTCACTTCCTTCCCTGCGCACATGGCTGCGGGGGTCCATGCACATAGCTACGGACTCTATCAGGCCTCCGCAAACACAGTTGTGGAGCCTCTATCCAACTACTAACACTTCACAACCTGGACGTATAGACTCAGAGCAAAATTACTTTCAAAAACCCATAACACCGTTCTCCAACAAAAACTGACTTCTACCCTTAGAGCCTCGCTCTATTTATACATTCCCATGGTCCATGGACTATGGGCAGGCTGACTTACTTCCTATTATTCTATATTATTTTTGGGCAGACAACCCATTAACACGACCTATTACATTTCGTGCTCTGTGCTTTTCAGATATTTACAATATTATTATCCTAACTTACATGCTTTAAGCCCCAAAACCATTACGCGGGGCCTCTGCTACCCAACACTCACACATATGTTCATGACTTACGTAATTGGTCATTAATTAGATGGTGTCTACCATGTTTGACTCCAACTCATTCATTCACATGGTTAGACTCGTACATTGGTTTGTCCTACGAATGAGATATAAGACCCCGGATCTAGTTTCATCCATTCGGATTGCGATTTAGGATTAATACAAGATCACAATGTATGATGACTATGAGCATACATGGATTCATCTAGTCAAGGGTCCACCATTAGTCATTTGTGGACTTGTATTTTGATCATTGTACATGTAATTTTAGCTTATATGTTGAGTATGGGTATGCCTCCCTCGGCAAAGGTGTCATGATGTGAACGTATTGTAATAGATGATGATCTTGTCAGTTGTTATTGATCTTGACTTGTTACAAAGTAAATCACTTCAGTCATTGGATTTCATTTTTAACTTTTTGCTTTAGGGGGGAATCTGTTATAGGCCATTTTTTCACGTCTGGTCAATAGGCCTTCAATTGGATCAATCAAAATCCTTTGACCTCCTCATCATCCTTGCATAAATCCCTAAGCATGACTCATTCCAATCCCTGAGTTCCTACCTAAAAACACCTTGTTTTAGTCATTTCAAGGACCAATGCTCCGTAGCCTCCTATTGGACAATGTTTACTACTAGTTTGCTCCATTGTGGTCTGCATTGATCACCTACAAGTTTCTCCACTATGCACCTGCGTTAATTCTAGAAATTTTGTAAAAGTAGATAATATCGTAGCCTCTTGTTCCATAAGCTTCTAGGATTTGTTATAACCATTTACCTCAGATAAAAGTCTCGAATCCTATCCTATCCTAGCATGGATTTTTCATCCTTTATCCATTGATATCATCCTCCCATCAAGAGTGAATCTCAAGCCCTAATTGGTAAAATCATAACAATTCACGAAATACTTGCTTCACCTATATATTTACTTCCATCTGTAGAAAATGGGTTGGCTTTTGGAGAGTGATTATAACCTTATGTTGCTGATGTGATATATATCTTTCCATGCATTAGGGTGATTAGAGGTTCACTTTGTGATAAGGAAAGGACAAGTCAACTTGGAGGAGCTATTTTACAGGATCAACACCTATTTTTGGTTGTAACTCACTCAATTTCTATTAATGCAAAGAGTTCTTCGTTTTCCTATATATAATATTATGGTTTCATATATTTCAATACCATGTTGATCTATTGAATAAAGTGATTATATGATGCTACATAGATTTCACGGATCGTTTCCTTGTGTTATTTGATTGTACAGTTTCTAATAATACCAATCGAAGCTAGCATTCAAGAATTCAAGACAAGGAAGGAGTGAACCATACGATAGATTCCAGGTAGGCTTCATCTCGTTATCTATGTACTTTATGGAAATCATTAGTCCCTTTGTCTTTTTTTGTTGTAGGTCAGTCCACTAGTCCTAGGGAAGATAACTTTTTTTCGCAGTCGTAGATTTGGCATAACACATTTGATGAAGGTGGGTCATCTAGTGTTAGGTGCATTATGTTTTTACGTTAAAGTGGTTTCATTTAATGTTTAAGCAATTCTAATTTGGCATACAAGTCAAATTTGGATTATAGATTGTTATTGGTTATGTTACTGCAACCTGTTGGTTATCATTCCCCCCTAATCTATTGTGGCAATCCTTAAGGTCCATGTTATTCATACTTAGTAGTTGTCATAATTCCATTCATTTCGTTATCCCATTTTTTGATTGGATAATGTTAGTGACTCACGTTTTTTCCCTATTGGCCTTCTACAATAAGAAGAATCGATTAGATATACCCAAAGTCGATGTGGTTGTAATGAAAGAAACAGATGAGACAACTATCAAAATGAAAAGGAGTAGCATGTGATATAAAGCAATCGAAAAACCAATTATAGTTTGAGACCTACACCCTCTTATATATCCACTTGTCTCTAAAGTATAGCATGCATATCAAAATACAAGGAAATATCAATAAACACCATTTCCTAATTAAAGCAATAAATTTTCCATCATTAAAGGGGGAATATATCATCATTATTACATGATAAATAAATTAACCTTGTTAAAAAACCTTATTAACAAAATAAAAGGGGAAATATGGAGCTCGAAAAAACAAATGGAAGGGAAGCAACTCAAGCAACTAGGAAATTCCTTTCCAAAGTTGCTCATGGAAAATGGCTTTACATAAATTAGTATATGTTTATGACACCTGATGAGCGTAGGTATTGCAGCCAGGATGTTGCAACTCCTAGGGTTACCAACTTTACTTATCAATCTGAGGTTCGTACAAAATTGGAGGTGATTGTTCTATATACACAAGTAGAAGTGAATGTACTGCCTGTTTTCACTACTCATCTGGCAAGAGACCCTAGGGGTTGCAAGCTAGACTTCTATAGGGTCAGAAGAAGCTTGCATTCGATGGAAGGAGAGCAAATCTATTCTAAGGGAGAGTGTTGGGTAGCGGAGGCCCACGTAACAGTTTTGGGTATGATAGCCTAGAAATTAAGATAAAAAATATTGTAAACCTCGAAATATGCAGAGTGCGAAATGTAAAGGTCAAGTCAAAGGGTTGTCCACCCAAGATATAATATAGAATAATAGGAAGTAAGTCAGTCCATGGACCATAGGAAGGTATAAATAGAGCGCGGCTCTATGAGGGAATGACAATTCTTTTTTGGTATGATCTTGGATCTGAATTGTAATGGGTTTTTGAGGAGAAAAGTATGAAAGCATTTGTAAGTCTGGGTCGAGCGTTTGGGGTGGTGGATAGAGGCTCTGCAGCTATGTGCACAAAGTCCTAGAAGAGTCCCCAGTTGTGTGCACGGACCCCTGCAACTGAGTGCACAGGTCGGATCTAGATGTATTGGTGATAAAGTGGAAATAAAGATAAGTTGCTTCTATAATTCTGTGTTAAATCTAAATTATCGCTGATCTGACTTTTTGTATGATTAATATAATTGTTTGATCTATGCGCATATGTCTATGTTATGAATGTATGTGAATCTAAGTTTATTCTAAGTGCGTGAACTAGTTAAATCTGTTAAATGTTTGCTTATAGACCCTGCAAAGTGGATATGATATATACAAGTAATTAATATTACGAACTAACACGGATCTAGATCTACGCGGAAGTGGAGTAGCGTGAGGCTATAGAAAGACGCGCGAACCCTCCAGACCACATCTAGACATCCCAAGGGTGCAGAAACCTGGTTCCAGCACCCTCCCCTGATACCTCAGGTGAGATCTCATTCCGCGCTCTACGAGCTGTTGCCGAAGGGGCCGGTAGCTGCTGGATTTTCTTGGCTAAGTGATTCTTCTGAACCTGGGTCAGGCCCATACAAGCCAACAAATGGTTCCATTGCTGAGACAGGGATCTGCCTAATGGGTGTTTGATGTGAGACACGGGGACTCTATAGAGAAAGAATTAAAGGATCGAAGGAACAATAGTAGTTCGGAGTACATTGACAAGGGTAACAATGACGAGCGCTATCTAGCTACCGGTATTCAAAGGAGCAGGAGGCAAAGACCCAGAACAATTTTGGTTCATATTAAGATCAGTATGGAATGCACACTGAATTACGGATGATAATATCAGAAAGGCTACCTTAGTCAGCGCGCTGTAGGACCAAGCGCTGACATGGTACATAAAGTACTCAATCGATCACCCAACGGCAGGGACAACATAAATCCAAACCGAATTAAAGAAAGAGTTTAGCCGACTGAAGTCAGAAACACAGTTAATCATAGGGTTCAAGGAGATCACGATGATGCCTGGTGAAACCTCATGGGATTTGGACCAAAGACTGAAAAGTACTATTCGTGAGGCTAACATGACATTGACGGATGCACAACACTGCGCTTGGTTTATGGCATCCTTAACACCACATCTGAGGATGGCTTTGTCACAACTGTTAAGGGAGAATGTCCCCTAGGGTCTTGGGTTGATACCCTAGCAGAGTGGGGGTTATCTATAAAGAAAAACATACATTCCACACAGCCATGATGCTAATATAAACAAACTATGCAAAGAGGGGTGCACCTGGGGGTCCTTCGTTTGGGAAGATCCAGCTAGGGTCCAAACCCTCTTGGAGTTCCTTTTGCTCCTTCAACCTGCAAAACAATCAATTCAAGAAAACATAGCAGTATATGGACTTAACATCATAAAGAAATCAACTTCATATCATATTGAAATTTAGTTATGCAATTGAAATAATCATTCATTTGTGAACCATAACATTGATATCATAAACATGAAGAAGATTCATATCAGGAACAAGACGAGTGTTTCTTTTATTATAGATAACTAAAGTACAGAAAGGAATGATTTCACCTGAGTCTTCCTTTCATAGGCTCCAAGCGGAACCATCCTCCGGATTCATCCAATCTCAAGCCTTCAACAAGGTCCTTCCATAACTCACTCAAGGATATCTCAACAAAAAGACATCATAACTCAAGGAAACAAGGGTTTCCTATAATGGGGGAAGTGCTGGAAGCATAGGGATCTTCAGACCTAATCTAGGATAATCTCAATAGAGTGATCTTTCTCTCTCTTCTCTCCTCCCTTAGGCCTTCCCATTGAAGCCTTTTTATACTTCTCCCAAAGTAGTTTTTTAGTTGGGAATTCATTGGGAACAGTTGGGCCATGGGCACTAATAGGTAATCAACAGGTAAAACCCACGATCTCCACCCGAAATTAAGGAGATTTAATTTTTTTAAGTGTTTTAAGACATATACGCGGGTTGGGTATAGACAGACCTGCATACACATGCGTTTAGCTCAGGGCAATGTCACATATAGGGAGTAAAACACTTTTTTTTAAGTATTTGGACCAGGTTTGGAAGGAGGGGTTGCCCTAGGCCATGAGTGCAGCATCACAAACATCAAGAGTGAGATTTGGAGCTATAACAACAACATAAGATCTCAACCCAGGCTCAAGCATTAGAGATAGCGATGAGGTTACACGAAACTCCATTACAAGACCTGGGGTTGGGAGTTCAGCAAATCCAAGTGCAGATCCGAAATTCGTGTTTGGAAATGAAGAAGTTAAAACAAGAATAGGCACTGTGACCAGAAGTCCTGGAGGACGTATGGTGTATAAAGTGCAGGAGCCAGGGACGAGATAAAGATCACTGCCCAATCTCAGTGAATTATATGGCAATGAGGGCACCAACACCATTGCGACTAGAGGCACAGGCAGAGCCAAGCACAACAACCCCGCTTTGGTGTGCAATCTGTCAGGTGGGAGGAAAGCACAACATTGATAACTGTCATGTATTGCCAAAATACAACCAGACCCCCTAACAGCTATTTTGCAACTTTTACAGATTGGTGGGCCATGAGGAAAGAGACTGTCATAGCTACCAATTATTAATGGACCAGTCACCTACTTACAGAATGCAGACTGAGGTGCGAGGTTAGGATCTAGCCATGGTGATCACGTGCAGTGGGTTCTAGGGCCATGGACAAGGACGGGGTGGAATGGGGACATGAAGGGGTCGAGGTCAGCTAATCTGTTACAATTGCGAAGGTCCAAGACATTACGTGCGGGATTGTACCAACCCAACTAGAATTTCATGCAATTATTGTGAGCAATTCGATCATGAGCTAATAGATTGCCCTACGTTGATAGCACAGATTCATGAAAAAAGGGCAGCGCAACCAACAACAACCCAAAACGTGCAGATGATGAGGTCCGAACCCAGTGAGGAAGATCCCAATGTCAACATGGTACTAAGAAGTGGCATGGCCACAGGAGTGGCTAGAAGGAACTTAAGTAAGGAAGACACAGGGGTTGGTAAGGAGACATATCTGGAAGCTTGGGAGAGCTTCAGGGATGTCTCTACCCTAGGTAGTCGGGATCTGCCTGAGTCAGACAGGGATCCCTCGATGATAACTACCTTTTTAGAGACATGTATAAAATTTCTTCGTGACAACAAGGTAGTTAAAGGCTTATAGGAACTGATAAATAGATGCGTAGGATGGAGTGAACCTCGCGTAGTTCGAAAGCTGGGAAGACATGCATCACGGAACAGGAGGGAAATGCGACTAACAGCGCAAATCGATGATTATGAGATGGATCAGCTCATTTTGGATCTGGGCTTAGATGCCAACGTACTGCCTAAACAGACTTGGGAGTACATGGGTAAGCCTACACTACAATGGTCCCCTATCCAATTGCGGATGGAAAACCAGCAGAAGGTCCTGCCCATGGGAAGGCTACAAGGAATTACGATAGATATTGATGGTGCCAGTACTTGAACGGACTTTGAAGTGATTGAAATCATGGATGAAAGTACACCTTATCCTATCTTGTTAGGAATAGACTGGGCCACCGACATGAATGGGGTTATTAATTTAAAGAAGCAGACAATGATATTTCAAACAAAGTCTCTTTGCGTAGTCATTCCACTAGATCCAACTGAAGGACCACACTATATTAAACCTGTGCACAATAAAGAGAGTGACAACGAATCAGACAGTATCTACAGAATGGCTTCACAACGGGAAGAATGGTTCAATACAACGAAGGATAGAAGGATATCACAGGGCTATGTAGAGTCTCGCACCACCAATTCAAATGAAGAAGACAAGCGATGGCATAACAAGTTGAACGGAGTGACCATGCTACACTGAAACATGATGACTAAATCTCTGTACTGCGTAAGGGCCCAGGATCGCAAATTGCCAACGTATGATGGGCTGACAATAATAGATGAATTCTTGACCAAACTGGAAATCACAGTACTAGAGCACCAATGGTTTGATGTGTTGAGATGGGCATTGTGGGTGACACCTGCACAATGGTGGGGTACACATGAAGGGACTTTCAAAGATTGGCACGCCTGTAGGCGTATGATGAAGATCAGATTCGGGAAGCCAGAACTACGTATAACGGAGAAATACGATGGACGTGATGATCTGTGCATGCACCTTACCAAATGGATCAAAGCCTACAGAGAGGTACCTCAACTAGAATGGGTGCACTTATTTTATCACACCCTGGACATCATTCCTAGAAATTGGTATACTGCTCCGGCACGACACAGGAGAGTGGAATATTTTGCGTGAAGCATTTTTATCAACATTCCTCTTTGGAGATCAATGGATGAATCCCATGGACAACGTGTTGCTGCTGGTAAAGGACTCCATTTTCAAGACGCCACTAGAACCAAAAGAAACTGTGCGGCCTGACTAGTCGCGGCAGATGAGCCAGGCCCTCGAATGCTATAATGTCGAGGTAGAAGATGATGAGGATGATCCGTGAAACGTTAATATTCTGGAATAAGAGGGAAGCCGTAAGGTGCACAGACTCGAAATCAAAGATCCAAATATCACGGAGCCATTGAAAACGAGACAATTCAATATCGAAACAGAAGAGGAGTCAAAGTATGCAATGCTTGGGGACTATTACGATAATGCCACAGTAGAGAAGGTCGTCGAATTGCTTCAGAAATATCCAGATTTGTTCCCAACAAAAATCATGGAGCTAAAAGGGATCCTAGATGACCTGGGAATGATGAAGATAACATTGAAGCCAAACGTGAAACCAGTTAAGTAGCGACCCTACCGATTGAATCCAAAATATAAAGAAAAGGTCCGCGATGAACTGGACAAGATGTTGTCAGCAAGAATTATTGAACCAGTCGAGGAGTCCGACTGGCTAAGTCCGATGATTATGCGAGAGAAGAAACAAAAGGGTGAGATTTTCATCTGCATGGATCTTAGGAAGCTCAATGATGCCTGTGTTAACGATCCGTTTCCAACACCATTTACTGATGAGGTACTGGAAAATGTGGGGGGGCAGGAAGCCTACTCCTTCATGGATGGGTTCTCAGGATACCACCAGATCAAGATCACGCCAGAGGACAGGAGTAAAACAACGTTCACCATTGAATGGGGTTTATTTCAGTACACGGTGATGCCCTTTGGACTGAAGAACGTGCCAACGATATTTTCACGAATAGTGGTAGCGACATTCAAGGAATTTATACACAAGTTCTTAGAGGTCTATCTTGATGACTGGACCATGTTTGGACTGGTTAAGAAACATGTAGTGAGCTTACGGTTAATGTTAGATACTTGCCACCAACACCAGATTGTGTTAAACCTAAAGAAGTGTACTTTCCTTGTCCCATTCGGGAACCTGCAGGACCATGTGGTTTGTAAGCAAGGCTTGATGGTGGATCTGGCAAAGATAGTTGTCATACTCAATCTGCAAGCACTGCAAAGTCTTAAACAACTACGCACCACACTGGGACACGCAAGCTACTATCGGAAGTTTATCAAAAGCTACACCGAGATCATGGCTCCTATCGAACAGTTACTAAAGAAGGATGCTACTCATTGCTAGAATGAGGAATGCAACAAAAGTCTGGAGACACTTAAGGAAAATATGGCATCCGCCCCTATATTGGTCTTTCTGAAATGGGATGTCGAGTTTCATGTGCATGTTGATGCGTCATGTATCACATTGGGGATGGTACTTAATCAACCAGGAGAAGAGGGAATTGACCATTCGATTACGTTTTCCAGTCGTCGGTTGTCAAAAGCTGAGAAGAATTACTCCACGACCGAGCGAGAGGGATTAGCAATGGTATACGAACTTCAAAAATTTTGCCACTATCTGCTCGGAGGCCACTTGAAGATGCATACCGATCACTCTACGTTAAAATACCTAGTGAATAAGCCTGTGTTGGGTGGTGGGCGCATTTGTAGATGGTTGCTATTATTCTAGGAATATGACTTTGAGGTCATCGTAAAGCTGGGACGTCTAAACGTAGGACCAGATCACCTGTCTCGAATTAAGACTGGCGAAGAGCCGACAAATCAAGAGGATGAACTCCTGGATGCACAACTATATGTGGTGCACACAACGGATGGCCATTTTGAGGATATAATCCATTTCTTAACTAAAGGCACTACACCGTAGGGATATTCTATTCAATAGAAGAAGGAATTAGTGATACGCGCAGCAGACTTCACCGTGATTGCAGGACACCTCTACAAAATGTGCAATGATGAAATATTGCGTAGGTATGTCCCGGAGTTCGAGCAAGCACAGGTCCTAGCTGAAGCACATGGGGGGGTTGCTAGTGGACATTATGCGGGTTGCACCATATCCCAGTAGATTCTTCACATAGGATTATGGTGGCCCACTTTGCATCAAGATTTGAAAGCATACTGCCAAGCCTGCGACATATGTCAACAGACAAGGAAACCATTGCGGAGAGATGAAATGTTGCTTCAGCCACAGATGACGCTCCAGCCATTCAAGAAGTGGGAAATTGACTTCGTAGGACCTATTGAGCCATGAGGAAAGATAGGCGCATGCTATATCATCACTGCGACAGAATATTTGACCCGATGGGCAGAGGCACAACTAGTAAGGATTGCACGGCTACGACAACTGTGAAGTTTTTGTTTGAGAATGTACTGACAAGGTTTGGATGTCCCAACATTCTCATGAGCGATTCGGGAAAGTATTTTCTGAATGAAACGATCAACACACTCACTGAGGAGTACGCCATAACACCCACAAGTGAATGGGACGGTTGAGGCATTCAACAAAATCTTGGAGACTGCATTGACCAAGGTCTATAATGCGCAGCGAAATGACTAGGAATTGTGCATCCATGCTGTGCTATGGGCATACCTAACTACGTGCAAGAATTTGATGGGCCAGACACCTTTTCGGTTAGTTTATGGCAAGGAGGCCATTATGCCTATGGAATATATTGTGCCTAGTCTATGGATGGCAGCAATAACAGGTATGGTAGACCGTGGGTCTTTGGAGGAAAGGCTCGCACCGCTAGAGGAACTGGAGGAGGAATGGTTTTTGGCTGGATTCCATTAGCAAGTACAGAAATATCACAAGAAAGCATGGCATGATCACCATATCAAGGTGTGTACCTTCAAGGAGAATGATCTAGTATTTCTATATGACAATAAGTTCGAGAAATTCCTTGGCAAACTCTAAATGCATTGTTTGGGATCCTATGTCATCAAAGAAGTTACTGATGGGGGCGCGGTTCAACTTACCAAAATCAATGGAGACCCATTCTCGGGCCAAGTGAATGGTAGTCGAATAAAGCTCTACACGGGCAAGCCGACCACTTGACTAAGCAGAATTGCTAAACAACACTAATCTAATAACAACTATCTAAGCTGCAAAAGTAAAAGAGAATAAAATTATCCTAAGGTGCAGGCAAAGGAAACTCAGCTAAGTCTGTGCTTAAGAGGAAAAATGGTCGGAGATCAAAATTGGTCAAAGGAGGACGTGAGGGAGAAATAGTGCATGAGAACCATTGGATCAGGCACATGAAAGGTAATTGAACAGTTGAGATCAGATCGTAGGAGGGTACGGAGGTAGATGGGTGAACAAGGTTAACTAAGAGGATGGACGATTGAGATTATCTCATGGAGGTGAATTCAAGAGATGGATGGGTGGAATCAATCTCCAGATGGATGGTGGAGATCGGCCAAGCCAGTTGGCGATCAGGTGAAGCGACAACTATCAGATCAAACAAGGCAGATTGATGGTGGGATTTTAAGGTGATAAAATGATCAGGGTGATGCGATGGCTGTTAGATTAAGATACAGATAGACTGTGGAGATGGGAGTGCTTAAAGGAACGTGCAGAAATGGGGGAGCAGGTTTAGAGGGCGGTAGGAAGTATATCACAGTTGTAAGTGGTTTCCTAAAATTTTACATGATTAGCTTCCTCGGGCAACACATAGCACAGGGAAACCACTCATTTTCTGTGCCCTTGGGCGTATAACGATCGGACAAAAATCCATGTGATATCGTGTGAAGGCCATTGGATCTGGCAAGGCAGATCTACAATGGAGATTTCACTAAGTGGGTTGGTGAGCTGGTGTGCGATAGCCATAGGATTTGTCAAGGCAGATCGACGGTTGGGATTTAAAGTGCACAAAGTCAAACACTAAAAGTGAATTCAGGTGGTGATTGGTTAGTTTTTCTATGTCAGGCGATCTACAGTTAAAAACTGTGTGAACGTGGATTAAAAGCTTCTGCTCAGCTTTTCATGCTAAAGGAGAATGACAGGGATGTGAGGGAAATCAAATGACGGGAAGAGAGCGAAGGAGCAAATGACCATTAAAGGAACAGAGTGATATGAAATGAGCTCAGTGACTATGTTAAACAAAAAACTCCCTGTGAAAACCAAAACCCTGTGTTTTTGGGGTTGTTGCAGGGTTTCTTCGTCATGTCATGGTCCCAGAGGGAGGAGGTGAGGCTGAGACACCTGTGGGCAACCTTGTGCATCTTTCCTTTGCTACCATGCTAATTGAATGAAATCATACATGAAGCAAATTGAAACACAACTAATCTGTTATGCCCTGCTATAATGGAAATGCAGCTACTTAAAAAAAAACATAAAAGTAGGAAACTACTTAAGTAAATGAATAGAACCAGAAATCTATGCTATCATGTTGTAATGGGAATGAACTTATTGAAGAAAATGAACAACCAAACCATGCATCTATGCTACTACTGTAATGGAAATTAACTACTTCAACACGTGAACACAAATCTATGCTACTTAACAATAAAATAAAGAGGAGCATTGACTGCTAGGGTCAGGCCCTAACCCAAGAGCTTCAGCCCTTTGAGTTAACTCAGTGCTAGCTCAAAACAAAACTCATCTTCATTATAAATCAAATACTGTTACGAGACTTGTAGCTTGAAAACAAAGTAGAGTTCTTCCTAACTCTTGGTGACCGTTGGTGACTAACTGACTGTGTCTAACTAAAAAAACTAAGGTCCTAAGCCTCTCTATTTATACATCTAAGTCTCCAATGACTTCCCTCAAAAATTAGGGAGGCACAGCTCCCAACTCAATGACAAAATCATGCTTTCCCTTTCACTAGCTTGGTTGCCTTCTAGTAGAGAGTCTGCTTGTACTTTCACTTGCTTGGCTGCCTTCTAGTACACCTGATTTGGCTGTTTGCACCTTCACTTGCTTGGTTGCCTTCTGTTGCTCCTGATTTGACTGTTTGTACTTTCAGCGAATGGAGGGATATTCAAATGTAGGGGAAGTAAATGAGGAGGATTTACCTCCTTTAATTCCTCTCCCTTATCCCATTCGAGTTTTTACCAATGTCTTTACCATAGTTCCTTGCTTTTATCTTTTATCCCTGCATTTTCCTTGCTTTTATCCTTTATTCTTGCATTACATGCACATTAGACCACAAAGAAAAATATCCAAATTTACTCATCTCATAAACATAATATAATAAAAAGTATGCAATAAGTTGTGATAATAGTTGGTTTGACTAATCTTGGAGGTGAATTAAGGTCAAATAAGGCCCATATAATTACTCAATGATGAGGCTCATCATCACCCCCCTACTGAAAATGTTGCTCATCCTCTGAGTAACTTAGTGGATTTGGTAGCCTCTCTTACATCTCATGCCTCTGCTATGGTCTCTTCTTCTTGTTCATAGAAGCCTACTTTCCTTTCTACTTCTTCCCACTGATATTCTATGATCTTCAAGCTATGTGGTAGCATTTTCCATCTCCTTATGCAAGCATGTATATTATCATTTCTTAGCAGCCTAAACGTGTCCCCAAGATGTGAAATTGATTTCTCTTGGGAAGTAAGATATCTAAGTGTCAGCTGAGGAACATTTGCAATTAGATTATTGGTGCAGATTAGGGCCATGGGATTTGATTGTTCAACTTCTTTTGTGTCCCTGAAGCCACATAGATCTTTTGTTTCTAGCTGCTCTTTCTTCATTTTTTTTTTTTGTTTCAATGCCTTCTTCCTCTTCTATTTCAGCATCATGTTCCTTTGTATTAGTGTCTCCTTCATCATGTTATCCCCATCTAGATCTGTATCTTCTTCTTCTTGTTTTGCCTCCTCCTCATTGACAGAAGGACTAACACCATAGATGAAGGTTTTGATGTCAACCTCAGCTGGTAAGTCATTGAATATTATCCATGTTATAGGGATCTCGAGGTTTTGGAGGGCATCCTAAATGAGGATTCTGATCAACCCATGGTGAACTAACTGTTGGGAATTTCCTTTCTTTTCTTTGCTATTGGAGTCCATGAGTGATTGCATTAGAAAATAGGGTATGTTGAGGCTTTGATGAACTGGTGTTTCTACCCCAAATCTTAACTCTTCAAGCATTCTAAAGTGGTAGTCATAAACACATTGTATCTACCCTCACATGAGATATAATTGATGAGCATCTTACTTGTGAGGCTTGAAGAGGAAATGAGAAAAATCTTGGGAAAACAGAGCTTCTTGTGCATGTAATCCACTAGCATTTTAGAGGAAACTGGCCAACTTTTTACTTATAAACCAACTACCCCTTATCCGTTACAACTTTTGATCAAATTATGAATATGAGTGAGTGAGCACGATACTTACATGTGGCCTTAATTCCACGCTATAGTTGTCAAAGATCATAGGTGTTGTTGATGGTTATTCTTCTTCCTCCTCTATTGTCTGCTGATGGTTTCTTGACTGCAGATCTGATGTTGTTGCTATTGTTGTATGATCATCTTTCTTCCTCTTTTGTTTTCTACTGATGGTGTCTGTGACTACAGATATGATGCTACTGAATGGACAAAGGGAGTAGGAGTGTGTGTGAAGACATGGATGATGGTAATGGATGAGGTGAGGGGTCCTTGTAGAAAACACAATTCTCACCTGAATCAGAGCAATGAAGTGAAAAAAATGGAATTTATGGAGGGATGCATGGTAAGGAGTGGAGGAGATGAAAATATCTAAGGCAGGGCCTCCTTTGGATATTCTCTTTGCTCCCTGATTGTCTTTCTCATCCTCCTGCAAATAACAATTATGCTTTTTTCTCTTATTATATATATATATATATATATATATATATATATATATATATATATATATATATATATATATATATATATATAGATATATATATATATATATATATATATATATATATATATCTTTAAAAACACCTAGGCTGCCTCAGAGAGGTTTTCACCTTAGATATTTGCCCTAAGTGCCTCAAGGAAGGTTTTCAGCTAGGGATATTCTTTTTCTTCCCATTTTTCTCATCCTTGGGCTGCCTCATGGAGGTTTTCACCTGAATCCTTATTCTGTTTTCCTTATTTTTCACTGACCTGATGAGGGAGGAGCTGAAACTTGCTCCACCATCATCACTTTCTTATTGATACTGTCAATGAACTCTTGCTTAGATAAAGGCCTCTTGTACATTTTCAATCTGTGTCCATTAACTAGTAATGGAATGGCTTCTTCATCTATAGTTCTAACCTGTACTGAACCATTGTCATGGAATCTTTCTACCACATAAGGTCTGAGCCATCTTGTCCTTAGCTTTCCCTTAAAGTCTTTACATCTGGAGTCATATAAAAATGCCCAGACTCCTTGAAATTGCTTCGGCTTAATGTGCTTGTCATCCCATATTTTCCTTTGAAGCTGAACTATCTCTGTATGGAAGAGGGCCTGCATTCTGAATTCATCTAAGCCATTCAAATGGAACAATCTTTCTTTCTATGCATGAATGAGATCTAGATCTAGTTGGGCTGCCATCCTCAATGTGTTATATTCAAATTCAATGGACAACAAAGCCTTCTTCCCATAGACCAGCTCATAGGGTGTAAATCTAGTGGTGGTCTTCCATGTTGTATTATAGGCCCATGTGGCCTCAACTAGTCTTTCTACCCAATCCTTTCTACTTTTGTTCACTACCTTGGTTAGGATGTTCTCTAGTGCTCTGTTGGTCACCTCCACTTGCCCATTAGCTTGCGGATGATAAGGAGTGGAGGTCCCATTCTTGATTTTGTGATGCTTGAGCAGTTCTTCAATCATGCTGGAGGTAAACTGGTTGCCTTGGTCTATGACTAGCTCTCTAGGGTACCCAAATTTGTAGAATATATTCTCCCTTAGGAACTCAGCCACCTTTTCTTCTATTGTTGCCTTAATTGCCTTAGTTTTAGCCCACTTAGTCAAATAATCAGTGCACACAATAATGTGTTGCTTTTGCTTTGAAGGAGGATTGATAGGCCCAATGAAGTCCATGGCCCACTTGTCAAATGGCTCGAAAATCACTTGAGGTTGTAGGGGAATTTCATCTCTTGGAGTAGGCTTTCCCATCCTTTAGCACCGATCACACTGACTAATGTACTTCCTCACATCCTGATGAAGAGTAGGCCAATAATAGCTTGATTGCAACAATTTGAATGATGTTCTCTTTGCTGCAAAGTGACCTCCACAAGGCCCATCATGACAGGTTAGAAAGATGTGAAAGACTTCCTCTTCCCTTACACATCTCCTCAAGATTTGATCTGGGCCAAGCTTGAATAGATTGCCCCTAATCCAGGTGAAGGGGGAACTTTTCCTAATTATCTTTCTCTTTTCTCTAGAGGGCAGGTTTGGTGGGAACTGTGCTGATGCCAAATAGTTTGCTATATCAGTAAACCATGGGGAGAGCATTGAAATAGCAAACAAATGCTCATCTGGTTACTGAGCATCCACCATTCCTTCTTCACCTGCAGGCAAATTCATCCTAGATAGAAAGTCAACAACAACATTCTCCTTACCATGCTTATCAACAATAGTTAGATCCAACTGTTGCAATAAAAGTAACCATCTTATGATTCTAGAATTTACATCTAGTTTGTTCATTAAATATTTAATTGCAGCATGATCAACATGCACAAATGTCTAATAGCCCATAATGTAATGCCTAAACTTGTTCAATGAATGCACAACATCTAGGAGTTATTTTTCGGTCACAATATAATTTAACTCAGCCTTTGATAGGTTTTTACTCATAAAATAGATTGCATAAGGAAAATTCTCCTCTCCCTAACCTAAGGCTGATCTTATGGCTTTATGTGAGGCATCATTATGGATATGAAAAGGGAGGGCCCAGTTTGGGCCTCTAAGGATTGATGTAGTGGTTAATTTACCCTTTAGAATGTTTAGGGCCTCTTGATAGCTCTTTGACCATATAAATTCAAAATCTTTCGCCAATAATCCAAACAAAGGAGAGGCTAACTTGATGAAGTCCTTTATGAACCTTCTGTAGTATCCAACTAACCCCAAGAGACTCCTGACATCTCTCTACTTTTGTGGAGGTGGGACCCTTTGGATGATGCCTATTTTGTTTGGGTCCACCTGCAATCCTTGCTGAGATATGGAATGACCTAGCACAATCCCTTCAGTCATTAAGAATTCACATTTTTTTGTACTGAGAGACATGTGCATTTCAATGAATTCGCATAACATGTTGCCTAGGTTAGTCAGGGATTTTTGGAAATCACAACCATAAGGTCGAAAATCATCCATATAGATTTCCACAGTGTCATGCACTAGTTTAGCAAAAATACTCATGATTGCTCTCTCGAAAATGGCAGGAACATTGCATAAGCCAAAAGGAATGATGTTATAGGAAAAATTACCCTAAGGATAAGTGAATGTGGTTTTATCCTAGTCTTCTCGGTAGATTTGGATTTGGTTGTACCCACTGAATCCATCTAGGAAAGAAAATAACTTCTTCCCTGCCAAGCCATCTAGCACTTGGTCAATGAAGGGTAGGGGAAAATGATCCTTCTTTGTGGCTTTGTTCAACTCCCGATAATTAACAAAAATCCTCCACTTACCATTATTCTTGGGAACTAACACTAAAGGAGAGACCCACTCACTATCAGAGATAGGGTAAATGAACCTTGCATCTAACAGTTTTTGCAGTTCTTCTTTGACGATGTCTTTAAGGGCGGGATTCATTCTCCTTTGTGGTTGCCTGACTGGCTTGCAACTTTCCTTGATGTATATGTGGTGTGTACACACTGAAGGGTGTACTCCCTTCATTTCCTTATAGCTCCAAGAAAATGCTTCTAGGTTCTCTTTCAACAATTTTCATAGTTGTTCCTCTTCTAAAGTAGAAAGAGATGGATTAATCTTTAAGGTTTTCTCTGGGCCAAATTCTATGGTCTTGACTTGGAGTGGGTTGGAATCTAACAAGCATAAGTCAATTTGATGATTGTTCAATGTTTCCTTTACTTCTTCTTCTAAGGGTAATAAACTAGGAGTTGGAATTTGGAGGAGGTGTTCAATTAAGTCATCCTCCTCTTGTCCTCCTCCTATGATTGCTTCCATAGCATAAAACTGGGCAGAATAAATCTCATCTTCTTCCTCCTCCTCCAACCATAAAGGTTAATCATGTTCTACGGAGGTTTGAGTAGGAGGGTATAAGACTAACTATTTGGACATATGCCCATTCTTGATGGTCATATTCCCAGCTCTGCAGCTAATGTAGACATCAGCTGTGGCCAACCATGGCCTCCCAAGGATGAGAGGGTAACCAGTAAGCTTAGCCTTAGGCTGGAGATCTAGAAAATTTGTAGGATACTCCCAAGAATAAATGGAGACCATAACATCCTCCACAATTCCCTTAGGGGTGATTGTGGAACATTTTGCAAGCTGCAGCACTGTTGTGGTCTTCCTTAATGACCCTTGGAGGTTAAGCTTGAGCATGGTGTCCTTGGTCATCACATTAATGGCATCCCCAAGATAAATTAGAGTGTGTGGGATAATGGTGCCATTGATGTGCACATCAACTACAAGGATTCCAGGGTCTAAGTATTTTGGACATATTACCTGCCCCAGCATTAATTCAGATAACTGCCCAATGATATTAATGGTAGTTGCATCCATTTTTCTTCTTCCTGGATGCTTAAAGCACTTCTCCTTAATCAATTTATTGTAAATTGGAACAAGGGGAATCTTTACACATAGGTTTTTCAATTCTCCCTGAAGTTCGGTTTCTTCTGGGGTAGGCTAGAGTGGTTGGGCTAATCTTTTAGGAAAGAAGTGATTTACTTTAAGGTTGCTTTCCTCTCTATCTTCCTCAACCTTCCTATGTGGAGAGGGCGATCAGTTATCTAGGAGAATTCTCCCAGATCTTAGGTTGATCTCCATCATTTCTACAACATAAGCTGGTTATGATGTCTCTCCACTGTATTCTTGTTGAGCCTGCCTATTGTTTTGGTTTGGATTTGGCTGGGTAGGATCTTGGGTTGCCTAGGTGGAGCAGAGTGCAGGAGTTGCGGTTGGGTAGGTGGTGGAGGAAATAGGGCTGGAACATTGTTGACTTGGGGCCTCCACCCCTTGGGTGGGGTATTCCACTAGTGTTGTGGCTAAATGTAAGGTTGAAATGACTAGCTGGCTAGCAGGGAATGATACTGAGGTGCATTGGACCAAGGAGGGGGTGTAGACCAGGAAGGTTGAGCAGGGGGTCTCTAAGAAGGTATAGTTGTGGTTTGGTTGGGTTTGTAATATGCATTGGATGATCCTTGCATACCCTACTGGTATGGTCTAGGCCCAGGAGGTCTCCTTTGGTTGATGTAGCAAAGCTGCTCAATGACCCCTTTGGCTCCTTGATATACAGCTTTGAGTCCAACTAAGAAGGGAACTTGCCTATGGAGTGGTTTTATTCATAGACTGAGAAAATCTCAATACAGTTCAATGGGCATTCATTCCTAGGATGCCTCCGGGTGCATTTAGGACAAAAGATGGCCATGGCTCTCTCTTCTTCCTCTTGCTTCCTTTTGATACTCATGGTATCTAATTGCAAGGAAAGGGTTTGCAGCATCTTACTTTTGAAGTCCTCCAACATATTTCCAATTTCACCCTTGATGGATGAGTTGGAAGATGATGTACTGGCCATAGGTTGACTACTCCTACCCTTTTTCCTAGTTGCCCTAGAATGATTTCTAAAGACAGTCTTGATATCCTCATAAGGTAGTTGGTAGATATATCCTCCTGCTAAAAAATGGAAGGTGTCTAGGATATCCTCCCTTACTCCTCTAAGCAAGACCAACTTTAGTGACTCAGGGTCAAGTGTGCACTTGGCCCTTTTGTAACTGAGCTGGAATCTTTCTTCATAGTCTTCTAAGGATTCATCCTGGCCTATGGTCATCCTAAAAATCTCTTCTTCAGTGTCTTTTGGCCTACATTAGTACCTATATTTGTCGTTAAAGGCCTGCTGCATCTAAGCCCAAGTTATAAGGATATCTCCAGGTAAACCCATGAACCAGTAAAATGCTACATCCTTGAGGGTAGATGGAACAATTTTAGATTTTTCTCATCCTCTATATAGTCATAGGTTCGGCATATAAAAAAAAACTCAAACAGGAAAGTGTCAGGGTCCTCTATGGTCAAGCCATGGAAATGAGGTAGAGCAGAGGGGCTTATATTCTTCATTTTAGTGTCCCCATTGGTTTCCCTAATGGGGAAGGAACTCTCAATTCTCTCTCTATTTCCTCTATCATCTTGGTTTTTACCCATTGGTTTAGTAGGAATGGGTTGTTCCTCTTCTTCTTCTCTTATAGGTTCCTCAAATAGGTAAGGTTTCTCACCTAAAGGGTCTTCCAATTCAGCGTTAGTGAAGAAGAAAGAAGGTTGATTGTTGGATGCAGTGGGGGTATTTGACAAGAATTTTCCTTAATTATTCCTATTCCTACGAGGTGTGAAAGGAAATGTTTTGGGTTTTTTGTAAGATTTTTCTTTAAAGCTGGAAAGTACTCTTCAGAAAGGAAATTGTTGATTGAATGAAAACCACTAACGAAAAGGAAACTACCTGCTGAATTGAAATTGTTGAATGAAAGACTACTGACAGAAAGAAAACTACTTGTAGAATGAAATTGCTTAGTTGAATGAAAAACTACTAATAAGAAGGAAACTACTTGTTGAATTGAAATTCTACTTGCAGAATGGAAAGGAAAGCAGATAAATTCCAAATGAAAGAAAGAAACTAGATTAATTTTGTAGAAATAAACTAATGGAAGAAAATTGAAGACTAGAAGTAGAATAAAAGAAAGTTAGAGACTATAAATGGAAGAAGGAGAAGTAATCACTCCTACTCTGGCACCTCCCCGCCAATGGTGCCAAAAAGTGATGAACCTAGGTATTGTAGCAAGAATGCTACAACTCCTAGGGCTACCAGCTTTAGTTATCAACCTGGGGTTCGTACAAACTTGGAGCTTATTGTGCTATATACACAAGTAGAAGTGAAGGTACTGCTTGTTGTCAGTGCTCATTTGGTAAGAGACCCCAGCGGTTCCAAGCCAGACTTCTATAGGGTCAGAAGAAGCTTGATTTTGATGGAAGGACAACAAATTTATTCTAAGGGAGAGATACTCTACTGTAAAAATGAAGAAAACAACATGCAATCCTAAATCACACCATAACCTAATTAACCATGGAAATAACTAGACTAAGAAGAATTGATAAACAACACTAATCTAATGCCAACTATCTAAGTTGTAGAAATAAAAGAGCATAAAATTATCCTAAGGTTCAAGCAAAGGAAACTAAGCTAAGTCTGTGCTTAAGCGGAAAAATGGTTGGAGATAAAAATTGGTGAAAGGAGGATGTGAGGGAGCAACAACGCATAAGAACAATTGGATCAAGCAGGTGAAAGGCAATTGAACGGGTGAGATCGGATCGTAGGAGGGTACGTAGGTAGATGAACGAACATGGTTAAATAATAGGATGGACGGTTGAGATTATGCCACAGAGGTGAAGTCAAGAGATGGATGGGCAGAATCAATCTGCAGATGGATGGTGGAGACCGGCCAAGCCAATTAGCAATCGGGTGAAGCGACAGCCGTCGGATTAGACGAGGTAGATCGATGGTGGGATTTTAAGGTGATAAAGTGATTGGGTGATGCGATGGCCATCAGATCAGGAGACAGATTGATGATGGAGATTGGAGCACTTAAAGGAACGTGAAGAAATGGGGGAGCAGGTTTAGAGGGCAGTAAGCAGTATATCCGCACCCTCAAAGCTGTAAGTGGTTTTCTAAAATTTTGCGCAATTAGCCTCCCTGGGCAATACATAGCACAGGGAAACCGCTCATTTTGTGTGCCCTTGGGTGGATAATGATCAGACAGAAATCCATGCGATATCATGCAAAGGTCATCCGATCTAGCAAGGCAGATCTATGGTGGATATTTGACCAAGCGGGTTGGTGAGCGGGTGTACGATAGCCATCAGATCGGTCCAGGAAGATCGACAGTTGGGATTGAAAGTGCACAAACTCAAATGCTAAAAGTGAATTAGGGTGGTGATTGGTCAGTTTAGCTATGTGAAGCGATCTATGGTTAAAAACCATTTGAATGTGGATTAACAACTTCCGCTCATCTTCTCATGCTGAAGGAGAATGATAGGGATGTGAGGGAGATCAAATGACGAGAATAGAGTGAAGGAGAACATGACCATTAAAGGAACATAGTGATATGAAATGAACTCAGTGACTGCGTTAAACAACAAACTCCCTGTGAAAACCAAAACCCTGTGGTTTTGGGGTTGTTGTAGGGTTTCTTCCTCACGTCATGGTCCCAAAGGGAGGAGGTGAGGTCGAGATACCTGTGGGCAACCTTGTGGATTTTTCCTTTGATACCATGCTAATTGAATGAAAGCATAAATGAAGCATATTGAAGCACAACTAATCTGTTCTACCCTGCTGTAATGGAAATGCAACGACTTAAACAAATAAATTGAAAATCTAGAAACTACTTATGTAAATGAATAGAACCAGAAATCTATGCTATCATGTTATAATGGGAATGAACTCACTGAAGCAAATGAACAATCAAACCATGCATCTATGCTACTGCTGTAATGGAAATGAACTACTTCAACAGATGAACAGAAAGCTATGCTATTTAACAATACATTAAAGAGGAGCCTTGGTTGCTAGGGTCGAGCCTTAATGCAAGAGCTATAGCCCTCTGAGTTAACTCATTGTTGGCTCAAAACAAAACTCATATTCATTATAAATAAAAAACTGTTACAAGACTTGTAGCTTGAAAACAAAGTAGATTTCTTCCTAACTCTTGGTGACTACTGGTGACTAACTGACTGTGTCTAACTAAAAAAATTGAGGTCATAATCCTCTCTATTTATACATCTGAAGTCTCCAATGACTTCCTTCAAACATTAGGGAGGCACAGCTCCCAATTCAATGATAAACTCATGCTTTCCCTTTTACTAGCTCAGTTGCCTTCTAGCAGGGAGGCTTCTTGTACTTTCACTTGCTTGGCTGCCTTCTAGTACACCTGATTTGGTTGTTTGCACCTTCACTTGCTTGGTTGCCTTCTAGTACTCATGATTTGGTTTTTTGTACTTTCAGCTAATGGAGGGATATTCGAATGGAGGGGCAGTAAATGAGGAGGATTTACCTCTTGTAATTCCTCTCCCTTGTGCCATTCTAGTTTTTACCAAGGTATTTACCATAGTTCCTTTCTTTTATCTTTTATCCCTGCATTTTCCTTGCTTTTATCCTTTATTCCTGCATTACATGCACATTAGACCACAAAGAAAAATATCCAACTCTACTCATCTCATAAACAAAATATAATCAATAGTATGAAATAAGTTGTGACAATAGTTGGTTTGACTAAGCTAGGAGGTGAATTAATGTCGATTAAGGCCCATATAATTACTCAATGATCGGGCTCATCAACACCTTTCATGAAATATGCGTCAAGGCATAACAACTAATACTTGTACCTATCATTTGAAAGAATTTTCCTAGGAATGGTTCCTTCCCTTAGAGTTGGAAGCACCAAATAGGGTCATGTGATAACCATCCCATACCTATGTATGGCAACCTATATACAATCATAAGCTATTATGACATTTGAACATGATAATTGTGTGAAGTGCTCTGATGGCTTTGAAATTGAGTGTGTCCCACATTAATTATCTTATGTTTCTTGTAACGATGATGTTGATTTCACTTTATGTCTTGAATATGTGTTAGATTATTCTTCTAGTTACAGTTAGAATCCCTTCAGGGATGATATAAAACTTCTCCAAATCTACATAGATATTTCCATCCAATCTGACGATGTTGGAGAAAATTTTAATGGGGAAATTTGGGAATATTTTAAAGAACATTAATATTCAGGGTGGCTTGGCATAGTTTATGAGACCCTCCTTTAGCCTGAAGATGTTAGAAATTAGTAATCCATGATAGTATGTAGCTTGGATATTAGGTGTGCCCAAGGGATAATAAGATTCCCCAAGACTAGAATTACACCTTCTTAATGGAAATTTATTTTCTATTGGTGATGATTGATGACGAAGATGACCTAAAACCCCTTTATATGGATCTCACAACTTCTACCCTAGTGGCATCATGCCCTAGCATGATGACACCACCCTTTAATACAGTTGATAATGGCATGGTATTTATAGAGGATGATTTTGGTCTCAAGGGAGTTCTCATTGGTGATGAGGCACCATTTTGATGATAGAGACATGAATTTTGAGATGATAAAAACACCTTAGGTCATCCCTTGAACATTTCCATGGAGAGACATGTGATTTGTCAAATTATCTCACCCTTTGAGTCTTCTAACTGAATATGTGGGTTAATTGAGGCCTAATTTCATGTTATTTCATCGTTTTGGTTATTTTTATGAGTCATGTTAATAAACTATCCACCTTATATCACGAAATCATTATGTATTTCAGGGATTTTGACCTAATTGGAGGATAAATTAACATAGTTCCTATCACATAAATGACAGGTTGATTTCCCTCTTGTATCATTGTCATACTTGGATCATAACAACTATTGATTAGCGAGATCTCTCATGTGCACTATGAAGGCCTAATTGAGTGAATTTCTTGGGTGGATTTTGTGATGTGATGTGATTTATTTTCATTGATGCATATGTGGATCTTGGATGTTACATAGTAAATTAAATTAGTTCATTTTCTTTATTTTTTTATTATGTTTCACAGGATCATTGTTTTTGAGCTAATTTAGTTTATTTAACATTATTTTCTTCATTGTTCCCTGTTGAACTAAACACTTCCTCTAAGTATATTAGGAATATAGATAAACATTTTTTCTTTCTCTTAATCATCAAAAAATTGAAGTACCTAAATTTCAAACCCTAGGGTAAGTTAGCTTATTTTCCCTCATTTGTTTGGACTTAGAATCACTAAAAAGAAACCCTAGAATAGTTCGTATCCCCAACTCCATATGCGCTAGATAGAGCATACACTAATCAATTTCCCTTATGGCACACTTCTAAAATACAAAAATTGTTCTTTTTTTTTTGTTTAATGAAAAATTAGGATTAAATTGCAACAAAATATTATATTTACAACATCCAATGACTTCTTTATGTATGCCCTAAGGTTATATATTGTTTAAATGTGCATTAGAGAAGGCGAATTGAAGTTATTCATGCATTTTTTAGCCCTTTTTTAATGGTTGATGTCAATTTTTATATGTTCTTATGTGCCTCATCAACCGTCAAAATTTGTTGTAATTTTTTCCTTATTTAGAATTTATTTCTCAGAGTTTAAGCACTATTTTCACAAAAGAAAAAATTTGTTGTTATAAACTATTTTTTCGATAGTGTTGGTTCAAAAACCTAGTTTTTAGAAACTATGTATTTCCTGATTTGATTTTTTTAGCTAACATGCTTGAAAATCTTTAGACCAACCATAACCTTTATATTGAGCCATAGATCTCTTGAACTCAAAATCATGAATTTACTTCATCCACCTCAAACCCTAAATTTGTATACCTTCATCTAGAGGGTTTACATTGTAGGATCACTTGGTTACTAGATCCTTGATCTCTACCAAGGAATCCTCCCTAGTGTTGAATTTTGTCCTTTAATAGAGGGGAGTAGTTGTTGAGGAAACATTGGTGCCACTCCCATGTGTTTCATGTTGCCTAGGTCACCTAGTGACATTTTTCACTTTTTTCCATATTTGTTTATAACATGTACAAAACCCTAAATTTATAATATGAAGAAAGTAAAGGTTTGTAGGCCTTGAGGTGATTAATTGATATGTCAAATTTATAGGCATGCAAATTTTGTATATAATATATATTTAGTGCATATGGAAGTTCATTGGAAATAATTATATGAGGTTTACAACTTTTATTTAGATTTAGAGTATGAAATGGAAGCCCATAGTCCTTGAATGACCAAAAAATACTATTTAATGCTTCAAAATAGCCCCGAAATTTTGTGATCTAAAAATCATAAGAACTCCCTAGAAGATAGAGAATCATCAAGTCAATGGATGAGGTGGGTGGCCACAAATATCCACCTAGATAATTCTTGCTCACTTAGGAAGAAATGGCATTGAATTGCACCAAGTTTCCTATGTGGTGAATATTTTATTGAATTAGGCTCCTAGTGAGCCACTTTCCTTGGTGGAGAAGCTACCTTGCTTTGATTATCTAGCAGTGGTGTATATTCTACTAAAAAGTATCCTCCATATTTATTTCTGTGATCCATTCCAATATAACCTACTCAATGTTTTCAATATTTAATTTTACGGGGTCCAACCACTCAACTAATTACGAGGTGTCTAATATAGGTGGGAGGTATGGTCGAAGTAGCTCCACATTAAATACTATGTGCAAGTGAAGGAAAGGGAGACACTTAATTAAAAAAAAAACACCCAAAGTATTTATGATTATGTTAATCCATATTGGAATGTTCTAATATTCTAATGGGGGCTCGTGAGGCACTTTTTCCATAAATGTAACCACACCTTCTCACCAACATCGAGATTTTGTGGAACATGATTTTGGTCACATTGTTGCTTATACTTGGTATTGGTGTTTTGCAAGATATCATGAATCTATTCTTAGACGTGTTGGAACCATTCAACAAGTTTAGCTACTTATCTACGTTTTCCTGACCATGGGATGACTATACCAATGAATTTGTAATGGGAAGATCTACATTAATGGGTGACAATGGCTAGAACATGAAGAACACTTAAAAGGGACAATGATGTAAAGAGATATGGAGAGATCTGTTAAATGCATACATTGAAATTCTATAATGATCCCATCCCATGTACATGGTTGCTTAGAGTTATAAATGTGAAATATATCCATAGTCATCTTGGTCATCACTTATGTTTATCCATCTATTTTGGGATGAAAGGCTATCCGTTTGGTCAACTAGGTATCCATTAGAAACCATAGGATGCACTAGAAGTAATTGTGAAAATTGTTTTCACTATATTAATAATAGTTTGAGGCATTCCAAAATGAATCCGAGGATGCTCAAAGAATGTTTTAATAGTGGCTTCAACTATCAGACTCCTCCCGCATGGTGCTAAAATGGCCATCTTAGAAATTGTTCAACAACCACAAATATATAATATTTACCATGCTTGGTGGAGGGGAAAAATAACATGTAATCCACAAAAACTAACTTCCATGGCTTACATGGGTATATGGATGAATTTACAACCCATACTTCTTGATGACTAGTTTATAGATCACACCAGTAATGCACGATCTAACATACTAGCTAACATCATGTTGAAGCATTGGATAGTAGAAATATTGTTGAAGTATTGTTATTATATTCTCCACACTGATGTTATCTGCCAAAAAAATATAATGTGGCTCCAAAATTAGCTTGTCATGCTCACTTGAAGGAACACAAATGTGGGCTAGGTAACACAAGAGCACATCCTAGATGTGAAATTTTGGAACATGTTTTCTTGTCAAAAACATTTAATATGTAGCAGTGAAGCTAGAGTCATCATTTTATAATTAATTCCACTCAAAGTTCTCGTACTGACAAAAGTTAATAAATATGGTTAATGCCACAACCAAGGGCCAACTAATGAAATATGCAACAGAGTTGATCCTACATTTCTTATACTTGATGTTTAAGTGGAATTGTCATAAGTATGTGATGACTCTTATGAAGGTAACTTTGTAACTTCCTTATGTTTTCATGAATTGAGAGGTGTCTGATTGGTGTGGATGATCATCTCCTTTCCTAGGATATAATTCTTTGACTATCAACATGCCTACATGAAAAAATACATTTGCTTCTAATAGATGGAATATATTTAAATAATACTAAATAAAGTTTCATTATGATAATTTGTAAAATGTCCCTATTTAGTAAGTAATACATTAATAGAATAATTGGAGGCATCTATTTCAATCCAAAATAGTTATTACATGTCTAATAGAGTGAGGATTGGTACCAAGTAAAGGTGGTGTTTCAGATTCTTAAATTATTTATGTTATGATATAATAGGAAAAATTCACTTTATCTCCACCCTTGGTCACTTTAGCGCCAAGTGATATGAAAGAACATCAACACAAAACTTTGGAAAGAGTTAGCAAGGCTCAATAATTGTGCATCTCTATTAGAGTCATCATGGCGAGGAAATCATGAATGACTTGGATCTTGGATAGGTCCACATGCACCCAATTTTGATTCATGATGTATCAAAATACTAAAGTATTACATGCCAAACGATGTTTCTCCATATTTACATACAATTTTTGTTTCCACAGGATGTTTTGCAACTATTGAATGTGCTACAAATGTTTTACCTAGGTTCTATTTAAGATGAGGATTTTATCCAAATATATTATCACAAAATAGTTTGTGAATGGTTAAAAGATATCATACATCATCATTATGAATATTATTGGAGTATTAGTCAAGCCAAAATACATGAACAACCACTTAAAAAGGATTTATTTGAATTTTTTCTTCCATACATCAACTTCTTTGATTAGAAATGCATGGTAACATAACTTTGTATCATTCTTACTATAAAATTTAACAACCTTAAGTTGATCAAAAGTATTGTCAATTTGGGGATTGGGTATTTATTATTGACAGTGTTTTTTTGAGTTCTCTATAATAAATACCAAGTATCTATGTCCCATCATTTTTTAATACCAATATAATTGGTCTCCTAGAAGGTGAGGATATCAGTGAAATGTTTCCTTAGGTATGAAGGGAAGCAGGGCCTCTACTAGTCCATACACAAATACTATAGGTCTAATAACTAGTGGTATCCATACTCAATTCTATCTACATCTCTCTTACATTATAATAACCTTATATACCACCTTATTAAAGAGGAGAAGTGAATTTTTTATGTACGATCACTTGTGAAAAATGGTAAAAGTTGTTTATGATTTCATTTCAGAGGAATATCACTTGGTAAATCCTCTATTTTATACACAAAAGAAACATTAAAAGCCATAGAAGAAATTATACTAACTATAAAAGAAGGGTTATAGTGACAATAGTAGCTAAGGTAGCAATAGTAAAGGAAAATACTATATACAAAATATAGGGTACAATCATATTCAGACAAAAGACATAACTCATTTTATCAATAAATCTATGTAGACAAGGATATTTCTAAAGATATTTAAGGAATTAAAATTTGTTTGAAGATCTTATTGGCATAAACATAAGAACATAAAAAGACACTAAATCCTAGAACTAGGAAAGGTTATGTGTGGTTTCAACATGAATATAATGCTTCAAACATCTCTCCACTCTCAGGTCATTAATCACATTAGTGATTGACAATGAGTTGGTTACAAATGATGCACTTTCTTTGATGGTCTGACATCAGTAAAGGGAGAGTGATCATCTTAGTTCTAGTAATAAAAACACCAAACACTTCTATTTGTTAACCAATACCATATGTAGCGCATGAATCAAAGTCAAATTACTACCCATCAAGGTGATCATTCCTTCTCATTTCATAGCTTGAGAAAGATAAGGAGATCCATATTCAATGGTATTTCTTGAACTACAACCCATAGGGTAATTCTTAAACCACTAGCTGTAATGGCGCCTTAAAACCTACATGGTGTGTTCTTGCCTATATGATGTGTTTAAATAAAGGTTACAAAATAATGAGTAAGAAATTGATTGAAAAGGAAAGGAGCATTCTTAGTGATGTCAAGTTAGGATATGAACTATTGGTAGAGGGATTGGATACTACATGCTACTTGGTAAATTGATCACCCCAATTAGTGTTATTTAAGAAAAATCAACGAGGGATGCACTACTAAAAACCCTTTCTTTGAACATGTCATAACTTTTGGTTATGTTGATTATTTCCATACATTAGCATATGACATCGTTATTTGTATTAGAATATTATGGGTTTGTATGATGAATTATGTTGCGTTCCTCATTTCATGAAGAAGTTGTGGGAATTTCTATAACTATATCTAATCTTATGAATTGTTGCTAGATTTTAAGATTTAGTTAGCATTTATCTCCTAGATTTGGTGAATTGGTTTTCTTTATGTAAATATATTTAATTTTATGATTGGACTAATCCATTTAGATATATATATATATATGTGTATTTCACACTTTAGTATCAAACTCTACTCATGAGTGGGATTTTAGGCTTCTTGTTCAGAAATCCCACATCATTGGTATTCGAGTTTTTTTGGTCCTATTTGCATCAAGGTTCATCATTCCATTTCTCTATCTCATTTTTTTTTCATTTTCATGGTTGCAATGGTGTAGATCATGTCTCTATCCTCAGTTCTTCATTTGTAAACTTCTATATTTTCATAAGTTCTCCCCCATTCATAACATATCTTTATGGTATTACATTGTGTGCCTTTGTATTTGATAATTATGGTTTCATCACATTGTTCATGACCTTGGGTGATTGGGCATGGAATTCATCACCAGTAATTGGAGCGTCATAAATGTAGTGGCATTCATTTAATTCTAGTGTGTAATGACTACATACAAGGAAAAGTTTGAATGTGCATCTCTTTAGTGCACTTAAATATGATCTCCTTCATCAAATTGGTCCAACATTTGAGATCTTAATGTTGTATATTTTGGTGAGTCCACCACTCTATATGTTGTGACTTCTCTTTGCTATAGTGTACTAATGAGAATTCCATACTTATCAAATTGAAAAAAAAAATACACCTTGTTTTTGTGTGGACCTATGCAATGTCAATAGAATTCACTTGGAAACATTATAATCGAAGAAAATATGACCCCTCTTACTCTTATAATGTGGAATAATATATGTTTCGGATTGTGTAATCCATCCCTAAATCTATGCATGAGGTTGGAGTTTACTCTAGGTACTTAGGTGGAAAATTGTGTTCCTACTCCCCTAATACCTTATTCAATGTCGTTTTTCTTGGTCCTAGCACCATGAAGGTGATAACTATGAGCCACAAGGTATTTTAAATACCATCAAATGTCCAAGGTTCTTTTACTCATTCTTGATAAGAGGGTTGTCTAGAAACAATGTTAAAGAATATTTAGTGAGGCGTCTCTTTATGAATCATCAATATTTTCCATGCTAAAGTTTGAAGAAAGTTTCAATAAGGTTTGAATATTTGAAGTGATACATCAATATAAGAGAAATTATTAGGACTTGAATTCACGATCTAATTTTCAAGCTGGTAGGATCTAATTACATTAGGTTCACTAAATAACTTTTCCAACTTTTCTAAAACATCATTTGGGCCATAAATTCCCTTAATATGAAATGCAAAATTACTAGAAATGTGCATTCCAATTAATCTTTGTGTTTTTTCATTCTTATTATCCCATTCACATTTCATATCAACATTAGTGGGGTCTTTTTCTTTTCCGAGCACAATTTAGTAAAATTATCTACTTGTTAGTACATCCTCCATGTGGGATTTCCATGAGAAGTAGTTGGTAATGATATGAAAATTTCTACTTTGAGTGGCTATATTAAAATATGTAGATAATATTTCTTCAAAAATTGAAACTAATAGTTTAGATGGAAAGCTCTTGAAAAAATAGGATGTTTAAAAAAAGGGTATTGAAAATGGATTTCAAATCTAAAAGTTATGTCATTTTTTAAAAAGGCACTAATGGTAAGAAAGAGCCCCATGGTAGGTAGAAGTTGATGGACATGGTAATGAATGTTGCCAAGAAATATTATTTTCCCTCACTACGTTTACTTATAAGCTCACTTTTACAAATAAATTACTTTACGAAGTGACCCACTTTTATAAAAAAAAGTGAGAATCATTGTTATAGTAAAGTTGCTTTGTAATTGAGATTTATAGGCTAATAATAATAATAATAATAATAATAAATTTATTTTATAGTGATTCACTTTTATAATAGAAGTGAAATACACTTTACAATAAAGTTATGAAATAATTTAAGTTTGTATTAATTTTTTTAAAAGGTAACTTACAAGGACATTTGAACTCTAGACCTCTTACTAAATAAAGTAACTTTCAACTAGTTGACATAGGGGAAAACACATTATAATAGTAGTGAAGGAGGATGGAACTATTCATGTTTTTTTTTCCCTTAAACTATACGCTTCCTACAAAAGTGTGCTCATCCAAAAACAAACAATAGTTTCAAAAAATTTAAAATTAAATATCAATGTGTTAGATCTTTGTTAGCCTACATAGAAAATGCAAGTTTTCTCTATATTTTTTATTTATTGAGATTACACAGAGCACATGAAAAAGAGCATACACAAACAAGAAAACACTTTTCACTATATTTATAATTTTTCAATACCACACAGAGCACAAGGAAAAGAGCATACATATATTCGAAAGAGTAATGAACATGGAATAAAAATAGAAAACCAAAATATGAACTTTGTAGAAAAAAATTAGAAAAAAGGGCATATTTGAATTGTATACCTATGTATATGATGAAAAATGTTGTACCTTGGGGAAACATACACTTTTTTTAATGAAAATAAAGGTCTTATTCACTTCAAATAGTTCTCCTCATGCAATGGAATACTCTATTTAGAACAAAAATTTACACAAATCTCAAAAAGTGTTGCAAACACAAGCTCAAGATCTTGATCAACAATGGGTGTAGCTCTTCAAATGGGCTTTGATACCCTATTTAGAAAAAGAAGGTAGTTCATACAAGATGAAAAAATTTACTAACCACACACACAACTAGATAAAATATTAGAACACTAGTATTTTAAAGTGGTCAAAACTCTCTAAGAGGGAAATGGTCTATATCCCCAACCAATTTGGCCATTTGAAGTGATTTTATTAATGTGAAAGATTTTGTTTTACATAAGAGAGTTCTTACAATCGATCATTCTTCAGGAGCCTCCATGCTCTTTAAATAGATATCATGGACCAATCATGTTCTAAGTTCAACAAATCAATAGTCATTACTATCGAGGAGAATACGAGCTTTCAAATCACTTAATATTTAGAACATGTTGTAACCATTGTATTACAATGAAACTAACACATACCAAACAGATAGACTAAGAAACACACTTTTACCTAATAGACACATTAGAACAAGTTGAACTTAACTAACTCCTTTGTGTCTAAATATCCTAACAATAATTGAGCTCTCAAGTACATAAGTTGAATATATCGTATCCACCCATGTATTTTAGCAAGCTATATGGTCATAAAGATTTTTTATAGCCATTAGGCTTGTAAAAATAGGCTATAAGGATAGATTGTGAAAGTTCGTGTGCAATATTTCTAGCCAAAAACATTATTTCTCATTCTAAAATGGAACTTATTGATGTTCAATACCACATTGTGAGAGATATCGTTAAATACAAGAAAATGATGTTGGTGAAGGTTGAAACTTTGAATAATATTAGACTCATTGAAAAAAGTTGTTAGTATTGAAAATTTCCATTGGTGTAGAGAAGTAATGAGCTTTGTTGATCTTATGAAACCTAGCTCCCTTATTTGCAAAGAAAATAACTATTGGTGTAATGTTGGGAATGTGTTATCTTATTTGTAGGTTATCTTCAATTATGATTTATATAGAATGTGGGGTTGTAGTGGAGGGTAGAGCCTTTTTTCTCAACTATTCTAGTCCATTTTTGACATATTTTCAAGCAACATTTTTTTCTGCCATTGTAATATAATATTGTTTAGTGCGTTAGTATTGTAATTCAACTTAGGTTAATGGATCAAAATTTTGGATGTTACAAAATACCTAAATATTGTATTATGTATAATCGAATTAATACAATGAAGAATATAGAGTCATAACACTAAGGTTTGCTGGTTTTCCCAATTAGGGTCTTCTAGGGTAAAATATATATGTATTGTCTTTTCCATTGTTGTTATTTCTATTTTACTCAAGAATATGTATGTATTATTTCAATATAAAGGTTTAAAACTTACAAATTTGACATTACTATATTTTAAGGCATATGTTTATGAATTCAAAACTTCCACAAGATCCTCTCCCAATCCGATTTCCTTTTTGTTTCCAATTTGTAGGCTTCGTGTAGCCCGCAATTTGTCTTAATGAAAGCAACCACTTTATTCAAAGTTCTTATGTCACTTGAGGAGGTATTTTGTGTTTTCCTTTACTATTTTTCCAAAGCATGAATCCCTATTTCGACCTTATTCCCTCTCCCCACCTTCCAAATCAACCAATAAACAATAAATTAAAAATAGAAGTTCATATATATATACATATAATTGAGACATTATGGACATGTTTCATAAGGTTTTCGATCTAATCCTGTACTATGGATAGGTACATGTACTTAGCTCTAATTATTTGTACCTATAGTTATTTTTCTTAGACTAGCCCCCATATCTATATTTGTTGCTAGGGCCTTTGAAAAGAGGAAGAGGATTTCGAGGCCCAATCCTCCACTTTATTTTGGTCCCATCACTTCTTTCTAAGATGAAAGCACAAGCTCTTTCTTAAATTTTTCTAGATGTGGCTAGATAGAATTTGGAGCAAAATTTACTAATTTCTTTAGACACACTTTTAGAAACCCAATCTAATGAAATATGGTATATTGTAAGGATATTAGAAGAGCTTTGAGAAGGACAAGTATTTACCCTCCCAAGAGCCATGTTTTCTATTATTATATCACCTATAATTACCACTTTCTTGGGTGAACCCCTTTTCCTAGTCACTTAGGCCTTCCCACATCCTCCCTTGTGAGAGAAAGAGGAGTAAGTTGAGAAGCTTCATTCTTATGCTTAATACATGTTTCCTTCCTATGAAGTAAAGTAAAAAAATCATAAGAAAGGGAAGGATTGACCTAACTCTTCAATAAATCCTTATAATATCTCCCACTCTATTATGTCATCCATCATTAAAATAAATTTAATAATATAAATATAAATAAATTTAATGGTGTAATAAATTTAATATTGCAAAAAAAATTTACACTAAAATATATATGAAGTCTTTAAAAGAAAGAACTAATTATTCTTCAATACCACCTTTATTATTTTCCCTCTTTCTCATATCTTCAACACTTACCAAGAATAAGATATAAAACTCATCAAGACTACAACCATCATAACATGTAAATAAATGTAAATAAATTCAATGATAAAATTTTGTGAGGCGAGGAGGTAACTCATAAAATGAATTGTGCTTTTGCATTAAGGTTGATCATAGATATATACATGGAGGGAGAGACTCTTGGGCTTCCTCTCCGAGTGTCTCTTTATATTCAAATTATCCTTATTTTCTATGTACACTATTTTACATGGATTCACCTAATCCCAATGATTAGTTGTCAATATCCCCCACCTTAATCTGAACGGATGTTGGTGAGTCCAAGCATCATTTTGAATCTTTCGAACTTTTCTCTTCCAAGCACTTTGGTGAAGATGTTTGCAATATGCTCATTTGTGGAACAATGGCGTAGATGGGTTGTCTTGGCCTCAAGATGACGTTGAATCAAATGGTATTTTGTATTTATGTGCTTCATTTAATCATGGAATTTTGGTTTCTTGGCCAACTTTATTGCAAAAATGTTGTCAACCATAAGAGGACTTGAATGCACTTGTTTCTCCTACAAATCTTCCAAAATTTTCCTAGGCCACACAATTTCCTTTGTTGCTTCAACTGCTGCCACATATTCTACCTTAATTGTCGAATCTATTGGAACTGGTTGTTTGCATGACCTCTAGAAGATAGATCCTGATCTAAGAGTCATAACATAACCTGAAGTAGACACCCTAGATTCTTTATCTCCATCAAAGTCTGAATTAGAGTATCCAAGGAAGCTGAAGCCACCCATCTGTGTATACTTAAGTCCAAAGTCTTTAGTTCCCTTCAAGTACTTTATAACTCTTTTTGTAGCCGACAAATGTTCCTCAAAAGGATTTTGCATAAACCTGGAGAGGATTCCTCAAGCAAATGAAATTTCTGGTCTGGTAGCAGTGAGGTTGTTGAGACTTCCTATAAGTTGTCTATACTTTGTTGCATCCAAAAATTATTTTCCTTCAATGGATGTGAGCTTTAAGTTTTGTTCCATTAGAGTAGTCAAAGGATTGCACTCAGCCATGCCAAACTTGTTCAACAGATCTCCAATGTACTTCTTTTGAGAGAGGAATATAAACATCGGATGTTGAGTTACTTCAATACCAAGATAGTAGTGAACATAGCCCAAGCTAGTCATTTCAAAACATTTCCTCAATTCCTTCTTTATGAATGCGATGTAGCTCTTATTTTTCCCTGTAATCAAAAGATCCTTTACATACACCACAATATATACATTTCTTTTGCCAACTTTCTTGACAAACAAAGTTACATCATCAAGATCATAATGTTTGAAGTTGAGTTTGAGTAGAGGCTCAGTTACCTTCTCATACCAGGCTCACGGTGCTTGCTTAAGTCCATACAAGGATTTTCCAAGACTGCATACTTTGTGTTCTTGACCCTTCACAACAAATCCTTCTTCCTCAGACATTAGAATGTTATTTTTCATATATCCATTCAAGAAAGTAGTTTTTACATCCATTTGATGGATTTTTCAACCATTCTGAGCTGTCAAGGAAAAGAGTGTCTAGATGGTAGCCCATTTTTCTAAGGTTGGTAAAGTCTCCTCATAGTCGACCCCTTCCTTCTATGCAAAACCTTTTTCCACAAGCCTTTCTTTGAGCCATTAGCTTTATACTTGTTCTTGTAGACCCACTTCAAGCCTATTAGTTTGGTTCCCAATGGAGGATAAACCAACTTCCAAGTGCCATTCTTTATCAAGGCATTATACTCTTTTTGCATCACTTCTTTCCATTCATCATGAGAAGTATCTTCTTTGAAGGAAGTTGGTTCAAAATTTGTAGACAAATTCAGTTCACAATCATAAGAAACATTCATATCAATAGGTGAATCATAATTATCTACATCATCTCCATTCTGTCTAGTAGAGCTCCTTGTTCCTATCTTTCCAACCTCATCAGGATGAACACTTTCAAGTGTCTTTGTCATCCATTTTGGAGAACCTTTCTAACATGGCCCAGGAAACTCCGTTGACTGAGTTGGGGCTAAATCAATATTTAGTCCACCAATTATGTCAATCAGATCAATCAAAGTGTCATCTGGATCAATGGTTGGACCGTCATGTGGGGGAGAAAGTGCTTTAGAAGAAGGTTCCACAGATTGATCCAGTATAGGAATCCCCCTTCAAGATGTGGATTATCATTATCAAATTCTTGAAATACTTTGCATGTCTAAATCTATCCAAGCAATCAAGCTGCCACTCAACAACATTGTCATCCTTGAAAGATTCAAGAAAGATCACATCTCTAGACACTACAAACTTCTTATTAACTTCATGATAGAGATGGTATTCTTTGGAGGTATTTGAATACCCCAAGAAGATACACTTACGACTCCTTGCACCAAGTTTGTTTCTTTGTTCCTTAGGTATCAAGGCATAACAGGTGGAACCAAAGACCCTAAGATGATTTACTAAAGGAATGTGGCCATACCACATTTCATAAGGATTCTTGTTTCTAATAGCATTAGATGGACACTTATTCTTTACATACATAGCACATAGAACTGCATTGACCCAAAATAGGTCAGTGTTATAAATTAACCAACCGACACCGTGGAGGTGAGGCGAAGTCAATATATGGGGGAGTAGTATGATGAAGTGGGAAGCGGGAGGTATGGACCAGGCAGTGGAGTGGTGGTATGGAGCAGGTGATGTCACAAGATGGGGAGGGGTCTTTCCACACCAAATCGGGGAGGAGGCATTAGCGAGGGTTAACAAAATGTGGTAAGGTAATGGTTGTTAACCAGCGAATATGTCAGTGTGGTATATGTATTATAATTGTCAACCACCATAAAGCAGTTCACCACAACGCAGTCAACACAATACCATTCAACACAGAATACTATTCGCCACAATACCATTCAATGAAGAATATGTATTGAATATGTCTAATTGAAATACATACATACTTCACTCATGGCACTCTCATGATCTCAGTGTTCCACACAACGTAGACCTCCAAGAATAGTCTTTAAAGGATGCGGTCTTTAAAGGTTGTTCTATTTTATGCCAAACGTAGAGCATACTCCGTCTAGCACCACACTCCAACAAACAACGTTTATGTGCATTCAATGGTAGTTAGCATCCTATTGCATATATACCACATTTTCACTACAAATGCTACGCAGGTATAATGGTCCAGGGAATAATTGACTACAAATTCTATGCAAGGATTTGACATATTGCAAAATAATGATAGAAGGGAGTTACAAGGGAAGAAATGGAAGTCAAAAATTGAGGTGGGACTTACGCTATGATACCCTATCAGCCTAGGAGGTAACTCCTCAAATAAATTGTGTTTTTGCATTAAGGTTGATCATAAATATATACATGGAGGGAGGGATTATTTTGCTTCATCTCCCAATGTCTCTTCATATTCCAATTCTCCTTATTTTCTATTTACACTATTTTTCATGGATTCACCTAATCCCAATGATTAGGTGTCAACAAATTTTACAATCAAAGATATTGAATATTCTCAAAAACACATCAAAATTCAAAGCCTTTAAACATATATTATAAATTCATATCCAAATGTAATAGACAAATTATAAAATAATATTTTTTTACTAGTGTATCTATGATTTCCTAAAAACACTTATGACTCACTAAAAACACATTAAAATTCAAGGCCTTTTATTTGAGGTGTATATGATATTTATGAGAATATTATGTGGTTTAAAAAATTGTAATTAGGTTTCTTTTTTCAATATTAATTATTTTATATAAGAAAAATTAATTTTAACTTTATAGTTTTACTAAATAAGCTTTTTGAAATGGTATGAGTAAAAATTTTCATTGTTATTTAGAACAATATATTTCCATCCATATATCTATCTATCTATCTATATATACACACACACGAAATGATTTTTTTCTTACTTAATTTTAATCAAAATCCAAAAATTCAAGTGTTCCAAAGTTTTTTTTATGGAGGTGAATCTATTTATACATTCAAAAACTTATTTTAAAAAGAACAAAACAAAAAACAAAATCACTTGAAATTGTAAAATCATTTCCTATGTTAATAAAATTGAAGAATTCACCATATACATATTTACATTAATATTACAAAATTGACATATTTAGTGCACCACTTCTTATATGATAGTGAAAGATGATGATATCGGCGGAGAGAGACATTCTCTGCACAAAATCCCATTAAATCCCATTATCTAGTGAAGAATCCACCACTACTAAGGTATTCTGAACAAATGGTAAGTGAACACATGATAAGTGGCAAAAGCTTTTCTTAAACCTTAATATTTATGCAATTAACTTTTTATTAATTAGATTAAATATAAATTTATGTAATTAAATATTTCCATTAAAGAGTTACTACTAAAATATTGTTTGCATCTCAATTCGAGTCATACACATTACAATTGACATTAAAAGAACATTTCTTTGGCAAGTGAAAGCATGATAGATGGCAAAAGCATTTTTAAAGTTAATAACTATGCAATTAACTTTTTATTAACTAAATTGAATATAAATTTACGCAATTAAAGCTTTCTCTTAAAGAGTCACTATTAAGATATTGTCAACATCTTAAATCCTAAACGCATTAGCATTTTGTCAAGAAGCTTGGAGCATTTATTTTGAAGCTTCACAGAAAAAAGAGCATAATACATCAAGTAGATGAAGAAGCAATATGCCCACTAAACTATCATTAAAAATAATTTCTTTCTTTCTTTCTTTCTTAAACTAACTTTTATTTAGAAATGAATGTATAATACATAGCAAAAAAATTCTCTAAATCTTAATATCTACATAAATAACATTTTAATAATTATATTAAATATGTACTAACTAACATTTTATTAATTATATTAAATATAATTAAATCCTGCCATTAAAGAGTTAAGAATAAAGCAAGGTCAAATACCTTAATTCTTAACCATAAACATTAGGAAGAAAAACCTTTATTCAAGACTACTAGAAAAATTTATCTAATAAAATGTAAAATCATTTATAAATATTTTCTATAAACTTAAACTATACCGAAAAAAAAATGCAATTTCTTTTTGTTTTAGTTTCTTTCGTTCGTCATTTTTATTTTGGGTAAGTGTCATCTATACATAATAATGATATGAAATGTTAATTTACCATATAAAAATGATATATCGCAATAAACCATGCGAGAGGTAAATTAACTTGTCCCTTTAAACGTTAGCCTTGACATGTGACAATTTCTTCTATGTTTAAGAAATTGATTTCTTGCCACTAAAGCCTTATAGAAAATATCCTCTAGTTTGAATAATTCCTATAGGTTGAAGAGGCTTACAAGAAGGAACACTGGATGTATAACGGTGATTACCAACATGTTTCCCCGAGATAGAAATGGAGTTGTCTATAATGCGACTTTTTGAGATTCCGGTGACGGAATCCGGCGGAAGAAATTGAGATGAAATCATGATTTGTTGCAGTTAAAATGGTTTTTTAACTGCATATTCGGATTCAGCACCCTGAAAAACCCCTGGGACGCTTTCATTGTGCAGAAACTAGTTATCAAACTTCGATTTCAATAAATTACTGTGGGATTTTCACCGGAAAAAATCGCCGGAAAAGCTTTCAAAAAGTCGCGTTAAAGACTACGGCGATAGAAATGGAGAATGAAGTGAAAGTGACATGATCACTCAAATGGCAAAGGAAAGTGTGAACTGTGCATGAAAAGAAAAATATAATTACGTAAGGATTACTAAGGAAATGTGGGTGGCTGATAACTTCAAACGAAGAAGCAATTAAGGAATTAATCAGAGCCGTGTATGGTCATTAATTGAGCAGCTCAAACGAGGCAGCAATTAGGGAATTAACGAGAGACGTGTATGGGCACCCAAAACAGATTTCGTTTTCCAATACCATCGGGATCGATATCCACAGATACGGCGTGCTCTGCCTCTGATGAAGCAAAGCGGGATCCATGCAGCTGTTAGAGATTGCAGCATTAACTCTAATAATACGCTTCTAATTATCTTGTGAACTGTGCCAGTTGATGGAATGATGAGTAATGCACTGCACCCAGTAGGTCTTGGTGCGTTAACCAATGGCAGTGTGAACCCATTCAATCAGACGGCCGCGATATGGGAAAGCTGGGTGGCTACCCGCGCTCTTTGTGGCGTGTCGATCTATAAAACCCGGGGCAGCAGCAGCCACGATGTCCTGAAAAGAAATAAAATGCAGCATGGCTACTGGGTACTTTACTAACGATACTCGGTTAACTTTACTGTGTACAATTTTGAGAGGGGCAGCAGCAGCCACGATGTCCTGAAAAGAAATAAAATGCAGCCCGGCTACTAGGTCCTTTAGTAACGATACTTGGTTAACTTTACGGTATACAATTTTGAGAGGCCCAAGCAGGGTTGGAATTTCAAAACCTAATCCTACACCTTGTGTTGTTATCGGTCATTAGTTTGTCTAATTGGCTTTGCTGTAGCTGTCTTTGTCCTTCTGGGATCCCAGGTTTTATTTTATTGTTTCTTTGTTGTTATTGGTCATTAATTTGTCTACTTGGCTTTGTTGTAGCTGTCTTTGTCTTTCTGGGATCCATGTTTTATTTTATTGTTTCTTTATCCTTGCTCTGCTAATGCAATTTCCTTCCCCATGGATGTTTTGGATTTGCAGAGGATGAATTGTTTACAACAATCCTATTTTTTTTAAGTAATTTGTGGTCCTCCTTTATTATTTCTCTTATCTTAACAATGTGTGCGGCTTTTATCTTTGGCAGGTTGTTTGTTATTTTCCAAAACAATCACTTGCTCCAAAACTCTGTTGAAAATAAAATAAATTTTAATTTTTATGACATGGACTGTCTCATGCTCCTTCGTTTTGGTTTTGATAATATTTGTTTTCCTTCTTCCATAATCTTAGTAGTCTTTACATCATGCAATTTATCATCATACAAATTTACACTATATGAAAGAAGCAATTTATCATCATACAAATTTACACTATATAAAAGAAGAAAGCATTATTCTTCAATACTATTTTTAACTATTTCCCTTTTTTATCATTCAAGCCTATCTGAAAAAGATATAAAACTCATGAAGCTGACAACCATCATAAAATCTAAAAAAAATATAAATAAATTTAATGATAAAACTTTACAATCAAATATATTGTAAAACCCCAAAAACACATTAAACTCACAACATATATTATAAATTCATATCTATATCTAAGAGAGTTATTATAAAATAATTATTTTACTAGTGTATCTATGATTTCCTAAACACACTTTATGATTCATTAAAAACACATTAAAATTCAAGGTTTTTTTTATTTGGGATGTATATGTTATTTATGAGAATATTATGTGATTTAAAAATTGTGATTAGATTTATTTCCAATTATAATTACTTTCTAAAGGAAATTTTACTTTTAATTTTATAATTAAGAAAATAATTTTTTTGAAATCTTATGAGTAAATAAAATATGATCATTAAAAAATTTCATTGTTATTTAGAAAAATAATTTTTTATATTTTATATATATAGATTTTTGTATTTGCTCAATTTTTACCAAAATTTAATAGAATTTTTCCATGTTCAATTTTAACCAAAATCAAAGAATCTAAGTACCTCAAATTTTTTAGGGAGATGAATTCATTTTGCATTCAAGAACTTGTTTTAAACAACAACAAAAAACAAAGCAATCTCACTTGAAATCGAAATTGTAAACTCATTTTCTCTATTAGCACATATACATATCTATATTAATATTAGAAAATTGGCATACTTAGTGCACCACTTCTTATATGATAGTGAAAGGTGATGATATCAAGGAAAACCACGGTTATCTACACAAACTTCCATTACCTAGTGAAGAGTCCATCACTACCAAGGTATTGTGAACAAATGGTAACCTTAATATTTATGCAATTAACTTTTTATTAATTAGATTAAATATAAATTTATGCAATTAAAGCTTTCCATTAAAAAATTATTACTAAAATAAACCTTAATAACTATGCAATTAATTTTTTATTAACTAAATTAAATATAAAATTATTAATCAAAGCTTTCTCTTAAAGAATGATTACGGAAATATTTTCAATATCTTAAATCCTAACTAGAAACATTGTCATTAACATTAAACTAACCTTTATTTGGCAAGTAAATACATAATATATGACAAAAGAAAATTAAAAATTCTAAACCTTAATTTCTACCTAACTGATATTTTATTAATTATATTAAATATTTACATAATTAAGATGTTACAAATTATATTAAGTATAATTAAATATTCCTCAAAAATTTTTTATGAATAAAACATTGTCAAATACCTTAATTCTTAACCATAAACATAAGGGAAAAAACTTTTATTCTAGGATTTAAAAAAAATAATTTAAAACATTCATTATAAACCAGATTTATCTAATAAAATGTAAAATCATTTATAAATATTTCCGACAAACTTAAAATATTTCAATTTCCTTCCGTTTTAGTTTCTTTCTTTCATAATTTTTATTTTGGACAAGTCTTATCCCTGCATTAAAATGATATAAAATGTTCATTTACCATATGAAAATGATATATCACAAACAAACAAACCAAAAAAAACAAAAAAACCCTCTCTAGGACAATTAAATCATCCTTTTAAACATTAGCCTTGACTTGTGAACATTTCTTCTATGTTTAGAAAATATATTTCTTCCAACTAAGCCTTATGGCCAATATCCTCTAGTTTGAACTATTCCTATAGGTTGAAAAGGCCGAAGACTGGATGTATAACAAGGATTCCCAACATGTTTCCACGAGATGGAAATGGAGACGAAGTGCAAGTGGCATGATCACTCAAAAGGGCAAAGGATTGTGTAACTGTGCATGAAAAGAAAAATATAATTACGTAAGAATTACTCAGGAGGAAATCTTGGTGGCTGATAACTTCAAACAACGAAGCAATTAAAGAAATAATCAGAGCCGTGTATGGTCATTAATTGAGCAGCTCAAACGAAGCAGCAATTAGGGAATTAACCAGAGGCGTGTATGGTCCTTGACGGGGCAGCTAAAACAGATTTTGATTTCCAATACCATAGGGATGGATATCCACAGCCTTTGATGAGGCAAAACGGGATCCATGCAGCTGTTAGAGATCGCAGCATTAATTCTAATAATACGCCTCTAATGATATTGTGAACTGTGCCAGTTGATCTATAAAAACCGGGCGCAGCAGGAGCCTGCATGATGTCCTGAAAAGAAATAAATGAAGGCCGACTACTAGGTACTTTACTAACGATACTTAACTTTACTATATACCATTTTGGGAGGCGCTATGTAAAAAACTACTGCAATATGGAACGGCGCCGAGGAAACTGGCAGAGCGCAGACATCGCCCGTGTTGGGTATTTTTCCATTTAAATGGGGAAAATACCAAAAACCAAATATTCAAACACACAGAGGCAGTGCTCTGTTTTTACTTTACTCCAGGATCTTTTGTGCACAGGAAGACTCAAAAATTTCACAGAGAAAACAGAGTAATTCACCACCATTAAAACTTTCTATTCATTAAAAATTGATACAAAGATTTACCACTGTAAAATCCCCTTTTCTATTCACTGCTGTGAAAAATAACTTACTGTTGTAACAAACGTTTACATGAGCTTACTGCTGTAAAACAAAATTCACACAGGCTTACAAAATTTCACGCTCCACCATTTCCTTTATGCAAAACCACACATGGTTTTTGCTATTCCTCTGTTTACAATTCCTTACAAAACATTACCAAATACATTTGTGCACTGCTGTGCATTCACCGTCTGGTTCTTCTTTTCGCCGCTGCGAACTCACTACATTCACTTCCCGTGTGCCATTCATAAAAAACACAAGTCAACACAGTAATAAATTACATCACCTATCCCATACAGAATTTATGTAATAAGTACATTCGCCCATACCTTCTCATAAAAAAAACTTACCAACTCTATGTAAAACTTTAATATTCTACCTACCACTATGACATTTCATCAAGACGTATGGTCAATCAAAACTTAGATTTACTCCACGCAACATTTAATATTTGCCGCCGGGTGAATTTCAAACATTATGCGATTTGGTTTTGGGAAGCCATCAGGTCCACTCCATCGCATCGCAACTTTACTCATGTCAAAGACTTCAACTCTATGACATTGCCGATAGCGATGTGCCGATGCGATATCGGCGATCGCTCATCGCAAACACAAGAGCTTCCTCATAACTCCTTCACTTTGACTTTGCCGATGCGATATCGATGTTCGCTTATCGCAAAACACAAAGGCTCCTTTATAATGCCTTCACTTCATTTTGCCGATATGCCGACTTGCCGATATGCGATATCGGCCATTTCATTTCGACTTTGCCGATACGCCCGGATTATTGTCCTTAGGCTGCCGCATGCCTCAGCTGTCGCACAGTTGAAATTATACTTTCAACACTCCCCTTTAATTTCAACTGTCGGGCATTCAATCATACCCAAACACTTCCTCAAAAATTCGAAGCTTTTCTGATCCAATGGCTTTGTCAAAATGTCAGCTACCTGTTCTTGAGTCCTGCAATGTTCCAAGACAATTTCTCCATTGTTCACCAATTCTCTGATGTAGTGAAACCTTGTATCAATGTGTTTCGTTCTCTTATGAAACACTGAATTCTTTGACAATGCAATAGCTGAGCTATTGTCACAAAAGATGACTGTCGCTTTTGCCTGCTCTTGGCCTAAGCTTCTCAACATTCTTCTCATCCACACTGCTTGACATGCTGCTGCTGTAGCTGCCACATATTCAGCCTCTGCTGTAGACAATGCTACAATGGACTGCTTCTTAGAAGCCCATGAAATGGCTCCTGAACCCATATGAAAAACATAACCGGAAGTGCTCTTCCGATCATCTACACTTCCAGCCCAATCGCTGTCTGTGTATCCAACCAAATCTGAATGTTCTGAGGCATGATATAAAATTCCAAACATTTTGGTGCCTTTGACATACCTCAAAATTCTCTTTGCTGCCTGCCAATGTGCCTCCTTTGGCCTCTCCATGAATCTGGAAATTAAACTAACAGCATACATTAAATCAGGCCTAGTTGCTGTTAAATACATAAGGCTGCCCACAATGCTTTTATACAAGCTAGGATCAAAGTCCTTGCTGCTGTCCTCTTTGCTGAGCTTTAATCCCATCACTGTGGGAGTGATGGCTGCCTTGCATTCTTCCATCTTAAATCTGCCCAAAACTTGATTTACATATCTTGCTTGAGATATAAAAATTCCTTTTTCATTTTGATCTACTTCTATGCCTAAGAAGTATCTCAACAAACCCATGTCAGTCATTTCAAATTCATCCTTCATGACTGATTTAAAATTCTCAATATGATAAATATCATTTCCAGTGAAAATAACATCATCTACATACAAGACAACAATTAAAATTTTACCATCCTTTTCCTTGATGTAGATTGTGGGTTCTCCTTCACATTTGTCAAATTCATTATCCAATAGATATGAATCTATCCCGCTGTACCATGCTCTTGGCGCTTGCTTCAGCCCATAAAGAGCTTTCTTCAATTTGCACACTTTGTGCTCTTCACCTTTCTTCTCATAGCCGAGAGGCTGTTCAACATAAACCTCTTCCTTTAACACTCCATTTAGGAATGCTGACTTCACGTCCATTTGGTAGACTTTCCATTTGTTTTGTGCTGCTATGGACAGCACTGCTCTCACGGTTTCCATTCTTGCAACCGGTGCAAAAGTCTCCTCATAATCTCTCCCGTACTGCTGCTTGTAGCCTTTGACAACCAGCCTTGCCTTGTGCCTTTCTATCTTGCCTTCAGCATTGCTCTTGGTCTTATAGACCCATTTCACACCAATGACTTCTTTGCCTTTTGGTAACTCAACCAAATCCCATGTTTTGTTTCTCTCTATGGCATTCATCTCCTCATCCATAACTTCTATCCATTTCCTATCTTTAATTGCATCTTCGAAATGAATAGGATCATCAACATGACAATACAAGGCAAATAAGGAATTCATTCCTTCATTATAAATGTCACTTAGATTTCTAAACTTCTTACCTCTTTCACTTGGTGTGCAAGTGCTTGAAGATGCACTTGAATTTCCTCCTTGTGGTGTGCTTGGAGAAGCACTCTCATTGATCCTCAATGGTGTACCCTGCTGTCCTTGTGTTGGCGCTGCTGTTTGGGGATGTACTTCAGCCACTTCCTCTTCATCTTCATCATGAGACAAACAGTTCTTGACATTAACTGTCTTCTCTATGCTTCCATCCCAAGCTTCCTCTTCAATGAATTGAACATCCCTGCTGACAAAGAACTTCTTGGTAGATGGAATGTACAGCCTGTAGGCTTTGGATTCATCACTGTATCCAATGAAGATGCATTTCTCCCCTTTGCTGTCCAACTTCCTCCTTAGCTGATCCGGAATGTGTGCATAGGCCGCACACCCAAAAACTCTCATGTGGGTGACTCCTTGCTTTCTCCCACTCCATGCCTCTTCTGGCACTTTGTTCATGACTGCTTTTGTAGGACACCTATTCAATATATAAACTGCACAATGTACAGCTTCAGCCCAATACTCATTCGGCAAATGCTTTGCCTTCAACATACTCCTTGCCATATCCATGATGGTCCTGTTCTTCCTTTCAGCAACTCCATTTTGCTGCGGAGTGTACCGAGTTGTAAACTGTTTATGAATTCCATTTTCTCTACAGAATCTTAGGAATTCCTTGGAGATATACTCACCTCCTCTATCAGTTCTCAAAACTTTTATATGCAGCCCGCTTTGGTTCTCCACAAGTGCTTTGAAATTTTGGAATTTCTCAAACACTTCACTTTTGTTTTTAAGGAAATATATCCAAGTTCTTCTTGTACAATCATCAATGAATTTCAAGAAATATTGGCTGCCAGCTAATGATGGAGCTTGCATTGGTCCACACAAATCTGAGTGGATAATCTCTAAGGGTGTCTTTGCCCTTATGCTCTTCCCTGATGGAAAACTTTCTCTATGTTGTTTTCCCAAAATGCAGCCTTCACAAAGGCTGTCCGGCTTCTCTATCAATGGTAATCCCTTTACCATTCCTTTCCTACTCAACAAATTCAGACCTCCAAAATTGAGATGTCCAAATCTCAAGTGCCACAACCAATTCTCATCCTTTGGCACGCTTTGGAAAGCCTCTTGGGTAACTGCTGCAATTTCTCCTTTGTTTTTCAAATCTGCCCGGATCCTGAGAGGGAACATCCTGTTCCTTGTCATCTTCACTTCAGCAATGCATCTTTTGCTGGGTGGTATATCCATGATGGTGCACACATCATTTTTAAAGAAAACATTGTACCCCTTATGGACAAGCTGTCCAATACTCAAGAGATTACATCTCATTCCGGGGACATAGTATACATCTGCTATGGTTTTCCTTTCTCCTTGTTTTGTAAATATTTTTATTTCTCCTTTTCCCATAACAGACACTTTACTATCAGTTCCTAGTGTGACTTCTGATTTCAAATTCTGATTTAAGGCTGAAAAGAGGGCTACATTCCCTGTCATATGGTTGCTACAACCTGAGTCTAAAAACCATATGTCCTCACTATGTGTTTCAGCCATGTTACAAGCTAACAGGACATTTTTTTGACTGCTGTTTTCTCTTGTAACATTTGCATTTTGTCTGCTGTTCATATCATGCTGTTTCTTTCTACAATCACTAGCATAATGTCCATACTTTTTGCAATAATAGCATTGAACATTAGATTTATCATACCTTTGTCCTTGAGCATGATGTTGATCTCTTTGTTGGCTGCTGCCTTGGCCTTGGTTCTGATTTGGATTGCTGCCTCTTCCTTGTGCATTTAATGAGCTGTTCCTTCCTCCTCTGTTCTGGCTTCTACCTCTTCCTCTTCGGTTTCCTCTTCCTTGACCTCTTCCTCTTCCAAAGGACATCTGGGTCTTGAAGGCTTGCTCTAGAGATGAGTTTTCATTCCTACTCAACCTCTGCTCATGTGTTATCAGTGATGCATGTAGCTCATCAACTGAATAGCTTGAGAGATCCTTTGTCTCTTCAATGGTGGTGACTATGGCATCAAAGCTTGAGGGTAAGACCCTCAATATTTTCTCCACAATTCTTCTGTCTTCAATGGTTTCTCCATGAGTTCTCATTTGTGTGATTACACCAATCACATGAGTGAAGAATGAGTCAATGTTATCTGACTCCTTCATGTTCAGATTCTCAAAATCCCTCCTCAGCAATTGTAGTTTTGCTGTCTTCACTCTCTCCATGCCTTGATAGGCTGTCTTAAGGGTTTGCCATGCTTCATTGGCTGTCTTAGCTGCTGCTAACCTTGGAAACATACTCTGGTCTACTGCTAGATACAACAACACACGGGCTTTTGAGTCCTTCTTCCTATTGTTCTTAAGCAGATCCTTCTCTCCCTGAGTTAATGCATTGAACTCAGTTTCATCTGCTGGTTCTTCGAAGCCATCTTCAACTATTTCCCATAAATCTTGAGAGGCAAGTAGGGCTGTCATAGTTATTGACCAATAATCATAGTTCTTCCCATTAAACTGTCGGAGCTGGGTGTTAAACAAACCCATACCAGTGCTTGTGCTGGCCATTCCTTGACTGTGTAAGTTTAAAAACAACTGACTGTTTCTTCAGCAACACAAAAAAAACTTTTGAAATACCTGAATCCTTTGATGTCTGAGTCTTCTGTCTGCCTGAGAAGTTTTGCTGCAGCAACAACCTTCTCCCTTCAGCTTCTTGAACACCTTCAAGAGCCTAAGCTTGCTCTGATACCACTGTTGGGTATTTTTCCTTTTAAATGGGGAAAATACCAAAAACCAAATATTCAAACACACAGAGGCAGTGCTCTGTTTTTACTTTACTCCAGGATCTTTTGTGCACAGGAAGACTCAAAAATTTCACAGAGAAAACAGAGTAATTCACCACCATTAAAACTTTCTATTCATTAAAAATTGATACAAAGATTTACCACTGTAAAATCCCTTTTCTATTCACTGCTGTGAAAAATAACTTACTGCTGTAACAAACGTTTACATGAGCTTACTGCTGTAAAACAAAATTCACACAGGCTTACAAAATTTCACGCTCCACCATTTCCTTTATGCAAAACCACACATGGTTTTTGCTATTCCTCTGTTTTACAATTCCTTACAAAACATTACCAAATACATTTGTGCACTGCTGTGCATTCACCGTCTGGTTCTTCTTTTCGCTGCTGCGAACTCACTACATTCACTTCCCGTGTGCCATACATAAAAAACACAAGTCAACACAGTAATAAATTACATCACCTATCCCATACAGAATTTATGTAATAAGTACATTCGCCCATACCTTCTCATAAAAAAAACTTACCAACTCTATGTAAAACTTTAATATTCTACCTACCACTATGACATTTCATCAAGACGTATGGTCAATCAAAACTTAGATTTACTCCACGCAACATTTAATATTTGCCGTCGGGTGAATTTCAAACATTATGCGATTTGGTTTTGGGAAGCCATCGGGTCCACTCCATCGCATCGCAACTTTACTCATGTCAAAGACTTCAACTCTATGACATTGCCGATAGCGATGTGCCGATGCGATATCGGCGATCGCTCATCGCAAACACAAGAGCTTCCTCATAACTCCTTCACTTTGACTTTGCCGATGCGATATCGATGTTCGCTTATCACAAAACACAAAGGCTCCTTTATAATGCCTTCACTTCATTTTGCCGATATGCCGACTTGCCGATATGCGATATCGGCCATTTCATTTCGACTTTGCTGATACGCCCGGATTATTGTCCTTAGGCTGCCGCATGCCTCAGCTGTCGCACAGTTGAAATTATACTTTCAACAGCCCGGCCAGGTCAGGAACGGAAAGCGGAAATGCAAAGGTAAAGGCGGACCAGAAAACAACAAATTTCGCTTCAGGGGAGTCCGCTAGCGTAGCTGGGGGAGGAGATCAGAGAGCCCCGAAAGAGGACTCGCAGATGGCTTGGCACCTTCGCCACCGCCGAAGACGCCGCCCGTGCCCAGTTCATCTCAATGTGACCGTCCTCCCCTTTCCTCCGACATCATAACTCTCAGACCCCTTCTTCCACGCCCGCGGGCCCTAAATCCTACCGCGGACACCCACAACAGTTTTCTGCTCTCCGGTTTCTCTCTTTGTCCAGCCCTTCAGTTCAATGGTGTCCAGAGCATTGCAACACTACTGCCTGCAACGTCCATGCAGCATTACTGGTTTCTTGATCAGCAGACCAGATCGAAACCTACAGCCTGCACCACATCAATCAACATTGAACTGCGAGCAGGCTTTACATGTCAAGACAATGGTACAACGGTGCAACGCAACAAAGATTATTCAGACATATGTCCCAACTCCTATAAATTGCCTAACACTTACAAAAGCCTAGATAAGCCTACTGGGCCATAATACCAGCTCAACAAAAACAACCTAACCCAGATTCTTCAAAAGTTTGGACACCTGTAATTACATTGGAACCTTATTATTTCTGATTTATATAGATTAAATTTAAGCGAAATTTCATGAAGTCATTTGGGTCCAGAAAAAAATTGTTCACTAGGGGTTGATGCTCCTACATCACACCACAAATTTTTCATGACTTTCATGTCATGTTCTTTCGATTTCTGCATCCTCTGGAATCCTAATGTTGTTGCCTACTTGGCTTTTAGGTAGTCGTCCTTGTCCTTCCATGATCCCAGGTTTTATTTTATTGTTTCTTTACCCTTGCTAAGCTAATGAAACCGCTCGTGGTGAACCACATGTTGTAACTAACTGGTTCCTCTTCTCCACTATACCATTTCTTAAGTACCTTCTTCAACAGTCTCCTTACTTTGTCACTTTGAGTGGCCAACTCATTCTCTTTTTGGTACAAACAATTAGCGCTACTTATTTGTACTAGTACCTCCGAAAAATTCATGGCTCGAATTTCCATGTTCAAGGAACTTGATGGTCTTCCCCATGGATGTTTTGGACTCTCATCTTTTGCACATAGAATAAATTCATTACAACAATCCTCTTTTTCAGTAATTTCTAGCCCCCTTTCATTGTTTCCCTTAACAATGTGTGTGGCTTTATCTTTGGCACGTTGTTGGTTATTTTCCAAAACAATTTTTTACTCCAAACTCTTCTGAAAATAAAATAAAATTTCATTTTTATGACATGGAATGTCTCATGCTCCTCCTTTCTTGTTTTGATAACATTTGTTTCGCTTCTTCCACAATCCTAGTAGTCTTTACATCATGCAATTCATCATCAGAATATTCAAATGCTTGAAGCATCTCAACCTTTTATTGTGTCTTGGCTACATGCTCTATACAATGCCCTTCATCACGCCCTTTATCTTCTTGACTTTCTTGAAGATACTTGATTAATGTCACGGTGCTTTCTCGATTGTGTACACTAAGTCTCTTTGCTTCCATAGTTGATTCTTCAAACAAAACATCGACAACTTGTACAATCCTCTCCACATTTAAAATTTTGGGACTACACAACATACTTGGATGCTTCCTCCACTGCCACTTAGAAGATAAATATCCATCTTCAAGATCTAGATTTTTGCCTTTCCCTTCTATGCCCTTCAAGGAAATTTCCTTGTGCACCAAAAATGTGCATGGATGTCTATTTCCCTTACGTTACTTATCATATGATTTATTCAATTGTATTTGGTTTTGCCCCAACACAATGTTTAGCTCTTCTTCCTAAAATAAGATGTCATTCTCATGAGACAATTGTGTTTCATCCTCGTCCTTCTCTTCTTTTGCTGACACTTTCGTTGTTTTTGGCCTTCACACTTATTAATAATCTCAACAATTGTTCCATCAAAATAGTTGGATGCCTTTTGCATCCTATCTCTTCATACCCCTTGCCTTCACTCCTCGCACAAGTTCCTTCAAACCGTGGACTATCCAAACGATGTTTCATAAATTTCAACAAAATTGTATTGGAACGATGTTCCTCTCCTTTTATGAGGTTTTCCACCTCACCTTCACCCCCTTTTATTACATCTCTCGAGTGTTGTTCTTCATTTTTAGCATGGAAGCTCTTGTTTTTTGTTATGGTTTCCATTGCCAATTGTTTATAAGGCTAGTTACAAAGATATTTCTGCTTGCCTATGCTTATGAGAAGCAATTCATGCATCTTCTTCTTTCCTTTGTATAATCCTTAACAATTTTCCATCATTTGTGGTATTTTCTTCATCTTGGCTTCCTAGGAGAAAACCTTCCTTCCCATTTTTCTTTTGTACAATTTGTCCATGCTCACGACATGCAAAACCTATATTTACATTGAATTTATCAATTTTAAAAACATGAGACCAACTAGCCTCTTTGGGCGCCTTAATCACCAATTCTTGTTGTTGTGTATGGTCCTTCTTTTGGTTTCCTTTATGGGACAATGTTTCCTCATCTTCCAATATGAAATATTTTAAATTTTCTCCTCCTCTAATTATTTCAATAGTTAATCCTTCATTACCCTCTATCATTATGACAACTATAGATTATATTCCTTCTTTGTCATTCATTTCACCTACAACTATACACAAAACATCAATATTAAAATCATAAGGCTTTCTAGCCCCATTTGATGCCTCTACACCTTCTATCAGTAGTCCCTTCTGCTAGTCTAGACTGGTTATGCAATCCATGAGACTCTCACTCAGTTTCTCCTCAAAATCTTCATTATCCTCTTCTCCAAGGATTGTTCATTGTTCTAGTTTACAATAGTGAACTTCCTTCTCTCCATGCTCAACTCCTCCAAGTTCTCCATTTCTCAGTTAAGTGCTCAACAGGTGCCCTATATGTGTTCTCATTTTCTTGGTGTATAGTTGTCTAACAAGCCATTGGATCTTTTTCTTGAAACCCCATCCAATTCTCTATTCTTCTTTATCCATATTTTGTAACAACACACTTATTACATTGAACCTCTCTTTCAACTCAACCATCTCTCTATCAAAGGCTTCATAACTTTCTTCCTTAGGTTCCATCCAATTTGGTGTCTTTCTTTATTCTCTTGTATCCTTCACTGGTACACTTAATAGGACACTGAGTGGTCATCTCTTCCTCCTTCTCTATGAGCTTCTCCATGCTCATTCTGAGCTACAAACAAGCCTCATCAAGACACCTCACCAACCTTCTCTGTTATGGGTTTGGCCTTTTCATCTCACAAGTTCACCTCCTTTAGAACCTCTTGAGCTTTCTCTGCTCCTCTAGATATTACACCATGTTCACCTCTAAAGAACTTCACTTGTTATATTCACCTCACTTGAGGAATTCCTTTATCCTCTTCACTTTTCCAATGTATGTTGGAACAACTTATCTCTATTTGTACAACTTCTCTATTACAAGGGTTCTTTTCCATGATCAGTAAGAACATCACTTGTTCTTTTCGACAAATCTCCTAGTTGTAGTCAATGCCAACATATATTCTTCCACTATTGCTACCTCAACAACTGTTAGCTTCTTGATAAAATTAAAATAAAATTTAAAGACCAAATTATCTAGTAGGTCTTAATAACGAGTACTGAGAATTCAAAATATCTTACATTTTTTTATTCTTCCAACTTTGCTTCTTGGTTGGTATTCCTTCAATCTTGATCTAAATCCTCTTTTCTATATTGAGTCCCTATATCTTGATTTCCTCCTACATTAAACTTTCTCTACTTCCCTAGCCTAAAATCCTTCAAAGGGTTCTTTTTTACGAAAATTATGTGGTTTCTCTATTACCAACTATCCTCGATCTCCTTTATCTTCATGTCTCCTCTTCTTCATGAGAAACACTTTTTTCTTCTAATTACCTCTCTCACTAGCTTCAAACCTACTCTAATCACTTTCTTTATCTCTTAACCCCCAAGGAGTATAATTGTGACTCTAATACTAGTTGATGTAGCTAGTCTAGGTTTCTTTGTCCTCTATTGGATTTAACCCCCCCAAACCTAAGCTCAATGTGCATTAGCAATCATAATCCAATACCTCAATTTTTATGCAATTCACACCACATGCTTACAAAATTGAGGGTTTATCATCGTTAGCTTGGTCTCTCCCACTTGCACCCACATACCCTAGTAATGACTTGTTGTCACCACGTGAAGCGAGCTCTCTAATCTATGGACATGATCAAAGGGACAGATGGACGATGCTAGTCAATTGCTAGGGGGGACAAATGACCTTTGACATCAGTGCAAGGGATAGGGGTGCCCACTCGCAACTTCCTCTCGATATTCTACTCAAGTGAATGGATGAGATTTATTGGTGGAAATAAATAACTCTCATTGATTGCAAAGGGGCACCCCCTTACGTTAGTAGGGAGGTGGGGGTCTACAGTCATAGTTCTACTCTCTTTTGGAACATTGAGCTAGACTATTGTACTTCATGCTTGTTTGAATACCTACAACCATGCACCACCTTCAATCTTCATCTTCTTGAGGCAAAACCATTCGACACTTGATCACCCATGTGTCTCATTGCAGTCCTACTACAAGAACTTCATGACACTGACTCCTGCATTTAGAGCCACTTCCATTCACTAAATCCTCAACTTTCCATTAGGTCTGGGTTCTCTCAATGCCTCATTCAAATCTCTAATAACTGGTGAATAACTCATGTCATGATTTCAAATAAAAAAGGATTGGTTACTTGCTCTACAGCTAGAAATGAATGGATTCAACACAAAGGGCCCATTCATATTTCAAGAAAGACACAATAGGTAATTTGTACTTAATCACAAAGAGACTCACCGAATTTATAAATAATTGTATGTGGTGATTGTGTTTTCCTTTCCTTTGTGTAGAATTGATTTGGAGCCGGCTTTGAGGGAGTTCCGCTTGGCTGCATTGTGATCTCCAAACAAATCTAGAAGGAGACCTGAGGTAATCCTCTTCCCATACTTTGTTAATTGATATTTGTCTATGAACATGTGTATAACTTGGTAGCATCTGCAGATAATCTTACAGTCTATCGAAGGTCTCAAGAAGGCCTTTGAGGGTAGTTTTCATTCTTCATACACCATGCATTTCACCCCATAGCACTTGTACTCTTTAAATAGCTTAACAAATATAGCCTTTTCTCATGGAGAGCATCCCAAGCCCAAATTAACAGTTTTTGGGTCTTCTTTGGTTCCAAGGTTGACCGATTCATACTTCATGGATGAGCTATGCATTTTTTAGTTAGTCGGCTTCTTAAATTTATCATGCGGGTCATACAATTCCTCCATCTTGACAACTAACTTGGGAATTATATTAGACTGATCCCTTTCCTTATCTACGCTCTCATTCATAACCCTATCATGCTCCTTTTCGTCCATGAGTGCATTTTTGAATGTCTTCTCGCAGTGGAGGAACTTAAGGATTTGCTCATTATCTTCGAATACCTGCCAGTTTGAAATGTTATCAAGTACGGAAGGTTTGAAAATTAATTCAACATAATATTTATTCTTGTTTAATCTAAGGTCAGGCAAAGGTTTTGAAGCCATACTAGCCATTTAGTGCCTTCGTACTTGCAGACATTAGTGGCAGGTTGCCTTGTGCTTGGTTAGGGGTTCTCATTATTGGCTCCTGATTAAGCGATTCTATGGGTGTTCGATGACAAAAGGCATCTTTCACACTCGCTAGTTTGTACTGTGCATCTTGGAGACCATCACCATTATCGGTGGCCTTCCTTGCTTTTGTTTACAATCTCCATTATTGACTAGTAATCAAATGATTTCGTGCATGTTCGATGTCAACGCATACATTCACATGTACTAATCTATGCTATTCAGTGAAGTGGAAATCAAGACCTTGGGTAGAGACTTGCATCATTCAGCCTTGTTTCCTCTCCCAAGCTGCGGAGATTGTTTTTGGAGACAGCGGTTTCAGGATGATTCTATTATGACACTGGACCCGCATTGTGCTTATCAACGGCTAGTATCGTCATATCTCTTTGGAGAAAATTACTCTGACATAGCTACTAAGCATAGGAATAGTCGACTCAAGACATGATTTTAGCAGTTAGATCTCTCTCTCTCTCTCTCTCTTTCTCCATATCTATATATATATATATATATATATATATATATATATATATATATATATATATATATATATATATATATATATATATATATATCTGTGTGTGTGTGTGTGTGTGTGTTGCATCAGGTTTTCCTTGTCGCCCGAAGCTTCTCTCTCTCATTTTGACAGAAAAAATTACAGTTTAAGTAAAGTATTTCGGCATCGTTCCAGCCTTTGATCTCATAATTTATGGGGCATCTATTATACAACAAAATGACATGCTCATCAACTCAGAGGGGAAAGACAGCATGACTGAAGCAAAGACCACAATTACAAAGCCTTCATTCCACACTAACGCTGGTTGCACATTGAAAACCTACGTTATAAAGCTTGTTACCAAGCCTAAGGGTGCGTTAGTGACCCTACTAACTCAAGTTGTTAGGCAGGGGACAACGTTAGTGAAACTAGATGCAGTTCCAAGGGTCAAAGGAACGAATTGACTCACAAATATCTAGATATGTTTTCCTAAAGACACTCAAGAAAAGAAATAAAATATCTAAAATCGACCTATTTTGAGAAATTCTAATCTGAACAAAGGAGGAAAATGGGAAAGAGCTGAAAAGCAGGGCAAGTTCATTGCTTTTTCCCTAGTGAACTCTGTGAGGAACTTGGCAACCCTAACTTGATTGCTACATAAGCATTGAGAGGGTCATTGTGAAAGAGGTAAGAGCATTTTTAAGGATAGACTACTTAGCTGTTGAGAAATGTCTCATATCTAAAGAAGTGAGCAAGAAGGGAGAGAGAGAGAGAAGTGGAAGGGGCAAAGGAAGATTGATACAATAGATGGTTGTAATCACTCTTACATTATTAATACAGAACTGTTGTTGTGTTCCCTACTCTATGGTGTTGATAACATAGTTCATTAAGTTGTTCATTCGATACTCAATTATATGAGTAGCTTAGTTGTATGCAAATATATGTTCATTGTGTATTCATATATTGGTTTTCAAGGTTGTATGCAGTGATTGTGTTTTCCTTTCTTTTGTGCAAAAATTGATTTGGATCTGGCTTTGAGGGAGTTCTGCTTGGCTGCATTGTGATCTCGAAACAAATCTAGAAGGAGACTTGAGGTAGTCCTCTTCCCATACTTTGTTAATTGATATTTGTCTATGAACATGTGTATAACTTGGTAGCATCTATAGATAATCTTACAGTTTGTCGAAGGTCTCGGGAAGGCCTTTGAGGGTAGTTTTCATTCTCCCTACACCATGGATTTTATCCCATAGCACTTGTACTCTTTAAATAGATTAAAATAAGTAGCCTTTTCTTGTGGAGAGCATCCCAAGCCCAAATTAACAATTTTTGGATCTTCTTTGGTTCCAAGGTTGACCGATTCATACTTCATGGATGAGCTATGAGTTTTGCAGTTAGTCAGCTTTTTAAATTTATCATGCAGGTCATACCAGTGCTCCATATTGAAAACTAACTTGGGAATTATATTGGACTAATCCTTTTCCTCATCTTCACTCTCATTCATAAGCCTATCATGATCCTTTTTGTCAATGAGTGTATTTTTGAATGTCTTCTCGCAGTGCAGGAACTTAAGGATTTGCTCGTTATCTTCGAATACCTACTAGTTTGAGATCTTATCAAGTATGGAAGGTCTGAAAATTAATTCAACATAATATTTATTCTTGATTAATCTAAGGTCAGGCAAAAGTTTTGAAGCCATACTAGCCATTCAGTGCCTTTGTACTTGCAGACATTAGTGGCAGGTTGCCTTGTGCTTGGTCAGGGGTTCTCATTATTGGCTCTTGATTAAGCAATTCTACGGGTGTTCGACGACAAAGGCATCTTTCACACTCGCTAGTTTGTGTTGTGCATCTTGGAGACCATCACCATTAGCAGTGGCCTTCCTCACTTCTATTAATGGTCTCCATTATTGACTAGTAATCAGATGATTTCGTGCATGTTCGATGTCAACGCATATATTCACATGTACCAATCTATGCTATTCGATGAAGTGGAAATCAAGACCTTGAGTAGAGGCTTGCATCATGCAGCCTTGTTTCCTCTCCCAAGTTGCATATATTGTTTTTTGAGACAATTGTTTCACGATGATTTTGTTATGACACTGGACCCGCATTGTGCTTATCAGCGGCCAGTATCGTCATATCTCTTTGGAGAAAATTACTCTGACATAGCTACTAAGCATAGGAATACTTGACTCAAGACATGATTTTAGCAGTTTTATATATATGTGTTGTATCAGGTTTTCCTTGCCGCCCGAAGCTTCTCTCTCTCTCCTTTTGACAGAAAAAATTACAATTTAAGCAAATTATTTCGGCCATCATTCTAGCCTCTAATAACATACTTTAGGGGGCATCTGTTATACAACAAAATGACCTCCTTATCAACTCATAGGGGAAAGACAGGATGACTGAAGAAAAGACCACAATTACAAGCCTTGATTCCACACTAACGCTGGTTGCACACTGAAAAGCTGCTTTACAAAGCTTGTTACCAAGCCTAAGGGTGTGTTAGTGACCCTACTAACTCAAGTTGTTAGGTAGGGGACAACATTAGTGAAACTAGATGCAGTTCCAAGGGTCAAAGGAATGAATTGACTCACAAATATCTAGATATTTGTTCCTAAAAACACTCAAGAAAAACAAGAAAATATCTAAAATCGACCTATTTTGAGATATTCTAATCTAAACAAAGAAGGCAAATGGGAAAGAGTTGAAAAGCAGGACAAGTTCATTGATTTTTCCCTAGTGAACTCTATGAGGAACTTGGCAACCGTAACTCAATTGCTACATAAGCAATGAGAGGGTCATTGTGAAAGAGGTCAAAGCATTATAAAGGATAGCCTACTTAGCTGTTGAGAACTGTCTCATATCTGAAGAAGTGAGCAAGAAGGGAGAGAGAGAGAAGCGGAAGGGGCAAGGAAGACAGATACAACAGATGGTTGTAATCACTCTTCCGTTATTAATACAGAACTACGATTGTTTTCTCTACTCTATGGTGTCAATAACATAGTTCATTAAGTTGTTCATTCGATACTTCTTTATATGAGTAGCTTAGTTGTATGCAAATATATGTGCATTGTGTATTCATATATTGGTTTTCAAGGTTGTATGCAGTGATTCTGTTTGCCTTTCCTTTATGCAGGAATTGATTTGGAACCGGCTTTGAGGGAGTTCTGTGGTTGTATTGTGATCTCCAAACAAATCTATAAGGAGACTTGAGGTAATCCTCTTCCCATACTTTGTTAATTGATATTTGTCTATAAACATGTGTATAACTTGGTAGCATCTTGATCCAGATTTAAATAGGAATGCAATAAAATACAGAGATAATCATAAAGACAGATATGCAGTGGAAATAATACTTCATTTCATTACTGTAAAATACTGAAATATGATTACAAATAGAAATGGAAATAAACCAGCTAGGGCGATGGTAGCTTATCTCTGAGAAGAGATGTGGTGGCTACATGCCTTTGAACTGTTCTAAACTGTGTTACAATGAGGCCCGAAGGCCTATTTATTATTTTGAAACAATGGAAAACCCTTCACATCCCAAAACCTAACCCTAGAAGATGAGAAGCCAAATTGTGGGCCCAGTTTTTGGGTAAGTTAGTACATCAACTTCTCGGGGTCGCGAATTGGTCATATTATCTCCATTTAACGTGCATGATAACTCGTTCGAAATATCTCTCTGAGGACTATGATGGAAAGGATTATTTTTTGCTGGAAAATCGTTGGCGGTAGATTTCCCAAAAAACGTCGTTTAGGGCCTCAAAACGGCTCCGGAAGTTTAGGACCTGAAAAACTGCTAAAAATAGTAAAGTGTGCTACAATTTAGGAAACTGAAAAGACTGAAAGAGACAGTTGTGGGGGTCCAAATGGGATAGGTGGGTGGCCACCAACATCCACCTGGATCACATCTGCAGATAATCTTACAGTTTGTCGAAGATCCTAGGAAGGCCTTTGAGGCTAGTTTTCATTCTCCATACACCATGCATTTTACCCCATAGCACTTGTACTCTTTAAATAGCTTAACAAATGCAGCCTTTTGTCGTGGAGAGCATCCCAAGCCCAAATTAACAATTTTTGGGTCTTCTTTGGTTCCAAGGTTGACTGATTCATACTTCATGGATGAGCTATGCATTTTGTAGTTAGTCAGCTTCTTAAATTTATCATCTTGGTCATACAAGTGCTCCATCTTGACAACTGGCTTGGGAATTATTTTGCACTAATCTTTTTCCTCATCTTCACTCTCATTCATAAGCCTGTCATGCTCCTTTTTGTCAATGAGTGCATTTCTGAATGTCTTCTCACAGTGCAGGAACTTAAGGATTTGCTCATCATCTTCGAATACCTGCCAGTTTGAGATGTTATCAAGTAGGGATGGTCTGAAAATCAATTCAATATAATATTTATTCTTATTTAATCTAAGATCAGGAAAAAATTTTGAAGCCATACAAGAGTTGTTCCTTAACATAATAATCCAATTCTCCTACTTGTTTTCCTTGACTTGAGGTTACATATACATCTTTAAAATCTATATCTTGAGCATATTGTTCAATGTAGCTTTCATGCAATACAGAATTATTCTTAAGTATAATAGATGCAATTATAATTGGTCTAGACAACATATCTGCAACTTTATTGTGTATGCCCTTTTTATACCAGATGACCAAATGAAACTGTTGTAGAAAACCCATCCATTTGTAGTGTCTTGATTGTTGCAACTTAGTTTGGGAGTGTAAATATTGAAGTGGTTGATGATCAGTATGTGTAACTTTCTCTTTTCACATTAAATAATGTTTCCACTTTTTCACACTATACTAATGCATACAATTCTTTATCATATGTGGGATGGTTAACTACTGCATAATTAAATGTCTCAGAATGATAACATATGTCTTTACCGTGATGCATCAACACTGCTCCCATGGCATAGTCACTGGCATCCGTTTCGATCACAAATGGTCTTTGAAGATCCGGTAGTGCTAGAACTGATGCTGTACTAATATTTTCTTTCAAGGTGTCGAAGGCTTTCTGCTATTTTCCACCCCATTGAGACACCTTGTTCAATCTTGCTAAAGCATGTAAGGGAGTTGCAATTAAGGAAAAGTTAGAAATAAACTTTCTCCAATATTGTGCCGCTCCTAGGAAGCTTATAACTTTTGTAGCAGATTTGGGCTTAGGCCAGTTTACAATGACTGCAACCTTAGAGGGATCTATCTTCAGTTCACGACCCCCTACTATATGACCGAAATAATTCAAAGATGTTTTTCCAAATTCACATTTTGATAGTTTAACAGAAAGTTTTTCTCTTTTCAAAACATCCAGAGCCTGCTTAACATGCTTTAAATGTTCTTCCCACGTTTTTCTGAATATAATAATGTCATCCAGATATACAATAACAAAATCATCAAGAAAAGGTCTGAGTACATCATTCAGTACTCTTGTGAAAGTAGCAGGAGCACAAGTTAAGCCAAAAGGCATAACCAGCCACTCATACAATCCCTGCTTGGTTTTGAAAGTAGTCTTCCATGCATCTTGCTCTGCAACTCTGACCTGATGATAACCACTATGCAAGTCTAACATGGAAAAATAAACAACTTCTTTCAACTGATCTAATATATCATCTATGTGAGGAAGGGGATAACGATTTTTGATCGTTATTTTATTTAGTGCTTAGTAATCAATGCACATTCTCCATGAGCCATCTTTCTTTATCACTAAGACAATTGGAGATCGACATGGCAATGTGCTAGGCCTTATGAACCCTTTCTCGAGCAGCTCCTATACCTGCTTCTTGATTTCTGCATTCTCTAACGTGAACAACATGTACATTCTGATGTTAGGCAATGGAGCATCTTGATGCAAATTAATATCATGCACTATTTCCTTTTTGGGCAGCAAACCTTTAGGTTCTTGAAACAATATATCATATTCTGAAACAACTTTTGCTAAATCATCTTGCTGTTTAGCATCACAAAACTCAAATACATTGGTTTTATCAAGCTTCTTTTCCTTTACAACCATCAATAAAAATTGTTTGCATGAATTTACAATTCGTTTCATCTGCTCTGAGTTTATGAGAGTATAATTATTCTTGAGCTTATGAGCTCTTACAATATATTTGATTCCACCTTTAACGAGTAGATACTTGTTCTCAGCTCTATAGAAAATAGCTTTTCTATCATACAAGTAAGGACTTCCTAAAACAATTCCACATATATCCAAAGGGACTATATCTAACTCAACCTCATCTACAAATGTTGACCCAAAAGAAAACTTAAGTTTACATTGTCTAGTCACTTGTAGCTTTGCTTTATCACATAACAAACCTAATGGATATGGTTTCTTGTGAGGTGTGGTTAGTAATCCCTACTTCTTTACAATTGATTCATAAATTAAATTTATGTGTGAGCCACTATCAAACAAAGTATAAATCTTTTGATGATTGGAAATAACTCGAATATGAAAAAGCTCATTGTGCAGAATTAATAGTAGATGCTTCAGAAATTTTACCTTTTATAACTGTGGTTGTAATTGTTGCTTCATCTCCTAAGTCTGACCCCAAATCCTTTTGAATAGCTGCAACAGACTTCTTTTTCTTGCCCTCGCACTTCTTAGGTTTCAGCTCCGGATGCAGAATCCAACAGTGTTCATCATCATGCCCATCCTTCTTATAGTGAGTGCATGAAGACTTGGTCTTTTGTACAGTATTGGCCTTCCTCTCTTTCCATTTTTGTTTTCTCTTCTCCTTGCTTTTGCTTGTAATGGGTTTGGATGATCCCCCAACTTCTGGGTTCCCATTCTTACCTCTAGCTTATATATGTGTAGCCTGAACAGATACCTCATCTATGCTAGTGGGATTAAACATGAGGATAGTATGCCTCATGTAGCTGTGTAGACCACCTATATACTTCAACAGAGTCTCATATGAGTCTAAAGAAATTCCTAGAATCAAAGCTATTTTCCTAAAATCTTGGGTGTAACCTTGTACACTTTTCCTTTTTAGTTGTCGAAGAGTTTTCCAGCTCGTCCTGGCTTGCTGCATATAGGCTAGTGGATAGAATTGTTTTTTAATTTCAAAAACAAATTCACTCCAAAGAGAAAGAATCTTACCATGTTTCTTCATGTCAGCTTGTGTCCTACCTTCCCATCATACCAAGGCAGTGCCCCCAAGGCATAGGCTGGCCAGCTGAATCTTACTCTTGTCTTCATCAATGCTCTGCACTCTACAATAAACATCAATCTGTCTGACCCAATTATCCAGCTTCTCTGCATTCAACTCTCCATCATATATTGGTAAATCAAATTTAACATCTAATTTAATCAAAGATGTCTTATTTTTATTTTTAGGGCTATTAGGAGGTGTGAGAAATTTTTCTTCTTTCCCTTTGCCTTTAGAGTGGTCTTGGAGGAGAGATTCTTCTACTCCTTTGTCTTGTTTGGAGTTTGATGAATCTTCATCTCTATTTTTCTTAAATTCCCTATACATTTCCTCCACCATGGATCTCATGGTCATAAAAATAGCCATGAACTGGGGGTCTGATTCCAAGGGAATTTCTTCTGACATTTTCCTCTTAGAATAGAATCTTCCTATTTCTGGGTTAGTTTCAGCCAACTCTCCTTCTCCTAATTTAAGCTTTGATCCAGTTAGCATTCAACAACAAAATCCAGCATAAGCTTGTCTAACCTTAGTAACCTAGAGCTCTGATACCACTTGATCTGGAATTTATCCAGGAGAAAGAATTAAAGGTATTATAGACTCATGTGCATGGATGTGCCCATGAAACTTTATGCAATGGATCGATAAGATTGCTAGAATACATAGACACTAAGGAAATTAGAGAAAACATAACAATCAAACATGTAAACGCAAAAAGTTTAATAAGGAATTCACCCAATGCTCCTGGGCTACGTCTCCTGGTCCAGCCTTCAGTGGTGGCCTCTCTATTATGTTTTCAAGCAGAGTTTTTACAACAACGATCTTAATTTGAGTCTCACTAAACATATAAAAGTCAATAGTAATGGAGTGCATAGACTCTCCTTCCTGAAACTCGACCTCTAATGGTCATAGTAGTACGACAAGCCAATGCCAAGCAGTTTCCTTGAACCTCTCAAGCCTTCTATGGAGTACACAGACTCTCTGACTCTCTCTGGCTCTATCTAGCTCGATGCTACCTTTAGGTCAGCTCCACTTCTACTCTCTATTCTCTGCTCTTAGCTTGCTGCATCTAGCTACCTCTTGTCACTACCTGTTTTGTCTCTGTCAGTTTGTGGCATTAAGCTAGTCTGTGCTTTGACTATTCGTTTTTGCTTCCCAGCCTTGTAGTTTCCCTACCTCTGTCCATTCGAATTCCTCTGCTCTGCGTCATCATCACTGGGTAACGCCTCGCAGGGAGGTGGCCACCTGTTTCCTAATGAACTGGGTTTCAGAATCCTTGAATCATATTTGAATGGCCGTTAATTCTATTTACTTCAAGATCGCCCACAAAACACGAATCATTTGCCAAGTCATCGTCCACGTCGGACCTCAAATCCCCTGTAATCTTGCTTCTTGACTTCTCAAATCCATTCATTTATCAGGACACGCCTCCATCATTGATCTGGCCCCCGAGATCCTGCAGTCGTCGTTCATATCAGGCGGGCAAGTTTCATGAAGTTTACCCATCCAATGCGGGCGATTTTCTCTCTCATCCGCCAAACGTGTGTCGCTCGATGTGTGGCATTGGGCGGACTCGGTCAAAACTACTTACTACCTCAAGGCCTTTTGATATCCTGCCGGTTTGTGGAATCCCGTGCTACGGAATCAAATGCATTACTTTTCCATATTTCATAGCGATTTCGAGTCCGAGTGCTACAGGGCTTTTCTTCACTGAGGGAGACACCCTGCGATACATGATTAGCGCTTAGCACTAATTGCATATCAGAATCTACCTCTGTTTCTCGAACTAGCCTTTGAATCTGCCAATTTGTGCCAGGGCACATTACCATGGCCCAACAGTCTGCATGCTCGACTGAAGGTCCTCTTTGCTCCGCTCTGACCAGAACTGCAACTGTCACGAGGATTCCTTCTAATAGCTTGATTTTTCTAAGACTTGAATATTTTGGCATAATTTGAAAGAGTCATGAAAACTTAGAGAGTGTTTAGGATCCAATTCGGATTAGCTTGCCATCAGATGTTGGCTCCCTTGTGAGTCAATGATAATGCTCCCACCACCTGCACCTTCAAGGCAGTTAGAGCCATCAAAATAGAGTGTCCAAAATATAGAATCTAATGTTACATCAATTGAACTACTTTCTACGAAATTAGTCCTATCATATACTATAATACAAGATAATTCATCAGTTGGATTGCAGGGGAGAGCTTCCAACTATGCGTTTGTTACAGTTTCTTCAATTGTCTCTACATGGAATTCTCCAAAACATGTTTCCGTGGCACAAACATCGAAACTATATTTCCCAAGGATAGATTTGGTAAACATTACAGGTTCATTAGGGTCATTTAGTTCCGTCACACATACTTCATGTATCTTTCTCGATCAACTCTCAACATATCACCTTTTCCCTTCTGAGGTAGCAAGAGATGGGACCAATTAGTTGAGAAATATCCATTCAATTTTGCTGACCACTCCCTACTACGTAGCATTCCATAAGCCTCGGGTATGTCGACTACCACTATGTCAATGACTTGTGTGAATTGTGGCTTAGCAACCATCCAAATTAGTACATCTTTCAATTCTCCAATTACTTTTACATTCATTCTATCCAATTGCATAATTCGAGTTCCAGTTTTCTCTGGCATTGCATGAAGTCTTTTAGCAATAGCGTAAGGCATAATAGTGGACGAGGCACCAGAATCTACTAGGAAATTGTATATGTTCATGTTGAAGATTTCAAATGTGATAAGGAAAGGTGGAGTCATGCATTTTGATTTCCTTCCTATCATCATTGCACTGACATCTTGGGGTGTTTGATTTATTTTTGACCAAGTGGCTTCCATGGCTGGTGGAGTTTGGGATGTACTGGAGGTACTAACGGGTCTGGACACCGAAGTTTTGGTTTGAATACTTGGAATGGTGGAAGATTTGCAATTTCGTTCATTCATAGCTTTCAAAAGAAGATCTCTTTGCTGCGTTAACTTTAACAAATCGAAGTATGTGATATTAGCTCGAGATTTCTTAAGATCATCCACAATGTTGTAATCAATGTTATAAATAGGGTAGGGTAGAGTAAACATACCTGTTTTACCATTCTTAGGTGGGAGTCTACCATTTTGAGTCACCTTCATTGCAGTCAGAGATGTATTATCTTTCTGTGGATAGTTCACAACTGGATTACTCTTGGAATCACCACTAGGTCTGCCCTTCTCAACAGGAACTTTAGGAGCGGATGCCTTCAAAGGGTGAAAATCTTTGTTTGTATGGTCTACAGGCTTCATCATGCCCACAAGTGGTCCTTTACATCATGTGTGTATTTCATTAGTGTGGATTTTTGCTATACTATCTCCTTCGTCGTCATCGTTCTCATTTGTATAGAAATCACACAATACATTGATTTGAGATTCTTCGTCCAAGGGCTCTTCTACTTGGTATTCTTCCTCATTTTCTTATTCTAGCTCCAACTCCATTATAGGTTCTTCTTTGTTAAGGAGCGATCTGATAAGAGCCAACTCTTCCATTTTTAAATTCCCTTCATTGGGTGGAGCAGGCAATGCAAGTTGACCATGACCACCTTCTGTCTTCTTACGATAGAAAGGTTTGAAGGATTTTCTGTTGTTATAATATCCTCAATTCCCATTTGTACTCTCTCTAGAATTCCTTTTCATATCGATGACTGTGTTTGTTAATTTCTTAATGATCCAATGCAAACATTACACATCTATGGTGTCCCTTTCTTTGACCTCAGCCACTTTGTTATCACTCCCATTATTCTTCTTGGATGACTGAGAGGCTTTCTTTCCTTCAGTCATATGATGACATGTTGTGAGACTGATCATTTCATCCTCTACTTTTATTGCTTCATCGATAGAACCTTTTAAGGTTTGTGTGTTACTTATCTTGACCCATATCACAGTAGGGACAGGGAGAGCAGCGATGTAGAATTTGATGAGCACCTCATCAGTAGGTCTAGCGTTAGCCAGGATTCTGTTGAACAAAGTGTTGAACCAGATGTTAAAATACTTGACCTTTTCTTTGGCTTCCATTTTTAAACAGGATAGTTCTAAAACTAAGGCCGTAGGTGTTTTGTCATCACCAAACTTGTCTAAAGAGGCCTGTTGAAAGGCACCCCATGAGGTGATCGATCTTATTCTCAAGCTAAAGTACCATGTGGGAGCCATGCCAATTAGAGTAAAATGGAACAAGCGACATACCACATCCTCATCAGCTACCCCCAACCTGTGCACGACTAGGAAGAAAGAGTGAATATGGTTATTAGCAGTGTCTCCCCACTCAGGGTTGAATTTAGGCAATACTCTTTCTGTGTTCTTGGGTAAGGCATGCTGCTGCCCAGGTGCCACTATGGCATGTTGTGCAAGCCAGGGAGGGAGTGCTCCTAGAGGAGGTGGGGGTTGATTCCCACCCGGAGGAGGCAGTAGAGGCAAATTCCTGCCTGCAGGAGGTGGTAGAGGTGGGTTCCCACCTAGAGGAGAAACGTTAGCCATATTATGGATAGGGAGGTTCTAGTTGAAGGTTTCCTTTGGGCGTTCTTTTTTAGGATTCCCTAAATCAGACCAGGAATTACCTTCAGAGAGTGGATCCTCAGGAATTTCTTCCCAAGGAGTGATGATACTTTGCAAGGACTCTAGAAGAATATCTTCAAGAAAAGGGGCCGCAGATGTCTCTTCATTTATGGGACAGATCCTTGGATTTCTTTTAGTTGTCAGAGGTAAAGAGTGAAATATGGGGATCTGAGAGAGTGAATGAGCATAAGGACGAGTAAGTATTCTGGTTGGTTGTTCCTCAATGATAGGATACTCCCACAATCTCTCTTCTTTGCGTGACCCAAACACATGACTTAGAGGGATTTCTGTTTCTTCGAAATGAGGCTTGTCTAGATGGGAGGAAGGATCTCTTCGACCTTTATGATCCATGCATTAATATTTTCGAATCCATACATGAAATTTATAGATGAAATAATTAAAAGCTATGGATGGTGGCTTAAGCCCTCCTTCTAGCACCAATTTGTTGACGTGACAAATTTTCGCTATGCCAACAACGGGAACTAACCCGATTGCAAGCCTCGATTAGATTTGATTTCATTTGGAATGGCTAGTTCTGACGAGTTTTAAAGGACCCCGTAAAATATTATAGGTGTTGAAAGATAGTTCCCTGAAGGAATACTTCCATTAAATCAACAAAAGAAACAACTAACCTATATGTATCAGATCCTATTTATACTAATTATTACTTATGCAAGTCCTAACTATTCTAATCTATATTGTAGGAGCATAACAAAAGAGATTAAACATCATATATAGATTCTGAGTCAAAATGAATCAATTACCGGTTCACAAATGAACTAGGTTGTATTAAATATTAATTGTAATCTAATTACTCATACAAGTATGCACATTCCTATTCCATACAAATAAAACTTTCAACTGATGTTTAACAAGGTTTTGAATCAGCAACCACTTATGAATTTACCATGGTAAAAAATTATATTTGAATAACCAAGACTAGTCACGAACTGTATGTTATCAATGTGCACAAAAGCAAGACATATATATCCTCATGCGAATCGCAACACCCTGATTCCAAACATAAAAGAAAAAGGAAAATGAATTTGAACAAACAAGTTTCTTCTTGACCAAAATAGTCTTCTTTATTATCATAATAAAATTGACCCTTCTTCTACCAAAAAAAAGTCCCCTTCCTCTATCAAAAGGTGATACTTATGGGGAAAGAGATTGACTCTCTATATTCCCCTGACCCTCCATCTTCCGAGATTATTCAATATACAAATTAAATATACAGATGTAGAACGGTCTGTAAAACTGTCGACACCTTGAGGCCACATTTGTTGGGGCATTTTTATTTTTTGGGGGGAAATGAAAGGATTTCGATTAAGAGAGCGGGACTGCATGTCATCTCTCTACACCTGTATGGAGCAGAAATTATTCCCTATCATTTTCTGAAGGAAATTGAAGACATTGCACTCATCATCCCACATCTGGCATGCTTTAAGGTGTAACTAGAGGTAATGGCATCTTGATGGATCAATGCTATCATGAGTGCTTCCACTGAACATAGAGCGTGCCTCCATTATGCACTATGGCGGTTCATATTCCTTTCTTGCAGATTATGTTTTTACAATATTGACATCATTGGCGTAGAGGTGTCGTCTTGATATAAATCGCACTTATCAGTTATTGAGTCAACTTGATCTCACCTTTCTTCTCTTGGTGCTCACCTACAGAAATAGTTCATATTACATATGATTATGAGAAATATGACAAACATGCCTAAAAAAAAAATCTTGCCCTAAATAAAACTTTTATAAAATCAAAGGAACAAGTGTGAAAGAATCGGCTCCTAGTTTAGCCAAGGTTGCGATGCGATCAAGTTGCAATCACACATCGCAGTAGGCAGTCACATACAACATCACCCCTGGTCCTGCCGATTGTGATTTTCTGATGGGCTAGATCCGAAATCATATGTGTTATGCTTAATAGTCCCGTTGGGTCTGCTGTATCGCATAGTGCCTTACATATGGGCCTTGGGCTTTGCCAATTGCGATTTGCAATTGGCCGGACACAAAAATATATATGGTGTGGTTAATGATCTCGACAGGTCTACCATATCGCATTGCGCCTTATGTATAAGCCTTGGGCTTTGTCGATTTTGATTTGCGATAGGCCGGACCTGAAAAGTATATGTGTTATGGTTAATAATTTCGGCAGGTCCTCCAACGTTGTAGAGCACCTTATGTACTGTTAGAGTCGGTCTTTACATCCCTCTATCAGAGATCATTTCTCTTATTGTATTTCGTTTTTAGGTGTCTCATACAGTTCATTCATCTGCATTCTGTTAGGGGCATGCCATAATCTGACGGAAGGGCCTTGTCACTCTTCCCCCTCATGTCTTGTACCTGCTAGCTCAGGTTTTTTCATCAAGGTCCATCAAAATCATTTTCCAATCAATGACAGTCAATATTTGGTCTCCATTAGGTCTAGGGTTTAGGCGAATTCAGTCTTCAAAGTGTCCAATGATGCCAATAGGCTAGAGGGAGGTTTTAGACAAGTTTTGATTTCAAAAATTTCATCATCATATTCCTGGACTATGACTTTTATTCAAAACTCTGTTTTGAAGAAAATTCGACATTTCGACTTTTGTAATAAATTGCCATGTAAATTTCAAAATTTTTAGTTCTTGGATATTTCAGATGCAACCTTGTTCATCCTTTGCCGAAACTCAATGCCATCATCCCTGCAAAAAATTGACAAAAGAGTTTCATTACTTCAGCCAAAAATAAAAAAGGAAACAAAAAGAACAGAGTTGTATTAAAATGAAAAAGTGCCAAAACTAAAACATAAGAAAGTGGGTTTTTGAGAAACAAAAATCAAACCCATCACTGTATAAGATATTTTCATGGTTTGAAACACCCATTGGTATGCCAAGAGGTCAATTGAAGTCGACTTAAGTTTTGGAGGAGCGAAATTTGTGTTGAAAGCCGGGACTGTGCATTGGAATGCTACGCGATGCATTAGGAGGTAGTTGCGGCACATAGAGCCGCTGTTCGTTGTGTTAATTTGAATGGGCGTGGCGCATACAGCCTGCGTGGATCACTGGGTTGTGCGTGCGGCGTATAGGGCCGACAAGTGAAATTTCATCGCTGCTTCCGATTTATTCAAATCAACTCAGTTTTCTATGATCCAAGTAAGTGTGTGAGCCTTTGCCATTGCTATTAAATGGTGTTTGTTGTGGTTTGGAGGGAATATTTGAAAGTTTAAAGTTTGAAAATGCAAACCCTATATGTATATCAAAATCTGCTCCTTTGGGTTTTGAAATTGGTGTTTTGAAATTGTGATTTTGGTGCCAAGTCTCCTTTCCCACCTGTGATCCTTTCCCTTTCATAATTCTATCATTATAGTTAATCCATTATGCCCTAACCTCCCAAACCACTCATATCCCTGCTTCCCATTTTCCCTATCCTAAAATCTTATCATTCCTTATCATTCTCCCTCTCCCATATCTTTTGCAAAATCCATAAGTCCCCAATTCCCAACAGTCAAGTGATTATTATTGCACACCTTAATTTCACTTGACAAACTCCACTTTTCCCACTGTCCCTATTTATCACAGTCCCTCATTTCCCTGTGGCACATTTGGCATTGAAAACAAAACACCTATTTCTCATTTTCAAACCAAACCAAACACATACTTGACATACACCTTTGCATCACCATGACAAACACTGATTCATCATATGAACAATACAATGATTCTACCACAGAGCTTCATGCACTGAGGAGGCCTCATAAGGGTGGTATACATGTCAGAGAAGAGCCTACCTCTTTGACTGAACTGCAAGCCTGCCCACGTGCCATGGCATGTTTCCAACAATAGTCATGTTTTCAGTATTGCGGACTGATTGCTCAGATTCAACATCATCAGGAGTTCGCTCGGTTATTTGTTTTGCATTTTCATGATGGCCAGGTAACTCTTGCTGGTGTAAATTTTATGTAGACACCAGAGACAATTTCTCAAGCAACAAGAATACCGAATGTAGGCGAGGAGTGGAACAAAAGAATGCAGGTGGAAAGAGTACATTATGAACCATATATTAGGCCTAGCTATGTGAGACATCTCAACAGGGTGTTCCCATTCCGGTTTTTGAAAGAATCCTATGCGCCATTGATGAGACTCATTATCAAGTATTTCAATTGTGAAGGCCGCTTCTCACGCCTCTATACATACCATATCAGATTGTTGATGTATTTTACGAGAGTGAAGATGATGAACATTCCATATTTCATGTGCCGAAACATCGAGAGGATGACTACTTTTGTGCAGAAGAAAACTCCTAAATAGCAGTACAACAACATTTATCACTATGCGCTCATCAAGATCATTACTGTGCATCAGCTTGGTTTGCAGGGTATCACATGGGAAGACTTCATTTCCTGTGAGTTCTTCACAACTTCAGTAGCTCATCAGGAGGTTGTCCATCATGCTGGTGAACCTTCACATCATCATGGAGGTCGGGAGGCAGAGACTACTAGTGTGCCGACATATGTCACCTATCAGAGAGGCACCAGGGGATTGTTTGCAGCAGCCCGACGAGTACTATCTCCACCTGGGGTGGAAGGGGTCTCATTGCCGTCATCAACAATATAGGTACAAGACAGAGGCAAGAAGCTTATGAAGGATGAGGGCCCTTCAGGAGGCCAAGACACTGATTTTATCCTCATCGATGATGATGTGAGCTTTCCTAGCTCAAAGCTGGGGGAGATTATTCAGGAGCAGAAGGCCAAGATAGATGTATTGACCGACAAGTTGTAGAGAGATCAATGGGTCATAAACCATTTGGAGCAGCGAAACAAACATTTGGAGGATCAGCATACAGTCATCAAGTTACAAAACATTTGGCAAAACCACCAAGCTGCCCAAAGGAGGAGGATAAAGTTCACTTCATTGGAGCAGGAGATAGAGGCTGATCGAGAGACTTGGCTCGAGAGGGTCAACATTCATCTTGAGAAGCTATTGGCAAAGGCAAACAAGGAAAAGGACATGCTAAAGCACATGAAAAATCATTATTGGGCACAAAATCATGTTTGCAAAGCAAGGATCAAAATCCTGAAGGCAAGACTAAGGAGAGCAATAAAATGACGCAAAAGGCATGATAAGCTCCAAATCTTGGCTGAAGCTTCTTTGTCTAAGCATGATACTCAATGATAGACCTTCAGTCCAAATTTCAACAAATTTGGAGAAAATTTTGTCAATTTTGAATTTTTTGGCTTCAAAACAGATTTTCCTTCCTAACACGTAGTGCCACTTGGCACGCGCTTATAATTGGGTGATCATCTGGATGAAAACTTTTCATTTTTGGATTTTTCATAAAAATATATGCATGCTCAATGATTACCTAAGGATTTCATCAAGTTTTGGGTTGCCTAAAGGGTCAAAAACACCCTAAAAATGACCTCTCTGCCACCTTTTGCACCCACAGGAAGCAGTCTTGGGAGATTGAAGTTTTGGAAGGGAAAATGACATCCAAATCCAGAAATTCCACTTGGGTTGGAAAGTATACGGGAAGGGCTTTCCAACGAGCTATATTGCACTTAGTTTGGACTTCGGGAAGTGCCTCAAAATCAGCTCCAACGTTGTGCTATGCATACAGGTTTTGGGCGCGGCACATAGAGAATTTTGGCCTGTTTTTCACTCAGCGGCTCAGAATTTCACCCAGTTTTGACCAGTTTTACTTTTTTATGTAAATCTTGATCTACCTTGATGTAATTTCATGAAAATGATGTAATTTTGGCACATATTTACTTGTTTTATTAGATTCATTCACTAAAAATTGAAAAACAACTGAATGAATCAGTTTCCTAACATATAGAGGCAAGTTGTTTCATTGCCTATTTTTTAATTCCTTGTTTAGATATGGTTGAAACAGCTCCTAGAATGATGAGCTAGACCCCTAGAGGCATGGGAAGGAGTTAGGCTTGTCTATATCATGTAATTTCTTAGTCATTTTCAGGGTTGGGCACTTGGGATTGCTTGGCACTTCATTGTACTTTCATTTTCAGCATTTTTGGCAAAGGAAAGACCAGGTTTTTGCAGCACTTTTTGGGATCCTTGTGGCTCTGTGTTTTGATGGTGTTTTTATTCATGTAATTTTAAGTTCATTGATGTTTTATGTATGCCATTTCCCTTCTCTTTGCTTTTGAAATTAAAAAAATTGAGTGACAAAGGTAGAATTCATGAGTTTGTTGTGCTCTGCCTTAAAGTTTGTTTAGTTTTACATATTTTCATCTATCTGGAGAGGATTCTTGCAGCCTCTTGCCCTCTTTAGCTCCTCAGCGGTCTTTTCTGTCCATTCATTTAATCTAAATCATCAAAACTACTACCTACCTTGCCCCAACCGGAACTCTACAAAAATTTGGCCTCATCCTCGAACCCAAATTTTCCTTTCCCTTGATTCCAACAAAACTCCCAAAAAATCAAATCAAAACCTTGCATTTCATACCTAGCCTAAAATTAGTTTGTATTTCAGTCATCTCAAGCCCCATAAATGATCTTTTGCTGAGACTGACCAGGAGAGAGCCCTCTCCTGTCCTCGTAGGGCTAGCTACGAGGCTGAGCATGGTTTGATGTGGACCTAGAATCTTGCCTTTTCAGCCTAAGGTAAATCTAGGCTCTAACATGTACAAACCTTTGTGTTTCAGGGAAAAATAGTTTCGATTTGAACTGTTAGTCCCACTAAGACAGGTAGCTATCTTAGAAACAAACAATGAAAGCTTTTCAAGAGTTCCTTTAAGTGTGATAGATAGAAGAGAAGAAAAGAGGACCAACCTGGATCTTCCACTTTGATCCTAGCTTGATTTCTCCTTTCCTTGATAGAATTTTCCACTCTTCTCCTACTTGTCCGGCTTCAAAGAGTACCTATAGAGTCAAAGTGACATCAAACTATCAAAGCATCTCTATCTAAAACATCATAATCAATGTGGAATAAGAAACACATTGACCCTACAATTGCATTCATAAACAATAAGATTCACGAATACAAGATTATATGGAGGAAAACTCAAACAACTTTATTAATAGTAATGTAAGAGAGTATTACAACCCAGCTGTCCGATCCAACGTCATCCTCCCAGCTATAGAAGCCCTCTTCACCTCATGAACAAGCAAATCACCCAACAATGCAATATCTCTTCTCACCAACAAACCAACAACACTTCCTTACAAAATACAAAATTCCATCCTCTAGATCTCTCAGATGAGGGATCCATTTATAGATGTCTTGCAAGGGTGTGAGTCAGCTCTGGGTGTTTGATTAGTGTCATTCCACTAATAGTTCTTGGTTCCACTTGGAGATTTTATGATCTCTTACTCATCCCTTGGCGAATTCAGAGAGGCAAGTGTCACAAGGGAAGTTTCTGGAAGATTCCATGATCATCCACCTTGCAAACTGTCTCTGCCATTTGTCTATTCTCGCTCATCGCACCCCACAGAAGGCCATTTTAGTATGCATTGCACCTGGCTAGTTAGGCAGTCAGTATGCATCACATCTTGCCCATCGAGCAGTCTGTATGGACAAGTTTTGGCTAGTTTTGTGTAGTTTTTCAGGTGGAACTTCTGGGAAATGATGTAATCAGCTGAGCATGATCCCTTAGGGTATGAAGCAAAAATTTTAGGGACTTCAGGAGCCCTTAGTTTATGGACATATGCGTTTGGGGTTGCACTACCCAAATATGTCTATAATAGCTGCCCCCTAAAGCATGAGGTTGTAAATCCTCTGATGTCAGGTGAAATGTTTTATTCATGAGGATCCGAGGTATTTGAACTGGAAGGTGACCCATATAAGATACAATACAATACATCATCATCATATTATTTTCATGATCTAGCTGAGGCGGGCATTCCCATGCTCAGCTTTGTAAATTCATTTTCATGTACATAGGACAGACAATCGCCTGCTATTGCAAACTGGTGATTCTTCGCATGAAGAGTCATCTTCCCTGGCTTAGATGACTATCTGTGCAGCTTTTGTGTACAATTGATGTCTTTATTTTCCTGAATATATTGCAGCTCGAATGGATGAAATAGATCCAGGGTCTTCAAAAATTGTCCAATCTTCGCCCGATATACAAGTCGATCCATGTGAAAAGATGTTCTGAAGTCAAACATGGAAAGACATCGCCTAATTACCAGCCAATGATGTAAGCTGTTAGCAGATGCAAGAGGAGTCACTGATAATGATGATGATTCTCAAGGTACTACAGTGCAACTCACGTGATGTGAATATATGAGCCGATGTCGAACACCACACAAAGTCTTTCGGTTGAAGGTCATTGATGTAAACCTTTCGCTAGAAGTGAGAAACTTGCCATTGAGGCATGCAAGCTTCAAAGTATTGAAAGGGTTGTTTCTATGTTAACTTCTTGGATAATGAGTTGATGTTGACAAGAAGTGACCTATCGTAGGAGGGCCTTGATGTATCCCACATCTACGACATGAAATGGAGCAAATGATTTTTGTGGAGGTGAAAACGATCTGATGATATGAGGTTTAGGAGTGGCGGCCATGAAAAATGAAGAGTGGATGTAATGCAGTGGATGAGGCGTTTGCTGGATGGTGAATTCCCTGAATGAATTCTCTTGAACATATTGGCGACACTAATATGGATTGGTAGCGTTAACCCCATGGATGGCACGGTGAACCAAATGTGACGGTGAACAGAAAAACCCAACCCAACTCAATCATGGTGATGGAGCGAAAGTGTCATGTTCAAGAGCAACTTGCTACCAATAAAGTTCTTCAAGTTTTCTTCCCATTTTGCCCTAGTCATTGCTGACTAGTACCTCTTTATTTTTGACAAGCTTGAGGAGGATAACATATGTTTGTTCTATAATTTGCCCTTCAGGAAAACCTGTCGCTTTGTTTTAGCGAGCCTAGCGACAGTGAAACTCGTTCTTGTCTAGATGGACAAGTTTGTCGCTATTGTTTTAACGAGTTTAATGACAAGGATAACTAGGTCCTTTTCATGTTTAGAGAGCTTGAAAAGAGATGACCAGGAAACTCCAGTAGTTCTTTTTCGTATCATAATCCCTTGATTCTGAAAAAGATTAAAATAATACAAAAGGTATGACTTTTCTGATCACTTTAGCGAGCCGAAAAATTCAAGTGCTCGATCTTTTTGTGGGATGATTCCTCAGGTACAAAAAGATTAAAATACAAGAGGGATGGCTATTCCAATCACTTTAACGAGCTAGAACGGCCAATTGCTCAACAATATTTTCATATTTAGCGAGTCTGAAAAGAGTTTAAAGTAGACTCATTTTTTGAGGAACGAGTGGAATTTAGGGTAGCAAACGAGTTTCGGGTAATCTTGGAACTAGTTCTGGGTAATCCTGGAACTTCTCAAAACATGGTGGTGTGAAGAGGTTGGCTAATAGGACCACTCATTGTAGTTTTTCCTCAAAATGGTAAATAATCAAGTGGAAGTGTATGATCGGCCAAACGGATAGAGGTGATGGAAAGAACACTACCAAGGTTCGAAAGGCAGATAGAATGGCAATCACAAAGGTTATTTACCAAGGGTGGATTCATTTTTAATGATCTTGAATTGGAAGAAACTATTCTCATTGGTGGTTTTATTTTTTAGCGAGCTTGAACCTTGCGGAAACGTTGCTCATATTCGGTTTCATGTTTACACAAGCTTAAAACAAAAAACTATGCTTGTTATAAGTTCACATGCCCCTAGCATAATGATGCGAATCGAGGTGCATGCCCCCCAAGTTTCATTGCATTCAACGCGGTGGTTGGAATGAAGGTTTACCTTCGAGATATTTGAAAGGCTTGACTTGGATTTTACGAGATCATATTCAAAGACTCGATTTGGAATGGGAGTTGTTTCATTTTTTAATTAGGTTGACACGGTAAAAAAACTATCCTCATAACCCTTGTTTCATTTTGTAACGAGGTCAACATAGGATAAGAACCATCGTCAGTGACCCATAGTATCAAAATGGTTAGCGTTCTTCTTAATCTTTGATGATGTATAAGATATCATATGACAGGTTTCCACTGTGGCCACTTCCACCAAACTACTTAGAGGAGGGAGGGTAAAAGTACCCATTAAGGTAGGGTCTTTTAGGAGACCTACTCTGACATTTTGAAGTGATTTTGAGCTTCCATGGATTATTGGGATGCTTCCAGTAGCTTTTGAATTGTTTTGGATAAAGGTTAGTTGGTCAACGATTTTAATTCCACCTTGGAAGGGAAATGTAATCTTTCTAAAATATGTTGACACAATGGCGGCCATATCATAAATCCAGGGCCTTCCTAGCAAGATATTGTAGTCAAGGTTTCCATCAATGATCTCAACTTCAATTTCTACTGTCTTGCCCCCCAGTTCAACTTGCAAGTTACTTAATATCCCATACGACGTGTATGTTCTTCCATCAAATGCTTTTAATGTCGTTGATGATCATGACAAGGGTGCTGAGCCTAAAGTTTTCTACCAACTCATTGACGTAATACAGGTAGATGCTCTGTCATCAATGATTGTTTGATGAATAGTTTTGTTGAGGACTTTTACCTGTATGAGGAAAGCAGGTTGTGCTGGTAACTAAGGTTCATATCCTTTATGATTAAAGGCCACTAAATTGGAATCCATTGGATCAATCCCACCTATCGCTGATAACAAAGCCTGTTTTTCGGATGGGCAATTTTGTAGTACTTCAAGTGTCAACATAGTGGATGGAGATTAGGCCACGTCCTCCACTATATTATAATTCTATGTTGCTCGAGCACAAGGATTAAATGTCAATTTATGTACTACTCCCTTAGGCAGTTTTATTGTTAATTCAGGAATGATTGGTAGAACAACTTCTGGTGAAGCTGTTGTCGAGCTATTGGGTTGATATGTAGCCTTATTGTTTGATGACTGTGGATTCCCATAATCTTTATTCCTTGTCGATATCAAAGCATCATTTTGTAGTTTCAAGATGGTTATCATAAGCACTTGGGATTTGGAAGCATGATGTGTAGCAACCAGGTTAGTTTCTAGGTTTGGAAAAGGATCAGTCAACACCGCTGAGGTAGTTGAAGTTTTCAAAAATTTCATAACCTCAGCACGATGTGGAAAATCTCTCGTGAAATGTTTGTTGTTACATATTAAACATGGATAACGAGGTTTCTTTTTCCCAGTAGGGTTTTTAGAAGATTTTTCAAGAGGCAAATCCTCTTGTTTCTTCTTTTTGTTTGTCCCTTTCTTCTTGCCCCTTGGTTGCTTAGGATTTTTGCCTTTGTCAGTTGTGTTAGACTCCTGTTGCAACAGGTGTTCATATTTCATGATTGACATTTTTACATGCCAAATATGTTATCTTTCATGTTGCAAGGTTCCATATTTCCAAAAGAGGTCAAAGAAGAAGCTGTGAAAGTGTGCTAGTCAAAATGCCACTGCTGAATTCAAATTTTGATGACTTAACTATTTTTGAAGAATGTTCTATAAAAGGGAGGGCCAAACAGCTTAACCTTGGTCTCCCTAGGTTTCAATTTCCTGTTTTAGAATATAGAGAATGATGTTTGTCCAAACAACTTAATCTTGGCAGATTTGTAGATAGGTAGAGAATCAAAGGAGCCCAACTGCTTAATCTGGGCCCTTGGCAGAAATAAGTGTAGACTTAGATAGGAGGACAGTCAAAAGAAAAATTGAAAAAGATGGGTCTACAAGTCTAAGTGCACCCAATCCAAAAAGAAGAAAAAATGTTAGGAAAGTAGGCTGGGTAGGTAGTTGTTGAGGTTGCAGAATGATGATTCATGATCAAATTTGTGTTTTAAAATGTTATATCTTTTCAAATCACAATCATGATGCAGTTTTTCATCTGAAGGAGCTCAAGCTGGACATAAGTAAATCCCCCTCCTTCTTATTCCCCAAATCACTCACTAATTTCCCCAAAGAGGTCAAGATCTGCTTGATGCCTCTTAGTTTCATCATTTTCCACATCATTTACCTTGGTGAAGATCTGCCTCACTCAAGGATTTCCATTCTTCTTTTACAAAGTTCTATTCCCCCAAAATAGCATAAAGTTCCTTACCTTAGCGCTTTATCATCATCTTCATATTAACTACTGACTCTATTATGTAAATCCCTATCTGTTTTCCCCTTCCCATACTAAATCTATGTTAATAACTCCCCTATGTACATATCCCACCTTATAGCAGTATAGCTATGTATTTTTTCAGTCATGGGATATAGCATTCCACCTGGGACTATTGTGAACCCATCCGTGTAATGAAACTGGGATTGGTCTAAACCTCTGGTTAGACCAAGAACCTTTACCCACCTCTCTGTCCTCAAAACCTTGTGACTTTACCCCTCTGCAATTGTTTGCAAAAAGATAATGTTTAAAATTTTTAATAAACATTAAGTTTTGTTCTTCCCCGCTTGTATAAACCCATAAAACCCACAAAACCAAAGTTTAACCCTCCCCGCGGCATTTTATGAAGAAGATCCCTCGTATAAACCCGCTGCCAGCTCCGCGCTCTGTCAGCCCTCCGATCTGCCCCTCCTAGATCCAATGGCTCTCGGCGATTTCGGAGCCATCCCATCGCTCGACCTTTAGTGCCCGATGGCTTGGCGTTTTTTCCATCGTACAGGAGGACGCGCGTCCGCCTGTGGTTGCATCAGGACCACTCTGACAGTTACCGCCCTCGTACAGAAGGCGGTCCGATGAAAACCACAAACCGCCTTCTGTCCCTTCCCTGACGACTGCACCAAGACACTACCATGTCATCTGCACACGTCGGCCTCCTGCCGAGTCATCCTTACCACGTCACCCTGCTGACGTCATCCGCTGTACCATGGTCCCACCCGCTGATGTCATGCTGACATCATCATCAGTTTTTGGCACGAAAGGCAAAAATCGTGCTTAGGAAGCCCGGATTCAAATTCTGAGGCAGTTTTTCATGCGCGATTAGCGCCTAGCGCTAATCGCACATGGCTATGGGAAATGGGCCAAAATGGAAAGCCCTGCATCGCGCAACCCCCAGCAAGCCCAAAAGGCACAGAGTGACCTGTTTTCCTTCGCGAAGCATTTAGAAAGGATCAAAAGACAATTTTAAAGGAAATAGAGGGTAGAAAAGCAGCCATTAAGTTTTGATTTGACCCACAACGAAGGAGAGAACCGGCCCGATTCATTTGTCAAAGAGTATCAGAAGAAAGATGAAGCGACAAAGAGTATCAGTTAAATTTTTTAATGGAAATCTTCAGTTCCCGAAGCAGGTCAACATTAAATGGCCTCCAACAAAGTCAAATCAGGCGATGCAAACCCATCCAGGCTCTCAAATCACAGTTGAAACTTTTAATGCCGCCGAACAGTAGAGATAAAGGACCCATGCACAGTTATTGTAGAAGCACTGCACCAAGCCACCAAGGACAACGCATTAATTCAGTTTTGATATGGCTGCCCTCAGCGCAGCCCATAGATATTTTCTTGCATTTATTTATGATAGGATTAGGTTAAAGTAATCATTTACTTTCAGGCCTGTTTAGGTCAAAGCTGCAATAAACAATTTTTGGAGAATTTTTCCTATATATACCACCCTCTATATTGTTTCAAGGGTTGGTCGATTGATAATTTTCACTAGAGACTCGCACTGCATACCTGATATGGTTTACTTAATCAAAGATTGCTGAAGAGATTGAAGGAATGACTGTCTGCTCTGTGTCTAATGATCTGAGGAAGTGAATGTGGAATTCTTGTGCTGCAACATGACTCAATAAGTGCTTCTTACCTCTGTTTTCATCGTTTCACCATCTAAATAGCAGAAATAAAGATTAGCTTAGAACTTGTTTAACTACACTCTAGGCTCAATTTCTGTTGTTTCTTTATGTTTTTTCATCTGAACTGAACTGGACATGAATATGAATTCCCTGTGGCTCATATTTACCCTAATTCACATGTGTTTGATAGTTATCTAGGGATTCTTTACTGCCCCTAGATAGAGATCATTCACCCTTCTCTGTTAAGCTGATTGAGAGATTCTTAATTGCCTTTCCTCCCTTAGCATTCTTTCCATCCTTTCAACCTGAAAAATTGTTCCATGCGCAGCTACCTTGCTCCTTATTCCTCTCGTGACCAAGAAAACGCACCAACAGCCCTACTCCTTGACTCCATGCCCAATAGTTTGAAACTTTCACACTATACCTGCCTCTTTACTTGAAAACATCAATCTTCCCACCAAAACACAAACAAAACCGCTAAACTCAATAACTAGCCTGAAATCATCATCAACAGAGCTAAATCAAAAAGAGAGAGCCCTCTCTGATTGCAGGTGGGCTAGAACCTGCAGTCCAAAGTTGGTCTATGGTTACCTTGGTCGTATCCCTTTACTCCAACCTGAGGGACAACTTGAGTGATAACATAATGGCGACTCCATTGGGGACCTCCTCAGTTAATTTCACGAAACAAGTTGGAAGAATCCACTGAGAAATCAATTTTCTAATTGCTGTATATTCCTTAAAACTACAGATGAAGCCTGAATGTCAGCCAGGTAGCCTTTGAAACTATCTTTGCTTTGCATTGATAGAAGTAAATAAAAGCTACTTCAGTCAATCTTCATGCTAGTTTTAAGCTATAGACAGCCATTCCAAAATTTAATCAGTTCCTTGCTAATTTAATTCTAAAAGCATTCCCAGAAAAATACCAAAAACAAATTCGGAAGCTGGCTCCTAAGAAAAATCCACGATATACAAGGTCAAATCCAGACCCAGATCCACCAGCTACTTTTGATAATCCGAACTTAATCCCAAAGATCCTTAGGAAGCAAGAAAGACAGGAAGATTTTGCTGATTTGGGTCCTGAAACAGCTCACCCTAGCTGTGTTCCAACTCCTATCAAAGTTTTATTTCGTTCAATCCCTGCTTCCCTTGGTTCTTCATCCACATCTCATAGCACTCCTTCCACACCTCTATTCACCGCACATACTACAACTACCACTACTGCTGTTCCAGTTACCCCTGTCATCCCTGTTGTCCCAGTTCCTCCACTTATCCCTGCCAATATGGCTAATAGATATGCACCCCTATAATTTCTAGCTAATCCTGGTGCTTTACCTCAGGAGTACCAATCTAAAATCACCTATTTTGACAGTACCGGTCCTTTCACAGCCCTTCAAGATACCAAAAAGATGCAAGACTATTTTGAAAACTACGAGATAGACGATGATAGCGTGAGAATGAGAATTTTTGTCCAAAGTTTAACGGGTGATGTAAGAACTTGGTTTAGATCACTTGCTGCAAATTCCATAACTACTCCGGATGAGCTTTACCAATCCTTTACCAACAGATGGGAGAAAAAGAAAGACCCCTTGCACATACTAGCCGAATATGATACAATTAAAAGAGGTCCTCAAGAGACTGTTTTGGAGTACTGTGCAAGATTGAATAATGTCTATAATGCAATACCACAGAACTTAAGACCTCCCCCTGACCTTGCCTTGTACAAATTCCCTGATGGTTTTGACCTGGACATGGCATACCAATTAAAACAAAGAGCCCCTCAGACCCTTGCAGACATGCAAAATGTTGCCATTAGCGTAGAGGCCAACCTAATTGCCAAGAGAAACAAAGCTAGAATGGAAAGAAGAACCACCTTTAAGGAAGAACCCTCAGCCTTAGAACAAAAGCTTGATGCTATTATCAGTGGCATGCAAAGGCTGGGAGACAGAGTAGAAAGTGTTGAGAGGAAGTCATCATGGGAAGCACAACAATCCAATACCATAAGGAACCCAAATTTTAGGAAAATGTAGAACACAAATGCTGGCAGGTTTAGCCCAGACCATGATATAAGACCCCCTTTCCAAGAAAACTATGCTAAGGCATCCACTTCTAGTAAACCCATAGAAGACACTCACATGAATCTGATGGATGTAAAGGGTGAGCATCAAAATTTTCCGAGCCAAGAAGACCAAGATGAGCATAACTTTAGTCAATTTCAGACTAAATCTGGTGAGTCTTTTGATTTTAAGCAAGGTTATGATACTGCTGTGTATGAAGTACACAAACAATATAAGCTGAGAACTAGGACCATTGACATTTCTGAACCTAGCAAAACAAAGGATGGCAAACAACCCAACAAGATTAAGAGCAAGGCTGTCATAACAGAACCAGCTGATACAACTATCCCAAACCCGCATCATGTGACTGTAGAAGACATAACAGAAGTGCAACCTTCTGTATATCAGCCTCTGCCACCTCTTTATTCTGAGCAAAACTCGAACAACGTTCCAAAAAGCCCTCCTGAAACTAAAAAACGCAAGCAGTCAATCCCCATAATGCGATAATCAAGAGAAAATTGCAGATAATTCGGATGAGAAAGAAAAAACTGCCATTATCAACACCAAGACTCCAGTGGAAAAGCCATTTAATTTAGAGGTAGAGATTGGAAAACTTAAGATATCCATCCCCCTCTCAGAACTAGCCAAACACGATGTATATAGGCAACAAATTCAAAGATCACTTCAAATCCCAGAGAATAAGGACGATGTAAATGTTTTGGATGATACCCCTGAACTGTTGTTTGGTCCAGAAGTTAATGGAAAATCAACATATGGACCTATTCCACCCTTTTATGTCAATTTGCATATACATGACAATGTTTTTCACAATGCTATGTTTGATTCAGGAGCATCACACAATCTGATGCCCAAAGCAATTATGGAAAATCTGAACCTTCATATTACAAGACCCTACAAAGATTTGTACTCATTTGACTCAAGTCAAGTCAAGTGTTTAGGCCTCATCAAAGACTTGTGTGTCTCCTTAGTTCAATATCCCAACAAGACCATCCTCATGGATGTGGTGGTGGCTGACATCACACCAAAATATGGTATGCTCCTGTCAAGATCATGGGGAGCAAAGCTCCAAGGATCCCTTCAAATAGACTTCTCCTATGCTACTATTTCAGTCTTTGGGCAACCAAAGAGACTATACAGAGAAACACTTATGAAATATGTGGTAAGTAGTGAGAACAAGCCTTAAAATCTTCCCATTTACTCAATCCATTATAATATAGATTCCTTTATTTTGTTTAATGATGATACAAATTCTCCAACTGAGGATGAGCCCTTGGCTCTAGAACAACAAGCACAAATCAACGAAGAGTCGGTTGCCCATACTTGTGAGACTGTCACAACAGTTAATGCAACTAACATACAAGAAGAAACTCCCCAAACAGAAATTTCGAATCTGCCCACTGCAAGAAGGGCTGAAACTCTTAGTACTAACCACAAGCAAGAAATCACATGGCATTTAGAGTTTGATGGCTCTGTCAACAAGTCAGGAGCAGGGGCAGGTGTATGGATTTACAATACACATAACAATCATGCAGAAGGTCATGCCTACAGAGTGAATTCAAATGCACAAATAACATGGCAGAGTGTGAGGCTCTGCTTTTAGGCCTTAAACTGCTCAAAGCTCTAGGAGCTGTAAAAGTGTCTATTTTAGGTGACTCTGATTTAATCATACAGCAGATGAAAGGTAACTTTGTTACCAATGACAATAGAATGAGGGCCTATAGGACTGTTGCCACTAATATACTCAATGCATTTGCTGAATTCAAGCTTGATAAGATTTCAAGAAATCATAACATTCATGCACACAACCTAGCCACCTTTGCAAGTACATGCAAGCTTCCCTTTGGGCCAAACCATCACTTCACAGCTGAAATAAAACATAGGCCCGTTGTCCCAAATAACGTTAAATATTGGAAAGTGTTTGAAAATGATGCCCAGATCAACGATTTCCTCACTCTTGAGCATGAGTTTTCGAATATTAACATCGACATGGACACTATGAACGACTCCCAACAGCAAATAACTAAAAAGCAGCAAGCTGTAACAGCTGCAATAGCCAAACAAATCCTAAACCCAACTGTTTTTAACAAAACAAACATAGAACAGCTGAAACAAATTCATTTGGAAGAAATTGCCAAAACAGAGGCAGAGATCATTGACCTAAAGGATAATTTTCTGCCTGCTGGCCTAACCCCATTAGAAGACATGTTTGACGCCAATGATGTTCCCAGAAAGCCAAAATTACAACCATTGAACACTGTTATAGAAGAACACAACATTGGGATAGCAGAGAATCCCAAAATGATCAAATTGTCCAAAAATTTACCACCTGATCAAAAGCCCAAGTACATTGATTTGTTCAAAGAATTCCAAGATGTATTTGCTTGGAGTTATGAGGATTTGAAATCCTATGACACCTCGGTGATCCAACACACAATTCCCTTAAAACCAAACCAGAAACCCTTCAAACAGAAACTTAGAAGAATTAACCCTATGCTTCTTCCCATGATTGAGAAGGAAGTAAAGAGGATGTTTGAAGCAGGCATAATAGCACCCATCAGATTTTCTGAATGGGTATCCAATCTGGTTCCTACAAGAAAAAAGACAGGCAAAATTAGACTTTGTGTAGATCTGAGAAATTTAAACCAAGTCTCCCTAAAAGACCACTATCCTTTGCCCAAAATGGACCACATCCTACAAAGGGTAGTGGGGTCATCTAGAATCTCTTTGCTAGATGGCTTTTCAGGTTTCAACCAAATACTTGTTCACCCAGACGACCAAGAAAAAACTACCTTTACCACACCGTGGGGAACATTTAAGTACGTAAAGATGCCATTCGGACTTAAAAACGCTGGTGCTACCTTTCAAAGAGCAATGGATATTGCTTTTGCCAAAGAAATACATGACTTCCTAGTTGTCTATCTTGATGATCTTACCCCATTTCCCAAATCTAATCAGGAACACCTCAAACACTTAAGGAAAATATTCATGACATGTAGGAAATATGGCATTTCCTTGAATCCCAAGAAATCCCTCTTTGGCCTTGAAGAAGGCAAACTACTTGGCCACATCATATCAAAAGATGGAATTAGAATTGATCCTGAAAGAATCCATGCCATCCTCCAAATCCCATATCCAAGAAACATAAAAGAGCTGCAAGCATTCCTTGGAAAGATCAATTTCCTAAGGAGATTCATTCCAAATCTAGCTGAGCTGATACGATTGTTAAGCAACATGTTAAAAAATGATGCCAAGGTAAAATGGTCTCTTGAAACCAAGCAAGCATTTGAGAGTATCAAAACAGCCTTAACCCAAACCCATGTCCTCACCAGCCCACAGTTTGACAAAGATTTTATCATATTTTCATTTGCATCTGACCACACAATAGCCGCAGTCCTTTTGCAAAAGGATGAACACGGAGTTGAAAAGCCAATCGCTTTTTTCAGCCAAGCCTTAAGAGATTCCCCTTTGAAGTACCCAATCATGGAAAAGCAGGCCTATGCACTCGTTAAGGCCATCAGGGATTTCAGAGTGTACATTTTATATTCACATGTGATTGCCTATGTCCCACACGCTGCTGTAAAAGACATATTGACCCAAGAGGGATTAGAAGGCAAAAGAGGCAAGTGGATAGCAAACATCCTTGAGTATGACATAGAAATAAAACCAACCAAGCTGATAAAGGGACAAGGTTTAGCCAAACTGATGTTCGAAACAAACTTTCAAGCCTTGGAGATTAACCAACTGGACAATGAAGAGGAGTTGGCGACTCCACAAATCAGTGAGACCTTTTTGCAATCTCCATGATATGCTGATATATGTTTTGTACTGTTAAACCTATTTGCTCCCCCAGGATTGTCCAGAACCAAGAAAAGATTTTTGAAAATGAAGGCTTTAAAGTTTTGTGTCATAGATGGTGCATTATTTTGGAGAAATCATCAAGGTATATTGCCTAATTATTTAACCATAAGGGAAACTAACAATGTCATGAAAGAATTCCATGCAGGTGACTGTGGAGGACATCTATATTGGAAGTCCACTGCTGATAAAATTTTAAGGGCTGGTTTTTACTCGCCCTCTCTTTTTGCAGATGTAAAGAAGTTTGCTATGTCATGTCACAAATGCCAAATATTTGAGGGCAAAATAAAGTTGTTGCCCCTGCCCTTGAAACCCATATCAACCGAGAAGCCTTTTCAACAATGGGGTCTTGACTTCATCGGTGAAATCCATCCCTCTCCCTCAGGCCAGCACAAATGGATTTTAACAGCCACCGACTATTTCACCAAATGGTTTGAAGCCATCCCATGCAGACAAGCCAATGACGCCATCATTGTCCAATTCCTTGAGTGCAATATCCTTTCTAGATTTGGCTGCCCTGAGAAAATCATCACTGACAATGCCGCTTCCTTCAAATCCAAAAAAATGATAAATTTTTGCCACCAATTTCATATTACCTTGGGCCACTCTACAGCCTATTACCCTCAAGGTAATGGCTTGGCCGAATCATCTAACAAAAGCCTCATCAACATCATAAAAAAAGTGCTAGAAGAGAACAAGAAGAACTGGCAAAAAAAGCTAGTAAAGGCCCTATGGGCAGACAAACTTTCAACAAAGAGGTCCATTGGGATGAGCCCTTATGAGCTAGTATATGGCATGGAGGCTAGATTTCCTTCATCATTGGGCATCCCTACTATCAGACTGTTACAGGAAATTCAGGCTGAACCAAATGACATTCAAAGAAGGATTAATCAGACCATTCATCTTCAGCAAACCAGAGAGCAAGTTTATGACAGAGCTCAAATTTTGTAAGAAAAACTCAAAAATATGTTTGATAAGAGAGTTAAGGCTGAGGATTTCTACATTGGTGACAAAGTTCTAAGGTGGGACTCACGAAGAGAAAACAAGGGAAAACATGCCAAGTTTGACTTTTTATGGAAAGGACCATTCATTATTTCTATTGTTCAAGGAAATAACACATATTTTCTCAAATCCGTAGAGGACAGCACTGCTGAGGAAGGCCCTGTGAATGGCCGTATGCTGAAACATTACCATGATCCCTTTTAATGGGATACAGTGCAGCTTTGTATATATCTTTTGTACAGTAATATTTGTATATATCAACATTTTGTTTTATTTTTCTGAATGTTAGAGGAGCAGCAATAAATCTTGAGAAGACACAGCCAAAGCAAGTATTCCAATTTTAAAAAGCTCTGTCTCTGCACTAACCTCAACAAAACAGCAAGAGTATCACAGTCACATCACAAGAAATTCATGGCAAAAGAAGCTATTTGCAGTCTTCAGTCAAAAATATCAAAACATAGGAGTGTTTTAGTTTCATATCAGCACCCTTGGTCAAAGCAAAAGTAAAGCAAACACATCAGTTTTGATCCATGTTTTGAGAATGTTTCAAAGGTACAATGCTCAAGCAACATTCTACATAATAGCAAGCACGCAGAAGAAATCAGGCAATGCAATGCATTTCACAATATTTCAGTTGAGGAGAAGGTTGTTCATATTACAAAGTTTCAATTATCTAACAGCCAACATAAAGAAATTCCTTCAATCTACAACAACAACAGAAGATCAGGCATTCTGGCCTGGTGTTCTTGGCTTTTCACAAGGAAAAGCCATCCCCAAGTGGAGCCACTGTTAGCCTCCTATTGCAACAGGTGTTCATATTTCATGATTGACATTTTTACATGCCAGATATGTCATCTTTCATGCTGCAAAGTTCCATATTTCCAAAAGAGGTCAAAGAAGAAGCTGTGAAAGTGTGCTAGTCCAAATGCCACTATTGAATTCAAATTTTGATGACTTAACCATTTTTGAAGAATGTTCTATAAAAGGGAGGGCCAAATAGCTTAACCTTGGTCTCCCTAGGTTTCAATTTCTTGTTTTAGAATATAGAGAATGATGTCTATCCAAACAGCTTAATCTTGGCAGATTTGTAGATAGGTAGAGAATCAAAGGAGCCCAACTGCTTAATCTGGGCCCTTGGCAGAAATAAGTGTAGACTTAGATAGGAGGACAATCAAAAGAAAAATTGAAAAAGCTGGGTCTGCAAGTCTAAGTGCACCCAATCCAAAAAGAAGAAAAAATGTTAGGAAAGTAGGCTGGGTAGGTAGTTGTTGAGGTTGCAGAATGATGATTCATGATCAAATTTGCGTTTTAAAATGTTATATCTTTTCAGATCACAATCATGATGCAATTTTTCATCTGAAGGAGCTCAAGCTGGACATAAGTAAATCCCCCTCCTTCTTATTCCCCAAATCACTCACTAATTTCCCCAAAGAGGTCAAGATCTGCTTGATGCCTCTTAGTTTCATCATTTTCCACATCATTTACCTTGGTGAAGATCTGCCTCACTCAAGGATTTCCATTCTTCTTTTACAAAGTTCTATTCCCCCAAAATAGCCTAAGGTTCCTTACCTTAGTGCTTTCTCATCATCTTCATATTAACTACTGATTCTATTATGTAAATCCTTATCTGTTTTCCCCTTCCCATACTAAATCTATGTTAATAACTCCCCTATGTACATATCCCACCTTATAGCACTATAGCTATATATTTTTTCAGTCCTGGGACATAGTAGTCCACCTGGGACTATTGTGAACCCATCCGTGTCATGAAACTGGGATTGGTCTAAACCTCTGGTTAGACCAAGAACCTTTACCCACCTCTCTGTCCTCAAAACCTTGTGACTTTACCCCTCTGCAATTGTTTGCATAAAGATAATGTTTAAATTTTTTAATAAACATTATGTTTTGTTCTTCCCCGCTTGTATAAACCCATAAAACCCACAAAACCAAAGTTTAACCCTCCCCGCGGCATTTTATGAAGATCTGAATATTCGCGCAGATCCCTCGTATAAACCCGCCGCCAGCTCCGTGCTCCGTTAGCCCTCCGATCCGCCCCTCCTAGATCCAATGGCTCTTGGCGATTTCAGAGCCATCCCGTCACCCGACCTTTAGCGCCCGATGGCTTGGCGGTTTTTCCGTCGTACAGGAGGACGCGCGTCCGCCTGTGATTGCATCGGGGCCGCTCTGACAGTTACCGCCCTCGTACAGAAGGCGGTCCGATGAAAACCACAAACCGCCTTTTGTCCCTTCCCTGACGACTGCACCACGACACTACCACATCATTTGCACACGTCGGCCTCCTGCCGAGTCACCCTTGCCACGTCACCCTGCCGACGTCATCCTGCCATGTCATCCACCGTACCATGGTCCCACCCGCTGACATCATGCTGACTTCATCATCAGCTTTTGGCACGAAAGGTGAAAATCGTGCTTAGGAAGCCCGGATTCAAATTCTGAGGCAGTTTTTCATAAATGGGCCAAAATGGAAAGCCCCACATCGCGCAGCCCCCAGCAAGCCCGAAAGGCGAAGAGTGACCCGTTTTCCTTCGCGAAGCATTCAGAAAGGATCAAAAGACAGTTTTAAAGGAAATAGAGGGCCGAACAACGGCCATTAAGTTTTGCTTTGACCCACAACAAAGGAGAGAACTGGCTCGATTCATTTCTCAAAGAGTATCAGAAGAAAGATGAAGCGACAAAGAGTATCAATTAAATTTTTTAATGGAAATATTTAGTTGCTGAAGCAGGTCAACATTGAATAGCCTCAAACAAAGTCAAATCAGGCGGTGCAAACCCATCCAGGCTCTCAAATCACAGTTAAAACTTTTAATACCGCCGAACAGTAGAGATAAAGGACCCATGCACAATTATTGTAGAAGCACTGCACCAAGCCACCAAGGACAATGCATTAATTCAATTTTGATACGGCTACCTTCAGCGCAGCCCATAGATATTTTCTTGCATTTATTTCTGATAGGATTAGGTTAAAGTAATCATTCACTTTCAGGCCTGTTTAGGTCAAAGCTGTAATAAACAATTTTTGGAGAATTTTTCCTATATATACCACCCTCTGTATTGTTTCAAGGGTTGGTTGATTGATAATTTTCACTAGAGACTCACACTGCATACTTGATATGTTTTACTTAATCAAAGATTGCTGAAGAGATTGAAGGAATGACTGTCTGCTCTGTGTCTAATGATATGAGGAAGTGAATGTGGAATTCTTGCACTGCAACATGACTCAATAAGTGCTTCTTACCTCTGTTTTATCGTTTCACCATCTAAATAGCAGAAAGAAATATTAGCTTATAACTTGTTTAACTGCACTCTAGGCTCAATTTCTGTTGTTTCTTTATGTTTTTTCATCTGAACTGAACTGGACATGAATATGAATTCCCTGTGGCTCATATTTACCCTAATTCACATGTGTTTGACAGTTATCTAGGGATTATTTACTGCCCCTAGATAGAGCTCATTCACCCTTCTCTGTTAAGTTGATTGAGAGATTCTTAATTGCCTTTCCTCCCTTAGCATTCTTTCCATCCTTTCAACCTGAAATATTGTTCCATGCGCAGCTACCTTGCTCCTTATTCCTCTTGTGACCAAGAAAATGCACCAGCAGTCCTACTCCTTGACTCCATGCCCAATGGTTTGAAACTTTCACACTATACCTGCCTCTTTACCTGAAAACATCAATCTTCCCACCAAAACACAAACAAAACCCCTGAACTCAATAACTAGCCTAAAATCATCATCAACAGAGCTAAATCAAAAAGAGAGAGCCCTCTCTGATTGCAGGTGGGCTAGAACCTGCAGTCCAAAGTTGGTCTGTGGTTCCCTCGTTCGTATCCCTTTACTCCAACCTGAGGGACAACCCGAGTGATAACAGGTTGACATGGCATTGAACTCCGAGACGAGAGGTTCTTCATCTACTTTTTGTCTAGAAACTGTATGGGCTTTTTTAGATGTAGCTTTTGCGGTTTTTGTGCTTGTCGTACCTATCACGCCATCGCTGGCATGAGAGTCTTTGTTTGATTTAGGAGGGGGAGGAACGGAAAATTCCGGTCTAGGAGCGGAATGAATTTTTTCGTAGAGTGTGCCAGACTGAGTATCGATCAAGTCTAAATATTGCGCATGAGCAATTACTTACTCTTCAATGACAACTCCTCCCTTGGCCACATCCTCTATAATAGAGGGTAATAATCATTGTATAAACCATTCAGCTAAAAGCTGATTAGAAACATACGTCTTCACCATTCTTTGACGATGTCGCCACTCATGAATATGATCAGATATGTGAGTGGTTATCGTCTGCTTAAAGTTGGTAAGGAGTTCTGTTCCTATTTCGTACCTTATGGGTAACTGAAAATGGGTTAAAAAGGTAGTGGCAAGGGTGTTGAAGTTATCAAACAAAGCTCTAGAAAAATCTATATACCATTTTGCTGCCGGACCAGTTAACGTTCTTTGAAAAAGGCGAAGCCTAATTGAGTCATCATTGAGGGTGTTGGATGAACACCACAAATGGAATGTCATTACATGATTCGATGGATCTTCACCTAGATTTCCATTGAGTTTAGGAATATCAGAGGGAAATTTATGAGGAATCGCAGGCCACCAAGGGGCATAAGAAATTGGATCATTCGTCAGCCGATTTATATCTAGTAATTCTAGAGTTTCTAGAAAGGGCAACTGTTGATTCAGGTTAGGTGAAGCATACCTAGGATAAGATGGAATCGCCTAAGCAGTAGGTCTTTGCATACCAACATAATGTATTTGATGCTGGTAACTTTGATAAGGTTGATGGGCATAACCATTATAGTATGGTTGCTGATAACCACTTTGGAAATGCAGTTGCCCGTTACTTACAAAGCCTTATTGCTCAGGTCCTTGGTATGACTGTTGGAGTTGCGGTTGTTGATATTGCACCAGCCATGGTTTTTGGAGCATTTACTATTGTCTAATACTAGATGATTGACCAAGATGCAAAGCGATAGTACTTGTTTGAGCCTGAGTCGCTTCAGATAAGGAGGCACTAACTTGAGGTTGTGATTGAATCACTGAGACGAGAGGCTGTTGTATTACAACCTGAGAGACTTGAGGTTGACATACAACAGGTAGCGCTTGTACTCGCAATACAGTCATAATAGCAGGTGTAGTGGGAATATTCGACATAGGATGGACTGGTTGCATTGAATATACAACCCTTGGTTGTTAAGGCAGTATTGGTACCCAACCGCTGGATGTAATTCCAATTTGACCTGAACTTTGTTGTAAGCTCTCATATGGTTGTTCTTAAGGAGGGAACAATGAAAAGGCATACTGCCCCCCATATGGTGGTAATCCAGTACTTAAAGGGTAGATTGGCCTTTGAAGACACATTGGATCAACTTTTTGATTTTCAACATAAGAAATACCATATGAGAATCTGGATGAAGAAATAGGAACTGACCATGTCATCGAAACAGTCCCTAATTAGACTTTGCCTTGTTGTTGAAAACTAGCCGGGACAGATGGTTTACCAACAATCATTGTAGGAACGACAGCGGGAAGCTCCACTATAGCTATGTCAGTTGACATAGTCCTAGATGTTGATGGTTGTTTAGACATGTTTAGTCTATCCAAAATATTTCCTAGCGACTCGACAGGAACTTGCGATGAAAAAGAACTAACTTCTGTAGTAGAAGGATGTAAGTGGATCCCAGTTCCAAAATGCACTAGAGTACTGGGTGGAAGATCCTCTGCTATCTATTCTATAGCAATCAACCTAGGTGGAAGGGGTAGACCATTAGGTTCGTAAAATAATTTTACAGCCAAAGAAAGTGTAGCTTTTGCAGTAACAGATACTAGAGGGGTGACACCTTTTGAATTCTGGAATTCAACTTCTAGATGTTCAGGCAAGTGAACTTCAGTTTCTGGATCAGTCCTAGGTGGAGTTGTTTTAGGAATAGAGGTGTCTACCATTACACTAGGATCAGTTCTAATGTCCTCTTGTAACTGCGGAACTTCTTCTGTAAAGGTAGATGTATCAGAGAAAATTGGAGTAACTATATTCTCTAACGATGTTGAAACACAACTTTCAAATAAATCAGGTGAATTTGACTCAGTTAAACGAGAATGTTTTGCCCAGGATGGTTTTGTTTCCAAGGTCAAAGATGGTTGACTCGCCAGTCTCCACGAACGATGGGGTTTTGATTGACTTTCTTCCATGATTGCGGATTACTTGATCAACTCAAAAAATAAAGGGGAAAAACTTATTCCGATTTAAATGAATTTTAAGACACTTTGACACAACTTGATTTTTCAATTTTTAAGAGTCGAGAAAAAGCTAAAGGTGACTCTAGTTGCCTTCAATTTTTAATGAGCCTGAAGTGACAAGTGCTCAGATGGACCTTTTATTTTAAGGAGTCGAAAAGGAATGAAAATGACTGCTTTGGAAGTCTAGAAAGAGGGTTTACCAAATCGATCGTAAAACTGTAAAATACACCTTGGTGATAAATGATGGAGAAACTACCAAGGACTTATGTACAATAGTCAATCTTCACGAATGCTGTGTTCGGTGCATTACAATCGATAGGGCGGTAGACACGGCTTCCTAAGGATAAAGGATATCTGCCTATTGTGGTCTCCCAATATATACTCGATGGTATGGGGAGCACAAGTCTGTACTGGCACATGTTGTATCAAAGAGGAGGAATCACCCAACCTTCAATGAAAACGATAGTTACCAGGTTTTACAACTTTGGAACATGTCTCTAGCCTAGACTTCTAGATGTGTTGCGTTACGTTCCAAAGCGTTTTTATGTTCAATGAGGTTTTTTAGAGTTGATCTTGCTTAGAAGTTTGTCTTTCAAGGTTCAGCACGTGATGTAGATGTGAAATTCCTAAATATGCAATCTAAAATGATAAGCAGTCATTTATGTTCTTTTAGCGATGAAAATCCTAGCTACAAAGGAAAGAAGATGATGATTTTCTTTCAGCAGAGAGCATAGAGCACACACTAAATGCACTTTCCTAAATCAATTTTCGCATGCAGTGAAAATGCAGATGCACATGCATGTATTTGTTTTCTGCTTCCTTAATGTGTGAATGCCAAAAAGAAAGTTAAATAAAGATCTGAAATACTTTCTTTCAAAGCAATAGTACTAACAATTTTCTTTTCAAAATGAAAGGAAGACTAAGACGACACTTTATGATTTCAAATTGAAAACTGTTTTTGACACTTCAAATACTAATAATTTGAAATCAAGTACAATGAAAAAATTACAATCAACTATATAGAAGAGGAAGACTTTACGACACTCTTCTTTTGATTCAGAATGACAATCACAACACTTGCATCAAAAACAATAGTTTGATTCGGCTACTTTTGACAAAGGAAGACTGTAAATGATTGACAAATACATAAAACATTTACAATTCCTAACTGATGGAGGCTGAAATAATGTGGAGGAAGATGGTTTCAGCAAGAAGGTACTGATTATGAACAACAAAACTACTGAATAAAGTTGAAAACAAGGATAAAAAACCAAATTTCAAAGAAGAAAAAACAGTTCACTCAATCATCGCACATGCAACACAAGGAAAAAGGGATGCATCTCACTTGTAGCACATGGGAGGTGTGATGCATCCAGGTTGCATAGTTACAGACAGTGCGATGGGCCAGGGAGTGAAATTGAGCTTGGTTTTTGCTCAAAACTTGCAGCTAAGTTCAGTTGTTTAGGCTGAGTACTGATGGACAGTAAACACAAATCATAAGGGTAGGATATGATGAGGTTTTGAGCTAGCACAAGGGCACTTAGAATGCTTTGTAAGTCAGATGTTCAGTTCATAAACCAACCTCGAAATTAACTGAAGCATCATTCATCTACTTCGCAATTGCATAGCAAAGGCATTTCGAAGGCTAGTTGGTTAACTTCACGCTCTGTCTGTAGTTTATAAAGAAACAATAAACTAGTGGAGTCGCCATTTTGTTTCAGGGAAAACTAGTGTCGATTCAAACTGCTAGTCCCACTAAGATGGGTAGCTATCTTAGAAATAAACAATGAAAGCTTTTCAAGAGTTCCTTTAAGTGTGATAGATGGAAGAGAAGAAAATAGGACCAACCTGGATCTTCCACTTTGATCCTAGCTTGATTTCTCCTTTCCTTGATAGAATTTTCCACTCCTCTCCTACTTTTCTCGCTTCAAAGAGTACCTATAGAGTCAAAGTAACAACAAACTAACAAAGCATCTCTATCTAAAACATCATAAACAATGCGGAATTAGAAACAAATTGAGCATACAATTGCATTCATAAACAATAAGATTCACAAATACAAGATTATATGGAGGAAAATCCAAAGAAATTTATTAATAGTAATGCAAGAGAGGATTACAACCCAACTATCTGATCCAACATCATCCTCCTAGTTGTAGAAGCCCTCTTCACCTCATGAACAAGCAAATCACCCAACAATGCAATATCTCTTCTCACCAAAAAACCAACAACACTTCCTTACAAAATACAAAATTCCAGCCTCTAGATCTCTCATATGGGGGATCCATTTATAAATGTCGTGCAAGGGTGTTTGTTAGCTCTGGGTTTTTGATTAGTGTCATTCCACTGATAGTTCTTGGTTCCACTTGGAGGCAAGTGTCACAGGAGAAGTTTTTGGAAGATTCCATGATCATCCACCTTGCAAACTATCTCTGCCATTTGTCTATTCTTGCTCATCGCACCCCACAGAAGTCCATTTTAGTATGCATCGCACTTGGCCAGTTAGGTAGTCATTATGGATTGCACCTTGCCCATGGAGCAGTCTGAATGGTCCAGTTTTGGCCAGTTCTGAGTAGTTTTTCAGGCACGGAACTTCTGGGAAATGATGTAATCAACTGACTGTGGTCCTTTAGGGTATGAAGTAACACTTTTAGGGACATAAGGAGCCCTTATTTTATGGGCATATGATTTTGGGGTTGCAGTGCCAATATATGTCTATAACACTCGGGTTCCACAGATTGCGATATGTGATAGGCTGGACCCGAGAATATATATGTTGCGGTTAATCATCTCGGTGGGTCTACCATATCACGAAATGTTTGAATCTTGGGCCTATATACTGGTTGAGAACACCGATTGCGAGATGTGATGTGATCAGAGACTTGATCGCATCACAGTTATTTGTTGGAGATGGACCTTTAGCCTTTGTCAATGAAAAAAGCGATATGCGATGGAGGCATGCATCGATTGAAATAAGCGATGTAACGACGGACCTGATAGGATATAGTTGCGATTGATTGCATTTAGGGTTCGGAAGGTCATCATATATTGGATGCAAGAGGGGAATGCATAGCGTGATCGCAGAAATTGCGATATTGTGATAGCGATAATGTTATAAAAACAACTCACAAAAGATAGAAAAGATAGATGAATGCTTAGAAATAAGCTTCTTCGAGGGGGCAACCATCTTTATATTACACAAATGAACAATTGGATGATACAAATGACAAGACCTCCCTTCTATATATAGGAGTCTTAGGGGTCATAATATAATCAGAGCCGACATAACAGTAATAATGTAAGGGCATAATAATAATAGTAATGGGCTTCTATGGAGCACAATAATAACATATGGGGACTACATGGGCACACAATATAATAAGTTAGTTGTACGAATAACAATAAAGGGTTACACTAGTAGTATAGGGACCTAACATTCCGCTCTCCTTCAAAAAGTGTTGTCCTCAATGCTTGAGTAGTTCATGATTCTCTTATATAAAATTATTTTCCTCCCATCTGGAATTTTCAATGGGTAAGTTCTTCCACTTGATGAGATAGCCTAAAATTGATTGATTTTGTAGTTGTTAGGTTCTTATTTCTGTGACTGCTCTAGGCTCCAATATGATTTTTCCTTCCTCGTCAAGTTCTAACAATATTGTTTGAACTGGGATCTTCTACAACTTTTGAATGAGTGGCCACACTTCTTCGTCCTTCTTCCATTCATACCTATCTTTGCTTATCCAATCTATTTGGATAATAGAAATGGCGCACAACAATGCTTCCACATCCTCATCCTTTCCTAAGAGTGCATCTGCCACAAAATTTTTCTTCCCTTTTCTATAGATGATTTCAAAGTCATAACCAAACATCTTTTTGACCATTTTTTGTTGCTCTTCAGAGGATAATCTTTGTTCTAAAAAGTATTTAATACTATCATGATCCGTTTTTACCTTGAAGTTTCTTCCCATTAGGTATGGTCACCATTTCTTAAGTGTGTGTAGTATTGCCAACATCTCCTTCTCATAAATAGCTTTATTGAGGCACATTTGTTTGTGTGTATGTAACCATAAAAATACACAAACACCTATATCAAAACTTCTTTCATTGCGATGTTGATCTCCTTGTTATTTCATTCGATTCTGCACCCAAGTGGCGTTATCCTTAAAAGTTGGAGAACTTGTTTTTGATGCTTGATGTGATCTTTCACTGCTTCAATCTTTTTCTTCTTTATATGTCCTTCTATCTTGAGAGTTTTAGGAGTGGTATTTCTTACATTGCATTACTAGATATGGTCGGATTCATTTCTTGATGCTCTATGTGATCTTTCACTTCTTGAACATTTTTCTTCTTGATATGTCCTTCTATCTTGATAGTTTGAGGAGTGGTAATTCTGGCCATTGCATTACAAGATATGGTCGGATTAATTTCTTCTTTCTTTGGGGTTGGTTCTTGGTGTATATACTCTTCTTTTGATGTTTCTTGATCCTTTCTTTCCTCCTCTCCGCAATCAATGTAAAATAATTTCTTCTCAGCACAATTATGACCTTTAATGTATTTGTTATCACAATTGTAACAAAGCCCTTTTTCTCTTTTTTCTTCCAATTGTTGTGGTGTAGCCCTTTTAGGTTGTGGAAGGTTAGGAGAAACAACACTTCCATCTTTATAGTTGTGAGGGGTAGATTTCCTTGTTGCCATAATTTTTCTTTCCACTTTGTAACAAAGCCCTTTTTCTCTTTCTTCTTCCAATTGTTGTGGTGTTGCTCTAAAGAGGGTGTTGCTCTTTGTATCCCCATAATGTGCTATCATTTCCTCCGTGAAAATTGACCACATCCCTTTATATCATAAAAATTGATCCGCTTATAAATATGAAGATGCAATACATACCTTTTGTAACAGTGGTACACCATGTAGAACAAAATATTGCTCCATCTGTAGTATCCATTTTACTGGATCCTTGCCATCAAAGTTCCTCATATCGCCTTTTCTTGATTTTAGGAGCTCGATATTGAAACGACTATAACTCTATAATTTCAGATCTCCAAGTTCTAAAATTTCTTCATGCGGCAGCACTCTGTGTTTTCTTTCTAACACCGCAAGTCAGATCAAGATTGGATTCTGTAAGGAAGTGTTATGTCAAATCTCCCACGATGACCTGATTATAGACTAGTTCAGTAGAGTGAACTTGTATGAAGTTCCAAGTGTCATTGTTTCAATCTTAGTACCTGAAACTGATATACTGAAAACTATAGGGAGTCCTCTTTTTGAAAATTCTTATGAAATTTCAATCTGATTCTCAGAACACAAGTTATGATGGTTTTCCCCAGGTCACCTATTTGGAATGTAATTCAGGCGTTTGCAAAATCTCTAACTTCCACAAATCCTATCTTCGACAATATATCGAGATAAGATTTGCAATTTGGACCCAAGGTTCAGTTCGATTTCTTCTCAAATGGGTTTTTGTTCTAGATTCTGAAACTTCATAGTGAAAATGTTATAGAAAACATTCCACGATCACTTGTTTTAGATGAAATTTGGGAGCTTTCCAAAACCCTAACTTCCTCAGATCATATCTCTGAAAATATAGTTAGAAAGGATCTGAAATTTGGACCAAGGATTAGCGTAATTTCGTCTCAAATGGGTTTTTTGTTTCGCTTCTGAAATGTCGCAGAACATAAGTAATAGGGAAAATAACATGATGACTTATTTGGAGTAGCGAAACCCTAGAATCCAAAGCTCTGATACTAAATTTTATGAAAGCAGCTCACAAAAAGATACGAAAGATAGATGAATGCCTTATAAATAAGCCTCTTCGAGGGGGAAACCTCCTTTATATTACACAAATGAAAAATTGGATGATGCAAATTGAAAGACCTCCTTTCTATACATAGGAGTCTTAGGGGTCATAATATAATCAGAGCCGACATAATAATAATAATGCAAGGGCATAATAATAACAATAATGGTTTTCTATGGGGCACAATAATAACAATATGGGGACTACATGGGCACACAATATAGTAAGTTGGTTGTAATAATAACAATAAGGGGTTACACTAGTAGTATAGGGACCTAACAAGCATGAAAAAGGTAAGTTAAAGATGCTTGCAGAGTATTTCTATTATCAAAGCATTGATATGCAGATAAGGACGTGATAGAAGGTCTTTGAGGATTGAGTCCATAACACCCATGGTAAAGAGTGGGGGTGATTATATGTGCGGGAATAGAGTACCATGAATGTTTATGAGGATTCAGAAGAGTCCGGATGATAGAACATGAATGAAGGACTAGATTGGGTTATAAATGAACCATGTCGTAGAGATTTATTCAGGGGGTCTTAACCATTAAGTATTGAAGATTTGACTCAGCACAGAGTTGAAATCCCTAGGATAAGAATAGATCATTCAAAGAGTTATCATTCAGAGAAATGAAAGATCAAAGTTCTAAGGGACCCATTCAAATTTGCCACCAGAGCGGGTTTTAATAGGGTGGTGGTTGTGGCCACAAAAATATGAAGTTAGATTCTTAATTGATTGCTAATTGATTGATGTGGAACGTGGGAATAGGGAATAAAGTCCAAATAGGGATTCATGCTTTAGACAAATAGTAAAGGAAAACACAAATTACCTCCTGATGTGGCATAAGAACTTTAAAGAAAATAGTTCTTTTCATTAAGGAAAATTGTGGGCTACACGAAGCCTACAAATTGCAAACGAAAATTAAATTGGATTAGGAGAGGATCTTGTGGAAGTTTTGAATTCATATACATACATATTAAAATATAGCAATGTCAAATTTAAAAGTTTTAAACCTTTATGTTGAAACAATACATACATATTCTTGCCTAAAATAGAAATAAAAATAATGGAGAACACATAGTACATAGATATTTTTAACCTAGAATCCCTTAGCTTGGAAAACCAACAATCCCTAGAGCTATGCCTCTATATTCTTCATTGTATTAATTTTATTATACATAATATAATATTTAGATATTTTATAACATCCAAAATTCCGATCTAATAATCTATGTTTAATTACAATACTAACCCACTAAACAAGATTATATTACAATGGTAGAAAAAACCATTGGTTGAAAATTTGTCAAAAATGGACTAAAAGTAGTTGAGAAGAAAGGGAAAAGAAATTGAGGGCTCTACCCCTTACTATGACTCCACATTCTATATAAGTCATAATTGAAGATTGTTGGGCCGCCAAATTAGCATACACTTTCACTTCATTTTCACCTTTATCCTCATTTTGTCACCTCATTTCATTACATTATCATTATATTTCCATTACCATATCGGTTCATATTTTCATTTTCCAAAGTTATTTATTTTATGTATTCAAAGTGGATTTATGATTAAAATTTAGAAAAATAACATGTATTTTCTTTTACCTAAAGGTGGAATGAATTTGGTGACATGTGTGGGTGATTTGGAAGGTTCCAAGACACTCTTATGTGGCCTCCAAGACTCAAATTCGAATTCTCTTGAAGATTTGAAGGAGAATTGGGATAGGGGTCAAGCATATATCATGGAGAAAAATCATGGATAAAGGAATATGTGTCTCATATTGGTTGTAACCATATGAAGGATTTGTTGTTCTAGGAGGGATTGGTGGATCTCCATTAATGAGTTAGTTTCTTATGTTTTTGTATAAATAGGAGTACCTCCTCCATTCCAAAGGCAGGACTCTTGGAGCATGCATCCTAACTTATGATGGAATAGAATAAAGTTTTATTTCTATAGTTTTAGATATAAAATGTCTTAATGTAGTATATGAACTCATGGAATATTTTGTCACTTTGTTATTAAGAGAATTGAGCTCACTCTAAAAGGATCAAAGAAACATTTTATTTCATTATAGATTTTATTTTCATTTAATTACTTATATGTTTGTAGATTTTTCATTATTAATGAATGAATTTTAATTTAAATCTTGTCAGCATATGAAAGGATAAACAATGGTCTAAGTTAGGCTCTCTTCCATTTGATATGAGTAATAATTGAAATTCATTCTATTTTTCTAGTTTCAAGTGATTTTTTGAATTTCTAGTTTTCCAACAATGACATTAATGATGAATGAATTTGTAATGAAGAACAACAAGGACCTCCTTAGTTCAGAGCCTCTTCTATTATTTGTTTATGCATCTTATGCTATTGTCCATTAGTGGTTTTTTATTTCTATTCATGAAGTAGTATTCTAGAAGAAGGACAAATCTAGTTCTCCTAAGTTAGGAGCCACTTCTCTAAGTTAGGAGCCACTTCTCCTACTTATTACATAATGAATTAGAAATTACTTAGTTAAATTTTATATTTGTAATATGCACTTCTAATTAGTTTATAATTGCATTCCCTTTAGTTTCCATAACTTATCTTCTAAAGTTGATTGTAGTTGCATCTAAGGTCCCATATATTTTTGGTTTACTTCTAAGTTTTACGAAACCCCCCAGTTGACAATTAAATAATAGGGATTTAACAGACAATTAAATCACCCAACATTTTGGCACCATTGTTGGCGAATCAAAATTATATTTAACTAAGTTAGGAGGATTGTTCAGGAAACATTTTCTTTTAAGGTCATTTTCATTTTTGGTTAGATGAATTTAGGCATATAGAATAAAAATTGGTTAAAAAATCTATTTTCTAGGCAAAAAGGATGAGTTCAAAATATATGAAAAATGATTTGGCAAATATTTTGGAATCCCATCTTCCTAACAATCTTGGAAAGGATGAATTCAAAAGATATGAAAAATGATTTGGAAAATATTTTCCTCAAAATATTGGATTTAGTTGACCACTTGTCAAGTTGTTGTTTCAATTTTAATTTTTAGAATAACTAAAACTTCCAAAATTCCATTAAATTCATAAATGTGACTTGTGATCTATTGGTAAGTCATTCAAATTGCATAATGGAGGTCTTGAGTTCAAATCTCATGGGGATTGGAATTTGTTAATTACTCTACAATTTTGACACAACATTGGCCAATATTACACATTCATTTCCATATCATCAGTTAAATAGTCAACATGTCACATCATCCATCTGCCATGTCACCCACTGCAACATCACTATTACACAGTAACCCTCCATCTGCCTACTCATTTTTCATCACTGAAAATTTATCAAGATGTAGAATGATAAGGGTGCTTCATTTATAGGATTATTGTTTTGCAAAATTACTTGAAGAGAATCCTATAGATGGAAGATTGAATCCTATAGACATGTGTTTTCATTTTATAAAGTATTTTTATATGATCATGTTTCTTTGAATCTTGCACGTACAGAAGCCAATGGCATCAAAAACTAGAAAATCCTATGCCATGGCTCAGCCAAAGAAGATAGATAAGATTTTTAGATGCTGGAAGGGCACAATCCTGCAACTGAGAAGCCTCATGGCAATCTTCACTGTTTCACTCAAATTTCAAATAAGGACAACTTTCACATACGACATCAGATTTCGATGATTCAAGTGTCATTGGAATGATCTTGACGAGATATACACAATGTGAAAAATATCATTAGAATTTGAAATAGTTAAAGAATGAATAAATTTTTGACAAGATATAACAGGTAAAATGAGGCACTAGTTTCAACACAGGTATAAATTCTTTCGGTTTTTCTTTCATGAATTTATTTTATTAGTACCAATTTTATTTATTTTTTAAATGTCATAAATAGAGAGATTAAACACCTCTCTCTTATGATGAACTTACATTTCATTGTAGAAAAGGTACTAAGTTTTTGGAGGTTCCAGGAAGATAAACAGATGACCACAAGAAAATAGTGTCTCTCAAAGACCACATTTCATAAATACATCATAAGAGAAACATTAAAGGTAAAACTTCAAGCATGAGGACATGCTTTTTGGTAAGCCAAGGAGAATAATTTCATCATATCCATAACATCATTGAAAATCCTCTCAAAGACCACATTTCATTCACAAGAAAATGATCAAAGAAGCAACAAAGATGAAACATCAATGCATGAGCACATGATGTCAGATAAGATCCATCACTTGCAAACCTTTCAGATGCCACTGTCTTCATTGCATTCTCACTTTTTTAATCAATAAATTTTTCATTCCATTTTCCTTTTCATGTTTTCAAATAAAACCTTGATCCATTGTTCATTTTCCTTCATAGTCATTTTCCTACCTCACTTTCACTAACCTATAACCCATCAATAAAAACATTCATCTCCTCTACAAAGCTAATTAATTCCATTTCCTTTTAATTTTTCCAAATAAACCTTGATCCATTGCAAAAGTTATCATCCATAATCCTTCAAAATTATTATTTCATGCTCGAGTTAGATGATGGAGGATTCCTTAAGGCCTTCCTTCTAACAAGTCTTGGCCTCTTGACATCAACACATTATCTAGGTTCAAGGCTAGAGTCCTTAGTAGTACCTTGAGGCATGTATGCCTTAATGATAGGATCTCTCACCAATAATCATGGGAATACACCAATGTCCCTTAATCATTGGATCTCGCAAGTGGCTTGACATCGGCTCATCTATGCACCCTTCGTAAGATCTACTTAGGTACCTTGGCACTCATTGACATTAATGGTGAGTTGTCTCACATTGGTTAATGACATGCATCAATGGTCAGTAATATAATGACTTCTCTTCATGCTCGACATCGACACATTTATTCGCATGATTAGAATTGTACCATAGGGTGTTGCAACGATTGAAGACTATATCATTTTAACAGTGTGTAGCAGATCAGTTTGTTATAGCAGCAATAAAGATTCAAACCTTGTCATTAGCAAAGAGAACACAGAAGAATATCCAAATTCCTTTGTTTACATACTCCATGATCCAACAACATTAGCAGCCACACTCTTCAGCATTCACAACTCATGTACATTGAGGGTAAGTGAAGGTATGTGGATTTCTAATTTTTAGTCATGCAATTCCTTAAAATGCTTAAAATTGTAACTTTGGCAATTTTCACACTTCCTTTTTCACATTGTCATATCTCTAGTTGGAGGGGGAATTCATGTTCATACCTCATATTTACATTTCATGATATATATTACATTCATATTCCATTATCACCATTCATATGTCATATATGCCCTTTATACACATGCCATCCTAACCAATATACTTTTTCAAACAACTACTATTGCATTACGATTCAAAATGTTACATGTTTTGCAAATGATGATCATATAATGAATGGTTGATTAAATGTTTTCAATTTCTTTTGATGCAACAAAAAAATAACAAAAGTATTCTTACACAACAAACAATACTAATAAAAGTTGGTTGCCACACAAGAACCAACCAAAGTAATATGTTGCAATCAAATATTTTTGAAAATGACACTTTGCAAAAGGAAGAAAGTTATCAAATGATTATGCAAAGATGAAAGAAGAATTAACATCAGCCGAAGTTCATATAAAATGAAGATAATTCAAAAGATCAAATCATGATTAAAGTAAATCAATGCAATAGATTGCATGAGGACATGCAATAAGTTAAGTTGGGGGGTATGTTGTGCTGCCAAATAAGCATATACTTTCACTCCATTTTCACCTTTATCCTCATTTTGTCACCTCATTTCATCACATTATCATTATATTTCCATTATAATATGGGTTCATATTTTCATTTTCCAAAGTTATTTATTTTTTGTATTTAAAGTGGATTTATGATTAAAAGTTAGAAAAATAACATGTATTTGATTATAACTAAAGGTGAAATGAGTTTGGTGACATGTGTAGATGATTTGGAAGGTTCAAAGACACTCTTATGTGGCCTCCAAGACTCAAATTCGAATTCTCTTGAAGATTTGAAGGAGATTTAGGATAGGGGTCAAGCATATCTCATAGAGAAAAATCATGGATAAAGGAATATGTGTCTCATATTGGTTGTAACTATATGAAGGATTCGTGGATCTAGGAGGGAGTAGTGGATATGCATTAATGAGTTAGCTTCTTATGTTTTTGTATAAATAGGAGTACCTCCAAAGGGAGGACTCTTGGAGGATGTATCCTAACTTATGATGGAATAGAATAAAGTTTTCTTTCTATAGTTTTAGATATAAATTTTCTTAATGTAGTATATGAATTTATGGAATAGTTTGTCACTTTTTTATTAATAGAATTAAGCTCACTCTAAAAGGATCAAAGAAACCTTTTATTTCATTATAGATTTATTTAATAATAGATTTTATTTTCATTTAATTACTTAGATGTTTGAAGATTTTTCGTTATTAATGAATGAATTTTAGTTTAAATCTTATCAGCATATGAAATGAAAAACAATGGTATAAGTTAGGCTCTCCTCCATTTGATATGAGTAATAATTGAAATTCATTCTCTTTTTATAGTTTCAACTGACTTTCTGAATTTCCAGTTTTCCAACAATGGAATTAATGATGAAGGAATTTGTAATGAAGAAAAATAAGGACCTCTTTAGTTAGGAGCCTCTTCTATTATTTGTTTATGCATATTATGCTATTTTCCATTAGTGGTTTTTGATTTCTGTTCATGAAGTAGTATTCTAGAAGAAGGACAAATCTGGTTCTCCTAAGTTAGGAGCCACTTCTCATGCTTATTACACAATGAATTAGAAATTACTTAGTTAAATTTTATATTTGTACTATGCACTTCTAATTAGTTTATAATTGCATTCCCTTCAGTTTCCATAACTTATCTTCTAAAGTTGATTATACTTGCATCCGAGGTCCCATATATTTTGGTTTGGTTCGAAGTTTTACGAAACCCCCAGGTTGACAATTAAATAATAGGGATTTAACATACAATTAAATCACCCAACAAAGATAACCATGCAAGTACTATAACACATTCCCAACGTTATCCCAATACTTATTTTCTTTGTAAATAAGGGACCTGGGTTTTATAAGATCAACAAAGCTCATTACATCTCTACAACAATGTAAATTTTCAATACTAACAAAAATTTTCATTGAGTTTACAATATTGTTCAAAATCTGAACCTTCATTAACATAATTTTTTTGTCTTCAACCATATCTCTCCAAAATTCTTATTGAACATCAATATGTTTCATTTTAGAATTAGAAATAGTGTTTTTGGCCAGAAATATTCCACACAAACTTTCACAATCTATCCTTATAGTTTGTTTAACAAATGCAAGTCCTATATAAAACCTTTATGATGATATAGCTTCCTAAAATACATGGGTGGATACCATGTGTTCAAGTTATGTACTTGATAGTGAAATTATTGTTAGGGTATTTAGACACAAAGGCATTAGTTAAGTTCAACTTGGTCTAATCTATTTATTAGGTAAAAGTGTGTTTCTTAGTCTATTTCTTTGGTATGTGTTAGTTTCATTGTTATACAATGGTTACAATATGTTCTAAATATTAAGTGATTTGAAATATCTCATTATCCTCGTTAGTAATGACTATTGTTATAGGATATTTTGTCTCATCTGATCAATCAACATCCTATTCCCCTTTTACACGATAATTGCATAAATCCCTATGCATGAGTCTCTCATTCCCCACAATTTCTAGCCTAAAATGCATCATATAAGCTAATTTTAGGACCAACACACCCTAGCCTCTTATTGGACAACCTTCACCTACAATTTTCTCCATTATGGCCTAACTTGATCACCTATCGGTTACTCCCCTTTGCACTTTCTTTGGTTCAATAAATTTAATAAAAAGAGAGAGAATCCCAAAGCCTCCATTTCCATAAGCTTCTAGGATCTGTTGTAACCATTTACCTCAGATAAAGAATTTGAATCCTATCCTATCCTACCTTGGAGTTTCCATCCCTTATCCTTAGATCACATCCTCCCATCAAGAGTAGATCTCAATCTTCAGATTGGTAAAAGGATAAGAACTCCCAACTGTTGTGGGGGAAAGTATCCAACTCGGAATGACCCTAACCCACTCTAAGGGTGACAGTTCCTTAGCAACAGCTGAAAGCAAAGCTATATAAAGTTTCTTCTTTATAACATGCAAGAGATAAAAGGGAGAGATCCACTTACCGATGTCTCGCGCAAATGGTCGATCCAATCTCCTTTGTTTGCCTCTTGCTCCCAGCTCCAAGTCTTTTCACGGGCCCAGCTACACGAGATCCTGCAAATAAGACAAGAAAAGGAAACTACAAGAAGCATGCATGCATAAATGATTCAAGGATTAGCATAAATCAAAAACGCAAGTAAGACAATACATCATTGAAACACATGCGAATAGAAGAACCTCAAATGCTTTATTAATATATGGAAGTAAGGTTCAGGCGGTGATACAACCATGCGAGGTCCAATCCAGCATCACCTTCCCGACGGAGAGAAATCTCTTCTTCACCTCCCTCAAGAAATCACCCAATACTCTCAACTGCAAACCAATAGCGATTCTTTGCACTGAATTCCGCCCTCCTGCAGATCCCATGGGATGAGATCCTTATATAGAGTTTTGGAGTGAAGATAAGCCAGCTTGATGTGTGACTTGTTGTCCTCTTCAACTCCAGTTGTTCTTCAGTTCTTCACTTGGAGTTTCTGTCTTCCACTTGGAGTTTTAGAAGCTCTTAACTCATCATTAGGCGAATCTTATGATCAAGTGTCTTTTTAGAAGCTTCCTAGGCACTGGCACTTTGAGAAAAAGATTCCTCCACATGTCCAAGTACGCCCAGCGCAGGTAGCCTTTGTTGTACCTGCTATGCAGCGTAGATGCCTAGTGGAGCAGCTGCTTTGATCCAAAATTGACCTGTTTTTGAGTGTTTTTCAGTGGAGAACTGATCTGTAGTGCTGTGGTTTGCTGACCTTGTTCCTCTAAGGGTAAGAACAACATGTTTAGGGACTTTGGATCCCTTAGATTATTGACATTTCATGCTCTATGCTGTAAGGCACAAAAATGTCTATAACAGTTGCCCCCTAAAGTATGAGGTCGTTTATCGGGTGAAATGCTTTATTAGGAGGATCCGAAGTTCATTCAATCGTCGGGAGGTGACCTGTAACAAAATACAATACAATACATTATCTTTTCATACTTTCTTTTCATGATCTAGCTGAGGCGGGCATTTCCCATGCTCAGCTTTATAAATACATTTGTTGTACATAAGCAGACGATCGTCTGATAATAGACGGATAATTCTCTGCTTTTAATTATCATCCTTTTAGTAGGATAATCATCTGTTGCACATGTCTATGTTTTTATCTCCTGAATATATATCGCAGCCCGGATGGATGAAACTAGATCCGGGGTCTTCAAACTTGTCCAAACTTCACTTTAGTACAAGTCGATCCATGTGAGAATTTCTTGAAGTCGAACATGGAAAGACATCGCTTGATTACCAGTCAATAATGTAAACTGTTAACAAGCGCGAGAGGAATCACCGATAATGATGATGACCCTCAAGGTACTGCAGCACAATTCACGTGGTGTGAATATAGGATCTGACGTCGAACACCACGCAAAGTCTCCTGGTCGAAGGTCATTAATGTATACCTATCGCCGGGAGTGAGAAACTTGCCATTGAGGCATGCAAGCTTCAAAGTACTGAGGGGGTGTTCCTAGATCAACTTCTTGGATAATGAGTTGATGTCGACAAGAAGTGATCCGTCAAAGGAGGGCCTTAATGAATCCCACATCAGTGACACGGAACGGAGCTAGTGATGATTGGTGAAAACGATCTGTGAAATATGATTCAGGGTGGCGGTCATGGAAGGATGAAAGATGATGTACGGTAGTGGATGGGACCCGGTTGACACTTTCTGAATGACATCTCTTGAACATATAACGACACTGATGAGATGGATCGGTAACATTACCCCATGTATGGATGGTATGGCGAAACCATGGTGAAGGGACCGGTGAATGATAATAACCCAACCCGATATTTATGGAGGCAAAAGTGTCATGTTCAAGAGCGACTTGCTACCATTAAGCTTTGAGGTTCTTCCCAATTTTTCCCCAGTCATTTCTGACCAGTACCTCTTTATTTTTTTGACAAGCTTGAGGAGGATAACATATGCTTGATCTATAACCTGCCCTTCGGGCAAGCCCATCGCTATGTTTTTAATGAGCCTAGCGATAGGGAAACTCGTTCTTGTCTAAAGACAAGTTTGTCGCTATCTAATATTTTTAACGAGCCCAGCGACAAAGACAACTCGGTTCTTTTCATTTTTAGAGAGTCTGAAAAGTGTACATAAAGTAGACTCCAGGGGTCCTTTTTCGTCATCTAATCCCTTAAGTCTGAAAAAGTATAAAACAATACAGAAGGGATGAATGTTCGATATCTTTATCGAGACGAACTAGACAAGCGCTCGATCTTTTTGTGCAATAATTCCTCAGGTCCAAAAAGATTAAAATCTAGAGGAGGGATAGCTCTTCCGGTCCTTTTAACGAGCTGGAAGGCCAAAACTCGGCAAACTTTTCATTTTTTACGAGTCAGTGAAAAGAGCTCAAAGAAGACTCGTCTTTTGAGGAACGAGTGATAAACAGGGATAGCAACAGATTCCAGGTACAGGTTGGAATTTTCCAATCACGGCAGTATTACAAGGATGGCTAAGTGGGATCACTCTTCGCAGCTGTTCCTCAAAATAGGTAAACAATCAAGTGGATGTGAATGATCGGCCAAATGAAAAGTGGAGGTGACAGTGCACAAACACGACCGAGGCTTTTATGGCTGATGAATTTACGGTCTCAAATGGTTATTTACCGGTTCATTTTTTCTGAATGAGCTTGAACACTGGGGGAAGTCTGCTCACAAGCTTATGTTTATTTTTTAGCGAGCATGAATTTCCGCATTAAAACTGCTCGGATCTTGCGTTTATTTTTTAACGAGCATGAACTTTGCCAAAACTGCTCGGTTGATAAGATCAAACTCATATTTCACCATGACTAGCTTTTCTTTTCAGAGATAGTACTGTATCATCAATTGCTGCAACAAACTTTGTTAGAAACGGATAACATGAAGTAAAAATACTAATATTTTACTTTGTACTACGTAAAAAGCATTTAAAAGATGTTTTTACCTCTCATTTTACCATTTCATGTGCATTTGGTTTGTTGGAGCTTTGGAGGTGCCTCTTCCTCTTGATTTTTCACCAGCTGATTTCGGGAGATTCTGTGGACGATTTTCAGCGCCATTTTCACCAGGTAGGAGCTAAACCCTAGCTCTATCTTTTCATGGTCTTATTTCTTAGTTTCATGCTTGTTTTCCTGCCCCCATGAGCCCCTGGGGTTTCTCTAGGGCGCTCTGCCATCAGCGCAGGTGCCCTATATCGAAACCTGCATTGGGGCCTTCATTTTCAAAGGCAGTTTGTTCCCCAACGCAGGTAGACCCTTCTCTATCTGCGTTGGGCGCAGAAAACTTCTTGGTTGCACAATTTTTCATGAGATTTTTGCCATTTTCTTCACTGAGTCAGGGATCTTACTCCTCCTCTTGTTTGTTTTGCAGAGTTTATTGGAGCAGAATGACTCTTACGTGGCGAGAACGAGAGCATGAAGAGGAGGACATGATTGCCCTCCATGATCTTGTCACGGTGAGCGCGTTGCGGAACTGTGGCTTGCTAAAATTCTTCCGCATATCTAGCATGAGGGCACAGATACGTTTACTGCAGTACCTGCTTGATGCTTGGGATCCTGTTAACCAAGTGTTCCAGATTAGGGGCAAGTCCATCCCTTTGACCATAGTGGACATCTATTTCTTGACTGGTTTGTCAAGGCGGGGTGCCCCCGTTTCCTTGTCCGGTTCGGCCCGAGGGAGTGATTCCGTGAAAGATTATATCCGTCAGTATTGCAGGGAGGGATCCCAGCCGAGCAGAGACGGCAAGATTTCCATCTGTGATGTTACTGATAGGTCTCTCAGGTCTATTCTGTTCACGATTTGTAGGATGGCCGGTAGTGCATCCCCTCATGTTGCCAACAGGTCATATGTGCAGCACGCCCTGGAGTGTCTTCAGCCGAAAGTTTTCAACTGGTGTGATGCAGTACTGGTTCAGATGAAAAACCAGTTGACCAAAGTAAAGGACAGGAGACTGAAGAATTTTGGCTTTGGTTCAGTTTTGACTGCCTTCGCTTTGGAGAAGATACCCCTGATGCAACCTCAGTACATTGTCCTCGACTTGCCATCTCCTACTGAGCCAGGCATGCAGAGGTGGGTTGACCACATGGCTAGACATGCAGGTCAATCCAAGATTACTTTCACTGATGCCTTCTTTAGGTGGTTCGAGCGGCAGGATATGGCTTTTTCCGAGTATCCATATATTGGCATGGACTTCCGAGGTGATTCGGATTTGGTACTACCGGATGGCGAGCAGTGGGGTGATCTCGGTAAATATTTTGACCTTATCACTGTTTACTGTTTTTCCTTTATAATGTCCTTGTGCTTTATTCTATCAAGACTCTAATCAAACTCATGTGTGCATGCAGATGTGGGCCCCGTCCGTCCAGCAGTTCGTCCGAGAGTTCCGGCCGCTGCCCCAGCAGGGGAGGCTCCAGGGAGAGCTATTCTCCGTGACCTTGACCTGGCCGAGACTCTTGCAGCTGTGCAGGAACAGGTCGAGGGTCTTACCTTCGGGATTCCGGATGTACGGATTGACGAGTTGCCTCTGCGACTGCAGCGACATACTGCTGGTGTTCCTAGACGATGGTCTCGTCTTCTGCGCATGATCGCACAGGCCGTGGCATGTTTTCATGAGCATCACTAGGCTAGGGGTGCCCCCCAGCCATTTTTGAGTTTTGGGGTCATATGACCGATTTTGTCTTGGTTACAGAACATTATATGTAAACCGTAAACAGTTATATATATTTTTGATTTTCGGGGTTTATTCCATTTTTTATGTGATCCATGTATGAAACATCGATGATGCTTCTCTTTTTATCAAATTTGCAAATGTCTGTCTAACACATAGTTTTCTAATGAGTCGGTTAATGTGTTTAAGTTTCTGGAAATGTGTTGATATTGGATAAAATCAAACTGTCTTTCCAAGATTTTAACTCTTAGGAACTTGCGATAAATAGCTGGATTTCGGACAGAGTAGGTACCTTTGAGCTGTAGTACCACGAGCTGTGAGTCTAGCCTGACGACTAGTCGGCGTATGCCACGTGTGATGGCATCAGAGAGGAGTTCTATCAACGCGCTATACTCAGCGATATTATTTGTTGATTGACCAATACACACCCCCCTGAAACTCACTAACTCGCCGCTTGGGTTAAAAATGGCCCATGCTGCTGAGGATAGGTTCCTCGAACTACGACTCGCTCCGTCAGCATATCCAACCCATGGTTCCAATGGATTTGACATCTGCAACAAGTGTAAAAGTGGATTACTTAAACCGGAACAAACGCTTTAGCGAAAACAAAAATGTAACAAAAGCACACAGGTTACTATTAGGCATAGTAACGCTTAAGGTACAACCCGTTGCGGGGTTGCGCCAGTGGAATTCCGTCATAATCTACCAACTCGTAGGCACCTTTTGCTAACACACTTTTAACAATATAAGGGCCCATCCATAAGGACTTGAATTTCCCAGCTCCCAATTTATCGGATTCTTGGTCATAGAGCAAGACCAAATCACCTTCCGAGAAGACACGAGGTTTGACATTTTTGTCGAACTGCGCTTTGACTCGTTTCTTATGGGCTTCGTTGGCCAAGGCGGCATCACGACGAGTTTCATCCAACTGGATTAACTCTAAGAAACGAGCTTCTTCTTCTGAGGTTCCGGGGAGGAGATCAATTGCGAGTTTAAGGGACGAAATTTCGCACTGGATTGGTAGGATTGCTTCCAGGCCATACACCAGTTGAAACGGTGTGAACCCAGTGGCATTCCTTACCGATGTTCGGTAGGCCCACAAAGCCGAGTACAGGATCAAATGCCATCTTCTTTTGTGAACCCCCACCATCCTTTGCAGCATGCGCTTCAGGACTTTGTTGATCGCTTCAACTTGTCCGTTAGCTTGCGGATAGTACGGAGTAGAGCTGTCGTGAGACAATCCTAGTTTGGCAGTTAATTCAACCATCATGTGATTGCGAAAATGCGATCCATGATCTGTTACTATGGCCTGTGGCACGCCGAATTTGGCGACTACATGATTAAAAAAGAATAGGGCCGCTGTTTCACCAGTGTTATCCAATGTAGGCATCGCCTCAGCCAATTTGGTAAAATAGTCAACTGCGACTATAATATACCCATGCCCCCGGTCGAGGTGGGGTTACATTGCATGAAATCGATGCCCCACTTGGCGAAAGGCCCCACAGCTATTATTGGTTGTAAAGGAGCGGGGGGTCTTCTGGTTTTGCTATCAAAAATCTGACATGCATGGCAACTTCTAACTGCGGTTATGCAATCTTTGAACATGGTTGGCCAGAAGTATCCTGCTCGTAAGATTCTTTGTGCTGTAGCATATCCAGATTGATGCCCCCCACAGGTGCCTGAATGACATTCATTCAGGGCTTTTTCGGCTTCCTCATGGGTTAGACACCTTCTCAGGACCGTATCGACACCACGACGGTAAAGCGTATCACCGACGATCATGTAGTCTTTCGCTTGGTATCGAATGCGTTTTTGTTCTGAGTGAGAGGTGTCTGGCCGAAACTTTTGGGTTTGGAGATAAACTATTATATCTCCGTACCATTCATCACTTGCTGATATCAGAAACAAACTTTCGTCCACGATCGATTCTTTGGACGTCTCATCGTTGTATGATGACGGGAGATCGCATAATAATTCTGCGAAAACTAAAGCTTTCTTTGATTTGGATTTCACAAATTCCAGATCAAACTCTTGAAGGATAGCTATCCACTTTGAATATTTGCCCCCAAGCAACTGTCACGACAGTATATAAGTCATGGGGTTGCAATCTGACAATACAGTGGTCTTCCTAAAGAGGACATAATGTCGAAATCTTTGAATCGCTTGAACAGCTGCTAATGCCAGCTTTTCAACATGAGAATATTTACTTTCTGTATCATTTAAGTTTTTACTTAAATAATATATAGGGTGTTCTATTCCATTGACTTCTTGAACTAAAACCATCGCAATGGTCGTATCTGCTGCAGCCAGATACAGGTTAAAATCCCTTAGATAGTCTGGGGCGTACATTAATGATGCTTTGACTAGCGCTTCTTTCAAAGCATCAAAGGAAGCTTGTGCCACCTGGTCCCAGACGAAAGGTACATCCTTTTTCAGGAGACGGGTATAACCTTTAGCAAGTTCTGCGTAATTCGGAATGAACCTCCTCAGAAAGTTTGCTTTCCCTTGGAGTTTCTGAATCTAAAGCAAGTTCGAAGGTGGAGGCAAATTAATGATTGCCTGCACCTTGCAAGGGTCGAGACGAATCCCATCCTTTTGAGACTATAAAGCCAAGTAAACGACCAGAACCGACGCAAAACACACATTTGTGTGGATTGAGTCTTATTTTGTAGTGTCGGCAACGTAGAAATATTGCTCTTAAATGATGCGGATGATCAGTCCGCTTTTGCGAATGAGCCGGAAGATCGTCGAGATAAGGTTGAACGATGTTCTTGATGTCATGGAAAGCATAATTCATTGCTCTCTGAAACGTCGCCCCTGCGTTCTTTAAACCAAAGGGTAATTTTCGATAAGCGAATGTGCCCCATGGACAAATAAATGCAGTCTTTGACTGGTCCTGTGGGCGGATATTAATTTGATTATACCCGGAAAATCCATCCATAAACGAAAAGATTTCACATCCGGCGCATTCATCAATTATCTGGTCGATGAAGGGTGTAGGGTAGTTGTCCTTTGGACAGGCTTGATTTACATCCCTATAATCGACGCACACTCGTATTGTTCCTTGTTTTTTCATAACAAGGACAATATTCGATACCCAGTCGGTTAGAGGAACCGGGTAGATGAAACCAGCATGGAGGAGCTTTTCAACTTCCGCCTTAATAGCAGCGGCTTTCTTGGGGTGCACCTGCCTAAGCCGTTGTCTCACTGGTTTGACATCAGGATACATCTTAATTTCATGTTCAACGATACTCGAGTCGATGCCTGGCATTTCATCATATGACCAAGCAAAGACATATCTAAATTCGCGGAAAAGAGCTTTATATATTTCTTGTTCTGAAGGGGAACAACCTTTGCCGACATAAATATTCTCTACAATGTCTGTTTTTGTCGAGATATCTATGGCTATAGTCTCTTCTATATTGGATAGGTTTCTCTCGGAGTCCACCGTATTTACAGTATTTGTTAGGAATTCAAATACTGAAGGGTGATACAGGTCGCCTTGAGTATCTTCCTTTGGAAGGGAACGATGGTGGTTATCATCCCATGGTGCCCCCCCAATCATCATTGACTGCAGGATCCCTTCGTCACTTGCATGCACTCGTGACCAAGGATCCAAAGGGGTTCCACATTCTCCTGACCTATCTACCCAAACGCTTGACGAGCGTTGATTGGGGCTCGCCTCCCATGCCTGAAATATTGATTGCTACAATATTTCGATTGGGCTTGGGTGTAAAACCATTGCCCGATCCATGATGACTTTGTCTTTTGCGACCTTCGTGGAAGATATCATGTTGCAGGTAGCCACCAATGGTACATTTCCTATGTACGTATGATTTGGTAGCGAGAAAGTCCCCATCATTGTGGGATCTTTCAACAGGCCTACTCCTATATCTTGAATTTGATGGTCGCTTTCATGGATCATGGGAATGCTTCCCGTAACTTGTGAACCATTCAGGAGGAAGTTCTGTTGGTCGACGACCGTAATCCCTCCTTCAAACGGGAATGCGATCTTCCTAAAATAAGTCGACACTACTGCTGCCATGGCATAAATCCATGGTCTTCCCAGTAGGATGTTGTAATCCAGATTCCCATCTATGACTTCAACATCAATTTCTACTGTTTTTCCACCTAGTTCAACTTTCAAGTTACTTAGGATACCGTAAGGGGTATATGTCCTATCGTCGAAAGCCTTTAGTGTTGTCGAAGATCTCGACAAGGTTGGTGACCCTAGCGTTTCCCAGCAGCTCATCGACATAATATATGTCGATGCCCCCTCGTCAATAATTGTTCTGTGAACAGTTTTGTTGAGGGCCTTTACCTGGATAAGGAAAGCGAGTTGAGCTGGTAGCTGAGGGTCATACCCTTTGTGATCAAAGGACACAAGATTGGAATCCTTAGGATCAACCCCCCCTATTGCCGATAACAATGCCTGCCTTTGGGATGGACAATTTTGTAGTACTTCTAGAGTCGACATAGCGGATGGCGATTGAGCCAAATCTTCTACTATGTTATAATGTTGCGCCGCTCTGGCACGAGGATTAAACGTCGACTTGTGTACTACACCCTTAGGTGGTTTTATCGTTAATTCTGGCGTTATAGGTGGGTCAACTTCTGTCGAAGTTGTCGTCGAACTACTAGGTTGATCTTTACCTTTTTCGTTCGATAGTTGCGGATTCCCGTAATCTTTGCTCCTTGTCGAAATCAAAGCATCATTTTGCTGCTTAGAGATCGACAACATCAGTACTTGCGACGGGGAAGCTTTTCCACTATCAACCATATTTTGACCTGGGTTGGGAAACGGGTCAGTCAACACAGCTGGGTTCTTTGGACTTTTAAAGAATCTCTTGAGCTCAGCTTTGTATGGACAATCTTGTGTCCAATGGTCCTCGTCACATATAGAACATGGACCAGGTGACTTCTCTTTCTGTTTCCCTTTCCTAGGAGAGCTTGAAGAAGCTTTTTCAGGTGACGGACCATCCTGTTGCTTCTTCTTCCCTTTGTTTTGCTTCTTCTTGCTTCCTGGTTGATTGGTTTCTTTGCCTTTATCTGCTGATATGGCATTTACTTCCGAAGCAAGAATCTCTTCATGGGCATTTCGATCTGAAGTCTTACGGGCTTTCTGAGGTGAAGCCTTTCTCGACTTCGCGCTTGCAGTGCCAATCACGCCATCTCCGGCATGAGAGTCAATATTCGATTTAGGAGGGGGAGGAATTGAAAATTCAGGTCTGGGGGCATCAGGTATTTTGTCATAGAGCGTGCCAGACTGAGTATATACCAAGTCTAAATATTGAGCACGAGCAATGACCTGCTCCTCTGTTACGACTCCCCCCTTGGCCACATCTTCCGTTATAGCCGGAAGTAGAGACTTTATAAACCATTCAGCTAATAGCTGATCAGGAACGTATGTTTTCACCATCCTTCGACGACGACGCCACTCATGTATATGATCAGATATGTGAGTAGCTGTCGTCTGTTTGAAGTTGGTCAGTATCTCGGTTCCCGTTTCATACCTGATAGGTAATTGAAAGTGGGTTAAGAAAGTCGTGGCTAAGGAGCTGAAATTGTCGAAAGAGGCTCTTGGCAATTCTATATACCATTTGGCCGCCGGACCTGTCAATGTCCTCTGGAAGAGGCGAAGTCTTATCGAATCATCGTTCAGAGTGTTCGATGAACACCACAGATGAAAGGTCATGACGTGATTCGACGGGTCTTCACCTGGATTTCCATTGAATTTAGGAATGTCCGATGGAAGTTTGTGAGGAATCATGGGCCACCAAGGGGCGTAGGCGATAGGATCGTTTGTCAACCGATGTAGATCGGGTAACTCCAGAGTTGCCACGAATGGCAGCTGCTGACTCAGGTTAGGTGAAGCGTACCCAGGATACGACGGAATCGCCTGAGCAGTTGGTCTTTGCATACCAGCATAATGTAATTGATGCTGATATGATTGATACGGTTGATGGACTACTCCACCATAGAGTGGTTGGTTTTGACCGTATTGTAAGTACGGTTGTCCATTGTTTGCAAAAATTTGCTGCTCGGTACCTTGGTACACTTGCTGGAACTGCGGTTGTTGATACTGCACCAACCACGGTTGTGATACCATCGGTTGTTGTGCGATGCTTACTACTGGGCCAAGATGAGGGGTAAGGGTACCCGTTTGTGTTTGTGATGCCTCACTAGCCGGCGATTGTGGTTGGGTTGCAGGGTCAACGGGTTGTTGCATTACAACCTGAGAAAACTGAGGTTGACATGTAACAGGTATCGTTTGAACTTGCGACACAGTCACAATTGCTGGTGTCGTCGGGATGTTCGTCACAGGCATCTGTTGTTGCATAGAATACACAACTCTTGGTTGCTGGGGTAGCATAGGTATCCAACCACTTGTAGTTATTCCAGTATAACCTGAGTATGGCTGTGAACTCCCGTATGGGTAACCTCCCGGAGGGGGTAATGAGAAAGCATATTGCCCCCCATACGGTGGTGGTCCGGAACCGAGAGGATTTATTACACCTCGAGGACCGGATTGCCCAAATGGATTCCCGAAAGGATCGATTTGTTGAGTTCCAACATAGGAGTTACCGGGTATTATCCCGGGAGAACAAACAGGAACAGACCATACTGTCGTCATGGCCCCCGAAGGGACCCCCTCAAGCTGTTGAGAGTTAGGGACAGATGGTATGCCGACGAACATTGTCGGAATGACTGCAGGGAGTTCTGCTGTCGCTGTGTCATTTGGCACAGTCCTAGATGTTGACGGTTGTTCAGACATTTTTAGTCTATCCAGTAGATTGCCTAGTGATTCTTCAGGAACTTCTCTGGGTGATAGGCTAGCTTCTGATGCAGTAGGAAGTAGAGTGATCCCTGCTCCAAGATGTGTTGGAGTAGTTGCTTGCGGATCTTCTACAATCTCTTCTATTGTGATCAGACCGGGTGGAAGAGGAAGACCGTCAGGTCCGTAGAAGATTTCTGGTGCCGAAGAAGGGGTTGTTTCGACAGCGACAGCTGTTTGAGGAGCAAGACTCTCTGAACCGATCACTGATGGAACCGATTCAGTAACACAAGTATTTGCTCTTAGACTAGGATCAGGGTTACTGTCCCTCTGGGGATGTTGAACTTCTTCAATAGGGGAAGGGTTTCCAAAAATGTTTGGAGTAACCGGAACCTCAGATGTCGTCGGAACACTTGTTCTAACTTTGACAGGAGATTTGGAACCAGTTGAACGAGATCGCTTTGCCCGGGTTGTTTTCGATTCCGGAGACAAAGACGGTTGTCTCGTATTCCTCCGCGAATGACGGTTCATCGATTGACTTTCTTCCACGATTTCGGATTACTTGATCAACCAACAATGCACAGGGTAAAATGTGTTTTCGAATTGAATTAATTTTAGACGCTTTTAAGACACAACTTGCTTTTTCATGTTTTAAGAGTCGAGAAAAAGCTAAAGATGACTCTAGTCTCCTTCGATGTATTAACGAGCCCGAAGTGACAAATGCTCGGATGGACTTTTTCAGTTATAGAGTTTGAAAAAGGCCAAAAGAAACTACTCTGGAGTTCTAGGCAAGGGTGTGCCAAACCTTTCGCGAAACCACAGAATACGTTTTACGGTACGAGTGGTCGATCTTCGTGAATGCTGTGTTCACTGCATCGCGATCAGTAGGGCGGCTGACACGGCTTCCTATGGATAAAGGCTTTGCTCCTATAGGGGTCCCCCAATATACGCGACGGTATGCGGGGGCACAAGTCCGTATTAGTGCTATCGTCCCTCAGGAGGAATCACCCACCTTCGTAGAGATCGACAGTCACTATGTTTAACGACGCCGGTTCACGTCTCTACCTAGACCTCTACTGTGTTTCGTTATGTTTCAAAGCGTTGTTAGATAAATTCAGTTCTTTTTAGGTTGATCTTGTTTAGCAGTTTGCCTTTATGGATCACCACGTGATGTATGAGACAACTCCTAAATGCAGTCTAAGAATGATAAGCAAGCTTTTTCAATTCTTTCAACTTATGAAAACCTTAACTACTGAAGGAAAAGAAAGACATCATCTTTTCAAACAGATCATAGAGCACACACTAATGCACTCTTCCTAAATCGACATGCAAACTGTCAAAATGCACATGCACAATGCAAGTATTTCTTTTCTTCTTCCTTTATGTTGATGTATACAAAAAGAAAGTTGTTGTATAATTTCGAATTCGATTTCAAGCGTAAGCAAACAAGTTTTGTCCAATAATCAAAAGAACACCTTAAGATTCACTCGTTTCAACACAATAAATAATGAAATTCGAACCATATAACGAAAGCAAATGCTCAAGCAGCTATGAACAGCAATAAACTAGCTCTTAGAATCACAACGACACTTTCTCACAGGTCTAGATCCAAGAGGTCATAGCAAGACTAGTTCAATTTCGCTATGGGAAACAGTGAATGACAGTAAGAAATACAATAAGAACAATCACGGTTTCTTCATACAACTGAGGGGGGAATGAAGGCAAAGAGAAGTGGTTTCAGCTGGGTATACAGGTTGACAACAGGCTGCAAAAACAATACTGAAAACTGGGCAACAGACAGTGGAGAATCCAAGTTGCACAAGGCAAAACTGGATCAGCGCAGGTGTTGCACTGTCAATCTGCGATGCAGCGCAGGTAGCCCCTTCGGGACCTGCGATGTCAGTGCAGGTAGCCTTTGTTGCAGCTGCACTGATGAGACAACTCTCGTCTCTCTCAGATTCCGGCTCACAGTTTGCTCAAAAATGAACGGTTTTTGGCCAAATCAGTTGCTATCAGTCAAGTATACTCTAGAGGATGATTAAAGGAAGATGAACACTATCACAAAAAGCTAAAAAGAGTCCTTGTGGATCAGCTCTTCAAATCATAAACATGCCTAGCACTGGGCTAGAGTAGCTGCCCTCTACTTTGCATTCGAAGGACTCGCATGCAGTTCGATTCGGTACTCTTTTGTTTAAGAAATGAATAGCAAGAAACACAAGCTACCAACAAGACACGATCCCCAGCGGAGTCGCCAGTCTGTTGTGGGGGAAAGTATCCAACTCGGAATGACCCTAACCCACTCTAAGGGTGACAGTTCCTTAGCAACAGCTGAAAGCAAAGCTATCTAAAGTTTCTTCTTTATAACATGCAAGAGATAAAAGGGAGAGATCCAATTACCGATGTCTCGCGCAAATGGTCGATCCAATATCCTTTGTTTGCCTCTTGCTCCCAACTCCAAGTCTTTTCACGGGCCCAGCTACACGAGATCCTGCAAATAAGACAAGAAAAGGAAACTACAAGAAGCATGCATGCATAAATGATTCAAGGATTAGCATAAATCAAAAACGCAAGTAAGACAATACATCATTGAAACACATGCGAATAGAAGAACCTCAAATGCTTTATTAATATATGGAAGTAAGGTTCAGGCGGTGATACAACCATGCGAGGTCCAATCCAGCATCACCTTCCCGACGGAGAGAAATCTCTTCTTCACCTCCCTCAATCAATCACCCAATACTCTCAACTGCAAACCAACAATGATTCTTTGCACTGAATTCCACCCTCCTGCAGATCCCATGGGATGAGATCCTTATATAGAGTTTTGGAGTGAAGATAAGCCAGCTTGATGTGTGACTTGTTGTCCTCTTCAACTCCAGTTGTTCTTCAGTTCTTCGCTTGGAGTTTCTGTCTTCCACTTGGAGTTTTAGAAGCTCTTAACTCATCATTAGGCGAATCTTATGATCAAGTGTCTTTTTAGAAGCTTCCTGGGCACTGGCACTTTGAGAAAAAGATTCCTCCACATGTCCAAGTACGCCCAGCGCAGGTAGCCTTTGTTCTACCTGCTATGCATAGCAGGTAGCCTTTGTTGTACCTGCTATGCAGCGCAGATGCCTAGTGGAGCAGCTGCTTTGATCCAAAATTGACCTGTTTTTGAGTGTTTTTCAGTGGAGAACTGATCTGTAGTGCTGTGGTTTGCTGACCTTGTTCCTCTAAGGGTAAGAACAACATGTTTAGGGACTTTGGATCCCTTAGATTATTGACATTTCATGCTCTATGCTGTAAGGCACAAAAATGTCTATAACACCAACTTACCTCACTCCACTATATATTTACAGCCTTCCATATGCAAGAGGTTGGCTTTTGGAGAGTGATTCTACCATTATGTTTTTGTTGTGAGAGTTATCCTTTCATGAATTTAGGGTGATTGGAGGTACACTTTGTGGCAAATAAATGACAAGTCAACAACTTGGATGAGCTATTCTACAAGATGGATGCCTATTTATGGTTGTAACCCAATCCATTTATATCAATATAAAGATTTATCTTGTTTTCCTATATGTGATGTCATTATTTCATGTATTTCAATACCATGTTGATATATTCAATGAATTAGATATATTACACTACATAGATCTCGTAGTTTCTTGGCTTGTATTATATCATTGTGCAAGTTCTATTTTTGGCAGCTCAAGCTAAGATTGGAGCATTCAAGCCAAAGGAGTGAAACACAAGACAAATTCCAAGTAGGTTTCTTCCCCTCATGATCTACTTACTTTAAGGAAAACACTGGTTCCTTTGTCATTTTGTTTTTCTTGGTTAGCCACCAAATATAGGGGAGATATTTTTGTCTGCAATCATAAATCTTGCATAAAAAATTTGTGACTCCACTGGGGAATGGTGTATTCCCTTGGTGGTTTATTTGTCCAATGTGTTTGATTTACCTCTTTCATAGGCATGTGTTGCTTTAAGTAGCCACGAACATACCTAGGAAGTGATTTCATTGAGTCTTGTTTGCAATTTTTGTGTTGGAATCCTCTTTCCCATGACCAGCGCACCCTCCAGTTTTCTGACAGAACATTGCACGCAACGTGGGCCCTCTCTGTGTCTATGTTGCAAAACACCGGTGCCTCTTCTTCAGCTTCATTGATCCATTTTTTTGCACATAATTTTCCTTGTTTGCTCAATGTTGATTTGGTCAGCCTACTCATAGTTAACCTTCCCTAAGTCTTGAGTGTCTTGTGGTGTCTCTAAAGCCTCCATTTGGTTTTCATTTATGTCTGATTTCCTTTGGTAAGAATTGTTGAAAAATGTAACTAGGTTTGGTCTTCATAATGACATGTGTTATTGTGATTTTATGTAATTGATGCAAAGAATAAAATAAAATTACTATTGTAATTCTTGTCTCATGGGTTTCATCAGCAAGGAATTTTATTTTTAGTTCGACTCCCATTGTGAGTCCTTAGGATCAGTCATAAATTCAAATTGAGTCAATTTCATGTATGAAGGACCCTTCTCAGGTATGTTACATTTTGTATGAGTCATAAAATTAGTATGTAAGCCCTCCAAGACCAATCAAAAAACAACTCATTCAAGTCGACTATAAAAAGGAGTAAATAACCTACTCTAAGGGACATGACAACTAATTTATAGAGGAAAACCACTATAAATAAGAAACTAGGCCTAATTTTAGAGGAAATTTTTTTAGAGATTTTCGGTCAAGGAACAATCTGCAATAGAAGTGCGAGGGAGTCTCATGACTAGTGAGGATTAGGAAAGAAAAGGTGAAGTTTGTGGTAATAATTTTGGGTCTCTTTCTGGATAATCCATTTCACAAGTGTGAGGAAAGGGTGTTTTCCATTCTAGAAGAAGCTGAGGTTCTTCTCTGGTACTTGAAGGTCAGATCTATGATAAAATTGAGGTACAATACGAGCCATGTTTCCAAGGAGGAATCCTCTACCTCAAGTGAAGAAAATCAAGGTTGAAAACATGTTCATCTATAAATGCTAGGGTTTATGATTTAGGGCCGAGAAGTTGCAGGCCTGAAGTAGAGGAAAGGAATCCAAGATCCAAATGGAAGTCGAAGAAGAAGGAAGGAGTAGGCAGGTGACTATCATTGACTCAAGAGGGAAAGATAATAAGGTTGGAGTCTTGGTCTTAGAGAGGTAAAATAGGTCTTGGTATTGGTCTTGGTCTTCATCAATTTGAATCTGTATACAAAGAAGAATTTTTTCAGTTTTTCCTCTCAAAGAATGAGATGTTTTGGCCCTAACTGATAACCTATATTATGTGTCTTTTATCTCTTTAAGGTTTATGCATCAGTAGCTATTTGATGAATAATAACACTAATAAGATAAGTAAAATAAGATCCTAACCTAAAGAAGTAAAAAGAACTCACAAGAAGTTACTAATAGAAGAGAAATCACTTAATCTCTATGCCCTAGATTTCTCAACATGGTATCAAAGCTAAGGTGACTAAGTCAAGGAAGGAATCTTATCAAGGGACACTCAGGGATCAAATATGAAGGAAGGCATCAAGGCAAAGATCATATTGAAGTCAAAAGAAGCATCATAACACTATATCAAAGAAGTATTATGATCATCATCAAGAGGAAGAAGGCCAAAAACCTACATCTACTCAAGTTAAAGTGTTTTGAAGACTAAACATCCAAAGGAATCTAGATAAAAAAGTAATTTCATCTCACTCTCTGTGGGATGAAGAATCATTCTTGAAGAAAACTACCTTCATCAAGGAGAATTTTTCTATCCTCTATATCATTATCAACATCAAGGAAGCAACAAGAAGAAGGAGGATCCTATCAAGTAGGTATATTTATATCCACATTTTAATCTGTCAAAATGTCTTTTTGCAAGGAAAGCAACAAATTGGTTGGGGATTCAAGCTATCTTGCATGGAAGAAAAGGAAAAATCTAAATCTCATTGAAAAGGAGGTTATGGAACATGTAAAAGTTTCTATAAATAAACCAAGAAAGGAATATGCTCAAGCTCTTTCCAAGTATATAAAAGGAGAAGTTAGGGCTCAAAGGATTTTCATAGAGTCCATCAAGGATCTTCTCATCCCATATCTATCTAAACTAAAAACTTCAAAAGAAATCTATGCAAAACTACTAAAGTTGTATTCCGTAAGCACTACTAGAGAATTCATCTCATTAAGGAAGGAAATCTACAGCTAAATATTTCAAGGGAAGATGGAATGGCCTCATAATTTATGATGATATCTGAGATCTGTGATCAACTATAAGATTTTGGAGAAGTCATGTCAAATAGATAAATGACTACAACTGTATTAAATGCATTACTAGAGGAGTGGAGTAAATTTACTTCAAGTATTCATGGGAAGAAATAATCTATACTAAAGGCCAAATATGATGTGGGAGAAGGTGAGAACAATAATCCTTATGCTACAATGACAAAAATAAAGGGACAATTTGGAAAGTTTGGTCCTCATAAAAAGAAGAAGAGCATGGCTAGAATACAATTCTATGGGTATCAAGAATATGGGGCTATAGGAGAGATTGTCCTAAGCTTAGGAAGGACAATAACAAAAGAGGAAGAGAAGAAGCCCAGATCACCAAGGAAGTGGAGGAAGATGAAAGGAAGAAATCCAAGAAGGAGGAAGTAATAGATTTCCACTATTGAGATATTCTTCCTCACATAAGTTCTTTTCAAGTTCCTAATTCTTCTAAGATATGCCTATCATGATTCACTAAGTAAATAATGGGATGAATCAAGGCATCATAGAAGAATCGAAAGCAAGATCTTGGGACATCAACATAGAGAAGCATGAAAAATGGCTATAATCTATGGAAGTCAAGGATATAGCTCTTGGGAATCTCATTGAAAATACAAGTGTGAAGGTCATATAGTACGAGGTTCATCATACACATGCCAAATGGAAACATTTACTGATGGGGATACTTTAGATCCTCAATATTCTTTAATGGAATCTTGATTGAAAGGTTCACTGATCAAGAGGGGAAGCAAGTGTTTCATCAAAGAATTAAAAACTTGTGGAATTCATGGGATGATGGTACGATAACATACAAGTGAAGCAGATCAAAGAATTGAAGCTCTTTCAATCAAGGAAGATGCTGCAGGATGTTTGGATGACCCAAAGGAAAAATTAGGTATGTGTGCTTAATTTTGATATTGTGAAAGTCATGTCATATGGTTGTAGATATCATTATCTATCCTAATAGCATGATCAAAAGAAAGGATCTCCTACCTCAAAGGGATGTAGGAATGCATGGGTCACACATTCACTAGATGAAATCAACATAATATGTCCTCATATGAAGTATGAGGTGGTTGACTACAATTGAAGAAATCTGATTGGAAGCTCATGGGAATGAAATGTGTGAAGAAAGGAAGGAAGAGATTGTGGAATATGCAACCATGGTAAGGGAAATCAACATCTGATAAACCAAGAAGATTTGACTAGGATATCTCCATGGAAGATATGAAGACTCTGAGTCTGAAAAAGAAAGATACCCTTGATAATATATATCTTTGGAGATGTTTCATTATGCATGCAAGGTGCGGATGAAAACTAGTAGATGTCATGATGAAAGACCAGCACAAAGGTAATGTTGATGTTAATGCTCCTTCCTTTATTTTTTAATAAACACCTAGATGGGTTTATGCATGGCTTATGAGGGAATATCTATGGATGTCTTCCACCACTGATGCACATGTAGTAGGATGAAAGATACTTAAGTATACATGGCATGAAGGAAGGCCATATATGGAATGATGGATCACTTTTTGATGATGACATGGCTGAATCATGGATGAAAGTGATGGATGGTCAGTGCCCTTGTAGAAGTCCCACGCATGAAGACTCCTAGATAATGAAAAGAAGTTCATGAAATCATGAAGAGGAGTTATTTAAGCATCTTGTTGTCTCATCATCTCCACCTAAGGAGCTGATGTAGATCCCTATTTAAGAGGGAGTATGGAAACAAGTTTCTTTCTTGGAAGAAAATTGGAAATTCCTAATCCAAGAGGGATGTTACACTAAAATTTGTCACCATGACTATTTGCAGTTAGTATGGCTCCATCAACTGTCATACTATCCTCCTTGGCAAGCCTCATACCTCTGCTCTCCATGTCAAACTCCAAAAAGAGAGAAAGTCATTAAAAATCTATATATCTTTGGGTACGCAGTTTCTCTTAGCCTTACCTGCGTGTACGCATCCCAAGTTCACAATACCTGCGTACTTGTACGCTCTGTATGTAAAGGGGTGGGTGCGTACCCCTGTAAAGGTCAAAAGGCACGAGTTTCATCTTAAAAAAGTTACTTGTGGTCATTTCTAGAGTCTTCTAGAAGCTTGTTTGACGTGTATGAAGCGCCTCCAGATGGTTCATGCATCCCTACCAAAGAGGAACTTATCCCATCAAGAGGGGAGCTATCCCATCCAAAGAGGGGCTTATCCCATTGATGTTGGACCTGAATAAATTCCTCTAGAGCACTATAAATACAGGCATTGGGCCAAAGGGAGGAGAGGTTGAAAGTTGAACATTCCTAAGGGTAGATGCTGCTGGAATTAGGACTCCCTTGTAAAGCTTGAGAAGAGAGATTCCCATCCTTTCCTAGCCTTATTTGAGAGTGGGTGAGCTGATCAAAGTAAAGGAAAAATCTTGCTGGACCCTAGGAGGGACTTGCACAACACCAAGGCTCAGGTTGTAATGGTTCCTTTTGTTACCTTTTAATGCAAATGAACTTATTTTTCTCAACAGATTGTTATTCATGGTTTGTTTCATATACTCCTTGGTCTGTATGATGGATATGCATTGTTTTATGAGTTTATCAGGTGCTATTTAATCTTTTGGCTTGTTAGTGAATGCAGGTTTCGAAGAGAAGGAGGAGCTCATCCGAATCGGCGAGGCTGGACTACTACAAAGCGTTGGACTAAAGGTATGTTAAAGATCCCCTGATTACTTGTATTTGCAATACATGTTTAGAGAAAGGTAGCTTTATTTGTCTTGTTTGTCACTAGAAAGCTTTTGCTTCTAGGGAGGTCGGTTGTGTCCGCACTAACGACTCTTTCCGCATGACAAAATGGCGACTCCGCTGGGGAATCCATTGATGTGAATGATTTTTCCTTTGTATGAAACTTTGATCTGAGAAAAGTCGTTTGTTTTTTGGTTTTTGGCTGTCTGACTGTGTATTTGGGTGGGCTAGCTTAGGGTTAAATTAGATTTTAGTTTTTCTTGGTTTTGCTAGAAGTACGCAGCCTCTGCGTTAAGCACAGTGCGTACTTGTACGCACTACAACTTTGTGCACAGAGCGTACCTGCACCTGTGAAAACAGGCTGCCTGCGTACCCCTGTCAAAAGCCTAAAAAATTTCAAATTTTTCTTTTTTATCTCTTAGATTTTGTTTTTAATTTGTTTTTGCTGCCTAGATCCACTGGTTACCTACCATAAATCTTGACCTAAGCTTATTTCATTGGCATTCCTGCTCTAAGCTTTCATCAATTGGGTGTTTTGAGTCTCTTTCTTGAGAAATTCTTGATTTGTTTTCCTTTGGTCATTACTTGGAGGTTTCTCTCGGTCCTTTCACAATTTTGCATCTTTTTTCTTTCATTTTTGCAAAAAAAAATTCCCCCTCATTCGCCGAGGGGGGGGGGGCTAAATTGTGTATGAGTGTTAATCGCCTTTGAGTGTTTTTATTTTTTGATCTTTGGAACTCTCACCCAATTTTCTCGTCTTGCACTTGATTGGTTCTTAGATTACATTAGAATCGTCTTGTGTTTGAGAATTCTCTTGCATAGATCACATTTGCATTATTAGAATTCTCATTTTCAGAATATGAATGAAAAATGTGCATAGATTACATTTGCATACTTTTCAAGTGAATTGTGCATAGATTACAATTGCATAGTTTACATTCTGAAAAATCAATCGTAGATTTAGATCAGTTTTCTTTGATTTGAATTTACACAAAAATAAAAATAAAAATAAAAATGGTTTGGAATTGATTTGCATTAGTTTCTCTTGATAAAATTAGTGCATTACAGAATTTGTTATATTTTCTCTTAGTGATCAATTTTTGCATTGTTGGAAGTGAATGGAAACTCTCTGCTTACTCTAGTTAGGATTCATCGAACTGAAAAGATTACATTATCATATTCGATTGCATTCAGTTGAGTCGGCTCATAACACCATTGGTTTCATATCCATTTACCCATTTGAGTAATAACAGCCTTAATAACACAACGCTTAATTAAAATTCATCTAGTAAATTTTACGTTTCTAGGGCTCTGAAACACTAATATAGCTTAGGCTAGTGTCTTGGAGTAGGAGAGTAATTAACTCTCCAAGACAGTAAAACCAAACAAGTAGCTCATTTTGTGGTAGGATAAATCCAACTGTTACATTTATGCTCTGGGAAAGCTCCTCTTAAAGGAGAAGCACGAGACCGTGTCCGAACCAGTGAGGGGATCAATCCTCCTTCATTGGGAAAGACGCCAGATACGCATGTACTACAAACGGTAAACCTCGGATTATTGTCGAGGAGCCTGGGGTCACTTTTCGGTAAACCTTGGATTATTTTCAAGGAGCCGGCAAGGGGATTGAGCTTGTTACTCTGCCCTTGCATGCTATCGGGTCATAGACTGTTCCCCCAGGTGTATTTGTTGCTGTTGGTGACCTTAGTGACCATTATCTTTAGGGTTCTACCCAAGGTGATGGTGGAGGGAAGATCCCACTGTACCTGGAGCAGACGTCGGCTAGACTCACTTGGATTTTTTGGGGGGTTCACTTCACTCGAGACGGTTAAAGTGGAGGAACTTGGTCCAATCTATTCATTAAGCAGGTTGCCGGGGTAACTGTTCCACCCGCCACTTCTGTACTGAATTCTGCGATGTTGGATTTCATCACCAACTATTGTTTTCGGTCCGGAAGGCTACTGTTTGTGTGTGGTTTGACTCCTAGATTTGATAGCGCGTGTTAATTTGTTTGTTTTTACTTTTAGAGACCATAGGTGTGAATTGTGAATTTTAATTGTTAGGTGTGAATTGTGAATTGTTAATTTTAGTTATAAATTGTTAATAAAATTCACTTAAGTTGAATATAATGGCAAATGTTCCGGAATTTACCAACCTAGGAACCCCTCCTAACGAGAATCCTAGTACTTTTCCTTACTTTGGAAATGTTGGTCCTCCTTATATGGCTAGTTTGTCATTACCTGGATTTACAATAGGTTTACCAATATGGTTATTTTCAACTTCGTTGGCCCAAAATACTCCAATTATTCCATCTCAACCGGATGCTTCACCTCAACAGAGTTCACCATCTCAACATCACCAACCTTTTGTTGACCCTTTACCTTCTTCGCCTAATTTTTCTTCCTCCATTTCTTCCTCTTCGCCTGGTAAAAGCCTTGATGCTAGTAACCAGGAGGCTAAGAATAAGAAGGAAGGGAAGAAGAAGAAGAAGAAGAAGAAGCAAGATAAGAAAGAAGTCAACCAACCAACCATGGCTGTAAATGTTAGTTGTGTTGAGGAAAACTCCAACATGCATCGTAAACCCAAATACCCTTGCAGGCTTTGTAAGGGTGACCACTTCCTTGTCAATTTTCCTGGTATACCAAAGGTCTTGGAAGTATGGTCAGAAAAATCTCATCAACTTTCCGTTGATCCATCAACCAGTGATAGTCAGGTTCCTGGGAAAAAGGGTAAAGTTAGGTTTCCTTGTAAGTTATGCAAAGGGAGTCATCAAACTCACATTTGCCCTCACATGGATGAAGCCTCAACATTGTTGGAAAACCTTACTGTTCCACAGCAGGAATTTACAACTGGTTACCGTAAACTTTCTCCCAACCTACCGTCAACTGACGGAGTGATTGATCTAATTTCAAGTACAGTCGATCGCACTCTTCCATTGGAGAGTGAAACTCATGTCACTCAGGTTGATGATCCATTAGTTGATCAAGTGGTCGATTCAATTCCACAAAGAGTTGATCCCACTTTCCCTTTAGAGAGTGAACTTCATACCACTCAGGTTCTTCTTGTTACATCAGATTCTTCTATGCGGGGGGCATTTCACCTATTCATACAGAACCCCCTCCAAGTACTGAGGTCTTTTCCTTTGATTGGAATAGACTGACAGAACCTCGTCTTCCTTCCTCCATCCCTTTCCAAATCATTGTCAAGGCTGGTAGTAGGGACATACGTCGTACTCAGGTAGATGAAGGTGCTTCTGTCAGTATTTTATCCTCAATTGTTTGGAAAGCTTTGGGTTCCCCTCAGCTTGCGCCTATTACGCAGAATCTGAAAGCTTTTAACAGAACCATTAGTGAACCTTTAGGGATCCTTCCTATGTTTTCTATTACCTTGGAAGGTAAAACTATCTGTATTGATCTTATGGTAGTTTGAGGTTCCTTAGATTTCAATTTACTCCTTGGGCGAGACTATGTTTATGCAATGAAAGCTGTCGTATTGACACTCTTTCGCGTGATGTCTTTCCCTCACAATGGCAGTATTGTGACTGTGGATCAGGTTTCGTTCCCTAGTCCTGTCTCAACTACCAATAATATGACACCCCTAAATTTTCCTGATTCTAAAGTGGTATCTACCCTGCCACGGGTTAATTATGTGGCAACCGGTCCCATGTTTTCAGTTACCGATGTAAGTGAGCCTCTCACAGTTTGCTCATCTTCCTTTGATTTAGATCCAGTAATTGACATGGAAAACTCTATGGGATTACTTGAACACGATGTTCTTATCCCTTTTGAGTCCCTTGACATGTGTTCCTTCTCGAGAAGTATTCTTCTTTCTGATGAAGACCTCTTGGAAGCCATGATCAAGGTATGTCCATTGACATGTATTTCCTCCAGTTGGAAGCCATGATCAATGAAGCGAGGATAGTTTTTTCCTGTACCAACCTCGTTAAAAAATGAAACAGGCTGCAACGAGGATAGTTTTGTTCATGTGTCAACCTCGTTAAAAAATGAAACAGGGTGTTAGAGGATAGTTCTCTTCTTGTTTCAACCTCCTTAAAAATGAAACAACTCCCTTTTCAAGTTAAATATTGAAAGTAAACCTTCATTCCATCCATCTGGTTGAATGCAATGAAGCCTGGGGGGCATGTACCTCGCTTTGCATCATTATACTGGGGGCATGCGAACTTTTTGAGCATAGTTCCTTGTCTTGTGTCAAGCTCGTTAAAAAATAAAACAAGGGTAGGTTAAGTAGGTAGATTGTAGAGAGTAGTCATGAGCATAGTTCCTTGTCTTGTGTCAAGCTCGTTAAAAAATGAATCAAGGTTTTTAGAGTAGAGTTTTTGTTAGGTAGATTGTAGAGTAGTTATGAGCATAGTTCCTTATCTTGTGTCAAGCTCGTTTAAAAAATGAAACAAGGGTTTTGAGGATAGTTCTTTTCCTGTGTCAAACTCACTAAAAAATGAAACAACTCCCACAAGTCTTTCCAAGATCTTGAAAGTACAACTTCATTCCATCCACCTCATTGAATGCAATGAAGCTTGGGGGGCATGTACCTCGTTTTGCGTCATTATGCTGGGGGCATGTGAACTTATAACAAGCATAGTTTTTCGTTTCAAGCTTGCGTAAACATGAAACCGAATCCGAGCATAGTTCTTTTCCTGTGTCAAGCTCATTAAAAAATGAAACAAATCCTCCTTCATTTTTGAGTCGAGAGTTTTACTAGATCTCATAAATGTTAATTTGTATATTTAGGTTAGTTATTTCAGTTTTTTGCATAATTTTCTTACAGTTTTAGGTCGAGTCTTTCAAATGATCTCGTAACTCAACTTTCATTCCATCCAGCTTGTACTTAGTTGAATGAAATGAAGCTGGGGGACATGCGCTCTAGCAGTTACGCTTAGGGGGCATCAAGCACAGTTTTCTCTCTGTTTCAAGCTTGTGTAAAAATGAAACTACTTTGAAGCATAGTTTTTCTCTGTTTCAAGCTTTTGTAAAAATGAAACCTATCTCGAGTCAATTTTAGGTATTTTCAAGACTCGTTAAACTCATGAAAATCCCAAGATTATTTTGCTATTTTTCATTCTCGTAAAACCAATGAAAATGCCGAGTTCTTTCCCTCTTTTCTTGCTCGTAAATTAAATTGAAAGTCGGCCATATGAGTACATTTTTATCCCTTTTTCAAACTCATTAAAATTTACGAAAAAGTGAAAACCATGAGTACATTTTTATCCCTTTTTCGAACTCGTTAAAACTTACGAAAAAGTGAAACCTCAGAGTCATCTTTTAAGCCCTTTTATGACTCCTAAAACATGAAAAGATTGCGGAGCGTTTCTTTTTCACTCGTTAAAACGAAATTAAAAGACGGTCCCCTTATAGCCCTTTTTTGACCGTAAAAACAGGAAAAGATTGCCAGATTTTTGTCGTTTCAAATTCGATACTGGAAATAAAACGACGTGTCCTTGATCGCTTTTTACTTTTCAGGTCAAAGACACTAATCATGAAATTACTCCTTGGTCGCAAGACTAAGCGGTTGTCTCAAGTATTATTTTATACTTTTTCGGGCTTGGGAGACACAACATTACGAAAAAGTTCAACCTGGAGTCTTCTTAAGTTTTTTCAGACTCTCTAAAATTGAAAAAAGCCGAGTTTCTCCTATACTAGACTCGTTAAAATTCCACAGTAAAGGACCTGTTCGATTACAAACAGGAACGGACCACTCCTTCTTAGGGTTTGAATCAAAACTAAGTTGGACTCATCCGAAGGATGAGCTTATAATCAAGCATATGTTATCCTCCTCAAGCTTGTAAAAGATAAAGAGGTACTTGCCAGAAATGGTGGGGGAAAAGAGAGAAAAATGAGTCCATTTGTTATCTTTTGTCTCAGAAGAAGCCTTATTACCACGCTTGAACACGACACTTTCATTCACCTGGGTTGGGAAATCCTTTGCCTCACAGTTGATCAAACCACATTGAAAGTCTTTAGCCGGGTATTAACTTTGGGTCAAATGTCACCAAGCTATCTGTCGTGTCATTATGTGTTCAAGAGGTCTCTGCAATAAACATTCATCTGCAAAATACCCGTCATCCATCTTGACCATCCCTGAGTCAGTCCTTACAGCTACATTTCTTTAACTTGATCTATGATTTCGTGTTGTGGGCTTGCCTGCAACGGGTCGCTTTCTATCGACATCAGCACATTATCTAGAAAGATGACCTAGGAATCGCGAGTACCTTGAAGTCTGCATGCATGAATGGCAGGTTTCTCGCCTTTGACGACAGTTTACATCATTGACTTTCGATCGAAGGATTCCTTGAAATGTTCGACATCAACTCATTCATTCACATCTCATGGATTGTACTGGGTACTTTGAGAACCATTGAAATCACTGGTGGTCTCTCTCACGCTTGTTAACAGTTTACATCATTGACTGGTAATCAAGTGGTTTCTACCATGTTCGACATCAACTCATTTATTCGCATGGATAGAATCGTACCTATTCGGGAAGTAGAAATGAAGACCCTGGATCTAGTTTCCACCATCCAGGTTGCGAGGAGTTTTGTATTCATTATACAATAGACTAACTATAAACAGATGGCTGCGTCCATACTGTGTCTACAAAAGTCTATGATTATGATGTACTGTAGAATCATTCCTGTATCAGAGCAGTAGATAGTCAATTAGTTAAAGTTTTCAATCTGAGTATGGGAATGCCTACCTCAGCGATGATATGATCTTATATATGTATTTTGTGTTGAATACTTGCAGGTTCCGACTGGGCTCTCCACAAGATAATCCTTGAAATGATAAAGTACTTCACCCTTCCTAGATAAAATGAAACCCTTATCTACTACAGGCTTCGCACTTTAGGGGGCAATCTGTTACACTAAAATTTGTCACCATGACTATTTGCAGTTAGTATGGCTCCATCAACTATCATACTATCCTCCTTGGCAAGCCTCATACCTCTGCTCTCCATGTCAAACTCCAAAAAGAGAGAAAGTCATTAAAAATCTATATATCTCTGGGTACGCAGTTTCTCTTAGCCTTACCTGCGTGTACGCATCCCAAGTTCACAATACCTGCGTACTTGTACGCTCTGTATGTAAAGGGGTGGGTGCGTACCCCTGTAAAGGTCAAAAGGCGCGAGTTTCATCTTAAAAAAGTTACTTGTGGTCATTTCTAGAGTCTTCTAGAAGCTTGTTTGACGTGTATGAAGCGCCTCGAGATGGTTCATGTATCCCTACCAAAGAGGAACTTATCCCATCAAGAGGGGAGCTATCCCATCCAAAGAGGGGCTTATCCCATTGATGGTGGACCTGAATAACTTCCTCTAGAGCACTATAAATACAGGCATTGGGCCAAAGGGAGGAGAGGTTGAAAGCTGAACATTCCTAAGGGTAGATGCTGCTGGAATTAGGACTCCCTTGTAAAGCTTGAGAGGAGAGATTCCCATCCTTTCCTAGCCTTATTTGAGAGTGGGTGAGCTGATCAAAGTAAAGGAAAACTCTTGCTGGACCCTAGGAGGGACTTGCACAACACCAAGGCTTAGGTTGTAATGGTTCCTTTTGTTACCTTTTAATGCAAATGAACTTATTTTTCTCAACAGATTGTTATTCATGGTTTGTTTCATATACTCCTTGGTCTGTATGATGGACATGCATTGTTTTATGAGTTTATCAGGTGCTATTTAATCTTTTGGCTTGTTAGTGAATGCAGGTTTCAAAGAGAAGGAGGAGCTCATTCGGATCAGCGAGGTTGGACTACTACAAAGCGTTGGACTAAAGGTATGTTAAAGATCCCCTGATTACTTGTATTTGCAATACATGTTTAGAGAAAGGTAGCTTTATTTGTCTTGTTTGTCACTAGAAAGCTTTTGCTTCTAGGGAGGTCGGTTGTGTCCGCACTAACGACTCTTTCCGCATGACAAGGGAGCTTAGGTACATTCATTCTGTAAGAATGTGTACATTCCTTTATTGGAATAGATATAACCTCCCCAATTAAGAGGTAGAGATAGACACATCATTCATGTCTTCACTTGGGAAGACAAAATGGAGGATTGGGTAAATATTTATCATCTGATACTCTTTGAGGATGAGTTAGGGAATCCAAGATAAGAGTAGTCATAGAGGACCCATATTATTTGAGGAATGGGACAACAAGATAAGAATAATCCTAGTGGAACATGTTAGTGTTAGTCTTGTTAGCTTGTCACCTGTATCAAATATGCTTTTACTATGTTCTTTTCCAGACTTTCAAAATCAAAAAAATTTTGTTACTAGGTTTACACAACAAAATTTGGTCGTTGTTTGGTCAGTCTAAAGATGAAGTCACCCTTTGGAAATTCGCTCATGCTGGTCACCTATCACACTTTATGGAGGTGTCACAATAAAAATGGGTCAGTCATCACCATCATTCCATTTGGTCACAGGTCATCCATTAGGTCGCTAGTGTTTCCAAGGTCCATCATTTCATGAATAAAACCAGCAGTGAGTAAAACATGACCAAGAACGTTTGGGAGTTGATTTTTAATTTTCACAAACTCCTCATACTCTCATGTTCCAAAAGTCCCAGAAAAGGAAGCTCCAACACTCAGGAAAGTAAAGGACATCTCAGGTTTGCAATGGTAAAGGTAAATATGTTTTCATAAAGTGAAAATTAGTTTCTAAAGGAGGGTAGGTCCATTTCTTTTTGAAAAAGTGAAAAAAATTTCCCTATATAAACACAAAGTCCCACAAAATCCTTCATTCACATCCTATTCATTCTTTTTTATCAAGCAATCTCATCCAAGAAATTAAAAAAGTTGTTTTCCTAGGTGAAATTGGCAAAAACAATTCAGGTGTTGCACTTAGAAGCACTGCGCTGTGCTTAGGAGGCCAGTAATGTGCTCAAAAGAATTGTGCTATGCTTAGAAGCACTATGTTGCTCTTAGGAGGCTGACACTATGCTCAGAAGAACTGCGTTGCACTTTGGTGTTGCGCTCAGGAACACTGCGCTGCGTGTACGCCAGAGTGCATCGAAATCCTTCAAAACTAACCCAAACTTCATTTTTTCAATTGCAAGCCTGATTTTACTGAATTCTAAGCTAAAGAAAAATTAATTACACCATCATAATCCCTCTTTTGCTTTTCCAATTTCATCCCATGTCAATTATTCTTCAAGTTAGGGTTTGTAGCGAAATTTGCATGGGAAATGATAGGGTGAAAATGGCCATCATTATTTTTTATTTCTAAAACATGTAAAATGATATCCTACACCTTCATACATGTTTAATGAGCCATTTTACTGATTTTACCCACCTGAAAACAAAGTTTTAACACTCAAAAAGAAAAACCCTATCTCATTCCTAGTGGTTTTTGGGCAAGTTTAATTATAAACCCTGTTGTTTCTGCCTGCAATAAAATCATTCTCCCACTATCTCTCCACTCATTCTCATCAGCTTCCAAAGTCCTTTTACCATTCTCAAGACCACTCCATCACTTTGTCAAAAAATCACCTTCATATCACTTCATTTCCATTCACACCTCACATTTTATTTTTCGCTGCCTGTTGCAAGGGCTTTGTGTCATCATGGAGTCAAAATCTTCACTAGAAAGAAAAATAAAAAATAAAGGAGGGAAGATCCTAAGATATGAACCATCATACTACAATACAATCAACTCCTATCCTTTCATCAAACAATGCTTTGAGGATGTCCATTGCCTGGAATTTTGCAAGAGGGTGAGCGAGGTGGGATTTCATGAGCAACTTATAGATTGGGTGGCAACTCAACTGAAAGGAAACATTGCTGTCATTGTTGGTGCTGAGTTCATTATTTCAATGGCCTCCATCTCAATTGCAACTGGGTTACTAGACAATAGTGAATATTGGTTCAAAGTAATGAGCCTAGATCTTGAATACTACAAGCCTTTCTTGAAGACACCATATAGAGAAACACATACTCACCTCATCCCTTTCAGATATTTATTAGAGAAATATGCCCCTTTGATGAAAACTATCATGAGATTATTCACTTGTGAGATTATATTCTCTAGGTTATGTGCCTATCATATTCACCTCCTGATGCATTTCACCTCTCAAAAGCCACTCAACATGTGTAATTATCTATGCGGGAGCATTTCCAAAATGTCTGAAAAAATACAATTAAAGGACAAAGAGCACTCCCCAAGCTTGTTCCATCATAGTCTCATCAAAAACATTGTCTTTCACCAGCTGACAGAGAAATGTATGGCTTGGGAAGCCTTTTTGGAGGCAACCTTGAAATGGCATGAGAAAAAGGCAACATCTCAATCTCCTAGTGCACCAAACAACAAACAGAGGTGGGGTCATCTAGCAAAACAATGGAGAAGAATCAGCTACCCAAAACTGAGTTGACTAAAGTGTATAAGAAAGGGTAGAGGCTTGTGTTTTCTTCTCATAGAGAGAAAGGGGCCAAGCCTTCTACATCAAGAAAGCATGAACCAACATCAAAAGAGAAAGACACAGTTGAGCATGAGTTTGAACTCATTGATCCAAAGACTTAGGATCAGACGTCAAACATGCAACAGATAATCTGGGATAAGGACTACCAAATCAAGGAGCTAGCAATCAAATTGGAAAGGTAAAAATATTTTATATCATTCGTTGAACAGGAAAACAGTCAAGTCAAAGCAAGGGAGTTGATCCTAGAAAAGGAAAAAACCAAGTTATTGCAGCAAGTTGGCAAAGGTAAGGAGATCATGGAATCAAGCAAGCCTGAAGCATCAAAGGGGAGAGGAAAAAGGAAACTACCAAGAACAAGAGGCCTCAAGAAAGCTTTGCAAGAGGAGCAAGAACAAATTCTGCTAAATGAGGACCTTGACCTAGAAGATAGGATTGCCCTAGAGGTTCATCAAGATAAGGAATATTGGCTCAATAGGGTTAATGAGCACTTGGAAAAGCTCCTTGAGAAGGAAAATGGGGATAATCAGTTGCTCAGACACATGGCACATCACTATCAAGCTCAAAACATGATCGCCAATGTCAAAGTAAAACAACTTGAAAATAAGCTCAAGGAGGCCAAAAAAGACCCAAACGATGAGGGGAAGTTAGAGATGCTTACTAAAGCATCAATGAAGCTATAACAAACAAGATTTTACACCTTCCCTCCAATTTTGAGAAAATTATGATCATTTTGAGTTTTTTGAGAAATTTTGGTCCAAGTTCAGAAATTCAGCCGCTCTAGAAGCGCAGTGCCTTGGTGCTATGCTTTTTCCTTAGGCCTCCATTTGAGGAAAGGTAAAAAATTTTGGAAATCTCTTTCCATCCTCTAAAAACCCATTTTCTCAAATGTTGCAGAGGTGGCTCATTTTTGGAGAAAAAGGAGAAAAAGTGACAAAAAACTAGTATTATGGACCCCTTTTTGACAGGCGCTGCGCTTCTGGAGTTACCTTGGGAGAATGGATTTTTGAAGGCCTTTCCCATGCTCCAAGTTCAGAAATTCAAACTATTCTATAAACTAGACTTGAAGGGATAGTTGACTATTCTCTTAGTTTTGCATTTTCACTCCTCGAAGGCACCTAAAAATCAGCTCAAAGTTGGCACTGCGCTTCTGCACTTTTCTATGTTTCAAATTGTAAATTACATTGTGTAAATTTCTAGTTTCTAGTTTGACTTATTCAAAGTCAAGATTCTCTATGTAATGGCAACAATTTTGAGGCTAGGTGATGTAAGCATGAATAAATGTACATTATAGGTTGTTTTTGATGTTTATTAGGCATAATAAAAGAAGCAAACTCCTAAACAAAGTCTCCATGAAGTGTTTGAGTTTCACCTTCTCACTCTCACTTGTTGGTTGAGAGAATCTTGGAGTCAGTTCCTCCACCAAGTAATTTGACTCTTGAAGGTGGGCAAGTGGTATAGGAGAGTTGATATGTATCATTTCTCCTTAAGAGAAGAAGGTTGAAATTTTTGTGAATGAAGCTTGCATGTAATCATCTTTTCAATTAATACAGAGACAGTTTACAACTATTTTCAAGGAACTCTAGCCTAGTGAGTTCATGGTTCTTGTACTTCATTCTTTTTGTTTTATAATGGTCTAAAAGTCTTTATCTACATTATATCACTTCTTTCTATGAATGGCTTACAATAAAATACATAGAATTCTTGTTTTTCAAGCTCTATTATCTGGTTTTCATAGATATGTGTATGTCTTCCTAAGCTAATGAAATCATGTTTATTTATGCTCATTAGTTTCTTCAAAACTATATCCTCCATACTACATTGACAATACTCAAAATACACCATACCTTATGATACCTAGCTCCTTCTCATATTTTCTCCTGCACGCCTACAGCCTAGACCTATTTGTGGCTCTAAACCCTAAGTTCAACAAATCCTAAAAATGAAAATTTCACCCAAACAAAATATAGGTATCTAGCCTAAAATTCATTTGCTTTAATGTCATATCACTGATAAGAGACTTAGAGAGATCCCTCTCATTCTCAATATGGCTAGCTACTGAGCTGAAGTGGTTTGAGGTTACCCTTCTTGATTCCCTTTTAAGCCTAGGAGATTGTAGGGACTAACATTTTTGGCATCATTGCTGGGGAACAAATGTTAAATCATTCATGGGAAATATCTAAAGATATTTCAAAGAACTGGTTCTATACTTCTCAGTTTCCAATATTTAAAGATAGGATGAATTCACAAATCTCATCAATTTAGGGTGTATACATTCTGGCTTCCAAAAGGCATACCAGGTCAATCCCTGACCCAAATCCAACCTTTATTTTTGAAGATCGAGAAAGACTGCTCAGAAAACATAGATTACATATCACTAAAAGTTCAGTTCGTAAAATTAAAAGAACAACATCTATGACTAAAAAATTGTTTGCCTTTGAGAAAATTCCTTTTGAAGAGCATATAGAATTATCTCTTACAAGTTCCAATTTTGACTCCTATAACTCTGAGATAACATTAGAGACTTTAAAGGTTGAAACTTACTCTATCTCTTTGGAATCTTTGTCCGCTAAAATTGATCATGAACTGTCGTTGAATTTTGAGAAGCTTCAAAGCCTTGTTGACCAACTCCAGATCACTACTCAAAAAGATTTTTTTCAATATCAACTTGAATACCTGGCCATGGCTTCATCTTTTGTTTCACCTCTAAGAAAATCTGCTAGATCTCCAAAAGTTTCAGTTTCATCATCTTTCATACCTCCCCCATTTGTTCCATATTTTCCTCCATAACCAATTTTAGTAGTTCCATCATCCTCATCAGCATCATCACCCTTCCTAACACAATCCATTGTAGCACCTTCACTATCTCCAATAGTCATGGAAATGTTTTCACCTCTTTTACTTCCTGTAAACTTACTACTTTGCCTCAGAATTATGGTCAAAGACTCCCTTTGTTTGATGGAAGTGCAGAAATTACAGCTCAGCAACATGTTGACAAGTTAATAGATTTCATTGATTTAGAAGAAATTGATGAGGAGAATGCCAAGATGAGGATTATAGCTCAGAGTTTCTCAGGAGATGTTAAGAAATGGTTTCGAAGTATGGATGCAAATTCTATTAACAGTTCTCAAATATTGATTGAATTATTCTTAGCTCGTTGGAAAGAGAAAAAAAATCCACTACAGGTATTGATTAAGTATAATTCAATGAAAAGGAACCCAAATGAAACATTTCAAGGATTTACAACAAGATTCCATACAATGTACAATTCCATACTCGATGATATGAAGCCTCCTCCTAGTTTAACTCTTCTTCATTATCCTATTGCTTTCGATCCAGACATGGCCTACCAGCTTAGAGAAAGAGACCCCACTACTCTTGAAGAGATGTAGCGAAATGTGGTTAGTGTCAAAGCCATTTTGATCATTAAGAAGTTAAAATCAAAGCCAGAGAGGGCGGAGAAGAAATTTGTCTTTAAAGAAGAGCCTGCATCATCTTCTGATGCAAAGCTTGAAAATCTAATAAAAGTTATGGAGAGGATGATGGATAGAATATCCATAACTGATCGATAAGTTGAACCTTCAATAAGGAATCCTAACCTTTTTGGACAATAACAATAGCAGTCTAGAAATCGAAAGAAAGAGCAGTGAAACCAAGATCCTCAAGGTCAAGTAAGAGCTCCATTCTAGCAAAATTACATTGAAGGTCAGGAAGAATATGAATAAGAAATTGTAGAAGCAAATCACTTCTTTCAAGAAGATGAACTGCCTACTTTCCTAAAAGAGAAAGGTTAGTTTTCCGAAGACTCTCTCATACCAAGTGATCAACAATTTTTGTTCACAAGCAAATATCTGTGGGCTATTTAGATTGAAGGGTACCAAAGAGGATATCAGAATGCCCTCAGTCATCTTCAAAAGTAGTACAATTTGAGGAATAGAAATGTACCTACCACTCTAACTCAGAAAAGACAAAATCTACAAAAGGATGCACCAAGCAAAGAAACCACTCCTACAGGCCAGGATAAAGACAAGGACATTGTCATACTAAATCGAGATAGAACAAATGAAGCCTCCACCAGTGATGTGAGGAAAGATAAAGAATTACAAAATAAAAGTCACAGGAAGGAACCTCAAGCTAAAGGCCAAAAAAAAAGGAAGGACATCGCTTAAATTGAGGTATAATAGAAATCTAATCATTTTAGTTTGGAGAATGAAATTTCTAAATTGAAAATTGCCATTCCCCTCACCGAATTGGTAAGGAATGACAAATATAAAATTCAAATGGTAGAGAAGCTTAAGGTTGACCAGATGTTTGATACAGTTAATGTGGCTGATGATGAACCAACAATCCTTTTTGGTCCAACCTTAGAAGGATCTCCTGAAGATAGTGAAATCCCTCCTTTTTACTAAGTCTTAAACTTCATGATTTTACCCTTCATAATGCTATGCTAGATTCTGGTGCCTCCCATCATTTGATGCCTAAAGCAAGCATGGATAAACTAGGACTGAGCATCACCCAACCTTACCATGATCTTTATTCTTTTGATTCTAGAAGAGTGAAATGCCTTGGCCTTATTAAAGACTTGGTAGTGTCCTTGGACTAAATCCCAACCAAAAATGTACTCATGGATGTCGTAGCTGCTGATATTCCTCCTAGGTTTGGCATGTTTCTTTCAAGGTCTCGGGGAGAAAAATTAAAGGGAACTCTGTAGCTTGACTTTTCATATGCCACTATCCCTGTTTTTGGACAACTCCAGAAACTTTATAGAGAAAAGAAGATGAAATTTATGATCAACAGTAAGGAGAAGCCAGGCAATCATCCTATACATGTTGTTCATACTGATCATGATTCTTTCATTCTGTTTAGTGATACAAATTCTATTGATGATGAAATTCAGCTAGTGAAAATTTTAGAATTTCCCAAGGTAATGAGCAGCATACATGATGCTATTACAGTAGAATGTAGAGAGCTTGGTGAAGAATGTATGCAACCTACAAATTCTATTGAGGAAAATCAAAGAATAGTGTGGAAAACAGAAAATTTTGAGATAGCTGTTCAAAATCCTAAAAAGCAAAAAGTTCAGTCTTCAGAAATCCTTTTTGCGGAAAAAGAAAATGGTCTTTGGACCATGGAGTTTGATGGTGCATTGGGAAGAGAAGGAGCAGGAATTGGTGTCTATATACATGGTCCATTACATCAGTAAAAAAAATCCATTGAAATGTGAGAATGAGCTCATACAACTTGGCTTTTGAATGTTGAAACAATGAGGCGAAGTATGAGGCATTGATTGTTGGCCTCAAAATTTTGAAAAAAGTTGAGAGCAAAAAATATTTCTATTTATGGCGACTCTGAATTAGTGATAAATAAAGTCAAAGGGGAATATCAGTCAAAGCACCTAAGAATAAGAGCTTATCACAACGCTATACTTGATATTCTCAATACTGTTTCAGAATATACTTTATCTCTTATTCCTATAACTCAAAATGTCATAGCTGACTCACTCACCATTGTAGCAAGTACAGTGAAGATCCCTATTAATCCTAATCATAATTACTCCATCCATGTCAAACATCACCCAGATGTCCAGATAACATGATATTTTGGCAAGTGTTTGGTGATGATAAGCAAATAGACAGTTTTCTACAATTGGAGGGAGAATTTCAGAATTTTCATATTGATGATGCATACAACTTTGATGATCCAAACATCCACTAAGCTAACATTGAAGTATTACAACTCAAGGACAACAACATTCCAAGAGGCTTGGTGCCTTTGGATGATTTATTTGACAAAGATGATGTCGCCAAGAAGCCCACCATGGTTCCTACATAAATGGGAGTTGAAGATGTAAACATTGGCACAACTGAAAATCCTAAAACGGTCAAGTTATTAAACTCCTTATCTCCTAAAACAAAGGGTAAGTATATGTCTTTAATGAAGGAATTTACTTGGGACTATTCAGATCTAAAATTTTCAACAAAAGTATCATTCATCACACCATTCCTATTAAGCCCGATTAGAAGCCTTTTTGCCAGAAATTGAGGAGAATCAATCCCAAGTTGCTACCATTGATTGAAAAATAGGTAAATAGACTATATAAGTATGCAATCATAGTCCCCATTTGGTTTTCTGAATGGATGTCTAATCTAGTACCTGTGAGAAAGAAGACCGGGGAAATTCGTCTATGTATTGATTTTAGAAATCTCAATAAGGTGTCCTTGAAAGACAACTATCCCCTACCTAAGATGGATCACATACTACAGAGGGTGGTTGGATCCTCTAGGATGTCACTGTTAGATGGATACTCTAGATACAATCAAATTCTAGTGCATAAGGATGATCAACTCAAGACAACCTTCACAATGCCATGGGGTACATTCATGTATGCCAAGATGCCCTTTGTGTTGAAGAATGCAGGAGCTACTTTTCAATGGGCTATGGACATAGTTTTTACAAATGAAAAATATGTCTTTCTGGTTATCTATCTAGATGATCTTACAATTTTCTCAAAATTTGATGAAGATTACTTGCATCATTTAAGGATTTCTTTTTCAGAAATGCAGAAAATTTGGCATCTCACTTAACCCAAAGAACAACTTGTTCGCCATGGAAGAAGGTAAGCTACTAGGGCACATCATCTCTAAAGATGGCATCCACATTGATCCTGTAAGAGTGGAGACCATTCAACAACTAGACTTCCCCAGGAAGAAGAAAGTGATTCAGTCTTTCAATGGGAAAATTAATTTTTTGAGAAGATTTATTCCTAATTTAGCTCAGCAGTTGACAAAAATGACAAACATGTTAAAGAAAGAAAACGTGGTAAAGTGTTCTTTGGAGGCTAAGAAATCATTTCATGCTGTAAAGTTTTCATTATCTACTACTCCTATTTTGATTAGCCCAAATTATACTTTAGATTTCCTCATCCTTTATTTTTCTTCTGAGCATACGTTAGCAGTGGTCCTAATGCATAAGAAAGATCAGAAAAATGAGTATTCTATAGCATTTCTCAGTCGCACTATAAGAGATGCAGCACTAAGATACAATATCATTGAGAAATAGGCATTAGCATTGGTAAAAGCCCTCAAGGATTTCTGAGTTTATATTCTACATTCTCATGTCATTGCTTATGTTCCTATTGCAGCAATAAAAGAAATTCTTTTGCAGACAGATCCTGAAGGTAGAAGAGAAAAGTGGATTGTAGCCATGCTCGAGTATGACTAGGAGATAAAGCCTAAAAAGATCATTAAAGGATAAGGGTTATCCAAACCCATGGCCGAATCAAATCCACACGCACTAGATATCAATTTGATTGCTGCATTGTCTGAAGAACAAGAAGAAAATGATTCTTTCTTGCAGGTGTCTGATATGTTCATTTCCTCACCTTGGTATTCTAACATTCTCTATGTCTTGCAGCACTTGAATCCCCTTCCAGAAGTCCCCAAAGGTAAAGCTAGATCACTCAAATTGAAAGCTTCAAAATATTGTACTCTAGATAGTGTTTTATTTTGGAAGGATCCTGGAGGTGTGCTGCTGAATTGTTTGGTAGAAAATGAAGCTAAAGATGTAATGAAGGATTCTCATAAAGGATATTGTGGCGGTCATCACTTTTGGAAAACTATAGCAAATAAGATCTTAAGAGCTAGCTTCTATTGGGCCACCCTCTTTTCCGATGTATACAAAATAGTCATTAGTTGCCATGAGTGTCAAATGTTTCAAGGAAAGAGGAAACTTTTGCCATTACCACTACAACCCATTTTGATTTCAGCTCCTTTCCAGCAATGGGGTCTTGATTTCATTAGAGAAATCCATCCTTCATCTTTGGCACAACATAAATGGATATTAATAGCCACTGACTACTTTACAAAGTGGCTTGAAGCTATCCCAACCAAGGAAGCTACTGATTCTATCATCATTCAATTCCTGGAGTCTAATATTTTGTCTAGATTTGGCTGCCCACAGAAAATAATTATAGAAAATGTTGTTTCTTTCAAATCAAGAAGAATGGTGGACTTCTATGCCAAATATCATATTCTGCTAGGACATTCTACTGCTTATCATCTGCAAGGGAATGGTATTGCTAAATCTTCCAATAAATCCTTGGTTAATATCATCAAGAAGGTTCTAGAGGTAAACAAGAAGAATTGGAATAAAAAAATCATCAATGCCTTATGGGAAGACATGGTTAGCACTAAAAGATGAATAGGTATGTCTCCTTTTCAGCTGGTATATGGAGTTGATACAACATTTCCTTCATCTCTTGTTGTCCCAGTAATGAAAATTCTAGAGGAATTGGATAGTGAAACAAATGACATAAAAAGGAGGATAAATCAGATGATTCATTGATAGCAGACAATAGAAGTGGTGTTTTAGAACACATCAAAACTCCAAGAAAAGATTAAAAAGATTTATGACCGCAAAACCAAGGAAGACAATTTCAATATGGGAGATGTGTTTCTTTGGTGGGATGCTAGAAATGAAGAAAAGGGAAAACATGGTAATTTTGAAAACTTATGGAAGGGGCCCTATTGAATTTCTACCTTTAGAGAAAATAATTCTTTCTTGTTGGAAGAAATGGATGGAAGATATTATTCAGGAAGGGAGACCAATGGTAGGCTTCTCAAGCACTACTATGTCTAAAAAGTCTTGAAAATTCATCATCATTGTAAATACCGGTGTGTATTTTACTTCTAGCATTTTAGATGGCTGTCATAGGAGTTTGAAGCTCGAAGTGAAGGCCTTAAAGCTCTTTAAGTCAACACTATTTTCATTTTTTATTTTTCAATTTTTCTGTCATGTCGAAAGGTCAATCAGTTTTAAGTCTAAAAGTCAATTTTTATGCATGTTGACTCCATTTCTCAATGATTAAGGCTACTTGGTCTATGGTGTTCTTGACACCTCTAGGGAGCTTCCATCCCCAATTGGAGCCAATGTTAGTGTCAATATTGTTAGCCTATCAACTAGATCAAATATGATTTTACTATAATTTTTCCAGACTTTCAAAATCAAATGTTTTTTGTTACTAGGTTTACACAAAAAAAATTGGTCATTGTTTGGTTAGTCTAAAGATGAATTCATTCTTTGGAAATTCACTCATGCTGGTCAGTTATCACACTTTATGGAGGTGTAACAATAAAAATGGGTCATTCATCACCATCATTCCATTTGGTCGCAGGTCCTCCATTAGATCGCTAGGGTTTCCAAGGTCCATCATTTTCATGAATAAAACCAACAGTGAGTAAAACATGAAAAAGAACTTTTGGGAGTTGATTTTGACTTTTCACACACTCCTCATACTCTCATGTTCCAAAAGTCCCAGAAAAAGAATCTCTAGCACTTAGGAAAGTAAAGGACATATTAGGTTTGCAATGGTAAAGGTAACTCTGTTTTCATAAAGTGAAAGCCAGTTTCTAAAGGAGGGTGGGTCCCATTTATTTTTGAAAAAGTGAAGAAACTTTCCCTATATAAACTAAAAATCCCCCAAAATCCTTCATTCACATCCTATTCACTCTTTTTTATCAATCTATCCCATCTAAGAAAGAAAAAAAGTCATTTTCCTAGGTGAAATTAGTAAAACAATTCAGGTGTTGCGCTTAGGAGGCCAGCACTGTGCTTAGAAGAACTGTGTTGTGCTTAGAAGAACTGCGTTGCACTTAGGAGGTCGGCACTATGCTTAGAAGAACTATGTTTCCCTTTGGCATTGCACTTAGGAACACTGCGCTGGCCTCCTAAGCGCAACACCTGAATTGTTTTACCAATCTACGTTGCGCTTTGGCATTACGCTGCGCGCAGGACAGAGTGCCCCGAAAACCTTCAAAACTCTCCCAAACTTCATTTTTTCACTTGAAAGCTTCATTTTACTGACTTCTCAGCTAAGGAACAAGTAATTACACCATCATCATCCCTCTTTTTCTTTTCCAATTTCATCTCATGTCAATGATTCTTCAAGTTAGGGTTTGTAGCGAAATTTACATGGGAAACGATCGGGTGAAAATTGCGATCATTATGTTTTATTTATAAAACATGTAAAATGATATCCTACACCTACATACATGTTTAATGAGCCATTTTAACCATTTTACCCACCTCAGAAGAAAGTTTTAATAGTCAAAAAGAAAAACCCTGGCTCATTCCTAGTGGTTTTTGGGCAAGTTTCATTACAAAACCTATTGTTTCTGCCTACAAGAAAATCATTCTCCCACTATCTCTCCACTCATTTTCATCAACTTCAAAAGTCATTTCACCTTTATCAATACCCCTCCATCAATTTTTCAAAAACTTACCTTCATATCACTTCATTTCCATTCACACCTCACATTTTATTTTTCACTGCCTGCTGATAGGGATTTGTGTCATCATGGAGGCAGAATCTTCACCTGACAGAAAAAGAAAACATAAGGGAGGGAAGATTCTCAGATATGAACCATCAGACTACAATACAATCAACTCCTATTCTTTAATCAAACAATGCTTTGAGGATTTCCATTGCTTGGAATTTTGCAAAAGGGTGAGCGAGGTGGGATTTCATGAGAAACTAATAGATTCGGTGGCAACTCAACTGAAAGGAGAAACTGTTTTCATTGTTGGTGTTGAGTTCAGTTTTTTAGTGGCCACCATCTCAATTGCAACTAGGTTATCGGTCAATGGCGAATATTGGTTCAAAGGAATGATCCTAGATCTTGAGTACTACAAGCCTTTCTTGAAGATTCCATATAGAGAAACACATACTCACCTCATGCCTTTCAGATATTTATTGGAGAAATATGCCCCCTTAATGAAAACTGTTATGATATTCTTCACTTGTGAAGGTAGATTCTCTAGGTTGTATGCCTATCATATTCGCCTCCTGATTCATTTCACCTCTCAAAAGCCACTCAACATGTGTAATTATCTATTCAGGAACATTTCCAAAATGTCTGAAAAGAATACAATTAAAGGACAAAGAGCACTCCCCAAGCTTGTTCCATCACAATCTCATAAAAACCATTGTCCTTCACCAGCTGGAAAAGAAAGGTATGGCTTGGTAAGCCTTTGTGGAAGCAGCCTTGAAATGGCATGAGAAAAATGTAGCATCTCAGTCTCCTAGTTCAAAAAAACAACAAACAGAGATGGAGTCATCTAGCAAAACAATGGAGAAGACTCCGCTACCAAAACCTGAGGTGACTAAAGTGTATAAGAAAGGGCAGAGGCTTGTGTTTTCTTCTCACAGAGAGAAAGGGGCCAAGCCTTCTTCATCAACAAAGCAGGAACCAACATCAAAAAAGAAATACACAGTTGAGCATGAGTTTGAACTTATTGATCCAAAGACTGAGGATCAGACCTCAAACATGTGATGGACAATCAAGGATAACAACTACCAAATCAAGGGGCTAGCAATCAATTTGGTAAGGGAAAAATATGTTATATCATTTCTTGAACAGGGAAACAGTCAACTCAAAGCAAAGGAGTTGATCCTAGAAAAGGAAAAAGCCAAGTTATTGCAACAAGTTGGCAAAGGTAAGGATATCATGAAATCAAGTGAGCCTGAAGCATCAAAGGGGAGAGGAAAAAGGAAAATACCAAGAACAAGAGGCATCAAGAAAGATTTGCAAGAGGAGAAAGAACAAATTCTGCTAAATGAGGACCTTGACCTAGAAGATAGGATTTCCATAGAGGTTCATCAGGATAAGGAATATTGGCTCAACAGGGTGAATGAACACTTTGAGAATGTCCTTGAGAAGGAAAACAGGGATAATTAGTTTCTCAGACACATGGCGCATCACTACCAAGCTCAAAATATGATCGCCAATGTCCAAGTAAAACAACTTGAAAATAAGCTCAAGGAGGCCAAAAAAGACCCAGAGAATGAGGGGAACTTAGAGATGCTTTCTGAAGCATCAATGAAGCTATAAAAAACATGTTTTTACACCTTCCCTCCAATTTTTATCAAATTCTTATCATTTTGAGTGTTTTGAGAAATTTTGGTCCAAGTTCAGAAATTCAACTGCTCCAAAAGTGGAGTGCCTTGGCATTGTGTCCTTTTGTGAAGCCTCCATTTGAAGAAAGGTCAACATTTGTGGAAAGATATTTCCATCCTCTAAAATACTATTTGCTCATATTTTTCAGAGGTGACTTAGTTTTGGAGAAAATGGAAAAAAAGTGGCAAACAATAGCATTCTGGACCCTTTTTTGACAGGCGCTGGGCTTTTGGAGTGACCTTGGGAGAATGGATTTGTGAAGGCCTTCCCATGCTCCCAATTCAGAACTTCAAACTATTTTGGAAACTAGACTTGAAGAGCTAGTTGATCGTTCTCTGCATTTTTCATTTTGAACCCTCGAAGGAACCTAAAATGCAACTCATAGTCGGCGCTGCGCTTCTGCAATTTTCTGTGTTTCAAGTTGTAAATTACACTTGTAAATTTCTAGTTTCTAGACTAGTTATGAAGCTAGGTGAAGTAGGCATGAATAAATGTACATTATAGGTTGTTTTTTATGTTTATTAGGCCTCATAAAGGAATCAAACTCCTAAACAAGCTCTCCATGAAGTGTTTGAGTTTCAACTTCTCACTCTCACCTGTTAGTTGAGAGAATCTTGGAGTCAGTTCCTCCACCGAGGAATTCGACTCTTGAAGGTGGGAAAGTGGTCTAGGAGAGTCGATATGTATCATTTCTCCTCAGGAGAAGAAGGTTGAACTTTTTTGTGAAGGAAGCTTGCATGTAATCATCTTTTCAGCTAATACAGAGACATGTTGCAGCTATTTTCAAGGAACTCTAGCCCACTGAGTTCATGGTTCTTGTACTTCAATTGTTCTGTTATCTAATGGTCTAAAAGTATTTATCTGCATTATATCTCTTCTTTCTATTAATGACTTACAATAAAATACAAAAAATTCTTGTTTTTGAAGCTCTGTTATGTGGTTTTCATAGTTATGTGTATGCCTTCCTAAGCTAATGAAATCATCTTTATTTATGCTCCTTAGATTCTTCCACACTATATCCTCTATAATACACTAACAATAATCAAAATACACCATCGCTTCTAATACCTAAATCATTCTCATATTTGCTCCAACAATTGTATAGCCTAGACCTATTTGTGGCTCCAAAACCTACGTTCAACAAATCCTAAAAACCAAAATTTCACAAACAAATACACATATCTAGCCTAAAATTCATTTGCTTTGAAGCCATGTCACTGATAAGAGACTTAGAGAGATCACTCTCATGCTCATTAAGGCTAGCTACTAAGCTGAAGTGGTTTGAGGTTACACTTATTGATTTCCTTTTCAGCCTAGGAAATTGTAAGGACTAACAAAACACACCTTGGCAACTCAGGTGGTGTATGTTCTGAGAGAGACAATGATGAGGGTGTCTATACATCATTATTATGGCCAACATTGTGCTTAGATCTCATGGAGAGATAGAGTTTTAGTCAAGAAATTTCCATGTGACAATGTTGGTTGATATCATTCTATACAGATGGGTTACCAATCGACCCTTCTTATGAGAATTCTTCAGATTGAGAATGACCAAGTACCATTATGAATACCTCCCTAGTTAAGAGGGAGTGTTGAAAAATGTAACTAGGTGTGGTCTTCATAATGACATGTGTTATTGTGGTTTTATGTAATTGAAGCAAAGAATAAAATAAAATTGTTATTGTAATGCTTATCTCATGGGTTTCACGAGAAAGGAATTTTATTTTTAGTATGACTCTCATTGTGATTTCTTAGGATTGGTCATATAGTGAAATTGATTAAATGTCATGTATGAAGGACCCTTCTTAGGTATGTTACATTTTGTATGAGTCATTAAATAAATATGTAAGCCCTCCAAGACCAAGCACAAAACAAATCCTTCAAGTCATCTACAAAATGGAGTAAATAACCTACTCTAAGGGACAAGTCGGCTAATTTATAGAGGCAAACCAATATAAATAGGAAACGTAGACTAAGTTTAGAGGAAAAAATTTTAGAGATTTTTGGTCAAGGAATAGTCTACAATAGGACGTGCGAGGAAGGAGTCTCATGACCAGCGAGGAGTAGGAAAGGAAAGGTGAAGTCCGTGTTAATATTTTTGGGTATGTTTTGGGATAATCGACTTCACAAGGGAGAGGAAAGGGTGTTGTCCAATGTAGAAGAAGCCAATGTTCTATTGTGATACTTGAAGGTCAGTTCTAGGAGAAAATTGAGGTGCAATACAAGCCGAGTTTCCAAAGAGGAATCCTCCACCTTAAGTGAAGAAAATCAAGGTAGAAAGGGAAAGCATCTACACATGCTAGGTTTTGTAGGCCTGAAGCAGAGGAAAGGAAGTTGAGATCTAAAATGAAGTTGAAGTAGAAGGGAGGAGCACAGAGTTGACTATCATTGAATCAAGAGGACAAGATAAGAATATTTGAGTCTTGGTATTGGTGAGGTCAAATAGGTCTTGGTATTAGTCTTGGTATTCATCAACTGGAATCTCTATAAGAAGAAGAATTTGTTTGGTTTTTCCTCTCAAAGAGTGAGAGTTTTTGGCCCTGACTGATATTCTATATTATCTATCTCTTGTCTTTATATGGTTTATTCATTGGTATATGTTTGATGAAGAAGAAGACTAATAACCTAAGTAAAATAATATCCTAATCTGAAGAAGTAAAAGGTACTCACAAGAAGTTACCAATAGAAGAGAAATCACTTAATCTCTATGCCCTAGATTTCTCAACAAGAATTGGATTTGATTTTTATTTGTTCTTATCATTAGGTTTCTTTAAAACTTGTTTCGTTTGATCATTGATCACTTGTATGAATTGCTTTTATAGTCCTCATTCCGAAAAGTGCATTTGAAATAGCAATTAGACTTCACATCTTAGTTTTCTTCATTTTCGAAAATTAAGTGTGGTGCAAAGAAAAATTCTTACATTGGAATTTAGGGTTTTACATCTATATTGATTTAGGAACAATTGCATGAAAATGGAATTATAGTGAGCATCTTGTTTGTTTCATTTTCTATGATGCATATTGTTTGTGTCTTCCCTTCCTTAGCTAGATTTTCATTGAAGAAAGATTCCATTTCGTCATGCTAGATTGTCATTTTAAGGAATTTAGGTGAATTTGTGGTGAGCCATAAAACTGAAAATTAATTTAAGATCAACTTAAAATTTAATGAATCAACCTAAGCAGAATTTGTAAAATTAACGTAAACCCATTAAGGTCTAGTATAGAGACGTGTTTTTGTGTCCTTAAATGTAGGAGCTATCATTGTTTTCTTGCATTGCATCCTGGAAGTGAAATCCCATTCCATGTATGTGAGTTTATAGGATCATACTCCACGTACCTTTGGGTATATTGGTGGTGCTCCATGCATGTAAAGTATATGGGAATTATCTCATCGAACGATTATGCATTAGACAACAATACTACAGACTACACTCCCACATACCGTCGCATATATTTTGGGAGTCCCCAATTAGTTTCTATCCATTCATAGGTGATTGAGTCTACCATCTTATAAATCATGATACACCAAACAAAACATTAGAGGATATTGGTTTCCGTACATTAAGTCCTTGGTTCGCCAAGGTGTATATTGCAGTTCACAGTTGCTTGCTAATCCTTTATTCCTAGATTACCCTCTTTTTTATTTCTTTATTTTTGTGTTAATAAAATCTACTATCCAATGTGGAACAAAAAGATCCCCACTCCATCATTTGTGTCGAATGAAAAATAAACCTCCTCTTCCACCAAAGGATACTCTTGGTCATCTTCAAAAGCATAAAAGAATGCAAACTATCAAATTGGGAAACTCAGAAACTACTTATGGGCCTCCTCCTAAATCCAATCAACTAGAATCATCTATCCCCTTGAGTACTGAAGTTGAGGTTACATATACTCTTCTTGATGAAAATAAGACAACCGATACTGAATTGCTTGAAACTTTGTTTCCTAAGGTTATCCAATCTAACCTCCCTGAGTCAGAAATTTTATTTCTTGAAGTCATTGAACCTGAGGAACCTCAATCATATTTACATGTTACTTCAGTTATTTCATCCTGTGTTTCATTGTATGAGAATGATTTGTATTCTATATAGCTCAGCCCCAATGGTGAACCACTTCCACCTGGACTTGTGAGTATCGAGGGGATCCCACAAGAAGATATCCCTAAATTAAATGGGAATCTAGGAGAATACCAATCGACACATGTCATGACGTCTCATATATGGTGTTCATCAAACTCCATTAATGATGATTCTATTTGACTTTATCTTTTCCAAAGAACGGTTATGGGTACTGTTGCTAAATGGTATGTTGAGTTACCCAAAGCTTCATTCCATGATTTCAGCACCTTAGCCACAACCTTTGTCACTCACTTCCAGTTGCCCATAAGATATGAAATTGGAACGAAACTATTAACCATCTTCAAATAATATGATTCAACTCACATTTGGATCACATTCATGAGTGGAGGTGTCATCTCTCATTGGTAAAAACTTATGTTCCCAATCAATTTCTCATGGAATGGTTCACCAAATCCCTGTTGGCACCCATAATAGAAGATGTTTCCAAAGGTGGAGTTGTGACTAAAGAGAAAGTAATTGTGTGTGCATAATATTTGTATTTGGTTTATACCCAATCTTGGACACTCTATGATAAGATATCAAACGCTATGATACCTTCGATTATTGTTCCTCATCTTCCTGTTAAGGAATATCATGCTGCTGATGGAATTATTAGTTCTACCATATTGCAGATGTCAAGTAAACCATCTAGTCTTTCTCCACCCACATCTACTCAAAACCATCAATCCCATCCTTCAACGGCTTTTGCTTCCAAGATAAATGGCATTTCAACTGATAAAGGTCATTCTCAATAGAAACATGGAAGGAAGAAGAAATGGAAAGGTAATAAGAACAAATATCCCTCTCCACAGGATAAACAGAAAGACCATTCTTCTAATGAGAAATAGAATCCTCGATATCCTTGCTTGATTTGCAATGAGGACCAATTTACACAGAATTATCTTCACCATGCTGAAGTGAATCAATTTGTTAAGTCCTTCACTTCTCCTACAATGTTGATCAACTTGTTTCCTAATCAAGAGACTCATATGGTTGCTCGGGACCCATCTTCCTCTAACATGATTTTGATTCTTTCCTCTTCAAAATCGAGATATGATGTTTTAGTAGCTACTCAGAGTAAGGATTATGGTAATGCAAATCTACTGAATGGTCAAACTACTGATCAACCTACTAGTTCAGCACCATCCTCGTCATATCCCACTCCATCGTCGATTTCCATTGAATTGACTATTACAACTCCAAAGGTCATCATTCATAAGTCATCTTTCAACCCTCATGAAAGAGACACTCACAATTATAATGTAGTTGAATCCTTGGCTTAGTCTCCATCGGCTATGTCAACTCTTCAGGTGTTGCAAAATTGTTCGGCCCAAAAGGAGCCTTTACTTTCAATTATTAGATTCTTGGATTCATTAGATTCCAATCCTTTTGTTTTCTCTCATGAAAACTATATCCCTCAGCTTCTAGCTCAATTAGCTTTTATAATCAAAGTCGTCATCCATGGTAAGAATATTCATCATTCTATCATGGATAAGGGAGCCTCAAATTACATTATGTCCTTGTAGTGTTGGAAAGCAATTGGTTCTCCTCAACTGAGTCAGTCACCTACTACATTGAAAGCCTTTTATGAGAGAAGATACAAACCTTGTGGGATTTTTAACTCCCTTCAAATTGAATTGGGGGAAAATATGTGTCCATAGAAGTTGAAGTTTATTGACAAACCTCTCAATTAAAATCTTCTATTAGGTTGTACATGGGTTTATGCCATGGTTTATGTCATCTAAAATTACTTCCATATGATCTCCTTTCTTCATAAAGGTAGGATTATAGCCATAGACCAACTCACCTTTTTTTCTTCTGATTCACATGTTACTGGAAGTGTCCCTCTTGTAGGGGAAACCCTACAATCATATCATCATGTTGAAGTTGGATTGTTGAAGGATTCTTCGCTTATGGGGACCTTTCCACTCCCTCCTCCTGTCCTTCTCGACAACTCATCTTCAGTAGCCTATGTCAACATGATATATTATTCTACTATCTTAGCCGATTCATGGAATGTACCAGATGAAAGTGACATCCAAAGTTTTTGTGATTGAATGCCACTAAGCCCCATTGAGCTAGATTACGAAGCCAATTATTTGTGTTGTGACGTTTCTTCATTTGATTCTCTTAATTGGGTAGATAGATCACTAAACTATGGCACGTCTTCTGATCCTTTCTCATGTGTATTCCCTACTGATGAAATCATCATGGAGTCGGACAACACGCCATAGGATCAAGATCACCATAATTTCTCCTTACCTGATTCCATTGTGGATAATTTTCAGTGATGTATATTTACCTAATTTTGTCGATCCTATTGGTGGCTAGAATTATCCTACTTTTTGGTCTCTATCCTATCCCAAACATACCACCTTAACCCCTGTTTTAAACCTAAAGGGATATCTATTCCTCTACTTTCTCCCAATTGCGCACATTCCTGCACTCCTCTTATGTTTTTCATATTCAAAGGTTATATATGTACTTAATCATTAATTTATAGGTTTAATATCTCAAAATGTCTTTGCAACTAATATATATTCTTTTCCTAAGTAATTCGATGAAAGAAAAGTGTTAATCTATGTGAAAGATTGTATTGGTTCATGAATCATGCTTGTACCAATTAGCATTCTTTCACTTTCGAGGTATCTGTCAATTCTTTATTTGACTCACTGCTTATGGAAGAGACAACTTAGTAGACTACTAGATTTCTTGCTAAGAGATCAGTTTCCTTACTGGGATTGGTGTTTAAAGAAGAAGGAGGGATATGAAGGTTGGACTTTGGCTACAAAACCCCTGTTTAGACTTTTTGAAAACAACCAAAAGGCTTAATATATCATATTGTTATATTTTTGTTGCAGCAAAGAGCTGAACTATGTATTTAATAGGGTTTATGTGTAGATGTTAGGGGGTGACGTTGTATTAAAATTTTGCTACTATTTGTAATCTCTGAGTATCACCATTTTTGGGCTGGATCGGGGATCCGAAATGTGTATTTGCTATTTTCAAAACTTAATACAAAGGAACATGCCAATTGTGTAGTTCTCTGTTTCGATATCGTTGTGATGCTCCATTTGAGTGCTTGAAGTTTCTCTTTTGTTATAGAGAAATGAGTTGGTTGGCTAGGGCCCAACCAACCCAACTCATTCTCCCTTTGTTAAAGGTGAGATATATTTATTTTTATGCAAGGTTGGTGAAGCATATCATTTTTGGATTCTTTCTATAACTAATGAACTATAATTTCTTGCAATTGTGGGATTTGGATATAGGTGTGTGCATGGTTAATTTGCATTCACTTTTACTTCCTTACATTCTTTCTTGCAAGTTTGTGCTACCTTTTTCTTTACAAAGAAAACGTACATCTAAGCTTCCTGCACTGGTGTGTTTTCATTTTAGCAAGATTGAAAGTTTCCTTTATTCGTTGCAGCTAGTCGTTCTTATTTCTATAGGTCTATTACTCATTTTCAAATAGTGTTTTGATTTTTAGTGAAGCGTATTCCAATATTCAAGTTAAGATTTAGATTTGATTAATGTCCATAAGCTTTCACTACAACACTGTTATGTTATTTGGGTTTGTACCTGCACTCATTGCTCGAATTAATATTGAATTTATCATAAGGATTCCCTGAGTTAAAACGATTATTTGTATAAGGTTGCAAATCTAATTTATTCAATAAACATTCAATTCAGGAAAGAGCTTGCTAATGTTTGAGTCAAAATAGTTTCCAAGTAAAATAGTTTCTTATTTTAATAGCAATTTCCTTTGGTTGTGAAAGCACTTTTCATTTCCGAGCATGAGATTAGTTAATGGTCCATTTTTCTTATAGACGTTCACTTTATAGTTTTTTTTCACCTTGCTTTCATTTTTCTTAGTTAACACACTTTTATTTCCTACAACTGATTTGGAAAGAAAGTACAGGGTCTCTGGTTTCCTAGTATAGGAACCTCTGTCGTAGTATAGGAATTGACATTCCGAGTATAGGAACAGAGTGCTCTAGTACAAAGGCTCAGAGTTCTTGTATGCAGGTCAAGGTATTCAGTAAGGGCCAAATATACATACTTCCAATATAGAAGCTTCTCTGTAGTACAAGAACCTTGTTGGGGTACACGAACGACAACTTGGTACATGAAGGAAGATCTTAAGGAAGGGAACCATCCTAAGTAGTTGGATGATTCTCCTATCTTACAACCATACTGAATAGAATATCAAATAGTTATTTTACCGATTCAGATTGTTCATGATGAATTGAGAGTTTCCTTTATTTGAATTTCTGCAAAGCACATTCTTTTCATTCAGCACCAGAGTTTTCTTGGTATTCATTGTCATGTGATCTATCCTTTTGATTATACAATTTGTAATCAAAGAAGTAGGAATACAATTAGATAAGTTTCATATCATTTCTTGGCATTTCCTATGCTACGTCTCAAAGTGAACGAAACCCTGGGTTGACAAATTAAGTGTTGAAAGGAGTTTGCTTAACTGCAATTCCTGCACCCAACATTTTGGCGCCGTTGTCGGAGAGGCGTCTCTAGAGATTGGTAAGAACTTTCTTATTTTCTTTCCTTTGTTGTAGGGGTAGGTCCGCTTTTATTTTTTCTGCAATGTGCTTCTATTGTTGTAAGATTTCATAGTGTTGATTTATTTATTCATTGGCAACATTTGATTTAAGATTCTTTTTTGTAAATTTAAAAGTTTTGTCAATTTTCTTGGATTTTGTTTTAAGATGAATGACTAAAAGGGGTATAAGTCCAAGGCCTAATAAGGGTTGAGGGAACACTGATAAATATTATTCTCTTTTAATTTTTTTATTAATCAATTCTGAATCTCCCATAATAGAAACTCTCTTAGCTCCAAGTTTTCTTACAATTTGTAGTCCTAAGGTTAATGCTTCATACTCTGCCATGTTGTTTGTGCATTTAAAGTTTAATCTAAAGGCATGGCCTTCAGAATGATTATTTTCCATGTTGTGAATCCAAACTCCTACACCTGCTCCTAATCTATTAATAGAGCCATCAAAATCTAAATGCCATAGAGACTCATGAAATATGTTTTCACTATCAGGGGCTTTGTATTTTTCTTCTATAGCTGTGGTTTCATTTTTGTCATTGTCTGAATTGTACAATATAAATGAGTCCATATCAAAATGAATGGAGTATATTGGGTAATTCTGTGGTTTTTCTGAACTACTTACCATGTATTTCGTTAATGTTTCTCTGTAAATTTTTCTTTGCTGACCAACATAGATATGGTGGCATATGACATGTCCAACTCTAGAGATCCCTAAAATTTTGCTCCCCATGAGCGAGATAATAACATTCAATACTTGGGTGGGATATTAGCAACTCCTATGTCCATAACAATACTCTTTCCTGGGCATTGGACTAGAGTGACACACAAATATTTAATCAGGCCAAGGCATTTGACTTGGATAGAATCAAAGGAAAACAGGGCCTTGTATGGTCTGGTGATATCTAAGTTTAATCTCTCCATGATTTCTTTAGGCATTAAGTTATGGCATGCCCCTGAGTCTAACATATCATTATTTAAGATTTTATCATGAACATTTAAGCTAATGTAGAATGGAGGGATACCCCCTTGTTGATGTTTTCCATTTACTTCTGGACCAAATAAAAACTGAGGTTGATCATCATTAAGGTTTACAACATCTTCTCCTTCACCTATGTTTAATATTTCAGTGATTTGTGTTATGTATGATTCATTTCTCACTAGCTCGATCAAAGGAACTGATATTTTCAACTTGGCTATCTCAGTCTTAATGTTGAATGGAAATTGAGCTTTTCCTGATTGTATGAGATCTTCCTTAGAAAATGTGGTCTGTGTACCTTTATCTTCTTTCTCAACATTTGGAAATTTAGTTCGCGTTTCAGCAGTTTCGTTTTGAATTCTCTTATTTGGGATAGTTTGATTAACAGTTTGAGTTTGAGTTTCAGCTGAAGTTATATATTCATTTTTTGGGCTGGAAGTCTCCTGACTTCCTCTATAGAGAATTTGTAGAACTTGTTGGCATTATGGTTCAGGAATGGCTATATGTTACAGGTGTTGTCCTTGATGGCAACCCATTCAGGTGATAGATCTCTGTACTTCAAGTCAGCTGGTTGATGATCTATAAGGGGTACGCAGGTACAACTTACAGAAAGTGCGTACCCGCAGGTAAACCATGCAGCAACCGTGTCCCGAGACGCAGGCCAGCCGTTCAGGAGGTGCGTCCACCCAATGCACACATTTCAAGGCAGAGAAAAGCACATGTGGGGGTTTCTTGTGTTTTACTCCTAGTATCTAGCCGACGGTATTGTGTTATTATGGTGTCGACTCGTGGTATTGTTCCATGATTTGAGGAGGAGCTTGCTTATATAAAGCAAAGGAGATCACTTGGCTAAGCATCTTTTGGCAATTGAATATCTTTAGATCTGAAATTTTGGGTTATGGTCTTAAAAGCTTGATCTATATGAAAAGGAAGTTGAAGGCGAATCTGTGAAGGGTGATCTTTGAGCGCATGATCAGATCTGAGTATCTGTGCCACTCTAGTGAACTGTCTATTTAGCCCTAATCAGAAGGTCGCAGGTGTTTATCAGAAAAGATGCGTGGGGACGCAGCACAGTAAAAGGAGACCTGCGTGGGGACGCAGGACAGACCAAGTTCAGGTGCGTCCGGAATGCAGTGCAGTAACAGGAGATCTGCGTGGGGGCGCAGAGAGACTAAGGTTCAGGTGCATCCATGGAGCAAAAAGACGCGGCGCGATAGCATTTCTGGGTGCGTCTCTGCAGCAAATTACGCGGCGCGATAGTGTTTCTGGGTGCGTCCCTGTAGCAACAGGACGCAGTGCAGTTCAAGGAACAGTGTGTGGGCACGCAGTGCAGCAGAAGGATACCTTCGGGTGTACGCAGGAAAGCAGAAGGTGAATTGCGTCGCGACGCAGGCCACAGAAGGGAAAACTGCGTCTCTGTCTTAAGATGTTCTGTTGATTGAATTTCTCTGTTGATAAAGTGTTCTGGGTTAGTTCTGTTATTGCTGATCTGATAACTGTAGTGGACTGTAACTGTTATATTCTTGATGATCATTTGATGCTTTATGAAAAGAAGTAGGGGGTTGTAGCTCCCTTCCAGGAGAAGACTGGAAGACGAGAGAGAGTTGTAGCTCTCTGTAGGTTGCAGCCTGCGTACTGGTAAAGGACTGCACCAGTACAAAATCATTGTAAAAGGAGTTTCTAATTTGAAAGAAGATAGAGACATATTGCAGCAGGTGGTTTTCACCCACATTGGGTTTCCACCTTACATCTTGTGTTCTTTGGTGTGACTATCTGTTTTCTTGGTTCATGCTCATTATTTTATGGTACTGACATGCAAAAATAATTCAAGATCAAAAAAAAAAGGAAGATTTATTAATTGCTAGATAATACTGATTCACCCCCCCCTCTCAGTATTATTTCCAATAATTGGTATCAGAGCCGGTCCTTCAGAGAAGCTTGATCGCTTGAAGGTAGATCGTTCATCATGAGCAACTACGAGAGAGAAGCATCAATCAGGCCACCGATTTTTGATGGGACAAACTTCAATTATTGGAAGGTAAGAGTTACTGCATATCTTCAATCTCTTGGTACTGAAGTTTGGGACATTGTAGAAACAGGCTACGCTTTTCCTTCAGCTACTCCTACAGATGCAGCTGAGAAGAAGAAGTATGAAACTAATGCGAAAGCAGTCAGTACTCTATTAGGATGTATATCCCAAATGGAATTCATGACGGTAATGCACTACAAATCCGCAAAAGAGATATGGGACAAAATTGTCACGAGCTATGAAGGAGATGAACAGGTAAAGCGTGCTAAACTTCAAACTCTCAGGATTCAGTATGAGACTCTCAATATGTATAATGATGAAAGTGTGGCTAATTATTTTCTTCGGGTAGATGAGATTGTTAATTGTATGAAAAATTTGGGTGAAGAAATAAAAGAGGCTATAGTGGTTGAAAAGGTTCTAAGATCATTGTCCCCCAAGTTTGAATCTAAAGTATCTGCAATAGAAGAAAAGGAAAATCTACGAATTCTCACTATGTCTCAGCTACATAGAATTCTAACGGCTTATGAAATGAGAAAGGGAGGTCCATCAGACAGAAGAGAAGATGCTTTCAAGGCATCAGGTAAAGAAGATTATTATGAAGCAAGCCATGTCCCAGAAGAAGAAGAATCAAATTTTGTCAGAAATCTTCAAAGGGGTTCTGGAAGATTCAGAGGTAAGTTACCTTTTAAATGCTTTGCTTGTGGAAGAGTAGGTCATTATGCTGCAAAATGTCCTATAAGGATAAAGGAAAGGAACCTGCTAGATGGAACAAGAAACAAAGTGCAAATAAGAAAATCTACTACACCCATGAAGATAGTGATGGTCTATCGAACAGTGATGAAGATGAACGAGGTAATGAATATAAGTTGTTAATGGCATTTGAAGATGATGATTATATGGATGCTGTAGATGTGGATAACCTTTATGAGGAAATTACTAGACTCAAGAGATGTATAGAAGAAAAGAATGTGATCATTGATACTCTACAATTTCAATTTATGAAAAAGAAAAACATCTTGAAAAACTAGAAGGTGAAATTGTTGGTCTTAGAAAAGAGATTGAGAAAACAAAAGCTATTAATCTTAAGTTTGTCAAAGGATCTGAAACTTTGGATGAGATTATCAATGTGCAGCAGTCTCCTCTAAACAAGACAGGTCTGAGCTATAATGGAGAAACCTCTCAAGCATCCACCTCAAAGAGTTATCTTGATGCGGCAAGAAGAAATGGGCAAAAGAACAATGAAGATCATCAGGTAAAGCAGGGATGAATTACAAACATAAACTATCAGGGGGAATCCATCTTAAGGATGAACAAAAGCTACAACCAGCCACAGGTAAAATCTTCTCAATTTGGTTCAAGAATAGATGAAAATAAAAATTACAATCAGTTGGCTGGTAGATTCAATAACCGCAGAAGTTTCTTCAATGGACAATGCTTTTCTTGCCATAACTTTGGTCACAAAGTAGCTCAATGTGTTGCATATAAAACGATCATGACTAGAGAAGCTCAAAAACAAAGAAGTATGACAGGGATTACAAAAAGGACCTATAACAATTTTTCGGTTCTTGAAAATGAAGTTGAATGTTCTATTTGCAATAATTTTGGTCATGAAGACTCTGAATGCAGGAGCAGGTTTCAGCAGAAAAAGGAACAAGCCTCAAGCACCAAAACATGGAGAATAAAGGAACCGCAAACATAAAGATGCGGGATAGCTTTTTATGCAGAGGGACAGGAAAATCTATGGTACATTGACAGTGGATGTTCGAAGCATATGACAGGTGATAAAGAAAAACTTGAATCTTATTCTGCTCTAGAAAAGGGAAAGAAAGTCTCTTTTGGAAATGATACTCCTGCAACTATAAAAGGAAAAGGCATTGCTCAGTTAAAAGAAAAGGTCAAGGCTGGAAATGTTTTGTATGTTGATGGATTAAAGCATAATCTTCTAAGTGTCAGCCAGATGTGTGATCAAAGAACCAAGGTTATATTCAGATCGAATGGATGTCTTGTTCGTGATCTTGATACAGGTAAAACAGTGCTCAAAGGTAAAAGAACTCCAAATAATCTGTACATATTTGAAGAAGGACAACAACAATGCTATCTGAGCAAGGATGAAGAGCATTGGTTATGGCATCGAAGGTTGGGACATCTAAGCTTCTCACAAATAAGGAAAGCATGCAAATATCAGGCAGTTTGCGATCTTCCAGATATCAAAATTCCTGACAACACCATATGCAAATCATGTCAGTTTGGAAAACAAACCAGAACTAACTTTCCAGAGAAAGACGGATCAGCTAGCATGCCTCTTGAGCTAGTACATACAGATACATGCGGTCCCTTCAGAAAGAGAACACCTCGAGGAGAAGAATACTTGATATTATTCATTGACGATTTCTCCAGGTTTGTCTGGTTAGGACTTATGAAGCAAAAAGATGAAGCATTCGAAATATTCAAATCCTTCAAAGCCTTGGTTGAAAATGAATCAGGTCACAAAATTAAGTGCCTCAGATCCGATAGAGGTGGGGAATTTACTTCAAATGAATTTTTCGATTTCTGTGAAGAACATGGGATAAGAAGAGAATTCTCTACAGCAAGAACTCCCCAGCAAAATGGAGTTGTGGAAAGAATGAACAGAACAATCCAACAAATGGCTCATGCTATGCTTGATGAATCAGGAACTCCCGCAACTTTCTGGGGTGAAGCTGCACATGCTGCGGTTGTTATTCTCAACAAAACAAATGTCTGGGTGAACAACACTCAAACTCCTCATGAGCTTTGGAGTGGTAGGACTCCTTCGGTAAAGCACTTCAAAATCTTTGGGAGCAAATGCTATATCAAGAACACTGATGAGTAGCTTGGCAAACTTGAACCTAGAGCAGATGAAGGCATTCTTCTTGGTTACTCTCCATATAGCAAAGCATACAAATGCTACAATAAAAGAATTGGCAGAATTGTTGACAGCATTGATGTTGTGGTTGATGAGAAGGGATACATTCCTAGGCAAGTACATCGTGAAGACATCGAAGAAGATGAAGGCTACCCTCAAAGACAGAATGATGAAGAAGAAGAATCTCAAGAAGCACCTCAAGAAGAACCAGAGGAGCAAACAAGAATAGAAGAAAAGACTCCATCCAGATATGTTCAGAAGAACCATACAGAATCTCAGATTATGGGACAGAAAGATGCAGGTGTACAAACTAGAAGAACAGTTGCAGAAGCTTCAAGCTATTTGGCATTACTCTCCTCAACGGAACCACAAAATGTGAAAGAATCATGCAAAGATGAATGTTGGGTGAAAGCAATGGATGAAGAACTTGAGCAGATCGAAAAGAACAACACTTGGGAGCTGGTTCCTAGACCAAAAGATAAGAATGTTATCAGGACAAAATGGGTCTTCAAAAACAAATTGAATGAAAATGGAGAAGTAATTAGAAACAAAGCCAGACTTGTTTGTAAAGGATATGCGCAGCAAGAAGGAATAGACTTCGAAGAAACCTTTGCTCCTGTTGCAAGACTTGAGGCCATCCGAATGTTTCTTGCTCTCTCAAGTTTTGAAAACTTCAAAGTATTTCAAATGGACGTGAAATCAGCCTTTCTAAAAGGAGACTTGGAAGAAGAAGTATACATTGAATAGCCAGATGGGTTCATTCTTGGAAATGATCCAAACCTTGTATGCAGATTGAAAAAGGCCCTCTATGGTCTCAAACAAGCTCCAAGGGCTTGGTACTACCGCTTGGACAAATATCTTCATCAACAAGGCTTCTCAAAAGGTTCAACAGATAGCAATCTTTATATAAAAGTTGCAAATGACAAATTGCTAATACTTGTTGTGTATGTAGATGAAATTATTTTTGGCAGCAATGAAGAAGCTATGAGTCAAAGCTTTGCCTTGGCCATGCAGAAATAATTTGAAATGTCCTTACTAGGAGAACTGACATATTTACTTGGTTTGCAAATCCAAAAAAAGGAAGGAGGAATCTTTTTATCTCAAACCAAGTATCTCAAACAGATTTTGAAAAAATATGGCATGGAAGATGCAAAACCAGTATGTACACCCATGGTCACAAGATGTAGCCTTAGTGCAAATGATGAATCTGCAGCAGTACATCAACCAACCTACAGATCTATGATTGGAAGTTTACTTTATTTGACAAGTACCCGACCGGACATCATGCATGTAGTTGGAATAGTTGGAAGATTTCAGGAAAATCCGAAGGAGACTCATCTTCAGGCAGTGAAGAGAATTTTCAAATATCTTCAAGGGACTCAAAATTATGGCTTATGGTATCCTAGAGATACAGATCTTACTCTTCATGCTTATACAAATGCAGATTGGGCCGGAAGCGTGGATGACAGGAAAAGCACAAGTGGTGGTGCGTTCTTTATGGGTTCCAGACTGGTATCTTGGTTCAGCAAGAAACAAAGTTCAATTGCCTTGTCTACAGCTGAAGCGAAATATGTTGCTGCTGCATCTTGTTGCACCCAACTCCTTTGGATGATGCAGACCTTGCAGGATTTTCAAATCACTTGTACACCACCAATACCCATCTTATGTGATAACACAAGTGCAATCATCATCTCCAAGAATCCTGTTATGCATTCAAAAACCAAGCACATACCAATCAAGTACCATTTTCTCCGGGAACAAGCACTTGAACAGAAGGTCAAGTTGGAGTATGTTCCTTCTAAAGAACAAGTTGCGGATATTCTCACCAAACCATTGCCCAGGGACACTTTTGAGTGCCTCAGGAAAAAGCTGGGGGTTGTTGATGCATCATCTTATTGTTGAACCTTTTCTGATTGATGGTACAGGTTCATGGGGAGCATATAATGCATTGTTGAGGATGGTCAGAAGAAGATCTTGTAAATAGTTGCAATATGTCTCTATCTCTTTCATGGGGGTTCTTTGTTGCAGATCTGGGGGAGCATGAGCTTAGGGGGAGCATACCCCTTTTCCCTTGATGACAAAGGGGGAGAATGAAGCTGAAGTTTGTGAGGTTGCCATCAAGTCCAAAGGGGGAGATTGTTGGCATTATGGTTCAGGAATGGCTATATGTTACAGGTGTTGTCCTTGATGGCAACCCATTCAGGTGATAGATCTCTGTACTTCAAGTTAGCTGGTTGATGATCTATAAGGGGTACGCAGGTACAACTTATAGAAAGTGCGTACCCGCAGGTAAACCATGCAGCAACCACGTCCCGAGACGCAGGCCAGCCGTTCAGGAGGTGCGTCCACCCAGTGCACACATTTCGAGGCAGAGAAAAGCACACGTGGGGGTTTCTTGTGTTTTACTCCTGGTATCTAGCCGACGGTATTGTGTTATTATGGTGTCGGCTCGTGGTATTGTTCCATGATTTGAGGAGGAGCTTGCCTATATAAAGCAAAGGAGATCACTTGGCTAAGCATCTTTTGGCAATTGAATATCTTTAGATCTGAAATTTTGGGTTATGGTCTTAAAAACTTGATCTATATGAAAAGGAAGTTGAAGGCGAATCTGTGAAGGGTGATCTTCGAGCGCATGATCAGATCTGAGTATCTGTGCCACTCTAGTGAACTGTCTATTTAGCCCTAATCAGAAGGTCGCAGGTGTTTATCAGAAAAGCTGCGTGGGGACGCAGCACAGTAAAAGGAGACCTGCGTGGGGATGCAGGACAGACCAAGTTCAGGTGCATCCGGAACACAGTGCAGTAACAGGAGATCTGCGTGGGGGCGCAGAGAGACTAAGGTTCAGGTGTGTCCCTAGAGCAAAAAGACGTGGCGCGATAGCATTTCTGGGTGCGTCTCTGCAGCAAAGTACGCAGCGTGATAGTGTTTCTGGGTGCGTCCCTGCAGCAACAGGACACAGTGCAGTTCAAGGAACAGTGCGTGGGCACGCAGTGCAGCAGAAGGATACCTGCGGGTGTACGCAGGAAAGCAGAAGGTGAATTGCGTCGCGACGCAGGCCACAGAAGGGAAAACTGCGTCTCTGTCTTAAGATGTTCTGTTGATTGAATTTCTCTGTTGATAAAGTGTTCTGGGTTAGTTCTGTTATTGCTGATCTGATAACTGTAGTGGACTGTAACTGTTATATTCTTGATGATCATTTGATGCTTTATGAAAAGAAGTAGGGGGTTGTAGCTCCCTTCCAGGAGAAGACTGGAAGACGAGAGAGAGTTGTAGCTCTCTGCAGGTTGCAGCCTGCGTACTGGTAAAGGACTGCACCAGTACAAAATCATTGTAAAAGGAGTTTCTAATTTGAAAGAAGATAGAGACATATTGCAGCAGGTGGTTTTCACCCACATTGGGTTTCCACCTTACATCTTGTGTTCTTTGTTGTGACTATCTGTTTTCTTGGTTCATGCTCATTATTTTATGGTACTGACATGCAAAAATAATTCAAGATAAAAAAAAAAGGAAAATTTATTAATTGCTAGATAATACTGATTCACCCCCCCCCCTCTCAGTATTATTTCCAACAGAACTTTGGTCACAGGAGCTTCTGTTATTTTTTTAGTTTGGGTTTGGACTGATTTCTTAGTGGGAATTTCAATATTCTTTTTGCTTCTAAGGCTATATTGCTTGTGAACTTCATAGATAGTATACTCATAAACTTGTTTGTAGTCAAAGGACTCCCCAGATTCTAATTTCAATTATTGTAACATGTACATTTCTTGTTCTTCCTGAGTAAGAAAATCAATGTCTTCATTTTTAATCCCTAATAGGTTAATCTGAGTGTCCTCCTCTTCTTCATGGTTTTGTGAGCCCTGAACATAGTTTTCCTGGAAGGGTGGTCTAATCTATTGATCTGGTATAGCATCTCTTTTTTTCCGAGTATTAGGTTTCTTCCTAAAGTTGGGGTTGCTAATTGGGGGTGCTTGTTGATTCTCCCACCGAGTTTTTCTTTCCATGGTTTCTAATCTATCCATTATCCTTTCTACACTTTTAGCTAGACTATCTATTCTACCATCTGAAGTGGATGCTTCCTCCTTAATGGAAACTCTTTTCTCATTTCTTATCCTAGCTTTCTTAACTAATAAATTTGCTTCTACGCTAACAACATTACTTTGCATTTGTTCCAATGTTTTAGGGTTTCTTTCACTCAATTGGTAAGACACATCAGTGTCAAACCCATCAGGAAATTTTATTAGTGCTAAGTCTGGAGGAGGTTCAATATTTGCAGGGATTGCATTATAGATGCTATTAAACCTAGTACAATAATCCTGAACAGATTCATTAGGATATCTTATAATGTTATCATATTCAAACAATATTTGTAATGGGTTTTTCTCTCTTTCCCATCTATCAATAAACAATATATGGAAAGCAAATAAATCTACAATATGATTAGTAGGTAAACCTTTGAACCATATTTTAACATCCCTTGTCAGTGTTTGGAAAAATAGCCTCATTTGGACATCAGACTCATCAATCTCATGCAATTCAATGTAATCAGTCATTTTATTCACATGTTGTTTGGAAGTGTAATGACCAGTAGCATCAAACAAAAATATTTTACTTTGATAGTCTTGGGGCATGGCATGTAGTTGGGCGGGTAAAACCAAAGGTGCATATCTGTCTGCCGTGGCTGAGATTTTGGTTTGATTGTGGGGCCAATTGGTGGTGCTTGAAGAAAGACTTGAGATGCTTGTAGATGAACTTGAGATGTTTCATTGCAGAGTAAACTGAGGTATGAATGGTTTAGGGGAATGAACTGTGGTGGATATTATAGGTGAGGTGGTGGTGAATGAAGCTATATTTATAGTTTTTGAAGACTATGCAGAAATTTCATGGGTAGCAGCAGTTAAGGCAGCTAATTCAACTGATAGTTGAAGATAGGCCTCATCTATATGGCTTATCAAGGTTAAGGTTAAAGCTTCTAGTTTATCAAAAGTATCCAAAACATGTTGATCTAAATCGGGATGTATATGCACCTTTTTTGACTCAATAAATTGAATAAAATTGGGGTCTATTATAGTATCATGAATTGAATTTTCAGATTTGGTTCTAAACAAAGAAATCTCAAATGATAAATCAAACGAAATATCCTCTAAACTTGATAATTCTTTGGGGAGGGAATTTTCTTTAATTAATTGACTACTACTTCCTTGAGTTTCTACCATTTTTGGTTTCCTTAAAATTATGTCAGGATCATACACTATTGTAGCAGGGTTTGGATCTAGATTTTCCGTGGTATTATGTGTTCTTTAGGGAGCTAGAATTTTAATTTTTTAATTATTTTATGAAACTTTTTAACAACTCTAAAATAACCTTAAGGTGTAAAAGATGAGGTTTTAGACTTCCTTAAAGTTTTATTTAACTTTGTTTAGTTAATTGATTTTAGGCTAGTTAAGATTGTACTTGGGTTTTGATTTGGTGGTGGAATCATTGACTTAGATGGATAGAGGGATGTATTTTACCATTGGGTTATGGGGTCAAGTGTCAAGAAAACAAGATTGGATTAAGTTCCAAAGATAGTGTTCATAGGGCAAGGTAGCTGAGTAAATTTAGATCTTAAGGCTAGATGGTGAAGTTTTTTTCAATTGGATCTAAGGATCAATTAAGGGTTCCTTAAACCGGATAATGAAGGAAATGGTAGGGATCAATCAAAAATATGGAGAAATGAAGGATTCCCTAATCTAGCTATTAGAAGAAAACATTAAAATGATTAACTATTCAAGACATAGTGTACTTAAACAAATTCTGTAATATAATTCTATTTAGTTCATTCAATTTAGATAACATGCAAGTTTGTGAAACACTTAAGAAAATAACAATTTGATAAAAAAATACTTCACTAAAGTAGCTAAAGACATGAATCCTGTAATGCAATCTCTTTATTACTCAGTCCAATTTTCTGACTTGAAAAATTGGTACAATGAACCCTCATGTTACAGATCGATACAACCATAGAAATGTCTAGAAATCCACCCTCTATACTTCGAATTATGAAGTATTTATACAAAAATAGTTTAAAAAATATCCCAAACTGTCTTTTGAATTAATCTAGGAAAAAGAAGTATCTTTATGCAAGAATATAGAGACAAATATTCAACTGCTACAATCTGTCCCTATTTATTAGGTTGCGTTGTCTTATTCTTTGATCTTCTGTTGTTTATTCTCCTTTGTTTTTTGTCTTCCATGCTAACTGTTCTTTTTACTTTGTCTTTTAACTAATACTCTTTCATCTGATACTCTTTGACCTAGGTTGACATGTTGCTCTTCTTTTATTGTTGTGTTTTCACTTTTACCTTGCATTTTTATAGTAAGTCATTTAACTTTCCCATGTGTCTGCATCTGGTAATTTGATATTTACCATTTTTCTGTAGATTTCATCTGATTCTATGTACTTTGCAAAGGCAAGTATGTTCACAAAAAAGTGTTTTACCTCACGCTAGAGGTAAAATAGGTTCTCAAAAGTCTAGTGCATAACCTTTCCTGTAGGCATCCCTTTCATAGAATAGTTATTGGCTAGATGTCTTGCAACTTCTCTGATTTTCATGTTGTAGTCTTCATGTGGAATTAATCTGTCATTTATTACTAAGGGATTTGGTAGACCTTTCTACCTCAAAACATCAAACTTAACCATGAACCTCTCTATAGCCAACTCCGTGATTTGGCATTTGACATCAAGGTTCATCATCAGGTTCCTCTTGGTGAGCATTTTCTTCACCTCTAGTATGGTGCCAGTCCTATCAACTATGTCCAGCTCCTGCAATTCATATTTATTTTTAGAGTTAAGGAAGTGGATTATTCTTGTGGCTTCTTCTGGCATGTCTCCAAGTTCAGCCTTAACTCTCTGAATTGCTTCTGTAGCCTCTTTGACTAAATGATTTTGTTCAAATATTACTTGTACAAATGGCCAAATATCATTGACAGAGTCAATGATATTGGCCCATAGCTATTCTTTATATTGGGCAAGTGGCTCCTTTAATGTTAACTCTTTCTCTAAGTTTTTAATCCTCTCAGTCAACCTCGTTGACTTCTAAACTTCATTCTTGTGCATAATCTATGCTAGTTTCCTCTCATCATCTAGACTTGCCATTTGTTCTTTTAGTATGTTTATTTCTGTGGTTTGAATGGACATGTCTTCCATAGCTTTGATAGAGTTTACTTGCCTCATCACTTGGCTGAGCTGCTATTGTTGTTGAACCTGTTGATGATGTAGATGCTGTTGCAGCTGGAAGTGTTGTATCTAGTGGAGCTGTGGGGGCCAATGAAGCTACCAAGGTTGATGGAACTACTGTAGTCACTGTGGGAAGGGCAGTGGCAGTGGATGTCTCAAGGCTGGCATGTTTCAGTTGTATTAAGTTGTCCAACTTCTTCTCCATTTCTTTCAATTGACCATTTAATTGGAAAATGAGATCCATCATCTCCTCCTGCTGAGTTTGGCTTTCGAGGACCTCCTTGGTTTATGGATGCTCTGAATGATGCAACTTCAATTGTTTCTTTAATGCAACAATATCATCATTTTTCTTCTTTATCAATTTCTCTACAGCCTTGACATCATTAGGATTATACCCAAGCTCAATCATCAAGTCTTCCAGTGACTTGATTCTATGGTCCTTGGCCTGTGAGGATGCCTTTTCTAACTTATACTATGCTGTGATATTATCCAGTGAGCTTTGGATTTTATGCAAAGTCATTGTTTTATTTTTCATGGTGGAATAAATCATCTGACCTGCCTGCTTATGGAACTCAATTTAATCAATAGGGTGAACATCCCAGGCCAAAACTTCAAAGTCAGTTTTCCTGTAGTCTACTGATGATTTGGGCTGCTAGATTGTAGGTTGCATGAATGTCATTTACATCTTCCCAATATTAATGTAAAAGGATGACATTAATCTATTTTTATTGACAGGTGTTTGTTTGAAGTAATGGGCATAAGTTTTAGCCTTCAATGCCTCATTCCTCAACTTAATTTTCTTGTACTTCTCTTTGATATCTTTATCTTTATCCACAGGCTTGCTAGATGAAGAGACTTCAATGCTAAGTTGCTTTTCAATAAGTTGAGTGTTTGAAGTACAAGGCTAGTGAGTTTCCTCTGAAACCACTGGCCTTTACTCCTTCCAACCCTTATGTCAGTGTCAGTGATTTCCACTGTCCTAGTGGTGTCTTCTTGCTCAGTTACAAGATTAAGCTTGGGCCTATTCCTATAACTGATCTCAAACTTGTCATCTGTAGTGTTCATTGCTGAGCTAGAACCTTCTTCCCTAGTTCTTTTCACATTTCTGTCCTCATTGGCTAGAGTCTGTAAAATGGGAGTAATATTCATTTGTTCTTATAGAGCTGGAAACTACAGAAAGGAACTCGTATCAATCTGCTTTTATACATCTATTAAAGTACTCTCCACATCTATTAAAGAGTTCTCTAACCATTCTGGCTGGTTGGCATATCTCTCTATGTCTGGCTCGAGATCATGTATGAAAGGAGTCAATTTGAATTTGAGCCTTAGTTTATTTATGACTCCATTAGGGTCATACTGCCATATAAAACTGCTCTTGAAGTTCATCTGCTGTAAAATTTTGTCTGCTTCTAGTCCAAATTCCCTATTGTTACAAATAAAAGGGCCTAATTGGTTTTTCATTTTAAACTAAGTCTTCTTCCTAGCTAACAGGAAATTAACTTCATCAAAGTTTATGATTTGCCTAAAATACTCTAATGCAAATATTCTGATGGGGAGGTATTTGGGCAGCTTGTAGGGAGTGAGTTGGAATCCATATATTCTAATTTCCATGTGGTCCTGGTATAGATACCAATCTGCCACTCTATTGTTCTTTGCCAACTGTAAAACTCTCTTAATCTCCTCACTCATTCTAGGTTGACAACTACTGGTTAGCATGTTTATAACATGATGAATAAATGAATAAATGAATCAATGAATTCTTTACAGGAAAAAATAGTGGATTATATTTGGACAAATTGTGTCTAATATATGACAGATCTTGGATTGCCGTTGGTGTCTAACTTTTGGAAGCTAACTCGAAAGTTGTCGGACTGATAATATAGGAACATGTGAAACAAAGCTGAAGAGTATTTGAACACTATCTCATTTGGTAATCTGATAAATTATTGATGGTTTCTATCTGCTATGAATTGAGAAAAATTGTAAACTATAGTAGGAGGCTTGCCTGGGAAAAAGGTAGAAAGGAAAGCAAGAACAACCTCATCCACATGCTCATTAGTGGTCTAGCCTAGTATGCAAGAGAGCATGGTTATAATTTGTCTGCCTCTCTCAGAAAACATGGTGGCAGCACAAGGAGGACTATTTGTTGGAGTGTGAGACTCTTCAATGATGAAAGTCTGAAAGATCTGAGCTTTCTTGGGAAGGTCAAGCTTGATGTAGATTTCAAGTAAGCCTTCAATGGAAAGTGGGGTCTCATTTGGGCCTGGCTGAATCAGTAGCATTTGATTTATTGATTCTGCTATAATAGTGAATAAAACGTGTTGGTGAGGGGTGACTATGGTTCTTTGACTAGGAACATAGCAAGATTGGAAAAAATGGATGATTTTTGGGAATAAATGTACATGTGGGAATAAGTACTTGGGAAAATTAGACTCCCATAGGTGAATGTCATCATTCTGGTTTAGAAACTTGTCTTTACACCAACAGTGGAGTTTCAGTAGGTGGGTAGGGGAAGAAGTGTCCTTGATTTGAAATTCTCTGTCTACCAACGGAAGGTGGTCAATATGTAGGTGAGGGCTTTGTAGAGGTCTTACATCTAGAGAGGTTTCGGAAGCCATTATTGGGTTTATTCAACTAAATTAGTCTTTCTGTGGATTTGGGAGTGAGATCAGGAGCTCTGGAATAGTGGGGAGGGTAATTACAATTTATAAAAAAGGGTTTGGATGCACAAAATGTCTTTTTTCAGTTTAGGAAGGTTTCTTAGTTAATTTAATTAATTAACCATTCAATAATTACTGTGGATAGTTCAAATTTACTAGGCCGTTCTGGTTCTTCCAAGAATACCTGGGAATTGGCATTTTAGTGCGTAGACAGGGTTCTGTGGTGGCACCAGAGGCTTGTGAGGCTTCAATTATCAATTTGCTACTTCAATTTGGTGTCTTCAGCATCTTCTGGTTGTAAAAGGTGGTAAAATTGGTCATGCAGAGATTTAGGTTGTTAGATTTGGTTAACAAATGTTTACGGTCAAAATGAGGGAAAAGAGTAAAATGGGGGTTTTTCGGCCTTTTAACCAATAGCAGTTACATTTTGGCACGAGTATTGGTGAATGAATAGTGGAAAGTTTTGATTTTAGGTGGGGAGGTGGTTTAAGGCCATATCGCACCTCTTTTGGATGGGGGGCAGTATTTTGCATGACCACTTGATATAACTCGGTGTCGCCATGTAGCAAAACAGTGCTTGGCCAAAACCGCGAATCTCGCTTGCTCTCGGGTCCTTAACTGTCAGACGATGAATCCTGCGATATGGCTATGCGCCATTGGATATGGAGGTGGGAGATCGGAGGGATATCGCATGGTAAAGTTGCACGGACGGAGTTAGGATTTACTTGGCGGGGCCTGAGATTTAGTTACAAATCAAATGTGATTAATTAACAAATAATGACAACATTTTAAATATAAGCAGTGGGTTAATAAAATGTGGGGACCATGGGTTATATTGCAGAGTTTTTAACTGTATACCAAGGCTTGGTGAGTTAAAAGGGTGTCATGGAATTTATAACGTGGGAATTAGGAAATAACTTAGGATAAAGGGGTTTAGTGAGTTTTTAAGGGGAAATGGAATTTAATAAAGGGGGAATGTAATATTTGTAATGTTAATGGGTTTCACATTAGGGAAATGGGTTTTGGGAAGGGGGAATGATTTTTGAAGTGTAATTGTCTAGGGAAATGTGTGAAACAAAGGGACAAAAGGTCAAAATGAAGGGAAAGGGTTTTCACAAGTAATGAAGGGATAATGAGGGGAAATTACCAAGTAAGCATGTGGGAGCCTAGTGAAATGAGGGGAAATTAGTAAAAACGATTTAGTGAATGTCATTTCTCTTTCACAATTCCTCCTGCACATGAAACATAGGATTAAGCATGATGAATGTGTTTTTTGACTTAGCAACCTTGTGCACTTGTAAAACTTCTTCTACCTACCCTTTATTTACCCTAGCATTTTCTCACCATTCATTGGGTGCATTTGAGCTTGCTGGTCCTTTACTTCTTTTTCTTTTCATAAGCAAACTATCTAATTCTAACCTTATAACTTCCAATGGCTTAGATTAAACTGATGAGCTAATTTTTATTCTCTACCTAACTACTGATCTACCAAGATTAAACATTTTGACTAGATCTTTATTCTTTATCTATCAACATGAATTTTAAAGCATGAATGAGTCAAGAATAAACTATTTGACCATCATGGATTGTGGCATTCTTGACAAGCTGCAGACAATGTTATTTTGTAAAGTAAAGTAAAAGGAGTGGCATTTGAATTTGCACAGTTTCATGATCTATTTTTATCTCTAAGTTTTGGGGTTCATATTTTTTACTTTTTTATTTTATCTTTTTCTTTCTTTTTGTCCTTTGATTATTATTTTAGGACATACCCTCTTTACATTTTTTAATTTTAATATGGGAATTTTTTTTGCATAAGGCATAAGTATGTACAATATTACAAGACTAACCATAGCCGATTCAAAATTATGAATCCTATTATTATAGGACCCTAACAGACTATAATAGTCATTTACATTATCATTATTAATTTTTCACTTATTATGTAGCCATATATTTTAGTCATGGACTGAACTAGTCATTTTAGTTAGTCTCTTTTAGTTTGGTCACTTATTATCTAGTCACATATTTTATCCTTAAACTAAATTAGTTTTTTAAGTTAGTCATTTTTAGTTCGATCACTTAAAATTGTTCAAATTTAGTAGTAATTCACTTGAAATAATTGCAGTGACTAACATTTTTAGTCACCTAGTCACTAATTTCATCATTTTCTACTAGTGATGGTACATAAAAACTAAACTATAACATCCTTCATATGTAATATATCGACAAAGCAACAATACCAAAATCTACCAATTGAGTTTCAAAGAAGGAATAAGCATACATTTTACATGATATTCATAGTACTTGTTGGGAAGAATCTTGTTCCAGTATATATTGTTCACCTCACAATTTTGAGACTATTTCTCTCCTTTGAGAAGGAGATAGATAACTTAAACGATAAAATCAAAATCCAAAACAATTTATATATCACCTACTTGGTATCTCTTGCCATTAAATGAACATCTAAATGATTCTACAAACCATTTACTATACCCATGAAATAGTTGAATAAAATATGACCATATGACACAGTGAAATAGGTCTACACAATCATCATAAGGTTCAACTATTTCGATCCCAATGTCAGAATGAACAACATGGTCCATGACTAGTATCTGTAAGATTTTAAATCATAATGGAAGGAAAAATTTAAAGGGTAAACATGGAACCAATGGATGACCCAAAAACCCTAGCTCACAACAGAGATAGAGAAAAATGAGGGAAACAATGAAACAACCAAGAGTGGGTTTTCCTGAAACCCTAGAGATTAATTCAAAGGTCGATGATTGATCGTATGGTAGAGGAAGAACAATGGTTACGAGGTACAAAAACTCATGAATGGTGGATTCATTAAAGACGATTTCAATTAGGATAATCATCCTTGCTAGGAATGACAAATCACCTACAAGACTCTAATACAAATCCTAAAATCATAACTCAAAACTAGAGAACATCATATCCCATGATTGCAGGTTAAGAAGTTCTGAATGAATTATCTCCATATGCATTGAACAAAAACTATAACCCTTAATCACTCACGAGATCAATAAACTAAACCAAGCTAATTATAGTAGGTCACATTATACTGGGTATAAAAGCATGGAAAATAAACCAATATATCAATTGATCCTAGGCTCAATATAAAGTTTATATTCCATAAGAAAAAATCCATACATAAACATATCGAAGTATACTATTAAGGCCTATACACATGTATGCTCTGAATTTGACATAGGGAATGAAATGCTAGAGAAACATTAGAATGTGGATTTTGAAGAAACCTTATTCATTATAGCATTTACATGTAATGTAACAACAAAGGATTAAATAACCAATTTGAAATAAGACAAAAGACAAAATTTTCCATTTCAGTTGAGTACCAAATGAAAGATCAATTCATTTAGTAAATATCCAAAGTAAATTTGAAAATGAACACACATGTAAAGCAAACAAGGTCATTTCATATAATCATTCAACAAATGAAAACTTATGCATTAGAACCAATTATTGTCATACAAAATTGAAACAAAACATAGAAATATAAGAACCCAAAGGTAAAATTGGTGGGGGTCCCTTATCATTTCTCAAAAATGAGAGGGGATTTTGTTGGGATACCAATAGTTGGCAACTAACTGGGTGAATAAAATATTTATACACTGAAATAAATTAGATAAAGGAAAATATTATACATTGAACTATAAATAAATTCTAGAATAATCTAGAAATGACTGTTGTAGCTTTTATCGAACATAACTTAATTGTTCATGTATCTCTGTAAAATAAAACACATAGAAACCATATATAAAACCAAGATATAATATATAAAAGATCCATTAACCAACAAAGTAAGAGGATTGAGAGAACATTCAATAGGTGTTATATATTTTTGAATTTAATTTCATGGTTATGGAAACTGCTTCACACAAGCACCCATAGCCTCAATAGGGATATCCTTTAATCCATATTTAGACTCTAGGATCCCATTTGAACATTTACAGTTTCATGGTTTTACAGTTTAGTTATTATATGTTAGGGAAGGAGATCCATAAGCCTTTTAAAGGCATGAATGACATGCATATTCTTAAAGACTATTTGATGATTTTATTAAAATACTAATTTGGAATCTCAAATGTCACAAGAGGAGCCACTATAGCCAACAAGCATTCTTAGCCTCAACAAGGATGCCTTTTAACCGTTTTTACGTGAGTTCTTTTATCCCAACATATCAAACAATGAGAAGTTAAAACCAAGAGTATTAATATGTCAATTCTAGATGGAATTATCTAGCTAATGGGGTAGTGCGCCTAAAATTACCCATAAGAGAAGGAATGGCATGAAAATTTTGAAAAATCACCAACTTCAGAATGATCACACTCAATGAATTTGTTGATACTGTCATAAATCCTTTTAACAATATAAAATTAATAGTAGAGCCAATTTTTGTAGCATTAAATTGAACATAAATATTTGAAAATAGCTTAATTCAGTTGTTGCTATAAGGTGAAAGCATGGATTTGGGTTACACTTTTTTGTAAGAGAGGGTGCATATAGGGAGAAAAAGATGGCTCCATTGAGCCTTTTCGAAGCGCTCGATCGAGCTCCTCGGGTGTTGGAAATGTAGCTCGATCGAGGTTTAAAACCAAACCCTCAATTGGAATTTGTGGCTTAATCAATATATAATGCTTAATTGAGCATTATCGCTTGATTGAGCATTAAGGCTTGATAGATATGTTTTTCATGAATTACCCTACCCGTGGTCTGCGCGCACCATTTGCAGAGACCACGTGGAATTTAAGAGCATTACTAAGACTATTTAGGTATCTTGACTAAGCATATTGGAGCTTGATCAAGCAATTGAAGCATGGAGCATTCAAATTGATATCTCGAATGACCCCGCCAATGTCTTTGATGCTTAAAATGAAGCTAGTTATTCTATTATTTTTGTCTTTCTTATTTAATGTTTTTTGAAAAATTAAATAGATTAATTTAGAAAAAAAAATTAACCATACAGAAACCATGAAAACGCCAAGAAAAACCTTCAAAAGAAAATAAAAGAACTAAAAACCAACAAAGAAAAACACAAAACCAACCTAGAAAACAATAAAGAGAAACCCTACAAAATAACTTAGAAAGAACTTCAAAAACACCCATAAAACTATAATTTCAATATTTTCTTTTTGTGTTTCTTACCTGCAATGTTTTATTTATTAAATGCATATTTTCTTATTTTCAATGATAAAAGCATTTTTTTCTAATTATTTTAGGTTTTAAAGTTTTTTTTCTTTAGGAATTTTGTGAAATAAAATTTCAATTTTTTTTAGTTTTTTGTTATTTAAAATGTATTTTAAATTTCTAACAAATTTGAACCTAAAACAACGAAACTATAATGAATAAATAAGTAAATTAGGAGCTTGAAGTTGACATCATGAATATAGTTGTTCACGGTGAACCTCTATTTATAAAATAATAACTTTTATTTTATTTTATTATTTTAAATTTAAATTAATATATATATCTATATATATGTTATAATAAATGTGGTATGATTCGAGTTTTAGAAATAAATATTAATCTTAAAAAGAAAAAAATTGATATATATATATATATATATAAAACATCATGTTGCTATATATAACATAACTTTATTTAACTATTATTTAATTATAGCATCACATATATATATATATATATATATATATATATATATATATATATATATATATATATATATATATATATATATATATATATATATATTTTGTTTATTACATAACATTGTTCTATAACTATTTAGTTCATAGTGTAAATTTATTTAACGTAACATAGCAGAAAACTCTATAGTTATTTAACATGTATAACATAAAATTATTTAATATAAAAGACACACATATAACATAGCATGTAACATAACTATAACTATGTAACTATATAATTATTTAAATATAACTATATATATTTAACTATTATAAAATTTAACATACCACATAGCTATATATATTATAGTTCTATTTATATTGTTTATAACATAACATAGTTCTATAGTCATTTAACAAAACATAAAATTATTTAACATATCTATAACATCATATATATATATATATATATATATATAGATATATATATAAGTTCATGTTTCAACAAGGCATCATTGGTAAATACATTAAATCAGTCACTAAAAGTGCATTTGGTCTAGTGAATAAAAGCATTTAGACTATTTTCTAATTTGTACCATATTGTTTCATTCTATAGTGTGTTGTACAAAAACCATTGTCTTCATGTGTTTGGACCTAGTACATGTCATGTGTGAGAGACGAACATTAATAACTTAAAGTGTGTTGGATTATTTGGTGGGCATGAATTTTATTACTCTTGTAAATAGGTTTATTTCAATTTTTTACAAATATATTTACATCTTTATGTGCTATAAATAAAATGAATTATTTAGAAACGAGAAAAAGTGTGAAGGTAGATTTGATTACTTATTTCAAATGTGTTTGCATGGAACTCAATACTTTGGTTGATAAATTATCAAAAGCTGGACTCTAAAGTTTAGGACTTCAGGATAGATTATCTTTCTTGAGTTTAGAAATCATTTTTTTGACGACATTTTTTCTAAGTCATTTTTTTTTCTTGCATTAGTTTATATGTATTATATGTAATAGCTTTGTATTATACGTAATAATTTAGTCAACATTTTATTCTTCAGTTAGTTTAAATGTATTATATATATTATATGTAATATGTTGAGGCATCCCATATATACACCCTAATTGTAGGCCATTGCGGTCTGAGGTGTTCGGTTATACATGGTCAAGCTCGTGATAGATCACGTAGCCCACTTGGAGTTCACATTCCACTCATTTATTTTGTCTGTGATGCCAATCAGAGTGTTAGAGGTAGTGTTGTATCTATGTTGATGACCATGCTATCTCTAGTGGACCTTCTTCACCTATTTCGGGTACACTTCCTACATTTTGAAATCCACTTTAAACTTTATGTGTTATGTCTTGAAATCATCTTTAATTTTTAAATTATCTTAAAATAATAAGATTGAAGTTAACGTATATGTTATTATGCTTATAATTTTGTAATTATATATGTTAAATTACGTTTATTATTTGCAGGCCCTCAACAGGCCGAAGCTAAGGATCAAGGTGAAACATTGATCCATCCATGGGATGATGCTACAACTCATATCACATTGGAGGGTGTTACAACCGATCATACATCGGTCACATAAGAGATACGTAACATCCCTGCCATTTCACCGAATTGTCATAGTTTGTCTTTAATTTTGGATAGCATCAATACGTTGATCGAGACATACCGAAGGTCAAGCCCACATAGCCACCTCCTATACTCCACAGAAAGGATTATTATGCATGTGGTTAGAGGCCCATATTCTTGGGAGGTGGTGAAATATGTCACCTAGAATGATGATGTTCATCGTGAGTTGTTCGACATCCCTCTGGATCACCCTGTTAGACATAGATGTTTGATTCCACTGAATTATTTTATGAATGTTGATGCAACTCCTTTTGTGTATGATAGATTCATTGGAGCTTGGGGCCAATGCCCCTGCTGAAAAATGTAGGGCATCAATAGTTAGGTGGTTTCTCTACTTATGATAATTTCTTGTGATAGAATTTTTCTTCTTGATTATGATCTTCTCTTTTCTTGTAGCTATTATTGTGCTATTTTCATCAAGAGAATTACCATATCATGAACAATAAAGAGACAAGAGACACAGTATATAGGCTTTTCAGCGAGGGCCAAAATCTCTCACTATTTGAGAGGAAAACCCAAATGAAAATATTCTTATATATCTTCAATTAATGAACACCAATACCATGAAAAAGAACCTTGACACTAGAGTCATCCCATCACCAACTCACTAGCCTCCTCTTGAACACTTATTTTCCTTTTCCTCTTCTCGTCTCCCTTCAGATTCTCAGCCTCTTCTTGTAGGTCTCCAATCCTACCACATAAAACCTAGATGAATTTCACTCCTTGAATGGTTTCCTTAAGAGAGAGAAGCATTTCACTTCTATATGGATCCTTCTAGTGAAGTATTACACACAAACAACCTTTTTAGAATTAGAAGAAAGGAAGTTGTGAGAGAGATCCCATTGATTTCAAAACCAGCCAAAATTGTATGTGAACACAATTAGTATGTCAAGAAGACAAAAGTTGAATTCAAGTCAAAAGAACACTTCACATCAAAAACATTGGAATTAATACATACTGATCTATGTGGACCAATGAGGACTAAATTATTGAATGATGAATTATATTTTATCCTAATGATAGTTGATTTACCAAAATGATGTTGCTAGTTTCTTGATTTTTTTTTTTGAGGAATTTGTGTTAGGGTCCCACCCTAACCCCCTTATTTATGCAGTAGGATCGAGTCATAGTAAAAATTTAATAAATCCCATATTAATAATTGTAAGTGGTTAACCTGCATTTAATGACGGGACCACAATTAGTTGCAAATGGGCCATGGTATTAGATAGATGGTATTAATAAAAACCATGGTATTGATCCATGGTATTGCATGTATGAGTCATATATAAAGGATATAGACTCCCTGCGAGGAGCATCGTGCCTTATTTTGTAATCGAGCTCTGCTCTATTGGAGGATGCCCCCTCGAAGAGGCAAGTGAACATTTCTTTCTGAATAATAAAATACTTGCTCTTGTTTCTCACTATTCTATGTTCTGGGTATATTTCTTTGCATATTTGGTATTCCGGTAATCGTCATGGAGGTTAAGAGCATAACAATTTTAATGTTTCAATATCTACAAGGAAATGGTTGAGAATGAAACATATTTAAAGATTAAATTTTTTAGATTTGATAATGGTGACAAATTTACCTCCAAAACATTTCATCATTTTTATAAAGAAAATGGAATAAAAAGGTAGTTCTCAATAGCCAGAACACCACAATAGATGGAGTTGTTGAAAGGAAGAATAGAATTGTATAGGAAATCACAACAATAATGCTAAATGATTCAATATTAGATGAAAAATTTTGGGTTCAAGCAATATATAAAGTTGTATTTGTTATTAATAGAAGTTTGTTTAGAAACAATTGTGATATGACTCCATACAAATTTTGGAAAGAAAGACCAGCTAATGTCAAATATTTTAGGGTATTTGGAAGCAAAATGTATATTAAAAGAGAATATTAGAAAACAATAAAGTTTGATTCTCGAGTAGACGAAGTTATTTTGTTTGTTTTTCACTTAAAAGAAAAGCTTATAACTATTATAATAAAAGACTTAACTAAATAGTTGAAAGCACCAATATAACATTTAACGAATATTATGGCTCAAGGTTTAATGAGGAAATCTCCTCTTCAATCAAATCAAATATACATGAGTCATACCATGGAAATGTCAAAGAAGAAGTCCCAGATCATGCAAATTTGAATAAGGAAACAACTACTAACGAAGAAGAGATAAGATACATATAGTAGGTTGAACAATAAGCATCCCAAAGGCCCTCAAATAATGGTATAAAATGAATCATCCATCAAATCATATCATTGCGGATCTGAATGAAGGAATATGAACTAGAAAAAATCGGCAACTTCGTGCATCACAACAAGCCCATCTTTCTCTTTTAGCTACATTTGAGCCAAATAATTTTGAAGCCAGTCAAGATGAACATTGGGTAGCTACCCTGAATGAAGAATTGGGTCAAATTGACAAAAATGATACTTGGGAATTGGTCACACGACCAAAAGATAAAAATATGATTGGGACAAAATGGGTTTTCAAGAAACAATTAAATGAGGATGGAGAGGTTACCATAAACAAAGCAAGGCTGGTTTGCGTAGGATATGCATAGGTTGAAGGAATTGATTTTGAAAAACAAATTGCTCTTATTTCTAGAATGGGAGTTATCATGATGTTCTTGGCTTATCCATGTTCAAGAAAGGTAAAATTTTATCAAATGTATGTGAAATCAACATTTCTAAATGGAGAATTAGAAGAAGTATATATAGGACAACCTGAAGGATTTTTTCTCATTGAACAAAAATATTATGTTGGTAGGTTAAAGAAGGCATTGTATTGTCTTCAATAGGAAACCAGAGCATGGTATACTCGTCTTGAGAGGTATTTTGAATAACAAGGATTCAAGAAGGAAAGTGTGGATAACAAACTTTATGTAAGGATTGAACATGACAGTTTGACGATTGTTGAAGTATATGTGGATGGCATAATATTTGGGAGTAATGATAATAGGTTAAGTAAAACGTTTTCTACAAATATGCAATATTAGTTTTAGATGTCACTACTTGTTGAGTTTACATACTTTTTGGGACGTCAGATATCTTAGCCCAACAAGGGAATATTTTTCTTTGAACCAAAACATATGAAGGAAATGTTGAAGCGATTTCAAATGGAAGATTGCAAGCCAATTCTGACCCCAATAGTGCAGGTTGTAATTTGAGCATATATGAATCATCTAAAGATGTAGATTAGAGGATGTATAGATCTAGGATTATTAATCTTTGATATGTAACAACTTCTAGGCCAGATGTAATGCAGAAAGCTAGAAATGTTGCAAGATTTCAAGCAACACTAAAGGAATCCCAAGTCATTGTAGTAAAAAGGATTATTCGATATCTTAATGGAACAACATAATATGGATTGTGGTGTCCTAAAGGAAATGAGATAACCATCGAGGATTATATCGATGCATATTGGGAAGGAAGTATTGTTGATCGTAAGAGCACTAGTAGAGCAACCTTTTATCTGGTTGTTGTCTTGTTTCATGTTTGAGCAAGAAGAAATCTTACATCTCATTATCCACAACAAAAGTGTTGGAAATAATACTGAGAGGGGGGGGGGGTGAATCAGTATTATCAAGCAATTTACCAAATCTTCCTTATTTGATCTTTTGAATTATTCTTGCATATCAGTACCATAAAATAATGAGCATGAATAAAGAAAATAGACAGTCACACCAAAGAACACAAGATGTAAGGTGGAAACCCAATGCGGGAGAAAACCACCTGCTGCAATATGTCTCTATCTTCTTTCAAGAAATTCTTTTTACAATGATTTTGTACTGGTGCAGTCCTTTACCAGAACGCAGGCTGCAACCTGCAGAGAGCTACAACTCTCTCTCGTTTTCCAGTCTCTCCTGGAAGGGAGCTACAACCCCCTACTTCTTTTCATGAAGAATCAAATGATCAACAAGTATACAACAGATACAGTCCACTACAGATATCAGATCAGTAATTACAGAAATAACCCAGAACACCTTATGAACAGAAATATACAGTCAACAGATCATCTTAAGACAGGGACGCATATTTTCTTTCTGTGACCTGCGACTGGACGCAGTCTACCTTCCACTGTTCTGCGTGCCGACGCACTGTTCCTCTATGCCTTGCTGCGACCGGCGCACTCAGAAACACTATCGCGCCGCGTCTTTTGCTTCAGAGACGCACCCAATAACACAGTCGCGCCGCGTCCTTTGCCTCAGAGACGCACCTGAGCCTTTACTGTACTGCGTCCCGGCGCACTTTCCCTTCACTGAACCTGCGTCCCTTCAGATATAAAAGATATGAGGACTTCAGAACCAACCCAAACACTCAGATCCACAGATCTGATCATGCGCCATAGAGATCACAGTCCATTAGAAGATTCGCCTTCATAGATCTGGACTAGATCTCACCAAAAGATGTTCAACCAAGATGATGCTTAATCCAAATGAACTCCTTTGCTTTATATAGGCAAGCTTCTCCCCAAAACATGGAACAAAACCACGAGCCGACACCATAGAAACACAAAACCGTCGGCTAGATACCACACAAGAAACCCCCACGTGCTTTTCTCTGCCTTGAAATGTGTGCACTGGGCGGACGCACCTCCTGAACGGCTGGCCTGCGTCCCTGGACGCGGGTTCTGTATGGTATACCTGCGGGGACGCACTTGCTGAACATATTTCCTGCGTCCTTCTTGATTTATCACCTGAATGGGTTTGCCATCAAGGACAACACCTGAATCATAATGCCAACAATCTCCCCCTTTGGACTTGATGGCAACCACATAATCTTCAGCTTCATTCTCCCCCTTTGACATCAAGGGCAAAGGGTATGCTCCCCCTATGCTCATGCATCTCCAGATCTGTAACCAGAAATCCATCATGAAGGAGATAGAGACATATTGCAGCTATTTCCAAGATCTCCTTCTCCATAATGCCAACAATGCATTATGTGCTCCCCCTGAGCCTATACCACCAATAGGAAGATGATCAACAGTAAGATGATGCATCAACAACCCCCAGCTTTTGCCTGAGGTATTCAAAAGTGTCCCTGGGCAATGGTTTGGTGAAAATATCAGCAACTTGTTCCTTAGAAGGAACATACTCCAACTTGACCTTCTGTTCAAGTACTTGTTCCCGGAGAAAATGGTACTTGATTGGTATGTGCTTGGTTTTTGAATGCATAACCGGATTCTTTGAGATGTTGATTGCACTTGTGTTGTCACATAAGATAGGGATTGGAGGAGTACAAGTGATTTGATAATCCTGCAAATTCTGCATCATCCAAAGGAGTTGGGTGCAACAAGATGCAGCAGCAACATATTCCGCTTCAGCTGTAGACAAGGCAATTGAACTCTGTTTCTTGCTGAACCAAGATACCAGTCTGGGACCCATAAAGAATGCACCACCACTTGTGCTTTTCCTGTCATCCACGCTTCCGGCCCAATCTGCATCTGTATAAGCATGAAGAGTGAGATCTGTATCTCTAGGATACCATAGGCCATAATTTTGAGTCCCTTGAAGATATTTGAAGATTCTCTTCACTGCTTGAAGATGAGTCTCCTTTGGATTTGCCTGAAACCTTCCAACTATTCCAACTGCATGCATGATGTCTGGTCGGGTACCTGTCAAATATAGTAGACTTCCAATCATAGATCTGTAGGTTGGTTGATGTACTGCTGCAGATTTGTCATTTGCACTGAGACTACATCCTGTGACCATGGGTGTACATACTGGTTTTGCATCTTCCATGCCATATTTCTTCAAAATCTGCTTGAGATACTTGGTTTGAGATAAAAGGATTCCTCCTTTCTTTTGTTGGATTTGCAAACCAAGGAAGTATGTCAGTTCTCCTAGCAAGGACATCTCAAATTCTTTCTGCATGACCGAGGCAAAGCTTTGACTCATAGCTTCTTCATTACTGCCAAAAATAATGTCATCTACATACACAACAAGTATTAGTAATTTGTCATTTTCAACTTTTATATAAAGATTGCTATCTGCTGAACCTTTTGAAAAACCTTGTTGATGAAGATATTTGTCCAACCGGTAGTACCAAGCCCTTGGAGCTTGTTTGAGACCATAGAGAGCCTTTTTTAATCGGCATACAAGATTTGGATCGTTTCCAAGAATGAAACCATCTGGCTGTTCAATGTACACTTCTTCATCCAAGTCTCCATTCAGAAAGGCTGATTTCACATCCATTTGAAATACTTTGAAGTTCTGACAACTTGAGAGAGCAAGAAACATTCGGATGGCCTCAAGTCTTGCAACAGGAGCAAAAGTTTCTTCAAAGTCTATTCCTTCTTGCTGTGCATACCCTTTACAAACAAGTCTGGCTTTGTTTCTAATTACTTCTCCATTTTCATTCAATTTATTTTTGAAAACCCATTTTGTTCCGATAACATTCTTATCCTTTGGTCTAGGAACCAGCTCCCAAGTGTTGTTCTTTTCGATTTGCTCAAGTTCTTCATCCATTGCTTTCACCCAACATTCATCTTTGCATGCCTCTTTCACATTTTGTGGTTCAGTAGAGGAGAGTAATGCCAAATAACTTGAAGCTTCTGCAACTGTTCTTCTAGTTTGTATACCTGCTTCTTTTTGTCCCATGATCTGAGATTCTGGATGGTTCTTTTGAACATATCTGGATGGAGTCTTTTCTTCTATTCTTGTTCTTTCTTCTGCTTCTTCGTGAGGTCCTTCTTGAGATTGTTCTTGCGGTTCTTCTTCTTCATCATTCTGTCTTTGAGGGTAGCTTTCATCTTCTTCAATGTCTTCACGATGTATTTGCCTAGGAATGTATCCCTTCTCATCAACCACTACATCAATGCTGTCAACAATTCTGCCAAGTCTTTTATTGTAGCATTTGTATGCTTTGCTATGTGGAGAGTAGCCAAGAAGAATTCCTTCATCTGCTCTAGGATCAAGTTTGCCAAGCTGCTCCTCAGTATTCTTGATATAGCATTTGCTCCCAAAGATTTTGAAGTGCTTTACCGAAGGAGTCTTACCACTCCAGAGCTCATGAGGAGTTTGAGTGCTGTTCACTCGGACATTTGTCTTGTTGAGAATAATAACTGCCGCATGTGCAGCTTCACCCCAGAAGGTTGCAGGAGTTCCTGATTCATCAAGCATAGCACGAGCCATTTGCTGGATTGTTCTGTTCATTCTTTCAACTACTCCATTTTGCTGAGGAGTTCTAGCTGTAGAAAATTCTCTCCTTATCCCATGTTCATCACAGAAATCGAAAAATTCATTTGAAGTAAATTCCCCACCTCTGTCAGATCTGAGGCACTTAATTTTGTGACCTGATTCATTTTCAGCCAAGGCTTTGAAGGTTTTGAATTTTTCGAATGCTTCATCTTTGTGCTTCATAAGACCTAACCAAACAAACCTGGAGAAATCGTCAATAAATAATATCAAGTATTCCTCTCCTCTAGGTGTTCTTTTTCTGAATGGTCCACATACATCTGTATGTACTAGCTCAAGAGGCATGCTGGCTGATCCTTCTTTCTCTGGAAAGTTAGTTCTGGTTTGTTTTCCAAACTGACATGATCTGCATATGGTGTTGTCAGGAATTTTGATATCTGGAAGATCGCGAACTGCCTGATATTTGCAAGCTTTCCTTATTTGTGAGAAGCTTAGATGTCCCAACCTTCGATGCCATAACCAGTGCTCTTCATCCTTGCTTAGATAGCATTGTTGTTGTCCTTCATCAAATATGTATAGATTATTTGGAGTTCTTTTACCTTTGAGAACTGTTTTACCTGTATCAAGATCACGAACAAGACACCCATTTGATCTGAATATAACCTCGGTTCTTTGATCACACATCTGGCTTACACTTAGAAGATTATGCTTTAGTCCATCAACAAACAAAACATTTCCAGCCTTAACATCTTCTTTTAAAGGAGCAATACCTTTTCCTTTTATAGTTGCAGGAGTATCATTTCCAAAAGAGACTTTCTTTCCCCTTTCTAAATTAGAATAAGATTCAAGTTTTTCTTTATCACCTGTCATATGCTTTGAACATCCACTGTCAATGTACCATAGATTTTCTTGTCCTTCTGCATAGAATGCTATCCCACATCTTTCTGTTTGAGGTTCCTTTATTTTCCATGTTTTGGTGCCTGAGGTTTGTTCCCTTTTTTGTTCTTGTACCTTTCTTTCCGGAAACCTGCTTCTGCATTCAAAATCTTCATGTCCAAAATTATTGCAAATAGAGCATTCAACTTCATTTTCAAGAGCTGAAAAATTGTTATAGGTCCTTTTTGTAATCCCTGTCATACTTCTTTGCTTTTGAGCTTCCCTAGTCATGATTGTTTTATACGCAACACATTGAGCTGCTTTGTGACCAAAGTTATGGCAAGAAAAGCATTGTCCATTGAAGAAGTTTCTGCGATTATTGAATCTACCAGCCAACTGATTGTAATTTCTATTTTCATCTATTCTTGAACCAAATTGGGAAGATTTTACCTGTGGCTGGTTGTGGCTTTTGTTCACCCTTAAGCTGGATTGCCCCTGATAGTTTCTGTTTGACGTTTGTCCCTGCTTTACCTGATGATCTTCCTTGTGCTCTTGCTCATTTCTTCTTGCTGCATCAAGATAACTTTTTGAAGTGGATGCTTGAGAAGTTTCTCCATTATAGCCCAGACCTGTCTTATTTAGTGGAGACCGCTGCACACTGATAATCTCATTCAACGTTTCAGATCCTTTGACAAACTTGAGATTAATAGTTTTTGTTTTCTCAATTTCTTTTCTAAGACCAACAATTTCACCTTCTAATTTTTCAAGATGTTTTTCCTTTTCATCAATCTGAAATTGTAGAGTATCAATAATCATGTTCTTTTCTTCTATACATCTCTTGAGTCTAGTAATTTCATCATAAAGGTTATCCACATCTACAGCATCCTCATAATCATCATCTTCAAATGCCATTAACAATCTATATTTGTTACCTTGTTCATCTTCATCACTGTTTGATAAGCCATCACTATCTTCATGGGTGTAGTAGCTTTTCTTATTTGCACTTTGTTTCTTGTTCCATCTAACTGGTTCCTTTCCTTTATCCTTATAAGAGCATTTTGCAGCATAATGACCTACTCTTCCACAAGCAAAACATTTGAAAGGTAGCTTACCTCTGAACCTTCCAGAACCTCTTTGAAGATTTCTGACAAAATTTGATTCTTCTTCCTCTTCTTCTGGAACATGACTTGCTTCATAGTGATCTTCTTTGCCTGATGCTTTAAAAGCAGCTTCCCTTCTGTCTGATGGACCTCCCTTTCTCATTTCATAAGCAGTTAGAATTCCATGCAGCTGAGACATAGTGAGAACACGGAGATTTTCCTTTTCTTCTACTGCAGATACTTTAGATTCAAACTTGGGGGATAAAGATCTTAGAATCTTTTGAACTACTATAGTCTCTTTTATTTCTTCACCCAAATTTTTCATACAATTAACAATCTCATCTACCCGAAGAAAATAATTAGCCACACTTTCATCATTATACATCTTGAGAGTCTCATATTGAATCCTGAGAGTTTGAAGTTTAGCTTCTTTTACCTGTTCATCTCCTTCATAGCTAGTGATCATTTTGTCCCATATCTCTTTTGCTGATTTGAAGTGCATGACCTTCATGAACTCTGTTTGAGATATACTTCCTAATAGAGTACTGACTGCTTTTGCATTTGTTTCATACTGCTTTTTCTCAGCTGGATCTGTAGGAGTAGCTGAAGGAAAGGCATAGCCTGATTCTACAATGTTCCAAACTTCTGTACCAAGAGATTGAAGATATGCAGTAACTCTTACCTTCCAATAATTGAAGTTAGTCCCATCGAAGACGGGTGGCCTGATTGATGCTTCTCTCTCGTAGTTGCTCATGATGAACGATCTACCTTCAAGCGATCCTGCTTTTCTGAAGGACCTGCTCTGATACCAATTGTTGGAAATAATACTGAGAGGGGGGGGGGGAATCAGTATTATCAAGCAATTTACCAAATCTTCCTTATTTGATCTTTTGAATTATTCTTGCATATCAGTACCATAAAATAATGAGCATGAATAAAGAAAATAGACAGTCACACCAAAGAACACAAGATGTAAGGTGGAAACCCAATGCGGGAGAAAACCACCTGCTGCAATATGTCTCTATCTTCTTTCAAGAAATTCTTTTTACAATGATTTTGTACTGGTGCAGTCCTTTACCAGCACGCAGGCTGCAACCTGCAGAGAGCTACAACTCTCTCTCGTTTTCCAGTCTCTCCTGGAAGGGAGCTACAACCCCCTACTTCTTTTCATGAAGAATCAAATGATCAACAAGTATACAACAGATACAGTCCACTACAGATATCAGATCAGTAATTACAGAAATAACCCAGAACACCTTATGAACAGAAATATACAGTCAACAGATCATCTTAAGACAGGGACGCATATTTTCTTTCTGTGACCTGCGACTGGACGCAGTCTACCTTCCACTGTTCTGCGTGCCGACGCACTGTTCCTCTATGCCTTGCTGCGACCGGCGCACTCAGAAACACTATCGCGCCGCGTCTTTTGCTTCAGAGACGCACCCAATAACACAGTCGCGCCGCGTCCTTTGCCTCAGAGACGCACCTGAGCCTTTACTGTACTGCGTCCCGGCGCACTTTCCCTTCACTGAACCTGCGTCCCTTCAGATATAAAAGATATGAGGACTTCAGAACCAACCCAAACACTCAGATCCACAGATCTGATCATGCGCCATAGAGATCACAGTCCATTAGAAGATTCGCCTTCATAGATCTGGACTAGATCTCACCAAAAGATGTTCAACCAAGATGATGCTTAATCCAAATGAACTCCTTTGCTTTATATAGGCAAGCTTCTCCCCAAAACATGGAACAAAACCACGAGCCGACACCATAGAAACACAAAACCGTCGGCTAGATACCACACAAGAAACCCCCACGTGCTTTTCTCTGCCTTGAAATGTGTGCACTGGGCGGACGCACCTCCTGAACGGCTGGCCTGCGTCCCTGGACGCGGGTTCTGTATGGTATACCTGCGGGGACGCACTTGCTGAACATATTTCCTGCGTCCTTCTTGATTTATCACCTGAATGGGTTTGCCATCAAGGACAACACCTGAATCATAATGCCAACAAAAAGAAGAATACATAGAAGAAGCAATTTGTTTTACCCAAGTCCTCTAGATGAAACAAACCTTGCATGATATTCATGTGAAGTTTGATGAGACTATTCTAATTTTCTGTGATAACACCAATGTCATTAGTATCTCTAAGAATCTTGTGATGCATTAAAAAATGAAATAGATTTTGATCAAGTACCATTTTTCTAGAGAAGAGGTTATCGAGAAAAACATCAAGGTTGAATACATTTGCACAAAAGAAAAAAATGCTCACATCTTTACCAAATCTTTACCATGTTAGGAATTTGAGTATCCTCGCCAAAATCTTGGGATTATCGCATGTTCCCATTAGACTATTCTTTATCGAGTCAAGTTTAAAGGGGGAGTTAAGGCATATTACAAGTCCACAAGAGAGGCAAATTGTCAAGGGGAGTTACCCTTTTCCATTGATGTCAAAGGGGAAGATAAAGTGTTATGAAGTGTTGTCTAGGTAGATCCTCCCTGCGGACAGAGATGATCCCCCTAGCCAAATGAGTGGGTCTAGCAACTAAAGTGATAATCTACTAGATACTTTCCTAAGTTATAATTGAAAAGAGAGATGAAGAAGATGAACTACCTCATTCCGAGGCTATCTCGATCTCCTTTGCTGAATATGTTGAATCACTTGCGTGACAAGCTCGTTCCTACTGCTCTCAGTATTTTATACCTGCACAAGAGATCAAGACACAACAAGGCATGCAAATATAAATAGCATATTCAAAATCAACCTACTTAACTAGTCAAGGAATGTTAAGGTAAATGATACATGAGCATACACATTTAGGAATGAACCAGTAATTGTTTATTAATAGAAAATAAGGTGAAGCTTACAAACAAACCTTGATGTTGATAGGATCTCCTTGAATGAATATCCAACTCTAAGCTAAGCTCTCTAAGGACTCCTTCTCAAAGCCAAATGAGTAGAATATATGCACAATCTTATCATAAGGGTGCAAATAGAGATAAACCAACCATTCGGGAATGGGAGAGGATTAATATATAGGTTGGGAAAGGGAGTTATGATCTCTCCAAAGATAAGAGTAGGCCCTTATCTGAAGAAGGTAGCTCATAGGGATAAGACCAAGAAGCCAATTTTGGAGACATCAACATCATCTATGCGAAACAACCTCCATTGCACTGCTATGGAAGCTTCTAGGTCACGAAGCTTCTCATCCTCTTTGGGAAAATTGTCGTTTTGGGATCATCACAGGTATACAAGCAAATAAAGTGATTCCATCGCAGGTCAAGTGAACTGAAACAGGCGATCATTGTGGTTTTAAGTCTCATAAGCACGATGCCTCTCAAATTAGGGTTTTAGAGCTATTTCTTTCACCGGAAGCTCAAGGCATTTACCAATCAATTTCTTAGGAAAGATCTCAGCTGCATATATGAATGAGTACACTACATAATGGTCATGTTTCGAGCACTTCAGGGTATGCCACAGGGAAGTGAAAGATGTGTGACAAAATACTGTGTAGCAGATTCCCACTAAAGTATGTAGGCAGAACGGGGAGTGATGGCTGAGATGCTTTATGAGCTTTTGCAAGGATAAGGACAAACACTTTCAAGAGACCTGGAAATGGAGGACACATATACATATACATATATGATATCATGAATCCACGGTATGGACGAAGCCATCCAGATGATAAGGACTATATGAAAGGACCCATGGAATGGGCGCAACCATCCAAATGAGAAGGATCATTTGTAAATCTAAGATCCAAGGTATGGACGAAACAATCCAATATAAAAGCATCACTATAAATTTAAAGTCCCATGGTATGGTCACATTCATCTGTACAAGAGAAACATGTGTACAATAGTAAATAACACATAACTCCACGTAGCCTGAGTCATATCAGACAAGACTCAGGGTATTGTGCTCCATCCCAACCTGATCAAAATAGGAATTCTAACATGCGAAAGAATGTGTTGAAGTTAAACATGCTAGAAAACCACCTAATTATAGGCCAATGATGTGGACTGTTAACAGGTACAAGATAAACCATCAATAATGACAATAGTTATCAAGGTACGACAATACAATTCATAAATGTGATAATGAAACTGAAGTCGAGCACTCGTGGAATCATCCAATCAAAGGCCAATGACGAAGACGTGTCGTCAGATGTGGACAACTTACCATTAAATCATGCAAGCTCCAAAGTACTGAAAGGGAGTTTCTAAGTCATCTTCATGGATAATGAGCTGAAGTCGACAAGAAGTAACCTTTCGAAGGAGGGCAATGATGAGTCCCCCATCATCGACACGAAACAAGGAATAAAAAGGAATGACACGAATAAGATCCAAGACTGTAGTAATGGATCAGAAAATGTATAGGTAAATAACTCCATATATGACTTCTCTTTAAAAATTGCAACACGACTCTAGAGTGTAGCAACATTTGACTCAACATGGGACTAAAGGTCATGATGAAAAAATAGAATAGTCAAATGAGAGGAAAAAATGGATCACCCAAACCTAGGAGGATAGGTGATTGAGTGAGAATATTCCAAATCTAACACAAAAGCAAAAGAGTGTCATGTTCAAGAGTGACACGCTGCCTATACAAAGGATGTTTCATCTTCATTTTTCCCTCGTTATTTCCAGTGAGTACCCCAATTATTTTTATCACAAGATTGAAGGGGATAACATATTATTGACATGTAAGTTGATTCTTTTAATAAATCCATCCTAGTAAGTTTTATGAGTCCTAGGAAGGAGAAAATCAGTCTCATCATGGTGACGAGTCTTTTGTTGTAAAATTTGAAGGAGTCTGACATAAGAACAAATTGGTGTCCTTTTCATATATAAATAGTTTGAATAAGAGATGAAAAGGAAAAATCCATCATGTCCTTTTTTGTAATTTGTCTCTCGAACACGAAAATCTAGAAAATAATATTCGAGAGAGCCTTTTGACCATGTCCACCAAGGTGTACCGTTTTCGTAGATAGTCAATCTCAGCCCGAAAAAGGGGTAAACATATACTAAGGTGACATCGATTCATTTAATTTTAATAAGTTTGAAATGGAAAGTTCTTGGCGATCCTTTCATGTTTTGAGAGTTAGAAAATAGCTTAAACATGACTCCAGGGGGGTTCCTTTTTCGTTTATTTTTAATGAGTCCGAAAAAGAGATAAAACCAAAACTCATGAGAATTAGTAAAAAGTAATCAATCTCCACTGAAAGCACCTATAACTACACAAAGAAATTCACCCATCATGGATATCAAGAAATAATAATAAAATATTATAAAAATATTTACAAAAAATGACTTCAGAACTTATAAATAACCAAAAGTAACATTATTTTTTACCATTTCACCATAGTAAGTTCTCGAATTGAATTTGTGCTCCAATTTGATCGATTTTGATGTGACAATTGCGGGAGATTCAGGGTGCCATTTCGTCAATCATCTACAGCTAGTAAGAGGTATGTCCTTGCTCTTGTATTTCATCACAATTTCATGTATTTTTAGTGGAATTTTGTGTGCTAAAAGGGAGGATTTTCAAATTTTTAAGCATCAATGATCATCGTGGGTTTGGTCATTTGACTCGCGATAATTTCTCTCAACCTAAAATATGCCTGCGATGACATCACTCTATTAATACAAACAAGCGTGATGGTATCAAGGCATATGTTTTTGGAGGAACATCCCATTTTAGAGCAATTTTTTTTTATTTTGATCCATGAAAAAGTCACTAATTTATGTTTAATGATGTTTTGAACGAGATCATGGTTCTAGAATGGAAATAAAGACGCCATGAGGCCAAAGACAACCATGCAGCCTAGAATCCAAAATGCATCAATGCCTTGAGAGATTACGGGTTGTTGAAGTTCTTTAGGACCACAAGACTGAGCGCTCAAAGGGAATTACTGGCCTATTTGATTAGTCTTTCAGATGTGGATCGATAGATCTTCATAATCAAAGGAAACTAACTGGAAATAGAAGAATTAGACATCTATTTCATCACGTTATTGTCTCGAAGAGGAGAGAGAGTCCAAGTCTTCAGATCTCGCCCAAGTGGTGAGAGTACTAGTTCTCTTATTAGGAGCAATTTTCCACTTGAAGAGATGATGTGGGGTGCGAAGGTGATTATCACCATGGTCACCAACTACCTTCCTTTAAAAACCATACTATTCACCATAGCTCGTGTATCTAGGACACAAGCCTACATGAGAGTTAAAAATCCCAATTCCAGTATGCAGTTGAGTGTCCGACCCCCACCATATTCAACTGGTGTGGAGGCCTTCTAGCGAATATGAAAATACAACTGACCAAAGGGAAGCAGGGAAACTTGAGACAATTTGGGTTTGACTTGATAGTGGTGAAGCTCTTCCTAGAGCGGGTTCCCTTATTCTAGTATCAATGGGCAGAGGTACTAGATCCTGCCCCCCAAGACCCGAAGCTAGTGAGGTGGAGTCAAATCATGCCTTGAGGAGGGACGGGCCAACATATACTCTACCCTCTATAATATTTTACTTGGTTACAGTGCCAATTACTCATGGTGGATAACTATGCACATGCTGGCACGAATTTTAGATGGGATCTAGATATACCTCTTCCACCGGGAGAACGGTGGACCGATGCAGGTAAAGACATATTTTTTTGGATTCTTTCAAGTCTTATTATTTTTTTTGTAAAAGTGTAAACTGAGACTCAACTTATGATAAATGTTTAGATGTGGGACCAGAAAGACCACTTGGCATGTCGCCAATAGCACGATAGGCTTGTCATCAGATAGTGGGCACTGACTATGAGGAAGGGGCAGACCCCTTAACCAAGATGGAGTGAAACCTATATGCAATTGCTAGGGGAGTTCTGGAGTATGCTACTATAGACGAGGTGCCACTGTGCTAGCAGAGACAAACATTGGGAGTATCCACAAGACTGCGTTAGTTGTTAGGCCGAGTGATCAGAGCAGCCTCATCCTACCATGAGCACTGCGTAGGCTGATACTCTTTCTAGCTATTTTACACATTTTGTAGGCTTTGAAAGCCAAGTGTCCCAAAACATTTTATGTTTTGAGATTTTGATGTAAAAACTTTGACAAAATCGATCTATATATATATATATATATATATATATATATATATATATATATATATATATATATATATATATATATATAGCATATGCATTCTTTATTTTCTACTTATGTGTCTAAAATATTATCAAATTTAAAAATGATGCAAATGTCTATCAAGAACATAATTTGCTATTGCATGTTTTAATGTATTCAAATTGTCTGGAATGTGTTGATATGTAATAAAATCAAAATTTCTTTCGAGTAATTAAACACGTAGATGCATACAAAATATCTGTGGATTTCTTACCGAGTAATGATTCTTTAACTGTAACACAACGAGTTGTGAATCTAACTTGACAACTAAATCCCTAATGCAAAGAGCAACTACTTCTGACAATAGTTCAATGACTACACTGTATTCGGAAATGTTGTTAGTTGTCCATCCTAGGAAAATACCTTTTAAATCAATCAACTTGCCATCAAGGGCATAGACTACCCACGCTGTGGAAGACAAGTTCCATGTAGTACAACAAAAACCATTAAAAAAACCGACATAATGACTTGACAACATCTGCAAACTGAGTGGAACATGAGGTAAGAAGAAAAACATGTGTCTGCAAAGAAAAAAACACACCAAAAATAAAAAAGCACACACTAGTGAATTCTACATGGATTTCCTTGCGTACAAAGTTCAGATGTAGTCCATTTCTAGATGGGTAATCAATAAGAAAATAATAAAACCAAAGTATCACTGTTGATATGACGTGTAACCATCAACTTAGCCAAATAACACAGTAAAACTCATAAAAATCTGTGCCCCCATGCCCCCCAGGTGAGTGAGGGTTATGATTCATAAGACGAAAAACCCATTGTGATAATGGGCAAATGAAAGAGACTCGGGGAACAAATCTCATTAAAGGAGGAAAGAAAAACTTGAACTCATGATGAGGAAACGGTGCCCCTAGTTGACATATTTTGACGATTTTAGGTTGGACTAAAATGTCAATGGGTAGAGTTGTAGTAATGTTCCCCATATTACCCTGAGATAGGACCTTGTGCACCAAAACAAGTGAATGAGGTGGATGGATTACGCAATGAGGAAAAAATGGTTCAAGACAAAAAGGCATCTCACTGAGGCTGGGAATAAATCTAGAACGATGATGGAGACTGTTAGGGCCTAAATCTACCTTAGGCTGAGAAAGGTAGAATCTATGGTAACATCAAACCACGCTTAACTTAGTAGCTAGCCCTACCAGGTCGGGAGAGGGCTCTATCCTTGTCAATCTCAACAAAATGGCCAATGAAAACTTGAGATGACTGATGTAATGACTGATTTTAGGCTAGGTATGTATACAAAGGTGTTTGATTTACTTTTATGATGTTTTGTTGGCTCAGATGTGAAAGGCAGATTTGGGTCTAGGAATGAGGCTCAGTTTTGCAAAGATATCTATGGAGCAAGGTAGGAAAGTGATTTGGTACTTCAAAATGAGTGAGATGGAGAGCTTTTAGATAGGTGAGGAGTTGAAAAGGGCATGTAAAACTCAAGGATCCTTTTCAAACAGCTGAAAACATAGATAACTAAACAAACCCTAGGTAAAGCACTGCACTTTCAATGTATTCTACCTTTATCCTTGTTTGATTTAGTTAAGATGAAATAAAGAGAGATATGTCTACATAAAACACATGTAGACTTACAAGTACAGAAGAAAACACAATAAAAAGGAAAGTTTCCACATGAATCCCATAAAGTGCTGCAAACCATTGGTTTATTCCTTAGTCAAATTGTTGAAATGAGTATACAATAAGCTCCAAGCTTTCCCAAAAGTCCAACCATGCTAATGACTGAAAAATTACAAGATATAGGCAACCAAAAAATCATCCTATCCTCTAGGGGTCGAGCTCATAATATTAGGAGCTATTCCAACAAAATCTAAACTGAGAACTAGAAAGTAGGCAATGGAACAACTTGCCTCTAAAAACTAGGAAACTGATTCATTTAGTTGTAAACTACCTTTTGATGGATGAATCTACCTCTATGAGTGAAAATTTAGCATAATTACATAAAAATCCATCATGTCACATTAAATTACATCATGAGTTTGACAATTAGGAGGAAAAAAGTCAAACTGTGAAAAAGCTAGGTGAAAAATAGAGTTTTTGACTAAAAATGAGCAAAATTCCTCCAATGCACCGCGCTGATTTCCCTATGCATAATGCCTTTTTGCAACTAATTTTGGAGGCCTTCCTGGTGTCCAAATTTGCTACAAGTGGGCTTGTTGGAAAGGTCTACCTGTTTTTCTTCCATCACAAGTGGAATTTTTGAATTTGGCCTCACTTTTCCCCTCCAAAACCGAGTTCTCCCAAGACTACTACGTGTGTGTCAAAAAAGGGGCAGAAAGGTCATTTTTGAGGTGTTTTTGACCTTTTTGGAAGCTCAAAACTTGTCAAAATTTCTTGGCCATTTGTGAGAATTTATATTTTTTCATGAAAAATCCAAATATGTTGATTTTTCCTCAAAATTACGTCTCAATCAAAAGCGAGCGCCAGGTGGCGCGACGCATTGGGTAGAAAGCCCTGTTTTTTAAGGAAAAAATTCCAAAACTGCAAAAAGTGTCCCAAATTTTTTGAAATTTGGGCTGAGTGTCCATTAAGTGTTGTGTTGGGCCACGGAAGTCTCAGCCAATATTTAAAGTCTATCTTGCTCTTTTTGCCTCCTTGATGCCTTCTTCAACTTGGCCTTCAAGTTCTTGATTCTTGCTTCGCACACCATATTTCTTGACAAGTAGTGGTATGCCATGTTTCTCAACATATTTTTCTCATTGATGACCTTCTGCAACAACCTCTCCAAGTGGATATTTTTCCTCTCCAACCAAGATTCACTATCAGCATTGATTTCTTGTTCAAATGTTGTGAACTTGACTTTCCTCCTTTTGGCAGCTTGCCGGTTTTCTTGTATGTTTCATAGCTCCATTATGGTCTGTTGATCCTCTAGCTATTTGTTTCTTTGCTCAATATATTTGACTATCCACTTGGCTCTTTCTAGGTTGAGAGACAAATGATGAAAGTCAGCTTGTTGCTCCTGGATGATCTCTCTAGGCTTTGAGCTTTGTGAGCCCAAATTGGTGTCATCAACCTGAATAAGAATAAAATTTGTCTCCTACCCTCCTAAAGGCCTCTCATCCTGTAATGGCCGTTTTCCCTTGTCCTTTACCTGCTCTGCTGATGGAGGAAGTGAGACCGCTTCCACCCTGGGTGGAGATAATACTTGCTTTGCTACTGCAAACAACCTTCTAGTGACCTTTTGGTAGGTGACAAACGTTGGCACACTAGTGGTCTGTGTCTCATGAAGCTCCTGCTGATGTGAAGGTCCACCTGTCTCATGGAAAGCTATTGGAGGTAGTTGAGGAGCGGTGAATACCTCATGTGAAATTAAATCCTCCCATGAGATGTTCTGTAAACCAAGCTGATGCATGACCACAATATTAATTAGTGCAAAATGATATATGTTGTTATACTGTTGCTGAGGAGTCTTCTTGTGCACTAAGGTGGTCATCTCCTCAATGTTCCAGCAAATAAAGTAGGGGAGATTCATCATTCTCACCTTAGTGAAGTGCATCAACAATCTGATATGGTAGGCATACAGGCAAGAAAACCGGGCCTGACAGCATAAATACTTAATTATGAGTTCATCAAGGGAGCATATGAGTCTTTGAGATATCAGAATGGAAAAACTTTGCTGAGATGTCTCTGATAACCAACCTTGATGTAAGGCTCATAATGGTCTTTTTCAATCTGCTGCCTCTTATTCCACTGCTCACCGACATTGGGAATGCTAGTTGCTAGAGAAATAGAATCCGGTGTCAAGGTAAAATTCACACCTGCTAGAGTGACTTGGCCATTATGAAGATGGAGGACAAACAACCTGGCCAACTCATGATGGTACTGGACTCTCTCTACCATCTCACAAAACTGATAACAGGATTGGTGTTGAAAGCATGTGATAGTAAGAGGACAGGCCTGCAGCTCGACAAGTGAAGTATGCTCCTCTCGTATATGTTTGCCACCCTTGTGAGGTCTTCCTGGTGCCTGCATTTATCTAGGAGAATCACTGTGTGTCTCCTCATCTCAGTCATAGGAAGGATCAGACTCCATGTTTGCTAATGTGTGAGTTTTCGATGAGTATGAAGAGATTTATGGTGTTTTTAATTTTCTGCTACCAATTATGAGAATGTATGAGGGATTGTGGAGGGAGAGGGTATGAGGGTTTTTGGGAATGTTGTTAACAAGTTTTTGGGAAATAGGGGGTTTAGGGAATAGTATGTATCCTTAGGGACAACAATTAGGGTTTAGGAATTTGCAACTAGGGTTTGGGATAGTGGGAGTTAGGGATATGGGTTTAGTGAATTTAGGGATATGGGAATTAGGGAATGCGTTGATGAAACTTGGAAAATAAATGAAGGAATCAAGGAGTGAGGGAATGATGGAGTGGACTTGGCAGTAAAAACACAAATTCAAACCCTAAGAAATTGTTTTTGAGAAAAAATTGCAAGGAGGTAGGGTTTGAGTTTTATCTCACTAAATCACCATAAACGTTAAGAAAATCTCTTTCACTAGCAAGGGAAGAAGACTTGACTTACTTGCACAGGTGGAAATTGGATAAATTTGGCAGTTTGAATGAGTTTATGGCTGAAATCGGGCTTGCAGCTATATGCGCTATGCCACAAACCCAACGCACCATGCCTTCTCTATGTGTCGCGCCAGTGTATTTTTTGCACTGTGAAGGGTGGCCCAATGCGCCGCGCCAGTTCTATGTGCTGTGCCCATGACCCAATGTGCCGCAGCCCTGAAACTTGCGCAGTTTTGCTGCAATCTTCCTTTTTTCTCCCACACGGGCTTTCTCTTGCTCAATATATCTTCTTTGAATTCAAATGAGCTCTTTGAACATAAAAATTGATTTATATACAAGAGATTTTGATTTTTCACTCATAAAACCCACTTTTATAATGTTTGCATTGTGACTTACTTTTTAAGCTCTGTTTTTGGGTAATTTAATTCATTTTTGCCTTTGATGAACTGAATGATTTGAATTTTTGTTTTCCTTGCAGGGGATGTAGTTGCTGAAGCTTGGCAAGGTGACCAGGGTTGCCACATAAAAGCATAAAATACTCTGTTTTTCCTCAAAATAGGGTTTTGAGGAAAAATCAATCACTAAGTGAGTGATTATGGATATTATTGTTGCTGGAACTTTATTTGACCTCCCCATGTGCCTACTGACCATCACTGAGCATTTTGAGACCTTATTGACGAAAAACCTAAACCTAATGAGACCTAAAACCATAAAAATAACTTTTACAGATTTAGAGATAAAAATTGACTGCAGATGATCTAGACGAGTGAAAATAGGCTGGCACATGAGGGAAAATATATAATAAGCCACTACCGTTAGATGATCCATGATCCTAATGGAATGTAGCTGATCTGGTGAGACACCTAACATGCAATGAAATAAGAGAATTTGATCACTAACGGAGGGATGAAGATACTGACACTAACAAAGACCATTCCAAGGAGTTTCGTCTAAATACTTAACCCCAATGACACTCTTGTTGGTGGGGAGTGTCTCGTTCAAAGGATCCAAAGAATCCCAAGAACCAAGATAAGGAGATGGCACATAAGTATCCATGTTCATACTAAAAACAACATGACTTTCTAAAGTGGTCATTCAAGCCAAGACAATTTCTTGATAGTCTTTCTCTAATGGACTTAATGACATAGAATCACCAAATGAATCAATTTTATCTAGAGTAGGAATAATCCAAGGATTTGTAGAGACCGAGATCATATTGACCGAGGTGACATTCGAAGGTGGGAGAGAAAAAGTACCCATTAGAGAAGAGTCTCTGAAGAGACCTACCCCCACCCTCTCTTAAGGAATTTCGGTATTTCCCACATATGGGACATTACAGTTCGATGAACCGGAAGAGAAAAAGGACACTTGGAAGACAGTGATAAATTTTCCTTCGTGAGGAAAACGAAGCACCCAGAACAAAGAAGACACCACACAAAAGATAATATGGGTCCAACTTTGCTCGAGAAGAAGGTTGTAGTTGAGATTCGCATCTACAACTTCCACTTCTAGCTCAAAGGTTTTTCCTTCCAACGTGATCAACAAGTTTGTGAGAATACCATATGGATGGGAGCCTCTACCATCAAAGTCCTCCAATGTGTTTGGGGAATGATTGAGGGGAGGAGAGATGATGGCCTTTCAACACGAAACATACATGATGCAGGTGGAAGCATCTTCATTAATAACAATCTAATGTATCATATTTCCTTTAATGATAACCTGAATAAAAAAAGCAATCTGATGAGGTAGACAAGGAACATGGTTTTCAAGGCCAAAGGTAATTAAAATCGAATTGAAAGGATCAATAATTCCTATAACAAACAACAATGATTTTTGTTGCATTGGAAAGGTTCGGAGAACTTCCAAAGCAGAAATCATCATAGGTGCTTGAGCTAAATCCTCAATAATATTATAATGTTGTGCAGCTCTAGCATCAGGATTATAAGATGATTTTTGAAGTAGACCCTTGGAAAGTTTTCAAATTGCAGACTCACTATAGACATCAATATGGAGTGGACCAGAACTAGATGGAGTAGAGGTAGATGGTATATCAGTGACTTCTTTCTCCACCATCTGCTTTTGTGGGGTTTTATAGTCATTTTCTCGAGTAGCAATCGAAATAGGCGATGAACCTTTCATCATGAAAACTTGGGAAGGAGAGGAGGTAGAGGATTGTGAATGGTAGACCAACTGCATATACTGAGATGGAAATGGTTCTTTCAAAACATCTGATGTCCCTTTCAATAAGAAGTTAACTTTAGAACGTCAGAGACAATCCTTGGTATAATGATCTTCATCGTAAACGAGGAAAGGACATTTTGGCTTGCACTTGGAAGCATCATTAACAAATAATTTGGGTGCATCCTGTTTCAGGGTATCAATTTTGGATTTACCGTTACCCTTTTTCTTACCTTTCAAGGCCTTATCTGCTATGGTAGAATGAACAACATGTACCTCAGAGGTTTTACCAGGTTTTGACGAATTTTTTGAAGGATTATTGGAACCAGTGTTTGAAATAGATTTCTACTTCAAATAAGCCTTAGTGGAAGTTTGAGACAATGAACCAATTACACCGTCAATAGGTAGTACATCAGGAGACTTTGAGGATTCCAGATCCGAAGATGGTCATGAAGCATCAAGAAACATTTCATATAACGTTCTGGATTATGAATAGACTAAGTCTAAATACTGAGCATGGGAAATAACTTGTTCTTCAATAACACATCCACCCATAGCTATATCCTTAGCTTCTTAACAAATTATTTTGAGAACTATTCAGTCAACGACTCATCAACAATCTCGAATTTGATGAGATCACAGTTACATCTCCATTCATGAATATGATCGGAAATATGGGTCATGGTATCTTTCTTAAGGGGTGTAAGAAAATGAGAGCTAGTTTCATATCAAACTGACAATTGGAAGTGGGTGAGGAAGGCCATAGATAAAGAGCTAAAGTCATCATAGGTAGTTTGAGGAAACTTGATATACCATTTTGCGGAAGCATGTATGAGGGTTCTCTGAAAGATGCAAAGATGGATAGAATTGTCAACATACAAACTTGAAGAGCACCATAAGTGATATGTCATCACATGGGCTTGTGGTTCATCTTTAGACTTTCCTTCGAACTTAGGTAAATCACTTCGAATTTTAGTTGGAACAGGAGGCTAGTAAGGTGAATGAAGAATAGGATCATTTGTGAGCCTCGAGAGATCAGGCAGTTCCAACATAGCCAAGAAGAGAAATTGTAGATTGAATGGCATGTAGGGCCTTTGAGGAGACCCCAACTATAGGTTCCAACTTTTCTAGTAAGGATTCTTCCCCCACAGTGGAGGATTTTGACCATCTGGGTTTTGATTTTTCCCCCACTAAGGGGTACCTTGACCATAAGGTGTATTTTTTCGAGGGTAGGATTGATATTGACCTACCATAGGCTATTGATAAGTGTTATATGTGGCATATGGATTGTAAGGTTGTTGAACCAGTTGACCTTGGACTTGAAGATATTGGCCCTGCTGCTGCAGGGGTTGATCTTGTGCTTGCAATGGTTAACGTTGTTGATGTGAATATGAAGCTTGCTGCTGCATAGGTTGACCTTGCTGCTACAGAGGATGACTTTGCTGCTGTAAAGGTTGATCTTGCTACTACAAAGGTTGGCCTTGTGAGTAGAAAGGTTGAGTAGGCATTTGAACAAACTGAGTTTGTTGTTGCACTGGCCGCTAAGACAACTACAAAGGTTGACCCTACTATTGCAATGGTTGTCCTTGCTGCTGTAATGGTTTCCCTTGCTACTGCAAGGATTTCCCTTGCTGTTGCAAGGGTTGCTGGACAATTCCTTGGGATATACCCTGAGGGTATTGGTAATTTCCCAATTCAATATGACCATATCCACCAAGAATAGTGGATTGAAAAGCCTTGATATAAGCTCTTGCTTGTGGAGTGTAAGGTGGATTGACCAAGGCTTGTGAACCATATGCGATATAAGCTTGTTCGAGTGGAATGTGAGTTGTATAAGGTTGCTGATACTAGATGTCACCTAATCTGAATGAACCAACAGGGTTAGGAATACCACCAGAAAAAGGTTGATTAAATCCAACCATGTGATTTTGTAATCCACTCACATTGGTTTCACCTGATAGAAGAGGAATATTCATATTTCTCCCTCTAGGTGGTGGAAAATTCTTTCCACTTGATGGAGGGGTGGAAGAACTAACTAAAACTTGATGTGAAACAATTGATTATATCGGAAGGGTTGATTGAAATGAAAATACAAGTTGTGATGGAATCGTAGGTTGAACGGGAACTGACATGACAACAGTTTATACAGAAACTTGAGAGGTCATGTTTGAATGAACAAACCAGAACTAGGCATGACATTTGAAGACGAAATGGGATTTTGATACAAATATGAAGCACTATGAGTTCTTGAAACTAACTAGGCTAGGTTTGCACAACCAGGTGGAAACAAGGGTCCACTAGATTCAAGAAGTATCAGAGATGGGACTCTTCCTATAAAAGAAAATCCCTCTGGAGGAAATTCATACCCCTTTCCATCATTGACATGAGGAGCATTAGTAGTGGAAACTTCGGAATGACCCAAACAGGAGGTTGGGATGTAGCCTTCCCAACCCATGGGAGGAAACAATTGATGACAAGGAACCCGAGATGTGTGAGGATATAACTCCAAAGGAATACCAGGTTGATCATAAGGACTATAGCGATGCTGAGGAGATATTACAATAGGATCAAATAATGAATTCGATGAATGAACAACAAGCCTCTGTAGAATCTCAGGGGTTTGTAGACTCACAGGGATTTGTGGACTCTCAGGGGTCTATAGAGGATTGTGAGGGCTGTTAGGATCAAATTCTTGAGGTGATGACAAATTCGATGGTGGTGGACGAGAAGATAGGGGTTGTTTACTTGGAATAATCCCAAGTTCAAAAATTTGATCTTCAAGTGACTGAGGAAATTATGGATGAAATCCTTAGGAGGGCCCTTTAGTATCATACAATGAAGGGGAACTATGAGATGAACTCAATGGTTCAATGACGATGACTTTCTCTCAGGAGCATAGAAGGAAATATAATTCGGTAAGGGCTTATTAAAAATCTTGAAATTAGTAGGGAATTACTCAATATTTGTCCAAGAAGCAACTTCATCGGTTCACCATATTATCATGGGCAATCATTTTTAGAATTTGAAACAAAAAAAATTTGTTTTCATGTTTTAGGAGTCGAGAAAAGGAGGAAAAAGGTGACTCTAGTCCCTTTCATAGGTTTAGTGAGCTTGAAAGGACAAGTGCTCGATGATCTTTTCAAATTTAAGGAGCTAGAAAAAATCAAAATGACCACTCAGGTAACTCTAGGAAAAAAGGAGTATCAAGTAACCGTGAACTGCAAATAAATTTACCAAGAATTTGACGTACATGTAGGAAATCTCCTCGAATGTTGTGTTCGTTGTATCAAGTTTACAAGGTGGCGGACTCAGCTTCCTATGGATAAAGGTTTGCAACCTATGAGGGTCTCCCTTTATATACTCCATGGCAAGGGGAGCACAAGTTTGTGCTAGCACTATCTAATGCAAGAGTGAACAACAACTGTTGAGTTTAATAGATGTTTGAACATGTCTCTAGCCTAAACCAGTAAGTATAAGCATTAATGTTTCAAATTCTCCTTAGATTAGTTGATAGATTTTAGATTTAATCTTCGAATTATGTTTCGATTTCAAGGCCTTAACGATGTCACCTGTTCCTAAAATGCAGGTAAATGATGAAATCGAAATCCTTTCTTTCGATGAAGGTTGCCTATTTATGGAAGATAAACACCCAAATCATGCATCAAACAAGCAATAATGCATCAATGACAATTTTCAAATGCTAAATGCAAAAAATGAAACCTAGTCTTTCATTTTATAAGCAAATTCAATGGCAAAATAAAATCTTAAATCGATCTACCTCAAGATACAATGATGATTTCCTTTTCACTTTAATGAAATCAATGTAATCTAGTGCAAAAGAGAAAAAGAGAATGCAAAAACTGAATAATCATTAAAATACCTTTCACATTAATGATTTTGAATGCATCAAATGCTTCCAAAACTACATAGAAGATAAATACTTTCACATTCACTTTTAGAAACACAAAATTCAACTAAAATACTTCCTTTCAGTTCAATCGAAACATACCATTTTGTAATCTGATGCTTTCCAAATGGAACTAAAGTGAATCTCAAAGCATCTACTCAAGTCAACACTAATGAAAACAACTTAATACCCAAGAACCAAAAGTGATTTGCAAAAGACGACCAACCACAAAAAGACTCTTTGAATAAGGGTAATTGATCTCTCAAGAGAAGAGACATGAGTGAATGAAGGATGAATTATAAGTCCTAGAAACCCTAGAAGGAAAATCAAGCTCCAAACACACTTAAACCAAATCAAGAGGAAATTGAAGTTAGACAAACATGTAAAGAAAAACAAGGAAACTAAAATCACACTGGTAAGCCACTGACAGAAAGAAAAATACTAAAACCAAGCAAGCAAACACTATTTTTCTTTAACCTTTGATATCATCGCACATGTTAAAAGAAAAGCAGTGATCATCGCTACTGTAATCAACATATCCGCGATGTCATCATGAGTGTCAGGGAAAAAACCGTGATGGTCAAGAAAGATAAAGAAAAAAAATATCTTCAAGAGCAACGCAAATTAAGAACCTTCAAGCAATTACCAGAAAGTGAAAATGGTTAAAGACAAGAAAAGAAGTTTGGGAATGGACAATTGGTCAAACTCATCACAAAAACAAGGTGAAGCATTGAATGGAAAGGATCATAGGCTCCCCAGTGGAGTCTCCATTTTGCTGTCTAGGTAAATACTCTCTACAGAGAGAGATGATCCCTCTAGCCCAATGAGTGGGTCTAGCAACCAAAGTGGCAATATACTAGATGCTTTCATAAGTTGCAATTGAAAAGACATACGAACAATATGGCCTACCTCATTCTAATGCTATCTCAATCTCCTTTTTTGAAGACATTGAATAACTTACTTGATGAGCTCATTCCTATTGCTCTCGATGTTTATGCACCTACACAAGAGATCAAGACACAACAAGGAATGAAAATACAAATAGCATATTCAAAAGAAACCTACTTAATTGATCCAGGAATGTTAAGCTAAATGATACATGAGCATACACATTTAGGGAAAATGAACCAAAAGTTGTATTATAATAAAAAATAAGGGAAAGCATACAACCAAGCCTTGACTTCAATAGGCTCTCCTTGAATGAATATCCAACTCCAAGCTAAGCTCTCCAAGCACTCCTTCTCGAAGACAAATGAGTAGCATATATGCATAATCTTACCATAAGGGTGCAAATAGACATAGACCAACCATTTGGGAATGGGAGAGGATGAATAGATAGGTTGGGAAAGGGAGTTAGGGTCTCTCCAAAGATATGAGTAGGCCCTTATCTCAAGGAGGTAGCTCATAGGTATAATACCAAGAAGCCAAGTTGGGAGAATTCGACCTCATCTATGCTAAATAACCTTCAGCTCGCCACTCTAGAAGCTTCTAGATCATGAAGATTTTGATCTTCTTTGTGAAAATTTCCTTTTTGGGATCATTGCAAGTATACAAGTTAACATAGTGATGCCATGTAGGTCAAGTGCAGTGCAACATGTGATCATCGCTACTTTTAGTCTCATAAGCACGATGAATTTGAAATTATGGTTTTAGAGCTATTTCTTTTAGGGGAAGCTCGAGGAATTTTCCAATCAATGTATTAGGAAGGATATGAGCTACATATATGAATGAGTACACTGCATAATAGCCATGTTTTGAGAACTTTGGGGTATGCCACAAGGAAATGCAGGAGGTGTGACAAAATATTTTCTAACAGGAACATTAGAAGAAAGATGTTAGGGGGAGTTATGATCATAGAGGGAATAATTGTGTTATCATCAATGCCAAAGTGGGAGAGTGTTGATACGGGGTTTTTATTAATTTCAACTGAAGCAGCACGAGGGTATACCCTAATCTTCCATGGGAAATTTGACATCCCAATTCATGGAATCTTGTGTCAAGATCCTTCTAGATATATGCTCCTCGACATGATGTTACTATTTATATATGGTACGCTTGGTGGTTCCTCCTGGTTTGAGAGGAAATTGACATTGAAGTTGAAGTTCCCGTTTTGTGGGTTAAAACCCCATGGGGTAGAGACATGACACCCTATTCACCAACTGTTGTCAATATATGACAAGGATTCTCACCATAATCTGACCACATATAAGTTGAAAAACTTCAAAATCCAAAGGTAGTAAACCAATCATTGACTTCACACTCAGGTAGGACCATATGCACTAATCCAATCATTATTTTACTTGTTATTACATCAAATTTAAGGATTTTATTAAGATTTATAAATTAATAACTTTGTAAGAGGGATCAAAATGTTTTGCATCAACAACAAGGTATCTTTCATAAATAGAAAAGCCCAATTTTTTTTACCAAGAATCCTAGCAGTCTTCCTGCTTAGTTCTCAAGGCATGTAAAAATTAAAAATCAACTTAATTTACCATTTAATCCTTGCGCCTAAGAAAACTAGGAACCTCTTCTTAAAATTCAATATTCACTCACATTAGGCTAGTGGCTCTCTTAACTTATGATATAAGGCATTGATTATTCTATTGTTAATATCTTGAAACCTCTAGCTTCCTCCAACATTCATAAAGATAGCCCCTCCCAAAATTCTTAAATTAGCGTCCTCTAATACTATAAAATAACCTCACCTTGTTGATGAATTCATAGACTCTAACGAATGAATTTGTAGAAAAAGCATCTCTAAAAATTTTCAGTCACCCTACTCGAGCATTAACACAGGTATGTTAAGGGATAGGGTTTGGTAATTTTGAGATTCAATTTCTTGCAATGTATGTTTGTTATGGGCAATGAAGGATTAAATGACTCCATAATTCCATATTTAGGATGGGAAAAAGGTCTTTTGGACCTGTAATAAGATATTTTACTTAGGGAATGATCACAATCAATTATTGGAGAAAATTTATAGCCAAGTCTAGAGACTCGGACCTACACTTTGACTTTAAAAATTTGTCACAGAAATGATGTATTTGTTGACTCTTAAGGAGAGCGAAAATTGGATTAGATTCTTTTTATTTTTCTGTTTGAATTTTGGATTCATGTAGGTGTTTTATCATTGAAATCCAAGCACAATTTCTAAAGTGAGATAAGCTCTAAAATAATGAAACCTTGATTACAAAGGCAACGAAGATTGGAGGACAACCTTTTGATTGAAAGTGCATCCCTAGTTGTGATTACAATAGTAATAGAAACACATCAAGATTACTTGCGGAATTTTCTTTGTGCACAACGATGTATGATATAGCTAGCAAAAGTGTTTAACATAACATCAAAATATTTGGTATTATCCTTACTCTGAAGTCACCAAACAGGGTGTTAAAAATATATTGTATGAGTACTTATTGCATATGAGTCCTAATTGAGGTTGATATGAAGAAAAAAATCAAATTCTGAATCCTAGTGCAATAACTATTCATATGTATATGTATCTCTATTTGAGATGACAAACAGAGGTATCCTACAAGTTATTTCATCATCCAAAATCTTTAGGAAGGAAAATCCACATACCACTACCACAACCAGGTTATCACAAAAGCTAAGTTTGAACACTTTCAAGAAGTTTGATGACATCAAAGGTCCAAGTAAGTGTGATTGTACTCCTTTTATTGTTGCATTCAATTTTGAGTATTTCTCTTAAGTTTTTATTGTAATATCATCATTGTAAATTTTTTAATACTGGACTAATCCTTTTGCAGGCCCAGGTAAGTTTTGGTGAAGGGTGTTTACAAGTTTCTTGTCTTGGGAATTCGATATTTCTTAGATAGATTTTTTTAAGTACAAGACTTTCTTCAAGGACAGACTTAATACATCACCTACAACTATGGAAACACGAGAAGAAAAGGAAGCATGAAAGAGCAATATCTTTGAAAGACAACTCAACATACCATAGCCAAACAAACTATGAATATTATCATCGACACAAGAAATTTCTTCTTCAACAAGCATCAAGGATAATATGTGCAGAGATTCTCAAACTATTTTAAAATGTTTTTCTAGAGTTCCTTTTTAATTGAGGTCAATGCATTGGACATCGTTGTAATCATAAAAATTGGGTCATTGCTAGGAGTTGAAGAAGGAAAATATGTTTTGGGATAAGGATGTGTGTTATTGTTGAACAAGAGTATTGGTTTGTCGTGACAAGGGTATAGTTCCTAGTGTTGTTTATATGTCAAAGAAAAATCATTTAAAACCTTTGTTAGATGACTATTGTCCCTAGTACGAGACTCCACAATTTCTATATTTTATTTTTGTCTTTATAGAGTGGTAGGGTGGTTCTAGGGCAAGTTGCAACTCGCTAGGGTGTTGGGGCATCCATTTAGCTAACTACTCATAAAACTAGGGAGTTGGGCCGTCCTTTGAGTGGGAACTAGAGAAGAATGATTTTCTAGAGTTCTAGGAAGTAATAGCTTTTTTTTCAATAGAGGCCGAAGATTAAAGAACATACTAGAAAAACATTTCATGGCTTTTGACCCGGACCTGGTTTTCCACCGAAAACTTTTGTGCCTACTGTCTCTATTTTTTCATTGTTGTTTACTGCTCTTACTGAACAACAATAATAATAACTGAAGATTACCCAATGCTCTGAAAATGTTAATAAAGTGTTATTACTAATAAATCATGATGCAACCCCCTCTGAGTATTTCCAACATGAACAATATTGATTACGTTTGATATTTTTAAAATAATATAAAACATATATATCTATGATTGAGTAGTGAGGTGTTCTATAACCTAGAGTGAGAGAGATGTTGTCACATAACTTTACACTTAAAAATAATAAAATAATACTTACATTAATAAATTAGAAAATACTAATAATTGTGTTGGGCCGCTAATATGTCATTATTGTTATCACTTTTTAACACCTATTTCATCCATTTCTACCCTTGTTTATCATGTCATTTATCATGATTTATCATTTAATTCCATTTTATAATTATTTATGCTCTTATGGATAAATATTATTTCTTCTCCTTTATTTTTAATAAATTGATGATTATTATGCATGATTTTACCAATGATGGTTTATTAATAAATTTGTTGTAACATCACTCACCATTTTAGCCTCCAAGATATTTTCCAGATTGCAGATTTGATCTCCAGCTCATCATTAAATATTCCAACTCAGAAATTAGCTGGAATAAGAAGTGACAGTTTTTTATTGGACATTTCGGGAAAATGGAGAAGCATATGGAAAATCCGAAACATGGGTTTTGTTCAGAACAAACAAAATTAGTTTTCTTGTAATCCGTTTTCCCAAATTTGGTCCGTATTAAGAGAAACAGAAGGTTCTATGAAGACATTTATCTCAGATTCGTTGTTGTGGCCAGTTTCCAAATTATCTCAGTTGCAATACCAAATTTGACAAGTTCCTATTGAATGCTGACGAAAAGATATTTTAGATATGATCTTTCTGATTAATTTGTTGTGAACAATCCAATTTTGTTATGGGAATCATTTTGTAATCATATATGTTGTAACTTCTCTCTGCTCTCTGTGTATTTAAATGAGAACAGAGATCAAAGAGGGATATAGATTATTAGAGAGGGAGATTATTAGAGATAGGATAGGATAGGATAGGAGGAGAGGGGATAATGGAGATATTTTGATATGTACATGTAATCACTATTAAATTACAGGAAGACTATGTTATATTATTTTCATTCAATGAAAGAGTATGTTGATTTCCCTTGACGCATACAGATCGAATCAAATGAGACATGTTGAATAAGCCTAAGTGGTTTTTAATTCTCCAGTTACTATAAGTTCTTTCCTCCTATAAGTGGCAAGGGCTTGCCACAACTGGGAGATCTAGCTATATTAGCACCATCGTTGTAGATTTCCATTACCAGTTGCATTTCAATTCTGTCAATTCTGTAGGTTGTGAGTGTTAATTTCATTGTAGAGAGTGTGTTAATTTCATTACAGAGTGTTTAATTTCTAGCATAAGCTAGAGTTATTTTTACACAGGCAAGCATAGATAAGGCGTGGATTAGAGCATTGATTTCATTTTCTTTTGTTTACAACATTGCAGAATAGGACATACGTGAGAGTGTGGTTACTATAGAATAAGCTGAAAGAGATTGGTTAATGCTACTGAACTCTGAGGTGACAACGTTTCTATTTGAATTTCTTAAATGATATTGAGTGTGATTTAGATAGAATCAACTAGAAGAGATTAGTTAATGCTACTATGCTCTCGGTTGATGCTATTTCCAATTGAATTTCTTGCTTCAGATTTGATTATGGTTTTGCTTGAGATTATGTCCTAATGCTTAGATGTATTATTTCCTTTAAAAGTTACAGCTTGAGATTTATGATTGCATCCGGTGACTTTGGTATTGAATTTAATAGATTATCTTAAATCATTACTCTCTGGATTTATAGCTCACACATATTGTGTACACTCTTGAAACAAAAAGACTTACCCAGGTTGATAATTAATGTGAGGCAATTAGGAGTTTTAAAAGACACCTATTAGCACCCAACATTTTGGCGTCGTTTCCAAGGAGAGTGTTTCCATTTCATAGAGAGTGATGTATGTTTGATATTTTCTATTGGGAAAGAATTGGGTATTAAAAACTAAAGGTAAGAACCTACGTAACGAGCAAGTAAAGTGCTTGCTCCTCCACCCGCTTTCAGCACAATTGCATAGAAGTTGAAGTAGGTGTTTGATGTTTGTCTGCTATGAAATAATTGGGTATTAAAAATGGAAGGTAAGAACTTGTGTAATGATTAAGTAAACTACTTGCTCTTCCGCCCTTTTTCACCAGAGTTTCATAGGAATTGAAGTAGGAAATTTAGTGGTAGAATTTTTGAAAAAATCTCATAATTCCACTTAAGTGCTGATGTAAGCACCACCCATTTCACTAACCAATTGACAGGAACATTTGAAGGAGGAGCCTCAAAGAAATACATGAAAAACATCTTCTATTATGGTAAGAAATCACTCACATTGCAACTTTTGAATTTCCTATCAAAGATCTAGGAGGAGTGACACAAATGCACATAATTCCCCCATCTTCTCTACCAAATTTTCATGGTTTGACAAAAGAAGATCCAAATACATTCTTATTTGAGTTTGAAATACTTTGTAGAGGATATGATTATTGTACTAATGATCAAAGGTTGAAAGTGTTTCCTCTTATTCTAAAAGGAGCAACTCTCCAATGGTTCATGAGCCTAGGTGGAAACTACATCCAAACATGGGAGGACATGAAGAACATATTCTTGAAGAAGTACCAAGACTACTTCAAATCCAGTGAAGATATTTTCGGTATGATAGCGATTTCAATATAACCTTCAAAAATCAAAGCATAAGTTTTTGGAAAAAGAGATCTTAAAAACACTCCTTCTTAAAGGAATCAAAGATGAATTTTTAGAACTCTTAATTCTGATAGGAAGAGGTGATGTTTTATAGTTATCAAATGATGATGTTTGTGAATTGTGCATAAAGTATTCAAGAGGAATCTCCAAGGCTGGTAAGAATTCTAGAGAATTTTCTTCTTTCTTTTCCAAATCTACTACAAGAACAGGAGACATAAGAGATGAAATCAATGCTTTATTTGAAAATTTTAAAGTTGATTTTATTATCTCTCTAAATTCAAAATTGGATGTTTTGCAGGTTCGGAAAAAACAAGAAATTGAAGAAGTGCTTTTCCCTCATTATCGAAAGGAGCATCCCATAGATAGTTGTTCTTTCTTATCTAGGATGGAAGTAGCATATCAAAGATATGAGGAAGCTGCAAGAAGGTCAAAACCATGAAAATCATGGCCTACATGTATGGTTCAAAACACTTCTTCTCCATTCTCTTACTTGCATAATCCATTATGGAATACTCATGTGTTAGGGCATCCATGTCCATCTCAATATAACCTCCACAAATATTGTCTACAATTTTGGCATGGTTCATCTTATGATTGCATGACTACTCTTCATCATCTTGTAGCACAAAAACATCCTTCATATTCTTCACTAGCTCTTCTACAACATCTTGCTTTCCTATCAAAATCATCCACTCAACCCAATCAACTACATCATCAAAATGCTCCATTCCATACACAATTTCCTGCATTCCACACCCTCACCACAATAAACTAGTACAACATGCTTAAAGTGTTTAATTGCAAAATTTACGCACCCTTCCCACCCATTCTATCTCACATGCACCATTGAAGAAAACATATATTGAGATTCAAAATGTTTCAAATCCAAAAATTGTAGAGGTTATGGAAAAAAATGAGGTTTCTTCTAGTTCTCATTAACAAGCTGTTTTAAAAGCTCAAGAACTTCATGATATGATGGCTATGGGAAATCAAGAAAGTAATTGATAAATTGAAGATTGGTTTCACTCAATAGTTTGTTTGCAACATCACTCCATGCTTCAACAATTTTTGGCATCGTCTTTTCAAGGGAAGTTGGCTTCTCATACCTTAATATTTATTAACATGCATTTTCAAATTTGGGTATGTGCATACTTGAGGCCTTACTTCGAAAATGGTTCCACTGGAAGTACTCTTATATGTAATCATATTCATTTTTCAAGGTAGAGTAGGTTATTGTAGAAAATAAAATAAATAAGGAAATAAAATAAACACATTTTTTTAATGTAAAAATAGTTGTTTTTGTTATAACACGGTGTGGAAATCAACTTCGGTGATAAATATTTTAATTTATTTTTCTATGAGTATGAATTATAATGGAAAGTTCTAAAAACACTCATATTCATTTTTATCACCGATTTGGAAAAAATGCTTGAATATCATATTTTTTGGCTTGTGGGCTTGATGAAATTTCTGAAAACACAATCGGGACAGTCATGTTTTGAAAGACCAAAAGGGAATATTTTTAAAACCTGTCTCTATCCTTAGTAGCCCTTGATGTCTAATTTCCAACCCAATTTGAATCACTCAATTTGGATTTGAAACGAAAAAGTTATAACCAAAACATTGACTGATTGTCTAGTAGGCAGCTCAGGAACAGAGTTGGGACAGTTAGTTTTTTGAGGCCTAAATGGTTATATTTTGAAAACATGTTTCTATGATATATTCCCTTGTGAATCTAGTTTACAAGAAAAATTGAATCACTCATTTTCGATATCGTATGAGAATGTTATGTCCAATACTGACAGTCTATCGTAAATCAACACTCTTAAAACTCTGTTTTTCCGGCTGTTCATTAGAGTATTTGACCCATCAATTATTTTTTTATTCAAATTTTTTTTCTATTGGAGATAAATAAATGAATCTACTTTCATTTCCAATTTAAATCATTTGAATCCATCATTAAACAAAAACTCTATGCTTAAAACATCCACTGTTGTTCTAAGTGGGGAAATCGAAAATTACTCTATTATGCAGGTTGTTCTAAGTAAAATTGACATATCATATCATTGAATTTTTAAAACTTGTTTCTCTGGGTGATATATCTTTGAAATATCTCTCATTTGGCTTTGGAATCACTCAAATTGGATGAAAAACAAAGAAGTTGTGATTAAAACACTGCAGGTTAGCATGATTGGCCACTGCTCTCCCATAAGTGACAAATAAATTTTACTTTGTTATTTTTTCCATGGATTTGTTTCATATAGTAACTAATTGTTATTTTTATGAATAAATTCTTGGATAAGGGGAGCCTGATCACCTCTCTTTCTCCATTATTTAATGTTTGATTGCAGGTACACACTCGTTTTTTGCAGGTCTTAAGAGAATAAAGAAGGTCACTTATGGACGAGCGATTCTTGAAAGAAATTTTAATGAAACAAGGGCATTTCATCCAATTCATTACCTAACAGATTCATAATATAAGAAATGAAGAATTAATTTCCATTTGAAGATTCATGTCACTGCTACCAATACATTTTTCCAAGAGTTCATTTTTTTTTCCATTTGACAGATTGATATTCCCTAAGGAAATAACATCATAGCTGTTGTAATTTAATTTATTTATTTATATACTATTTTTTTTAAATAAAGTGTTGTTTCTTTTTTTATTTCTCTTATGTTTTTGTGTTTCAATTGTTTCTTCCTTCAAATTGTAGTTTCCGCTCCATTCGTGATTGAACAAGGAGGACCCCACCATGCAAGTTTCAGTTGCAGAAGGCAATCCTTCGACAGCTTCATTTCTGTAAAAAGTTATTTATTTACTATAAATATGATTGTTTTATGTGTTTTTCTTTGTTTGCTTTCTACTGTAAATATGATTTCTTTTCTCCATTTTTCTATAAATATGATTGCTTTTCTCTGTTTTTCTGTAAACACAATTGCTTTTTCCTGTTTTTTTCTGTTGTTTTTGTTTCTTTTGTACCATTGCCCTTCTTTTGTTTAGAGCAGTAGGGATGATTGCTTGTCTGTGTTTTTTTTCTCTCCCTATTTTATTCTGTTGTTCCCTATAGGGAACAACTGTTGTTCCCTTCAGGGAATAGCTGTTGTTCTCTCCAAGGAACAACACTTTCTGCGAGTATATTTTGTTGTTCCCTAAAGGGAACAACACTTTTTTGTATGTTTTCCTTTGCTGTTCCCTACAGGGAACAACTGCTATTCCCTCCAAGGAACAACACATTTTTTCTGAGTATGATTTTTTGAGTGTTTTTTTGTTGTTCCCTCAAGGGAACAACACTTTTAGAGTTTTTGTTGTTCCCTCTAGGGAACAACTTTTTTTGAGTGTTTTTTGAGTTTTTGTTGTTTCCTCTTCAAAACAACATTTTTGCTTCTTGTAAAGTTTTGTGTGTTGTGAATAGCACCTCCTTCCTCTTGTGGAATTATTCCTAGTTCATCTCAACCACATTTTACAGATTCCCTTTCATGGCATGAAGTGCACTACTTTTATGAGGACAAGAATTATGGATTCTATTGAAGCGAGTTAATATTATTCACGTTATATTCTTTAACAAGACAACTTTTGGATGAGAGATTCTTTTTAGGAAAAGGGACACAATTATTTATATATTACTTTAATACTGCATCGTTTTCTGTTGTACATGATACTAATTGATCATCTTAATACCATGCAGGTTCCACCCTTCCTGGTTATAATCTTCTCTGTCTATAATAAATGAGATTATGGATATATTTTTCTTCTATTGACATCTTCAACTTCTTCCACCATACCTGTAATTAAGGAGTACTGAACCTCCCTTTATTTATCATAAAAATGTGTAATAACAACAAAATTTTGTTTGCAGATGGAGGATAGGGGGTCTCATTAAGAGCTAGCTCACCATGTTCATAAGGATGTAATGAAGTGAAATTCCCACTATGGCCACCACACTAGGGTTATGATCCATTCGACAACCAAAATATCCTTGGAACAGTAGGTCTCATCAGAAGCTGGCCTAATCACTTTTGCTACATCCTAGTGAATGGTAGTGTGGTTATCTCGTTACCATGCCAGCACACCGATCTCTTCTGTAGAACAACACTGGAACTCTCCATTTATAAATTGAGGATCCTGGCTCATATGGGTTAAAAAGCAACCCTACCAAGGCTATGGACCCCTACTGGTAGCAAAGGCTCTGTTTATGGTATTGAAGTTATATCTTATCGTCAATTATTACTATAATACTGGTTTCTTACTCTCACTTTTTATCAGAGAATTTATTTCCTTAATTTTTCCCTGTTTTGAACCTTTACGCATGAGAAATTGTTTTATGATCAATCGCATCATTCTCAGCTAGAATACCATCAACAAAGAATCTTTTTCGCATATTGTTGTCCTTTCTCTTTTTCACATAACTTATCATCAATCCAAAGCATCCTATCTCTTATTCATAACTATCTTTACACACTCTGCTCTCATTACAACCATACCTCTTGTCGTCTTATCATTGATACCGTGTACTCTACTTGATTTACTGTCGTAGTATTCATTCCATTGCCTTACCATCAGAACAATAGTTTTTCTATGCTTTATGGTCATGAACGCCCTTTTCCAATTGAAGGGGGAAGGTTATTCAAATGTTTTTTCTAATTGAACTTTTTGCATGCAGCTTATCTATTGTTATTCAAAACTAAAACTATGGATTCAGGAAATTTGCATGCAGCGTAGTGATTTGTTTACAGGAGAACAACAAGTCTGGGGGGAACTCTATTTGCAACAAGTCCACATTATTGCAACTAATAGAAGAGGCTCGAGAAACTCGCAGATAGGATTTGCTTGCCTGGATTCCACCTTTTGCATCACTTTCAACATCAAGTCAGCCTACATCAGCTTCAACAAATGCCAGTCCATACATGTCATTCCACATTTTTTCGGAGGTAAAACTTGAGGTAAAATAGCATAAGCTTCTGATTTATTGAAAATTTAGGAGACTTTCATGAAAATCCATTGAGCATTATTTATCATCATACATTGTACATCTTTACCACTTCCCATTTTTTAGAGACATCTCATCTTTCAGTTTGGGGGAGTGTTACTTTCTTTCATTTCTTTCTTATGACCATCCCATTAATATTCTTTATCATCCATTGATCTTCTTTTTCATTCTCAACACCTCCCTTCATCCAGGTTGTTTTACACCAAACATATATTTCAACAGATTGTAGCAACCACCTCAATTTGTTTTTTTAACATCGCATGAGGCCATGCTAATTCTCCAGTTTGGGGAAGGAATTGCTACACATGATGGATGTTTTCTACTTTCTTTCTCATTTAAGGCATACAATTTTATTTTTATATAGTGTAGAAATTGATTGGCATATATGTTTAAAACTATGAACTAAATTATTGTGATTTTTGGATAACAAAAAGGTATCATTAAAATACACAAACCAAAATAATTTCAAGTTAAATTAGTTCATAAAATTTCGGAAATCATGCACTATCACCTACAGCCATTTTGTTTATATATCATGATATGTGCATCAAAATGATATGATTTTTGGATCATGGAAGAATTAATATAGTAGAAGTCTACTTGCAAAATTTCAGCAAAATCTGGTTTGTAGTTTTTGAGGAAATGGTTAATGAAATTTGTTGTTCCTTATATCATGTTTTGTTACAACTTCATATACATAAAATTCAATGTCAATGTGAAAATTGTTACGCCTTCATCAACATTGCTAAAAATGAATATTCATTATTTGAGGAAGAAGTCATTTGTTCCATCAATTTCATGACTTGGGATGAACATTTTTATTTTATTTTGTATAGCTTGGTTAATATAGAGACTTCGGGTTCCATGAAGACATGAAATATATTCAATTTGGGGGTGTGTTGGGCTGCTAATATGTCATTATCATTATCACTTTCTAACACCTATTTCATCCATTTCTACCATTCTTTATAACGTCGTTTATCATGATTTATCATATAGTTCCATTTTATAATTATTCATGCTCTTATGGATAAATATTATTTCTTCTCATTTATTTTTAATAAATTGATGATTATTATGCATAATTTTACCAATGATGGTTTATTAATAAATTTGTTGTAAAATAACTCACCATTTTATCCTACAAGATATTTTCCAGATTGTAGATTTGATCTCCAGCTCATCGTTAAATATTCCAACTCAGAAATTCGTTGGAATAAGAAATGATAGTTTTGCATTGGACGTTTCGGGCAAATGGAGAAGAATCTGGAAAATTCGAAACATGGGTTTAGTTCAAAATGGACCGAATTAGTTTTACTATTAGTAGTTTTCCCAAATTTGGTTGGTATTAAGATAAATGGAAGGTTATCTGAAGATGTTTTTCTCTGATTCGTTATTGCGTCCAGTTTCCAAAATATATCAGTTGCAATAACAAATTCGACTTGTTCTTGTTGAATGCTAATGGAAAGATATTTCAGATATGATCTTGGTGATCAATTTGTTGTGAACAATCCAATTTTGTTATGGGAATCATTTTGTAATCATATCTGTTGTAACTTCTCTCTGTATATTTAAATGAGAACAGAGATCAAAGAGGGATATAGATTACTAGTGAGGGAGATTATTAGAGATAGGATAGGATAGGATAGGAGGAGAGGGGATAATGGAGAGATTTTGATATATACATGTAATAACTATTGAATTACAAGTAGACTATGTTATATTATTTTCATTCAATGAAAGAGTCTGTTGATTTCCCTTGATGCATGCACATTGAATCAAATGAGACATGTTGATTAAGCCTGAGTGGTTTTTAATTCTATAGTTATTGTAACTTCTTTCCTCCCAGAAGTGGCAAGGGCCCGCCACAACTGGGAGATCTAGCTAGATTAGCACTAGTGCTATAAATTTCCATTACTGGTTGCATTTCAATTCTGTCAATTCTGTAGGTTGTCAGTGTTAATTTCATTGTAGAGCATGTGCTAATTTCATTACAAAGTGTTTAATTTCTAGCATAAGAGTGAGTTATTTTTACACAGGAAAGCGTGGATAAGGCATGGATTAGAGCATCGATTTCATTTTCTTTCATTTACAACATTGCAGAATAGGGCATACGTGAGAGTGTGGTTACTATAGAATCAACTGAAAGAGATTGGTTAATGCTACTAAACTCTCAATTGCCAAAATTTCCATTTGAATTGCTTAATTGATATTGAGTGTGATTTAGATAGAATCAGCTAGAAGAGATTGGTTAATGCTACTATGCTCTTGGTTGATGCTATTTCCAATTGAATTGCTTGCTTCAGATTTGATTATGGTTTTGCTTGAGATTAAGTCTTGATGCTTAGATGTATTATTTCCTTTAAAAGTTACAACTTGATATTTATGATTGCATCCAGTTACTTTGGTATTGAATTTAATAGATTATCTTAAATCATTACTCTCTGGATTTATTGCTTGCACATATTGTGTACACTCTTGAAAAAAAAAGACTTACCCGGGTTGATAATTAATGTGAGTCAATTAGGAGTTTCAAAAGACACCTATTAGCACCCAACACATTGTTGCCTATAACTAAAATACTTCAATATCCACCTTAATTTTACATCAAACTTGATATAGCTAGATAAAGAAATTAAAATTAAAAAAATATATATTTTACCTTTTAGTATGAAGTAGTCTAACATCCCCTAGTAAAACTTGTAAATATTTATTTAGTACATTATTGTAGCAGCTACAACCACAATCCAAAATTGTGCCTTAGCTTTGTTTTGGAGCCTCCCTATGAACCTTTCATAACACCATTTCTTGCTTCGTCAAGTACCCAAGCTTCAGTGTTTCTCTTGTAGAAAGACAACTTGTCTGTCAATGCTTGATGCATTCCCCTCACAGGTTGTTACTCCGGACTTGGTACAGCTGCAAGCTGAGTATCTCCCTTAAGAAATTGCGCAATTCTGTAGGGAAACCAGCCTTCCCTCTAGAAATTGCACAATTCTATGTGGCAGCCTACTGGGCTCTAGAATTGCACAATTCTCCATGTTAGGCTTCATCCATAAAACTACATAATTCTTTCGAGTAGGGCTACTCAACCTACGAATTGCATAATCCTAGGCAACAGTCAGCGTCTCTTCCCAGAAATTGCATAAATCTACGAGGAAGCCAACCTAACTCCCATCCAGAAATGTGCATTTTCTCCCAGTAATTGAGCAGCCTCTTGCATGTGCAGTTGGGTTGACCAGCTCCACCTAGGTACAAGGAAACTTGACTTGAATGCATGGCTTGATTTCTCCTATAATAGACAAAGGCAACATGTAAAGGAATCCCATGATTCAGGGAGCTATTTTTAGCGGCTGAAGGTTACATGCAAAGATCATTTTAGAATCTTTCCTCCAAGTGTCAATTTTTCCTAGATTTCTGGCATGCGTGTCATGAGCTCAAAATTGTTTATTTGACACATTAGAGCTCATCATTTCACATCGATCTTGGAGCTTTGACACCCCACAACATATCGAGGACTCTTCGACACAGCTGACTTAGCTATTCACAGGTAAGTGGTCTCAACTTGTCTTTTTCAGCATTTCTGTCGCTTTTTGTGTTTTCACTTGTGTGAGTGTTTTTTGCTTGATTTCTTTGAACACTTCGTGCTATTTACATGCATACTACCCTATACTAGAATTATTTCAGTTTTCATTGCTATCTCGTTGTTGTCTCATGCATGAAACTGTTTTGCACGAACAGTCGCCAATTCAGCAACTCACCTCACCCACATGCATGTTGATTTGTTTTCTCAATATTTCATTCAATTTTTTCATGCACGATCAATCACTTCTAATTTCACTTAGTATCACCATGCATTTGCTTTCACATTTTCTTTCAGTTGTCTGTTAGCGAGTCTGGCCAACCTTTGCCCCAACTCTACCTAACCAAGACAACATTGTGTAATCTAGAGAAGGAAGGCTCTGTGTTCCTCTCTAGTAGTGCACATTTCTTCGTAGGAAGTGTCCTCCAAGACGAATTTGTACATTTCTAAAGGGTGTGATTGCTGGCCCATAAAATTACGCAATGCAGTCACTGAGCCTCTAGTCATTGCCAACTGCAATTGTGCATTGCACAATTCTAGTAGTCATAAGTCAACCTACATTCTGCATTGTGAAAATACAATAGCCATTCAACCTCCCCAGATAGTCCATATTTCTTTCTGCTCAAGTCTAGAAGTCAGTGTCCCAGCTTCCTGGAAGAAATTGTTCAATCTTTTCCTATCAATCCTTAGGTATGTGTTATGTCATTCCCAATTTGCTTTGGTTTTCGCTGACATATTTCTTCCCATGCATGTTTCTTTGTCTCTAGATGTTTCATGTGTTCATCCACCTCTTAGTAGTACAGGATCAATGGTCTCCAAGAGAGAAGGATCAAAGGACACTGACAGAAGTACAACTAGAGAAACAATTGAATGGGTGTCTGCATGTCTACCAATCTATGAAGATACCAAGTTGTTTGTAGAGAAGGAAATCAAGCTGAAATGAAAAAAGGTCAATGAAGAATATGCAGGAAATTTTGGGGAAGACCTCAAAGACTGCCAGGCGTATGTGAACATTCACAAGTCTAGCCTACATTGGATTGCATGCAGATACCCCGCATTCTCATGTGTGGACATAATACACTGGATCATCTTGCACACTGATCCTAAGACGATGACTTTGACGAGTGTCAACAGGAAAAATATTGCAACCTTCTGGGCACAATATTATGATGAGATGTATCATACGTCAGAGCCCATGACTATCATGGAGACTCCGTTCAGCTTACCCAACAATAGTTCCCACTCCAGAGACATTTTGAAAAACATGGTAAAGGATCTGGCTAGATTCAGGATGACACCCAACCAAATCTACAAGACGAAGATACTATAGATGGAGTATCAATACTTGGTCATATTTTCATGTCGATTGTATGGCCAAGAAAGCATAGAAACCTTCCCACAGAGTTGGGGGAACGCGCTGGACCAACTGGCCAGAGAGGGAAAACCATGTAATTTGTCCAGCATGTTAGCTCATCAGCTGAAGGAATAGGTAAGAAAGGCTTCAAAGTTGCCCAAAGGTATACAGGAAGAGGTGTACATGTCTGCCTACATCTTAGATGTAATCTGTGCCCAAGAGGAGTTCCCGGGGTTGGAGTGAGCATGGTCACTATCGCAAACTGGTGTGAACACTTATTGTAAGTTGTTGTCTAAATGCAGCTTCAAAGGATTTATCACAATATTGTCTGATCATTTTTTCACCCTGGATTACAAGATGATATTCAAACAAGATCCACCCTACATGTCATGGGTAGTAATGGAGGCATTAATAGACATTGTTGATTGGTATGCCTCACCGTCCAGCACCTTCATACAAAATTTCAATGTGGAGAAGCCTCTGCATATTCTATCGAAGTTTTGCTTGGACATACTCTTCATGCAAGAAGTAACATATCACATCTCGACATGATTGACAGCTAGACTGCACCAGAAGAACAAGGTAGCTTGGCCAGCTCTTCCATTGTGGATTGGGTTATATGAGATTCAGAGTTTCAATTAAGAGGATGATGAATATGAATAGATCAAGAAGCACCCATTCAACCTTCGAAGTTACAATCCGTATGACCCACATTGTCTTGTGAAAGATCACTGCATGAGAGTACAGTTCAACTGCATCCATAGGGTGTTTCATTGGGCCGAGGAGGACCCATGGATATATTTCTATAGTTTCTCCAAAACCAATGAACAGGTCGGCTTCACTGTGGAGTGGTTAGCGAAGCAACATGAAGCAACATCGTAGAGATTACCAACACTAGAAGAAATAGCAGCAACAGAAGTAAGCATACTAGTTTGTGACAAGTGCAAGAGGAAGATTGTCGATTGAATGGAGGAAGAGCAAAGTTACAGGTCCCGAGTAGATCCCCTTGTGGAGAAAGCAGCTTTGGCTATAGAGGAAAATAGACAATAGCACGACAAGACAATCGCGCAAAGGCAAAGGGAGAAGATAAGAATAGAGGAAATGAAGAAGGAGTTGATTGAGATGAATGATCAACTCTGGAAGGAACAAGAGTTTCGCAAATAGGAGAGGGAAGCGCAGCAGCAACAGGCACAACAGGGGGCACAACATGTGAAAATAGATGAAACAACACCCACACAGGTAGTGGACTCATCAGAACAGCTGACATCAAGTAGACAGAGTGAACCATCGTAAGAATAGGACTTTGCCCACGAGATAGGGCAAGAAGTTCAACAATTAGATCTAGATATGGAGCAACAAGAATTGGAACAAGACACCAAACTCATGCCTCACTACCAAGAGGTCAACTTACATGCTTCACAACATCTATAATATGAGAAAGTCTCAAGCGACCAAGGAAGCAATGAGATCCTTCAAGATCAGCTAGAAGGAGAGATGCACAATATTTCATTTAACAAGTCGCAACATAAAGTTGTCCAGTCTCATAGAGTGTTGACTATGGATGATCATACATCTCCTACACAAGTTGATGAAAGAGTGATCATGTATGACATGCGCAAGTCAAGTCAATAGCTTGAGCATTCACTTTCTGATAGCTAAGAATAAGTGAATGACTAAGGAGCTACAATCGGCCAAGCTAGGAGGAGAATTGGTGATAGCAGTCGCCCGAGCTGAACTGAACAAGGAAACATTAGATGAGTACTATCCCTTTACACAATTGTGCGAGTGTTGTACTCCATGTTTGGTACTGTGCATAAGGCAGTTGTCCATGCCAACAGATGACAGCAGCGACGTGCTAGAAGAGAACGTATTTTGGTGAACTTGCATGCTTTTGTTGATTACATGAAAACATGGATGATGAGATAAAAGGGAGCCCCACCTCACTTGCCTAAGATGATGAAGGCCAGAGCGGTTGAGCTGAAGGAACATACATGGAGTCAGATCTGCAACTATGAAGAGCTCCCATAGCTCATAACTACTATACAATATTCCCATGCACTTGTATTCAAGAGTATGGATGTTGTGGTGTGCACACATGCGATCCCATCTATTGGGACTCTCACCCAGGTGAAGACAAAGGCACAAGTCTGACTAGAGCTTGGCTGGCACCTTGATGAGTTGATGTGCATTGCCACTAGCCTAGACTTGCCCATCAATGGAGACATCATCCACAAGTATGTTGTTGGTCTATCCGCATTGAAGAAAATGATGTGCATGCTCTCAGACTAGTTGGACAGAGGAGCCTGAGTAGCATACCCGGATGCAATGGATCCAAGAGTAAGCTTCTAGAAAGATGTCACCTTGTAGCACATGGACACCATCACAAATTGACGATCTTGGCAACAATATGTTATTGTTGATCATCGTGAGGATGTTGAGGAGTTGGAATTCCATGGTTTTCTAAGTCATAGTGATGTCTAGCATGGCTTGCTCAAGCCATTTTGTCTCACATGGGCACAAGTGTATTGTAATGTAATGTCTTGTCAAGTCTAAGTCAAGTGTTAATACTTGGATGTAACATTAATAGAGTAGATGAAGAGTCATGAGGGTAAATGAATTGTCACAAAAGGGAATGTCAAGGGCCACCCCACCCTTCGCTATAAATGGTCCCTAATAACTCATTGTAAATTCTTTTGGTGAGCCAAGCTTCTGATAAGACTATCTTGGAGAGAGCTTGGATAGTATTATAATGAGCCTTGGCTTCTTCACTACGCAAAGCTAGTACATCTCTTTGAAGGAGCAGGTGGTTGTGGCTGTAACATTCTGTTGTCGGAACTAGTGGTTGGACATGGATGCATTGTATGACTAGAGCCTACACTTCTTAATAAAATAAGAGCCAACACGTTTCATGCACATGTTGTATTGTATTTTATGCTATCTGGTTTACTCTAAATGATATATGTATCTGTTTACTTACGCATGCATGTATAGCTATCTGTGTATGTATGTATGAATCTTTCTTAAATATGTTGTTGTTTTAGCCATCACTTTGGATTGCTAGCTAACTTGCCTTCCATGTGGTGATCCATATTTGGTGGTGTGTTCCCTTCTTAACTCTGTGCTATCACAGGTTTCCAAGGGGTGCATTCATCTCAACCCCAATGTGTTAGAACCTCTCATGCACCTTCCTTGACTCACTACAACTGTCACACTCTTGCTACCAACATAGTTATCTTACTTGCCTTTGTTGGAAATTGTGGTCAAGGCATTACCATATGACCCACTGCTGGGACTCCTACACCAAATGGTTTGAGGTCTAATTGGGACTTCTTACTGGGGAGATCCCATGACATGTTGGCGAGTCCAGCACTGTCAACATTTCTAGTGCTAGAAGGAGGGCTAGATGAAAAGTTGTTTCTTGTCATCCCCTTTTGAACCTTTGCATATCTATCGCATATTCTTGCATTCTTCTCCCTCCACGATATTTTTCGAACCACAAAGATGTGACCGTCATGAGGGAATTTCTCAATCACTTGTCCACTTACAAGTATGATGGTGAGGGTGAAGTGGCCTGGCTTGAGTTCTTACATGACTTTCTTTCCATGCTACATGAGGAAGATGGACATTCTAACGAGCATACCAACTTGCTGCTTACATACACACTTCGAATCTCCACATTGGTAGCTGTGCAGCCTACCGACTAATAGTGTGCACTCATTTGAGCACTTTTGTGATCTCATTGAAGTCACTTTCCATCCTTTTGATCCAGACCATCTTGACCAAAAAATGTTACAACAACATAATTTTTCCCATGAATCGACTATGGGTATTTGGCAGAGCTTCTGTGACTTGCAGTTCCAAGCTCTGAAGAGCCAAATGAAAATTTTGTATGTTTGGGACCAATTCAAGTATTGTGTTAAGAAATATGCTTGTCCCAAGAAGAAGTTTTAAATCAAGCCTCGCTCAAAATTCTTTAGTGATGGAGCTGAGCAATCTTAGATGGATGCGGTCACTGTCACAAGTGACTGTCCACCATCCCCTCATCAAATGAATCCACCACTGCACAGTGATGTTGAGGATCATGTGTTAGGCCCCTACACTAGTAGTATAGGGGCCTAACATCATGCTCACACACTTGTTCAACTCTCACATACTCGCAACAACACTGCACTTAATTTTCACGCATATTTGGTTGTGAGTCCATCGAGTTGTCATATGCATTCTCATCCACAACCTCCGTCTTTTCACTCCGCTATTCCTCCAGATGATATTGTCTTGTGTTCTTCCATTCCGGACTCTACACTTGTTTTGAATGAGGAACAAGCCACTTACGAAGTTGGTGTTGTGCAACCAACATGCACTGTCATTCATGAAGAGTATCAGTAGGGGCTTGAGCATCAACACTCAGTGAAGGATGACTCCCTTCCATCTGAGCCCCCTCCGTTATTCCCTAACATGTTTGGTGAACCTCCCATCCATGATCTCGCATGTGTATCTTCATCCACGAATGCACCCATTATTGATCACTCGCAGGACACACTGGATGTTCGTCCATCATTCAACAATGGAAGGATGAGTTATTCATTAAAAATCAACTTGATCTTTCATATGCCTTTTCTAAAAACACAAAGGATGAATTTTCCCGCTTTTCATCAACCCCTCTATTTTATTCACCAGATCTGATGATGTCGATGAACTAATTCATTTTTCTAACCATGGTTGTTGTGATCCATTTAATCCCATATTCGATCACAATCATGGCTCTATCACAGTTGGTCTTTTGAAGCCATTGGTTTATGATGATCTATCTGATGATGAAGTTGAAACACCCAAGACCGTCGAGGCACTTCACCTCAAGATGATCATTATGTCAGGACCTTGCTCTCCTGGGGTTAGTTTCACTTCCGATCAAGAAATTGTTCAATTTCTCAAGGTTCCTCATCACCCATTTGTATGCATTGAAGATTAATCTCACACACAAATCATTCTTACTCCCCTCGAACTACATGATCCCATCGGTCATGCATTGGAGGAATCTTACAATGCAAGCACATGTGCATAATGCAAGCTATCTTTGTTTCTTTCGTTTGCTTGCATGTCACAGTCAAGAGTGTGCATATGCTTCAAAGTTGCATGTAGTGTTGCACAACAACATGGTAAGTCCACAGACTGCCTATCATGCACTTGTACTCACTCATGTCCTGCGGGCACTTGGAAACATGAAGTGTGTTTCTATTCATTGTTATACCTTTCTTGCTTGCTGGTTTGCACAACTGGGTTGCTCGCGGACCAAGCCTTAACCAACATGGGTTAACCAATGTGCTGATAGCTACATTGTAAATATCACTTCACATTATTAGGCCCATTGTTAGCTTTTTGGCGACTGCAGAGCTGATTAGCCAAAAAAATCCCTGTACTACTAGCCCTTTCAGCAATAGGCCATGGAGCGCGAAATGAGGTCTCACCCAAAGTAGTATGGGGGGTTTGCTGGAACTAGGTTTTAACACCCTTGAGATGTCTGAGGGGTTGATTTGGTCTAACTATCAGTCTCTGTGCACAAGTTACTTTGTGCACTTCCCTGGCCTTCGTGCCCTGATATATTCACCTTCGCGCAGTAGTAACCGGGGCTATGGGGCTTCTGCACTGCTGTAGCAGCGCTCTACACTATTTCCATAAGTCACACCTCCGATGTTACTTATTTTCTTACACCGGTTAGTTATCTTGGCGTAAATGGAGGCCTTATGTTATATTTATTTATACAACACATTCATATGAGTTTGCATAGCAAATAAACAGTACACTTGCAAATTATACCCAATAATACATAAAATAAGAAAAGATACACATAAATATGATAAAACTTCTCTTTATGAATTGTTCCCACAGTTACAGACTCGACCTGCCCTGCGCACTAAGCTGCATGGGTCCGTGCACTTAGTTACGAACTTCTATGCCTCTGCACACACAGCTGTAGAACCTTCTCCAACTCTATGACCCAAAGACACCCTTTACACTTTGACTCAATCCCTTAGACTCATCATGCTTCTATTTTCTTCACTAATGTTTTGTACACATAGAGCTTCGCTCTATTTATAGAATCCCATGGTCCATGGACCATGGGTAGATCCTTCAAGCCAACATTACATTACAAAAACAAGGGCGGACAACCCTGACACTCTATTATGACTTCGTGCTCCGCACCCATAAATTGCACAGTCTTTACGAAGGACTTTGTGAAAACTTGGGCTTTAAGCCCCAAAACATGTATTGGGGGGAATTCCATGCCCAACAAGCCCCCAACATGAACATGACTCACCCTCGAGTCACTCTGTCGGTGTGGAGATCTTCATGCGGAGTCCCTCCAACTCTACTCAAACCATTGCAAGGTCAGCAATGCACTGAGCGACTGCCTGTTGAATCTCCTATACCCGTTGTTCTGAGACCGTGGTGTCAGAACTACTTCCCTACATCTGTTCCTACATCCCCTACCTCGATTTATAGTCCCGCGCATTCATCTGGATACTTGGAGCATGAAGAATTTGCTTCTGCCGGCTAATCAGATAGATGGGCCACCTGCGTAAGGCTTCAATCGACTACCATTCACTTTGCCTGGGAAAGGTTCTCCATTTAGATTTACTAGTTGTACTGCGCCTCTGTCTGTGACCTCCTTATCAACATGTTGTCCCATCCAATGCACCCTAAAATTTCCTAGGAATTTATCAAACCTACTGTCATACAGTAGCACTAAATCGTTTACCTTGAAGGTGCACAACTTAATATGGCGATCGTGTTAGGCCTTTTCGCGTTGCTTTTGTAGGAACTGATGGAAGCCAACCAGGAACCATTACTCTTCTAGTTCTTCCAATTGTGTGAGCCTCTCTTCCAGGGCTCCATGGTCCATCATCCCTGTGAGCACTATGCTTCACAGACTAGCCACAATATACTCCATTGACATGATAAGCCCATTTGTTGCACGTTGTCTGATAAGCCCATAATACTGCAGGAATGCGTAGGTCCCAATCACTCCACTGCACGTTGCAGACTTTGGTCAATGCAGTCTCCAATATTTTTTTGAATTCTTCTAATGTCCCATTGGCTTGTGGGCGATATGGTGTGCTTTTCTGATGATACACCTGAAACTCTTCTGTTAGTGCGCTAATTATTTCATTCAGGAAAAGTGTATTGCGATCGCTCATCATGATCTTCAGACATCCAAATCGAGTCAATACGTGTTCGAACAAAAACTTCGTAGCCATGGTGGCCGTGCAATCTTTAACTGACTATGCTTCCTCCCAACGAGTCTGGTACTCTATCGCAGTGATAATGTATCTCGCACCCATCATTCCTTAAGGTTTGATAGGTTCAACAAAGTAGATTACCCGCTTTTCAAAGGGTTGCAACATCATTTGTGGATTCAAAATTGTCTCATCCCTCTGTGATGGTTTACCTATTCTTTGAGATATATCATAGGCCTTACAATGTGCTTTTGAATCCTGATGAAGGGTTGGCCACAACAACCTTGCACAAAGAATATTTTGCTTGGTTGCTTGCCCTGCATTGTGTCCTCCTATAGTGCCCCCATGCACTTCCACAAGGATCTGACTGCGTTTAAATTCAGGTACATACCTTCGCATTGTCTCATCATTGCCCATCTTATATAAGTGCCCCGCAGCGACAAAAAAATTAGCCGTGCGTACCACTAGTTCCATCATCTGCTGGATGGAGTATTCTTTCCTCATAGCCCCCATTGTTAGAAAGTGGATTATATCTTCAAAGTGTTTACCTGCTACGTGCACAACAAAGAGTTGTGCATCAAGTAATCCTTCCTCCAAACTAGTAGGTTCCTGTCCAGTCTCAATTCGCGACAAGTGATCCAGTCTCGCGTTCAGGCATCGAGGCTTCACAATGACCTCAAAATCATATTCTTGGAACAATAAGAGCCACCTGCATATGTGCCCCCCCAACACAGGCTTATTGACCAAGTATTTTAGTGCGGAATGGTCTGTATACATCTTGAAGTGTCCCCCTATCAAATAGTGCCAGTATTTTTGGAGCACGTATACCATAGCCAACCCTTCGCATTCAGTTGTGGCATAGCTATTTCCTACCTTAGACAACCTGTGACTTTCGTATGTGATAAGGTGATCCAAGCCCTCTCCACCCTCCTATGTTAGTACCACTCCCAGCACTATACACAACGCGTCAACATGGACATGAAACTCCACATCCCATTTTGGGAAGACTAGGATTGGCGCGGAGGCCAATTTCTCTTTTAGTACATCGAGGAACTTCATGTAATAATCATTCCAGTAGAACATGACATCCTTTTTCAATATTTTATCCAATTGCATGGTGATCTGGGCATAGCTTTTGACGAACTTTCTGTAGTACCCCGTATGTCCCAGGGTGGCACGTAGCTGTTTGACACTTTGCGATGCTTCCAAAATCAGAATTACTGCAATATTCATGGGGTCTACCATTAGTCCCTGTTTGCAGACCACATGTCCCAACAGGTTCCCAAGGGGAATGAGAAATGTACACTTCTTAAGGTTCAACGCAATTTGGTGTTGTCAGCAAGTATCCAGCATCAAGCGTAAGCTCACTACATGGTGCTTAACCAATCCAAATACAATCCAATCATCTAGATAGACCTCCAGGAATTTGTGAATATATTCTTTGAATGTTGCAACAACTATGCAGGAAAATAGGGTCGGCGTGTTCTTCAACCCAAATGGCATAATGGTGTATTGAAAGCATCCCCACTCAGTCGCGAAGGTGGTCTTACTCTTGTCTTCTGGCATGATTTTGATCTAGTGGTACCATTAGAACCCATCATTAAAAGAATATGCTTCTTGCTTGCTGACATTTTCCAATACTTCATCTATGAACGGAGTTGGGAATGGGTCATGCACACATGCATCATTCAATTTCCTGAGGTCCACACATATTCTTATCTCGTCTTTTTTCTTCTTTTCTTGTACTGCCATCAGGCTTACCCAGTCGAATTCTTCCACTGGCTAAATGATTCCAGCTACGAGCATTTTGTCTAGTTCTACGCAGACCTTTCCTTGTAATTCAGATTCAAGCAGTAAGGCCTCTACTTAACTAGCTTTGCGTCGGGTTTTAAGGTGATCTCCATCATCCATAAATCGCTAACGATTCCCTTTAAGTCTATGATCTTGGTCAGGAATATGTCTTGGTACTCATGGAGTAACTCAGCGACCTTATCCACCATCCTGTCATCCCAGTAGTCGCCAAGCATTGCATACTTAGGTTTGGCCTCCGTACCATTGTTCACCTGCTTTGTCTTTACCAGCACAGTTATGTCAGGGTCTTCAATCAATGGCCCTTGAACCTCGCGATAACCTTCTGTTTATGGAATGCTAACTTTTCGTGGATCTTCATCGTCTTCTTCAGTATTCACATTGTAACACTCTAGCGCACAGCTTAGTTGGGTCACCTATTTAGGCTAAATCACTTCTATTGGCTCGTGGGGTATTTTAAAGATAGCTGCTTTTACTACTTGTAGTGCATCATCAATAGTATCCAACCAATGATCCTCAAACATGAATGTTAATAGGAATCCTTCGTGCAAGATATCCCATTCACTCATTCCATGGTGGAGCTCCATCTCTATATACCAATTCATATGTATAATATCCAGGGTATGACAGAACAGGTGCACCCACTTAGGTTGTGTCTCTTCTCCATATACCTTTGTCCATCTGGCGAGGTTTGCGCATGGATCATCCCGTCCATCATACTTGTCTTTTGACCACATCTGAGGCTTCCCACACTGGATGCGCATCATTCTCCTGCATTTATGCCAGTCCCTGAAGCTCCTTGGTACACACACCACCACCTCGCGGGCATAACACGTAATACCCATTTCAAAGCTTTGAAAAGTTGCAGTTCTAGCACCTCTCTTTCAAATCTGTCCAAGAAGTCATCTACCCCACTTAACCCATCATACGTAGGTAGATCCCTTACCTTCGTTGATATGTAGTGCAATGATCTCGTCATCATGTTATAGTTCAACATGGTTACCTCATGTAACCAGTTCTGCCATCGTTCTATCTCCTCATCAGAATCCGATGTGCAGGAGATTTGCGCTCCAATGAGATTCATCCATCCATGGTTGGATTTACCTAGTCTTGGTCTCGCGCGATTATCTTGTAGATGCAGTCCAAGTCATCGTCACTTTCATAGTCATGCACTGGCTCTGTGTAGTGTGATCCTTCTGTAAGGTCCAAAGGTACAACTACGTGCAGAGACTTTTTCTCAAAAATTATCTTGCGCTTCTTCACATTTATCACCCCATTCATTTAGTGGCCCAATCTATTCCTAATAGCGCAAGATAGGGATTTCTGTCATCAATAATCTCTATCACTTCAAAATCTGCTAGCGCGCTTGATCCTTTAATATCCACCATGATTCCCTGCAATCTTCCCATGGGTAGGATCTTTTGCTGGTTTGCCATTCACAATTGGATAAGAGACCATTACAGTATAGGCCTTCCCATGTGCTCCAATGTTTGCTTCGACAGAATGTTCGCATATGATCCTAGGTCCAGAATCACTTGTTCCATCTCATATTCCCCGATCTGCATGGTCAACCGCATCTCCCTTCCTATCCTCATCACGTGCTTTCCAATCTTCCAGACTACGCGTGGTTCTCCTAGCGCGGTCCCAACACATCTATTTACGAGTTCCTGTAGCCCCTTTACAACATTTTTGTCATGCAGAAGCTTCATGCATGTTTCTAGGAATGTTGGGAGCATCGATGGGTCCATTTTCGGCTCTAGTCTGTCTTTGCTTCCTGAAGTGGAGGTTTCAGTGAAGCTCTTCCTAACTTCCATGAAGGTTTCCTTAGCGAGCTTTGAATCAAACTTTGGTTCTTTCGTTGGAGCCTTGTGAACCCAAGTATTCTCTTCAGGCTACTTGCCTTTGTCATCCCCTGTCATCATCCCACTTCGGAGCATAATATTCACATTAGGGTCTTCCTCGCGCGGCTTAGACCTCACTATTTGTAGGTTCTGAGTTAGGGGAGGTTGGACCGCTCCCTTATCGCGTAGCCTCACTATTAGTGTGGGACAATCCTCCGTCTCATCATCAAAAATGTACAATACAAGCATGATGGACGTGTCAAATTCGTACAATCCCACGCATAATGCCTTGGCCCTCCGCAATTGTAACATATCAGTTGTTCGTGACCTCTTATAGGTCCTCCTCCACCTCGGCCTCATCCACGCTCCTGAAATCTGGCCCACACCATCCTTGCGTTTTGGTCAACGGGCTGTATTTCAACCTAAACTCTATAGGTAGGAGTCCTATCCATCATCAACTCGTAACTTCTATAGGTGCACTCACCATGTCCCACTAATCTACAGAAATTACAGAACTACTATTGTGAATTCTGCGTGTACTTCTGCAACAAATGGCATTTGCTTGTAGTATGCTTTCCTCCTATTTAACAAATCGCACACCACAATGCAGGTGTTGTGCTAGGTCCTACTTGTGCCTCTCGTCTCAATGGAATTGGTTCCCCTCCCGTGAGGTAATTCATGAACACTGGGTAGTGGTCCTTGTCATATCCCTAACCCTTTCACTTTATGCACCACACCTTGTCGCGCACTTCTAGGTGAGCTGTCCTGTCTTGTTTCGCACTCTACATCTCAAGGCACAAGTTTTTCAAGTGCGCGTGAATCTACTAAACTCCTAGGTTGGGATCCTGTATTATGGTCTCATGCAGTCTCATTGTGATTTCCAAGGCCTCGGCCTGAGTTGTTAGCCTCTATTGTGATAATGCATTCCTTAGATGCAGCATTAATGATGCTACAAACCATTAGCGGTGTTTTCCATCTATCAACATCATGTTAGCTTCGTGAATTATGCACTTCAGTCTCTGATCCAACTCCCAAGGGGTCTCACCTAGTAGCATTGTGATTTCCTTGAACCCAATGATCGACTGCACCTCTAACTTCGGCTTGCTAAATTCTTTGTTTAGCGCAATTTGGATATTTGCGATCCATGCATTTGGATTGTAATTAGAATTCTTAATGTACCAGGTGACTGTGCGATCCTATAGAGCGCTGACCAATGTTGCCTTCTTTATATTGTCATCCATGACTCACTAAGCTTCCCATACAACCTTTATCACAAACAAAAAGTTTTCTGAATCTTCATTTCCTACTCCCTTAAACACTAGCAACTTTATCGCGCTTGCTATATTGACTCGTGGTGGTGGTGGAGGTGGTATGGGTGAAGATGGGGGTGAAGACGATGAAACTAGTGGTGGTGTCGGTGGGAGTGGTATGCGCGGAATCGTCTTCCCTATCAAATTTATCACACTTCATGGTGAGACCTTCGCGAGCTCTTCCTTGTCCCCTCTCAGAGTTGAAATCAAGGGTCTAGTTTCTAATTCTGCACTACCTTCATTTCTATACATTCTCCCACTTCGCATAGCCCCAAACATCAATTTATTCGCATAACCCACTTTTCACATAGTAGCATTTTAATTCAAGTTTTCAAATACATAACGTACTTACCTCACGGTCTTTTAAGGAAGCATCACTTTGCCTTGCTGTAGCTGACTGAAGTATCTATCGTGAATTTAGTGATGAATCCTCCTATAATTCAATCGAGCCAGTGATCAACAACGCGTGTGATCTTATCCTCTCATGCTTCTAATCTGTTCACTAATTCTAGAGTCCACACAATAGGTATGTTGATCTTGCACCTTCCTTGGCACTCTGCTAGCTTCACGATCCACTCATACAGCTCAGTAGGGAAAGATACAAAGAAAATTTCATGGATCTCTATGTACAGGTAGTAGTCTAACCACTCTTCTTTTGATAGTCTTGGATTCCTGTTACCCTGCGCCGTGAACTCGTGAATCTTCCTATCCAACCAATATTCAATTCCTTTCTTTATTAGATTCTAGTGATACAACATCAAACATCTCTATTCAGACCTCGATCCTAGAAACATAACCATTTGTTGGCTTGTTGGGGCCTAACCTAGGTTTGAAGTTAATTAGCCAAACAAATCCCTATACTACTGTCCCTTTTGGCAAAATTTTGTGGAGCACAGACTGTGGTCTCACTCGAAGTAGTATTCGGGGGTGCTAGAACCAGGTTTCTGCACCCTTGAGATGTCTGAGGGGTTGATTTGGTCCAACTATCACTACCTACTCATAGGTTACTTCGCGTACTTCCCTAGCCTCTGCACCCTAATATATTTGCCTTCGTGCAGTCCTAGCCATTGCTATGGGGCTTTCGCGCTACTAGAGTAGTGCTCTACACTATTTCCCCAAGTCACACCCGTGATCTTACTTATTTTCTTACACCAGTTAGTTATCTTGATGTACATGGATGCCTTATGTTATATTTATTTATATAGCACATTTGTATGAGTTCGTGCAACAAATAAATAATACACTTGCACATTATACCTAATGATACATAAAACATGAAAAGATACATAGAAATATGATAAAACTTCCCTTTATTAATTCTTCCCATGGTTACAAACTCGACCTGCACTGTGAACTCAGTTGCAGGGGTCCACGCACTCAGCTGCAGACTACTAGGCCTCTGTGCACACAGCTACGGAGCCTTCTCCTACTATATGACCCAAAAACACCCTTTACACTTATCCCTTAGACTCATCATGCTTCTATTTTCTTCACTAATGTTTTCTACACTTAGAGCCTCGCTCTCTTTATACAATCCCATGGTCCACAGACCATGGGTAGATCTTTCAAGCTGAAATTACATTACAAAAACAAGGGTGCACAACCCTGTGACTCTATTATGACTTCGCTCTACGCGCCCACAAATCACGAAGTATTTACAATGGAATTGATCAAAACCTGGGTTTTAAGCCCTAAAACGTGTCTTGGGGGGGATTCCATGCCCAACACCCATGCACTGTTAGCTTAGGAGTAGGAGTAGGGTTTTCTTTCAATCCATTTTCTTGCATGCTTGTTTTCTTACTTGCTTTATTTGTTTGTTTGTTTTCTTTCTTGTTTCCTTACTTACTTTTCTTTCACTTTTTCTTCTACTCTTGCTTTGTTTGTTTTTTGTTTGTTTGATTTTTCGTTTGTACGTAGTTTCACATGAAACCATGTATGACTCTTGAAACAAGATGGGTAAAGTACAAGAGGCCTTGTACAACTATCCCTACCAGGTTATCTGTCATCATGCCTTTGTATGAAGAAATTGTTACTTTTAGTCCATGATACGTCGAAGGAAAATAACTATTGTTCAAAGTGAACCTCGGTGAGAACACAACACTTGTGCACTAACTAGTATCACCTACTCTAGTTAGTTGTTTTTAGGTTAACCCTTGTCAGCTCAGTTAAGTAGAGTAAGGTGAGGGGGAAAACCTTAACAGGAATGTCAGAGATATAATAAACTACTTCTCTGTTGGAAAAACCTCTTCTACTCTCAATAAGTCGGGATCCCTCTTCCTCGTCTGAAATGAATAAGCGCTATGCATAGTTATGAAAATATGAAAAGTGGAAAAATTCAAAATGAAAAATGAATAAGGTGAAAGAAGAGAAAGTATTCCTATGCAGAGAAGTGATGCAAGTAACTCCATTGGGGTATTGTCTAGGCTTGCTGGCGGTAAAGCCATGCTTGTGTTCCTATGTGACTCTGCTGGGGTACTCTCCAGGCCTATTGGCAATGGAGCAACACCAGAGATGAAACTAAGACTCTGATGACTATACTACTTGTGCACCAACATACCCCTCAACTCCATTTGAAACAACTGTTTCGAGTTGGCTTGGAATGTGTGTCAATCGACCAAGATCTTGGTAGATGCTACATCTCACAATCAGGCTAGTGTGAAACCAAGATGAATTGAGAACTGAACAATACTTTCGGAGGTGTTAGACTTGCTTTTCATGAACAAGGTCCATTTAGATAGTTGGAGTTCTACCAGTGTGTCTCCAAGTGGTGTAGCAGCTACAACCACCCTCCAAAATGTTTCCTTAGCTTTGTTTTGGAGCCTCCCTACCAACCTTTCTTAACACCATGTCTTGCTTTGTCAAGTACACAAGTTTCAATGTTTCTCTTGCAGAAAGAAAACCTATTCATCAAAGCTTCATGCATTCCCCTAACAGGTTGTTCCTCTGGATTGGTCCACCTACAGGCTAGGAAACTCCCTCAAGAAATTGCAAATTTTGGAGGGAAACTAGCCTTTCCTCTAGAAACTGCACAATTATTTCTCGCAACCTACTGGGCTCCAGAATTGCACAATTCTTCATGTTAGGCTTCATCCAAAAAATTGCACAATTCTTTCCAGTATGGCTGCTCAGCCCAGGGATTATGCAATCCTGGGCAACAGTTAGTTGCTCTGCCCACAAATTGCAAAATTCTCCTGGGTATCCAGCCGAACTCCCTTCCAGAAATGCACATTTTCTCCCAGTAGTTGAGCAGCATCTTGCATGTGGAGTTGGGTTGACGAGTTCCACCCGGGACCAAGGAAACTTGACTTGCATGCATGGCTTTCTTTTTCCTGAAATAACCAAAGGAAACATGCAAAGGCATCCCATGTTTCAGGGAGCTATTTTTAGCAGTTGGAGGTTACATGCAAAGATCATTTTAGAATCTTTCCTAAAAGTGTTGCGTTTTCCTTGATTTGTGGCATGTGTTTCATGAGCCCAAACTTATTTATTCGATGCATCAAAGCTCATTCTTTCACATCGATCATGGAGCTCTGACATCTCACAACACATCAAATAGTCTTTGACACATCCGACTCAACTATTCATGGGTACGTGGTCTCAACTTGTCTTTTTAAACATTTATGTTGTTTTTTTTGTTTTCTCTTATGTGAGTGTTTTTTGCTTGATTTCTTTGAATGCTTTCTGTCGTTTACATGCATAACATCTTGTACTACCACCATTTCAGTTTTCATTACTATCTCTGATCTGATAATGAAGATCTTAGATTACTTTTAAGGTATTGCAAACTCATGTGCATGGATTTTCCTATATCACTTAGTGCAATGGATTAATAAGATTGCGAATAATATAGACAATGAGAAATTAGAGAAACATAATATACATACACACATAACATAGCAAAATAATTAAGGAGTTCACCCAAAACTCCTAGGCTACGTCTCCTAGTCTAGCCTTCAGTGGTGACCTCTCTATAATGTCTTCAAGAGTAGAGTTTTACAAAAGTGAGCTCAATTTAAGTCTCAACACAACAAATACAAAATAGCAAGATTTTACTTGAATCCCTCAAGTCCCTCTGAGTACACAAACTCTCCCCCTCACTTTTTGTCTCTATCTTCTCTCTGTCTCAGCACTGCCTACCCCTGTCTCTGTCATTCAGTGGCTTTTAAGCCAATCGGCACTTGTTTGTTTGGTTTCCCTTTCAAGATCTCTGGCTCCCGGCCTCTGTCCACTCAATCTTCTCTGAGCGTTAAGAAATCATTTTTTAACACCTTCATGGAAGGTGGCCACCTGTGCTACAAAATAGTCGTTCTTTGTTAACACAAAGAAATACACAAAAACACTGTAAAAATCCAACGAAATGCCTTTTATCAGACCTAAAATATTATCAATTATGCCCTAGACTCCTATTGAGCCTGCCTTTGATCGCTATCGTAAGTCGCAAGTGCCCCTATTCCATGGTTTCCTTTGTATTTGTAAAATACATTAAAACATGGAAAATCCCAAGAAATGGCCTTATGGAGAACTTCAAATAATATACAATTACCTTTATAAACCCTGTCGGGTCCGGTTTCATCGCATCGAGCACATTTTCTTTGTATTTTGTTTATTTAACGAAAATGCGAAATAAATAGAAAAAACCCATTTATTGGAACTCAAAATATATTAAATTTCATTCATAACCCTATTGGGTCCGGCTATCGCAAGTTGAAAGTGTATCAGCCTCGCTCCTTTGTATCGCTCCGATGTGATATTGCAATGCAATCTATCGCAATCGCATATCGCATAGTCCTCAGGCCGTTGGTAAGCACTCTCTTGTATTTTACTGATGCAATATTGTGAGTTAACCTGGGCCATCGATCTTTGATCAATGGTCCTGGTTGACTCCTGCTGATTGCTATCACAACTGTCATATAGTAGCCTCTGATGAACTTCGCTTGCCACCTCCGATTGTGATATGCTGATTGGATCTGGACCGTTGATTGGCTAGATCTAATGACTCCTGTGAATTGTTGTTTAAGCCGTTTATAGCTCTATTTTTATCATTTCTTCATGTTTTTTCTTTCCTGATAGTGTAATCCACCTGTTGTAAAGGTTTTTCTCATGTGATAGTTTTTAAGTATTGAAGACTTAGGGGGTTTTTTAGGATCCATTTTGTATCACACCTTCCCACTGAAAATCTTTTAGACCACCAAAAGTTGGTTTTTAAGCATCGATCAAGTGAGGATACAACTTCCTCACTTATCCAATTTCTATCCATCATGAATTTCTTGGTTTTGAACCTTTGAGTCCGATTCTCATGTACTGAACATCCCCTCTGCACATAGTTCTCACCTTCCTATCCAGAACTTTGTCTTCCTGCAACTCATTGTAGTCCTAAGGTTAATGCTTCATACTCTGCCATGTTGTTTGTGCATTTAAAGTTTAATCTAAAGGCATGACCTTCAGAATGATTATTTTCCATGTTGTGAATCCAAACTCCTACACCTACTCCTAATCTATTAATAGAGCCATCAAAATCTAAATGCCATAGAGACTCATGAAATATGTTTTCACTATCAGGTGCTTTGTATTTTTCTTCTATAGCTATGGTTTCATTTTTGTCATTGTCTGAATTGTACAATATAAATGAGTCCATATCAAAATGAATGGAGTATATTGGGTAATTCTGTGGTTTTTCTGAACTACTTACCATGTATTTCATTAATGTTTCTCTGTAAATTTTTCTTTGCTGACCAACATAGATATGGTGGCATATGACATGTCCAACTCTAGAGATCCCTAAAATTTTGCTCCCCATCAGCGAGATAATAACATTCAATACTTGGGTGGGATATTAGCAACTCTTATGTTCATAACAATACTCTTTCCTGGGCATTGGACTAGAGTGACACACAAATATTTAATCAGGCCAAGGCATTTGACTTGGATAGAATCAAAGGAAAACAGGGCCTTGTATGGTCTGGTGATATCTAAGTTTAATCTCTCCATGATTTCTTTAGGCATTAAGTTATGGGATGCCCCTGAGTCTAACATATCATTATTTAAGATTTTATCATGAAAATTTAAGCTAATGTAGAATGGAGGGATACCCCCTTGTTGATGTTTTCCATTTACTTCTGGACCAAATAAAAACTGAGGTTGATCATCATTAAGGTTTACAACATCTTCTCCTTCACCTATGTTTAATATTTCAGTGATTTGTGTTATGTATGCTTCATTTCTCACTAGCTCGATCAAAGGAACTGATATTTTCAACTTGGCTATCTCAGTCTTAATGTTGAATGGCAATTGAGCTTTTCCTGATTGTATGAGATCTTCCTTAGAAAATGTGGTCTGTGTACCTTTATCTTCTTTCTCAACATTTGAAAATTCAGTTCGTGTTTCAGCAGTTTCGTTTTGAATTCTCTTATTTGGGATAGTTTGATTAACAGTTTGAGTTTGAGTTTCAGCTGAAGTTATATATTCATCTTTTGGGCTGGAAGTCTCCTGACTTCCTCTATAGAGAATTTGTAGAACTTTGGTCACAGGAGCTTCTGTTACTTTTTTAGTTTGGGTTTGGACTGATTTCTTAGTGGGAATTTCAATATTCTTTTTGCTTCTAAGGCTATATTGCTTGTGAACTTCATAGATAGTATACTCATAAACTTGTTTGTAGTCAAAGGACTCCCCAAATTCTAATTTCAATTATTGTAACATGTACATTTCTTGTTCTTCCTGAGTAAGAAAATCAATGTCTTCATTTTTAATCCCTAATAGGTTAATCTGAGTGTCCTCCTCTTCTTCATGGTTTTGTGAGCCCTGAACATAGTTTTCCTGGAAGGGTGGTCTAATCTATTGATCTGGTATAGCATCTCTTTTTTTCCCAGTATTAGGTTTATTCCTAAAGTTGGGGTTTCTAATTGCGGGTGCTTGTTGATTCTCCCACTGAGTTTTTCTTTCCATGGTTTCTAATCTATCCATTATCCTTTCTACACTTTTAGCTAGACTATCTATTCTACCATCTGAAGTGGATGGTTCCTCCTTAATGGAAACTCTTTTCTCATTTCTTATCCTAGCTTTCTTAACTAATAAATTTGCTTCTACACTAACAACATTACTTTGCATTTGTTCCAATGTTTTAGGGTTTCTTTCCCTCAATTGGTAAGACACATCAGTGTCAAACCCATCAGGAAATTTTATTAGTGCTAAGTCTGGAGGAGGTTCAATATTTGCAGGGATTGCATTATAGATACTATTAAACCTAGTACAATAATCCTGAACAGATTCATTAGGATATCTTATAATGTTATCATATTCAAACAATATTTGTAATGGGTTTTTCTTTCTTTCCCATCTATCAATAAACAATATATGGAAAGCAAATAAATCTACAATATGATTAGTAGGTAAACCTTTGAACCATATTTTAACATCCCTTGTCAGTGTTTGGGAAAATAGCCTCATTTGGACATCAGACTCATCAATCTCATGCAATTCAATGTAATCAGTCATTTTATTCACATGTTGTTTGGAAGTGTAATGACCAGTAGCATCAAACAAAAATATTTTACTTTGATAGTCTTGGGGCATGGCATGTAGTTGGGTGGGTAAAACCAAAGGTGCATATCTGTCTGCCGTGGATGACATTTTGGTTTGATTGTGGGGCCAATTGGTGGTGCTTGAAGAAAGACTTGAGATGCTTGTAGATGAACTTGAGATGTTTCGTTGCAGAGGAAACTGAGGTATGAATGGTTTAGGGGAATGAACTGTGGTGGATATTATAGGTGAGGTGGTGGTGAATGAAGCTATATTTATAGTTTTTGAAGACTATGTAGAAATTTCATGGGTAGCAGCAGTTAAGGCAGCTAATTCAACTGATAGTTGAAGATAGGCCTCATCTATATGGCTTATCAAGGTTAAGGTTAAAGCTTCTAGTTTATCAAAAGTATCCAAAACATGTTGATCTAAATCGGGATGTATATGCACCTTTTTTGACTCAATAAATTGAATAAAATTGGGGTCTATTATAGTATCATGAATTGAATTTTCAGATTTGGTTCTAAACAAAGAAATCTCAAATGATAAATCAAACGAAATATCCTCTAAACTTGATAATTCTTTGGGGAGGGAATTTTCTTTAATTAATTGACTACTACTTCCTTGAGTTTCTACCATTTTTGGTTTCCTTAAAATTATGTCAAGATCATCAACTATTGTAGCAGGGTTTGGATCTAGATTTTCCGTGGTATTATGTGTTCTTTAGGGAGCTAGAATTTTAATTTTTTAATTATTTTATGAAACTTTTTAACAACTCTAAAATAACCTTAAGGTGTAAAAGATGAGGTTTTAGACTTCCTTAAAGTTTTATTTAACTTTGTTTAGTTAATTGATTTTAGGCTAGTTAAGATTGTACTTGGGTTTTGATTTTGATTTGGTGGTGGAATCATTGACTTAGATGGATAGAGGGATGTATTTTACCATTGGGTTATGGGGTCAAGTGTCAAGAAAACAAGATTGGATTAAGTTCTAAAGATAGTGTTCATAGGGCAAGGTAGCTGAGTAAATTTAGATCTTAAGGCTAGATGGTGAAGTTTTTTTCAATTGGATCTAAGGATCAATTAAGGGTTCCTTAAACCGGATAATGAAGGAAATGGTAGGGATCAATCAAAACTATGGAGAAATGAAGGATTCCCTAATCTAGCTATCAGAAGAAAACATTAAAATGATTAACTATTCAAGACAAAGTGTACTTAAACAAATTCTGTAATATAATTCTATTTAGTTCATTCAATTTAGATAACATGCAAGTTTTTGAAACACTTAAGAAAATAAAAATTTGATAAAAAAAAATACTTCACTAAAGTAGCTCAACACATGAATCCTGTAATGCAATCTCTTTATTACTCAGTCCAGTTTTTTGACTTGAAAAATTGGTACAATGAACCCTCATGTTACAGATCAATACAACCATAGAAATGTCTAGAAATCCACCCTCTATACTTCGAATTATGAAGTATTTATACAAAAATAGTTTAAAAAATATCCCAAACTGTCTTTTGAATTAATCTAGGAAAAAGAAGTATCTTTATGTAAGAATATAGAGACAGATATTCAACTGCTACAATCTGTCCCTATTTATTAGGTTGTGTTGTCTTATTCTTTGATCTTTTGTTGTTTATTCTCCTTTGTTTTTTGTCTTCCATGCTAACTGTTCTTTTTACTTTGGCTTTTAACTGATACTCTTTCATCTGATACTCTTTGACCTAGGTTGACATGTTGCTTTTCTTTTACTGTTGTGTTTTCACTTTTACCTTGCATTTTTATAGTAAGTCATTTAACTTTCCCATGTGTCTGCATCTGGTAATTTGATATTTACCATTTTTCTGTAGATTTCATCTGATTCTATGTACTTTGCAAAGGCAAGTATGTTCACAAAAAAGTGTTTTACCTCACGCTGGAGGTAAAATAGGTTCTCAAAAGTCTATTGCATAACCTTTCCTGTAGGCATCCCTTTCATAGAAGAGTTATTGGCTTGATGTCTTGAAACTTCTCTGATTTTCATGTTGTAGTCTTCATGTGGCATTAATCTGTCATTTATTACTAAGGGATTTGGTAGACCTTTCTACCTCAAAACATCAAACTTAACCATGAACCTCTCTATAGCCAACTCCATGATTTGGCATTTGACATCAAGGTTCATCATCAGGTTCCTCTTGGTGAGCATTTTCTTCACCTCTAGTATGGTGCCAGTCCTATCAGCTATGTCCAGCTCCTGCAATTCATATTTATTTTTAGAGTTAAGGAAGTGGATTATTCTTGTGGCTTCTTCTGGCATGTCTCCAAGTTCAGCCTTAACTCTCTGAATTACTTCTGTAGCCTCTTTGACTAAATGATTTTGTTCAAATATTACTTGTACAAATGGCCAAATATCATTGACAGAGTCAATGATATTGGCCCATAGCTATTCTTTAGATTGGGCAAGTGGCTCCTTTAATGTTAACTCTTTCTCTAAGTTTTTAATCCTCTCAGTCAACCTCGTTGACTTCTGAACTTCATTCTTGTGCATAATCTATGCTAGTTTCCTCTCATCATCTAGACTTGCCATTTGTTCTTTTAGTATGTTTATTTCTGTGGTTTGAATGGACATGTCTTCCATAGCTTTGATAGAGTTTACTTGCCTCATCACTTGGCTGAGCTGCTATTGTTGTTGAACCTGTTGCTGATGTAGATGTTGTTGCAGCTGGAAGTGTTGTAGCTAGTGGAGCTGTGGGGGCCAATGAAGCTACCAAGGTTGATGGAACTACTGTAGTCACTGTGGGAATGGCAGTGGCAGTGGTTGTCTCAAGGCTGGCATGTTTCAGTTGTATTAAGTTGTCCAACTCCTTCTCCATTTCTTTCAATTGACCATTTAATTGGAAAATGAGATCCATCATCTCCTCCTGCTGAGTTTGGCTTTCGAGGACCTCCTTGGTTTATGGATGCTTTGAATGATGCAACTTCAATTGTTTCTTTAATGCAACAATATCATCATTTTTCTTCTTTATCAATTTCTCTACAGCCTTGACATTATTGGGATTATACCCAAGCTCAATCACCAAGTCTTCCAGTGACTTGATTCTATGGTCCTTGGCCTGTGAGGATGCCTTTTCTAACTTATACTATGCTGTGATATTATCCAGTGAGCTTTGGATTTTATGCAAAGTCATTGTTTTATTTTTCATGGTGGAATAAATCATCTTACCTACCTGCTTATGGAACTCAATTTCATCAATAGGGTGAACATCCCAGGCCAAAACTCCAAAGTCAGTTTTCCTGTAGTCTACTGATGATTTGGGCTGCTAGATTGTAGGTTGCATGAATGTCATTTACATCTTCCCAATATTAATGTAAAAGGATTACATTAATCTATTTTGATTGACAGGTGTTTGTTTGAAGTAATGGGCATAAGTTTTAGCCTTCAATGCCTCATTCCTCAACTTAATTTCCTTGTACTTCTCTTTGATATCTTTATCTTTATCCACAGGCTTGCTAGATGAAGAGACTTCAATGCTAAGTTGCTTTTCAATAAGTTGAGTGTTTGAAGTACAAGGCTAGTGAGTTTCCTCTGAAACCACTGGCCTTTACTCCTTCCAACCCTTATGTCAGTGTCAGTGATTTCCACTGTCCCAGTGGTGTCTTCTTGCTCAATTACAAGATTAAGCTTGGGCCTATTCCTATAACTGATCTCAAACTTGTCATCTGTAGTGTTCATTGCTGAGCTAAAACCTTCTTCCCTAGTTCTTTTCACATTTCTGTCCTCATTGGCTAGAGTCTGTAAAATGGGAGTAATATTCATTTGTTCTTATAGAGTTGGAAACTACAGAAAGGAACTCGTATCAATCTGCTTTTATACATCTATTAAAGTACTCTCCACATCTATTAAAGAGTTCTCTAACCATTCTGGCTGGTTGGCATATCTCTCTATGTCTGGCTCGAGATCATGTATGAAAGGAGTCAATTTGAATTTGAGCCTTAGTTTATTTATGACTCCATTAGGGTCATACTGCCATATAAAACTGCTCTTGAAGTTCATCTGCTGTAAAATTTTGTCTGCTTCTAGTCCAAATTCCCTATTGTTACAAATAAAAGGGCCTAATTGGTTTTTCATTTTAAACTAAGTCTTCTTCCTAGATAACAGGAAATTAACTTCATCAAATTTTATGATTTGCCTAAAATACTCTAATGCAAATATTCTGATGGGGAGGTATTTGGGCAGCTTGTAGGGAGTGAGTTGGAATCCATATATTCTAATTTCCATGTGGTCCTGGTATAGATACCAGTCTGCCACTCTACTGTTCTTTGCCAACTGTAAAACTCTCTTAATCTCCTCACTCATTCTAGGTTGACAACTACTGGTTAGCATGTTTATAACATGATGAATAAATGAATAAATGAATCAATGAATTCTTTACATGAAAAAATAGTGGATTATCTTTGGACAAGTTGTGTCTAATATATGATAGATCTTGGATTGCCGTTGGTGTCTAACTTTTGGAAGCTAACTCGAAAGTTGTCGGACTGATAATATAGGAACATGTGAAACAAAACTGAAGAGTATTTGAACACTATCTCATTTGGTAATCTGATAAATTATTGATGGATTCTATCTGCTATGAATTGAGAAAAATTGTAAACTATAGTAGGAGGCTTGCCTGGGAAAAAGGTAGAAAGGAAAGAAAGAACAACCTCATCCACATGCTCATTAGTGGTCTAGCCTAGTATGCAAGAGAGCATGGTTATAATTTGTCTGCCTCTCTCAGAAAACATGGTGGCAGCACAAGGAGGACTATTTGTTGGAGTGTGAGACTCTTCAATGATGAAAGTCTGAAAGATCTGAGCTTTCTTGGGAAGGTCAAGCTTGATGTAGAGTTCAAGTAAGCCTTCAATGGAAAGTGGGGTCTCATTTGGGCCTGGCTGGATCAGTAGCATTTGATTTATTGATTCTGCTATAATAGTGAATAAAACGTGTTGGTGAGGGGTGACTATGGTTCTTTGACTAGGAACATAGCAAGATTGGAAAAAGTGGATGAATTTTGGGAATAAATGTACATGTGGGAATAAGTACTTGGGAAAATTAGACTCCCATAGGTGAATGTCATCATTCTTGTTCAGAAACTTGTCTTTACACCAACAGTGGAGTTTCAGTAGGTGGGCAGGGGAAGCAGTGTCCTTGATTTGAAATTCTCTGTCTACCAACGGAAGGTGGTCAATATCTAGGTGAGGGCTTTGTAGAGGTCTTAGATCTAGAGAGGTTTCGGAAGCCATTATTGGGTTTATTCAACTAAATTAGTCTTTCTGTGGATTTGGGAGTGAGATCAGGAGCTCTGGAATAGTGGGGAGGGTAATTACAATATGTAAAAAAGGGTTTGGATGCACAAAATGTCTTTTTTCAGTTTAGGAAGGTTTCTTAGTTAATTTAGTTAATTAACCATTCAATAATTACTGTGCATAGTTCAAATTTACAAGGTCGTTCTGGTTCTTCCAAGAATACCTGGGAATTGGAATTTTAGTCCGTAGACAGGGTTCTGTGGTGGCACCAGAGGCTTGTGAGGCTTCAATTATCAATTTTCTACTTCAATTTGGTGTCTTTAGCATCTTCTGGTTGTAAAAGGTGGTAAAATTGGTCACGCAGAGATTTAGGTTGTTAGATTTGGTTAACAAATGTTTATGGTCAAAATGAGAGAAAAGAGTAAAATGGGGGTTTTTCGGCCTTTTAACCAATAACAGTTACATTTTGGCACGAGTATTGGTGAATGAATAGTGGACAGTTTTGATTTTAGGTGGGGAGGTGGTTTAAGGCCATATCGCACCTCTTTTGGATGGGGGGCAGTATTTTGCATGACCACGTGATATAACTCGGTGTCGCCATGTAGCAAAACAGTGCTCGGCCAAAACCGCGAATCTCGCTTGCTCTCAGGTCCTTAACTGTCAGACGATGAATCCTGTGATATGGCTATGCGCCATTGGATATGGAGGTGGGAGATCAGAGGGATATCGCACGGTAAAGTTGCACGGACGGAGTTAGGATTTACTTGGCGGGGCCCGAGATTTAGTTACAAATCAAATGTGATTAATTAACAAATAATGACAACATTTTAAATATAAGCAGTGGGTTAATAAAATGTGGGGACCATGGGTTATATTGCAGAGTTTTTAACTGTACACCAAGGCTTGGTGAGTTAAAAGGGTGTCATGGAATTTATAACGTGGGACATAGGAAATAACTTAGGATAAAGGGGTTTAGTGAGTTTTTAAGGGGAAATGGAAATTAATAAAGAGGGAATGTAATATTTGTAATGTTAATGGGTTTCACATTAGGGAAATGGGTTTTGGGAAGGGGGAATGATTTTTGAAGTGTAATTGTCTAGGGAAATGTGTGAAACAAAGGGACAAAAGGTCAAAATGAAGGGAAAGGGTTTTCACAAGTAATGAAGGGATAATGAGGGGAAATTACCAAGTAAGCATGTGGGAGCCTAGTGAAATGAGGGGAAATTAGTAAAAAATATTTAGTGAATGTCATTTCTCTTTCACAATTCCTCCTGCACATGAAACATAGGATTAAGCATGATGAATGTGCTTTTTGACTTAGCAACCTTGTGCACTTGCAAAACTTCTTCTACCTACCCTTTATTTACCCTAGCATTTTCTCACCATTCATTGGGTGCATTTGAGCTTGCTGGTCCTTTACTTCTTTTTCTTTTCATAAGCAAACTATCTAATTCTAACCTTATAACTTCCAATGGCTTAGATTAAACTGATGAGCTAATTTTTATTCTCTACCTAACTACTGATCTACCAAGATTAAACAGTTTGAATAGATCTTTATTCTTTATCTATCAACATGAAATTTAAAGCATGAATGAGTCAAGAATAAACTATTTGACCATCATGGATTGTGGCATTCTTGACAGGTTGCAGACAATGTTATTTTGTAAAGTAAAGTAAAAGGAGTGGCATTTGAATTTGCACAGTTTCATGATCTATTTTTATCTCTAAGTTTTGGGGTTCATATTTTTTACTTTTTTATTTTATCTTTTTCTTTCTTTTTGTCCTTTGATTATTATTTTAGGACATACCCTCTTTACATTTTTTAATTTTAATATGGGAAATTTTTTTTCATAAGGCATAAGTATGTACAATATTACAAGACTAACCATAGCCGATTCAAAATTATGAATCCTATTATTATAGGACCCTAACAGACTATAATAGTCATTTACATTATCATTATTAATTTTTCACTTATTATGTAGTCATATATTTTAGTCATGGACTGAACTAGTCATTTTAGTTAGTCTCTTTTAGTTTGGTCACTTATTATCTAGTCACATATTTTATCCTTAAACTAAATTAGTTTTTTAAGTTAGTCATTTTTAGTTCGATCACTTAAAATTGTTCAAATTTAGTATTAATTCACTTGAAATAATTGCAGTGACTAACATTTTTAGTCACCTAGTCACTAATTTCATCATTTTCTACTAGTGATGGTACATAAAAACTAAACTATAACATCCTTCATATGTAATATATCGACAAAGCAACAATACCAAAATCTACCAATTGAGTTTCAAAGAAGGAATAAGCATACATTTTACATGATATTCATAGTACTTGTTGGGAAGAATCTTGTTCCAGTATATATTGTTCACCTCACAATTTTGAGACTATTTCTCTCCTTTGAGAAGGAGATAGATAACTTAAACGATAAAATCAAAATCCAAAACAATTTATATATCACCTACTTGGTATCTCTTGCCATTAAATGAACATCTAAATGATTCTACAAACCATTTACTATACCCATGAAATAGTTGAATAAAATATGACCATATGACACAGTGAAATAGGTCTACACACTCATCATAAGGTTCAACTATTTTGATCCCAATGTCAGAATGAACAACACGGTCCATGACTAGTATCTGTAATATTTTAAATCATAATGGAAGGAAAAATTTAAAGGGTAAACATGGAACCAATGGACGACCCAAAAACCCTAGCTCACAACAGAGATAGAGAAAAATGAGGGAAACAATGAAACAACCAAGAGTGGGTTTTCCTGAAACCCTAGAGATTAATTCAAAGGTCGATGATTGATCGTATGGTAGAGGAAGAACAATGGTTACGAGGTACAAAAACTCATGAATGGTGGATTCATTAAAGACGATTTCAATTAGGATAATCATCCTTGCTAGGAATGACAAATCACCTACAAGACTCTAATACAAATCCTAAAATCATAACTCAAAACTAGAGAACATCATATCCCATGATTGCAGGTTAAGAAGTTCTGAATGAATTATCTCCATATGCATTGAACAAAAACTATAACCCTTAATCACTCACGAGATCAATAAACTAAACCAAGCTAATTATAGTAGGTCGCATTATACTGGGTATAAAAACATGGAAAATAAACCAATATATCAATTGATCCTAGGCTCAATATAAAGTTTATATTCCATAAGAAAAAATCCATACATAAACATATCGAAGTATACTATTAAGGCCTATACACATGTATGCTCTGAATTTGACATAGGGAATGAAATTCTAGAGAAACATTAGAATGTGGATTTTGTAGAAACCTTATTCATTATAGCATTTACATGTAATGTAACAACAAAGGATTAAATAATCAATTTGAAATAAGACAAAAGACAAAATTTTCCATTTCAGTTGAGTACGAAATGAAAGATCAATTCATTTAGTAAATATCCAAAGTAAATTTGAAAATGAACACACATGTAAAGCAAACGAGGTCATGTCATATAATCATTCAACAAATGAAAACTTATGCATTAGAACCAATTATTGTCATACAAAATTGAAACAAAACATAGAAATATAAGAACCCAAAGGTAAAATTGGTGGGGGTCCCTTATCATTTCTCAAAAATGAGAGGGGATTTTGTTGGGATACCAATAGTTGGCAACTAACTGGGTGAATAAAATATTTATACACTGAAATAAATTAGATAAAGGAAAATATTATACATTGAACTATAAATAAATTCTAGAATAATCTAGAAAAGATCCATTAACCAACAAAGTAAGAGGATTGAGAGAACATTCAATAGGTGTTATATTTTTTTGAATTTAATTTCATGGTTATGGAAATTGCTTCACACAAGCACCCATAGCCTCGATAGGGATATCCTTTAATCCATATTTAGACTCTAGGATCCCATTTGAACATTTACAGTTTCATGGTTTTATAGTATAGTTATTATATGTTAGGGAAGGAGATCCATAAGCCTCTTAAAGGCATGAATGACATGCATATTCTTAAAGACTATTTGAGGATTTTATTAAAATACTAATTTGGAATCTCAAATGTCACAAGAGGAGCCACTATAGCCAACAAGCATTCTTAGCCTCAACAAGGATGCCTTTTAACCATTTTTACGTGAGTTCTTTTATCCCAACATATCAAACATTGAGAAGTTAAAACCAAGAGTATTAATATGTCAATTCTAGATGGAATTATCTAGCTAATGGGGTAGTGTGCCTAAAATTATCCATAAGAGAAGGAATGGCATGAAAATTTTGAAAAATCACCAACTTCAGAATGATCACACTCAATGAATTTGTTGATACTGTCATAAATCCTTTTAACAATATAAAATTAATAGTAGAGCCAATTTTTGTAGCATTAAATTGAACATAAATATTTGAAAATAGCTTAATTCAGTTGTTGCTATAAGGTGAAAGCATGGATTTGGGTTACACTTTCTTGTAAGAGAGGGTGCATATAGGGAGAAAAAGATGGCTCCATTGAGCCTTTTCGAAGTGCTCGATCGAGCTCCTCGGGTGTTGAAAATGTAGCTCGATCGAGGGTTAAAACCAAACCCTCAATTGGAATTTGTGGCTTAATCAATATATAATGCTTAATTGAGCATTATCGCTTGATTGAGCATTAAGGCTTGATAGATATGTTTTTCATGAATTACCCTACCCGTGGTCTGCGCGCACCATTTGCAGAGACCACGTGGAATTTAAGAGCATTACTAAGACTATTTAGGTATCTTGACCAAGTATATTGGAGCTTGATCAAGCAATTGAAACATGGAGCATTCAAATTGATATCTCGAATGACCCCGCCAATGTCTTTGATGCTTAAAATGAAGCTAGTTATTCTATTATTTTTGTCTTTCTTATTTAATGTTTTTTGAAAAATTAAATAGATTAATTTAGAAAAAAAAATTAACCATACAAAAACCATGAAAACCCCAAGAAAACCTTCAAAAGAAAATAAAAGAACTAAAAACCAACAAAGAAAAACAAAAAACCAACCTAGAAAACAATAAAGAGAAACCCTACAAAATAACTTAGAAAGAACTTCAAAAACACCCATAAAACTATAATTTCAATATTTTTTTTTTTTTTGTGTTTCTTACCTGCAATGTTTTATTTATTAAATGCATATTTTCTTATTTTCAATGATAAAAGCATTTTTTTTCTAATTATTTTAGGTTTTAAAGTTTTTTTTTCTTTAGGAATTTTGTGAAATAAAATTTCAATTTTTTTTAGTTTTTTGTTATTTAAAATGTATTTTAAATTTCTAACAAATTTGAACCTAAAACAACCAAACTATAATGAATAAATAAGTAAATTAGGAGCTTGAAGTTGACATCATGAATATAGTTGTTCACAGTGAACCTCTATTTATAAAATAATAACTTTTATTTTATTTTATTATTTTAAATTTAAATTAATATATATATATATATATATATATATATATATATATATGTTATAATAAATGTGGTATGATTCGAGTTTTAGAAATAAATATTAATCTTAAAAAGAAAAAAATTGATATATATATATATATATATATATATATATAAAACATCATGTCACTATATATAACATAACTATATTTAACTATTATTTAATTATAGCATCACATAGCTATATATATATATATATAAATATATATATATATATAACATATATATTTATATATTTATATATATATATATATATATATATATATTTATTACATAACATTGTTCTATAACTATTTAGTTCATAGTGTAAATTTATTTAACGTAACATAGCAGAAAACTCTATAGTTATTTAACATGTATAACATAAAATTATTTAAGACCCACATATAACATAGCATGTAACATAACTATAACTATGTAACTATATAATTATTTAAATATAACTATATATGTTTAACTATTATAAAATTATAACATACCACATAGCTATATATATTATAGTTCTATTTATATTGTTTACAACATAACATAGTTCTATAGTCATTTAACAAAACATAAAATTATTTAACATATCTATAACATCATTCATATATATATATATATATATATATATATATATATATAGTTCATGTTTCAACAAGGCATCATTGGTAAATACATTAAATCCGTCACTAAAAGTGCATTTGGTCTAGTGAATAAAAGCATTTAGACTATTTTCTAATTTGTACCATATTGTTTCATTCTATAGTGTGTTTTACAAAAACCATTGTCTTCATGTGTTTGGACCTAGTACATGTCATGTGTGAGAGACAAACATTAATAACTTAAAGTGTGTTGGATTATTTGGTGGGCATGAAATTTTATTACTCTTGTAAATAGGTTTATTTCAATTTTTTACAAATATATTTACATCTTTATGTGCTATAAATAAAATGAATTATTTAGAAACGAGAAAAAGTGTGAAGGTAGATTTGATTACTTATTTCAAATGTGTTTGCATGGAACTCAATACTTTGGTTGATAAATTATCAAAAGCTGGACTCTAAAGTTTAGGACTTCAGGATAGATTATCTTGCTTGAGTTTAGAAATCATTTTTTTGACAACATTTTTTCTAAGTCATTTTTTTTCTTGCATTAGTTTATATGTATTATATGTAATAACTTTGTATTATACGTAATAATTTAGTCAACATTTTATTCTTCAGTTAGTTTAAATGTATTATATATATTATATGTAATATGTTGAGGCATCCCATATATACACCCTAATTGTAGGCCATTGCGGTGTGAGGTGTTCAGTTATACATGGTCAAGCTCGTGATAGATCACGTAGCCCACTTGGAGTTCACATTCCACTCATTTGTTTTGTCTGTGATGCCAATCAGAGTGTTAGAGGTAGTGTTGTATCTATGTTGATGACCATGCTATCTCTAGTGGACCTTCTTCACCTATTTCGGGTACACTTCCTACATTTTGAAATCCACTTTAAACTTTATGTGTTTATGTCTTGAAATCATCTTTAATTTTTAAATTATCTTAAAATAATAAGATTGAAGTTAACGTATATGTTATTATGCTTATAATTTTGTAATTATATATGTTAAATTACGTTTATTATTTGCAGGCCCTCAACAGGCCGAAGCTAAGGATCAAGGTGAAACATTGATCCATCCATGGGATGATGCTACAACTCATATCACATTGGAGGGTGTTACAACCGATCATACATCGGTCACATAACAGATACGTAACATCCCTACCATTTCACCGAATTGTCATAGTTTGTCTTTAATTTTGGATAGCATCAATACGTTGATCGAGACATACCGAAGGTCAAGCCCACAGAGCCACCTCCTATACTCCACAGAAAGGATTATTATGCATGTGGTTAGAGGCCCATATTCTTGGGAGGTGGTGAAATATGTCACCTATAATGGTGATGTTCATCGTGAGTTGTTCGACATCCCTCCGGATCACCCTGTTAGACATAGATGTTTGATTCCACTGAATTATTTTACAAATGTTGATGCAACTCCTTTTGTGTATGATAGATTCATTGGAGCTTGGGGCCAATGCCCCTGCTGAAATATGTAGGGCATCAATAGTTAGGTGGTTTCTCTACTTATGATAATTTCTTGTGATAGAATTTTTCTTCTTGATTATGATCTTCTCTTTTCTTGTAGCTATTATTGTGCTATTTTCATCAAGAGAATTACCATATCATGAACAATAAAGAGACAAGAGACACAGTATATAGGCTTTTCAGCCAGGGCCAAAATCTCTCACTATTTGAGAGGAAAACCCAAATGAAAATATTCTTATATATCTTCAATTAATGAACACCAATACCATGACAAAGAACCTTGACACTAGAGTCCTCCCATCACCAACTCACTAGCCTCCTTTTGAACACTTATTTTCCTTTTCCTCTTCTCGTCTCCCTTCAGATTCTCAGCCTCTTCTTGTAGGTCTCCAATCCTACCACATAAAACCTAGATTAATTTCACTCCTTGAATGGTCTCCTTAAGAGAGAAAATTTTTTTACTTCTATATGGATCCTTCTAGTGAAGTATTACACACAAACAACCTTCTTAGAATTAGAAGAAAGGAAGTTGTGAGAGAGATCCCATTGATTTCAAAAGCAGCCAAAATTGTATGTGAAGACAATTAGTATGTCAAGAAGACAAAAGTTGAATTCAAGTCAAAAGAACACTTCACATCAAAAACATTGGAATTAATACATACTGATCTATGTGGACAAATGAGGACTAAATTATTGAATGATGAATTATATTTTATCCTAATGATAGTTGATTTACCAAAATGATGTTGCTAGTTTCTTGATTTTTTTTTTGAGGAATTTGTGTTAGGGTCCCACCCTAACCCCCTTATTTATGTAGTAGGATCGAGTCATAGTAAAAATTTAATAAATCCCATATTAATAATTGTAAGTGGTTAACCCGCATTTAATGAAGGGACCACAATTAGTTGCAAATGGGCCATGGTATTAGATAGATGGTATTAATAAAAACCATGGTATTGATCCATGGTATTGCATGTATGAGTCATAAATAAAGGATAGAGACTCCTTGCGAGGAGCATCGTGTCTTATTTTGTAATCGAGCTCTGCTCTATTGGAGGCTGCCCCCTCGAAGAGGCAAGTGAACATTGCTTTCTGAATAATAAAATACTTGCTCTTGTTTCTCACTATTCTATGTTCTGGGTATATTTCTTTGCATATTTGGTATTCTGGTAATCGTCATGCAGGTTAAGAGCATAACAATTTTAATGTTTCAATATCTACAAGGAAATGGTTGAGAATGAAACATATTTAAAGATTAAATTTTTTAGATTTGATAATGGTGACAAATTTACCTCCAAAACATTTCATCATTTTTATAAAGAAAATGGAATAAAAAGGTAGTTCTCAATAGCCAGAACACCACAACAGATGGAGTTGTTGAAAGGAAGAATAGAATTGTATAGGAAATCACAACAATAATGCTAAATGATTCAATATTAGATGAAAAATTTTGGGTTCAAACAGTAGATAAAGTTGTATTTGTTATTAATAGAAGTTTGTTTAGAAACAGGTTGAAGGAATTGATTTTGAAAAACAAATTGATCTTGTTTCTAGAATGGGAGTTATCATGATGTTCTTGGCTTATCCATGTTCAAGAAAGGTAAAATTTTATGAAATGTATGTGAAATCAACATTTCTAAATGGAGAATTAGAAGAAGTATATATAGGACAACCTGAAGGATTTTTTCTCGTTGAACAAAAATATTATGTTGGTAGGTTAAAGAAGGCATTGTATTGTCTTCAATAGGAAACTAGAGCATGGTATACTCGTCTTGAGAGGTATTTTGAATAACAAGGATTCAAGAAGGAAAGTGTGGATAACAAACTTTATGTAAGGATTGAACATGACAGTTTGACGATTGTTGAAGTATATGTGGATGGCATAATATTTGGGAATAATGATAACATGTTAAGTAAAACGCTTTCTACAAATATGCAATATTAGTTTCAGATGTCACTACTTGTTGAGTTTACATACTTTTTGGGACGTCAGATATCTTAGCCCAACAAGGGAATATTTTTCTTTGAACCAAAACATATGAAGGAAATGTTGAAGCGATTTCAAATGGAAGATTGCAAGCCAATTCTGACCCCAATAGTGCCGGTTGTAATTTGAGCATATATGAATCATCTAAAGATGTAGATTAGAGGATGTATAGATCTAGGATTAGTAATCTTTGATATGTAACAACTTCTAGGCCAGATGTAATGCAGAAAGCTAGAAATGTTGCAAGATTTCAAGCAACACTAAAGGAATCCCAAGTCATTGTAGTAAAAAGGATTATTCGATATCTTAATGGAACAACATAATATGGATTGTGGTGTCCTAAAGGAAATGAGATAACCATCGAGGATTATATCGATGCGTATTGGGAAGGAAGTAATGTTGATCGTAAGAGCACTAGTAGAGCAACCTTTTATCTGGTTGTTGTCTTGTTTCATGTTTGAGCAAGAAGAAATCTTAAATCTCATTATCCACAACAAAAGAAGAATACATAGAAGAAGCAATTTGTTGTACCCAAGTCCTCTAGATGAAACAAACCTTGCATGATATTCATGTGAAGTTTGATGAGACTATTCTAATTTTCTGTGATAACACCAATGTCATTAGTATCTCTAAGAATCTTGTGATGCATTAAAAAATGAAATAGATTTTGATCAAGTACCATTTTTTCTAGAGAAGAGGTTATCGAGAAAAACATCAAGGTTGAATACATTTGAACAAAAGAAAAAAATGCTCACATCTTTACCAAATCTTTACCATGTTAGGAATTTGAGTATCCTCGCCAAAATCTTGGGATTATCGCATGTTCCCATTAGACTATTCTTTATCGAGTCAAGTTGAAAGGGGGAGTTAAGGCATATTACAAGTCCACAAGAGAGGAAAATTGTCAAGGGGAGTTACCCTTTTCCATTGATGTCAAAGGGGAAGATAAAGTGTTATGAAGTGTTGTCTAGGTAGATCCTCCCTGCGGACAGAGATGATCCCCCTAGCCAAATGAGTGGGTCTAGCAACTAAAGTGATAATCTACTAGATACTTTATTAAGTTATAATTGAAAAGAGAGATGAAGAAGATGGACTACCTCATTCCGAGGCTATCTCGATCTCCTTTGCTGAATATGTTGAATCACTTGCGTGACAAGCTCGTTCCTACTGCTCTCAGTATTTTATACCTGCACAAGAGATCAAGACACAAAAGGGCATGCAAATATAAATAGCATATTCAAAATCAACCTACTTAACTAGTCAAGGAATGTTAAGGTAAATGATACATGAGCATACACATTTAGGAATGAACCAGTAATTGTTTATTAATAGAAAATAAGGTGAAGCTTACAAAAAAACCTTGATGTTGATAGGATCTCCTTGAATGAATATCCAAATCCAAGCTAAGCTCTCTAAGGACTCCTTCTCAAAGCCAAATGAGTAGAATATATGCACAATCTTATCATAAGGGTGCAAATAGACATAAACCAACCATTCGGGAATGGGAGAGGAATAATATATAGGTTGGGAAAGGGAGTTATGATCTCTCCAAAGATAAGAGTAGGCCCTTATCTGAAGGAGGTAGCTCATAGGGATAAGACCAAGAAGCCAATTTTGGAGACATCAACATCATCTATGCGAAACAACCTCCATTGCACTGCTGTGGAAGCTTCTAGATCACGAAGCTTCTCATCCTCTTTGGGAAAATTGTCTTTTTGGGATCATCACAGGTATACAAGCAAATAAAGTGATTCCATCACAGGTCAAGTGAAGTGAAACAGGTGATCATTGTTGTTTTAAGTCTCATAAGCACGATGCCTCTCAAATTAGGGTTTTAGAGCTATTTCTTTCACCGGAAGCTCAAGGCATTTACCAATAAATTTCTTAGGAAAGATCTCAAATGCATATATGAATGAGTACACTACATAATGGTCATGTTTCGAGCACTTCAGGGTATGCCACAGGGAAGTGAAAGATGTGTGACAAAATATTGTGTAGCAGATTCCCACTAAAGTATGTAGGCAGAACGGGGAGTGATGGCTGAGATGCTTTATGAGCTTTTGCAAGGATAAGGACAAACACTTTCAAGAGACATGGAAATGGAGGACACATATACATATACATATATGATATCATTAATCCACGGTATGGACGAAGCCATCCAGATGATAAGGACTATATGAAAGGACCCATGGAATGGGCGCAACCATCCAAATGAGAAGGATCATTTGTAAATCTAAGATCCAAGGTATGGACGAAACAATCCAATATAAAAGCATCACTATAAATGTAAAGTCCCATGGTATAGTCACATTCATCTGTACAAGAGAAACATGTGTACAATAGTAAATAACACATAACTCCACGTAGCCTGAGTCATATCAGACAAGACTCAGGGTATTGTGCTCCATCCCAACCTGATCAAAATAGGAATTCTAACATGCGAAAGAATGTGTTGAAGTTAAACATGCTAGAAAACCACCTAATTATAGGCCAATGATGTGGACTGTTAACAGGTACAAGATAAACCACCAATAATGACAATAGTTATCAAGGTACGACAATACAATTCATAAATGTGATAATGAAACTGAAGTCGAGCACCCGTGGAATCATCCAATCAAAGGCCAATGACGAAGACATGTCGTCAGATGTGGACAACTTACCATTAAATCATGCAAGCTCCAAAGTACTGAAAGGGAGTTTCTAAGTCATCTTCCTGGATAATGAGCTGAAGTCGACAAGAAGTAACCTTTCGAAGGAGGGCAATGATGAGTCCCCCATCATCGACACGAAACAAGGAATAAAAAGGAATGACACGAATAAGATCCAAGACTGTAGTAATGGATCAGAAAATGTATAGGTAAATAACTACAGATATGACTTCTCTTTAAAAATGGCAACACGACTCTAGAGTGTAGCAGCATTTGACTCAACATGGGACTAAAGGTCATGATGAAAAAATAGAATAGTCAAATGAGAGGAAAAAATGGATCACCCAAACCTAGGAGGATAGGTGATTGAGTGAGAATATTCCAAATCTAACACAAAAGCAAAAGAGTGTCATGTTCAAGAGTGACACGCTGCCTATACAAAGGATGTTTCATCTTCATTTTTCCCTCGTTATTTCCAGTGAGTACCCCAATTATTTTTATCACAAGATTGAAGGGGATAACATATTATTTACATGTAAGTTGATTCTTTTAATAAATCCATCCTAGTAAGTTTTATGAGTCCTAGGAAGGAGAAAATCAGTCTCATCATGGTGACGAGTCTTTTGTTGTAAAATTTGAAGGATTCCGACGTAAGAACAAATTGGTGTCCTTTTCATATATAAATAGTTTGAATAAGAGATGAAAAGGAAAAATCCATCATGTCCCTTTTTGTAATTTGTCTCTCGAACACGAAAATATAGAAAATAATATTCGAGAGAGCCTTTTGACCATGTCCACCAAGGTGTACCGTTTTCGTAGATAGTCAATCTCAGCCCGAAAAAGGGGTAAACATATACTAAGGTGACATCGATTCATTTAATTTTAATAAGTTTGAAATGGAAAGTGCTTGGCGATCCTTTCATGTTTTGAGAGTTAGAAAATAGCTTAAACATGACTCCAGGGGGGTTCCTTTTTCGTTTATTTTTAATGAGTCCGAAAAAGAGATAAAACAAAAACTCATGAGAATCAGTCAAAAGTAATCAATCTCCACTGAAAGCACCTATAACTACACAAAGAAATTCACCCATCATGGATATCAAGAAATAATAATAAAATATTGTAAAAATATTTACAAAAAATGACTTCAGAACTTATAAATAACCAAAAGTAACATTATTTTTTACCATTTCACCATAGTAAGTTCTCGAATTGAATTTGTGCTCCAATTTGATCGATTTTGATGTGACCATTGCGGGAGATTCAGGGTGCCATTTCGTGAATCATCTATAGCTAGTAAGAGGTATGTCCTTGCTCTTGTATTTCATCACAATTTCATGTATTTTTAATGGAATTTTGTGTGCTAAAAGGGAGGATTTTCAAATTTTTAAGCATCAACGATCATCGTGGGTTTGGTCATTGGACTCGCGATAATTTCTCTCAACCTAAAATATGCCTGCGATGACATCACTCTATTAGTACAAACAAGCGTGATGGTATCAAGGCATATGTTTTTGGAGGAAAATCCCATTTTAGAGCAATTTTTTTTTTATTTTGATCCATGAAAAAGTCACTAATTTATGTTTAATGATGTTTTGAATGAGATCATGGTTCTAGAATGGAAATAAAGAGGCCATGAGGCCAAAGACAACCATGCAGCCTAGAATCCAAAATACATCAATGCCTTGAGAGATTACGGGTTGTTGAAGTTCTTTAGGACCACAAGACTGAGCGCTCAAATGGAATTACTGCCCTATTTGATTAGTCTTTCAGATGTGGATTGATAGATCTTCATAATCAAAGGAAACTAACTGGAAATAGAAGAATTAGACATCTATTTCATCACGTTATTGTCCCGAAGAGGAGAGAGAGTCCAAGTCTTCAGATCTCGCCCAAGTGGTGAGAGTATTAGTTCTCCTATTAGGAGCAATTGTCCACTTGAAGAGATGATGTGGGGTGCGAAGGTGAATATCACCATGGTCACCAACTACCTTCCTTTAAAAACCATACTATTCACCATAGCTCGTGTATCTAGGACACAAGCCTGCATGAGAGTTAAAAATCCCAATTCCAGTATGCAGTTGAGTGTCCGACCCCCACCATATTCAACTGGTGTGGAGGCCTTCTAGCGAATATGAAAATACAACTGACCAAAGGGAAGCAGGGAAACCTGAGACAATTTGGGTTTGACTTGATAGTGGTGAATCTCTTCCTAGAGCGGGTTCCCTTATTCTAGTATCAATGGGCAGAGGTACTAGATCCTGCCCCCCAAGACCCGAAGCTAGTGAGGTGGAGTCAAATCATGCCTTGAGGAGGGACGGGCCAACATATACTCTACCCTCTATAATTTTTTACTTGGTTGCAGTGCCAATTACTCATGGTGGATAACTATGCATATGCTGGCACGAATTTTAGATGGGATCTAGATATACCTCTTCCACCGGGAGAACGGTGGACCGATGCAGGTAAAGACATATTTTTTTGGATTCTTTCAAGTCTTATTATTTTTTTTGTAAAAGTGTAAACTGAGACTCAACTTATGATAAATGTTTAGATGTGGGACCAGAAAGACCACTTGGAATGTCGCCAATAGCACGATAGGCTTGTCATCAGATAGTGGGCACTGACTATGAGGAAGGGGCAGACCCCTTAACCAAGATGGAGTGAAACCTAGATGCAATTTCTAGGGGAGTTCTGGAGTATGCTACTATAGACGAGGTGCCACTGTGCTAGCAGAGACAAACATTGGGAGTATCCACAAGACTGCGTTAGTTGTTAGGCCGAGTGATCAGAGCAGCCTCATCCTACCATGAGCACTGCGTAGGCTGATACTCTTTCTAGCTATTTTACACATTTTGTAGGCTTTGAAAGCCAAGTGTCCCAAAACATTTTATGTTTTGAGATTTTGATGTAAAAACTTTGACAAACTCGATATATATATATATATATATATATATATATATATATATATATATATATATATATATATATATATGCATATGCATTCTTTATTTTCTACTTATGTGTCTAGAATATTATCAAATTTAAAAATGATGCAAATGTCTATCAAGAACATAATTTGCTATTGCATGTTTTAATGTATTCAAATTGTCTGGAATGTGTTGATATGTAATAAAATCAAAATTTGTTTCGAGTAATTAAACACGTAGATGCATACAAAATATCTGTGGATTTCTTACTGAGTAATGATTCTTTAACTGTAACACAACGAGTTGTGAATCTAACTTGACAACTAAATCCCTAATGCAAAGAGCAACTACTTCTGACAATAGTTCAATGACTACACTATATTCGGAAATGTTGTTAGTTGTCCATCCTAGGAAAATACCTTTTAAATCAATCAACTTGCCATCAAGGGCATAGACTACCCACGCTGTGGAAGACAAGTTCCATGTGGTACAACAAACACCATCAAAAAAACCGACATAATGACTTGACAACATCTGCAAACTGAGTGGAACATGAGGTAAGAAGAAAAAAATGTGTCTGCAAAGAAAAAAACACACCAAAAATAAAAAAGCACACACTAGTGAATTCTACATGGATTTCCTTGCGTAAAAAGTTCAGATGTAGTCCATTTCTAGATGGGTAATCAATAAGAAAATAATAAAACCAAAGTATCACTGTTGACATGACGTGTAAGCATCAACTTAGCCAAATAACACAGTAAAACTCATAAAAATGTGCGCCCCCATGCCCCCCGGGTGAGTGAGGGTTATGATTCATAAGATGAAAAACCCATTGTGATAATGGGCAAATGAAAGAGACTCGGTGAACACATCTCATTAAAGGAGGAAAGAAAAACTTGAACTCATGATGAGGAAACGGTGCCCCTAGTTGAAATATTTTGACGATTTTAGGTTGGACTAAAATGTCAATGGGTAGAGTTGTAGTAATGTTCCCCATATTACCCTGAGATAGGACCTCATGCACCAAAACAAGTGAATGAGGTGGATGGATTACGCAATGAGGAAAAAATGGTTCAAGACACAAAGGCATCTCACTGAGGCTGGGAATAAATCTAGAACGATGATGGAGACTGTTAGGGCCTAAATCTACCTTAGGCTGAGAAAGGTAGAATCTATGGTAACATCAAACCACGCTTAACCTGGTAGCTAGCCCTACCAGGTCGGGAGAGGGCTCTATCCTTGTCAATCTCAAAAAAATGGCCAATGAAAACTTGAGATGACTGATGTAATGACTGATTTTAGGCTAGGTATGTATAAAAAGGTGTTTGATTTACTTTGATGATGTTTTGTTGGCTCAGATGTGAAAGGCAGATTTGGGTCTAGGAATGAGGCTCAGTTTTGCAAAGATATCTATGGAGCAAGGTAGGAAAGTGATTTGGTACTTCAAAATGAGTGAGATGGAGAGCTTTTAGATAGGTGAGGAGTTGAAAAGGGCATGTAAAACTCAAGGATCCTTTTCAAACAGCTGAAAACATAGATAACTAAACAAACCCTAGGTAGAGCAGTGCACTTTCAATGTATTCTACCTTTATCCTTGTTTGATTTAGTTAAGATGAAATAAAGAGAGATATGTCTACATAAAACACATGTAGAATTACAAGTATAGAAGAAAACACAATAAAAAAGAAAGTTTCCACATGAATCCCATAAAGTGCTGCAAACCATTGGTCTATTCCTTAGTCAAATTGTTGAAATGAGTATACAATAAGCTCCAAGCTTTCCCAAAAGTCCAACCATGCTAATGACTGAAAAATTACAAGATATAGGCAACAAAAAAATCATCCTAGCCTCTAGGGGTCGAGCTCATAATATTAGGAGCTATTCCAACAAAATCTAAACTGAGAACTAGAAAGTAGGCAATGGAACAACTTGCCTCTAAAAACTAGGAAACTGATTCATTTAGTTGTAAACTACCTTTTGATGGATGAATCTACCTCTATGAGTGAAAATTTAGCATAATTACATAAAAATCCATCATGTCACATTAAATTACATCACGAGTTTGAAAATTAGGAGGAAAAAAGTCAAACTGTGAAAAAGCTAGGTGAAAAATAGAGTTTTTGACTAAAAATGAGCAAAATTCCTCCAATGCACCGCGCTGATTTCCCTATGCATAATGCCTTTTTGCAGCTGATTTTGGAGGCCTTCCTGGTGTCCAAATTTGCTACAAGTGGGCTTGTTGGAAAGGTCTACCTGTTTATCTTCCATCACAAGTGGAATTTTTGAATTTGGCCTCACTTTTCCCCTCCAAAACCGAGTTCTCCCAAGACTACTACGTGTGTGTCAAAAAAGGGGCAGAAAGGTCATTTTTGAGGTGTTTTTGACCTTTTTGGAAGCTCAAAACTTGTCAAAATTTCTTGGCCATTTGTGAGAATTTATATTTTTTCATGAAAAATCCAAATATGTTGATTTTTCCTCAAAATTACGTCTCAATCAAAAGCGAGCGCCAGGTGGCGCGACGCATTGGGTAGAAATCCCTGTTTTTTAAGGAAAAAATTCCAAAACTGCAAAAAGTGTCCCAAATTTTTTGAAATTTGGGCTGAGTGTCCATTAAGTGCTGTGTTGGGCCAAGGAAGTCTCAGCCAATATTTAAAGTCTATCTTGCTCTTTTTGCCTCCTTGATGCCTTCTTCAACTTGGCCTTCAAGTTCTTGATTCTTGCTTCGCACACCATATTTCTTGACAAGTAGTGGTATGCCATGTTTCTCAACATATTTTTCTCATTGATGACCTTCTGCAACAACCTCTCCAAGTGGATATTTTTCCTCTCCAGCCAAGATTCACGATCAGCATTGATTTCTTGTTCAAATGTTGTGAACTTGACTTTCCTCCTTTTGGCAGCTTGCCGATTTTCTTGTATGTTTCATAGCTCCATTATGGTCTTCTGATCCTCTAGCTATTTGTTTCTTTGCTCAAGATATTTGACTATCCACTTGGCTCTTTCTAGGTTGAGAGACAAATGATGAAAGTCAACTTGTTGCTCCTGGATGATCTCTCTAGGCTTTGAGCTTTGTGAGCCCAAATTGGTGTCATCATCCTGAATAAGAATAAAATTTGTCTCCTACCCTCCTAAAGGCCTCTCATCCTGTAATGGCCGTTTTCCCTTGTCCTTTACCTTCTCTGCTGATGGAGGAAGTGAGACCGCTTCCACCCTGGGTGGAGATAATACTCGCTTTGCTGCTACAAACAACCTTCTAGTGCCCTTTTGGTAGGTGACAAACGCTGGCACACTAGTGGTCTGTGTCTCATGAAGCTCCTGCTGATGTGAAGGTCCACCTGTCTCATGGAAAGCTATTGGAGGTACTTGAGGAGCGGTGAATACCTCATGTGAAATTAAATCCTCCCATGAGATGTTCTATAAACCAAGCTGATGCATGACCACAATATTGATTAGTGCAAAATGATATATGTTGTTATACTGTTGCTGAGGAGTCTTCTTGTGCACTAAGGTGGTCATCTCCTCAATGTTCCAGCAAATAAAGTAGGGGAGATTCATCATTCTCACCTTAGTGAAGTGCATCAACAATCTGATATGGTAGGCATACAGGCAAGAAAACCGGGCCTGACAGCATAAATACTTAATTATGAGTTCATCAAGGGAGCATATGAGTCTTTGAGATATCAGAATGGAAAAAATCTGCTAAGATGTCTCTGATAACCAACCTTGATGTAAGGCTCATAATGTTCTTTGTCAATCTGCTGCCTCTTATTCCACTGCTCACCGACATTGGGAATGCTAGTTGCTACAGAAATAGAATCTGGTGTCAAGGTAAAATTCACACCTGCTAGAGTGACTTGGCCATTATGAAGATGGAGCACAAACAACCTGGCCAACTCATGATGGTACTGGACTCTCTCTACCATCTCACAGAACTGATAACAGGATTGGTGTTGAAAGCATGTGATAGTAAGAGGACAGGCCTGCAGCTCGACAAGTGAAGTATGCTCCTCTCGTATATGTTTGCCAACCTTGTGAGGTCTTCCTGGTGCATGCATTTCTCTAGGAGAATCACTGTGTGTCTCCTCATCTCAGTCATAGGAAGGATCAAACTCCATGTTTGCTAATGTGTGAGTTTTCGATGAGTATGAAGAGATTTATGGTGTTTTTAATTTTCTGCTACCAATTATGAGAATGTATGAGGGACTGTGGAGGGAGAGGGTATGAGGGTTTTTGGGAATGTTGTTAACAAGTTTTTGGGAAATAGGGGGTTTAGGGAATAGTATGTATCCTTAGGGACAACAATTAGGGTTTGGGATAGTGGGAGTTAGGGATATGGGTTTAGTGAATTTAGGGATATGGGAATTAGGGAATGCGTTGATGAAACTTGGAAAATAAATGAAGGAATCAAGGAGTGAGGGAATGATGGAGTGGACTTGGCAGTAAAAACACAAATTCAAACCCTAAGAAATTGTTTTTGAGAAAAAATTGCAAGGAGGTAGGGTTTGAGTTTTATCTCACTAAATCACCATAAACTTTAAGAAAAACTATTTCACTAGCAAGGGAAGAAGACTTGACTTACTTGCACAGGTGGAAATTGGATAAATTTGGCAGTTTGAATGAGTTTATGGGTGAAATCGGGCTTGCAGCTATATGCGCTATGCCACAAACCCAACGCACCATGCCTTCTCTATGTGTCGCGCCAGTGTATTTTTTGCACTCTGAAGGGTGGCCCAATGCGCCGCGCCAGTTCTATGTGCCGTGCCCACGACCCAATGCGCCGCACCCCTGAAACTTGCGCAGTTTTGCTGCAATCTTGCTTTTTTCTCCACACGGGCTTTCTCTTGCTCAATATTTCTTCTTTGAATTCAAATGAGCTCTTTGAACATAAAAAATGATTTATATACAAGAGATTTTGATTTTTCACTCATAAAACCCACTTTTATAATGTTTGCATTGTGACTTACTTTTTAAGCTCTGTTTTTGGGTAATTTAATTCATTTTTGCGTTTGATGAACTGAATGATTTGAATTTTTGTTTTCCTTGCAGGGGATGGAGTTGCTAAAGCTTGGCAAGGTGACCAGGGTTGCCACATAAAAGCATAAAATACTCAGTTTTTCCTCAAAATAGGGTTTTGAGGAAAAATCAATCACTAAGTGAGTGATTATGGAAATTATTGTTGTTGGAACTTTATTTGACCTCCCCATGTGCCTACTGACCATCACTGAGCATTTTGAGACCTTATTGACGAAAAACCTAAACCTAATGAGACCTAAAACCATAAAAATAACTTTTACAGATTTAGAGATAAAAATTGACTACAGATGATCTAGATGAGTGAAAATAGGCTGGCACATGAGGGAAAATATATAATAAGCCACTACCGTTAGATGATCCATGATCCTAATGGAATGTAGCTGATCTGGTGAGACACCTAACATGCAATGCAACAAGAGAATTTGATCACTGACGGAGGGATGAAGATACTGACACTAACAAAGACCATTCCAAGGAGTTTCGTCTAAATACTTAACCCCAATGACACTCTTGTTGGTGGGGAGTGTCTCGTTCAAAGGATCTAAAGAATCCCAAGAACCAAGATAAGGAGATGGCACATAAGTATCCATGTTCATACTAAAAACAACATGACTTTCTAAAGTGGTCATTCAAGCCAAGACAATTTCTTGATAGTCTTTCTCTAATGGACTTAACGACATAGAATCACCAAATGAATCAATTTTATCTAGAGTAGGAATAATCCAAGGATTTGTAGAGACCGAGATCATATTGACCGAGGTGACATTCGAAGGTGGGAGAGAAAAAGTACCCATTAGAGAAGAGTCTCTGAAAAGACCTACCCCCACCCTCTCTTAAGGAATTTCGGTATTTCCCACATATGGGACATTACAGTTCGATGAACCGGAAGAGAAAAAGGACACTTGGAAGACAGTGATAAATTTTCCTTCGTGAGGAAAACGAAGCACCCAGAACAAAGAAGACACCACACAAAAGATAATATGGGTCCAACTTTGCTCGAGAAGAAGGTTGTAGTTGAGATTCACATCTACAACTTCCACTTCTAGCTCAAAGGTTTTTCCTTCCAACGTGATCAACAAGTTTGTGAGAATACCATATGGATGGGAGCCTCTACCATCAAAGTCCTCCAATGTGTTTGGGGAATGATTGAGGGGAGGAGAGATGATGGCCTTCCAACACGAAACATACATGATGCAGGTGGAAGCATCTTCATTAATAACAATCTGATGTATCATATTTCCTTTAATGATAACCTGAATAAAAAAAGCAATCTGATGAGGTAGACAAGGAACATGGTTTTCAAGGCCAAAGGTAATTAAAATCGAATTGAAAGGATCAATAATTCCTATAACAAACAACAATGATTTTTGTTGCATTAGAAAGGTTCGGAGAACTTCCAAAGCAGAAATCGTCATAGGTGCTTGAGCTAAATCCTCAATAATATTATAATGTTGTGCAGCTCTAGCATCAGGATTATAAGATGATTTTTGAAGTAGACCCTTGGAAAGTTTTCAGATTGCAGACTCACTATAGACATCAATATGGAGTGGACCAGAACTAGATGGAGTAGAAGTAGAAGGTATATCAGTGACTTCTTTCTCCACCATCTGCTTTTGTGGGGTTTTATAGTCATTTTCTCGAGTAGCAATCGAAATAGGCAATGAACCTTTCATCATGAAAACTTGGGAAGGAGAGGAGGTAGAGGATTGTGAATGGTATACCAACTGCATCTACTGAGATGGAAATGGTTCTTTCAAAACATCTGATGTCCCTTTCAATAAGAAGTTAACTTCAGAACGTCAGAGACAATCCTTGGTATAATGATCTTCATCATAAACGAGGAAAGGACATTTCGGCTTGCACTTGGAAGCATCATTAACAAATAATTTGGGTGCATCCTGTTTCAGGGTATCAATTTTGGATTTACCGTTACTCTTTTTCTTACCTTTCAAGGCCTTATCTGCTATGGTAGAATGAACAACATGTACCTCAGAGGTTTTACCAGGTTTTGACGAATTTTTCGAAGGATTATTGGAACCAGTGTTTGAAATAGATTTCTACTTCGAATAAGCCTTAGTGGAAGTCTGAGACAATGAACCAATTACACCGTCAATAGGTAGTACATCAGGAGACTTTGAGGATTCCAGATCCGAAGATGGTCATGAAGCATCAAGAAATATTTCATATAACGTTCTAGATTATGAATAGACTAAGTCTAAATACTAAGCATGGGAAATAACTTGTTCTTCAATAACACATCCACCCATAGCTATATCCTTAGCTTCTTAACAAATTATTTTGAGAACTATTCAGTCAACGACTCATCAACAATCTCGAATTTGATGAGATCACACTTACATCTCCATTCATGAATATGATCGGAAATATGGGTCATGGTATCTTTCTTAAGGGGTGTAAGAAAATGAGAGCTAGTTTCATATCAAACTGACAATTGGAAGTGGGTGAGGAAGGCCATAGATAAAGAGCTAAAGTCATCATAGGTAGTTTGAGGAAACTTGATATACCATTTTGCGGCAGCACGTATGAGGGTTCTCTGAAAGATGCAAAGATGGATAGAATTTTCAACATACAAACTTGAAGAGCACCATAAGTGATATGTCATCACATGGGCTTGTGGTTCATCTTTAGACTTTCCTTCAAACTTAGGTAAATCACTTCGAATTTTAGTTGGAACTGGAGGCTAGTAAGGTGAATGAAGAATAGGATCATTTGTGAGCCTCGAGAGATCAGGCAGTTCCAACATAGCCAAGAAGAGAAATTGTAGATTGAATGGCATGTAGGGCCTTTGAGGAGACCCCAACTATAGGTTCCAACTTTTCTAGTAAGGATTCTTCCCCCACAGTGGAGGATTTTGACCATCTGGGTTTTGATTTTTCCCCCACGAAGGGGTACCTTGACCATAAGGTGTATTTTGTCGAGGGTAGGATTGATATTGACCTAGCATAGGCTATTGATAAGTGTTATATGTGGCATATGGATTGTAAGGTTGTTGAACCAGTTGACCTTGGACTTGAAGATATTGGCCCTGCTGCTGCAGGGGTTGATCTTGTGCTTGCAATAGTTAACGTTGTTGATGTGAATATGAAGCTTGCTGCTGCATAGGTTGACCTTGCTACTACAGAGGATGACTTTGCTGCTGTAAAGGTTGATCTTGCTACTACAAAGGTTGGCCTTGTGAGTAGAAAGGTTGAGTAGGCATTTGAACAAACTGAGTTTGTTGTTGCACTGGCCGCTAAGACAACTACAAAGGTTGACCCTACTATTGCAACGGTTGTCCTTGCTGTTGTAATGGTTTCCCTTGCTACTGCAAGGATTTCCCTTGTTGTTGCAAGGGTTGCTGGACAATTCCTTGGGATATACCCTGAGGGTATTGGTAATTACCCAATTCAATATGACCATATCCACCAAGAATAGTGGATTGAACAACCTTGATATAAGCTCTTGCTTGTGGAGTGTAAGGTGGATTGACCAAGGCTTGTGAACCATATGCGATATAAGCTTGTTCGAGTGGAATGTGAGTTGTATAAGGTTGCTGATACTAGATGTCACCTAATCTGAATGAACCAACAGGGTTAGGAATACCACCACAAAAAGATTGATTAAATCCAACCATGTGATTTTGTAATCCACTCACATTGGTTTCACCTGATAGAAGAGGAATATTCATATTTCTCCCTCTAGGTGGTGGAAAATTCTTTCCACTTGATGGAGGGGTGGAAGAACTAACTAAAACTTGATGTGAAACAATTGATTATATCGGAAGGGTTGATTGAAATGACAATTCAAGTTGTGATGGAATCGTAGGTTGAACGGGAACTGACATGACAACAGTTTGTACAGAAACTTGAGAGGTCATGTTTGAATGAACAAACCAGAACTAGGCATGACATTTGAAGACCAAATGGGATTTTGATACAAATATGAAGCACTATGAGTTCTTGAAACTAACTAGGCTAGGGTTGCACAACCAGGTGGAAACAAGGGTCCACTAGATTCAAGAAGTATCAGAGATGGGACTCTTCCTATAAAAGAAAATCCCTCTGGAGGAAATTCATACCCCTTTCCATCATTGACATGAGGAGAATTAGTAGTGGAAACTTTGGAATGACCCAAACAGGAGGTTGGGATGTAACCTTCCCAACCCATGGGTGGAAACAATTGATGACAAGGAACCCGAGATGTGTGAGGATATAACTCCAAAGGAATACCAGGTTGATCATAAGGACTATAGCGATGCTGAGGAGATATTACAATAGGATCAAATAATGAATTCGATGAATGAACAACAAGCCTCTGTAGAATCTCAGGGGTTTGTAGACTCACAGGGATTTGTGGACTCTCAGGGGTCTATAGAGGATTGTGAGGGTTGTTAGGATCAAATTCTTGAGGTGATGACGAATTCGATGGTGGTGGACGAGAAGATAGGGGTTGTTTACTTGGAATAATCCCAAGTTCAAAAATTTGATCTTCAAGTGACAGAGGAAGTTCTAGATGAAATCCTTAAGAGGGCCCTTTAGTATCATACAATGAAGGGGAACTATGAGATGAACTCAATGGTTCAATGACGATGACTTTCTCTCAGGAGCATAGAAGGAAATATAATTCGGTAAGGGCTTATTAAAAATCTTGAAATTAGTAGGGAATTACTCAATATTTGTCCAAGAAGCAACTTCATCGGTTCAACATATTATCATGGGCAATCATTTTTAGAATTTGAAACAAAAAAATTTTGTTTTCATGTTTTAGGAGTTGAGAAAAGGAGGAAAAAGGTGACTCTAGTCGCTTTCATAGGTTTAGTGAGCTTGAAAGGACAAGTGCTCGATGATCTTTTCAAATTTAAGGAGCTAGAAAAAATCAAAATGACCACTCAGGTAACTCTAGGAAAAAAGGAGTATCAAGTAACCGTGAACTGAAAATAAATTTACCAAGAATTTGACGTACATGTAGGAAATCTCCTCGAATGTTGTGTTCATTGTATCAAGTTTACAAGGTGGCGGACTCAGCTTCCTATGGATAAAGGTTTGCAACCTATGAGGGTCTCCCTTTATATACTTCATGGCAAGGGGAGCACAAGTTTGTGCTAGCACTATCTAATGCAAGAGTGAACGACAACTGTTGAGTTTAATAGATGTTTGAACATGTCTCTAGCCTAAACCAGTAAGTATAAGCGTTAATGTTTCAAATTCTCCTTAGATTAGTTGATAGATTTTAGATTTAATCTTCGAATTATGTTTCGATTTCAAGGCCTTAACGATGTCACCTGTTCCTAAAATGCAGGTAAATGATGAAATTGAAATCCTTTCTTTCGATGAAGGCTACCTATTTATGGAAGATAAAGACCCAAATCATGCATCAAACAAGCAATAATGCATCAATGACAATTTTCAAATGCTAAATGCAAAAAATGAAACCTAGTCTTTCATTTTATAAGAAAATTCAATGGCAAAATAAAATCTTAAATCGATCTACCTCAAGATACAATGATGATTTCATTTTCACTTTAATGAAATCAATGTAATCTAGTGCAAAAGAGAAAAAGAGAATGCAAAAACTGAATAATCATTAAAATACCTTTCACATTAATGATTTTGAATGCATCAAATGCTTCCAAAACTACATAGAAGATAAATACTTTCACATTCACTTTTCGAAACACAAAATTCAACTAAAATACTTCCTTTCAGTTCAATCGAAACATACCATTTTGTAATCTGCTGCTTTCCAAATGGAACTAAAGTGAATCTCAAAGCATCTACTCAAATCAACACTAATGAAAACAACTTAATACCCAAGAACCAAAAGTGATTTGCAAAAGACGACCAACCACAAAAAGACTCTTTGAATAAGGGTAATTGATCTCTCAAGAGAAGAGACATGAGTGAATGAAGGATGAATTATAAGTCCTAGAAACCCTAGAAGGAAAATCAAGCTCCAAACACACTTAAACCAAATCAAGAGGAAATTGAAGTTATACAAACATGTAAAGAAAAACAAGGAAACTAAAATCACACTGGTAAGCCACTGACAGAAAGAAAAATACTAAAAACAAGCAAGCAAACACTATTTTTCTTTAACCTTTGATATCATCGCACATGTTAAAAGAAAAGAAGTGATCATCGCTACTGTAATCAACATATCCGCGATGTCATCATGAGTGTCAGGGAAAAAACCGTGATGGTCGAGAAAGATAAAGAAAAAAAATATCTTCAAGAGCAACGCAAATTAAGAACCTTCAAGCAATTACCAGAAAGTGAAAATGGTTAAAGACAAGAAAAGAAGTTTGGGAATGGACAATTGGTCAAACTCATCACAAAAACAAGGTGAAGCATTGAATGGAAAGGATCATAGGCTCCCCAGTGGAGTCTCCATTTTGTTGTCTAGGTAAATACTCTCTACAGAGAGAGATGATCCCTCTAGCCCAATGAGTGGGTCTAGCAACCAAAGTGGCAATATACTATATGCTTTCCTAAGTTGCAATTGAAAAGACAGACGAAGAATATGGCCTACCTCATTCTAATGCTATCTCAATCTCCTTTGTTGAAGACATTGAATAACTTGCTTGATGAGCTCATTCCTATTGCTCTCGGTGTTTATGCACCTACACAAGAGATCAAGGCACAACAAGGAATGAAAATACAAATAGCATATTCAAAAGAAACCTACTTAATTGATCAAGGAATGTTAAGCTAAATGATACATGAGCATACACATTTAGGGAAAATGAACCAAAAGTTGTATAATAATAGAAAATAAGGGAAAGCATACAACCAAGCCTTGACTTCAATAGGCTCTCCTTGAATGAATATCCAACTCCAAGCTAAGCTCTCCAAGCACTCCTTCTCCAAGACAAATGAGTAGCATATATGCATAATCTTACCATAAGGGTGCAAATAGACATAGACCAACCATTTGGGAATGGGAGAGGATGAATATATAGGTTGGGAAAGGGAGTTAGGGTCTCTCCAAAGATATGAGTAGGCCCTTATCTCAAGGAGGTAGCTCATAGGTATAATACCAAGAAGCCAAGTTGGGAGAATTCGACCTCATCTATGCTAAATAACCTTCAGCTCGCCACTCTAGAAGCTTCTAGATCATGAAGATTCTGATCTTCTTTGTGAAAATTTCCTTTTTGGGATCATTGCAAGTATACAAGTGAACATAGTGATGCCATGTAGGTCAAGTGCAGTGCAACATGTGATCATCGCTACTTTTAGTCTCATAAGCACGATGAATTTGAAATTATGGTTTTAGAGCTATTTCTTTTAGTGGAAGCTCGAGGAATTTTCCAATCAATGTATTAGGAAGTATATGAGCTACATATATGAATGAGTACACTGCATAATAGCCATGTTTCGAGAACTTTGGGGTATGCCACAAGGAAATGCAGGAGGTGTGACAAAATATTTTCTAACAGGAACATTAGAAGAAAGATGTTAGGGGGAGTTATAATCATAGAGGGAATAATTGTGTTATCATCAACGCCAAAGTGGGAGAGTGTTGATACGGGGTTTTTATTAATTTCAACCGAAGCAGCACGAGGGTATACCCTAATCTTCCATGGGAAATTTGACATCCCAATTCATGGAATCTTTTGTCAAGATCCTTCTAGATATATGCTCCTCGACATGATGTTACTATTTATATATGGTACGCTTGGTGGTTCCTCTTGGTTTGAGAGGAAATTGACATTGAAGTTGAAGTTCCTGTTTTGTGGGTTAAAACCCCATGGGGTAGAGACATGACACCCTATTCACCAACTGTTGTCAATATATGACAAGGATTCTCACCATAATCTGACCACATATAAGTTGAAAAACTTCAAAATCCAAAGGTAGTAAACCAATCATTGACTTCACACTCAGGTAGGACCATATGCACTAATCCAATCATTATTTTACTTGTTATTACATCAAATTTAAGGATTTTATTAAGATTTGTAAATTAATAACTTTGTAAGAGGGATCAAAATGTTTTGCATCAACAACAAGGTATCTTTCATAAATAGAAAAGCCCAATTTTTTTTACCAAGAATCCTAGCGGTCTTCCTGCTTAGTTCTCAAGGCATGTAAAAATTAAAAATCAACTTAATTTACCATTTAATCCTTGCGCCTAAGAAAACTAGGAACCTGTTCTTAAAATTCAATATTCACTCACATTAGGCTAGTGGCTCTCTTAACTTATGATATAAGGCATTGATTATTCTATTGTTAATATCTTGAAACCTCTAGCTTCCTCCAACATTCATAAAGATAGCCCCTCCCAAAATTCTTAAATTAGCATCCTCTAATACTATAAAATAACCTCACCTTGTTGATGAATTCATAGACTCTAACGAATGAATTTGTAGAAAAAGCATCTCTAAAAATTTTCAGTCACCCTACTCGAGCATTAACACAGGTATGTTAAGGGATAGGGTTTGGTAATTTTGAGATTCAATTTCTTGCAATGTATGTTTGTTATGGGCAATGAAGGATTAAATGACTCCATAATTCCATATTTAGGATGGGAAAAAGGTCTTTTGGACCTGTAATAAGATATTTTACTTAGGGAATGATCACAATCAATTATTGGAGAAAATTTATAGCCAAGTCCAGAGACTCGGACCTACACTTTGACTTTAAAAATTTGTCACAGAAATGATGTATTTGTTGACTCTTAAGGAGAGCGAAAATTGGATTAGATTCTTTTTATTTTTCTGTTTGAATTTTGGATTCATGTAGGTGTTTTGTCATTGAAATCCAAGCACAATTTCTAAAGTGAGATAAGCTCTAAAATAATGAAACCTTGATTACAAAGGCAACGAAGATTGGAGGACAACCTTTTGATTGAAAGTGCATCCCTAGTTGTGATTACAATAGTAATAGAAACACATCAAGATTACTTGCGGAATTTTCTTTGTGCACAACAATGTATGATATAGCTAGCAAAAGTGTTTAACACAACATCAAAATATTTGGTATTATCCTTACTCTGAAGTCACCAAAAAGGGTGTTAAAAATCTATTGCATGAGTACTTATTTCATATGAGTCCTAATTGAGGTTGATATGAAGAAAAAAATCAAATTCTGAATCCTAGTGCAATAACTATTCATATGTATATGTATCTCTATTTGAGATGACAAACAGAGGTATCCTACAAGTTATTTCATCATCCAAAATCTTTAGGAAGGAAAATCCACATACCACTACCACAACCAGGTTATCACAAAAGCTAAGTTTGAACACTTTCAAGAAGTTTGATGACATCAAAGGTCCAAGTAAGTATGATTGTACTCCTTTTATTGTTGCATTCAATTTTGAGTATTTCTCTTAAGTTTTTATTGTAATATCATCATTGTAAAATTTTTAATACTGGACTAATCCTTTTGCAGGCCCAGGTAAGTTTTGGTGAAGGGTGTTTACAAGTTTCTTGTCTTGGGAATTCGATATTTCTTAGATAGATTTTTTTAAGTACAAGACTTTCTTCAAGGAAAGACTTAATACATCACCTACAACTATGGAAACACGAGAAGAAAAGGAAGCATGAAAGAGCAATATCTTTGAAAGACAACTCAACATACCATAGCCAAACAAACTATGAATATTATCATCGACATAAGAAATTTCTTCTTCAACAAGCATCAAGGATAATATGTGCAGAGATTCTCAAACTATTTTAAAATATTTTTCTAGAGTTCCTTTTTAATTGAGGTCAATGCATTGGACATCGTTGTAATCATAAAAATTGGGTCATTGCTAGGAGTTGAAGAAGGAAAATATGTTTTGCGATAAGGATGTGTGTTATTGTTGAACAAGAGTATTGGTTTTTCGTGACAAGGGTATAGTTCCTAGTGTTGTTTATATGTCAAAGAAAAATCATTTAAAACCATTGTTAGATGACTATTGTCCCTAGTACGAGACTCCACAATTTCTATATTTTATTTTTGTCTTTATAGAGTGGTAGGGTGGTTCTAGGGCAAGTTGCAACTCGCTAGGGTGTTGGGGCATCCATTTAGCTAACTACTAGTAAAACTAGGGAGTTGGGCCGTCCTTTGAGTGGGAACTAGAGAAGAATGATTTTCTAGAGTTCTAGGAAGTAATAGCTTTTTTTTCAATAGAGGCCGAAGATTAAAGAACATACTAGAAAAACATTTCATGGCTTTTGACCCGGACCTGGTTTTCCACCGAAAACTCTTGTGCCTACTGTCTCTATTTTTGCATTGTTGTTTACTGCTCTTACTGAACAATAATAATAATAACTGAAGATTACCCAATGCTCTGAAAATATTAATAAAGTGTTATTACTAATAAATCATGATGCAACCCCCTCTGAGTATTTCCAACATGAATAATATTGATTACGTTTGATATTTTTAAAATAATATAAAACATATATATATCTATGATTGAGTAGTGAGGTGTTCTATAACCTAGAGTGAGAGAGATGTTGTCACATAACTTTACACTTAAAAATAATAAAATAATACTTACATTAATAAATTAGAAAATACTAATAATTGTGTTGGGCCACTAATATGTCATTATTGTTATCACTTTTTAACACCTATTTCATCCATTTATACCCTTGTTTATCATGTCATTTATCATGATTTATCATTTAATTCCATTTTATAATTATTTATGCTCTTATGGATAAATATTATTTCTTCTCCTTTATTTTTAATAAATTGATGATTATTATGCATGATTTTACCAATGATGGTTTATTAATAAATTTGTTGTAACATCACTCACCATTTTAGCCTCCAAGATATTTTCCAGATTGCAGATTTGATCTCCAGCTCATCATTAAATATTCCAACTCAGAAATTAGCTGGAATAAGAAGTGACAGTTTTTTATTGGACGTTTCGGGAAAATGGAGAAGCATATGGAAAATCCAAAACATGGGTTTTGTTCAGAAAAAACAAAATTAGTTTTCTTATAGTTAGTTTTCCCAAATTTGGTCCGTATTAAGAGAAACAGAAGGTTCTATGAAGACATTTATCTCAGATTCGTTGTTGTGGCCAATTTCCAAATTATCTCAGTTGCAATACCAAATTTGACAAGTTCCTATTGAATGCTGACGGAAAGATATTTTAGATATGATCTTTCTGATTAATTTGTTGTGAACAATCCAATTTTGTTATGGGAATCATTTTGTAATTATATCTGTTGTAACTTCTCTCTGCTCTCTGTGTATTTAAATGAGAACAGAGATCAAAGAGGGATATAGATTATTAGAGAGGGAGATTATTAGAGATAGGATAGGATAGGATAGGAGGAGAGGGGATAATGGAGAGATTTTGATATGTACATGTAATCACTATTAAATTACAGGAAGACTATGTTATATTATTTTCATTCAATGAAAGAGTATGTTGATTTCCCTTGACGCATACAGATCGAATCAAATGAGACATGTTGAATAAGCCTAAGTGGTTTTTAATTCTCCGGTTACTATAAGTTCTTTCCTCCTAGAAGTGGCAAGGGCTTGCCACAACTGGGAGATCTAGCTATATTAGCGCCATCGTTGTAGATTTCCATTACCAGTTGCATTTCAATTCTGTAGGTTGTGAGTGTTAATTTCATTGTAGAGAGTGTGTTAATTTCATTACAGAGTGTTTAATTTCTAGCATAAGCTAGAGTTATTTTTACACAGGCAAGCATAGATAAGGCGTGGATTAGAGCATTGATTTCATTTTCTTTTTTTTACAACATTGCAGAATAGGACATACGTGAGAGTGTGGTTACTATAGAATAAGCTGAAAGAGATTGGTTAATGCTACTGAACTCTGAGGTGACAACATTTCTATTTGAATTTCTTAAATGATATTGAGTGTGATTTAGATAGAATCAACTAGAAGAGATTAGTTAATGCTACTATGCTCTCGGTTGATGCTATTTCCAATTGAATTACTTGCTTCAGATTTGATTATGGTTTTGCTTGAGATTATGTCCTGATGCTTAGATGTATTATTTCCTTTAAAAGTTACAACTTGAGATTTATGATTGCATCTGGTTACTTTGGTATTGAATTTAATATATTATCTTAAATCATTACTCTCTGGATTTATAGCTCACACATATTGTGTACACTCTTGAAACAAAAAGACTTACCCAGGTTGATAATTAATGTGAGGCAATTAGGAGTTTTAAAAGACACCTATTAGCACCCAACATTTTGGCGTCGTTTCCAAGGAGAGTGTTGCCATTTGATAGAGAGTGATGTATGTTTGATATTTGCTATTGGGAAAGAATTGGGTATTAAAAACTGAAGGTAAGAACCTACATAACGAGCAAGTAAAGTGCTTGCTCCTCCACCCGCTTTCAGCACAATTGCATAGAAGTTGAAGTAGGTGTTTGATGTTTGTCTGCTATGAAATAATTGGGTATTAAAAATGGAAGGTAAGAACTTGTGTAATGATTAAGTAAACTACTTGCTCTTCCGCCCTTTTTCACCAGAGTTTCATAGGAATTGAAGTAGGAAATTTAGTGGTAGAATTTTTGAAAAAATCTCATAATTCCACTTAAGTGCTGATGTAAGCACCACCCATTTCACTAACCAATTGACAGGAACATTTGAAGGAGGAGCATCAAAGAAATACATGAAAAGCATCTTCTATTATGGTAAGAAATCACTCACATTGCAACTTTTGAATTTCCTATCAAAGATCTAGGAGGAGTGACACAAATGCACATAATTCCCCCATCTTCTCTACCAAATTTTCATGGTTTGACAAATGAAGATCCAAATACATTCTTATTTGAGTTTGAAATACTTTGTAGAGGATATGATTATTGTACTAATGATCAAAGGTTGAAAGTGTTTCCTCTTATTCTAAAAGGAGCAGCTCTCCAATGGTTCATGAGCCTAGGTGGAAACTACATCCAAACATGGGAGGACATGAAGAACATATTCTTGAAGAAGTACCAAGACTACTTCAAATCCAGTGAAGATATTTTCAGTATGATACAAGGGGAATATGAAATCTTGGAGGACTATGTAGAGCGATTTCAATATAACCTTCAAAAATCAAAGCATAAGTTTTTGGAAAAAGAGATCTTAAAAACACTCCTTCTTAAAGGAATCAAAGATGAATTTTTAGAACTCTTAAATCTGATAGGAAGAGGTGATGTTTTATAGTTATCATATGATGATGTTTGTGAACTGTGCATAAAGTATTCAAGAGGAATCTCCAAGGCTGGTAAGAATTCTAGAGAATTTTCTTCTTTCTTTTCCAAATCTACTACAAGAACAGGAGACATAAGAGATGAAATCAATGCTTTATTTGAAAATTTTAAAGTTGATTTTATTATCTCTCTAAATTCAAAATTGGATGTTTTGCAGGTTCGGAAAAAACAAGAAATTGAAGAAGTGCTTTTCCCTCATTACCGAAAGGAGCATCCCATAGATAGTTGTTCTTTCTTATCTAGGATGGAAGTAGCATATCAAAGATATGAAGAAGCTGCAAGAAGGTCAAAACCATGAAAATCATGGCCTACATGTATGGTTCAAAACACTTCTTCTCCATTCTCTTACTTGCATAATCCATTATGGAATACTCATGTGTTAGGGCATCCATGTCCATCTCAATATAACCTCCACAAATATTGTCTACAAGTTTGGCATGGTTCATCTTATGATTGCATGACTACTCTTCATCATCTTGTAGCACAAAAACATCCTTCATATTATTCACTAGCTCTTCTACAACATCTTGCTTTCCTATCAAAATCATCCACTCAACCCAATCAACTACATCATCAAAATGCTCCATTCCATACACAATTTCCTGCATTCCACACCCTCACCACAATAAACTAGTACAACATGCTTAAAGTGTTTAATTGCAAAATTTACGCACCCTTCCCACCCATTCTATCTCACATGCACCATTGAAGAAAACATATATTGAGATTCAAAATGTTTCAAATCCAAAAATTGTAGAAGTTATGGAAAAAAATGAGGTTTCTTCTAGTTCTCATTAACAAGCTGTTTTAAAAGCTCAAGAACTTCATGATATGATGGCTATGGGAAATCAAGAAAGTAATTGATAAATTGAAGATTGGTTTCACTCAATAGTTTGTTTGCAACATCACTCCATGCTTCAACAATTTTTGGCACCGTCTTTTCAAGGGAAGTTGGCTTCTCATACCTTAATATTTATTAACATGCATTTTCAAATTTGGGTATGTGCATACTTGAGGCCTTACTTCAAAAATGGTTCCACTGGAAGTACTCTTATATGTAATCATATTCATTTTTCAAGGCAGAGTAGGTTATTGTAGAAAATAAAATAAATAAGGAAATAAAATAAACACATTTTTTTAATGTAAAAATAGTTTTTTTTGTTATAACACGGTGTGGAAATCAACTTCGGTGATAAATATTTTAATTTATTTGTGTATGAGTATGAATTATAATGGAAAGTTCTAAAAACACTCATATTCATTTTTATCACCGATTTGGAAAAAATGCTTGAATATCATATTTTTTGGCTTGTGGGCTTGATGAATTTTCTAAAAACACAATCGGGACAGTCATGTTTTGAAAGACCAAAAGGGAATATTTTAAAAACCTGTCTCTATCCTGAGTAGCCCTTGATGTCTAACTTCCAACCCAATTTGAATCACTCAATTTGGATTTGAAACGAAAAAGTTATAACCAAAACATTGACTGATTGTCTAGTAGGCAGCTCAGGAACAGAGTTGGGACAGTTAGTTTTTTGAGGCCTAAATGGTTATATTTTGAAAACATGTTTCTATGATATATTCCCTTGTGAATCTAGTTTACAAGAAAAATTGAATCACTCATTTTCGATATCGTATGAGAATGTTATGTCCAATACTGACAGTCTATCGTAAATCAACACTCTTAAAACTCTGTTTTTCCGGCTGTTCATTAGAGTATTTGACCCATCAATTATTTTTTTATTCAAATTTTTTTTCTATTGGAGATAAATAAATTAATCTAATTTCATTTCCAATTTGAATCATTTGAATCCATCATTAAACAAAAACTCTATGCTTAAAATATCCACTGTTGTTCTAAGTGGGGAAATCGAAAATTACTCTATTATGCAGGTTGTTCTAAGTAAAATTGACATATCATATCATTGATTTTTTAAAAATTGTTTCTCTTGGTGATATATCTTTGAAATATCCTCATTTGGCTTTGGAATCACTCAAATTGGATAAAAAACAAAGAAGTTATGATTAAAACACTGCAGGTTAGCATGATTGGCCACTGCTCTCCCACAAGTGACAAATAAATTTTACTTTGTTATTTTTTCCATGGATTTGTTTCATATAGTAACTAATTGTTATTTTTATGAATAAATTCTTGGATAAGGGGAGCCCGATCACCTCTCTTTCTCCATTATTTAATGTTTGATTGCAGGTACACACTCGTTTTTTGCAGGTCTTAAGAGAATAAAGAAGGTCACTTATGGACGAGCGATTCTTGAAAGAAATTTTAATGAAACAAGGGCATTTTATCCAATTCATTACCTAATAGATTCATAATATAAGAAATGAATAATTAATTTCCATTTGAAGATTCATGTCACTGCTGCCAATACATTTTTCCAAGAGTTCATTTTTTTTCCATTTGACAGATTGATATTCCCTAAGGAAATAACATCATAGCTGTTGTAACTTAATTTATTTATTTATATACTATTTTTTTTAAATAAAGTGTTGTTTCTTTTTTTATTTCTCTTATGTTTTTGTGTTTCAATTGTTTCTTCCTTCAAATTGTAGTTTCCGCTCCATTCGTGATTGAACAATGAGGACCCCACCATGCAAGTTTCAGTTGCAGAAGGCAATCCTTCGACAGCTTCATTTCTGTAAAAAGTTATTTATTTACTATAAATATGATTGTTTTATGTGTTTTTCTTTGTTTGCTTGCTACTGTAAATATGATTTCTTTTCTCCATTTTTCTATAAATATGATTGCTTTTCTCTATTTTTCTGTAAACACAATTGATTTTTCCTGTTTTTTTCTGTTGTTTTTGTTTCTTTTGTACCATTGCCCTTCTTTTGTTTAGAGCAGTAGGGATGATTGCTTGTCTGTGTTTTTTTTCTCTCCCTATTTTATTCTGTTTTTCCCTATAGGGAACAACTGTTGTTCCCTTGAGGGAATAGCTGTTGTTCTCTCCAAGGAACAACACTTTCTGCGAGTATATTTTGTTGTTCCCTAAAGGGAACAACACTTTTTTGTATGTTTTCCTTTGTTGTTCCCTACAGGGAACAACTGCTATTCCCTCCAAGGAACAACACCTTTTTTCTGAGTATGATTTTGTTGTTCCCTAAAGGGAACAACACCTTTTTTTGAGTGTTTTTTTGTTGTTCCCTCAAGGGAACAACACTTTTAGAGTTTTTGTTGTTCCCTCTAGGGAACAACTTTTTTTGAGTGTTTTTTGAGTTTTTGTTGTTTCCTCTTCAAAAGAACATTTTTGCTTCTTGTAAAGTTTTGTGTGTTGTGAATAGCACCTCCTTCCTCTTGTGGAATTATTCCTAGTTCATCTCAACCACATTTTACAGATTCCCTTTCATGGCATGAAGTGCACTACTTTTATGAGGACAAGAATTATGGATTCTATTGAAGCGAGTTAATATTATTCACGTTATATTCTTTAACAAGAAAACTTCTGGATGAGAGATTATTTTTAGGAAAAGGGACACAATTATTTATATATTACTTTAATACTGCATCGTTTTCTGTTGTACATGATACTAATTGATCATCTTAATACCATGTTGGTTCCACCCTTCCTGGTTATAATCTTCTCTGTCTATAATAAATGAGATTATGGATATATTTTTCTTCTATTGACATCTTCAACTTCTTCCACCATACTTGTAATTAAGGAGTACTGAACCTCCCTTTATTTATCATAAAAATGTGTAATAACAACAAAATTTTGTTTGCAGATGGAGGATAGGGCGTCTCATTAAGAGCTAGCTCACCATGTTCATAAGGATGTAACGAAGTGACATTCCCACTATGGCCACCACACTAGGGTTATGATCCATTCGACAACCAAAATATCCTTGGAACAGGAGGTCTCATCAGAAGCTGGCCTAATCACTTTTGCTACATCCTAGTGAATGGTAGTGTGGTTATCTCGTTACCATGCCAGCACACCGATCTCTTCTGTAGAACAACACTGGAACTCTCCATTTATAAATTGAGGATCCTGGCTCATATGGGTTAAAAAGCAACCCTACCAAGGATATGGACCCCTACTGGTAGCAAAGGCTCTGTTTATGGTATTGAAGTTATATCTTATCGTCAATTATTACTATAATACTGGTTTCTTACTCTCACTTTTTATCAGAGAATTTATTTCCTTAATTTTTCCCTGTTTTGAACCTTTACGCATGAGAAATTGTTTTATGATCAATCGCATCATTCTCAGCTAGAATACCATCAACAAAGAATCTTTTTCGCATATTGTTGTCCTTTCTCTTTTTCGCATAACTTATCATCAATCCAAAGCATCCTATCTCTTATTCATAACTATCTTTACACACTCTGCTCTCATTACAACCATACCTCTTGCCGTCTTATCATTGATACCGTGTACTCTACTTGATTTACTGTCGTAGTATTCATTCCATTGCCTTACCATCAGAACAATAGTTTTTCTATGCTTTATGGTCATGAACGCCCTTTTCCAATTGAAGGGGGAAGGTTATTCAAATGTTTTTTCTAATTGAACTTTTTGCATGCAGCTTATCTATTGCTATTCAAAACTAAAACTATGGATTCAGGAAATTTGCATGCAGTGTAGTGATTTGTTTACAGGAGAACAACAAGTCTGGGGGGAACTCTATTTGCAACAAGTCCACATTATTGCAACTAATAGAAGAGGCTCGAGCAACTCACAGATAGGATTTGATTGCCTGGATTCCACCTTTTGCATCACTTTCAGCATCAAGTCAGCCTACATCAGCTTCAACAAATGCCAGTCCATACATGTCATTCCACATTTTTTCGGAGGTAAAACTTGAGGTAAAATAGCATAAGCTTTTGATTTATTGAAAATTTAGGAGACTTTCATGAAAATCCATTGAGCATTATTTATCATCATTCATTGTACATCTTTACCACTTCCCATTTTTTAGAGACATCTCATCTTTCAGTTTGGGGGATTGTTACTTTCTTTCATTTCTTTCTTATGACCATCCCATTAATATTCTTTATCATCCATTGATCTTCTTTTTCATTCTCAACACCTCCCTTCATCCAGGTTGTTTTACACCAAACATATATTTCAACAGTTTGTAGCAACCACCTCAATTTGTTTTTTTAACATCGCATGAGGCCATGCTAATTCTCCAGTTTGGGGAAGGAATTGCTACACATGATGGATGTTTTCTACTTTCTTTCTCATTTAAGGCATACAATTTTATTTTTATATAGTGTAGAAATTGATTGGCATATATGTTTAAAACTATGAACAAAATTATTGTGATTTTTGGATAACAAAAAGGTATCATTAAAATACACAAACCAAAATAATTTCAAGTTAAATTAGTTCATAAAATTTCGGAAATCATGCACTATCACCTACAGCCATTTTGTTTATATCTCATGATATGTGCATCAAAACGATATGATTTTTGGATCATGGAAGAATTAATATAGTAGAAGTCTACTTGCAAAATTTCAGAAAAATCGGGTTTGTAGTTTTTGAGGAAATGGTTAATGAAATTTGTTGTTCCTTATATCATGTTTTGTTACAACTTCATATACATAAAATTCAATGTTAATGTGAAAATTGTTACGCCTTCATCAACATTGCTAAAAATGAATATTCATTATTTGAGGAAGAAGTCATTTGTTCCATCAATTTCATGACTTGGGATGAACATTTTTATTTTATTTTGTATAGCTTGGTTAATATAGAGACTTCGGGTTCCATGAAGACATGAAATATATTCAATTTGGGGGTGTGTTGGGCTGCTAATATGTCATTATCATTATCACTTTTTAACACCTATTTCATCCATTTATACCATTCTTTATAACGTCGTTTATCATGATTTATCATATAGTTCCATTTTATAATTATTCATGCTCTTATGGATAAATATTATTTCTTCTCATTTATTTTTAATAAATTGATGATTATTATGCATAATTTTACCAATGATGGTTTATTAATAAATTTGTTGTAAAATCACTCACCATTTTATCCTACAAGATATTTTCCAGATTGTAGATTTGATCTCCAGCTCATCGTTAAATATTCCAACTCAGAAATTCGTTGGAATAAGAAATGATAGTTTTGCATTGGACGTTTCGGGCAAATGGAGAAGAATCTTGAAAATTCGAAACATGGGTTTAGTTCAAAATGGACCGAATTAGTTTTACTATTAGTAGTTTTCCCAAATCTGGTTGGTATTAAGATAAATGGAAGGTTATCTGAAGATGTTTTTCTCTGATTCGTTATTGCGTCCGGTTTCCAAAATATATTAGTTGCAATAACAAATTCGACTTGTTCCTGTTGAATGCTAATGGAAAGATATTTCAGATATGATCTTGGTGATCAATTTGTTGTGAACAATCCAATTTTGTTATGGGAATCATTTTGTAATCATATCTGTTGTAACTTCTCTCTGCTCTCTGTATATTTAAATGAGAACAGAGATCAAAGAGGGATATAGATTACTAGTGAGGGAGATTATTAGAGATAGGATAGGATAGGATAGGAGGAGAGGGGATAATGGAGAGATTTTGATATATACATGTAATAACTATTGAATTACAAGTAGACTATGTTATATTATTTTCATTCAATGAAAGAGTCTGTTGATCTCCCTTGATGCATGCACATTGAATCAAATGAGACATGTTGATTAAGCCTGAGTGGTTTTTAATTCTATAGTTACTGTAACTTCTTTCCTCCCAGAAGTGGCAAGGGCCCGCCACAACTGGGAGATCTAGCTAGATTAGCACTAGTGCTATAAATTTCCATTACTGGTTGCATTTCAATTATGTCAATTCTGTAGGTTGTCAGTGTTAATTTCATTGTAGAGCATGTGCTAATTTCATTACAAAGTGTTTAATTTCTAGCATAAGAGTGAGTTATTTTTACACAGGAAAGCATGGATAAGGCATGGATTAGAGCATTGATTTCATTTTCTTTCATTTACAACATTGCAGAATAGGGCATACGTGAGAGTGTGGTTACTATAGAATCAACTGAAAGAGATTGATTAATGCTACTAAACTCTCAATTGCCAAAATTTCCATTTGAATTGCTTAATTGATATTGAGTGTGATTTAGATAGAATCGGCTAGAAGAGATTGGTTAATGCTACTATGCTCTTGGTTGATGCTATTTCCAATTGAATTGCTTGCTTCAGATTTGATTATGGTTTTGCTTGAGATTAAGTCTTGATGCTTAGATGTATTATTTCCTTTAAAAGTTACAACTTGAGATTTATGATTGCATCCAGTTACTTTGGTATTGAATTTAATAGATTATCTTAAATCATTACTCTCTGGATTTATAGCTTGCACATATTGTGTACACTCTTGAAACAAAAAGACTTACCCGGGTTGATAATTAATGTGAGGCAATTAGGAGTTTCAAAAGACACCTATTAGCACCCAAAACATTGTTGCCTATAACTAAAATACTTCAATATCCACCTTAATTTTACATCAAACTTGATATAGCTAGATAAAGAAATTAAAATTAAAAAAAAAAATATTTTACCTTTTAGTATGAAGTAGTCTAACATCCCCTAGTAAAACTTGTAAATATTTATTTAGTACATTATTGTAGCAGCTACAACCACAATCCAAAATTGTGCCTTAGCTTTGTTTTGGAGCCTCCCTATGAACCTTTCATAACACCATTTCTTGCTTCGTCAAGTACCCAAGCTTCAGTGTTTCTCTTGTAGAAAGACAACTTGTCTGTCAATGCTTGATGCATTCCCCTCACAGGTTGTTCCTCCGGACTTGGTACAGCTGCAAGCTGAGTATCTCCCTTAAGAAATTGCACAATTCTGTAGGGAAACCAGCCTTCCCTCTAGAAATTGCACAATTCTATGTGGCAGCCTACTGGGCTCTAGAATTGCACAATTCTCCATGTTAGGCTTCATCCATAAAACTACATAATTCTTTCGAGTAGGGCTACTCAACCTACGAATTGCATAATCCTAGGCAACAGTCAGCGTCTCTTCCCAGAAATTGCACAAATCTACTAGGAAGCCATCCTAACTCCCATCCAGAAATGTGCATTTTCTCCCAGTAGTTGAGCAGCCTCGTGCATGTGCAGTTGGGTTGACCAGCTCCACCTAGGTACAAGGAAACTTGACTTGAATGCATGGCTTGATTTCTCCTATAATAGACAAAGGCAACATGCAAAGGCATCCCATGATTCAGGGAGCTATTTTTAGCGGCTGAAGGTTACATGCAAAGATCATTTTAGAATCTTTCCTCCAAGTGTCACTTTTTCCTAGATTTCTGGCATGCGTGTCATGAGCTCAAAATTGTTTATTTGACACATTAGAGCTCATCATTTCACATCGAGGACTCTTCGACACATCTGACTTAGCTATTCACAGGTAAGTGGTCTCAACTTGTCTTTTTCAGCATTTCTGTCGCTTTTTGTGTTTTCACTTGTGTGAGTGTTTTTTGCTTGATTTCTTTGAACACTTCGTGCTATTTACATGCATACTACCCTATACTAGAATTATTTCAGTTTTCATTGCTATCTCGTTGTTGTCTCATGCATGAAACTGTTTTGCACGAACAGTCGCCAATTTAGCAACTCACCTCACCCACATGCATGTTGATTTGTTTTCTCAATATTTCATTCAATTTCTTCATGCACGATCAATCACTTCTAATTTCACTTAGTATCACCATGCATTCGCTTTCACATTTTCTTTCAGTTTCCTGTTAGCGAGTCTGGCCAACCTTTGCCCCAACTCTACCTAACCAAGACAACATTGCGTAATCTAGAGAAGGAAGGCTCTGTGTTCCTCTCTAGTAGTGCACATTTCTTCGTAGGAAGTGTCCTCCAAGACGACTTTGTACATTTCTAAAGGGTGTGATTGCTGGCCCATAAAATTACCCAATGCAGTCACTGAGCCTCTAGTCATTGCCAACTGCAATTTTGCATTGCACAATTCTAGTAGTCATAAGTCAACCTACATTCTGCATTGTGAAAATACAATAGCCATTCAACCTCCCCAAATAGTCCATATTTCTTTCTGCTCAAGTCTAGAAGTCAGTCTCCCAGCTTCCTAGAAGAAATTGTGCAATCTTTGCCTATTAATCCTTAGGTATGTGTTATGTCATTCCCAATTTGCTTTGGTTTTCGCTGACATATTTCTTCCCATGCATGTTTCTTTGTCTCTAGATGTTTCATGTGTTCATCCACCTCTTAGCAGTACAGGATCAATGGTCTCCAAGAGAGAAGGATCAAAGGACACTGACAGAAGTACAACTAGAGAAACAATTGAATGGGTGTCTGCATGTCTACCACTCTATGAAGATACCAAGTTGTTTGTAGAGAAGGAAATCAAGCTGAAATGACAAAAGGTCAATGAAGAATATGCAGGAAATTTTGGGGAAGACCTCAAAAACTGCCAGGCGTATGTGAACATTCACAAGTCTAGCCTACACTGGATTGCATGCAGATACCCCGCATTCTCATGTGTGGACATAATACACTGGATCATATTGCACACTGATCCTCAGACGATGACTTTGACGAGTGTCAACAGGAAAAATATTGCAACCTTCTGGGCACAATATTATGATGAGATGTATCATACGTCAGAGCCCATGACTATCATGGAGACTCCCTTCAGCTTACCCAACAATAGTTCCCACTCCAGAGACATTTTGAAAAACTGGGTAAAGGATCTGGCTAGATTCAGAATGACACCCAACCAAATCGACAAGACGAAGATACTATAGATGGAGTATCAATACTTGGTCATATTTTCATGTTGATTGTATGGCCAAGAAAGCATAGAAACCTTCCCACAGAGTTGGGGGAACGCGCTGGACCAACTGGCCAGAGAGGGCAAACCATGTAATTTGTCCAGCATGTTAGCTCATCAGCTGAAGGAATAGGTAAGAAAGGCTTCAAAGTTGCCCAAAGTTATACAGGAAGAGGTCTACATGTCTGCCTACATCTTAGATGTAATCTGTGCCCAAGAGGAGTTCCCGGGGTTGGAGTGAGCATGGTCACTATCGCAAACTGGTGTGAACACTTATTGTAAGTTGTTGTCTAAATGCAGCTTCAAAGGATTTATCACAATATTGTCTGATCATTTTTTCACCCTGGATTACAAGATGATATTCAAAGAAGATCCACCCTACATCTCATGGGTAGTAATGGAGGCATTAATATACATTGTTGATTGGTATGCCTCACCGTCCAACACCTTCATACAAAATTTCAATGTGGAGAAGCCTCTGCATATTCTATCGAAGTTTTTCTTGGACATACTCTTCATGCAAGAAGTAACATATCACATCTCGGCATGATTGACAGCTAGACTGCACCAGAAGAACAAGGTAGCTTGGCCAGCTCTTCCATTGTGGATTGGGTTATACGAGATTCAGAGTTTCAATTAAGAGGATGATGAATATGAATAGATCAAGAAGCACCCATTCAACCTTCGAAGTTACAATCCGTATGACCCACATTGTCTTGTGAAAGATCACTGCATGAGAGTACAGTTCAACTGCATCCATAGGGTGTTTCATTGGGCCGAGGAGGACCCATGGATATATTGCTATAGTTTCTCCAAAACCAATGAACAGGTCGGCTTCACTGTGGAGTGGTTAGCGAAGCAACATGAAGCAACATCCTAGAGATCACCAACACTAGAAGAAATAGCAGCGACAGAAGTAAGCATACTAGTTTGTGACAAGTGCAAGAGGAAGATTGTCGATTGAATGGAGGAAGAGCAAAGTTACAGGTCCCGAGTAGATCCCCTTGTGGAGAAAGCAGCTTTGGCTATAGAGGAAAATAGACAATAGCACGACAAGACAATCGCGCAAAGGCAAAGGGAGAAGATAAGAATAGAGGAAATGAAGAAGGAGTTGATTGAGATGAATGATCAACTCTGGAAGGAACAAGAGTTGCGCAAACAGGAGAGGGAAGCGCAGCAGAAACAGGCACAACAGGGGGCACAACATGTGAAAATAGATGAAACAACACCCACACAGGTAGTGGACTCATCAGAACAGCTGGCATCAAGTAGACAGAGTGAACCATCGTAAGAATAGGACTTTGCCCACGAGATAGGGAAAGAAGTTCAACAATTAGATCTAGATATGGAGCAACAAGAATTGGAACAAGACACCGAACTCATGCCTCACTACCAAGAGGTCAACTTACATGCTTCACCACATCTAGAATATGAGAAAGTCTCAAGCGACCAAGGAAGCAATGAGATCCTTCAAGATCAGCTAGAAGGAGAGATGCACAATATTTCATTTAACAAGTCGCAACATAAAGTTGTCCAGTCTCATAGAGTGTTGACTATGGATGATCATACATCTCCTACACAAGTTGATGAAAGAGTGATCATGTATGACATGCGAAAGGTCGATGGTACTAGATTATATGCCGAAGTCAATAGCTTGAGCATTCACTTTCTGATAGCTAAGAATAAGTGAATGACTAAGGAGCTACAATCGGCCAAGCTAGGAGGAGAATTGGTGATAGCAGTCACCCGAGCTGAACTGAACAAGGAAACATTAGATGGGTACTATCCCTTTACACAATTGTGCGAGTGTTGTACTCCATGTTTGGTACTGTGCATAAGGCAATTGTCCATGTCAACAGATGACAGCAACAACGTGCTAGAAGAGAACGTATTTTGGTGAACTTGCATGCTTTTGTTGATTGCATGCAAACATGGATGATGAGATACAAGGGAGCCCCACCTCACTTGCCTAAGATGATGAAGGCCAGAGCGGTCGAGCTGAAGGAACATACATGGAGTCATATCTGCAACTATGAAGAGCTCCCATAGCTCATAACTACTATACAAGATTCCCATGCACTTGTATTCAAGAGTATGGATGTTGTGGTGTGCGCACATGCGATCCCATCTATTGGGACTCTCACCCAGGTGAAGACAAAGGCACAAGTCTGACTAGAGCTTGGCTGGCACCTTGATGAGTTGATGTGCATTGCCACTAGCCTAGACTTGCCCATCAATGGAGACATCATCCACAAGTATGTTTTTGGTCTAGCCACATTGAAGAAAATGATGTGCATGCTCTCAGACTAGTTGGACAGAGGAGCCTGAGTAGCATACCCGGATGCAATGGATCCAAGAGTAAGCTTCTAGAAAGATGTCACCTTGTAGCACATGGACACCATCACAAACTGACGATCTTGGCAACAATATGTTACTGTTGATCATCATGAGGATGTTGAGGAGTTGGAATTCCATGGTTTTCTAAGTCATAGTGATGTCTAGCATGGCTTGCTCAAGCCATTTTGTCTCACGTGGGCACAAGTGTATTGTAATGTAATGTCTTGTCAAGTCTAAGTCAAGTGTTAATACTTGGATGTAACATTAATAGAGTAGATGAAGAGTCATGAGGGTAAATGAATTGTCACAAAAGGGAATGTCAAGGGCCACCCCACCCTTCGCTATAAATGGTCCCTAATAACTCATTGTAAATTCTTTTGGTGAGACAAGCTTCTGATAAGACTATCTTGGAGAGAGCTTGGATAGTATTATAATGAGCCTTGGCTTCTTCACTACGCAGAGCTAGTACATCTCTTTGAAGGAGCAGGTGGTTGTGGCTGTAACATTCTGTTGTCGGAACTAGTGGTTGGACATGGATGCATTGTATGACTAGAGCCTACACTTCTTAATATAATAAGAGCCAACACGTTTCATGCACATGTTGTATTGTATTTTATGCTATCTGGTTTACTCTAAATGATATATGTATCTGTTTACTTACGCATGCATGTATAGCTATATGTGTATGTATGTATGAATCTTTCTTAAATATGTTGTTGTTTTAGCCATCACTTTGGATTGCTAGCTAACTTGCCTTCCATGTGGTGATCCATATTTGGTGGTGTGTTCCCTTCTTAACTTTGTGCTATCACAGGTTTCCAAGGGGCGCATTCATCTCAACCCCAATGTGTTAGAACCTCTCATGCACCTTCCTTGACTCACTACAACTGTCACACTCTTGCTACCAACATAGTTATCTTACTTGCCTTTGTTGGAAATTGTGGTCAAGGCATTACCATATGACCCACTGCTGGGACTCCTACACCAAATGGTTTGAGGTCTAATTGGGACTTCTTACTGGGGAGATCCCATGACATGTTGGCGATTCCAGCACTGTCAACATTTCTAGTGCTAGAAGGAGGGCCAGATGGAAAGTTGTTTCCTCTCATCCCCTTTTGAACCTTTGCATATCTATCACATATTCTTGCACTCTTCTCCCTCCACGATATTTTTCGAACCACAAAGATGTGACCGTCATGAGGGAATTTCTCAATCACTTGTCCACTTACAAGTATGATGGTGAGGGTCAAGTGGCCTGGCTTGAGTTCTTACATGACCTTCTTTCCATGCTACATGAGGAAGATGGACATTCTAACGAACATACCAACTTGTTGCTTACATACACACTTCGCGAATCTCCACATTGGTAGCTGTGCAACCTACCGATTAATAGTGTGCACTCAGTTGAGCACTTTTGTGATCTCATTGAAGTCACTTTCCATCCTTTTGATCCAGACCATCTTGACCAAAAAATGTTACAACAACATAATTTTTCCCATGAATCGACTATGGGTATTTGGCAGAGCTTCTGTGACTTGCAGTTCCAAGCTTTGAAGAGCCAAATGAAATTTTTTTATGTTTGGGACCAATTCAAGTATTGTGTTAAGAAATATGCTTGTCCCAAGAAGAAGTTTGAAATCAAGCCTCGCTCAAAATTCTTTAGTGATGGAGCTGAGCAATCTCAGATGGATGCGGTCACTGTCACAAGTGACTATCCACCATCCCCTCATCAAATGAATCCACCACTGCACAGTGATGTTGAGGATCATGCTCACACACTTGGTCAACTCTCACATCCTCGCAACAACACTGCGCTTAATTTTCACGCATATTTGGTTGTGAGTCCATCGAGTTGTCATATGCATTCTCATCCACAACCTCCATCTTTTCACTTCGCTATTCCTCCAGATGATATTGTCTTGTGTTCTTCCATTCCGGACTCTACACTTGTTGTGAATGAGGAACAAGCCACTTACGAAGTTGGTGTTGTGCAACCAACATGCACTGTCATTCATGAAGAGTATCAGTAGGGGCTTGAGCATCAACACTCAGTGAAGGATGACTCCCCTCCATCTGAGCCCCCTTCGTTATTCCCTAACATGTTTGGTGAACCTCCCATCCATGATCTCGCATGTGTATCTTCATCCACGGATGCACCCATTATTGATCACTCGCAGGACACACTGGATGTTCGTCCATCATTCAACAATGGAAGGATGAGTTATTCATTAAAAATCAACTTGATCTTTCATATGCCTTTTCTGAAAACACAAAGGATGAATTTTCCCGCTTTTCATCAACCCCTCTATTTTATTCACCAGATCATGATGATGTCGATGAACTAATTCATTTTTCTAACCATGGTTGTTGTGATCCATTTAATCCCATATTCGATCACAATCATGGCTCTATCACAGTTGGTCTTTTGAAGCCATTGGTTTATGATGATCTATCTGATGATGAAGTTGAAACACCCAAGACTGTCGAGGCACTTCACCTCAAGATGATCATTATGTCAGGCCCTTGCTCTCCTGGGGTTAGTTTCACTTCCGATCAAGAAATTGTTCAATTTCTCAAGGTTCCTCATCACCCATTTGTATGCATTGAAGATTAATCTCACACACAAATCATTCTTCCTCCCCTCGAACTACATGATCCCATCGGTCATGCATTGGAGGAATCTTACAATGCAAGCACATGTGCATAATGCAAGCTATCTTTGTTTCTTTCGTTTGCTTGCATGTCACAGTCAAGAGTGTGCATATGCTTCAAAGTTGCATGTAGTGTTGCACAACAACATGGTAAGTCCACAGACTGCCTATCATGCACTTGTACTCACTCATGTCCTGCGGGCACTTTGAAACATGAAGTGTGTTTCTATTCATTGTTATACCTTTCTTGCTTGTTGGTTTGCACAACTGGGTTGCTCGCGGACCAAGCCTTAACCAACATGGGTCAACCAATGTGCTGATAGCTACATTGTAAATATCACTTCACATTATTAGGCCCATTGTTAGCTTTTTGGCGACTGCAGAGCTAATTAGCCAAAAAAATCCCTGTACTACTAGCCCTTTCAGCAATAGGCCATGGAGCGCGAAATGAGGTCTCACCCAAAGTAGTATGGGGGGTTTGCTGGAACTAGGTTTTAACACCCTTGAGATGTCTGAGGGGTTGATTTGGTCTAACTATCAGTCTCTGTGCACAAGTTACTTTGTGCACTTCCCTGGCCTTCGTGCCCTGATATATTCACCTTCGCGCAGTAGTAACCGGGGCTATGGGGCTTCTGCACTGCTGCAGCAGCGCTCTACACTATTTCCATAAGTCACACCTCCGATGTTACTTATTTTCTTACACCGGTTAGTTATCTTGGCGTAAATGGAGGCCTTATGTTATATTTATTTATACAACAAATTCATATGAGTTTGCATAGCAAATAAACAGTACACTTGCAAATTATACCCAATAATACATAAAATAAGAAAAGATACACATAAATATGATAAAACTTCTCTTTATTAATTGTTCCCACAGTTACAGACTCGACCTGCCCTGCGCACTAAGCTGCATGGGTCCGTGCACTTAGTTACGAACTTCTATGCCTCTGCACACACAGCTGTAGAGCCTTCTCCAACTCTACGACCCAAAGACACCCTTTACACTTTGACTCAATCCCTTAGACTCATCATGCTTCTATTTTCTTCACTAATGTTTTGTACATATAGAGCTTCGCTCTATTTATAGAATCCCATGGTCCATGGACCATGGGTAGATCCTTCAAGCCAACATTACATTACAAAAACAAGGGAGGACAACCCTGACACTCTATTATGACTTCGTGCTCCGCACCCATAAATTGCACAGTCTTTATGAAGGACTTTGTCAAAACTTGGGCTTTAAGCCCCAAAACATGTATTGGGGGGCATTCCATGCCCAACAAGCCCCCAACATGAACATGACTCACCCTCGAGTCACTCTGTCGGTGTGGAGATCTTCATGCGGAGTCCCTCCAACTCTACTCAAACCATTGCAAGGTTAGCAATGCACTGAGCGACTGCCTGTTGAATCTCCTATACCCGTTGTTCTGAGACCGTGGTGTCAGAACTGCTTCCCCACATCTGTTCCTACATCCCCTACCTCTATTTATAGTCCCGCGCATTCATCTGGATACTTGGAGCATGAAGACTTTGCTTCTGCCGGCTAATCAGATAGATGGGCCACATGTGTAAGGCTTCAATCGACTACCATTCACTTTGCCTAGGAAAGGTTCTCCATTTAGATCTACTAGTTGTACTGCGCCTCTGTCTGTAACCTCCTTATCAACATGTTGTCCCATCCAATGCACCCTAAAATTTCCTAGGAATTTATCAAACCTACTGTCATACAGTAGCACTAAATCGTTTACCTTGAAGGTGCACAACTTAATATGGCGATCGTGTTAGTCCTTTTCGCGCTGCTTTTGTACCTACTGATGGAAGCCAACCAGGAACCATTACTCTTCTAGTTCTTCCAACTGTGTGAGCCTCTCTTCCAGGGCTCCATGGTCCATCATCTCTGTGAGCACTATGCTTCACAGACTAGCCACAATATACTCCATTGACATGACAACTTCCACACCATAGACCAATCAGAAAGGTGTATGTCCCATTAGTTTGTTGCACGTTGTCTGATAAGCCCATAATACTGCAGGAATGCGTAGGTCCCAATCACTCCACTGCACGTTGCAGACTTTGGTCAATGCAGTCTCCAATATTTTTTTGAATTCTTCTAATGTCCCATTGGCTTGTGGGAAATATGGTGTGCTTTTCTGATGATACACCTGAAACTCTTCTGTTAGCGTGCTAATTATTTCATTCAGGAAAAGTGTATTGCGATCGCTCATCATGATCTTCAGACATCCAAATCGAGTCAATACGTGTTCAAACAAAAACTTCGTAGCCGTGGTGGCCGTGAAATCTTTAACTGACTGTGCTTCCTCCCAACGAGTCTGGTACTCTATCGCAGTGATAATGTATCTCGCACCCATCATTCCTTAAGGTTTGATAGGTTCAACAAAGTAGATTACCTGCTTTTCAAAGGGTTGCAACATCATTTGTGGATTCAAAATTGTCTCATCCCTTTGTGATGGTTTACCTATTCTTTGAGATATATCATAGGCCTTACAATGTGCTTTTGAATCCTGATGAAGGGTTGGCCACAACAACCTTGCACAAAGAATATTTTGCATGGTTGCTTGCCCTGCATTGTGTCCTCCTATAGTGCCCCCATGCACTTCCACAAGGATCTGACTTCGTTTAAATTCAGGTACATACCTTCGCATTGTCTCATCATTGCCCATCTTATATAAGTGCCCCGCAACGACAAAAAAATTAGCCGTGCGTACCACTAGTTCCATCATCTGCTGGATGGAGTATTCTTTCCACATAGCCCTCATTGTTAGAAAGTGGATTATATCTTCAAAGTGTTTGCCTGCTACGTGCACAACAAAGAGTTGTGCATCAAGTAATCCTTCCTCCAAACTAGTAGGTTCCTGTCCAGTCTCAATTGACAACAAGTGATCCAGTCTCGCGTTCAGGCATCGAGGCTTCACAATGACCTCAAAATCATATTCTTGGAACAATAAGAGCCACCTGCATATGTGCCCCCCCAACACAGGCTTATTGACCAAGTATTTTAGTGCGGAATGGTCTGTATACATCTTGAAGTGTCCCCATATCAAATAGTGCCAGTATTTTTGGAGCACGTATACCATAGCCAACCCTTCGCATTCAGTTGTGGCATAGCTATTTCCTACCTTAGACAACTTGTGACTTTCGTATGTGATAAGGTGATCCAAGCCCTCTCCACCCTCCTATGTTAGTACCACTCCCATCACTATACATAACGCGTCAACATGGACATGAAACTCCACATCCCATTTTGGGAAGACTAGGATTGGCGCGGAGGCCAATTTCTCTTTTAGTACATCGAGGAACTTCATGTAATAATCATTCCAGTAGAACATGACATCCTTTTTCAATATTTTATCCAATTGCATGGTGATCTGGGCATAGCTTTTGACGAACTTTCTGTAGTACCCCGTATGTCCCAAGGTGGCACGTAGCTGTTTGACACTTTGCGATGCTTCCAAAATCAGAATTACTGCAATATTCATGGGGTCTACCATTAGTCCCTGTTTGCAGACCACATGTCCCAACAGGTTCCCAAGGGGAATGAGAAATGTACACTTCTTAAGGTTCAACGCAATTTGGTGTTGTCAGCAAGTATCCAACATCAAGCGTAAGCTCACTACATGGTGCTTAACCAATCCAAATACAATCCATTCATCTAGATAGACCTCCAGGAATTTGTGAATATATTCTTTGAATGTTGCAACAACTATGCAGGAAAATAGGGTTGGCGTGTTCTTCAACCCAAATGGCATAATGGTGTATTGAAAGCATCCCCACTCAGTCGCGAAGGTGGTCTTACTCTTGTCTTCTGGCATGATTTTGATCTAGTGGTACCATTAGAACCCATCATTAAAAGAATATGCTTCTTGCATGCTGACATTTTCCAATACTTCATCTATGAACGGAGTTGGGAATGGGTCATGCACACATGCATCATTCAATTTCCTGAGGTCCACACATATTCTTATCTCGTCTTTTTTCTTCTTTTCTTGTACTGCCATTAGGCTTACCCAGTCGGATTCTTCCACTGGCTAAATGATTCCAGCTACGAGCATTTTGTCTAGTTCTACGTAGACCTTTCCTTGTAATTCGGATTCAAGCGGTAAGGCCTCTACTTAACTGGCTTTGCGTCGGGTTTTAAGGTGATCTCCATCATCCCTAAATCGCTAACGATTCCCTTTAAGTCTATGATCTTGGTCAGGAATATGTCTTGGTACTCATGGAGTAACTCAGCGACCTTATCCACCATCGTGTCATCCTAGTAGTCGCCAAGCGTTGCATACTTAGGTTTGGCCTCCGTACCATTGTTCACCTGCTTTGTCTTTACCAACACAGTTATGTCAGGGTCTTCAATCAATGGCCCTTGAACCTCGCGATAACCTTCTGTTTATGGAATGTTAACTTTTCGCGGATCTTCATCGTCTTCTTCAGTATTCACATTGTAACACTCTAGCGCACAGCTCAGTTGGGTCACCTATTTAGGCTGAATCACTTCTATTGGCTCGTGGGGTATTTTAAAGATAGCTGCTTTTACTGCTTGTAGTGCATCATCAATAGTATCCAAACAATGATCCTCAAACATGAACGTTAATAGGAATTCTTCGCGCAAGATATCCCATTCACTCATTCCATGGTGGAGCTCCATCTCTATATACCAATTCATATGTATAATATCCAGGGTATGACAGAACACGTGCACCCACTTAGGTTGTGTCTCTTCTCCATATACCTTTGTCCATCTGGCGAGGTTTGCGCATGGATCATCCCATCCATCATACTTGTCTTTTAACCACATCTGAGGCTTCCCACACTGGATGCGCATCATTTTCCTGCATTTATGCCAGTCCCTGAAGCTCCTTGGTACACACACCACCACCTCGCGGGCATAACACGTAATACCCATTTCAAAGCTTTGAAAAGTTGCGGTTCTAGCACCTCTCTTTCAAATCTGTCCAAGAAGTCATCTACCTCACTTAACCCATCATACGTAGGTAGATCCCTTACCTTCGTTGATATGTAGTGCAATGATCTCGTCATCATGTTATAGTTCAACGTGGTTACCTCATGTAACCAGTTCTGCCATCGTTCTATCTCCTCATCAGAATCCGATGTGCAGGAGCTTTGCGCTCCAATGAGATTCATCCATCCATGGTTGGATTTACCTAGTCTTGGTCTCGCGCGATTATCTTGTAGATGCAGTCCAAGTCATCGTCACTTTCATAGTCATGCACTGGCTCTGTGTAGCGTGATCCTTCTGTAGGGTCCAAAGGTACAACTACGTGCAGAGACTTTTTCTCAAAAATAATCCTACGCTTCTTCAGATTTATCAACCCATTCATGCTAGTGGCCCAATCTATTCCTAATAGTGCAGGGTAGGGATTTCTGCCATCAATAATCTCTATCACTTCAAAATCTGCTAGCGCGCTTGATCCTTTAATATCCACCATGATTCCCTGCAATCTTCCCATGGGTAGGATCTTTTGCTGGTTTGCCATTCACAATTGGATAAGAGACCATTACAGTATAGGCCTTCCCATGTGCTCCAATGTTTGCTTCGACAGAATGTTCGCATATGATCCTAGGTCCAGAATCACTTGTTCCATCTCATATTCCCCGATCTGCATGGTCAACCGCATCTCCCTTCCTATCCTCATCACGTGCTTTCCAATCTTCCAGACTACGCATGGTTCTCCTAGCGCGGTCCCAACACATCTATTTACGAGTTCCTGTAGCCCCTTTACAACATTTTTGTCATGCAGAAGCTTCATGCATGTTTCTAGGAATGTTGGGAGCATCGATGGGTCCATTTTCGGCTCTAGTCTGTCTTTGCTTCCTGAAGTGGAGGTTTCAGTGAAGCTCTTCCTAACTTCCATGAAGGTTTCCTTAGCGAGCTTTGAATCAAACTTTGGTTCTTTCGTTGGAGCCTTGTGAACCCAAGTATTCTCTTCAGGCTACTTGCCTTTGTCATCCCCTGTCATCATCCCACTTCGGAGCATAATATTCACATTAGGGTCTTCCTCGCGCGGCTTAGACCTC